>OX422216.1:407851824-410427077 GCA_949130495.1 Sambucus nigra
TGTGTTATACACACAAAGGTCATAGCCATAATCTTTTTATTGGACCAACTTAAATTATGTCATAGGCACAATTTCTAAGAAGATCATTGGAATGAAATTAAAAAGTAAACTTGTAGAAAAGTTCACAGATTATTCATTAAAGCAAAGCATTATTTTTTAAGAGAATCTAAAGCAGATAAGGTCGTGCCCTAAACGAACGATTTTCTACATGAAAATTATTGTGGTTACAAACTGTAAAAAAATATTTTTTAAGTGAATATGGGTGTCTCTTAAGCGATTAAGGTCGTGATAGGAACTAGTGTATTTCCTGTTTTGAATAATTTTCCAGAACCCAAAATTTTCTTATTCCAACCTACACACAAAGTGTCTTGATGGTAGCTACCCAACTTAAATTGCCTCTGATGAAACGGGTTTGTTTCATTTTTATCCAAAATCGGGGAAAACCCATATCTTAAGGTCTAAATGGCAAAGCATCATTTACAAAATTGATCATATTTTTAGCATATGTTCATTAAGAATATAAGGAAATCAAAATGGAGAAAAGTAAATCAAGTACTTGAGACAAGGATTTATACGAGGAATAACCCATGCGGGCGAAACCATTAGGCCAAACAAACACTTGTACTATTTAAGTAAAGGACTATATAAAGGGGAAATTACTTAAACACTCAAAATTCTAATATTGTTAATAATTAAAAACCTCCACAACCAATTTATTCCACATTGTAATATCAGGAGTAAGCATAGATAGCATGCAACCACCCATCTCATTGCAACATGTCAACCTCATCGATAATGTAGCTTTTGAACCTCTTAAAAATATTACTTCAAGTTAAAGAAAACATAGTTTAAATTACATTACACCAAGAGTAGCCCATGAATCTAACACATAGGATGTTTGAGAATATCTTAAACGCTAATCGCGTACAAAAGAAGTCGTCTCACTCGAAAAGCGAAAAACACTTCAGAATAAAATCAAAATTGAGTTTGAAAAACAAGTAAAAGTTTTCATAAGTTTATTTAGTTTTGAGTCTTTAGTTTATGTTTTTAAGGTTAGTTTGGTATTATATCCCATAACCTTTCTTTTTAAGGCCCTTCGTCTACTATAACGACTACCATGGGTTAACTTTACCCTATCCTTTTATATGAGTCAGATGGAAGAACTTATTCCATATTTTTATATCAATAAAACTTGGGGGGGGGGGGGGGGGGTATCGTACCTCTTCTAAAAAAAATCTAAGTTGAGATTTTATAATACTACCTTGTTCATATTGAGTATTAGCTTCCTATGACTTAGATCTATTCACAAGTCTAACTATAACTCTTAAGCCTCGTTTGATGCGCCGTATAAGAGGACCGAGTTGGATAAAATTATATTATCCAATGTTTGGTGTGGTTTAGGAAGTAATATAAGATGGGATAAGTTATAACAAGTGAGGTCTTTATCCCATAAGGAGTGGGATAAAAAACCACAATCTCCTAGGTGGTATAAAATTATCCGGTGCGAAGACTTGAATTGAGATTACCACCACGCCCTTATTAAGTTAAAATAAACCCACTCAATTTGGACTCTCTCAATATTAGATATTAGAAGTTTCTGTCCCTTTCATTTACACAAATCTCCTTTCACACATCTCTTTCATTCACAGTAGGTATCCTCATCCTCCTTTCTTCTTTCTTTCTCTGCTACGACTTTTTTACGTTTGTTTGTTTAAAGATTAAATGAAAAACTGTTATATGTTGTATTTTTATTCTTCTGAATTATGAAAAACCTTAATTAAAACGTCATTACCCTTACTTTGGCATAATAAGGTAACTGAAATCTATCTGTTGTCCTCAATTAAATGGAAATGAGAGGAAACCACCATATACAAAATATTTTTAAAAAATAAAAATATTCTATAAGTAGACATTAAACTTAGAGAGAAAAAGGTGAAAATCTACAAGTTGAAAATTAATACAGGCATGACGAGCTTCTTAAACTAACTCGGCTTACAAAATCTCCACTGCTACCATATCATCCAAAAAGAAAATTGCGAAGAGATATCTACTATAGTTCAAACCTGACTGTGATCATCGTCCGTCCTAAAACATAGTTGTAATAACTCCACAAAGAGAAATATTAGTTCACGTGTTTTGTAGACAATAAAGATTGTAAACTATGTTATTGAGTTAAAATATGTGAGAGCAGTATATTTTTGTATTTTTTGAATATTAAAAACACAATGAGGGTATTTATAATAACTGGAGACATATTAGTCGTATCCGGGGAATTTAAACCCATAATTGAATTATTATATCCCATTTTATCTTTTTATTGATTTTTCCAACCTCATGATTGGAATAAGCTTGAGCCGACCTATCTAATCCAAATGTTATCCTATGTGACCCCCATATACAGCGCATCAAACGAGGCTTAGTCTCTTAGATTTCTTATTTTTGTATTATGTCCGTGTGCATCTTTAAAAACTCCTTTGGTCATCCATATTTTCTTCGTTCTGATTGTTGATTGAGCATTGTGTAAACTGCTAAATAATTTATCCCTTATTTTCACTATCAAGAGATGTGGCGATATCTTATTATTTAATCTTTATTATGCGATTAAAGCCTAATTCATTATAACTGAGGAACGAGAAGGCAATTGAAAAAGAAAAAGGAAAACTTATATTAGAAAAGAAATCTGTATCAATATTACAAGACCTAAAAATTTTATGTATCCTGCTTCTTTTCTCCACGAACAAATGTATATGGTTTCACAAATATAAATATCAACTATTCTTTACTCTTTCAAAGGAATTGTGAGAAACTTTTGTAAAAGTGAAGAAAATATTGTGTACTTGCACTACTATAAATACTTTTATTTCAACCAATCTGTTAATATTCAGATCGGGTCGTGTAACCCAGACCCGTGATCCACCCACATGTGTGGTGAATCTTAATCCATGTATTGGGTTAGTAATAATAATATTTGTATTATATATTTAGCATATATAATATACTAAATATATTATATTTAATATATACTAATACATGTATTGGGAGAATTCGTACCTTAATGCGATGACAAATGTCATCGCCCAAGTTACGATTGGTCTCGAGTTCACAACATAGGAGCAACCTCTCCATATATGGGATAAGACTAGCCAAAATTTGCTTATCTCGGACCTTGGAGTTAAGGAGGAGCCTTGTGCACTTGATACGATTTTTTTTATTTAATATATATAATTAAAGATACAAATATCCAACGTGTTAGGATAAAATTGCAATGAGATTTGAATGTGAGTGTTGGTTGGAGATATTTATGATAAATATATTAATTATATATATATATATCTCCGGTTAATATGATTCTCTCTCCAGAGATCACCAACGAAAACATTCTTCTGTCCTCCTGCAACAAATCCCAAAAGTCTCTGTCATGCTTCTCTCTAGACTATCATCTTGAAGCGTTGGTTTGGTTATTCGTGGATTAATCGGAGCAACTCTAGTAGCCAATCCGGCACACTCACAAGAACAAAGGCACACACAGAAAGAGCTTTGGGACTATCTTTCGATTCAAGCATCGTTCGGCTCATAACAACAATCCGGGTATCACAACAACATCGATCCGGGAACTACTCCGCAATCCGTTAAGTCCGAAACGCGATTTCTATAATCCTATAATATATATTTGCTTCACAATCCAACTTTTCTATTTCAACAGAGAAGTTCCAGAAGCACTATGCACTCAAATATTCAAAGCACTTTTGGGTTGGTCTATAATAAATGGAGGCTGACATGTTCTTTATCAGCAATACTAGAATAAACATGCAGACATAGGAAACCACTTATCTAATAAATATATAATCACTATAACAGTTATTATTATGACGATATCCCTATCTCCCTATCATCACGCAAAGAGACAGGTGTGTGATAACAATAACCATGATACTTGATATTATTTTTTTCCTGCCAATATTGTCATACTCTTATTATTTCTTCACACATCTTGGGTCTTCTTCAATCTGTCTGGCCTTTTCTCCCAGAACTTAAGCTGCAGAGCTCTCGTCTCCAACATCTTTTCCACTTCCTCTATCGGAAGCCCCTTAGTTTCGGGCACAAAAATTAGGACAAAGAACAGTGCAACAACAGATACGACACCAAACATGAAGAATGTCCAAGAAGTTCCAATGGCCTGTGTTAGCGACAAGAAGGATTGTGCGACGATGAGGTTTGAGATCCAGTTTGCGGTGGCAGCTATGCCTCCACAGACCCCTCGAAACCTCAATGGGTATATTTCGGAGTTGACAATCCATGGGACTGTTCCCATTCCAGGAGAGAAGAATATGATGTAAAGCGCTAGGCCAATAAGTGCAAGCCATCCATATTTGCTTGGGCATCCCCTTGTGTACCATAACCGGTCTTCTCCGTGGCAGATATCCCCCACGGTTTCATTAGATATCAAACAAGCCCCTGGAAATAGCTGCATTAAAAACAGAGACATGAAATTGAGATATATAGGTGACTTAAGAAAGAGAAATACCATATCATATGAAATTGGAAAAATCATCTATAATAACAAAAATAAATATTAACAAACAAAAAATAACATTAATAACTTTTACCAATTTTGATTTTTACTAAGATCTGTTCTCTTAAAGTGTGAGTTGAGAAGCACTCTTTGGGAGTCGGATTATATGCTACCCAGGAAGAAAAGGTAGTAAAACATGATTCACTAATAATACAATTAGGAACTGTTAGCTGCTTTAGCTTAGTTGGGTAGGACTTTATTGAGTTTTATTGAAAGGAAATAGTTAAAAATAAAGATAAAGAAACGCGGAGAAAAAAATTCGCAAGAACCCCCTTGAACTATTTGAAATGCAATCAATCTAAACGATTCATTTGTTGCAATGACCCCCTTTGGGGTAATTTGTAGTGACAATTAAATAAACTGTCCAATAAGACGTAGTAGTTATAAAACCTGTCAAAGTGATGTTATTAATTTTAGGAAAGAAAGCCTGCCTGGTCTATAGCTTGAGGATAGAGACTACCATTGTTTGGTCCTAATTAAAAAACAACAAATACATTTATAATCGTCTTACCTTATTAGCAGATGAAGCACAGAACCCACAATCAGGAGATGAAGCCTTCAAACACTTCATACAGTCCCACACAGGGGAAGATCTGGATGATTCATAATCTGGGCATGTGTATGCTGCAAAGTGAGATGTCTCAGTGGGGCTAACCGCAGGCGAGTGTGTTGTAGTCTCGTGGAAAACAGCTGCTAAAAGCCCAAGAGAGATAATCACACCACATAAACTGATCACCAAAAGCTTCTTCCTCCCTGTCCTATCAATAAAGTATATGCTCACAATAGACCCAAAGGCATTGAGCCCAGCCGTGACAAGTGAAAGGAGGAGAGCGGTTTGGTTTGAAGCAAAACCGGCTAACTGAACTATGGTGGGGCTGTAATACATAACAGTGTTTATGCCCACAAACTGCTGGAACACCTGAAGGCCCACGCCAGCTATTAGTCCTCTTCTTACTGTTTTGGTTTTCAGTAGTTTGGAAATGCTGATTTTCTCAGAAGATCCTGTTTCCAGGATTTCTTTCTCCACTGAGTCCTTGAGAGCTTGGATTTCGGTTTCAACGTCTTCTGCTGAGTATATCTTTCTTAATATAGCTTTAGCCTCCTCCTCTCTCCCCTATGGTTCATGAACAATGTTAAGAATGATAAAAAATAATGATTTCATACGATGTAAAAGCCCCAGATGAGAGAGCATAATAACCTTGCGGTAAAGCCAACGAGGTGACTCTGGAAGAAAATACATGAGTACGAACTGCAGCAGTGCTGGTAATCCAGCAATTCCAAGCATCCATCGCCAGGTCCCTGGTGCCTTCATTACCAGCACACAATATCAGGATTAACATTTTTTATAATGTCTAATTAAAAATTACTTCAAGTATTGACTTTATGATTCAAAATGAGTGCAGAGTGTATTGTATTTTGTTTGGTTGCCTTTCCCTTTAAACTTGTAGAGAAGGGACGTAAGAGGAACTGAAAATTAAAGTCCATATTTAAGATTCACAAATTTTAGCACCCAACCTTATTATTAAGTATTAACCCATCATAGCAACATCACCTGATGTTAAGTATCTACGCACTTGTTCAAGTTGAAATTTTTGCTAACTGATATACTAGGACAATCTAAACAAAAAATGGGGCTCTTACTTGGGATAGGAGTATTTTTCTTTCCTTCGAAAATGAAAATACAGTGTAAATGATCACGCAACAAGGAAAAGGGTAAGTTTGGTAGTAGTCCTGTCCGAACTTTTATATGTCAAAAACTATGCTCCATTAAAGGCAGTTAAATGTTTGTTTTATGCACCGAATAAAATTTCCGAAAACTAATTATTTTGCAGCTAGACTTTGAAAGGATGGATAAGTGCTTTATAGAGTAATCAACAAGGACTGCACAAGTATTGTTTGGCAAAAGGGTAAAATGGGCATTTTAAACAAAAGACTACACCTCATTGTAGATACCTACTTTTGTGGTCTATAACAGAGACATTGGTGTCCTTTAACTACATCAAAATAAGTTATATAAAGAAATTGTATAGAAGACAGTTTTACTTGAAAATGATGTTCTATTTTTACATGCTAAAGAAGAATGTATCAACATCAATTTCTATACATTAATAAATAAGGCGCATCAGACATACCCCTGAAACTTATTCTAAGGCCCACTGGCAAACAAAATAGTAAGGTCATGTTTGCAAATATTCCGTATATCTTCATAATTTAGACTATAATTCATAATATCCCAAACAGGCTTGAGTATAGTCATCACAACAGAATTGGGTTGCATACCTTGGTAAAGGCTAAGTTGATAAGATAAGACAAGAATTGGCCTCCGGTGATTAAGAATCCATTTGTACTGACAAGGGCACCACGGACCTTTGCCGGAGAAGCTTCAGAGATGTACAACGGCGCTGTCATGGATGCCATTCCAACACCGAGTCCAACAAAAACACGTCCTACAATGAGGGAAGCTGGGTTTGGAGCCAAAGCCATTATAATAGCTCCAACGAAAAAGAGGAAATCAGCAACTAAGATGGCCAATCTTCTACCATATCGATCATTCAACCACCCACCAATTGCAGCACCTATGATTGCTCCAGCAACTGCCATGCTCACAATGCTTTCCTATTAAGTTGTCACCACGACTATCAATATAACTTATACAATATGTTCACAATAAATGTCTTTATCGTGGACAAAGTTCTTGTTATAGAGGTTTATATAGAACCCCCCAAAAGGTAATCTTTGTTTTGTTGAAACCAAAAAAGGAAATCTTTAATCCAAATTTTATCCAAATCGGAATTATCGGAGTTATGACTCCACCCCCCAACACACACACAGCACCGCAACAATCAATGTGCGCATACTAAACAAAAAATTTGAGTAATTTTGTTGGTCAAGTTCTTAAAAAGGAAGGACTAGTGTAACGATCATCCTCCAGCATGTTTTACCAAAAACATCCAACTCAAGATTTTCGCGACCGATCCACAATTTATGGTTAGTTTGGAAAATCTTGTTCATTTTCCTACAAGCGGTAGGGATATTCAAGCTGAAAGCCAGCATTAAAAAATTAATAAACGCCAAAGGAGCTATAAATTTGTGGCGTTGTTAGTATTTCAACCCCTGATGTAATTAATACTGTTCAGAAATATAGATAAAACATGTTACCAGACAAAAACATCAAGTAGCTAATTTGAATGAAAAATACGTACGAAAAAATAAGTATAGCTGAATCTCATAAGTACTTTTTCTTGCAAAAGATCTTACTTAGTCCATCCAATTGAAAACAATCAAAAAGAAATTAGCATTAGTATATGTTCTCTAAGGCCATAAATTTATGGGAGCTTGACAAATAAGCCCACTTTACATAAAACATATCCTCATTGGTTCGATCAAAACAAATTTTTCCTCAATATTTCCTATTTATATATATAGTAAATTTCATTATATGTTTTCTAATAAGACGTATTGGAGCAAAAAACGTCGGGCCTATTTGACTACATACTTGATAAAGGGAACCAATTGGTAAAAATCACTAAATTCTAATATCATAGGAGAAATGCGGGGACTAAATTCCAAATAAAAAATGAACCATGAACTTAATACAGAGTACTTATATTGGCATTGGAACAAAGAAGATTATCTAAAGTTGTTTCCATCCTTTGAAATGCATTGTTTACATACTTATAAATTGAAATTGAAATGCGTATGAAGTTGAGAACAAAATATCTGTATTGATTGAATTCCTTAAAGACTTGCGAGAAAAAATAAATTAAACTTGGGTTCATCGTTCTTTCAAACATTTAAGAATATGAAAAAAGAACACTGAACGTGTATTGAGAACCAATTAGAAAATGTGAAATAGTAAAAGTTATTGACTGAACTAAGATTCATGATAAAAATAAATAATTAATTAATAATAGTCATTCTGAAAATTGTAAATTGTTGTAACAACCTACTTTATAATTGATTTTTCAATATAAATATATGCACATGTGTTATATATTCATTTTTTCACCACATAATCATGCTGAAACAATATTATTGTGCTTCACAAAACTGTGGAGACTCACGACAACCAATAAAAGCAATAATTTTAAACCCAACCACCATTATAGTAAATATGTTGTAAATGTATCACTTGACGTTATATTGATCATGTATAGCAATATAATGTTTCTTTTGATGTTGATTGAACAGTATAATGATACAATCACTTAATTATTGACAAAATTTATGAAAGAGAAAATTTGATAGGATGAAACGTAAACAGTAGACAAAAAAATATTTAAAAAATAAATAAAAGATTCACTTCAACCACAGCTTTTTTCAACAAAAAAAAAAGATCCACAAAAGATTTTCCATATATGTATTCATTTGAAAAAATGCCAAACAAGTGGTTTTGAAGAAACATTGTGGATTTCTCTTGGTAATCATATGTTATTCGAGGATAGTTAGTCCAAAAAATATAGGGGAATTTAAACATTAAAGGAATTTTAAACAAATTTCAAATATTTGAGTCTACTAATTCTCTTCTTGTAGAAGTTCACGTTAGTAACATAATAAGTGAACCTAATAATAAATTACCCTTAAATATTTAAAAATTATTACCAAGGGATATAACTATAAATTACTCAAAAAATATAATATGGCCACAACTAGAAATGAGGAACATCAAGCTAGCAATATAATGGACCAGAAGTTTTTGATTAGATAAAAACAGTTATCTCATAAATAATTGAGTCCAGATTCGGTGATGGATCACCCTCGTATATGATTAGTTGAATTGAGACATTAAAAAATTGTGAAAGTTACAACTACTTATTTATTGTTTTAAAATTTTAACCAATCATTAAAAGGTTACCAACACCCACTTGGATCAACAAATTTTGACAGTGACGGAGTTGTGTTGTACTTGAACTTGAGGGGTCATATGACTCATCCAAGAATTTTATGAAAAAATACGATAATGATATAACTATTAAGTTTTTATACAAAAAGTGATTTATCGAGTGCATGAAACTCTTGTATACTATTGCACGAATAACAATTTAATGCACTTGATAAATCACTTTTGGTGTAAACACTTGGTACACATTTCATTTTTCAAGAAAAAAAAGGTGTGGCTATTTCAGCACCCTAAATATCTTCCCCCACACTTTTTTCAATACAAAGATAAAAATATCCTTTTTCATTTCATTAAAATATATCATAATTTTAAATAAAATAAAATTTACATTTTAAGATAAAATATAATTTTTTTATTACTATTATTTTAATTTTTTACTTTAACATATTACTAATTTTTTTAATTAGATTATAGTACATTTCATGAATTTATTAGACTTTGCTACATATTTCGTTGCTAAATTTGAAACTAACTCTACAAAAAATGATATTTGGTGATATTTAAAAAGTTTCTAACCCAAAAAAACAGCTTTTTAACAAAAAAAAAAACAGTTTTTATACATAAAACAGTTTTTAACATAATAAAAGCAGTTTTAACGATTTTTTTTAACAAAATTAAAACTACTTATAAGAAAAAAACCGCTATACAAAAATAATTTATAATAAAAGAGAAGAGAAGAGTTTTTAGCAACTTCTAACAAAACAAAATAGTTTTTAACAAAAATAAAAACAGTTTATAACTAAGAAACAATATCTTAAAAAATCACTTTTCAAATAATAAAATTATTTAAAAATTGTTTTAGAAAAATAAAAAACTTTAGTGAAAAAAAGCAGTATTTAACAAAATTGTATTTTCAACAAAAATGTTAAAAAACTGTATTGTTTTGTTAAAAAAAATGTTTTTTTTTAAAAACAGCTTTTTTTATAAACTGTTTTTATTTTGTTCAAAACAGTTTTATTTTTAAAAATTATTTTTTTGTTCAAAATTGTTTTTGTTATATATTTGTAGTTCAATTTTGAATAAGAAAAAAACACCTTAAAAAACAGTAGGGTGTTCACGTAATAAAAAAAACTTCAATTTTGTATTGTACTATTCAAAACATAAAGGGTGTTATGTCCTACAAAAAAAACAGTAGGGTGTTTAGGTAATAAAAATTCAAAATCCATAACACCCTTCAATTTTGAATTTTAGTAGGACATAACACCCTTTATATACAATCTCTAAAAAAAACCTGTTTTTAAAAAAATATTTTTTTAACAAAACAAAACAGTTTTTAACATTTTTGTTGAAAATTCAATTTTGTTAAAAACAGCTCTTTTTTTACTAAAGTATTTTTAATTTTCTAAAACAATTTTTAAATAATTTTATTCTTTGAAAAGTGATTTTTTAGAATATTGTTTCTTTGTTATAATATAAACTATTTTTATTTTTGCTAAAAACTGTTTTTTTTTGTTAGAAATTGCTAAAAACTCCTTTGTTTTATTAGAAATTATTTTTTTATAGTTGTTTTTTTTCTAAATAGTTTTAATTTTGTTAAAAAAATTGTTAAAATTGTTTTTATTATGTTAAAAATTGTTTTATGTATAAAAACTATTTTTTTTAGTTAAAAAGCTGCTTTTTTCATTATTAGTTTTTTTGGGTTAAAAACTATATAAATATCACCAAATATCATTTTTTGTGGAGTAAGTTTCAAATTTAGCGACGAAATATGTAGCAAAGTCTAATAAATCCATGAAATGTACTATAATCTAATTAAAAAATAGTAATATGTTAAAGTAAAAAATTAAAATAATAGTAATAATAAAATAACATTTTATCTTAAAATGTAAATTTTATTTTATATAAAATAATGTTATGTTTAATGAAATGGAATCTTTTTGTTGAAAAGGGTGTGGGGATAGCCCCACCCCAAAAAAATAGTTTAAAGTTTTGAGGTTTAAACTAAAAATATGAATAATTGAAGGAAAGGACAATCTGATTTGTAATAGTGCCCTATCCATCATTTATAATAAATTTATTTTATTCCTTAATTTGTATTTTACACAAATTTAATTTATTATTATTTAAAAATTTGTAATTAACAATTGTGTTTTATAAATAGTGAATTTGTTTTCTTTTTGAGTTATAGTTGTCCAATAAAAATTCCCTTGGCGGACTCTCGGCCCAAAAACTTGGTCAATGGTCAATGCTTGTGGGCGCCATATTGACAACTCGAATAAAATCTCTTACCCCAAAATATATTTAAAACAATAATTATAACATCCCAGTTAACTGATAACGATATGTTAACTTTGCTTTTTTATGAGACGAGAAAAGGGTCCAACCAGTTCAGAATTTCTTTTCTTAAAAAGGTTCATTTCATCTGTATTTATTGCAATTAAACGCCGTTGATATTTTTTGTCTTAGTTTACCGAACTAAAAAAAAAATTGTCCCTTATACAGAGGCGTGTAATAATAGTCAAGGGTATATGTGTCATTTCAGGATATATAATAATTGCGATAAGTCAGAATTCAAGCAAAGGCACAAATAGAAGAGGAAGATTGACGGATCTTTCGACATTTGGGTTAAAAAATAATTTAATTAATAACCAAACAGTTTTGTATTTTACCTGTAAGACAGTCTCCTTATCCACGGACTTGAAGTCATCCCTGATATACAAAAGGGCACCTGATATAACTCCTGCTCATCCCAAGATTCCCAACACCAACATCATGAGAGAGAAAGTAAGTATATATATATATATATATATATATAGATAGATAGAGAGAGAGAGAGAGAGAGAGAGAGAGAACTGACCTGTATCATAGCCAAAGAGAAGACCACCAATCCCAGCAGAGAAAGCAAGACGCAGAACATAAGGATTTTTCCATGCTAGAGAAAAGCAATCTCTGAAAGCTGAGGCATCTGTTCCTGGATGTATACCACCTTCCATATCCACAAATAACTAATCAAAGACCCTTAATTCAAATTTTGTTTTTGGCCTCCAATGAGAGAAATAGAGCTATATAGTGCCACAGAGCGAGGGGGAGAGAAATGGGGAGTAAAGAATGAGTGTAGAGTTAAATAGATTTTATAGAGAGAGAAACTGAAGTGAGATAAATAGACATAAAATGAATTAAATATTGGATTTCCAACCAAAGTCAATGATTAGAGTGTACCAAATTTGTCCTTTACCCACCTCGTGATGCTTACTATTCCACAATGGAAGGTAAAACGCGCCTGGTATCACACAAATGGAAAATGGTGTTTTAAATTTTAATCTTCTCATTTGTTCTATACCTTCCCACGTTTTTTTTTTTTTTTTTTTTGGGTGTGTGCGTGCGTGTGATTGTGTACTTTTATTCATGTCCATACTTTCTATTAGCATCCACCTCTTATTAACCTCACATAACTTACTTTAAGGGTCTATTTAGTTGGTAAAATTTATCTAGATAAATATTAAAAATTTAATAAATATAAAAATGTGTCCACATTTTTGCTGTTTAGTTACATAATTTGTCTAGGCATTATTTGCTAATGTATAATACCTTCTATGCATAATTTGTGGACAAATTTTGCTTACCTATTTGAGTGGAAAATATTTGTCAACAAAGTTGACAACTTCTTGTTCGGTGTGTATATAAATTTTTACAAATTGCATACAAAACTTAAAACTCGTCTCTAACAAAAATTTTATTGACTAAGTAATTTCTCGGACAAATAACATCTGAAATTGTGTAGTATTGTTCTTGTGCGGATCAATTCACATTTTAAGACTGTGAATCGAACATGTGTCACCTGACGATAAGTCCAGAAAAGAGAGAGCGTGTGTGCCTGTAATTTAGCCGATAGTTTTCACGCTCGCTGTCAGACACATGTCTGGTCCGCACTCTTAAAATGCATAGTAATTCGCACAAGAACAAAATAATACTACACAATTTCAGATATATATATATATATATATACACACACACTAGGGTATGCCCGTGCGTGAAGGCACGACGCTAATTTTCGAAAGAGTACGTCATTGATAGGACCATACGTCGTATTTAATTCCCAACAGATAAATAATTTTTGAAATAACTTATGGTAAGAACCTATTAGTTTAAAAAAATGGGAAATGTTTCATTTGTTTAAGTCGTGTTATACAATGTCATGCAACGTCATGTATTAGTAGAGTTATCAGGTATTATGATTTTAATTGTATTGACACCCCAAAATAATATTGACACCCCAAAATAATATTCTTAGATCTTTTCATTTAACAGTCCCAACAATTTAACATCAAATTGTGTTTGTGTATATAACAACAGTAATGCAAAAAAATGCATTTCAGCAAGGCAAAGCAACAATTTAACATCAAACTACCAATTCTACTAAATAACATTTATGAATTTAAAAGAACAGCTCTTCATAGAGTGTAAATGTACATAAATAACTTGTATGCTTACTGATGCATAGACAGTCGCACGATCACCAATAAGAAAGTTTAGTACAAAACCTATTTCACATTAAGCATCCAACAAATAAAAGCATCAAAACTTCTAAAGCAACAGGAGCAACCAATAACCAATAGTTAGAATTTTTTAATTCAGAACGACAAAAAAAATTGTTTATACAAACAATATAAATGAAATAAAAGTTTGTCCCCTAACTATGACCATAATGATGGTCGATACACTTGTTTAACAAAAGCAAGTTCCCCTACATCTTTGGATCACACATCATGCAAACAAAGAATGCAAACACTTGTTTAACATTTCTTGTCAGTTGAACACACATCGCATGTACACTCAACGAGATAAACAGGTGGAAACAGAGTTTGTCCGTGCCTGAAGCGGAAACAGAGAGATAAATAATTACAAAACGGTAAAAAAATTCGAAGTTTGTAATCACAAAACGGCACAAAAAATTAGGGGTGCCCTAAAATGTTTAGAACCAAAAAATTAAATAAAAAAAAAACTAACAACTTAAACGAGATAATACCCATAAGTGAAATACCCAAACAAAAATATTATTTGTAACATACTGAAACCAAATAAGAATTTATATGTAATAAATAATTATTTTTTAATTAAGAAACACCACATATTTACCAGCACCCATTAAATTAATCAACTACATTAAATTACAAACACCCATCAATTATTCAACACATATTTACCAACACCCATCAATACCAATACGCAATAAATTAACTAACACGCAATCGTGTTCTTCAAACTATTTACATTTGCAGGACAAATGTTTACATTCAAAAGTAACATGTATCAAACTCATCAGAACTTAAAATCGTGTTCTTAAAAAAAACATCCTGCACTGACACAAACACAGTACACCACAAAACCATGCTTTGCCTTGTAGCCCCAAGCGGCACGCTTTGTTGGGTCAGGTGGATCGGGTACCCAAATAATATCAGGAAAGAGAAAAATAAATAGTTAGATAGGAGATTCACACCCAAATAAACATTTTGAAACCAAATGCTAAAAAAAAAAATAACAGCGTATTTATTTTTAAACCCAGATGAACCAATACCCTAGTCGCAGATGAACATAACTGCAGTGAAAGTTACTGCAAATTGTAAATATTCGGTTGGTAATAAACTACAAACCATGGGATCTCTTAAGCAAATGGTTAAAATGATTGAACTTTGGATGATGGGATATTTATGTGGTTCATTAGCTTTTTATTGATGGATTAATTTCTATTTTGTGAAAACTATCACACAAATAGGAACATTCATATTGAATTATCAAGAAATATAAATATTGATTTTGTGGAAGCATACCTGAATCCATGACAGAAAGTTAAAATATCTGAGTCTGAGGTCTTATGCTCTTCCAGATCAACACTTTTATTTCCTCTCTAAATTTCTCTCTGACAATGGGAATCAGAAGATTGGTGTTGTGTGATCTAGGGACTATGACCCCTATTTATAACACAATCGTGTCTTTTCATATTTCGTATATTTCTATTTTAACCCATCATTAAATAGAAATTACGCTTGTCTCTACATAATAAAACCCACACTTTAATAATACATTAGTAAGACTCCAAAACTTAAATTAATCACTTTAATTGTCCTACTTTTATTTGATAGCCTATTATTCATATTTATTTTATATATAAGCCCATATATTAAATTTTACTCTAACAATCTCCCACTTGGGCTATATAGATATGTAACTTTATAAATTTGAATTATACTTTATGAGCTCATGAGTTTTAGCTATCAAAACTTTATTTATCTTAACAATCTTGTCCATTAATTGCACCAATATAGAATCAAAGCGATCGTCATTACATATTTCGTAAGTAGACTCATCAATGATCACATATATCAATGCAACTAATGACAAAGATCAAGTGTGGATGTGTAGCATGGAAATTTCATGCAATGTGATCTTAACATGCCTATTTCCAACTGGTCCTCCTTAAACGTTAGTGATATCAAACCATATAAAGTTAAAGTGAATATAAACTTAATACTTTACTGCAGTAAATAACCATACAATATCCATTAAATCAAATATGTCTATGAAAGTATATAAAATACAAACTCCCACTAAACTGACATATCCTGAAAAGAAATTATACCCATATGAGCAGTGTGCTCATGAAAGACCTTGGATGGTAATCCCTTAGTCAGCGGATCCGCAATCATGGAGTTTGTTCCAATGTGCTCTATAGATATAAGTCCACTCTTAACTCTTTCTTTTACAACTAGGAACTTAATGTCAATAAACTTTGACTTCGTAGAACTCCTGTTGTTGTTGGAATACAGTACTGCTGATTTATTATCACAAAATAACTTAAGTGGTCTTTCAATGCCATCCGAAATACGCAGCTCCGTGACAAAATTTCGCAACCATATTCCTTGATTAGACGCCTCATAACAAGCTACAAACTCAGCTGCTATGGTGGAAGAAACTATAATTGACTGCTTAATACTCTTCCACAATACAACACCTCCAGCAAGTAAGTAGATATAACCTGAAGTAGATTTCATGCTATCTTGGCATCCATCAAAATCGGAGTCAGAATATTCAATGATCTCTAACTATTATGACTTCCGATAGGTGAGCATGTAGTCTTTTGTTCTCTGTAAGTACCTTATGACTTGCTTGGCTGCTATCCAATGATCATTTTCAGGAAAACTTAAGTATCTTTCCAACATGCCAACAATGTACGCAATATCCGGACGCGTACATACTTGAGTATACATAAGACTTCCTACTGCTGACGCATAAGGAATCTTTTGCATCTCCCGAATCTCAAAATCATTCTTGGGATATTGACTGAGACTAAATTTATATCCTTTAGCTACAGGGGTGTCACCTGGTTTACAATCATGCATGCCATATCTTTTAAGAACTTTCTCGATATAGCTCTTTTGTGATAAACTAAGTGTACTCCGAGAGCGATCACGGTGTATTTGTATACCCAGCACAAAAGAAGCATTACCAAGATCTTTCATCTCAAATTTCTTTAAAAGAAATCTCTTGGTTTCGTGCAACATACCTATATCGTTGGTAGCAAGCAAAATGTCATCAACATATAAAACCAAGTAAATATGCTTACTCCTACTGAACTTGTGGTATATACAATCATCAACCAGATTCATCTCAAAACCAAACGAGATGATAACTTGATGAAACTTGTAATACCATTGACGAGAAGCTTGCTTAAGCCCATAAATGGATTTCTTTAATTTGCAAACTATTTTCTTTGCATCTCCCGACACAAAGTTTTCTGGTTGCACCATATATATTGTTTCATCAATGTCACCATTGAGAAACGCAGTCTTAACATCCATCTGATGAAGCTCAAGGTCAAAGTGCGCCACAAGTGCCATTATTATCCTAAAAGAGTCTTTCGATGAAACCGGAGAGAAAGTCTCTTCATAATCGATGCCTTTTTTCTATGTAAAGCCTTTAGCGACAAGATGGGCTTTGTATCTCTCCACATCACCTTTCTAATCCCTCTTGGTTTTAAATATCCATTTGCAACCAATGGGTTTTTTATTTTACCTTTAGGTAATGGGACAAGATCCCAAACGTCATTGTCCTTCATGGAATTTATCTCCTCATTCATGGCATCAATACACTCTTGAGATTTAGAACTTTCCATGGCTTGATGGAAGGTGATCGGATCATCTTCCACCGCACCAATGTCAAACTCATGTTCTTGGATAAATACAATGTAATCATCTGGCACAACACTTCTTCTTTCTCTAGTGGATCTCCTTAATGGTATAGGTTCTGGAGGTGGTAGAGTTTGTTCTTCTAGAATGGGAGATTCTTGGATATTGTTTTGATTAGGATTTGCTTCTTGAACAATGTCAGGAATTGGATCCTGATCAATGTTAATAACAGCTATGGGAATATCAACATATTCCTCTTCAAAACCAAAATCCTTAACCTTATCCCCCTCGATAAACTCAACATCCTCAAAGAACCGGTCATTTCCAGTCTCAAAAATTATTTTGGTAGTAGGATCATAAAATTTGTAACCCCTAGACCTTTCAGAGTATCCAACAAAATAGCAACTAACTGTTCTGGAATCCAGTTTATTTAGTTGGTACTCTATTAAGGATATACACTGCAGTCTTTAATGCTTCACCCCAGAGTAAATCTGGTAAGTTGGAGTAACTGATCATACTCCTTACCATGTCTTTAAGCGTTCTGTTTCGCCTTTTAGTAATACCATTCATGCTTGGAGAACCTAGCATGGTGTACTGCAGGACGATACCGCACTCCTCTAGGAATTTAGCAAATAGTCCTGGGCGTTGTTCACCTGAAGCGTCATACCTACCGTAGTATTCACCACCACGATCAGATCTGACGCTTTTAATCCTTTTACTGAGTTGATTTTCAACTTCAGCCTTGAATTACTTGAACACGTCCAGAGATTGGGACTTTTCATGGATGAGATAAAGGTAGCCATAACGTGAAAAATCGTCTATAAATGTGATAAAATATTGTTGACCGTTCCATTAACCGTAGGGAATGGCCCACAAATATCTGTATGTATCAGTTCTAAGACGTCTGTAGCCCTATTATCACCAGATCTCCTTATGTTTGTCTGTTTTCCCTTTATGCAATTTTGTGCAAATTTTAAAATCTGAAAAAATCAAGGGAATCTAGAATTCCATCTGGCACAAGTCTTTTAATTCTCCTTTGCGAGATGTGACCTAATATCTTATGCCATAATGATGCAGAATTCTCATTGGTTAATTTTCTTTTAATACCTCGAGTACTTAATTGCAAGGTTTCATGATATGAAGCAATAGTATCAAGCATATAAAGGTTATCTACATAAGATAAAGAACCAGTACCAACCAAATTTGAATTATGAAGAAGACTAAATTTATTATTTCCAAAGGAACAAGTATAACCAAATTTGTCCAATACAGAAATAGAAACCAAATTCCGTCTAAATGATGGTACGATAAATGTCTCATTCAAATCCAAATAAGTACTAGACTTCAATAATAACCTAAATATCCCAATTGCTTCAACTTCAACCTTCTTGCCATCGCCCGCAAAAATGTATCTTTCACCATCATTTGGCTTTCGACAACTCAGGCAACCCTTTATAGACACACTGATGTGAGTGGTTGCACCATAATCTATCCACCAAGTGTGTTTAGGTACCAAAGTCAAATTAACCTCAGAAAAAACTAGGTTAAGAAGTGTACCTTTCTTGACACGCCAAGCATGATAGTTGGTACATTGCTTCTTCCTATGTCCCGTAACTCCACAGAAGAAACAACCATCAACAGTTTTTTCTTTATTTTGTTTCTTTGGATATGGAGCCACTGCAGCTTCTTTATCCTTCTTTCTTTTCTTCCCCTTGTCCTTGGAAGTACTATCCAAATGAGCACTTTCTGTCTTATCTTTCTTCAGTCTTTCCTCTTCTTGGACACAATGTGAGATGAGCTCATTAAGAGATCAAGTCTCCTTTTGGCAGTTGTAGCTCACCTTAAATTGACTGAATTGTGTGGGAAGAGATATCAAAACCAAATGCACAAGCAAATCCTCAGAGAGATCAAGCTTAAGTTCTCTTAACTTTGAAGCGAGATGAGATATTTCCATAATGTACTCCCTAATGTTCCCATTACCTTTATATTTCATTGAGATGAGACTTGCCAAAAGTGTACTTGTTTTAGTCTTTTCATTTTTGGCAAATATGTTCTTAATTTCTTCTAGGAAATCTTTGGCTGTCTTTATCGTTTCCGATATTGTGCCCCTGAATGCTCTCGGAATGGCCTTATTTATGATCATCAAACACATGCGATTTGACTTCTCCCACCTTTCAAAGTCCTTTTTGTCATCAGAGGAACTTTTATCCGTAAGAGGTGCGGGAGAAGGAACCCTTAATGCAAGGTCTAGATCCATGACACCGAGAACTATATGAAGGTTTCCTTGCCATGACTTAAAGTTTGTGCCATTAAGCATTGAAATAGAATTAATACTGACAGTAATGTTGGAAGCAGAATTGATAGCTAAATCAGAGAACAATAAACAAATAAAACTAGCTCATATAAGTCTTAAATCAAAAATAAATTCAAATAAAGGACAAATCCCATTTTAAGATATCGGACACTCTATTAATATTTGTTCTTTGGAAAAAATATTAACTTGTAAGTGATATCTTGCCGTAATAATCAAACACTGATAATAAGAACATATTGAATAATAATTCTTCCTTTGGGCCGATTTATTATTAATATGTAAAACTAAATAATTATCACGTGCTTATTATTAAAGTGGCACATGTAATTTTGTTAAAAAATAATCTTCCTTTGGGCCGATTAATATTCACATAAATTACATGCACATAATTCTTTTTATATTTCGAAATAAAATTAATTTTGAACAAAAGAGGTCACTTTGGTGACATATTGTTTTAGTTAATTTATCTCAATATATATATATATATATATATATATATATATATATACACCAAAATTTGAATTTAAATTTGTATATGGGTGCAAAACCCTTTGGCTCCAGATTTGAAAGGTCATGGGTTCAAAATCCCTTTGGCTCCAGACTTGAAAGGTCATGGGTTCAAAACCTCTTGAGATCCTTCATAATTTTCATCATTTAAGAGGCTTAAATATGAAACACCAAGAGTCGAACCTTTAACCTTTCACTACCATCAAATCAACCGCTAGTCCAAATTTCATGAATTTTATATCGTTGGAATCGTAATGAAATGAGAATATTTCTGAATCCAAAAATTTTCTGAAATATTAAACCTTTTTGAAAAACTATTTACAGCCGAAAATTAATATCAATACCTTCCTAATATATTCTCAACAATTCAACATAAATTAGCTCTGATACCACATGATGGATTAATTTCTATTTTGTAAAAATTATCACACAAACATGAACATTCATATTGAATTATCAAGAAATATAAATATCGATTTTGCGGAAGCGTACCTGAATCCATGACAGAAAGTTAAAATATCTGAGTCTGAGGTCTTATGCTCTTCCAGATCAACACTTTTATTTCCTCTCTAAATTTCTCTCTGACAATGGGAATCAGAAGATTGGTGTTGTGTGATCTAGGGACCATGACCCCTATTTATAACACAATCGTGTCTTTTCATATTTCGTATATTGCTGTTTAAACCCATCATAAAAATAGAAATTACGCTTGTCTCTACACAATAAAACCCACACTTTAATAATACATTAGTAAGGCCCCAAAACTTAAATTAATCACTTTAATTGTCCTACTTTTATTTGATAGCCTATAATTCATATTTATTTTATATATAAGCCCATATATTAAATTTTACTCTAACATGTATAACTTACTGAGCTTAGGCTCGCACTTGACATTTTCATATTTACTTTGTAAAATATTGGCTCAATCTGTTGTGATGTCAAAAAAAACAATACCCAGAGTAAATAATTAAACTCTTAGGGTCCGTTTGATAGCCAACAAATTTCAAGGCAAATTCAAAAAAGTTAAAAAATTCTGGTTTTTTCAGCTTTTAGGGTGTTTGATAGCCTTAATTTGCCTTGAAATTTGTTTTCTATGTACAACGCCCTTTAAACATAATTTACCACCCTAGGGTGGAATTCAATTCTTTGGGGGGGGGGGGGGGGGGGCTGGTTTTTGTTTGCCCAAATCACTCAAAGCCAATTTTTTTGGTAAACACTATATATTTCATATATATATATTATTAATAAATATGTAAATATATATATTTTGTATATTTTAATATATATATATATATATATATAGAGAGAGAGAGAGAGAGGATCTCATGAGGACATCTGTTTGCATACCGCTGACGCAGACCAATTTTGATAAAATAGTAAAAAAAAAAATTGGGTTAATTTTTTTTATATAGTTTTTAAACATTTCAGTAGGACCATATAAAAAAATCAACTCAAAATGATGTTTTTTACTATTTTAAAAAAATCGGTCAAACTTTGTCAGTTTTTAATAACTTAAAAACAACTTAAAAACTGACAAAGTTTGACCGATTTTTTTAAAATAGTAAAAAGAATCATTTTGAGTTGATTATTTTTTTATGGCCCTATTGAAATGTTTAAAAATCATAAACAAAAAATCAGCCCAAAAATATTTTTTTTATTATTTTAAAAAATGATCCTCATTCAGGGTCCGCAAACTTAGACCTCACTTGATCCTTTCCCTATATATATATATATATATATATATATATATTCCGTATATATATATCCAAAATAATATAATATATATTCATATACTTTGTATATTTAATAAAATATATATATTCCATAAATGAATTTTCCACATTTATATCTATTTTCCAACTTTTTCGTTTGATAGAAAATGTGGAAAATTGATGGTTTTCCAACTTGTATCAAATAGACACAAGTTGGAAAATATTCATTTGCCTTGGAATTGTTTCCCTGGAATCAAATGTCCTGGAATCATTTGCATTTTCCTAGTTTTCTATCAAACGGACCCTTAATACCCAATACCAAAAAATCACCTCAAGAATACCCATCATATTGGGAACCCAAAAGTTGAGGATGGGAACCCAAAATTTGAACACCATAATGGTTCTTTGCGTGCAAAATCAAACATCATTAAATGCATGGAGAATCTCAAAATCGAAATTAATAATGGAGAGTTTGGGTTACATAGACAACATCCCATCCATCCACCCCTGTGAAATTCAAAATGGAGAAATCCCTTTACACAATATATTTGTGCTCTTAAGCTTAATCTTACCATTTTTTCTTCAGAACTTTATCCCCATTACCCTCAGATATCTATCCCCATTATCCTTCAGAACCTCTGCCTCCCACGACGACATCTTCGTACTCATCACCAGCGTCGTCGGCTTCGTCGGCACTCACCTCTGCGCCACCTTAAAATGCTGCGGGGACGGCATCCTCAGCCTCATTCAATGACGAACCTATAAAATGTTAGATCTATTAGATCTAACATATATCGTTGTTAGATCTGTAAAATAAAAAACATATAACTGTTAGATTGGTAAAATGACTGTTAGATTGGTAAACTGACAAACCTCCAAAACGATGGATAGTCGTATGGTTGGTGAGATTATGCAATGTCGTTGACGAAGAACATCACTCTTGTTCTTGCTGGTTCTGATTTACACCTGTCAAGTATGAGAGGCAAAATAGAACAAAGATCCCACGCAATAAGCCCCCCAAAAACGCATTAAATATACAAACAATGTCAAAAATAGTTATGAAATATACCATAATAGAGAGAGAGAGAAATGTATATTACCTCGAAAAAAAAATCGGTTCTAAGTTACCACCTTCTCCAACACAAATGTAGTTTCTCTCTATACTTACCTTTGCGTGAAGATGAAGATATCTGACCTCTATCTCTAGCCAATTGTAAGTCCCAATAAAAAAAGTCACATGTCCAAAGGTTTTTAAAATTGTCCAATGAAATATCCACAAACACCAAAAGTTTTCACAGTTGGCTAAAAAAATTCTAAGTAGGTTCCCAAGTTATTTTTTTGACGTATTACTAATATAGCCTCTATATTTGAATTATAGTAAAATTTTAGGAGGAAAAAGAGGGGGGAAATAAATTTTAGTAAGTTAAAATTGTAAATGTCATATAAATTATAAAACAAGGCGTGGTAAGTTGTAGAGCTTATGGTGTGGATTCCAATCTCACCCTCAGCTTAGTGCCTTGTTGGATTCGATCTGAACCGTGAAATGTCTTCCTAACTTATGAATAGTGAAAACACCATTGTAACTTATTTTATATATATATATATATATATATATATATATATATATATATATATATATATTTTTGGAGCAGCTACTGGCGCTCCCTTGACTATGCTAGCACTCCAAATCCAATTTTAAATGACAATATTATCCCTTTTTATATATACCCTCTTATACCTCTTTTCCTTTTATCTTTACTTTAATTATTTAAACATAGCCTAAGCAAATAATAGAATTTACATTTTAAACATACTCATTTATTAGTTTTAACTTTTTAAATCAACATCAAGAACACGTCTTAATTAGAACAAGACACGGCATAGAACGATACGAAATCTTATTTTTTTTTACTCGACTTGAAAACAACTCAAATAAAAGCGACACGACATGGCATGAAATAAAATATAGTTTTTTAACGAAAAATGAAAAAAAGAATATTGACGTGATATATTTTTTTCGACCTGTCATGAACACGAACCAATTAAAAGCGACACAACAATAAATTTTATTTTGTAAACCAAAAATGAACCCGACCAAAATAAAATGATACGACGTGACACGACAGGACCAAACATGGAATATTTTTTTACTAATCACGAACACAACCAAAGTAAAAACAACACCACACAAAATGTTATTTTTTAAATAAAAAACAAACCCAGCCAAAATAAAAATGACATAACACGAAATTTTTTTTTTTACGAATATTTACTTGAAAAATCCAGTGGGACAAAACATAGTCAAAGGAAAAAGAGTATAACATAACACGACATTTTTTTCAACCTATCTCGAACACGATCGAATTAAAAGCGGCACAACACAAAATATTATATTTTTTAAACCAAAAATGAACTCAACCAAAATAAAAATGACACGACATGACACCACACAACATAAAATATTTTGGTACTTATCACGAACTCAACCCAAGTTAAAGCAGAACAACACAAAATATTTTTTTGTATTGCTTTTATTTTGGTTATTTTCAAGTCAAGTAAAAAAATAAGATTTCGTATCGTTCTGTGTCGTGTCTTGTTATAATTGAGCCGTGTTATTGATGTTGATTTAAAAAGTTAAAACAAATAAATGAGTAGGTTTAACGTGTAAATTCTTTTATTTACTTGTGCTATGTTTAAATAATTAAAGTAAAGATAAAAGAAAAGAGGTGTAAGAGGGTATATATAAAAAAGGATAATATTGTCATTTAAAATTGAATTTTGAGTGTTAGCAGACTTAAGGGAGCGCCAATAGCTACTCACCATATATATATATATAATATGATAGCTTATGTATGTTATAAAATATATGTATGATATTTTTACTTTATTATGTATGATATTTTATGTATTTTATGCTACATAACATGCATATATTTCATGCATGCATGAAATATCATGCTAAAAGCATACATTATGTACTATTATATATACTATTATATACCATTATATACTATTATAAAATTATACTATTATTTTGTAAATATATGTTAGTAATTTTTTTTAAATACGTGTTATTAAATTTAATTATTTTTTTAAAAGTATTTATTTTTTCATTTTTTTAACTATTTTTTTTCATTTTCTCTTTTTATTTTTTTAAAGGTGTTTTTTTTAAAAAAAAACAGGTTATTATTAGCTGGTTTTTATGGCAGGGGCAAATTTATCGTCGTGCGCTCACTACGGGCATCCGCTACTATATATATATTGTAGCTTATAGATGATAAAGTAAAATATATGGATGATATTTTAACATTTCATGCCCATGCATGAAATGTCATATGCTAAATTTTTCCCCCTTTTTTTAAAGGAAAAAACGGGGGTTTGGTTTTTTTTTAGTCCTTCTTTTTTTAATAAACGAATAAGGGGGGGGGGGGGGGTAATATATATATATATATATATTTATATATTTTGTTTTTTTTTTTAAATTTCACTTTTTATTTTTTGGCCCAGGACAATTTTTTTTGCCCTGGGGGCAAATTTATCGCCGTGTGCGAACCAGTCCGCATTTTAAGAGTGCGAACCGAACACGTGTCCCCTGAGCCCAGAAAAGAGAGAGAGTGTGCCTATAATTTAGCCGAAAGTTTCTAAACTTATCGACAAATGACACATGTCCGATCCGCACTCTTAAAATGCGCAATGGTATGCATAAGAGCATTATTATTATTATTCTCTCTGTGTGTGTGTATGTGTGTTGAATTTGAAAAGTTGTAAGGCTTAAATCTTTGTGCTGGCATAATAGCATGTTGGATCTTTTAGTAAAATTTAGGGCAATTTATAATTAGCTCCTTTGGTAACAATTTTTAAACATTTAATGGCAATTTACTATTAGGTCTACTTGTTATTCCACTAGCGTGGACTTCTACAAGAAGAGAATTAGTGGACCCAAGGGTTTAAAATTTATGAAAATTCCTTTAGTATTTAAAATTTGTTTGTACGAGTCCTAAGAGTGCTTTCTCCAAAAATTTACCCATGAGAAGTTTAGCACATTTCGGGGCATTAGTAATGCTATTCGCAGGGAACCTCACTACTAATGGCATCAAACCTTTTTTCGCTCTCCGTCACCTCTGACTTGCTCGGAACGAGGCTTTATTTAACCATAAACCAATTGTGAAATCCATTTTAATTCATTCTATATTTGACCAAGTAAGCCAATTCCTCCACTCCCATAACAAACAGATTATTGGGCAGAACCAAACCCCGTGGATTCCATTACACATTGCGTGGATGCCTCCCTCGTGTGGGTTTGTCAAATATAACACTGATGGAGCGAAATCCCAAATCACAGGTCTGGCTTCCATTGGCGGATTACTTCAAAATGAGCGGGGAGAGTTTAATCTGGGTTTTTCTAAAAACATGGGACATGTGTCATCTTTAATAGCTGAATTGTGGGCTTTAAAAACTGGACTTGATTTTTCTTTTTAAATAGGGATAAATTGTATTGAAATAGAAACAGATTGTCAAGTTGCGTTCCAAATGATTGCCATGAACCAAACTCACCATCAGACTCACTTGGACATACTGCAACCAATCCTTGAAGGCCTCAAGCGTTTTCACCATGTAGTCCTGTCTTTTTGTTTTCGTAAAGCTAATATATGTGCAAATGCTTTTGCTGCTTTTTCGGTTATGCGTCCTTTTTTTTCTGTACTTTTTCAGGCAGTTCCTAGTTATGCTTTCCCCTTTTTTATCATGATATGTGTTATAGGTCAGTCCGTAGGTATGCTGCTGCAAACATCTATTGTAAAATACTATTGATTTTAACAAAGCTTCACTGTTTTGGGAAAAAAAATTATTGGCATTTGTAGTCAGAATCACTGCAGATATGTTAGCTAAGAGTTTCAGTTTTCTATTTAACATACTTCAACGTTCATGAACTTATTGAAATATTTCGTTAGGTTATTTTTCAATTTGAACTTAGTGAAAGAATTGAACATACCTTTCAAGGTAATTAATATTGTACCCTCGGTAAATATATCGGTTCCAACAGTATTTGACGAATTCGTTTGTTGATTAAACTGCAAAAATGCTATCATCGGTTGAGATTTCTTAAGGGTCATTTCGAAGGACCATTTCAATTGTCGGGATGGTTTAAATGGGTTATTTGAGTCTTTTTACACCATTTTGTTGTTTGAATATGTCAACGTTATTCATGTGGCCTACAAAAAGATAACATGGGTGGGAATAAGAACACCTTTTTTTGTTCCTCTTTTCATTTAAAAGTACCCTTTCATGAGTAGTTTTCGTTTTTTTTTCCATATTAGCTTAACACAAACCCCATGAGTAATTTTCGTTTTAATTCATATGTTGTATTACATTTTGAATTTGAATTGACGGACAACAATTAATTCTTATCATATATGGCAAATCCCTCGGGCTTCCAATTTTATTCATTTGCAAACATATTAAGATGGTGCATTTCCTAATTAATGTGTTACCAGATTTTTCAAAATTTCACATGTATAATTTGAGTTTTCAGTATGCCTAGTGTTATGTTATCCGACAACATATCTCCTTATAGTTTTATCCCAAGCCTGCAAATAAAGCTAACGGTGGCGTAAAAAATGCTAAACTTAATAAAAGTAAATATTAGGTCAAAACGATAACCATTTTAACACTATATAAATTAATACCATTTTTAATGCAGTAAAATATTTTTATTCTATTCAAAAAATGGACCCAAATCTTAATATATTATGCATACACCACCTTCTGGTGACATTTGAAACGGCACAGCTAAAAACTTGGAATAATGATTAAACTTCCACCGGAAGTTGCCGTATAAAACCCCCGAGAACGATTTTTGGCAGCATTTTAACATTCGCTCTCTATCTAACCCATTCTATCTCTAAGTTGCCCTTTTAAATCAAAACTTCATGATGAATCGACATAACAAATTTGTATACCAACAAATAACCAATTTACATGGTGTGTAATCCTTTAACGCGACTCACCTTGCAAGTTGCGATTTTATCTTTCCTGATGGTGGTCAGATTATGCAGACGCACTCATTAAATAGTCGACCAAGATGCTTTGGTCGTATAGAGCTTTGGAGAACGAGGTGCGAACATTGTTTACTTTTATTTATTTTGTTACATTTAGTTTTACATTGGTTATTTTAATGATTTAGTAAATTCGTAAATTAGTATATTAATAGTTTAATTATTTACTTATTTAATAAATTATTTAGTTAGTTACTAATAGTTTAATATTTTAATAAAGTATTATGTTATTAAATTAAGAAACTAGTAATTTAATATCTTAATAATTTAATAAATTAGTAAAAAAGTAGCCTTATAATTACGTTCATAAAAATATTATTCTAATAATAGGGAATTAAACGCATAAAGCCTTTGTGTGCAATGAAATTTATCCACAAACGCTGGTAAGATGTGTCGGATGCAGATGTAGGTTAGGCTTTCGTTATTGAGCAAATTGGAGGGAAATATTGTTTATCACATTATGAAGATGCCCTACACCAAAACTGATCGGGGGATTATTCTAGCATTTCTTGAGATGTGGTGCAACATGACCCATATATTCCACTTCCTTGACAAGATTGGTGGATGGTGAGAGGAAGATTTCTTCCTTTAACGACAACCACGAGACATACGAATACGCCTGATAATATCTCACTAAGCTTGAGGAGAGGCATATTTCATCTAGAAATGAAGCATTCGGATATTTTTTAGACGGGACGAGATGGTGAGGGATAGTACGTTACCCATTGATTATATGGGATATGCGTGTGGGCATCTCTTTATGCTTTAGGCCAATTATTCTTCACAATTAGCAATAGTGGTATCAAATTGGGTATGTTGGCCCAACTGATTAGCTTGGGACAGTTGAAGAAAATTGATTGGGATGATAACATCATTGATTATTTGTATGTTGGTTTGGATGTTGCATGCCGATATGGTAGTCTACGTAGCTTTTCATAATGGTCATCGCAGGTGAAAACATTCACTCTAATCCTTCTGGATAATTTCATTTGATTGTTTTTGTGTTAGTTACATTCCATTTAATTTTACATCCTTATTAATTTTATTGAGTTCAATAAGGGTTATGTGGCCATCCCCAATCCTCGTCGCGCGGGCGGGTAGCGTGGAGGAAAGGATCCTTCGGGTCCCGCGCGTCCCTCTCGGGAGCGCTTCGACCGGTGTCGTTTGTGGTGTAAAAATGTAGAAATATAGAGAGATTCAGAGTCGCCAGTCTATTTTACTCAAAAAAGACAAAAGAATAAGGGGAAGCCACCCCGAAGGATGGCATCTAAAGACATACTGGTGCGTGCGAAACCAAGACGATTCGAGAAGGGTTAGGAGGCTTAGTAACGAAATGGGAAGGTGTTAGGCACCCATTCCGCCCTTTCGGTCTCTCATGAATATTTGCTATTTTTCTTTTGTTTCCCCCCGTGATATGTGTACAGGTGTATATATAGAATGCAGGTAGTAATCCTCGACTTGAATCATGGAAAAGATAAAGCGAGTCATCCGTAGGAAGATATAAGAGTAATATTAGAAAAATAATATTTACGCGATTACCCCTACGTTGATCGTTATAATGGAACGATAATGCATGTGGGGTAATACGTCACTAAGGCAACTATATAGAACATAAGAAGATTAGAGTGGATAGAAAGATGAGAGAAAAAGTGGGAAAAAGGACTCGAGTCTCGAGTTTTACCCCGAGACGCCTACGTAGCCTATAAAGGCATCAAAACCCACGTAGTTCGCATACAAACTGAGGTGTGGGGTTTATCCCATAAATCCAAATGGGGAATCTCTTATTTGTGAGTGTTTGTGTGTGTGTATAGAAAAGGGGTTTTAAATTATGAGAAAAGTGTGGAAAAGGTGTGAGAATCCCTACTTGGAATTAATGAGCAAACCCTCTTTTTCTTGTTTTTTGGGTTTTATTTATATGAACATAGGAGATGTGCAATAATACTAAATAAAAAGTATATTAGGATGTATGAGATGAGATAATAAAAGTGCTAAATAAGAAGACAAGTTATTGAGAATTTAAGAGAGAGTTTGAGAAAGTTGGACCTTCTTGAAGATCTTGAGCTTGATCTTGAATGTTGGAGAGAAGACCTTGCACTTGGATGATGATGGAGAGTGGCTATTTCACCAAGTTTGATGAAAATGATGATGAAAAGTGGAAGTAAAAAGGGGATTTGGAAGTTGAAATCACGTTGCCTTCGAGAGAGGTTTCAAGGATTCGTTCAGAGAGATTTTTATCAGATCTGGGCTCCCTTTGCAAATGAGGTGAAGGCCTCATTTTATAGGCCCAGGTGAGTGCCGATCGGCATAGACCTGTTCCTACCTATCGGCAGGTGCCGATAGGCAGGGTCTGGAACCTGCAATTTGGCAGTGCGCTTCAGGCTTTTTCGGAAAATTGGTCGCCGAGGGCAAACTGTTGGTCAAAATCGTGCACGGGGCATATCGTTGGAAAGGTAATTCAGAGACCTTCGAAAGTCCTTTGGACCGCTCCCAGTTTCGGGAGTTGACTTTGGGTCAAATATGGCTCGAAAGCATTTGTCGGTCTATTAGACGAGGAATCGCTCGGACGCAAACGAATCGTTCGTCCGCATGGTAAGTCCGAATAGCGCACGGGGCGGACCTCTGGAAAGGTTAGGAGATGTACTTTGAAATTCCAAGGAGTTTGACCCAATTTGGGGAGTTGAATTTGGTCAACCGGGCCCGAGAATCATTCGATGACCTGCCAGAGTCAAACAGATCGTTCGTCCGCATGAAAAGTCAGAATCGTGCACGGGACGAACCGTTGGAAAGGGTATTCAGTGCCCTTTGAATATTCATTCAGCCTCGATCTAACTGAAGAGTTGACATAGGTTAAATAGAGCCCGGGAGTGCTCGGTGGCCTTTGGGTCAAGTTTCAGATGCAAACGGATCGTTCGTCCGCATGGTAAGTCAGAATCGTGCACGGGGCAGACCGTTGAAAAGGGTATTCAGTGCCCTTTGAAGATTCATTTAGTTTAGGCCGAGATGAAGTGTTTGACTTTTGGGTCAAACTGAGCTGGGGAGTGCCCGATGGCCTCCAGGTTAGTACTCAGGATATGACCTGGGTTTACGGTGATGAAGGGAGGTACTAGGGACCTAAGGAGAGTTAGGGATAACAAAATGGGGTGTTACAGAGCCCCTCGATGGGCGAGTTTGGAACAAATGATGACCATCGAATAAACACCACATGATGCTTTTGAGGGATTATGACCGATTTAGAGGATCGAGGCCGATTTCGTGGAATTAAGGAGTGTGTTGGGGATGAATGACGATCGGAGGTTTAGGTTGATTCTGAGGACCTGAAGTGGTGTTAGGGAGGGTGACCAATTCTACGGGTCAAAGCCAAATCTGCGGGCTTAAGTGGTGAGGGTGACCGATTATGCGGGTTAAAGTCAATTCTGTGGGCTTAGGGTGAAGATATAATAATCAAGGTCAATTCTGACCTAAGAGTGGTGATGATCGAGGACCGAGGTCGTCAATTTTGACCTAACTCAGGTGACGATACAAGATCGGGGCCAATTCTGACCCAAGAGTGGTGACGACAGAGGACCGAGGTTAATATTGACCTAACTCAGGTGACGATCCAAGACCGGGACCAATTCTGACCCAAGAGTGGTGACGACCGAGGACCGAGGTCAATTCTGACCTAACTCATGTGACGATCCAAGACCGGGGCCAATTCTAACCCAAGAGTGGTGACGATCGAGGACCGAGGTCAATTCTGACCTAACTCAGGTGACGATCCAAGACCGAGTCCAATTCTAACCCAAGAGTGGTGACGACCGAGGACCGAGGTCAATTCTAACCTAACTCAGGCGACGATCCAAGATCGGGGCCAATTCTGACCCAAGAGTGGATAAAGATTGGATTTTGATTTTTCTGGAGAAAGATCTTTGTGATTTTGATCTGAGCTGGGGAGCTGATAGCTGGGGAAGCTTTTAGGAGACCTCGTAGGGGGGAATAACCTATTTTGAGTGCTGTAAGAGAATTCCGCTGGGGAAGTGATCAGGTGATCCTTAGGGATCCTCCGGAGCTTTACCGGGAGGTATTTTCACTTGGTTTTAGAGGATTTCACTGGGGAAGAGGGGTTCTGCTTGGGGGAATGCAAAATTTTCTTGGCAAAGAGGCTTTAAATCCCTCCTGGGATTTTTTGGAATTTTCCGGGGACTTTTCGAGGTTTTCTGGTATTTTTTGGGAATTTCTGTACAAAATTTAAGGAGGGGGGGGGGTGCCGGTCGGCATAGTATGAAGGGTGCCATTCGGCAGTGGCATGGACTTTTGGGCTACCTCGGGAAGGCAAGGGGTCAGTGCCGATCGGTATGGTAGGGGGAGGTGACGATCGGCATGGCGCTTGGCATCCTATATAAAGGGGGCGAATCTCCTCATTTTTTCACAACTTCTTTTGCTTTCTCTTTCTCTCTCTGTGCGATTCTTATGCAAATCGTTCTATCATTCCGATCTTCAAGTAATGGCCTCTTTCGTGAGCACTGCAGTCCACCGGGAGTGGTTGACCGTTGATGATTGGGCGAATGTGGAGTGGAGGGCTAGGGCGCCTCTTGCCTTGGGGAGTGAGAACTCCTTTGATGCTTTTGAGCCTGTTGCGGATGAGAGGACCTTACTGCGGGAGCCATCGCGTCATCTCTCTTCGAGTGTGAGTCCCGGTGGTTATGTAAGTAACCCGATCTTTGTCATTCTTCTCTTTTTGGTGATTTTTCTTTCTTTCTTGACCTTTTATGAAACTTTTCTTTTTGCCAGTTTGATATTTCTTTGAAGAACATGCGTGCCTGTGGGACAACGGGGCTCAAGGATGTCTGGGAGCATCTCCCACCTGTGGTGTATTGGATGGTATCATCAACGAGTTTTGGGCGGTTGGCATCTGCGTTGGATGAGATGCCTCTTCGATAGCGGTCCTGTGCACTTTGGGAGAGAGGCGGTGGGACACTACCCACACCTTTCATTTTGGATTCGGGGAGATGACGGTGACTCCCATAGACCTGCAACAGCTGCTGGGGCTAGATTGTGATGGAGAGCAGATAGAGGTGGATCTCTCTTTACGGGTGAGATCGGAGGCAGTGCGTGCGGCACTTGGTGATGTAGGGAGGATAGTTTCTGGGGATTCAATTCGGCTATCCCTGCTGAAGGATGTTCGGCTGAGCAGGGTGATTGATGTGGAGGACGGGATGCAAGTGAGGCAGATGGCCCGGTTATTCATTCTACTGGTATTGGGAGGTTTCATGGTGGCGTCGAGCGGTGACGTCGTTCATTTGTGGTTTATGCCGTACTTGAGGATGTTTTTGAACATCCCTTTCTATGATTGGGGGAGTCTGACCTTGGCGACCCTTTATTTTTCTCTGGATGCATTCAGCCGGTGCTACCGGCAGACCTTTACTGGGGCCACGTACCTTCTTGAGGTATTCTTCAGTTTGTGCATTTCTTTTCATGCATTCACATTTTCCTTTCATGCACTCGCATTTTCCTTTCATGCATTCGCATTTTCCTTATGCATCTCTTTTTTCTTGTGAATTCAGACGTGGTTCTATGAGGTGATTAGGTGCAATACCCCACTGATTGCTTTGAAGGACGAGACTGTTGGGGACTTCTATCGATTGTATCGATGGCGTAAGGCCAATCGACAGTCGAAGGGATCTCTTTCCCTGGAGGCGGTGCATCAGGTCTTGAATGACCTGACCAGTGGTAGGGTAAGACTCTTTCAATTTCAGTCTTGGTTTTTGTTGCTTCTGGCCTAATATTGATTTATGCTTGCTCAGAGATTTTTAGGTGACCTTTTACCCGTGGGGAATAGCCATTCAGGATGCGGGGGTGACTGGGGTGAACGCGCGGATGAGGCGTTTGCTGGAGCATGAGTTCGGCCATTCCTGGTACCTTGGGGAGAGGGTGGTTCGTTAGATTGCCGAGGAGGAGGTGGTGGTTCCACCTGCATAGCCTCCTACGTCTATGAGGCGAGAGCGACTGATGTTGGAGGATGAGAGGATCGTGGCGATGATCGGCGAGTCCTACTTGCTATACACCGATACGGTTGCGCCGTATGACTATATGGATTTTATGATGAGTTGGTTGATGGAGCCCAGCATATATGATGCGTTGCCCTTCCCTCCGATGGGTTCGAGTCGGGCGATGGGATCTTCCCATAGCGGTGGTGGTCCGTCGGCATCTGCGGCGGCGGAGACCTCGGAGGTCCCTTTTATACGACTGCATACCCCTTCATACAACATTCGGTGGGCTGATGGAGGGATGGTGCCTATGCTGCACCGTCCTCATGCGATGGATCCGGAGGAGTTGGGTTTGATAGAGGAGGTCCTTCGACCTGCTGTATACCTTTATGTTCTTCTCTTTCTTTCTTTTCTGTTTTGGTCATTTTCGCTTTAATACTGATTTCACCTTTTCTTTCAACAAGTCTGGGTGTCGACCACTTGGCTGAGGGATATCAGAGACTGGATATCTTCACGACTGCCCATATTCGGGATACGATTCCCGTTCTTTCTTGCTTGGTGCCGTTTTCTTTGTCTGGAGAGGACTTGGGCTCGGGTAGTGGCGGCGCATCGTCTCGCCGTAGGGGGAAGAGAGCACGCCGCAGCGGTGGAAGCTCTTGATAGAGAGAGAGAGAGAGAGAGAGAGAGAAAGAATGTGGGTTCGGGCTGAGTCCCGTTATTTTTGCCTTTTCTTTTTATTTCATGCAAAGATGATGTAACACGATATATGCAATGCAATGGGGTTTTTTTTATTATCTTTTATTTAATGATGAATGTATGCATATGCGCTTTTTACTTTGCTACTGAGACCGTAAAAAGGAAATATTTTTGGAATTTTTTGAAGTAAAGTTTTTGATTAAAAAGGGAGAATTAAAGGGATTTTGAACTTCTGTTGAGAATATCAATTTATTTTTATTGAGTTTTCTGATTTGACAAAAGAGGAAAAGAGGGAAATTTCCAAAAATGGGGGGGTGCCGATCGACAAGCACCCTGACCTGCCTATCGACAGTTCAGTCCAGTCCCATCAATTCAAAGCTTTGAATGGTACCCTTTTCAGCCTTTGGTACCTTGTGGGGTAGGGTTCCCTACGATTTCTGTAGGGATTGTATCTTTTGTGAGGATCTTCAAATATAAAAAGGGGTAAGGGTGGAGTGTTGTCATCACACCTTTGCATTCTTACCTACTTGCCCACCATCTCTTAGCCTTGCAAGATGGCTCTCCCTGGTAGCACCGAGTTTGCGAACTACCTCGAAGCCTTGGAAGCTATGTGCTCTTATAATGTCGACTATTATTCTTTCAACATGCATCGAGTCTCCTTGTGGCGCAATCGGCCTATTGAGTGGACTATGCTGATGGCAGCGGTACAATTCTAGTACCCCGAAGACCATGTATTCTGCTTTGGGTTGGAAAAAGTTTGTCCTACCTACGAGGAATTTTCTTCCATACTGGGTGTAAATCCCAGTGTTGCTACGGCTTTGCCCGAGTTTTACCGTTCTCCTAGGGATTTGTTGGCCAGGCTTCTTCATATTTCGCCTTGGGTGGCTAGATCATTGGTTGCTGAGGAATGATCTCCCTCCTGGCGGTGCTGCAGTCTGTGCATTTGGGGGAAGTAGGTGATGTTGGCTATGTTGGAGCCATTATTTTGGGTCTGGTTTCAAAATTGTTGCTGGTGATTGAGGAATTGTAGGTGGACCCACAACTTGCAGCCATTACTTCATGGATGTCATACCGTCGCAATCCCGCGGCGGTGATATTGACCTGGATGCTTGGAGAGAAGTCCGTTCTAACTTTTTGAGGGGTAGCCCTGTGATGCTGTTCATGTGGTTGTCTAAAAGATTCCGCTTGTCGACTCCTCCAGAATAGACCTTGTCAGCCGTACCTAACTTATTTTCGCGCTACTTCATCCACGTTAGCCTGTATGTTGAGAACTGGGAGAATTAGTTTGTGGAGCATGGGGCCTATGGGTTGTATTGGTCAGTGCCTTGGTGGGGACAGTTGCAGCCCGTTCTGGAGCTAGGAGAGTATTCATATGTGCGGCTGGTTGGTCTCAGACAGACCTCTTTTTATTTCCCTTGGCGGCTTCTGCACCAATTTGGCTAGGCACAGGTCGTGCCACCTCGGATCTCAAATTTCTTTTCGGTAGAGGATTTGACTGAGCGCCTGCATCTGTTTCTTGGGTCTCTGTGGGAAAATCGGCGTCCTTCGAACCGTCCCTCTCAGTCTGTCGGGAAGGTTTTCCATATCCCCAAAGATTATATGAAGTGGTTGTGGAGGAAAGTAGTCAGTAAGATGTTGGTAGTGGAGACTGGACAAAGATGGTTTATTTTATCTGACTCCATGGAAGGGAGTGTTGTGGTTTTTTCTAAGATGGTTAAGGCTCATCGATCCATGGAATGTTTACGACACTCTATTCAGGGAGGGGAGACTTGGGGGCCTTAGGATGTAGATGATGAGGGTGCAGGCTCCTTTGGTAGCTGTGGGTAGGACTCCTGGGGAGTTTATTTGTGTGATAGGTGTGGGGATTTTATTTGGCTTTTTATGGTAGTGGGGAAGGGAGTTATCCGTTCCTTTTTCTTATGTAATCCGTACTGTAATTTCTTATTAATGAAATAAATAACTTTCTGATCATCCAGCTGTGCCTTTTGATGAATTTTGTATTTTGAATTATCTATACTGATTGCTAAGGCATACATAATCCTTTTGTTCAAATAATTTTAGAATGAACCGCCGTTCTCGGAGGTAAGAAAAGAATAGTATTATGTGAAAAAGAAAGGGACCGCACTCATGTGAGGTGCATGAGTTACCTACATACCTCTGGGTTTTTTTGAAAATGTTTTAAAATAATTTTTGTAGAGGATCAGGCCCACGTAATTCTGGGTAGAGGGAAATGAAGCGTTTTTTTTTTAAATTTTTTTTAGAGAATAGCAAGGGGATGAGAAGAGTCGTAGCGCGCCGAGATTTCGGACTAGGGGTAGAATTTATTGAGATGGTCTAGATTGACTAGACGAGCCATCTCCTCCCCATCTATGTCAGCGAGCATGGCGGAACCGCCAAAAAAAGATTTTCTTCACAATATAGGGGCCGCTCTAATTGGGCTTGAATTTTCCTCTGGGGTCCCAGATGGGTTCTACTATCTCCTTGAGGGATAAATCCCCCTCCCAGACACCGCGGTCCTTGACTTTTTTGTTGAATGATTGCGCTATTCGGCGATGGTACCCCTGTATGTGGTAAAGATCTTTTAATCTTCTTTCATCTAGGAGGGCTAGCTCATCAAGACGGCTTTGGCACCAGTTTTCTTCACTAACCTTGCCTTCGAGCATGACGTGTAGCGAGGGTATTTCCATCTCCACAGGTAGGACTGCTTCCATGCTATAGACCAGGGAGTAAGGGGTAGCCCCAGTAGAGGTTCGGATTGAGGTTCGATAACCCCAGAGGGTGTACGGGTTCCGATCGACCCAATCCCTACAACTTTCGGTCATCTTGCTGATGATGGCGGCTTCAACTGCACCATTAGTCTGAGGTCGGTAGGGAGAAGATTTGTGTCTCTGAATCCCATACTCGTTGAGTACTTCTGTGACTTCTGCTTCGAAATGCAACCCGTTATCTGATACCATCTTGTGAGGAACCTCATATCGGCAGATGATATTTTCTTGAGGAATTTAGCCACTTTCTTGGCATTCAATACTGTGTATGACTCAGCCTCGACCCATTTGGTGAAATAATTGATGGCAACCAGGATGAACTCATGTTTGTTTAAGCCTTTAGTGTAACCTTCCCTATGATGTCGATACCCCAAGTGGAGAACGGCCAGGGAGAGGTCATGTTGTATAATTCTCGCGAAGGCAAGTTGTGAAGATTGGAGAATTATTGGTATTTGAGTCACCTTCGGACATAGGCGGTGCAATCCTGGATCATGGTGGTCCAGTAGTAACCCTGTTGGACGATCTTCTTGGCGAGCATGTGCCCATTTATGTGGGGTCCGTATTCCCCGCTGTGGATTTTCTTCATTATTTTCTCAATCTCATCCCCTATGATGCAGTGTAGATGAGTTCCATCGAAGTTCCTCTTGAGTAGAGCTTTATGACAGATGATGTACTGGGCGACCAGTCTTCGAAGGGTTGTTCGATCTTTCTTGTTGGAACCCTTGGGATACCTACCATGTTTGAGGAGGCACCAGATATCATAGTACCATCAATCAGCTAGTTCGGGATCTTCAGTGGAGATAAGCTCAATATGGTAGCAATGGGTCGATTTGTCTTGCTTTTGAACCAGGAAGGGGGTCATTGTTATTCCTTCGAGCATGTCGACCATGGAGGCCAAGGTGGCGAGAGCATCGGCTAGGTTATTCTTTGCTCGGGGTAGGTAATAGAAAGTAATATCTCGGAATTGGGAGGCTAACTCTTCTAATTGGGCATGAAAGGGTTGGAGCTTTTCGTCCTTGACTTTCCACTTTCTGAGCACGTGACCGATGATAAGGGCAGAATCCCCGTAGACATCAAGGTATTGAATACCTTTCTAGAGATCAACCTTGAGGCCCACTGTGCATGCCTCGTATTCCGTCATGTTGGTGGTGCAAGGGAAATCCAATTTTATGGCGATGGGAGTGTGGGAGTCATCTGGGGCGATCAAGAGTATCCCAATGCCATATCCCTTTTTGTTGCCAGCGCCATCAAAGAACATTTTCCATCGAAGGCGGCCTTGAGTGGTGCAGAGGATATTTTCATCTGGGAATTCGGAAATCCGAACCTACGCTTCTTCTATGGGGTAATCGGCGAGGTAGTCAGAGATGGCTCTTCCTTTAACAGCTTTCAGTGTGACGTACACGATATAGAACTCGATTAGGAACATCAACCATCGGGCCATTCGGCTTGATAAGGCGGGTTTCTCAAGCCGGTATTTGATGGGATCCATTCGGGATACAAGTTTGATGGGGAAGGAGAGCATGTAGTGTCGTAACTTTTGGGTGACCCAGACAAGTGCGACACATGCTTTTTCCAAGGCAGTGTAGTTAACCTCGTACCCGACCAATTTACGGCTGGCGTAATATATGGCTCTTTCTTTGCGGGAGTCTTCAAGATATTGGGCTAGCAAAGCCCCAGCTGCAGTGTTGGTTATGGTTAGGTATAGGAGCAAAGGGAGACCAGACTGTGGTGGCATGAGCACTGGAGGTTGGGTTAGGTATTGTTTGATTCGGTAAAAAGCTTCTTAGCAGGCTTCGTTCCAAACCTTGGTTGAATCTTTTCGAAGGAGCTTGAAGATCGGTTCACAAATAGAGGTTAGTTGGCTAATGAATCGGCTGATATATTGTAATTTCCCAAGAAAACCTCGGACTTCTTTCTCTGTTCGGGGTGGTGGCATCTCAAGTATGGCTTTCAGCTTTAGAGGATCTACTTCTATCCCCTTTTCGTCGACCATGAATCCCAAGAGTTTTCCCTTTATAACGTCAAAGACACACTTCTGTGGATTAAGTCGCATCTGATACTGTCGCAGTCGTTCGAAGAACTGCCGGAGAGCGGGAACATTACCTTATCTAGTTTTGGACTTGATAATCATATCATCCACATAAACCTCGACATCCTTGTGAATCATATCATGCGGGATGGTTGTGGCAGCCCTTTGGTAGGTAGCCCCAGCATTCTTGAGATCGAATGGCATAACGGTGTAGCAAAAGGTTCCCCATGGGGTGATGAATGCGGTTTTTTCTTAGTGGTCGGGGTGCATCTTGATTTGGTTGTATCTAGCAAACCCGTCAACAAAAGACTTGAGAGCATGACTGGCTGTGTTGTCCACGATCATGTCGATATTGGGTAGAGGATAATCATCCTTTGGAGAAGCTTTATTTAAATATCGGTAATCTACACACATTCAGACCTTCCCTCCAGATTTTGGTACAGTTACAATGTTGGCTAGCCATATGGGATATTCGATCACCCGAATAAAACCCACATTTATCTGTTTGACCACCTCTTCTTTGACCTTGAGCGACCATTCGATGCGGAGTTTTCTTAATTTTTGTTTAATTGGCTTGCAATCTGGGAGAGTGGGGATCTCGTGTTGAGATATTTCAGGATCAATGTCGTGCATATCATCATAGGACCATGCAAAGACATCTATGAACTCCTTTAACAATTCTTCGAGTTGTGGACGCTCATGCTCGTCAAGGGTGGCCCCTATCCTAATCTCACGCAGTTGGCTACTAGAATCGAGATTAATAACAACAGTCTCTTCTTCATAAACTTGAACGCGGTTATGTTGTTTATTATTAACCTTATTTAGATCAGTTAAGAATTGTTCATTTGCAAAATCATCATCATCAAAAGTTTGACTAGAATTCAAGCAGTTAATGTAAGGCACAACAAGATACTCCAAATCTTCATTTATTTCATTTATAGGAAAAACAAAATTGAGAACCTCATCAAAAGAGGTCTCGATTACATTTGAGCAAGGATAGACAACAAAAGAAGAAATAGGGTAAACATTGGGGTCAGGGGAGATTCGCGAGGTAGAACTGGCACAGCATGCCAGTTGAGGAGAGGAGTATCAACAACTTTAATCAGATGGGATGGGTCCATTGATGTAGTGCCTGAATGAATCATGCAGAGTGCCATCCCTAGTATCTGTAAGTTGAAGGAATCTTCAGAATCGCTTTCCTCAGTCTCTTTGGCATCTTTGATGAGCGGTTGTACTTGGTGTGGGAAACTTTCGGCCCATGGGTATCTATCTTGGAAAAAGATCTTCATTTACAGCCTCATCTTCTTGTCTGTTTGGTCATACCATGGTTCTGGAAAATCGCAAAAGGGGAAGTCATCGCCTTCTTTGATGAATCGTCCATTTAAGGAGTCTCCTAAGATAGTTCGGCTGCAGTCTGATCTTCTCTTTGGTCGAGACTGGCGAATCATTCTGAGCTCTTGTTCCGATGGTTGATACCCCAAGCCACAAGGAGGGAAAGCTTTCTTCAGTTTGATGGGCTTAGGTATCCCCTGCTACCTTTTCCCTAACCCCAGTCCGGGCATGAAGTGCATGTTTCTGAACATTTGAATCACATTGACATTTAAATGAGGGCCATATTCTGGACAAACCCTTTCTTTGAAACCGTCCCCTGCCGGGAGTAGGATTGGCTCGACTCAGAATCCTGATAGGAGCATATCATTTGACCCGTGCTGTATCTCAAGAATTGGACTGCTAGTGCTTGCCCCCTCGGCATTTTCATTATCGCCCAATATGGTGATGACTCACCCGTCGATGAAGAACTTTAATTTCTGATGGAGTGAGGAAGACACACCCTTGATACTATGGAGCCAGGGGCATCTGAGCAACAGGTTAAAATAGGCTGGGATGTCTATGACTTGGAATTCAACGACAGGGTTTATAGGGCCAACACCTATTGCAAGTTTTATGGACCCCATCACCTCACGACGGGTATTATCGTAAGCATGCACAATGACGGAGGTTGGAGCGAGGTCGCTTTCTTTCAGGCCTAAACACTTGAAAGTTCTCAGAGGGCAAATGTTCAAGGCGGATCCGTTATCGACAAGGAAGAGTGGGACGACCTTTCCCATAACTTCAACGGAGATATTGAGTGCATGATTATGATTCGACCCAATTCTAGGGATTTCTTCTTCAGAAAATGATAGCATTCGGGTAGATGTTAAGGATCCGACCAGATTTACCGCTTCTTCTGGTGTGGTAGATGTAGGAACTATGGGTCTAGTGAGCAGCTTGATTAAAGCATTTCTGTGCAGCTGGGAAGACATGAAAAGCCCCCTTAGAGTGATGTTATCTTGGTTTTTCTTTAGTTGATCGAGGATCTTGCTCTCCTCGATGGTCATCTATGGCATAGGAAGGTTTTCAACGCCCTTCTTTTTGTTATTTGCTGGTAGTGAGCTTGGAGCCTAGTAATGTCTCCCTGATCTGGTTATGTGATTTACTAAAGAAGGGAAGAACATAAATCCCATTTCCTCGTCCATCTCAGGTGGTTCCGCCACCCTGTTTATTTCTCCTAGGAGTTCTTCAAATTATATCATCCCACATATGTCAGCTACTGGGCCAGCTCTTCCTGAAGCTTGTTCTTCACTCGAGTCTTTGAATTCTTCCCCCCATCCGGTGGTGGCAACTCTGTCTTTCCATGTACAGTAGATGCATTCCACAACTTAAACGACTTATTCATACAAGTTCTCCCATCCCGTGGGGATATGTGTGATTGAAGGGACCAAACGCCCTTGTAGCTTCAAAGTGTCAAGTAACCTGGTGATACAACAATTACTGTTGGTTTTTCTGAATAATTCTGCCATAGTCTGGACAACATCATCTAGGCTGACTTCGTCGATCGGTGCCACCCACTCGTCTGAATCTCGATCCCACTTTCGTGCCTCCAAGAATAATGTACTGAAATTCTGGCAATAGATGACCATCTGTGAAGGCAATTTCAGCCCGAACTCTAGGAGTTGGTTTAACACTTCTGATAATTCCATACTTCCATTTTCAGAACGGGTACGGACAGCGATGCAAGCTCTGGTAAGGAGTGACAGTGCCTGATCTGCGAGGCTAGTAGGGTGTAGGAGGAAATATGGGCAAGTTTGAAGAGGTTTAGGAAAGTATATGGGTGTGATTTGAGTTGAGGGATCGAAATTTGGGTTTTCTTCGAAAAATATGGCATTGGTGTGATTTGGGAGTGGGTTGTGAGTAGTGTTTGGCTTATGAATGGCTGGTGGGGTGATGGTACCCCGGTCAATGAGATCTTGGATTACATTCTGAAGGTGGAAGCATTGGTCCGTAGTATGGCAAGCAGTTTGGTAGAAGGCGCAATGAGCATCGGTCTTGAAGTTTCTTGGGAATGGGTTTGGCAATGGATGTGGATCCAAGGGTTTGATGAGGTTTCGGCTTAACAGGGCTTGGTAAACTTTGGAGAGGGGATCATGGAGCTCAGTATATTCCCTTCGAATGGGGGCAGGGTGGCTTTCTGGTGCCCATAACGTGGTTGGTTGAGAGATGTTGTTGATGGTCAAAACGGTAGCACTGTCAGGCTTGTCATACTTTCTAAGGGTGAACTGTCCGAACACCTTCTTTGGTCCAATCTCTGTTTTAATGAGGCTTTCCTCGATTTCCAATCCAGCCTCTCTAAGAGCTCGGAAGTTGGGATAGTATTATCCTCCCATCGTCGCTCGAACATGGGGCAATAAATTTTTCTTCACTATGTTGACCTATTCTTCTTCAGATGGTCGATTGGTCATGATAGCTGCTCGCTCTCTCCACCGAGTTATGAAGTTACTGACTGATTCTCCTGGATTCTGTTTAAGCAGCTCTAAATCACGACGGGTGACCTCAAGCTCTTCGTTGTATTTGTATTGTGACATGAATTCTCGGGCTACATCCTCCCAGCTACATATTCTGGATTACTCAAGAGATAAAAACCATCGGAGGGCACTATCCTTCAAAGTTTGCTAAAACATTTGGGCCATCACTTCTTCAGAAGCCCCTACTGGAGTCATGGAATGATGATAACTGCAAAGATGAACAATTGGGGGTCCACTCCCTCCGAACTTCTCGATATTTGGCATCTTGAACTTCTCGGGTAACCTCACTTTAGGATAAGGAGACATGTGGGTGTAGTCCATGTAATTCCCAGAGATCCTGACTTGGTCAAACTTCTTGGTGAGCATATTGAGATCCTCTTTGACTTTATTCAAATCCTCCTCCTTTGGATCAACGAACACAGGCAGGCTAGCCATAGGCTGGGCAATGTTTGGCATTGGAAGCTGGGCAGGCAGCGACCCATTGGCAGGAGGGGGACGTGGAGCGTGATGATATTCTTCTGAAACCCAGATAGGCTTGGGTGGACCCATAGCACAAGGGAATAGGGCCTCGAGCTCTTGAGGAATAGGAACTTGGTTTCGTTGCATCTCTCCGACCTCAGTTTGGAGGTTGTCAATCTTGGACACGAGCTGAGCTAGGACTGTCGTCAGATCTGGCTGTATGATTGATGCTTGATCTGTATTATCCATGGAAGATGGATGGATTCTGGACTCGGAAGAAGTAGTAGAAGAATGGATGAAACTCCGGGGTGATTTTACTGAAGACCGAAGATAATAGGGAGCCAGGCCAAGGGCTTGCGATCGACCTGAGAAGGCGTAGGATGAGATTTTTTTTTTTTAAAAAGGAAGAATTATTTTTAGATTTTCGATAAAGTAGGGATAAATGTTTTTGTATTTTTTATAAAGAAGGGAGAAATGTTTTTAGAGTTTTGATAAAGAGGGAAGAAATGTTTTTGTAGACGGAACTCAGCATGATTATTGTGATTATTATGTTTTCACTTTTATTTAATTCTCCAAAATGCAATGCCGGACAGGACCCGAGCCTGGAAAAGTGGGGGTCTTAATATATGAAAAGCTACGATTTGGACTTGTAACCAGGCTCACGGACAGGGTCCCGTTTTAAAAATGCACGAAAATTGGGTGGCAGATCGACCCGGAATTTCGGCAGAGTTTCGGGTTGAAACTGGCAATCTAAAGTGCGTGTCCTAGGTTTGACACCTATATGCGGGTATGCAGTTGGTTGGGTGAATCGGCATGGGTTCCCCCCTTTGGCGTGACTTCCACGATATACTTCTTGCTTTTGCGGGCAATCGGTACGTGTGGACAAGCCATTTGATATACCTGAGTGTACGTGAATTGCCTCACCATATACCTCATGGGGACGGTACGTGTGAGAGCGAATTTAATATACTTGACGTACGTGAATGAATTCCCTGTGATATACCTCCCTTCATGACTTCGGTCAAGCGATACAATACGGGGGAACCATTCGATATACGTCGAAGGTACTTGGCCAATGCAAGGTGAAAGTCATATCACTTAGGCTAACTGTGACCTGCCGGACCAGCGCCCCATTATGAAGTGACCCTCCAGTTACTGGGTAAAATTTGGTCAATATCAATGATCTTTGGTGATGTCGTGTGAATCATGCATCATTCTCTAATTGGTATCTTATGATGAGAATGCCTTTCTCGATTATGCCAAACAGGGATCAAAGTACAAGTACCCCCAAAAGGTACACCAAGTATGGATGGGTGATGCGTACAACATGGGGATATACATGTGATCCTAGGTGCACGTGGTGTGAAGTGTACATGGAGAAATTTCTACAAGTGTGTGAACATAAGCATAAGCATGTGATACATATGAGAAAGGGGAACATGAAAATATAGCGGGAAACATAAGCAAATATAGCATTCATGTAAATAGAGTCAAGCCCACAAACAAAAACACATGTCCCCAGTGGAGTCGCCACTGTGGCCATCCCCGATCCTCTCCGCGCAAGCGGGTAGCGTGGAGGAAAGGATCCTTCGGGTACCGCGCGTCCCTCTAGGAATCGCTTCGGTCGGTGTCGTTTGTGGTGTAAAAACATAGAAATGTAGAGATATTCAGAATTGCCAGTCTATTTTACTCAAAAAAGACAAAAGAAAAAGGGGAATCCACCCCGAAGGATGGCATCTAAAGACATACTGGTGCTTACGAAACCAAGACGATTCGAGAAGGGGGGCTTAGTTATGAAATGGGAAGGTGTTAGGCACCCATTCCGCCCTTTCGGTCTCTCATGAATATTTGCTATTTTCCTTTTGTTTCCCCCCGTGATATGTGTGCATGTGTATATATAGAATGGAGGTAGGAATCCTCGACTTGAATCATGGAAAAGATAAAGCGAGTCTTCCGTAAGAAGATATACGAGTAATATTAGAAAAATAAGATTTACGCGATTACCCCTACGTTGATCGTTATAATGGAACGATAATGCATGTGGGGTAATATGTAACTAAGGGCAACTATATAGAATATAAGAAGATTAGAGTGGATAGAAAGATGAGAGAAAAAGTGGGAAAAAGGACTCGAGTCTCGAGTTTTACCCCGAGACGCCTACGTAGCCTATAAAGGCATCAAAGTCCACGTAGTTCGCATACAAAATGAGGGGTGGGGATTATCCCATAAATCCAAATGGGGAATCTCTTATTTGTGAGTGTGTGTGTGTGTATAGAAAAAGGGTTTTAGATTGTGAGAAAAGTGTGGAAAAGGTGTGAGAATCCCTACTTGGAATTTATGAGCAAACCCTCTTTTTCTTATTTTTTGGGTTTATTTATATGAACATAGGAGATGTGCAATAATACTAAATAAAAAGTATATTAGGATGTGTGAGATGAGATAATAAAAGTGCTAAATAAGAAGATAAGTTATTGAGAATTTAAGAGAATTTAAGAGAGAGTTTGAGAAAGTTGGAACTTCATGAAGATCTTGAGCTTGATTTTGAATATTAGAGAGCAGCCTTTGCACTTAGATTATGATGGAGAGTGGCTATTTCACCAAGTTTGATGAAAAGGATGATGAAAAGTGGAAGTAAAAAGGGGATTTGGAAGTTGAAATCACGCTACCTTCGAGAGAGGTTTCTGGGATTCGTTCAGAGAGATTTTTATCAGATCTGGGAGCCTTTTGCAAATGAGGTGAAGGCCTCATTTTATAGGCCTAGGTGAGTGCCGATCGCCATAGACCTGTTCCTGCCTATTGGCAGGTGCCGATAGGCAGGGTCTGGAACCTGCCATTTGGCAGTGCACTTCAGGATTTTTTGGAAAATCGACCGCCGAGGGAAAACCGTTGGTCAGAATCATACACGGGGAATACAGTTGGAAAGGTAATTTAGAGACCTTCGAAAGTCCTTTGGACCACTCCCCGGTTCGGGAGTTGACTTTGGGTCAAATATGGCTCAGAAGCATTTGTCGGTCCATTGGACGGGGAATCGCTCAGACGCAAACGGATCGTTCGTCTGCATGGTAAGTTCGAATCACACACGAGGTAGACCGTTGGAAAGATTAGGAGATGTACTTTGATATTCCAAAGAGTTTGACCCGATTTGGGGAGCTGACTTTGGTCAACCGGACCCGGGAAGCATTCGGTGACCTCTCAGAGTCAAACGGATCGTTCCTCCGCATGGAGAGTCAGAATCGCACATGGGGCAGACCGTTGGAAAGGGTATTCAGTGACCTTTGAAGATTCATTTAGCCTCGATCAAGCTGAAGAGTTGACATAGGTCAAACAGATCCCGGGAGCGCCCGGTGGCCTCTAGGTCAAGTTTCAGACGCAAACGGATCGTTCGTCCGCATGGTAAGTCGGAATCACGTACGGGGTAGACCGTTGGAAATGGTATTCGGTGCCCTTTGAAGATTCATTCAGTATCGGTCGAGACAAAGAGTTTGACTTTTGGGTTAAACTGAGCCGGGGAGTGCCCGATGGCCTCCAGGTCAGTACTCGGGGCATGACTTGGGTTTACGGTGATTAAGGGAGGTACTAGGGACCTAAGGAGAGTTAGGGGGTAACAAAATGGGGTGTCTACAAGTTTCATATGTTGCATGCACTCGTTGATGGATGAGTGTGATGGTACTGCAAATGCATACCCATGTATTCAAGAATGGGGGTTGGAACGCATGAAGATTACTACATATGAGGTTCATAACATCCAGAATCGAAGTTTTGTTTTGATTTATAAGAAACAAGTTAAGTTAGTTAGTGTAATCAGTAAAAGAGGGAGTACATAAAGGTCGATTTGGAAGAGGAATTTGGTACATGAGAGAGAAGGTGGGGTAAAGAATTTAGAATTTATATAGTTTTATAGAGTGAAATTGAAAACAATATGTATAGTGATGTAAATACCCACATGTTTTTAAAATGAATTAAAATTTTGATTTCTTGCCAAAGTCAATAAAATTATACCAACTTTATCATTTAGCCATAGCATGATGCTTATTAGTCCCATTTAGAATGCAAAACGCATGTGGTATCACTCGAATTGGAAACAATGTTTTTTTCTTCTCATGTTTTCCTTTTCATCTCTCCTTATTCCTTCTTTCCATTTTCAAAAAACCATTCATGAGTATTTTTAGGTTAGTTGACAAATTATATTTTATCTTGAATATGATTTATGGACATCATTAATATGATTCATTTCCTAATTTTTAATCTTACCCAATTTCCTAGGGCTTCCCGTTGTGTTATTTTGGGGTTTAGGTATGCCCGATATCATTTTACAAGATATCCCATCTCCTTATGGTTTTGTCTCATTTCAGTTAAGCCCAAACCTATAACAGATCTAACGACGATATCAAAAGTTATATAATATACTTAATAAAAGTAAAAATTAGGTCAAAATTATCATTATTTCAACATTATATAAACTAGTGTAACAACCCCGTGTTTTCATAATAATTAATTTGATAAAATTTTAATTAAATAAATTTCATGAATAAATTTCTTGAATGTGATATGCATGATTATGTGATTTATTTATGCCAAATGTGTATATTCGTAGATAATTAAATTGCATGTTACTTGAATTAATATTATGTCATGATTAAACATAACTAATGGGTAGGCGTGGTTTGGATGCATTTTAAAGTGAATTGCGAACTTACTTGGTCATTTTAAACATCTTAAATTGGGCCCGGGGGATAGGTATATCGTTAGAAGAGATATTAGACCAATCCGAGTAGTATTTCGAACTTGTTTAAGGACCTAAAAGTGGGCGTTTAAGGGAAATACGGGATTACTGGTTAAATAAGGTTAATAGCCCAACCAAATTACATGTTCCATCCATAATATAGTTTCCCTCACAACCCCCATACACTTTGGAGAAGTTACTAAGGCTAGAGAGGAAATGAAGAATAAGAATTCAAGAAAGGAGGCTTAAATCATCGATTTACGGTAAGAATTCTCTTGCTAAACTAGTTGTAATTTGTTTATTAATTCATATGAATACTTTATCATAATAATTCCAGTTAAAAGTTGAATTTATGATTGAAAACAAACGGAATGAAATTTAGGGCTGTTTAGAATAAATCTGGACATAATTGTGTTTTAAGAATTAAATACTTTGGTGACAAATCCGGAGTTGAAGTCGTTTAATTGGGAAATTGACTATTAGAATCCATGTGATAGGATTACTCTTTTTAGATTATTTCAAATCATATGTTGATTCGTTTAATCTGGAAAAAAATTAGATAGAAATTATGGTCTTAAATTGAGTTAGATAAACTTTCGTGTTTAGATCTGAATTCTTGAAATTGTGGGAAGTGATCTTACATAGATTGTTTAGATAATTATATAATTTTGTTTTCTGGATAAAGATGGAATTATAATTCTTGAAATAAAAGTGGATAAAGCATTAGATAAGTAATTGGGGTTTTAAGGATGAAACTCATATAGGAAAACACAACATTTTTGGGCTTCTACCAGAAATCGAATCGGTTCAGCCTTTAAGGCGCCTAGGGCGAATAGATTCGGCCCCAAATACGAATTGATTCAGCTCCTGGTTTGGGTTAGGGTTGGACCGTGAAAATGTTTAGGGAGTTTTTATGAACTAAAGCCAGTATGCAAGAGGTCATCTAAGTGAGTAGGTATTTAATTAAAAATAGTTTTGTGTTGCTAATCACATTTAGGGAATTTAATAATTAATTAAAGTGTTAATTCTTAATACAAGGGTGTTATCTGGAGATTGATAAAACCAAATTGGGAGTAATTATGGGAATAGTTACCTCTAAATATTGTGTGATACATATATGTAATTATTATTTGTGTGATCATACCCGTGCTCGTGGAAGGCCTATCAGTTGGGGTTGTGGACTTCTTCAAGATCGTAGCACCCGTCCGCACAAGTGGGTTAGGGATTAATGACAAAAAAACTTCTTTTTGAGACGGTGCTCCAACCGTCTCAAAAAGTCCTCTGGCTATCTCAAAAGCCTTTTGTGACACCATTTGAGACGACAAAGTGGCGTCATATTAGGCCCCCATTTTAAAATCTTTTTGAGACGGCAGCAGCTTTCTAAAAATGCTTTTTTAGACAAAAAATACAGCGTCTCAAAAGGTCATTGCTTATAGGTAGACCTAGCAAAATGAGGCACGACACGACACGAAATTATAAGTTAATGGATTTAGTCTTATCGGGTTTGGGACATTAACGGGTCAACACGGTAGATCCGTTATCATAACGGGTCGTGTTTGGGTTTGTACTCTTACACGATTAAACCCGTTTATACCCATTATCCTCCGTTAGTGGTACCAGGTTTTATTGGGTCGTGGGACTCGAACTAGTATTACACCCGAACTAATATTACACCCATAAAGACTAACGGATATTAACGGGTACTAACGGGTACTAACGGGTATTAACGAGTATTAACGAGTAATATAGGGTCACCCAACCCGTTAGCCGTTTAGACCCGTTAATATTAATGGGTGTTAACGGTTCGGGTCGTGTACCCATTAATATTAATGGGTCGTATTTGGGTATTATCATTGGATCCATTAGTCTTAACGGTTCATGTACGGGTTAAGGGTGTTTTCACCTGTTAACCCGTTAACACGACCCATTGACAGCTCTACTTATAGGACCCTTTTGAGACAGAGTAAAATCCATCTTTTAAAGTTATTTTTAAATATGGTGTATGCCGTCTCAAAAGGTCTTCATTTATAGAATCCTTTTGAGACGACAAAGAAGCCGTCATTAATTAATTTTTATGCCAAAATTAAAATTTCATCCATTCCATAATTTGCTCAATATACTTTTAAACAAAAACTCTTAAAAATAATGACATATTGGGCATCCCATTTCAATAGATATAACACATAAGTTTCCATTCAACTAAAATTAAAGTCTATCCAAAGCTAAAACAGACAATTTCAACATTGTACCCACCAAACTAAATATCTGTAGAAAATTTCACTTGTCTCATTAGAATAAATACATAAAAACTCATATATTCCTAAACATAAAATAATGTAAGCTAAGTAAAATCGCAATCTTGAAGCATACGACCTCCATCAAAACGTATCTTCCCTTCTCCACAAAAGATTTTGACCAGCAATATAATTTATTTAGTGTCAGTTACCATAAACAACGAAGTAATATTTTTTAATAGTTCCTATAGATGAAAATCTTTAAAAACCCTATCAAATTTTTATGTCTTCGTATTATTTACTTTTCAACACTTAATATTTTTAAAAAAATTCGTCAAAGTCTCCTTTGTTTATTCATGAAAACCAACCTGTTTAAACAAAAAAATTAACTAAAAAATAACCATAGTTTTAAATGGAGAAAGTGCATCGACATTAAGGTTGTTGTTCAAGGTTTAAGGCTGCTGTTCAGGCTTTAAATGGACCAAAATAATGCCCTAGGTACAAATGTTTATGACTTACCTCGATATGCTGCCTTACCGGTAGCTTCACGTTCCTTCTTGAGCATTTACTTTGCTTTATTGAACTGAAGTTGCATCTCTTGCAAATCATATTGTAGTTTTACATTTTCTCTTATTATCGCTACTTCCACATCAACCTACAAATAGAGAGTGCATGTGCAATCCACATTACAACGTAGATCATTTTATACAGACTAGGATTTGGAAGTAAAGTAGAAGTCTAGAAGAAAAGCTAATTTGATAAGCATCACTAATCTCATAATAGAAGCATTATTTACAAGATACCGACTACAAAAATGCAATTAACGAAAATAAATTTCATTACTTTTATCAATTATGCTACTTTAGAGCACATGTATCTATATAATAAGGAGTTGAATAGTTTTACTATTGCATAAGATGATAAGATAATTAGGTGTTGAGATTTAACCACCTAAGGAAAAACTAAAGGGTTCAGATATCTTTGAAAAAAAATAGAGCAGGGCATTGAGCCGGGAGCTTTCACCTTATCCTGCCCATGGTTATCGGAGGGAGCACATACTGCTCAGTTAAAGAGAATGTGACGGGATATAGCTCTATTTATATTAGAATTTGAGTTGATATGTTTTTATTCAAATGTTACCTTTAATTTGATTGCGTAGTATAAATTATAGAGGTCATTTTTGTTTGTTTTGATGTGTGCATTCACTTGAAAGGGAACATGTAATGTGTTCATTCACTTCACACCTAAATCTTTATTCCTATAACAGAGGGGTCAGAAAATGCTTTTATTTAAGGCATATTAAAAGTAAGCGCTGAAATCGTGTGCATTTGATGCCGAAAGTTCATGATTTATTTATTTATTTTTGTCATTATGGATTGTAAAGTGCAGTGTTAATCTAATGTTGAAGATATGTATGATTTTTTTAATGATTTTAGATCTAGATTTTTGGATAATGTTTATGATTTACTTTTCAAAATTGTGTCTAATGTCCATATTATAGACAATTTTCAGTGTTGTATAGGGGAAACAAACACACCGTTTTCACTTTCAAGACGCATAGGGTTTTTATTTTAGATGTCATTTAATTTTTTGAAAGATTATAATAGCCTCAAGAAGGATTATGTCAAATTACATATAGATTTTTATTCTCTAAATGTATACGAGGTTAATTAATAGTGACCTTTCTACCTCATTCGGAGTCACTTTATGAACAGCGAAGATGTCCACTTGGAGGCCTTTTATGGATTCATTCTGCTCCATATCTGAATACGGATAAAAAAACATGTGGAGCCCGATTGAAACGATGCAGTGGCTGAAGGTTATGGAGATGCTAAGATCAAGAGGAAAAAATTGAAAGGAAAAAGAGCAGTTGTGCGGTGGTTAAAATTCTTCAGGTGGAAGAAGAAAAAAGATTATGAAAGAATGATAGCAGAAGATTTTTTTTTGGTAAAAACTGAGGAAGGCTCGGAAAAAAGAGGAAAGGATCGTTAAAGCCCTAAATAATATTGAACCTATGGAGACATTGGAAACAATGCATGACCCAGAAACTTTGACCCTGGAAGAGCACTTCTAGTTTTTGAATATGGTCCTCAAGTCTACGAATTCCATACCAGTGGGATGGAGGGGAATATACTAGGGGGTAGTATTAAATATGCACTTGCATTGGAAGAAGCATCAGACTCTCAAAGTATTCATGAATATATTCTCACCCGAGGAGGTAAGGGAGATTACAGTAGATCTCGCTAGACCGAGTGGTGGGATTTTGCTCGACATTCAAGAAGACAATAGCCATTATTTTGGGCATCAATTAGCTGCCATTTTGGGTATCATTTTCATGCTATTTTAGCCTCATTTTCCCCCTATATTGGCCATTTTATGTTGCTGTTTTTTGCCCTCTTATTTATATATTTTTTTCATTGTTTTGGCCTATTTATTCTAGGCATACGGTACGAAAATTAGGGAGAAAAGTGCAAGGAACTCCAATGGATAATGATGATGATTAGGATTTATGAATAATAGAGTAGTGATGAAGATAATGACTTTATTGGATATATTTTGTATTTTGGTTATTATTTTTTGAATACTATTAAGGTATCGTCATCATTGTGGATGGGACCATGATGATACCTTAATAGTTACTTAGTATATCTAAATATAGCTTGTGAATTCTCTTTTTAATATGACTTATGGTGAAATTAAAAGTTTGAATCATATTATGTTATATAATTGAATGTAAAATGTTATCTGTAACCCATTATATATTTAAAATTTCATGCCAAAAATTTATTTATTCCAAAATCATTTAAAAATTTTCCCAGGTTTTACAAAGTATCACGAAGAATGTAAGTTTTAATGGCATAATTCACATAACAATGGTCACCATTTCATTTCAAAATTACTGCAACTGAAACAACCAAAAAGATTAGCAAAATAACAGATCTTTAAAAAAAATATCCAAACATTTGAAATGCCAGAAACTATCAACTTAAATCTCTTTCTAGAATGAATCACATTAGATCGATGACTAGAATCTGATCTAATTAAAAGATTAATGACAACAATAAATCACATTAGATCAATGACTAGAATGTGATTTACTTCAAAGCTCAAAGATCAATGAGTGAAGAGCATTAATGCGGTGTTTACTTTTGACAACTAATATATTCAAATATATTTTCATTAATTACCTTTTCTCGTACTCCAATGACACAATGCAAGTCAAGATATAACAGTTCTTTGCTATTCTCTTCATGTCCGGATGTCTTGAACCATGAACAAGGACAAGACCCTCAACTTATGACACAAGAATCACATCATCGGGAAGGTACCTCTCAAAACGTGCTAAGCATAGTGAAATGATTGGCACAATGAGTTCCACAAATTCATCGTGCAATGTTCATATGGTACAACGGGGTAGAACAAATGATTAGCCCTGTTAAAAATAACAAACTCCAAAAAAATAATTAATAATAGATGTTCTCAACTAACTCTTAGGTTGTCCTTTAATTCTTACCAGCTATAGGAGGGGCATAAGAGATTGAGAATAGCAAATCACTGCAATTTAACCAGAGCCTATAATAATATCATAATCTATTCCAAGTTCACTATTTCAACACCCCACACACCAAAAGAACCAGGTATCAAATAATCCAAGTTCATTGCTAATTTCTTCAATGCCACATGCACAAGAAGAGTTGGGTTTCATATTTGTAAAGCAAGAGTTAATGTGTCGGCTCTGTCAGGCATGCACAATAAGAGTTGGGATTCTTGAAAATTGTCTTCTGCTAATAACAAACTAAAAAAGTGATAACTTTATCAAACCGTTTTAAATTAAGTCGGGTTATATATAATAAAATCATTACAAAGTGTTTATATAATTTATCCATTTCTATACCCAACAACAATCATCACCATCCTTATAATGGGATGTAACTATAGGTGTCTCCTCCTTTGAACCTCGCTTCATTTTTGTCCCACGAAAAAAAGGGGAGGGAGTTCAACTTCAATAGAACTACCAGATTCGATTTGAATCATTCAATCAGCCTCAGTTAATGATGGGGCGAGATTTTTATTTATAGTGATATGATGGCCTACGTTATTGACCCAAACCAGTGCATACATAAACTGACTAGACCGTAGTGAGGAAGCCTATTTAGAATCTCTATCTCTTCATTGTGTAAAAAGTGGATTATTAATATATTTATAGTAAAATAAGGGAAGAAGTTCACACTTAATTGCATATATGCTCAGGAGTGTGGACAGTAGTTTCATCACATGAGCTAATTTCAAAAACTAGGAGTCTGATGAGACTTTCCACTTCCTACAAGTTACTTTGTAACTCTTGGGTTATATGTACCTCTATCCGGGCCACACAATTGTTGTTTTGAGTTTTCCCTCACCTAAGTTCCATTTTTAACCCCCAAAAAATGTCTACTAGTAAATTTCGGACAATCGAAAGTTTAATGAGGACATAGACACTTCCTACAAGTTACTTTGAACCTATTGGGGATTTTAAGCCTCTCTCCAAAAAACATGGTTGCTATTTTTAGCTTTTTCCCCTTAAATAATATTTTTAACACCAAAACAAGCGTAAACTAATCAATTTTTAAACCCTAGTCCGACGAGGACACAGTGACTTCTGTTAGGTTACCTCGGTACCTTTTGGGGAATATGTGTCTCTATTCACGCTACTTCATTATTGTTTTCAATTTTATGTGTCTCTATTCGTGCTACTTCATTATTATTTTCAATTTATAGTAAAAATTGAAAAAAATAATGAAGTAGCGCGAATAGAGACACATATTCCCCAAAACTTATCGGGTGATTCACGATACGAATCGCACGATATGATTCGATACATCAAATAAACGAGTCAAATAGGCCTATTGAATAAAAAATCTCTTGAAATCGGATGTATCGGACGTGAATCGTGAGTCAATACGTGACTCGTATGACTCGCGATTCAGTCGCGATTCAAAACTGCCGCCCTTTTTTTTCTAGTCGGCATCTGATTTTTTAAAAGTTAAAAAAAATACCTTTTTTTATTTTTTATGGCCGAAAATGACTTTAATATCATTTAAATGCTTTAAAACACATAAATGATCAAAACCCTAGGTATAAAAGGTCATTTTCTCACTTTTCTTGTGTTCCTCACCATTAATATTCTGTCCACCATTAATATACTCACTTTTCTTGTCTTTTTCACTAACTTTTTGCCAAGAGAAGCTTCCATCCTTTGCTTTGGTACTTTAGTAAGTAACTCAGTTTATTTATTTATTTATTGTTCCTCTTTATTTATTTATTGTTCCAACCTATTTAATATCCTTTTCTTCAAGTATGTTTATTTCTTTTTCCTCTCTATTTATTTAGAAAATGACTAAATAAAAGAGAAAAGTTGTGGTTGACCCCACATGGGATTATTTTGAAAAAGTGAATGATAATAGATTGTATTTAAGATGTAATTTTTGTAAGGATACAAAATTGGGGGGGGGGGGGGGGGGGGGGGGGGTTAGAATGAAGCACCATCTTGCTTGTACAGAAAAATATGCCAAAACAATATATGCAATGGCCCGAAGATGTTAGAAAAAAATTTGTAAACATTTTAGGAGTAAAAAAGGAGAAGTATACTGAAGAAGGTGGGCAACGAAATGAGGGTAAAGAAGAGGAATTTGAAGTTTAGGAAAATTTCAAAAAATCAAATAAGGGAACTATAGATGCATATGCTATTTAAGGGAAGAAAAAATATGATTTTGTAAAACAAAAATAAATAAATGCAATGTTAAGAAAGAAGGTGCCAGTAATTTGGAACATTTGTAGTTTTTTTATGGAAATGGTATAGATTTTAATGTAGTAAAAAGTCCCTTGTTTACAAAGATGGTAAAATCAATTGGTGATTATGGGAAGGGGCTAAAGCTTCGTCTTACCATGAGACGAGAGTTACTCACTTAAAGAAGGAAGTTGAAAATGTTGAAGCAAATTTGAAAAAAATATAAACAAGAACGGAAGAAGACGGGATGCAGTCTTATGTCGGATGGATGGACCGGTGGGAAATCAAGGTCCTTAACTAATTTCCTTGTGGATAGCCCTCGTGGTAAGGGTTTTCTAAAATCCTTGTATACTTCCTCCTTTATAAAAGATGCCGACAAACTATGTGAATTACTTGATTCGCTTGTTGAGGAGATAGGGGAGGAGAATTTGGTCCAAGTAATTACCGATTGTGCGTCGGCTTATGTTTTGGTAAGAGAAAAGTTAGAAAACAAAAGATTTTTTTTTATTTTGGTCTCCATGTTCGGCTCACCTCATTGATTTAATGCTAAGTGATATAGGTGATCTACCAATTTTTCATGCACCATTAAAAAAGCAAAGGAGGTAACCGTTTATATATACCAACATAATTTTAGGTGATAGCAAATTGTGGAAGGAAATCAAATATTGCTCGAAATGCATTATCCCCCTCACTAAGGTTTTAAGGCTTATAGATGGTGATTTAAAATCGACAATGGGGTACATTTATGAAGCTATGGATAGGGCCAAGGAGGCAATTGCGAAAAATTTCAACCATAAAGAGGTAAGGTACTGAAGAATATGGAAAATTATTGACATAATATGCGACATGAAACTCCATCAACCACCTCATGCGGCTTGTTACTTTCTCAACCCAAGGTCACTTTTTATCATAAATTGTATTTGTAAAATATGTTTATTTATTGCATAACTTTTCTAACATAATGCATATGCATGTGTATACTTTTTTTAGATTCTAATATAGCAAGGGGTTCAATGCAGATAAGGAAGTCAAGAGAGGATTGTACCAAACCAATGAGAAAATGTATCCGAATATTGAGAGCAAAATTGTAATTGCTGAACAAATTGAGACATTTCGCCGGTCAGAAGGGTTATTTGGAGTGAGTATGGCCATCTAGGAAAGAGATAAGACACAACTAGGTAATTAGTTTCTTTTTTCGCCGTATATTGGCCCTGTTTGGGGAAGAAATATGCCCCTATTTTGGACAGAAATAAGCCCCTATTTTGGCCTATTTTCATTACTATTTTAGAGCAACCATATGCCCATATTTTGGCCAGTAATGTGCCCCTATTTTGGCCTCATTTTATTATTGGTTTTTGGTAGAAATGTGCCCTTATTTTGGCTTATTTTTGTTGTTGTATTTTGGACTCTTATTTATGTAAATTATGTTTATGTTTTCATTGTTTTTGCCTATTTATTCTTGGCATTTGGTGGAAAAATTACGAAGAAGAGTGCAAGGAAATCCAACGGTTGCCAATAAGGGTGCTAAGACTCACTTGTAGTGCTATGGGATGTGAGTGAAATTGGAGCACGTTTGAACAGGTTCACTTAAATAAAAGAAATCGTTTGGAGAAACAAATATTTAATGTTCTTGCCTTTGTCAAGTACAACATTCAACTCTAGATGCAACTATTGGAGCGACAATAAAAGGGTGAGACATATGATCCAATTTTTATATCAGATATGGATCCCGATGATGAATGGATAACAGATAAGTAAGATCTATGTCTTCTCGAAGACCACTTGTGGATGGATGTGCACGAATGCTTCCAAGAGGAAGGAGGAAGTAGTAACAAACGAAAGCGAGGTATGGTTTTTTAGTATATTTATTTTGGAACTATTAACAAAAGTAACTAGTAATAAACTACATCAAGATGAAGTAATTGATGTATATTTTTGCATTTTTTTCATATAGGACCAAGGAACTTGAATGCAAGAGAGGAAAGGGAAATTGATTCGTGTTAATGCAGATGACATCAAAGTTATTGATGATGACGAGGAGGGGGAGGACTAAAGAGAATATGAGAGAATCATTGTAGAAGATGATGATGAGAACGATGATGATAAGGAACTAAACATTGATGATGAGGAGGAGGAGGATTAGGGTTTAGGAACAATTAGAGGAGTGATGAAGATAATGACTTTATTGGATATATTTTGGATTTTGGTTATTATTTTTTGGATACTATTAAGGTATCATCATCATAGTTGAGGATAACACCATGACGATAGCTTAATTGTTACTTAGTATATCTAAATATGGCTTGTGGATTCTCTTTTTGATATGATTTGTGGAGAAATTAGAAGTTTGAATCATATTATGTTATATAATTAATTGTAAAATGTTCTCCATATTTTTATTTATTTTTTATGTTGTATCACACGATATGTATCACGATAGGATTCACGATACACATGGTTTTCGATACACAATACGTATCACGATTAACCAACTATAATTTTCACCCTAAAAGCTGAGTTTGAACCCCAAAACAAAAAGTTACTAGTTAATTTTTAGAAATCAGGAGTTAGATGAGGATATAGATACTTACTACAAGTTATTGTTTTACCTATATGGATGTCCGTGCCTCTATTTGGTCCACTTGTTTGCTATTTCGATTTCTCACACCTAAACCCCAGTTTTAAGCCCAAAATGACAGTACAATAGTTCTTTTCAAATTTAAAAGTTTGATTTTCACACGATTACTTCCCTTAAATTTCTTTCATACCGAATAGTAAACACACAAAAGAAAGAATAGACAATTAATAATTCTAACTTGAACGGCATGAACTTCTTGCAAAGGACATGCATTAATTAACACAAACAAACATATCAATAATTTAACTAAAATTCACACAAACTAGTAAACAAATATTATCTTATATTAATCTAAAAATATACAACAACCAATTGACAATCCATGATTTAAATTGGCTCACCCTCAACCTCCTATCACCACTAGAAATCAATTCAAGTTTTCAATTAGCTCTCATTTAACTTCATATCACCACTACAAACCATATGTACAAAACCTAATGATATAGATCAATAATTAAGAATTAGAATTACCTCTTATTTGTATCAATTCAATATTGTAACTTGAATGTCCGGGCTTAGATAAAATGTTTCAAAATGAAGGAAAAATGATCACGCAAGCAATAGCTTCCCGTCAGATACCCATAAATGAAAAACATGTCTATTAGGGATGTAGCCAAATATGAAAAACAAATTAGTTTTTGCACAAACTAAAATCTACATGCTTGAACCATAACTCAAGGAATAAATCTAAATATAATGTTCAATTTGAAAATTCTAATACTAATTTGTGTACTATCCTTCTTTTATATAATATTTGCATAGTATGAATATGAATAATGGCCGAATAACAAATGATTCACCAATACTAGAATGATTTCATTGTTTTTTTCTTTTCCAATTACAAAAAATAAATACAATCAATTGCATCTACAAAGGTGAATTTAAAAATAAAATATAAATAACCCATTATCATGGGTGATACATACTCAATTATGTAAAATCAACCTATATGAGAAAACAAACAATTTACAGTTGTTGCAAAACTTAATGTGATTGTTTGTAAGAAAATAAATACAATAGAGTAAGATTTAAAACAAACAGATCACTTAATACCTTAAAAAAATTAACAAACCAAACCTAAACATTTATACACGAAAAAAATCAAAATATATACTTAATTAGATCTTGAAATGATGCCGATAAGATATCATGGTATAGATAAAATGAATGTATGAAAATGATGATTGAAGATAAAGTGGTGATCACATCAAACACGTAAGCAATTGAATCAAGAAAATAAGATACAACGATTTTTAAAGTGGTTTGGCTATAAGGAAAAACCTACGTCCACTGTTATTTTATTCCCAGGGGATTACAATAGCTTAATATGGTGTAGAGAGAGAGAGAGAGAGAGAGAGAGAGAGAGAGAGAGAGATGACGTGTAGAGAATTGATTATTTGTTCATCTTTTTTTTGTCCTTTGGCTAAGGCAATGCTTGTATTTATAGTGATGTGAGTCCAAGAGATATAATGTCTTTATATATTAAGACATTTATATCTATATACAATGAATATAACTGTTGGTCTTTTGGATGGTTTGTCTTCCTTGAGTTGGTTGGTATGCCGACCAACTCTCCTCGGGTGCCGAGCAAGTATGAATATTTCTACGTAGGATGAAAAGTGTACCTTTCTGATTGGTCCAAGTGGATGGAGAATTTTGGCGTCAATAGAAGCCCCCAATGCTCCATGCTTGATGGTTTACTGAAAGGATGAAGTATTTATTCTAAAATATTACTCGGTGCTTATTCATAATAAGATTATTTATCTATCTTCTTGATTTGTTCAACATATGAGTGGGCTATCTCCTGGACGATGGATGATGCATGCTGATCGATGGTTGCGTTAGAGCTAATCTGTCTTTTGAGTAACTCTATTCGTCAAGAGAACGTGTGCTATGTATCACCCCTGGGAATTTGGTTGTATGGATGTTATGGTTGCAGATTTTGTCTTGTCATAATCTTCAAGTGGGTTGATTGACTAGTTAGTTGACCAACTTATTACTGACTGTACGTGTTTGATTTTTCTGATTTCTGCTCCTCTAAAGGCTTTGCTGATGTAACATGCTAGATTTTGGACCCATTTCTTCAATCTGATTAGTGTCGAGCTAGTAATGGACTCTAAAACATTTGCAAATACATATTTCTTCTTCAGTATTAGTCCGGACAGCAGTAGTGAAGATCTAAGTGCTGTAAATGCTGAATCTGACTCCTGAACTCCAATAGCATGTGCATAATAACTCGTGGATGATGATTGGCTAGTGATCTCTCTTATTCTGTTACAATTTGGAGCTGCATCTGATGTTCGACTGATGTTGCATGATATTATCAAACTGTGCCACTAAAATAATTAACTCTGTAGTAAAAGCCCCCAAATGTTGAATATGAACTCTGAATGCTTTCTTGGCCTTGAAGTATGATGGTCTTGCTTGAAAAGATAAGGCCGAGGAAATGTTCCCTGAAATAACGTCCCAAGAGTTTTGCATGTTTGCATTTCCATACTGTCCTATGTTGCCTTAGAAATAATTTGATGATCTTGCTGACCAAGTAATTTTGGTTGAGTAAGACTGCTTTGAACCTATAGTCCAATTAGAAATTTGCTAGAATTCCAATTAGGAATGTGATATTTTCCAATTAGTAATCTTTGGGAATTTCAATTAGGAATCCATGAGCATTCCAATTAGGAATGTGATATATTCCAATTAGTAATCTTTGAAAGTCTGGAATATCTGAAATTTGATAAATTCAATCTGATCTTGATATGTGCCCTTGATCGGCATATGTGGAGCCCCCAGTTGGGCTTTGGTGACTGAATAATAATAATGATGCCCGAGCATTTGTTAGGACTTGATATAATGATCCAATAATAAGCATGATTGAGCATAATATATAATTTGCATCGAATATTCGTGCGAGTGAGAAATCTATATCCATAATATAAGTGCCAAGAAACCCAGATAACTAATAAGAGTGCCGACCATTTGCCGGGCTTAATAAGAAATCTAGATAAATAATAAGAGTGTTGAACATCGATTGGGATTAATAAGAAATCCAGATAATAAGAGTGCTGACTATCTGCCAGGCTTAATAAGAAATCCAGATAATAATAAGGAAGGGATCGATTGATCCTGCATTGTTAGAGAATAATGGATTTCCAGGACATTCTTTAAACAATAATATACAATCATGAAATTTATCTTCTCTTAATCTCTATATATGAATTGACGATTTGCCAATTTAATTTATTTTTGTGCCTAGGCAATGAATATTTATCCCATGCTCCTGCCTAGTTGTAGCGATCTTTTGATCACCTATAAGTGCCTAAGCAATGGAATATTTATCCCATGTTCCTGCTTAGTTTAAGTATCCAGGCATAGGAATATTTATCCCATGCTCCTGGCTAGTTATAACAATCTTATCTAGATTGCCTTGGTGCCCAGACAGTGGATATTTTACCCAACTTCTTGCCCAGTTTAGAGGCCTTCTTGGGTCACCCATAATCAAGTTGGACTTGCCTTGCTCGATTATTTTACCAATATTATTGGTGTCTTTATTGATGTCGATCAACATTTAGTTGGTGTTTGCTGAAAGCCAACCAACATTTAGTTGGTGGTTGCTGAATATATATAGAGAGAAGATTTTTCCTGACCAAGTGTCTGTTGGAGATAATATAATAATTGATGAAGATTTCCTTGGAGATGAATATATGATAATAATTTTTTGTCAAGCTCCATGCTAAGATGAATATAGAATATGCATACGAATATATATAAAGAATGATTTAGAATAATAATAAAGTGCCTGGCTGATCCGTCGAGGCAAAGTTGCATAATGTTGAACAAGGATAATATTTTCCAAAACATAAGAATATGGCCGAGTACTTTTCGGGCCTGAATATAAATAAGAATTACCCAGACCAACTGTCCGTTGGGGGTGAAATAACTGTTGCAGATCTCTTCGGGACTGAATTAATAATAAATATTTTGCCGAGCTCCATGCTGAGATGAATATAGAATATGCATTCGAATGGATATAGAGAATGATTTGTGCTTGAGAATATATTAGAGAAGTTAATAAAATCAATAGTGCCTTGTTGAGGCAAAATTTCATAATGCCGAGGAATGATAATATTTTCCATAAATTTTAATATTGTGGTCGAGTACTTTGTCGGGACTGAATCTTGTACCTGTGAAATTTAATAAGTTGCTCGAACATCTGTGGAGGCTAAATCAATTAATTATGAGAATAATTTAGTCATTCAATCAATATATGATATATATTTGCTCGGGCAATAAAAATATCAAAACATAAATTAATATGTTATGCCGTATGTTAGTGTGAGAAATTTTTTATAAAAAAGGCTTGACATTTTAATTTTAAGTAAAAAACCAAATATAAGTTGGTTTTTAGAAATTATTTATCACTTGATTTTAAAAATATTTTTGGGGTGATCACAAGTTTAAGAAAGATTTATGCCCCCTATTGTCCCCAAGCCGAACTCGTGTTCAAAGAAATATCTTGGGTGCTCGAAGTTGTTAATAACACAAGATTCTATTGCCGCTGACCAACAGCTTGGATGTTTCTGACCAAGGATAAATATTGCCGATTAGATTTTGTACTTCCAATCAAACACAGTTGGTTGGGAGAAAAACACAATCTTGCTACACCTTTGCTGACCTATAAAAATGTCTCCGACCAGCATAAAAATCATACCGACCAACATTCAGGAGATCAGGGACCCTCAAGTTGTATAATATTTGTTACCGACCAACTATGTGTTTCTCCGACCAATCATAGGTTTTGCTATATTATTGTTCCTATCATCTATCAACAAATGGGAGATCTCGAATTCTCAATCTACACACCATTTGTCATCGACCAACCACGATAACCTTGTAGTTGCAGAAAAATGAATTTGAGGTCAATGATTAACAATAGGTTGTTGTTGCTATAATATAGAAGTTTCCGATCATGAAGGTGATCCATTGGTGCAAGCATAGTTGGTGCCGACCAAGACATAATGATTCATCGACCTTAAATGATGATTTCCACAAAGCCGACAAGAAAATAATGGTCCAAAGATGTTAATTGTTGCCGACCAAGAAATAGTGGTCGGAGAGATGATCAAAACCTGTTTGGACCTTCCTGTGCAAATTCTAAGAACCCTATCCTACTGATGATCATCTCACAGTGTTTTCGCCGACCACCCCGATTGCTATATGTTATTGGTTATATAGTTCGGTAAATTATCTGACTATATTTATAGTTAACTTGGAACTGTTGACAAGCCAGAGAAACCGAAAGATGACTGATTAGAACAGTCCTAAAAAAATTGTTAAGCAAACCACAGGTAACGAAGGACCCAAATAATGAAACTGGGGAGTACAAAAATAATGAAACTAGGGATTATTTTTTTTTTATTGCAACTGATTGATTTCCGATCGGATTTCTGGATTTTGGAGAAAAAACCTTTCATAATCGCACTATAATTTCCTGAGTATATAAGTCAGAACTGATGTTGAAGTATGAAGAATTTTTAAAAACGATTATCTCTAATTTGTATCCAGATCTTCAAATTGAAGCGGTGTCTTATGACGTGAAATGAAAAGTTATTTTTTTTATACCGGTTCCAGAAATAAAAAGTATCGTATATAAACATGATCATGCAATATCATGGAGTCATTTGAAGACAGTTCGTCAAAATGAATGAAATCTTTAACATTTCGGAGAGAGAGAATCATTTTTACCCCTTCTCAACAATTTAAAATATCAAAATACAAGATATAACCCAGTAGGTATACGAGTCTGCCCTATTTTCAAGGCTTCAAACATAACTTATGGTTATGAGATCCAATTATTTCAGATTCAAATAATTCGTGAACATGAACATATAAGGATCATGATGTACTCAAAAAATGTGTACGCAGTGTCTAATTATTTATATACAAAGAAAAGAAAAACTTAGATTTTGAAGATGATCTTCATCTCTTGTGATAAAAAGAATTCTTGTGTCGAATTCTCACAAACGACGCCAATCTGTTGATGACTAGAAATAGCATCCATGATATCTTATCGGCATCAACAACAGATAAAATGATGGTATGAAGATGATGATTGAAGATGAAGTGGTGATCACATCAAACACATAAGCAATTCAATCAAGCAAATAAGAGACAATGATTTTTAAAGTGGTTCGGCTATAAGGAAAAGCCTACACCCACTGTTATTTTATTCCCAGGGGTTTACAATAGCTTAATATGGTGTAAAGAGAGAGAGAGACAATGTATAGAGAATTGCTTGCTTGTTCATCTTTTTTTGTCCTTTGGCTAAGGGAATGCATGCATTATATAGTGATGGGAGTCCAAGAGATATAATGTCTTTGTATATTCAGACATTTATATCTATATACAATGAATATAATTGTTTGTCTTCTGGATGATTTTCCTTCCTTGAGTTGGTTGGTATGCCGACCAACTCTCCTCGGGTGCCGATCAACTCTCATCAGGTTTCGAATAAGTATGAGTATTGCCATGTAGGATGACAAGTGTACCTTTATCACTGGTCCAAGTGGATGGAGAATTTTGGCTTCAACAGGTCTATTGTCCACTTTGTCAGATTCAAATAAACCCCAACTTTAAATAAAAAAGCTAATCGATTCTCATATTAACCTACTACAAAGTTTAAATGCATAAACAAAGAAATACATTTGTAGATCTTAAATTACTTAACCTAGATAAGTGGAACCTCGATGGAAATCAACATGGAGGCTGAGCGAAGAGAGAGAGCTGCATGGAGGCGAAGGAGAAGCCCGGGGGGAGCAGAACGACTGAAGAAGGGATGAAAACCTGCCACGCCTGGCTTGTTTTTGTTTGCCTTTTTCCTTTATTTTTTCTATTTTCTTTGTCTAATACAAATAAGTAGGAGCAGAAATCGATAAAGGGGGGAATATAATGCCCGTACCCGAATTTAAGGGTTGATAAAGAATCAACTCGATCCGAACCACGCGTTAATCTTGAAGTGCAATAAAATACCCTAAATAATGTTTCCAACCTAGTTTTATTGACATTTAACATTACACTTACTAGCATGCAATTCCAATTTACATTTACTACGTGTTAGGACCAAAGGGAAGTGCCCACACGGTTAAGTAAATTAAGCTACTAATTGTAATTGCAAGAAAATACTTAACTATAGGACGCTCTCAAAGTGCGGAACATCGTACAACCTGTCGTGACAAAAGGAGGGATGTGAGCTGAATGCTCAATGGGATCATACACAAATGCAATATAGGAACGAACAAAAGAAAAGGAGCACACAGATGCTACACTACATGCATGTGAAAATATATATATATCTATATATATACCTTTGAAAATTACATGTACCAATGTATTCAACCGTTTCATTCCATAAATGTTATTGTGGTGACAATAAATATCAACACAAATAATAAGCAAATGAAATCACCAGAATAAATAAAGAACACAAAATAACTGTAATCACACACGACACAAAATATACATGGTTCGATAAAATGGCCTACGTCCACGGTGGTGCTCTCTCTATTGTATTTATTTTTACTCCGGTGAGTGTTTACGAAATTGCATGCCTTTTGAACCAGGCTGAGGGTTTAATATATACATGTCATTTTTTGGAGAGTGGGGGTGTTGGACTCCTCCACATTAGCCCATGATCCCTAGAATATACCTTGAGAGATTTTAGGGGTTCAATGGGTCATAACTGACTCAGTTATTCACGAGACCTTTAGACTTTGGGCTAGACTCAAGTGAGCTACTCATCTGGTCCGGAATAGTTAGTTGAGGTACCCACAATTGCCCTTAAAATTTTTGAGTCATAATTTGGGCTCAATAATTTTAAATAATAGCCTTAATGGCATTTTTGTGAATCGCGTAGCCCTTTGGAATCGAAGAGTCTTTCTTGAGTAGATTCAGGTGGTAGATTTGCTTCATTTCCTGTGCATCATGATTGAGAGGGTTTAAACTAGTTTGGAGAAGCCATTTCGTGATATTGCTTCAAACTTCTTTGCATTTCTCAAGATTTCCCCAACTTCTTACTGTGCTTTCTCACTTCCAGGTCTCGTCTTTCTTGTTTGAGCTTCTTCCCTATCTTCCCATCTTCTTGCTTGTGGCTTTGCATCGTCTCAAGATGGTTCTCACTTCGTAAGTTCTTCAATCTCCTTCTCCTTTCTTTTTCTATTGGAATTTTTTCATTATCGTTGCTATTATTTTTCTTATCCGATGGAAAAAATAGGCAATAGGTCGATAGCTGAGTTTAGGAAGTTTTACAATATTCCAAGCTGGGTAGACATTGAATGTGCCCCTATTCTTCGTAATGTTAAAGACATTGAGGACGACCATTGGATACACGTTCTTCTGTTGTCCCAGGGGGTCTTAATTTTCTCCCAAATCGCTTATTTTTGCATTTCTTTAATTATTTCTACATAGAACCTGCACAATGTTCTCCAAATATTTGGACGATTGTCAATGCTATACATAGAATCAATCAGCTCTATGACACCAATCTAGGTCTTGCTGAAATTTTCTATTGCTATTATTTTTCTCGAATAAGCTCTGGTCTCCTTTATCTTAAGGCTAGGAGTCCTGACAGGGTATTGGTAGTAAATCTACCTGATTCCCACAAGGACTACTGGCACGAGGGGTTTATTATCAAAAACGGGTAATTCCCTCCCCAAACTGAAGGGGCGAGGTACAGGGGAACTGAGATTCTATTTTATGGGGATGAATATATAGGTAAGCATAGCCCTTATTCTTCCTGTGGATTTCCTGTTATTATATTATCTTTCTTATATTTCCCTCTTCATCTTTTTCAGTTAAGACAAAGAACATAGAGCCCGGTCTTCATGAGATTTAAGCTGCTGAGCTGGTCAAGGCTTGGAAGATCAGGTAATGCTTGGCTGACGGTGAACATTCGCGATCAACCGCATTCCTTTTAGAGTGCAAAAACATTGGGTCCATCTTCATTTACAGACCTGTGGATAGTGTCCCTTAGCTAGATATCACAGAAGAGGTTATTGCTCACTCAATTCAATTAGAAGAGGAGGAAAATAGTTCTGGTGAAGAGAGTGAGGGAGCTGATAGGGAGGGAGCTGAAGGTGATTATAGTGAGGAGAGCTCAAGCGGTGAAGAGTCTTTTAGTTCGGAGGAGGATTTTGAAGGTTCAGAAGTTCCAGAGGACTCATAGGATTCGAAGAGCTTAAGCGAGGAAAATATGGCTCCTCCTAGGAAAAATTTGATCTGGGAGGATGATGAAGACAATATACTACTTGCTCGTAGGTTAAAAAAGAAAAAATCAGGGAGTGGGGTTACTGCCATTGGCTCTCAGACTGCTACTCATGAGCAGGAGAGGAAGAAGAAAGAGGATGTGCTGGTGAAATAGAGAGAGAGAAAGAAAGAAGAAGAGAGAAAGAAGAAGGGGAGAAAAGAAGAGAGAAGAAGAGAAGAAGTGAGGACCAAGGTAGGGAAATCTTTGGTGCCTGTATCTGCCTTGGCTGAGGGGGATTCTATTGCCCTCTTCCCCCAATTAGCTCTGGCAGTGCTTGAGAGAGCAGTTTTACCAGCTAATCACTAGAGGTCAATGGGGACTGACCAGTTATCCCTGAAGGCATGTTAGGGGCTAGCCTTGGTAAGTCTATATTTTTCTTCCCTATTTTCATAGATCTTATTTTAATGTCCCTTTTACTAATGTTCTTTTTTCTTTCTGTAGTTCGTATCTGATCTAACCATCCTCTATCGCAGTCGCGATGAGTTGGCGCGGAAGAATGTCGAGTTGGAGGCGAGTTTGAAGGCTTCCAGCATTGTTCAGAAGGCTTCTAACCTTACCTTGGATAAAACTAACCAGACAAAGGAGACGACGTCCAAAGAGCTCAAGGAGCTGAGGCAGTCTTACGACTTGGTCTGCATGAGCAAACTGGCGGTGGTTGAGGAGAACAAAGTTCTTTCTGAGAAGGTAAAAAAGGTGGAATTTGAGGCTGCCATCCTTAAAGAGAGTTCGTACAATGTCGGATGGGTCGCAACGTATGAGGATGATGATACTAAAATTGGCTACATTGGTCATCTCAACTTCAAGAAGGGTTGGGATAAAGCATTGCTCGTTGTCGAGGTGGATATTAATTCCCCCCTCTTTGACAAGCACGACCCTGGACCCAAGCCTATTGTTGATGAGGTGCCTCCTCCTGCTACCATTGGAGGTGCTCCAGCTGTCCTAACCTCCTCTACTAATGCTTCCCTTGATCAGGGGATGGTTACTGCTTCTTTTAGGGGAGGCGTGCTTGTGACTGTGGCAAATAAGGGGAAACAACTAGCGTCCTCAGAGAAGAACGAGGTTACCAGCTAGTCTTCCTTAGGGAGCTTTTCGTATTCCTTATAGTTCAGTTGCTTTTTCTTTTTGTTGATGTACTTGAACTTTCTTTCAATGAAATGAAATTCTGCTCTCTTCCGTGTATTGATTTATTTGTTCTTTACTGCTTATATGGTTTGTAGCTCATTGATGTTGAGGATTATATTCCTGTTTCCTCTCAACTAGGAAAAATTCTTCGTCCTAATGCGAGCAGTCAAGTTCACCATGCTTTTGTAAGAATTTGCAAGTCTCTTAGGTCAAGGAACCAAGAGTATAAGGACCAGTTGGAACTCATTGCCAAGCTGAAAGATAGGCTCCAGGAGATGGAGGAGGTCGGCGCTTTTGTTCAAGAAGAAGTGGATGCTCTGAAGGCCAATCTTATGGGTGCCTACAAAGTTAATCTAATTGGAGAGGTACTTCAACAAGAGAATAATGCTTTAAGTAGAGAAGTCTCACGACTTAGGGAGAATGCGCCGAGCATTGCCCCTCGAGTTTTGCGTGGTTCCTCTTCATCGGCTGGTCCGCGAGCTGATACTAATGACAGTGGCTCAGCTAGGGAGATTGCCGAGCTTAGGGGTGATGTTCGTAGAGCGTATGTGATTGCTGTCAGTTTTTAAAGAGATGTTACCTCACTGAGGCACCTGTTCAAGAAAGGTCCTTGGCAGGTGTGGGATGATGGTTATGATCAGGGTTGGAGCGATGCTCCGATGAAGTTGAGGGAGGTCAAGGAGATATCTTTCATTAGAGGATGGTTGAGTGCCCTTAGGGAGTTTCAAGTCTCTAGGAACTTTATCCTCTGGTATCGTCATGATATTTCCCCCTCAACTTTGATGCCGGACCCAGGATGATTGGTGGGTCCCTATAGATGCCATCCCAAGGTAGCTTATGGAACCAAATTCATATAAAGTCAAGGAGGAATTATCTCCTCACCCAGATGATGGTCAAAGAGCACAAGTGACTGACTTTCTTGCTCAGCGGCTTGAGGAGGGTCACTGCATACTGACCCTGCTTTTAATACATATCTCGTGATCTTAGGTTTGTGCATTAAGTGGGAAGCCTGTAACTTGGAAAAGGTGTATGAATCATAATGTATTTCAACACTTCATAGAATGTCACTTCTAAACACTGTTTTATTAATCAAAAATGAATTGAAAAGTTCAACATTGAAGTAAAAAATTAAAGGAGAAAACCTAGAAGTAGAATTTCTTCAAGTTGGCTGCATTCCAAGCTCGAGGTATCTCCCTGTCCTTTAGCATTTCTAAGTGATAGGCTCCTTGTAGGTTGTCTCTTATCATCTTGAATAGCCCCTCCCAATTTGTCCCTAGCTTATCATCCGATGGTTTTACAGCGCTGCCAAGAACTTTCCTTAGGATGTAGTCCCCAACTTGGAATGCTCTTGGATTGAAGTTCTTATTGTAGTGCCTTGTTAGCTGTTGCTGATAACCTGCTAGTTTCACTAGAGCCAGCTCTCTTCATTCTTCATCTAGATTAAGTTCAGCGAGTAATGCTGCATCGTTCTGGCCTTGGTCGATCAGGGTAGACCTTATGGTAGGGAGGCCAACTTCTAAGGGGATGATTGCCTCCATACCATATGTTAGTGCGAACGGTGTTTCCCCAGTTTCTTGTCGTGGGGTAGTGAGGTAAGCCCATAGGATGTGGGGTAGTCCGTTTACTTATGCCCCTTTGTCTCACCCAAGCGCTTCTTCAATCCATCGATCACTATTTTGTTAGAATCTTCGGCTTATCCATTGCTCTGAGGGTATGCCATAGAACTGAACTAGTGCCTGATCCCATGGTCGCTACGAAAACCCTGAAAGAGGCCGCTTTTAAACTAGGTTCCGTTATCGGTGATGATGGTCTTGGGGATCCTAAAATGAGTGATAATGTTCCTCCATATGAATCTTATCATGTCTGCGTCTTTAATATTTGCTTGTGGCTCTGCCTCTATCCATTTGGTGAAGTAGTTTGTTACGACTAACAGATACTTGTGATTACCGATTGCGGTAGGAAGAGGGCCTACGATGTACATTCCCCATTGGGTAAAAGTTCATGGACTAGTAAGTGACTTCAGGTCGCCGGCTGGTTGGTGAACCACTGGAGTGTGAAGTTGGCCTTTTTTGTATTTGCGAGCATAAACTCCAGTGTCTTTCTGCATATACGGCCACCAGTAGTCTTATTTTATTGCTCGAAAAGCTAGCGACCTGCCCCCAATGTGACTCCCATAGATTCCCTTATGGAGTTCGTGCAGAACTTGTTCGAGGTCCTTCGGGTGAACGCATTGGAGGCAAGGACCAGTGAAAGATCTCTTGTACAGCTTGCCCTCAGCAGATAAGTGAAAGAGAGCAGCTTTGACTCTTATCTAATGAGCGGTCTTCTTATCATATGGTAGCGAAACGTCCTTTAAATAATCCCTTAAGGGGTCAATCCAACTGGGGTCTATCTCAATCTGAAGAACATGTGCCACGTTTGGCAGTTCATCGATCTAGTTGATGCTTGGCTCGGTGAGGAAGTCAATTAGAATTGTTCTCTTCGAGTTAAAATTAATCATTGAGCTTAAGGCTGCTAGGGCGTCAGCATGGCTATTCTATCCTCTCGGAAACTATTGAACAGTGATTTGTTCAAAGTTGGCCATAAATTTTTTAGTTGTGGCAAGGTAAGCTGCCATCCTCTCATCCCTAGCGTTGAAGTCACCACTTATCTGGTTGGAGACCAATTATGAGTCGCCGAATACTTAGAGGTACTTTGCTCCCAGCGCGTGTGCCTTTTGTAGGCCTGTTATCAATTCTTCATATTCTGCTTCATTATTGGAGACTTCAAATCCAAGCCCGATCCCTTGACTGAGGATTGCGTCTTCAGGGGTTATCAGCATGATGCCTACTCCTGCCCCTTGGAATTGGAGGCACTGTTAATGAACAGTCTCCAGATACCTGATGCCGAGGGAACTTCCTGCTGATGAATAGTTTGAGGTTGGTCACAAGGATGTTATCCTATAAATTACGCGATGAAGTCAGTGAAGACCTGTCCCTTGATGGTATTCCTTAGCTGAACCTGGATGTCAAATCACCCGAGCTTAACTGACCACTTTGAAAGTCTACTAAACAGATCTGCTTTTCTCAGGTCTACTTTAAGAGGGTGGGATATAAGGACGACGATGGAGTGGGATTCGAAGTAATGTTTCAATTTCCTTAAGTCTACCACTATCACAACGATGATCTTTTCTAGTTGTAGGTATCGTTGTTCGGCATTCAGGAGGGTTGTGCTCGTGTAATAGACTGGGTTCTAGATCCTCTTTCTTTCGCATACCAATGCAGAACTTATGGCATGATGAGAAACTATGAGGTACAGGTAAAGAGTGTCATTCTCTTTAGGGATAACGAGCAAGGGTGGTGTGCTGAGGTAAGACTAAAGTCCTTCTAACACATTTGAGAAATCCTCATTCCGTTGCACATCTTTGCTTTTCTTCAACAATTGAAAGAACGGCTGGAACCTTTTGAATGACTTTGAGATGAATTGATTCAGAGCGGTGACCATCCTGTGAGCTTCTGCAAGCTTCTTATTGTAAGGGGGGGCTATACCCTTTTGATGGCATCAATTTGGTCTGGGTTGGCTTCAATGCCTCTCTTGCTGACCAAGTACCCAAGAAATTTTCCTGACTGGACATCGAAGGAACACTTACTTGCGTTAAGCTTCATTTGGTATTTCCTGAGGATTTCGAAGGTCCTTGATAGGTCAGAGAGGTAGTCTTCTTTAATCTTTCTCTTGACGACTATATCATCGATATAGACCTCTATAGTGCTTCTCATTTGGTCTTTGAACATTTTGGTGACCAATCGCTGGTAAATTGCTCCTGTATTTTTTAGCCCAAAGGGCATGACCTTGTAGCAATATAAACCAATTGTGGTGATGAATGCTGTCTTATCTTGGTCTGGCTCGTGTAGAGGGATTTGGTGATACTCGGAGTATGTGTCCAGGAAACTCATTCTTTCATGAGCCTCTTTGGCGTCCACCAACTGGTCAATCTTCGAGAGAGGGAAACTGTCTTTAGGATAAGATCTGTTAAGGTCGGTGAAGTCAATGCAAACTCTCCACTTTCTATTGCTTTTTAGGACCACTAGTGGGTTGGAAAACCACTTAGGGAATTGAACTTCCCATATGGATCCTGCATCCAGCATCTTTTTCAATTCCTTCTCCACAGCCTTGTCCTTCTCGGGGGCAGTTCACCGTGCCTTTTGTGCGATCGGATTGAAGGACGGATCAACATGCAACTGATGACAAACCACACTGGGGTCAATCCCAGTCAGCTCGTAAGATTCCCACACAAAAATGTCCAAGTTACTATGCAAAAGTACTATTAGTTTCTTCTTCTCTCGATCAGTGAGAGAGGCTCCGATCAAAAACATCTTATCTTTTATGTCGCTACTGGCTGCGACTTCCTCCAGGTTCTCAATTACCCTTTCGGAGGGGAGGAGCCTGGTTTCCTCCACTCCGGGTCTTCCATACCTTAGCTTATGTTTGGAAGGTATCAAACCTTCCTGTTCTTCTGGTTCTCAATTTTTTCGCTGTCCTTGCCGACGAACTTGGTGCCACCATTCTCCCCTGCACTGAGATGGGTCACATCTTCAACTTTGGTGTATTTTTCAATACGAGCCATTAAGTCATCAAATGATCATGGCCTCCTTATTAGTGAGGAACTGGTGCAAGAGGCAGGAGCTGGGTAGACTAATTTTAAAGGATGCCACGACAAACTGCTCCGATAAGTCCTCGACCTTATTGAATAGCTCCCAATATCTCTTCGCGTAGTCACTGAGGCTCTCTTGGGGCATTTTCTTCATTATCAACAAAGCATCCATCATCTTCAGATGGGAGCTGCATGTAAAGATCTCCGCCAGGGACTAAAAACTTCTGATGTATCTATGAGGGGTTTCTCGAACCACTTTTGGGTCATGTCATGCAAGCTCGATGAAAATATTTGGCACATCAACGCTTCCTTATGGTTTCAGAGGGTCATGGCCTGCCTATATTGCCTAACATGGTTGATAGGATCAATCTTTCCATCATAGATATTGAATCGGGGCATCGCGAACTTCTTGGGGGCTTCCTCTTCTTCAATCTCCCTTGAGAAAGGGGATTTCATCTGGTCCTGAGAGCTTGCCTGGCTAGCTCTCTGGTCGACCTGGCACCCCGATGTGCAGGGTGTTGATCCATTTCTCTCTAGGCCAGATTTCGTATGTTGTCGTTTCCTCGACCTGGGCTCTTATAACGTCGAGCTGATTATTATTTCTCGGGCAAGTCATCATCTGACTTGTGTCCCTCAAATCATTGAGATCCACATTTAGGGCTCCTTCCTCGGCTACAAGATCTTCCCACCTGAGGGCTAGGAGTGCGATAATGACGTTGCTTTGTGCTACGATGAAGTTCTCTCTCTATTTTTTCCATTCTTCTCTTGAGGCGGGCATTCTCAGGTTCTTATTTATGAGTATCTTCCTCTTGCTCTTGGATCCTAGCCTCATATGTGTCAATCACCCTAGAGTCTTATGTGGACTTGACTGGTCCCTGACTTTCTTTCGAAGCTTGCCGTTATGGGCGAGGCCCAGGGTTTGAGCGTCGAACTTCAGATCTAACCCTGCGAGGGACAGGATGCTCATGAATATCCCTTGCTTGAGGGGCATTGCTACTATGACCAGACATTCTGGGTTCTCGTTGGTGAAAGATTTCTTAAAGGAAGAACAATCACTTCCCACAGACGACGCCAATTATGGTGATAATAAATCTCAACACAAATAATAAGCAAATGAAATCACCAAAATAAATAAAGAACACTAAATAACTGCTATCACACACGACACAAAATATACGTGGTTCAGAAAAATGGCCTACGTCCACGGTGGTTCTCTCTCTATTGTATTTCTTTTTACTCCATAGCGGTGTTTACAAAATTGTGTGCCTTTTGCCCCGGGTTGAGGGTTTAATATATACATGTCATTTTTTGGAGAGTGGGGATGTTGGACTCCTCCGCGTTAACATATGATCCCTAGAATATATCTTGAGAGATTTTAGGGGTTGAATGGATCATAACTGGCTCAGTTATTCACGAGACCTTTAGACTTTGGTCCGGACTCAAGCGGGCTACTCATCTGTGCTGAAATAGTTAGTCGAGGTACCCACAGTTATTTAATATCGTTTAACTTCCCTACCTTCACAAAATTATCATTTTGTTTTATCATGCTTTGAAAACTAGGATTCAATCCCATTAACACACACATAGTAAAAAATTATCGTTTGTTTGAGAAAAATCTTTCGTTTACTTTCAAACTTTCATTACTCAACGTTCATTAACTCACACCATAGTTACCTAACCATTTTATAGTATTTTCATTCAATGCATGCATATACCTTGTTTAGAAAAATACTCTTTTTTCTTTGAAAGCCTCATGTAACACACGCTTGTGTTATTTATGATTCAAACCTCATTAGGTCGCTTAAGCATCATTAAGTCACCTTATTTAACCATCCCATGTTACCACATGAACATTAAATATTTAATGCATTATTCTTGCATTAATAAATTATTGGATCAATACCATCCATTTATGCCTTTCATGAATATTCGATTCATTACTTAGCATTATCTTTAGGGAAATCATCAACACACACACCCATCACAACACACACATGCACACCCACGATTTCACTGAATTTCACCTTCCGGCTCCGAGCGCCAAGTAAATTGCAGTTGGTTTGGGGTCTTTCACCACTAGGGACAGCATAAACCTGCTTAATTATTTATCCCGGCATCATGCAATCTCATTATCTTGATAATGTGTTCAACATTTTCCTAATGTTCACATTAATTTGCCTTTTAGGAACCGAAGCCAAAACCTTGGGCTTAACCATCCATTTTCCATTATTCGTTTAGGAAAAATAATTATATTCCATTAAAATCCCTTTTTCTACGCACGTGCTGATTTTTACACTGAAAATTATTTCCGCTTTAATGACTTAAATAATTCATTTCATATTAGTGCCAAAACACACCTTAATATTTTTATTTCATACAAATGTCACACTTTAAGTAAATTACCAATTTACCCTTTTTCTTTAACAAAACTTGCAACCTTATCCTTTTTCAAGTGTTATTCACCAAAAATACCCCTTTCAAGTTTGAAACTCAACACTTAGGCATTTTAGTCATTAAATCACTTGTTCAACTTCTCACTTTGCCAAAATTGCACAGTTTGCATTTTAACCCTCTCAATATACGAAATCATGCTTTTTATATATTAAAGTCTTATTTCTCATATTTAGGCCTACGCACTTTATGTATGAGTTTTAACGCTAAAAAACCCATTTTAGTCTACATTTACACATTTGACACTTTACATTTCAAACTTAGTGTTACACACTTTAATTATGACTTTTTACAGAAAGACTCATACTTAGTCACTTATTTCACACATAGTCTTCCTTACTTTCATTATTTGCATGAAGACTTTAGTTTCACATGTTTACTCATTAAACCCACTTTATTTCCTTATAATGAGTTCACACACGTTAGAATACCCATTTAAAGTGAAAGCATTCCTTCATATATTAAAAATCTTTATTTAATGTAAGAAAACATATATTCAAGTTACCAAATGACATGAACAAGATCAAACATCGCTCATCATATGAAGCATATTCTCTTTATTTAAAATACACTTTTAACCCATTTTATTTCATAAAATGTGTATGAATAATGTTCTAAAAATTTAACACTCTTAGAACTAATTTAAAACCTTCATTTAAATGCCCCTTTTTACGCAAAACATTAAGGGTGCAAATAATAAACCCATAAATGCATTATACCCACTTTGTTACACATTATTACACCCAAAAAGTTTAAAAATAATATGAATTTTTGTCTAATTCAAAATCCATTTTAAATCACTTATTTGAAACCCACTCACAGATAAGAATATAAAATACTATTAGTTAATATCATGTATGTAAACCAATAAACATACTAAATATATTCAGCCTAATATATGAAATTAACTAGCTGAAATTATGCATCTCTTTAAACCCAATCAAGGTTAGTAAATCCCAGCTTTAAAGCTCCAAAATGGTGGTGTTAGAAGAGAAGATGGGTGACCACCCCAGCTCCAAATGTGACCTTAAAGCGAGTCACAAAATCTCCACTTTCCAAGCTTTAATGTAAGCTATAACAATGCTCCACGAAATGCTCCTTCTACCTCAGAAAAGCACCCTCTTCAACTCCTCTAAGAACTCAAATAATCACACATTTTTCAACCCAATAATATTACTAGGGTTCACTAAGGTGGTAGAAGATGGTTTGAGCTCCACTAATGTGTTTATAGCTGGTGTATGGTGGTCTGGGCAGAACACTTCCATGGAGTTTCCATCTTAGAGAGAGAGAGAGAGAGAGAGAGAGAGAGAGAGGCCATAAATCTGAATGGAATCCAAATAACCCTAGCATTACCATCCTTATCCTTTATATACTAGAGCCATACTCACTCAATTTTGTCATTTTAGCCACTTTCTCTCTCCTTTTTTTTGAAACTTTTTACTTGAGATTCACATTCCTTGCTTTTTTGGCTAAACAATCATATTTATAATAGTCGTTTGCTTCCCGGATTGTCCTGTACAAGGCATGTAATAATCGGGACCTCGGCGCAAAACATATTTTTTTTCGATTTTTCTTTGCATGGTAGTATTCCTTATATTTTTATGAGTCTAAATATATAGTTGGAATATTTTTTTTGACTTACCCATTGTCCTAAATAATTCACACAATTTTGCATCCAGCAAGACGCGTGCTGACGAAAATCTGCCAAAAATGGGTCTAAATAATTTTTTTCAATGACGTTGAAGAGGAGAAAGTTGCTCGAAATTAAATTTTAAGTCGATCTATAGATTTTTATAATATTCTAAGACCTTTTATTTTTTTGACAAAAAATATTATTTATTTATTTTGAAACTTTTTACCCCTTGGTATTTTTATATGCATTTTTTGGACCCTATAAAAGTGGTCATATAGATATTTGGGATCGCGATGCGTCCTACAAAAATTACATAAAGTTGCTTATCCTGCGTGTCATGTACCGCTCCAATTACTGAATTATTAACCATGACCATCTCACGCCCATTACTCGGTATTTTCCTTCGAACTAATACTTCAAATAACCTTAAGTATCTATTTTTCATGGCGGGGTATTACATTCTTCCCTCCTTAGGAAATTTTGTCCTTGAAATTTATGATCATCAAGCTAACAAATCATCCATCCAACAATTTAACTCCAAATCCGAATGTCTTTAACACTCTAGTCTAACCCAAAAATTTCAAACAATTAATTCGATACTACCACGGTGGATTCTAAGTTATTATTACTAATTCCCAAACATGCTGAACATGTCCTTCTAAGCAATACCTCAAAGTAGTTGATAGTTATTAATACGATGTTAACCCCCCCAAGAACTCTTTATCGTGAAGTATTTCGAACATTAGGATTTATAAGCCTATGTTTCGTCAAACAGTTTGGACATTTTCCAGCCTAGGAAGATACATCATCAACATCAATAACTATTCACATTAATTATTTTGAGACATCCATTTAATCCCAATGGTCCATCTGACCGATACCTCACACTAAACTACGGGTTTACCTAGAGTCATTCGAGGTATGACAACCCAAATTTACAAGAGAGGCTACATTCTCAATCTGTAAATTCCATATGAAGTGTAACACTAGCATTTAATGTTCCATAATATTTATATCTTTGAGTCATGACTTTAATTCCAAGATATACAACTAACTATACATGTTAGCTTACGAGTCTGTTAGCTTAAAGTTATCTAGTACACTTGCAAACTATATACAACAAACTGCGAGAACCTGCGTACATGCTAACTCGTATAAAACAAAGGTGCTTTCGAAGAAGATCATACTCATATACCATGACACATCAGCCTCAACCCTACCTATCCCACATCACTACTGAGCTTATGAAATGCTACACCTGAGTACATACCCATAACTGAAATAACAACATCCCATCATCGGGATCAAAGAAGGCGAAATAAGATGCAATGGATCAGGCAATTGCCACGTCAAGATGGAACAATTGAATTCGGGCAACGAACCATGCCACGTGAAGTAAAAACCACATTGTATACTTGAAGTCTGAAATTTTCACCGACCTATATGTACGCTAAAGGATTAGCCTAGCCACATGCCCTATCTTGAATCACTAATCACGACTACCCATTTTTAGAGACAACGACTTAGGAACCGATTCATTTGGTAATTTAAAATGCTAGGCTTCCCTCCTTAAGATCTAGGTTACTTGCTATCGTTCTTATTAAAGCGAAGTTACATTTCTCGTTTCACAATGCTAGTCACTGGCCTATATACTCAAGTATCCATAATATCCACATGTGATTGCTAACTTTCAAACCTTGAGATCTTTCTCATCTAGTGAACCACAACACTCACATAATTTTACCCTACGGACCATCGCTACAATCCTTAGTAGTATCCTATGTGATCCCAAATCATAATTATCTGATTAGTTACAATGATACCTCTATTTTTTAAGCATTATCCATACCTAATACCTAATGATTCTCCTCACTAGAATCATACTAAGACATACGGGTTGCACAAGTAGGTTCTATAATCAAGCCTAACACTCCATTCCAAATTTTATCTCTAAAATCGTGATGAATATCATCGTGTCCTAAGTCTCCCAAGTGTAAAACCTAACACGTATCAACCTATTTTCGCCATTATCCACAAGGGTCGTACCTCAACATAAGGTTATCAACAAGCCATGGCGCTGACTCACAAATATTGCCACAAAATGACATGACTAAATCGGACTACAAACATCAATATCCTATGCATCCACACAATAAATTTCCCAAACCTTCATTAAAAGGACACCAATTTAACCATCTCCAATGATCATGCACATTCTAGAATAAGAATGACCATGACAGTAATCCTACCATGTATAACAATTGATCATGGCTGTTAATTTTTTTCAGGGTAAAACACTAACCTAATTACTACGTGTTACACCAAATGTAAACTCTATGTCTGTGACATCATAAGAAATCCCCAAAGTTTAAAGAGAGACATCCTTATTATCTTAATACACGAAGCACAATCTAAAGTGCACCATTACCGGGGAGTGTCTATCACTTTACTAATAACTTGTTAGCTAATCCATAACATATCTCCAAGGCATTAACAATACCAATTCACATGCCTGTCCATAACTATAACCCATGATAAAACTCATCACGACGTATAACTTAATCTTATTGAACACTTATCTATGACAACTAACTTGTCTCATTACACAACCATCACACTCATTTTCTAGATCACAAGCTATCACCACTATAAAACCTTTGGTAGGGTATGGACATCAGGTACTACTTATAAAAATTTAGGCCAACACCTTTGACACCCCAAGAGATCATATCCCTCAATACCATGACACTTTCCTAAACCACAAATTTATTTCATCATTCAAAATGGTAAGTCCCAAGGACTCTATAGATTTGTTATTAAATCACTTCAAATCATCAAGGTTATCTAAACCTAAAACATAATCAAGTTACTTAAGCATTCTAATTACCATAAAATTATTTACTCACAAGTCGCGTTACTTAGTCACCTAATACAATATATGAAACCGCAAGCATACCACCTAAGATGCAACTGAAATCATTAAGACTTTTGAATCATCAAATTTCCACATGGTACGTCTCACACAAGCGTAAGGTGCCACCACCTAACGGGCTACACTAAAAAACCAATACTTCTTAGCTAACACTACTAGAAAAAATGCAGTGGAATAAGAATGCCTACTAGCGTAGCCAATCACCAACTCAAAAAGAAGGGCACAACGTGCTCAAGACCTCGATTTTTCAATCAAGGTACAAATTAAAACCATCACAAGGCAAGCGTGACCGGATCCAACTAACAATGACGCTGAAAGATCCACTACCGACCTCACCATGTCATACCCGAAAGGAATATTGAACCTAAAGCTCTGATACCAAGTTGTAACTCCTCGACCCGAATTTAAGGGTTGATAAAGAATAAACCCGATCCAAACCACACGTTAATCGTGAAGTGAAATGAAACACCCTAAATAATATTTCTAACCTAGTTTTATTAACATTTAACATTACACTTACTAGTGTGCAATTCCAATTTACAATTACTATATGATAGGATCCAAGTAAGGTCCCCTAAGGCCAACTAAATAGAGCTACTAATCGTAATTGTAAGAAAATACTTGCCTATAGGACACTCTCAAAGTACAGAACATCGTACAACCTACCGTGACAAAAGGAGGGATGTGAGTCGAATACTCAGTGGGATCATACACAAATGCATGTGAAAATATGTATATATCTATCTATATATATAAAAATGCATGTGAAAATATGTATATATATATATATATATATATACCAATGTATTGAACAGTTTTATTCCAGAAATGTTATTTGATATCTTTTGACTTCCCTAGGTTCACAAAATCATCATTTTGTATTATCATGCTTTGAAAACTAGCTTTCATTCCCATTAACCCAATCATAGTAAAAAATTATCCTTTATTTGAGAAAAACCTTTTTTTACTTTCAAACTTTTATTACTCAACGTTCATTAACTCACGCCAGAGTTACCTAACCATTTTATAGGACTTTGATTCAACGCACACACGTACCCGTTTAGAAAAATACTTTTTTTTCCTTTGAAAGCCTCATGTAACACATGCTTGTGTTATTTATGATTTTAACCTCATTAGGTCTCTTAATCATCATTAAGTCACCTTATTTAATCATCTCATATTACCACATGAACATTTAATATTTAATGCGTTATTCTTGCATTAATAAATTATTGGATCAATACCATCCATTTATGACTCTTTCATGAATATTAGATTCATTACTTAGCATTATCTTTAGCGAATCTGCCAACACACACACCTATCACAACGCACGCATGCACACCCATGGTTTCACTGAATTTCACCATCTGGCTCCGAGCACCAAGTAAATTTTAGTTGGTTGGGGGTCTTTCACCCCTAGGGACAATATAGCCCTGCTTAATTATTTATTTCGACATCATCAAATATCATTATTTTGCCAATGAGTTCAACATTTTCATAATGTTCATATTAATTTTCCTTTTCGGGACTGAAGCCAAAACCATGGGCATAACCATCCATTTTCCATTATTCATTTAGGAAAAATCATTATATTCCATTAAAGTCCCCTTTGCAATGCACGCATTGATTTTTACACCGAAATTATTTCCTCTTTAACGACTTAAATAATTAATTTCATATTAGTGCCAAAACACTCTTTTAACATTTTTATTTCATAAAAATGTCACACTCAAAGTAAATTACTAATTTTCCCTTCTTTCTTTACCAAAACTTTCAACCTTATCCCTTTTCAAGGGTCATTCACCAAAAATATTCCTTTCAAGTTCCAAACTCAAGACTTCGGCATTTTAGTCATTAAAACACTTGTTCAACTTCTCACTTTGCCAAAATTACACATTTTGCATTTTAACCATTTTAATATATAAAATGACGCTTTTTACATATTAAAGTCTTATTTGTCATATTTAGGCCTACACACTTTATTTATGAGTTTTAACGCTAAAAATCCCATTCTAGTCTACATTTACACATTTGACACTCTACATTTCAAACCTCGTGTTACACACTTTAATTATGAGTTTTTGCATAAACACCCATATTCAGTCATTTATTCACACTTAGTCTTCTTTACTTTCATTATTTACATGACGGGTTTAGTTTCACACGTTAGAATACCCATTTAAAGTGAAAGCATTCCTTCACATATAAAACCCTGTATTTAATGTAAGAAAATATATATTCAAGTTACCAAATGGCATGAATAAGCTCAAACATCACTTATCATAGGAATCATATTCTATTTATTTAAAATACACTTTTAACCCATTTTATTTCATAAAATGTCTATGAATAGTGTTCTGAAAATTTAATGCTTTTAGAACTAATTTAAAAGCTTCATTTAAATGCCCCTTTTTACTCAAAACATCACAGGTGTGAATAATAAACCCATAAATGCATTATATCCACTTTGTTATACATTATTACACCCAAAAAGTGAAAAAATAATTTGAATTTTTGTCTAATTCAAAATCAATTTTAAATCACTTCTTTGAAATCCGTTTACACACAAGAACATGAAATAACACTAGTTAATCTCATGAATGTAAACCAATAAACATACTACATATATTAAGCTTAATATATGAAATTAACTAGGTGAAATTATGCATATCTTTAAACCCAATTAAGGTTAGTAAATCCCACCTTTAAATTTCCAAAATGGTGGTGGTAGAAGAGAAGATGGGTGACTCCCCCACCTCCAAAGGTGGTCTTAAAGTGAGTCACAAAATCTCTACTTTTCAAGATTTAATGGAAGCTCCAACAATGCTCCACGAAATGCTCCTTATACCTCATAAAAATAACTTTTTCAACTCCTCCAACAACTCTAATAATCACACCTTCTTCAATCCAATAATATTACTAGGGTTCACTAAGGTGGTATAAGATAGTTTGAGCTCCACTAATGTGTTTCCAGGTGGTGTATGGTAGTCTGGGTAGAACACTTTCATGGAGGTTCCATCTTAGAGAGAGAGAGAGAGAGAGAGAGAGGTCATAAATATGAATGGAATCCAAATAACCTTAGAATCCCCATCCTTATCATTTATATATTAAAGCCCTACCCAGTCAATTTTTTCATTTTAGCCACTTTCCCTCTCCTTTTTTTTTGAAACTTTTTAATTGAGATTCGTATTCCTTGCTTTTTTTGACTAAAAAATCATATTTACAATAGTCGTTTAGCCTCCCGAATTGACTTGTACAAGGCGCGCAAGAATGGGACCTCCGTGAAAAATACATATTTTTTTATTTTTCTTTGCGTGGTAGTATTCCTTATATTTTTATGAGTCTAAATATATGGTCGAAATAATTTTTTGACTTACCGAGTGTCCTAACCAATTCACGCAAGTTTGCATTTTATGCGACGCGTGCTGACGGAAATACGTCTAAAATGGGTCTAAATGTTTTTTTCCGAAGACGTCAAAGAAGAGGAAGTTGCTCAAAATTAAATTTTAAGTCGATCTGGATATTTTCATAAATCTCTGAGCACTTGTTTTTTTTACGAAAAATATTTTTTAACTTCTGACATCCTCGTACTTTTATATGCATTTTTGGACCCTATAATAGTGATCATATCGATATTTAGGACCGCGATGCATCCTACAAAAATCACGCAAAGTTGCTTATCCCGCGCGTCACGTACCTCTCGAATTATTGGATTATTAACCATCACCGTGTCACATCCATTCCTCGGTATTTTCCTTCAAACTAAATACTTCAAATAACCTTATGTATCTATTTTCTAGGGCGGGGAATTACAGGGAAAATAAATTCGGTTGAGCCGTCTCAAAAGGAATTTCTTTTGAGAAGGCTCCTGATATGCCGTCTCATAAAGTATACCTTTTGAGACGGGTAAAATTAGCAGTCTTAAAAACTATAATTTTAAAGACTGTTAATTTTTCCTGTCTTAAAAAGTGAGTTTTAGAGGCCCAAATTTTAGCCGCCTCAAAAAGTTCTGTCTTAAAAAGTACTTTTGTTGTAGTGATTCTGTAATGTAACACCCCGTATTTTCATAATAATTATTTTAGTTGAATTTAATTAAATAAATATTACGAATAAGTTTCTTGGATGTGATTTGCATTTTATATGATTCATTTATGCAAAATGTGTCGACTCGTAGAAATATAAATGGAATGTTAATTAAATTATTATTATGTCATGTTTAAACATAATAAAAGTGTGTAACTTGGGCAGATATTATTTGGGCACATTTCAAATGGAATTGGGAAATCGTTTAGGTGTTTTAAATATCTCAAGTTGGGCTCTAGGCATAGGTATACAATTAGCGAAGTTATTCGATCAATCCGGGTAGTATTTCGAAATTGTTTGGGGGCCCAGGAATTGGGGGTTTGTATGTAATACGGGATAAGAAGTTAATAGACGTTGATAACCAAATTTAATAGTCATCTCCATCCATAAGGGTGTATCCCTAGCATCCCCACACTCATTTGGAGAAGCACCCAAGGCTAGAGGAGAGAGGAAGAGAAAGGATTCAATGGGGAGGCTCCAATCATTAGTTTAAGGCAACAATTCTCTTGGTAAATCAATTGTAATTTTCTTTCTTAATTCATTTATACATTTTCTCATAAAAATTTCAGGATAAACTATTTAATTGATGAGTAAGAACAATTGGAATGAATTCAAGGATTTCTTAGAACAAATTTGGAAATAATAAGGTTGAAGGATTAAATATTTTTTGTGACAAACCCAGGATTGATGCCGTGTTATTGGGAAATTTGATGTTAGAATTTATGTGGTAGGATTGTTATTTTGAGGATTATAATCCATGTGTTAATCCCTTTAAATATGAAAATATTTAAATAAAAATTATGAATTAAAACTAGGATAGATGAAATCTAGTGTTAGATACAAATTTTAGGATTCTTGGGGCATAATCTTATGTAAATTGTTTAGATTATCATACAAATCTTGTTTCTGGATCATGAAGGGGTTATAACTCTTGAAATAAAGATAGTTAGGACATTGGGAAGGAAATTGGAATTTGGAGTATGAAATTCGTGTAGGGAAAACACAACAGTTCTCTACCAGAATTCTAATCGATTCGGCCTTCTAGGAAAATCGATTCGTCTTGGGGAGAATCAGTACGGCCCTAGAGGCGAATCGATTCGGCTCTTGAGCTTGGGTCAGGGTTGGACCGGGGAAACGTTTAGGGGATTTCTATGAACTCAAGCGAGTATGTGGGAGGTCATCCGAGTGAGTGGATATTAAATTAAAAATGGTTTTGTGTCATTAGTTATTATTTGAAGAATTTAATAATTAACTGGATGGTTAATTCTTAAGGCAAGGGTATTATTTGAAGATTGATGAAACCCAACTGGAGGGTAATTATAAGGATAATTACCTATATAAGAGGGTAGTTTAGATTAGATGGAGGCGTAACCCCTTTTGAGTACAATAATGATAAGTTAACTAATCACGCTATTGATTAACTTCAAGACAATAAACTCAGTTTGAACTCACAAATCTCTCTTGTATTACTCAAATGACAATAATGGACTCAAAAGTAACTCATTCAGAGGAGGAGAGAAGTAAGCACCCTAGATACACCTTGGCAGGCAGCCAACCGCCCCAACCACCCTCTAAGATCACTGTCAAATATTAAAGCTTCGTAATAAGTGACAATAGTGCGTGAGTAAACTCTCAAGTTTTGTAATAAATCTCATTCTGATGTATATATCTCTAACAATAACTTCTGAACTCTCAAAAAGAACATCCTTTACTTGGAGGTGGTTCGGTCTCTTAAGTAGACCCCCGAGGTAACTTAGTCATTCATGACTGTGAAAGACATCCCTTATACTTTATGTCACAAACATTAAATGCCTGATGCACTTGTTAGCTCCATGTCATAAACATTAAATGCCAAGACATGCCTTTTTCCTAACCACTGTGTCAGGGGGCTGTCATCACAGAGGTGGATCACCAACCATTTGATAGCCCCAAATACCATAGTGGTTTACTCAAGTGCAGATTTGACATTGCCTAGCTGGTTAGTGACATCACGTAAAGTAGATGTGACATTAAGTAGACGGTTATTTGGCTCACAACTCAATGCCCGATGAACCTCTAAGTTGTTTCGCTCGAGGTTCCACGATCAGGGTCCTTTGGTGTTTTACTAGGTGTATCTAAGATGGTCAGGACAAGCCCTAACGGTGCCTCAGTTCTCAATCCTCCAAACCAAGTCCCTCTAAAGTTCCCACGACGAGGTCGTTCGATAGAGCATGGAAGCTTTCCAAGCCTAGTCTCTCGCGAGTACCGTTCGGCCTCACACTGAATGCCATTATAATTGTTACATCATTATAATCGTTATAGATCACAATCAATGTAAACAAAAGATATAACAAGACTAAATTAAACAACATGACTAAAGGATGAGCTCTCTCGGTTAGTTTCTTTTCTTGAAGATCCCTCTGGGCTGCCACGCTGAACTGCATCGCTTTGAGCTGCCTCATTGCCTTAATCCCAAACACTATTGTTAATGGGGGGATTATCTCTAATCTCAAGATTATTGTTGATGCAAAAAAACTGGACGGAATCCCATTTTTATGATCACAGATAAATAGATAAAAGCAATCCAATCACACACATGAGAGACAAATATTTTTAAAGTGGTTCGGCTATAAGGGAAAGCCTACGTCCACTGTTATTTTATTCCCAGGGGTTTACAATAGCACAATATGGTGTAAAGAGAGAAAAAGGTGTGGATCTTGTCTATGGTGTCTCTCATCGTTGTCGGACCTCCCCCCCTTTGGCTAAGGGGATACATGTATTTATAGTGATGGGAGATAAAGAGATTCATTGTATGTAGACATTTATACATTATGTCTACATTCAACGAATCTAATTATTGAATTGCTTGGTATGCCATGTGTTGTCATCTACAGTATAAATGTACATTAATGCTCATTAAATGCGTAGTTATCCTTTGATCTTCCCAGTTGGTATGCCGACCAACTCTCCTCTGGTGCCGACTAACTCTCCTCGGGTACCGACCAACTCTCCTCGGGTGTCGAATATTTCCACGTAGGATGACATGTGTCCTTTTCTGATTGGTCCCCGTAGATGGAGAATTTTTGGGTTAACAGAAGCCCCCAATGCTCCATGCTTGATGGTTTACTTGAAAGGATGGAGTATTTATTCTGCAGTGTTGCTCGGTGCTCGTGAAATTCTTGATCTACCTTCTTGATTTGTTCAACATAAAGTGCATTATCTCCTGGACGACATATGATGCAGGCTGATCGATGGTTGCTAATCTTTCTTTTAAGGAACTCCATGTGCTATGTATCACCCCTGGGAATTTGGATACAACCATGCCATAGTATGCAGCTTGTAGCTTTTCATAATCTTCAAGTATGTTGATTGGTTTGCCAGCCGACCAACTACTTACTGTGTCGAGCAACTGAATGCTAACTTTACGTTCTTGATTTTTCTGATTTATGCTCCTCTGAATACTTTTTCGAGTAACATATTACCTTTTGAACCCAACTCTTCAATTTGATTAGTACCAAGCTAGCGGTGGACTTCGAAACATTTTCACACAACTTCTTCTTCATTATTGGTCGAGACAGTAGTAGCAAAGATCTTAGTGCTGTAGATGCTGATTTTGACTTCTACCTCTGCTCGGGGACGAGCAAGAGGTTCTCGGGGATGAGCAAGAGCTGCTCGGACAGACCCTCTATGATGAACATCAGAATGCTGAAAGATCTTAACTTCATAAACTCCCCTTATGCTTTGGATGATCCTCCTGCTGGCGAGGAACCTGTTTCAAAAGCAGAGGGAAAGAAACCAATAGAGTAGGAATCTCAATGTAATAGTTAGTATACATTTTCATTCTCAATGTATTTTGTTTTCTGGATTTAATGAAAGACTTTCATTTTTGTTCGCAATCTTATGGTTGTAAAATGCTTTATATATGTATATGCATATCTGTTAAAAAGATAGCAACATTTTGTATTTTGTCGACCAACTGATTGTCGACTAGCTTGACTGTATATCTGTTAAAAAGATAACAACATTATGTATCTTGTCGACCAACTGTAGTTAATTAAAACTTGTTGTCGACTAGCTTAAATTTGTGGTAATCATTTGGCTGCCCAAAAATAATGATGTTTTGCTTCTCGACCAATTAAAAATCACAAGTAATAAAAATTTAATTTGGTCTCTACTATATTCGTAAAATGTTTCCGACCAACAATGGTCAATATCTTTTGATTCTCGACCAATATAAATTGGTGAATTTTTCTCTTCCCGACCAACTTTGGTACTTTTGGAAAATATATTTTTTTTTCTTCCTAACCGACCGAAGTTGGCATTTTTTAGGAATATCTTGTTTCCTAACCAACCGAAGTTGGCATTTTTAGGAATATCTTGTTTCCTAACCAACAGAAGTTGGCATTTTTAGGAATATTTTGTTTCCTAACCAAACCGAGTTGGCATTTTTAGGAATATTTTGTTTCCTAACAAACCGAGTTGGCATTTTTTGGAATATTTTTGCCTCCTAACTAAACCGAGTTGGCATTTTTAGGAGTATGGTTTCCTAACCAACCGAAGTTGGCATTTTTAGGAATGTCGTTCCCTTACCAAACCGAGTTGGCATTTTTAGAGATATTTTGTTTCCTAACCAACCGGAGTTGGCATTTTTAGGAATATTTTTGCTTCCTAACCAACCGGAGTTGGCTTTTTTAGGAATATTTTTGCTTCCTAACCAACCGGAGTTGGCATTTTTAGGAATATTTTGTCGTGCCGAGTAGTCTGAGCCGAGTAGTGTGTAGCACTAGTATTCCCCAAAAAATTTCAATAAAAGGAGAGAATCTAGCAGAATATCTTCATTTTATTCATACTGATGGAACAATTTCTGTAAGTCGGTATGGTCCATGCCAGTTTGTTGTGCTTTTGAACCACTTTCTTTACCAATAATTTCGTTGTTGGTAAGCAGCATTCCTGACGGTTGCTTCTTCTCTAACTTCCTCGAGCATGTCTAAATCCAATCTTCTCATTAAGTCGCTGACAGGGGAATTGAAATTTAATACTCTGTGTATTGGGAGACCCAACTCGGTAGGTATAACAGCTTCACTTCCAAACGCCAGCATATATGGTGATTCTCCAGTTGCTACTCGGGGAGTAGTACGATAAGCCCACAGTACTGACTGTAACTCGTTGATCCAATTTGCTTTTGCATCACTTAGTCTTTTCTTCAAGCCATTTAGCAGTGTTCTGTTCGTCACTTCAGTCTGTCCATTGCTTTGGGGATGACCTAGTGCCGAGTGGAGCTTCAAAATATTGGACTGATGGCAGTAGGCAGCGAATTCCTCATTATCAAATTGCGTTCCGTGGTCGGTGATGAATGCATGGGGAAGACCATATCTACAAATGATATTTTTCTAGACAAATTGATATATGTCATGTCGACAAGAGGCTCAGCTTCTACCCACTTAGTAAAATAATCCACTACGACGATGAGATATTTGAACCTTCCTCTAGTCGTTGGAAGTGGTCCGACCAATTCAATTCCCCACATTACAAATGGCCAAGGGGAAGTGATGGGTGTCAACAATGCTTGTGGAGTTCTTCAGATGGAGGAAAAGCGCTAGCACTTGTCACATTTCTTGGCGTAGGCTATACAATCAGCCCTCATCATTAGACAATAGTATCCCTGCGTCATCACCCTCTGCAAAAGTGTCCGACCTGTTACATGGGCTCCATAGGACCCTTCATGGATCTCTTCAATCAATTCTTTCACCTCGGAGGGATGTACACATCTTTGCAAACCTACCATAATTCCTCGTCTATACAGAATACCATTAGTTAATACACACCGAGCAGCTTTAAATTTCAATTTCTTGGCTGCGAGCTTGTCAACTGGTACTTCTCCCTCCTCAATATATGCCCTGATGGGATCCATCCAAGATGGTCCTAAATTAACGGTAATAAAACTCATCATCAAATCTTCATCTATGCTTCGACTAGCCAATACTTCAATTGGGATTGTTCTTCGCAGCTCGGTACAAGTAGCTGATGCTAATCGGGCCAAGGCGTCTGCTCTCGCATTCTCCATTCTTGGTATTCTTACCAGTTGAACAGCAACAAATTCTGATACCAACTCCATCACCTTTGCTTGATACTTGATCATCAATTCTCCTTTAGCTGCATATATTCCCAATATTTGGTTTACGATCAATTGAGAATCAGTGAAGACAATAACCTGCTGTGCCTCCATAGTTTTTGCCAAATTAAGACCTGCAATCATGGCCTCATACTCAGCCTCATTATTAGAAGCTTTGAATTGGAAACGTAGGGCGTATTCCATGTCGACCTCGTCTGGGCTGTTCAAAACGATCCCTGCCCCACAGCCTGTAATGCAAGATGATCGATCTACATATAGACTCCATATCGGTAACTCGTCTTCTAATTTCTGATCTGACAGAGTTCCTCGGTGGAATATTTGTTGCTTCTTTTCACCCTCCCCTGATATTTCTTGCTCTTCGTCGATTATCTTTTCGTGCCCTTTTACCAACCTAAGTTGGTCTGGGCTCGAATTTAATGATCTTGTAACATCCACTTGCCCTTTTACCAACCTAAGTTCGTCTGGGCAAGTGTTTGTTGATCCTGTAACATCCACAGGTTGCTCAGTGAACATCTTTTGCTCTTCGGGGGTATCAGGATATGTGAACTCTGCTATAAAATCTGCTACTGCTTGCCCTTTAAGCGATAATCTGGGTTCATAAATTATATCATATTCTCCAAGCTCTATTGCCCAGTAAATTAATCTCCCTGATTTTTCTGGTTTATTAAGGGCTTGTCTCAATGGCATGTCAGTATATACCACTATAGTATGGGCCTGGAAGTATGACCTTATTCTCTTGCTCGCCTCAATTAGCGCCAGTGCTAACTTCTCCAGTTTTGGATATATGATCTCTGCTCCTCGGAAGGCCTTACTCGTGTAATAAATTAGTTTTTGCACTCCATTTTCCACTCTGATCAATGCCGAGATAACTGCATTCTCCGATACTTCCAGATATAAGTACAATTTTTCTCCCATCACTGGCCTGGACAATAGTGGAGGTGCTCCCAAATATTTCTTCAAGTCTTGAAAAGCCTTCTCGCATTCATCATTCCACTCAAAAGTCTTTCGGAGCATTTTGAAGAATGGGAGACATCTATCAGTTGCTCGCGATACAAATATATTGAGTGTTGCTACTCGTCCTGTGAGGCTCTGCACTTCTTTCTTCGTCGTTGGAGATCGTAGCCCTAATAGAGCTTTGATCTTTTCAGGATTTGGTTCTATGCTTCATTGATTGACAATGTACACGAGAAACACGCCTTCTCGTATTCCAAATATGCACTTCGTCGGGTTCAGCTTCATTTGATATTTATCCAGTTGATCAAAGGTCTGGCCTAAGTCAACTAGATGATCGGCAACTTTCTTGCTCTTTGTCAGCATATCGTCAACATAAACTTCCATATTTCAACTGATTTGCTCTGCAAAGACCTTGTTCATCAGCCGCTGATAGGTTTCTATGAAATTTTAATAGGCTGCCCGAGCATCTGTCGAGACTAGAGAAAATAATTATTATCATGAGAATAATTATTCAGCCAAACAATATGTGATGTGTATCAGCATAAAATAATAAAAATTTCAAAATATGAAATAATATTTTTGTGCCAAATGTGTGTGAGATGGACAAATTTTTATCAGATATGCATCATAAATAAGATGCAGAGTTTTTTGTAAAGTTATTTTCAATCTCCAACAACTAATCAGGTATAAGTTGCTGTTTGAAAATTATTTATCACTTGGTTTTAAAAATAATTTTGGGGTGATCACAAGTTAAAAAAGACTTAAGCCCCCTGCTTGTCCCCAAGCTGAACTCGTGTTTAAAGAAATATCTGGGGTGCTTCGCATTTTTTAATACCCCAAGATTCTACTGCTGCCGACAAACAACATGGATGTTGCCGACCAACATTTAAGGATATCTCAAATTATAGAATATATGGTTGGATGGCCAGAATATCTCGAATCTTTAGATCAGAAAAATAACATTCGATGTAAAATTTAAGCCTTAAGAATGTTAATTAAATGAATAATTATATAATCCACTAGATCGTGTGATTTCGACAAAGAAACCTTGTGATGTGATGAACAAGGGGCCAACATATCAAATTTGTGCCCAGAGTCTTGATATGGTCATGATTGTTTTACTGGTCCTCTTTTACAAGAGGTGGGTAATGATTTTTCAGGTGAGAGAAAATTATTTTTTATATTGATCCCTTCCTATTCCTTATTTGGACAGATACAAATATGCTGAATGATAGAAGTTATTACCAAATTTATATAAAAAATCAATCAATTTGACTTTATTGACATAGATGGAAGATGAACCAAATTAAGTATATAGTTCATAAAAATGAATGCAAAGAGACTCAAACTTGAAGAGAGAGAAAATAGATCTGGGTCATGATTTCCATGAGAATACTTTTTATTATCTTTAACCTTTTCTCATTCTTTTATTAAAAATATGATGGGAATTTGAATAGACATCAAAGATATTACAAAATTTATTTCAAAATCAACAATGAAAATGATCAAATCTTATCATCATCGTATATATTGGTATATGTAATCATTTAAAATATTTATTCCATGATATAAAATTGAAACTTGAGAATCAAGCAAAGAGTTATGATTTATGAAATCCACTACTTTTCAGATTTCTAAATAAGAATTAATCTAATAGTTATGATTTAAAAATCATGATATGCAACATTTTGCAGATAAAAATTGGACAATTAATTTATGTATATAAACATAAAAATCATGATTGAATCAAAAGATGTGTGTATAATTGATTATACGTAGAGAAAATAAAAACTTAGCTTTTGATGGAGAACAATGGTTGTAACACGTTCCCACAGATGGCGCCAATCTGTTGATGCAAAAAAACTGGACCGAATCCCATTTTTATGATCACAGATAAATAGATAAAAGCAATCCAATCACACACATGAGAGACAAAGATTTTTAAAGTGGTTCGGGTATAAGGAAAAGCCTACGTCCACTGTTATTTTATTCCCAGGGGTTTACAATAGCACAATGTGGTGTAGAGAGAGAAAAAGGTGTGGATCTTGTCTATGGTGTCTCTCATCGTTGTCGGACCTCCCCCCCTTTGGCTAAGGGGATACATGTATTTATAGTGATGGGAGATAAAGAGATTCATTGTATGTAGACATTTATACATTATGTCTACATTCAACGAATCTAATTATTGAATTGCTTGGTATGCCATGTGTTGTCATCTACAGTATAAATGTACATTAATGCTCATTAAATGCGTAGTTATCCTTTGATCTTCCCGGTTGGTATGCCGACCAACTCTCCTCTGGTGCCGACTAACTCTCCTCGGGTACCGACCAACTCTCCTCGGGTGCCGACCAACTCTCCTCAGTTGTCGAATATTTCTACGTAGGATGACATGTGTCCTTTTCTGATGGGTCCTCGTAGATGGAGAATTTTTGCGTTAACAATTATTTTCAAGCCCCCTTTACATTTTCCCATTCGTTGAGAGATTTGTTATGGGAACAAGAAATGTTTGCACGAAAACTTCTCAATCCGATGAACCTTCTCAGTGTGAAAAAATTCTGGCATATTTTCCTTCATTAAAACTACTGCGATTAACATCTTCAGGAAAAATTAAATATCCTCCGATGTGACTGAGTCAAAGTGTTGTGGGTTATTGGTGCTCTGGCAAAGGGACATCGTAACTTTTTCCTATTACCGAGCCTCGACCGTTCTGCCTTGACTATTTAAAATTCTCCCAATAGACCAGCTGACTTTCCCAAACACCCGTTATGACTCCTGGTAAGTGAAATTCTACCGTTTGTGCTGTTGTGGAGTGGGTTTTTTCCATTTGGACGACCCTTATCGTTGAGACTTGTGAAATGTCCCTTGTAAACTTCTTGCTAGGAAATTCTACCTATTTGAAGGTACTACTTCGTTTGGTCTCTACTTCACCATCGTTTCGTTATGTTTAAAAAAGTAGAAAAATTCTCCGCGATGTAGCTGAGTCATACTTAAATAACGTTTGGACTTGTGGCGAGGGAACATCGTAACTTTTTGAATCATTGGGACAACTTCTTCGTTGGGAGTTATTCGATATGTCTGAAAAAAATTCTAGCGCCAAAACTCAAACTTGCCTAGGAAGAAAACCCTTTCTATTCCCCATGCGTCACTTCATTAATGATGTGGTTCTATCTTTACAACTGTCAGGACACTTCCCAAAGTGCCACGTGTCTATTTTAAATGATTATAGGCGGCTTTGCAAATGTGGCGGTGGGAAACTCAAAAGATGAGCCTAGAAATTGCAAATGGTTATTATTCAAACACTTAACCATTTTTTTCTTACTTTTCCTTCGTCATCTTCAACCCATCAGTCTTACAGAGAGAAAACCGTCAGAGCGCCATTATTGTTAAGCTTTTACCTGGTTTCCTTCTTCCCATCATCTCTTACACCACCACATGTGGCTGTACTCCTCCATTTATGTCCCTAGACCTTCCTTACTAAGAAGTTTCTTTCATCGCTACTTATTATGGCTTTTTCAAGTGTCCCCAAGTCTACCACCGCCTCTGCTCTGCCAATCGGTTCCTCTACTACTTCTGCTGCCGCTGCCACCACTAGCACCACCCTTTTGGATGTTGCTCGTCAAGAGCAACTAAGTTTTTATCGTCGATCTCCCATATTTGTAAATGGTGATAAGTTCTCTGATGTATGCAAGACCTGCCATTTTTCATCTAAGTACGACCCTTTGCTGCTGGGTGATGAAGACAAAGATTCATCCAAGTGGGGCTTTCTTCCTCCAGAGGGGACTTTACATTTTCGATTGGATCGTGGCAACTTCCCTTACTCCCGGATCGATTTCGAAATGCCTGGGGGATCGCCAACTCATTTTGCTGCCTGGAATGCACACATGCAGAGCTTTCACGCTGAAGCTCTTACCAAGGTTAGTCTTCACCGAGCCATCTGGTTTGGGGAGTTCACTCTTTCTAAGCATAACCCTGAACTCCAAGTGTTGGTTTCCATATGGAACGTTATTACTCAAACATTCTTCACTACCTGGTGGGAGTTCACCATTTTGTTGGAAGATGTTTGTGAGCCACTTGGGTTCGAACCCATGGGTGATTTTGCCTATCTTGATGAGGCCTTAGATGCCGAAGAAACTGCTGACCGTGCTGAGCTAGATCGAATTTATCGTCGTTGCATTGGGTCTTCCAACAAGACTACTTTTACCCCCCTTATTAGTTATTTCTTCGAACCTCCAACTATGAAGTACGTCACTACTATTTTCGAGCCATGGTTTAGGTACATCTTTGGAATTACCAGTTTATATTCTTGTGCTTCTTTACCATTTCTTCTTAACTGGGAAACCCAACGACCAGCCCATGATGGACCTTATAAACATTTATATCCATTTGGACATGGGTTTTAATCTTCCTCTGGCCGCCATTGCTTTGGGGTCCCTCTATACTTAGCTCGATCGAACCCACCTTGACATGGCATGGTCCCTTAGTCATTATAACTTTGCCAATTTTTCCAATACCGTTATCTTAACGGGTTTCCTCTATACCCGTTTTCCTGCCATTGCTGTCAAATCTGTCCCTTATCCCGTGAGCGAAGGCATTAAACCCCCATGCCTCTTATGCTTCCATAAAAAATAGAGTCGAAGGGAAATAATGGGAGTTTTTGACCATTTCATTTCCTTTTTCATGAGGCCGTACGGAGAATCTACCACTACACCAAAACACACCATTAGTAACATAATTTTACCGTTACTAAAAAATTTAGTAACAGAATTTTTCTGTTAGAAAAAGGGCGTGGGGCATGAAGCTAGTAACGAAAAATTCTGTTACTAATAGTAATGGTAAAATTGAGAATTAGCAACGGAAAATTCTGTTACAAATAGTAACGATAAAATTTAGAATTACCAATGGAAAATTCCGTTACTAATAGTAACAGTAAAATTCAACATTAGTAACGAAAAATTCTGTTACTAATAGTAACGAAAAATTCAGAATTAGTAACAGTAAAGTTCTGTTACTAATAGTAACGGTAAAATGCAGAATTATTAACAGTAAAGTTCTGTTACTAATATTAATACATATTTAAAAAAAATATTATTCAAGATCCAATATCCTAAATTTAAACAAATTCAATTATTCTTATCACACTATTTAAATCCTATGAACATATACAAAAATAGTCCACAAAAATAATGGCATTATACAAAAGAAACTTAAACCAAAAAAAATGAAACATCATAATACAATCTTCCTGAAAGTTACATTATTTTAATAAAAGCATCCCATATAACATCGTAATACAATCATCCCCAAATGAGATATTTTATATTATAACCAATCAAATGAAATATAAAAAAGAAGTCTGTTGTTGTTGACTATCAACCTTCGTTCTATTATCATCGACATCAATGTCTCAACCCGCAACGCTGGAAACTTGATGAGGATCCAAAAATTACATTTTGTCAAACAAAATAAAATCATCATATTAGTTATAATATCAACATTTAGTCACATAAAATTAATTTAGTAAAAAAAATTAATTAGTTATATTCTTGTCAGGTCTACTTCCATTAAAACTTTTTCTTTTCATTTTTTTATCATCTAAATGACAAACTAATCACATCAGACCATTCCGTAACTTATGGCGCATCAACAATAGTTTTTCAGTAAATATTCAAGTCAAATATATTATTATCTAGTATTTATTCATAAGATAAAACAAAGTACTATAATTTTTTCAAAAAAAAACTTACATACTTTGCCACTCCGAAATTCGCAAATTTCACATGACCATTGGGATCAACCAAGATATTTTCTCCTTTAATATCTCTAAACAAAAAAGGGGATTTTTTTTAATAAACCAACAAATAAGCACAAGCTACTTTAGCTGATTAAGGAAGAATAAACTCAGTAGGAGTAAGTAGTAAATGACAAAGAAATAATATACAATAATAACAAGGCCGATTATCACAATTAGTAAATAAACAGGATGAAAAAACGTAAATAAAACACGCAAGATCTATGTAAATATCGATACAAGACTTGATCTCAAAATTGCAGTATATAAAAGAAACTCTTTCATTCAACTAATAACTGGAGTGTCTACTTTAAAAAAAGTCCTAGATGAATAAGAATTATAACTAAGAGAGACTAATACAAGCTACTACTTAGAGATAATAACTAAAACTAAACACCTTGAATCCCTATATTTTTGTATGAAAATACTATATTTTCGTACATGAAATGGGATATTGTTAAATTTTCGTACACGACATCAACAACGTCGAACAACCTTTGTGAGTCTTGTATCAGGCCAAACTTATTTATTCGACAATATTATAAATTTTAGCTTACAAACTAAGGCCTCATTTGATGGACCAGATAAAAGTGTTAGATAGGATAATACTTCTCCGATCCGATATAGAAACTTGCGATAAATTATCCCACCTGAGTTTTTACTGCATCCAACAACAAACATGGTTTATTGTTAAATTATCATATCCCACCTCCGTATTCCATGCATCAAATGGGGCCTAAAAGTAAGCCTAAATATATTATATTTATTAAAAGTAAACACGATCAAGGCAATAATTTAAGTGTTGTGACGAGGGCAGTATAAAGAGAGATTGTTTTTCTTTATGGATTATTACCTGATCATAAGCTTCAGCATATGAGTTACATACGTATCTGTTCAAGTATTTAGTAAAGAAAAGAATAAGCTTTGATACAATGTTCAATTCAAATTTACCATTGTCAACTAAAATATTCCTATTCTATCTACAAATTAACTTGTTATATTCTATTAATTTATGCAACAGACTTTCAGTGGACATAATAAAGCTAAATAAGTAATCTAAATAATATAAATGAAACAATGGTAATGTAAAGCACGTGTAATGATTCATTAGAGGGAGCAGCCTCAATCTTCATTTATAGGAAACATAGGGGGATTTTTGTAGTGAGAGGGGTCTTAAAGAAGGGGACCACCTTTCCCCCTTATTTGTATTAGTGGCGTATATTTTGAGTCGAATCATGGAAAAAGTTGTAAGATGTGGTGCTGTAGATGGTTACAAAGTTGGTAGGGACCCTATGAAAGTATCACATCTCCAACTTGCTGATGATTCCATTTTTTTTCTCATGTGGGGACAATGGTAAGTTTGATAACCTTTTGGCCTCTATCCTGTTTTGTGAAATATCAGGGATAAAAATTAGCTTGAACTAATGTAGAATTGCTGGAATCAATTTGGGACCTTCAGAAGTGGAAAGTTTAGCAAATAATATTGGTTGTGATGTAGACTCGTGGTCAATGACATACTTGGGGCCATCTTTGGGTAGGAATCCAAATTCCCTAAACCCAATAGTAGACAAAATCAAATCTGGATTAGATGGGTGGAAAATGAGGTGTTTGTCCAGGGGAGGGGCATACAAACTTATTTTATCGCATACAAGTGGGTTGATGCACATGCGGGGGTAATCCTGATTATTGAACATGTCGGTATCTCTATATACCAAATTTTCTCAGGTATAAAGGATATAAAAAGAGTACTTAAGATGTCATGTATGTATGATACCTCTGGATCAACTGGCATGGCAGAGGATTGATTGACTGTCATCCTAAGAATTGCCGACAGACTTATCATCTAAGTTAGAACCTTTTGCTTATGATTTTAAATGACTATCAACTACAAACTTTGCAAGCATCTCATCAATGACAGGGTTAACCAAGTCCTGCAGAGATTTGAGTTTAATCTTTGTCAATAACAGCTAATGATAATGATTATCAAATCAACAAGTTTATGGAGATAAATATATAACCTTGACAACACAGAGGATATCAAATCAAGAAACGATTGGATCTGTCAATTCAACATTTTGTGAATTTTTTTTTTGAGGAATCATAACCGCGAAAGAAAAGTCTCACATTACAATCTAACCAAGAAAAATAATTGATATCAAAATGTGTATTCTCATTATATTGCAGTTATGTTCTTGCACACCTTCCTCCGTTAGGATTTACAGCAACAATAACACCTAAGCTTCGTAGATAGAAATTGAAATACAAAATCATAGAACGAATTTAGTAATGGTATGTCATGGTAAGATGACTTTGCCTCCATCTTTAATTACGACATGTGATCTCAGACATAATCTAATCTAAGAGCTAGCTAGACCATTCATTATTCATTCATTAACATTAGCATTAGTCCCAAAAATGGGTGGCTGCTCCATCTCAGTCACTTTTCTACACTATATCGCTGTCCCTAGCTAGCCCAAGCTAAGCTAAGCTTCTCCCAACAAACAAGAGAATAAGAAAGGCTTAACCTTAATCCAAACAACTAATAAGTCAATGAGACGTCTATCCTGCAGCCCCAATCCCATCTGGTTTCGTCCTCAACCCCAATTCTCATCTTCCGCACCACTGATTACACTTTATACACATGATAATTTATTACTCGTTTGGTTTCCTATGGTATAACGCAAATACATACAAAATGAAAGCGAGAGTTTGACCCACTTCACATCATCATTCCCTTGTTTTATCTTCAGGGTAATTATGATAAAGAAGAAATTAAAAATACACAGTAGATAATAACTTAATGCTCATTGTAAAATGCTCTCCCAATTTTCCTAGAAAATGGAAATTTGAAAGAAGAGAAAACAGTAAACATGTACTATAATGTGATTCCCTTCTTTTGGGCACAAAATTGAATTTGATTCCACTTTTTTGTTCTTTAACAATTTAAAAAGAAAGGATTTTTTTTTCTTTCCTTCTATTTCACTTCATCAATATCAATTCTATGATGTATTCGCCCCCAAGTATCTAAAAATACATTTGTTATAAATCACAAATCAAAGAGGGTGAACCAACGAAGTGGGTTTTACCATGAAAAGAAACCCAACAGCATGAACAAATATGTTCAAGGGTAAGGCAAGTACCATAAGCTCAGTATGAGTTTTTCTTGTTGCAAGATCCCATAGAATGCATCCATATTCCTCCCAAGCTTCTTCTCTAACTGATTCACCATCATGTGTTGTATTGATGATGTGAAATATTGTTTAATTCATTAACACTGTCCATGAATTCAGGTTGATCATTTAAGGAGTTCATAATTTCATTTTTGGAGGGGAAGAACATGACTTCTTCCGTTCCTTCATTTTTTGATCCTTGAGTCGAGGAATCACATGCATTTACTTCATGAGAATTGATATTATTACTCGCCCCTAAAGGTCAAAGTTTCCGTATTAAAGATATAATATAACTAGGATCAACTGTAGTCGAGATGTCAAATAACTGCACAGTACAACATAAAACTTTAGTGTGACCAGCTAAAAATATAAGATATTCAGTTGAAATAAAGAACATCCATAGATATGCAATATGGGTATGTATAAGACTCCAAGGTTTGTAATATTGTGTACATGTACACATATAACACTCAACACCATATGAAGTTCTCATAATCCTGGAATAATATGTAAGAAAGACATGATACCCATTTCTAAAATCAATGGTCCTCCAAATCCTGATTACTCTAATATTTAATTATGCAAGGAAAAAAGTAAGACATGTAAGATCTGAAAGCTGAAAGATGAACGATATCAACCCAACTAGTTCTCAATTAGGTTTTTACCATCTAAATACAATTCAACCAATTTATAGACAACAAAGGACCTCACAATTGCAGAATTATATCAACACAACTTTGATTCAGATTCGAAAGTTGGGGTTTAATTATTTGATTTCATCCCGGGCCAATAAATACAACAATATAAAATCTATACTTATAACATGAAATCAATTCTAAATAATTCTAAACATAATATAAAAAAAGGAATATTTCTCTCATGGCTAATCCCAAAAGGTAATAGCCGAGACTCTGCTCCCTGAGGCGATAGGATATGACAACGCCCCTCTTTTTGCGCAAACAGGAACGAAAAGCTCAATCGCTGTAACATCGGAAGGGGCTCAATTTATGACAAATTATCTTTGGGTTTTGCAGATATTAACAAATCCGCTCCAATTTTTGTAAACCTTCGAAAACGAAATATAAAAGCTAGATTTTCAAATAAGAAAAGCCTCAGATAGTCGATCTCGCATCAAAGTCAAAATCAGTAAGTTGTGTTCATCGTTGGAATTCTGTTATGAAAAATAAAAATGTAATCACAGTAAGCTGTGTTGATTACAATTCATGTAAGATCTGATAGCAATGACATTAAACCCTAACACTAAAATTAATTGCAGACAATATACTCAACAAATAGTGAAACCCAAATCCAAAAAGCATTGAAACATCTAACACTCACACCCATTTCATAAAATGTAGCATCAACATAAAATGATACACATAAATATATAAAAAAAGACAGTTAGCGTATAAACACATAACCACACACCATTTCGATGAATCTAAAATGAAGTGTTAGAATGAAATCTTACAAACCTTAGATCGTCCAAACCGCGATTCGTACAGTTGTAGAAGAAATTTAGGGCAACTCGATTTGGAGAAGAAAGTTAGGGCACGTCTTTGGCAGGTCGATTTGTACAAGAAAGTTAGGGTTTGGCAAGTCTGTTTGTAGAAGAAAGTTAGGGCAGGTCGAGTTTCTAGTTTGGCAGGTCTTTGACGGGTCTCGTTTGGGATTTTTGGGTTGGAGGCAAATTTAACTCCTTTGTTTCTAAGAAAATATATTTTTTTAAATAAGGAACTAATATTAGTAACACTTATTCAAAATTTGTAATGGTAATTGAGTGTCACTGACAGTAACGAGATAATAGTGTTAGTAATAAAAAATAGTGTGTTACTAGATGAGCATTTTGGGGTAGTGTACCTTCGCCCATACTTGGAATTTTTTTCCTTCTACAGCTTGAACGGTCACTTTTGTTCCAGTTATATAAGATCCTTCACAGGCCGTGGTACTTTTGTTCACTCTTGGGTTTCTTCCCTCCTTCACTGAATGGTGATATAATTCTGAACTTTATAACCCTGATAGGTGTAGCAAGCAGTTCAGGTTTGATTAGGGGCTCCTCGAACCGTGTTTCAGTTAACGACTAGGAGGGCTACTTTTGATGAGGTTTGAACCTTCTACCTTTCTACAACGGTGCTTGGCGTGACCTCTACTATGGATGTTAAAATCACCCTCCCCAATGCCCCTAGGAAAGGGGACGTGTCTACCTCTTTTGCCACCAAATTTTGATTGATTCAATTGGCCATGATTCGTGAGTTCATACAAAGTCCCCCCTAGTATCCCACAGTTCTTTCTTTCTCTGCCTTGGAATTGGGCCTAAAAAGTAACTCTATTCTTGGAGTTGAGTTCCCTTTGAGTAAGACTGTTAAAGATCCTCCCATCGAGCTACCCCCTTATTGCCCAATGATCCCTACTGCCAAGCCCAAATCTAAGACACTTTCAACCCCCAAATAGCCTGCCCCTACTAAAGATGTTTCTGGTGAAGGGGTTTCGATCGAAGCAGCCTCTAGCGAAGGACCTTCCCCATCGTCAGTAAAAAAAACTAGGAGGTCCAAATTTGGGACATACTCAAAGATTAAGTCCCAGAATCCATCTCAAACTCCTTTCGAAGCATTCTCCATCGCCTCTATTCCTCCTCCCATGCCTACAAAAGTGAGTGAGGAGTTGAGAAGGAGAATTCAAGATGTGGTGGAGTGAATAAATGCTGAGTTTTGACGACACGCTCCCTTTATTCCTCCTGCTATCGCCTTCCCTACTATCTCAGTTGATCCCACAGAACCAGGGTCAAATAGGAGGAAGATTTAAAGGGTTCCTCAAAGTGCTAGTGCTGTTGGTGCGAGAAAATAGACTCTAGCTATTAAGTCCTAGAAGAAATGAGCTCAAGATGTACATCTTAGCTCCCTCTGCCATTGCCTCCCCTCCTGCTTCGCCAATGGTGATATCCTCTCATGATACCTCTAGATACTAGGTATGCATGTGTGTTGTTGTTATTACTCCCATTTTTCTAAAATGAACTGCATCTGTCTAACTCTTAACAACTTTGGTGCAGGAGGTTGAAGAAGAAAGGACCAGCCCCCCATGAGTCCTTTTGTGGGGGGATGTTTCAATTCCTATCAGACCGATGTAACTCCTCCCCGTTCCCCCATGATAGGGCTTACTTACTCTCTCCATTTGTCCTCGTAACATGCAAAGGATGCTGCTGCAGTGGGTGATTTTGTTGAGTCTGTGGGAATATCTTTTCAACGAGAGACAACTCTCCCAGCTTCTCCTGAATTATTACCTCAACCCGAGGTTCTTTTGCCCATCGTTCCAACTGTAAAAATTTATCCTGAGGTAATACATTCTCAATGACTGTTAGGTTTGGCATCTTGTCTCTCTTCCAACCCTTTTTCTCATTTACCACGTTGAACTTTAATCTGTTGGGTTGCTTCAGGTCGAAATGGCATATTTTTTTGCTAACAGTCTTGTTTCCGCTGTGCTGACGAGACCCATAACTGCAGCTCCCCTCTTTAGTACCATAACTGAGGTCAGTAAAAATTAGAGATATTTATTCTTTCTTCTGTATTTATTCCTCATTTCTAACACTTAGCTTCATTTTTACAGTTTTCTCCAGATCTTGTCCCACCATCTTTGTTTGGCGGTCTTCCGATCCCTAAGGCCAGCGTTGATTTTTCTGCCTAGCGTGGTGGTTCTTCTACATCCACTATCATTGGAACATACCTCGGAGGTCAAACACCTTCTCCAAGCGAGACTACTCCCATGTTGGCCTTCGTACCTTTTATTGGCATAGGAGCTTCAGCACATGTTGAGCTTCCCACTGTTAAGGGTTCTATGGGGGCTTTCGAGGATATAATTTTGCCTTCCAAAGTTCTCCCCGCTGCAGTTTCCACGGAGGCTCCCATTATGACTCTAGCTATTGCTGAGGTATTTCTCTACTTTCTCTTCCTTCCTCATTGTTTGTCTTTTACTTGGAACTATGCAATCTAGAAGAATCTCTTTTTCAAACATTCAAACTCCACCAGTAACGGTGACTTAACAATGAAAACCACTTGTTAAGATTTGTTTTGTAACATCCACCTCTAACGGTGACACCCATAACGGTGACTTAACATTGACATCCACTTATTAAGATTTTCATCAAACTCCACAAATAATGGTGACTTAACAATGATAAACAACTGTTAATATTTTCGTCAGAACTCCACCAACAACGGTGACTTAACAATGATAAACACTTGTTAAGATTTTCGTCAAAACTCCACCAATAACGGTGACTTAACAATGATAAACACTTGTTAATATTTTCGTTAAAACTCTACTAATAATGGTGACTTAACAATGATAAACACTTGTTAAGATTTTTTTTTCGCAACATCCACCTCTAACGGTGACACCCGTAACGGTGACTTAACGATGACAACCATTTGTTAAGGTTTTCATCAAACTCCACCAATAATGGTGACTTAATAATGATAAACACTTGTTAAGATTTTTTCATACTCATTACCTATTTTAACCGTTCTCAGGTTGCTAGAGAGTCTCTTTAAGAAAGATAGTGGTCTCCCCCAGTACCTTTGCCTACTGCTTCGCCCCATCAAGAACCAGCTATTCTAAAATATTCTAGTCCTTACGACCAGGGTTCCACGATGGGAACTGCGGCTGATAGCGAGTCTGGTTGTGAGCTTCCTCTACCTACCTTAGCACCCCATGAGTTCTTCCTTATGGTCCTTCAACGTTCTCCTTAGATGTCTGCCAGCCACCATTTAGTTATTAAATAAATTTCCATCCATCAACCTGAGACTTTCCTTGTTGACCGTCTTCATTCGAACGTTCCTGTGACGAGCCTCATACTTCAAGGAATCGCCATGGTTTTCGTGGACATGGTTAGCATCCTAACCTCCAATGTCACTAGGCCCTTGATCAATTAATTTTTAATCTATTTAAAGGAGTTGGGTAGAGATGGCTTCTAATTCAAATGGTTGATTGGATATTTGAAAACTATAAAGAGACAACAGTTTGAAGTCCAGAGGGAGCTATTGCTGCAGCATCGAGAGGCCCAACAAACTGAGGGAGCTAGACTGAACGAGGTAGCATACCTACTAGAGGTTTTTGATAAGAACATAGAGGACCTCAAAGAAACTCTTCGTGTATTAAAGATAGAACGGGAGGATCTCCTTATCGAGCGGGCACAAGTTCAAACTAGGATGGATTATTCCATTAACGTTGAACGATCATACCTGGAAGCTTCTTCGGGCTTACTTGAAGACTTTTTTACTGCTCCAAACCTGTGGTTCCGCTTGGGCCAGTGAAAATAAATTTTTTCATTTGCGTAGGCTTTTAATATGTAATTCTTGGGCAATAACTCCCAATTTTATGAATGAGAAGAAAAAGTGTTGTATATTTTTCTATGCCCTTTCGTTGTGCTGCGACTTCTTTATACAAGTTACAAAACTCTGCCATTTTTCATCTTCATTCAGATTGTAATAAAATACATCCTTTTTAGGAACAACGACTTGTATATTCATAATAAAATCACTAGATACAACGGTAAACCCAAGTCGATTATTCATACATAATAGGTCTTCAACCATTTATTATTAATTTTAAACGGTTTATCTTCTTCCATCTTAGAAATTAAGCAATAACCTGAATCATGAGCCTCCTTTATAATGAAAGGTCCCTCCCAATTTGCTGCAAACATAGGCAGAGGAAACCCCCTTATGTGCTTTACTGCTGCCTTTAAAACAAGGTTTCCTTCCACGAACATCCTAAATCTCACCAAGCTGTCATACACTCTTAAAAGCAGCTTCGTGTACATTTGGAAGTGTTGCATCGCATTGCCTCTATGCTCGTCCAATGCTTCCAATTGTACATGTTTGTTCTGAGGGAGCATACTACTTCACAAGGCATATTGGGCTGAGGGAACTTCCAAATCCACTGGAAGGATTGCCTTAACCCCAAAAATAAGGGAGAATGGGGTGTACCTCGTAGGCTTCCTCTTCGTCATGTGATTGGCCCATAACACCACTGGGATCTTTTCATCCCACGATCCTGGAAAATCCACCATCATTTTTGCCAGAATGTTGACCAATGTCTTGTTGGTTGCCGCAGCTTGTCCATTCCCCTTTAGGTATGCCATCGTTGAGGTACGATGAATAATAGAGTATTTATCCACCGACATTGTTACTTCTGAGTTAACGAATGGAGTTCCATTATCAGAGAGAATAAATTTTTGAATCTCGAAATGACAAATGATAAACTCCCTCATAAAGTTGTCTACTACTCCTGCAGTTGCTCTTCTCAGTGGTATCGCTTTAACCCACTTTGTAAAGAACTCTGTTGCCACTAGTATCCAAATCTTCCCTCTTGAAAAAGGGTGTATTTCCCCTACAAGATCAAATTCCCAAGTGTGAAAAGGATACAAAATTGCTAGGGAATTGAGGTCTACTGATGGGGCATGAATCATATTCCATGCAGCTGGCAAGCTTTACACTTTTGAACAAACTCTATAGAGTATTTCTCCATCGTTGGCCAATAATAACCCAACGTCATCAACTGATCGTACAACTTTGCCCCTCCTATGTGAGATGGGTCATGAGCTTATTTCAGTACTTTGGCTACCTCTTCCTTCATGATGCAACACAATGGCCTATTTAAGTACCATCTTCAATACAGTTGTCCCCCTTGAACATAGAATCTTGGGGTCCTTATCTTGAGCCCCATCGCATCAATCTTTTCTTCTGGGACAACTCCATCGTTTATGAAATCAATATAGGGCTGCTTCCAATCTGGTTGGGCTTCAATGAAATGGCACTCAACTGCCTCGAAGAAAAGTTGACATTTGTCACACTTTCGTTGTAGCTCTGTCGCATCTTGCTTCATCCTAGTCCAGAAGTATCCCTCTCTTTGAATTCTTTTGTAAAGAGAGATTTCAGTTGTTTCGCAGTTCTCTTCATGTGTCTTCTTTAACCTTCGTTCTGTTTTTTCTGGACCAGTGCATCTTGACAACCATCCTCCTCTATTCTTGCAGTAGAGGTTTCCCTAATTTGTAAAATATTGGGCCACTTTCCTCAGCTCCATCGTTCCTTCTCCAGGCTCTAGTTACTTCCTAATCACTCCCCTCTAGTCAGAATCATCTTCCATTGGCAGGGTTAAATGTACCATAGAGGGATATGTTCTCCATTAGATCACTATCGTAGTTTAATATTCCTTCATAATAATCTTCTGGGCAATAGTGGCATAGGGATCTGGATGGAAATTCATCGTTCGGGGATGCCTCATGATCTTTATCCGATGAACTAGTTAAGAAGCCTTTGAATGATCGTTCTATAAGGGACCAAACTGAGGTGCTTCAGTGCATATTCCCCATCCACTTGCTGGATCACCAAGTTCGAATCACCCTTGATGCAGAGTGAACTAATTCCCCTTCGAAGGGCCTCTAGTAACCCTAGTACCAACGCTTCATACTCTGCTTCATTGTTGGAGTAAGGGAAATCTATCTTATAGGAGAGACAAATTTCTTCAGCTCATTTTAAAAAAATAACCCCTGCTCCTCCTTTCTTTTCTGCCGAAGATCCATCGAACTTCATTGTCCATTCTTCCTCTCTCGCATAGAAGTGGTTGGCCTATAAATCATCCCCTGGAATTCTTTCCCTAGGTAGCTCAAATGTCCCAGATGGGAAGATTTCCAAGAGGTCTGCGTATGCTTGGCTCTTGATCACGCGAGGGACCACGGACTTCAAATCATACTCTGAGAGGATGAGGAACCATCTTGTTATAATATGAATTGTAAAAGACACCATATAATGTCTAAATTTTTATGCTACAAAGACTAGGGCTAAAAAATGTCTTTCTAAACTACTATACTTGATCTCTGGACCATGTATAATTCTACCTAGGTAGTAGACTGGTCGTTCTTACCCATCCACTTCTTGAGCTAGCAGAGCTCCCATGGACCTCGTGGTGGATGTGAGTTATAGCTGCAACGGTATTCCTACTTTTAGAGGAATCATGGTTTGTGGTGAAATGAGCAGCTTCTTCAGCCTGTTCAGAGACTCCTGGTGAGCTATCTCCTATTTGAACTTCGTGTTCTTTCACAGCAGTTACATCAACAAGTGTGTTATCTCAGCTAACCCTAGGATAAATCTCCTAAGGTAGGAAACCTTTCCGAGGAGACTCTTTAGCTCCTTCATCGTTCTTGGACTTGACATCTCTAAGATTGCTCATTTCTTATCCTGGTCCATCTTCACCCCTTGCCGATCCACCACAAAACCTAAGCATTTCCCACTAGTGACCCCAAGGACGCATTTCAACGGATTTATCTTCAGCTTATACATCCTGTACCTGACAAATACCTTTTTGAGATCATCTAGATGGGAATCCTCCTTTTTTGACTTAATGACCAAATCATCCACATAGAACTCCACAAATTTGTGGAAGAAATCATGGAAAATGGCCATCATCATTCTTTGGTACGTTTCCCCTATATTCTTCAGTCCAAATGGCATTACCTTATACATGAAGTTTCCTAATGGAGTTCTGAATGTTGTCTTCTCTCCGTCTGTGGGATCCATATTGATTTGGTTCTACCCCACATACCTATCCATGAAGTTGTACATCTCATGCCCAGCCGTTGCATCGTTCAAGCTATCAATTGAAGGTAGAGGGAACTCCTCTTTGGGGCAAGCCCTATTTAAGTTTCTAAAGTCCACACAGATCCTGATTTGATTCTTATCTTTCTTTCCTACTGGAATGATGCTAGATAACCAAAGAGGGCGTTGTATTGGTTTGATGAACCCTGCCATAAAAAAACGTTGGAGCACTTACTTAATTTTCAAGTCCAACTCAGGATTGTAAATTCTTGTTGCTTATTTAACTGGGATGGATGAAAACATCACGTTCAACTTGTGACAACTTACTTCTTCATCCAACCCTTCCATTTATGTGTACTTCCATGCAAATACGTCCACAAATTCTCGAATTAACTCAACCAAGGTCCCTCATTTCTCCCCGCCAAGATCCTTTGAGATGAAAATGGGCCTTGGATCCTCTACTTCCTTTACTATGTTTAGCCGCTCCAATTCCTGTACCCGTGGCTTCGGTTGATTTGCCATGTAATCTAATTTTTCAGCGATATCCTCCACGAACTCATGTATGTTGGAGTTGTATATTACCATGTATTGCCCTCGTTAATCCATTAGAAAATATTCATATATCGGGTCAGCCTCCTCATCCATCTCTGCCATAGCTTCTTCGGCTTCCCGATCACACCATTATAACCAATATACCACCTTTCCCTCTTCAATAACCATTTCTTGCATTGTCTGCTAGCAGTTGTACTTGCCTTCCTCTTATTTTCCCTAGAAGCCTCGATAACTCTTTCCCCTGCAAAATGACTCATCACGCTTTGTCGTTGGACCTCGCGCTCTATTGGATCCATTATGGGCCTCACCTTGTCTTTCTGTTGCTTCGATACCTTCTGGGGTCGAGGAATCATGTGGTGGACCTCTTTTCTTGGTCCTTTATTACCCATCATCTCCCCATCTTGACCATTCACAAGTCCCATTCTTTCCCTGATTAAGGGAACCTATGCTCCCTCTATTCGCCTAGTTAGGACTCTATCGTCCTCCTCCAATTCTGTGTAGAATGGTGTGTCCACTAGGTGGGCCTCCTCAACAGCGAAGGGCCTCTTCATCTCTCTAATAGTGATTTCAGTTCCCTTAATATTGGCCTTGGCGCATTGATGATACGTTGAAGGAACTAGACCCTAGTTATGCATCCACACCCTTCCTATTAACAAGTGGTAGGAAGTTGCCCTTTTACTACATGGAATTTAACATGCGAACTCAAATTTCCCATTACAATCCCCACGTTCACATATCCAATGAATTTGGAAGGCTGGTTATCGTAACCAGAGATCACCGAAGGCATTGGCACCAACCTCTTTTTCGGAATATTGGCTACGTGGAAGGAGATGATTGGAATGACATTTAAATGAGGAACCCCCATCCATGAGTTCCCTTACAAAGATGACCCCGTTAATGCTGGCTGTTACATATAACAGTATATTATGAGGAAACCTCACAGACCTGTCTACATTACTCAATTTGATTTCGGATAAAAACTTTCTCACCATCCTTGCAATTGGTCCCTTCTATTTCAGCGAGGGGACTGCGTTCTTCCTCGCGATATCCAGAATCACCTGAGTTATTTCCAATCTTCTTTCTTTGGGCATCCCCACCTGGTCGAAGAACCAGGTTAACTTTGGGGATCTTAAAATAGCATAATACTCTAATACCGGATCAACCTCTTCACCTTCAACATGGTAGGCCTCCTCGACATCCCTAGCACTTGACTCATCATAGGCTAATATCACATTTTCCATCCCTCTGGTATAACCTTCCAACGCTTCCTCAAACCCTTCCTGCTCCCTCGCTTGTCTTCTTGCTCCTTCCTCTGCTTCTTCATCATAAGCCACTACCATATTGGCCCCGTGTGCTAGAAGTGGGTTTTTGTTGACATTCTGTGGTGGGATTTGCAAGGTACCAGCTTTCACATGTTTGTCAATGATATTTCTCAGTGTAAAGCAACGTTTAGTTGGATGTTGGATCTTTCGATGGATCTGGAAATACTTGGTATCCGCCCTTGTTGTCGTATCTGGTTCCTCAGTGGGGACCTCTTTAGGTTCAAACACCGTTCCCCCAATAACATTTCATTATAGCAACTCACATCTTCTTTGACCGTGCAAGGCAGTGGTGGTGGGTCTTCTTGGTCTCGTCCAAACTTCCTCTTGTTGTCCATCTTCGCTTGTTTTCCCTCACCTGATCCTTCAGCATATCCCACCCGTGGGTGCTGAGATCTTCCTCTTACAGGTTGTATCGACTATCTGAACACCATGGGCACCACCACAGGATTCGATTGTGCCACCAATGATATGTTCCTCACTATTTTGAAGAACTTCACAAAAGTCCCTTCGGGCGTATCATTGATAAGATGGAAGATGTACTCAAGGAGTAGTCCTTAAGCATAAATATGCAATATCTTGGATTCCTTTGCTTCTTCCCTCACATCAAAGGACCTTTCCCTGAACCTTCAGGCATATGCTACCACACCTTCTCCTAGTTTTTGCTTCTCTCTTCCTAGTTGGGTCAGTGTGAACTCATTTTCCTCCAGGAAGAACTTTTGGACGAACAACACATGCATCTCCTCCTAAGTGGAGACACTTTTAGGAGCCAAGTTGTAATACGAGGTGTAGGCTTTATCCGTCCAGGATTTAGAAAACTTGTAAGGACATTTTTGTCCAACATACTTGTATATGTCATTAGCCGTAACACCGTTGCAAAGATTCAAAGTCCATTCATCATCAACGAAATTCGAAGATCAAAAGAAAGGAAGAATTCAGAAATCCAGTCAGCCGGACCGGTCCGCCCCAAAATAAAAAGAATCGGTCCGCCTAGCCTCGGACCGATCCGCCTAAGCCTCGGACCGATCCGTCGTGCTCTTTGAAGCCAGTGAGCCCCAAACCGAATGCGAACCGAATCAGCTTCAAATTAAAATAATCGGTCCGCTATCGGACCGATCCGCCTAAGGCCCGGACCAGTCCACCCTGGATAAACTCTGCCAGATCGTGTTGCAGATTTTTTTGGCTTCCTATTTAAACCACGTTTGGAGGTTGGTTTTCTTAAGACTTTTCAACGATTTTCAGAGCATATCAACCCTAAAGTCTTCACCTATTGAGTCCTATGATTCTAGGTCTTTAGATTCACACATCTTCCATATCTATGTGAATCAAGTTTGGTAACCCAAGAACACCATTGCTGTTGTTCAACCCTTTGTGAAGTGGACCGCTCCTTCCTCTTCATTGCAGCCCTACTGGACAGGGATAGTTCCAGCCGCCAACCCTACTGGAAAGAGAGTCTTCCAGCCGCGACTACAGAATCCGATGCCTGCGGGTAATTCTTAGTCAAAAACTTGTATTTCAGTGTAATCCGATTGTAAGCCGTTTCTCTTACAAATTATAGTGATATACAAATGGTTTTGCCCCTTTGGGGGATTTTTCCTTAACTTTGTGTGTTGAATAATTCTTGCATGATTTCATATTGTTTCAATCACACCTAGTTGCATGCTTAGGGTTAATGTGGGTTAAAAATGGTATTTATTATATTATTTCTTAATTGAACGCAAGCGCCAACTCTTTCAAATTGGTATCAGAGCAGGTTACGCCATTCTATCGCGTATTCCTTACTTCCGCAAATTTTTTCTAAAGATATCAATTTCTGAAATAAATTGATTTTTTTTAAAAGAGCGTGTTCAAATGGAGAAATCATACAATAAATTGCCTGTTTTTGATGGGACCAATTATGCCTATTGGAAAGCCCGTATGAGGTCGGCTTTAAAAGCCATTGATGAACGGGTATGGATTCTTGTTGAAAGAGGGTGGACACCTCCCTTCGTCACTGTTGATAACGTGATAAATTTGAAACCTGTCACGACTTGGACCGAAGATGAATTAAGATGGTCTTCCTTTAATTCTAAGGGATTGAGTGCTATTTCCGGTTCCATCACTCCCGATGAGTTCAAACGCATAATGATGTGCATCACGTCAAAAGAGGCATGGGATGTATTGCAACTTACCCATGAAGGAACAAATGCTGTTAAAGAGTCAAAATTTCAAAATTTAACAACTCAATTTGAAACCATCACCATGCATGAAAATGAATGTTTTGATGAATTTTATGCTAGGCTTTCTGACATTGTTAATACTAGCTATAATCTTGGTGAACATATTCCAAATGCTAGAGGTGTTAAAAAAATTCTTCGTTCCCTTCCTAAGCATTTTATACCTAAAGTCACTGTGCTAAATTCCTTAGGTAATTTAAATACACTAAAATTGGAAGAACTGGTAGGAGATTTACAAACTTATGAAATATACATGTTTCCTAAATCTGCCAAGCCAAAAGATAAGGGAATTGCCCTTAAAGCCCAAGAGAGAAAAAGTGAGGGGTCGACAAGAAAGAAAATCGAGTCATCTAGAAAGATAGAAAATTCTGATTCTGAATGTGAGTTTGACTTAGATGATTTGGCATTATTTGCTAAAAACTTCAAGAAAATTCTGAAATTTAAAAAAGGTGGAAACTTCAAAGATAAAAAGAATTTTTAGAAAAATAAGTTTGAAAAGAAAGATTTCAAAGAACCCCCTAAAGACAGTGAGAGGTGTTTTGAGTGCGACGGTAAGGGACACAGAGCGTTTGAGTGTGCCACTCGTCTGAATAGGGAAAAGGGTAAAGCTGTCCTAAATGCTACCCTTAGTGACGACAGTGAGGTCGAGTCGGTGGACTCGGGAGATGAGTCACCGCATGAGCGTAACTTCACCGCGTTCATGGCTTGTCATGTGAGTACTCCTAGTGCACCTCACGACGATGAGGATGCTATTTCACAGGGACACCTCGACAGCGAGAGCGAAGAGAGTGAGGGAGAGGAGGAAGGTAGTGAGGATGAGAGTAACCTTCAACGCGCGTACGCTGAGTTGTATAATGAATCATTTAAAACTAAAAAGCGTAACAAAGCCCTAGTGCTTAGGATCACCGCATTAGAAGAGGAGTTAGGACAAATGAGAGAGAGTGAGTCCTTCACCTGCACCGCTATGAGAGAGAGAGAGAGTCTGCCTGCACTATGAAAGAGAAGTCTCTTAGAGAGAAAGAGAGAAGTTGTGAGAAAGAGAAAGCGGACTTGACTAAACATGTGGCTAGTCTTACGAGTGAGCTCCATTCCTCCCTGGAGACTCGGAAGAAACTTGAAGCCCTTGTTGCCCAGCTTACTCATGACGTTGAGAGAGCTAGGAAAGTCAAGGTACAAATCGAGGACAGATCTGGGAAGATGGGAAAGATGCTCCTCGATCCCGCTTTAGGTTTTGGTGACAGGCAAGGAATAGGTTTTGATGGTGCCTCCACGTCCCAAATTGCACCCGGACTAATTTCTGAGTTTACTACGACTCCTTATGGCCGTCATCAAAAACCAAGAAGGAGAGTTCGACTTAGAAAAGCAATCCAAGGTCCTCCTAATACTGTGCCCTTTTGCTCCCACTGCAAAAGAAACGGACACCTTAGGGATGATTGCTATAAGTTGGGTCGGACACGACGTACGTTTGCTCCACCACATCAGACTGATGAGTTTGCCAGTCTGAGAGAGCGTGTTGAGTTTCTAGCCGCCACATCACAGAGTTTGATGGAGGAATTCCGACGAATGACCTTACCATCAATAAATGCGCCTCGCATTCCGTCTAAAACCTACAACAACAAGGGAATACAAAAAGGTACCTATTCTTGGTGATACGACGCAAATATTGCGTATTTCACCCGTTAACCTACGCGTTATTAGCCCGCTCGGGTATCTTAATCCCTATATTTATGCTCGTTAACCAGACAACCTCGGATTTCTATGTTAACATATTTTGCAGGGGTTAATTGAGCTTTTGTAGGTATTTGGATGCTTAGTATGAAGTTCGGACGCTTTCCGAAAATGTTTCGTCGACTTTTGCAGCTTCGGGGGCATTTTAGTAATTTCAGCATTCGGGTTTGAATCCCGAGCTCTTCACGGAAGTTGAAGCCCTTTGATTTCTCTTCGCGTGGCCGCCGACAGTGCATGATTCTGAGTTGTAATGATGGAGTTATGGCATTTTTAGGATGGTTTTTACTTCAAATTCACACTCAAGGTCACATTCAAGGGCATTTTAGTCATTTCATATTTTGGTTTTTTGGCCCAATGTCTTCTTGGATGTTGTAATTCTCTGAGTTATCTTCGCGTAGCCTCCGACCGTGCCTCATTCCGAGCTATAACGAAGAAATGGCGGCATTTTCCGTAAAACAGGACAAAGCTGCAGAATTCAGACCTGTAGGTTGCGAATCGATTCGGCCCAAAACCGAATCGATTCGGAACTGCTGCAGAATTGCAGTTCGAACTTCCCCTGTTTCCGAATCGATTCGGACCATTTCCGAATCGATTCGGCCCTCCAGATTTTTGGTTTTCTTCCCTTTTATTACAAGTTTGCCATTGGATATTTTATATATAACACTTTCTCTTCATTTTGAAGAGATATATCTCCATTTTTAGGTTAGATTTGAGGGTTTTGTAGACTTGGGAGATTTTCCCTACTCCTCTCTTGCACTCTTGTTTTGTAAGTTGTACTTTAAGGTTAATTACATTAATATAGTTTGTATTCATTATATTCTTGCTTTCTAGATTAATTTCATACTTTGTTAATTAGTTTAGTTATTCATTTCTTGCTTAATTAGTTTATTGCTTTGTTAATTAGTTTCATTCATGTCTAGCCCTTAGATAAATAGGGTCGGGATTGCGTTTCCGCCATTTTCGGGTTTGGACCTCGAAAATTAGGTTTTGTGTAAAATTGCGTTTAATTGAAACCGAGTGTATTAAAGTTGGATTGTTATGCGTTTAACTTTATTTGTCATGCAACTTTAGTGTTTATAGCGACAATCCAAATTTAATCCGCGTGTGACCATTTTTCAGTTAAATGTTTTATCTCACAACTTTGGGTTAAATTCCTTCTTGGGTGATGTTTATGCTTAATTGGATATGCTCGATTAAATTGCTTTCGAGCCTTAATTCTAATTAGTAGTTGTTTCGATCCGTTTGGTGGGATGCGATCCCGATCCTCGCTTTACTTTAATTTAGCGTAACTTCTCTTTTCTTTTGTCACCATAACCACCCATCACCTTTTCTTTTATTTATTTTACACTTTTATTCCAGAAGTTCTAAAACAATTAAAATCTAAAATTTAATCACTCCCTGTGGATTTCTTACGACACCCGACTTACCGCTGTGCTTGCTTGTCAAGTGTAGTTGTAGCTTAGGTTCTTTTGTATTGCGGCGGCGAAATACACGACGACTGTGCACTTTACACGCGCACACTTTTTCCGCCCGGTCACAAAATGGATGGCGCCGTTGCCGGGGAGTGTGTTTTAGATAGTAATTGTTTTATTATTTCGTAGTATTTTTCCTTTTGTATTTGTATTCTTTGTTTTAACCTTTTTTGCAGGATTGCATACTTTGAGCGCTAAGAAACTTTGATTCGTGGTTGCTCACTTTATTTCTTGGATTCTCCATCTTTCAAACAACGAGGTAATCATGTCCTACTATTATAGTTATTACGGTTATTCTAATGATTCATACTTTGGGGATAGTTTTCAAGTTTTCCATTTTCAAGATTTTCTTGAAAATGAAAGACTTGAAAACATTTATCGGAATGAAAATCGTTATTGGGAGCTTGAGTTGGATTCATTATTCGAATCCAATGACGATTCTTATTTCATTACTTTCGAAGATGAGTTTCAACCAAATGAGGAGTCCGAGGCTCTTGAGCCGAGGAAGCCTACTTTGGAAGAGACTTTGCTTCTTTACTCCCAAGGTTTGGAAAGCCTAAATGATGCTGGAATGAGACTTGGTGCACTTTGCTATGAGATGAATTCTTATGCACAAAACAACGAGGAGGTGGAAACTTGTGTTTCACCTCAATTTTTCAGAGAATTTCTCATCGAATGTGAATCTTTCTCCCCCGAAATTCAATCTCCTTCCGACGATGAGTCGATTGAGATTGAATTTGTTTCATCACCATATACGTTTTTCGTGATCGAACCATTAGAATTACCGGTTGATTCCTATGAGTCGGTAGAAACTTTTAAAATTTCTACACTTTTTGCCGATGAGGATTCTTTACCGGACTTGTTTTTTATGGACGTTATCCCGACGTGTGCACCGTCTCCCATTCCATTTGAAAAAACTTTGGGAGATGAATCGATTTTTCTTGGACCTCTAGTGTTCTTGTCCCCCTTGTTATCCAAATCCCCCATCGTCCGCCCAAAATTTCAAATTGGTGATGGTTCACTTTTTTCACCATCCACATGCCTTCCGTTGTTCAAACGGAATTCATATTTTTCGGGAGGCATGTTCGCTTTGGATGGTCCACCATTGATCTTTCAAAGTCAAATCCCTTTTTGGGTGGACCCTCAACTATTTAGACTTCTAGTGTATAGTTAGTGTGAAGCCTAAATAGTAGGTTGTAAATAGTTAGCTTTTTAATTTTCTTTCTTTCCTTTTTTTTTCTTTCCTTTTTAATTTAGTCTAGTGTAATTAGTTAACTTTTTGTTATTTGTTTTTGCTATGCTCGGTACTAACTTGTTTTGTAGATTCCTTTGGACTCGCGCTTATGGAGATCGCTCCAATTTTGGGTAATATCGTTCTTTTCCACTCTTTGTGTTGTGTTCTTAATGCGCATTGAGGACAATGCAACATTTAAGTTAGGGGGTGTAGGATATTCTATCCATTTCATGTGTAGTCCATGTATTTGCTCACATTTAGTTACTAAGTATGCCTTTTTGTGAAAAATTTGAAAAATTTCAAAAATATTTTCTTTCTTTTTTCTCCTTTGTTGGGCATTTTGCCTTGTTTTCGATGATAAATTTAAAATAATTGCCCGATCCAATTGACAACTCAACGATGCATGTTTTCAATTTTAGAAGTTATTAGACTTTAGTCCTCAAATCATTGATATTGTGAATAACTTCATGAATTAAACTTTATCCCATGAGCATATGCACTTTCCTTGTTCTATTAATTTGGTTTAATATTTTTATAACTCGGGAATATTTTGTTGCATTGTATATACTTACACCGAGTAAGCTTCGTACCTTTCGTCGTTTGTGAGTGTTATACACTATTCTTTTCTCTTTGAAAACGTTACAGTCGTTGGTAATCTCTTTATTCTTTCATTTGACCGTTCATTAATTCAGTTCATACTCGAAATGTTTTACTTGAGCATGATTTTCATATATTGTTTTGGCTCGAGAATTGCGTAAACTTTGTGAAATGATCATAGGAAATCTTTGTTATATCACCCATATTAGCCTTAACCTCACCATATATGTTTCCCTAGTCAACCCCTTTGAGCCAAAATATAGCCTTTCGTTTCTTAACCCAATTCCCATAACCAACTCCAAATTGGAGTTTTAATCCATACATACACCTTACATACCTTTGTTTGGAATGTTACTTGGGATTGGATGTTGTTGTTGTATTGCGGTTGCAATTTAGGCATATGAGAGTTTGATAAGCAAAGAAAATAAAGTAGTGAAAAAAGTGAAGAAAAAGAGAAAGCAAAAAGCAAAAGAAAACAAAAGAAAACAAAAGATAAAAAGAAGAAAAAAGAAAGAAAAGAGAAAGTTGTAAATGTTGTGTATAGTGTTCAATAAGCTTTGATTACTCTCCCCGATGATATATCTAATTCTTGTTTGGAACTTGTTTTCTAATTTTTGATATTGCCCGCATTTTTCCATTATCCCGAGTTTTCATCCAAAACACTTTGAATCCGTACATACATTCCTTCGTTTCGCACCCTAGCCATACCTACATTACAACCCTATTACAAGTCCTATGTGATCTTAGGGTGCATTTAATTTTAAAGTCATAATAGTTTTGATAATCTGTGAAATTGCATTTCGCCTCTTTTAGTGTGCGGTATCCTTTCATTGAGATTGCAAGTTTTTCATTTCCTATATAGCGTTCTTCTTTTGTGACATGTGTGCGGCCTAGTTTCCATTTACATTTACTCTTTAGGCCCGCATGTCCCGTGTATTACCTCCCATTCCGAGTGATTTCATTTGTTGAGCGTAATGCCCGTGAGGATTGAATATATGCATGCTTTTATGTTTATCTGAATTATTTAAGTTTTTTCCAAATCACACTATGCATGTGCTTTCCCCCCTCCCACTTTTAAAGTTTCAATTCTATGAGGTGCATTCAACTTGTTAATAACAACGAACTTTAGCTTGAATTCGTTCAATATGCTAATAACATGTTTGAAATCTTTTTCGTTGTTGTTGAGTTTGTCCCATGCTGGGTTGGGCATATTTTGAGGAAACCATATGATGTTTGTGGGTTTCATCCCTGAAAACCCTCACGAGACGACACTCGTCCACTAGGGTAACCTAGGGGTTTAACGGCTTATTGCATATGCTAAATGCAATCGTTCGCCCGCGAAAGTGGCCTTATCTTTTTATTACTTTTTTATCCCATTTTGTACTTGTATCCTGCTTTTGGTTTGCTTGTAGTTCTTGTTGTTTCCTATTTCATTGCTAGGGACTAGCAATGTGTAAGTTAGGGGGTGTGATACGACGCAAATATTGCGTATTTCACCCGTTAACCTACGCGTTATTAGCCCCCTCGGGTATCTTAATCCCTATATTTATGCTCGTTAACCAGACAACCTCGGATTTCTATGTTAACATGTTTTGCAGGGGTTAATTGAGCTTTTGTAGGTATTTGGATGCTTAGTATGAAGTTCGGACGCTTTCCGGAAATGTTTCGTCGACTTTTGCAGCTTCGGGGGCATTTTAGTAATTTCATCATTCGGGTTAGAATCCCGAGCTCTTCACGTAAGTTGAAGCCCTTTGATTTCTCTTCGCGTGGCCGCTAACGGTGCATGATTCTGAGTTGTAATGATGGATTTATGGCATTTTTAGGATGGTTTTTACTTCAAATTCACACTCAAGGTCACATTCAAGGGCATTTTAGTCATTTCACATTTTGGTTTTTTGGCCCAATGTCTTCTTGGATGTTGTATTCCTCTGAGTTATCTTCGCGTAGCCTCTGACCGTGCCTCATTCCGAGCTATAACGAAGAAATGGCGGCATTTTCCGTAAAACAGGACAAAGCTGCAGAATTCAGACCTGTAGGTTGCGAATCGATTCGGCCCAAAACCGAATCGATTCGGAACTGCTGCAGAATTGCAGTTCGAACTTCCCCTGTTTACGAATCGATTCGGACCATTTCCGAATCGATTCGGCCCTCCAGATTTTTGGTTTTCTTCCCTTTTATTACAAGTTTGCCATTGGATATTTTATATATAACACTTTCTCTTCATTTTGAAGAGATATATCTCCATTTTTAGGTTAGATTTGAGGGTTTTGTAGACTTGGGAGATTTTCCCTACTCCTCTCTTGCACTCTTGTTTTGTAAGTTGTACTTTAAGGTTAATTACATTAATATAGTTCGTATTCATTATATTCTTGCTTTCTAGATTAATTTCATGCTTTGTTAATTAGTTTAGTTATTCATTTCTTGCTTAATTCATTTCTTGCTTTCTAGATTAATGTCATGTTTGTATGCTTTGATTTTCCTCTCGAATTTTGATCACACCCATTCTTTTACGCTATCACCGACTTGGTTGTTTTATGTTCTTTCATGGTGTGATTTTATGCCTTGTGTCACCCCGGTACTTGATTGCTTGATTTATTTCTCTCATTTGTCTATTTGGGGACATCATAAAAAGGGCGAGAATGAATTATCTGATTATGGGGGAGTTTTGAAATTTTGAGAATATCATCTTAAATTGATATATATATGTTTATCTCATTTCAAACTCGATACGTCACTTGGTATTTGCTTTGTCTCATGTGTGTAGGTACATCTTTTGATAATCCCATGTTGCACACCCTGATGAGAAAAGCGGTGAGATTTCTGAAGATTCGAAGAACAAACGATGCAGCTATAGTCATTTGTACCACTTTCAGTTTTTGGGTTCATGGAAGGGTAGATTTGTATAGGCATTGTGATTATAGATAATTCGGATTTTTTATGTTTGTTCCGGCATAGACATAGGGGGAGATTTGTAAGGACATTTTTGTCCAACATACTTGTATATGTCATTAGCCGTAACACCGTTGCAAAGATTCAAAGTCCATTCATCATCAACGAAATTCGAAGATCAAAAGAAAGGAAGAATTCAGAAATCCAGTCAGCCGGACCGGTCCGCCCCAAAATAAAAAGAACCGGTCCGCCTAGCCTCGGACCGATCCGCCTAAGCCCTGGACCGATCCGTCGTGCTCTTTGAAGCCAGTGAGCCCCAAACCGAATCAGCTTCAAATTAAAATAATCGGTCCGCTATCGGACCGATCCGCCTAAGGCCCGGACCGGTCCGCCCTGGATAAACTCTGCCAGATCGTGTTGCAGATTTTTTAGGGTTTTGGCTTCCTATTTAAACCACGTTTGGAGGTTGGTTTTCTTAAGACTTTTCAACGATTTTCAGAGCATATCAACCCTAAAGTCTTCACCTATTGAGTTCTATGATTCTAGGTTTTTAGATTCACACATCTTCCATATCTATGTGAATCAAGTTTGGTAACCCAAGAACACCATTGCTGTTGTTCAACCCTTTGTGAAGTGGACCGCTCCTTCCTCTTCATTGCAGCCCTACTGGACAGGGATAGTTCTAGCCGCCAACCCTACTGGAAAGGGAGTCTTCCAGCCGCGACTACAGAATCCGATGCCTGCGGGTAATTCTTAGTCAAAAACTTGTATTTCAGTGTAATCCGATTGTAAGCCGTTTCTCTTACAAATTATAGTGATATACAAATGGTTTTGCCCCTTTGGGGGATTTTTTCTTAACTTTGTGTGTTGAATAATTCTTGCATGATTTCATATTGTTTCAATCACACCTAGTTGCATGCTTAGGGTTAATGTGGGTTAAAAATGGTATTTATTATATTATTTCTTAATTGAACGCAAGCGCCAACTCTTTCAAAACTCCCTCAATTGAAGCTTCTTGTTGTTACAATGGGCCCCCAAGTGTTCAACAAAAGGCTTGATGTGCTCCTTTGGATTTCCTCCTTTTCCCGTATAATTATCAAAGATAGGAGAAATATAGTCCTTCGAATAAGGCCCATTGTTATATTCCTGGGGGTATGGCATCCGAAAGTCATCATAAAGAAAAGCTAGCTCATCGACATATTATGAGGAATCTTGAATGAATTTGAAAATCTCTTTTTGCATCTCCTTCCTCATCTCTTCCATAGTGGACACCGTCGAGGGAATGGTCGGAGGAACCGCAGGTGGAACGTTCGTTGTTGTTGGAGTGACCATAGTTGGGATATGGATGGGTGTCGCGACTGACGTCTCCATCATTGGGATGGAAATGGGTGTAGTGATACCTGAAGAAGTACCCATTAGAACTGCGCTTGGTGGGACCGATGGGACTACCCCTGGTGTTATGAAAGAGCTGGCATCGAACCCTCCCAATACCGTTAAGGCAACAAGAGTCTGCAAGAACTCGTAGAACTTGCTCATAAGAAGTTCCACTTGTGCTTGTCCCAATCCTGCACTCGTGGAGGCCTACGTTACTCCTGGCACGCCCGTTGAAGTTTGGACTGGTGGTATCTCCACTCGTGGGGGACCATCCCAAGGGACCCTCTCTCTAGTTGCTTCCTAGTCTATTGCTGCATGTTCTCCATTACGTTGAATGTCTTTAAAGTTTAGCCTTCGATTAACGTTATCCTGCGCCATACTCCTTGCTTAGAAGAATGCCTCCCTAGCAGAGTCGCCAAATCTAAGAGGGTAGTTTATATTAGATAGAGGTGTAACCCATTTTTAGTACAATAATGATAAGTTAACTAATCACGCTATTGATTAACTAAAAGACACGCAAACACAACTTAGTGAATATAAACTCAGTTTGAACTCATAAATCTCTCGTGTATGACTCAAACGACAATAATGGACTCAAAAGGAACTCATTCAGAGGGAGAGAGAAGTAAGCACCCTAGATACACCTTGGCAGGCAGCGAAACATCCCAGCCACACTCTAAGATCTCTGTCAAATATTAAAACTTCGTAATAAGTGACAATGGTGGGTGAATAAACTCTCTAGTTTTGTAATAAATCTATTTCTGATGTATATATCTCTAGCAATAACTTCTGAACTCTCAAAAAGAACATCATTTCCTTGGAGGTGGTTGGGCCTCTTAAATAGCCCCCCGAGGTAACTCAGTAATTCATGATTGTGAAAGATATCCCTCATACTTTACATCACAAACATTAAATGTCTGATGCACTAGTTAGCTCCATGTCCTAAACATTAAATGCCAAGACATGCCTTTTGCCTAACCACTGTATGTCAGGGGGATGTCGTCACAGAGGTGGATCACCAACCACTTGACAGCCCCAAATACCATAGTGGTTTACTCAAGTGCAGATTTGACATTGCCTAGCTGGTTAGTGACATCACGTAAAGTAGATGTGACATTAAGTAGAGGGTTGTTTGGCTCACAACTCAATGCCATATGGAACTCAAAGCTGCTCCACCCGAGGTCCCACGTCAGGGTCCTTTGGTGTTTTACCAGGTGTATCTAAGATGGTCAAGACAAACCCCAACGGTTCCTCATTTCTCAATCCTCCAAACCAAGTCCCTCTAAAGTTCCCACGACGAGGTCATTCGATATATCATAAAAGCTCTCCCAGGCCCTACCAAGATTGGTTTCTCGCGAGTACCATTCGGCCTCACACTGAATGCCATTATAATCGTTACATCATTACAATCGTTATAGCTCATAGTCAATGTAAGAAAAAGATACAACAAGACTAAATTAAACAATAGGACTAAAGGATGAGCTCTCTCGGTTAGTTTCTTCACTGGAAGATCCCTTTGGGCTACCACGCTGAGATGGATCGATTTGAGTTGCCTCGCTACCTTAATCCCAAACAATGTTGTTAATGGTGGGAGTATCTCTAATCTTAAGATTATTTTCAAGCCCCCTACAACCTATACACATTATGTGCTATAAATATGTATTTATTATATGTGTGACTATGCCCATGTTTGTGGACGACATATCAGTTGGGGTTGCGTACATCTTTGGGACCGTAGCATGTGTCGGCACAGGTGGGCTAGGCATTGTGCAGGTCATTATCTTAGGTCCTATATGACGGAACCATTTACAATGAGGTAGTTGGGATATCCAGAATCCTTTGTCAACATCGGGGCTATAGACCATGCAATGGTGTACTACGTAAGGACCACCCCTCTTTTGCATGTTTTGTTATGTGCGATTAGTGAGGGACTCCTCTGGACTTACATATATGGAACAAACTGGATATCAGGGGTACATCCCTTCATATATCATACATACACTACACCAAAATTGGGCTAATGGTCATGGACTTTATCCCTAACCATGAAGGGTGGGTCGCACATTTTATCCGTGACCAAATCGGGTGTGACCAATTACGGTTGTCACGGCCCAAATCCATGACTCAGAGGCTAGTCACAGATCCCTCATAGTCACAGATGTGGTCACGTCCCACAGCCCTGACCCTAATTGTATGCGTGGTCACGGCCCAAATCTGTGATGACATCCAGATTAAAAGACCATGTAGTCAAGGACTTTCACCGTGACCAGAAATCTATTCCATCCATATTTGTCACGACTTAAGACCGTGACCAAAATTAATGTATGTACGATATTGTCAGGTATCAAAGCCGTGACCATCCTTGCTATGCATAAAATACTGTCACGGCTCAAGGCCGTGACAATCCATGTTATGCATGAAATATTATTACGGCTCTTAGCCGTGACTGTACTTACTGTGTATCAAATAGTTGAGGGTTGTCAAGCTCTTAATCTTCCTGTGAGGCCACCTTGTAATGTGGAGTTCCCTGCACCTTGAAATTAATCCATTTCAAACATTATCGCTCACTCTACTCAACAAAGTCGAACTCCACCATCTAAAGTGATTAATGGGAACACTTTCTATAGTTGTAAAAATCCAGGGATTCACTCGTGGGAGACTATGTGACTTCGTTGGTCCAAAGGCTGTCCAGATAAAACTCTGAAGATCATTCAGATCACGGTTATAGTGTTTTCGTGCCACGGCTATTTAAATTTTCTTACTAAACATGCATTTTGAGGGTGAAAACCCAAAGCACCTCCCAAACGGCCTCGTGAGAGGTGCTAACACCTCTTACGTGATCAATTAACTCGTAGGAACCGACCGCGTGGTCACGGGACCCCTGGTTCCATAAAATGACAATAATTTGAGAAAATCAATAATTTATGCTTGAAAACGTGCCGTTAGAGGGAGAAACCCATCATCACCCCCATGCGGCCCCTTTAGGGGAGCGATCATCGCGAACACGACCAATGTAACTCGTAGGAACCGGTCATGTGGTCACGGGACCCACGGTTTGAGAATATTATGATAATTTGAGAAAATCCACACTTAGGCTTCAAAACGTGCTTTAGAGGGGAAACCCCTTACGCCCACCCTACAACCCCTAAAGTAGTTTGAACTCCTCGCACGGGACCAACGTAACTCGTAAGAACTGACCGTGTGGTTAAGGGACCCTCGATTTGAGAATATGACGTTAATTTGAAAATTTCTAGAATTAGGTTTTAAAACATGCTGTTAGAGGGCAAAAACACAAATTATTATCCTGCATTCCTTCCAACATACTATCCAATAACAAGCCAACAACCAATAATTATCTAACAACCAAACCAAACAAAACCAATAATTATCCTGTACTCCTTCTAACATACTATCAAACAACAAGCCAACAACCAATAATTATCCAACAGCCAAACTAAATAAACCAATAATTATCCCGTACTCTTGCTAACATACTATCCAACAACAAGCCAACAACCAATAATTATCCAACAGCCAAACCAAATAAAACCAATAATTATCCCATACATCTAAATATTCGACTAAGCATAACATATTATCGAACGCTAACTTACATAAATCATATTAAACATTCGTAAAAGTAACTAAACATTCATACATCAAAGTAAAGCGCTAATGCAATGTCAATATCAAAATAGGATACAAATTGATAAGTGATCAAGGGTGAAAGGTAGCGCGTGTCAAACGCTGATCATTGTTTTCTGTTCACCACCTCAATACAAAAAACCTAAATTACGACTACACTTGTCATACAAGTATAGCGGTAAGTCAGGTATCGAAAATCCATAGAGACGAGTTGCTAAAATTTATAGGATTTATTACTCCTAAATAAAAGTGTAGAAGATAAATTACAAACTAAAAAGGAAAAGACGTATAAAAGGTAAATATTAATCTAGGCGAGTGTATTGAAACAAGATTAACAAAACGAGTAAAAACTATAGGTTACGTCGAATATCCCTCACCCGAGTTAATTAGTATAAAATGGTTACATGGGTCGATGAGTTATTTAGAATGCGTCTAGTTTCGACAGTTAATTGAACCAAGGATTGTCACGCCCCTAAATCAGCATAAAAGTCTAATACGATTTTGGCGTCAACAAATACCCCAGAAATTACGCACGCAAGGTCGTAAGCACGGGGCATACATGATATGCCTCGTAAAATCCCCTAGGTGCAATAACTAGGACAACGCACCCGAAATAGCCTCGTAAACTCCATCACCAAAGCAAAGCAACACATCAACCCGAGTGAGTTCAATTCAAACATAATTTATCTAGAAAGCATATTAAAAATGAGGTAAATAAATGCGATAAAGCTACACTAGAGATCAAGTAAAGAAAGTAAGTAAACCTACTTATCAAAGCATGTAAATAAACTACAAAGCAAGAATTAAGTAAATACACACTATATTAATGGAGATGGAAGATGAATAGTGCAACTTACAACCCAATTGGGTGTCAAACCAAGAAGAATTGAAGAAGAACTCTCCAAAACCCTCAAACCCTAAGATAAACTAAACTAAAATTGATTATATCTGTTTTAACAACAAAATTCCTTTATATAGTAAAAGGAATTAAACTAGAAAAGAAAACGAAAAAGAAAAGAAAGGAAAAAACATCAGCTGAAAATAGGGGATCGATTGATCGATCAAAATGATCGATCGATCGATGGTAAAAAATCAAGCCCACTATCTCAGCTCGAGGGAAAAAGATGAAGGATCGATCGATCAATCCTTTTGATCGATCGATCGATGGCTACAGGTCTACACAAGCTGCTCCGGTTTTGGTGTGTTTGGTTTTCTCCTCCGCTAAAATCGCCATAACTTCTTCGTTCTGGATCAGAATCGCGCACCGTTTATGGCCACACCAAGATTACGAGGAAATACACAACTTTCGTGAAGATGTTGGGCCAGGTGCCCAAGCAGTGAAAAGAATACAATGCCCTTGAATGTGCGATTGCATACAGAATTTGAGCGAAATGCTTTCGAACTTCATACTTAGTACCTAAATACCTACAAAAGCCCAATTATACCTCACATAACATGTTAACAATATAAACCGAGGTTGTTTAGTTAACGGGCTTAAATATAGAGATTAAGGCACCCGAGGGGGCTAAAATGCATAGGTTCGAGGGATGAAATACGCAATATTTGCGTCGTATCACACCCCCTAACTTACACATTGCTAGCCTCTAGTAATGAAATAGGATTTAACAAGAACTACAAGAAAACCAAAAGCAGGAGATAGTACAAAATTATGCTAAATAGCATAAGGCCACTTTCGCGGGTGATTCGATTGCATTTAGCATATGCAATAAGACGTGAAACCCCTAGGTTACCCTAGTGGACGAGTGTCGTCTCGTGAGGGTTTTCAGAGATGATACCCACAAATATCACATGGTTCCCTCAAAATATGCCCAAACCAACATGCAACAAGACGAACAATAGAGAACAAGATTTCATACACATTATTAGCACATTGAACGGATTCAAACAAAAGTCCAAAATAATTAACATTATCGAATGCACCTCATAGAATTGAAACCTTAAAATGTTGGAGTGGAGCGAGCATATGTAAAGTGTGATTTGCTAAAAACTTGTATAAATCGGATAAACATTAAATCCGACATATATTCAATCCTCACGGGCATTACACTCATCAAGTGAATTCACTCGAAATGGGGAGGTAACACACGGAACATGAGGGCATAAAGAGTAATTGTAAAGAAAAACTAGGCCACACACATATCACAAATGAAGGACACTATATGTGAAATTAAAAATTATAATCTCAATGAAAGGATATCGCTCATTAAAGGAGGCGAAATGCATTTTCACAGATTATCAAAACTTTTTAAACCTTTGAATTTCATTTACTTAAGATCACATACGACTTTAATAGGGTTCTAAAGTAGGTTTGGCTAGGGTACGAAATGAAGGAATGTATATACGAATTCAAAGTGTTTGGGATGAAAACTCGGGATAATGGGAAAATGCGGGCAACAAGCATTAAATTTAACAACTGGAGAGTAATCAAAGATTATTGAACTATATACAACATATACAACTTTCTCTTTCTCTTTCTTTTCTTCTTTTTCTCACATTTTCTTTTGCTTTTTTTCTTTCTCTTTTTCTTCACTTTTTTCACATCTCTTTTCTTTACTTTTCTCACTCTCATATGCCTAAATTGCAACCGCAGCACAAAAAAACATTCAATCCCAAGTAACATTCCAAACAAAGGTAAGGAAGGTGTATGTATGGTATTTAACTCCAATTTAGAGTTGGTTATGGGATTTTGGGTAATGAAACAAAAGGCTATATTTAAGATCAAAGGGGTTGACGAGGGGAAACATTTAAGGAGAGGTCAAGGTGAGTATGGGTGATATACAAAAATGGCCTATGGTCATTTCGTAAAGTTTACGCAATTCTGGAGTCAAAACAATATATGAAAATCATGATCAAGTAACACATTTCAAGATATAAACTCAATTAATGAATGATCAAATGAAAGAATAGAGAGATTACCGACGAATTCAAAGTTTTCAAAGAGGAAAGAATAGTGTATACACTCACAAACGGCGAAAGGTACAAAGCTTACTCGGTGTAAGTATATACAATGCACAAAAGATTACCGAGTTATAAAAATCTTAAACCAAATCAATAAAGCAAGAAAACTGCATGTGCTCATGGGATTAAAGTTTAATTCACGAAGTTATTCATAATATCAATAATTAAGACTAAAGTCTAATAACTTCTAAAATCGAGAACATGCATCATTGGAATGTCTATTGGATCGGACAATTATTGAAATTTATCATCGAAAACAAGGGCAAAATGCCCAACAAATGAGGAAAAGGAAAGAAAATCTTTTTGAAATTTTCAAATTTTCTGAGAGAAGCATACTAAGTAACTAACATGTGAAAAAAACATGGACTAAATAAATAAATGGATAGAATATCCCACACCCCCTAACTTAAAACTTGACATTGTCCTCAATGTGAATTAATAACCAAGTTAAAGAGAGGAAAAGAGCGATATTACCCAAAATTGGAGCGAGTAGAAAAAATAGATAACAAAAACTTAACTAATTACATTAGACTAAATTAAAAAGGAAAGAAAAAATAAAAAGAAAGAATAAAAAGCTAACTATATACAACCTACTATTTAGGCTTCACACTAACTGTACACTAGAAGTATCAATAGTTGAGGGTCCACCGCAAAAATGATTTGAATTTGGAGGATAATTGGTGTACCCTCACTCACAAGCATGCCTTCCAAAAAATATGAATTCCGTTTGAAAACGGGAAGGCATGTGTAAGGCATAAGAAATGAACCATCGTCAATTAAAATCTTTGGAGGGATGATGGGGGATTTGGATTAAACGGGTGACAAAAATATGTGGGGACCGAGAAAAGCAGAATATCCTCCTAAAAATTTTGAAATTGGAATGGGAGGTGGCGCACACAAAGGCAAAGATGTGATTGTGGGAGGTGACTCGAGCAAGTACTCTTCATCGGCGAAAAGGTTTAAAACATTAAAGTTTGAAACCGGATGATCGGGTACTTGTGACAGTGTGATAATAGAGAATGAAAATGGGGAGGAAAGAAATTCAAATTCATGAGATGAATCATCATCGCATGAAGATTGAGTTTCGAAGGAAATAATATCATTTTCAATGAAATGTTCTTCTTTGGGGGCCAAAGAAGAAATCATTTCATTAAAAATACATATTACGTCATTTTCATCCTCACTTTCAATATCTATTATGCAATAAGAAAAGTCGACATTGATTTGTTCCAATGTAGGCACAAAGTCCTCATTTGGTTCAAAACATTTTTTGACTTCAAAAGTCTCGAAAGCAAAATCGTCGTCGGACTCAAATAATAAATCCAACTCATGTTTCCACAAACGATTTTTTTCCCGATAACGATTTTCAATTTTCTCATTTTCAAGCATATGCAAGACCTCACCAAAAGTCATAGGTCGAGGTGCGGATACATGAAAATGGGAACTATGAAAATTACCATCGGACTTAAAATGAAACTCATTATTATAGGAATTTTGAAAACTATTGCAATTCGTTTCAAAATTCCTATTATAAGGAGGTAAAGGCCCAAAATCATTATCATCATCATCAAAACACACGCACTCCAAATCTTGACTTTTGTAATACTTGCCCAAAGTCATTTTAGATGTTACAATTTTTTAGGATTCTAAGTATTGGCCAAAAGTCAAAGGTTTGCGAGAATTTTGAGAATTATCATAATAATTACCGAAAGAATTGGAATAAGACATGCTTACCTTTCTTGGCGCTCAAATGTAAAAATCCTACAAAAAGTTTAGCAAAAAAATACAAATAGAAAGAAAATACTACGAAATACTAAATCAAATTAACTCTAAAACAAACTCATCCTCCGACAACAATGCCATTTTGATCAAGTGTGAAAGGTAGCGCGTATGAAACATTGTTCGTTGTTTTCTTTTCACCGTCTCCATACAAAAAACCTAAATTACGACTACACTTGCGATACAAGTATAGAGGTAAGTTGGGTATCAAAAATCCATAGAGACGAGTTGCTAGAATTTATAGGATTTAATAATCCTAAATAAAAGTGTAAAAGATAAATTACAAACTAAAAAGGAAAAGATGCATAAAAGGGAAATATTAATCTAGGCGAGTGTATTGAAACTAGATTAACAAAGCGAGTAAAAACTATAGGTGGTGTCGAATATCCCTCACCTGAATTAATTAGTATAAAATGGTTACATGGGTCGATGAGGTATTTAGAATGCGTCTCGTTTCGATAGTTAATTGAACCAATGGTTGTCATGCCCCTAAATCCGCATAAAAGCCTAATACGATTTTGGCATCAACAAATACCCCAAAAATTACGCACGCAAGGTCGTAAGTATGGGACATACATCATATGCCCCGTCAACTCCCCTAGGCGCAATAACTAGGACAACACGCCCAAAATAAACTCGTAAACTTCATCACCAAAGTAAAGTAACACATCAACCCGAGTGACTTCAATTCAAACATAATCTAGACTAATTTAGCTAGAAAGCGTATTAAAAATGCGGTAAATAAACGCGATAAAGCTACACTAGAGAGCAAGTAAAGAAAGCAAGTAAACCAAATTATCAAAGCATGTAAATTAATTACAAAGAAAGAATTAAGTAAATACACACTATATTAATGGAGAGGGAAGATGAATAGTGCAACTTACAACCCAATTGGGTGTCAAACCAAGAAGAATTGAAAAAGAACTCTCCAAAACTCTCAAACCCTAAGCTAAACTAAACTAAAATCAATTATATATGTTTTTACAACAAAATTCCTTTATATAGTAAAATGAATTAAATTAGAAAAGAAAAGGAAAAAGAAAAGAAAAGCCAAAATATCAACTGAAAGCAGGGGATCGATCGATCGATCGATGGTAAAAAATCAAGCCCACTATCTCAGCTCGAGGGCAAAAGCTAAAGGATCGGTCGATTGATCCTTTTGATCGATCGATCGATGGCTATCGGTCTGCACAAGTTGTTCCTATTTTGGTGTGTTTAGTTTACTCCTCCGCTAAAATTGCTGTAACTTCTTCATTCTGGATCAGAATCGCGCACCGTTCGCGGCCACGCTAAGCTTGCGAGGAGGGATACAACTTTTGTGAAGATATTGGGCTAGGTGCCTAAGCTGTGTGAAGAATAAAGTTCCCTTGAATGTGCGATTGCGTATGGAATTTGAGCAAAATGCGTCCGAACTTCATACTTAGTACCTCAATACCTACAAAATCCCAATTATACCTCATATAGCATGTTAACAATATAAACCAAGGTTTTCTGGTTAACGGGCTTAAATATAGAGATTAAGTCACCCGAGGGGGCTAAAATGCGTAGGTTCGAGGGATGAAATACGCAATATTTGCGTCATATCAATAAGGTTAACATTATACTATAATACTCAATCTTCCTCTAAATCAACTAAAAGATCCTTCAAATTAGGGTTGTAATCAAGATCTGACTGGAACTCTTTTGAAGCCTTCAATGCATCCACTGTAGTAGTCATACCTTTGGTGCATGCACAACAATAGACTAATTGCCATCGTTTACGCACTTAGAGTATAATACCTTCTTTACGTTCTGAAAGGCACAAATAAAAGGCTCGTTGACTATGCGATCTTTACTCTTCCACTTTGATAAATATACTATAATAAGTTTGGAGTCAGGATCAACTTTGCAAGCATTCATAGTATCCTCCACCTTTATGCAATCACAATAGAATACGGTTTGTGTGAAATCTAAGTAATCAAGTTCTAGGATTTATTAAAATATCCCATAATCAGTTAGAATCGTATTCTTTAGATTTTTATCACTTATGCTAGCAATACAGGTGGTCAAGGCAGAAATTGATATTCCACTAATGCGCATCAAAAGTTTTTCCTCATATGGATATGAAATGAAATCAAAACCTTTGGTGAAGAATTTCTTAAACTCTTTCACACGAAAATTAGGGCCTTTTTCTAGGCGTACAAGCCTGGAAGAGACATCACCTCTTTTTAGAATCTGCATTTATTAATGAATTTGTATTAAGGTTTGTTTTTATCAGACACGAATAAATAATCGCACACATAAGATGTGAAGTTTTCCTCTTTTGATACCCATGCCCTAAAATTAGTTGTGGTGCAATTTCTCCTTTGATTTTGACAAATTTCATTCTCATACTTCCTACGGGTAAATTGTAGAGTTTAGATCATAAATATAAAATACATATAATCAAAGAAGAAGAATTTAATAGATACCCACTCTCTCCATTCTTCAACTTTATCTTGTGATTTGAAGACATAACGAACTGCTTGCTCGTATACTTGTCAGTTTCACCTCTTTAGGGTTCCCAAATGGTACTTCATCCTCAAACTGGTCAGGTTCCTCGATCACTCCACCTCTACGAGGATTGAACCTCCCCACCTCTTGTTCTAGCATATATTCCCTAGCGTATAACGATGATTCCACAGTTACGTATTCTTCAGTAATTGACCCTCCAATATACCGTGTATTCTTTAAGTAATCTTTGAAAGTTTTCATCAAGTGGTCAAAAGGATACGATCAACGATATCTAACGAGGCCACATAATTAGGCTTCATCGCATAAATGCACAAGCAAGTGGATGGTGATATCGAAGAACGACGTAGGAAAATATTTCTCTAATACACAATCTACCTCGGCTAAAGTTGATTTTGTATCTCTAATGTGACTTTCGTTTACCCCTTTTGCACAAACTAGGGTAAAACACAAACTAATTTGCATAATTGCCCGACAGATATCTTTGTGTTCAGAGAAGCAATGCCAAAATTACAGAGGGATTAATTGGATGATTACATGCCAATCATGGGACTTGCATTGCTTTAAGTCATTTGCTTGGTAGTTAACAACCCTACGTAAACTACCAGAATAACCAGTTGGAGTCTTCAATTTGAACAACGTGTCTAAGAGGATATTCTTCTCCCTAGTAGTCAAAGTGAAAGCAGTCGTAGTGGAAAAAACTTCATGTTGTAGGATTGTTTTTTAACAAGAATTTCTTCTTTAAATTCATATCCTGTAGATGCTGGCGGGCCCACTCTCCATCTTTGGAATGAGATCCACCCAGACATGTTCGTTTCAGATGTTCTCTAATATTCTTCTCTATGTACATCACATCAATTATATGCCTTACATGATGATCTTTCCAATACGGCATATAAAAAATATTGATCGCCTAGACTATGGTTTTGGTTTAGTAGGGTCATTAGGATCTCCCCTTTCTTTACGCTTCAGGTTTGCAAACTTTAGGTAATTGCCTACGTACCTATTCCTCACCGTCGTAGCCGCCACTTTCTCCTCGATCTGCTGACTAGAAAGTCGAGCAAGTTGCATCCGGTGCTCATGACCAATTGGATAAAAGTTAGACTTGTCATTCCTGAAAGGGTGACTGGTCAACAGAAATCTACAATGACCCGTGTAACTCATCTTACTACTATGTTGTAGCCAAATGGCTTCAGTTTCCTCCCCATATATGGGACATCCATAATAACTATGAACATTACAACCGAAGAAGGTCCAATAAGCAGGAAGGTCATGGATCACCCACATCACTATTGCTTTAAGTGTGAACTCTTCACCCTTGTCGAAGTCGAACACCGTCACGCCCTTATCCCATAAATCTTAAGCTCTTTTATTATGGGTCTAAGAGTATATCAATATCACCACCCGGAGACTTCAGCCCGGGTATCAATAAAGATAATAATGTGTACTTTTTTCTTATGCACAGTGTTAGAGGGAGACTTAAAGGTGCCATTAGAACTGGCCAATAACTTTAAGTAGTACTTAAATTACCGAAAGGGTTACACCCATCAGTTGACATTGCAAGACGAATGTTGCATGGTTCTTTTGCAAATTCATGGTGTCGTGCATTTGAATGTTTCCAGACGAATGAATCAATCGGATGACGCATCATATTCCCACCCACCTCGCATCGAACGTGCAATGTCATGGCCTCCGCTATACACGGTACACTAAAAAATCATTTTAACCGTGGCCCAAGTGCAAAATACTTTAAAACCTTTTGTGGGACTTGCGAGCTCTTTTGATATTTTACAGGTTTGTCATTTACCTTCTCACAAATGACATATCTAGGCTCATCGCATACTGGACATTCATCCTTCTCTCCGTGTTCACTGCGATACAATATGAAACCATACTTACATGCATGAATAGATTTGTATTTAAATCCCAAACCCTTCAAGCTCTTATTCATGGTAGGATAATTGTCTGGTAACGTGTTCTCTTTTGGGAGAATTTCTTTAACCCACTTAAGAATTCTGGTTGCGCTATTTCTAGACATGACAAATTGACTCTTCAAGTTATGCAAACCAATCATTGCATATAATACAGAATGATCTTCAACGTAATTTTATACAACAGTCTAGCCACATCAACTTTCAACTGTATATATTCTCGGTCTCCTGGTAGTTAGATATCAAATTGTTCATTGTGCGCATTATCTGTCTCCATAGGTTGGTGGTTTTGGTCATGGTGGACTCTGTAAGCATCGTCAATTAGGTTGGTCAATGGAAGATGTGTTGGAGAATCATTTACCACTTCCACTCGTTGGTGTTCTGTTACGTGGTCGATTACCGGTAATTCTTCGGGAACATAAAGTACATGTTTTTCACCATGGTATGTCCATTCGTTATAATCTTGACAAATTCATCACATTATTAAAATATAACTCAACATCTTCTAAAGATTTATATTTTTCATTTGTACAATGGGTGCACGGACACAAAATCTTCTCACTTCTAAGGTTCTTAAAAGCGTATCTATTAAATTCTTAAACGCCTTTAACATAACTATTAGCTATTCGGCCAGTACCCCCAATTCACTCTTTGTATTATAGAAAATAAATTTAATAATATTCAAATTCCAGTCCTGTGTTAACATGATAAAATAAATATCATGTTGCATAAATATCATGTTGCATAGTAAAGCACTAATATAGTATCAAAGCAAAGCACTAATATAGTCAACAATGTACCAATCAATAAAACTATGCAATAACATAAATACAAGAACACGCCAATCAACGATACTACAAAACCACTTAAACTCAAATGAAATAAATTTGTCTACTGATATTATTACAACATAAGAAAAATGTTACTATATCTTCTTCAAGCGATAAACTAGCCAAGTGGTAACATAGTCTTATTAATTTTTCAAAAAATTCCCTTCTCCACTGTTGACGTGCGATGGAACAGTTTCACAACCCTCATATACTGTATCAACCACAATCTGACACTCATCCTCCTGCAAAGGTTGATTATGTACTAGAGTTCCTACGATAGAGGATAATAGCATGAAGATCCCAATGACAAATTTACCGCTTAGGTCCTGTATATAGTATTTCTCTCCATAATCACCGTGGGTTGTTGACGATGACTAAGACTAGTGCCCTGCTGAGGCACTGAGAAAGGGAATGTTGAAGGAGGAACCGTAATGTATGGGGGGAATGGAAAATGATGAAAATTGTGAGGAATCACTGGCATTTGTGGAGGGAAACTAGGATGCATTGGGGGCTATAGGGACATACGACCGGTTAAAAGGGACACAATTTGTGCAAGTTTGTCATTCACACCTCCCAATTTATTTCGAATCCCCACTATATCCCCTTCAGTCCATATTGACGATCATCACTGGACGCGGAATGCTTATTGACAAAAGAAAGCTCGTCTATGAGAGGTGCGGTGTGTTTGAATCTTGTTTTTGACATATGCGACCCCAAACCTCTCGTCCTCCCTCTGTGGTCCTTCCCAAATGTTTGTGCGATGGCATCATTATCAATATCCTCGATCGGTCTTGAATCTGACTGACTACTGATAGACTCTATTGATTCTAGAGTCTTAGACAAGTGAGTATGGAATTTATTATCTTTCTCCCATCTAGCATGCACGTACAAGTTGGCCCTATTCGGTGTTTTTCCTTCATCTCAACTACCTTTCGTAATAATCATCCACTGGCTCTTCAAATCTTCATGAGATTTCGAGCCAAGCCGATGAACATCTATTTTTAGGCCACATTCTACTTGTTTTTCTCCCTTTGCAGCATTTTGGAGTCCTTCGCCTCATTCTCCAGAAAATCATTCCATTGAGAGACTGACATCTCAATGGTCGAAGGAACTTTGTTTTTTAGCGCCCAAATGTCAAAGCTTGATGTTCCTTTAGGGAAATGCTTCTGCCTAAGGTTTCTTCGATATGTTCGGAGTTGTTCAGCAACCCGAGAAAGAACCTTATTTTTTGAGTTGGAGGAAAATGAAAATCGTTTGCTGAGTTGCTCATAGTTGTAAACTTTAATAGCTTTATCTACGAAGTTCCAATTGTCAGCTCCTCCCAATCCCAAATTGATTTTTGCCAATGAAAAACACCGGGCTTTAAACTATTGAACGTGATTCTTATCCCCTGTGGGGTTATTTCCCAAAAGAGAGAACCCAATGGGATTCTTATCAATTGACCTGACAGTTTCAGGAGCGTTGGGTGTGTCTGTTGGATTAGTGGGAGGAGTACCTTGCCTGCTGCAGCTCAGAGTAGGGGAGTAAACAGTTTGTGGAGAAGGGGTCCCATGAACTGTTGGTGGAGTTGAGTGTTGCTCACCAATTGGTGATGAGAATTATCCTTGTGGTTATCGGTTGTTGTTGGTTCCATTACCGCCTAGCATTATCTATAAAAATAATAAAAGTTAAACGTGTATCTATAATAATAGATGTATAATTTCAAAGTTCAATATGAAAATATAAATAACAAAATAAATTTTTTGACCATATATTATAATCTACCTATTCATGGTAAGACTTTAACAAAAGTTCAATATGTCTCATCTCCATCCATTCTGGATTTGTGTTTAAAAACATACGAATTTTTGCACGTGGCCAATTAGGATGAAGCTTATATATAATGGATGCATAGATGTCGACGACATGAACTTGAAATCTCATCCTCTTTAGCCTATTGACAAGATCGAGTTTGACGTGCATATGTCGTGAGACATCATAGTCTTCGTCAATGCTCTTTATACGTAATTCTATCCATAATGGGTGAATTTTTTTCCAGCCTTCTTTAACAGCATAAGAAAGGTTAGTGCTCTATCGGGATTATGTATGCAATATATATATATATATATATATATATATACATATATATATTCTACAGCTTCATCTCAACTTTGTGGCAGGGAAAACAAAATACGATTGAACAAATACTCTTGCTAAAAATAAACTCCACGGTTTATAAGGTAGTTAAATTATTCGATCTTCCTATTCGCATACCAACAAACTGGAGTACCCACTTTATGAGGATCATTAATGAAATAGGTACGAGTGCGGATCAATTGCAACCTTTCATACTCTTGTTGCCATCGAAAATCACCATGACTCATTTTTATTGAGAATAATGAACGAGGCCGTGAATATGATTCCTATAAATAATGGCTCTAATGAATCATTAACTTGTTATTGTGTACGGGGGCATGGATATGATTCCTATAAATAATGTCTCTAATGAATCATCAACCGTTAATTTATTATGTTTTGAATACCTACTTTTGTTATTTAACCCAACAATCCCTAAAATTAACCCTTATGTTTGGTATATTGTTGATGGTCCGGTATTTTTTTTAATGGAGAGGTATTTTTTTATATTTCATCCCCAAAACTTAAACCAACAATATCCATAAAATTAAAATTTGCCCTAGTTTGTAAATTAAACCAACAATATCCATTAAATTAAAATTTGCCCTAGTTTGAAACTTAAATCAACATTAATCATATATATGTATTTTTTCTAGAATACATGCACAATACACAATGATAATTTATACACACCTACGTACACAATACACACATGTATACACACACACAGAAATACACACACAAAAAAATAGACACACACTATGAATTAAATAACAAGGGTTTGGAAACACACACACACAATGAAATAATTAATAAGGGTATGAGATTATATACACATGTATACACACACACACACATATACACACACACACAGAAATCCACACAGAAATCCACACATAAATACACACAGAAATACAATGAAATAATTAGGGTTCAGATTACCTTTAGAGATTGAGAGAATGAGGGAAATGAAATCGTCGGAGAGAGGGAGGGAACAGTGTTTAGAAGTCTTCGAGGGAAATGAAAACCTATTTTATGTTTTTGAAGTATAAAGACCATGGTCATGGCTTAGGGACGTGACCCCATGACGGGACCCCTTTATTTTTAACATGTCAGGGGGGAAACAAGACCGTGGTCACGGTCAAAAGTCGTGACTCAATCCTCACAATGGTCACGGTCCTAAACCGTGACTATAGTGGTGTGTGTTTGGACACTTGGTCATAGTCATAAGCCGTGACCCCATCCATGACCACACTTGGTGGGAAACTTGGAGCCATAATGGTCATGGATGGGTCACTGTTGTAAGCCGTGACCCATTAGAGTCACGGTTATGTTATGTGACCACCTAAAATTCGATCCATGACCACACTAGGTCTTGGAATTGATCACGCTTATTTTGATTGTAGTCACGGCTTTGGGTCGTGATCATCCGTTCGCAGCTCTTAGCCATGACCCCATTTCCGTGACCGTTTACGGTTTTTGGTGTAGTGATATATAAGGGCATATATAATTATGTAAATCAATTGAGAACAAATCCATGTAGTCTAATGATGTAGATGATTGTTAATGAACCCAATTATATATAAAGTGGATAACGTGATGATTTGATATTTCTTGTGGGGGTTACTCTTGGGACTAGGATCATATGTGCAGATGGTTGGTTTTCATTTATTAGTTGGTCTAGATGCCTTAAATATTATTACGTTAATATAGATATGAGAATTTAAAATTTGGACTTGGGTTGACATGAGTATAATATTGCACTTAAATGAGGGGTGAGATGCTTACTGCATGCGAGTATCGATGGGCGGTGTGTAATGTCAATTGACTGCATAATTACATATTGGTTTGCTAAGTTAATTCTTGAAACTTTTAGGAGCTGACCCAAATTATAAAAAAGTTTTTCCCCTAGGTTTGCCTAGACAGGGACATTAGGGCTGGTAGGAGATCGGGCTTGTAGTCGCACTTGACTATTAGCTGCTTCAGTTCAATTGATTCTAGCATAGGTTATTATTCTTGTCTCAGTCATTTTATTATTTAGAAAATGTATGGGTATAAGCCCAAGATTTATTATTCAGACTTTTTAAGTATTAGTTCCACTTGAGTTGGATGTTTCATAATTTATAAGACTTTGGATTTATTTATTATTAGTTGTTATTTCAAATGATCTTATTGTGCATGTTTGATTTAAAAAAAATGTCATATCATGGCCTGATGCTGAGAATGGTATATATTATTAGACAATCCCCATCTTCAGTGTATTATCTCTGGCCATCCTTTACTGAAAAATGGGCGTTGTTACATTTGGTATCAAAGCATCCAGGTTTTAGTGTCCTTAGTATCCGTGTTGCATTAATTGCGTTCTGCGTTGCATTTTTGGATATGTAGAGCCTATGATTAGGAATCATTTTACTCTTTATGATCTGTTAATAATACAAACCTTATTTTCTTTCAGATGGAAAACAGTTGGTGTGGTAGACCACAATGCGTTACCACCGAGGCTGTAGAAGAGAGGGCTCAATAGGAACCACAACCACAATCAACCCCATCCATGGTTACTCTAGAAGACATTGCCATGATAGTGATGCAGGTAGTCTCTATGACAATGGCCTGTATGTTATAGAACATTTAGCTACAACATAAGTAGTTACCACAACCACCTTGTAGCAGGTGCTGATACCCATTTAAGCACATAAATCGATTTGGGAGAAAGCTAGGGAGACCTTCACTAAAGGATACCCGCAAGAGTTTAGTGTGAGTCCATATATTTTGGTGGCTAGTTAGTGAAAGAAATATATTCAGTGACACTTGAGGATGGTTGCGTGAACGGCAGTGCATAAGTAGATATGAGCTTTGTTTTGACTGGTAGGAGCAGGCTTATAGTGGTGGGAGTTTTCCACCAAACTGGAGGGGCAGGACTGATTGACTATTGACGAGTTCTGGGTTAAGTCTGAGGAGAAGTATTTCCCACCCACCATGAAATTAGAGATGAATAAGAAGTTGATGGACCTTACGCAGAAGGGTCGTACTATAATAGAGCATGAGAAGGAGTTTATTGTATTATCCTTATTTATTGGAGAAGGGATAAACATCGAAGCAGAAAAAATAGAGAAGTTTGTGTCAGGGATAGCCTGGCATATTAGGAAATATTTATTGCGTAATTCGTCTTTTACTACCTACACTCAGATAGTGAAAGTCGCTTTGCTGCATTGTCAAAATCATAGGTCTTTTCAAAATCGGGGAGGGGGGGGGGAAGAAATCCAATTTAAACACATCGATCCAGTAGGGTAAGACGAATGAGAATGATAGTTAAAGGGACTAAGAGTATAAGGGGTCACATACAAGTGATATGTATAAGAGGAACAGAAGTTACAATAATCAGAGCAAGCAGGGCCAGTAGCAGAGAGGCCATCAGGTCCAGCCATAGGATAGGCATCAATTTTTGAGAAATTGATATGTTTGTGGAGAAAAGGTACATCTGGTGAGGAGGTTCCCTTAAGGTAATCGGGGGGGAGGGGGGGGGGGGGGACCGGAGCAGAGGGGATAATGTGGGTATTAATAACTGTAGGGTCAACGTTAGCAGTTGCTAGCCCTTCTAGGATTACAGTGTCAGCGCTACCAGCTCCAACCACCCCAACTCAGGGAAAGCAATCATAGTTATAGTATGGGAAAGTGTAATATGTTGCACTGAGAAATGGACTAGTGCCAGTACAAGAAGTGGAGGGTATGTTCCCTATCTTTAGGCATGCAGGGGCATTTTATTTTACACTAGTGCATTGCATTCATTTGTTAGTATTAGTTTTTCTCATGCGTCGGGGATGATAGATTTCGTGTCTGACATAATACTTTATGTTGATTCACCTATGGGTACAGGGGCACCTATGCATTCAGTGTGTAGAGGTATATAGATTGATATTGGGAGACTTAGGTTCGTGGAAAACCTACTTTTATTAAATCTGTTTGAGTATGACATTATCGTAGGGATAGATTGGCTAGTTATGTACAGATACTTTTTTGATTGTTTAGGTCCATCATCTTCACCATTTTAGGGCAAGCAATGTACTTGGTTGTGAATTTGCACTCGGGGGAGGGTCAATCACGCATTTGTATTATATTGAGGAGGAGACTTTATGAGGATCTCGTTGTTTTATAAGGCTCCGTCTCGATTGTTGGAGAGTTTTTTTATGTGTTTGGAGAGATTTTAAGGTTTCCATTGAGTAAGGAGATTGAGTGTTTGTTAACTTGATTCGATGTATAAGACCCATCGCATGTGCACCGTATCGCATGGTCATCTGGATATGAGAGAGCTTAGATATTAGATTCAGCAGTTACTGGGTCAGATGATTATTCAGGGGAGTACTTCACCTTGGGGTGCTCCTATTCTGCTCATTGAAAAGAAGGAAAAGCCATTGAGACTTTCCATTGATTACGAGTAGTTGAATAAGGTCACTATATGGAACAAGTATCGATTTCTTCGTATTGATGATCTGTTCGACCAGTTGAGGGGTGCATCATATTTTTCTAAGATCGATTTGAGGTCAGGGTACTATCAGTTGAGGATTCAGGAGTATGATATATCAAAGAAAACATTTTTGACGAGATATGGATCGTAGGAGTTCTTTGTTATGCCTTTTGGTCTGATAGACGTACTGGTAGTGTTTATGGACCTGATGAATAGGGTGTTCAGGGACATTCTAGATCTTTTTTTCATCATGTTCAAATATGACATATTAATTTTTTCTCGAACCATAGAGGAGCACGCACAACACTTGTGGATAATATTGTAGATGTTATGGGACCATAAACTCTATGCTACATTAGATAAATATGGTTTTTAGTTGCGGGAGGTTTTTTCATTAAGCCATGTCGTATTTGAGAGGGGGATATAGGTGGATCTAGGAAAAGTTTCAGTAGTGGTGGAGTGGGAAAAACCCTCTACACCTACGAAGGTGCGTAGTTTTTTAGGATTGGAAGGGTACTACCATCGATTTATTCTGGGGTTCTCGAAGATAGCCGGACCTTTAACAAATTTGGTAAGGAATGGTGTACCACTGGTTCGGGATGATGAGTGTCGGCAGGCTTTTGATGAGATGAAGGCCAGGTTAACTTTGGCTTCACTACTTGGTTTGCGTTATGGAGGGATGACTATAAGGTCTTTACGAATGCATGCTTGTGAAGACTTGGAGGGGTATTAATGTAGGAGGAGAGGAATATAGCTTATGATTTTTGAAATCTTAAGCCTCAAGAGGGAATTACCCCACCCATGATTTTGAGTTAGCTGTCATGGTGTTTGAATTACGTAGGAACTATCTCTTGGGGGAGAAATTTCACTTGTTCACAGAGGCAGCGGGAGTTGAACATGAGGCATCGGCGATGGCTTGACTTTATGAAAGACTACTAGTTTAATGTCCAAAATTATTTTAGAAAGGAAAATATAGTGGCGGATGCCTTGAGCCATAAGCTGACAGTTGAGTTAGCAACGGTGTGGAAGGCGAAATGGAGTTTTATTCATAATAATGATGAGATGTCACGTTCTTTAATGTAATTCCTTACCATCACAACCAAGATCATCATTCAGTTTGTGAAGGCATAGTTAGGGGGCGATATTTTCCAGGGGAAGGTGGGGTATTTGTTAGCAGTGGGGGAAGAGATTTTTCAAATTGGATCAAATAGGAAATTGAGGTTCCAAGACAGGTAGTAGTCCCAGATGATGAGGAGTTATGACGAGCCGTTATGGCAAAGGCACATGGGTCACGTTTTTTGGTACATCCTGATGGGGATAAGATGTACCAGGTAATGAGACACTAGTATTAGTGGGTTGGTATAAAGAAGGAAACAACCATTTATGTATCCAAGTGTGTCACATGCCAATTAGTGAAGGTGGACCATCAGTGACCAGTATGTGTTCTAGAACCCGTCGAGATTTTGATGTGGAAATGGGAAAGAATTTCTATGGACTTCATCATGGGTTTACCTACATCACAGCGGGGACATGATTCTATCTGGGTGACTGTTAACCGTTGATAAAGGTAACTCACTTTTTTCTAGTTCATACAGAATATACTTCGGAGAAGTGCACTGAGTTTTTTCTTATAGATATTGCAAAGTTGCATTATGTACCGCTCAATATTATGTCGAAAAAGGACAAGATGTTTCTATCCCACTTTTGGAGGAGTTTTTAGAAGGCATTGGGGGAGGAGTTGAGGTTGAGTACCTCGTATCACCCACATACGAATGGTCAGACGAAGAGGGAAAATTTGATGTTGGAGGACATGCTGCGGATGTGTATCTTGGATTTCAAAGGTAGTTGGGAGAAGAACTTACCATTGGTGGAGTTTTCATACAATAATAATGACCAATTTACTAGTGGGATGGAACCTTTCGAGGCATTGTATGGAAGGCCTTGTCATTCACCCTACTGTTGGTTGGAAATAGGGGAGAATAAACTTCCCGGACCGGAGTTCATTTATGATAATTTGAAGAAGGTGAATGTGATTCGAGATAGGATTCAAATTTATCAGGATAGACAAAAGAGTTATAATGATGTATATAGGAGGCACTTGGATTTTGAGGTCAGTAATCAGGTGTTAATTGAGGTGCTCCTATGAAGGGAGTGATGAGATTCGGGAAGAAAGGGAAGTTTATCCCCTGTATATGGGACCATTTTCTATTATAAAGAAGATTAAACCAATGGCACATTGATTAGCTTTACTGGATCATTTATAGAGGATCCATGACATTTTCTATATTTCGGCATTACAAATATTTCTTCGAGATGAGGTAAATTATCGGCACATAGTTATTCTGGACCATAGGGAGAGAGAGCTTCATTACAAGGTCGTTCCTTTAGTACGCACGAAGTGGGGACAACACAATGAGGATGATTCAACTTGGGGGAGAGAGGATGACATGAGAGAGAAGTATTCACAAGTCTTGTAGCTAGGCACGTTTTGAATTCCGAGGACATAATTCCTTATTAGGTGGAAGAATGTAGCACCCCGTGTTTTCAAAATAATTATTTTGGAAGAATTTAATGAAATAAATTTTGTGAATATGTTGCGTGAATGTGATATGCATGTTTATACGATTTCTTTAAGCAAAATGTGTCTACTCATCAAAAAATAAATTGCATGTTAATTAAATTATAATTATGTCGTGTTTAAACGTAATAAAAGTGTGTAACTTGGGAAGTTATTGTTTGGGCACATTCCAGAGGGAATTGAAAAATTATTTAGGTGTTTTAAACATATCAAGTTGGGCGCAAGGCATAGATATACCCTTAGGTGAGTTATTGGATCAATCCGGGTAGTATTCCAGGCTTGTTTAGGGGCGGGGGAAAAAATTGGGGGTTGAAGTGTAATACTGGATTAAAGGTTAAATTATATTCATAACCAACCTAAACACTCATTTTCATCCATAAGAGAGTAGCCTGTGACACCCCGCCTATTCTAATCCTCGGTGATCAGACTATTATTAAATTAAAGAATAATCATTAATGGTTTGATTCTTAGCATCACTGTCGAAACACAATTATATTACTAATACCCTAATGGCCCGGTGTCAAAATTTTAATCTTTTTATTAATACGCAATACTTTGAAACTAATAAACCACATTCGTCATTCCAGTACACAACACAATAAATAATATAACACCGAATAGATAAACGTGTCAGGAATAAACACTCCAGACTGAAGTCCACATACAATAATCCATAATATCAAACCAAATCCAACACTAAAAATAAAATAGAAGTACAATATCTCTAAAATAAACACTGGATAAAGATGGGCGACATGCCCTACTAATGCAAATGAATGATGACATAAAACGAATAGAGGTGGAAGCTTCTCTTATTGAGGTCCTGCAATGTCTATGGCTGGGCACATAAAAGGTTTTTACAAAAAATAATTTGAAACGAGTCAGAGCCCAAGAAAACAGTTTAAAAATATTTTTCAAGTATTTGAAATGCATTAAAGAGAAGATATTGTATACATGTTAACTTCACGTGCCCTAACTTAAGATCCTTACCTCTCATCTAATGCGAATGCCTGGCGTATTATTCTAAACCAACCTAATTATGCTACCCCGACTAAATAATTTGAATTAAGTCTCTCCGGCCTAATAATTCGTTGTGCCCACCCGTATTTACCATACAATACGTTACTAGATTTCAAACCTTTTTAGCCAATAAAATTACTAGTTAAGTATTAAGTTCCCACATACTTAGGTTAATTTAGATTTCACTATCTATCTTATTTACTAATGCACACACAGTATAATAAATCACACACATATATATATACCACTCTTATAATATATACGAATACGACATCCCTATGTAGAGACCTACGATGCGTTCATACTCTACTATTGAGTCAGGGCACATCACGTACTAAGTAAAGGACTTCTGATTCGTAATTACTCTCGAACCATACATTCACAATTCACACAATTTAGGGGCACACACCTAACACACTCAAATGACCGGTAACACTATCATACACACAAGTAGTGCTCAATCCCTAAGTTCCAAGTTTTATGTTCTGAGGCACAAGTCTAAAATCCCCCCAATGGGCTCATCAAGATAAGGCTATCCACGATGTGGAACCTCTGGTGATAGCATGTAGCCTAGGTATGTTCACACACATAAGAGTTCACACAATTGGTATCCACACAACCTATATATATATATATATACATGTATATATATGTGTATATATATATATATATATATATATATATATATATATATATATATATATATATACAACCTATAATGTATTCCGTACATAGTATATAACTCTCGAATATAATATGTATTAAGAATTTACCATTTATACTTCTCATCGTATTGTCACGTGTGTTTCAACTTTTTCGAAGGGTTCCAATTATGCTTTAAATTATTGTAGTAGATAATTCACTCATACTTATTCGTCCAAGTCATAGGTTCTCTTTCCTTCACCGTGACTCGTTCTCATTCCCTGAGTTCATTACATTACAAATTATGCCGATTAATCTTAGCCTTAATTTTTCTTACTCGTGACTAAGTCTCAATCCTACCATTAGCCTACTAGTAACCATAATATCTCTCACAATATTTTAATGGTATCCAAAAAGTTCCCCCGATCATCGTTTACAATTTCAAGGCTTAAATAGGGAAAATTGTCAAAATTCGAGAAACCGAATCGATTTGCCCAATGGCCGAATCGATTCGCCTGACCAAATCGATTTTCCCAATGGCCGAATCGATTATCCTGACCGAATCGATTCCCCCTTGGGCTGAATCAATTCGAAAATGTACAGGTCATCTCTTTCCTCTTAAATGTTACGATTTTCACGAATTTTAACCCTTAAAACCTCCACAATTCAGCCTATAACTACATGTATAAAGGATTTCTAACATAATCAAAAAATCAACACATCAAGGAGGGTCATTTAAATTGCATAAATCCTTCAATTTAACTCCAAAGTCCTAGGTTATTATTTTTTATTCAAGAACATTAACAAAAAACCAATTTCTCTATTATTATCATCACATGTGTTATGATTTTGTTTTTTATTCACATCGGAATTGTAAATCCTACCCAAGATCATGGAATCAAATCTCCCATTTAAAGCCCAAATCATTTATTTATGCATATATTCAATCCTACACTAACATGGATAGTATATGCATTCAAATTTATTATGATAAATACTTGCCTCTAATTGTGGGTCTCATTTTCTATAGAAAAGCAATTGGGTTGCCTTCCTCTCCTCCCAATCTACACTCCGGTGGCGGTGGTGGTGCAAAATTGATGTGGGAAGCCTTTGAACACCTCTCCTTCCTCCTCTAATGTTCTATTTTAGATTTTGTAACTGTTAACCCTAACCCCCCGATACCTGTACTAATATAAACATATAAAATTCGTAGGTCTCATTTCTTTCAAAATCCCAAAGACCAAAATACCCCTCTGAGATGCCGGTTTCGCCTAAAAATCCCCCGGGACCGAATCCAAACCCTTGAGTACACTTTTATGACTATTTTGACCGCTCCGATTACACTAGCGCAATCGAAATGACCATTTAGATTATCCATAATTAATTCATATTTTATTTTATAAATTCAAGTCCCGACACGACTGACATGCGCGTTCCAACTAAATTACTGTAACTGCTGTATTTCTCACTCATAACACTTATTTGCATTCTTATTAATTTATTACTCGTTCACTAAATAAATACTCAATATAATTTTTACAAATAAATATTAATCCTTGTCTCCCTCATTAATATTCATTTTAAACTGGATTAATTTCTCATTTTAATTTAATTAATCCCTATATAAAAATAATTAAAAATACGGTGTGTTACATATTTCTCCCCTAATAACAGAATTTTGTCCCTAAATTCGAAAAATAACTATTATAAATAACTCTGGATATTTGTCGCTAATATCATCCTCACGCTCCCAAGTAGACTTGTCGGCATTATGGTGCCCCCACTGAACACGGACAAGTGGGACTACCTTCGACCTCAACCACCTCTCACTATGGTCTTAGATAGCAACTGGCCTCTCCTTGTATAAAATTTCGGGCTGTAAATCAATCTAGTCTAATGCAATGTGAGAGTAAGTTAAATCATGCCAGAGATATCGCCTCAGCGAAGAGATTTGAAATATATCATGAATCCATTGCAAATGCTCCAATAATCCTAGTCTATATGCAACTAGCCCAATCTGCTCAATGATATGTAATGGCAACATATACCTTGGGGAAAACTTCCCCTTCTTCCCGAAATTCATTATCCCCTTGATAGGAGATACAAATAGTAACACCTAGTCCCTCACATTAAAGTCCAAGAAGAACCGTTTGGAATTGGCATAACTCTTTTATCTATCCTGATCTATTCGTATACAAATACGAATCATCTCAATCTTAGCCGAAGTATCTTGAATCAACTTTGGTCCGCGTATCTTATTGTCCCTCACCTCTAACCAATAAGCGGGCAAACGATAAGGTCTACCGTACAACGCCTCAAATGGTTCCATGACAATTTTAAACATATAGGAGTTATTATATGCAAACTCCTTCAGTGGAAGATAATGCTCCCAACCTCCACTAAGATCAAGGATACACGTCCGCAGTCTGCCTATCCGTCTAGGGGTGATAGGTCATACTCTATCACAACTCTATACCCATGGCCTCCTGAAACCTCTGTAAAAAATGAGCCATGAAGTTCTTGTTCCTGTTAGACATAATATCGGGTGGAACCCCATGTAATATCACTATCTGAGTGATGAAAATCTAAGAATATTGTCCCATGATATAATATGTTCATACAAAAAGAAAATGGTCCACCTTTGTCAATCGATCCACTATCACCTTAATATAATCATTACCCCTCTGAGATGTAGGCAGTCAAGAGATGAAATATATGGAAATTATCTCCCATTTCCATATTAGAATCTCTAACAACTGCACTTGAAGACAAGTGGTACACCTCGAGACAAACTCTGCAATGTTTCTCTTCATCCCACTCCACCAATAATGTTATCTCATATCTTGGAACATCTTATACCCTCCAGGGTGCATCGTAAATCATGACCTATGTGACTCTGACATCACCGCTTGTTGTAAGTCATCCCCCTATGGTACAATCAATCTCTCGTTGAAGCGTAAGCCTCCCTCGGAACTCACAGAATACGACTATGCTCCCATAGTTAAAATCTGTCAAATTCGTTCGAGGCAATATGGGGGGTGATAGTCAGAACTGACATGAATGATCTGGTAACTGAATCCTGATGTCCCATCTCCTTCCATTTCTCCTTTCAAACCTTAGACACAACCCCCACTGGACTACGGCTCAACACGTCTGCCACCATGTTAGCCTTCCTCGGATGATAATGGATATCACACTGATAATCCCTCATAAATTCTAGCCATCTACACTGACACATATTCAACTCTCTCTGTGTGAGAAAATACTGTAGTGACTAATAATCTGTGAATAGAGGATACCTCTCCCCTAGCAGGTAATGTATCCAAATCCTTAGTATAAATAAAACTAGTGCTAACTCCAAGTCATGGGTGGGGTAATTCATCTCGTGAGGCTTAAGCTTTTGGGAAGCATAAGCTATAGGTTGGTCCTCATGTTGTAGCACACCCCCAAGTCCCCGTAGGGACGTGTCATTAAAAATAAGATATTCCAATACCTTCCTGGGTAGTGAGTGTACGGGTGCTAATTCAACTCGTCTTTAATCTCATCGAAAGACAATTGACAAGCGGTACCCCTTCGTGAGTCAAGTTTGGTCAACGAAACCTTAATCTCTGAAAACCCCCAAATAAATCGTCGGTAGTAGCGGACTAACCCCAAGAAACTATGCACCTCCATCGATGTCGTGGGTTGTCCCCACTCCCTCACCACTGACACCTTACTCTGATCCCCCGATATCCCCATGTCAGATACTATATGACCCAAGAACTATACCTCACGTAGCCAAAAACTGCATTTCTCAAAATGAGTATATAACTAGTGCTCGCATAATGTCTACAAAACCCAAGGGAGATGCTTTGTATGCTCCTCCTTTATCCACGAATAAATGAGGGTGTCATTAATAAAGACAATGACAAACTAATCCAAGAACTCTCTGAACATCCTATTCGTCAAATCTATAAACACAGCTCACACATTAGTTATCCTAAATGGTATAGCCCAAAACTCGTAAGACCCATATCTCGCTAGGAAGGTAGTCTTAGATATATCTTGCTCCTGGATGTGAAACTGGGGGTACCATGATCTGAAATCTATCTTAGAGAAGTAGGAGAATCCTCTTAACTGGTTAAATAAGTCATTGATTCGAGGCACTGGATATTTATTTCATATCGTGACTTTATTCAATGCCCGAATCCACACATAAGCATATAGATCCATCCCTCTTCTTTGCAAACAACACTGAGATACCACAAGTCCAGGTACTCATACGGATAAAATCTTGTCCCAAAAGCTTCTCAATTTGATCCTATATCTCTCTCATCTCCATAGGTGCCATATTACAAGGCGCACAAGCTATCGGCCGAGTGATCGATGCAAAATCAATGACAAACTCTATCTCTCGGCTAGGCGATAATCTTGGTATATTGTAAAATACATCGGTAAACTCACATAATACCAAAATCGAATCTAGGGAGATCTCTACCCCTTATAGGTCTCGTCCTCTATATAGTATAAGTGAGTGGACGATCCTCCCTCAGGACGAGGCATCGCCACTACGAACATCTCCGGGCCCAAAATCACAAACATTATGATCCTACTGTAACAATAAATCACGGATCTATATGATTCTAGAAAATCCATACCAATGAGAACGTAATACTATAACATATCTATATCGAGCATATCATCAGACAAAACAAGTCTCCTAATGTCTATACTCACACCCTGACAAATAAAGAAGATAAGTGCCCTGCTACATAATGGAGAGCGACATGGTCTTTCTTAAAGTGGTTTACAAGGAGCGGTTTGGATGCTGGCTTGGTAACTAATGTTATAATAAAATTCAATTAATGTTAAATGGTCAGTCCAACTTCCTGCCAGATCCAGAGCACATGCACCTAACATATCCGTGAGGTTTGAATTAATCTTTCGTATTGCCCATCCATTTCCAGATGAAAGGCAGAGCTCAGATGTAAGGGCGTGTTGTAATGCTTGCCTGGAGCGTCCTACGAGTCGAGGTTCATGATTGGATACTATAGACAATGGTGCTACATGAAGTCTAACAATTTCTTGAATATAGCTGTAATACCTCGTATTTTTTTATTAATTTTATTTATTGCGATTAATTAAATTAAATGGGAAAATTAATTGGAAATTAATCCAGATTTAAATATTAGCGAGACGAGAGTTAGTATTTGATTATGATAATTATGTTGAATATTACTGAGTGAATATGGTAATATATGATTAATGAATTTATTAATATTGTCACGAGTTATAAATACGACAATTTCAGAAATAAAGCTGGGACGCGCGTATCAGTCGTGCCAGGAACCAATTTAATGGACTTAAAAGTAAATTATTTTTATATCACCTATATGGTCATTTTGAGTGTTCTAACGTGTCCGGAAGGGTCAAAATAGTCAGAAAACACTAGCCGGGGGTTTAGTTTGGGTCCCAGGGCATTTTTATACCTAACCGACAACCCGAGAGGGTATTTTAGTCATTTTGATTTTTAAGGGATATTAACCCACGAAATTTAGACTTAGTTTATCAGACAACTCATAGGACTCCTAGGGTTTTTACAATCAAAATCACCAACGATAGTTAGGGAATAGAGAAGGAAGTTCCCAAAGGAGAAAAAACACCTTTAGAGGCTTTGCACCACCGTCACCACCACCAGATAGATCAGAAAGAGAGGATCACTTCCATACCGTCGGCTTCAAAGGATCAGAATCTCTAATTCAAGGTATGTGATTTATCTTTCAATGATTTAAGGCATATATTTTACATGATAGTTTAGCTTTGAAGACAAATTATGTAAGATTGTAATAATGTGAAAATTGGAGACTAAATTATGAACCTGGATAGGTTTGCATGTAGTAGATCTTATGGGATTATTAAGTGGACGAATTTATATATTAAGAGTTAGGAAATCACAAAATTAAATTGAGATTTATGATATTTTTGAAGAAATGATAAAGAACTAGGGTTGTAGTATTATTCATGACTTTTGATTCAAGAAATTAATATTCTGTGATGTTTTTATGAATCTTGAACATTAAAACTAGTGGAGTAATGTTGGTTTAATATTTATTATACTCATTTGGGGGTTTGGGACGTTGTAATGGTGAATTGAAGGTGTAGAAATGGAAGAACCCGTAACTGTTAAAGGAATTCTGGACAGATAAATGCTTGATCGATAGATCGACCCAAGAATGTCGATCGATCGACCCTTTGAAAAAAGTGAAATATTTCCCTTTAAATAATTGAGTAACTTCCAACCTTTAGAACACTTTACTGATGATTGTTTGAACATATTGGTACTTAGGGAAGACTAGTAGGATGGTATTTGAAGTTTGGACACTTATTAGATTTAATTGAGTTTAAGTGGTAAACTTACGAATATCCGACTAGGGGGATACGATTGTAATTGGTGAGAACCCCTCCGATTATAATTTGAGGTTAAAGACTAAAAAGGGGGAACTTTAAATACCGAGATAACCTTTAAGACTAGAGGGGTACTTAGTAACCTTTGGGGATAGGGTATGTACTCAGAACTATATGTCGAGAATTATCACGCTAAAACTATTGTGTAGAATTAATGGGATGATATTATTATATGTGTGAGACTTACGATATAAGGGCTGGAATATACCTATATTAAAATGATGATTACCTAAGTTGTGTGAATACTTAGTATATGGATGATTATATGTATGACATACCTACCATACTTGCTATTACGGGTGGTTGATTTTCGGGAAAGGATCGTCTTATATTTGTGTGCCTTCGGGGGGATTTAGACTGGTACCTTAAGGACATAGGAGTGTGAATGACTTATTTGCGAGTTGATAAGTCAGCTGACCATGGGAGTTGGTAGGTATGTACGTGACCCATGGGTATGTGAACTATGTTAGCCTCCACTATGTGTGATTTGTATTGAAACGGTTCCTGGGTGATTCAGAACACATGATCCTTATGTACGTGATGAATCGGGATTTGATAGCAGAGTATGCGTGCTCCGCATCTTAGACTAGGGGTGCCATATATGTATATATGTAATGAGAGTGACTTATGTAGGTACTTGTGACTGATTCACTGCTACTTAATAGATGCAAATAATTATGGGATTTAATTGAGTTAAGAATAATGTAGACTAAACCAATATGTGAGCTAAGAAATATGATTACTGAATGTGTGAGTTGTGAATATATTTTATTTAAATAATATGGGTGACATATAAAGTAATAACTGTCTGGATGGGGGTAGAATAGACTAGTCAGGTAGTGGTATAACTAGGTGCAATTTAAAAGATACGTTAGGCGTGCACAATGGTTGAGGGGCGAGGATCTCAAGTGAGGGCACGTAAGTAACATGTTTAATATATGTGTTGTTTAATATTGTAATTTATACACTTTCTTATCTCAAAAATATTTTCACCTCGGGCCCTGACCCGTTTGCTTCTAAATATATTTGTTTTTGCAAAAACCTTTTAGGTACCCAGTCACAGGGACGCCAAGCTTAGGAGTTCCATTCCATTGACGTGATGTAGCTGCTGCGAAACTTATAGGATCTCGTTACTAGACGCCTCCACATCTATCCTTACTTCTTTTGGGAGTCATTTATTCTAGTTAGGGCCTGTTGCCCATTCTATTAAGTGACATCAATTTTAGACTTTCGTTTTATTTTAGTCTTGGGATTTTATTCATTCAGACTATTGTATTTGGTTATTTACATTACTGCTATTATTGGAGTGTTTACTCTAGACATCAGTTATTTCATTCAGTTGAATACCTTATGATATTCTTTATGTGATGGTTGGATGATGATTTAAATTATTTTGTTGATGATTAAATTCAATATTAAATTTGGCACTTCACTATTTTAAACATTAGGTGGTTAGTAATTAATGAAAATATTTTCGACAGTGATGCTATGAACTGAACCAACTTAACAATTTCCATTATTTAAATAAATGAGTAACTACCCAATATTTAATTAGTAGCTTACTACGTTTCTGGAATGAGTCTTTAGTGCAAACTCAAAGCAAATGTGCTTATTTAGTTAGTCGGTCTATGATTACCCGAATTGAGTTATAACCTTATGCTCTTGAGGGTAATCCACTAACTAAGTCCATCGTGACATGATCTTATTTCTCCACACAGGGATAGGGAGGGGTTGTAGAAATCCACCAGGTAACTTATTGACAGGTTAGACATTTTGCAACAAAATTATTAATATATTATTTCAATCCTATCCACCAATATTGTGTTTTAAGATCATAGTAAAATTTTGTATTTTCGGGATGTATGATGAATTTATATTGATGGGCTTCTTGTAACACTTCTTCCTTCAATACATAATTTTATGGTAAGCATATTCAATTTCTATAGCATCATCCACTTCCTTATTTGTAAGTCTAACCTTCCTTTTCCTTCCCACTTTTGATGTTTTGTTGTTGGGTTCTAAGGAAATTATCAGTGCATTGTTTCTTTATTATTTCCTTCTTAAGTGTGGGGTAGGCTATAATGTTTCAGAGAATAATGGGGATTTCAGTGGTTTCACTTTGTAAGTTATATTCTTCTATGGTGGTAATAACTTTGTAGTAAAATATTCCTACTATTCTTTCATTGGTTTTGCGAGTCACTGCATCATCTACCACATTGCCCTTACCTAGGTGGTATCATAATCAAAATTTACAATCTACCAAAAATTAGATCCATCATCATTGTTGCATATTTAAGTATTTCTGGGTAAATATATAACTAAGACTCCTATGATCTAAAAATATTTCAAACTCGACCCCATATAAGTAACATCGCTAAATTTTTAATGCGAACACTATTGTAGTAAATTCTAAAACATCGACTGGGTAGTTTTGCTCATGAGTTTTACATTGGCGAGATCTATATTCTATCACCTTTCTTAGTTGCATAAGTACACATCCTAGTCTTTACAAGGAGTCATTTGTGTAAACTTCATAATTAACATCGCTGGAAGGTATAGTAAGTATAGGGGTCGTAGTTAATCATTCTTTTAAAGTCTAAAGGTCTTGAGTGCATTATTTGGTCCACTCAAAGCATACATCTTTATGATTTAGTTTCATCAATGGTAACATGATTGTTGAAAATTCTACCACAACTCTTCGAGAATATCCTACTAACCCTAGGAAGCTGCGAATTTCTACAATAATAGTAGGTTGTGGCCTTTCAATGACTATTGCAATTTTTGTCGGATTAACCTTTATTCCTATTTTGGTAATGACATGTCCTAGAAACTTTACTTTCTTTATTAGAAAATCACATTTGTTTTTCTTTGCGTACAGGCAATGGTGTTTTAATGTTTGTCGTATGGTTCGTAGATGGTGTTCATGATCTTGTTTATTTTTTGAATGTACCAAAATATCATCTGTGAATGTGATCACAAATTGATCTAAGAATATTTGAAATACACGATGCATTAGATACATAATGTTGCTTGTACATTAGTTAATCCAAAGGACATAACTAAAAATTTCAAAGTGTATGTAATGTTTTCTAAATGTCGTATTTGGTATATCTTCTTACCTTACCCTTAGTTGATGATAACCTAATATTAATTCAAAATTTCAGATTATCCCTGTTCCTTGAAATTGATCAAACATATCTCCCATACTTGGTATTAGATATTTGTTTTTCATGATAACTTGGTTAAATTTACGATAATCGATACACAATCAGGGAGTTCAATCTTTTTTCTTTACAAATAGTACGGGTGCTCCCCCAGGGGACGCATTTTGTTAGATAAATCCTTTCATTAATATTTCATTTAACTGGAGTCTAAGTTTTCATAATTATAATTATAGTGGTTCCATTCAATACGGGGTATAGATATAGGAAGAGTATTTTGTACCAACTTGATTACGAACTGTATTTCTCTTAGTAGGGGAATACCAACTAATTCTTCAGGAAAAATATCCTCATATATATCCAAAACTAAAAGAGAGTAGGAAGATATATCATATGCATTTCTCTATCACCGTCCTTGGAAATAAAATGCTTTAGTCTGTGGGTTTTTAAAGATCACTATCGATGAATAACAATCGTTATAATTATGATTGGATGATAGAGCATCGATTTTAATGATAAGACCGAATACTATTATATCGAATACTACCAAATCAATGGTAATAAATCATGTGCCAAGCTCTACCTCACAATGATTACAAACCTAACAAGCACTTACTATGTCTCCAGTGGGCATACCTGTTGATAGAGAATAGTCTAAAGAAGAGGGAATAAGTTTTTCTAGTGCCATAAATTTAGGTATGACAAATGAATAAAAAGATCCATAATCAATTTATACAGGTGCCGTAAGATTTTTAAAATAAATGTTACCCTGAATGACAGCTTGATTATTTGACGTGGTCTTAAGGAAAAAGGTCTGACCTTGCATTATATTTCCCGGTGCTTGCTTCTTTCTTTGCATACTTCAGGTGGTTGTGAACACGTAATCCTTTCTATTGAAATTAGGAATTTTCATAGGTTTTTTGATACTCAAAATTCTTACCTAGGTTTATTGAACAAGATTGGTTTGGTTAATATTGGGTTTACAAATTGGGGGCATTAGGGTCTAATATGTCCGGGTTCATTGCATTCGTGATAATGGATCATAGTTCCACTATTCTCGTGATGAATTTTTCTATACATTCGACCATATTTGGGTTTATAATTACGGAGATCCCTGATTTGTGTAGTTTCCTAGTGATTATTAAAATTATTTTGAGGAACTAATGCGGTGTTTTTGAAAACTATTACTAGGTGCTAGATTTTATTCGATTAGGTTGGCTACCTCAACCATATCCCAAAATCTCGAATTTGCATATGAATGAGAGAGATTTTGATGTTTCCTCTTAATCCTCGTTCAAAATGCTTACATTTATTAATATTCGTGTTTATGTACTTTTGTGTGTATCAAGATAGTTTCGTAAATTGTGCTTCATACTAAGCTATCATCAATTACTGTTGTTGTAATACGAGTGATTCCACTATCAGTTGATCTCGTACGGAATAGAAAAATTAGTTCTTAAAGAATTTTTTTTCAAATTGTTCATAAGTTATTCCTTTTATATTTTAGGCACATTTTACTAATTGCGACCATTGGTCTGCTTCTCCCTTAATAAAAAGATCCTAATTATATCCTAAGTTTGGGTAATATGCCTACTCCAATTAGTACTTTTAGAGTCTACCCAAACCACCATTCGGCCTAAAAAGCTTTGAGTTTTCCATGAAATGTTGGGGGTCGTTGATGATCAAATTCTTTTAAAGAATTCATCCTACGAGCTTTCAATTGATATTCTTGCTCCTGCTAGAAGTAATGGATTTGTGTTGAGCTTGGTTCAACGCTGTGAGTTCTTGCAAACACTGGGTTATGTTTTTGCTAAGTGTAGGAGGAGTTGGTAAGGTATGTTCTAATTATGGTGCTCTCCTTGCAGATGCATTCGAAGTGCATGCTTTCACCATCCAAGATAAACAATTTAAAGAATAAAATAACAACCAAATTATACATAACCAAACTTGTTAAATTAATTAAGTTGGGAAAAAGTACATCACTTCCCTAAAGATGAAAATTTTAGGGATTAATATCTGCATATAGATATAGTTACTATAGTACTATACTTACCCAAAACCCCATAATATGCTATTAACTATAATGTAACTAGCTCGTTTCCAACTCATGACCTTATATTAGACGAAATACATCACACTTTCTTCTATAAGTTATTTATTTACAACCTTCTGGTAGTGTTTTTAATCTCATTGCTCAGCCTACTTGGGGTACTATGTGATCCATCTTTGCTCTAGAACCTCGGATACTAGATTTGGATGAGGACATAAAAGTATCTAAGTATGGTATTTCTAACCCGTATTTGTCTAAGGATATCGGAGGTGTCCTGCACAATTCCTCGGCTAGAGCTAAATCCCATGCTAAATGAATAGCTTATTGCAAAAACTCATGGCTTCGAAAAATCTGTGGGATCTCTTTGCTTACTCTTCTTTTCTTATCAGTCAGCATATGAGTAGGTTGTGCTTCATATTCAGTGTTTCTATTTTCCATTCTCGATCTACTTCCCAGATAATCTTACACAACTTGGTATACCTTTATGTCTGTAAGGATAAATTTATAATCAAATCAATTTGTATGTAATTGGCATTATTCCAGACAAAATATTTGAGTCATAGGATAAACTTTGTGTTGTTGATCTCATAAGTCTATGACGTTATTTGATGAAGATGTAATGGCTAAGATTTAAAGATTATATATGTCTTCTCGTGTTTAGGGTCATATTTGTCTTCAAGTTTACCAAGTATCTCGCAGGTATGAATGCGTATTAACTATGAGTCCTTGAATTTTTTTTATTAAGGGTGTTAGTTTTTACTCAAAAATGTTTGGAACTATTATTTTTATTTTTAAAGAATTTTTTTCCTGAGGTTTAGTTAGCTAGAACGAGTTTTATATCTAATTCGAACGACTCTGAATTCTCGTTAGAACGAGGATCAAAAGAACATTTAACGGTGTTGGACTACTTTTTAGGGACTTATCGTTCGTAGCTCATTAGAAGCTGGTTTCAAATGAGATTGCCTTCTCATTCGAACAAACCAAGGGTTTCGTTCAAAATAGATGCTATTCTTGTTCGAACAACACTAGTTTTCGTTCGAATGAGCTGTCGCCTAAAATTTTTTGCAAACAGATATAAGGAATTTTGGACTTAGAATTTTAAAAGGAATTTTGGAGAAAAAATGTTTCTACACCTATTTACTAGAGTTCCAAGCCCCAAGTTTCCACCCTTATATTTAATATCCAAGTGCCATAATTCCTATGCTTTATGATCTTAAGTTTGGGAAATAAAGTTTGTTTCTTTCGTCTTGAGAGAACTTATTTCGTGCGGTGGAGTCCATATGTGCAAATTACTATATTTGATGGTTGTTGAGCCTCATCGAGAGATACTGAGGTGTGCATGCACTCGTGTGCTATGGAAACTTCCATGGGTGGATTTTTGCATTGCACTGTGGAGGAGTAGTTAAAGATATAAGAGCATCAAGGCTTACAGGGGATCGAGTTATTGTGTAAGTCTACTATCTATACTTTGTAAAATCATATCATAGTGATCTATTGGATAGACCATCTAAGGTTTTTCCCTTTGTGGTTTTCCTCATATATCGACATCTTATGGATTTATTTATTTATTTTATTTTCTATCATCTTAAAGCATGCATTAGGGTAAAAAGATAAAATTTGGTAAATTAGATTTCCACAGGAAAACTTTAAAATTGGCGCTAAGTTTAATTGTGTTAATTTTTGTTCGAGGTTCAATCTTTAAAAATTTGAGAAACTTAAAAATATTGGACTTATGTTTATTTGAACCATCCTTGACTAAGAGTACATCGTAGTGGCTTTCTTAAACTGGTGTCAAAACAACCACTCTTACAATATCGAATGGTTTGGCTAAACGTTTCCTGATCGATGCTGTAGATATTGAGGTAGGTATTATCCCACACATTCATAGCTGCAAGACAAATTTTTAGTAACGTAATATACTAAAGAAGTTATGAACTTAAAATAACTATATATCCTAAAAAGTTTCGTATATGAGTGATAAACTTGGCACTATCTTTGATACTAACTTGCCATATCCCAACCTTTCCGTATATCACATAATAATTCTAATAACATCGTAATATATATAATGTTTTATTACAACCAACATGAACTAAGTATAATGGCAGGCCACTTTATTCATTACAATTATGATTTGCATTGAACAACGTACTAAAGTAAATAAAGAAAAGTATACAAAAGAAGAAAACAATTGTACATAAGGATATGTCATCAACTGATAAGTAGTGGTGTATATGATCATGATGGTTTTGTTGGTCTCCTAATGAGTTTTCATATTAAGTTATTAACAGAGACACGTGCAATGATGCACAAAAATTCATGGGGTTAGGGAAAATGTTTCCTTCCTTATGCTCAAGGTCCATTTAGAATTTTAAACAGAATAAGCAAAATTTGCCCAGTAAATAATTTCGATGCTATAACAATTTACAAATAATCTTTGAATATTAGTAAAATCAGATGCATATAAGAAGATGGATTCATTAGTTTATCTGAAACACTGTACCATAATCAATATGATGATATTTCTACAATTAGATATATAAAGTTATAATGGTTATGGTTGCGGATGGTTTCTAAAACAAATAACCCATAATTATTTGTTAAAGAGGATTATCGTTAATAGCCATACAAATAACAATCAATCCAAAACCATTAGGGATAAAGTAACAGTGCCGAGATAATACTCGAAATAGAGGCATCCATTTGGTAAGCATAAACTAGGTACTCAATACCCTGAGTCCTATAGGTTAATTAATACTACCGTGGGTATAACGGTAGTCTATTCCCTAGTTATTATGTATGGTATAATGGAACAGGTTCAATGAAATCATATTAAACTGATATCACTGGTTCAAAAATAATCATGGGTTTTTAAAATTGAATTAAGTGTAACGTATTTTGAGCTACATAAATGAGACAAGATAACTGAGGCTATCACATAATGATATGAACAATTGACGTAATCAAAAGTATTGCGTGAAATAATATTGAATAAGATCACTTACTTGATTAGGGACTTTTGAGATTTAAATTCGGGTTGAGGTGCTAAAGTTGGGGTCCAGAAATGTCTGAAATTTAAAAAATAACTAAATAAGGTTCCTATTTTGAAAATACTATAGTGCATAAAAATGTTTTACGTACTTAAATAACTTTTACAACTTTATTTATGAATTTATTTTCTATTTAATTAGGCATACTTCCACAAACTCTTTAATTTGGGTGAAATAGACATTTTTGTTCCTACTATTATAAAAAATTCACAGTGTGAAGTTTAAGGTTGAAATTCATAAGTTTAAAAAGTTAAAGGATTTATGTGCAAAAGAAATTTTTAAATTTTAAATTCAAATTTTGATATTTCTTTAAATTTGCTTTCTGGTTGACCAAATAGGGTGATGTCATATACCATTTTGACTGAAAAAGTAAAATAAATTTTTGAAAAAAAAGTTAGAAATTTTTTATTTGGCACGCGCTTTCATGTGTTAGGCCAAGATTTTTCATGCGTGAGAGCGTGCGTATTTACCACTTCACCATCAACCTTTATAATTTTGACTCTAGGGTTTAAAAATTTGGCCTCTAATTAAATTTTTTACAGAATACCATCTTGGTTGATTCAAAAGCCATACTTTCTAATTTTTCACGAGAAATAAAAAATAAGTTTTATCGATTAAAATGGACTACAACCTCCTATGTAGTTTCTAGAAATTTCCAAAAATTTCAGTTTAATATTCATGGTTTTTAAGGAAAATTAAAACTATGGCAGGGATATAATTTTGGACCTTAATGTTTTTAGAACAAAACGGTTTTGGTTTGAAGGTGTAATTCATATCATGGAAGGATAATTCGGGATCTAAAAATTTTAATGTCGAAATGAAAATTTGTAATTTTGACCTTTTAAACTATATTTGAGGCAAATTAAATCCTGGACCTAGGTTCCTTAAGGTCAAAGATCAAACATTCCCACCTTGAAACTAGTTAAAGGTTAGGAATACAAAATTCACCGTTGAACCTCAAGCTTTAATGGTGTTTTGTAGTTTTTGATCTTTTTCAGTGTTATTCTACATGAATTATCACATGTAAATGCAAAAATGAATCCCACATAGGCGTAGAACTCAAATAGGATTGATAGAACTAAATTTAATGCATAAAATGTGAGAATACCAAAATTTCTAAAATTTTGAGCTTTGTATTTATAATACTAACTCGTACGGTTTTCCAGAGGGATTGTGGGCATTTTATAGGGGAGGTAAGGGCTAGTTGATTAGTGGGTTCATAGCTGAATTCTAGAGGAGTTTAAGTAAATTTTGAGTTTTGGGATCAGGAGAGGGCATCTGTTTCTACATGGAAACCTATGGGTTTAATGCTAAGTTGCTGCCTAGGTGTAATCCGAGTCAGCAGGTCTTATGTGCAAGATTTTTAAGCTTTAGTTTTTGGTCTTTGGTAGTTTTATTTCAAGTAAATTGTTCAATTTATATATTTTTGATGTTCAATGGCTAAAGTGTGATTTTCTTAACTTGTCATAGAATTTTTAAGGTATGGGTTATAATTTAAAATGTACATAGGTTAAATGTAGAAAAACTTTGAGGTATATGGTTTATTTATGAGGTTTAAACAAGCTTTGAAAAGTTTAGGGGTTATTTTTATAATTATTATAACCATGGAAGTTCTTTATAATTGATGGTTCTTTGGGGTTTAATCAAGTGATAAGTAAGGTGTCCATGCCTAGGTCATTTAGGCCTTTTATAATATACTTAGCAAAAATTCATATATATATATATAGAAAATAGATGAATAATATTCTAGTTTAAATGATCAGGTAAGAAACTTACAGTAGGTCCTATTATGAGGGTGAGGATGATAGCACCTAGGGCTTCTCGACAAGTGTTATTTTATGCTCTGATGGTCATAGAGGATGGTGTAAATTTTAAGGTGGTGTATCTCAGATCAGTGGCTGCATGGATGGGGCATTCATTGGTGGTGGACCCGTTGTCTATTAATACCAGGGATATAATCTGCTTACATGTCTTAGTGGTGATTTGCATGGAAAATCAATGATTATTCCTTGAATGGGAGTGTCTTAATGAGAGAAGTTGACGTGTTACTGTATGGTGATGGATCTGATGGTAGATGATATATCATTTGGAGTCAAGTCTATTAGCATAGAAGCTTAGGACAACAAATGGAAGATGGCGTCTCGATGCTCTCGGGACGTATCTAATAGCTCCCAGATAGTGATGTTAGTTTATGTCCGACGGAGTTGCTCCCATTTTTTTTTATTTTTTTGAGGCGGCATTATGAAATTTTTTTAGGGCGTCTTTCTTCCTACCAACTGGGTTCAAAGGAGTGGAATGTCGACATGACCTATTGAGGAAGTTGACCTCTTTGTTTTGGATAGGGTATGGGTTTCTCTCGGGCTTCGCATTTAGCTTTATCTAAATGGAGCAAGAGGTCAACTAACGATGCGGGGCTGGCGGCGAGTGGTGTTGTCTTTAGGGCCATAACTTCATCCTATGCCAGGATATGGGCTATTTTTGAGCATTTAGGAGCCTTTTTCAGAGTTTTAGAGGGAGTTATCTATCCATCGTATGGCTATGTCCAAGTTCTGGGTTGGGTAGGGATTTTTGCTACCATAGTTAGGACTTGTTCGTCTATCAAGTTAAGTTTATTATGTGATAATTCTATAGACATTGTTGATCCTGATCAGATATCATTATCGGAGGCAGTCTCTTATGATATTCCTTATTGAAGGAGGTTTCAAGATCTTGTGGTTTCATCTTTTTCACGAAGTTAGCATCCTCACAAAACATGTCTTCATAGTAGTACTGGTATCTACAAATCATATCCCTAGGGCGATATTTCTTGATAAATTTTCATGGATGAATGCAAACACTACATACTATAGGCTGTCAAATTTTCTCTGTGCGGAGTCATGGGGAATAGGTTGATGAGTTACATTTTGGTGGTATATGAGTAACTCCGTGTAATACCCTATATTTCTGTGTATTTTTATTTAATTAATTGAGGAATTAATTAGGAAAAATACGCTTTAATTAAATTAAGGGAGTGAAGTAATTTAATATGATTAGATGATAATTGTGACTATTAAATATTGATCATGAGATAGATACGGATTAATATTGCATTATGATATTTACTAAGTGTGAATAGTAGACAATTTTGGTTATACGACATAGTGAGTGATATGTGCGTATTTTATTTTTATCTCACCGGGAGTCGCGTGTAGACTATTTGAAGTGAGAAATGAGAAATATATTTTAAGTGACTTGGATGATAGTTTAGAGGTCATGAATTATTCCAGATGGGTCAAAATAGTTGGAATAGGGTACCCGAGGGTATAGTTTGGGTGGTGGGTCAATTTGAGACTAAACCAGCACCTATTAAGGGAGTTTTGGTCATTTTACAAAAATAGGTGAAGGGACCTACGAAATTTAGAGCCATATATCTAATATTTATAGATTGGGTTTAGGGCTCATAACACAAAAAGGTTATAAAGTCCCTTAGAGAGAAGAGAGAGAAGCTATATGCAAAGCTTATAGAGGGGTTTTGAAGATGGTGTTGAAATCTTGTATCCCAAGGCAATTGGAAAGGAAGATTGGAGAAGGAAACAATCAATCATCAACAAAGAACCAAGAAATCAGATCAATCAATCTAACACAAGTGTTTATCGAAAATTAAATTGATGTTATAATACCCATGTGTAGGGTTTTCATGAATAGATTGATTTATTGAAAAATCTTGAATGAAAAGTCTGAATTGATTACATGTTTGGGGAGAATTGCACGTAGTTTATATTTACATCTGTAGAGGATAAAAAATCAGAAGAATTATGATTGTTGATACGTATCTAAATCCGGGTTCTAGATTGAATGAAAGAGAAGAACAAAAAACAATAATTGTGAAATAGTTTTGAGGATTTATTCATTCTTGATTGATTTCGGTTAAGTCTTAATGTGTTTGAAATGTTAGAAACCATCCTAAGTTATGTAGTAAAGGGTTGGTATTGTTGATTTAGATTTTGGCAAAGAATTGTGGAAGAAAATGGTGAAAACGCATCTGATAACTGGGAGGTTAATTTGTAGGCAAAAACGAACCGATATGGTCCTAGGAAAGGGCAGACGGGTCCGGTATCCAGAATTTTTGAAATTTTCCTCTTTTGCCTAGTATTCCTAATTAGAGGTGGTGAACAAACTTTAGGACCTTGTGAAAATAGTATTAGGTGACTTATTATTTTATAGTAGGCCTACTATGGGAGTACGACTTGCTCTTAGAGAGAGAATTAAGACGGGAACGGGATTGGTTATAGAAATTCATAATTAATCTTAGAGATGGATAAACAATTATGGGAATCTGTTGAAACTATGTACATCAGTAGGTTAAGAATGGTAACTACTGAATTTATATAACAAAGGGGTAACTAGGACCCTAGAGTTGTGTGAACACCCCTATATATACGATAGTGAGATAAATCATAAAGTAAATAGTATGACGAGTATGTGAGAGATATATACAACGTACTAACATGTATTATCGGGTTGTGTTAATACCTATTGGTGCATAGTACTACTTAGGTTGTGTGAATACCTAAAGTATAGTATATATAGATATTGGTTATCAAGGTATGATTCTGAGCCAAAAGATATAAATCACTATTGGTGACCGAGGTAGGATTACGAGCCAATAACCCCTAAAATGTGATACAAGGAGGTGATTATATAATATGTGTTTATTGTATGTATTGTGTGCGAAATATATAAACATAAAGTGTGCTTAATTTTGTATTGGGGTCGATGATTATCCGGACCACTACACGAAAGCTCGATTTGGGGTCGATGATTATCCGGACCAAATCAAAGATAAATGATTTGGGGTCGAGGAGTATCCGGACCAATATACATATGCATAATATTCACCTTGGGGTTGAGTGATATCCGAACCAATGTAAATGATAGGATGATTGGGGTCAATAATTATCTGGACCAATATCTTCATAATATATATTGTGTGTGAAATATATACTTCATGCTATTCTACTTATGTGTGAAAGTATACTTGTAGATGATATATATATATATATACACATATATATATATATATATATATATATATATATATATATATATATATATACACATCTAAATGGTTAATTAAGATGAGATAAACTTAAGTTCAAGATTTAAAATAGATTGGGAATATCTATAACAAATTGTGTAGTGAAACTTAATTATGAAAGTTGTATGATGATTAGATGTGAAATGCTATATGAATTAAGTAGTGAGACTTAATTATGGAAATTAAACATAATATATGTGAATGTTATATGAAAACTGAATAACATGCGAGAAATGTTGATAAGATCGGTTATATACTTTAGTCGAGATAGCTTGGGTATGATAGCTAGGTGGGCTATGTATAAGAACGTTAGGTGTTCACATTAGATTAGAGGTGAGGAAACTCAAGAGAGTGTGCATGAACCTAACATGTGTAACCAATAGCCGATTTTAATTGCGATAAATTACTTGTTAAATGTTTTCAAATGTTTTGAGTACTAAATCTTGCTATAAAAATATTTTCAAAACCTTTTAGGTGTCCATCCACAGGGATGCCATACTTGATGGTTTCATTTCGGGGACTCAAAGTTGTAGCATTATGGATGCTGACAGGATTTTGAGTAGCCGATTTTTTCATTCAGATCTAGCATAAGATCTCACTCTTGTATATCATGTTTGGACATGTGATCCATTGTCGGTATTATAGTTCCAGGTTTGTATCAATTTTACTTTGTAGTTGGATTGCGGATTTTTTCTTGGTTATGGTTTTAGCTGACGGTTTATTCTCCTTGACTTAGTTGCTTTTACATATTAGTGTTGGTTTGCATTCTAGTATCTTGTGTATATTGGTTTAGATTTCAAACTATTCTATTATCCAGTTTTATTTGAAAGATAAAATTTGGCACCAATTTAATTAACTTAGGTGGTTAGTAATTAATTTTTTTCGATAGTGATGCTAAGAATGAACCATATGAGAAACCTATTTTAATTTGATAAAGTCTTGGTCACCCGATGTTTAATTAGACGGGGTGCCACACTCCGTGAGAGGGAGGGAGGTCAAATGGTAAGAGATGGCCTTAGAGGGTCATCTCATCTTGGAGTTTGATTATTCCAACTATGTGGGTGAAAACTAGGTGAGTGTTTCTGTGGATGAGTCATACATTAGTATAGTGGTTGGTCTAGGGCGACATTCAAAGTACGAAAAGGCAATGTCTTGATGTAGAATGAGCAAGTCGAACCTACTACATGGATCAATGGTATCTTCTATAGTCAGACTGACTTTGGATGGATTATAATCAATCTTTTTGGCCCCGTAAATGGTATTTTGTTTCCATGGGTAAGTCTTCCCATCTAGATGCTTTGGTAAGTGTCGGTGTTGTGGTGTTTAAGTTTCCCCTTATTGTTGAAAACCTGGAGTGGTGGCCCTCATACGACAGACCTTGTTGTAAACTATCTGTAGTTTAGCCTTGCCTTTTCGTATGGTAGGTCCAGTATTCATGCTGCTCTAGTTGGTCAAGATCTTCTACAGTAGCTCTGTACGTGATCCCAAACTTTTAATCGTGGTGAAATGACTTAAAATATGTGCTTTTATACATCCAAGTATAAGTCATAATAATTGTTAAAAGCGAGTGTCGAACCACTGAGGAACTCTAGTTTTTTATTTAAAAACTTATTCAACCTTTTAAATTAGCTAAGATATAGTCTAAAACTAAATAATATAGTAAAGATGATATGCTTGATTTTAATGAATTTAATGTTTACTGAGTACTTATAGTTCAACTAAACGTGCAGTTTAACTAAACTACCTAGGGTTATCAACTAATTGTAATGTAATCTAATCTATAAAAATTAAATTAAATATAAATAAATAATGATTACGTAAAGTGAGTAATAAAAAAATTCTAACTTGAAAATCAGGCTCAAATATTTGATGTTTGAATAATGGAGTGAAATTCCAAACTTTTTTATAAATGAAATTTGTTTTGAAAATTAGGCGCTTATGAGTTCATTATGGTTATGTAAATTGCATGCTTTACAAATATAGGTCACTCAAACTTTAATCAATATTACGATCTAAAGTCATTCAAAATTCATAAATTAACTCTATGGAAATTACATGATAATAACCATATTTTTAATTAAATACATATGAACTTTATCAAATATTAAATTCCATCTATTTTATTGGTATTGATAATTTAGTCATTAAATATCATTAAATGAATGATAATTAACGAGCCTATGGGAATTAACTGGCCAATGCACAATATAGAGAATATTTGCATGAATCACATACGTCTTATGAAAAGTGCACCAAAAATTTCATATTTATCAAGGCTCGATCATAACAAAAAATTTCAAATTAAATAAATTTAATGACTTAATTAAAATAAGGGCATGTAAATTATTCATAACCATTAATTCATTATAAGCACCTAATAAATGATTACCCGAACATTGTAAAATTAACTAGATGCAAACCCAATCGATTTACGGGCTATGCAATTGTCCAAGAATTCACATCCAAAATCTCACAATGTAAATTATCAAAACCAAACACATAAAAAATGGTATGAATAAGTATTTTATTAATCAATTAATGTTCACGCCAAGTTGTCAAATTCTAATAAAAAAATATTTAAATTTTCAATAAAATGGGGGTTGGTTTGGGATTCAACTTAATACCAGTTTATATATCGAACATGCTGAGCACATCTCCAGTAACCATCAATAGTATCATGAGTTCACTTGGGGTTTCAACAAAAACATTTTTCATTTGGATCTAGAATTAACTCCTATGGATTCAGATTTTAGGGTCTCAAAAGGTTAAAGCTCCCATTTTTCCTCTTATCCGAATCAACCACCAATAGTAAAAGAAGGATTTTGTCTCAGGCCCAAGATTTTATCTCACGACCAAGAGTAAAAGGGTTTTTGTTGCAGAAGATAAGGAGTTTTCTCTTTAAAAGAATCCAAGCCCGATTATCTTGCATGATGGAGAGTCCCCATTTCAGTAATTTTGGTTCCAACGATCTATTTCCAATGGATAATCAAGAATTTCTAAATTTTTCGGTGTGTTAGCACTTCCTAAGAGAAACATGTCCTTCCTTCTCTTTTTAGTCCCTATCGCCTAATATTGGTTTTTTCTGGTCTATCGATAACTCACACGAAGGCATTAGATCATCTCTCATCTTGGGAACAAAAAATGCAACGAAAATGCACATATTTAGTGTCAATACCCTTATCAAGTCTGCCAGAACAACATGATTGGCCATACCAGCATTGACCGACTACTTTTTTCAGTCATTAATGGGCGAATCATCATTTTCTACTCGACTTCACCAACACATTATGGTGTAGTAAGAAGATCATAAATCTTGGTATGTAGTGGCTTTAGTCAGTTGACTTTATCAATGATTTGGAGAGAATAAATAAGGGGCTGAGGTGGAGTCATGTGTTTTTCATATTCTGACCCAGTCGTGTACCACCTGAATTTAGGAGGCACTGATGCCAGTGGAGGACGAGAAGAAGGGCCGTTTATTAGGAATTTAAAGATATATGGAGATATAAAGAGAGGTTACAACTGTGTGGAAGGAAATAGTGGGAATTAGATTAGCTTTCTGAGTATTATAAACTTTGGATTCTACATGGATACCTTAATAATAAGGAGCCATAAATGTTTGTAGAGTGTTTCATAATATATGTAGATTACCATCATATTTTGGTTAATCATGAGGGAAGATTTAAGATAAAAGAAAAATAATGGCATTCACCATTACTAAAAACTATAAACTAAGTTGTAGAAACATCCCATTTATTTATTCATTGTAGGTAACGACTCTTATAAGATGCTATTGTGTATTCTTTATTCAAACAGTGGGGGGGGGGGGGGTAAAACAAATAGACTTGGGGATGTGTATCATAGAGTTGCTAACGATTTTATAAAATTCGTAAATAGGTGTCTCAATTATGAAGAGTTCGCCTCACCTTACTTCTGTTATAGAAATGGTAAACTATTTGAATGGAAAATAATTGAATTACATCTTCTTGTATGGGATATATTAGACATTTACTGGGTGTGGTTTTTTTACTGGGATATACATTGTCTATTTTTCCCCGAACAACATTCACTACAACCGTTAAGTAGGATAATGGTGGAAGGATAGGAAGATCCCTCTATAGAGTATAATATATTATATGATCTAATAGACGATGCTTAAAGAGTTCATTTGGTGGAATAAAATGAGTATTTTGATATAGAAGACAATGAATATAGTGGTGGTTGATCTAATGCTCATGATAATATGGAGATAAACCTTAGCAATGACTACGAAAGTTTAGAAGTCAAATAGACTCAACTGTTGTACCATAAATGCATCAAAGATCAAATAACTTTTCATTCCTGGTTAGTTTTCATAATCTGACTAGTCATTTTGGTTTGTCTAGCAATGGCATAACTAGAATTTTTAATTACTTGAAGGGTTTTCTCCCTAGACATAATACACTTCTAAATAACTACACAAGTATGATGAAATGTTTTAAAGATTTGTTGACAAAGTATAAATAAATTCAGGCTAGGAAGTATGATTTTAAACTATACCAGAATGAGTATGAAAATCTTGATCATTTTTAGGTACATGGAGCACCTAAAAATGTTCCACAATATTGTTCTAATAATAAGAGAGGCTCACTTTCAAAAGTGACGATAAAAGTATTTAAAATTTTCACCATAGCTTCGAGGTTGAAGATATTTTCCACAATCCCATGGATAGAGGAGTAAATTACTCGACATGCAAGGCTAAAAGTAAGAGATAATATCATGTGACATCCTATGGACTCACTGATTTGGAATAGCGTATTTTTAATTACCCAAATTTTCTAATGAAAATGTAATATTCAATTGGCAATATCAAAAAATTTGTTCAATCCATTTGGAAATCTAATCACAAATCAATGGGCATGGATGGCGATCTTAGCAACCTTAAATCCCCCTCATTCATTGTGCATGAGTCTAGAATTTTAGATGCTATCTTTGTTGATACCTGGGCCAGAGGCAGTGATGACATTGATGTCTACTTGACGACATTGGTAGAATAATTAAATGAGTTATGGGTGGAGTGTGTGAAAACATTTGATTCTAGAAATTAGAAAGAGTTCACGTTAAAATCTATCTTGATCTAGAAATTCATGATTTACCAAGTTTTGGGATATTATCGGATTGTAATGTTCAGGGTTACTTTATGTGTCCAATTGTTGAGGAGAAACCAGATCACAACATCTCAAGGATAGTGGAAAAATTATATATCATTCTCATATGAGATCTTTGCCTCCCAATCACAGGTTTAGATTTAATTAAGGTTTTAATTTTTTACAGGGTGGGTTAGAACATAGGCTACATCTAAGAAAGATTTCAGGTACAAAATTTGAAAGGCGGTCTTCAAAATGTTGAGCTAATGTGCAAGGGAAGAATCCTAAATTTAATAATGTCAAGTATAAAAAGATCCATGTTGAGAATGAAATCGAGAAAAGGAAGGCATGGTCTCAGAGGTCAATATTATTTGACTTCTTGAATTATAAGGGTAACCCTAAGTGCCATGTATTAGATATCATTCATGCTAAAAAGAACGCCATCGAACATCTTGTGAGCATATGCCTAGGTGGAAGCCATTTTAAGGATAGAGAAAAGGAACGACGTGATCCTAAAGTGTTGGAAATTAAGCAGAAATTATCGTTGAAAGAAGATAGTGGTAGAAGGAATACAATCCCATATGGGGCATATACTTTGACGAGCGAAGAATGAAAGGTATTTTCAAACACATTGCATAATTTAAAATTTTGCTTTAATTTTATTTCAAATTTGTAGAGGATTGTGACCTACACCAACCATGATTTAAAAAAGTGAAGTCTTGCGATTGGCATGTGATCATGCAACTGGTACCTTTATTGTTTGAGCATTGTTTCTCTAAGCATAAGTATTTCCAAAGGGCCATTATGCAAATTAGTCTTTTCTTCATACTTTTATGCCAAAAACTATTCAAATGAAAGCACATCGTGGCTTCAAAAGCATTTCTAGATGAATAAACTTATGTGTTGGAGAAAATGTTCACCCCAACTTTCTTCGACATAAGTATTAACTTATTGGTACACTTATATAACAAGGTACTTCTTTGGGGCACAAAAAATATCAATGTACGAACCCGTTTGAATGGTTGATGGAGGTTTTCTAAGAGTATGTTAAGAATATGAGGAATATCGAAGGATCTATCACAAAAGAATACATTACTATATAGGTATTCGTGTTCACCAGGGTGTGACATCCCGCCCAATTAAATATAGAGTGATCAGTCATTTATTAAATTAAAAACAGAATGTTCGGTTTGTCCATTCTTAGCATCAGTGTCGAAAAATAATTAATAATTAAAACCACCTAATAATAAATTGAGTTGGTGTCAAACATATTTTCCTTTTTAATATAACACAGTATTTTCATTTTCAAATACAAGTAATAAAATATAAACTATTCACCATACACATGAATATAATAAATACTGAGTCCAAATTATTTATTAAAATAAATAAGACTGGATGAAACTTTCCAGTTCAAAACCTCAAACCAAAGAACCATAATAAAAACCAATACAACTCAAATAAATGGAAGTAAACTGAATACAATCTATGATAAAAATAACTACGGATTCGTGAATCGTGACCTAAATAAAAGTCTGGATAGAATTGAAGCATGGAAAATACTCCATGTCTCTAAGTCTAGTGTCCTTGTGGCTGATCACCTGATATAGTACGTATATAGCAAAAGAGAGAAGCGATACAAGAGACGGGTCAGAGCCCGGTGTTTTTAAAAATGATTTAGCAAGTATTTAAAATTGCGTTAAAGAAAGTATTATGCGCATGTTAGATATCGAACTCTCACATGATATTCTAACCTCTCATCTATTATGCACGCCTAATGTACATATAATCTCATCTAGCAATGTTACCCAGCCTAACTATCTCGAAGTCATTATGATACTAAATATACTCACTATCAGTATTCCCGTATCGCCCATACAGTACGCTATTAAATTAGTCTATACCAAAATAGATAATTAACATGTTTCTCAATTTGTAATTAATCCGTTATACATTAAGATTTATTTTATATAACCACTTTCCAATCTACAAATTTCACACTGTAGAATAATTCACAATTTCCTGTATATATATAAATATAGTCACAACATCCCTATCCATATATATACTATTTATGCACCCCCGGGCTAAGACCCATTAGCGCACCTAACCATATTTATCCTGCACCCACGGGTTAGCACCCATTAGCGCACTTATTAGTAGTATTCCTGCACCCTCGGGTTATCACCCATTAGCGCACTTAGCAACAAGATTCCTGCACCCCCGGGTTATAACCCACTAGTAAACTTACCAATAATATTCCCTCACCCCCGGGATATCACACATTAGTGCACTTACCAATAATATTTTTGCACCCCCGGGTTATCACCCATCAGTGCACTTAACCATAATATCATATAATACGCATACACACATTCTATTACATATTAACACGTCTTCTCCCAACCCAAATGTATATTTTCCACATATAGAAAATCTCTTATTACTATTCTGAATATTATTATTCCAAGTATTCTCTCTCGAAATTTCTTAAGATAAATACATCTCACATATGTCCAAGTCTTATGCCACAATTGCCTTAATATAACACCCCTTCTAATATCAGTGTACTTCATAAAAATTCCCGCATTTCAAGTCCCGAAAGACGTCCTAAGGGTCAACAATTAAATTCTGGAAAATATAGCAGGGCGGTCCGATCCCACTAAGAAAACAATCCGGACCCTTTTTAAAAAATAAACGATCCGGACCTTTTTCTGAAAAATGATCTGGACCTTTTTATGAAAAACGGTCCGGACTGCTACCCTTTTCGACGCAGATTTACCCCGAAACATTTTTCTCCACCCATTCAATGTCTATAACCTCTACGAATCATTCCCAATCATCGATCAATCATTCTAAATCAATTTCCTAACATGTATGTTTGATTTCCACTAATATAACATCATTAATTCATTACCAATCATCAATGTAATCTAGAATCCCCAAATACTTTAAAAACCCTAATTCTTTCAATTTTCATCAAGAACATATAATTTCCAGATTTGTTTGTAACAGAAAGTCATCTATGCATGATTTCTAATCCACATACACAAATGGTTCAACCTAGATTAATCTCAGATTCAATACATGTATATACAATCTCCAATTTTCATCCCTTTTATTGACAATACATGGGTATTTCATTCCTATACTAACATGAACATGAGTATTGCTAAAGGAAAGCAAGTAAGAAACACTTGTCTAATTATGAAGGTTTGATTCATCTCTTGAAATTGGTATAGATGTGTTCTACTTTTTTCGATCTACGTGTTGATGTCTTTGGTGAAATATGACTAGGTTTGGCCTTGGAACTCCTAGGAACCTCTTCTTCTCCTTCCTCTGGGACTCTCTCTTTTCTTTTATAGATAAAACCCTAACTGTAACTACATAAGGAATATTAAATCACTCTCATTTTTGTCCCCCAAAATACAATTTATCAAAACACCCTCCTGGGACGCTGGTTAGGCCTAAGATTGCCCAGGGACCCAAACTAAACCTCCGGGTACACTATTTTGACTATCTCGACCCTTTCGGACTCAACGGTGCACTCGAAATGTCCATACGAGGTAATAAAAATAAATTCTCTTTTTATTCACATTAATTAGTTCCGACACGACTCACAAACGCGTCTGACTTAAATTATCAATTATCGTATTTTTCACTCTCGACAGTTTATCAAAATGCATAATTACATATTACATATCACACAATAATTTCCAATCAATAAGTATTAACCTTGGCACGCTAGTTAATATATATTTTAATCAAGTTTAATTAACCATTAAATCTCAGAATTTAATTCAATTAATCCAACAATAAAAATTAATCCCATAATTATTTAAATCATTAAGAATAAGAGTTATTACATAGGGAATATATGTTCGATCCTAATATTGTTAATGATGGAGATAAGTTCTCTAGTGAGCATTATGAAATCATGGGCAAATGAGTTAAGAGGAAAAGTTTGCAATATAAGTAAATGATTTATTATATATTTAAAACCCATTATGATGTTGCAGAATGGGGAGAGTAAGTCAGTGTTTTAATTTCTTCTTGTGGTTATCTTATATACTTGATAAAATTCTTAACAAAATTTATCATTTAATGCATCCGGGCATTAAAAAAATAAAGGACAGTTGCACATTCAGATAGTGAGTTTAGACTTTTGGTGTTACAAGAGGTAATTATTAGGTTAAACGTCCCTTATTAAATGTTAAATATTTTCAAGCTATTAAACTTATCTAATTAAATCAGGTATTCCATAATTTCAGTTGATGGAGATAGGGTATGGCACATTAAGTCTTAATTGTCTCTCCACTTAACCCAATTTTATGGCACACGGGTATAAAAAATAGCGATTGTACGACTATCTATTCTATTGACGTTATACGAAAAAAATATGTTATTACAAATCAACGACATTTCATATAAGGATCTCTTGTATTTTAAGGAGGGTGCAAAAGACAAAATCCTTGTCGAAGCCGAAATGACTTACTATTATGTAATTCAAAACGTTTTAGAATTAGACTTTATATATTTCAAAGAGGTTGTGTTTATGGTGATAGGGCAAGAGTTGAGTACAACAATTCTTGTAAAGTTAATTCGGGTACCAATTTGATAATGGTAGACTTGTACAAGATGAAGAACAGGGAGCATATGAATGACGGATCATTTATTTGTGCACATCAAAAGATTGAGCAAGTATTTTACTCGGAGTATATCAACAACAAATCGTGGTCAGTCAACTTACATGAGCCACAACATCTAACCAATAGTGTGGATGACCCGACTGTCCCTACCGAATATCAATCTTTTTTGATTGACAAACTGAACTTGAAGTAATTTCTAGATACTTTATGTGAGTAAAGTTATTTTCATTATAAAATTTATTGAGGATTCCAGTTTGAAATTTGTAATATATATATATATTTTTTAATTTGTAATATGTAGTTTGAAACAATATTCTCAAACATTAATTTACTGCTCATTAACTCTAATGTTAGTTGTTATATTAAAAAAAATGTGTGAGTATTTCCATTTGGTTCTTATATCTCGGTTGAATATATTCATTTGATTAATTAGTGAAAACAAGTGGGATGAATAGTTTTGTCTTATTTAAATACTTATATCCCAAACTTGAGTATTTCCATTTGATTTATGGTATATATTATGCGACTAAAGCCTCTCTTTTTTTGCAGAATATGACTTTATCAGGCCATCAGATCTGGGCAAAGTGGGGGTGACAAGGGATCATCTAATAATAAGCACATCAAGCTACAAAAATATGGTAGATTAGTTTAAAACAAGATTAGTTTATAGATTATGGCATTATAGTTGTTGAAATCAGTAATTGGTCTTAGGTACAAAGATTAGACGGTTGTGCCCATGGAGCTAAAGATGGTCGTTTGGAGGGCCTTAGAGGTATGAAAATATCCATATTTATATTAAATATTTGAGTTTAATATAATATTTTTTTATTGTTAATTCACTAGCTATTCTATTATATCTGTGTTGGAAAACAATAATTCAGGTAGCCCCTGAAAGTGTAGGACATTGTATTGGCGGGTCTAGTTAGGTAATGGAAGATATTAAAGAAGAACTTGAGTGCTTGTTATTTTGGAAAGGATTGAGAGTTCGTGTTGTAGTGTAAGGACATCGTCCTAGATAAGGAAGTGGCAGCGGCTTATGGATAATGAGGCGTCTGAGAGACAGTTGTCCTCTTATGTCTCAGGTAGGATTAACCAGTCAAAGAAGGTAGATGTGCACTACTCCGAGCGAATATCTTATGGGGAGGTGGAGCATATGATGGTAAGTAAATTTATTCAAATTACATTTTGTTTAGTGGTAAGTAAGATACTTTAATTATGTTATACTTTTCTTTAATTTGGTCGCATTTTATAGGAGTCTGGGAGTGGCTTGGGTGGGGGGTGGGGGGGGGGGGGGGGGGGGAGAGACACATAAGATTGACTCCTATATAAGGTTTAGACAAAATAGGATGAGCCTTCTAATCCGGAGGTCAATGAGACCATAATAAGTGATAATTGAAATTTTATTGTAAATTTCAGAATGTTTATTAATATTTTTTCCAAAGATAATAATGTGTTTTATATTATTTTAGGGAAGGCTAAAGGCGATGAACAACACCCAAAGTGATGCTGATAAGTCATCTTTGAGTATGGATGCACTGAGATAAGTGTTGGGAACAAATAGAAAAGACCATACTTAGTTGTTAGCTCCTGGGTAGAAAATTTAAAGATATGGGCTTCGCTTGCACTAGCAATGGGTTGTTCTCCAAGTATTCAATGTACAAATCAAATCCAGACATGAAATTGGAAAGTCTCTAACAAACGGTGAACCACGTGTTGAATGAGTCAAATGTTCAGTCACAGATAAAGGAAAGTGGAAGGTAAAGGATAAAGGAAAGGTCGAGTAGAAGGTGGGTGAGGGGATCGCATCTCCATCCCCCTCACCAAATAGGTATAACTCATTATCCCCGTACGACATGTACTCAACCCCGAACCCATCTATTCCGACTCCATTTGAGACATTTGGGGAAAAAGTCTATATCCTTGTCAGACATGGAGGTGATCGAATTTCTAAGCGAGTAAAGGACGCCGACATAACTTCAAGTACCACTGTACACAACTGTCCACTGCAACATTTTGAGTCCTGGTTCTGGGTCATTGATATTTTGTTGGGGTAAGAGAACGAGGTATTATGGTTGGACGAGCAAGATGGTGTCTAGCATATTCACATCACGTTGAGGGCGTACATTATCTGGTCGACTTTTCTCCTACATCAATATTAAGTTTTCATACGATGTTACTTTTATGACATAAATGTAATTCAACTTATGATGTATTGATGTAATTAACATGATGCGTTAGTTTTGTTTCATTTATAGAATTGGTGTATTTTTGTTTTAATCTCAATATTATATCGTATTATATTATTGATTGAGTTGATGTTAGTTTTAACAAATACAAGACTTTTTTAAACAAGTTTATTGCAAGGAATTAGCTACTAATTAACATTTTTTCATGTTCTACAGTTTTTTGTCACCGTCAAGGATCATGAAAAAACTATTAAAAAAATAAGGGTCATTTGCACGGCCTTAATTTGGCCCATGCGCATGGCTTGGCATACATTTCAGGACAACATACAATCGTGTGCATGGCCAAAGTCAACATTACACATGGGTATGTTTGGAATTATCATAGTCAAGGACCATTTTAAGACTATGATAATACCAAGACTTGTCATGGTAAGTACCATGTCAAGACTGTTATAATTATTATGTTGTCATGGTCCTTAATCATGACAAGTCTTGGTCACCCCAATTTATTAGTGATACCCTTGGTGTAAAAAGTGAGGTGATAAAGGGAAATTATCATAATCAAGGACCATGACACAGGACGTCTTCACTCCTAGATTTGTCATGAACCTTGATCATAAAGACTTCTTTTTGTCATGGTCCGAGTCCAAATGGTGTATCGTATCTTATGAGTGATTTTGTTTGTATGTTTTTCATGCACTAGTTTATATGCTTCATGATATATGGTTGACTAGTTGCATTACGTTTGTTTCTTTTACATTTTTATCTTTCATTTGTTGGGACTATTTTAAAAAATATAACACAATTTTGTTTATCTTTTGAGTCAATTTTGAAGAATTTTGAAATATTCAAAAAGATTTTTGGTCTATTTTCATAGTTGGGTTTACATATTTTATGTGGTATATTGATGTTCGTTCCATATTTTCCACGTCATAGATCAGTACAGGGTGGTTTACAATGCTTTGGATTGTTTCTTAATCATGAATCACTGTAGTTAGTTGAATTCGGTTTTCTTAGTGGATTGACATAAGTATATGCAACACTAGTTCCCTAGGGTGATAAGGAAACACAACCAAATTTTATTATATTTTTAATTTTATATACACACCGATTTAACCAAGTGTTATGTAATTTTTTTTACCAATTTTAGTATTAAACTAAGTATGCATCTAGGTGAGAATGAGTAAGAATAAAAACAATAAATCATAACATGACAATGTTTGAGGAAAACCCATCATAAGGAAAAACTTGGACGTTCCTGCCACACAACTCCACAACAATATACTTCTCATTACAAGGACAAATTAGACATACTCATAGACTCGACACCTTCAACCCTTGATGTGCTTCTTCTTCCCTTGTCACCTTTTTCATAGAAACTTTTCGATGCCTTCCAAAAGCGACACAATGCAGGCACTTTCCCCCCTTGTATGCCACCAACCTTACTTGTCTCGTGATAAATCCAATCAATGCATAAGACAAACACGGTCTCCATCACACGAAACACTCTTTGTATGAAGAGAAAACAACTAAGATGCAACATATAAGAGATCCCAATCAGACGTATAGATGTAGGATCTTTTAATCTCAAACTTGGATGTAACCTTGGGTTTGGGACTTTAGATAATAATTTAAAATTTATTTTTGTAAAAAACACTTTAAAAACTGATGCCAAACCTGAGTATTAGTTGAAAACACAAATATCTAGACAAGTCATTGCTTGAGGCGAGTCATTCAAACAAGAAATAAGGTTTGTTCGAATGACAATAACAATATCTTTCAAACCGCAAACGATGTCGTTTGAATGACATACCTATTCTCATTTGAATAGAGATCGAACGATATTTGAAAGAGATTGTTTTGATAAGACGAGAAATGTCATTTAAAGTCTACTTGAATCTCGTTTGAATAAGATGCCTAAACTCATTTGAACAAAGTGAACAACTTGTTTTAATGAAAGTTCATTTGAACTAAATTAAGCCCCAAAAATATTTTTTTCTTAAAAATTGTTTTTATGAAAAAGTTTCGAAACATTTTCTGAAAAAATACCCAGATGTATCCAAGGACCAAACATAAATATGCATTCATAACTTACTAAGATACTTCGAATGATGAAGATGAAGCTCGACACGAAACATGTACACAATATCGCTTAGATTGGACATTACGGTCTTCAAACACGCATCATAGGCTTGAAGAATAAATAACTGAAATCTTAACAACTTATGACAAAAAAAAATTTGTCCAAACACAAAATTAATCAAACACAACCAAAGTGATTCGATTCAGAAACTTTTTCTTACAAATCTCCCCCCTTTAGTCTAACTTGGACAAAAATAAAAAACAAAAGCTCTACTATTCCGTAAAGCTCACCAAGATTCAATCCCACCCCAAAACGAAAAAAATGCTTAATCGACATAAATGTGAGTATCTTTGCTCTAATGAAACTTTTTTAAATCATTGCTAAATGTACACACTTAAACACACCTTAAAAATCCAAATTGAGTATAACAATATAAATTAGAATATGAAAATCATCCCCTTTGGTCTAACAATTTCCACTTGAGATAGGATGTATCCCTTAAGATAGCAAAATATCCCCCCGGGTTAAAGAGTTAGATACTATTTCTCCTCCTTTTTTGTTATGCAATAGAAAAATAATATGGTGCAAAATAATAATACTCCCCTTAATTGTAACATCTAAGCATAAAGGAAAGCAATTAATACCATGTGATAATGTGAAGTGCAACATGCAAAGACATACAACTTGGCAATCCAAACAATGAATAAAATATACCAATTTTAATGAATAAAAGACATGCCATTAATAGAAAGAAACAAAATACACCAAAGTGAACATATATCATGCAAATATGAATCGAAGATAAAGCATATGCCAAAGATGGATTAAATGAAAACAAAAAGACTTAAAATAAAACATAACACACACACACACACACACACACACACACACACACACACACACACACACACACACACACATATATATATATATATATATATATATATATTCTACAAAAACAATCACAAATGGCAAAAAATAAATGGAATCACATGCACAACAATGATTTATTTGGTTAGGTAACTTTCCTACGTCCACGAAGAGGTTACTTGTTATTATTAAGTGTCTCTCGAAATATCAAGTTTTCAATCCGCTTGGCCTGGGTCAGGGTGTACAATTTATAGACCTGTTTTTACAGAGTTTGACTTGTTCAAGGAACTCAAAGTAGCGTGCATATTTGTACTTGATTATCTCATCCATGATTCTTGGTACATGATTTGACCGTATCCACTAGTGTTATTATACTACTAAAATTCTTATGTGTAAATTGAGTCATGATTTGTGCCGGGCCAAGTGTTTAATTTATCAGGACTTGGTCAGCTACTCTCATGGACTTATAAATTATAGGGTTCCCCAATTGCCCCTAAAATCTTTGGGCCAACAGTTTTGGGCCAATAGATTGTAATTGAGCTATTAGGCCTAAAGCCTGAAATAACAAAATGGCACTTTTGTTATAAATGAAAGATGGTGAGGACGCGCTTGTCTTCGAAGAGAAATTTGAAGAGTTAGGATCCTCTTAGGGAAATGCGACTCATGATTTGAGAAGCTTTGAAAAATATTCGTGTATAACTTAACCGTCAGTTTAGTGTCTTCAGTCATTTCTTGCTCGTACTTCATCTATAAGCTTCCTCTCTTCGTCATTTACTTTAAAATCAAAGCTTATTTTATTCAGTGATCTCTCAAGGCCTCATCAATGATTGTAAGTTTTAGCTCTAACTCTTCTTTGGTTCTTCCCTTATGTAAAGTTTCTCGTAACCGTTGCTAAGGTTTTGTTTCAAAATGGTGATGTTGATAATAAGTCTCTTTCCAAATTTAGAAAATGCTATAATATTCCTGGTTGGGTGGATATTGAATGTGGCGTTCGTACCATAGACGATGATCATTGGATCCATACCTTGTTGGTTTCTCAAAGGGGTTTGACATTTCCCCCTAAATCCCCTGTTTTTACATTTCTTCAAATATTTTGACATTTTTCCTGCTCAGTGCACCCCAAATGTTTGGCAAATTGTTAATGGAGTATATAAAATGAGCGAGTTGTATGGAACCAACTTAGGGCTTGCATAAATTTATTTTTATTATGTATTTTCATGTACAAAAGGTGGGGTCCTATAAGGCCAGGAGTGATGATCGAGTTCTAGTTATAAACTTGCCTGATTTTTATAAGGATTACTAAAATAAAGGCTTCATTGCTAGAAATTGTTAACATCCTCCCCAATCAGAGGGCGTAAGGTACATGGGACCTAGGATCCCTACCTTTGAGGAGGAGTATATAGGTTACTAAAAATAGAAATTGTCTTCTCTATTTTTAACTCGTTTCCTTTTTGTGTTTTTTTTCAATATGTTTTTATTTTTCTGCTCTGGTTATTTCTACAGCTAATTCAAAGAACCAAGAACCTGACCCCAGTGAGTTTAGTGACATTGAACTTATAAAAGCTTGGAAAATTAGGGATATTCTTATTGAAGGTGAGCATCCTCAGTCGGCTGCTTATCTTCTCGAGTACAAGAATAATACCTCAAGTTTCACTACTAGGCCAGTAGACTCCATTCCTGATTTGAAGGTTCCAGTGATGGAGGTTGGTGGACTTTCTGAACCCATTCTGTTAGAAGAAGAAGAAGAAGAAGGGGAAAATTGTGACACCTCACTTATTGAAATAAGGGATGGCTAGCCCGGTACTCTAATAATTACAGGAATCATAGATGGTCCATTTTTAGCATTACTGTCGTAGCAAGATATAATACGAGATAACCACTAATTATTTTAGAAAACGGATGTCCAAATTATTTGATAAGTTTAAAGAATACCATTTAGACAGTACAATTTGAAAAGAAGGTGGATATAAATACAAACAATCAACTGTATAACAATCATACGCAACAAAATAATCGAATAAGCTGTCGGTTAATGGTCCATTCCAAGCGGTTACAACCAGTATTAAAAATAAATATCACAGTATATAAGCATGTACAAAACATGGGAAACATGCCTGAATGTTTAAAATGATCTTAACTAAAATGCACAAGAGATAGAGGCGTCTATAACAAATATCCTACAACATCCGCAAAAATGTTATAGCTCCTGGACATTTGGATAGAAGGGTCAACATGAGCGTCCTTGCAGCGGAGCACCTGGACGTAAATAGAATCCACACAAATAAAGAGATAGAAACAGGTCAGGGCCCGGTTTGATATGATATACATGTTAATAAAATGTAAGACAATTATGAATATATACAAACATGAACAAGCCTACCTCGCTCTTCATATTAAGGATAACCTCACCTCTCAACTAAATACACAACCTAGCGCAACATCATGTATGGTGTTAACTATGCATTAATGCAAGAGTAATAACACAATCTCAACTTAATAAGCTTACAATACAATTTAGTTCAATATGACTTCACGAGTCCATTTTCTCAATAGGAAACTCAATTCAAATAGTTGATTTATACAATGCTATAGCCATTTATAAAATGTTACATTCGTGAGAATAGTTTTAATCACAATATATAATGATTCTAAGACCATCCTTCCGGGAGTCACCCCACAGGATGCGTCCCTAAATAACTATCATCTTCCAGGGCCTATCACCAAGACAACCTGGGCATCCTAAGTCGCGTCATGTGGTAAGCAACCATATACCTTCAACAGTGAGTCATGACCATACCCGAAAATACCTCACTTCGAATAAAATAACATCACAATATATATAACAACCGACCCTATGGACGAGGACTATATTCACTCCGCATTGACTAGCCAGGGAAGTTCACCTCATTCCCGTAACTTCCCTTATGATAGCATTTAAAGAGATATTTATATGCAAATCATTATTCATAAGATATGCCAAATTAAAATGTACATTACATTTTATCCGGATCCATAAGCGTTTCATGTCACAATTTATAAACCACGATGTTTAATTTATTTCCATATTAGTCTCCAAGAATTTAGCGACAAACCTATAAGATATTAAGTATGATATTACTTAAACCCTGTTTCTAAGAGTCCACAATTATATAACCCTATTTCCCCTAGACCTATACTAGCTCACTATGTAAAAAGGACCCTTACTTTCTTCTAACAACTACTTAAATTAATTCCCAGTTTATGCCCGAACTCTCATTTTCTAATCTAAGTTCTTGGTTCCCCTAATACTTGATCCTAATACTTTAGTTTTACTCCATTCAACCCGGTTACTAGTTCTAAACTTTAAAATAAAAGAGCTAAAGAAAGCTAAATATTTCGGGTGAAAAATAGGGGACCGGTCGACCGGCCCCTGACCCCCGATCACCCGCGCCTCTAAGGTTTTGTATACTAAGAAGTGCAGTAAGACCAATTCTGAAGGCCCGGTCGACTAGTCATTGGACCGCGATTAACCGTCCTTTTAAAATATGCCTATCGAGAAAAGCAGTAGGCTTTTCTCTTTAGGCCCGGTCGATCGGGCTTTGGACCGCGGTCGACCGCGCTTACCAGATCCCATGGCCAAACCCTATTGCAAAGAACCTAAACTCAACACATTCACTCTCTTCTCCACCACTTCTCTAAATTTAATCAACTAACAACATCACCACAACGTTTCTACACAACAATAAACCAATGTATCCAACTCAAATCAAAGAAATATCAAGATCTAAGGGTTAAACACTAAAGTTCATAAAAAACCACAATTTGTCCAATTCTTTAAAATACACAACTATCACTACAATTTATCCACATTGAATCATAAATTTGCAAGTTAGAAACTTGCCTTGATGTTGTAATCTAGGATTTTCTTCCGGTAGCAACAAATCCAAAGCCCAAATCTTCAATTCTCTTTCCTATCTCTACTTGTTCTCCCAAATTCTCTTTCTCTTTTTCTCTCTAGGTTTAGAATATATAAATGAGAATAATGTGGTTTGAAGACTTAAATGCCCATTAATACTAAATTCTATCTTTAAAAGTTACTACACCATTAAAATAACTCGTAACTATATAATTAAGTCATAACAGGTCAAAAGTGACCGGAACCCAAAAATACAACATGGCACTTATTTTGACTATCTCAATCATTTCAGAACTAACCACACCCTCTAAATTGGCATCCGAGATAACATAAATCATTTCATGTTCCAACATCATTTTAAACCATAATTGTCGCTTAAAGAGGAACGACACAATAAAACATAATATGATGCTATTTATGTTCACTTAATAGTAAATATGCAAAAACTTAGTAAATATTATCTCTTAAATCACTTAAAATAATATTTACTCCAACTTCCATTATTTTATATAATTACCCCACATGAAAAATTTATATAAAAATAATTACTCAAAAATAAGGAGTATTACAAGAATATAGTGAAGTGAAGAAAGAGGGAGAGGGTGAAGAAAAAGACAACGAAGAAGGAACTAGTGAAGAAGAACAAAAAGAAGAGAGAATGGCAACACCAAGAATGAGGTGTTTAATCAATTATGACAATGATAATGATTGGTTGTCCGATCGCATAAAGCCTTTCAAGAGGAAGGAATGAGACTCTCCTAAGGCAGGTGGCTCTAAATCAGGATGTAGGGAGAGTGAAGCGGAGAAGAAGGAGAGAGAAGGAGAAGATAAGAAAATAGAGAGAAAGATGAGGTGAGAAAGAGAGAAGAGGAAAAGAGGTCACATGCCTTAAGTGCCCTGTTATGCCTTCTTCTGTTGCTGTTAAGGGGAGGAGTGTTGTTGATTCTCCCCATCTTACCCCTACACTTTTAGAGGGGGTTGTTCCCACTAACGATCGCAAGCGATCACTGAAGATGGGTGCCGACCAGCTGGCCCTAAAATCATATCAAGGGATTGCATTGGTACGTCAACATTCTTTGTAATTATTTTAATTATGTTTCTCGATTCTCGACAATTTAACTTGCGTTTTCTTCCTTTTTGTAGTCTATTTCTGATTTTACAATATTGCTTCATGGTAGGGCTAACCAGTCGAGAAAGTATTTTGAGTTGGAAGAGTCCTTGAAGATATTCGAAGAGGACCTGGCCAATGCTAATGCCAATTTTGATAAAAAAAAAAAATAGAAGGCCTTAGACACTCTTAAGGAGTAGTCTGAAAAAGAGCTTATCGAGATCCGGGAGGCTTATGCCTTAGTGGTCGCTGACAAGTTGAAGGTAACAGATGCTAATAAGGATCTATCTACTAAGGTAGATAAGTTGGAAGGAGAGTCTACTACCGCCTGGGATAACGTATATAATAAAGGCTCAGAGGAGACGTATAATGACATTGAGCACTATATTTCTTATGTTCAACGATTGGGCTTCAAGAAAGTCTTGGTTACAACTGAAGTTTCGACTGACTCCCTTTTATTTTCTCAACACAAGACAGGTTCAAACTTGATGGATATTGGGGATACTTTGAGCAACAAGCCTTCTATTCAAGCTAGGATAGAACGAGTTTCTCCTACTATTGAAAACCTTTCTACTGACCAAGTTATAGGGACCTGGTGCAATCGTGGTTACTAGCGATCGGGCTGCCTCAACTGCTGACAAGGGGAAGGGTCCACCCTCTTCTGAGCAGGTGTAGGCTTTTGTCGCTAGTCTAAGACTTTTGCTTCTTTATTTTTTATCCATTGTATTTTTTAGGTTTTAAACTTATCCTTAGAATTTCCCCCCATGAATATTTTAACAAAAAGAAACTTCTCGTTACTGATATTGTGTTGATATTGATGTTTATTGAATCTATCATTTGTTTTACTATTTGTAGCCCATTGATATAGACGAATATATACATATGGACTCTCCATTGGGATAAATTCTTGGGCCAAACGTTGATCTGAAGGTTTATAAGGCCTTTGTAAATATTTTCACTATGCGAGTAAGAAACCAACAATATAAGGACCAATCCGAGTTGGTCGCGAAGTTGAAAGATAATCTACAAGAGATGGAAGAAGTTGTATATTCAAGTTTTGATTGTAAATGTTACTTTACATTTTAATGAAAAACAATTGTTTACTATTTCTCTATGCTTTTGTTTTGATCTCATGCTGACTAAACATTTTGTTTTCTAATAATTACCCAACCAAGCATCTCTTTGCCTCTGACTTTATCAATTTGAGCTTCACATGTGACAAAATGATATTGATAGATATTGATGGTTACATTTTTTTTGTGTTTATCCATTCCCCAAGTCCAACAAGCATTAGTTGTGTCATTCCATCTGCTTTACCTTTTAGGTTTTGTCATCAGACTCCCTTAGGCCTAAGTAAGATGATGATGAGAATGCACTTGGTTAATGGGCCATCGATATAGCAGGTTTTTGCGACCAACAATGTTAGCGACCAACATAAGTTGTCCTTTATTGACTAAGGATCCCCTGTAGGGCTTTTGTGGTTGCCTGGGCAACCTATTAAGTTCCTTGTGTTCATAACAATAACGTGAGGGATGTAATAATTAAACAAAATTATGAACCCTAATCGACACGTTAAGTTTCGTGATTTTAAAAACAAGTTAAACAACTTGCAGTAATATTAGGAGGTTGGTCATGCATGATGGAGACATCGCTTGGAAAGAGTGCGTGCTAATGATATGAGATCGATAAGAGTTAGCACCCAATGTAAAGATATAAAATCAAAGGGGACAATTAGGCCATTATTCATTGAATACTATCTGAGTTACATAATGTTTAAAAAATAAAAATTTGCATAACCTAGGTACGAGATAAAGAAGATGATTTAAAAGTAGAACTTCTTGAGATTGTATGCATTCCATGCTCTTAATATCTCCCTTCCTTCCAGGGTTTCCAAGTTATATACTCCTTGAATATCATCCCCGATTATTCTGAAGGGTCCTTCCCAGTTTTGTCCCAATTTGTCATTTGATGGTTTTATTTCATTATCGAGGAATTTTCCCAGGACATAGTCCCCTATTAAAAACTTCCTCGGATTGACCCTCTTGTTGTATTGCTCGGTCAATTCCTTCTGATAGGAGGTTGGCTTGATCAAATCCAGTTCTCTTCACTCATCTGATTGGTCAAGCTCAGTGCGTTGTGCTTCATCATTGAGGCCTTAGTGGACCAGATTGGATCTCATAGTGTGGAGATCTTCTTCTAAAGTGATGACAACCTTCATTTCGTAAGTGAGAGCAAAGGTTGTTTCCCCAGTTAGTTTCCTAGATATGGTAAGATAATCTTGTAGAAAATGAGGGATTTCATTCACCCAGGAACCCTTGGCTCTTTCCAATCATTTTCTCAGCCCATCAATCATGGATTTATTGGAAGCCTCTTCTTGTCCAATGCTTTGGGGATATGCCACAGAGCTGAAGTAATGCGTGTTGCTGTGCTCATCACAAAAAGGTTAAAAGAAACCACTTTCAAATTATTTGTCCTTTTTTGTGATGTCATCCCTTGATACCCCAAAGAAAGTTATGATGTTTTTCTATATGAACCTCATCATGTTAGAATTTTAAATGTTTGACAATGGTTCTGCCTCTACCCATTTGGTGAAGTAGCCTATGGCGACCAACATATACTTGTCATTTATAGGTGAAGTGGGTAGTGGTACCACAATTTCTAGTCCCCCATTGAGCGAAAGTCCATGGGCTAGTGATGATTTTAGGTCACTGACTGGCTGGTGAACCATAGGTAAATGCTTTTAGCACTTTCTACATTTGCGAACGTAGGCACCAGCATATTTTTGCATGAAAGGCCACCAATATCCGTCCTTAATCATTCGAAAGGCTAGTGATCTTCCACCTGCATGATGCATAAAGATGCCCTTATGGAGTTAACTAAGTACTTGATAGAAATCTTATGGGTGAATGCAGTGGAGGTAAGGTCCTGTAAATGATTTCTTATAAAGATTCCATTTAGGGGTGAGGTAGAACTGAGCAAATTTGACCTTAATTTAATGGGCCAACCTCCTGTCATCTAGCAATAAGTCACTTCATAGATAATTAATTATGAGGCCTACCCAACTTGAGGACTTAACTGTGAGGAGGACTTTCTTAACTATAACTTCTTGGTCAATATTGGGCTATGTGAGGAACTTTATTTGAATTATTCTCCTTAGGCCAGAGTCAATTGCTAAGCTTAGAATTGTTAATCCGTCAGCATGATTGTTCTGTCCTCGAGGGAACTATTAAATTTCCACTGCATTAAAGTCTTCCATGAGTCCTCTTACTATGTTGAGGTATGCTTACATTCAATCATTTTTGGTGTTGAAGTCCCCACTTACCTGCTTGGAGACTAGTTTGGAATCACCGAATATGTGGAGGTTTTTTACCCCAATAGTTTGGCTTTTTGTAAACCAGCGATTAACGCTACATAATCAGCTTTGTTGTTAGACGCCTCAAATCCCAATATAATTCCTTCCTCAATTATAGTGTCTTCGAGGGTGAAGATAACAATCCCTACTCTTGTCTCCTTGGAATTTGAGGCTCCATCAACATACAAGGTCTAACCTTTGGACTGCACTTCATGTACCATTGACCACTCATCGTTCAGTTGATCTACAGGCTGATCTCCTATGAACTCGCTAATAAAATCTTTTAGGATCTATCCCTTGATTGTCATTTGATTTTGAAGTGGATATCAAATCTCTCAAGTTCTATCGATGATTTTAAAAACCGTCTAGAGAGGTCGACCAATCGTAGAACGACCTTGAGTGGGTAAGAGGTGGTTACGGTTATCGAGTGGGCTTCAAAGTAATGCTTCAACTTCTTTGAATCTACCACCAGTGCATATGTGAGATTTTCCAGAGGCAAATACTATTGTACAACATTTAGGAGTGTCTTACTGGTGTAGTAAACCAGATATTGCCCCCCTCCTTTTCACATACTAAGGAAGAACTCACAAAATGGTCTGATATTTCTAGGTAAATATACAATTGGTCTCCATCATTTGGAATTACCATAAGTGGTGGCTTACTAAGGTAGGACTTGATATCTTCCAGAGTGAGTGAACAGTCATCATCCCATATGATGCCCTTTCTCTTCTTTAGAAGTTGGAAGAATGGTCGGCAACATTTTAAAGACTTAGAGATCAATTGATTGAGTGTTACGAGCATCCCAGTAAGCTTTTGAACATCTCTCAATGTCTGAGGAGGCTAGACTCTGGTGATTGCATCAATTTGGTCTGGGTTGGCTAGATTCCCCTCTTACTTACTAGGTAAAGTAAGAATTTTCCTGACTGGACACAGAATGAACAATTACTTGCATTAAGCTTTATTTGATACTTCCTAAAGATAGCAAAGGTTATTTCTAAATCTGAGAGGTGATCGACCTTATCCTTTCTTTTAACAAGCATGCCATCGATGTTTACTTCCATCGTTCTTACCATCTATTTGTCAAACATCTTGGTTACCAATCTTTGGTAAGTTACCCTTGCGTTCTTAAGGCTAAGCAATATGACTTTGTAACAGTTCAACCCGATTGAGCTTATAAAGGAGGTATTATCCTAATCGGGTATGTATAGGGGGATCTTGTGATATCTTGAGTAAGCGTCTAGAAAGCTCATCCTCTTATTCGTCGTTGTAGTATCAACTAAATAATATATCTTCGAGAGAGGGAACCTATACTTGGGGCATGGTTGGTGAAATCGATGCAAACCCTCTAACATCCATTATTTTTGGGTACCACCACTAGGTGGGATAAACATGCAAGGAACTGAACTTCCTTGATGGATCCTGCATCCATTTGCTTCCTTAATTCTTTTTCCACTAACTTAGACTTCTCAGGGGATATTCAACCAGCCTTTTAACTTGCAGTATTGAAGGTGGGATCGATGTGTAGATGATGGATGGAGACACTAAGGTCAATCCCTAATAACTCATAAGGCTCCTATGCAAAAACATTTTTATTTCTTTTGAGAGTTGGAATTAACTCCCTTTTCTTTTGATCGGTGAGAGCAACTCCGATAAAAAATTTCCTCTCCGTCTAGTTGTCATCAACTACAACTTCGTCTAGGCTTTCTTTGACCCTATCTGCGGTCCACCCCTAGTCGACCATACCGTAGTTGCTATTTAGAGAAAACAACCCCTTCCTGGGCATTCTGTGATTTCTTCTTCTTTTCTTTCTTTGGATGGATAGCTTCAAGAAAGCACTTTTTGGTCATAGCCTGGTCGCAAGGGATCTCGACCATTCCTCAATTTGTATTGCACTTTATCTTTTGATGATAGGCGGATGGTACGACCTTTATGGCATGGAGGAAACCTCTGACCAAAATAGCATGGTATGGGTACTCAATGTCCATAACTAGAAACTCAATTAGCTTTGAGATATTTCTTTCCCTGACTTATAAGATTATCTTTCCTAACATTATAGTGATCCTTCTTCTGAAGTCGACCAGTGGAAGAGTGGCTTCTTTGAGGTCGGCGACATTGAACTTTAGTTTATGGATAAGTTCTAGGTACATCACTTCAAACAAACTCCCCCTGGTCCATAAGTAGCATGTTAAAATCCCATTTAGCGATTCTGAGTATGATCACCAACACATCATGATATGGGGTCTTCACCCCAACCAAGTATTTTTTGGTGAACATGATGTGCTTAGTGTAATCAACTTCCTCTGGTGGCCAATGCTTTTCGGCCTAGGATTTCACAGGGTCAATTTGAAAATCTTCCATCATGATAGTTAGACTCTTGAGTTCCATTCAAACGGCACTGCCTTGGATCTTTTTGAGATCTGACACACCATGAATTAAAGCAAACTCGTGTCATCATTGAGGACATTATCTAAATTTTAATCGCAATTGGCTTTGACCTTTTCTATTTTCTTTTTAACATACTCACTAAGGAGTCCTTCCTGAACTAGATCTTCTAAATGTGACTTCAGACCTTTGTAAATATCGGTTCGGTGACAGCGTGTTGTTCCTTTTAGTCGGGTCTCCACCCATCTTTTTGTGCCATTCGATGAAAGGCTCATTTTTATCTTACTTAGAATTTTTTTAAATAGGTTCCTTAAAGGATGTGTTAATAGGTTAGAACACTTTGGAGGGGTCATTATCGTTACCACTCTTAAATCCATTTTTTCCCCATTCTTACTTCCCTTCTTCTGGGGATCATTCTTTTATATTCTTTTGTTAGCCATCGCTCGAACATTATCTCCCCCACTAGGATGAAAAATATCTTCCATCTTGGCATACTTCTTGATACGATCCATAAAATCATCGATGGGGATGGACTCCTTCTTGGTGAGAGAGTAGTGCAGCAAAAAGGTAGTCAGAAAGTTGATTTTAAAGGATGCTATGACAAACTCCTCCGAGAAATCCTCAATATCATTGAAAAATTCCCAATATTTTTTGGTGTAGTCTCGTAGGTTCTCCTATGTCTTATTCTTTATAGTGAGTAGTGCATCCATCCACTTAGGATGGGAGCTGCTCGTTACGAATCGCATCATAAAAGCCTCTTAAACCACTTCTGTGTTACATTATCAAGGCTATAAGGTAAGATTCTTCACATAAGTGCGCTATTATGGATCCATAAGGTCATTACTTGTCGATGTTGCCTAACATGGTCTATAGGGCATGTTTTCCTATCATTGAACTTGAACCTGGGGATAACGAATTTCTTCGGGAGCTCCTCCTATTATATTTCCCTTGAAAAGGGGGACTTCATATGGGTATTGAGATATCTTCTGGATGGCTCTATCGTTGATCTAGATCCTTGGTGAGCTGGGTGTTGGTCCATTTAACTCTGGACCAGAATCCTTAAATTTTCATTCTGTTAATCATTTCTCCTGTGGCGCCTCTCCTTCTGGCCATTCTCTGATCACGCTTGCTATGACCTATCACACTCAGTCCTTTATAGCTAACGCTTGGATCTCCTTCCTCAGCTGCGAGTGTTTCTCACCCAAGGATTAAGAGTCCTCACATAAGGTTTCCCAGTGTCCTTTTGGAGGTCTCTCTCCATTATTTAGAGTCACCTATATAGGTGAGCGGTTTCTTCCACTTAGAGACGCGCAACCTCCTATTGTTCATGAATCCTAGTTTCATAAGCATCTACCAACCTAAAGATCCGAGTATACCTAGTTGTCCCATGGCTTTCTTTAAAGGGTTTCCTATCCTGGTGAAACTTGGGGTTTGTGTGTTTGCAAATTTCAGACCTGACACTAGGAGGAAGTGGGTCTTCATGAATGTCATAGGCTTGGGGAATGTTCCTATTGTGGTAATACATTGCAGGCTTTCTGGTAATGAACGATTTCATAGGAATACAAGTCGATTCCCACAGACGGTGCCAATTGTGAGTGCAAAAAATAGCGCAGTAAAATATTGTACGAAAACAGTCACAAATGGCAAAAAGTAAATAGAATCACACGAAAACAATGATTTACGTGGCTAGAAAACTTGCCTACGTCCACGAATAGGTTACTTGTTCTATTAATTGTCTCTCAAAATCTCCAGTTTTCAATCCATTTGCCTTGGGTCGGGTTGTACAATTTATAGACATGTTGTTACAGAGTTTGAGTTATTCAAGGAACTCAAAGTATCCTGCGGATTTTCCATGAGTTACTTGATTATCTCATCCGAGATTCTTGGTACTTGATTTGACCATATCCATTACTTTTATTATACTACAAAAATTCTCTTGTGGAAACTGAGTCATGATTTGGGTTGGGCCAAGTGTTTGATTCATCAAGACTTAGTTAACTACTCTCATGGACTTAAAAATTATGGGCTCCCACAATATATATAACCAAAGATATGCAAATGATGTACAAGCATAAATATAGGTATAAACACCCCAATCAAGATAGAAAACACATAAGTTTTTCATACTACCATAACATCGATGTGTGAAAAAAAAAGTGGTATGAAATGAATGGGTTTAAACTAGAAACAAAAGAAATATGACACAAATACTCAAAAATATCCAAGGAGTTCTATTTGATCGCAAATGCTTATCAACTTACGTTTAGCCTCAAACTAACAGATATAGAACTCATAAAGGACACACATACACAATGCACACTAGGTTAAAAATATTGATGATTTTTTGGATCAATAATGTCAAACATTTAAGCTCAACATAGGCTTGTTGTCCAAACGCATTGATCTTAAAGATACTAGACTATGAGCATCAAAATAAAATTTTGGCCTTGGCAATATTTTTTTTCCTTTCCTTTCTTTTAGGCACTTGCAAATGGTGGCCTTTCATGCAAAGGAGATTTCTCCTTTTGTAGACCTTTTCTATTGCACCCTCATATTTTGATCAATTAAATTTAAACTCATGCAATGGTTCTTAAATTCACAAATCGTCAATAGTAAAAAAAAAATTATCTATATTCAAGATTAATAGGAGAACACCTCACTAAGGTCATGCAACATAGGGAGTAAATTCCAAAATAGCTCCTATAAAGTGTGTGAAGAGGCATATATATTGTGGATCCATCAAATCTAATTAATTTTGAACTATTCCATTCAAGAATGAATAAGAACAATCAAATGTCCTAGTCACATGGAAGGATTAGAAGTTAAACACAATGATATGCCACATAAAATGTGTAAAACTAAACTACACATAAAAAAGTCTTTTTGATTTTTTAAACTTTTTCAAAACGACTGAAAAGGTAAACGAAATATTTTTATATTTTTCTTAATAAGGACCAAAGAAAATAATAAATCATAATACAAAAGATAAACATCATTGTTAGTGTAAAACATTAGATCCCTCTAATTATTCAATCACAGATAAATAAAATGAGACAAAGATTTTTAAAGTGGTTCATCCTTATAAGAATGGCCTACGTCCACTGTTATGTTATTGCTGAGTGTTTGGGAATTCTCGATTACAAGTTCTATCAAGAAATTCCCTCCCTTTGAATGAGGGTGATACAAGGTATTTATAGCCCTTAGGCTGTATATGAAAGGGTGTTACATTAAATGATACACATATGAAAGGGTAATTCATTTAATGTTCTTCAAACGTGTGCGTCAAGATGATAAATATTCAATGAATAGTTGAACTATTGATTATCTAGCAATTAATGTTGCGGTCAAGATGCAGCTCGAACCGCCTTAGTTGCTCGTCGTCCAAGAGTTCCTCGGAGCATTGGAGTTCCTCGGAGTGCTAAAGTTCCACGGTGTATCCTTTTTGCTCAGAGAGAACATGAGTTGGTCGGGGAAATGAACTTCCTTGTTGCTGTTGTGCCACGTAGATTGACACGTGTCTTCGTATTATTCGTCCATATCAGCATACTAATTTTGGTATCAACAGAAGCCCCCAATGTTTCATATTTCGAACTTTGAGGAGTATGGAACATTCTTTCTCGGTATATGGCAATATTAAATGACCTTCCTGGGTTTTAGGAGCTTTTTCTTCGTATTTAAATTTTCTTCCAAATTCGCAGAATCTGCCTTTTTGCATTTTTAAAAGCGCTTCGATCTTCGTGCATTTTTTGTCCTTTTAGCCGCCGGTAGCGTAATAGTTTCTTTTCTGTAATCATTTCTTTTACCGTTTCCCAAGGCAAGGTATTTAAACTTCAGAGGCAAACCCATCTTCTTCTACCTTTTCAATTTCTGCTTTCAAGTTTTCTAAAGCTTTTCTCTCTCTTGTGCGTTCATTCCCTCCTTCGTTTGTTTGTCAACAGATCTCCTTTTTCCTGTAAGATTTTCTTTCTTCTTCATTTCTTTTTATTCACCATGGTTTATATTATCGAATCTCTTGAGAAGTTCCGTTCTGACTTCTCTATTCCTTCTTGGGTAACTTTGGAGAGTCTTTCTGAGCCTTCAAGTTATTTTGATTTAGCTGAGGGACACTGGTTCCCTAGCCTATTTATTGCTGAATGTGGATTTTCTTTTCCACCAAATCTGTTGTGTTTAGAATTCTGTCAGTATTTCGATGTTGTCCCTGTAAAAATAGCCCCCAACACATGGAGAATAGTTAATGGGGTGTATAAGTTAAATCAAACTCATGGAACTCGTATAGGAATTCCTGAGATTATGTACTGTTATAGATGGGCTGTTTTAGACAATGTTTTTTATTTAAAAACTAGGTTTTTAAATAGGGCCTTAGTAGTCAACCTCCCTGATGCAAACATGGATTATTTTGAACATGGGGTAGTTATAAAAAATTGGCAATATGCCCCTTTGATTGGAGATGCAGTATATGAGGGTCCCAGATGCCCCCCATATGGCAATGGGATAGGTTGTTTTCATTTTATTTTATTTTTGAAATTATGATTTCAATGTGTTTGACAAAATGTATGACTGATATTTCACTATGTATTTGTTTGCAGTTGACAGTAAGAGACAAAATTCAAAAGAATCAGAAGTAAATATCAAGCATTTAAAACATATCTGGAGTTTGCATCGAAGAGTTGCAGACGAGCACATCAGGTCTGCGTCATATTTGCTGCAGTATAGGAGCTACACATCATCCTTTACTGCTCGTCCTGTGGTCAGCATTAGTGACCCATTACCAGCTTCCGAGGAATCTTCACCAGAATCTCACATTCCTCTAAGTCAGAAGATGAGCAAGAGAAGAGTTCCTGCTATCTTCGAGGAAACTTCCTCTGCCGGGGATGGAAAGAGGAACAAGGCTGAAGTACCAAAGGAGACCAAGAAAATTGATGTTGTTCCTTCTGTTGCTGTTCAGAAGGCTGTCGAGAAGCCTCCAATGGCTCCGAGCAAGAGAAGTACTTCTGTGGAAGTGGTCACCATTTCCCCTATCAAAGGTTCTTTGGCTGAAACTGCTGAAGTACCACTGAGGAGATTGAAGAAATCCTCCTCGGTTAGTTTTTCTGAAGCCATTCCCCAGCTCCAAGCTAGTGGAGCTGGAGTTCCAACCATTATTCCTTCGAGTTCTGCGATGAGCTCGGTAAAGACCTGGACTATTCCTGAAATCCAAGGAATTGAAGAAAGTATGTTTAGGGATATGCTGACCTCCCTAGCTACTCATCACATCGCTTCAGTAAGTTTCTCTTATCTTGAATTTTTCTTTCCTTCAATCAATATATGTATCTCGGTACTGACTTATCATTACCTTCTCTTTTCAGCTGGTGAGTTATTTTAACACCATTGTGAAGAAAGATGAAGCACTCAAGGCTTCTAGCTCCTCGTCTGGAGTGGAGGATGCTTTTCTGGGTTTGGCCCAATCCCTGAAGGAATCCCGTCAAAGATACGATGAGGATAAAAGTAAGTGGGAGAAGAAACTGGCTGCATCTGAAGCAGAGAAGGTGCAGTTGGGAAATAAAGTGAAGGACTTGGAGAGGGAGAATAAGAAATACTCCGAGAAGCTCACTACCATCGGGGAGCTTAAAAATAAGCTGAAATCAGCTGAGGAAGAGCTGACCCTTCTGCGCGAAGCAAATCGTCAGAAAGAGGAGTTGGAGGCCAAACTGAAAGCCTCCGAGGATCTTCTATCCGAGAATCTCTCCTCGGAGAAGATGAAGAGAAAAACAGCTGTGAAGAAATCCTTTCGAACTGGTTGGGATAAAGGATGGGATAGGGGGTAGCAGCAATGATGACCCAGGTGAAGTATGGAAGTTTGAAATACTTCCATGATGGTTGGGTTGCTGCCTTGCAGGAATTGAAGGTGAGCGAGGACTCCGAGCTATTTCAACAACATCTCCCTGGTCCTCCTCCAGTTATTGAAGACGAAGATGAAGACGAAGCTGCATCTAAAGAATCTTCAATGATAGTGGGTGATCAAATCCTTTCTCCTCAACCCAACCAGACATCTGCTGAGGAGATTTCTTCTTTGCCTGCTCCTCTTGAACAAATCCCAACTCTAGCCGATCAAATCAGTGTTCCCACCGAGCAACCAAGCTCCTCGTCCCAGCCTCCCGAGAAAGTCTTGGGAGACAAGGAAAAGGTGTGAAGTTGTTCGGTACTATCTTTCTATTTTTCTTCTTACTTGTACTTTGTATCTCAGATCTTTGTAACTTTGCCTTATGATCTAATAAAATTTGAGTTCTTTTCTTCCATATGATTGTCTCTTCTTTATCTGCACTCTGTCTTGATCTTCTTTTTCTGTTAGTTTCTGGCCAGGATGGATCTTTTGTCTGCTAATGACACAAAGTTGATGCAGTAATGCCATGAATATTATAAAGTTGTTCATTCAGACCTAAGTGCATTCGAAATTGCCGATATCCTTAGCCATGGTGCTTCAGAGCAAGCAATCGAAGCTTATCGGTACCTGAAGGACTTACTTGATAGAGCAGTGGCCAATAACGTGGCTTACTATGACATGATCGAGGAGCTTCAATATACTTTAGAAGATCTTCAGACTCAGTACAAGGAGTCAACTGCCTTGCTGCACGAGGGGTATGAAAAGAAATATCAATAGCTTTCTGCCGAGAAGGGCTACGACAAACTCCTTGCTGGGTATGATGTCAGGGAGAGGACCCTAAAGGGAGAAGTTGAAGCTTGTAGACAAATTGCTGAACTGCTGGAGTAAGAGAATAATAATTTGCAGAAAGAACTAACACAATACAAGTCTGCAGCCTCTTCTTCAACAGCGGTAATCCCAGTGACCGATGAGGGATTTTCCTTCTTAGAAGTTGAGAATGCCAAATTAAGGCAAGAATTGGATATCCTGCGAAGATCTGGTACTTCTACTTCTACTCGGGGACGAGGAAGAGGTTCTCGTGGGTGAGGAAGAGTTGCCCAGGATGTTGTCGAGGAACGAAGTACTCCAGCTGCGCGGGGTCGATCAAGAACTCCTCGTAGTATTGAAGAAGCACGTACTCTGTCAACATTGGAAACCCAAGCGTACCAACTGAATGCAAAAGATCGGGCTTTGTCTGAAATGTCCAAGAAAATCCTAACTTTGGAGGATCAACTTGCAGTGGCAAAATCTGCTCTGGATACTAAGGATGCTCTTGCCAAGAACTTTCATGAGCAATTAGAGAAATTAACTTTCCAATTTCACGAACAACCTCGCGAGTTCTGGATGGCACGCTACAATGAGGCCCTTTATCACTTGGATGCTCGCATTGAAAATGCCAATAATGAAGGTTATAAGCAGGGATGGTTGAACGCCCTGGGTGTATTAAAATTAGAGCAGGGCCATTATTTATGGGATTATCATGCTCCTGGGTTACTAGACTTGCCCGTGCCACCTTATAAATTGGACATGGAATGGATCCCAGCTCGTGCCATTCCTCGGAGCTTAATTGCAAAATACCTCGGTGACTACAATCTTCATTCACAAATCGAAGTATCTCGTCCCGAGCATCTACTGGACACACCTTCTGTGATGAACGTCAGAATGCTCAGAGATATTAACTTCATTAATTCTCCTCTTTGCCTGGAAGATCCTCCTGCTGGCGAGGAGCCTATTTCAAAAGCTAAGGGAAAGAAACCAATAGAGTAGGGATCTCAATGTAATAGTTAGTACACATGTAATTTGTAATTCATTTTGACTTTAATGAAAGAATTTCATTTTTGTTTGCAAATTTGTATTGCTATTGTCTTGTGCTTGTCAAACACTGCGTATGTATCTGTTAAAAAGATAACAATTTTGTGCTGTTCATCAACCAACTTAGTAATAAATAGTGACAAGTATAAAAAATGTTACTCGATCACTTAATAATAAAGTAATGAGTATAAAAATGTTTAAAATTTTTCTAACCAACCAAGGTTGTTAAATTGTGCTCGTCGACCAATTATAATTAGCGAGAGTTTTTATCCCCGACTAACCATACTTGGTAATTTTTTTTTTTCATAAAATGTGTCCGACCAACCAAGGTCGCTAATTTTATCCTCGTCGACCAACTACAATTAGTGGATTTTTATCCCCGAGCAACCATACTTGGTTCAGTTTAGAATATTTTGTATTTTCTGGAATAGTTTTACCTTCCGACCAACATAAGTTGGCATATTTTGTTTCTTAACCAGCCAAAATTAGCATTTTTAAGAATGTTGTTCTCGCCTTTTTACCAACCGGAGTTGGTCATGGGTTTGAACTATCATATCCACTAACTCTTTTACCAACCGAAGTTGATCACATTAGTGTATGCCTCCTAACCAAAGGAGTATAGTTTGTTCTCGCTATTTTACCAACCGAAGTTGATCACGCTCGAACTATCATGTCCACTAGTTATTTTACCAACCGGAGTTGATCACGCTAGTGTATGCCTCCTAACCAAAGGAGTATAGTTTTTTCTCGCTATTTTACCAACCGAAGTTGATCACGCTCGAACTATCAGTGTCCACTAGTTATTTTACCAACCGGAGTTGATCACGCTAGTGTATGCCTCCTAACCAAAGGAGTATAGTTTTTTCTCGCTATTTTACCAACCGAAGTTGATCACGCTCGAACTATCATGTCCACTAGTTATTTTACCAATCGGACTTGATCACGCTAGTGTATGCCTCCTAACCAAAGGAGTATAGTTTGTTCTCGCTATTTTACCAACCGAAGTTGATCACGCTCGAACTATCATGTCCACTAGTTATTTTACCAACCGGAGTTGATCACGCTAGTGTATGCCTCCTAACCAAAGGAGTATAGTTTGTTCTCGCCCTTTTACCAACCGAAGTTGGTCGTGGGTCTGAACTATCGTCTTCTTTTTGCTGTCGAGCAGCGTAGTGTACAACACTAGTATTCCCCGAAAAACTTTCAATAAAAGGAAAGAAGATGGTGAAACATCATCGTTTTATTCATACTGATAGCATTGCTTTACATTTTACATTACTGATAATACTTGCGTAGGTGTTCAGCATTCCATGCATTCTTGAATTCCTCTCCTTCTAGAGTTGCTATTCGGTAAGTTCCTGGTCGAACAACTTCTGTAACTCGATAAGGTCCATGCCAATTTGCTTCTAATTTATTGTGCTTCTGAATGACCTTCTTTAGCACGTAATCTCCTTCTTTTAAATCGCATTTCTTCACTCTCTTATTGTAGAATAGAGTTGTTCGTTGTTGATATCCAGCATTCCTAATGGCTGCTTCTTCTCTAACCTCCTCGAGCATGTCCAAATCTAATCTTCTCATCAAGTCACTGACTGGGGAATTAAAATTCAGCACTCTGTGTGTTGGGAGACCCAACTCAGCAGGTATTACAGCCTCACTTCCAAACGCCAGCATATATGGTGATTCTCTAGTTGCTGCTCGGGGAGTTGTTCGGTAAGCCCACAATACTGATTGTAGCTCATTAATCCAATTAGCTTTAGCCTCACTTAACCTCTTCTTAAGACCATTTAATAATGTTCTGTTCTTCACTTCAGTCTGTCCATTGCTTTGAGGATGGCCTGGTGCTGAATGAACCTTTAAAATGTTTGACTGATGACAATAGGCGGCAAACTCCTCATTATCAAATTGTGTTCCATGGTCTGTAATGAAGGCATGAGGGAGACCATATCGGCAGATGATATTCTTCCAAATAAACTGGTACACCTTCTCATAGGTCATATCAATGAGTGGCTCAGCTTCCACCCACTTAGTAAAATAATCCACCGCAACGACGAGGTACTTGAATCTCCCTCGGGTTGTTGGCAGTGGTCCAACTAAATCAATTCCCCACATGGGAAATGGCCAAGGAGAAGTTATGGGTGTCAACAATGCTTGTGGAGTTCGTCGGATGGAGGAAAAACGTTGTCACTTGTCACATTTCTTGGCATATGCTATACAATCATCCCTCATCGTCGGCCAATAATACCCCTGTGTCATCACCCTTTGCAAAAGTGTCCGACCTGCTACATGGGCTCCACATGACCCTTCATGGATCTCTTCAATCAATTCTTTTACCTCGGAAGGATGTACACATCTCTGCAAACCTACCATAATTCCTCGTCTATACAAAACACCATTAGTTAGTACATACCGAGCAGCTTTAAACTTCAATTTCTTTGCAGCGAGCTTATCCTCCGGCAATTCTCCCTCTTCAATATATACCCTGATGGGATCCATCCAAGATGGTCCTAAATCAAGGGTAATAACATTCATCGTCAGGTCTTCATCTATGCTCCGACTTTCCAGTACTTCAATTGGTATTGTTCTTCGCAGCTCGGTACGAGTAGCTGATGCTAATCGGGCCAGTGTGTCTGCTTGTGCATTTTCTATTCTGGGTATTCTGATCAACTGAATGGCATCAAATTTTGCCAATAATTCCATCACCTTTGCCTGATACTTGATAATTAATTCTCCTTTAACTGCATATGTTCCCATCATCTGATTCACAATTAATTGAGAATCACTGAACACCATCACTTGTTGTGCTTCCATAATCTTTGCTAGATTAAGACCTGCTATCATGGCCTCATACTCAGCCTCATTATTGGAGGCTTTGAATTGGAATCGCAAGGCATATTCCATGTCAATCTTGTTTGGGGTTTTTAAAATAATCCCTGCCCCATAACCTGTTGTACACGATGACCCATCTACATATAATCTCCATGTAGGTAACTTGTCTTCAAATTTCTTATCTGACAGAGTTCCTCGGTGAAATATCTGTTGTTTTCTTTCATCCTCCCCTGGTAATTTTCGCTCCTCGTCGACCATCTCTTCTCGCCCTTTTACCAACCGGAGTTGGTCTGGGTTTGAATTTCATGATTTTTCTACATCCACAAGCCCTTTTACCAACCGGAGTTGATCTGGACTTATGTCTGTTGATCCCGTAACATCCACAGGTTGGTCAGCGAGCAATTTTTGTTCCTCGGGGATATCAAGATATGTAAACTCTGCTATAAAATCTGCTACAGCCTGCCCTTTCAATGATGATCTGGGTTCATACACAATATCATATTCACCGAGCTCTATCGCCCAGTACATCAGCCTCCCTGATTTTTCTGGCTTATGAAGGGCTTGTCTCAATGGCATGTTGGTATAAATGACGATGGTATGGGCCTAGAAATATTGCCTCATTCTTCTACTTGCTTCAATTAATGCCAATGCCAATTTTTCCAGCTTTGGGTACCTGATCTCTGCACCTCGGAAAGCCTTACTTGTGTAATAAATTGGCTTCTGGACTCCATTATCCAATCTGATCAATGCTGAGTTGACTGCATTCTCTGATACTGCTAGGTATAAGTACAACTTTTCTCCCATCACTGGCCTAGATAACAGTGGAGGTGTTCCCAGATATTTCTTCAAGTCTTGAAAGGCTTTCTCACATTCATCATTCCTCTCGAAAGTTTTTTGAAGTGTTTTTAAGAATGGAAGGCATCTATCAGTTGCTCGAGATACAAATTTGTTGAGCGCTGCAACTCGTCCTGTAAGACTATGTACTTCTTTTTTCGTCGTTGGAGATCGCAACCCTAAAAGAGCTTTGGTCTTTTCTGGATTCGCCTCAATGCCTCTTTGGTTGACGATGTATCCGAGGAACATTCCTTCTCGTACTCCAAATGTGCACTTGGTCGGGTTGAGCTTCATTTGGTATCTATCCAGTTGATCAAAAGTCTGACTTAAGTCAACTAGATGATCAGCAGCTTTTTTGATTTTTGTTAGCATATCATCGACATAGACTTCCATATTACAACTGATTTGTTCGGCAAAAACCTTGTTCATCAGCCGCTGGTATGTCGCTCCTGCATTTTTCAAACCAAAAGGCATAACATTATAACAATAAGTACCCCTGGGGGTAATAAAAGAAGTACTTTCCCTGTCTTCAGGTTTCATCTTGATCTGGTTGTAGCCAGAGTAAGCGTCCATGAAGCTGAGCAGCTCGTGTCTCGAAGCAGCATCTACAAGTTGATCAATTCTGGGAAATGGAAAGTGATCCTTTAGGCATGCCTTGTTGAGATCGGTGAAATCAACACACATTCTCCATTTATTATTTTTCTTCTTTACCATCACCACGTTTACTAACCAGTCTGGATACTTCACATCTTCAATGAATTGGGCTTTCTGGAGCTTCTCGACCTCCTCTTGTATAGCTTGATTCTTCTCGGGGCTAAATACCCTTCTTCTCTGCTTCACAGGCTTGATCTCCTTATTCACATTGAGCTCATGACATAGGAAGTTTGGATCTATTCCTGGCATGTCTTCATGACTCCACGCAAAAGTTTTCTTCCTATTTCTCAAGAAAGTTATCAACTCCTGTTTTATTGAAGCATCCAACGATGAACCTATCTGGGTTACTCGTTCAGGATGCTCGTCGTCCTGAATAATATTTTTTGTGGATTCCACCACCTGTCCTTTTACAAGTTGGGATTCATCTCTGGGATCGAGAGTTTCAATTTCTGTATCTTCTTCCACCTGGTAGGTAGTAGTCTTTTTCCTTGACTCTTCAAGTTCCTCTTGCTCGGTAGATGAATAATAGCATTCCCGAGCTACTTTTTGATCACCTTTCACAACTCCTACTCCGAAGTTTGTTGGGAATTTTAAGCATTGATGTACTGTAGATGGAACTGCTTCGAACTTCTTCAAACCAACTCTTCCCATGATGATGTTGTAGGCTGACTGCACATTCTTATCCATCACAAAGAAGCGTATTCTTTCTGTTCGACAAGCAGGCCAAGTTCCAATGAATATATCCAACTTGATCGTCCCAAGTGGAAAAACTTTCTCGCCAGCAAAACCCATGAGGGGTCTGTGATAAGGTTCCAATTGAGATAATTTCAGATTCAAGCTGTCAAAGCATGAATAGTACATGATGTCTGCCGAACTTCCATTGTCTACCAACACCCTTGAAATCACTACTTCCTTCATCCTCATTTTGATCACCAAAGGATCGTCGTGAGGATAAAGAACACCTGCCAGGTCGTTTTTTGAAAAGCCAATGACTAGCTTCTCTTTGTTTACCTTCCTCGGACGATCATCCTCGGCCAGATTTATTCGCTGAATATATGAACAAGCTTGAGCCTCTCCGAGGTAGGCCTTTCTTTCTGCAGTAAGGTCTCCTCCTCCTGCATCTCCTCCTGTAATAACATTACAATCAAATGACCCAAAACGTATGGAAAATACCTCTCGTTCTGGATGCCTTGGCTTCTTGGGAAGATCGGGGTCTTCATCTGGATCATCTTCATGGTCCCTCTTCTTTTTCTCCTCTGCTCGGCGAGGAGATCTAGACCTCTCCCTAGTTCGGTCATTATTTCTTTTTTCACCTCCCCGATCAACATACTTTGCTAGCTTTCCTCTTCGGATGAGCGTTTCAATCTCGTTCTGAAGAGCTATGCAATTTTTAGTCATATGGCCATGATCTTTGTGGAACTCACAATATTTATCCCTGTTCCTCGCATCAGGATCTGACCTCAATTTCTTCGGCCACTTTACCTCCTCGCTATTCTTGATTTCTTCTAAGACATGATTAATACCCATTTTCAAGGGAGTATAATTATCGAATTTTTCAGGACTTCCCATGATGATTTATTATTTCTGGAACGCTTGTCACCGCCATTGCCCTTATGCTCCTTATTTTTAGACTTGTCGATGTCCACCTTGGTGTCTTTATCCATATTCTTCTTTGCAGCCATAGCTTCCTCGGCATTCATGATTTTGGCCACTTTTGCCATCAACTCTGACATAGTTTTAGGTGGATCTTTAGCCAAGGTGTAATACAATTTATTAGGCAACAACCCACTCATCAAGGTGGTGATTTCTGTCTTCTCTTCGTAATCTATGACTTCCAGCTTCTCTTTATTGAAATGAGTTATGTAATCTCTAGTACTCTCACCAGATTTTTATCTAACACTTAACAAGTGTGCTACTCGTTTTACTGGCTTTGCTCCAAAATAGAAATTGCCAATAAACAACTCGTCCAACTGAAAGAAAGTTGAAATCTTACCCCGAGGAAGATTATTGTACCATATCTGGGCAGATCCAGTAAGAGTTCCTGAGAATGCTCTACATCTCATCTCGTCGGGGACAACATAGATGTCGGCAGCAGCTTGATATTGCTCTATGTGAAGAACAGGATTTGTCTTTCCATCATACTTGGGAGTCACCATGGGTGCTTTAAATTTCGATGGTGTAGGAAAATCCACAATGGCCTGTACAAAAGGTGTTCCTCGAACAAAAGTTCGTTGTAGGGGGTTCTTTGCCTTAGCCATTTATCCCAATCTATCCTCCAACCGCTGAATGGAACCTTTCCACGCATCATTTCCTTCATCGGGCTTGTTAGTTCGAGCAATTGATTGCTCTGAAGTGGCCTCATGAGATCTATCTTGACGAGCAATTGGTCGTGATTGAGCTGATCCTTCTCTTAGATCTTATGGTCGTTGAAAACTCCTCGACATGGTCTTAGGTGGACTCCTATTCTTCCTAGGGCCTAATCGACTGAAAGGAGACACCCTACTCAGTCTTTCCAAGGCACTGGGTCTTTCTGAAGAGAGAGTGATACATTGATCTGTATCTGTAGCCCTTATTGACGAAGTTCGCCCAGGTTGATAAGAGAAATCATCAGATTCCTCATTACGATATGATTCAGTACGCCTGGATCGTGAAGAAAGTAAATAGGTTTGCCTCTGACCACTTCGTTGTCCTGAACGTGCAGGTGCATCGCCATGAAGGGTCTGTATGAGTTGTCGCATTGTTTCTTGCATGGCAGTTTGTCCTTGAGCCAGATTCGTCATAATCCCAGCCAGATCTGGAGATGCAGAGGGATTTGGAGGGTTTCCAGCATTTCCAGCATTTCGATTGCTGGATTCCGGATTATCTGCCATTGATGATGAATGATTTTTGGTGAAAAACGATAACAGTAGTCGTTTCCCACAGACGGCGCCAATCTGTTGATGTAAAAAATTAAATCCCTCTAATTATTCAATCACAGATAAATAAAATGAGACAAAGATTTTTAAAGTGGTTCAGCCTTATAAGAATGGCCTACGTCCACTGTTATGTTATTGCTGAGTGTTTGGGAATTCTCGATTACAAGTTCTATCAAGAAACTCCCCTCCCTTTGAATGAGGGTGATACAAGGTATTTATAGCCCTTAGGTTGTATATGAAAGGGTATTACATTAAATGATACATATATGAAAGGGTAATTCATTTAATGTTCTTCAAACGTGTGCGTCAAGATGATAAACATTCAATGAATAGTTGAACTGTTGATTATCTGGCAATTAATGCTACGGTCGAGATGCAGCTCGAACCGCCTTAGTTTCTCGTCGTCCAAGAGTTCCTCGGAGCATTGGAGTTCCTCGGAGTGCTAAAGCTCCTCGGTGTATCCTTGTTGCTCGGAGAGAACATGAGTTGGTCGGGGAAATGAACTTCCTCGTTGCTATTGTGCCACGTAGATTGACACGTGTCTTCGTATTATTCGTCCATATCAACATACTAATTTTGGTATCAACAATCATACCACTAGCAAAAGCATACCACATTAAGCACAAAAGATAAAGTATAAAAAACATGTAACCATGATAACTCATAAGATATAGCATGCAAAGAATCATGCAGTAGCATGCGAGAATCTACAAGCCTACCATTAATTGTCTCCAAATCGGATCACTTAAACCACTTAGGTGTAACGTGATGATCTAGGGTTTGTAAAAAGTTAGTAACACTAATCTTAGCTTTCTGAGGACCTTTTCAAAGATCATAACAAAAACCCTAAGGTGACCTTTCCTACTGCAGTGTGTGCAAGTGTAGACACGAGGAATGTTACCTTTGGACTAACCTTTTTTAACGTCCCCACTAACGGTTGACTCTCTTAAAACTTTAGTCTTGGCTTTATTAGTGGAAGAATTTGTGTCATCGAAGTGAATTCCAAAATTTTCATATTTGGCTTGGATGGTACCTAATATCTTATTTAATTTCTCCGACCAAGATTCCAAATCAAATGTGACATTACTCAAGTCTCTCACTTTCTTTACTAAATCATAATACTATAATTAAGTAAACTCTTAGAATATATAAACTCAAGGGACTCCTTCAAAACTTCCATTAAGCCACGAAGGTTATCTCGAGCTTCTCCCTAAGAGTCGTTTCACATGCCCTCAATTGCTCAATTAATTTAGCATCATCGTTTCCTCCCGAACATACCTTTATTTTAGCCTCTAAATGAAAGTTATACTTTTTCAACTTCAATGACTAGGTGTACAACTATCGAATGGCCACTTAAAGCTCATTTTCCTCCTCTTCTTCTTCTTCTTCTTCTTCTTCTTCTTCTTCTTCTTCTTCTTCTTCTTCTTCTTCTTCTTCTTCCTCGTCCTCCTCCTCATCATTGCTCCTCAATTGGGATTCATAAGACCGAACCTCGAATCCATCATGCAAATAATCATCTTCAACACTAGGAGACATTTTATATAAGACCATATGCCTAGTTGTGAATATAATGTAGTTATGTTCAACATGAAATCATATTCCTCTTTCAACTCACTATTATAAAGGGTGGCATTGTACACTTTTGATTTCTTGCCCTTATTCTTTAGTCTAGTGTGACACTCACAAGAATAATGTCCAAAAGATTTACATTAAAATCACTTATCTCAATCTTCCACCTTCTTAGGACCATCATTTTTCTTCCTATCATTATCATTAAAGTTCCTAGGTTTCTTATAAAAATTATTTTCTTCTCTAAGCTTGAGAAACTTCTTAGAAAACTTGGCTATGTCTTCGGCCTCAATCTCACTGTCACTATCGAAATATGATACTTCCTATATTAGGTCTTTCAAAGCAACACCCTTATTTTTATATCCTAAATTTATTAAGCCATGTGGACCAATGAACTGGTGACACTTGTCCACATATCCAGTTGGCTTTCTACAACGAGTAAACCCAGTTAGCCCCAAAAGCCTTTGGTCAGCTACCCAACTGACCATAGTAAGGGATGTGAGACATCAATTATATGAAGAGACATACCGCAAATACTCAACGGTAACCATGCACGCACACATGAATAATATTCATCTACATATTATCATGTAAATGTGTAAATGCTTGGAGTTATAAAGGCATTACATTTCTTGAGTTTCTAGTGACTATAAGTATGCTATTATCCCCAGTTGAGAAAGAGAATATAAACTTATATGATTTATGCTAAACCTTAGAATTGTAACCAAGATTTTGGAACACAAACCTTAAATAAATAGTAGTATTGCCTAACAGAGGTAGGCTCTATTATTGAGATGAACCTCGTAAAAAACCTCTAGTTTTATTTTTCGTATCTATGATTATATATTTCGATAACAAAGGCTAAGATAGATCAAAATTTAGACATCAACAGATTGGTATCGTCTATAGGAACACGACACGTCACTATTGTTTCCAACTAAGTTCAAAAATCAATTTTTTATACCTCTGATGTATGGAAAACATTCTTGAAAGTAGTCTTGCTGGAGGTAATGCTTTCAGTCCTTCCACTCCTCCTGGCAAAAGAGACTTGGAAGGAAATTTTCTCAACATTGTTAAAGGACAAAAAGAAATCCAGGAAACTATAAAACAACTCTCTTAGATCAGCTATTGCGGCATATTGCAAGAGGGAAATGCTACCTCCACATCCTAGAAATGATAGACGCCATTATAGATATTTCGTATCTTTACAAGACCTAACTTATCACCCAGGAGTAACCTCTCATGTCTGATTTATATATTACTTCGATGGTCGATCTTTCACTCAAAAATGGTTCAGCATTTTGGAATGGTTGATCAAAGACTCTACTTTCGATCGTCTAGGACTATGAGAAAATATGGGTTACATTACAGAACCATCAAGATCAAAAGATTTCCAAGGGTGATATACTAGATCCAGAGCCAATGTACGAGGTTTATTAAGAGCCGAGCAGACTTCTCAGGAAGAGAGTTTAGCACGATCACATAGAAGGCCTCCTGGAGATATTTCAGTTAAGATCAATTCAAAAGTCCACCCTTGGAAAGGATAAAACCAATGATTAGAATACCTCATGGGAGAAATAACCAAGTCTAAGAATCCCTTGCAAAGTAGTTTTATGAAATTATCTCCCTTTATCCTAGATATAGTGGTGTAAGAGGGTAGTTTAGATAAGATGGAGGCGTAACCCCTTTTTGAGTACATTAATGACAAGTTAACTAACAAAACTATTAATTAACCACAGGACATACAAACACTACTCAACGAAGATAGACTCACTTTGAACTCACAAATCTCTTTTGCATAACTCAGAAGGTAGAAATGAACTTAGAAGTAACTTAGCTAGAGAGAGAGAGAAGTAAGCACCCTAGATACACCTTGGCAGGTAGCCAAACACACCAACTACCCTCAAGAATCTCTGTCAAGTATTAAAATCTTCATAATAAATGACAATGGCGGGTGAGTAAAACTCTCTAGTTTGTAATAACTCTCTAGTAATCACTTCTGACTCTAAAAAAGATCATCCCATCTTCAGAGGTGGGTGGGGTCTTTAAATAGCCTCCCACACCATCCCCGAGGCAACTCTGCCATTAATGAATGTGAAAGACATCCCTCATACTTTATGCCACAAACATTAAATATCTGATGCACTAGTTGTCTCCACGTCATATACATTAAATGCCAAGACATGCCTTTTGCCTAACCACTGTGTGTCAAGGGCTGTTGTCACAGAGGTGGATCACCAACTGTATGATAGCCCCAAATACCATGATTGTTTACTTAAGTGCAGGTCTGACATTGCCTAGCTGGTTTGTGACATCAAATAAAGTGGATGTGACATTAAGTAGAGGGTTATTTGGCTCACAACTCAACGCCCGATGGAACTTCAAGCTGCTCCACCCGAGGTTCCACCGTAAGGGTCTTTCGATGTTTTACCAGGTGTATGTAAGATTGTCAGGACAATCCCTAATGGTGGCTCACTTCTCAATCCTCCAAACCAAGTCCTTCCAAAGTTACCATTACGAGGTCATTCGATAGAGCATGAAAGCTCTCCCAGGCCTTGCCAAGCCTGGTCTCTCGCGAGTACCGTTCGATCTCACACATAATCATTATTCTTGTTACATCATTACAATCGTTATAACTCATAGTCAATACAAAAAAAATACAACGTGATTAAGTAACACAACAAGCTAAAATATGAGTTGCCACGCCAAGCTGCCTCGCTGAGATGCCACGCTGAGTTGCCACGCTAAGATGCCTCGTTAAGTTTCCACGATGCCTTAACCCCAGATACTTTTGTAAATAGGGGAATTATCCCTAATCTCAGGATTGCCTTCAAGTCCCCTCTACAAGTGGTTTTCCTCACACCGTCTAAGTTCAAACTACTCGTGATCACTCCCAAGCGGTATGGTAAGACTGATCTCATCTATCCTATTGAAAAATACCAGGAAACAATTGATATTCATTCAGTCCCATATGAGATGCATTACGGAGCTTTCTCAAGGACCATGACTGGATCTGCCCAAATTTAGTATAAAAATTTACCATCAGGATAAAAAATCTAGCTTCAGACAGCTCATCGAGGTATTCATCAACAAATTTTACTTTAGATCCAAACCCATCAAAAGGGTAGCCCATTTACTGGGCATCCGTCAGCTACCATGAGAAACCACTCGCGAGTATATAACTTATTTTAACAGTGAAAAGCTAGAAGTGGTGGATTATAAACAGAAGACTTCTATTACTTCTTTAATAAGAGAACTAGTCCTCGAGAAGTTGTATTATGCACTAGAGAAATACCCCTTTTAAACCATGAATGATTTGATGGCTAAAGATGGAAAAATTAGGAATTCCTAATAGGCTATAGCTGCCAAGAAAGTCCTAGGTACTAAAGTCGATAGTCAGAAGATTTTTGATATAAAGGAATGGCAAGATAAAAAGATTAAGAAACCTAAAAAGTACGAGGAATGAAATCCTCTCACTATTGGCATGCATTAAATTCTAGAAGAGATCAAGGGAAACATAGATGTTAATTGGCAATGAAAATTGAATTCCCCTTATAATATGAGAGATAAATATAAGTATTACGAGTTCAACAAAAATTACAGGCATACCACAAACAATTGTATTGCCCTAAAAATGAAATAAAAAATCTCATCCGTAGTGGTAAAATATTTAAGTTCTTTGTTCAAAAAGAGGGGGAGATTCCATAAGATGATTGAAATCCCCTTATAAAAATAAAAATGATAAGAAAAGAGGTCAAGATGATTATTCAGAAGATATTTCAAGTCTCCCGAAGAAATCCCAAGTACATGAACTTGATATTTTAATGATGTCTCTTTTAGTTACCATTTCATTACAGGAGGAAACAATGGTCGTGGTGATGACTCAACTGAGCAAAAAGATTATTTGAATAAGGCCAAGGTGTGTTCATATATTCAAAAAGCTAACATATCTGACGAAGTAGATGTCCACTCAAGAAAGGTAAAAAAAGAAAAACTCGTAATTGGTTTCTCTAGGAATGACTTGTTTGGAGTGCTCTACCCTCACGATGATCCTTTGGTCATCACAATGAGGCTGTATGAGGCAAGGGTGACATAATTCTAGTAGACAATGGCAGTTCAACTGATGTTATATCCTCCAATTATTTTCATAGTTTGCGATTACATGATAGCAAGTTGGAGCCATGCCATAGACCCTAATGGGCTTCTTGGGTAAGAACTATCAAATGGGAGGTTCTTATCGGTAATTAGCCTGCCAGTAGGACTAAAAGGATACGTTTATTCATCTTAGATAAGAACGTCCAATCAATCTATAATATGATGAAGAGGGTCCCGATATGTGTGTTTTAAACAAAATCAATTTTATCTTGATTAATCCTAAACATGCATCTAGTGATTAAAGCAAGTAAAGTAAAGAATACTCACAACGCCGGATGTACGAGGAAAAAACCCAAAAATGGGAAAACAACCTCGGACGACCCAAGCCAGACAATCACTATGAATAATGGTTTTACAAAGACAGATTAGCCTTACACTAAGACTCGATCCCCACGGGTCTTGACGCTCCTTCTGATCTTCAACCGTTCTTCAATAGTGCCCACGCAGAAATTCCGTCTTCCATGATCTCTGTCCACAACACACGCCTCCACGTATGTCTCGGTGTCCACTGATATGGCTTTGATTCGTCTACGATGTCGAACACGATGTCCGTCGCTTCTTCACCGAAAAACCCTTTGCGTTCAATGTGTAGAACAAACAACTTTGGTGCAGCAAGATCACATAAACATATATGAATGATATCTCGGATCTTTGCAAACTCTAAGGATGTGTTTATGCTTTGTAAACCTTAGAAAACATGTGCAAATAAGGTTTTGGTTCGTAAAACTTTTTTCCAGAAAGCACACCTTCGAAAATATGATGCAAACATTATTTAAATAGGATTTAAACATCGCCTCGAAAAACGTGTCATTCGCGCGACATAGTATCTCGTTCGAGCGACTTAAGATGAGGTTCGAGCGACATTGTATCTCGTTCGAACGATATCTAATGTCATTCGAGCGACCTCACGAAGTTTGACTTTCTTTGAGTTTTTGATAAAAACGTCTCTTAACAAAGAGATTCAAATTAGTCAAACTCTATGTCGAGCTTATCATCATAAAATGAAGTTTAAACCATTAAAACACTTTTAAAACATTTAAAAACATTTTTCTTTATAAAAATTACATCCTTATCTTTTATAAAAATAATTTCGAGCACCATTAATTATACGCATTTATACTTGAGTGATCTCGAAATGAAATTTACTTTGAAGACGAGTAAACTTGCACCCAATAAACATCGGCATAATTATTTATTTGAAGCTTTGCTGCTACGTCTTCAATTTCTTCAATACGTCATAGACCAAGTGGGATCGTGACAAAATAAACATCTCCCTATGACATATTACAAACACAGTTTTGTTCACGGAATTAAGTCAAAACAATACAGGGAATCAATTGGAAATTTATGTCCTTACATATGATACTCGATAAGGTTAGCCTAAAAAAATTTGAAGTTGTGCCATCCACTATCCATAAGCGCTTGAAATTCCCCACTCATTATGGGCTCGGCGTTATGAAGGTGAACTAAGTTGAAACTAGAGAATGCTATTACACTTTAGCCGATCGGGAAGATATCAAGATCACTACCACCTACTAGATTGAGACCTTAGATACCTATATAGAGGCTGATTCGATTAAAGGACATGTTGAGGAGGCCATTGAAATGATTTTTGAGGATGATGGAAGATTAGAAAGAACCACACAAATTGGCTAAACTCTGGAACTAACCCTCAAATAGGAATTCATCACGTTATTTAAATAACAGAAGATCTTTTCTGCATGGATTCATGAAGTTATGCTAGGAGTTGATCTAAATTGTATATGCCATAAGATGAATATTACCTAAGACGCTAAGCCAATCAAGTAGAAACGACATGTATTCAGTCCCGACAAGGACATGTGTATTTAAGAAGAGGTGGAAAAGTTGCAAAAGGCAAAGTTCATTGAAGAAGTTAAATACCCAGATTGGTTGGACAACATAGTGATGGTAAGAAAGAAAAACAACAAATGATGCATGCGCGTTGACTACACTGATAGAGCCTATCTGAATGATCATTTTTCTTTGCCAAGGATTCATCAGTTGGTTGATGCTACAACATGACATGAGTTACTCAGCTTCATGAATGATTATTCAAGTTACAATTAAATTAAGATGAAGATAAAAGGTAGGGACAAAACATTATTCATCACCAACCGAGGAACTTACTGTCACAACGTTATGCCTTTGGGGCTTAAAAATGCTAGAGCCATATTCCAATGGCTAGTGAACAAAGTTTTTGAAGAGAAAATCGATAAGAGTGTGAAAATTTATGTGGATGACATGCTTACTAAAAGTAACAAGGTTCCCAACCACATTAAAGACTTAAGCTAGGCTTTTGATCATCTTGAGAAGCACCAGATAAAGCTTAATCCAACCAAATGTGTGCTCGGTGTGTAGGAAGGAATGTTCCTTAGATTGCAAAAGTTTATAAGAAGAGTCGCAACTCTTAATCGATTTGTCTCTTGAGTTATTGATGAGTGATTACCTTTCTTCATGCAACTAAGAAAAGCTTTTGAGTGGAATGAAAAAAGTGAAAATACTTTACAGGAGTTAAAAAAAATACTTGGGGATCTCCACCATTCCTCTCTTGAAAACTTATATGAGAAAGATTCTACTCATGCCTTACCATATTTGAATCAGCAGTTAGGTCGCACCTCATTCGATTAGAGAATGAAATTAAAAAACCAGTGTATTACAATAGCAAAGGCTTTAGGGGAGTAACAATTCGATACCCCTATCTAGAAAAATTATCCTTAGCCCTCATTAAAGCATAAAGAAGAATGAAGCCCTATTTCCAAGCACATACATTCGTGGTTTACACAGACCTACCATTATGTGAAGCTATCCATAATCTAGAGAAGACATATAGATTGATGTCTTGGGCAGTTTGTCTAGGAGAATAAGACACACTTTGTGGGCCCAGAACAACATATAAAGGTCAAGCTATGGCAAACTTCATTACAGAGTTCACTTACGGAGAAAAAGAAATCGATCAACTGACCGAGTAGACTTCTTTGGAAGAGATCTCAACACTTGGACAAGCCAAGAAGACTTCTCCAGAAGCTAGTTCTAAAGTGCACAAACCAAAAACATCCACTGCACGAGAAATCATGAGACAATATGAGGAACAGAGAAAAAAAATATTCAAATAGGGATTTTTGAGCAAAGGAATCTTAATGAAGATATTCCTATCTGGAAACTGTATGTAAATGGGTCTTCCTCTGGGATTGTCAATGGAGCATGATTAATTATCAACACCCCTAATGACATAAATGTAGAGTATGCATTTTGATTTCAATTCCAAGCTTCCAATAATGAGGTAGAATATGAAGCGTTGATTACATGTCTAAAAGTATCATTATCATTAGATACCGAGGAGGTAATTCCTAATTGATTGTTGATTACATTTTTAGAATATATGGAGTCAAAGGAGAACTCATAAAAAAGTACTTTTCCAGAGCTCAAAACATTGTCTTAAAATTATTGGCAGTCAGAATGGTTAGAAATCTAAGAATTGAGAATGTCTGAGCAGATGCACATGTTCAGTTAGCTTCAGCAACCGGGACAGAATTAAACATGACCAGTTCAATGGAAATCCTAGAAAATAGGAGCATAGATGAAGATAATGTTAGATTAATAATAGCAAACTTGGGCACCTCGTGGATGGATCCAATCAAGGGGTATATTACAAGAGGATCTTTTCCCGAAAACCCAAAGTAGGTGAGGAAGTTAAGTTACAAAGCATCCAGCTACGTAGTAGAAAGAGGATTCTTGTACAAGAGAGGATTCACTACTTCCTTGCTCCAATGTGTTCACTACACTAAGGTATAAAATATGATTAAATAAGTGTAGGAAGAATCTTATGGAGCTCATTTAGTACAGTAATCATTCGTATGTCGAGTGGCCATGCAAGGGTATTACTGGCTAACTATGAAGGAATATTGTGCTTTATATGCTAGAAGGTGTGACAAATGTCAAACATTCACTACCATACATAGGAGACCGGGGGTTACACTGACACCAATCGCTTCATCTGGCCTTTTTCCATTTGGGGAATTGATTTGGTCGGTCATTTACCGATGACAAAATATTTATTTAAATATTATATCATTACTATATATAACTTTACAAAGTGGGTTGAAGTTGATCCACTAGTTGATATGCCTTACGAAAGAGTTATCCATTTTATATAAAAAAAAATATTATATGCCGATACGGAATGCCATATGCCTTCATCACAAACCATGGAACTCAGTTCCATAGGAATTTAAGGACTATTGCATTCAATGCAAGATTAAAAAGTTACACTATGCACCCAGACATTCCGGTGCAATGGCAAGATAGAAGTTACCAAAAAAAACATTGCTCCATGGTTTGAAGTAGAGACTTTATAATGCCAAAGGAAATTGGATCAATAAATTGCACAATGTCTTATGGTCCTATAGAACCACGCTGAGGACATCTACCAGTGAGATTCCACTTGAATTTAGATATGAACTTGTGGTTCTTATAGATATTGGTCTACCTAGTCACAGAGTGCTCAACTTTAACTCTCTTAAAATATATCTCATGAGAAGGCTAGATTTAGACTTGGTAGATGAAGTACGAGAGAATGATACACTTCAGATGGATGCCTATCAACAATGTACTGGAAGATTTTATAATAGAAGAGTAAAGCCAAGAAACTTAAAGGAGATTATGTTATAAAGAAAGTGCTCCAAAAGGGAAATAAGTTAGAGGATAATTGGCATGGTCCCTAATAACCTATCTCATCTCTTCCATCATCTAAAACACCTAAAGGAGAGTAATTCAATAACCCATGGAACGTCTATCATCTAAGGAAATATTATCCGTAATCCCAAATTCAAATTTCAAACACACACACACACACACACATATATGTATATATATATATAAACACTTTTAAGTTATAATAAGAATTCACGGGATTGTTATCAATCGATTTCCTTTTTATATTTTCTTTTTAGGAGTGGGAGATATAAAAATATCCAAACTATAACAGTATTCAAACAGTGTCGATTTAGTCACATCAATTTCTAAAGTTTCAATTTTAATTTTTAGCAAAACTTCATGTATGACTTCACCTTTGACAAGTCATGAACGAGAAGTTCCTAATTTTAAAAACTTCCTACATGACTTGAAATCTAGAACAAGAAGTTTTACCAGATCAAGTTAAGAAAAAATCTTAAAAAATTTGGTCGCCAATGGTAACTAATTTAAACACTTAGTTTAAAACGACAAAGATCCATTTGGACAACCATAAATGTGTTAGTAGAACCTAAGGATGAACAATTTAGGTTCGTCTAAATTGGTAATCAGTTAAGAAGATGATTCGGCTAACACCTGACCACATAATCATAATGCTAAGCTATTGGTAGGCCACAATTATTCATGACATGTGTTAAGCATATATTTTCTTTTATTCAAAAGGGAATTAAACCTCATTATTGATTGATCTTTATTATATCGCAAAGATCAAAACATTAGAATGTAAACATTCTTCCTTCATTGGGAACTTTCCTAAGGCCTTTTCCATCCTAGAAAGGGGAACATCCAAGGTAGAAGGTAGAATCGTGTATCTCAAGTCCTTAAGTCTTCCTTGCCAGCTAGGACAAAGGTTATATACCAAGTGAGGAGGTCAGACAAGGGTATCTTCCTCGTGTAGGCCATAGTCGCCCAAGTATTTTCTGATAAGGCTTATCGGTATGACATTAATGGGAATGCAAGTCACATCTAGACTAAAAGAAGGATTAGGATAATCCAAGAAACTTGGATCATTCTAATGCCATAAGGAATCTTCCTTGGGTACCTTTAAAATTGTCAAGGCATTTAACTAACCCCATTTGTAACATTCTCTATGGTTTTTCCTAGCTCTTTGTCCATATGCGACAATGCCTCATTATAGCCATTCATCCACACAGTTCGTGGTTTCTTATGAAAGTGAAAAGTTAATCGATTAACTTTATCAGTAACCTTCTTAATACTGGTCATTTAATTCTTAATTAGAGTGGTCTGGTTAGTTAAAGTTTTCTTTGTTCTTTCTTTCTCAATGGTAGGCTTAATAAAAACCACTTTCTTAGACAACTGGCCACTTTGGCTTTCTTCACCCTTTCTATTTCCTCCATTAGTCTGGAATTTTCCTGATCTAAGAATGAATCACTTTCATTTTTCTTGGCACCTGTCGATTTCTTTAAACTTTTAGGTTTATTAATCAGCGTGTTATTCTCATGTTTCAATACGCTCGCCCCTTCTTAAGGATTAGCCAATTCAAATTTCAGCACGAACTCATTCTTTCTATAAGCCAAAGAGATATCCTATATTTTTTTTATCAAAGCCCTTATCGCTGCTCACCCGAGCACACTTTGCTTCATAATCAGCATGCAAGATAGAAACGCATGCTTTATTATCATCTTTTATTTTGAGAATTATCTCATAACAGGAAGCATTGGTCGCCATGGCTTGACATAATAACCTATATAGATGAACATAAACCTCCATGACTTGGTTAGATGCATCCAAGTTGCATAGTTCCTCCAGTTTGTCTTCCTCCAAATCTGTATGACCTGCCTCAAAAAGTTGAACACTTCTTTTGAAGAGATCATTTTCTTGTACTGATATGATAGACCTCTTAGATTTGAACTGAAAAATAGAATATCAGTACAAAAATAAGGAGCAACTTCAACAAAGATCAATATTATGCAAGTAAAATAAAGAGCAATCTTATTCAATTTGTGAAAAGGTACATTAGAAGGATAATTTATTCGAGTTATAAGGAAACCAAACATTACAAAGCAAAAAGTTACAAATGCTAGAAACCCCCTAGGTGTTTACATCTTCTCCTTGTTTTAGGTCACCTCTCTTATCGGCTGAGCAAACACCATTGAAGTACCAGGTACCATAAAAGACTCACCAGTACCCTTCTCAACCTTCATTTCCTCATAAATAAGTGGATGGGAACTAGGGTTAAACTCTTGAAAGAGATTTAAGTTGTTAACAGTGTTGACCTTTTTGAGTGAAGAGCTCTAGCCTTCCTTCAAGGAGGTCTTATTCAAGTAGTCAATCTACAAGGAAGTAGTAGCAAACGCCTTATCCCAAACATGGTTATAGTCATCCTTTTTATCCTTTTCACTATGTCCTTCTAATCCCGGTATTTACCCTCAACCTCAGTAGTGGCCTTAACGACATATGCAATAGCTTTCACAATATACTTCTTGGTCTTCTTGACATTATTCAACAAGCCTTACCAGTTTTCGTGATCTCTCATATGAGTTTTTTAATGGTGTCCAAGGACTCCCTTAGGCCTTTAAAAGCATCTTCCACATCTATTGATGAATCCCTGAGTTTGTCATCCCTTATCATAATTTGGTCATAATATACTAGGAACTGTAAGTTTTGAAGATCGAGATTAACCAGTAAAGTATAAAGGAAGAAATGCGACTGGATATACAAAGCCATGGGTTAGGGAACTTACTAGATCCAATTTAAGGTTATCTCACACCAATAATATTATTTAAGACAAAGGGCTAGCTACCGACCTGTCGGCAGGTAAACTGTAGAATCGATGAAACCCCTAAATAAACTAGGGTTCACTACAATAGAAGTAGTATTAATAGAGGCTTGGTCGACGTAGGTATTTTTCACCAATTCCTATTGGTTGGTAGGACCTTTTCTCAACCTCTTGTACATAGGCTCCATGTATTTCGTCTCCTCAGTTAACATCACCACTAGGCGCTAGGAACCACCTTCACCAATATCCTTCTTCTTTTTAGTAAGAGGGCGTGACATAGCTCCAACAATCAGGTTTGGGATTTTACTCTTGACCATCTTATCTAGAGTGGAATGGGTGGATGGAATAGTAGATAAATATAAGGACTCAAAATAGGAGAAGGTTCCTCCAAAATAATTATCTCCCGCTTTTTGTAAAGGAGATTGAGAGGCAGTACTAGATGAGGAGGAGGTCAGCACTTCCAAATCTATAGGGGGCACTGGGATATCTTCTATATGACAAGATAAAAAATAAGTGATAGAGTTTTGATATTCAAGAAGAAGAAAAGTCAAGCAAGGACGGGCTTCTTATATCCTTTATTAGACAGACAAGATAAATTTCAAGTTAATAAATTTAACTTCAGATTCAGCAGGGCAGTCCTTCTTCCTTCTTTCTACAAAAACAAAACATGAAGAAAAGGATCAACAAACTAATGAAGGAAAATCAAGTATAAAGAAAGTATGTGAATTAATAAAAGTGTCGACCTATGCCTCTCCCTTTATGAGGATAAATTGGCCCAATGTATCTTTTACCCTCAGGAAGAAGAGCATATTGCTAGTTTTTAAGTATAATCTTGTACTCCCAATAATACCTATTGGAGTCAAGTAATCTCACTATTAAAACTTTGTTAGACTATTTAGTCTTCAAATAATAAATGTTAACACCAGAGGTCCTATAGACACCACATTCTAAGACCCCCTAGGTCTCTCCTTATGCCACTAACACCTCCCCATTTCACTACAAACCTAGGTCATACTCCGAGTACTGATCTAGATTCCATCGAGCACTCTGGAGACCCGTTTGACTCTTGTAAACTCTATCATTGGGAAAAAACATAATAAATATTCGAAGGGTTCCAAATCCCCTTTCCAATAGTTTGCCCCATGCATGAGTTGGCATAACGGTTCGAATGAGCGGACCTTTTTACTATTAAAAATCGATTTGGAGGCCTCCGAGCGCTCCTGGGCCGCGATTGGACCCTAGTCAGCTCTATCTTCAGAGTGAAAGCTCTTTGAACCTTAGAACGAAACTAAAAATCCTTTACAACGGTCCACCCCATGTGCAAAATGGCATAACCATTCGGATGAATGATCTAGTTTTCCTCAAAAATTGATCCGGAGGCCACTCAACGCGCCCGGGCTCTATTTGACCGAGGTGAACTCCTTAGCTCAAACAAGACTGAATTAATCTTTTAATAAAACTGAATAGCCTTTTCAATGGTCCACTCTGCGCACGAATCAGTCTTACGATATGGACGAAAATCCCGTTTTACTCTAAAAGGTCACCGAAAGCTTCTGAGCCCCGGTTAACCAATGTCAACTTTTTGAACCGATCGAAGCTCTTTGGGATGTCAAAATACCTCGTATAACCTTTACAATGGTCTGTGATTTTGTTTTACCATTTGGATGAACAATCCATTTTTGTCCAACGATCTCTCGTTCAAAGGACAGATGAGGGCGCAAGATGTTTCTCCCCCTTCCCCCCATCCTAGGAGAGAGAGGAGAGAATATGGATTCTCTCATCTCTCTCTATCTCGGTGGGAGGGGGAGAAAGGTATCACGCCCTATTTACTCTATAGGAGTGCTTCGTCCGTCATCGGTGTGGGGTGATGTAAAAATATGGAGTCGCCATCCTATTTTTCACAAAATAAGAAAAAGAACATGTCGCTGCTTCAAGAGAGCGACATCAAAGACAAACTAATGCTTAGGAAACCAATACTTCAAAGGTTTGGGGTCCAAGTCATGGAATGAGAAGGTTTTAGGCACCCATTCCCCTTTCGATCTCTCATGGGCTTGTGTTACTATTCTCCTTAATTTCTCTATGAAGTGTGTGCGTGCATATATATAAATGGAGATTGGAGTTTCCCAACTCATGCAAAGAAAAATATAGAGTGAGGTCATCCATAGGAATATTCTCAAAATAATATTTAGAAAGTACGATGCATGGGTTTATCGAGACACTGATTGTTATGATGAAACTATAATATATGTTGTATAGAACACTAGTAAGGGTCATAAATATAATATATATTAAAATAATGTATGATGAGAATGATGAAAATGTTAAAATTGGAAGAATTGAAAAATTCGACTCGAGTTTCGAATTTTAGCCAGAAACACCTACATAGCCTATAAAGGCATTAAAGCCAACGTAGTTCGCATGCGGCATAAGGGTGGGGTTTATCCCATAGATTCAAACGGGAATTTATTATATGTGTGCATGTAGAAAATGAGTTTTAATTATGAGAAACTGTGATGGATAATCCCGTTGGAATTTATAGATGTAACCCTCTTTTTGTTTGTTTTTTTTATAGAAAATAAAGTATGTGCAATATAAATAATAAAGAGGTGAGATATTAATATGTATAAATGAAATTAAAAACTAGATTAGGAATTTATGTAATGAATGCAAAAATAAGAGATTTATACATAGAGATAAGTATTTTGGACCTTCTTTGGAAAATTGAAGTCTGATCTTGATCCTTGACGAGCTCCCTTGAATGTTGAGCTAAATGTTGGATGTGAGAGAGTGATATTGTGGAAAATTGGGTATGAAGAAGATGTGAATGTGACATGGAAATGAATTTCTCATAAGAAAACTTCGTTGATTGCAAGAGAATATTGCTGAGATAACTGATATAGATGGATTCGTGGTCTGCTTAGGGAATGAGGTTATGCCCTCTATTTATTGGGTAAGGGGGTTCTGATCACTAGCCCTGCCAATCGACAGGTAACCCTAGGTGCACTGCCGATAAGCAGGTAAATGAACCTACTAATCGACAGTCTCGTGGATTTTTTTTTTTTTGGAAAAACAGTCATAGAATGCAATTCGTTGATCCAAATCGTGCATGGGACATACCATTAAAAAGGTAGTTCTGATACCATCGAGAGTCCTTTATCCTCTCATGGGCCGAGGAATTGACCTTAGGTTAAACAAGGCTTGGAAGCGCTCGTCGGTCCTTTGGACGAGAGATCGTGAGATGGAAATGGATTGTTCCTTTGAATGGTAAGTTAGATTCATACATGGGGAGGACCATTATAAAGTTTTTGTGAGTTACTTTGACATTACAAAGAGCTTCGCTCATTTCGAAAAGTTGACCTTAGTCAACTGCGAGCCTGAAAGCCCCCAGTAACCTTTCGGAGTAAAACGGGTAATTTGTCCATACCGTAAGGCTGATTCGTACATAAGGAAGACTGTTCGAAATGGTATTCAGTGCCCTTTGAAGATTCATTTAGTCTCATTCGATTTGAAGAGTTGACATTGGTCAATTAGAGCCTAGGAGCGCCTAGTGGCCTCTGGATTAATTTTTAAGGGAAAACGGATTGTTCTTCTGTAGAGTTATGTCATTTCATGCATGGGGGTAGACCATTATAAAGGTTTTTCAGTGCCCTTCAAAGATTCAAAGAGCTTCACTCTTACAATAGAGTTGACTGGGGTCAAATAGTGGCCCGGGAGTGCCTAGTGACCTCAAAATTAATTTTTGGTAGTAAAATAGTCCATTTGCTTAAATCGTTTTGCCTATTCACACATGGGGAAAACCTTTGGAAAGGGAATTCAAATCCTAATAGAAAATTTGTTGATCTTTCGCTATGACGATAGAGTTGGACGGAGTCAAACAGGGATCGGGAGCTCTCGATCTGTACTCGGAGTATGACCTAGGGTTCGTAGTGAAATAGGGAGGTGATAAGGACTTGAGGAAAGACTTAGGGGGTCCTAGAATGTGTTTTCTATAAAGCCCTTAGACGTGTGAGCTTAGAATAAGTGAAAGTCGGTGAATAGACACCACATGATTTTAGGAGAAAGGTTGATTATGTGGACCTAAGAAATGAGGATGGTTGATTCAGAGGGTCAAGGCCAATTTTGAGGACCTAAGGAAATGTTGGGGATATGAAATTCTGAGGGACGAGGTTAATTCTAAGGACCTAGGGTAGGTAGCGACCAATTTTGAGGGCCAAAGCCAATTCTTAAGACTTAATATAGGAGAAAAAAATTATGAGGGCCAAAGCCAATTATAAGAACCTTGAGTAGAGGTGACCAATTCTGAGGGATAAGGTCAATTCTGAGGACCTTAAGATGGGAACGACTAATTCTGAGGGACGAGATCAATTCTGAGGACTTAAGTAAAGGTGACCAATTATGCAGGTCGAAGTCAATTTTGGGGACGTTAAGATGGGGAAATTATGAGGCCTTAAGATGGGAGCGACCAATTTTAAGGGCCGAAGCCAATTCTGAAGGCTTAAGTGGTGATGACCAATTTTGTGGGTCGAGGTCAATTCTGAGGACCTTAAGATTGGAGCGACCAATTCTTAGGTTCGATATCAATTCTAGGGACCTATGTAGAGCCAAAGCCAATTCTAAGGGCTTTAAGTGGAGAGCGACTAATTTTACAGGTTGAAGCTAAATATAAGGGCTTAAGTAGAGATGACCAATTCAATGGGTTAAAGCCAATTCTGAGGGATTTAGGAGAGGTGACCATTTCTGTGGGTCAAAGCCAATTTTGAAGGCTTTAGGTGGAGAACGGCCAATTCTACGGGACGAAGCCAATTCTAAGGGCTTAAGTAGATATGACCAATTCTGCGGGTCGAAGCCAATTCTAAGGGTCGAAGTCAATTCTGAGGGCTTAAGTAGAAGTGACCAATTATGAAGGTCAAAGCCAATTCTGATAGCTTAAGTAGAGGCGACCAATTCTGAGGGTTGAAGCTAATTCTAAGGGCTTTAAGTTATAGTTTTCTTCAAGGAATTTGGACACTCCACTGGGGAAAAGATCTTAATCCGTGCATTGGATGCATCCTTATTGGGAAATTTTCTTCAATTTCTGTGGTGTTCTTTGGAGATGTTGCTAGGGAGATATCCAATTGATTTTTGGAATTCCGATAGGGAAGTAAGTGTGGTATTAAAAATGTTTTTCTTGGTGAAAAAGGTTCTAAAATTCATTTGGTAATTTTAGGAATTTTTTAGGGATTTTTCGGTATTTTTTGGGATTTTTTGAAAAATTTCAAGGAGGTGTCGACCGGTAGGGTGAAAGGGACCGTGCCTGATGATGTTAGAAATAGCACCACCAGATAAGATGTAAACAAGCTTATACAAGAATAATAATGGCGACAAAAGTATATGTATGTAGAGTAGGGGATGAGGTGAAGAAGATGATCACAACAATATAAGTGGTTCGGGAATTTCCTACATCCACTGTGCAGGTGAGTGTTAATATCACTAGATGAATGCACTAACTTCCATAGATACAATCTCTCAAGCTTTATCTCTCTACCATGTAAATTAATAGAGTTTCGGCTAGGGTTATAATATATCGATCCTTTACAAGGTAGAGGATGACCTCTATATATAGTGTTTAGGGGGTGTAGTGTACCCCCTAAGCATGCAATGAGCATGTGCATGAAGATCCAACTTGTATAAGGATGACACCTGGCTAATCTTAAAGAAATAATGATGACCTCAATATTCCCTCACGTGGAGGGAATAATTCAGTTACAACAGATTTGTCCATGTGTTCCTAGCCCTATATATGCATGTAAATGCTCGGCTTCCTTCAATTGGTGTCACCCTCGGCCTGGAAAAGTATGAGGTTTGTGAGGTCCGACCCTTGCCTTGCTCGAGATTAATATCTATGAAGACCTCAGCCAGGATGGCTGGCAGAGGTTAGATATGAGGTAGTTGTAATGTCAGCCTGGGCTAATGATGATATGCTACTTGATAATTGAACACCTAAGACATTGCTAACTTCATGTGATAAAATTTAATGTTGGTTGTGGCCAATATTGGTGTTGACGGATGGTTTAACCCATAACCTTACTGATCTTGGCTGATGCCCAACCGAGGTTAATTTATGAGGTTGATGCAATGTCGACTAGGGCTGACCCTCTGAGTGACGACCTTGTTGATGGGCGGCATAGGCTTCTGGTCACCTCGGTTGAAATACTGGCCGAGGTTGGTTTCTCCGAGTAAGAGGGTGCAGTTTAGGCATATCAGTGTTGATTGGTATGTAGCCAAAAACTGTCGACCATTATACCCCTTAGTCTCCTAAAAAGGGGGCTAGTTTTGTTCTTTTTTCATAACTTCCCCATTTTCTTTCTTCTGCCTTTCCTTTCTGTGAACTTTTTTAGCGTTATTTTATCTTCCAACACCAAGAAATGGCATATTTTTCAAGAAGTACAGTCCATATGGTGTCGTTGAGTGTTGACGACTGGGTGCATTTAGAGTGGGGGGCTTTGTCTCCCTTTGAGATGGGAAGTGAGAATAATTTTTACTCGTTCGAGCCATTTGCAGACGAGCAGTTTGTGCGATCTTTCATACCATCAATCTTCTAGGGTTTTGAAGCCTAGTGGCTATGTAAGTGTTAATTTCTTTTGCAGTAGCTACTGTGGCTAAACTGTGAGGGGGGCAGATAGAGGTGGACCAAACATTCTGAGAGACGCCACCAGCTATGGAGGCGGCGTTGGGTGATGTTAGTAAGGTAGTCTCTGTTTATTCCATCTTCTTGTCTCTTTTGAAAGTGTCTTTGCTAAATCAACGGATCGACAAGACTGGCGGGCTACAGGTGCGGCAGATGCCCCATTTGTTTATTTTTTTTATTAAGAGGGTTTTTGGTGGCGATGAGTGGCGATGTCATCCATTTGGGGTTTTTTCTTTATTTGAGGAAATTTTCGAATATCCCTCTTTTTTACTGAGGGAGCCTGACTTTGTATACTCTTTATTCGTCTTTGGTTTCATTCAAACTGTGCAGTCGACAGACCTTTACTGGAGCCACATATCTTTTGGAGGTATTTTTTATTTTTGTGCATTTTCCATTATGCATTTTATTCTTTTTATTGACGACACTTTGTCTTTTACAGACGTGGTTTTATGAGGTTATCAGTCTCAACGCCCAATTGATAGTATTGAAGGATGAGTTTCTTGGGGAATCTGCCGTATATACTGCTGGCGGAAGTCCAACAGGAAGTTTATGCAATCTCTTTCATTGGCGACGATGCGTCTGGTCTTGAATGTCCTCACGAGCGATCGGGTAAATTCTTCTTTCCTTTGAGACATTTTTTACTTGATGATCTCTTCATATACTGATTTCCTACTGGGGATCTTACAGGTGACCTTTTATCCCAGTAGGACGTCCATCTATCACACGATGGGAATGCGCAGCTTAGCTGTCTACTAGCGCATGAGTTTGGCTACTCCAAGTATCTAGGGGAGTGGGTAGTCTCGCAGGTGGTGGATGATGAGGTGATGGTGCCACCTACAAGGCCCTTGATCTATATGAGGTGAGAGCGGTAGATGTCATAGGAGGCAAGGGTGCGATAATGGTTGGTGAGCCTTATTAATCAGATACCGACACGGTGGCAACCTATGATTAATTGGATTTTATGTGGAATCGAGTGATGCTACCCTGCATATATGACATTATGCATCTTCCTCCCATGGGTTCTAGTAGGGGAGTGAGTTATCCAGTAGGGTCTGCCCATAGTTCAAGTGGTGCATCGACATCGACAACGACGATGACATCAGACGTTCCGTTTCTACAGTTGGCTCGTCCTCCCTATAACATCCGACGGTCAGTTGGAGGATTAGTGCGTATGCTGCATTATTCTAATGTTATGGACTCAGAGGATTTAGGGCTAACAGAGGATGTTCTTCAGCTGGCGATATACTTTTCATTTCTTTGCCTTTTGATTTTCTAATTTCTTTCTTTGCCTTAGACTGGCAGATTTGCTCTTTCATATTTTTCTTGAAGCACATCCGGGTGTCGACCACCTGACTGAGAGATATTCAGGATTAGGTGTCTTCTATGACTGCTCATATTTGGGAGTTAATCCTGTTTCTATCTTTCTTGGTTTCTTCTACCTCATCTGAAGAGGGGTCTGGTTTAGGGAACGGAAGCTCGTCATCTTGTCATCGGGAAAATACATACTCCGTAGGGATGGAGGGTCTTAGAGAGAAAGAGAGAAGCAGATATATATATATATATATATATATATATAGATAGATAGATAGATAGATAGATAGATAGAGAGAGAGAGAGAGAGAGAGTTTTTAGAAAGAGTGTGGGGGATCTGGTTGAGTCCCATTGTTTTTGTGTTTTTTGACAAGGAAAAATGCAATGAAGAAACATATTATCAATGGAATGAAGTTTTATTTATAATTATTGCCTTAATGACTTAATGCATATGCTCCTTTTACTTTGCTGTTGAGACCATATAAAAGTATTTAAAATGACTCGAGGGGAAACTCAGTGTAAAACAAGATGAGTAAAAATATAGGGAGAAGGTAACTCTGAATTCCTTAAAATAAAAAACTATTTTTATGGAGTTTTCAATTTTGACAAAAAAGGAAAAATGGAACTTTTAAAAAATAGGGGTTTTTCGATCGGCATACCCCTTGTCCTGCCTATCAACGGGTCAGTTCAGTCTAATCACATAAGGCTTTGATTGCACTTCCTTGAATTACTTGGTCCTTAGTGGGGCATGTTTTCCTCTAGGATTTGCATGACTTTTGTCTTTGGCTTACTTTTTCAAGTATAAATAGGGGTAATGGTGGAGTATTTTCTTCACCCATCCATGTTTCCTTTCTTTTGCATACTTCTTGCTACTTGTTCATCATTTTGCAATATGGCTCTTCCCAGAAGTGTTGAGTTTATTTTTTTCCTTGAAAACTTAGAAGTTAGGTGCTCATATAATGTAGACTACTACGCTTTCAACATGCGGCAGGTTTCCTTATGGTGCAATCGGCCTATTAAATGGAACATGCTGATGGCGGTGGTAGAATTCTTGTACCATGAGGACCATGTCTTTCTCTTTAGCTTGGACAAAGTTTCTCCAATTTATGAAGAATTCTCTGCCATGTTGGGGATAAATCTAAGTGTTGCGGTTACCATGCTTGAATTATCTCGGTCTCCTCGAGAGCTATTAGCAGGACTTATCTATATTTTTCCCTCGATGTCTTGATCTTTGGTAATGGGAGGAATGATCTTTCCCCCGGTTGTGCTAAATTCCATGCATCTACAGGATATTTATGATGTGGGCTATGATGGAGCCGTCGTTCTTGTCTTGACTTCCAAATTGCTATTGGTAACTGGGGAACTGTTGGTAGACCCACAAATTGCAGTCATCACTCCTTAGATGTCGTACTATCGTAATCCTATAGTGGTGATAATGGCAGAGACTCTGAATGGTCTGGATTCTTGGAGGGAAGGCTATTCTGACTTTCTGAGGGTAGCCCAGTTATGTTTTTCATATGGTTGTCGAAGAGGTTCGTATGGTTATCCCTCCTGAATTTCCCTTGATAATAGTGCAAAACTTTTTACTCACTACTTTATCATTGTGGGCATGAATATCGAGAGCTGGGAGAACTGGTTTGTGAAGAATAGGGCTCGAGGTTTACATTGGTCAGTTCCTTAGTGGGGGGAGTTATAACCCATTCTAGAACTAGGGGAATACCAATATGTTTAGTTGGTTGGCCTCTGACATATTTACTTTTACTTCCCCTGGAGTCCCCTGCGTTAATTTGGTTGGGAGCCAATTGTGCCACCTCGAACATAAGACTTTTTTTCCTATGGAGGATTTTATGGAGCGCATGGGCATGTGGTTGGGTTCTCTATGGGAGAATCATCGATCATCAACCTTTCCTTCCCAATCTGTTGGTAGAGTCTGGCATGCTTCCATGGATTACATGAAGTGGTTGTGGAGGAGGTTAGTTACTAAGATGCTTGTTGTGGAGACCGGGCAAAAGTGGTTTGCCATATTTGAAACTATGGAGGTAGGTGTTGTTATTTTCCCTTATGTTAGTCTGGGCTTACTGTTCCATGGAGCACCTTCGGTATTCCATCCAAGCAAGGGAAGTTTGGGGACCCCAAGATGTAAAAGATAATAAGACTGGTTCTTCTGGAAGTTGCGGGTAGGATTCGTGGGGAATTTTTATTTGTAAAGCTTTTGTGATGGTGTTTGGTTATGATTTTGGTTGTCTTCTGGTAGGAATAAATTTGGGAAGGTTGTTTGGGAGTAGTTTTGCTTATTTTAGGAAAAACAAGTTTAGGTTAGTGGGGAAGTTATTGTGTCTTTTGATGACTTTTGCATATGAATCATCTATACTAATTTATAACGAATACATAATCCTTGTGTTCATGTAAATGACGAAATTAACTCTCATGTTTTAAGAATAAGAAAAGAATATAATTTTATGAAAAAGAAGGGGGTCGTGCTGATGTGAAGTGTATGAGCTGCCTACGTACCTCTGGGGGTTTTGAAACTTTTTCGAGTTTTATTTTCTGAAAATAAAAGGTTTTTAGAGGATCGGGCCCCACATAGTTCTGAGTAGAGGAAAATGAGGATTTTTTTTTAAAATAGAAGGGAGATGAAAAGAATCGTAGCACTAAGATTTTGGACTAAGGGTAGAATTTCTTAAGACGGCCTAGGTTGATTGAACGTGCCATCTCTTCCCCATAGAGGCATGTGAGTATAGTGGAGCTACCCGATAGGATCTTCTTCATAATGTAGGGGCCACTCCAATTGGGCTTGAATTTACCTCTGCAGTCCTATATGGGTTCTACTATTTCATTAATGGCTAGGTTCCCTTCTTGAACACCACGGTCATTGACTCTCTTATTATGATCATACTATTCGGCGATGGTGCCCTTGTATAGAGCTTTTAGTCTTCTTTCGTCCAAGAGTGACAACTCATCAAAATGGCTTTGATGCCAATCTTCATCACTGACTTTGCTTTCAAGCATGATGCATAATGAGGGAATTTCTAGCTCAATGGGTAGGACTGATTTAATTCCGTATAATAGAGATCAGTGTTCTAAAAGGCTCGCCTAGGCTTGAGGCTTGGGAGAAACGCCCCGCCTTAAGCTTTTTACACCTTATTGTTGTTAAAATCCTTAAGGCGCACTTTTTTCTAAAAACAACAATGCTTTAGTGAAACGAGATCGCCCTTTAAAGACTTTTTTTTTACAAACCGGACCATTATCTCGTCCAAAATAATCAAATAGTATTTTAATTTGCAAATATTCAGACATATTTTTATGATATGTACAATTTTAATATTTTAATAGCTTTATTATAGTTAAAAAATATTAAAATATATGATAAAGGCCTAAACGCCTTTTTATGCCTAAGGCCTCCCTAGGATTCTAAGGCTTAAGGCTTGACCTTCACGCCTCGATCACTCCCCACATTTTTTAGAACCTTGCCAGAGAGTAAGGCATAGCCCAGTAGCCGTTCGAACTGAAGTGTTATAGCCCCAGAAGGCGTAAAGGATCCGATCAGCCCAATCTCGGTAACTCTCAGACATTTTACTGATGATTGTTTTGAGGTTTTTACTAGCCTCTTCGACTGCATCGTTGGTTTGAGGTCAGTAGGGAGAAGATTTGTACCTTCGAATCCCATACTCGTCGACAACCTCTGTGACTTCTACTTCAAAATATAAATTGTTTTCCGATATAGCTCATGCGGGAACCCATATCTGTAGATGATATTTTTCCAGATGAACTTGGACACCTTCTTGGTATTTAGAATTGCGTATGACTCAGCTTCGACCCATTTGGTGAAGTAATCAATGGCAACTAAGATGAATTCATGCCCATTGGAGGTTTGGGGTGTAACTTTACCTATGATGTTGATGCACCATGTAAAGTGAACGGCCAGGGATAATTCATGTTGTGTAATTCCTATGGAGGAAAGTGTTGGAGGTTGGAAAACTGTTGGCATTTAAGGCATATTAGAACATATGCGGTGCAATCTTGAACTATAGTAGTTTAATGGTATCCCTGTCGGATGGTTTTTTTGGTAAGCATATAGCCATTCATATGAGGTTCGCACTCCCTATTGTGGATTTTTTTCATCATCTTTTTAATGTAAGCCCCTACAATTCAGTGTAAATAGGATCCATCGAAGTTTCTCGTGAACAGTGATTTATCGCAAACGATGTATTGGGAAGTCGGTTTGCGGAGGGTTGCTCGATCTTTCTTATTAGATTCTTGGGCTAACCTACCATGCTTGAGGAGGCGCCAAATATTATAGTACCAGCAATCAGTTATATCACGATCTTCTTTTATCATGAGCTCTATGTGGTAGTAGTGGGTAGGTTTAGCTTTTCTTTTGAACTAGGATAGGGACCATCATTATTCCTTCGGGCATGTAAATCATGGAGGCTAAGGTAAGCAGAGCATCAACTAAGTTATTCTTTGTTTGGGGCAGAAACTGGAAGGTGACATCTTGGAACTGAGAGGCTGGCTCTTTTAAATGGGCATGGAAGGGTAAGAGTTTATCATCCCTAACACTCCATCTTCTGAGTACTTGACCGATGATGAGGGACGAATCCCCATAGACATCTCAGCACCGAATTCCTTTATTGAGAGAGACTTTAATGCCTACTGTGCATGCCTCATATTTCATCAAGTTATTGGCGCAGGGAAAATCTAGTTTTATGGTAATGGGAGTGTGTGAGTCATAAGGGGAAATTAGGAGTATCCCAATGCCATGTTCTTTCTTATTGGTGGCACCGTCAAAGAATATTTTCCATTGGAGGTTTTTTTGGGAGGTATAAAGCATATTCTCATATGGGAACTCGAAAACCCAAACATTAATTTCTTCTATAAGGTACTCAGCGAGGTAGTTAGATATGGATCTTCCTTTCATGGTTTTTTGCGTGACAAACACAATATCAAATTCGACTAGACGCATCAACCATCGGGCCATTCGGTTGGACAGGGAAGGTTTCTCGAGCATGTATTTAATAAGATCCATTTGGGATATAAGTTTGATGGAAAAAGCACGCATGTAGTGTCGTAATTTTTGGGTAACCAAACAAGGGAGACACATGCTTTCTCCAAGGCAATGTAGTTAACTTTGTAGTCGGCCAATTTGTGACTGGCATAGTAGATGTCTCATTTTTTATGGACTCTTCAAGGTATTGGTCTAGAAAAGCTCCAATTGCGGTGTCTGTTACGATTAAGTATAAGAGTAGGGGAAGACTAGGCTGTGACGGCATGAGTACCGGAGGTCGGGTTATATATTGCTTGATTCGGTTAAAGGCTTCCTAAAATGCTCCCTTCGAAACATTAGTTGAATCCTTTCGTAGGATTTTGAAGATGGGTTCACAGATAGAAGTCAACTGGCTAATGAACCGGATAATATAATGTAATTTTCCAAGTAATCCCCAAACTTCCTTCTCCATTTGGGGTGGTGGAATTGTGAGTATGGCTTTCAGTTTAGCAGGTTCTGCTTCTATCCCTTTCTCACTAACCATGAATACCAAAAGCGTTCCTTTGGCTATTCCAAAAATACATTTCTATAGGTTAAGTCGCATCTAGTATTGCCTTAGTCGCTCGAAGAACTTTCAGAGAGCGAAACATGAATTTTTATAGTCTTAGACTCAATAATCATATCATCCACGTATACATCAACTTCTTTGTGTATAAGATGGTTTTTGCAGCCTTCTAGTAGGTAACCCATGTATTTTTTTTTAAACCAAATGGCATAATTGGGTAACAGAAGGTTCCCCAAGGGGTGATGAATACGATTTTCTCTTCATGATCCTGATGCATATTGATTTGATTATATCTGGAAAAACAGTCAATAAATGACTTAAGAGCATGGTTGTCCATGTTGTCCATAATCACGTCAAAATTGGGTAGCGAATAATCATCCTTCGGAAAGGCTTTGTTCAAGTGTCGGTAGTTAACGCACATGCGAACCTTTCCTTTGAATTTTGGCACGGGTACTATTAACATACAAAAATGGAGGTAACAAATAATAAGAGAAACAATTGATAAAAAATGATTATCGTAAAGAATGAGGGTGAGAGACAGTGAGAACACAAGGATTTTACATGGTTCAACCCTTAAATTGGAAGCCTACGTCCGCGGTGTTAATATTGCATTACTTTGCATGGTTACAGTTTTGGGTTTTCTTGATACAACTCCAGATTTAAGAAGGTATCAAAAAGTAGTTCCATTCACGTATCTGTATGCTATTTATATGTGGATGTTAGATATTTACAAAGAGATGGAGTGACCTTATAATTTGGGCAGTTACATCTATATACAAATTTATTATGATGTACACCTGCATGCTCTGAGATGCAGAACTGTTTTGATGATGAGACCTTCGGATAATCATGAGGTAACCAAACTTAACAGTTGTGATTCCACGTATTTGAAAAGGTATGTTTGGTGTGTAAATGTTCACAGGGATGTATGTGTATCTTATCTTAAGGTAAAAAAGAGGTCCGAGCACTCCAATTACTGAGACGGTCTCTTTAGGTGATAAAGTCAAGCACATTTCGTATGTCCTCCAAGCTTAGTGGGATTTATTCTACCTCAAGATTATGTAGGTATAATAGAAATCCCCCAAAACTTTTGGCACAAATATCTCAATATGATACCTGATGAGGGGGAAAGGTGTTATGTGATGCTCATACTTTGCTGGTTGAAGGCGGATCACCTTGGTCGGCTTACCTCGTGGTCGGCTCATCTTGGTTAGCACCTCGTCGTCAGCTCATCTTGGTTGGACAAAGTCCGAGAATATTTTATTCCAATTTCTCATGATGTGTCAAGGACACATGTCAGGAAATTGAAGATCTTTATTCTTAATGATGGCGACTGATCATTTGCGCTGATACTCTGTATCGTCATTTCAATTTTCTATAGATTTGTTAATTTTTATATGAAGCATCTATTCAATATTTTTATCAAGGGTATAATTACATGCTACTTCTTTCGTTTGCTTTCACATAGAATATTTTTATAGAGTTGAAGAGAGAGAGAGCCTTTGAGCCTCATTTCCATCATTGTGAAAGATCAATTGTTTCTGGTTCCAAATTCTTGAGCGCCTTATGCTCCATACTCTATAGCTTATTCTGCCATATCTAAATTTAACATGTAAGCCTTTCTTTGCTTTATCTAGGGTTTAATCATTCTAACATTTTATTGGTTGATTTTTGTTGTTTACCTTGGTGGTTGCTTTATTTAGACGGACATTGAGTTGGTTGGCTTAGGTTTAGCTGACTTAGTTTTTAAGGAAACGTATGAAATTCCCCCCTCACATCTAGAGAGTTTACGAGTTTTTCAGAAGTCTAGAACAAGATCACCCTAGTATCACTAAAAGGAGGTTTCCCCATCCTATACAGGTCATTAGACTAGAGGAGGAGCCCGATCATCCCAATTTTACCCCTAACTCTCCTTTTAGTTGTTGTGCCTCCATTGACCCAGGTGCTCCTTATATTTCTTCCTCTGTTTTAGAAACCCCTTACTTTATCCCTTTTGTTAGTGAGGGTGAGTTTCCCAATACTATTTTTGTGGATCTGTTAAACTAGGATTCCATATTTGAGGATCCTGCTATAGATATCGCTAAGGATAATCGGCCAAAAAGTGTGGGACCCAACCTTTCTATAGTAGGGTCTCTTGCCAAGGCTTCTGGGGACGATGGAGATCTTATTGGTTCTTCCAGTAATTATAATCCCTTGAAGACAGATGCCCATTGGTATTAATGTACGGTGACTTAAGAATATCTTGAGGCCATAAGAGAGAGATGCGCCTTTCCTATAGCCATTCAAACCAGAATTCCAGACATTTGTGAGAGGTGTTACTCTATCCGAGACTCAGAGGAAATTTTACTTCCTTTATGGGCCCCTCCAGGTTACGGAGTGAGGGGGCTATTTATCCTACCATTCATTCCATTTTGAGAGGCTACGTAGTGACCTTAACCCAACTGCCTCCCAATTCATATAGAACTATTCTGGGGGCAATGATGTTCTGCAAATCTCTGAGAGGGTTTGACTTGACGGGAAGCTTTTTAGGTATGTCTATAGCTTGAAAGACAATGCCAAAGCCCCGTTTATTATTATTTTTCTTCACAAAAACCTTAGTATAGGATGTCCACAGTGGTTCAATCTAGTAGTCACGATTAGAAAGGTTCATATGTGTTTATCAAGGGAGATTGGGAATTTAGGGCCCATCAAAGGGACAAGTCTTATAGGGTACCCAAAGAATGGAGAGGGCCCAACGAAATAGGTAACACTTTCCTACTTTTGTCTTCGTATTTTCTTATTTTGCCTTACTTTACTATTCTGATATTGCTCTTATGCCTTTGTGTTTTTCAGTGAAGCGATCCCCCAGGATACCCAAGTCGTTGGTCTATATATTTATATCTTATTATGAGAAGAAACCCCCCACATTCGAGGATCTATTTACTGTAGACAAGTTTATTTCTGTTGGGTGTCACATTATTCCAGGTGGCATGATACCCTTGGAGTTTGAAGTGCACCTCGATGGTTAGGTGGATAGAGAAACTCACTTTGAGACCGGTGACCAAGCTGTTGGGGAATGTAGCTTAGAGGTAAGAGGTTGTAACATCAAATTGTTTAAACTTTTCCTTACTTGGTTATTCGTACTGATACATATTAGTTCACTTATCTTTCCAGGTAGGGAAGAATATCCTTTTGAAGAAACTCTAGGCATGGCTCCTCATTTTATTAATCTCAAAGTACTGGCTGAGGCACATTAGAAGAGAGTGAGGTCAGTCAAAAGTAGGTAGAGTTTGACCAGACAATCATTTTTTGGGAGACCGACCAAGATACTCAGCACCATGAGGTAGTTGTAGCTGCTACGGGTAGGGGAAAGCCCTCATGGAGCCTTTAGTTAGAGATAAGAGGTCGAGAGTAGATGAATAAGATAGTTAGCCTCTCCACAAGCTTATGAGGAGAATCGATCATGCGCTTGAACCTAGATTTGAATCAGGCTCTCGACACATATCTAGATATGGAAAGGTTTTAGAGTTTGACTTCGACCCTGAGTAAAAAGTCACATATGAGGATTTGAAGTCTGACCCCGACTCTGTCTTCTATCATGCAAAAAATGCCTTGGACCTTCTCGACTACTGGGGTCATATGAAGGACTTTGAGTTCTTGCATTATTTTAACCTTGATTACTTATGAACCCTGGGCCAACACCGACTATCTTTGGTACGTATTTCCTATTAATTCTCAATGACATATTTATAAGTGTCCTATTGTTATACTATGATAATGCTTTATTGCTTGTGGCCTAGGCATCCACGGATTGTACCCTACTACGAGGGAAATCCCTTATTAACCACATAGCTTACAACGAGCTGGAATAGGAGAATAAGACGCTGAAAGATAGTTGTGAGAAGGTTTCTAAGGAGTTGAAGGAGAAGGATGGGCATTTGGTGTCTAGAACTGAGGAGCTTAGCAAAATGAAGTAAGAAAATGTCACTTTCAAGGATAATTCTAATACTGATGATGCCAAGATCCAAAGCTTGAATGGTGATCTCGTAGAGGAGAAAGATAAGTATAAAAAGAGCTGTAAGTGGCTCGTAATGATTTGTTTAATGCTGGTGTTGCTATTATTAAAAACTTCATGTTATTGGAAGAATTTAACACTGAGTGTCTGGGCTATTTCTTGGACAGTTAAGAGGAGATGAAGAAGAGGGAGACCACTCACTTTCCCGATATTACTGAAATCGTGAATGGAAAGCTAGGATATGACAAGGAGGCTACCAACCTTATTGGGGAATAGGGTGACTCCTCGCCTACTGAGGGTTGAAGTGATAGATCCCTTGTGTTTATTTTTATGACTCATATTTCTTCTTGACATTGGCTCTGTAACGTAGAACATCTCTTTTTGATATAATCTTTTCTGCTCTTATATCTTTTATGATGCAGTATGTCTTATTAACATCTTATTTCTAAGAATGAAAATATTGATTGAAATGCTTCTCTTCCCGACCTATAAGGTCAAACAAAGTTCATATGTAGTGTAACTATGTATTAATACTAATATGAATGTTCATGACTAACGAGGTCGTACAAGTTTAAGCCAACCACATTGTGTTATAACTTGTGAGGTCATACATTAGACGTAATCAACTACCTCGTTCATGACTAACGAAGTCATACAAGGATTTGGTAAAACTCAAGGGTGGTGAGTTATTTAACTGTTCTCGACCTATGAGGTCGTATAGCTTTTCTATTCGACCACATTGTTCATGAACTTTGAGATCGTACATGTAGTCAACCACGTCGTTCTTGACCCGCTAGGTCATACAAGGTTTTAGTGGATCTGTGGGAACATGTTTGTTCCAACTAGAGTATTCAGGATTTATGCTGTTAACCTGGTATGATTATTTTGATGTCGTTGGTTGTGCCACTTTGTATACTTATCATAGGCATAAAAATTAATGAAACAAGATAATAAACTTCATTTTATTAATTGAAATGGTGATTTCAACATAAATTAAATAACCAACTGACTACTAATCATACTTCCTAATATTCTTCAAATTCTAGGGGGTTTTGAACTGCTCACCCTCTAAAGTCTCAATTTGGTAGGTCCCTGGCCTAACGATGCTGGTTACTCTATATGGTCCGTGCCATTTTGGCTCCATCTTGTTGTCTTTTGTATTACCTACTTAAGAATGTGGCCCTCTCTTTCCTGATGCTCACTTTTACCCTCTGGTTATTGTAGCGAGCCACCCTTTGCTAATAGGCAACCACATGCAACATTGCATTTTATCTGACATCCTCTAGCAATTTTAGGTCCAACCTACGTGACAAATCACTTATTAGGGAATCAAAATTAAGGAATCTATGACTAGGGATCCCTATTTCAGTGGGGACGACTGCCTCCGTCCAAAAGGTGAACATGTACGGTGTTTGTTGTCTGTGGAGTCATTTTTTTATTATGTCAAAGATCATCCTATTGGTGACTTCGGTTTGAACGTTGCAGTGTTGATGCCTTGGTTCCTAGTGTAGCTTTTGAATTTTGGATATGGTGCAGTAGTCTTCTGACGTGACCACAAATGTGTATCTAGTGTTCGTGCTGATATAGGCTCATGTGCAAGCCTGTCATGTTAGTAATAAACCCAGTAAGTCGGGATCGTCTCCGTAGGGAAATAGGACGAACGAAGTCGTAACAACGTTGGAAAGATTGAGAACCCTAACTTGATTCTAAAAAAGAATGAAAAGGTGATTACAGGAGATGGACTAACTACAAGTAGAAATAATAAGAAAATTACCCACAGAATTTAGAAATAAATTAAAAGCTTTTTGACCTACTTAAAAGAATTGAAAACTATAGTGAAAAGTGCAAGTGAGAAAAGTGAGTCAGGATACACTCCTTCAACCCTATTTCATTTATCAATGTTAAAACTTAATTCGGAATTGAAATATCTGAGTAAACCCAGTCTTTAGTACTCCCAATCAATAGATATATGAGGGATGATAGCCCGCAACGTACATAATCAAGAGACGAGTAAAGCAGTGTTGTCGTGGTTACACGCGCGTTGCACTCTTAAGCATCTTGGTTACCTAGGTAGACGAGATCAGAAGTCTCACAACAGTTGTGATCGCCATACGACACGATTAACTCAGTTATTTAATTCAAAATCAAATTTTATGCATTCATCAAGAACATCGGGTTGGATTCGTGCAACCCAGCCCTTTGAAAATTAACCGGACATAATAAAACAAGAAGAAGTCATAATTTTAATAAAAGAAGACATCTTAACTAGTAACTTAGAATTACGAAGAGTGAAATTATTAACTATTCAGTTAACTAAAGCAATTATGAAAGAAAAAATGGAATGAATTTAATTAAATTGCAGAAGCTTGAATCAAATCTAAATGAAAACTCTTAAAATAAAAACTACGGTTTTTATTGTTTCTCTTCAAAACTAATAAAAAAATATCCTCTGAAAATTTAATTGGAATCACCCCTAAAAATTGATTAGAAGCCTCCATAATATCTGGGAGGACATTGAAATATATACATTACGAAATTTGCAAAAGTTGGAGTCATGAAAGACTCTAGTTGGAACAGGATAATTACAAATTTCGAACCCCGGATTGATCTATCTAAAAATTTCGGATCGATCTGCCTGATGACCGGATTGATCCTTTTTTTATTTCAAGCGGATCGATCCTTTAAATATGCCTGATGTAGTGAATTATAGAGGCTGGATCAATCCTTTTTCAATTCTAACCGGATTGATCTGCCTGAAACCGGATCGATCCTCTTATGGTAGAAAATGGTTTGATTCATTTTTTCTGACTCAACTTCTCTTCACTTTCTCCTCAACTTCGGATGACCATAACTTCTTCATCGTATCTCGGATTAAGGTACCATTTTTTTTTCTAGTGTTCCTGTAATTGAAATATATACACTTGAAAATTAGTAAAATTCCCTTCAACTCTCCATTTCTTAGTTTCTTTCACTGTTTTGAGTTCTCTTTCGAACTAACTCGCATGAAATACCTGCAAAACACATAAAAGATACACAAAATACGAAATACTTACCAAAAACGATTAGTAGCATAAATATGAGATAAATCCAAGCCATTTACAGTGCATGGGAACATAAAAATACCGAAATTAAGGGGATAAATGTGAAGAATTTATGCCTAATCATCGTCAAAGTCTTAGTTGTCAAAATGTGTGTCGTAATGTAAAAGAATCAAAACATGGTACAACTCTAAAATGGGATAGAGTACCTCTTTCGCGGGCGAGTGATTGCATTTAGCGTATGCAACAAGCCTTTAAACCTCTAGGTTACCCTAGTAGGACGAGTTGTGTCTCGTGAGGGCTTGTAGTGAATATACCAACAAAATTCGTTATTGACTCAAAGAAAAATCAAAATACTTAAAAATTGTACAATTTAAACTCCCCAAAAATAGTCACCTTAAAATCATATTCACAAGTCTGAAGTCATAGTGTGTGTGCACGAAGTCGAAAATCGAACCACTAATTTCCACCGATTGATCACTACGTTACTTTTCAAAAATTCTCTTTGATTTTAAAATATCACTGAATGCTCTCATAAACGAATCACTCGAAATGTAGCTATTTCCCTTGGTATGCGTGATATAAGGAGTAAATGTAATGGAACAAAAGTTCATGCATAGAATTATAAAGGACGAAAATTTATGGGTGAAAATATCTCTTCATCGGAATACGGTTATTGGGAAACGAGAAACATCATCTCTTTTTCATGCCATGTAATCTCTTTTATTATCTTTTGTGCCTTAGCTCTCCACGCGATAGACAATTTCACAATTCGAACTCGGTTAGGACTTTCTTGTGTTTAAGGTGTAATTGGGTAACATGGAAATGGTTGGGAAATCTAGAACTGAAAAATTTTCTTATGTTGCCCGTTAGTGCTTTTTGGGTGTTTGCTCATTTTTTCTTCTATTTATCACACACTTTTCTTTTCTTGCTATTTTTGTTGAGCATTCTTCTATTTTTTTCTTGCCCCTTTTGTTTGCATTTTTCGGACTTAAATTCTGACTTTTTCCATTTTTCACAATTCCGAGCTAATTGGGTTTTTCGGGTTATCAAACGAAAAGGAAAAAATTATTCGTCTAAAATTGGGTTGAAAAGGGATGAATTTTTAACGACTTTTTACGGCTAATCTTTTTGGGGACCAAACGAGGGCCTACTTCATTGTCCAAATTTCTAAATCTTTTACCATATGAATTTTGAGATTAATTTAGTTTAGAGATATTTAGTGTGCGTTATTCAAGATAATATCTCACAAATTTTCCATAACCGATCAAAACAATAACATAGAGGTCATCAACAACTTATTAAAACGCTGAAAATAACATTGAGTTAGTCATAAACTCAAACTGATTTAAAAACTTGAAAAAATCGATAGGCTTGAAATCTCACGGGGTTAATTAATCGCCACACTTATTCGTTAAGTCGTCAATTTTTTCTTAATTTCCATCTTTGGTCAACTTTGGCATTGTGCATTGGATTTTTACAACTTGAGACAAAAAAATGTGACATTTTTGAAGCTTTTAAAATCCAATTTGTATTTATTTTGAAGAAAAATATTTTTGGACTTTTCAAAAAATTTTAATATTTTTTTTTTAAATTTCTGGGCATTTTTTAAAATTTGTGAAGCTTTAGAAAGATGCGCTTGTCACCCCCCTAACTTAGACTTTTGCATTTTCCTCAATCAAAAGGACTAAAATCTAAAATAAGCAAAGCAAGAAGTGCGAGAAATAAAACAAACAAATATTTAAAATGCAAAATGACACTAACACATGACTCAATAATACAACAAAAATCACCCCATAAGCGTCGGGGGTGCGAAGACCTCTCATCTCTCCACAAACTCACTCGACCCCATAAACGGGGTTCAATGCTCTCCTTGTCTTTCCCGTCTTCATATCTTAGACCAATAATCGGAACAAGTTGGGACCTCGCCCATAGATAAGGGAAAGATCGGGAGACTCGTCGTGACTAATCGAAAAGGGATCCTCGTGATGCTTACTCAAAGTGTGGCCTACCTTCACTGACTCGGAGGGAACACCTATGTTTCTTTTAATTTTTGGAACACATGGGTTGGTATCTAAGTCGGACGAAACACAATTTTTTTTCTCAATCGCCTCTGAGACATCAAGTGGTATGGGTGGATGGTCACAAAGAAGGAATTCATCTATTTTATCTTTCCATTTGCTTTCTTCTAAGTGACTATAAGAGCCCAATATGGATTGGACTTCAATAGTAAGGATCTCATCCACCGGCCCTAATTCTTTTTCAAAGTCTTCAAGACTTATATGTCCTAATTCACTCTCTCGATAGTGTTTAGAACATTCTCTTTCTCTCTCATCTGAAGACTTCTGTGATGTGGAAGGATGGTCATTACGAAGGAATTCCTCTATTGTATCTGGCCATTCGCTCTCATCCAAGTAACTAAATGAATTCAATAACGGTTGGATTCCTACATTTAGGCTCTCATCCATATGCCAAAATTCTTTTTCAAAATCTTCCATGCTCATGTACCCTAACTTTCTCTCTCGAGTAATGTTTACGTCCTCGCTTACTCGCCCGATCTCTAACTCTGCTATTTTTCTCTCCTCTAACCACTCTCCCTCTCTCTTTCAATCGAGGTTACCACACACACCTCACCCACCTTTCTTTCATCATCAAAACTACCGCTCTCACTTGATGAAATAAGGCACACCCTAACGGCTCTCGCTTGTGGAACCTCTCATTCTCGTGTATTGTCTCTTCCATAAGATCCATTTATCGTGATTCGTACTCCTCACTCTCGGCATTGGGGATATTGAAGATATTTATTTCGAGGGTCATATTCCCGAACGTAAGTTGCATGCGCCAATTTTGAGTGTTAATTAAGGCATTAGCAGTAGCTAAGAATGGGCGGCCTAAATGACGGGGACATGATTACTAGGACCAACGGAGGGCTCCTCGTCCTAAACGACAAAATCCATCGGGAAGTAGATTGTGTAAACTTGGACAATCACGTCCTCAACGACCCCCCGAGGTATCTTGATGGAACTATCTGCGAGTCAGAGAGTTAGGTTTGTGGGCTTAAGGTCCCCCAAACCTAATTCCTTATAGATTTAATAGGGGAGAATGTTGACACTTGCCCCTAAATCTAGTAGCGCTCTCTCAATTCAATTTCCCCCCATGATGCACAACATAGTCGGTGCACCCGGATCTTTGAATTTATATGGAAGGTCACTTAATAATAATGAGCTGACGTTCTATGCTAGGAACACATTTTTCTTTACCTTTACCTTTTGTTTCACCGTAAGTAAGTCCTTAAGAAACTTAGCGTACGTGGGAACTTGCTTTATGGTGTCGAGAAAAGGTAAATTAATCTTTACTTGCTTAAGAACATCTAATTCATCTTCACGAGAGGACTCTTTGGCATGAGATACTAGTTGTTGGGTAAACAGAGCGGTTGTAGGGGTTGTCTCTATGACTTCGGGAGCACTAGTGTTCTCGTTATCACTCTCGTTCATGGAGGCATCTTTGGCCTCTTTCGTGCTGGGCGAAACCTCCTTGCCTTTAGGTGTGTCGTGCGGGAAATGTGATAGATCAACAACTTTTGCCACTATGTAGAGTGGTTATCGCAAAACATTTCTCTTGATTTGCATTAGAAATAGAGCTTACATTAGTTTGACCTTGGGGAGGTCTTCGGCCTTGAGCCGAAAAGTTACCCTTCTCTTAGACACTCAATGACGATTGCAACTACGAAATGTTCGCATTTATGTCAGTGAACATGCGCTCATATCTAGTATTGGTTGCACTTTGGGAGTTTATGAATTGGTGTATCGTGTCCTCAAGAGTTCTCTGCGGTGGAGCTGAAATTGAGTAGGGGGAGGTGGGACAACCTGTGAATATGGGTTCATCGCAGCTTGTGGTTGTCTATAGTTAAAACCAGGGTGGTTTCTCCATAAAGGGTTGTATGAGTTACTATGTGGGGCATTAAAATTTTCCTTGAACCCTTATATGGCATCCACCTGCTCGGTGTGCATGGCTTCGTAAGAGACAATTGTCGGGCTTGCCTTTGTGGAATGACCCACCTCATAGATAGCACACACCTTTTCTTTCATGACACGACTGGATCCGTAGATATCTCTTAATTGGATATCAAGTAAATCTTTCATATATCTCTGAAACTGATCAAATCGACGGTCTATTAAGGTATTACTATCCAGTTAGTATAGATCGGATGCAGTCGGAGAGATAGATGCTTGTCTATGCCGGACTTGGGTATTAGGATCAAATGTGTCCCATGCTTGAGTAGTCTATGAAATATACTTAAGATGGGCCTCAACATCACTAGTGTCTAATTCCCAAAAGGTCTTTCATACATTGCTGGCACAAGTTGTTTGGAAGCCACCGTCAACCCATTATGGAAGAAATAAATCAATTGGTATTTTTCAAAACCATGATGGGGAAACGTGTTTACCAACTCTTGAAATCGTTCCCAACATTTGTCAAAAGGTTCATTATCTTGTTGTTCGAAAGCTTGGATTTGAGTCTTAACATAGTTGGTCTTGTGCGGTGGGTAGAATTTGGAGATAAATTTGGATTGCATATCCCTCGAGGAAATAATGGAGTTTGGGGGTAGAGACCATAGCCAGGTCTTAGCTTTATCCTTTAAGGAAAAAGCGAAAACCATTAGGCTAGCGACATCCTGCGTGCAAGCTTGATCACTAAATGTGTCGCACACCTCTTCGAACTCCCTTATGTGAAGGTATGGTTTTTCCGAATCCATGACATGGAAAGTAGGGAGAATCTGTATCATCCCATTGCAGAACTGGGATTGACCGTCATTATATGGAAGTAAAATGCAACCAGGGGTGACAGTTCGTCCATGGATTTCCCTCTCCAGTACTGAAACTAGTTGCGTCAGACATCGCTCTCTCTTCAAATGGCTCGAAATACTCATTCGGTGTCCTAGATGTGTGACTTGAGGATTGACTCGGGGTGTAACTAGCAATAGAGTGCTCAGGGGTACGAGGTGGAACCCAAAGTTGTGGAATGCGAGGTGCGTGGGGACCGTCAGCGTTATACTCAACGATTGGATTTTCATGAATTCGGGTTGGAGTATTTTGAGGAGTTTGAGTTTGTTCAGAATTTTTCATCAAAGGCTTTTGATAGATGATTTTTTTTTTGTTTTTCTTTATTATTTTTTTTTTGAATTTTTTGTCTAAGCTTTAGATTGACTCGATCTAACCTAAGTTTACCTAAATCCCCAGTAACGACACCAAAAACTTGACGCGACCACAAATGTGTATCTAGTGTTCGTGCTGATATAGGCTCAAGTGCAAGCCTGTCATCTTAGTAATAAACCCGATAAGTCAGGATCGTCTCTATAGGGAAATAGGACGAACGAAGTCATAACGATGTTGGAAAGATTGAGAACCCTAACTGGACTCTAAAAAAGATTGAAAAGGTGATTATGGGAGATAGAATAACTACAAGTGATAACATTGCTTTTTGCGTATATGTCGTTGTTGATAAAAGCCAAGTTAGTCAAAAATCCTCACATACCTACAAAATATAATAAACTCAAGTGTAGAGGTAAGTAAGGGTATCAATCCACTTTCTAGGGAGTAAGCTAGAGACAAATTCAATTGTAATTCACTTTTTATTTTGTTTTTGGGCTTTTTACTTTTTCTATTTTTTTTTAGCTTTTTCAATATTAAAACAATAAGATGAGGTGAGGTCTAAACTAAACTAAACTAAATGAAAATAACTAACTAGAAAGTAACTAAAATGAAAATTAAAGTCTAAACTAAAATAAAAGATAAAGTGAGGTAAATAATTGTGAAAATAATCAAGGAGTGGGATTACACCATAAATTTTATTATTCTAATTAATTAAGTTAATTATTTGAATTCTCACAAATTAATATCAAAACTACAAATCAACTCTCGTTGCAAGTGTAATTTTAATAATAACATTTTAGAATATTAAGTTTAACACCTCACAACTCTAGAAAAATAAATCTACGCTCATTTTAATTAATCACCCGCTAGGATCGATTAATTAAAATTTATGTCAATCTTAGAAGTTAAATTTAGAGTTGAAATTCAAGTTATAATACCCCGGTTAAGAAAACCCTATCTCTAGTTCGAATCTAAAATGGGTATTATAATTAGAATTTCGATTTTCTCTCGAAAATCATTTACCCTCTCTCGAGGCGTAAATCTAAGGGTGAGGGATCAAAATTAACATTCAAAGGGACTTTTCAAGTAATTAAACTAATTAAAATAAAATAACATCAAATAAGGGTTTTACCCCTTGAAAGGGGTTTTAGCTTAACATGGTATAAAATATGACAAATTAATAATCAAGGCTACTAAAATAAAAGAGAAGAGAATAGAACAAGCAAACCAAATCTCTTTGAGAAAGTTGAACTCTACTCTTCCACATTGAAGCATACAATCCCTCCAATTGAGCATCCAAATGCTTTGAAAATAATTATTCACTCAATTAACTCTCTTACAATATTTAATCTCATAAATATCTAACAAAAATAAAGAGAATAAAATAAAACTATATACAAATGGTGTTTTTCTCTACAATTCTCTCTCTAAAAATTCCTATCTCTAAGCTCTTTTTTTTCTTTGATGATCTTCTTCTTCAATTTATAGTAGGCATGGAGCATGGGGGTAAAAAGGGAATTGACTATGGTGAACATGTGGGAAAGCTGAGAGCACATGTGTATGGGAGTGTGAGGATATTTGGAAGAGGGAATAAAAATGTGATATTGCATATGAGGGTAATTTGGGTAAAAGGGGATAAGTTAGTTTTAAGTGGACACATGGGTTTTTCTTGGCACATGTGGGATATGTTTTTGGTCTTTGGTTTGTTTGACATTTGGTAACATCGTGACTTAGGAGAATTGGGTATTTGGCTTTGAACAAGGAAAATGGGTATAGGGTGAGATGGGTTTAGGTTGAAGAAGGAAATGGGTTGGCCGGAGATGGAGGTGAAGGTTTTGTCGGCGGCGCGGGTCGGAGCTGGAGAGTTGCCGAAGAGAGAGGGGGCAGCGGCCATAGAGGTGCTGCGGGGTAGGGGCAGCGCGCCGGAGGTGAAGGAGGGGCGGTCGCGTTGTTCCGGGTTGGTGGCTGGCCGAGGTCGCCGGATGAGTGGTTTCCAGGCAGTTGGTGTCTCCGGTTTCGTTTGGGGACGGATCCTTGTTTTCCGGCCGGAGCGAGTGGGGAACGGGACACGGTCATCGGAGTTTGGGTGTGGGCTGCTCGGTTTTCAGACCGGAGCAGGTAAGGGGAGTGCGCCGGCGGGGTTCTGATCGGAGGGACTGTCGCCGACGGTATGGAGTCGACGCCGGTAGAGGGTTGCCGCCTGCGGCTTAGGCAGGAGGTCGGTCAGAGGGCAGGAGGGTAAGGTGAGTTTGTGGTTTTAATGGAGTTAGGGTTTTTGGTGGGTATAATGGAGGTGATGGACGATGAGAGAGAAGAGTGAGAAGGTGAGAGGTTAAAGAAGAAGTGGGATGGTTAGTGTGTAGATGAGTGTATAGTAAGTTGGGTGAGGGTGAGGGTGAAGGTGAGGGTGTATTAGGGTGTAGGATAGGGTGTGTCTTTGTGTGTGTTTAATTTGAACCCAACTAAAAAAATCTAACTAATAAAAAAATAAATTAATAAAATAAAAACCTAAAAAAAATAAAATCCTATTTAAAATAAAACAAAGACGCAATTAAAAATGAAACTAGAAAGAAATAAAAAATAAAATCTAATAAAACTTAAAATTAAAATCTTAAAAAGAAAATGTAAAAACTAATAAATAAATTAAAATCCTAAAAATTAAAATCCTAATAAAATAAAATAAAACTAAAACTAAAAACTAATAGAATAAAAATCAAAAATAAAATAAAATCAAATCAAATAGAAAAATAGAAAATCAAACCTAAAAATTGTAAAATAATCCTAGAGATTCTAAATAAATCTAAAATTAATCCTAAAAATAGAAATGACTCAAACTAAAAATCTAAAAAATAATAAAAGGGCAAATTAGACACACACGGGGTTCGGGGTAGGTTTACGCTAGGTTTAGGCTCGGGTAAGGTTACGGGACAAGGGTATTAGTTCCATAAAATGCGCAATTGTCTTGATTTAAGTGTTTGAGCTCTCTAATGCACAATTTGACCTACAAAATACACATTTAAGCGCATAAGATCCATATTGTCGAGAATTAGCAACTAAAGTACGCCTATTCGGGGTATAAATTGTACAGTTTTGGGTGCTTATCAACAAGCAGAAATAAAAAGAAAATTACCTATAGAATTTAGAAAAAATTAAAAGCTTTTTGACCTACTTAAGAGAATTGAAAACTGTAGTGAAAAGTGCACGTGAGAAAAATGAGTCAGGATACACTCATTCATAGGGGTGTTCACGGGTCGGTCGGTTCGGTTTTGATCGGGTTTTTTGGGCCGAACCGACCATGTCGGTTTTTGGAGGAGGAGAACCGAACCGAACCGAAAATGCTGAAAAACCGAACCGAACCGAACCGAATCGGGTCGGTTTTTGACAGGGCCGGTTCGGTTTTCCCGTCGGTTTTTGACAGGGCCGGTTTTATACAGGGCCGGTTCGGTTTTTTTCCTTATTTTAATAAAAAATATATTTTTTTAATACCTAATATAAATATAAAATTAAAAACTATAATATAATATGTCAAGACTAATATAAATATAATATAAAATATAAAATTAAAAAGTATAAAAATTAAATCGGTTCGGTTCGGTTCAAAATCGGTTTTTTTATGCCAAAACCGAAAACCGAACCGACCCTGTCGGTTTTATACCTGATTAAACCGAACCGAACCGACCCTAAAAATAACCCGGCCCGAAAATTTTCGGTTCGGCTCGGTTTTGTCGGTTTGTCGGTTTGGTCGGTTTTTTTGCACACCCCTACTCATTCAACCCTAGTTCATTTATTAATATTAAAACTTAATTTGGAATTGAAATATCTTAGTAAACCCAGTCTTTAGTACTCCCAAGCATTACATATATGAGGGATCGTAGCCCGCATCATACAAAATCAATAGACGAGTAAAGCAGTGTCGTCGTGGCTACACGCGCGTTGCACTCTTAAGCATCCCGGTTACCTAGGGTAGACGAGATCAAAAGTCTCACAACAGTTGTGATCGCCATACAGCACGATTAACTCAGTTATTTAATTCAAAATCAAATTTTACGCATTCATCAAGAACATCGGGTTGGATTCGTGCATCCCAACCCTTAGAAAATTAGTCGGACATAATAAAACAAGAAGAAAGCATAATTTTAATAAAAGAAGACATCTTAACTAGTAACTTGGAATTACGAAGAGTGAAATTATTAACTAATCAATTAACCAAAACAATTATGAAAGCAAAAATGGAATGAATTTACTTGAATTGAAGAAGGTTGAATCAAATCTAAATGAAAACTCTTAAAATAAAAACTAGGGTTTTTATTGTTCTCTCTTCAAAACTAATTAAAAAGCTCCTCTAAAAACTAATTAGAAGCCCCCTTAAAAACTGATTAGAAGCCTCCCTAATGTCTGGGAGGGCAGTGAAATATATACACTATGAAATTTGCAAGAGTTGGAGTCATGCAAGACTCTAGCTGGAATAGGATAATTACAAATTTCTAACCCCGGATCGATCTGCCTAAAAATTTCAGATCGATCCTTTTTTTATTTCAAGCGGATCGATCCTCTAAATATGCCTGATGCAGTGAATTCTAGAGGCCGGATTGATACTTTTTGAATTCCAACCGGATTGGTCTGCCAGAAACCGAATTGATCTTTTTATGGTAGAAAACTGATCGATCAGTTTTTTCTGACTCAACTTCTCTTCATTTTCTTCTCAAATTCGAATGACCATAACTTCTTAACCATAGCTCGGATTGATGTGTCGTTTTTTCCAGTGTTCTTATAATTAAAATATCTAAAACTTTCTAGTTGGCCCCACCTCCGGTATAAGGCTTCAAAATTATGAAACTGCCCTTCAACTCTCCATTTCTTGGTTTCTTTCACTGTTTTGAGTTCTTTTTCGCACTAACTTGCATGAAATACCTGTAAAACACATAAGAGATACACAAAACATGAAATACTTGCAAAAAAGGATTAGTAACATAAATATGAGATAAATCCAAGCTATTTACAATGCACAGCAACATAAAAATACCAAAATTAAGGGGATAAATGTGAAGAATTTATGCCTAATCATCGTCAAAGTCTTAGTTGTCAAAATGTGTGTCGTAATTAGTGATAAATGTGAAGTTCATGCCATAGAGACATATGATAATTTTCCAGATAAACTAAAATACCCTTTCACATGGCATATCTACTAAGGGATCGACTTCCACCCATTTTGTAAAGTAGTCTACTTCCACCACAAGGTATTTGTACTGTCCTTTTTTCTCGACAACGATTCGACCACGTTTATACCACACATGGCAAATGGAGAAGGTGACACAATCGGGGTTAATGGAGACCCTAGGGAACGTTTGATCTTTGCGAATAGTTGACACTTATTACATCTCCTTGCGTAATTTGCACAGTCTTCTTTCATGGTCGGCTAGTAGTACCCTTGGGTTCCTATTTGCTTAACCAACGATCTACTGGCTAAATGTGCCCCCACAGCGTCCTTTGTGTACCTCATTAATGAGCTTGTTAACTTCTTGTGGATTAATACATTTTAGAAGTGAGATGGTGTACCCACTCCTATGCAATACTCCTGCTTCCAAAACATACTGGGTTGCCTTATAGCATAGCTTTCTAGCTTCGTATGAATCTCTCGGAAGCTTTTCATCTTCAATGTACGCCCATATGGGATCCATCCATGAAGGTCCCAGGCTCATCTCTGCTACTTAAAATGGCGAATCGATGCTCATCTGTGCAAGAAATTTGATTGGTATGGTTCGTTTTAGCGATGTTCTAGTTATTGAAGCTAATCTGTATAGGGCGTGTGATCGTACATTTTCCAACTTGGGGATTCTCAACACTTTTGCTTTTGTGAATCTTCCTAATCTCTATTGAACTATAGATAGGTAACTTTCCATGAATTCCTCCTTAACTTCATAATATTCCCCATATATGGTTGACAACCAGATGGGAATCTATGTATACTGTAATATGCTTAGTGCCTATGGACGTTGCTAGGCCGAGCGCTGCTATTAGGGCCTCATATTCTGCCTCATTATTGGAGGCTTCAAATTGGAAGTGCAAGGCGTATTCCATATATATATATCATTTGGTGTGGTGAGTATCCCTTCCGAATAGGATGATCCATCGACATATAGCTTCCATATTGGGCAAAGTGGTGTGAAGTCGCCTTCCTCCATTTTCCCATACTTAAATAGTCGGTGAGACTCGTTGTGGTGTCCCTTTTCTCCTATGGCAAAACCCTTTTCGTGAAGAGTTTTCTCTGAGTTTCCATGCCCGTGGTTTCTACCAGGCATGGTGGTTCGTTACTAGAGGTAGAGATCTATCCTGGAGGAGTATGCTCTGCCGATTTATGCTCGTAAGTGGACTCTCCAATGAAGTCTGCCAATACTTTCCCCTTTATTTTGGTCCTTGGCGCATACCAAATATCGTACGCACTTAGATCCACCGCCCATGCCATGAGATGACCAGACTTTTCAGGTTTTTGTATGAGTTGCCATAGTGGTAAGTCAGTGTAGATCACTATAGTGGGAGCTTGGAAATACGGCCTCATCATATGTGAGGCTTCCCTTAGTGTGAGGGTGAGCTTCTCCATTTATGGATATCAAACCTCGACCCTTGTTAGGCTCTACTGTCATCATAAATAAGTTTTTGAACCCCTTATTCTTGCCTTACCAGCGTCGAGCTGACGGCTGATTCGGATACTACAAGGTACAAGTATAGTCTTTTTCCTATGACAAGTCACGAAAGGAGGGGCAGGGAGTCCATATATCACTTCATTTCTATGAATTCGTGTTCTCACTATTTGTTCCATTCAAAATACTTTTGCATCACTTTAAAAAAGGTAAACACTTGTTAGTAGCTCTTGAGACGAACCTGCTAAGCGTTGCAACATGCCCAGTTAGTCTTTGTACTTCTTTCTCCATTGTTAGAGGAGTCATGTTGAGAAGGGCCCAAATTTTGTTAGGATTGGCTTTGATCCCCTGCTGGTTTATAATAAAACCTAAGAACATCCCATCCTTCACTATGTAGATGCACCTAGGGGGATTCATCTTTATTTGATATTTCTCTAATTTTTCAAAGGTCTGGCCAAGGTCCCTGATGTGATCATGGTTGCCACCTTGCTCATAGTGATAATGTCATCAATGTAGACTTCCATAGTATCCCCCTATTTGGTCCTCAAAGACTTTGTTTACCAATCTATGATAGGTAGCGCCTGCGTTCTTGAGGTCGGACGACATGATATTGTAACAATAGGTGCCTCGATGGGTTGTGAAGGAAGTTTTTTCTCTGTTTGAGTACTTCATTTGAATCTGGTTGTAATCGAAATATGAATCCATGAAACTGAGCAGCTAGTGGCCTAACGTGGCTTCGACAAACTGATCAGTACTCGACAGTGGCAGGCTTTGTTCAAGTCGGTGAATTCGACGCAATCCTCCACTTGTAGTTTTTATTTCATACCATAACGACATTGGCCAACCATTTTCGGTATATGAATTCGTCAATAAAGTTAGGTTTTTGCAATTTAAGGAATTCATTATGAATAGTCTGATTTTTGCTAGCATCGAAAGCTCTTTATTTCCGCTTGACCCGTTTGGCGCCCTGCATTACATTTAATTCGTGGCACAAAAAGTCAGGATCTATTCTCAACATGTCGTCATGGCTCCAAGCAAACACTATTTTGGATTGCCTCAAAAATCTGATAAGTTCTTTCTTCAAAGGAGGAACCAATGATGACCCGATCTATACTTTTTTTATCTGGGTGGCTATCGTCAATTGGGTCTATCTTGATGTCTTCGACAGGTTGCCCTTTGACTATTTGCCTCAATTTACTTGTCACGGACTTGTCACGGTCAATGACCGTGACAATTCTTTAAATAATTGTCACGGTCAATGACCGTGACACGACCGTAACAATGTTAACAGCAAAAACCCTTTCCCCCTTCTTTTTTCCCTCCCGCGCCGTTCCCTCCCTCTCTCTCTCTCGATGCTGCTCTCTCTCTCTCTCTCTCTCTCTCTCTCTCTCTCTCTCTCTCTACTTTCAGGTTTAATTTTCTCTCTCTCTCTCTCTCTCTTCCATTTATATATATGTTTGTGTGTATATATATGTGTGTATGTGTGTATATATGTGCGTGTGTGTGCATGTGTGGGGGGTGGGGCTGGGGGGGTAGGGGGTGAGGCAGGGTGGGGCAGGGTGGGGGCAGGGTGAGGGTAGGGGGTTAAAAATGTAAATAAATATGTACTTTTCTATAAATTTCCAAAAATAATATCCAAAAATGTAAATGTAAATAATATCCAAAAATATAAATTTGTAGTAATTGTCATCCGAAGTTACTAAAAGCATCCGAAGTTTAAAAAGCATGAAAAATAAAATATTTTTTAAGATTTGTGGTGAATAACTAAAGTTAAAAAAAGTATTACTTTAGTCATTAAATTACTTTTGAATTCGGGCGATGCGCGTAAATTTGTAGTAATTATCTTATAATAAAGATCAATTAGTCTATGTTGTTGAAAATTTTGATCAAATTGTTGAGCCCTTCATATTTTAAAAATGTTGTTTTTATTCCTATAGAACAGCTTAGATAGTGTGTGTGTGTGTGTGTGTGTGTGTGTGTGTATGTGGTCAATACATGAATTTATTTTTGTATTGAATTAACCCATGAATTTATTTTTGTATTTGAATTAACCCATGAATTTATTTTTGTATTTGAATTGACCCATGAATTTATTTTTGTATTTGAATTAACCCATTATATGAAACATACTTGAAATTAAATATAGTGCGCATAGATACTAGCATTCTAGTTCTTATGCGTACGCATTCAATAGCCCTTAGACCCATTCGAGAGTCATTACCCCTGTAATGAGATCTCTCGAATTGTCCTGTTTGGACAGTTTGAGACTGTATAATTTATGTATAATATTCTTATTGGCTTAAAGTTGTTACTTTTGGAGGAAGTTCTGCAGTCGTATCTTAATGTTCTCTGGGTACATACTAGATTGACAAGTGTGACTGTTATTTCAATTGACCAATTGAAATAACACTCACGCCTGCCAATCTACGTCATGTACTTGGAGAACTAAGGGGATATGCTGTCCAATTTTTTTCAAATCGTAACAATGTGCATGAGCTGTTAAATATATTATAGAAAAATGCATTCTTGAATGGGATAGGACCACTTACCCTTTAATAGGATAATTAAATGATGGGATAATTAAATAAAACATACTATAAATCTAAGTTTTGTTTACCTTTAATAGGTGTTTAGTTGTGGTAGCTGTGATGGGATATCCGAAATACAAAGAGTGGATGGGTGAGACTAATAGAATGAGGGATGTGTTTCGCAGAGGTGCTAACGAATTTGTGAAATATGAAAAGAGATGTCGTAATGATGAAGAGTTTCCGTGTCCGTGTGCTAGGTGTTAGAATGGTAAGGTGTTTGAGTGAAAAACAGTTGAACTACATTTGTTAAGATTGGGTATGCAAGATAGTTATCGATTTTGGAGTTTTCACGGTGAATTGAAAGTTCCTTTTGTCCCCGACCAACCTTCACAACAACCTTCAACAAGTAGAATAGATGTAGAAGGGGACGACATAGATCATAATATGTTAGAGGATTTAGTTGATGATGCGTACGGAGTTTATGAAGCTGAGGAGAATGAGGTTACTGATGATGTAGAAGATTCAAGTGCTCGTGAAGATAACACGATAAAACTTGACGATGACTACCAAAGTTTAAAATTTAAGGCGACCCAACCGTTATACTCTGGCTGTGAGAAAGATCAAACAACTTTACATGCCATGGTTGGTTTGCACAGTTTGAAGACGCAGTACGGTTTGTCTGGAAATAGCGTGACGGGAATTCTGAAATGGGTGAAGGGCTTATTACCCAAGGTGAATACACTTCCAAATAGCTATCCTGTTATGAAGAACAGTTTGAAAGGTTTGGGAATGAAGTATAAATCGATTCATGCTTGTGTGTATGACTTCATACTATACCGAAAGGAGTATGAAAATCTCGATCGTTGTCCGGTATGCGATGAACCTAGATATATCCAATCTACTAGTAAGGAAGGCACAAGCTCAAAAGTGCCTCAAAAAGTATTGAAATATTTTCCCGTTGGGACTAGATTAAAGCGATTTTTCACAGTACCATGGATTGCAGAGGAAATGACTTGGCATGCTAGGGCAGAAGTAGGGGGTAATATCATGCGTCATCCTATTGATTCTACTGCATGGCGGAGGATGAATTTTGAGTATCCCGATTTTGCTCGAGAACAACGCAACATTCGTTTGGCTATATCAACAGATGGTTTCAATCCATTTGGAAATCTAAGCACCAATCAGAGTGTATGGCCAGTGATCCTAGCCCCACTCAACCTCCCTCCTTCACAGTGTATGAGACCTGAATTTTCGATGATGGCTTTATTGATACCTGGGCCAAAGTCACCAAGTGATGACATTGATATCTACCTGGCCCCTTTGGTAGAAGAATTAAATGAGTTGTGGGAAGAGGGTGTGCAATCATTTGAATCTTTTAGAAAAGAAGAGTTTACGCTGAAAGCTATGTTGATGTGGGTAATTCATGATTTTCCAGCTTATGGGACATTATCCGGATGTGTAGTACATGGTTATTTGGGGTGTCCTATTTGTGGAGAGGAGACTGAATCTCTTCGTCTATCCTCTAGCTTAAAAAATGTATACCATTTCCACAGGAGGTTTTTACCCCCAGCTCATAGTTTCAGATTTGAGAAAGGTTCCAATTTTTTATTGGGCGGAGTTGAACATAGGCTATCGCCGAGACAACTTTCGGGTTCAGAAATTGAAAGTAAATCTTCTGAATGTGGCCCAAATATGCCAGGTAAGAATCCCAAATTTAAGAATGTCAAGCATAAGAAGACCCCAACTGGGAATGAAACTAAGATAAGAAAGGCATGGTCTCGGAGGTCAATTTTATTTGACTTGCCTTATTGGAAGAAAAACCCGGTGCGTCATGTATTGGATGTGATGCATGCAGAGAAGAACTTCGCTGAACATATTGTGGGTACTTGCCTTGGGGGGAGTCATTCGAAGGATGGAGAAAATGCATGAAAAGACCTTAAAACGTTAAAACTTAAACCACAACTATGGTTGAAAGAAGATAGTAGGGGAAGGACAATAATTCCCCCTGGTGCGTTTACTTTGACGAGTGAGGAAAGGAAGGTGCTTTTAGACACAATATATAATTTGAAGGGCCCATCTACTTTTTCGTCCAACTTGCAAAGGATTGTGAATTATGTTACTCATGATTTACATAAGTGTAAGTCCCACGATTGGCATGTGAACATGCAATTGGTTCCTCTATTGTTTAAGCACTGTTTATCCAAGCACAAGGATTTGCGTAGGGCTATTACGAAAATTAGTATTACCTTCTCCCTCTTGTGTGAGAAGGTAGTGAATCGAGAACACATAGTGGCCGCAAAATTGGCTGTGAACGAAGCGATTTGTGTATTGGAGAAGTACTTTCCCCCAGCATTCTTTGACATAAGTGTTCACTTGTTGGTACACCTATGCGACGAGGCACTTCTTTGTGGTCCAGTTAGATATCGGTGGATGTATCCGTTTGAAAGATTGATGAAAGTTTTTAAAGATTACGTCAAGAATACGCGATATATTGCAGGATCAATTGCAGAGGAATACATCACCGTGGAGTCATCAATATATACTCGGGAATATATGCCTGACTCGACCAGCGTTGATGACACTGATGAATTCCTCGATGATGGTGGTAATGTGATGGGAAAATGAGTGAAATTAACGAGTTTGCAACATGAACAAGTAGCTCGTTATCTATTTGACACACATGAAGATGTCGAAGAATGGAAAAAGTAAGTTTCGAATATTATAATGTTTAACATTATGTTAGATTATTTTATACATGATTAATTTTGTAATATGCAGTAAATATGAAGCCTGTGAGAACAATAAAAGACGAAAAACAATGGTACAATCAGACAGCGAATTTAGGCTATGGTTGACACAAGAGGTAATTATAATGAAAATAGTCGTTATATAACGTTACATTACACTCAAATTTTACCACTAATATAATTAATTTATCTACATTCTCAGCTCCTAAAGATGGGTGATGCGACATCAAGGCTTGCTCGTCTAGCCACTGGACCCTTGTTGGTGGCACAAGAGTACAAAAAGTATCGATTGAACGGTTACATTTTTGGCGCTAAAGTGTATGAGGAAAGTACAAATGTACAGAACTCGGGAATTTCATACAAGGCTCTTACTTTCTTTCGAGCGAGCGCAAAAGATAAAAACCTCGTTGAAGCTGAAATGACTTACTATGGTGTAATCCAAAATATATTTGAATTGGATTATATAAGCTTCAAAGAGGTTGTATTTTACTGTGAATGGGTAAGAGTTGAGGATAAAAATGCTTGTAAAGTTGATCCTGTCACCAATTTGATCATGGTTGATTTGTCCAAGTTGAAGAGCAACGACCACGTGAGCGATGAGCCGTTTGTTTGTGCATTTCAAAAGGTTAAGCAAGTGTTTTACTCGGAGTATATCAACAACGAGCCGTGGTCAATTGTCCAACACGCGCCAAGGCGTCTAAATAGTAGTGTGGATGACTTGGCTGCTCCTACCGAATATCAATCCATTTTTGATGATAACCCGAATTTGAAACAATTTTTCAATTTGTAATAAATATTTCAATTTGTACCGAAACATCCATTTTTAATGCTTTTACTTGATCTGCACTTTATCATTTTCACTCTTGTGTAGTGTGCGTGTGTGGAGAGGAGATTAATACATAAATATTCCAACTACATCTAAGTTTTGTTTATACTAATCCATGAATATACGCTTCTTACCTTTAATAGGTGATTAGTACATAGTTATGTGGGGTGTCCTATTTGTGGAGAGGAGACTGAATCTCTTCGTCTATCCGAACACTAAGAAATTCCATAATCCTATGGAGCGATGCTCTGCAAATTCCTCCCAACCGTTATGTAGCCAAACATCACCAGTTGAAGTTGTCAATTCCACCCCACCACTTGGAACTTCTAGAAAAACATGGGAGACCATTGAAAGGTGGAATTGACAACTTTAACTGCTGATTTTTGGCTACACAACGGTTGGAAGGAATTTGCAACGCATAACTCCATAGGATTATGGTATTTCTTAGTGTTTAGATATGAAGAGAATTATAATTGACACGATTACCCGGGGTACATTAGTTGGAAGGAGGTGCCATATGAGCTCAAGTTAGCTGTTTGAGTGACATTACAGGTAATGTATTTATATTTATATGTCAATTTTGATTTCGATTTCAATTACGATTTATATTTATCTATATTTGAGGGGCGGATACTAATTTTACTTTATTTCAATTCAGGGGACAGGGAGTGGCCCTAAGGGTAGGCCACATATGCTCTATACTTATGTGGCTATTCGGACGAGAAGGGAAGGATAAGGAGGTGTTCCCGAGCGTCGCGGTACAAAACTCTTTTCCATGCAAATAGTTTGTAGATTTGAGATAAAATGATGGTGATGTTGTTTCTTTTTAAATAGTTTCTTATTTGAATATATATTTGCATTATCTTTAGTTTATTCGGATATATGATGTTTGGAACAGGTACAACGTTGCTATAACAGGTACAAATATACTGCTAGGCAGTGGCAGTGGCCATACTGCCCAGCAGATTTTTTTTAAATTCTTCCCAGAATTGTCACGGTCATTGATCGTGACAATTTTTTTAAAAAGGGTCACGGCTTTGTCACGGTTTATAACCGTGACAAACGTGTCATGGTCATTGATCGCGACACGACCGTGACAAAAAAGTTGTCTCGCCTCGAAATGTCACGGTCATTGACCTTGACAAGTTGGATTTGTCAAGGTCAATGACCTTGACAAATGGGCAGATTTGGTGTAGTGATAACAACATTTTCATCTTCATTAACTTGAATGCGGTTATATTGTTTGTTATTAAACTTATTAAGATCAGTTAAGAATTATTCATTTGTAAAATCATCATCATCAAGAGTTTGATTAGAGTCAAGACAATTAATGTAAGTCACAACAAGGTACTTGAAATCTTCAGTTATTTCATTATTGGGAAAAACAACATTGAGAACCTTATCAAATGAGGTATCAATTACATCAGAATAGGGTCGAAAAATAGGAGAAGAGGAAATGGGATTGATGAGTGAATTATTTTGTATATTTTATACCCAAATTTATACTTTGTTAGTCCCATTTTAGTGTATTTAATAATTTCTTAGGACTATTTTATTAAAAGGAGGAAAAAAATGCGAGAATGATTGAATTCATAGTTAAATGACAATTTTAAGTAAAAAATGGGCACTTCGATAATTTTATAATATTCTTGTGCTAATTTGTGAAAAAAGTTGCCTAGTGAAATTTTTGCAGATAATGATGGAATTTGGTGCAAATTGATGATCAATTCAAAAAAGGCGCGAAAAAGCTGATTTTTACGGTCGTCCGAAAAAGTGCTGTTTTACACTTGTGAAATCGTAAAAAAGTCAGAAATTTTTATTCTCCGATTTGGACGAAACTCGGCATGCGTGTTCAACAAGAAAATATAAGAGTTTTCGAGTGGGGGGAAATTCCGTCCCTTATCACGATCCAAAGATTAAAGAGGTGGACAGATAGCTACTAACACTATTCGACCAATCAGAAAGAGTCCCACCACAACTCAAATACCCCACCACTTGTCCTATAAAAAGGACCCTTGGGATCATAATTTCGGAGACAATTAGAGAGGACTTTCGTGGAGGATTTCGGGGAGAAACTTTGAGTGATTGTAATCAATTTGAGGGCCAAGTTTTTATCAATTTTTTTAGAGGATTCAAGATTGTTGTGAGAGAACTATTTGTAAGTTTGGTTTATTAATGAAGATCTCTACTCATTCTTGCAATTTCTCTTTCATTATGGTAGCTTGATTCTTATATTAGGAGTAGGGTGAAGTTTATCATAGTTAGCTAATATTGTCACGTTAATTTTATCGTTGTTTATTCCCTACTTGTTTTAATTGTTATTAAAGATTCGGTATTCATTTTAAAGCGACACGAGAGTGTGTTTTAGAACCTTCAAGATTGTTTTGTCAAATCAAGTTTTGAGATTTAAAAATAGTAATTTTTGATGGATTATGCTTGCACTTTGATTGTTTTGATAGTCCATGCTTAAATACATTTGCGAATTTTAAAACTTGTATTTTCTAAGGGAATATGGATTTTAGCCGTCTATTAGAGACGTTAAAAATATTTTGATCATAACCGTCCTATTTTCCGAATTAAACACGGCGAGAGTCGGTTTAATTTGAGTTATAAAAAGGGAATGTCAACATTAAATTAGTGTGCAATATTAGTTACGTGATAAATGGACCCCGAATCCTAATTATTTCCTAATTGTTTACAAATCTCTTGCGTTACTCTCATTTATCGTAGTTTCTTTTATTTTGTATAATTTATAATTATTCTCTACCCCATTTGATCTAGTTGGACAGTTGTAATTCTTTTAATAATTAAAATTGACAAATCCTCGTGGGTTCTACCCGTACTTACACTCGCTATTCTATAATAGCCCGTGCACTTGCGGTATTTTATAAATTGACAACAAGTTTTTGGCGCCGTTGCCGGGGATTTGACAATTTTTTTCTTAAAAGAAGTAAAAACAACATTTTTTCGAATGACCGTAAAAATCAGCTTTTTCGCGCCTTTTTTGAATTGATCATCAATTTGCACCAAATTCCATCATTATCTGCAAAAATTTCACTAGGCAACTTTTTTCACAAATTAGCACAAGAATATTATAAAATTATCAAAGTGCCCATTTTTGAGTTAAAATTGTCATTTTAACTATGAATTCAATCATTCTCGCATTTTTTCCTCCTTTTAATAAAATAGTCCTAAGAAATTATTAAATACACTAAAATGGGACTAACAAAGTATAAATTTGGGTATAAAATATACAAAATAATGCACTCATCAGGGATAAACATAAGAGTTGGGTTAAATTTCAACAGGTGGAACAAGTATAGCATGCCAGTTAAGGAGAGGTGCATCAGCAACTTTGATCATGCGAGATGGATTCGATGATGTAGAGCTTGAGTGGATTATGCAGAGTGTCATCACTAGTGTCTAAAAGTTGAATGAATCCTCAAAATCACTTCCCTTAGAATCTCGTATAGTAGTTGTAGACTTTTCAATGAGCGGTTGCACATGTTGTTGGGAACTTTCAGCCCATGAGTAATGGTCTTGGAAAAAGATCTCCATTATTAGTTTCATCTTCTTGTCCACATGATCATAACACGGTTCGAGAAATCCATAAAAGTGGAAATCTTCATCATCTCTGATGAATATTCTATTCAATGAATCCCCTAAAACAGTCTTGGTACTTTTTAGTCTTCTTTTCAACTGAGGTTAGCAGAGAATTATGAGTTCCTCTAATGATGGTCGATAACCCAAGCCATAAGGACGAAAGGCATTCTTCAATATTATAGGTTCTAGCATTCCTTGTTGTTGTCATATTGGCCCCAGTCTGGGCATAAAATGCAAGCTTTTGAACATCTGTATCACATTGATGGTGCCATAAGGGTTGTGTTCGAGATAAATTCTAACATTGAAATCTTCCCGTATTGTAAGAACAAGTGGTTTAACTCGAAAACATGACAGAAGCATATCATATGCCCCATATTATATTTATAGCACTCGATTGTTAGTGCTCGCATTCTCAGTATTATCTTTTTCACCCAAAATGGTGATGACCTGCCCATTGGCGAAGAACTTCAGTTTCTAATAGAGGGAAGAAGACAAATCCTTGATATTATGGAGCTATGGTTGTCTAAGCAATAAATTGAAACAAGTTGATATGTCGATGACTTGGAAATAAATAACGGGATTTATAAGGAAAATCTTTATGGATGTCGTTAGTTGTCGACGAGTATTATCATAAGTGCACGTTGTAGCAAAGGTTAGAGTAAGGTCTCTTACTTTCAATTCCAAGAAATTGAGGGTTCTTAACGGGCAAACATTGAGTGCATATCCATTATCGACAAGAGAAAGTGGTACGGTGTTTCCCATGACTTTAACATAAATATTGAGAGCATGGTTATCATTTGGTCCAAACTTAAGGATTTCTTCTTTGAAGAAGGAGAACATTATATTAGATTTAGAGATCTGACAAGATTCACTACTTCTTCTAGCATGGTGGACGAAGGGATGGTGGTCCTGGTGAGTAGTTTGATCAAGGCATTTCAATGTAGTTGAGAAGACATAAAGAGTCCCCACATAGTGATGTTAGATTGGGTTTTCTTCAATTGATTGAGGATCGTTCTCTCCTTAAGGGTCATTTTCGGTACATAAAGTTTTTTAACACCTTTTCCCTTATCGATCGCTGATGGTTGCAGGTTTGGAACATGGTAATTCCTCCCTGATCTAGTCATATGGTTCATAAAAGAGGGGAAAAACAAAAAACCCCATTTCTTCATCAATCTCGGGTTACTCAGCTACCTTGTTAATCTCTCCTCACATTTCCTCAAACGATATCATTCCACATGTTGACTATTGGGCTAGTCATATCTGGACTTTGCTCTTCATTTGAACTATTGAATTCGTCCCCCCATCTGGTGGCAATGCCATCATCTTTCGTCGAGATGTCAATACACTCCATAACCTCAAAGGCCTTTTCGTAACAATATTCCCACTCACTGAGGAGATGTAGAAATGAAGGGATCAGACAGACTTATAGTTTAAAAGTATCAATTAGTGTGGACATGTTGCAAATTTCACTAGTCTGTCGAAATAAGTGGCCTTGATTTGGACGACATTATCTGAACTGACTTCATCAGTAGGTACCACCCAAGTATCATAATCTCGAGCCTATTTTGGAGTTTGTAAGAAGGATGTACTGAATCTCTAGAGTCAATGGTCATTTTTATGGCAATTTCATTCTAAAATCTAGAAGATGGTTCAATACTACTAATAATTCCATATCTTACCCTCTGGAGCAGGTACGAATAACAATACATGACTTGGTAAGAAGTGACGCGACGTGATCGACGAAACATGTAGGATGAAGGAGAAAATATGGTCAAACTTGAATGGGTTTAGAAGAATATATGGGTATGATAAGTGATTTACTCGGGACAATTTGGGTAAATGGATCAAATTATGGGTCTTCTTTTAGGAAGATGACATGTGTATGATTTGGGAGTGGATTGTGGGTGGTGTTTGGCTTAGGATTTGACGGTGGGTTGATGATACCCCAGTCAATCATACCTTGGATTACATTTCAAAGGTGGAAACACTGATCAATTGTATGGCAGACACTTTGGTGAAAATCATAATAGGCATCTGGTTTGAAATTTTTTGGGAAGTGGGTTTGGTAAAGGACAAGGGTCCAATGGCTTGATAAGATTTCGGCTTAAAAGGTCTTAGTAAACATTGAAAAAGGGAGGTGAAGCTCGGTATATTATTTTTTAATAGGGTTAGGGTGGCTTTATGGTCCCCATGAAGTGGCAGGCTGAAAGATGTTATTGATGGAAGTTTTAAATCATGACGGGTAACCTCCAATTCCTCATTGTACTTGTACTCTAACATGAATTCACGGGGAAAATCGTCCTAACTGCGGATCCTAGACTCCACGGGAGGTAAGAACTAGCGAAGAGAACTATCCTTCAAAGTTTGTTGGAACATTTAGTCTATTATTTCTTCGGAGTCACCTAGGAGAGTCATGGCTCAGTGGTAACTTCAAAGATGAATAATTGGGGGTCCACTGCCCCCGAACTTCTCAATGTTAGGCATCTTGAACTTTTCTAACAGTCTTTCTTTACGATAAGGAGACATATGGGTCTAATCCATGTAGTTTTGAAAGATTCGAACTTGGTCAAACTTCTTGGTCAACATCTTAAGGTCCTCATTGACCTTGTCCAATTCTTCTACCTCAGAATAAGTGGTTATGGTTAGGTTAGGCCCTAGCTGGGTAAGATTCGAAATAAGGAGCTGAGCTGGTAGCGGCCCATTAGCAGGAGGGGTAAGTGGAGCGTGTTGATATTCCTTAGGAACCCGAAATAGGCTCAAGTGCGGCCAGACCCATAACGCGAGGGATGAGAACCTTCGTCTCTTTAGTAATAAGGATCAACTTTCGTTGCATCTCATGGACCTCCGTTTGAAGGTTGTCAATCTTGGAAGTGAGTTAGGCTAGGATAATTATCAAATTTAACTGCACATTCAGTACTGGGTTTGTGTTCTCCATGAAAAGTGGATAAAGATGAATTTAGGACTCAAAGGAAGTAGCGAGGGAACTGGCAGAGCCTCAGGGTGATTCAATAGAAGATCGAAGACAATAGGGAGCCAAGCTAAGGGTTGGGTATGAGATTGACCTGAGAATGATAAAATTAGAATTTTTTATTAAAAGAGAAGGGAGGGAAACTATTATTGAAAAGGGAGGAACATATTTTTGACATTTTTGTGAAATATGAGGGAAAAATGTTTTTAGGGAAAGAGGGGGACACATATTTTCGGTATAAGGAAGGAAAAATGCTTTTAGTATTTTGATAAAAGAGGGGGAAATGTTTTTGACACTTCTGCTAAAGAAAGAGGAAAAATGAGAGAAGGGTCTCAGCACGATTATTATTATGTTTATTATATTCTCACTTGTGTTAGGTTTACCTAAATGAAAAAATAAATATCGGGCGAGACTCCAGCCTAGAAAAATTGGGTTTGAAAAATATGTAAAAATAGGGTTGGACTTGTTATCAGGCTCATGGACAGGGTCCCATTTTAAAAAACATAAAATTGCGAGAAACTTTTCGGTGGCATGTCGACCCGTCATTTCAGGAGAGTTTCGGGTAGGAATTGAAAAACTAAATATGAGTATCCTAAGCTTGGCACCTATATGAGGGTATGAAATTATTGGGTTAATTAGAAGGGTTCCCCCATTTGGAATTACTTCCATGATATACGTCTTGCTTTTGAGGGCAGTCGATACTTGTGGACACTCCCATATTAAGGGTTCCCTCAGAATTAGTCGCCTCCACTCAAGGTCCTCAGAATTAGCCTCGGCCCTCAGAATTGGTCACTCCCATATTAAGGTACTCATAATTGACCTTAGCCATCAGAATTGGACGCCTCTACTCATGGTCCTCGGAATTAGCATCGGCCCTCAGAATCGATTACACCCATGTTAAGCCCTCAGAATTGGCTTCGACCTTCAGAATTGGTCAATCCCTACTGGAGGTCCTTAGAATTGACCTCGTCCATATAATCATCCTTCCCCATTATTTCCTTAGGTCTTCAGAATCGGCCTCGACCCTCTTAATCAGTCATTCTCATTCCTTAGGTCCATGAAATCAACCTCTCCTTCCAATCATGTGGTTCAAACTCTCCTTCCAATCATGTGGTGTCTATCCGATGGCTTTTACTTGTTCCAAGCTCACTCATCGAGGGGCTCTGTAGAGACCACATTCTAGGACCCCCTAAGTCCTTCGTTAGGTCCCTAGTACCTCCCCATTTCACTACAAACCCTAGGTCATACTCTGAGTACTTATCTAGAAACCATTAGGGGCTTTTAGACTCTGGTTAACGAAGGTCAACTCTCCAAACCTAGATGAGCTCTCTGTAATGTCGAAGTTCCTCGCATAACTTTTCTAATGGTTTTCCTCGTGTGCGATTCTGACTAATTGTTCAGACGAACGATCCATTTCAGTCCAACGATCTCCAGTCTAAAGGACTGACGAGCGCTTTTGAGCCTTGATTGACCCAAAGTCAACTCCCGAACTTGAGAGCTGCCCAAAGGATTCTTAAAGGTCTCTTAATTATATTTCCAATGGTATGACTCGTGCACAATTTGGATTAATGGATTGTATTCTACGATCATCTTTTTGAAAAAATCTGTACGAGACTACCGATTGGTAGGTCCATTTCCCCGCCTATCCGCAGTGTGCCTAGGGTTACCTGCTGATTGGAAGGGATAAGTCTGTGCCAATCGGCACCCCCTTGACCTATAAATAGAGGGCATGACTACACTCCCAAAGCAGACCTCGGATCCATTAATATCAGTGATCTCAACAACATTCTCTTGCAATCAGCAAAGTTTCCTTCTGTGAAATTCCTTTCCATCTCACATTCACTTCCTTTTCATACCCAATATGGCCAAATCTCATTCTCCCACATCCAACATTCATCTCAACATTCAAGGGAGCTCATCAAGGATCAAGATCAAGCTTCAATTCTCCAAATAAGGACCAAAATCCTTCTCCCTCTCTTTAAATCTCTTATTTTTGCATTAATTACATAAATTCATAATCTAGCTTTTACGTTAGTTCATACACATTAATATCTCACTTGTTTATTAGTTATATTGCAGACGCTTTATTTTCTATATTATAACGGGATTATCCATCATAATTTCTCAAAACTAAAACACATTTTCTACACACACATAATAAATTCCAGTTCGAATCTATGCGATAAACCCAACCCTTATGTCGGATGCGAACTACGTGGACTTTGATGCCTTTATAGGCTATATAGGCATTTCAGGCTAAAAATCGAGACTCAATTCGAATTTTCCAAGTTTTTCTATTTTAGCATTTTCATCCTTTTCATCTATACATTATTTTAATACATATTATATTTGTGACCCTTATTAGCATTCTATCCAACATATATTATCGTTACGTCATAACAATAAATATCTCGATAAACGCATACATCGTATTTTCTAAATATTATTTTGGGAACATTCCTAAGGATGACCTCACTCTATCTTTTTCCTGGTATGAGTTGGGAAATTCCAATCCCCATTTATATATACATGCACACACAATTCACGAAGAAATTTAGGAAAATAATAACATAGGACCATGAGATACCAAAAGGGTAGGATCGGTGCCTAACACCTTTCCATTCGGTAACTTAGCCCCCAAACCTTTGAACTATTAGTTTCATAAGCATCAGTTTGTCTTTAATGCATACCTCTCGAAGTGGTGACATGTTATTTTTCATGTTTGTGCAAAATAAGCTAGCGACTCCATGTTTTTACATCACCCCCACACCAACGACGGTAGAAGCACTCTTAAAGAGTAAAGAGGGTGTGAGACCTTTCTCCCCCTCACCCCATTTTTACCCCTGAGAGAGAGTGGAGAGAATCCGATATGTCCATAGGTCCCCCACCTATACCAATAAATGAGTTTGATTATTCCTATATTGATCCCATGTATCTCGTTAAGGCGTTTAACTCCATTAACTACTTTCCAAGTATTTGGATCCACCTGAGAAAGAACAGCATCCAAATATTGTAAAATTCGAGAAATAAATTCTTTAGTGGGAAAGTAATAATACATTCAGCTATAAAAATTATTGGTAACCAATGACCCTCTCTCAATGCACATAAATTGCAAGGGACAGAGACTATCTTCGTACTCCCAATCCGGGATATTTCTTTTTTCTCTAAAGTTTTCCAAATAACTATTATCTATTATATAAACCATCTTAACAACTCAGAAAGTAAAAAAGACTAGAGGAAGACGGTTCTTACAATAGCAGTAGCATAGGGTGACAATTCTAAAGTAGAAAAACGAAGAAACAACAATGGGAGATAAAGTTCAAAGTTGAATAAGTGAGACAAAATGGAGGGATAAGCAAACCTTTTATAGGTACAATAATGAATCATCCTATATTTTTTACTCACTTGAGTCTATACTATACAGGCGCTAATCTAGTTTAGAAATAGTGAAAAAATTAGAGTCATAACCCTTGCTATCAAAGAGCCTTAGACACTACATCAATTACCCTCTAATTGTCTCAAAGTAGTATATCAACACTGCACCTAGTCTTGCATATTTTTTGTTTCATTTATATCATTTTAGGTGTGTGAGTGTTAATTCCCATCAAAATAATATTTTAATATTTTTTGGGATTTTTTAAATAATTTTTTGAAATTTTTAAATATTTAAAATTAATGTTTTAAAATGTTTTGGGCTGATTTGTAATATCTTTTAATTCTTAAAAACTCGGTTGGGTAGAAACCAAAACCGACAAGAAAATGTGGGGTAGAAACTGGGATTTTTAAAGAATTTGAAAACACGCATTTTATATATGATCTCAGCCTTTCATGTGCCTGCATTACACCGGCTAACATTGTGTTTCTTCTTACTCACAATGCTGAGAGACCTTATCAACCATTGGATTAAACTCATCGATGGTCTGCATGTTGCCTGACTCTATCCAAGTCATACCACTTTGGACCAATCATTATGCGTTCAAATGAGGTGCATTTTTAGCCATTAGATTTGGATTCGATTTATAAGATTTAATCTAGGTCGTTGATTTGGTTAATTGTTCCAGACCCTTCCATCGTCTTGTATAAATAGAGAGCCTTGGGTATACGATTACAATCTTTTGGTGAGCCTGAGTTTGAGAGAGAAAAGAGAGAGAGATAGAGCGAAATTGAAAAACGTATCCAAACTCTTGAAAAAAATTTACAGAAAAATTTATTGTGAGTTTGAGAGTGATTCTTGTTCGAAGATCATTTCCTCTCTGGTTTACAATCTATTTTCCAATTAGTCGTTGAGTTAGATCTCGTTTTTTTTTTTATAGGAAGTGTAGATCTGATTCTGTTGTGATATAAATCACTTAGATCTGCTTAGTTTGATTTCTTTATTTCGAAATCATTATTTATTGGTGATGTTGTACTCAAATATTTCTAGTTAACATTCTACCAACAAATACATTTTTCTGTTTCAATTTTTGAGAAAAAAGGACTTCAAAACATTTTCAGATCTTGAGACGTTTGAACTTTCCAGTTTATATTTCACATTTTTTAAATAGATTTGCAGATAAATAAGAGAAAGTGTATAGAATCTTGGCTCTTTTTAAATAGCAAGATTGTCACTCGATATATTACAAGAAAGGAAGTCTAGTTTTAAATAAATTGTGATTCAGAATCTTGCATAACATTCTTAGTAGAAATTTGTAATTTGTAGGACTATTGGTCTATATAAGTGTATGTGTGTGTGTGTGTGTGTGTGTGTGTTCATGCATGTGTTAGGAAGAACACCACATTACACATTTCACACTACAACACTAAAATAGTTTTGGTTGAAAGATTTCTGACCTTAGAGTCAGCGTAAATCTGAAAGGAGGAGGAGGTACAAAGCTGTAAAACAACTAGGACAAATTCAGAGCCTTCAGAGAAGTCAGATTTACCTAATGGATCTGGTATAAATTCTTGACTTAGTATAGGTCTGGTTGTGTGCTTAGTTAGTCAATAGTTTGTAACCTTATGAATTATTTTTAGTGGATTTTTGTTTTTGATGTGTAGACACCTCTGTGGATGTTTCCCCAATTGGGTGGGGTTTTACCACGTTAAAATACCTACGTATTTGCATGTTAAATCTTCCTCTCACCCCCTTCTGATTGTGTGTTGATTTCGACTCTTTTAGTTTTGGTTTACAAAACTTGGTCACCTATAACTGAAATATCTCTTTCATAATAATTTTCATAAGCATCTTGTGTTGGTAATTTGTTTTGTAAAAACGTGTTTCTCAAACAAAGTGTTCGGATCCATTTAAACTATTTTAAACCTTTTAAACAACTTATGTGGTGTTATTTTTTTCAATTGGTATCAGAGCATTGATTTTATAAAATCTTTTTAGATCCTGAGTTTCTGAAATTATTTTTTCCTAAAAAAATAATGAACAAGAAATTTGAGAGATTAGGTAACCTTTCCAGACCCCCACTCTTTGATGGAACCAACTTCCCTTGCTGGAAAGTGAGGATGGTTGCTTTCATCCAAGGTACGTTGGGAGGCGATGCTTAGGATGCTATTGAAAATGGATACACTTTTCCTACTAAGCCACTCGCAGAAGGAAGTACTGTGAGGATTAGGAAACTGAAAGTGAATACACTAAAGAAGAGAAACAGACCTCTCTTAATAATAATAAAGGCAAAAATGTCATATTTATGTCAATCAACGAACACGAATTCAAGAGGATATCTTTTTGTTCTAACTCTAAAGATGCACGGGACACTTTAGTGATTGCACATGAAGGAGACACACGTGTTAAAGATGCTAAAATCCAAATATTAATCCAGCAGTACAACACTTTGGTCATGACTGAGACTGATTTATTTGATGACTTCTATATTATATTAATAAACATAGTGAGTAATCTATATGCTAATGGAATAATATATGATAGGAAGAAAATTGTTTCGAAAATTCTAAGGTCACTTCTATAAAAAATTTATAATAAGCGCTATGCCGTTGAGGAGATGGATGATCCAAATTTAACACCTGAACTCCTCAGTACCAAGCTAAGAACAGTAGAAATGGAATTGGAGTTTAAGAAGAAGAAGTTAACTCATCCCCAAAAGAAATAGTCCAACTCTAATCTTGTCTTCTCCTCTATGTTGACCAAGCCTGAGTTCAATTTTCCTAATTTTGACTTAGATTCTGATGAGGACTATAATTTAGAAAATTTGGATAATCACGTTGCCTTAATGTCTAAACAGTTTAAGAAAATATTAAAATTTTGAAATAAGGTTACAAATAGATAAGGAAAACCTGCTTATTCAAAGTTCTCTAATAATAGTCCTCATGAGAAAAGATAGGAAAAACACCAGATTGATAACCAAAACAAATTTGGAAAAGACCTGAAAAATATTGAGTGTTTTATATGTGGGAAATTAGGACATATGGCCAATGATTGTAGAGTCAATTTGAATAAGAATAATAAAAACACTAGGGCTAATTTGTGAAAGACTTGAGATGATTTAAGAGAATCAGAAACTGATGATCCTGAGTCATCTAATTCTTTTGACCCTTGTATGCCATTCTTTGCCAAAATTATTTACATTGATGAGACTATGACTACTATTGAATCTGATAGTAGTATCTCTAATCATGATATGTTTAATGATACTATTCCTAATGGATTATTCGCCTTGTTACTAGAGAATGCTACAAGTACTTCTAATGGCCTGTGTGTGAGTCAGAGGGAATGTTCTATTGATGATGTAGACGTGTGTGTGAGCCCTAAAAATAAATTTCTAGGGGACACTGCACATACTTAGTGACTTCGACAATGAGGACCTCCCGAACATTCACACACTATACATGAAAACGCTCAAGAAGAGTACTAAACTTGAAAAAGTAGTCAAGGACCTTACCCAAAGAATAGAAGTCCTAAGCCAAATGGTCAAACAAAATGCTGAAGAGCACACCTCTCAATGTCTAGATCATGAGAATGAGACTAAAACTTTTATTCAAAAAATTAAGGAATTATCTGAACCAAATAAAATTCTGGAAAAGAAATATAAATGGACATTTTTAGAATTGGAACAAACCAAGGAAAAGACATCGACAGTTGTAAAAAAATTTGCTAAATTTGAAAATAACTCAAACTGTTTTGAAGACTTTGTTGCTGAAAGTAAAACCCATTCTGATGACAGAAGTGGAATAGGATTTTCCTCTAGCACTAACAAACAAACTAAAAATCTTGAAACTATTAAGTTTGTGTCCGGTGGGAAAAGACCTAATCAAACTTGTCCAGACTTTCAAGCCTTGAAAATGATTTTGATTTAAAACAACAAATGATAGACATTGGTGAGGCCAGTACTTCTCAGTCTAATGTTGAACATAAGGATAGATACGTATACCCTCCCATAAGAAAATGTGATTTGTCTTTCCAACTTGTGTCGTCTAGAAATAAATCTAGAGTCCAACCTTTAGGCAAGTCCATTTTTAACATATTTCCTAAGGATAAGCCTCCTACGAACCATCTTTATTGCTCATATTGCGATGTCTATGGACATTCTGTTGATGGATGTTTTTCTAAACATCTATATAAACATGTCTTTCGTTCACCTGTTTATCATAACTATAACTACTCTAAGAAAGGCAGAAATAAATATATTCTTCGTAGGCAACCAGATAAGAACTCTAAGTATCGTAATAGGAAGAAAATATGTAATATTAAAAGATCATCAATAAGAGGGAACCCTAGATTTATAACTAAACCAAATTCTTAGATATTTGAGAAAACACAAAATAATGCTCCAAAATATTTTAAATAAAAGTCTAATGCTTGCAAATTTTACCATATTCGATCTAATCAGTGCAAACATTTAAAAACCAGAGAAATTGGGTTTGAAAGGATTAATTAATACCCCATATGAGATGTAATATCATGATCAGTGCTTTGAAAGCTAAGCACACATCATCTGGATGGTATTTAGATTCAGGATGTTCTAAACACATGACTGGGGATGATACCAAACTTTTAAATAAAACTAGCTTCTCAAGAGGTAATATTTTGTTTAGAGATTGGGTATCAACCCAGATTATTGGTAAAGGGACTCTCAATGAAAAAGTGTTACCTACTTTAGAAGATGTACTTCTAGAAAAAGGTCTAAAAGAAAATTTACTTAGTATATCACAATTTTGTGACTCTAACCATACTATCACATTTTCAAAGAATAATTGTAAAATTTTAAATGAAAATGGTGACTTGTAAGAACACAAATTTCCAATCGAGTCCTTGTTGTTTTGGCTCAATTCCGGACAAAAAACGTTTGAGTCATAGGATAGAGTTATTGACCATCCCTCAAGCCTATGACATACTAAAGTTGAAGACGTAGCGGCTAAGAGTATAAAGCTTCATCATATGCTGTGTTTGTTGTGCCTCGTTTCTACGTCAACAACATTTGTTCCATTTACTCCAAAGGTATGAATGCATTATATATTTATATAGGATCTTGGAACATGTTTTATTAGGTGTAATTTATAATTTTTATAAATTAATTTTATTGACTTTGTTTTACTCAAAAATTATTTTTTAGAACTTTCTATAAAAAGTTTTGGGCTTAAAAATTAATATTTCATTTTTCTGACACATCGTTTGAACCACACTGGAATCTTGTTCGAACGAGATTTCTAGATCGTTTGAACGAGATTTTTGACGATTTTCCTTTTTTCATTCTGGAACCTCGTTAGTAAAACCATTCGAACAAAAAGTCGTTCGAACGAAATTTGGCGGGAACAGTTATTTTGGGCGTTTTTGACAGTTTTCCCACTTTTCCCACATCTTTTCCCCACTATCTTTTTACAGAACAACTCAGTGCGGAAACCAACTCTTTTGAACTAACTTTTTCACTATCCCCCATCTCCTAGAGAGAGTTTTAGAGAGTTTAAGTTTTCATGAAAAAGTTCATCTTTTTGAGTGTCTATTTTTTAAGAAAAAAATCATAAAACACTCTTGTTCTCACCCATATTGTTTATTCCAAGTTTCAATATATATATCATTGCTTGGAGTGTTTGGCCCCGGGTTTTACTCTACCGTTTGAAGAGTTCGTTTGGATTTCCTTTTATTTTCCATAAAGAAGAAGTTTGAGTTTTAGCTGCGGCATTCTCATTTGGTGAAAGACACCTTATGTGGTTGACGATTTTTCTTAGAGCCTCACTGGTGGATTCCAAGGTTCTAGTGGAGTCCGGGATTATCAACTTAGCATAGGTAAGTACAAGAAGGAGCATCGAGGCTTGAAAGGAGTCGAGTCGAGTGTTGTAAGTCTTTTTGCTTGTACTTGTACAATACCATACTTAGTGGACTTATGGCTAGGGTCGTTCGAGGTTGGTTCCTGTTTGTGGGTTTTTCCTCGTACATCGCGGCGTAGTGATTATTTGTGTATTTTATCTTTTGTAAAATTCACCTAGAACGCATGCTTAGGTAAAAAGATAAAATTGGTTTAAATCACTACTTACTTAAATTAGTGCTAAATTAAATTTGGGTATATGTTAATGTTTAATTAATTTAGTTCAAGTCATAAATTTTATTGGATAAAATTTTGTTTGGCCTAATATGGAAAATTGAATTAATTAATTGTTAGGCAAATTTCTAGGGTTTGGATTGAATTAAGTTGTTTAAGTGAAAATTAATTTGTTGATTAATTTAATGTCACGCATGGTTTAGTTTTTATTTTAATTTGAAAGAAATTAAAATTATTTAATTTGTTCTATTGAATCATCTCTCTTCCGCATCTTTAAAAGGAAATTGAAATTACTTTTTAGTAAAGATGTTAGAATTGGGGGCCTCGTGTTCCAACAAGTTGTACCAGAGCATTAATTCAGAAAAGCTATCGCTTTCAATTTGGTATCAGAATGGGATCGCTAAATTATTGCGTTTAAGATCCTTTAAACATTTTTGTCTAAAATGGAATTTTATCCATTTTCTATTTTCGATGGTTCTAATTATGCATATTAGAAAGCGCGAATGAAATCGGCACTACAATCTATTGAAGAAAGATTTTGGTTGCCTGTTGTTAACGAGTGGTGTCCCCCTACACATTTAGTAGATAATGAGCGTGTTCCCAAACCCGCCGATAAATGGAGTGAGAATGAATTTAAACTATCAAATTTTAATTCTTGATGTTTAAATGCCTTGTTTAGCGCTGTCACACCGGATGAATTCTGACTCATTATTATGTGTGAAACTGCTAAAGAAGCTTGAGATGTTTTACAACTCACTCATGAAGGAACAAGTGCATAAAATCTTCGAAACTCTAAAACCTCACCACTCAATTTGAAACCATCAAAATGTATGAAAAAGAAACTTTTGATAAATTTTATTCTAGACTTTTCGATATTGTTAATTCATCTTTTAATTTGGGAGAGAAAATACCCGATAACCGAGTACTAAAGAAAATTTTAAGATCCCTACCCGATAGATTCATTCCGAAGGTGGCCGTGTTAAATTCTTTACCCACTTTAGCCTCTACGAGATTAGAAGAGCTCGTAGGTGATTTACAAACCTATAAACTAGACATGTTTCCCTATAAAACTGAAAAGAAAATTGAGAAGTGCATTACTTTGAAAGGCCGAAAGGAGGAAAAATAAGTAGTAGAGATTGAAAGTGATAGTGACTCGGATGACATGGCTATGTTTGCTATGAAGTTTCATAAATTTCTTAAATTTAACAAAGATAAATTTAAAAATGATTTTAAGAAATTTAAAACTTCTAAGCATGATAAAGACGAAAGGATCCCTAAAAATCCTAAAGAAAATTTAAATAGGGACGAGTTAAATAGGTGTTTTGGTTGTGAAGGGTATGGTCATAGGGCTTTTGAGTGCCCCACTAAACTAATGAGAGAGGGTAAGCAACCAATTTCTTTTAATGTAACCCTTAGTGATAGTGACAATGAAGAGGGGCCCGATTCCTCCACTAAGACCAACATTGTGGCTTTTATGGCTAGTCATGTGAGTGATAATGAGCACTCTTCTATTGACGAAATTTTAACACATGACACATCCAAGGTCAAAGTTTATGATTCCCTTGTTTTTTATGGTAGTGAAAGTGGAGAAGAAAGAGGTAGTGAAAATAAAGAAGAGGTTGATGTGAGTGAACTTCAAAATGCTTTTTAATAACTTTATGAAGAATCTATTAAATTAAAAGGAGATAATTTTAAGTTAGAAGCGAGTTTAAGAGAACGTGTCAAGGTCGTTGATGATAGTGTGTTGGTTGAAGACCTTAGGACACGTGAGAGATCTCTTCATGAGAAGATTGAATATTTAGAAGGCGAGAAAGATAGCCTTAAGGGTTTAATTAAATCCTAGAAATAGGGGCTTCTCGCATTTAAAGAGCGCAATATTTTATTAGATTCTAACATTTTAGAATTACAAAATAAACTAAAAGACTCTAGTAAAGTCAAATTTGATTTGGAGTGTCGTTCGAAGAAATTAGATAAAATATTAGGAACGGTCCAAATTAAAAATGACACTTGTAGTTTAGGCTTCGATACTTGTAATAAATCTACTCATGAAGCCAAAACCCATGTTTCTGGAGAATCACCTAAGAAAGTCTTTAGAGATCAATCCTTAGGTACCAATTTTCTACGTGTTTTTACTTGTGCACATTGTGGTCGAAAAGGCTATCTTAGGAAATTTTGTTTTGATCTTAAACGAGGTCCTAGGAAATCCCACCATAAGGAAACCAAGGTAGCCAAGATTCCTACACCCCATGATAGTCATTCGTCATTAGTTTAGGTTAGGAAATCCGACTTGGTAGCTTTACAAGATAGGGTTTTTGATTCTCATTTACTTTCACCTGCTTCCTCCCTTGCAAAGTCTAAAGGTTGAATGTCTTAGTTGTATTTGCATACTTTAGCTTTTGTACTTCATGATAAATTATCAGGCTATTTTTATGCTTCTTAATCATTTTCTAGTATATGCACTATGCTTAATCACATGCTAGAATAATAATTTTTGCTTATCTTTTGTATTATATTTCCTTCATTTTAGTTTGCATTAAATGAAAAATACAAAAAAATTTATGTTTATCATTTGTGTTTTACCTTGTTAGTAATTTATGGTTTATGAAAAATAGAAATTATTTTTGTGTGTCTTTTTAGTAAATATTTTTGTTAATTGGTTAAAATTTTCAAAAATTCAAAAATATTTTTTTTTATGTGTTATTTTAGTTTGACACAATCTATGTGGTATACACTTGTGTTAGAATCCCATCTTTTTCGCTCCCATGTAGCTAGAACTTTTAGTTTAGATTTTCAACCCTTATTATGTTCTTTACCATGCCTACATGGAGTAGTTGGATTTTGTGTTGTTCAAATGGATTCTATTTTTATATCCCTCTTTTCACAAATGCACGAGCTCTCTTGAAATTTTACTTCATATGTATATTTAATCTTTGTGAGGTGTTCTCCTATCAATCTTGACATCTACATATTATGTGACCTAGTAGGACTAGTGCATGTCAAAATCCGTTGCACGTGAGATTTGTATAAGATATATATATATATATATATATATATATATGTGTGTGTGTGTGTGTGTGTGTGTGTGTGTGTGCACGAGGAAGGGCTCCGAAAGGAATTATTATCCTTTGCAAATAGTAAGCCACCGTTTGTTTGGACCTAAAAGAAATACGTGGTCCAAAGGCCTAAAAGAATAATGGCATTAAAAAGAAAAATAATTGTCAATGCCTATGCTTAATTGATATATTCATTAAAACTTAATATATGCTTATTTAGGGAGATTGGATGGTATATTAACGGATCAACGGTTTGCATAATGTTCATTTATCCTAGTTGTACTTTCAATGTCATGACTCTATTGGTTTGTAGAATTATCAATATGCTAGGCTTGTATGCATTGTGTTTGCTTGTTCATTGAGTTCAATCTATATTGTCACATGAGGTTATATTCAAATGTGATGAAGTTTGAAATCAATTGAGAACTCCGTGAACATGTTTTAAGTGATTGGGTCTAAATTTAATTGTTGCTAGTTCACACCCCAACACTTCCGTTTCCATATGACACATTTTTACCATACGAGTGTGAAAAACTTATTGTATTTTGTGTCATGTGTGTTTTTATATCTATATTTATATGTGTGTGTGCATCTTTGGTATATCTAGAGCATGTATATATATGATATTTTTATTTGGTCTTTGCCTTTCTTTCTAGTCCATCTATGCTTCTACTTCATGATTGATATCTATCTTGTTGCATTATTTGTTGATATCACATGCTTAATATTTTATGTATCATATTTGTATCATTTTCGTTCATCTTAGTTGGTATCCTTATTCTTTATATTAATTAGTTATGACTTTGTTACCTATATGCTTTCATGTTATTATCACTCTAAGATTCATCGTGTTAAATTAGTTTATATCCTTTGTCTATTCCTGAACAAAAAGGGGGAGAATGATAGGGGAGAAATGGTATCTAATCCTATTGTAATCGTATCTTAGTTTGGGAGATTTAACTTGGGGGGGTAGCTATCTTCTTAGGTTAATCATAGTTGATAAAGGGGAGAATTAATTTAGGGGAATATTTAATTTATACTAATTTAATATCCTTGATATTCCCTATGCATTTGATAGTTTACTTACGTGTGCAGGCATTTTTCTGAGTGGCAAATTTCATCGTCGGCAAAGATATTGATCCTTGGGTTGTTTGAGTTAAGCTATGTTTTATTTTTATTTTAGGTGGGACATTTTTTCTATGTATAGTAGAGCTTGACGGCCCTTTAGGATTTTTCTTGGTTTTTGTCCTAGGATAGCCAAAGGGGGAGATTTGTAAGGACACAAATTTCCAATTGAGTCCTTTGTTGTTTTGGCTCAATTCCTGACAAAAGCGTTTGAGTCATAGGATAGAGTTCTTGACCATCCTTCAAGCCTATGACATACTAAAGTTGAAGACGTAGCAGCCAAGAGTATAAAGCTTCATCATATGCCGTGTTTGTTGTGCTTCCTTTCTACGTCAACAACATTTGTTCCGTTTACTCCTAAGGTATGAATGCATTATATATTTATATAGGAACTTGGAACATGTTTTATTGGGTGTAATTTATAATTTTTACAAATTAATTTTATCGAATTTGTTTTACTCAAAAAATATTTTTTACAACTTTTCATAAAAAGTTTTGGGCTTAAAAATTAATATTTTATTTTTCTGACACGTCGTTCGAACCACACTGGAATCTCATTCGAACTAGATTGCTAGGTTATTTGAACGAACTGGCATCTCTTTCAAACGAGATTGCCAGGTCATTCGAACGAGATTTCTGACGATTTTTCTTTTTTCATTCTGGAACCTCGTTAGTAACAAAAAGTCGTTTGCACGAAATTTGGCGGGAATAGTTATTTTGGGCATTTTTGATAGTTTTCCCACTTTTCCCACTTCTTTTCCCCACTATCTTTTTACAGAACTACTTAGTGCGGAAACCAACTCTTTTGAACTAACGTTTTCACTATCCCCCATCTCCTAGAGAGAGCTTTAGAAAGTTCAATTTTTCAAGAAAAAGTTCATGTTTTTGAGTGTCTATTTATCAAGAAAAAATTCATAAACACTCATGTTTTCACCCATATTGTTTCTTCCAACTTTCAATATATATATATATCATTGCTTAGAGTGTTTGGCACCGAGTTTTACTCTACCGTTTGAAGAGTTCATTTGGATTTCCTTCTAAATCCCATAAAGAAGAAGTTCGAATTTTAGCTGCGGCATTCTCATATGGTAAAAGGCTTTATACGTGGTTGACGATTTTTCCTAGATCCTCATTGGTGGATTCCAAGGTTCTGGTGGATTCCGGGATTGTCAAATAAGAGGAGGTCGGTACAATAAGGAGCATCGGGGCGTGAAGGGAGTTGAGTCGAGTGTCGTAAGTCTTTTTTCTTGTACATGTAAAATACCATACTTAGTGGACTTATGACTAGGGTCATCCGAGGTTGTTTCCCGATAGTGGGTTTTTCCTCGTACATCGCAGCGTTATGATTATTTGTGTATTTTATCTTTTGCAAAATTCACTTAGAAACGCATGCTTAGGTAAAAAGATAAAATTGGTTTAAATCACTACTTACTTCAATTGGTGCTAAATTAAATTTGGGTATATGTTAATGTTTAATTAATTTAGGCCAAGTCATTAATTTTATTGGATAAAATTTGGTTTGGCCTAATTTGAAAAATTGAATTAATTAATTGTTAGGCAAATTTCTAGGACTTGGATTGAATTAAGTTGTTTAAGTGAAAATTAATTTGTTGATTAATTTAATGTCACTTCTAGTTTAGTTTTTATTTTAATTTGAAAGAAATTAAAATTAGTTAATTTGTTTTATTGAACCATCTCGCTTCCGCATCTTTAAAAGGAAATTGAAATTACTTTTTAGTAAAGATTTTAAAATTGGGGGCCTCGTGTTCCAATAAGTGGTATCAGAGAATTAATTCAAAAAAGCTAGCGCTTTCATGACTACATTATTACAGGCCTTCGCACTGCAGATTACTTTTACACAGTTAATCCAAGTAATGAGGTTTGTAACATTTCTATAATGGATGACAATGAGATTTGTCACAATAGGTTGGGTCACATAAATTTTGATTGCCTTGGTAAATTGTGTTCTCAAAAAAATAGTCAGTGGTATTCCTAAGATAAAGCATATATCAAACATTGTTTATGGACCTTACCAAGAAGGAAAAATAGTTAAGCCTGCACATAGGAAAGTCAAAGATGTATTGACTACTAATCCTCTAGAACTCATCCATATGGACCTAATGAGTCTTGCTAGAACAACTAGCCTATGTGGTAATAACTACATCTTAGCGATGGTCGATGATTTTACCCGTTTTACATGGATAGCTTTTCTTAAACAAAAGTCCGACACCTTTCAATAATTTCTAAAAATTCTTCTACGTATTGAGAATGAAAAGGATAGTCAAGTAAATCATATCCGTTGTGATCGAGGTGGAGAGTTTATTAACTTATGAGTAACTGAATATTGTACCTACAATGGATATCAACACGAATTTATCACTCATAAAATCCCTCATCAAAATGGTACATCTGAAAGAAAGAATAGGACTATTCAAGAAATGTCACGAGTAATGATTCATGCCAAAAGACTTCCTAAGTATTTTTGGGTTGAATCAGCTAAGAATACATGTCATATTATAAACCGATTCTACCTTAGAAAAGATACCAAATAGACACCTTACAAACTTGGGTACGGTAAGAAACCTAACCTAAAATATTTTAGAACCTTTGGTAGTGTTTGCAATATGTGTAAGGACAAAGAACATTTGTCCAAATTTGAAAGAAGAGGTGGTAAAGCCATATTTTAAGGTTACTCTCTCAATACTAGAGCCTATCGTGTCTATAATATTTGTACCAAAACCTTAATGGAATCCATTAATGTGATTATTAGTGACACTAATGTTGAGAGTAAACCCACAGGACGAACTATTGTGGATGAGTTTGAAAATATTTTAAACTGTGACTCTCTAGAGATAGATGATCCTTTACCACCTGAATCCCTCGAGGTTCCTAACTGGGTTTCAAAATATCATCCCTTAGATAGCGTGGTTGGTGACCTTACAAAACCTGCTCGTACAAGATCCTCGCTACATAATTTTTCTCGTTATGCATTCTTTGTGTCTCTCATAAAGACAAAGAATGTAAATGAATCCATAAATGACTCATTGTGGATAAGTGCTATGCAGGAGGAACTTCTTCAATTTGTTTCTCATGATGTATGGTATCTTGTACCCACACCAGAAAATAAAAAGATTATTGGCACACGTTGGGTTTTTAAAAATAACACAGATGAGACTGGGATGGTCATTAAAAATAAGGCTAGATTAGTTGCCCAGGTCTATTCTCAGATTAAAGGAATATATTTCGAGGAAACATTTGCACCAGTAACTCGCCTTGAGTCTGTTCACTTACTCTTAGTAATAGCTTGTCATTATCAATTCACTATATATCAAATGGATGTAAAATCTGCATTTCTTAATGTTATTTTAACTGAGGAAGTCTATGTGGAATATACCAAAGGGTTCATCATCCCTCTCCATCTGAGTCACGTGTTTCGATTGAAAAGGCCTTATATGGTCTAAAATAAGCACGTCATGTATGGTATGAATGGTTGTCTACATTTTTATTAAATAACGGCTTTGGGAGAGGTGGTAATGATCCAACTCTATTTGTCAAACATTTTGACAAAAATGTAGTTATATCCCAAGTCTACATAGATGATACAATCTTTGGATCTACATCCTTAATCGAAGTTGAAATTGTCTCTAAACTTATGCATGAATAATTTCAAATGTCTCTTATAGGGGAGTTACAATTCTTTTTAAGACTTCATGTCAAATAAAATTCAGAAGGATTATTCATCTCTCAATCCAAATATGCTTTAGAGATTGTTAAGAAGTTCGGCCATGAAAATGAAAAAGATACTAGGACACCCATGAGTACTTCGGTCAAAATGTCTAAGGATGAATATGGAAAATCCATTGATCCCACTCTTTATCGTAGCATGCTAGGAAGCTTACTATACCTAATTACCTCACGCCCTGACATTATGTATGATGTTTGTGTATGCGCTAGCTATCAGAATGCACCTAAAGAGAGTCATTTATCGTGCGTTAAGGGAATGACAAAATATGTTAAAGGAACTCTTAACTTAGGTCTTTGGTACACAAATGACACATCGACTTCTGTATTTGGTTACACCGATGCTAATTGGGATGGGTGTTCTGATGACAATAAGAGTACGTCAGGAGCCTATTATTATTGAGGAAATAATTTGGTAGGATGGTGTAGTAAGAAACAAAATTATACATCGTTATCCACCGCTGAATCATAAGATATTGCAGTAGGAAGTTGTTGTTTATAATTACTTTGGATAAAACAGATGTTAAAAGATTATGGCATAATTGAAGATAAGTTGAATATCTATTGTGATAACCAAAATGCAATTACTATTTCCAAAAATCATGTACAACACTCTCATATAAAACACATTAATATTCGATATCACTTTATTCATGAATTAGTAGAATCTAAGTAATTAGGAATTATGTATTTACCCACAGATCTTCAATTAGCTGATTTGTTAACAAAGCCTCTAGATAATTTAAGATTTGAATCTCTTCGAAAATCTATTGGAATGATATGTCTTAAATAAGTATTTGATGTGACTCATTGATGTTTATGCATTATATTTCTCCTTATTTGCTTATGAATATTTGTGCCTACCCTTTATTCATTTGAGATAAGACGGGGAAGAAATTTAAGTCCACTTAGACATCTTTTTGTTCACTTTAACTAAAATACTTGATCTTAATTATCTTATTTTCAGAACCTCATTCATATCAGAATTTTGTCAGGGTATTGGTACGTATGTAGTTGAGTTATGTAATTTTCTTTTTCTAGGACATGGGGTAGATTGAATTTTTGTGTAGGAACATGATTTTCTTATTTTTTTTGTATCCCTACAAGTCCTCGGTGACTCAAAGGATATTTTGTCTTATTTTTCCAAAGGGGAGATTGGAGCACCCTATATTTTTTACTCACTTGAGTCTATACTATATAGGCGCTTATCTAGTTTAGAAATAGTGACAAAATTATAGTCATATCCCTTGCTACCAAAGATCCTCAGACACTACATCAATTACCCTCTAATGGTCTCAAAGGTAGTATACCAACACTGCACCTAGGCTTGCATGTTTTATGTTGCATTTATATCATTTTAGGTGTGTAAGTGTTAATTCTCATCAAAATAACTTTTTAATATTTTTGGGGATTTTCTAAATAATTTTTCAAAATTTTTAAACATGCTTTTAAACATTTAAAATTAAGGTTTTAAAATGTCTTGAGCTGATTTGTAATATCTTTTAATTCCTAAAAACTAGGTTGGGTAGAAACCAAAACCGACAATGGGATTTTTTAAGAATTCAATATATGCATTTTATATATGATCTCATCCTTTCACGTGTATGCATTATACATGCTAAGATTGTGTTTCCTCTTACTTACATAACTGAGAGACCTTATCAACCATTAAATTAAACTCATCGATGGTCTGCATGTTGCCCGAGTCAATCCAAGTCTTACCACTTTGGACCAATCATAATGCGTTTAAATGTGGTGAGTTTTTATCTATTAGATTTTCATTTGATTTATAAGATTTAATCCAGGACGTTGATTTGGTTAATTGTTCTAGACCCTTCCATCATCTTGTATAAATAGAGACCCTTAAGTATATGATTAAGATCTTTTGATGAGAGAGAGATAGAGAGATAGAGAGAGAGAGAGTAAGGACACAAGTCTACAATCGAGTCTTAATGTAGTGTTGGCTCAATTCCGGATAAAAATATTCGAGTCATAGGATAGTGTTCAAGTGTTTCCATCCAAGCCTATGACGTGTTAGTTGCAGACGTAGCGACCAAGATTATAAAGCTTTATCATATACCGGGTTTACTGTGCCTCGTTTCAACGTCAACATACTCCTAAGGTATGAATGCATTTTATACATATATAGGAGCTTGGAAATTTATTGGGTGTATTTTATAAATAGTTTTAACGACTTTGTTTTTCTCGGAATTTGTTTTTGAACTTTTCACAAAAAGTCTTGGGCTTACAAAGAATATTCTATTTTCTTACACGTCGTTCGAAAGAACTGGAATCTCATTGAAACATTATTCCCAGGTCGTTCGAACGAGAATTCTAATGATATTTTTTTTCGCACTAGAACATCGTTAGTAAAGTCGTTCGAACGAGTTTGGCGGGAATAATTTTTTAGCCGTTTTTAGCAGTTTTCCTCATGTTACCACTACTTTTTCCCCACTACTTTTTGGCAGAATTAACAAGTGCGGGAACCAACCTTTTCAAACCAACTTTTTCATAATCTAGAATCTCCTATAGAGGGTTTTTGAGAGTTTAATTCCTCCATGAAAAGGTTCAAGTTTTCAGTGTTTGTTTTTCAAGAAAATTATTAAACACTTTTGTTTACACCCATTTTAGTTTATCCAAGTCCCTACATATATATATCTTGCTTAGAGTTTGTTTGGCATCGGGTTCTAATCTACCATTTGAAGAGTTGTTTGGGTTTACTTCTACATCCCACAAAGAAGACGACGACGCGTTTATTGCTACGGCGTTCCCACTCGGAGAAAGGCTTCGGGTGCGGGTTGACGGTCATTCCAAAGGCCTCCTTGGTGGATTCCAAGGTTCCGGTGGACTAAAGGATTGTCGACTGGGCGGAGGTAGTTACAAGAATACACGTCAGGGGCTTGTATGGAGTCAAGTTGAGTTGTGTAAGTCATTTGTCTTGTAATCATAAAACCATACTTAGTGGACTTAAGGCTAGGGTCGTCCGAGGTTTTTTCCTATTGTGGGTTTTTCCTCATACATCGCGGTGTAGTATTTGTTTACTTATTTTATCTTTTGTAAATCATAATAGATGCATGCTTAGGTTAAAAGATAAAATTGGTATATTTAATTTGGTGCAAATTCGATTTGGGTAAATATTAATTTAATTCAAGTCATTACTTTAATTTGATAAAATTTGGTTTGGCCTTATTTGCAAAAAAGAATTAAGTATTTGTTAGGCAATTTTCTAGGACTTGGATTAAATTGATTTTGGGCTAAAATTTAAATATTCACAAGTTTGTTTTAAAGTGCAATTTTAATTTTGAGAAAATTAAAATCCGGTTTAGTTTAATTTTCACTTTGGAAGAATTAAAATTTTATTTTTTTTATTGTGAATCTTGAAAATATTATTCCTTTTTAATTGAACCATCCTTATTCCGCATTTAAAAGGAAATTTATATTTGAAACATTTAAAATTTGGGGTCCTTCAAATTGGTATCAAAGACGGAGTGCTAATTTATTGCGTTAAGGTCCATTCAAATATTTTTGGATAAAATGGAATTTTCTCCATTTTCAAAATTTCCTAATTTCGATGGTTCCAACTATTCGTATTGGAAAGCACGTATGAAATCGGCACATAGGTCTCTAGATTAGATGGTTTGGTTGTTAGTCGTTAACGGGTGGTCCCCACCTACATATTTAGTTAAAAATGAACGTGTTTCCAAACCCACTGATAGATGGAGTGAGAATGAATTTAAACATGCAAATTTTAATTTTCTAGGTTTAAATGCCTTGTTTAGAGCGGTCACACCGGATGAATTTCAACGCATTATGACATGTGAAACCGCTAAAGAAGATTAGGACATTTTACAACTCACCCATGAAGGAACTGGTGTCGTAAAAGCTTCTAAACTCCAAAACCTCATCACTCAATTTGAAACCATCAAAATGAATGAAAAAGAAACATTTGATGAATAATATGCTAGACTTTTCAATATAGTTAATTCACCTTTTAATTTGGGAGAAAACATACCTGACAACTGAGTAGTAAAGAAAATTTTAAGGTCCCTACCCGATAGATTTATTCCTAAGGTGACCGTGTTAAATTCTTTACCCACTTTAGACTCTACGAAATTAGAAGAGCTCGTAGGTGATTTATAAACCTATGAACTAGATACGTTTCCCTCTAAAACTGAAAAGAAAATAGATAAGGGTGTTGCTTTGAAAGCCCTAAAGGAGGAAAAACAAGTAGTAGAGAGTGAAAGTAAAAGTGACTCGGAAGATATGGCTATGTTTGCTAGAAAGTTTCATAAATTTCGTAAATTTAACAAACATAAATTTAAAAATGATTTTGAGAAATTTGAAAATTCTAGGCATGACAAAGCCGAAAATATCCCTAAAACTTTTAATGAAAATTTAAATAGAGACGAGTCAAATAGGTGTTACGGTTGTAAGGGTTATGGCCATAGGGTGAGAGAGTGCGCCACTTAACTAAGGAGAGAGCGTAAGTAACCAATTTCATACAATGAAACCCTTAGTGATAGTGATAAGGAAGAGGGACCCGATTCTCCCACTAAGCCCAACTTTGTGGCTTTTATGGCAAGTCATGTGAGTGAAAGTGAGCACTCTTTTATTGATGAAATTCTAACACATGACACTTCCAAGGCCATTGTTTGTGAATCCCAAAGAGATGATGGTAGTGAGAGTGGAGAAGAAAGAGATAGTGAAAGTGAAAATGAGGTTGATATGAGTAATCTTCAATTTGCTTTTCAAGAATTATATGAAGAATCTATTAAATTAAAAAGAGAAAATTTAAAGTTAGAAGCTAGTTTAAGAGAGGGTGACAAGGTCATTAATGAGAGTGCGTTAGTGGTAGACCTTAGGACACGTGAGAGAGCTCTTCGTGAGAAGCTTGAATATGTAGAAGGTGAGAGAGATATCCTTAAAGGTTTAATGGAATCATTGAAAAATGAGATTCTTGCATTTGAAGAGCGCAATATTTTATTAGAGTCTCACATTTTAGATTTAGAAAATCAATTAAAAGACTCTAGTAAAGTTAAATTTGATTTGGAGTTTCATTCGGAGAAATTGGATAAAATATTAGGAACATTTCAAATAAAAAATGACACTTGTGGTTTAGGCTTCGTATAATACCCCGTATTTTTATGCATAATTAGTTTTATGGAAAATAGGGATTAATTAAATTAAAGGGAGAAAATTGAAATTGAAATTAATCTGATTTTATGATAATAATCACAAGCGGGATGAGAGTTAGTAATTATTGAAATAATAGTATGGCCGAGAATGAGATACACGATAGTTATGTTATAAATAATTGTGACGCGTATGAGTCGCGTCATTTGTATATATTTGAAGGGTCAAAAGATAATTTGTTTTTGTATAACTCGAACGACTACTTTGAGTGCGCCAAAGTCTCCGAAAGGGTCAAAATAGTCAGAAAACACTATCCGGGTATTTTATTTGGAGTTCGGGGAATTTTAACGCAAAACAACATCCCAGAGGGGTATTTTGGTCTTTAGGAATTTTAAGGTAATTAAATGGACAAAAATTGGGTTTAATTAAAAGGCATTTAAGGTTAGTGGCCGTCAGTTTGAACCTACGTGAGAAGAGAGGAAAAGAGATAGAGAGAACCAAGGAAGAAGAAGGAGACTCCATTAGAGCCTTAGCCAAGAACTCAACCTTTCACAATAAAAAGTACACCAGTGCGTAGATCGTGTCAGGAGGACCGTTCCTATACCAATTTTAACCCACGAATCAGAAGTTCATTTTTAAGGCAAGTGATTATTTTGCTCTTCTCTTAGCAATTATTACTCTTGTTAATATATGTTGAGATTTTAGAAAATCAAATACCAATTTGAGTTTACCTATGTTGAGATCGTGTAGGAAAGTTAGAAAATCTTATGGGGGTTGCATGTAGAGGATTTTCCCCTTAATAGGAATGAGAAATTGGTGAATTAGATGCTAATCACGAAATAAAAATGGAGTTTTTATGGACAAATAATTCTAGGTTTATATTATTATGGTTGATAGTAAAATTTAGGAATTTATTGAAATTAAATGATGATTATAATGATTTGACCCCAAAACTATGCTAAGAAGTGTTCTAGGGTGACTTAGAGTAGTTTGAAAACCTTGCAATTGGGTTGGAATGGATCTAGGGTGAGATTGGAGAGGAGAAAATCTGGAAAAATGAACTTTGGAGATGAATTGGGTGACTTCCTAAATTTCGTTAAAAGTCCAGCCCAGGTCGTTCGAATGACCTCATTCGGACAAGACTTCTAACGATATTCCAGTAGCCCTTCTAACAAATTTGGTTATTCGTTTTAAGTACCTTTGTTCGAACGACCCTCGTTCAAACAAGATTTATGGGTCTTCTAATGAGATTCCAGAATAACCTTTTTAAGCCTGATTTTTGTTTCCAACTTCCCATAGGCTTATTTAGATGAGTGTTAAACCAATATGATTTCCAAGTGACTTGTATTAACAATTATTAATGAGCGGAGAACAAGTCGACCCTCGAACAAGTATAAAAACTCATAGAATTAAGTAGGTGAGAAAATACAAGCAAGAGTATATACGAATAGGGTTCGGGTTATAATAAGAGAGATATTATACATACTGCAAATACTAGACTGTGGGAAATCTAATGAATTTATATAAGTTGTGTACATGCTTATTGTTCAAAATATTATTTGTATTACATACCTAGCTACTGGCTATCAAACGGAGGTTAACGCGTTGTGGACGACCCAATCTTGTGTGCCTTCAGGGGATTTAGAGTTGTACCACTAGAGCATGGAACCTAGGTATGGGCTATCCATGAGAATGATAGTGATGACAGTCATATGGGTGCATAGGTATGTGCGTAGCCCATCGGATTGGAAGTATGTTCGCCTCCAAATAGGTGTTTATGTTTTATTGGTTCTCGAGAGATTGAACCTGTTGTCCTCTACGCGTGAGCTTTGCAAATGGACTAGATAGACGAGTATGAGTAGCACCAAGGGTTTCTCAACCAAGGGTGAATATTGATATATTTATATAATTTATACTAGAGATCATGTTTGGTGTCTTATGTTGTTGATGCTAATTTTATATGTACAATTACAGTACCATCAGTTGGGCATTTAGAAGAATACGAGAATAAATTAAATAAATTCTAATTATATATCGAAATCAAAAGTACGTCAGTTTTGAGTTATTTAGGGAGACTTTCAAATATGATATTATACACTTAATAGTCGTTCAGGGTATCATGACTAGTATAGGTAGTTAGGCTCGTTAGACGCGCACACTAGATCTATGGGTGAGTATCTCAAGGGAGTACGCTAAGTTAACTTGATTAATAATTGTGCTAATTGAATCAATTTCAGCACTTGTTATTTTAAACCGTTTTCAACTCGGGCTCTGACTTATTTTTCTGTATATCCTTCTATTGTTCCATTATTTTAGGTGCCCAGCCACAGGGACACCAACTTTAGGAGACTCTATTCAGTTTTCGTGCTGTAGCTGTTGTGGAAGCTGCATGATTATTTCTAGTAGATGACTCAGCTCATTCTTTCCTTTTCAGTTATTCATTATATTGGACATGTCGTCCTTACTTATGTTTACCTTAAGAGATTTAGTCGTTTTAAATTTCTCTCATTGATTTGATTTCTTTATTTGGATTTATTGTATGGGATTGTATTTGGAGCTCTTTACTCCATCCATTTATTTTACTCCAGTAAAACTTTACTTATGTTACTGTGATGCATGGTATTTATTGGTATTCTTTTAGTGGTAATTAATGACACGATAAATTCTTTCAGTGATGCATTATCTGAACCAACTTGATATTCTGAAATTGATTAATTAAGGACTGATTACCCAGTAATTAATTAGGCGGGGTGTCACAGGTGGTATCAAAGCATCAGATTCTAGTGTCCTTTAGGATCTCTTCGGCGTATTTCTTTTTTTCGCTTAGCGTCTTTGATATAGAGCGCTACCATTAGGATTTTTCCATCCTTATTTCGTGTTGTAGATTTCGTACTTCTTCTACAATGTTATGTATGGATGGTGGTTTTATAAAATTCATTTAAATTTCAGATCTCGACTATGGGGGAGAGACACACTACCACCGCGAACGAAGTAAATGCGGGACAAGACCAACAAATACCTCAGGTACACCAGGGAAGAGAAGAAATTATGGAGATTGCAAACATCGTGGCACAAGCAGTGACTACCGCAATATTGCAGTACCAAAATCGCCGTGCAAAACTTACAGGGGGCAAAAGAAGAAGAGAAGTTTATCAATATGACCTTTCGGGGAATAATAACAATGGGAAAATACTATCGCAACAGCGACGAGCTCCTCAAAGACATCAAGACCAAAAAGACTATGAGAACCGTGGGAAGAGCCAAACCCGCTAGGGCCAACACGACCATCAGGGCCAGCAGCAGGTTCAGTAGGGCCAAAATGGCTAAGGGAGGGGTGGTAACGGCCATCAGGGTCGGGGATAACAAGGCAAGGGGGTAGGACCCTTCCCAGGAAGATGTTTCACGTGTGGCAACAATGGCCACAAACGCCAGGACTTCCCTCAGAAGGGTATAGGTCAGCGAGACCAATAGGGCCAACAGTGTGCTCAACAGGGCCAGCAGAGCAAAAACTGAGTGGGTAAGTGTTTCATATGTGGTGAACGGGGTCGCTACCATCAAAATTGCCCTAGAAAAAGCAAGATCCTGCAACAGTCATTGAATGTTCACCCGATACCACCTAATACCCGAATTGGGGAAATAGGAATAATCACCCCCGTAACAAAGACTTCACAACAGCAGCAGGTAGTACAGTATGGGCGTATCTATAATGCTCAAAATGCAGTTATGCCATTGATACCGCATCTATGACCCACGTTTGGAGGTACGATACTTTATCATTTATAGTGTTTCCTTTTAAATACAAGGCAAATTTCAAATAACCCATGTGCATTATAGCTTACTTGTACTACGTGAGAAACATGAGCATAAAATGTATTGCTATTCCGATTTCAAACTGGATAATTCAAGTTTGTGTGATGATAGACCATTAAAATAATATTAGGTGTCCATTATTCCTGGAGATGAAACAATTTTTGCTAAGTGTCATCTGAGAGGAAATGGTGTCACTTGTATACATAGGTATTAAATCCTACAGATACTTGTGGAGTATGTCGTCGGATTATACCAAATCTCGGTGGGTAGAAAGGTTTACTATAGTGAATTAAGAAAGAATGAAATACCTTTGGGCATGGGAATAATTTTGTGGTAAAGTGAAGAGCCTAATGCCAAATTAATAGTAGTAATGTGTTGAATATTTTTTCGTAACATGAGCATAAATACGCTATTGTTAGCAGGAAGCAGGGATGTGGGGTACGAGACAAATACTGAGGACCATAACTCACGTTGACCGACAATGTTAGTTAGTAGTGTATCAGGGGGTTCCTTGTATGGATTTCGCTTTGTGAGACATCCCACGCATGAAACCTAGCGAAGGTCGGGAGCTGGGGATGGTTGGTCTTTAGCACATGAGTTTAGTACCCTATTTATCATCCGTAAGAGAAACTATAACCTGAAATTGAATTTTATTCCTATGCACAGTCAGTAGAACAGTACGATATGACATAAGTAGTGATATCAAATTCTTACATCGAGAATAAATCGGTGTAATAAGGGAAAATGATAAAGTCACGATACATAACAAATATCCGTTGCCTCAAATCGATGACTTATTTGACCAGTTAAAAGGAGAGACTTTCTTATCAAAGATTGATTTAAGATCGGGATACCATAAACTACGTATCAGGGAGTAGGACGTGTCAAAAACTACCTTTTTGACGAGATATGGTTCCCATGAATTCAGGGTTATGCCTTTTGGGCTAACCAACGCCACAGTCGTGTTCATGGACTTGATGAACAGGGTGTTCAGAGAGTTCCTAGACCAGTTCGTCATCGTATTCATAGATGACATTCTGGTTTACTCACAAACTGAGGAGGATCATGCTGAGCACTTGAGGCAGGTTTTGCAGACACTGCGCCAGCATGAGTTGTATGCAATATACGAGAAATGTGGGTTTTGGCTAAAGGAGGTACAATTTTTGGGGCATATCATCTACGATAGAGAGATATTCGTGGATCCAGGGAAGGTGTCAGCGGTGAGAGAGTGGGGACAGCCCACGACACCGACCGAGATACGCAGTTTCTTGGGTTTAGCCGAATTCTATAGGAGGGTCATTCGAGGGTTTTCAAAGATAGCGGGTCCGTTAATGCACTTGACTTGCAAAAGGGTGCCATTTATCTGGAGTGACGCCTGTCAGTTAGCCTTCGATGAGTTAAAAGATAAGTTAACCTCGGTACTAGTGTTAGCATTATCGAAGCTAGGAGTGGAGTATCTAGTCTACACTTATGCATCCTTATTAGGACTTGGAGGTGTACTTCAGCAGGAACATCAAGCTATAGCTTATGCTTCCCGTAAGCTTAAGCCTCATGAGAGAAATTACCCCACCCACGACTTAGAATTAGTAGCAGTCGTGTTCGCGCTTCGTATTTGGAGACACTACCTCCTAGGGGAGAAATTTTGCTTATTCACGTACCACAAATCACTACAGTACCTCTTCACGCAGAAGGAGTTAAATATGCCTCAACTTCGATGGCTTGAGTTCGCGAAGGATTATCAATTTGATATCCAATACCACCCGGGGAAGGCTAACGTGGTAGCAGATGTGTTGAGCCGAATGACAGTTGGTGAGGTGGCTGAGGTGTGGAAAGAAAAATGGAAGGAGTTAGGGAACCAGGATGCGGTGGATCGATCGTTTATGTTCGTAATGATGGTTATGCCCTAGGTTATTACAGGAGTAGTACATGCTCATGCAGATGATCTGTTCTGCACAAAGTCAGATAGAGAAGCTTCTAGTCGAGGGGGCTGAGTCTTACACCGTGGGTTCAGATGGGGGCCTACGTTTTAATGGGATATTGGTTGTCCCAGAGGGTGAAGATCTACGACACAAGGTGATGACAGAGTCGCATGGTTCCTAATTTGCAGTTCATCCCGGCGGGGATAAGATGTATTAGGACATGCGTAGACAGTACTGGTGGATCAGAATGAAAAAGGATATTATTGAGTTTGTAAAAAATGTGCAACTTGTCAGCTGGTAAAGGTGGACCATCATAGACCAGTGGGACTTCTACAGCCATTAGAGGTTCCTATGTGGAATGGGAGAGAATTTCCATGGATTTCATCAAGGGATTACCTACATCGCAGAGGGGTCATGACTCGATATGGGTGATAGTGGATCGGTTGAACAAGGTAGCCTAATTTTTTCAAGCCAAGACAGACTACACCGTGGGACAGTACGCCCAGTTATTCATAGCAGATATAGTTAGACTCCACGGAGTGCCTCTCAATATTGTGTCTGACAGAGACAAGATATTTGTTTTTTGATTTTGGGAGAGTTTTTAGGAGGCGTTAGGTACGGAGTTGCGGCTGAGCACAACCTATAACCCGCAGACGGATGGTTAGACAGAGCGGACGAACCAAATGTTAGAGGACATGTTACAGTTGTGCAACATAGATTTTGGCGGTGGTTGGGAGGAGTACCTTCCACTGGTGGAGGTTGTCTATAACAAATCCTACCAGATTACTATCGGCATGGCTCCATTGGAAGCCCTATACGGCATACCTTATCATTCCCCGACATGTTGGCTAGAGGTGGGGGGCAACAAGTTATTGGGTTCGGAGGTAATTCAGGATACTTCGGTAAGGATAGAGTTGATACGGAGCCGTATTCGAGTTGTTCAGGATCGACATAAGAGTTATGCTGATGCAAAATGCTATTTTTGAGAGTTCAATATTGGGGATCAGGTATTACTTCATGTGTCTCCTATGAAGGGAGTTACGCATTTTGGGAAGAAGTGAAAGTTGGCGCCTAGGTATGTAAGGCCATTCCCCATCATCGAGAGAATTGGGCCAGTTGCTTTTAGACTTGGGTTACCGAAGCACTTACATAGAGTCCATGATGTGTTTCATATCTCTTCACTGAGGAGATTTCATTCAGATGATTTGGCCCTTACTCATATTGCATTGGAGGAAATAGACTTAGAGCCTGATAGCTTATACGATGAGGGAGTGGTTGCTATCTTAGAACGTAGCTAGAGGAAGTTGAGGTCGAAAGTAGTACCACTAATACGTGTCTAATGGCGACACCATAATGTTGAGGAATCAACTTAGGAGTGCGAGGATGGCATGCATGAACGTTACCCAGAGCTATTCCTGCCAGGTATATATATATTCTTTTCCGAATTTTAGGACAAAATTCTATTATTAGGGGGAAGTATGTAATACCCCTCATTTTTATGCATAATTAGCTTTATGGAAAATAGGGATTAATTAAATTGAAGGGAGAAAATTTAAATTGAAGTTAATCCAATTTTATGATAATAATCACTAGAGGGATGAGAGTTAGTAATTATTGAAATAATAGTATGGCCGAGAATGAGATACACGATAATTATGTTATAAATAAATGGAACACGTATGAGTCGCGTCATTTGTATATATTTGGAGGGTCAAAAGATATTTTATTTTTTATAACTCGGACGACTATTTTGAGTGCGCCAGAGTGTCCGAAAGGGTCGAAATAGTCAGAAAACACTATCCGGGTATTTTATTTGGAGTTCGGGGCATTTTAACCCAAAACGACACCCCGAAGGGGTATTTTGGTCTTTAGGAATTTTAGGGCAATTAAATGGACGAAAATTGGATTTAATTAAAAGGAATTTAAGGTTAGTGGCCGTCAGTTTCAACCTATGTGAGAAGAGAGGAAGAGAGAGAGAGAGAGAGAGAGAGAGAGAGAGAGAGAGAGAGAGAGAACCAAGAAAGAAGAAGGAGACTCTATTAGAGCCTTAGCCAAGAACTCAACCTTTCACAACAAAAAGTACACCCGCGCCTAGATCGTGTCAGGAGGATCATTCCTATACGAATTTCAACCCACGAATCAAAGGTTCATTTTTAAGGCAAGTGATTATTTTTCTTTTCTCGTAGCAATTAGTACTCTTGTTAATATATGTTGAGGTTTTAGAAAATCAAATACCAATTTGAGTTTACCTATGTTGAGATCGTGTAGGAAAGTCAGAAAATCTGATGGGGGTTGCATGTATAGGATTTTCCCCCTAATAGGAATGAGAAATTGGTTAATTAGATGTTAATCACGAAATAAAAATGGAGTTTTTATGGACACATAATTCTAGGTTTATGTTAATATGGTTGATGGTAAAATCTAGGAATTTATTGAAATTAAATGATGATTAGAATGATTTGATCGCAAAACTATGCTAAGAAGTGTTCTAGGGTGACTTAGAGTAGTTTAGAAACCTTGCAATTGGGTTGGAATGGATCTAGGGTGAGATTGGAGAGGAGAAAATCTGGAAAAACGGACTTCGGAGATGAACTGGGCGACTTCGGAAATTTCGTTAGAAGTCCAGCCCAGGTCGTTCGAACGAGACTTCTAACGAGATTCCAGTAGCGATTCTAATGAATTTGGTGGTTCTTTCGAAGTACCTTCGTTCAAAAGACCCTCGTTCGAACGACTTGTTCGAATGAGATTTCTGGGTCTTCTAACGAGATTCCGAATGACCTTTTTAAGCCAAATTTTTGTTTCGATTTTCCCGTAGGCTTATTTAGATGAGAATTAAACTAGTATGATTGCCAAGTGACTTATATTAACAATTATTAATGAGCGGAGAACAAGTCGACCCTCGGAAAAGTATAAAAACCCATAGAATTAAGGAGGTGCGAAAAAACAAGCGAGAGTATATACGAATAAGGTTCGGGTTATAATAAGAGAGATATTATACATACTGCAAATACTAGACTGTTGGAAATCTAATGAATTTATATAAGTTTTGTGCATGCTTATTGTTCAAAATATTATTTGTATTACATACCTGGCTACTGGCTATCGAAAGGAGGTTAACGCGTTGTGGACGACCGAATCTTGTGTGCCTTTAGGGGATTTAGAGTTGTACCACTAAAGCATGAAACCTAGGTATGGGCTATCCGTGAGAATGATAATGATGACAGCCGTATGGGTATGAGCGTAGCGCATCGGCTTGGGCCTATGTTCGCCTCCAAATAGGTGTTTATGTTCTATTGGTTCTCGAGAGATTGAACTTGTTGTCCTCTATGCGTGAGCTTTACAAATGGACTAGATAGACGAGTATGCGTAGCACCAAGGGTTTCTCAACGAAGGGTGAATATTGATATATTTATACAATTTAATATGTATACATTAAGTGAATAATGTGTGTATACCGAAAATCATGTTTGGTGTCTTATGATGTTGATGCTATTTTTATATGTACACTTACAGTACCATCAGTTGGGCATTTAGAAGAATACGAGAATAAAATTGAAGAGATTCTAATTCTATATCGAAATCATAAGTACGTCGGTTTTGAGTTATTTAGGGAGACTTTCAAACATCATATTATACACTTGGTAGTCAGTCAGGGTATCATGACTAGTATACGTAGTTAGGCTCGTTAGACGTGCACACTAGATCGAGGGGTGAGTATCTCAAGTGAGTACGCTAAGTTAACTTGATTAATAATTGTGCTAATTGAATCAATTTAAGCACTTGCTATTATAAACTATTTTCAACTCGAGCTTTGACCTGTTTTTCTGTATATCCTTCTATTGTTCCATTATTTTAGGTGCCCAGCCACAGGGACACCAACTTTAGGACACTCTATTCAGTTGTCGTGTTGTAGCTGCTATGGAAGCTACAGGATTATTGCTAGTAGACGACTCAGCTCATTCTTTCCTTTTCAGTTATTCATTCTGTTGGACATGTCATCCTTACTTATGTTTACCTTCAAAGATTTAGTCTTTTAAATTTCTCTCGTGGATTTGATTTCTTTATTTGGATTTATTGTATGGGATTGTATTTGGAGCTATTTACTCCATCCATTTATTTTACTTCAGTCGGACTTTACTTATGTTACTGTGATGCATGGTATTTATTGGTATTACTTTAGCTCACATTGTGGTAAAAAAGGTCATCTTAGAAAAAAATTCTTTGATCTTAAACGAGGTCCTAGAAAATCCCTACGTAAGGAAACCGAGGTAGCCAAGATTCCTATATTCCGAGATCGTCATTCATCATTAGATTAGGTTAGGAGATCCAACTTGGTATCTTTACAAAATAGGATTTTTTATTCGCATTTACTTTCATATGTTTCCTCTCTTGATAAATCCAAAGGTTGAATGTGCTAGTTGTTTTCATACTCTAGTTTTTTGTGCTTCATATTATATATCATTGCTAGGTGTATGCATGTTTAGTCATTTTCTAGTCATTGCTTTATCACATATCACATGCAAGAATTATGATGTTTATTTATCTTTTGTATTATAGTTCTTTCATTTTAGTTTGCATTAAATGAAAAAATACAAAAAGATTTTTGTTTGTCATTTGTGTTTTACATTTTTTAGTATTTTAGGCTTAATGAAAAATTCAAATGATTTTTGAGTAAATATTTTTCTTTGTTAGGTTAAAAATTTCAAAAACTCAAAAAGATTTTTGTTTTGTGTGCATTTTAGTTTGACACACTCTATGTGGCATATACTTGTGTTTGAATCCCTTCTTGTTCGCTTCCATGTGGCTAGAACTTTTGGTTTAGATTGTCAATCCTTAAAATGTTCTTTACCATGCTTACATGGAGTAGTTATATTTTGTGTTGCTATAATGGATTCTATTTTTATATGCCTCAATTCACACATGCACGAGCTCACTTATGTGACACCCCGACTAATTAAATACCAGGCGATCACTCCTTTATTATATTAAAATCAAGGTGAACAGTTGGTTCATTCATAGCATCACTGTCGTAAAATAACTTTTCCAATTTAAACACCCTAATTAATTAAGCTAAGTGTCAAAACCATTTTTAAACATTACTTTCCAAAATTTATTTTAAAAACAAAGATTTAATTATTTACAATAATTCAAAATTTAAAGAATCACACCACAATAAACCTGGAACATATAATCCAAATCATTTAAACATTCAACAACTAAATCCCAACATTAAAACTTAAAGTAAAACATCCAGATAGTGATAAATCCCAAAGTGACAATACTAGAAATAACTGAATCACAATGTCCAAATAACCAACTGAATAATAGAAAGGGCGACAGATGACCCACTAAATGAATATGCTAGGAGTGGAGTAAAATAAATGAAGTCATCTAAGCAAGTGGCCTGCAATTCCCACCTAAGCTGCAGCGCGTTCCTCTCAAGGGATACTACGCAAGATGCCCCTGTGGCTGGGCACCTGTAATATATACATATATTTACAAGAGAGAAAGAGAAATAGAAACGGGTCAAAGCCCGATAAAGTAGATGATTTAAAATTCATTTAGCAAGTATTTAAAATGTTTACAGGCCAATGCAACAACATATTAGTGCGACACTCTCTTGGGAAATTCTCACCTCTCTTCTAATGTGCACGCTTATCGTACTAACCTTCCCAATGGATTTTCTTATCTTATATCGCACTAAACTTCTCAAAGGTTTAACTTATCTTAGGTTACTCATAAGATTTAAAACCGAACAATATAATTATTTTAAAAGGAAAGTTTCATTTTGTAACAAAGCTCTCATTTTAACTTTATTTATTAATAAAGTTTTCCAGTGTCATATTATACTTTTCAAAACAAGTATTTCCAATTTGAGTCATTATACATGCCATACTTACCATAACACAGTAGGCAGTTCCAAATTTTAGAATTTTGTATATATATTAAATACTCGTATAATATATATATATTCTAACAGCACCCCCAATAAAAATTATAGTGCGTGCATACTCTGCTATCAAATCCTCGTATCACTCGTACTAAGGTAAATACAAGCTCGGAATCACTCTCGAACTGTATTAACACATACACAAACAATATTGAGGCGAAGCATAGATTCCAAGTCTCTAAGAGGATAGCACATGCCCCCACGTCTCTTAGGACCGTCTGAACTATCGATTCGATAGCCTGTACCAAGGATATCTATCTTCTAGGGTACAAGTCAATATCCCCCATAAAGGTCCCATCGAGATAAGACTGTCCCAGCGGGGTAACCTCAGGGATAGCAAGTAGCGCGGGCACGATTTTCACACATAAATAGTATATGCATACACAATCATATAACTATACTAATATTACCATATCAATTTTAGGTACATCTTAAATCCCATAGTTACGACATTTATCCTCATATCTCATTATTAGTTATCACGTATAACGGTTCGTTTCTAACTTTAATTCGAGGTATTATTCCAACTTAATACGTAACACTCATGGACTCTATCCTCCCAAGTGTAAAAATTCAGTAGGTATTCATCTCTTTTCCATCGTAACCATTTTATGTAATCTCTCCCTTTAATACCAAATTCCATCGTCCCTTAGGTATAAACACTCCAAAAATATAAATTTCGCCTTACATTAAAGGTCTCTTATTCATTAATAAATCCTACTGGTCATCTTTATCTCCCAAAACATTTTAATAAGGGTGTCCAAGGATTATTTCTCATTAAATTGAAATCAACTAATTTAAAAAGGGGGATTATGAGTCTGCCAGGAGGGGTCGATCGATGGAGGTCTGGGGCTCGATCGATCGAAGCTCTTGGCTCGATCGATCGATCAAGCAGGTATGGAGAATTCTGCAGTTACCAGTTACGGGTTTTCTCACATAACTCCATCCAAATCAATAATTTTCATTCGCAATCGTCCAGAAATTGGTACTACTAATAGTATAAATCCATTCCATACATCTTTTACGTAAAGCATGTAAATTTCCATTAATAATCATGGATTAACAGGACAAAATTCATGGAAATCTCAAGAACCCTAGAATTCTTCCTAACATGGTTCTAATTAGTCTTTTTCCAGAATTTTCTTCTTCTAAAACATCAAAATTTCGTGGTTTAATCCTCTACATGTGAAGGGGTTTCCAGAATAACATTTAAACCATTACTACATGCGATTTCCTATCTCAAATTTGGGGTTTTCTTCCATAAAACTCATCCTAATAGTCCCTAGACTAACATGAGTGATGCATTAACGAAATAAGAAATATAAACACTTGCCTGGGATTTTTGACGTTTTGGTTTGATGACGAATTTGGTGTGGTTGCGTTCCCCGTCGCGCGATCTACGCGTTGGTGGTGGTGGCGGTGCAACAGGGTGAATCGTTGGCGTTGGATTGCTTCGAAAAGCCTCTCATTCCCTCTCCTATGGCCGTAACTTGTCTTTGGTTGTTCTAACCCTAGAAGATAACCTTAGACATCTGATATATCCCTTGAATTTTCGTGGGTTTAATTATCCAAAAATGCGAAATGTTCAAAATGCCCTCCCGGGGTACTAATTAAGCCTAAAAATGCCCCGAGACCCAAACTAAACCCCCGGGTACACTTTTCTGACTATCTCGACCCTTCCGAACACTTTGGCGCCCTCAAAACGACCATACGAGTGACTTATAATATATTCACTTTTATTCATCAATATTTAGTCCCGACGCGACACAGACGCGTCCCGACTCAAAATTTCAAAATTGTCATTTTATTCACTCGTGACATTTAATATAACCAATATTATATATTACATTGCTCATTAGTAATATTCAACAAATTTCCCATAATTACTAACTCTCATCACATTAATAATTATAACATAATTAATTTCTGGATTTATATTAAATAATTAATTCACATTAAATTTAATAAATCCCCAAATTAATATAGCATAAAACTACGGGGTATTACAACTTGAAATTATAACTTCATATGTATATTAGAGCTTTGTGAGGTGTTCTCCTACCAATCTTGTCATCTACATGTTATGTGACCTAGGAGGACTAGTGCATGTTAGAATCCGTTGCACGCGAGAATTGAGCGATAAAAGATTATATATATATATATATATATATATATATATATATAAATGTTCACGAGAAGGGCTTCGAAAGGAAATACCATCCTTTTCGAGTAAGCCACCATTTGATTGGACCTAAAAGAAATATGTGCTCCAAAGGCCTAAAAGATAATGGCATTAAAAGAAAAATATTTTTCCAAGGTCTATATTGTTTAGTTGATTTATTCATTCAAAAGATTAATCTATATATGCATATTTTGAGGGAGATTGGATGGTATATCAACGGTTTGCACAATGTCCGTTTATCCTAGTTGTTCTTTCAATGTCATGACTCTATTGGTTTGTAGAATCATAAAAATTCTAGGCTTGTATGTATTGTGTATGTTTGTTCATTGAGTTCAATTTATATTGTCACGTGAGGTTATATTAAAATTTGATGAAGTTTGCAATCAATTGAGAACTCCGTGAACATGTTTTAAGTGATTGAGTCTAAATTTAATTGTTACTAGTTCACACCCCTACACTTTCGTTTCCATATGACACATTTTTTTCATACGAGTGTGAAAACCTTATTGTATTTTGTGTCATGTGTGATGTCTATACCTATATATATATGCGTGTGTATTAGTGATATTCATTATGTTTACATATATATGGTATTTTTTCTTTACCTCGCTTTCTAATCCATCTATGATTCTAATTCATAATGAGTATCTATCGTGTTGCATATTATTTTTGATATCACATGCTTAGTATCTTATGTATCTCATTGGTATCATTTTTTTTGTTGGTATCCGTTATATTTTATATCGATTAGTTATGATTTTGTTGCCCATATGCTTTCATGCTCTTATCACTCTAATCTTCATCGTGTTTAAATTAGTTTTATCCTTTGTCTATTCCTGAACAAAAAGGGGGAGAATGATAGGGGGAGAAATGGTATCTAATCCTATTGTAATCGTATCTTAGTTTGGGAGATTTATCTTAGGCGGAGACATCCTTCTAAGTAGGTCATTTACTTGATAAATGGGATAAATAATTTAGGGGGAGTATTTAGTCCATATGCATTTAATATTCTTGTTCCCTATGCGTTTGATAGTTTGCTTAAGTATGCAGGAATTCTTCTAAATAGAAACTTTCATCGGCAAAGATATTGATCCTTGGGTTTTGAGTCAAGCGATGTAATTTTTATTTTGGGTGGGATATTTTTTTGAGTCTAGTAGAGCTTGACGACCCTTTAGAATTTTTATTTTGGTTTTTGTCCCAGAATAGACAAGGGGGAGATTTGTAAAGACACAAGTCTCCGATTGAGTTTTAATGTTGTGTTGGCTCAATTTCGTACAAAAACAATTGAGTTATAGGATAGTGCTCAAGTGTATCCATCCAAGCCTATGGCGTGTTAGTTGAAGATATAGCAGCCAAGATTATAAAGCTTCATCATATGCCGGGTTTATTGCGTCTTGTTTCTACATCAACAACATTGGTTCTAATGATCCTAAAGTATGAATGCATTTTATATATATATATATATATAGGATCTTGGAAATTTATTAGGTGTATTTTATAAATTTTAATTAATAGTTTTAACGACTTTGTTTTTCTCAGAAAATATTTTTTAGAACTTTTCACAAAAAGTTTTGGGCTTACAAAGAATATTCTATTTTCTGGCCCGTCGTTCGAACGAACTGAAATCTCGTTAGAACAAGATTCCTAATTCGTTCGAACGAGACTTCTAACGAGATTTTTTTTTGCACTGGAACGTCGTTAGTAAAGTCGTTCAAAAAAAAAGTCGTTTAGCAGGAACAGTTATTTGGCAGTTTTCTTCATGTTCCCACTACTTTTTGATAGAATTAACAAGTTCGGGAACCAACCTTTTCAAACCAATGTTTTCCTATTCGAAAATCTCCTAGAGAGAGTTTTTTAGAGTTTAATTCCTCTATGAAAAGGTTCAAGTTTTGAGTGTTTGTTTTTCAAGAAAATTTTTAAACACTTTTGTTTACACCCATTTTAGTTTATCCAAGTCCCAACATATATATATCTTTCTTGGAGTTTGTTTGGAACCGGGTTCTACTCTAACGTTTGAAAAGTTTTTTGAGTTTACTTCTACATCCCACAAAGAAGAAGATGACGTGTTTGTTGCTGTGGTGTTCCCACTCTGAGAAAGGCTTTGGGTGCGGGTTAACGGTTGTTCAAAAGGCCTCATTTGTGGATTCCAAGGTTCCGGTGGATTTCAGGATTGTCGACTAGGCGGAGGTAGTTACAAGAAGACACGTTAGGGGCTTGGACGGAGTCAAGTCGAGTTGTTCAAGTCATCTATCTTGTAATCATAAAACCATACTTAGTGGACTTAAGGCTAGGGTCGTCCGAGGTTTTTCCCAGTTGCGGGTTTTTCCTCGTACATCGCGACGTACTGTTTATTTACTTATTTGATCTTTTGCAAATCCCAATAGATGCATGCTTAGGTAAAAAGATAAAATTGGTATATTTAGTTTTGTGCAAATTCAATTTGGGTTAATATTAATTTAATTCCAGTCATTACTTTAATTTGATAAAATTTGGTTTGGCCTTATTTGCAAAAAAGAATTAAGTATTTGTTAGGAAATTTTCTAGGACTTGGATTAAATTGATTTTGGGCTAAAATTTGAATATTCACAAGTTTGTTTTAAAGTGCAATTTTAATTTTGAGAAAATTAAATTCCGGTTTAGTTTAATTTTAATTTTGGAAGAATTAAAATTTTAATTTTTTAATTGTGAATCTTGAAAAGATTATTCCTTTTTAATTGAACCATCCTTATTCCTCATTTAAAAGGAAATTTATATTTGAAACATTTAAAATTAGGGGTCCTTCAGAGAGAGAGGGAGAATGAGAGAGAAATTGAAAAATGTAGCCAAACTCTTGAAATTTTTCCCCAAAAAATTTCTTCTGATTTTGAGAGTGATTCTTGTTCGAAGATCATTTCCTCTCTGGTTTTAAATCTCTTTTCCATCCAGTCACTGAGTTAGATCTTGTTTCTTTTTTATAGAAAGTGTAGATCTGATTCTGTTGTGATTTAAATCACTTAGATCTGCTTAGTTTGATTTCTTTATTTAGAAATCACTATTTATTGGTGTTTTTATACTCAAATATTTCCATTTAACGTTCTACCAACAAATACCTTTTTCTGTTTCAAGTTTTGAGAAAAAGAGACTTAAAAACATTTTAAGATCTTGAGACGTTTTCACTTTCCAGTTAATATTTCACATTTTTTTGAAATAGATTTATAAATAAATAAGAGAAAGTGTATGTGATCTTGACTCTTTTTGAATAGCAAGATTGTCACTCGATCTGTAACAAAAAAGGAAGTATAGTTTTCGATAAATTGTGAATCAAAATCTTGCATAACATTCTTAGTAGAAATCTGTAATTTGTAGGTCTATTGGTTTGTATAAGTGTGTGTGTTCATGCATGTGTTAGCCATAACACCACAATACACGTTTCACATTACAACACTAAAACAATGTTGGTTGAGAGATTTTTGACCTTAGAGTCGACGTAAAGATAAATGGAGGAGGAGGTACAAAGATACAAAACAACTAGAACAAATTTAGAGCCTTCAGCGAAGTCAGATTTACCTAATGGATCTGGTAGAAAATCTTGACATAGTATAGGTCTGGTTGTGTCCTTAGTTTGTTAATAGTGTGTAACCTTATAACTCTGTAAGAGGGTAGTTAACTAATCACGCCATCACTTAACTACAAGACACGCAAACACAACTTCGTGAAGATAAACTCAGTTTGAACTCATAAATCTCACATGTATAACTCAAAAGATAATAATTAACTCAGAAGTAACTCATTTGGAGGGAGAAAGAAGTAAGCACCCCAGATACACCTTGGCAGGCAACCAAACACCCTTACCACCCTCAAGGTTCTCTGTCAAGTATTAAAATATTCGTAATAAATGACAATGGTGGGTGAGTAAAAACCCTAGTTCATAATAAATATCTCTCTGATGTATATTCCTTATGGTAATAACTTCCGAACTCTTAATAGGAACATAATCTCTCCCTAGAGGTGGTTGGGGTCCTTAAATATCCCCCCACACTACCCCCGAGGCAACTCAGTCATTAATCACTGTGAAAGACATCCCTCATACTTTATGTCACAAACATTAAATACCTGATGCACTAGTTATCTCCACATCATAAACATTAAATGCACAGACATGCCTTTTGCCTAACCACTGTTTGTCAAGGGGCTATCCTCACAGAGGTGGCTCACCAACTGTCTGACACCCCCAAATACCACGGTGGTTTACTCAAGTGCACATCTATATGTGACATTAAGTAGAGGGTTGTTTGGCTCACAACTGAATGCCCGATAAAACGCAAGACTGCTCCCCCCTTAGGTTCCATGGTCCGTGTCCTTTTGGTGTTTTACCAGGTGTATCTAAGATGGTGAGGACAAGCCCCAAAGGTGCCTCACTTCTCAATCCTCCAAACCAAGTCCCTCTGAAGTTCCCACGTTGAGGTCATTCGATAGAGCATGAAAGCTCACCCAGGCCCTGCCAAGCCTGGTCTCTCGTGAGTACCATTTGACCTCACATTAAGAATCATTATAATTATTACAACTCATGGTAAATGTAAATAAAGAGATACAAAAAGTCCAAGTAAAATAATATAATTAAAGGATCAGTTCCCTCGGCCAACTTCTTCATTGGAGATCCCTTTGGGCTACCACACTGACCTACCTCACTTGAGCTACATCACTGCCTTACTGAGTTGCGTCGTATTGAGCTGTCTCATTGAGCTCCATCGCTTTAAGCTGCAATAATTCCTTAATCCCAAATACTGTTGTTAATGGGGAAATTATCTTTAAACTCAATATTACCTTCAATCCCCCTCTACATTTGCCCCTTCGTGTAGAGATTTGTTGTATGAACAAGAAATGTGTGTACGAAAACTTCTCAATCCGATGAACCTTCTCTGCTTGAAAAAATTCTAGCATATTTTCTTTCGTTACAACCACTGCGGTTACCGTCTCTAGGAAAAAGTAAAATTATCCTCGATGTATCTGAGTTGAAGCACTACGGCTTATAGGCACTTTAGCGAAGGGACATCACCACTTTTTTTTGTTCACTAATCTTCAACCATTCTGGCCTGACTATTTGAAATTCTCCCCATACACCTGCTGACTTTCTCAAATACCCGTTTTGACTCTTGGTAAGTGAAGTTCTCCCATTTTTGACATTGTGGATTATAGTTATAGGCAGTGAGTTTATCGTTAGGACTTCCCCTATCATTATGACTTATGAAATTTTTTCCTTGTAACGTTTCACCATGTTTGAAAGGGCAAAAATGCTCCCCGATGTAGCTGAGTCACATTTAAACAATGTTTACACTTGTGGCGAGGGGACATCATGGATTTTTTAAACCGCTGGGGACGCTTATTCGTTAGGTATTAATGAATATGTCTGACAAAAATTCTGGCGCCAAAACTCAAACTTGCCTAAGAAGGAAACTCTTTCTATCCCCCATGCATCACTTCATTGATGATGTGGTGTTGTCTTCTCAACTTTCAAGACACTTCTCGAAGTGACACGTGGCCATTTGAAATAATTATAGGCGGCGTTGCACGTGTGGTGGTGGGAAACTTAAAAGACGGGTTAAGAAGTTTCAAACTTCTACTTTTCAAAACACTTCTCTTTTCTTCGTCTTCTTCAAACTCCCATCTTCTTTAGAGAGAGAAACTCTGCCAAGACTCCATTATTGCCAAGCTTGTCTCCTCATTCTTTTCCTCTCTAATTATCCTTCTTTGTACTTGTCATCTTAAATGGCCTCCTCAAGCAATCTTACCACGTCTGTCACCAATACTCTGCCTACCCCTCCTGCTGCCACCACTGGTGCCACTGCCATGGATGTTACTCATCGAGAGTAGCTAAGTTTTTACCGTCGGTCTCCCATATTTGGCAAGGATTATGAGTTCTCTGATGCGTGCAAGACCTGCCACTTTTTGACTAAGTACGTCCCTTTGCTCCTGGGTGATAAAGATGTAGATTAATCAAAGTGTGGATTTCTTCCTCCTAAAGGGACTCTGCGCTTTCGATTGGACCATGGAAACTTTCTTTACTCCCAGATTGATGTCAAAGCACCTGGGTGATCGCCAGCTCATTTTGCTGCCTGACATGATATACAGAGCTCTCACACTGCAGCTCTTGCAAAAGTTGGTCTTTACCGAGCCAACTAGTTTGGGGAGTTCACTCTTTCCAAGAACAACAATGTGCTCCAAGTGTTGGTTTCCATATGGAATGTGACAACTCACACATTCTTTGCTTCCTGGGGGGTTCACTATTTTGTTCGAGGATGTTTGTGAGCTACTTAGGTTTGAGCCTATAGGTGAGTATACATATCATGATGAGGCCTTAGATGCCGAAGAGATTGCTGATCGGGCTGAGCTAGATTGGATTTACCACAATTGCATTGGGTCTTCCAACAAGGCTACTTTTACTCCCCTTATTAACTATTTTTTTGAATCTCCTAATACAAAGGATGTCACTGCTATTACGGGCCAAGGTAAAGGTATGTCTTTGAAACTACTAGCCTATATTCTTACGCTGCTTTCGCATTTCTTCTTGACAGGGAAACCCAATGACCAGCCCAGGAGGGACCTTATAAATATTTCTATCTATTTGGACAGGGGTTTCAACCTTCCTCTGGCCACCATTGCTTTGAGTTGCCTTTATACTTGGCTAGAATGAACCCACCTTGACCTGGCACGGTCCCTCGGTTGTTACAACTTGGCCAATTTTTCCAATTCCGTTATCTTATTGGGTTTCCTCAATACCCGTTTTCCTTCCATTGCTGCCAAGTCTGTCTCTTATCCCATGAGCCAAGGCATTAAACCCCCGCGCCTCTTATTCTTTCATAAAAAATAGAGTCGAAAGGAGATAATGGGACTTTTTACCGTTTCGAATCCTTTGCCATGAGGCCATATGAAGAATCCACGTTTGCCCACACTTGGAATTTTTTTCCTTCTACAGCTAGAACAGTCACTTTTGTCCCCATTATAGAAGATCCCTCACATGTCGTGGTACTTTTATTCACTCATGGGTTTCTTCCTTCCTTCACTGGATGGGGATATACTACTGAACCTTATAACACCAATAGGTGTAGCAGGCAATTCGATTTTTATTAGGGGGATCCTCGACCTGTGTTTCAATTGAAGAATAAGAGGGCTACTTTTATTGTGGCTTGCACCTTCTACCTTTCTCTAACGGTACTTAGCGTGACCTCTACTTTTGATGGTCGAGTCACCCTCCCTAGTGCTACTAGGAAAGGGGACTTATCTACCTCTTATGCCCCCAAATTCCTTTTGATGCAACTAGCCATGATTTGTGAGTTTATATAAAGTCCCCGAGTATCCCCCAGTCCTTTCTTTTTCTGCCTTAGAATTGGGTCTCAAAGGAAACTCCATTCTTGGAGTTGAGTTCCCCTTGAGTAAAACTGTTAAAGATTTTCCCCTCGAGCTACCCCCTTATTGCCCAATGATACCTACTGCCATGCCCAAACCCAAGACTGTTGCAACCCCCAAACAGCCTGCCCCTACAACCGAAGCAGCTACTGGCGAAGGGCCTTCCCATCCACCATCCAAAATAAACTTGGAAGTCCATGAGTGGGGCTTACTCAAAATCTAAGTCTCAAACTCAGCCTCAAACCCTTTTGCAGGCATTCCCCATCGCATTCGTTCCCCTTCCCATGTCTGCAGAAATGAATGAAGATCTGAGAAGGAGGGTTCAGGCTAAGTGGAATAAATAAATGCTCAGTTTTAATGACGCGATCCTGTCGTTCGCCCTTCTGTTGCCTTCCCCACCATCCTTGTTGTTCTAATGGAACCAGGGTCAAAAAGGAAGAAGAGTTCAAAGGTTCCTCGAAGTACTGGTGCTGCGAGTGCGAGAAAGAAGACTTTGGGTACCAAGTCCCAAAGGAAATGAACTCCAAATGTACATCTCACCCCATCTCCCTCTATTACTGCCTCCACTCCTCCTTCACCAGTGGTTATATCCTCCCATTATCCCTCTGAATCCAATGTATGTATGTGTGTTGTTGCTCTTAGTCACATTTTTTTTCTAAGGTAAGCTTCATATGTTTAACTCTTAACCACTTTGGTGCAGGAAGTTGAAGAAGAAAGACCCAGACCCCCCTGTGAGCCCTTTTATGGGGGGATATTTCTATTCCTCTCAGACTAATGTAACTCCTCACCGTTCCCCTATGATCGGGCTTACTTACTCCCGTCGTTCAGCCTCACAACGTGTAAAAGATGCTGCTACGAGGGGTGATTCTGTTGAGTCTGTGGGAATCTCTTCTTAACCAGAGACAACTCCCCCAGCCTCCTCTGAATTATTACCTCAACTCGAGGTCCTTCTTCCCATTGTTCCTGTTGCAGAATGTGCCCCTGAGGTAACATATTATCAATTACATATAAGGTCCCACGTATTTTTTTTCCATCCCCTTTTTCTGTTTAACATGCTAAACTTTAATATGTTGGGATGCCTTAGGTTGAAATGGCGTATTTGTTAGCTAACATTCTTCTTCCCCCTGTGCTGATGAGACCCCTAGTTGCAGTTTCCCTCTTTGGTGCCATAACTGAGGTAAGTAACACCTAGAGGTATTTCTCACTTCTTCTGTAATTATTCCCCAGTTCTAACACTTAGCTTTATTTTATTTTTTGCAATTTTCTCTAGATCTTGCCCCACCCTCCTCGCTTGGTGGGCTACCTATTCCCAAGATCAGGGTTGAAATTCCTACCCAGCGTGGTAGTTCATCTTCATCCAATAACGTTGCATCATTACTTAGAGGTCCAACGTCCTTTTCAATTGAGGCTCCTGTATTGGCCTTGGTACCTTTTGTTGGCGAAAAAGCTTTACCGGCCGTTGAGGCTTCTTTAGTTGGGGGTGTCATTGAGGCTTCTGAAGAGGTGAGCCTACCCCCAACAATTCCCGCCATTATGGCCTCCTTGGTGACACCCATTCTTAATCCAGGCACTGCTGAGGTACTTCACTAGTTTCTCTTCGTTTCTTGTTGTTTATCTTTTATTCTTGACAATGTATAATCTAGAAGAGTCTTATTTCCCAAACTTTCAAACTTTACCTATAACGGTGACTTAATAGAGAAAACGCTTGTTAATATTTTCCATAAACTCCACCTATATTGGTGACTTAGCAATGAAAACACTTGTTAAGGTTTTTCATAAACTCCACCTATAACGGTGACTTAACAACGAAAATGCTTGTCAAGATTTTTCATAAACTCCACCTATATCGGTGACTTAACAATAAAAACACTGTTAATATTTTCCATAAACTCCACCTATTTTATCAACTTAACAATGAAAACACTTGTTAAGATTTTTCATAAGATTCACCTATAACGATGACTTAACAACGAAAATGCTTGTTAAGATTTTACATAAACTCCACCTATATCAGTGACTTAACAATGAAAACACTTGTTAAGATTTTTCATAAATTCCACCTATATTGGTGACTTAACAATGAAAACACTTGTTAAGATTTTTCATAAGCTCCACCTATAACGGTGACTTCATAGCGAAAATGCTAGTTAATATTCTTCATAAATTCCACCTATATTGGTGACTTAACAATGAAAACACTTGTTAAGATTTTTATAAGATCCACCTATAACAGTGATTTAACAGTGAAAATGCTTGTTAAGATTTTTCATAAATTCCACCTATAACGGTGGCTTAACAATGAAAACACTTGTTAAGATGTTTCAAAAACTCCACCTATATCGGTGACTTAACAATGAAAACACTTGTTAAGATTTTTTCACTTAACTCATTATTTCTTTTACCTGTTCTCAGTTTTCTCATGAATCCTTTTCAGCGGAAGAGAAATCTGCACGAGTTCTTTCGCCCATCGAGAACCCTATTGGGAACCCACTATCTCAGAAGATTCTGATCACGACGACCAAGGTTCCACAACTAGTGTTATTGCTGATAGTGAATCTGGTTGTGAGCTTCCTCTGCCCGACTTAGCTCCTCATGACTTTTTCCTCATGGTCCTTCAATGCTCTCCTCAAATGCCTGCCAGCCAGATTTTGGTAGTTGAGCTGCTTGCAAGCCACCATCCTGAGACTTTTACTATGGATTGCCTGCGTTCCAACATCCCCGTGATGAGCTATAGGCTTCAAGTCATGGCGACCGGTGTTGCTGATATCATCATCACTCCTACTCCAAACATTACTAAACCTCTCCTCAACGTCTCTCTGAGGGAGTTGGGTCATGATGGCTTCCATTTTGACTGGTTGATTATGCACTTAAAGACTTTTAAGATCCAGCGACTGAACAGTTAGAGGGAACTACTATATAAGCATCGGGAGGATTAAAAGGCTGAGGAAGCTAAGTTAGCTAAGCTAGCACCTCTGCTTGAAGCTATTAATATGGAGGTAGAGGATGTCAAAGAAGCTCTGCGTCTGGTGAAGATGAAATGAGAGAAACTCCTCATCAAGATATACAAGCGCAAACAAGATTGGAGGTTTATATTAATGCCCAACAGTCTTGCATAGCAGCTTCTTCAGGCCTTCCTAGAGATATTTTCTCTTCTCCAAATCTTTGGTTCCTCTTAGGCTAATGAATACAATTTCCTTTTCTTCTTCTAATGTAGTTCTTGGGCAGTAGCTCCCAATTTTGTAATGCCCAAAGTTTATAAATGAATGAAAAACATGTATGTTTTTTCATGTCCTTTCTTTGTGCTATAACTGTTTGCATATATTATAAAGTTCTACAATTCTTTTATCTCCACTCGAGTTACAATAACAACTAGTATATTCATAACAACATCTAGATACACCAGTGGTCTAGACTTAATTGCTTACACATGATAGACTTTCAACTATTTATTGTTAATTTTGAATGGCTTGTCTTCTTCCATGTTAAAAATTAAGTAATAACCTAAATCATGAGCTTCTTTTACAATGAAAGGTCCCTCCCAATTCATTGTAAATTTAGGTAGGGGAATCCCCCTGATGTGCTTCACTGCTGCTTTTAAAAAGTGCTCTCCCTCCATGAACTTCCTTGGTCTCACCAAGTTATCATATGCCTTGGAGAGCTATTTAGTATACATTTGAAATTCCCGCATCGCATTATCTCTCTGTTCATCTAATACTTCCAATTGCACATGTCTATTCTGAGGGAGCATGCTACTTCGCAAGGCATATCGTGCAGAGGGAACTTCTAACTCTACCGGAAGAATCGCCTCAGCCCCATAAATAAGGGAGAACGAAGTATACCATATGGGCCTACTCTTGGTTATTCGATAGGCCCACAACACATCTGGTATCTTATCATCCAACAATCCTGGAAAATCCTCCATCATTTTAGCCCAAATATTAATCAAGGTTTTGTTAGTTGCCTCGGCTTGACTGTTTTCCTTTGGGTATGCCACCGTTGAAGTATGATGAACAATAGAGTACTTGTCTGTGAGCATCGTTACCTCTGAATTAACGAAAGGGGTTCCGTTATCTGAGAGGATAACCTTTGGAATCCTAAAATGGAAAATGATGTATTCTGTGATGAAGTTGCTCACTACCCCTGCTGTTTCCCTTCTTAGTGGTATCGCTTTATCCCACTTTGTAAAGAACTTCGTTGCTACTAGTATCTATATCTTCCCCCTCGAATAAGGATTTATTGATCCTACTAGATCAAACGCCCAAGTGTGAAAAGGATAAGGCGTTTCCAGGGAGTGTAGGTCCACCGATGGGGCATGTATCATATTTCCATGAAGTTGGAAAGCCTTGCATTTTTGAATGAACTCAGTAAAGTCTTTCTCCATTATTGGACAATAATATCCCAACGTCATCAACTGGTTATACAACTTGGACCCTCCTATATGAGCTGGATCGTCCGCATGTTTGAGAACATCGACTGCTTCTTCCTTTATGATGCAACGCGATGGCCTATTGAAGTAGCCCCTTCGATAAAGCTACCCTTCCTGAACGTAGAACCTCAGTGTTGATACCAAATTTATTCTGCTGACGTGGACCAATTATGTGGAGACACGTGTCAATCTACATGGCACTCGCAAACATTTTTGAACAACACATTGACTTCGAGGAACTCAACCTCCCCGACCAACTCAGGCGCTCCAAGCAACAAGTGTTCTCCGAGGAACTCTACTGTATCGAGCAACTCATGTATACCGAGCTACTTTGGTGGTCCGAGCAGCTTAGGCAGTCCGAGTTGCATCTCGTACATAGCATTCATATCCGGATAATCAAGAGGATGACTGCACATTAAATGCTCATTATTATCACACAGACGCATACGCCTATTGGACAACTGTGTATTATTCTTTCATTTGTACCGCCTCAAGGCTATAAATACATTGTAACCTCCTCATTAGTAGGGGACTCGGAATTTCTTGGTAAACCCATTATCGAGAATTCTGCAAACAGTCAGCAATAACACAAACAGTGGATGTAGGCCATTCTTTCGAGGCTGAACCACTTTATACATATTTTTTCTTGTTTAGTTTTATTTGTGATTAAAGAATTAGGCTAAATCTAGTTTTTACATCAACAGATTGGCGCCGTCTGTGGGAAATGACTATAATTATCTTTTTTACTAAAGCAATTCATCACCAATGGCTGATAATCCTGAATCTAGTAATCAAAATGCTGGAAACCCCCCAAATCCATCCACTCCTCCAAGTGTCCAAGATATGGCTTGAATAATGGCTAGTTTAGCTCAGGGCCAGACCACCATGAAAGAAACCATGCGACAACTCATGCAAACTATCCAGGGTGGAGCACCCGCCCAGTCAGGACAACGAAGCATTCAGAGAACTACCCAATTGCCTTCTTCGAGAACTAGACAAACGTTATTCCCAGAGGAATCTAGATCTAAACATGCCGATTCATATCGCACTAACAGATCTAATGATTTTTCTTATCAACCTGGACGAACTTCATCAGTACGAGCCACAGATACTGAACAAAACGTCACTCTATCTCCAGAAAGGACCAGTGCTCTTGAAAGATTGAGTAGAGTCTCTCCCTTTGATCGTTTGGGTCCTAGGAGGAATAAAAGTCCCCCTAGGATGGTGTCGAGGAACTCTCAATGATCCTTTGATTTAAAGGAAGGTTCTGCCCAATCCCGACCAGCTGCTCGTCGTGAAAGATCCCAAGAGGCAAATTCAACACGATCAGTTGCTCGAACCAATAGGCCCGAGGAGGGAAATGATGCATGGAAAGGCTTTATTCAGAGGTTGGAAAATAGACTAGGGGAAATGGCTAAGCCGAAAAATCCTCTACATAGAACTTTTGTCCAAGGGACACCTTTTATCCAAGAAATTGTGGATTTTCCCACACCATCAAAGTTCAAAGCACCTGTTGTGACACCAAAATATGATGGAAAAACCGATCATGTCCTTCATATAGAATAATACCAAGCTGCTACCGATATCTATGCTGTTCCAGACGAGATGAGATGCAGGGTGTTTTCAAGAACTCCCACTGGATCTGCTCAAATATGGTACAACAATCTTCCTCGAGGAAAAATTTCAACTTTCTTTCAACTGGCTGAGCTCTTTATTGGAAACTTCTATTTTGGAGCAAAACCAGTTAAACGAGTAGCACACTTGTTAAGTGTTAGACAAAAAGCAAGTGAGAGCACCAGGGATTATATTACTCGTTTTAATAACGAGAAGCTCGAAGTTATTGATTACGAGGAAAAGGCAGCAATTACTGCTTTGATGAGAAGACTATTGCAAAATAAATTATACAACACTTTGGCCAAAGATCCACCTAGGACCATGTCAGAATTAATGGCAAAAGAAATCAAAATCATGAATGTCGAGGAAGCTATGGCTGCAAAGAAGAGCATGGACACTAAGGAGACCAAAGTTGAGGCCGAGAAGATTGAGAAGAAGGATCAGAAGAATAATTATGGTAACAAAAAGTCAAAAGTAAATCAAGCATTAGAACAGTTGAAGAAATTTGGAAACTATACTCCTTTGAAGGTAGATATAAATAACGTTCTGGAAGATATCAAGAACAGCGAGGAGTTAAACTGGCCTGAAAAAATGAAGACAGATCCTGACAAAAGGGATAAATTCAAATATTGTGAGTTCCATAAGGATCATGGTCATATGACCAAAAATTGTATAGCTCTCCAGAATGAAATTGAAGAGCTCATCAGGCGAGGAAAATTGAACAAGTATGTGGATCGCCGAAATGGTGGAAAAAGCAATGACCGAGCAAGGCCGAGGTCTAGATCTCCTCGGCGAACAAAAGAAGATAAGAAGAGAAATTATGAAGAAGACCTGGATGAAGATCAAGACGACCCCGATCTCCCCAAAAGACCAAAACAGCCAGAACGTGAGGTATTTTCTATCCGTTTTGGATCATTTGATTGCAATGTTATTACTGGTGGAGATGCCGTAGGTGGATACCTTATTATAGAGAGGAAAGCTTACCTCAATGAGTCTCATGCTTGTTCATATATTCAAAGGATAAATCTAGCTGAGGATGATCGCCCGAGGAAGGTAAACAAAGATAAACTGGTCATTGGTTTCTCTAAGAATGACCTCGTAGGTGTGCTATATCCTCATGATGACCCATTGGTGATCAAAATGGGGATGAAGGAAGTAGTGATTTTGCGAGTCTTTGTGGATAATGGCAGCTCGGTGGATATTATGTTCTACCCATGTTTTGATAGTTTGAACCTAAAGCTATCCCAGTTGGAGCCATATCATCGGCCCCTCCTCGATTTTACTGGAGAGAAAGTTTTTCCACTTGGGACAATCAAATTGGATATGTTCATCGGTATATGGCCTGCTTGTCGAATAGAAAGAGTGCGCTTTTTTGGGATTGATAAAACTGTCCAATCAGCTTATAATATCATCATGGGAAGGGTAGGTTTGAAGAAGTTCGAAGTATTCCCATCTACTATACATCAATGCCTAAAGTTTCCAACCAACTTTGGAGTAGGAATTATGAAGGGTGACCAAAAAGTAGCTCGAGAATGCTACTATTCGTCTGTCGAGCAAGAAGAGCGTGAAGAATCCAGAAAAAAGACTACTACTTATCAGGTTGATGAGATAGAAGACGCAGAGATTGAGACTTTAGACCCAAGAGATGAGTCTCAGCTCGTTAAGGGTCAGGTCATGGAGGCTACAAAAAATATTGTTCTGGACGATGAGCATCCAGAACGAACAACTTAAATTGGTGCCCCACTAGATGTATCAATAAAACAAGAGCTGATAGTGTTTCTAAAAAGCAGAAAATAAACTTTTTCATGGAGCCACGAAGACATGCCAGGGATATACCCAAATTTCTTATGTCACGAGTTCAATGTGAAGAAGGAAATCAAGCCAGTAAAATAAAGAAGAAGAGTGTTCAACCCCGAAAAGAACCAAGTTATACAAGAAGAAGTCGAGAAGCTCTAAAAAGCCTATTTTATTGAGGATGTCCAATATCCTGATTGGCTAGCTAATGTGGTGATGGTGAAGAAGAAAAATAATAAATGGAGGATGTGTGTAGACTTCACCGATCTCAATAAGGCATGCCCAAAGGATCATTTTCCTCTTCCCCGAATCGATCAACTGGTGGATGCTACCTCGGGGCACGAATTGCTGAGTTTTATGAATGCCTACTCTGGTTACAATCAGATTAAGATGTAGCCGAAGGACAGGGAGAGTACCTCTTTTATTACCCCTAGGGGAACTTATTGTTATAATGTTATGCCTTTTGGATTGAAAAATGCAGGTGCAACATATCAGAGGCTGATGAACAAGGTGTTTGCAGAGCAAATCAGTTACAACATGGAAGTTTATGTTGACGATATGCTGACGAAGAGCAAGAAAGCTGTTGATCATCTAATTGACTTAGGCCAGACCTTTAATCAACTAGATAAATATCAAATGATGTTGAACCCTACCAATTGCATATTCGGAGTACGAGAAGGCATGTTCCTCATGTATATTGTCAACCAACGAGGAATTGAAGCAAACCCATAAAAGATTAAGGCTCTATTGGGACTACGATCTCCAACGACGAAGAAGGAAGTGCAAAGTCTCACAGGGCGAGTTGCAGTACTTAATAGATTCGTATCACGAGAAACTGACAGGTGTCTACCATTCTTTAAAACACTCTAAAAGACTTTCGAGTGGAATGATGAATGCGAGAAGGCCTTTCAAGAGTTGAAGAAATACCCGGGAGCACCTCCACTGTTGTCCAGGCTAATGATGGGAGAAAGATTGTACTTGTATCTGGCAGTTTTGAAGAATGCAGTTAGCTCGGCATTGATAAGAATGGAGGATGGAGTGAAAAAACCAATTTATTACACTAGCAAGGCCTTCCAAGGAGAAGAGATCAGATATCCAAGACTGGAAAAGTTAGCACTAGCGTTGATCGAAGCGAGTAGAATAATGAGGCCATACTTCCAGGCTCATACCATAGTTGTGTATACCGATATGCCGTTGAGGCAAGCTCTTCATAAACCGGAGAAATCAGGGAGATTGATGTACTGGGCAGTAGAACTTGGTGAATATGACATAGTTTATGAGCATAGATCGTTGCTTAAAGGGCAAGCAGTAGAAGATTTTATCACAGAATTCACTTATCCTGACCCTTCGAGGAGTAAAAGATGAATACCGACCAGCCTGTGGATGTTACAGGATCATCAAATTTAAACCCCGACCAACTTAAGTCGGTTGACGATCAAGAGGAGATGGTCGACGAGAAGCAGGAAGTGCTAGGGGAGTATATAAAGAAGTAATAAATATTCCACTGAGGAACTCTATCCAATAAATAATTTGAGGATGAAGTACCTATATGGAATCTGTATGTGGATGGCTCATCTTGCAGTACAGGCTGTGGGGCAGGGATTATTTTAAACAACCCAGATGAAATCGATGTGGAGTATGCTCTGCACTTTCAATTCAAAGCCTCTAATAATGAGGCTGAATATGAAGCTATGATAGTAGGTCTCAATTTAGCAAAAACCATGGGGGCAGAGCAGGTCATTATATTCAGTGACTCACAGTTAATCGTAAATCAAATGCTGGGAGTGTACGCAACAAAGGGAGAATTGATGATCAAGTATTATGCAAAAGCAATGGAGATTGTATCGAGCTTTAACACAGTACAGTTAATTAGAACGCCAAGATTGGAGAATGTAAGAGCAGATGCTTTAGCTCGATTAGCCTCAACCACATGCACCGAGTTACGAAGAACAATCCTAATAGAAATTTTGGCTAGCAGGAGCATCGACAAAGATCTGATGATAAACTTTATTACCCTTGATTTTGGACCATCTTAGATGGATCCCATCAGGTCATATATTGAAGAAGGGGTTTTACCAACTGATAAGCTCACGGCCAAGAAACTGAAGTTTAAAGCTGCTCATTATGTAATAACTAATGGCATTTTATATAGACAAGGAATTATAGCAGGTCTGCAAAGATGTGTGCATCCCTCCAAAGTGAAAGATTTGATTGAAGAGGTCCATGAAGGGTCCTATGGAGCTCATGTAGCAGGTCGGACTCTTTTGCAAAGAATAATGACCCAGGGATATTATTGACCGAAGATGAGGGATGATTGTATAGCCTATGCCAAAAAATGTGACAAACGTCAACGCTTCTCCTCTATCCGAAGAGCCCCCCAAGCATTACTAACACCCATTAATTCCCCTTGGCCATCTGCCATGTGGGGAATAGACTTGGTCGGGCCACTCCCAACGACCAAAGGAAGGTTCAAGTACCTCGTAGTCGCTGTGGATTATTTTACTAAATGGGTAGAAACTAAAGCCCTTATTGATATGACATATGACAAGGTGTATCAATTTATATGGAAGAACATCATTTGTAGATATGGTCTTCCTCATGCATTCATCATAGACCATGGAACTAAATTTGATAACGAGGAGTTCGCTGCATATTGTCATCAGTCAAACATATTGAAAACCCACTCTGCACCAGGCCATCCTCAGAGCAATGGGCAAACTGAGGTGACGAACAAAATGCTACTGAATGGTTTAAAAAAACGACTGGATGATGCGGAGGCAAACTGGATTAACGAGCTACATTCTGTGCTGTGAGCTTATCTTACTACACCATGAGCAGCAACAGGAGAATCTCAATACATGCTGGCATTTGGAAGTGAAGTTGTTATACCTACCGAGCTGGGCCTCCCCACACACAGAGTGCTGAATTTCAATTCTCCTATCAGTGACTTGATGAGAAGATTAAACTTGGATATGCTCGAGGAAGTTAGAGAAGAAGAAGCAATCAGGAATGCTGCATACCAACAACGAACAACTCTGTTCTACAACAAGAGGGTAAAAAAGTGTGATTTGAAGGAAAGAGACTACGTGCTAAAGAAAGTAATTCAAAAGCACAATAAATTGGAAGCTAACTGGAATGGACCCTACAGAGTAATAGAAGTTGTTCGTCCAGGAACTTAAAGGATTGAAAGCTTGGAGGGGTAAGAATTTAAGAATGCATGGAATTCAGAACATCTACGCAAGTATTATCAGTGGTAGGGATTCCAATGTAAATGAAGTTTTCTTCAGTATGAATAAAGTGTTGAAGTTTTTATCCAATTCTCTCCTTTTGATGAATTTTTTTTGGAGTATTAGTGCTGCACACTACGCATCAAGTTCAGAACAAAAATCCTCCCAACTACGGTTGGTCGGTAAAATAAAATAAAACCCTCCCAACTACGGTTGGTCGGTCCACCAACTACGGTTGGTCGATAAAATAAACCCCCCCAACTATGGTTGGTCGGTCCACCAACTCCGGTTGGTCGGTAAAATAAAGCCCCCAACTATGGTTGGTCGGTCCACCAACTACGGTTGGTCGGAATAAAACCTCCCAACTACGGTTGGTCGGTAAAATAAACCCCCCCAACTACGGTTGGTCGGTCCACCAACTACGGTTGGTCGGTCCACCAACTACGGTTGGTCGGTAAAATAAACCCCCCAACTACAGTTGGTCGATCCACCAACTCTGGTTGGTAATAAATCCCCCCACCTACGGTTGGTCGGTAAAATAAACCCCCCCAACTACAATTGGTCGGTCCACTAACTATGGTTGGTCGGTAAAATAACCCCCCCCCCCCAACTACGGTTGGTCGGTCCACCAACTACGGTTGGTCGGTAAAATAAACCCTCCCAACTACAGTTGGTCGGTGAATTAAAATAAAATCCACTAACTCCGATTAAGCAATATCATGGGATGGAAGTCGTTTCGTGGCTTATAATTAAAAAGTGATTAGTCACTATAATAAAAAAATAAGACATAATTTCTTTACTTATGGCATATCAAATTACCACCAACTCTAAGTTGGTCGGGAAACAAAATATCACCACATATAATTATTACAAACTCAGAATGGTCAACAATAAATTTTCACCAACTCTAGTTGGTCGGCAATTTAAAATAACACAGGACATTTTTGTTTCCTTACCAGATGTACATACACATTCATCAGAGAATAAAATATATATTTTATAAAATAATGATAATCAAGATTGCAAAGAAAACCAAAAGTTCCTTCATTAAAATCAGAACATATTACATAGAGGACAAATTACATGTTACATCAAAAATCCTATTCTACTGGCTTTTTCCCTTCTGCCTTTGAAACAGGATCTACTCCAGCAGGAGGATCATCTAAGGCGTAAGGAGCATTTATGAAGTTCAGATCTCTGAGCATCCTGACATTTATTACTGATGGCCGCTCAAGTAAGTGCTCCGGGCGAGATATCTCAAAGTTAGAATGAAGACTATAGTCGCCAAGATACTTTGAGATCAGACACTGAGGAATTTCCCAAGAAGGAATCCAACTCATGTCAAGCTTAAATGGAGGCACTGGCAAATCAAGCAACCCAGGATCATAATAGTCCCACAAATAATGGCCCTCCTCCAACTTTAACACCCCCAGCGCATTCAACCATCCTTGCTTGTAACCCTCGTTATTTGAATTCTGGATCTGATCATCGAGGTGATAAAGGGATTCATTATATCCAGCCATCCAAAACTCTCTGGGTTGTTTGTGAAACTGATAGGTCAACCACTCTAGTTGCTCATGGAGGTTCTTAACTAAAAGTTCTTTATTCTCCAAGGCAGATCTTTGTGTAGAGAGTTTCTCGTCGAGGTTCAAAATCTTTTTAGACATCTCAGCTAATTCTTGATTCTTCTCCACCAACTGGAATGCTTGATTCTCCAAAGCTGCTTGAGTTCTTGCCTCTTCAATAGTAACCCGAGAAGCTCTTGCTCATCCTTGAGAAGCTCTCACTCGTCCACGAGAAGATGTAGAGGGTCCAATTATATTTAAAGTTTCCAATTCGTCTCTCAAATTGGCATTTCAACCTCCAAAAATGAGAAACCTTCATCATTGACAGGGACCAAGGCGCCTGAGGTAGATGCTGCAGATTTTAGTTGGGATATCTCTCCTCACAAGTTATTGTTTTCCTGCTCCAGCAGTTTCGCGATCTGCCTATGCTCTTCAACCTCGGTCTTCAAAGTCCTCTCCTTAATATCATAAGCAGCGACTAACTTATCATATCCGTTGTCAGCATTTAGTTGCTGATACTTTTTCTCATACCCCTATTACAAAAGGATAAAAGATTCTTTATATTATTGCTGAAGTTCCTCGATGATACCCCAGAAATCTTCAATCATATCATAATATGCCACATTGTTGGCAACTGCACGGTAGAGCAAGCATTTTAAATATTGATAGGCTTCGACTGCTCATTCTGAAGTGTCTGGACCAAGGATGTCGATGATTTGAGCTTCAGTCAAGTCAGTATGGCCAGCCTTGAAGTAGTCATTGCATTTTTTCATCAGTTCAGTATCCTAGGCTGACAAGAGATACTTTCTAGCCATAAACTAGTAAAGAAAAGAGACAGCAAGAATCAATAAAGATGCAAACAAAGCAAGTAGAAGAAAAAGTCAATATGAACAGCCAAAAGTTTGAATTTTATTATATCACAAAGAGAAGTACATAGCCCAAAATTACATTCAACAAAAACATAAAAAGCAAAGAGAAAGGTCTGAATAACTCTAAACCTTCTCCTTGCTTCCTAAGACTTCCTCGGGAGGCTTAGACGAAGAAGTAGGTTGCTCGGAGGGCAGAGAAAGCTGATCGGTAGACATGTTGGTGGGCTGGGGCTACTCGTAGTGAAGTTCAACAATAGGGACCTGATCCCCAATCATCATTCAAGACTCTTCAGAGGAAGCTTCGTCCTCTTCTTCTTCTCTAGGGGAGGGAGGAGGACCATGAACATGGCGTTGAAAAAGTTCAGAACTCTCAAAGACCTTTAACTCATGCAGAGCAGCTAACCATCCATCCCTGAAGTATTTAACACTGGCAAACTCCATCTGGGAAGACATGGCAGCTAGACCTTTATTCCATCCCTTGTCCCAGCCAGTGCTAAAGGACTTTTTAACTGCAAGTTTTCTTTTGGCTTTCTCTGAAGAAATCCTCTCAGTATGAAGTTCCTGGGCAACCTTCATCTTCCCTTCTATCTCCTGCCTTTGACGATCAACGTCATGAAGTTTAACAACTTCATCTTCAGATTTCTTAAGCTTGTTCTCAATCTCTTCAGTGCTCTTGAGCTTTTCCTCAAGCTCATTATTTTTCTTCTCAAATTCTTTCACTTTCCTCTCCAACTCCTGGGAGGCCTCCATAACACGGTCTTTTTCTTGCTCAACGGACTTGAGTCATGTTTCCCAGGCCTCTTTATCTTCTTTATATTTCTGACGAGAGTCCTTTAAGGATGGAGTCAGGCCTACAAAATCTTCCTCCACACCTCCCTCAGAGCTCGAAGCTTTAATAGCTTCATCCTTTTTCAGAATAGTGTTTAAAAAGGTTACCACCTAAAAAAAGAAAATAATTATAAGTCAGTGCAGGGACATAACATTGAAAAATGAAAGTTTAGACTAGTAATACTTACTGAAGAAATATGTTGAGAATCCAATGAAGTGACCCTGTCACGAGGAAGACTGTCTTCAATGCCTTGAATCTCTGGGATAATCCAAGACTTCACCGAACTCATGGCAGAGCTCGGGTCAACAAAAGTAGGAATACCACTTCCAGCAGTTAAAGGCTGAGAGATAGATTTAGCCGATTTATCCGAGGAACTTTTCTTCAACCTCCTCGTAGGAGCAGGAACATTCTCAACTAAGGATGTTGTCTTGGTTGGTGATATAACGATAACCTCACTGGGAGGAGAAACAACAACAATCTTTCTCGGAGCCACTGGGGGCTTCTCGGCAACCTTCTTAGCAGCAACTGGAGGGGGTGCATCAATCTTTATTGTCCCTTCCTTAGGGACATTTTGTTTATTTTTCTCGGCCTCTATATTGGCAGAGTTCGATTTGTCAAAGAAGGCAGGAGATCATCTTCTCTTCATTCTAATACTAAGGGGAATATGTGATTCAGGGGAAGAACTCTCAGAAGCTGGTAATGGGTCGATGTCACCCACCACTGGACGAGCAGTAAAAGACAAAGTGTAGCTCTTATACTGCAGCAAGTACGAGGCTGATTTGATATGTTCATCAGCAACGGTTTGGTGCAAACTCCAGATAAGTTTCAAGTGATTCAATTGACATCAGTCTCTTTGGGGGATTTTCTTTTGCTATCAACTACAAATAAACAAAAATTAAAATGTCAATGACGCATTTTATCAAACACAAAGAAAACACAATCTCAAAAATAAAATAAAACAAAAACAACCTATCCCATTGCCATAGGGAGGGCAACTAGGACCCTGATACACATCATTTCCATATAATGGAGCATGTTACCAATTTTTCATAACAACTCCATACTCGAAGTAATCCCTGTTGGCATCTGGGAGATTGAAAACTAAAGCCCTATTTAAAAACTTAGTTTTTAAATAAAAAGTACTATCGCTGACAACCCATCTATAACAAAACATAATTTCTGGAATTCTTAAACGGGTTCCATGAATTTGATTTAACCTATGAACTCCATTAACTATTCTTCAAGTGTTTGGCGCTATTTTTGCAGGAACAACATCAAAAAACTGACAGATCTCCAAACATAAAGGATTTGGAGGAAAAGAAAAGACGCATTCAGCCACAAAGAGACTGGGGAACCAATGTCCTCAGCCAAACGAAAATAGTCAGAAGGTTCAAAAAGTTCTTCCAAAGTAACCCATGAAGGAATAGAAAAATCAGAGCGAAACTTATCAAGCGACTCAACAAAGTAAACCATGATGAACAGAGAAAATAAAAAAAGAATAAAGAAGATCTTACAGGAAAAGGGTGGATCAGTTGACAACGAACAATGGAAGAAATGAACGCACGAGATAGAGAGGAAGGAAAGATTCTAAGATGCATATTTGAAAAAGTAAAAGACGATCAAATTTTCTGAAGCGTTTAATTACTTTACCTTGGGAATAGAAAAAACAACGATTACCAGTATGGACGATTGCGTATCCGGCGACTAAAAAGAAGAAAAGGGCACAAAGAACGAAGCGGTTATGGGAATTCATAATATTTATAAAGACTGATAGTGTGCATTTATAAAGGAGTTGTATACAATGAAGGCTTTCCTAGAAACCATACAAACTGAAAATCTAAGCAGCAGAATGTTCCATACTTTTCTTCAACATCAAACTACGAAACATTGGGGGCTTCTGTTGATACCAAATTTATTCTGCTGACGTGGACCAATTATGTGGTGACACGTGTCAATCTACATGGCACTCGCAAACATTTTTGAACAACACATTGACTCCGAGGAACTCAACCTCCCTGACCAACTCAGGCGCTCTGAGAAATAAGTGATCTCTGAGGAACTCTATTGTATCGAGAAACTCATGTATACCAAGCTACTTAGGCGGTCCGAGCTGCATCTCGTACAGAGCATTCATATCCGGATAATTAAGAGGATGACTGCGCATTAAATGCTCATTATTATCACACAGACGCATACGCCTATTGGACAGATGTGTATTATTCTTTCATTTGTACCACCTCAAGGCTATAAATACATTGTAACCTCCTCATTAGTAGGGGACTCGGAATTTCTTAGTAAACTCATTATTGAGAATTCTGCAAACAGTCAGCAATAACACAAACAGTGGATGTAGGCCATTCTTTCGAGGCTGAACCACTTTATACATCTTTTGTCTTATTTATTTTTATCCGTGATTAAAGAATTAGGTTAAATCTAGTTTTTTACATCAACACTCAGGGACCTTCATTTAAGTCCCATCACATCAATCTTCTCTGTTGGTACCATTCCATCTTTAATGAAGTCAATATAGAGCTGCCTCCAATAAATTTGAGCTTTAAAAAAATGACATTCATTCGCTTCGAAGAATAACTGGCACTTATCGCACTTCCGTTGAAGCTCTATTGTGTCTTGCCTCATTTTAGGCTAGAAACAACTCTCCCTTTGAATTATCCTATAAATAGGTATCTCGGTTGTTTCGTAATGCTCTTTATGTGTTTTCTTCAACCTCCGCTCTGCTTCTTCTGGGCCGATGCATCTTGATAACCATCCTCCTGCATTTATGAAGTAAAAGTTTCCCTAGTTTGTAAAGTATTAGGCTAATTCCTTCAGCTCCATCGCTCCTTCCCCAGATTCTAGTTGCTTTCTAATCTCTCCCCTCCAGTCAGTGTCCTCCTCCATCGACAGAATTGACTGTACTACCGAAGGAGCTATTCTTTATTGAATCATGACTATAGTTGTATCGTTCCTCATGACCATTTTCTGAGCGATGGTGGCATAGGCGTCTGGATGGCGGTTCATCATTCGGGGATGCCTTTTAATTTTGGTTCAATGGAACTGGTTGAGGAGCCTTTGAATGATTATTCGATATGGTGCCAAGCTTAGGTATTTCAACGCATATTCTCCATTCACTTATTGAATCACCAAGTTGAAATCAAATTTGATCCAAAGTGAATGAATTCCCCTTCGAAGGGCCTCCAACATCCCCAGCACTAACGCTTCATACTCTACTTCAATATTGGAACAAGGGAAATCTAATTTTTAGGAAAGGCAAATCTCCTCTATTCCTTTTGAAGGAATAACCCCTGCCCCTCCTTTCTTTTCTACCGAAGATCCATCAAACTATATCATCCATTCTTCATCACTTTTATCTAAGTAATTAACCTGTAAATCATCTCCTGAAATACTTTCTTTAGGTGGCTCAGATGTCCTAGAGGGGAAGATTTCCAATAGCTTAGTGTATGCCTGGTTCTTGATCGCATGAGGGACCACACACTTCAAGTCATATTCTGAGAGGATGAGGAACCACCTAGCTGTCCTACCAATAAATATAATTCTTTTTAGTAAATACTTAATAGGATCACATCTGGTTACAATACGAATTGTAAAAGATAGCATATAATGTCTAAGTTTTTGTGCTACAAAGACTAAGTATAAATAATGTCTTTCCAAGCTACTATACCTGACCTCTGGCCCATGTATGATTTTGTTGAGGTAGTAGACTGGTCATTCTTGCCTGTCAATCTCTTGTGGTAGCAGATCTCCAACGGATCTCGTGGTGGATGTGAGGTATAGCTGCAACGGTATTCCTGCCTTTGGGGGAACCATGGTCTGTGGTGAAATGAGAAATTTTTCCAGCCCAGTGAAAGACTCCTGGTGAACCTCCTTCCACTTGAATTTCGTGTTCTTTCGCAAAAGCTGCATCAATGGGTGCGTCATTTTGGAAAATCCAGGCATAAATCTCCTAAGGTAAGAAACTTTATCGAGGAAACTCTTCAGCTCCTTCGCAGTTTTTGGTTTGTACATCTCCAAGATCGCTCGTTGTTTGTCTTGGTCCATCTATACTCCCTGTCGATCAACCAAAAAACCAAAAAACTTTCCACTAGTTACTCCAAAGAGGCATATTAGTGGGTTCATCTTCAGTTTATACTTTCTGCACCGAGAAAACACCTTCCTCAAATCTCTTAGATGGGACTCCTCCTTCCTCAATTTGATTACCAAATCATCCATACAAAATTCCACAAACTTGTGAAAGAAGTCGTGGAAAATGGCCATCATTATTCTTTGATAAGTAGCCCCAGCCTTCTTGAGTCCAAACGACATTACTTTGTATATGAAGTTGCCCAATGGTGTTCTAAACGTCGTTTTCTCTGCATTCATAAGGTCCATCTTGATCTGGTTGTATCATACATACCCATCCATGAAGATTTACATCTCATGACCAGCCATTTCACCTCATCAAGCTATCGATGGAGGGTAGAGGGAACTCATTCTTAGGGCAAGCCCTATTCAAGTCTCTAAAATCCACACAGATCCTTATTTGATTTTCGTCTTTCATACCCACTAGGACAATGCTAGACAGTTAGAATGGGTGTTGTATCGGTTTGATGAACCCTGCCATCAATAAGCATTGGACCTCTTCCTTGATCTTCAAGTCTAGCTCAGGCTTGTAAGTTCTAGTTGCTTGTTTCACTGGAATGGATGAAGGCATCATATTCAACTTTTGGCAGATTATTTCCTCATCCATCCCTTCCATCTTTGTGTCCTTCCACACAAAAATGTCTATAAACTCTTGAATCAACTTAACCAAAACCTCTCGTTTCTCCTTATTGAGATCCTTCGAGATGAAGATGGGCCTTGGATCTTTTTCTTTTTTTTCCAGGTTTAACTGTTCTAACTCTTATGCATGTGGCATTGGTCGATCTTCCATGTAATCTGGTTCTTCAGTAACATCTTCTATGAACTCTTGTATATTGAAGTTGTCTATCACCATACATTTCCTCCGTTGATCCACCAAAAAACACTCATATATTGGGTCAACCTCCTTATTACCTTCTTCGGTCTCCCGTTCACACCATTATAAATGATAGATCACTTTTACTTCTTCAATAATCACCTTTTTGCATTGTCTGCTAGTAGTCTCCACTACCTTCCTCTTCTTCTCTCTAAAAGCCTCAGCCAATCTTCCTCCTGAAAATCAGCTCAGCACACTTTGTTATTGGACCTCATACTCCATTGGGTCTACTCTAGGTCTCATCCTGTCTTTGAGCTTCTTCGAAATGTTTTGGGGCTGAGGGACCACCTGGTGGTCTTCTTTGGCCATCACTCTTTTGCTGGTTGCAACCTCTTTATTCTTCTCATTCAAAGTCCCCATCCTTTCTCGGATCGAGGGAACCCATGCTCCCACTATTCTTCTCGTTAGGACTCCGACGTCCTCCTCTAATTCTGTGTAAAAGGCTATGTCTACTAGGTAAGCTTCTTCGACATCGAAGGGTCTCTTCATAGCTCTAATGGTCACCTTTGTTCCCTTGATATTCTCCTTCGAACATTGGTGATAAGTCGAAGGAACTATCAAATGGTTGTGTATCCATACTATTCCTATCAAGACATGGTAGGAAGTTACACTCTCTCCAATGTGGAATTTAATATGGGAACTCATATTTCCCATCATAATCCTAACGTTCATGTACCCAATGGACTTGGAAGACAGATTATCGTAACCTGAAATCACCAAAGGCATGGGGACTAACCTTTCCTCCAAAATATTAGTTGCATGGAAAGAATTTATTGGCATGATATTGATGGAAGCTCGCCCATCCATAAGAGCCCTTGCAAAGCTAACCCCGTTAATGCTAGCAGTCACATGCAATGGCCTATTATGAGGGAACCTTACGGCCCTATCTGCGTTACTGAAAGTTATCTCTGACAGAAACCTCTTTACCAACCTGGCGATGGGTCCCTTCCATCTTAGCGAAGGGACTACGTTCTTCCTCGTAATGTCAAGGATTACCTGGGTTATTTCCAATCTACTCTCCTTTCGTATCGCTACTTGGTCGAAGAACCAGGTAAACTTTGGGGATTTTGAAATTGCACCGTATTCTATGGCTTGGTCTGCTTCCTCACCTTCAACGCTATTTACGTCCTCCATATCCTTATCACTTTCTTCATCACAAGCTAACACTACGTTAGCCATTCCCTTAGTACAATCTTCCAAATATTCTTCAAACTCCTCCTGCTTCTTCGTTAACTCCCTTTCTTCTCTCCCTGCCTCCTCATCATAGGCCACCACCAGATTGGCCCCATGCACTGGGAGTGGGTTATTGATAATGTTTTGCGGAGGGATTTGCAACATCCATGCCTTCACATACTTGTTTATGATTCTTCTTAGTGTGAAATATCTCTTCGTTGGATGTTGGATCTTTCGATGACTCTGGTAATATTTGGGATCTTCCCTAGTTGCAGTATCGGGTTCCCTAATGGGGATGCCTTTTGGTTCGTACACCATTCCTCCTTGGACCATTGCATTGTAATAGTTGGCAGCCTCTTATACTGTACAAGGAAATAATGGTGGATCTTCTCCGTCTCTCCCAAACTTCATCTTGTTGTCCCTATTTGCTACCTTTCCCCCATCTGATCCTTCGGTGTATCCCATTCGTAGGGGCTAAGACCTCCCTCCCACAGGTTGTATCGACTGCCTGAACATCATAGACACCACCACTGGGTTTGGTCGTACAATCAATGAGATATTCCTTGCTGCTTTTAGGAACGTCGAAAAATTCCCCTCACGCGTCTCGTTAATAAGATGGCAGATGTACTCAGGAAGCAGTCCCTCCACACAGATCTGCAGTAGCTTGAACTCTTTGGCCTCCTACCTCACATTGAGGGACCTTTCCCTGAACCTTCGAACGTAAGCCACTACTTCTTCCCTGGGTCGTTGCTTCTCCCTCCCCAGTTGGGTTAAAGTAAACTCATCTTCCACTAGAAAGAACTTTTGGATGAACAAAACATGCATATCCTCCCATGTGGAAACACCCTTGGGAGCTAAGTGATAATACCAAGTATATGCTTTATCGGTTAAGGATTTAGAAAATTCCCTTAACTTGAGTTTCTTGTTATTTTAATGTGCCCCCAAGTGCTCAACGAAGCGTTCAATATGTTCCTTCGGGGTTCCACCATTTCCTGTGTATTTTTCAAAGATATGAGGAATATAATCTTTTGTGTAGGGATCATCGTTGTATTCCTGGGGGTAAGGCATGCTAAAATTGCCATAGACCGAAGCTACCTCGCTCTTGGATTGCGAGGAGGCTTGCATGAATTTCAGCATCTCTTTCCTCATCTCTTCCATGGATGATGCCATTGAAGCGAAGACCAACGGGGCCATAGGTTGAGTGCTCGTTGCAACTGGAGAAATCATCACAGTTGTAGCCGTTGATACTCCCGGGGTTCTTAACGTTGGATTTATAATAGAGGTTATGCTTATCGCGTCCGTTCCCATTAGGACTGCACTTAGTGGGGCCATTGGGACTGCCTCTGGTGTCACGAAGTAGTTGGCTTCAAATTCTCCAAGCACCGTTGAAGCTACAGGCGTTTGCAAAAACTCATAAAATTTATTCATGAGGAGTGCCACTTATGATGGTCCCAACCCATTTCTCATAGAAGCCCGTGCCACCGCTGGGACACCTATCGCCACATGGACTGGATGTACCTCTAGTCGAAGGGCTCCATCCCTTGAAGCCTCCATCTCTCTTGTCGCCTATTCTTTGTTGTGTTAAATGTCATCAAAGTTAAGCCTACGATTAATGTTATCCTGTGCCATACTCCTTGCTTAGAAGAATGCCTCCCCAGTGGAGTCGTCAAATGTAAGAGGTAATTTAGATTGATAAGTTAACTAATCACGCTACCACTTAACTACAAGTCACGCCAATACAACTTAGTGAAGATAAACTTAGTTTGAACTCACAAATCTCTTGTGTATAACTCAAAAGATAATAATGAACTCAAAAGTAACTCATTTGGAGGGAGAAAGAAGTAAGAACCCCAAATATACCTTGGTAGGCAGCCAAACACCCTAACCACCCTCAAGGATCTCTGTCAAGTATTAAAATTTTTGTAATAAATGACAATGGTGGGTGAGTAAAAACTCTGGTTCGTAATAAATCTCTCTCTGATGTATATTCTCTTTAGTAATAACTTCTGAACTCTCAAAAGGAACATAATCTCTCCCCAGAGGTGGTTGGGGTCCTTAAATAGCCCCACACACTACCCTCAAGACAACTCAGTGATTAATGCCTATGAAAGACATCCCTCATACTTTATTTCACAGACATTAAATACCTAATGCACTAGTTATTTCCACGTCATAAACATTAAATGCCAAGACGTGCGTTTTGCCTAACCACTGTGTGTTAGGGGGCTGTTATCACATAGGTGGCTCACAAACTATCTGATAGCCCCAAATACCACGATGGTTTACTCAAGTGCAGATCTGACATTGCCTAGCTTGTTAGTGACATCACATAAAGTAGATGTGACATTAAGTAGAGGGTTGTTTGGCTCACAACTCAATGCTCTATGGAACTCAAGGATGCTCCCCCAGAGGTTCCAAGGTCAGGGTCCTTTTGGTGTTTAACAGGTGTATCTAGGATGGTCAGGACAATCCCCAACGATGATTCACTTCTCAATCCTCCAAACCAAGTCCCTCTGAAGTTCCCAAGATGAGGTCATTCGATTGAGCATGAAAGCTCTCCCAGGCCCTGCCAAGCCTGGTCTCGCGTGAGTACCGTTCGACCTCACACTAAGAATTATTATAGTCATTACAACTCATGGTAAATGTAAATAAAGAGATACAACAAGGCCAAGTAAAACAATAAAACTAAAAGATCATCTCTCTCGACCAGCTTCTTCGTTGGAGATCCCTCTAGATTCCACGCTGACCTACCTCACTTGAGCTACATCACTACCTTACTGAGTTGCATCATATTGAGCTATGTCACTGAGCTCCATCGCTTAAAGCTGCAACCCTACCTTAATCCCAAATACTGTTGTTAATGGGGAAATTATCTCTAAACTCAAGATTACCTTCAAGCCCCCTCTACAAACTTGTTTTACTGGATTTTTATTTTTGAGGTATAGACACCTCCGTTGATGTTTCTCCAATTGGGTGGGGTTTTACCACATTAAAATACCTATGTACTTGCATGTTTAATCTTCCTCTCATCCCCTTTTAATTGTGTACTGATTTAGACTCTTTTACTTTTGTTTTTCGAAACATGGTCACCTATAACTGAAAAATCTCGTTCATAACAATTTTCATACACATCTTGTGTTGGAAATTTGTTTTGTAAAAAAGAGTTTTTTAAAGAAACTGTTCGGAGCCATTTAAATTGTTTTAAACCTTTTAAACAACTTAAGTGGTGTTATTTTTGTCAAATAATGACTCTTGAAAACTGGGATTTGAAAGGATTAAATGTACCAACATTTGGGCTTTCGACGGCATCCCAAATTTCTAACTGCTAAAAAGACCATCATGCCCTCCATTAGTTTGCTATTTTTAAAGATATTTACAAAATTTTCATCGCCTTAGTGTGGCCAGGCAAAAAATTGCAAGTCCTTGATGTCAGCCCCCAACCACCACCTTTATGAGATGCCGAGCAATTTTTTTAGTCAAATACTACATCCTTTCATTAATATCTTCAAGTATGATGTATTGGGGGCTTTTTTGTAACCTAAATTTATCGAGCCATGTGGACCAATGAACTGGTGACGTCTGTCCACATATCCATTTGAATTTTTACAATGGGTAAACCCGATTGGCCCCAAAAGCCTCTAGTCGGCTGCCCGACCGACCACAACAAGGGATGTGAAACATTAATTCTATGAATAGACACACCATGGATACTCAACGGTCACCATGCGTGCACGCGTGAATAATATCCAGCTACATATTATTGCATAAAGGTGTAAATGCCTGGAGTTATAAAGGCATTCCATCTTTTGAGTTTCTAATGAATATAAATAGGGTACTACCCCCAGCTGAGAAAGAGGACACAAATTTATATGCTTTGTGCTAAACCCTAGAATTATAACCAAGAGATATGAACACAAAACCTAAATAAATAGTAGTATTGCCCTATGGATGTAGGATCCATTCTTGAGCTGAACCATGTAAAAAACCTCTGGTGTATCTTTATATTTTCTATATTTTTAGTATTCGTGATTATATATTTGAATAACTAAGGCTAAGATAAATAATTAAAATTTAGACATCAACGCTTACCTTTCTTTTCATCCTTTTTCTTCGAAGGGGCCATGTTCATCTAATAGCTTTGAAGATCACTTACAAGTTCTTGGACTCTCATAATATTGACACCACATAGGATATCTAGGATCATTGACATTAAATCTTTCTGGAAAAGATCATAATTTTTTTTGAACAACTTTAGTATTGGGGATAGGCTCGCCTAAATTAAATGAGGAGTTGATAATTTCCAATAACTTGGCATATAACTCATCAAAAGACTCATTCTCTAATATCTTAATCATCTCCAACTTAGTCATCAAATTTTGTAACTTGGAAACCCTAACAGTATCTATACCTCTGAGTTTGGATCATAAAATATCCCAAGAATCCTTCATGCTTTAGCAAGTCATAATACTTCTAAACTTTTCAATGTTCACATTGCAAAAAATAGTATTTACACTCTTGGAATTAAATGTCGAGGCATTCTTTTTAGATTTTGTCCATGAGTTGAATGCTTTCAAAGCTCCAACTTTTGTGGGAGGAGTCCACCCATACCAAGTAGAGTTTCAAACAATCTTATTGATTGATTTTAAGAAAAATTACATCCATGCCTTCCACTAGGGATGGCTAATCCCATAAAAAAATGGAGGTCAAGTAACAAAACTCCCCTCTTGGTTCATATCCATATAAACCTTAAACATGCATAAAAAGAGCGATGAAACATAACAAACTACTGTAACCTACTCAAATACATATTTGGAAAACGCTAGTGCCATAAGGTTATATAAAAACATCTCCAAATTTTATTTTTTTCAATTTTTATATACGCACCGAATAATCCAAGTGTTGTGTAGAATATTTTATCAATTTTGGTCTTGACCTAAGCATGCATCTAGCTGAGAATAACAATAATAAATATAGTAAATCACAATACAGAGATTCTCACAATGAGAAAAAGCTCGAACGGCCTAGCCATACAAGTCCAGTGTGATATGTATAGGTCTCATTACTAGTACATAGGCTTACTGAGATACTCAACACCTTCAATCCTTGATGGGATTATTCATCCTTTGTCACCTTCTCCGCAGCTACTATTGGACGTCTTCCAACAGCCATACAACACGCGCTCTTTCTTACGTCTCGATATCCCACCGATCTTACTTATCTCATGACCAATCCACCTGGCACATAACACAAACACGTTTTCCACCCCCCAAAACACTCTTTGTATGAAGAGAAAATAGCTATGGTGCAACACATAAGAGATCTCAAAAAACATATAGATGTAGAATTCTAGGATCTCAAATTTGGGTGTAAACTAGGATTTAGGACGCTTTAAATTAATGCCAAGCCTGAGTATTTAATGAAAACACAAATTTCAAGGAAAAATGTTTTTTGAGGCGAGTCATTACACTGAGAAACAAGATTCTTTCGAATGACGATAGCAATCTCGTTAAAATAAAAAACAAGGTAGTTTGAATAATATACCTATTCTCATTTGAATGGAGATCGGACAATATTTGAATGTGATTGTTTTGACAAACAAAGAAATGTTGTTTCAAGTCCATTTGAATATCATTTGAACAAGATTCCTAAACCCTTTTGAACGAAGTGTAGAGCTCGTTCGAACGAAATTGTTAACTTTGTTTGAACGACGGTTAAAACTTGTTTGAATGAAATCAAACTGAAATAATATTTTTTCTTTAAAAAACATTTAATAAAAAATGCCTCAAAACATTTTATAAACAAGGTTGTTTTTACTTAACACCAACTTTTTGATGTGATATTTGATTAACCCCCACTTTTCTATTCTATTTGACATACCCCCTTGCACAAAGGGATTATCTCAAAATGTTGAAAAAAAAATAAGGGGTTAAGTCTAAGAATTTATTTGACTTTGCCCCTATTCATAATGTCAAATTAAACCTAACCCCCTATGTTTGGGCAGAGTCAAATGATTATTAAAATGAGGGGTTAAGGCAAATTATGCATTAAAATTTGGGGGTTAAGTTAAAATGATCCAATAAATAAACTCCCAAATGTGTTCAAGAATTAAACATAAATATTCATTCATATCTCATTGAGATCCCTCGGATGATGAAGACGAAACTCGACACAAAACATGATGTGTATTCAATGTCCCTTCAGCTTAGTCGTTTTGGTCTTCAGACACACATCACAGACTTGAAGGATAAATAACTAAAATCCTAACAACCTATGGAATAAATAAGTTTGGTCCAAACACCGAATAAAGTCAATACATAAAAATTTACTCGATTTAGAAATTGTCCTTACACACTTGCACGAGCTCTTTTGGATTATATCTTCTTTTATTACATAAGCTAAGTGAGGTTTTCTCCTATCAATCTTTTCATATATATATATATATATATATATATATATATATATATATATATATATATATATATATATATATGTGTGTGTGTGTGTGTGTGTGTGTGTGTGTGTGTATGTATGTATGTATGCATCTTGGTAATTTGTGTATATAAGAACCGTTGCGGCGAGTTTGCTCTTATGTTTGAAAAAATAAAATAGTGAAATAGAAAGGTCTGTGAAGGTAGTATATCTCTTTTTCATGAAAGTCCACCATTGGCAAGAGCGTTAGAAAATGAAAAGAAATACAATAAAAAAAAAGTTGATATTTACCTAGGCCAATGTTTAGGACTGGTTATCAAGATGTGTTATCTTTAAGAAGAAAAACATTGTATGTGTTTATTTTAGGGGTGTTATAAGTTGAAGATAAATGTATTTGCACAATGAGTCCTAGTTAATCATTAATGTTTAATTCTATTGATTTGAGAATCATCAATATTTCCTAAGCTTGTGTGCATTTAGGCTGCTTGTAAGTTTTAGTTAACATTATTTATCACTAAACACTAAATCTAAGTTAACTGAGTTAATGCGATCAAATATATTTTCTTAGCCTATCTTGAATGTTCGGGGCATATTTTTTTTATTTTCTTGTTCATGCCCTTTTACTGCATACCACATTTGACTAAGACACATTTATGCCATACGAGTGTGTAAAGATTATTGTTTTGTGTCTTTTGTGGTTTTTATATTTATATATACATATGTTCTCTTGATATATGCATGTTTATATACGTGGTATGTTTGTTTTGAGTCCTTACGTTGCTTTTAATCCATGTTCATCATAATTGTTTATATTGATACCATATTCTTCACACTCGTATCACATTAATATCCTATGCTCATTGTTTGGATTATTTGTTCTTGAATTGTTGCATTTGTTTATAATTGAAATTTCATTTCACATTGCATGATATGATTTTTTCCTTTAGGTTCATATATGTCACATTAAAAGGGAGTGGTTATTCCATATTATGCACATTTACAATTGCCTATTCCCGAACAAATAAGGGGGAGAAGTCTAACCTAAAAGGGATAGGTATTCTCTAAGGGAGGATGTTTAACAAAGGGGAAGGATTTGTTTATATGGGGATTATATATTTCTTATTTTCTTTCCATTTGATAAGGTATGGTAAGTGTGCAGGTTTTAGCAACTATGCGACAACGTTTTGCAAAAGCAAAGATACTCAAAAGTTATTGTCAGTCACGTGTTAATTTGTACTTTTTCCTTTTTGGCATTGGGAATTGACCCTTAGAGATCTTGACGGCCTAGTAGTTTTTTATTTTGATTCTGTTTAGAAATAGCCAAAAGGGGAGATTTTATGGGCAAATTTCAATGTGTTGAATTTCTGAAATGTTTATTATAAGTTTGTTTGTAATATTGACTTTATTCCGCTTGGACAAAACTGTTTGAGTCATAGGTTGGGATTTGAGTTCATTTTGTTCTTTTAGCCTATGATGCACCTTGAATACAGTAGCAACCAAGTTAAGGCCACATCAAGTTTTGTACCGAGTTTCGTCATCTAGGATCTCAAAAAAGGTATAAATGTTGTATTTATTTTTTATCCCTAGATTTTATTTTGGCTGTTTAAGTTTTAAAGTTTTATTGAGGCCATTTTCAAAAAAGGAATTTTCAAAGAAAATATTTTTTATTTTGAAAGTCATTCAAACAAGTACTATAAGTTTTTCAAACAAGTTTATGTTGTTCGTTCGAATGACTTGTGATTTCATCCAAACGAGTTCAAGGGTTTCGTTTTAATGATACTTGAACGATCTTCGAGCGAAATATTTATTCTTAATATAAAAGTTCATGTGCAGAGGTCATTCGATTTTCGTTGAAATAAGATGTGTGGACCCGTTCAAACGACCATGAGGTGCATTCGAATGAGGTAGCCAATCTTGTTAACATGACTTTGAGTTTCTTTCGAACGAGATGCCTCAACTATTTTTTACCATTTTTCTATAAATGAAAGGCACATCAAAGTTATTTTTAAGAGAGTTTGCGAAAATAATTTTTTTATATATAAAACAATGAGCCTCCAAAACCCTACTTTACACCCATAGTTTGAGATCCATATTTCCACATCATTTGTTTATGTAAGATCTCGAGTTTGGACACAAATATCAAGTACTCGTAATCTTTTTTTATTACATTTCATGTAGTGAATTTCTATTGCATTTGGTGATGGCTAAACTAGACAACAAGCAAGTAAGATCGATGGATATCGAGACATGGGAGTCACTGCATTGTGACTATCATTGGAAGTTATTCCATGGTGGTTGTAAAGAAGGTAACAAGGAGCAAGAGAGAATCAAGGCTTGAATTTGTCGAGTCTTTAAGTAACTGTAATCAGTCCTTGTATGGGACCTATATCATAGTGGACTTTTTTGGATAGTCGTTTGAGGTTTTCCCGTTGTGGTTTTCCTCATACATCGTGGCGTGTGATGAATTTACTTTTTTCTTGCAAATATTTGATTTATTGTTTTCTTTCAAATCACCTAGATGTATGTTCTAGATAAGATAAAAGATTTTTAGTTTATAAAAAATAAGTTTAGATAATACTTAATTAAAATTTGATTATGTGTTCACTTGGTTTATTTTAATTGTAATTAAAACTTGGTGAATCCCTAGCACTAGCGTGTTTCTCATACTTCTGCATAAATGGTCTTCTTATTCACTTTATTTCTCCTTCTTACCTTTATCTTTTATTCAAACTGATGGTTTTCTCTTGATGTTTAAGAGATGTTATTCATATCTTAAAAGTTACCATTGAGAGTCATTTCATCTTATAATTATTCTAGCACATTCTTTTACACTTACTCAAAAGTTCAAATTCATCCGTTTATAAATAAATAAATAAAGTGGTTATTATATTACATAGGAGTTTTAATTATATAGTTAAAAACATCATCAGTACCATTGACTTTTTTCTCTATTAAATAAGATTTATATTTGAATTTATCACTTTTCTCATTGTTATTAATTATACAATGCTACACTTACTCGCGATTAAAACCATACACGTACTGGACATCCTTTGCACATTTTGTACCACGGTGGGGCACACACCATGATACAAGACATGCAAATAATATCTTTTACTCACATGATGTTAATCAACAGGCACTCTCGAAAATGAAAACTTGGTGAAATATGAGAAAAGCACTTTCTCTCTCCTCACCCATCACAAAAAATGTGAACTGTGTTTTTACTCTCTCTCTCAAATCCTTCATGATGGGTTGTTGTTTAAAAACCTAGTTTAAACCAATATATAAGTATAAGTCACAGGATAGGGCTAAGCTGGGTTTATATAGAGTTTGGACGTACTACTTGCGTAATAGACTATATTAGGGACCTAAGACTAGATAATTAAATTATCTTCCAAATAGGTACATAGAAATCTAAAATTACATCCCCGTAATTTATTTTCTTTACTTATTTAATTGTGATTAATTCTACTAAATAATCAAGATTCCACTCGGATTTAATTATCTCGAAATAAAAAGGTCTTGTCTGCAAAGTTGAGTTGGTACATAATATGATTCCTCGTGTTAAGCATACAGTACCCACTTGGTCAAACCAATTTACTGCTAATCGATTTTAATCAAAATCTTAACTATTGCATGACTCTCAGACTTAAATTATTTGATACTCTACTAGATATAAATCCAATGGCTAAGTTTACTAGTATAATCAAAACTTATAAATCTATAAGGGTGGTATCATAATCCAAGACCTTTTTTGGACATGTATTCCTCCATATTATGATCACAAACCTACCTACACAACGAATGTCCAACTTGCACAAGTTTAGATCTAACTATAATTGAAGAGCACCCATAACAATCAAATAAACAATTGTGAAAGAAACCCAATCCTCATAACTCTCAGAATTAAAAACATATACATCATTTACAAACCTATTATAATGTAAAAGTATAATCTTCTCAACACCTAAATTTGAATCTCACATGTGGTCCTATTCATTACATTTATGAGTGTACCCATGACAATCCTCTTTGAACTATCAGACAAATTCTCCGAACCATCGGATAAGTTCCCATAACTAAGATAGCTGTGACAACCCGCCATCCGAAATAGGGGGTGGCCAGCCCGATACTCCAAAATAACGGAATCATGGATGGAATCATTCTCAGCATCACAACAAAATAAGAAGTATACGAGATAACCACTCCTCATTTCAGAAAAATGGGTTGCCAAAAATTTTGGTTTTAAAGTTAAAGAAAAGAATTTAGACAACCCAACTAAAAAGAAAGTGGAAATCCAGATTAAATTATATTATATACTCACAAATGTACAATAAGGGACCGAATATGCTGTCGGCCATAGACTCATACAATAAAATTAAACAAATTCATTAATTACATAATACGTTACATTAATCAAGTACAAAAGCTTAGGCCTCTCGCCCGAGTAAAAAGACCCTATCTTATCTAGAGGGAGAGAATGACAACGTTTATTTCCAAATGCCCTGTAATACCCGCAAAGCATCACGGCTTTCCAAAGACAACGGGATTAGAATTCAAATCAGGCATCCTTGCGGCGGAGCACCTGAGCAGATACAAGATGCAAGAACAACAACAAATATGAACGGGTCAGGTCCCGGTTCTATATGACTACCAGATGAATAAAAAGTATGACAGCTATGAATGATAAATTATGATGAAAGAGAAATAAGAAGCTACCTACACAATTTAAAACATAAGCTAAGCAGGAAAATAAAATGAATAACATTAATCTAAAACATCATCATGCGCACCAATTATTTCATATATCCTTTCCTTAATAGGAAATATATATATATATATTCACAACCTTATGCTCTTTATGGCATTTTTATCTCAATTTTACTTTTTGTAAAAATCCTTTCCTTATCAGGAAAATAATCAATTTCAAATGCTCTATGTGGCATTTATATGTGCTCTTTGTGGCACTTCAGTATGCTCTTTATGGCATATAATCCATCAAGTCCCACTTGATTATGAATAGTTATATTTATATACATATAACGATTCTAAGACTGCCCGTCCGAGTTTCCCCACTGTGCGCGCCCATAAATGACCATCATCTTCCAGGGCCTATCATAAGACAACCTGGGCACCTATAGCACAATACGTCGGGAAGTGGCCATGTTCCTGCGGGGTAGTCAAGACCACACCCGGAATCTCCTACCCATCGCAGAAAATATATATAACAACAAACGCTCACATGGCCTAGGACTATATCCACCCTGCATTCATTAGTCAGGGGGCTTCACCTCAACGCGCGAACTTCCCTTATGATGTCATTTAGAGAGGTGTGTTCCAACCATTTTATTTACCAATGTCAAAAATCAAGTAAATTATCATTTATCATATTCATGATTAAGTAAATTATCATTTACCATCATCATTACCATAACCATTTCAAATCCATTTATGTGTATGTTTCGTTTTATTTGAAACCATACTTATTTACATTATTATAAATAATTCACCTTATTATCCAGAGCCATACGATAAATTATATCATTACTACAACCTCCAAGGAGTAAATAAACTCTTAATTATCTCCAAACATTTTGGGGTATTACTTTAAAACCCCAATACTATCAAACCTCAAGGAATGAATGAACTTTAAATTTATTCTCCCAACACACCTTTATAGTGTTATTAAGAACCATCAAGGTTAACATAGCTCAATTGAGCTTCTAAAATATCCCAAACATAACACTACATCTGCTAGTTTTATAGTAATTAACTAGAAGAAAAGAATGCCATATCATTAATAGGCATATCCCCGGAAAAACCCAGTATACGCACTTCTATTGTAGGGTAGTTTCCCTAACTCATTTAGAACTCTAGGACTCTAAGTTTACTTCGCACAAAATTGAGTTAGAAAAATCAACTCAAAAACAGCCCGATTCCGAATTGATTCGCCCTAGGGCCGAATCGATTCGGCCTAGCAAATCAATTCGGCCAAACAGTGAATCGGTTCGGACATTAAGACCTGGGATTCTGCAACTGCCGAATCGATTCGTCTTAGGACCGAATCGATTCGGTCCAAGCAGACTTGGAAACTGGCCCTTAGCGAATTGATTCGCCCTAAGAGCCGAATCGATTCAGCCTAGAGAAATTGCCAAGAATTGTTACGAAGGGTTATGAACCCTAATTTTCCCAAACCTCAAATCTCTTCCATTTTATACACAAACAACAATATTTATCTACCCAAAGACTATCCTACATGGTTTATAACCATTAAAACCCACAATATCATCATGAAAACCAAAATCTAGGTTTAAATTCCAAAATCTCCATTTTTGATACCCAAATGCCAAAACATAAATATCACACAAATTAGTCATCTTAAATCACATATTAGCAAGTAGAAAACTTGCCTTAGGGTTGATATCTCAGATTTATTTGTAGAAGAAGCACCAATCCATCTTCAATCTCCAATCTCTCTCATTTTTCCATTTTTCTCTTCCTCTCTCTTTCTCTCTTTTTCTCTCTATGTTTAAGACATATAATAGGGAAATGTGATAAGGGGCAAAACTTAAATCGTGGCTTAAGTCTAAAGTCTCCAACTTAAGTGGTTAATACCACATTAAAATGACTCCCAAATACGTGTTTAAGTTAAAACTAGGTAAAAGTGCCCGAAACCCAAAAATACAATATGGCACTTATTTTGACTGTCTCGCACCTTCTGAGACTAACTACACCCTCTAAACTGGCATCCGACAATTTTATAAATTATTTCTAGTTCCAATTTTATTTTAACCATAATGTCATTTAAAATACATGACACTATAAAACAAGCAACCTGATGATATTTACATTCACATGTAGTAAATATGCATCAATCTAGTAAATATTAACTTCTAACTCATTAAATTAGTAATTACTCCGGTTCCAACATTTTATATAATTACCTTATGCGGTAATTAATATAAAATTAGCCTCCTAAAAGAGAGGGTTGTTACAATAGCCTATTAAGATTGCACTCTCACCTTTACCAATATGATGTAAATTCCATATCTAGGCTTTAAATTGTTCAATTACACTAGAATTATAATTCTATCCTTCATGATCAAGTCGAACTCAACTCACCAGAATTTCTATTAAGCCCAATTCAATGACATCGATCCGACACACCTATATTAAAATATAAGCACCATATATGGTTTAAATAATAACACTCAAACACTTGGAATCTTTCACTTGATTTCCATGCCTAATTTTTATAAAATTGAATCTTTGAATCTACTAATCAAGAATAATAAATAAAGATTCATATTCAATATTAAGTTTGATAAAAAAAAATAAGCATTAAATTTCTATTTTGGCAAAAAGAGTAAATATTTATTATTTTTTAAATATAAGTTAAATAATCATCTACCACATGTTTGTTTAAGAGGGCGTATATTTAATATTGTTCTATTACAAAAAATATAAATATTACCTTGCTCATAACAAACAAGTTTAACGAGTCATTTTTGTTTAGAATTTTATATATATGATGAATCTTGTTGGATCGTCTTAATTGATAAATTCTAAAAAGTTAAATTAAATATGACATTATGTATTGTAAATTATAGCCTTTAAAGTTAGAAAATGATGAAAAAACTACTTTTAGAGATTTATAATGTTTTCCTCCCAAAAGAAGCACTTTGACCAATTTTATTCTTGAGTTGATATTTATAGATTTTCTACTCCCGTTCTAAATTAATAGAGGTGTGAAAATCAAATGATTTAAGAAAAGCTTGAATTTCAGAATTCACTCTCCCAAAATCTGATGAGTACTTATGAATTAAATTCATGCACTTAGATCATTGTTGCTCACGTTTATTGTTTTTATGAGAAATTTTGTAATCTTAACTGATTTCGTATATTATTTGTATCAATACGATTATTAATTTGGAATAGCCTCAAAAGTCACGGCCGTAAAATTGTAAACGATAGAGTATGATTCAACATTTTTAAGTAGGAGTTATATAATTATATATTTGAAAATATGAGTTGTACTTAATTATCCGTAAGAAAATAAATTGAGCCCTTCATGGTTGCAATCAGTTTAAACTAAAAGTGGGAACATTTACTGTTTGAGGTACGTTTGTTTATAATAATTAGTGCTTGTGATATGTTAGTTTTCGTATTAGTTTGTTGGGTCCAAGACTAACGAAAGCCGTCAATTGACTCACTTGACCGTTAGTTGACCAACTCTTTTAACTAAAAAGACCATTTTAGCCCCGAATACATTAATATATATATATATATATATATATACTAGCGGAATGCCCGTGCCTGAAGGCACGGCAAAAAATTTCAAAATACGTAATCGTGAAACGGTGAATAGACGTAGGTGCATTTTTTCACATCAATTTATGAGTCGCCAATAAAATGTATGCGTTAATAAACTACCGAAACTTTCTTTTCACATTAATTTCAAACGTAATTGCTTTTCAAGACCCAAAGAAAGGTTTTGACAAATTCCTAACTTCTCAAACTTAGCACTTACCCAACACTTTTATTAATTGAGTATATTAATCATGTAGTATTATCAAAAATATATAATTATGGAAAATTAGTGTATAAAAATTGTGATTTATAGTGCTAGAACACAATGCCATAATCAAAAGTAGCAATACGTGTCATGTTTAATTTTCACACTCTAAATATAACTCCTCCTTAGTTGTATGTCGTAACTAACAATAATTTTAGTAAAAATAAGAGATGAGAGATAAAAATTAAAAATGGATCCTAATTAATATACCCAAATGCAATTGTGTTAAATTGTGAACTGAATATTAGAAAACCAATTTCCACAAATTACTTGCTACAAATTTGTACATACTAACAAAACCAAATGATATAGTCACTTACTATACAAAGAATGGATGTAAACACTGTTTCCATGACAATAGTTGAACATTAACATAGACTTAAAAAAGGAATTGGATAAATAAAATATTAAGACAAAATACAATTACTGTTAAAGCATCTAGTTACAATTCATGAAAAGAAAGAAATCTAAATTTTACAACATCAAATAAAGAACATATGCATTCAACCATATTTACAGAAGAAAGAAAGAAATGGAAATAAGCTCTAGTAATTGTGCAATTACATGTTGCACACTGAAGAGTTTTTAGCAAGGTATTGAACTGAATAAACTCCAAGTGTTTCATTATACACTACAATTCGATGCCATTAATATAGTCCCAAATGTAAAAATGGTCTTTGGCTCTTATAATTCTTTTATCATACATGCCCCCAGTCCCAAATGTAAGAATGGTCACATTTAGACCATTTCTCAAGATCTTCTACACAGGTGCTTGCCCAACTTTTCCACATATCATTGCCTTATGCACATACCCGAAAACCCCAACCCCTTGTGGGATCGACAGTTTGTAGCTGTAACTAAGGCTCTTTAAGGATATCGACAGTTCATCATCAATTTCTTCACCTCCATTGGTCTTGACATGATACCAAAAATTTCTACAAAAAATAATATATTATCAGAGACAATAAATAATTCATTAAGTAGGAAGATTTCATATAGTTAAAAAAGTTACATATATGGAAACTAAAAAAAGTACATAACAAATCCAACCTAAATTGGTTTCCTTCACAACTATAATTAAACTTTACAATATATAGAACTCTATTTATTCATATAGACCATTGTCCATTTGTTGCTTAATTTCTTGAGTGAAGCTGTGTTTTTTTAAATGGGTTTGTTAGAAAACAAAAATAATACAACTCTACAATAATAAATTAACAATATTGATTCAATAAAGGTGAGGTGTAAACCTGTTTGATTTCTTTCAACCACCACAGTCTATACTTGAAAGATCTTTAAGGAGAGGAGCCCATGAAAATTGCGATCGTAATGTAGAAATCATGTATATAATTATACAGATGTTCTTTTATAGAGATGATTGAAAATGAGTGTATGAAAGTAATAAATTAAGGTTAAACTCAAGTATAGAGCAATAACAAAATTTCACACCAACAGTGGTTTGCAAACTCTTGTTCGTCTTCTCGTATCGACCAACCTCTACCGGGTTCTCGTTTGCGCCCCTGATTCAGAAAAGTCAGTTGTTGAGTCATAGTATCACTTGGCATCATGCTCTATTTGTCAAAGCAAGTAGAAATTAATGGAGCTATGACCTTTGCAGTTTTTGGAACTCCGACAGACCGTACTTCATTGAAAATATCCAAAACACTCTTTACTTCGTTAGGAATCTCCAAACTGAGAAGGCCAAAGGCCAAGTATAACTGGTGAATTTCCAATAATAATAATCCCAGCTGCTACTCGACAAATGATTATCCCTGCACATGTCCATGTTTTAAGTAAATAATAATACTACATACATACATACATACATACATACATACATACATACATACATACAAGTATAAACACGTGTAAATAAAAAAAACATCACCTTTGAGAAGGGCGAGGATGAAGAGCATACTATACTTTATTCCCAAAATTCCTGAAAATGTATGTGATAGATTCAGATGCTCCCCTTGAATTGCCTTTAAAACCTAAGAAAATTACGATTGTGAGGGGTGGGTACATTGCGCTCGAGTTTGATGGCATCTTCAATGGTTTTAAAAGTGAGGTCCATGTATTCATACTACAAAAAAAGGTTTTAAGAGGCTTCAATGAGGAGGTAAGGGACTGAAAACAATGATTGTATAACTTTGGTAAGGGACCTTTAGGCATTTTCTCCCTCAAAGTTTAGAACAAAACTGATAGAAGTCCGCAATTTTCACAAATTAAGCCTTTACCCCACAGCTTACAGTTCTGTTGGCTGGCTTTCATTTCATTAAGCATCTTCAAGGCAGCATAGTAGTCACATCTTAATCTTACCTTAACAAATGTATTAGTACATTTATGAACCTCTATTTTCCAAATCGCTGACATGTGGTACCTTAATTGTCAAACTCATTAAATAGAAGCGATACCTCAATATGTCTTGTCAAATGTATTAGAAATCATGTGGGGTAAACTCTTATTTAAGAGTCCATAAATTTACTAACTAAAGCTTTGACAACTTCCGCAGCTAAAGATACACCGCTTCCAATATCACGACCTGTGTCAGCTGCATCAGATTGGGATCAACACCAAAATCATAACCAAATACACCATCAGCTGTAGTAGCTGCAGTTACTGCTGCTGCAAAACTGATTCAAACATTAGCACCCCCCCTCCACTTGTGGTTTCAAACATCAAATCTGTATCAAATCTGTTGTATCAAAACTGATTGAAACACAAAGATGATTGAAATCTGTACGATTAAACACAATAACTTCAAATATATGCGGTATCAAATTTCCACGATTAAATCTAAAGCACATGATTGAAACACAATGATGTGCACCTTCAATCTAATGATAATAACCAAAAGAAGGAACTAAATTTGTATGCTGACATCCAAATTTGATAAAAATGTTAACACAACATATATAACCAAGCCAAAACAAAATAAAGTTTAGCCAAACAAATAATGAAATTTGGTTATGTTTGGCATACCTGAACACATGTTCGTAGAACAACAACAATGCCGAATTTGACCACAATCTAGTGCCTCGCTTATTTTTATTATTTACATCCCCTTACAATGAAATGGTTGCAAACATGCCCCTATGTGACATTAAAAATATCATTATAAACAGTTTTTAGAAAGGCTTATGAACTTATTTACACTCAGGAAGTTCAATTTTTCGAAATCAGTAGTTTGGATAGGTAATTACTGTCAGCCTAACGGTAAAAGTGTTTAGTTGCAATGCCTAAAAGAATATTTAAATCTTAGTAAATTTAAAGTTAATTTATAAGATAGTTTGATTACCAGAAGATCCTCGGGTTTTTTTTTTGCTGAATTCAACTTCAGTTTTAGAAGAATCGCACTCCACATTGTGCTCTTGTGCGACTTCCTTCCATAAATCGAGCCTTAATTATCTGGAAAAAATATTCAAAAAAGCAAATAAGTAATTCAAATAAACAATAATCAATTAAGAAAAAATGATAATAAGTAAAGTTAATAACGCGTGTACTCTTCGGCAATGAATAATACCAACACTTGCAAATACATTGTACATGAATACGTAAAATAATATCGGCATAGAGTGCATAGCATGATTTCTTCTAAATGGAAGCTTTCCAGAAAACATCAGTTAGTCATGGTCGGGGTGCCCTTCACAAAACCATTCACCATTTTAAAATCCATAAGGGTAACCATATTTAATTATATCAACAATGTAATATCAACTTAAATGAATTTATAAATCATTAATTTCACTTTTAAAACATAAAAAACATAACTTTGCGTGAGCAAGAGTATCATCACAACTTGTTATATTGTAGTTGCAATAACAAATTACCATGAAAAATGAACCATTATTTTGTATTTCCATCATTTGAATATAAGATAACATTCTGCTATTTCTATTTCATTGGATGAATTGAGATAGTTCTTTGTTACCGAGCTCTAGATTTTATGTTTCTTCCACCACCTGCTCATGCAAAAGCTCAATGCCATCTTCATCTAGCAGCTTAGTTGCACAGTAAATACATATCCCAGTTAGGGCCCCAAGGATTTGGACTGCTACAAAATTTATTACACATACGGATTTGGATTAGTGTTTGACAAAACCCCTCTCGCCACACTCAAAAAAATGTTGCATCCCTCCAAAAGCATAACATTGAAATTGGATATAAGAAGAGAACATATAATAAAGTACAAAAATGTTAACTTGCATATTTTACCAAAATCAACTTACCAAGAAACTGAGGTTCGTATGACTTGAGAATTTCATAAATTGTTACAAAAGAACATAAATTGTTTGAGCAACTTTCTCCAAGTAATCTTGACTCGGGTAAGGAGCATCTGCAATAAAAATTTCAATGTGCATACATCAGTGATAATGGCAGGTCTTCTGGTTTGTCATAGTCATAGAATTCTAGAAAATGTCCTTCTCTGTATCCCATTATGCATCTATATGAAGATTCCGACCTTAGGATGTCAGTGATTTTTTTATCTTTGCTTAAAAAATCAATCAGTAAATGTAAGCAACTAAAAAAGTAATTCTCTCATTGAAATAAAAATTTTCAACTCTGGTATATCAACTCTTACTCACGTAGAAAGTAATAGATGTTGAGATGATTCTAGCAAAGTAATCAAGCAGGTTTTGCGTGTATATCTTCATCTCTGCAACTTTTTGCTTATGAAGTTCAACTTCTTTGGCTAGATCTTTATCTCATTGCTTCATCACACCTATAATTCCTATGTGCATCGTTCCTCATTTCTAGCTTTTGATCTAGAACTTCTTTGCACCTCAAAGATAACAGCAATTCCTATAATTGTAAACACAGAGTTCCCCAATAAGATCTGCAGCAGCTTGAACATCTTTCTCTTCATCCAGCGGCCTAATTGTAACATCAGTTGCATGACAATTCGTCTTTTCATGGTTGTTTTGAAACGATGATTAGCCTGGGAATGTTGATGATGAAGTGGTGGAACTTATAGATTAAAATAGAGATGCAAGTAAAAAATAAATTCTTAATGAGCACTTTTAAAATTGCAATCAAAGTTACAAAGAGAAATTAAATCGTATAACATAGATAAGTTCTGTAAGAGTCGATGCCACTTATTACCCTCACGATACAAATTTTCAATGGATTCAACCGCATTGAGAATCCTCTTTCACTTTTTAGTATGTCCATCCCTCCTCTCAACATTTCTTAAAGGAATGCTGGATTAAATTCATTTATATTCATATGAGCTCTACATATCTATACCCAATACAAAATGTAATCAAAATTAGCCTCACAAAATATATAATGCAACTGGACATGTAAAAAAAGTAGTTATATTTAACAATGCCACACATCCATGATAGAAATCATAGGTTCGAACACATAGAGGGAGTTTACACACTACACAAAAGTATGAATCAAGTCATTAGGCATGTAGCAAAATCAGAGAAAGAATAATACTTAATATAATCAAATTCACCAACTTGATATAATGAAATTCACATTAAAACTGTAGAAAGAAATGAATCAGAAACTAAACAAAAAGTGACACAGCCTTAATGGGCCAAGTGAAATCCATTTTATACTCAGATCTTTTACATAATATTTCTAAATTTTTAACATTGTCGGCAGGGCAGTGTCCCCTGCTTCACTGTTTGTAAATTTATACTCAATTGTCACTGTTTTGCCTATTGCCCCCTACATCACAGATAAACATTGATACTCCAATAAGAGAGCACTCCATCTTTACCATCTTTCATTTCATCACTTCTTAATATGCAATTCCAAATGCGTACTCATGTCACAAATTGATACTCAAATCACTACTTAAGATACAATTCCAAAAATTAATTGATACTCCAATTAGTTTGCATACTTTTGCTTATATTCAATACACTACTAATTTTTCTACGTCATTTCCCACATATTCCTAGTAACCAAACCAAATGCAATGATAACTTACAACACAAAGAATGAAAGAAGAAGTGTTTCCATAATAGTACTTTAGCACTGACATACTAATGAGTTTAAAAGGAATTAATTAGGTTAAATATAAAGAAAAACTACAATACTTGAATGAACTTACCTTGCAAGAAAAACCAATAAGTGTTTGAGCACGCAAGTTAATATCAGTGGTACTCTTAAATTAATGAGATGAAGAGAAAATAGGAACCTTCTTATATACAAAACTGTTGTATATATGGTATCTCCTATATAAAACTGCTGCTTATATAGAAAACTGTTGCATACAAAATTGCTAAAATGCAACTACTACAGAGTAATAATTTAATATGATATATATATATATTTAAAATAAATCTAAATAACTATGAAAGAAAATATAATCTATAACTGAAACCATACCAATTAGACCTTAACTTTTGTGTCGTATTCTTCTTGAAGTAATTATGGGCTTGGAAAGCAAGTAGTAGTCCATTCATAGCTTGATCACTTCCATATATATATATCTATATAGAAAGTGTGAAAGATTAGAAAATATAGCCATAATACCATTTTCATGTAACAAAAATGAAATATAAATTCCAAATCAGTTTTTAATCGTACTAAGAGCCTATGATTTCCGATTAACTTCATATCAAAAATAATGAAAAACGACTTTAGTAATCAGAAGATATTTGATGGTTTTATACTTGAATAAAAATGAAGAAATGGAAAGTTATTTAAAGGATCCAACTTGAAATATAGCACTAAATCCTAGGCCCAAATCTAATATCAATTAGTATGGGTAGTATTCAAAATGACCTCTAACAAAGAAAATAAAAGATGCAAACCAGTTCTCTAGCAGGTCTCTTTAATCTCTAGTGGAGTTTTAGAGCCATTTTCTAGCAATGAGAAAAGCTCTCTTGATAAATAGATTCAATGGCCCAAAATGTTGTCATCATCACATCATATTCTACTTCTGGGCTTATTAGGCTTTCCAAAAATCTGTAGTAGTCAAGGTCCAAAAGTCTACAGTAATCAACATGGAACCTGTAAAGCAATAGAAAACAAATGAACTATAAGAACAATATAAACCAAAGAAACTTTTGGATACCTCTCTAATTTTTTCACAGTAGTATATGGATACACCAAAGCAACTTCTTGATACCTCCACATGTGGCACACCTATCCATGAGGACGTGATAAAACATTTGGATATCTCCACATGTGCTACACATGTCCATATTTATTGTTAGCCGAAATGGCAAAGAAAATGGCCAAGAAAGAAGACCTCCAAAATGGCTTGTTATCCAAGCCAAGCTTGTTACTAAATATGTGAAGGTGCTGATAAATATTTTGATGTTTCCTCTGTTAAGACCTCCAAAATGGCCAAGAAAAACTCAAATAAGACTGATAAGTTAAAATGAAAAAAATGAAGAAGAAGAAAAATGCATACTGATAAGTTAATAAGACTGCGCAAGCAGGGGTAAGGCTGCGTACATCCAGCCCCCAGTACCCCACAGTGGCGGGAGCCTCGTGCACTGGGTTTTCCCATTATAAGTTAATAAGACTGATAAGCTCAAATAAGATTCCAAAGTTGCATAAAAGCAATCCAAGAAGCGAAAGATCGCCGATTCCGATGATGATATGTCCGATGATGGATCAGATGATGAATTTGTTTTAGATAGTAAGAAGAAGAAACAAAGAGAAGCATAATTGCGTTCATTGGATAATATCTTACTCAATTGTTTTTTACCTTTTTTCGATATTAATAATATCTTTTAATATCTAATGTGATATTTCAATCCTATTGACTGCCAACAAAAATATATTAGATAAACCAATATGCATCCGAAAAAAAACCAAATGAATATTCAAATACAAAATACAGATAAGACTGTTATGAGTAGGAGCACTGATTTGTATAAAGCCTTAGACAACTAAAAAATGTTTTACATCAATTAGTCCGTGTAGGATTACTCTACAAAGGACATCTAAGTATACCTGATTTGACTCAACGATCTAAAAATATCTAAGTCGACTTCCAAGATTTGACAGGTGAAGACCGTTAAACAATAACCAAGCATGGTTAAGTTGGGATCCACAGTGACTCCAATACATATTACAATCAACATCTAGACTAAAAATAAATTTAATAAACTTTTTCATATATTAAAATCAAATGATGTTCAATATCACCACCTAATAACACAATATAAAGAACTGTGATACAGACTAAACATAACATTTCAATTTGAATAGATAATGTTCAATTTCTATAGTATTATATGGATATAAAGTATAGAAATATGCCACAACATATCAAGACTCAATAGATCATGATACATAGCCAAACATGATATAAATATAAAAGTATACAGAGCAAAATATGATAAAGAATCAACACGGTGAAAATATAACTCAGCAGGTCTTTATGAACCCATATGGTGGTTGTATAATCCGAGCTGGTGGTGGTAACCAAAACAGAACAAAAAAACCCATAGAATGGTGCTATCACTGGTGTTAACGGTGGAATTTGCAGTGAAGCGATTTGAAAAAGTGTTACAAATGTTATAGTTCGATCAAATTAGTTTGATAAAAGTATAAATATTCTTACAAAACTCGCGTGTATTCAAGTAGTAACACTTACAAAACTGATTAATGGCATCCCTAAAACAAATGACTCTTGGATTTGAGGACTCCATACAAAATTTAACAGAATGAATAAAAATATATCAAAATTGAAAAGAAACCCTTACATTCCTAATTGATAAACAAAATCAATTCAATTAGAGTGAACTAAATAAGAAAATTGCATGAATCAATTGAAACCCCAAAACAATAGTTGCATGGATGAACTAATTATAAACATATACATGAATAAATTGAAACCCCTAAGTAGAAGAGAATCCTTTAATGTCAAGTAATAATAGTTGCAATACATGTGAAGAACTCAACTGGGAAATTCTTCAAACAGATTACCTACGTAAAGATGTAACCATGTATGAAGAATAAATGATGAAAGAGACGCGCTAAAAAAAATATCTTAAATTCCACTGAGAAAATCAAACTTGAAGCTCATTTTCCAGAGAATCAAACAAATTAAACATGTATAAAAATCAACCCCAAATTGATTATATATACCTGATTAAATAGGAATAAAAAATTGACCCCAAACTGATTATATATACCTGATTAAACATATATCAATTAGATACTGCAACCAATTGACCCCAAATATGATACTGCAACCAATCGACCCCAAATAGAAACAGGTATAAAAATAGACATAAATAGATATCTGATTGGATATGTTGTACAAAGAAAAGTAATGCAATTCATAAAAAAATGAAACCTTACTATGTTAGCAGACACTGAAAATCAAAACAAAAAACACCCTATATGAAACAATGAGTGAGGCATTTTATTAAACACAGTACCTAAAATATATGTGAAAACTAAAAACAATAAAGAGAATTTCCCAAATGAGAACTTGGATTCTAAAAAAATATATTTTTTGACTGTGTACGTAGCAGTTATTTTTTTACTGTGTACATTTTATCAAACCTTGCATGTGTACCTAATACTAATTTTTTGACTCAGCTAAACCTAAAAAAATAAATTACATAAATAATGACTCAGCTAAACCTAAAAAATTGTACTTCAATGTCAAATAAAATTATGCATGTAATAAAACATGAATAATATGCTTAGAAATGTCTTTAACAACTAAAAATATTACCTCATATACACATACACAAAAACTAAAATATATAAATAGACAACATAAAAAAGGAGTATACCTGTTTAGGGTGTTCAAGTATAATCTGATGACCTGCACAAAAAAAAAATAACAAAACACAAAAAATAATTAGATACCAAAACATAAAAATACATGTATTCAGATCTAAAACAAAATGAATAAAAATGAAGTAGATCTTAACCGAAATCAAAATGAACAAATCCCTAAATTTATCAATAGATCTTAAACGAAATTCAAGCCCTAAATCGCCCCTTATTTTCAGATCAACAAAACAAATAACAAAAATAATTAGGAGATCGGGCAAATAAGTGTTGGTGTATGTGCGTGTGTGTGTATTGTAAGAGAATCGAGGGAGACTACATGTAGAGAGATGGGAGGACGGAGGATGAGAGAAGGAAAGAAAACGGATGAAAGAGGGAGAGTGAGGGTAGGGTTTGTGTTAGGGTGATGTTGTCTTGGGAAGTGAGTGGGAGAGTGAGATACGAAGCTTTCGTGATGCTTTCTTAGGAGAAGACCCTTGTACCCTTGTTTTTTAATTTGAAAGAACGGGGGAAATAAATTAGAGTGTGTTAAAAGAGGGGGAATTCACATATTTAAGGGGCAAAAATGGTAAGAGAGGTATTTAATATCACCCATTGGATCTTTGCCTTGTTGGCTAAATCATGACCCCTACTTAGCTTATGAACTTATTGAATAGTGCCAACTATTCTACTCCATATTATATTGATATATAAGTTGTTTTTATTTGTATCACTATTTTCTATATATAAATTTAGTTTTTTTATATAAACTGTTTAAATATAAAAATCTTAAAGTTTTTATATGAAAAAATGTTTTACAATTTTTTAAAAATACAACTATTTACAATTGTCAAAAATAATAAACAAGAGTAAAATATTAAACTATTTACAAATAATGTTATAGTTGCTTTAAAACAAAATAAAAAATGTTTTTCCACCAAATAAAATGATTTCCAACAAAACAGAATTTTCGAAAAAAAATATATTAAGTCAAAAATATATATTTCAAAAATAATAATTTCCAACCAAAAAAATATTAAAATAAAACTGATTTCAATTAAAAACTATATTTCAAGAAAAAAAAATCAACAAAAACTATGAAAATAAAACTGATTTACAAAAAAGGATTTTCAATTAAAAAATGTTTATTAAATGATTTTAAAAAGATTGTTTAAAAAGAATTTTTAGTTAAAAATATTATTGCCAGGAAAAAACAATTCTACCAAGAAAATATATTCCTCCGGGAAAAAAAACTGATTTTTAGAAACCTCCGGCCAAAAAAAAACTCCAAAAATAAAACTTCGCCCAAAATTCAGAAATAAAACTCCAGCCAGAATTCCAGCTACAAGAACCTCCAGAAGAAAAAAAAAAGCTCCCGCCATCAATAAAATTCCAGCCATCAACATGAAAAAAAACCTTATGAATGAAGCTCCAACCAAAAACAAAATTCCAGCCATTGAAAATCACTGGCCATCAAAACTTCGGTCATCAAACCCAAAAATTCTAGCTATGAATTGAACCCCAACATCCGGCCCAAAAAAATCATAACTCAAACCTCCGGCCAAAAAAATCAAAACTCAAACTTTTAAAAAAGAATACATCCAAACAGTTAATAAGGGTCTTGCCAAGAAAATGTCTGGCTAAATTCTCTGATTAAATTAATTTTACAAAAAAAATGGAAAACAAACCTTCGAACTTTAATAACAAATGTCCAGCGCGCAAACATTCGGGGAACAAAGCTCCGACCATGAACAAACCTCCAAGTAATCTTATGTTAATTGTATAATCTGACATGGTTAACTGAGATGCATGGTTAACAATGGCTATCCACGTAAGATGATCATGAACAAACCTCCAGCTAATCTTACATAAGATGACCATGCATCTCAGGTTATATAGTGATTATGTCTCCCCTTAACTCCTATCGGTTATCCAATTCTTCTCCCCAAATTACAACCCTTTATTTTCTAAATTGTTTCCTCTCTAACAAAGTTATGACCTTTTATCTCTTTTGTAGCAAACCCTTTATCTCCCTATGTTGAAGTCCAAACGACTAATTCGTCCTTGTCACGCCACTCTATAAATCGTCCACCCACCAATGTAAAGTTTTAAAGCACTTCAAACCCTTTCTTGCATCAACTAATCTTGAGATTTTCATAGAAGCCTTGGAGATTATTTGTGCTTGAGTGAAAATAAATCCTCTAAAATTATAGAGATTTCGCTATGTGCCCTGTATGCTTCTCAACAGATTCCTATTATCCAGAACAAACAAGTTTAAGAAAAAAAAAGCAATGTGTCCATCTATTTGAACAAAAATCACAGCCAATAGTTCACTTTCTGATGGGTCACTTTTACCATTAAATACAAACTTGCATTCATAGTTTATTTCAAAATAAACCCTACATCTTCTAAACAAATCATTCACCTACTTTTCTTCCAATGGCGCAAATTAGCATGATTATTAGTGCCTTATTTATCGCATTCTTCGTTGTTGTATCGACCCAGGATAACGCGACGTCTCCAGCACCATCACCAAATGTCGGAGCGAGGTTTTATTTATCGATTTCTATTGCTATCATCCAAAACTCTCTATTATTATCCATTGTATCTCTCGGGGTATTGATGAGTTCCATCATAATATATGGAGCTTTTTTAATACTTAGAGAGATTATAATGAGTTTGTAATTCATTTAATGTTCTGATCAATTCTTGAGCTTACTGATGTATTCAGATTTATTCATTTGTTCTGTACACATTAAGACGAATAAAAAATTATTATTTTCATTTCTATTCTTGATTCTAGTGTTGCTGCTCTTTTTTTCGTTTCCCAACTCTTTATTTCTAATAAGTATTCCATCTCTCTCAATAACGATCTATCCGTCTCTCATCTTTTTGCCAATCAAAAAGCATTCATATTTTATGTTGAAGTTATGATTTCATTTTTTTGTTCACTCACATTTATCAAAAGATGTTTTTTTTTCCGAATTATATGTATTCATGTTATTCCCTTCTTTTTTGTTATGTAGATATAGGGTTTTCATTTTGTGAATTTAAGGGCTTCTGCCTATTCTTTCCTTTTTCTTCTCAAATTTGTATTAAAAGGTTTTCCATTATTTTCTGATATATAGGTGCATATTGGATGTTGACTGAAGTGATAACATCCCTTAAATGTTGGTCCATTTCTAACCCATCCACATGGAACACCTCCCATTTATACTAGCACCAAATTTCTCCTTTCTCTTTTTCCTATCCTGAATTCATTAAAACCTTCAATTCTCCCCAAAAATATGTCATTTATCTTTTCAATTTCCACTTACCCTGATATAGTTACTGCTATCGTCTATACGTATATGTCTATTCCTATTCTAAGAGCTAAATCTTCAACAAATCTTTTTATAAACCCTAAACACATTTGGCTTCCTAGCTTCTTGATCATATCCCCTTTGCATGCCGCTTTCTACAAATAAATGTTTTTTGCGACCCTTTTTTATTACAAATCGCATCGTATGCCAGAATAAAGTGAGGGTGTTGTTATGGTATTTTCCATGATATTTAGGCTTTTCGCTTTTTATTGCTCCCAGGTACAATTTCCTATGTAAGCTCAAACTATTGGAATCTAATTTGTTATTTTTATTTTTCGGTATGAGTTACATATTTTAAATCTTATTATGGTACTATATTTAAATCTAGTATGAAAATTTGAGTTATTTATGGCTAAATCATTCAATTCTTTTACGGGTTTTGGATTCATCATCTGTGTATATCGTAGTTTAGGGATTATTGTTAAGCATGATTGGAGATATGATTGCTGAATTGGTACTTATTGTGAGGTAATCAAATTTTACTGATTATTTTTTGTGTGCTTATTATTGAATTGGTGTCCGTTTCTGAATTGGTTCTTATCGCTGATTTTTTTGAGGTAGTCCCTGATGAAACTGCATTCTTTTCCAAATCATTATGTAAGACCAATTAACCCAAGCCTCAATTTTTTATGCCTTTATTTTTAAAATTATATCTCTAACAAAACTTGTCTGTACTTTTAGGTATATATTTGATTTGTGATTCTTAGTTCATTTATATTTATTAATATTATCTCATTGGGATTTTACAATTCAAGTAGTAGAACCTTTGTTTTACAGTTCTAATTTTGAACTCTAATAACATTTACATCCTTACTGCATTTGGTACATTGTCAAAAAAATAATGAGAATTGAAGAACTCGATGGAGGAAGAGAGAAGCATAAATGGTACCCATAATATTTTCATTGAAATTTAATCTCATTTATCCTGAAAGTTTAAAGTTAATTAAATTCTATTGGTTTCATATTTTTAGTGTGAAATTTATTTATTCGGTTTCAAGAAATGAAATTTTGTAGTTTGTCTTTATATGAAGTGTATGATTAAATCAAACTTTCTTTTGGTGCTTCATTCTTAATTATGTTACTATCTTAGTTTTGGGGTTTTTAATCTGTTCCAACTATTTTTACGCTTTTTCTCTATGATTTTTTTAGTGTTCCCATATTGGGTTCTAATCAATTTGTTTGATTTTACTTCATTAATTAGTGAAAACATGAGTGTTGTTTTTTATGATTCTTTGATTATGAGTTGACAAGTGTCTTTATTTTTCAGGTTAAGTTAATAATTGTTTATGGCAGTGATGAAAATTGTCCCATCATTTGAAATTGCATAACTTTGGAATTAAGTAAAAGTAACATAGATTATGGGTTTAATTCCATTTTATTTTCTATGTTTTAATATTCATATTTGTTAGCTTCTTAAGCTTTTGTTTTAGCCAACACTACACCTACTTAGCTTTTGGGATATATGAATTTATTACTTTGATGTATCCATTGAAGAATGTTATGAGGTTATTAAGGATTTTTATTATCTGTAATATCTAAAGTACATAGGAGTACTATGTGCAATTTTCTAAACCAACCCTAACAAAATCATGGTAAATTAAGTCTTTTTTATTCAAATGCTTTTTTAATTTCAGTTTGGATATATTTTAAAATCTGTTATATTGCTTTTGCTTTGAAAAACTATGTTGTGTATGGATATACATTATTTTTAGGTCTTAGTTTTTATTCCTTTAAATTTCTGTTAACTAATGTTTATTATGTTACAAGCACATTGAAATGATACAAGGTATATCTTTATAGTATTACAGTACTAATTTTTGTATTTGGTTAAAGAAATTGGAAAGCCTTGATGAGGCCTTCCCTACCATCAATAGACATAATCAAGTTATTTGCCTTTTTTTATACTTTCATTTGGATTGTCTATTAGATATGTTTGTTTTCTTGGTTGAAATTTCTAAATTTGTAGACCAGAACTCTAAATAAAACTTGGTTTTACTTTATTTCTTTGATCATACTTGTGCATAAGTCTACCAACATGTACCTTTTTTTCTTTATTGAAATAGACTCAATGTGGTAACTAAAGACCATCAGATTATTGTAAAGAGATCACTGACACAGACAATGTTTACTGTAAGATATGCAAGAGGGGTTTGGGTTTAAAATACAACTGGAATCCTTTTGCAGAATGGTATGATCAGGGAATCTACTTTTACTTTTGGAGATATATTTCTATTTTAATGATCCGGGTTCTATATGTGTGTGTTACATTCCATCTTTATCTTTGTCTCAAATTTTTTTATATTTGAATGCAGAAGTATTTTGTTAATAACTAATAGATTTGTATCCCTCTAAAGTCATTATAGGTTGATGTACCTAAAAAAGAGAGAAAATTGGGATAATATTTTCAATGGTATGAAATATCTGTATGAATTTTATTTATGTTAAAAGATTATTGGAAGGTTCTTTGACTCTTGAGACTTTTTAATCTCATGTTTATTACATTTCTAAGAATATTAGTTAACTTAATCAACTTGTTGGCTTTTATTTGAATTACTTTGTTGTTTTTTTGCAGATATGAATTGAGTTGTTAGTTTTGGTCATTTTGAAATTTAGTTTTGTTGAGATAGTAAACGTAGCAGGTGCTTAAATTTAGATTGATATTTTGTTGGTTAGAATAATTTACTTTTATCTATATTTAGGAATTAAACAAGTTAATATTATTTTTTTGGTATGTATTTTAGCTACCGTAGATTTCTTCTGTTTTGGTATGTATTATGATCCATTACACTATACATGATTTTTTTAATAGGTTTTGTTAGTGTTCCATAACTCCATTTGCATACATACATATCACTCCCACGCATCACGAGGGTTTACATCTAGTTATCTCAAATTCCTGTCACATGTTGATAAGGATATCTATTTACTATTATAAAACGGAATACATGACATTAATTCTTCCTCCACGTGTCACTTCCTTCTTTTTTCCCTTCTTTTTTTTTTGTTATAAACTCTATACACCATTTCGTCTCTTAATGTGATGTCTACCCTGAGAAGCCACAATTCTCATCATATATCTCACTCGGATTTAATGGTGGATTTATTGTGTTTATTTGAATGATTTATTGCTTTTTTATCTTCATTTCCACCCATTGAGATTCTTTAATGTTTGAGTTACAAACTCTCTTCTGATTGAGTATTATAAATTTCCCTCCACAGAGGAAATGGAGACTACCGCAGAAGTTGAGATCTCATAGGCAATGGGGATGGGGATTTTCTTTGACGACAATTCTTAGGAAAGGAGGTGGATCTGGTTATTGGGGAGCTCCCTTAGAAGAAGAGTTGGAGGTTATTATCTCATCAAGATTCAAGTACCTGCTCCTATTCTTTTGGCTCATTATTTTCATCTAGACAAAATTATAAGTAGTCTCAACAAAGAGGTATACATGTAAATCAAATGGGTTTAATTGAAGTAGAAGTCAAAAGCGATGTATGGGATTTAAACCATTCATGGAAGATTTAAAAATGCAATCAGTTTGATTGATCATAAACCTAAATCATTCACAAATTTATTTTCCCAAGACGTTGTTGGGTCTGGAGTTGTTGGATGATGTATTAGTTACATTATACGGTCATCCCAAGAAATTGAAATGTAAAGATGACCCATTTTTATCTCCTTTTAGTCTTTTAAATTTGGGGCTTCTTTTTAATTAGTTTTTGAGAGATGAGGAAGTAGGTTTAACTTTTTGAAGCAATTTAAATAATAATGATTTATGTAATACCCCGTATTTCTGAATATTCTATTTAATTACATTGGAGAATTAAATGAAAACATACAGATTAATTTAAATTACGTAAGACGAGTAATTTAATGACATTTATTAAAAATTGTAATTTTGGAATATTAATCGAGAGATAGTTACTGATTTATATTGCCTCATTATATTTACTTAGTGCGAGTGGTAAATAGTTACTTAACGCGTGTAGATCGTGTTGGGTGAGAACGAGTAATAGTTTTTAAGTGACTCAAATGATAATATAGAGGCCACAGATGAGTCCGGAAGGGTCAAACTAGTCAAAATAATATACCCGGGGGTACTAGTTGAGTCTCGGGGTAATTTTGGACTAAATCGAGACCGTTCGGGGGCGTTTTGGTCTCTTAACATGAGATGGTAAGGAGACCTACGAATTTGAGAGCCTTTTATCAGCTGTATGAAAGAGGGTTTAGGGTTAGAAAACCCATGAAAACACACCATAGCCACTAGAGATAAGAGAGAAACAATTCTCAAGGCAAAAGAAAGAATTGGGAAGGATTCAATGGAGATTGCCACTACAAACTTATTGGGAAGGAGGATTGAAGGAGAAAAACAATCAAACATCATCAACAATCACGAAATCAGGAACCCTCTATCAAGGCAAGTTGTTTATTACAAAGATTATAAAGTTATAATACCCATGTGTATGGTCTTTTGAATGATTTTGTTAAACTCATATTTTGGAAAGAAAGTAATGATATTTATACATGTTGGGATAGGAATTGCATGTAGAATGATGTAACATATGTATAGGAATAATATTCAGATTTGACATGATGAGTATTTCGGAATAAAATCTGGGTTTTGAATAAAATTATGGGAAGAACACCATAGTTAGGGTTTTCAAGAAATCTTAGGTTTAATCCACAATTCCTTTAAATATATTGAGGTTTTGAGGTATTTGAAACGTTAGAAATTGTCCTAGTATCTGTGGAAACATGTTAGGATCATTGGGTCGATGTTTGGTGGACTATAATGGTGTTTGGATATTTGTTAATGGAGGAAGAGGTTAACGAAGAAGACAAACTGCGACTGTGTCGATCGATCGAACCCAGTAGTCGATCGATCGAAGTAAGCTGTTTTTCTAGAATTTTCCGTGTTTAAAGTTACTTTGATTTTTGGGAATGGATGGGTATCCTAGGATTCCTATTATATTTATATGGGAGTGAGAATAAGACCGATAGGTATATTGCTGAGTTCCAATAAGGCCATTGGGTGTAGGGCTTGAATTATGGACCGACGAGAATAATTCGATTTAATAGAGTATCGGAGAATTTGGAATTGAGTTACGAGGCGAGGTAAAGTCAATTCAAGTAATACACCTGTAGGGTAAATAATAACTACTGAAATTATATGTGAGGGGTAACTAGGACCCTTAGAGTGTGCGAATACTCAAGTAATTGCGATTAATGAGATAAATCGTAAAGCTAATATTGTACGGTAAATATAAGAGATTAAAATATTACGTACGATCATAATAAATGGGTCGGGCGTGTACCTATTGAATTATATGATCTTCTAGGTCTAGAGAAGTATACCTAAATTAACTATGTTAGGGTCGATGAGATATTTCGAACTAACATAGGGTTATTATATGTTTGGGGTCGATGTAAAATGTCGAACCAAACCTTTGAACTGGTGGCATGATGAAAGAGTCCGAGCCAGAATTTGTGTATATAAATAATTGGGGTCGATGTATCATTCCGAACCAATTCTTACTTGGGGTCGATGAATCATTCCGAACCAAGAGTCCTTATGTGTGTAAAAAGGAAAAAATAGTAATGACTGATATTTAGTATATATTGTGTGTGAAATATATACTTGATGATATTCTACTTCTGTATATTAGTAGATTGATATATATTATGTATTTAAAGAATACATACCGAACTAGTAAGTTAAGTAGTGAAACTTAATTACGAACGTAACATTTGATAGACAATATCTATTTAGTAAATTAAGTAGTGCAACTTAATTACAAAAGTGGGAAGATAGAAATTGTGATAATTGTAGAAATTTAGTAGTGAAACTAAATGATAAGTTTTGAAACATAACATAGGTGAAATGTTACTTGAGTATTAATTAACCTTCGCGAGATGTTAATGAAATGGATGTACTGTGTGGGCGATACGGGAACTTAAGTATAGATAAGTTCAGATAATTACTTAGTCCTAGTTAGCTTGGAAGATATGACTAGGTGGGCTAAGTGTAGAACACTAGGTGTGCACAAAAGATGAGGGGTGAGTAAACTCAAGAGACTGTACGAGAACCTAACATGTGTAATCAATAACCGCATTTTATATTGTGATAAACGCTTGCTAAATGTTTTCAAAATGTTTTTAGTACTAACTCTTGCTATAAAATATTTTCAAAACCTTTCAGGTGTCCACCCACAGGGACGCCATGTATGATGATTTCATTCTAGGGACTCGAAGCTGTAGCACAGTGGATGCTTACAGGATTTTGACTAGACGCTATCTCCTATTCGGATCTAGTACATGATCTCACCTTATTCTATGTATGGACGTGTAGTCCGGTATCAGTCTAAGATGTTAGTTGCAGATTAGTAGTTGTTCTATTGTTGTTTGCTATTTTTAGCCTATGGTTTATTCGGTAATACTCTTGTGTTGTTGTACTTATACATTGTTGGTTTGAGTTTAAGCATGGTTTTTGTTTTACTATTTTTCCGCATGGTTGATCTATCTATTTATGAAAGATAAAATTTTGGCACCAGTCTAATTTTCACTTAGGTGATTAGTAATTAAAAAGTTTTCGACAGTGATGCTAAGAATGAACCATTTGAGAAACCTGCTTTAATTTAATAAAGGCCTGATCACCCGATGTTTAATTAGACAGGGTGTCACAGATGGTATCAGAGCATCAGGTTCTAGTGTCCATAGGATCTGTACGGCTTAATATGTTTTTAACATATCATTTGATTGATATAGAACCCTATCTTAGAATTGTTATACTCCTCTATGTACGTAGTTTACGTTCTCCTACTATTTAATAGATGTAGTGTTATATATACGAGTTTGATTGGGCATGGTACGTCAAATGTTGCGGTAGGACCAGCATTGGCATTGGAAGGACTACAAGAGGGAGGAGCTCGGCATGAAGCATGGAGTGTTCGAGGATGGAAATCGTAGAAGAGATAATCGTTGTCGAGGTCTCTCCAAGTGAGAACTTGTATTTAGATATTGCAAGGGCTATTGAGGCATAGTAGGAATTTTCCAAGTGTCGTGACGGTAAAGGGGATGCTAATCTAGACCCGCCTAATACAGTGAGAGTGAGAGGAGGTCTGGAGGTTTTTGATGAGAACGAACCATAAAAATTTGATAAAATGGGGACTGTGCATGTTAACCAATGTAAGTTGAATGCCTAGAGGTCTTGGCATTTAGAATAGAGTAGGAATACCCAGAAGTGAAAATTTGGGTAAAGATTTTTTTTAGCAACGTGGTGAGGATACCCGTCACCACATCCGGACTGAGGGTCAGTATACAAATAGAGGGACCTTACGTATAGTTTAACCGTAAATTTCTCCAATAATGGTTCAGAAGCGAAGTGAAGGGAGATTTCTGAAACCATCACGTGAGAGCCTAGTAGAGGTCAACTGTGAGAAAGAAATTTATCTGTTAAAGTGAACTTGAACCCGATGAGACAGGTACAAGGAAAAAGAGCCCTTGAGAGAATGAACTCTCGAGTTATCGTTCGCAATCTTGGTAAAACTTTTCTTGGACGACTTATGTGTATGAAGGCAGTATGGAGCTTCTTACAAGGTTGAGGTAAATTCTCCAAGGTGGGCGGAGCTAAAAGAGTTTAAGGATTTAGTCAGAGTAAGACTGAATGTAATGGGGCTAGTGCAAGCCATAAGTGGGAACCCACTAAGGGATTCATTGATTTGATCCTAAGTCGGGACTGTTAATTTTAATAGTGCGTTCCTTGGTCAGCTAAACTAAGGGAACCTTGATGATAGTGTTAAAAATCAAGGTTGCCAAGTTCGAGAGGAGGAATACCCTAAACCAGTCGGTGTGGCCTGGAATGAGGTAATTTATGAAAAGATGTCCTATGTGGGACGTAAGACCATGCGTGTTGATCTTGTCCGAAGTTATTTAAGGAAATAATAACTCTGATAAGTTTTGCATTCTGAAAAGGACAAGCGTGTTATGTCTGGGAACCAGTTGAACCACCAGAGCGATGGGCAAATGGTATATGAGTTTTAGCCTCGAGTGAATGGGGTATATGACGATGCCTCACTTGAAAGAGGGTCGAGCTGTCATTTTTCATTAATATGTGGGAGACTCCAGAGATTATGGATGTCTTATAGTGATTGATTCTGGTCTGTAGGAACCTTAATAATGTGATTCAAGTTATACCGTATGACCGCTGGGCGGAGAGATCAAGCTCGTTGTTGTAACAAGAGCTAAGGATTTAGTAATAGTATTAGCGCAGTGCCACTTGACTCCTTTAGAGATGATGGAGTATGGTTGTACCTATTATTGGGGGATGGAATTTGAGTATCTCAATTATGTGTTGCTCTGGCAATGCTCCGTAAAAATGCATTGGGAGAAGTCCCTTGTTCACGTTCGATTGCGAAAGGGGATACAACTAAATTTTTATGCACGTCAGGAGAAGAGACGTTAGATTCTATGACATCAGTAGATCCAGTAGTATTGTGGGGAAACACTAAAAAGCTCATCTTACCACGAATGGATAAGTGGGACTTTGTGGACAAGAATTTGATTTTTGGTCTATAGGGGATTGAGAATACCCATAAGATTGTAGTCACTCCGTGAAGACTAGGCGAGAGTGAGCAAAAGCGTGTCACGAGTGCGACAGTTGCAATGTTTTTTTTGCAAATGTGCACGGAGAAAAGGGTGTATGGGCTCCCTAGTTAATTGGTTTTCTTAATCACTTGATAAAGAGGGATGCGGTTAATTATTTATTAAGTACGTCGATGGGGGAAGTTGCGGCTAGTCATGTTGATGAAATGGATTTAACGTCATGGGAGATAGACGGTAATCCAAGATTTTATGTGCTGAGAGAGCCAGCACACCCTATGGGATAAAATTCGGTGGGAAGCCGTTCAAAAGTTATCTCTTGATATGGGAGGCCTAGCTGTTGTGAAGAAGTGACACAAGGTTCTACTTAACTGAGTGTTGAGAGAGATTTACGCGTTACTAAAGTGTTGATTCTTATAAGGTAATCAACCCTAAAGGTGTGCCATTACGAAGAGTGAACGGATTGTAATGTATAATATACCCAGAGAGAAAGAGGAATAGAGTACCACTTGAGGAAAGATGACGTAAGTGGGAAGCGGTGTTGAGGAAGAAACATAGTGAGATTGTCTCTAGACGCACCACTAGTTTATAGAGAAAGATGGATTCGAAATGAGCAACCAGAAATTTGGTAGTGAACCTACATTTCGAATGATGGAATGAGGAGACAGACTTATATATTATTGATGGGCTGTGAACATCATAACCAAGCCAACATTTCGTTGAGATAGCGGAATGGGTTGACCGGGATGAATTAGTATGTAGTTAAAAAGGAAGAATGCACAAGTGCACGGTGCCATTCTATATGGTTGTGAATGAGGATGAAATCCTAAAATCCCACCCTGTGAGAGATGGTCAGGGAGGAATATAGATAAAGTTTTATTTTTATTATGTTGTGTCGCCTACGACTCAATATTAGTGAGAAAAGATGATAATACGCCCTTACGATAGTGGAATTTTGGAGAAGCCCATTGATCAATTCATAGGTTGAATGTATACCTATATGAGCATATTTATAGGTAGTATGAGTGCCTATATGGACTGTACATAAGGATTAGGTTCGTGGGTACCTATTACGAACAATACATGTACTTTGAGGTGTGGTTCGGAGAGAAATTCCAAACTCTTAGTCCTTAACGCGTGATATGAGGAAATTCTATTGGGGTATGACATTTTAGAATATATGAAGTGTGAAATATATGTCTCACAAATTTTCTACTCATGTGTGATGAGATATATATATTTATATTGTGCCCGAAGTGTGATTCCGAGACAATATAACCAATCATTATTGGTGATCGAGGTGGGATTCGGAGCCAATAACCCCAAAAGTGTTATAAAGGCGGTGATTATAAAATAAGTGTTGATAGTATATGTTATGTGTAAGATATATATACCTTATGTTTTTCCTACTTATGTGCGATAATAAGTATTCTTAAATTCTGTATTGGGGTCGATGATGTTCCGGACCAATACATGAAGGATCGATTTGGGGTCGATGATTTTCCGAACCAAATGGATGATTAATTTGGTATTGACGGAAGGTCTGAACCAACATATGCATTACATTTACCTTGGGGTCGAGGAATTTCCGGACCAATGTAAATGATAGGATGATTGGGGCCAATGATTTTTGCCGGACCAATTTCCCTTATAGTATATATTGCATGTGAAATATATACCTTATAATATTCTACTTATGAGTGATAGTAGACACATAGATGTTATATATAGAGATATACATCAAAAGTGTAAATTAAGTAGGGAGGAACTTAATTTCAAGAGTTAACGTTAGATTGAGAAAAATCTATGGAGAAATTAAGTAGTGACACTTAATTATGATATATGCAACATGGATAACATGCAATAAGAATTTATAATGAAGCAAGGCATGTACTTGGGTTGATCGTTAGGATGTTATGATTTGGTTTTGGGTATTAGAGGATGCAATGATATTTAAGGTCCTTAGCCTTAATACCAGCCTTATCCTAATTTCGAGGACGAAATTCCTTTTGCAAGGGGGGCAGTATGTAATACCCCGTATCTCTGAATATTCTATTTAATTAAATTGGAGAATCAAATGAGAAAATACAGCTTAATTTAAATTACGTAAGAGGAGTAATTTAATGAGATTTATTAAAAATTGTAATTTTGGAATATTAATCGAGAGATAGTTACTGATTTATATTGCCTCATTATATTTACTTAGTGTGAGTGGTAAATAGTTACTTAACGTTTGTAGATCGTGTTGGGGTGAGAACGAGTAATATTTTTTAAGTGACTCAAATGATAGTTTAAAGGTCACATATGAGTCCGGAAGGGTCAAAATAGTATACTCGGGGATACTAGTTGAGTCTCGGGGTAATTTTGGACTAAACCGAGACCGTTCGGGGCCGTTTTGGTCTTTTAACATGAGATGGTAAGGAGACCTACGAATTTGAGAGCCTTTTATCAGTCGTATGAAAGAGGGGTTAGGGTTAGAAAACCCGTGAAAACACACCATAGCCACTAGAGATAAGAGAGAAACAATTCTCAAGGCAAAAGAAAGAATTGGGAAGGATTCAAGGGAGATTGTCACCACAAACTTGTTTGGAAGGAGGATTGAAGGAAAAAAACAATAAGGCATCATCAACAATCATGAAATCAAGAACCCTTTATCAAGGCAAGTTGTTTATTACAAAGATTATAAAGTTATAATACCCATGTGTATGGTCTTTTGAATGATTTTGTTAAACTCATATTTTGGAAAGAAAGTAATGATATTTATACATGTTGGGATAGGAATTGCATGTAGAATGATGTAACATATGTGGAGGAATAATATTTAGATTTGACTTGATGAGTATTTCGGAATAAAATCTGGGTTTTGAATAAAATTATGGGTAGAATACCATAGTTAGAGTTTTCAAGAAAGCTTAGGTTTAATCCACAATTCCTTTAAATATATTGAGGTTTTGAGGTATTTGAAACGTTAGAAATTGTCCTAGTATCTGTGGAAACATGTTAGGATCATTGGGTCGAAGTTTGGTGGACTATAATGGAGTTTGGAGATTTATTAATGGAGGAAGAGGTTAACGAAGAAGACAAAATGCGTTTGTCCCTATTCGATCGATCGACCGATCTTGAATGTCGATCGATCGGCTGTGTCGATCGATCAAACCTAGTAGTCGATCGATCGAAGTACGTTGTTTTTCCCGATTTTTCCGTGTTTAAAGTTTCTTTGATTTCCAGGAATGAATGGGTATCCTAGGATTCCTATTATACTTCTATGGGAGTGATAATAAGACCAGTAGGTATATTGTTGAGGTCTAATAAGGCCGTTGGGTGTAGGTCTTGAATTATGGACCGACGAGAATAATCCGATTTAATAGAGTATCGGAGAATTTGGAATTGAGTTACGAGGCAAGGTATAGTCAATTCAAGTAATAGACCAGTAGGGCAAATAATAACTACTGAAATTATATGAGAGGGGTAACTAGGACCCTTAGAGTGTGTGAGTACTCAAATAATTGCGATTAATGAGATAAATCGTAAAGTGAATATTGTACGTTAAATATAAGAGATTAAAATATGATGTACGATCATAATAAATGGGTCAGGCGTGTACCTACTGAATTATATGATCTTTTAGGTCTAGATAAGTATACCTAAATTAACTATGTTAGGGTCGATGAGATATTCCGAACTAACGTAAGGTTATTATATGTTTGGGGTCGATGTAAAATGCCGAACCAAACCTTTGAACTGGTGGCGTGATGAAAGACTCTGAGCCAGAATTTTTGTATATAAATAATTGGGGTCGATGTATCATTCCGAACCAATTCTTACTTGGGGTCGATGAATCATTCCGAACCAAGAGTCTTTATGTGTGTAAAAAGGACAAAATAGTAATGACTAATATTTAGTATATATTGTGTGTGAAATATATACTTGATGATATTTTACTTCTATATATTAGTAGATTGATATATATTATGTATTTAAAGAATACATACCGAACGGGTAAGTTAAGTAGTGAAACTTAATTACGAACGTAACAATTGATAGACAATATCTATTTAGTAAATTAAATAGTGCGACTTAATTACAAAAGTGGGAAGATAGAAATTGTGATAATTGTAGAAATTTAGTAGTGAAACTAAATGAGAAGTTTTGAAACATAACATAGGTGAAATGTTACTTGAGTATTAATTAACCTTCGCGAGATGTTAATGAAATGGATGTACTGTGTGGGCGATACGAGAACTTAAGTATAGAGAAGTTCAGATGATTACTTAGTCCTAGTTAGCTTGGAAGATATGACTAGGTGGGTAAGTGTAGAATGCTAGGTGTGCACAAAAGATGAGGGGTGAGTAAACTTAAGAGAGTGTATGAGAACCTAACATGTGTAATCAATAACCGCATTTTATATTGTGATAAACGCTTTCTAAATGTTTTCAAAAATGTTTTGAGTACTAACTCTTTCTATAAAATATTTTCAAAACCTTTTAGGTGTCCACCCACAGGGATGCCATGTATGATGATTTCATTCGAGGGACTCGAAGTTGTAGCACAGTGGATGCTTACAGGATTTTGACTAGACGCTATCTCCCATTCAGATCTAGTACAGGATCTCACCCTATTCTATGTATGGACTTGTAGTCCGGTATCAGTCTCTGATGTTAGTTGCAGATTAGTAGTTTTTCTATTGTTCTTTTGTATTTTTAGTCGATGGTTTATTCGGTAATACTCTTGTTCTGTTGTAGTTATACATTGTTGGTTTGAGTTTTAAGCATTGTATTTGCTTTACTATTTTTCCGCATGGTTGATCTATCTGTTTATGAAAGATAAAAGTTTGGCACCGGTCTAATTTTCACTTAGGTGATTAGTAATTAAAAAGTTTTCGACAGTGATGCTAAGAATGAACCATTTGAGAAACCTGTTTTGATTTAAGAAAGGCGTGATCAACCGATGTTTAATTAGGCGGGGTGTCACAATTTATCCACACAAACTAACATTGATAAAGTAGCAAAATGTCACATTAAAAGTGATGACATATTTTTATTTCTATTTTAGTGCCCTAATTTATAGAAGATGTATGTTTATTTTTTAGAATTATATTTGAATTTATGGATCATGCCATCTTGATAAAAATCTTAGATATAGTTTTCTTATATGATTTTTGTGAGAGTAAATATTAGAACTTCTGTTTTTTTGTTTATCTCTTTTTCAACAAATGTTATAGTGAAAAATAATTCATTTGGTTATGTAGATGTAAGAAAATTTCTAAATAAGATCAATTTTATTTATTGTTATAGATGGCAATGCTGAGATTATTTTCCATTGTTCACTTTTTTCCTTTTTTTCTTTTTTAATTATTAATAGTTTTGTTGGAAAATTTGAGAGAGACTTTTTTTCTTTCGATTATTTTTCCCATTGTTCGCTTTTTTTCTTTTTTACTAATTGGCAATTCTGTTGCCAAATTCGAGACATAGTTGTGTTATGATAAAAATATTTCTTGAATTTTCCAACAAAACTGTCAATATATAAAAAAGAAAAAGAGATGAACAATGGGAAAAAATGTCATGGAAAAAAGTGTCTCTCAAAATTCCCAACGGAGCTGCCAATAAGTAAAAAAGAAAAATGGAAAAAAATCTTAAGAAAATATTCTCTCTCAAATTTTCCAACAAAACTATCAATAAGTAAAAAAATAAAAAAATAAAAAAAATGAATAACGGGAAAAATGTGAACAATGGAAAATCTAAAGAAAAATATTCTCTCTCAAATTTTTTAACACAACTCTCAATGAGTAAAAAATTCAAAAGGAAAAACAATAAACAATGGGAAGAAAATCTCAATACTGCCATCCATAGCAATAAATAAATTGATATAATTTGTACAACACTTGGATTGTGAATTTTTTAGTGTACAACACTACTTTGTGCACTAATAATTTATGAATTTGTTATTTTGGATGTTTATTTTATATTTTTTGTATGTGAAATTCAATAAAATCTCTAAAGGAAATTAAGGCATCTGATGAAACCTCATTTTGCTGGTGTTTTTTGTGTAGATCATTTTAGTGGTGTTTGAGTTTCCGGTTGGAAGCTATATTCATTTATTTTGTTCATTCTTTAGAGGTTTTCATAGAATTTATGAGATGTGGACTTGTAAATGTTAATTTGTATGTATGAATCTCTATTTAAATTCACAATACAAGTCATTTCTCTGAACCTGGACTTATTTGAGGTTCATGTTTCAATGACAATGCAAAAATTAAAATTGGTGCGTGTTGTTAGCCATATCTTGCTTCAACTTTCCAGGGCTCTTATTTTGGCAAAGATTTTGAAAGAATGATTTGGATTGGCATTGCAATTTATTTATGTATTTTTTTTAAGTATATTTGATATATGTGCGATAAAAAACTCCGTATTTATAAATATTAGCCATTTTATATAAGATATAAGTACGATTTTTACATAACGGGATCGCGCATCGCACGGATTTATTCCTAGTTAAATATAAATTAGGATCAGTTCCTAGGAACTAAGCACTAATCGTCGCTATCATTACCGTATATATGTTTGTTTGAAATAATAATAATAAAAAAAAAACTGATGAAGGTTACTCCAGCGAGAGCTACTTGCACAACGTATTATTTTGAAGATTATTTTCCCTTTATGCGTCAAAATGGACGATTCCCGCTCAACAGACCCACAATAATTTATACTCCTTCGATGTGTGCTCCTTATTAGCAAATATGGATCTTGATAAATAATTTCATCCTATAATTCTAGTCTGTTATTTTTTACATCATAATGATTGATGTGATCTTAATTTTTAGAACAGTACTACAAATAACTAATTTTTATAGCAACACAGTATTAAATATGTTTTACATAATTGCATATATTGTAAATTACATGTATTATATCATAGTGAAACTTACAATGCCTTTATAACTCATTCCATATCAAGTTAGTAAAAGAATATGTGTTTGTATCACTATTCTTCACCAGGAGTCTCTAATCATATTTAAATATGCCATTTCAGTTGTGCCAAATAATAATAATTCTGGTATGAAATTATATAATTGCATCAAATTATATGTATATTCGTTTTTTGTTTCTGTTCTTATTGAGTGGCAGGCTCACTCCATGATAACTTCATTTTTAGTAGTTTTAGGAATCGTACAAAAGGGGAAAAAACCTGTTTATAAAATTTACTCAAATGAGACTAAACTAAAACCAAATAATATATATATTAATTTAAATTAACTTGATTTATTTAACTAATTATGTCAAGCCAAATTGAAAAAACTCAACTGTGTACTGATGGTGATGTGATATATTAGAGTGATGTCTTGGAAGACGTAATTTTTTAATTTAATTTTGTAAAATGAGACACGTGCCCGCATGTCATTGGTGATCACTTTTAGTGAGACACACCTTTATTATTCATCAATAATACGCGAACACATGTACCATATCTCAAAATTTTATCCCAAAATTACATCTCCCTATCATCTTCTGTTATATGATGCTTGAAATTCGTAAATCGTGAAAATATAATCCATAACGTAAGACTATTATATTCATTTCTCTTAATCAATTATAACACTTAAATACTGTCTATAAACTAAATGTCATACAAGTGAAAAATATGGAACATCTAATGTTACAAGAATTAATACAATAGTAGATTAAGTGTATTCACTCTCGCATAAACACATATAAACTACGTGGGTCTATTCATAAATGCACACACAAATACCTCAATTTCCATTTGTATTTTGATTTTTTTCATTGAAATACACATCGTGTCATATTTGATTTTTAGGTATTTGATAATTTTTTTCCATTGAAATACATATCAACAAAGACAGATTTTTGTGTTTATTGGTTCGTTAAGAGTTTACAATTTGTTCGGTTTGATTTCCATTACAGGGATCGGTTTCAAGGATTTTGTTTTATTTTTGGTGTCATGTGGAGATCCATGATTAGTGAAGATGCTTGGATTGGAATTCCGTTTCTCTTTATTTTCTGATAGGAAATTGTGAATTTTGGTGTTAAAAAAATGGATATGATTGCTTGAAATTCAAGCAGATCAGTGGAGGGGGTGTTACAAAGTAGTGCAGTTTACGTATTATGTAGGAATGGTTAATTTTGTATTTAATTATTGATTTAGTGTTTAGCTAATTTAGGAGTCAGTTCATTAGTTAGTTGAATAAATTCAGGAGGCCGTTGGTGTCTTCAAAGAAATTAGTCGTTGGTGTTGTAATACCCCGTATTTTTATGCTTTCTAAATTTGTGGATTTATTAAATTTAATGTGAGATATTAATTTAATGTGAGATATTAATTTAATATAAATCCAAAAATTAATTATTTTTAATAATTACTAACGTGATGTGAGTTAGTAAGTATGGAAAACTTGTTGAATATTACTAATGAGTAAAGTAATATATGATATTGGTTCTATTAAATGTCACGAGTGAATAAAATGACAATTTTGGAAATTTAAGTCGGGACGCGCCTGTGTCGTGTCGGGACTAAATATCGATTAATAAAAAGTGAATAAATTATAAGTTGCTCATATGGTCGTTTTGAGTGCACCAAAGTGTCCGTAAGGGTCGAGATAGTCATAAAAGTGTACCCGGGGGTTTAGTTTGGGTCTCGGGCAATTTTTAGGCTTAATTAGTACCCCGGGAGGGCATTTTGGACATTTTGTAATTTTGGGTAATTAAACCCACGAATTTGCAAGGGTTATATCAGATGCTTAGGGTTGTCTTCTAGGGTTAACACAATCAAAGACAAGTGACGGCCATAGGAGAGGGAAAGAGAGAGCTTGCCAAAGAGTTTTAGGCCAAGAACTCCTCCGTTTGCGCCGCCGTCGCCGCCAAACTATAGATCACGTCGCAAGGATCATAACCACACTAATTTCAGCACAAATCAGAGACCAAAAATCCCCAGGCAAGTATTTATCTTTCTTAATTTCGTTAATGCTTCATTCATGTTAGTTTAGGGTTGATTAGGATGAGTTCTATGAAAGAAAACCCATGTTGGAGATTAAAAAATTGAATGTTTTAGTTATATAAAGGATAATCTGGAAATCCCCTTCATATGTAGAGGTTTAACCACGGATTTATGATGAATTAGAAGTAGAATTTCTAGAGAAAGAATGATTTGAATTAAGTTAAAGAAATTTTTAGGGTTCATGAGAATTGTATAAATTTGGGCACTTTTAATCCATGAACCTTGATGAAAACTCGCATGCTTTACGTTAAATATTGTCCATTTGGGTTTAGGATGTTTGTGGTATAAATTTCTAGGAATTTGGGAGTTAAAACTTTGGATTTGAATGATGTTGGATGATAGAACCCGTAACTGGTTTTCTGCAGAATTCGTCCCCTCCTGGCAGACTCATATTTTCCCTTCTAAATAGTTGAATTCAATTTAAATGTGTAATAATCTTTGGACATCCTTACTAAAATATTTTGGGAGGTAAAGAAGACTAGTAGGACTTATTAAAAATATGAAACCTTTAAGGTAAGACGAGATTCACATTTTCGAGGTTGTTTACATATAAGAAACGATGGAACTATTTATTAAAGAAGGAGACGCGTAAGATAGTTACGTTGGAAAATAAATGAGTACCTAATGAAATTACACTTGGGAGTATAGAAATTCACGAGTGTCACTTGATAAGTTGGAATAATCCCACAAATTAAGATAAGAGGCAAACGTTATACGTGATAACTAAATAACGAGTAATAAGGACAAATGTCATAATTATGGGTTATGAGATGTACCTGAATTTAATATGGTAATAGTAGTATATTTATACGACTGTGTTTATGCATATACTATATACATGTGAAAATCATGCCCGCGTTAATTGCTATCCCTCAGGTTACCGCGCTGGGACAGTCTTATCTCGAAGAGCCTTTATGGGGGATATTGACTCATACCCTAGAAGATAGAAATCCTTCGGTAAAAGCTATCAAATCGATAGTTCAGACGGTCCTAAAAGACGTGAGGGCATGTGCTGACCTCTTAGAGACCTGGCCAGTAAACATTTTAAATACTTGCTAAACAAATTTTAAATCATTTTTACAATCGGTCTCTGACCCGTTTCCATTTTCTTTTCTCTCTTGTATATATATGTATATATTACAGGTGCCCAGCCACAGGGGCATATTACATAGGATCCTTTGGAAGGAACGTGCTGCAGCTTAGGTGGGAGTTGCAGGCCTCTTGCTTAGACGACCTCATTTCTTGACTCCACTTCTAGCATTTATTTTATCCAGTTGGGCATGTGTCGCCATTTTCCATTATTCAGTTGTTTTATCGGATATTGTGATTCGTTTATTTCCAGTATTTACACTTTGGAATTTATTATTGTCAGGATGTTTTTCCTTTAAGTTTAATGTCGGAATTAATTAGTTGAATGTTTAATTCTTTGGATTATATGTTCTGGAATAGTTGTTGTGTGATAATTTAACTGTGAATTATGTAAGGTTTTAAATTTTGGTTTATAAAATAAAATTTGGAAAGTAATGTCTAAAAATGGTTTTGACACTTAGCTTAATTATTTAGGGTGTTTAAATTGGAAACATTATTTTTACGACAGTTATGCTAAGAATGAACTGACCGTCACCTTGATTATAATTTAATAAAGGACTGATCACCCGGTATTTAATTAGACGGGGTGTCATAGGTGTCTTCAGTCAAATTAGTTGAGATCTTTTAGGAGAAAGTTTAGTAAAAATAGAGTCTGTAACTTCAGTGACTTATGCTCTGGTTTTGATCTTGAATTATTGAGTAATAAAATCAGTTCTTCCTCTTAAATTATTCTCTCCATTTATCAAGCTTTATCTTGCAATGATTTTATAGTTTGATTTCATGTATTTATGCCATGGTATCAGAACCTAGTTGCCTACCACGCGTTTAATTTCATTACTCAATGAAGTTGTGTTTTGAGTCTTGCTATTTTGAATTGTTTCTGTAATTCTCCTTTTAAGATGAACGGTGGAAATGGTTCCTCTCAAGCTGTTGTCGACAAGCTAGTTGGTAACAACTACAGTCATTGGAAGCTTTGCGTGGAAGCTTATTTACAAGGGCAAGATTTTTGGGATCTTATCTCTGGTGCTGAAACGATAATTCCAGAGGATACTCCCCAAAATGTTGATTTGCGGAGGAAGTGGAAGATTAAGTGCGACAAAGCTTTATTTGCTTCATGAACATCGATTAGTAAAGATTACACTGATTATGTTCGTGATGTCACATCACCAAATGAGGTGTGGGAGACACTTGAAAGGTTGTTCTATGAAAAGAATATGATGTGGTTGTAGTTTCTGGAGAATGAACTTGCTGGAATAACTCAAGGTAATCTCTCTATTTCAGAATGCTTTCTGAAAGTTAAAAATTTGTGTGCTGAAATTTTAGAACTGGATACGGACGAGCCCATCAGCCATGCACGGTTGCGCCGTTACCTTATTTGTGGTTTGCGAAAAGAGTTCATGCAGTTTATTTCTTCAGTACAAGGGTGGACAAATCAACCTTTGATCATTGAGTTGGAGAACTTACTCTCCAACCCGGACGCATTGGTGAAAAAAATGTCTAGCCAAGCACTTTCTCAAATAGATGACGTTCTTTACACTAAGGACCATGAAAAAAATTTCAAGCACTTTTCACGTGATAGCACACAGTTTAGCACTGAAAGGAGGTCTAAAGGAAATTCCAATGCATGTTATAGGTGTGGGAAGCTAGGGTATCTAAAGAGAAATTGTTGTTTGAGAGTCGTGCGCAATAGATGAGGAAAACCTGTGCATATCAAGACAAATTTTCGTGATAAGATTACGGACGCAGATGCTAATGTAGTATATGAAAGCGATGAATCTGATTAATCCAAATAGGAGCAGTGTTTTTCCATTGTAGATACTGACCAACCAAATATTTTAGCTTCTGTTGTGGACTAGATCGAAACTCATATCGCTATTAGAGGATCCATAGACTACAAGAAGGAGTGGATTATAGATTCTGGATGCTCACATCATGCCACAAGTCATGCATCTCTACTTTCAAATGTTCGACCGCATAAGGGAAAGCATGCTATTGTTACAGCTGATAACTCGGTACATTCGGTTGCAAATGAAGGTCAGTTGTTTGTTAAGGTTAAATGCAAAAATTACGGTGGCATTTCTCTTAAGGATATCTATCATGTTCCGAGGTTAACAAAGAACCTCATTTCAGTTTTACAAATAATTGGTTAGGGGGGTATGTTCTTTTTGGTCCTGATAATGTTCAGGTGCTTAAAAATTTAAAGAATCTTAGTGCTGATGTTATTTTCACTGGCAAAAGAAGGAATCTTTATATGCTTTATCTGCAAGTGAAGATTATGTATCAAATACAAGTCAGAATTTGAGTGCCTCACTTTGACATGCTTGGTTAGGACATGTTGGCTACCAGTTATTGCAGAAAATCTCCAATAAGAAACTACTTGATGGTGTTCCTTTTCTTAAGAAGATTATCCCTGATGTGGTATGTCCAGGTTGCTAATATGGAAAATCTCGTCGTCTTCCTTTCCCAAAATCTGAAACTCGAGCATCGATAATGTTTTAATTGGTGCACTCAGATTCAATGGGGCCTATAAGAACACCTAGCTACAACGTCTTTCACTATGTGATGGTTCTTGTAGATGATTTTTCTTGATTCACATGGGTTTATTTTCTAAAACACAAAAGTGAAGCTCTTTCTAAATTCCTCCAGTTTAAGATGAAAGTGGAAAAAGAGTTTGGTCGGAATATAAAGTGTTCAGTACAACGATAATGGGGGAGAATACATGTCTGAAGATTTTTTCAAATGTTGTGAGAAAAATGGGATTCAGCGGAAAATGACATGTCCAGATACTCCCCAGCTGAACGGCGTGGCTGAACGGAAGTTTGCAAATATCACTACAGTTTTTTTTTCCTGGCTGCACGATAAGAATATTCCTAAGGAGTTATGGGCAGAAGCAATTCAATGTGCTTGCCATGTCGTCAATCGATTGCCTCCATAGCCAGGAATAATATCATCTCCTTTCCAGGTACTATATCAACATAAGCCCACTGTAAGTTATTTTTGGAATTTTTGTTCAATTTTTAATGTCCATGTATCTAAAAGTGGTATCACCAAACTTGACCCAAAGGCAAAAAAGTGCATTTTTGTTGGCTATGACTCATATAGGAAAGGATGGAGATGCATGGATCCAGTGACCAAGAAGTTCATTATCTCACGACATGTGATCTTTGATGAGGCGTCCACATATTTTTCCGCTACTAATGTGCAACATGATTTGTCTCATCTTAAGCCACTCTATAGTGAAGTGATTTCTAATGGGAGGAAAAATTCTTCTTCATCTACAGACCACCAGCAGTAAGATGAAGTGATGGTACGAAGGTCAACAAGACAAAGAACACAACCTCGGTCTTTATCTGACTATGAAGTCTAATTGAATTCTTGTACTGTTTTCTCACGTTTTCTAATGGGAGATACATATGCTGATGAACCTAAATCGTACAATGAAGATAAAATTATTGTTGAATGGGGGAATGTTATGAGTGAAGAAATCAGTGCTTTGCATAAAAATTCTACATGGGTGCTTGTCCCAAAACCGGAGAATTTTGACTTAGTCACTTGTAAATGGGTTTACAAATTGAAGAAGAAGGTGAATGGTACAATAGACAGGTATAAAGCTCGGCTTGTTGCACGTGGTTTCTCCCAGCAATACAGATTAGATTACGAGGAGACTTTCAGTCCTGCTGCTAAAATGATAACGGTTCGAACACTAATCTCTTTGGCTGCGTACAAAGGCTGGATTTTGTGGCAACTTGACGTGAAGAATAAATTCCTCTATGGTGAATTAGATCATGATATCTTCACGGAACAACCACCAGGTTTTGTTTCACACAAGTTTCTTGATTACGTCTGTCGACTAAAAAAGGCGTTATATGGCCTCAAGAAAGCTCCACGTGCCTGGTATGGTAAAATTGCTCAATATCTTTATTTTTGTGGTTTTAAACCTTCAAATTCAGATCCATGTTTATTTATTAAGAAAACATCCACGATGTGCACAATACTTCTTTTATATGTGGATGACATGATCCTTAGCAGCGATGGCAATGCTGAAATTTCTCGTCTTCGGGAAGACTTAGTGTAAGGATATATTTTTAATAAGTCCGTCAAAATTAATTATGTCGTATACCGTTACAAGTCATCGAAGAAGTGTGAAGATTTCATCTAGAAAATACGGATCCGAATTACCAGTTGCCTTTAACATTCAAGCTCAACAATATGAACTTTGGTTAGATATTATTTTAAACTTTCATATACATTTCATAGTAAGAGTGTTGGGATATTTTTAAAAGGTGTTTTAAAAAAACTTTTATATAAAAATGTTTTTATAATATTCTTAAAAGGAATTTTAAAAAATCTTTGTTATAAAAATTGTTTTCATAAATGTTTGTTTTTAAAAAGGTGTTAACTGTTTTAGAAAAAGAATAGTATTAAAAAAATTTCATTAGCAGTTAATGCACCTCAGTTTCAATGCCAATCTCGTTTGTGCGAGATCAGCATCTCGTTCAAACGACATTGGGATGTCGTGCGTAGTCGTTCAAATGACACGTGATCTCGTTCAAGCAAGATGGGGTTCTCATTCGAACGACCCTGCTTTTTGGCTGACACGCTACTGTAATAAATATCTTTTGACCGACTCAAATTTTGTATAAAAAAGGGTCCTGGCAGCCTAGAAAAACGTGGAGAACAGTTTCAACTTTTAAGAATCTTATTCTTTTTAAACTTTTGTGTATCTGCCGAGAATTAATTGGATACCTTTTGGCAGAAAGTTTTTCTCCAATAATTGTAAGGGTTCAAATATTTTTGTTTTCAATTCACAAAAATCTCAATTACTTTTATGTGAATTGTTTTGTGGAACTCAAGAACATATTTTTCTTTTGTTCATACTTTGTGGGGAGAGCTCTACCACCGAAAGCTGCGTGCTATTGGGGAGAGCGTCCTTATAAAGTTCACACTTGTGGAGAAGCCGTTTTCTTCTTCATTGCTGACCACCTGCAGATCTTGCAGTATATTCCATCCGACGTTATTTCTAGTCGTTGCTTTGGAGGTTTGACGAAGACACTATGCGTTACACTTGTGGGCAATTATCAAGTTACATGTAAGTCAATGGTCTTGTGAATTCTTCAAAGTTCTAGCAATAAAAGGTTTTTCCCTTCGGGGATTTTTCCTGAATATTTGTGTCATATGCTTCATTTAGTTATGGGTTGACACACGGATTTTAGATGCATGTTTAGGAACTGGATTAATTTGGTTTAAAAATAGACTCTAATTAAATAAGTGTGCTAAATTAGAAATTTGCGAATTTAATCAATTATCACACAATCACGTTTCACGTATTTTACACTTAGCTGTCCGTTTTGACATGAAAAGTTTGGGTGAAGTTAATTGCTTTCTGGGTCTGGATGTTGAGAAGTCAGATGGTTATTTTATATCTCAAAAACGGTATGCCACTAATTTAGTGACTCGTTTTAACATGGGGGAGTCTAAAGCAATGTTCACACCAATGGAGCCATCTCTCAAGCTAACGAAGGATGAAGGACACCCATTGGAAGATGCGACACCTTTTAGACAAGTTGTGGGTAGTATGTTCTATTTAACTATCACACGACCAAACATTGCATTTTGTGTTGGCGTTGTCTCTCAGTTTATGGATCAGCCGTGTGTTGGTCATATGATTGCAGCAAAGCGAATTCTTCACTATGTAAAAGGTACGCTTGATTTTGGGCTTATGTACAAGTCGAATGCAACCTTTTCTCTACATGGGTTTGTTGATGTCGATTGGGCAGGTGACGTTAATGATAGACGCTCTACCAAATTGATTAAATATCGATTCAGTCGCAATCTAATGGTGCAGTAACAAGAAAGAAACTGTTGCTCTTTCATGTTGTGAAGCTGAATACATGGAAATTACTATGACCACTCAGGAGTGTATATGGCTTAAGCGGCTCATGCAAGAAATATACTCTGTTTTGGACTATCCAGTTCCCTTCCACTGTGATAATGAAAGTGCGATTGAGCTTGTTGGAAACCAAGTGTTTCATGCACGCACGAAATACATCGTAACCCATTATCACTTTGTTCGAGAGAAGGTGTTAAATCAAGACATTAAGCTCCAGAAAATACGAACCGAATATCAAGTTGCGGACATCTTTACAAAAGCATTTGCCAAAGCTAAATTTGAAGTGTTTCGAAGTTCTTTCGGTGTTGTTAACCGTACATCTGCACTAAGGGGGAGTGTTACAAAGTACTGCAGTTTACCTATTATGTAGGAATAGTTGATTTAGTCTTTAATTATTGATTTAGTCTTGAGCTTATTTAGGAGTCAGTTCATTAGTTAGTTGAATAAATTCAGAAGCACGTTGGTGTCTTCAGAGAAATTAGTTATTGGTGTCTTCAGTCAAATTAGTTGAGATCTTTTAGGAGTAAGTTTAGTATAAATAGAGTCTATAACTTCAGTGACTTATGCTCTGGTCTTTATCTTGAATAATTGAGTAATGAAATCAGTTCTTCCTCTTAAATTATTCTCTCCATTTATCAAGATTTCTCCTGCAATGATTTTTTAGTTTGATTTCATGTATTTGTGTCATGGTATCATAGCCTGGTTGCCTCCCACGCATTTGATTTTATTACTCAGTGAAGCTGTGTTTGGAGTCTTACTATTTTGAATTGTTTCTGTAATTCTCCTTTCAAGATGAATGGTGGAAATGGTTCCTCTCAAACTATTTTCGACAAACTAGTTGGTAAAAACTACAGTTATTGGAAGCTTTGTATGTAAGATTATTTACAAGGGCGAGATTTGTAGGATCTTATCTATGGTGCTGAAACAATAATTCCAGAGGATACTCCCCAAAATGTTGATTTGTGGCGGAAGTGGAAGATTAAGTGCGAAAAAGCTTTATTTTCTTTATGAACATCGATCAGTAAAGATTACATCGGTCATGTTCCTGATGTGAGTTCGCCAAAGGAGGTGTGGGAGACACTTGAAAGGTTATTCTCTCAAAAGAATACGATGAGGTTGCAGTTTCTAGAGAATGAACTTACTGGAATGACTCAAGGTAAACTCTCTATTTCATAATACTTTTTGAAAGTTAAAAATTTATGTGCTGAAATTTTAGAATTGGATAGAGACGAGCCCATTAGCCATGCACGGTTGCGCCGTTACCTTATTCATGGTTTGCGGAAAGAGTTCATGTCGTTTATTTCTTCAATACAAGGGTGGATAAATCAACCTTCGATCATTGAGTTGGAGAATTTTCTCTCCAACCCGTAAGCATTGGTGAAACAAATGTCCAGCCAAGCTCTTTCTCAAATGGATGACGTTCCTTACACTAAGGACCAGGAAAAAAATTTCAAGCACTTTTTAGGTGATAACACAAAGTTTAGCACTAAGAGGCAGTCTAGAGAAATTCCAATGCATGTTACAGGTGTGGGAAGCTAGGGCATCTAAAGCGTAATTGTCTTGTGAGAGTTGTGTGCAATAGATGCGGAAAACTTGCACATATCAAGCAAAATTTTCGTGATAAGCTTACGGACGCAGATGCTAATGTAGTACATGAAAGAGATGAATCTGATCAATCCAAATAAGAGCCGTGTTTTTCCATTGTAGATATTGACCAGCCAAATATTTTAGCTTCTATTGTGAACCAGATCGACACTCATATCGCTATTAGAGGCTCCATAGACTACAAGAAGGAGTGGATTATAGATTCCGGATGCTCACATCATGCCACGAATAATGCATCTCTACTTTTAAATGTTCGACCACATAAGGGAAAGCGTTCTATTATTACAGCTGACAACTCGGTACATCCGGTTATAAATGAAGGTCAGTTATCTATCAAGGTTAAATGCAAAAATGACGGTGGTGTTTCTTTTAAGGATGTCTGTCATGTTCTGGGGTTAACAAAGAACCTCATTTTAGTTTTGCAAATACCTGGCTCGGGGGGTATGTTCTTTTTGGTCCTAATAATGTTCAGGTGCCTGAAAATTTAAAGAATCTTACTGCTGATGTTAATTTCACTAGTCAAAAGAAGGAATCTTTATATGCTTTATCTGCAAGTGAAGTTAATGTTTCAAATACAAGTCAGAATTTGAGTGCCTCACTTTGACATGCTCGGTTAGGACATGTTGGCTACCAGTTATTTGCAGAAAATCTCCAATAAGAAACTACTTGATGGTGTTCCTTATTTTAAGAAGATTCTCCCTAATGTGGTATGTCCACGTTGACAATATGGCAAATCTCGTCGTCTTCCTTTCCCAAAATCTGAAACTTGAGCATCGATAATGTTTTAATTGGTGCACTCAGATTCAATGGGGCCTATAAGAACACCTAGATACAGCGGCTTTCACTATGTGATGGTTCTTGTAGATGATTTTTCTTGATTCACATGAGTTTATTTTCTAAAACACAAAAGTGAAGCTCTTTCTAAATTCCTCCAGTTTAAGATGAAAGTGGAAAAGGAGTTTGGTCGGAATATAAAGTGTTCAGCACACCGATAATGGGGGAGAATACATGTCTGAAGATTTTTTCACATGTTGTGAGAAAAATGGGATTCAGCGGAAAATGACATGTCCAGATACTCCCCAGCTGAACGGCGTGGCTGAACGGAAGTTCGCAAATCTCACTACAGTTTGTTTGTCCTGGCTGCACGATAAGAATCTTCCTAAGGAGTTATGGGCAGAAGCAATTCAATGTGCTTGCCATGTCATCAATCGATTGCCTTCATGGCCAGGAATAATATCATCTCCTTTCCAGGTATTATGTCATCATAAGCCCACTGTAAGTTATTTTCGGAATTTTTGTTCAATTTTTAATGTCCATGTATCCAAAAGTGGTATCACCAAACTTGACCCAAAGGCAAAAAAGTGCATTTTTGTTGGCAATGACTCATACAGGAAATGATGGAGATGCATGGATCCATTGACCAAGAAGTTCATTGTCTCACGACACGTGATCTTTGATGAGGCGTCCATATATTTTTCCACTACTAATGTGCAACATGATTTGTCTCATCTTAAGCCACTCTATAGTGAAGTGAGTTCTAATGGGAGGACAAATTCTTCTTCATCTACAGACCACCAGGAGTAAGATGAAGTGATGGTACGAAGGTCAACAAGGCAAAGAACACAACCTCGGTCTTTATCTGACTATGAAGTTTAATTGAATTCTTGTACTATTTTCTCGTGTTTTCTAATGGGAGATGCATATTCCGATGAACCTAAATCGTATAATGAAGATAAAACTATTGTTGAATGGGAGAATGTTATGAGTGAAGAAATTAGTGCTTTGCATAAAAATTCTACATGGGAGCTTGTTCCAAAACCAGAGAATTTTGACTTAGTCACTTGTAAATGGGTTTACAAATTGAAGAAGAAGGCGGATGTTACAATAGACAGGTATAAAGCTCGGTTTGTTTCACGTGGTTTCTCCCAGCAATACAGATTAGATTACAAGGAGACTTTCAGTCCTGCTGCTGAAATGATAACGGTTCGAACACTAATCTCTTTGGCTGCGTAGAAAGGCTGGATTTTGTGGCAACTTGACGTGAAGAATGAATTCCTCTATGGTGAATTAGATCATGATATCTTCACGGAACAACCACCAGGTTTTGTTTCACACAAGTTTCCTGATTACGTCTGTCGACTAAAAAAGGCGTTATATGGCCTCAAGCATGCTCCACGTTCCTGGTATGGTAAAATCGATAAATATCTTTCTTGTTTTGGTTTTAAACCTTCAAATTCAGATCCAAGTTTATTTATTAAGAAAACATCCACGATGTGCACAATACTTCTTTTATATGTGGATGACATGATCATTACCGACGATGACAATAATGAAATTTCTCGTCCTCGAGAAGACTTAGTGTAAGAGCATACTTTTAATATGTCCGTCGCAATTAATTATGTCGTATACCTCTACAAGTCATCGAAGAATTGTGAAGATTTCATCTACAAAAGACGGATCTGAATTACCAGTTGCATTCAACATTTAGGCCCAACAATATGAACTTTGGTAAGATATTGTTTTAAAGTTTCATATACATTTCATATTATGAGTGTTGCGATATTTTTAAAAAGTGTTTTAAAACAACTTTTATATAAAAATGTTTTTATAATGTTCTTAAAAGGAATTTTAAAAAAGGTTTGTTATAAAAATTATTTTTATAAATGTTTGTTTTTAAAAAGGTGTTAACTGTTTTAGAAAAAGAATAGTATTGAGAAAATTTCATTGGCAGTTAATGCACCTCGATTTTGATGCCAATCTCGTTCTCGCGAGATCAGCATCTCGTTCGAACGACATTGGAATGTCGCACGTAGTCGTTCAAACGACATGTGATCTCGTTCAAGCGAGATGGGGTTCTCGTTCGAACGACCCTACTTTTTGGCTGACACGTTGCTGTAATGCTTATCTTTTAACCGACTCAAATTTTGTATAAAAAGGGGTCCTGGCACCCTAGAAAAACATGGAGAACAGTTTCAACTTTTAAGAGTCTTATTCTTTTAAAACTCTTGTGTATCTGCCCATAATTAATTGGATATCTTTTGGCAGAAAGTTTGTCTCCAACAATTTTAAGGGTTCAAATATTTTTGTTTTCAATTCCCAAAAATCCCAATTACTGTTGTGTGAATTGTTTTGTGGAACTCAAGATCATATTTTTCTTTTGTTCATACTTTGTGGGAAGATCTCTACAACCGACAGTTGCGTGCTATTGTGGAGGGAGTCCTTATAAAGTTCACACTTGTGGAGAAGCCATTTTCTTCATCATTGATGACCACCTGGAGTTGTTGTAGGAGATTCCATCCGAAGTTATTTCTAGCCATTGCTTTGGAGGTTGGTCGAAGATACCGTGCATTACACTTGTGGGCGATTATCAGGTTGTATGTAAGCCAATGGTCTTGTGAATTCTTCAAAGGTCTAGAAATAATAGGTTTTGCCATTCGGGGATTTTTCCTGAATATTTGTATCACATGCTTTATTTATTTATGGGTTGACACACAGACTTTAGATGCATATATAGGAGCTGGATTAATTTGGTTTAAAATTAGACTCTAATTAAATGAGTGTGCCAAATTAAAAATTTGTGAATTTAATCAATTATCACATAGTCACGTTTCATGTATTTTACACTTAGCTATCCATTTTGACATGAAAAGTTTGGGTGAAGTTAATTGCTTTTTGGGTCTGGAAGTTGAGAAGTCATATGGTTATTTTATATCTCAAAAAGGGTATGCGACTAATTTAGTGATTCGTTTAACATGGGGGAGTCTAAAGCGATGGTCACACTAATGGAGCCATCTCTCAAGCTAAGAAAGGATGAAGGACACCTATTGGAAGATGCGACACCTTTTAGACAAGTTGTGGGTAGTCTGTTCTATTTAACTATCACACGACCAAACATTGCATTTTGTGTTGGTGTTGTCTCTCAGTTTATGGATCAGTCGTGTGTTGGTAATATGATTGCAGCAAAGCGAATTCTTCGCTATGTAAAAGGTACGCTTGATTTTGGGTTTATGTACAAGTAGAATGCAACCTTTTCTCTACATAGGTTTGTTGTGAAGCCCTTATACTCTTGACTCAGTTAAGTCTATATTGTATAAGAGTTCATCTAGTTTGGAAATTAAGACAAAATTATTTCTATCCTAGAAACCAAAGAACCTCAAAAATTAGATTGCTATTTCATTCATTTATCTTGTAGTGATCTAGACCAAATTACCAACACTCACACACAGTAGAATGCTTCCTATACATGTCATATTGCATATTTATGAGTGTATATACGTTGAGTATGTTTAAATTCCTGAATTTGATTTTTAAATATTTTTTGGGATTTTATAAACATTTTTTAATAAAGGTTTTATTAATTAAAACTTGGTTTTAAAAGTTTGTGGGTTCAATATATAATTTTGATTTAATGGGTTTATTGGCTCAAAGTTGGTTTGGGTAGAAACCAAAAGCAGCAGAGAATTCAGGGTGTGGTTGTAATTACTTTTAGACGCGCGTTTTATATCAACTTACTGATCAACACCTGTTGCTTGCTGATTGGTGCATTTTATGTTTCTTTACTGAGTATAAAATCGCGTATCTTTACAATCGTTGGATCAAACCTTATCAACGACCTGCATGCTTTCTTTGGTAATCCATGTGTATCCCTCCTGAACCAATCAGGTGAATTTTAATCACCGCGTGCTGTGAGCCCTTGGAGTTAAGTCAATCTAGCTTGACTCAATCCTGACCCTTATTTTTGAACCTGCTTCTCGCTCCTTATCTTCGTCCTATAAAAGGTACCCTCCTCTCAATCGTCTAAGACTTTTGGCCATTTCCTTTTTGAGAGAAAATAAAAGAGAGAGTAGAGAGAAGAGAGAGAAGAGAGAACAAGAAAAGAAAGAGAGAGAGAGAGTTAGAAACCCTACCCCTAACCCTTGTTCGTCAAGCCTCTTTCAAACCAAAAACTCCACAAAAAAACTCTTACATATCCAAAACACTACCCTGAGTGTTCTTGAGTTTTTGAGAGATATTTATGTTGCTGTAACCTCTTGTTCGTTAGATCTTGTTATCAACTTAAACTGTTTACTTTGATCTATTTTCTTCTTCATAGAAATTTCAGATCTATGTTTTGCATGTTACATCACACTTAGATATACATGGTTTATTTCTCATCTTGAGAAATATATTGTTGATTCTTTTCTGAAAATTGCTTTTAACTTTGAAATCAATAATAAATGTTTTCTGTTTCTAGTTCTCTTAAAACTAAACCTTTGACCTAGTTTGGAATCACACTTGGAGGTTTTCAATCTCGAAAATCTTTTTAAAACTCTGAGATTGATTAAGATCTTGACTATCTTCTAAACAAGATATCCGTGGATTCTGGGATTGATTTAAAGGTCAAAAAGGTTCAAAGTTTTGTGAGAAGAGAAAAAAAGAAAAATCACTGCATATAGCCTTATATGTAATTTGGTAGGACTGCTTGTACTTAATAAGTGTGAGTGTGTGCATGCATGTGTTAGAGAGAACCTCCACAAACACTTTCACCCTACAACACGAAAAGTGTTGGTAATAAGATCTTGTGAACAAGAGTCGACGTAAAGTGCTGGAACAAATCAGAAGTTAACAAACTGGGAGAACAACATCAACAATCAGAACTGCAGAGAAGTTATAAGGATACGATACCAGAGGGTACATTCCTAAACTTATATAGGTCTGAGTTGTATGCATGTTAGGTATATAGTTTGTAACTCGTAAATTTGTTTTAGTGGATTTTTTATTTTACTCCGTAGAGGGAGTCGTGGATGTTTCCTCAATTGGTGAGGTTTGACCACGTAAAAAATCGTGAACCTAATCTTTCTACATCTCCTCATCTCATTCTTGGTTATGCTGAGTTTAAAGTTGGTTTAAACTGTTTTATAAAACTGTTAATCAAATCTGGAATAGATCTTGTACATACTGTTTTGTTAAACACATCTTGTGTTCAAATAGTTTTGATTTTTAAGAAAATAGTTTCTTCAAAAAATAGCTCGGAGTTACTTAAATAGTTTATTTTTAATAAACGGCTTTAGTAACATATTTTCAATTGGTATCAGAGCTTGGTAAACTTCTTTTAACGAGATCCTGTGTTTCTGAAATTATTTTCTGAAAATCAAATATGGACGAGAAAAATGAAAGATTTGGTAACTTGACCAGACCTATTATCTTTGATGGAACCAATTTTGCTTACTCGAAAGTAAGAATGATTGCTTTCATTCAAGGAACTCTATGAGATGATGTCTGGGACATTGTTGAAAATGGTTACACTTTTCCTACAAAACCAGCCACTGAAGGAAGTAATGAGAGGGTTAAGAAAGCATTAAGTGAGTTCACTCAAGAAGAGAAACAAGTTTCTCAAAATAATAACAAAGGAAATAATGCCATATTTATGTCCATAAATGAACATGAGTTCAAAAGAATCTCATCCTGTACCACTTCTAAGGAAGCTTGGGACACTTTGGTTACTGCTCATGAAGGTGACACTAGAGTTAAGGATGCTAAAACTCAAATGCTCATTCAACAGTATAATTCCTTAATTATGTCTGAGACTGAGTCATTTGATGACTTCTATATGAACTTGACTGATATTGTGACAAAACTGCATGCTAATGGGATAACTTATGATAGACAAGAAATTGTATCTAAAATTCTGAGATCATTACCACAGAAATTTGATAACAAAAGATATGATATTGAGGAAATGTGCAATATTAATCTCACTCCTAAACTACTCAGTAGTAAATTTAGAACTGTGGAAATGGAACTGGAATTTAAGAAACAATTGACCCAGTCCCATGGGAAACAGACTAGTTCCAATCTAAGCATTTCTTCTAAATTGATTAAGCCTGAGTTTAATACTTCCAATGATGACTCTGATGAGGAATGTGATATAGAGAGTTTGGACAATCAGAGTGCTTTAATGTCAAAACAGTTTAAGAAAATCATTAAGTTTAGAAACAAAGTGGCAAATAAACAAGGCAAGTCAAATTATCCTACTCCCTCTAATCACGGACCTCATGAGAAAATCCGTGATAAAAATCACAAGGACTCTTACATTAAACCTAACAGAGACCTTAAGAAGACTGAATTCTATAGATGTGGTAAACTAGGACACATTGCACAAGACTCTAGAGTTAAGTTGAACACTCAAAACAAACACACTAGAGCCAACATTTGCAAAACATGGGATGATTCAAGTGACTCTAAAAATGAGGAACCTGAGTCATCTGATGTTTCTGATCCTTGTATGTCTTTCTTTGCCAAGATTATATACAATGATGATATGCATGTGCTTGTTAGTGAGGATGAATCAAATAATTCTATGTCTGATGGTTCGAATATTGCTGTTACTGGTTTAGATGCTTTGATTACTGAGAATATTGTTATCTCTTCTTCGGGGTGTGTGAGTCAAAGGGAAAGCGATAATGATGATGTCAATGGGTGTGTGAGTTCAAAGAATGAAGCCTTAGGGGTCCCTTCACACACTACACTTAGTGACTCGTACAATGAAGACCTACCAGACATTCACACACTTTATCCTAAAATTCTCAAGAAAAGCGCTAGACTAGAAAAAATTGTGAAAGATCTTACCAAAAAGTTGGAAGATCTAAGCCTGATGGTCAAACTGAATGCTGAAGAGTATACTACCCAATGTTTAACTCATGACAATGAAATTAAAGTGTTTGATGAAAAACTCAAAAATTTGACTGAAATAAATGAAACTCTGGAGATAAAATACAAAGGGACATTGTTAGAATTGGAACAAACCAAAGAAAAGACAGCAACTGTTTTCAAAAAATTTACAAAATTTGAAAATAATTCCAACTGTTTTGATGAATTTGTTGCTGAATCTAAACCAATTCTGATGATCGAACTGGAATAGGATTTTGCCCCAATTTGAAGACACAAACAAAACCTTTTGAACCTATCAAGTTTGTGTCAGGAGGTAAAAGACCAAATGAAACATGCCCAGATTTTCATTCCCTAAAAACTGAGTTTGATTCAAAACATCAAAATATTAGCATTGGGGAATCAAGTTGCTCTAAACATGAAAGTTCACCTAAGGCTAAATATGCCTGCCTCTTTATTAGAAAGAGTGAATATACATTCAAACCTGTACCACCTAGGAATAGAGTTCAACCTCAAAATTCCTCAAAACCTTTGTTTAGAGACTTTCCTAAGGAGACCCCAATCTTGAGCAATCTTTATTGCTCCGACTGCGACATATACGGTCACTCTTTTGATGGTTACTATGCTAGGAGACTTGTCAAACCTGTCTATAATCCTTATATCTATCAGAACTTTAACTATTCTAGGAGGAGTTGCAACAATTATGTACTTCCTAGTTAACCAGACAAAAACTCTAATTATAGAAAGAGAAAGACCAAACCTAAAAGAACATTTCCTAGAAGGATGCCTAAAAATCTTCCTAAACCAAATGCTCAAGTCTTTCACAAAATTAAAGATCATGCGCAAAATACTTTTCAACAAAAATCCAATGCCCGCAAATTTTATCAATTGAGAGCTAATAGGAGCAAAATGAAAACTAGAGCAATTTGGGTTAGAAAAGATGATCTATTACCTCAGATGAAGTGTAACATAGTTGTTACTGCTTTAAAAGCTGAACACACATCATCTGGTTGGTATTTAGACTATGTATGTTCTAAGCACATGACTGGTGATGATACAAAACTTTTAAATAAAACCAGGTTTACTGGTGGAAAAGTCATTTTTGGTGATGGAGTATCAGCCCAGATTATAGGCAAAGGAACTCTCCAAGAAGATGGACTTCCAATTCCTGAAGATGTTCTTCTAGTTAAAGGTCTTAAGGCCAATCTACTTAGTATCTCGCAATTTTGTGACTCAGATCATACTGTTACCTTTTCAAAGAACAATTGCAAAATTTTAAATGAAAAAGGTGAATGCATAATTACAGGATTCCGAACTCCTGACAATTGCTATACTGTCATGAACAATTCTGAAATCTGTAACGTTGCCAGAATGGATTACAACGAGATATGGCATAACAGAATGGGTCATATAAATTATGATAATCTTAGTAGACTGACCTCTCTGGAAATAGTTAAAGGAGTTCCTAAAATCAAACCCATACCTAATATTGTCTATGGTTCTTGTCAGGAAGGTAAAATTGTTAAGGCACCTCATAAGAAAGTTAATGATATTCTTACCTCTAATCCTTTGGAGCTCATCCATATGGACCTAATGGGTCCCTCCCAAACTGTTAGTCTCTATGGACACAGTTACATCCTAGTTATGGTTGATGACTTCACCAGATTTACTTGGGTACCCTTTTTAAAACAAAAGTCCGACACTTTTTAAACTTTCCTAAAAATTCTTCTTCGGATTGAAAATGAAAAAGACACTCAAGTAAATAGAATTTGTAGTGATAGAGGTGGTGAATTAAAAGACACTGGTATTATTGAATACTGTGACTATAATGGTTACAAACACGAATTCAGTGCTCCTAAGACTCCTCAACAAAATGGAATTGCAGAGAGAAAGAATCGTACCATTCAAGAAATGGCACGAGTTATATTACATGCCATGAATTTACCAAAATACTTTTGGGTAGAATCTATTCGTACTTCATGTTACATCATAAATAGTGTCTATCTTAGAAAGAATTCCAAACAAAGTCCTTACGAACTTTGGTACAATAAAAAGCCTAATCTTAAGTACCTTAGAACCTTTGGCAGTACTTGTTATGTATGCAAAGATAGGGAACACTTATCCAAATTTGAAAGTAGGGGAGATAAAGCTATATTTCTAGGATAATCGCCTAACAGTAGAGCCTATCGAGTGTATAACCTTCACACTAAAACCTTGATGGAATCCATAAATGTAATTGTAAGTGACACAACTATAGAGAACAAGACTGGTGAATCAACTATTGAGGAAGAGTCTACAAACATTTTAGAAAGTGACTCTTCTGAAATAGATAATTCATTACCAATTGAGACTCATGAAGTACCTAACTTGGTTTCTAAAGATCATCCCATAAATAACGTAGTTGGTAACCCTAGTGAGCCAGTGCGTCCAAGATCCCAACTTAGAAATTATGCACATTATGCATGTTTTGTTTCCCTCGTGGAACGAAAGAATGTAAATGAGGCATTGAATGACTCTCACTCTATTTCTGCTATACAGGAAGAACTTTTTCAATTTGTCATTCATGATGTTTGGTATCTTGTTCCTTGTCCTGGTTACAAAAAGGTTGTTGGCACACGTTGGATTTTCAAAAATAAGACTGATGAAAATGGGATAATAATTATAAATAAAGCTAGATTAGTTGCTCAAGGATACTCTCAAATTGAAGGAATAGATTTTAACGAGACTTTTGCTCCTGTTACTCATTTAGAATCTGTTCGTCTGCTCTTTGCTATAACTTGTCACATGCATTTTACACTTTACCAAACGGATGTCAAATCTGCATTCCTTAATGGAATATTGACTGAAGAGACCTACGTAGAACAACCTAAAGGGTTCATTGACCCTCAATATCCAAATCATGTATTTCGTCTTAAAAAGGCTTTGTATGGCCTTAAACAAGCTCCTAGAGGTTGGTATGAGCGTCTTTCTAGTTTCTTCCTAGATAAAGGTTTCAAAAGAGGTGGAAATGATCAAACTCTTTTTGTCAAACATTTTGACAAACACATCACTATTGCTCAAGTTTATGCTGACGATATTATCTTTGGATCAACTTCTCCCTCAGAAGTAAAATCCTTCTCTGAAATTATGAGTAAGGAATTTCAGATGTCTCTTATGGGGGAGTTGCAATTCTTCTTAGGTCTCCAAGTCAAATAAAATCCAGAAGGATTATTTGTTTCGCAATCTAAGTACGCTTTAGAGATCGTTAAGAAATTTGGCCTCGAGAGTGCTAAAGATGCTAGAACGCCCATGAGTACTACGATAAAATTGTCGAAAGATGAAAATGGAAAATCCGTATATCCTACTCTATATCGTAGTATGATAGGAACCTTACTATATCTTACTGCCTCGCGTCCCGATATTATGTATGATGTGTGTGTATGTGCTCGTTATCAAAATAATCCTAAAGAGAGCCATTTGAATTCTGTTAAACGTATCATTAAATATGTGAAAGGCACTCTGAATCTAGAACTTTGGTACACTAATGACAAACCAAGCACTATAATTGGGTATAGTGATGCTGATTGGGCTGGGTGTACTGATGATAGTAAAAGAACATCAGGAGCATGTTATTATATAGGTAATAACTTGGTAGTATAGAGTAGTAAGAAATAAAACTGCACATCACTCTCGACAGCTGAATCTGAATACATAGCCGCTGGCAGCTATTGTGATCAATTATTGTGGCTTAAACAAATGTTAAGTGATTATGGTATTCAAGAAAATCAATTGCATCTCTATTGTGATAATCAAAGTGCGATTAATATTTCTAAAAACCCTGTTCAACACTCGCGAACAAAGCACCTAAAAATAAGACATCACTTTATACGCAAATTGGTTGAATCTAAGGAATTAAAATCAATTATTTTCCTACTGATTTGCAACTCGCAGATATGTTTACCAAACCTCTAGATTATAATAGATTCATTTCTTTGATAAAATCTATTGGTATGGTTTGTGCTGAGTAATACCTTTGTTGTTTATCCAAGTTTTTCCCTTTGTCCATTTGAGACAAAATGCGGGAGAAATTTGAGTATTTATGAATATTTGTACATATGCTAAACTGCTTGATCTTAGTGATATTCATTGCAGGTTTTTTTGTACAATTTTTCTCAACTGATGTAATAGGGTATTCAATTGTAAATAGTTGAGTTATGTACTTTTGTTTTCTAGGATTTGGGTAGATAGAATTTTTATAGGAATAAGGTTTTTCTTATCTTTTTGTCGCCCTACGAGTCCTAGTTGACTCAAAGGAGATTTTGTCTCATATTTCCAAAGGGGGAGATTGAAGCCCTTATACTCTTGACTCACTTGAGTCTATATTATATAATAGTTCATCTAGTTTGGAAATTAAGACAAAATTATTTATATCCTAGAAACCAAAGAACCTCGGAAATTGGATTGCTATTTCATTCATTTATCTTGTAGTGATCTAGACTAAATTACCAACACTCGCACATAGTCAGTTGCATCCTATACATGTCATATTGCATATTTATGTGTGTATATATGTTGAGTATGTTTAAATCCCTGAATTTGATTTTTAAATATTTTTTAGGAATTTATAAACATTTTTTTAATAAAGTTTTTATTAATTAAAACTTGGTTTTAAAAGTTTGTGGGTTCAATCTATAATTTTGATTTAATGGGTTTATTGGCTCAAAGTTGGTTTGGGTAGAAACCAAAAGTAGCAGAGAATTTAGGGTGTGGTTGTAATTACTTTTAGACGCGCGTTTTATATCAACTTACTGGTCAACACTAGTTGCTTGCTGATTGGTTCATTTTGTGTTTCTTTACTGAGTATAAAATTGCGTATCTTTACAACCGTTGGATCAAACCTTATCAATGACCTGCATGCTTTCTTTGGTAATCCCTGTGTATCCCTCCTGAACCAATCAGGTGAATTTTAATCACCGCGTGCTGTGAGCCCTTGGATTTAAGTCAATCCAGCTTGACTCAATCCTGACCCTTGTTTTTTAAACTGCTTCTCGATCCTTCTCTTCATCCTATAAAAGGTACCCTCCTCTCAATCGTCTAAGACTTTTGGCCATTTCCTTTTTGAGAGAAAATAAAAGAGAGAGTAGAGAGAAGAGAGAACTAGAAAAGAAAGAGAGAGAGATAGAGAGCTAGAAACCCTAACCCTAACCCTTGTTCGTCAAGCCTCTTTCAAACCAAACACTCCACAAAAAAACTCCTACATTTCCAAAACATTACCCTGAGTGTTGATTTTTTGAGAGATATTTGTGTTGCTATAACCTCTTGTTCGTTAGATCTTATTCTCATCTTTAACTATTTACTTAGATCTATTTTCTTCTTCATAGAAATTTCAGATCTATGTTTTGCATGTTACATCACACTTAGATCTACATGGTTTATTTCTCATCTAGAGAAATATATTGTTGATTCTTTTCTGAAAATTGCTTTTAACTTTGAAATCAACAATAAATGTTTTCTGTTTCTAGTTCTATTAAAACTAAACCTTTGACCTAGTTTGGAATCACACTTGGAGGTTTTCAATCTCGAAAATCTTTTTAAAACTCTGAGATTGATTAAGATCTTGACTATCTTCTAAGTAAGTTATCCGTGGATTCTGGGATTGATTTAAAGGTAAAAAAGGTTCAAAGTTTTGTGAGAAGAGAGAAAAAGAAAAATCACTACATATAGCCTTATATGTAATTTGCTAGGACTGTTTGTACTTAATAAGTGTGAGTGTGTGCATGCATGTGTTAGAGAGCACCTCCACAAACACTTTCACCCTACAACACGAAAAGTGTTGGTAATAAGATCTTGTATACAAGAGTCGACGTAAAGTGCTGGAACAAATCAGAAGTTAACAAACTGGGAGAACAACATCAACAATCAGAACTGCAGAGAAGTTATAAGGATACGATACCAGAGGGTACATTCCTAAACTTATATAGGTCTGAGTTGTATGCATGTTAGTTATATAGTTTGTAACTCATAAATTTGTTTTAGTGGATTTTTTATTTTACTCCGTAGAGGGAGTCGTGGATGTTTCCTCAATTGGTCAGGTTTTACCACGTAAAAAATCGTGAACCTAATCTTTCTACATCTCCTCATCTCATTCTTGGTTATGCTGAGTTTAAAGTTTGTTTAAACTGTTTTATAAACCTCGTAGTCAAATCTTGAATAGATCTCGTACATACTGTTTTGTTAAACACATCTTGTGTTCAAATAGTTTTGATTTTTAAGAAAATAGTTTCTTCAAAAAACAGCTCGGAGTTACTTAAATAGGTTATTTTTAATAAACGGCTTTAGTAACATATTTTCATGTTGATGCCGATTGGGCAGGTGTCGTTAATGATAGACACTCTACCACGGGCTATTGCTTCAGTACCGGTTCAGCCGCAATCTAATGGTGCAGTAAAAAGCAAGAAACTGTTGCTATTTCAAGTTGTGAAGATGAAGACATGGAAATTACTATGGCCACCCAAGAGTGTATTTGTCTTAAGTGACTCATTCAAGAAATAAACTCTATTTTGGACTACTCAATTCCCATCCATTGTGACAATGAAAGTGCCATTAATCTTGATGGAAACCCAGTGTTTCATGCACGCACGAAACATATCGTAACCCATTATCACTTTGTTCGAGAGAAGGTGTTAACGCAAGACATTAAGCTCCAGAAAATACGAACTGAAGATCAAGTTGCGGACATCTTTACCAAAGCACTTGCCAAAGCTAAATTTGAAGTGTTTCGAAGTTCTCTCGGTGTTGTTAACCGTACATCTGCACTAAGGGGGAGTGTTACAAAGTACTGCAGTTTACCTATTATGTAGGAATAGTTGATTTAGTCTTTAATTATTGATTTAGTCTTGAGCTTATTTTGGAGTAAGTTCATTAGTTAGTTGAATAAATTCAGGAGCACGTTGGTGTCTTCAGAGAAATTAGTCGTTGGTGTCTTCAGTCAAATTAGTTGAGATCTTTTAGGAGAAAGTTTACTATAAATAGAGTCTGTAACTTCAGTGACTTATGCTCTGGTTTTTATCTTGAATCATTGAGTAATAAAATCAGTTCTTTCTCTTAAATTATTCTGTCCTTTTATCAAGCTTTATCCTGCAATGATTTTATAGTTTGATTTCTTGTATTTGTGTCAGGGAGCGCTATAAATGAGGAAGCGGAATGGTGTGGACCGAAAAAAGATGTTGGAGCTAAATAGGAGAATGAAAAAAGATGGTGAAACTAATTAGGAGATACATAGTCATTATTGAAAACTTTTAAGTGCCCTGTGCAAATCTTATGATTTATTAATGTTAATTTAGATAGAACTCTATAACAAACTTTGGGTAAGGTGAATCAAGTCTAAACTATAAAAGGGTAATTTGTAAAAAAACATAGAAAGGTGACTTAAACTGGAAATTGTACTAGGGGTTTAATATAAATTATTTTTAGGCTTCGTTTGGTACATGTCATGACAAATATTACTATGACAATGTCATGATAATATTTGTCATGACAAACTTCGCTAAGACAAATGTTGTTTTTCTCAAATTACGCTATCAAGCAACCAAATAAGGTAAAATAAGTTTTTTAGACAAAACACTTTGATAACACATTTTAAAAATTGAGATTTTTTAAAAAAATAAAATTATTTTTAAAAATGTTTTTAAAATGTTTAAATAATTTTTACAATATTTTTATAATACGTTTTTTTTAAAAAAATGTAAACCATTTTCTTAACATTTTTATATAATATTAAAAATAATTTTTAAAACATTGCAAAACAGTTTTTAAATATTGATAAAAGTTTTTTTAATTATTTAAAATGGTTTTTATTTTTTTTAAACAATTGAAAACGGTTTATGTAATATATTCAAAAAAGTTTTTAAAAATAATAAAAATAGTTTTTATGATATTTTTATAATACAGTTTTGAAAAAAAAATTTAAAACATTTTCTTAACATGTTTTTATAATATAAAAACAGTTTTTAAAACATTAAAAAATAGTTTTTAAATATTTATAATATTTTTTTAATTATATAAAGTAATTTTTAAATTAGTTTTTAAAACATTAAAATCGTTTAAAAAGTTAGAAATTTGTTGATACATATTTCCTACTCAAATAGGTAAGTAAAGTTTGCCATTACCTTATACATAAAAAGTGTTCACTAGTAAAAATGCTATGATTAATTGTGTTATCAAACATTAAAAAAGTGAATAAATTTTTATATTTATTATGATAAAATACGGTAATCAAACTAATCCTTAATTCTTTTGTGCATATTTACATAAAAGAGGAACGTGAAAGGATAAGCATTAAAAAGAGGAATGTGAAAGGACGAGCTTTCTTTTTTATGCACTTTAACATAAAGATGCAGGTGAGGACCACAAATCACTTGTTCTGTAAACTTTAGGGCTAAACTTAAACCAGACCCGTATATCCAAAATTAATCCTGCCTTGACCCATCCAATTTTCCTTTTTTTTAATCTGATTAATTTGGTGTTTCGCGTGAGTCAATTCGTCAAAAATTCGCTGATTGTTTTTTATTTGTAGCTACCGCATCGGGTACGGAACATTAACTAGTTGTTTGTCTATGACATGAAATAATATCAGCAGTTTGGTTCATGATTGGATGTATATATATACACTAGCGGAATGCCTCTACTTGAAGGCACGTCGAAAAATTCCAAAGTGCGTAATTGTAAAATGACGAAAAATTTTCAAAGTGCATAATTGCAAAACGGCAAAAATATCGTTCCCCAACAAAACGAAATGTAATGGTTTTGAAAAAAATTGGCCATAATATTGTTTGTTTATAGAACTATCCACCCTGCTTAACAAATAAAAAATAGTCCAACAACATTTTTTCAAATAATCTAAATTCATTAAATTTGGACAAAATTCCTATTATTTACAGGACTATCCACCACTCTTTAAGAAATAAAAAAATAATGCAACAACAATATTCAAATATACCTAATTTATCAATCAAAATAAAATATTATTTCATTATCTAAAAGGGAAAATCAAACATTGATAAAATGTTATACCAACAACTAACTATAATACATAAACAAATTATTAACTCTGGATCGACAAAACTAATTCCGCAATCATCTCATTGAATTTGTTCAACCTTCAATATCACTACCCGTCAATATCACTACCTGTTACAAAAAACTGGGACATCAAATATGGAAAAGAAGGTCGTCACAAAAGCTACACAAAAATCCTTTATGATGGCATACCTGAACTTGAACTCAGAAAGATGGAAAATGAAAGGCCTAAACTCATCAAAGTCTTTTGTAGGCAATGAAGCCCCATCCAAGGATTCCAGCTCCGGATCAACCTTGGGTGATAGAGACCCAATTAACATATTCAAATTATATACACCTAGGCTATAAGAGATAATGTATAACCTTGATATAGTAAACCTGAAACCGCTCTTGAGAAATCATCTTTCCACTTGATAAGATAAAATCGCTAACCTAAGAAATCGGAGCCCCTCAAAGTCTGAGAAAATAAATATGAGATAAAAAAGGTTGAGATAAAACTGATAAAACAACATGATTCAATAAAATGAACCTGCAAGTGATACAATTTTGTCAATAATTAATTCAGTGCCTATTAACTTTACAACTATCAGCGGAAAACATAAGGAAAACAAACAAACTGTAAAAAAAATAGTCAAAATAAAAATGGAAATAAGAAATGGTGTGATATTTTTGGAGGTTATCCCATAAAAGTTTTAAGTAATCTCTGGCGGTAACATCGGTCCTATTTTCATTATTTTTAGATCACCAATATTTTTTTTATCAAACAACACCATGAGATTGAGAATGAGGTTAGGAGTTTGCAAATAATACCTTCATATGGTTAGTAAATCCCTAATTTTTTTTATCTTTTTGTGCAAACTAATACTTACCAATGTTTAATCCAGATATAATGCGAAGAACCATTTTTTTATATTTTCTTAAATTTCTACTAATATATAACACCAAACTTGAGCTATTGTCATATTTAAGGGACCATTTAGTTAGTTGAAGAAGTTTATATGTTTGTTCAGACATCAGCATGTATATCGTGCATATATACACATAAATCCTAAATAAGTCAATAGGATTCAAAGTAACCTCAATTTTGAATAGAAAGTAACTCAAATATGAAAAATTTAAGAAAGGCTAAGAAATGGAAATGAGTTGCAAGAATAACAATCATGTTCCAATGTAATATAAAAATAACCAAAAATCAAAAATTTGAAAACCAATATCTAAAACGACCAAGAGACATATTGAGTACCTAAGATAGGGGAGGCTCGTAAGACACGGACCCATAATGCACTTCCTTTCGTGATAATGCCTTCAAGGAAGCAAAGAAGGATTGGACCTTCCAAACAATTGATGTAAGCTTGAAAGTTAAATATAAAGTCAAGGATGAAAAAAGGCTTCCATAATTTTTATTCAAGAAGAACCAATACAGAATAGGTGCTGGTAACAACACACGACACAACAGTAGAGTGTACTCAACCAGAGTCAGCATTTGACTATGTCTGCGGAAATTATGGGCCCTGCCATTTTTATATACATTAGCAGCACCAGCTTAAAAGCCATTGATGTCTGCCGTGCCATTGAAAATGATGGTGAAAATTTCATGCCAAAACAGTGGTTTCACTTTTGGCGGCACCATGAAAAATTGGTAGAAAAGATTATCATTTCAATACCACCAGTACAGTCCAATAACATGAAGCACAAACACCATCCAATAGCCAACGATAAGGTGAGAACTGAGGCTGATCAAAGTGACCCCTTTGGTAATAAACTTACATTATACACAAAAAATACTTGAAAACTAAATGCAATTAATCTATGAAAAAATATTAAACCAATTTACAAAACAAATGAACATGAAGATAATCCAAACCTTAGGTATTTATAAAGGATTTTTCAAAGCATACTCACAAAGCTTCTCGATCTTCCGATCATTTGGTTCAGCATTCCGCAATATGATATTGAAAAAATTAGAAGCCTTTGGAATGCCTTTAGAAACAGGTTTCCCAAATAAAAAGAGAAGTGTGTTTTGAGGACAATATTCCAGTTGACAACTGTTTTCACAGTGGATTGATCGAAATAGTCCAGCATCAAGCTTCGAAACTAAATACCAAAATGATTGGTAGGCATTGAGAATGAACAAAATTGTAAAGTCTTATGATTGTCAAAAGCGTTTAATGACCTGAGAGTGAGGGAAGATATCAGTTAGAATCTTTTATAGCGTTTGATAGGTTGTCTTGACCTTTCCCTCATTGAAGAACAGAGGGGAGTTGATGTTGATGATGATGATGCGAGTCTTTTGCAGGGAGATGTTGATGTTGACAGGCTGCATCAAAGGGACTATGTAAATCTTAAGGATGCAAGTCTTTTGCAGTTTCTAGTTGATATGAGGGGAGTTGATGTCGATGATCGACAACTAAGAGATGACCTAATGAATATGCTCATCGCTAGCCATGAAACAATAGCTGCAGTTCTTACTTGGGCGATTTTCCTGCTAGCACAACATCCCTCCAGAATGAAAAATGCCCTGGCTAAGATTGATTTCGTGCTTGGTCAGGGATGAACAACCTTTAAGTCAATTTAAAAATTACAATACTTGAGACTTATTATTGTGGAGACTTTATGCTTGTATCCTCATCCTCCTTTCGGGAGGAGGACCAAGAAAATGTGTTGGAGACTAACTTGCAATAATGGAGTCAACTATAGCACTAACCATATTGTTAAAAATGTTTGATGTTGAGCTCAAAGGATCTCTAGAGTCTGTTGAACTTGTTACTGGAGCAACCATTCACACAAATAATGGACTTTGGGGTAATTTGAAGAAGAGATCTGATGTTCATTTACTCTAATTTATTTGTAACATTTTATTCAAAAACACTTTTGTAATGTAAAACCGGATTCAACTAACAGGTGAACATGGTATTGATTAGTTGAAGGTGAAAATTGTCCACCATTGACACACATAAATTGCTAATGAATGTAACTAAAAATAAACATAAAAAAAACAGTAAGCAAACACACATATTCACTTGTGCACATACATATACATGTTATCATTACACAATTCACCTCCATGAATATAAATATATACCTACTAAATTTCTTGCCCTCGTAAGAAGACCTAAGAACACACTTAAGTCGCGATGATTGTATTCGAGCCCTCTATGATTTGAATTGTCCACGAGGTGACAATATATTTGAGGCATATATGCATTATGAAACTAAAAGAATACGATTTTTTTTGGGTCAATTATTTAATAGTCCCTACTATAAATATATATTTTTTAAAAAGGACACATATTTTTAGTTTAACCCATTTAGTCCCTCAAGCACTCAATCTTCTCTTATTTTTAGAGGTCCGCGCCAGCGGTACTCCCTTTCCAAAATATGTGGCAAAGGACTTTTTGAGGCAAAATAAAAAGGCTTGGACTAAATGAGTATTAAAAAATGTTGGGGACTATTTGGTATATGTCCCTTTTTTTTTGCTATTATGCACAAAAATTTCTATCAAATAGTTCTTAGGAATAATGTTGATATCCCGAGAGATTAAAACACAGCAAAAATGATATAGGAATCACACTGTTCCAAGGATATAAACTATTAAACGTAATCCGCAGCTACCAACTCAAGGATCAACACAATATTTGTCTTTTCATTCAGAAAATTTAAAGATCATCGCAGCTACCATGTATGAACAACTACCAATTAGTTTAATATTTGCAATTTAAATATGCTGAAAGTATGAAACTGCTCAATCCATCAGACCTGCTTAGGCCTGATTAAACTAAGAACCTTAAGCATATATAAATTAATAATAAACGCATTTAATATTATGAAGATAAACCAATGTATTCATTTACCTCTAAGATTTGTCCGTACACATGGTCAATGTAGCACAAACCTAAAGCATTGAGATCAATAAAGTGAAATCAGAATATGTTGGATAATATGTATGCAAATACAGAAATGGAACTCTTTATATATCACAAAATGTCAACTTGAATACAACAATGTAACTTCTGAATAGTCACTAGAAAACTTCAAGGCGTGATGTCACTTTCCTAAATACAATATTTGCCTTACACGAATAACTTCGGTATACAAACGGGAATCTGCAAATCCGTACTCAAGATACAATGAAGCAACTTGCACTGCCTGCAACTTGTAGATTTGAAGACAGCCCTTGGATGCAATAGTGAAGAACAATCAATCAAGTTCTTATTCTGTTTATGTGCACAAAACAGAATAAGAGAATTTGTATCTCCTGAAAATTGTAAGAGAGTAATAGCAGGGTATGGAAATCTGAAACTGGTTTTTGTTATCAATGTAATTCCGTTTTTAGGAAGCCTTTATTTATAGATAATGAAAGGCTTTGTCTTCAAGAGTCATGACTGTTGAATTAAGTCAGTTCCGAACAGGTATGACTGTTAATTACCAACAGTCTTAAGTCCTTTCCGAACAGGTATAATAATACCGAATCGGTTTTGCACGGGTCAACCAAAAAGTGACCGCGCCCGAGCTACCGCGATCCGACCCGGACGAATCCCGGCAACCTGCTACCACTGCGGACACGCGGCATGCGAAGTGCAAAGTGCTCCACTAGCGCCTCTACAGCCCACTGCCCCGCACCCGCACGCTCGCTCTCGCGCGCGCGTGTGCGTGTGCGTGTGCGTACGGTGCTTCGCACCGTATTGAGGTCTCTTGAATAGCCTCTTAAATGCTAGATGAATTAACTCTTCATCTTCCATTTGTACTTATTAAGTGTACAAATTCTTAACATTTTTCCAATGTGGGACTCAAAAGTTGCCCACCCCTTTTATAGCTTAGTGGTGACACTTAGCTTTGTACATTTTCCAATGTAGGACACTATCCCCTTTTATATTTGGGTTAGCTTCCCACCTCTTCCTCACACTTCCAATGTGGGACAAGATCTTAAGGCTTTTACACCCAAAAAACTCTTACTCTCTTATTTTAAAAATCTCCAACATTCCTCCACCATTTTCAAAATAAGTTTTGTAAATCTTTGATTGTCTGTAAGATTGTGTATAAGCATTGGTGTCTCACGACTTGAACCAATACCCAGTGAAGGTTCGTCAAGGTTAACCATGAAAGTATAGTAGACTTGTCTTTGAACTATCAATCTATATTGATTATCCAGATTTGTCTTCACACACAAATCTTTTAGTCACTGATTATCCATATAAGCCGACACATGAATTAGGCCTTGTGTCTGTACCTTGATTTCATGAGTGCTTTAGAGTCAAGCCCAGTTCTCATAGGAAGCGGCACCACTTCCACACTCATATAGGTAGATTATCATAGGTGTCCATGTAACTTAAAACACCATAAATCTATTAAGGTTAAACTCATCCTCTTTCATTATTCATTACATATTCTAAGCACTTATCCTTGGGATGTTAAATTTTATAGTGCTTACAATCACGTCGTATGATGTACTTTAATCATTGAACTTGAGACTTGAATATATCAAGTTTCAAGTTGAGTTTCCATCAAGAGTGATTATCATTAATGGGCTTTAGTCCCATCCCTATTGATGTCTTAGACACCAGTCCTCTTGCAAGACCTTTTGTAAAAGGATCAGCTAAATTTTGACTTGATTTTACATAATCCACTGTGATTACACTATCTGTAATCATTTGTCTGACATAACTATGTCTCAGGCCAATATGTCTAGATTTTCCATTGTACACTTTACTATAAGCTCTGGAAAGTGTAGACTCACTATCACAATGTATAGATATTGGAGGCATTGGTTTTGGCCAAACTGGAATTTCAATCAATGAATTCCTTAACCATTCTGCCTCTTTACTAGTTGCAGCTAATGCTACAAACTCAGCTGCCATAGTAGAGTCAGCTATACAAGTTTGTTTCTTTGATCCCCAAGAAACAGCTCCTCCACCAAGTGTGAAAATCCATCCACTTGTTGAGGAATGATCCTCCCGCTCAGTTATCCAACTGGCATCAGAAAACCCTTCTAATACTGAAGGATATCCACTATAATATATACCATAGTCCATAGTTCCTTTCAAATATTTTAATATTCTATTGACAGCATGCCAATGCAATAAACTTGGATTACTAGTATATCTACTTAATTTACCAACAGCATAAGCAATATCTGGTCGAGTACATGTCATGGCATACATTAAACTACCAATTACTCGTGCATATTCCAATTGTGAAATAGTTCTACCATTATTAGGGATCATCTTTAGCTGTGGTTCAAAAGGTGTACTAACAGGTGTGCAATCAAACTGATTAAATTTCTTTAAAATTTTCTCAACATAATGAGATTGAGTGAGAATTATATTTTTATCTTTCCTTATTATTCTCATTCCTAATATGACATCAGCTACACCCATATCTTTCATATCAAATTTAGAAGATAAAAAACTCTTAGTATTATTAATGCTTTCTAAATCAGTACCAAGAATTAACATGTCATCTGCATATAAACAAATGATCACACCTTTACCATTAGCAAATTTACTATAAACACACTTATCAGATTCATGAATTTTAAAACCATAAGAAATAATGACTTTATCAAATTTTTCATGCCATTGTTTAGGTGCTTGTTTTAGGCCATATAAGGACTTAATAAGTTTACATACTTTGTTTTCTTGTCCAGGAATAACAAACCCTTCAGGTTGTTCCATGTAAATTTCTTCTTCTAAGTCACCATTTAAAAAGGCAGTTTTCACATCCATTTGATGAATCTCAAAATTATATATAGATGCTAATGCAATTAAAATTCTAATAGTGGCGGTTCTAGCAACAGGTGCATAGGTATCAGAATAATCAATTCCTTCTTTTTGTGTAAAACCTTTAGCAACCAATCTAGCCTTGAATTTATCAATTGTTCCATCTATTTTCATTTTCTTTTTAAAAATCCATCTACACTTAATGGGTTTAGATCCTGGGGGTAAGTCTACTAATTTCCAAGTTTTATTTCCCAAAATTGAATCCATTTCATCATTTATAGCTTCTTTTCGAAATGATGAATCTACAGACTTAATTGCCTCACTATAAGTTTGTGGGTCTGTTTCAACGCTAAGAGTCAAAGCATATTGATTACAAGATGTGTTTCTAGTTCCTTCAACAAGATAGACTACAAAGTCGGGACCAAAGCTTTTTTCTTTCCTAGGTCTTTTACTTTTTCTAATCTCTTCTTGTTCTACTAGTGGAGTTTCAGGTAATTGTGAAGGAGTGCTTACTTCTTTTTCATTATTAATTCTAGGAATATAAGAAAACCTTTGTTAATAAAAAATTGCATCTCTCGATTCAATTATTGTATTTATCTCAACAGAATCATTAGGTTCACTAACCAAAAATCTATAGGCTTTACTATGTTGTGCATAACCTATGAAAATACATTCAACACCTTTGCTTCTTAATTTCTTTCTCTTAGTTTCAGGTAGTCTTACAATAGCTCTACAACCCCAAACTTTAAGATAGCCTAAATTAGGTTTTCTATTCTTCCATAATTCGTAAGGAGTTTTCTTATTATCTTTAACAGGTATCCTATTCAGAATATGACATGCAGTTAAAAGTGCTTCTCCCCAAAACCCTTTACTTAAACCATAATAAGAAAGCATAGCATTAACCATTTCAGTTAGTGTCCTATTTTTTCTTTCTTCTACTCCATTTTGTTGTAGTGTATAAGGTGCAGTAACTTCATGTATAATTCCCATATCTTCACAAAATTGAGGAAAGTGATATTCACCACCTCTATCAGATCTAAGACATTTTATTTTAGAATCACATTGATTTTCAACTTCATTTTTATATGTCTTAAATCTATTAAGCACATCATCCTTAGAGTTTAAAAGATATACGTAACAATATTTTGAAAAGTCATCAATAAATGTAGCAAAATATTTTCTACCACCTCTAGTAGGCGTTCCATGCAAATCACAAACATCACTATGTACTAATTGCAACAAAGATGTAGTTTTTTCTATTTTAGGAAAAGGCAATCTTGTTATTTTTGTTTGCATGCATATTTTACACTTTTCATTCATATCATTCTCATATTTAGGAATTAAATTTAAATTAACCATGAAATGCATTTTCTTTGTATTAACATGTCCTAAACGACTATGCCATAATGAAAGACAATCAACGATATAAGCAGAAGAATCCTTTTCATTGATATTGAGCTTAAACATGCCCTCATACAAATATCCTTTGCTTACAAAGGTACCATTCTTAGTCAGAATAAATTTGTCTGACTCAAATACAAGCTTAAAGCCAAATTTGTTAAGAAGACTTCCAGAAACTAAATTTTTCCTAACATCAGGAACATGAAAAACATTAGTGAGGCTAAGGATTTTCCCGGAAGTGAATTCGAGATCCACTGTCCCTTTGACTTTAACCGCAGCTGTAGATGAATTTCCCATATAGAGAACATCTACTTCCACTGTTTCATAGGCAGAGAACAAGTTCTTGTCCTTACAAACATGCCTTGTGGCACCAGAATCAACCCACCAAGAGTTGTCTTCTCCAAGCATATTAGCCTCGGATATCATAGCAGCAAATTTTTGCTTTGTGTCTGATGTCCCTCCTTTTTCCTTTAGTTTCTTGAACTCACGACAATCCTTCTTGAAGTGACCTGGTTTGTTGCAATGAAAACAATTTCCTTTCTTCTTTTTGTTTGCTTTAGAATTATTTGAAAAATTCTTCCGCTTGTTATTTTTTCCATGATTGCCATATTTTGGCTCCTTTCCTTCCTCCACCACATGGACCTTAGAAACAGAATTTTCTTGTTCCTCTTTACCATCTAGAATTCGAGACTCTTGTTCAATTCTTAAATGAGTCTCTAATTCTTCAAGTGAAAGATCCTCCTTTTTGTGTTTGAGTTCTTTCTTATAGTCTTTCCAAGAAGGAGGAAGTTTTTCAATTATGGCAGCAACAATTACATTATCATCCATATTTAATTTTTTCAGTTTGCAATGATTTATGATGCGTTGGATGTCATGAAATTGTTCTAGCACAGGCCTATTATCATGCATTTTAAAGCTTAGAAACTGACCGATAAGGAACTTCTTACTTGTAGCGTCTTCCGTTAGATATTTGGTCTCCAATGTTTCCCATAAAGTTTTTGCTGTCTCAACATTTTGGTACAAGTCGAACAAATTATCAGCAAGTGCATTGAGAATGTGACCACGACACAAATAATCATCGGTCTCCCATTTTGTGCGTTGTCCAGTCTGTTCCACGGTTTCATCTTCATCTTCATTTGGTTTCGGTTGTGACAAGACATATACAATCTTCAATGTTGTTAGAAGAAAATGAACCTTTTTCTACCAACGCAGAAAATTACCACCATCAAAACGGTCCAACTTGACAAAGATTTCTGTTATTTGTCAAAGTGATTTGGAAGAGTCGGCCATTTCCAAAAATACTGTATTTAGATTGTTGGATAATATGTATGCAAATACAAAAATGGAACTCTTTATATATCACAAAATGTCAACTTGAATACAACAATGTAACTTCTGAATAGTCACTAGAAAACTTCAAGGCGTGATGTCACTTTCCTAAATACAGTATTTGCCCCACACGAATAACTTCGGTATACAAACGGGAATCTGCAAATCCGTACTCAAGATACAATGAAGCAACTTGCACTGCCTGCAACTTGTAGATTTGAAGGCAGCCCTTGGATGCAATAGGGAAGAACAGTCAATCAAGTTCTTATTCTGTTTATGTGCACAAAACAGAATAAGAGAATTTGTATCTCCTGAAAATTGTAAGAGAGTAATAGCAGGGTATGGAAATCTGAAACTGGTTTTTGTTATCAATGTAATTCCGTTTTTAGGAAGCCTTTATTTATAGATAATGAAAGGCTTTGTCTTCAAGAGTCATGACTGTTGAATTAAGTCAGTTCCGAACAGGTATGACTGTTAATTACCAACAGTCTTAAGTCCTTTCCGAACAGGTATAATAATACCGAATCGGTTTTGCACGGGTCAACCAAAAAGTGACCGCGCCCGAGCTACCGCGATCCGACCCGGACGAATCCCGGCAACCTGCTACCACTGCGGACACGCGGCATGCGAAGTGCAAAGTGCACCACTAGCGCCTCTACAGCCCACTGCCCCGCACCCGCACGCGCGCGCGCGCGCGCGTGTGCGTGTGCGTACGGTGCTTCGCACCGTATTGAGGTCTCTTGAATAGCCTCTTAAATGCTAGATGAATTAACTCTTCATCTTCCATTTGTACTTATTAAGTGTACAAATTCTTAACATTTTTCCAATGTGGGACTCAAAAGTTGCCCACCCCTTTTATAGCTTAGTGGTGACACTTAGCTTTGTACATTTTCCAATGTAGGACACTATCCCCTTTTATATTTGGGTTAGCTTCCCACCTCTTCCTCACACTTCCAATGTGGGACAAGATCTTAAGGATTTTACACCCAAAAAACTCTTACTCTCTTATTTTAAAAATCTCCAACAGAATATTCCATCAGATTATTACACACCAAAACATTAGAGATGCAAAAACAATAAAATGTTTCGTGAAAAAGCCACCGTATGAGTAAAATATCACAAAGTTCTTTAAGAAAAAATAGAGATAATTCCAACCATTTAATAAGAAAAACAAACAACAGTTATAGTCATCAAACGAAAACATGTAAACCTATCAATACTAAACTTTAAATTGATATCATATCTCAAACGGTACCTGAGATTAAAAAAAATCTGCAATGATACCTGAGATAAAAAAACATCGAATTAGTAATGAAACCCCAAATAAGCAGCACATATGTTCATATTTTGAGTTTCTATAGTTTTTCACATAAGAAGGACATTCAAATAAGCAAACCTAAAATTGAATTCTATAGAGAAATGTCATATACAGATTGTATATGAAATCTGTACAAAAATGTCATGTACTGAAATTTGTACTGGACATTTACAACTACATAGATTTCATATACATATTGTATATGAAATCTGTATAGAAATGTCATATACTGAAATTGAAACCTCAAATTGACGAATATCATACCTAGAAGTATATCAGGCCTAAAAGTAAAACCCCAAACTGAAATTGAAATATGTATATCAAAAATTGAAAAATGTATACACGGATATTAAAAATTGTGTAGAAAACCCCAAACTGAATGAATCAACCTAAGCTACCAAACTGATATACATGTATATCAGCTTTCATCGTTTCCTTCTTTGCTTGAATCTACCTGAGTACATAAAAGAAGCCAAATAAAAATGCATCAAGATTACATCACAACGTGTTGTGGAAGCTAATAAAAATAAAGAAAAACAAAGGACGATTGAGGGGAGAATAGAGATATCATACCCAAACCCTCCAATTTTTAAAAAGCACAAAGCTAAGAATTAGGGCTTCAAAATCCCTACTATCAAAACTTTGAAACAAAAAAAACATCCCAAAGAATACCTAAACAAATTCAAAAATAAAAATGACAAATGACAAATAGATGAGAGAAAAAGAGATCAGATAAAAGGTAGAGCCTATAGATAGAGATGTACCTCATGAGAGAGAGAGAGAGAGAGAGAGAGAGATAGAGAGAGAGAGAGAGAGAGAGAGAGAGAGAGAGAGAGAGAGAGAGAGAGAGAGATGAAACACAAAGAAAGCGTGTTCGATCTTGCTTCTCTTGGTGGTGGTGTCTCTCTTGTGAAGTTACTAATTCAACCCTTGTTTTGAATTAAAGTAAGAGAGGTAAATCAAATAGAAGTGAAGGAAAAGAGGGGGAAATAAAAAATTAGAGGGACAAAAGAGGAAAACACAATAAAATAATCTTTACCATTGGATTCTTGCATTGGTGGTTCAATCCTAACCTCTAATTAGCTTATCCAACTTATGGAATAGTGTGAGTTGATAAACACCAAATTTGTCAACTTTCGATCTGAGCCATGAGTTGGGAAGGACAAAAAATCCCTCCTCCTTTATTATATAGACTAGGGTGTACCCGTGCCGATGGCACGGTGATAAATTTGTTTGGAAATATTTTTAGTTATAGCATAACCATACCTGTGTCGATGGCCCGGTCATAAATTTATTCTGAAATATTTGTGGTTATAAAACACTCTAACTCCGATAAGTCAATTTTCTTTTAACATATATTTTAAATTGATTATAAAGTAATGAAGCATGGCATGCTGATAAACATCTCTAAAAATGATGATGTGCTTCAACTCCCTCCTCCTAAAATATGTAGATTTATGGTTTATTTAACCAATTTCGAATCAATGTGTTAATATTCCTTTCCTATGTAAAATATGAAGACTATTAAAAAAAATATAATACTCTACTTGTAATTATTTAATAAAAATACTAAACTTCCAATCATGTCATCGATACGGGTACACCCACTTAAATATGTTTAATGCGTAAAACAATACTAAAAATATCTTATAAAGATATTGGTATAATAACCCAAACAAATTTTTATTAGCTCTGACCCGTGTGATGCATTACGAAGTGCAACATGTTTTAATGTTAAAAATACAATTTTGAAAATATGATCAAACACATGATATTCTTAAAAATTAGCATGTGCTTACAAATGAAAGAGTAACGATTAGTTGCGCCAACCAACAAAAGTATCTGGATAGTTGTGCTATCCAACAACAATAGCTCAATAGTTAGTTGTGCTAACATGTGCCATTAGATTTTTCAAGTCAACTAAAGGAGTATAGGAGGAAAATCTAAAGGTAACATGTGTCATTAGCTTAATAGTTGTGCTTATATTAATCCAGCTAAAGGAGGAAAGTCTAAAGGTAACATGTGTCATTAGCTTAATAGTTGTGCTTATATTAGTCCAGCTAAAGGTGGCATAGGAATAACCTTTAGATTATTCAAATGTCCTCATTCAGAAAAAGTCATGTAGGGATGTACTTTTGTTGACTACAACATTTCCCCATATAACTATACCAGCTTTCTCTATATTAAGCTTCCTTAGACACAAAACATAAAGATATACATCTGAAACTGACACCTTGAACACTTCAAAAGTTACCTTAACAGATGTTTGCTACATATTTTTTAAAATAAAAAAATCATAATTTTTATGACAATAATCATTCAAAATGTGTAAAAATGCATACATCATCACTTCACCACAAAAATAACATCACTCAATGTATTGCCTATTGCACACCACAGAAAAAACATATTACATTTGTAAAAACAGATTTTTAAACATCAAAAGTTAAAACAGTTCTTATACAAAAATATTTTTTATTTTTAAAAACATTTTTTTATGGATGCAACTATTCCAACTCCATTTTTTTTATAGCTTTGTAAAATGACCACTAATTCCTTTGGCATCACAAATCACCATCTCTCCCTTCTAAAGAAATATGACACCCAAAATCTCTCCCTTTGGCATCACACGTCACCACAAAATCCTTTGACCACACACACACACACACACACACACACATATATATATATATATATATATATATATATATATATATATATATATATATATTTAATACATATAAATACAAATACGGCTTGATTAAAATGCGATGCAAAACAAAATTTTACCAAACAAAAACACGATTCAAATAAAATATAAAATGCAATCTTATTTTTTACCTAATACAAACACGATCCAATTAAAATCAACCCGGCACTAAATCTTTTTTTGTTACCAAAGAAAAACACGATGTAATCAAAACTATATGACATGAAATCTTAATTTTTTTATCTAATACATACATGACACGAAATATTTTTTCTTTTTTTTACAAAACACAAAAATGATCCAATTAAAATACGACACAAAATATATTTGTGTTTTGTAAAAAAAATAAAAATTCATTTCATGTTGCTTTAATTTGAATCATGTTTGTACTTGATAAAAAAATAGATATATGGTTCTTGAATTTTTAAACAAAAAAAATTATTCTTTCAACTAACACGAACATGACCCAAAAGTGACACGGCACAACACGAAATCTTATCGTCTTCTTTTTTTTATCTAAAACGAACACGGTTTAATTACATTGGACGTGTCTATTTATGTTTAATTTAGTGAGAAATTTTAAGAAATCGTGTTATTTGAGGGTGAAGTGAATACTTGTTGTCCATTTACCCATGAACAATTAAAATTCTGCTCCACTACTTTGTGAGATTAAAAACCATTTTCTGCTACTTGAAAGAGTTTGTGCCATTGTTGGAAGCTCTTAAATATATATTAGAGGGTGGAGTACTTGTTGCCACGTGATGAGTAGCAGAAAACAAATTTCTTGCAATGGAATCACAATGAACTAAATCTACAAATCATGAAATCAAGAACACGGGTCTATTTTATTAAACATAAAACGATTTTTAAAGAAAAAATAGATCAATACCAAACATGTAACAATACAGATCTTATTAGAACAACACAACATTTCAGAGGTTTTGATTAATAAAAAACAGAACAAAAAAAGTGTAGATCATTTTTTGCGAAAACATGGCTGAAAAAACAAAAGGAAAAAAACATTTTTTTTGAAAAAAAAATTACTCAGATTACAATCAAGAACACGGGTCTCTTTTATTAAACATAAATCGGTTTTTAAAGAAAAAATAGATCAATACAAAAAAAAATACAGAGCCTCACCTTCGTAGTCATCACCTCACACCAGCTGTCGACAAAGTGAAAACACGGGGGGGGGGGGGGGGGATTAAGGTGCAAAATCTCTTGAAAGGGATAACGACATAAATAAAAAAGGGAATCAGAAAACATTATTCAACACACAAGCGAGCTCCGTTCTTGGCGGAGCTGGACCACACGATCTCCGTTCGCTATGGCCCCCGAAGATGGCCTCATCACTGGAGAACCCGCCAGTGATTGCCAATGGTATCAGATGCTACCCATCTGCAGATGAAACAACACAAAATAAGCGGAGGGGCCAGATGAAACAACCTTAGATGTTACCCATCTGCAGATGGAAACCCAGAATGTAAGAAGTTAAAGCAAAATCAAAGCAGTTAACCATCTACAGTAAAAGGAAAGTAGTAAAGAAAAAACTAAACCCATACCGAGTTCAGATGTAGACTAAACCAAGTTCTTTGTTTTCGTTAATAAAACTAAACCCAGTGCGAATGAGAGAAGCGTCAACACTTTGAGAAGAGGTTAAGGGTGGGTTTTTTCTTGAACACAAAGTGGGTTTATTTTTGTGAAGCAGTAATGTCCAATAGTGAGAGTCATACCAGATCATAAAAAACGTTCATCTTTTTTATTTTTGCCTTCATCTTCAGATGGTGGTTTCTTCTTCCATGTGAAGACCAATGTTCTTAACTCATTGTTTTATTGGAAAGTGAATACATAGAGCCTTGTGCTTTTCAGTGGGTACAAATGGTGTGGCACAAACGATTGTGTGCAACAGTGGATAAAGATCTAGAGCCTTGTGCTTTTTAGTGGGGTACAAATGGAGCGGCACAAACGATTGTGTGCAACAGTGGATAAAGTTCTGATTTTGAGTGGCTACAAACGATCTTAGAGAGAAACGAAGAATTAATCGTAGCCGTGAGTTGATAAACACCAAATTTGTCAACTTTCGATATGAGCCATCAGTTGGGAAGGACAAAGATCCCTCATCTTTTATTATATAGACTAGGGTGTACCCGTGCCGATGGCACGGTAATAAATTTGTTTGGAAATATTTTTAGTTATAGCACAACCATACCTGTGTCGATGGCCCGGTCATAAATTTATTATGAAATATTTGTGGTTATAAAACACTCTCACACCGATAAGTCAATTTTCTTTTAACATATATTTTAAATTGATTATAAAGTAATGAAGCATGGCATGCTGATAAACATCTCTAAAAATGATGATGTGCTTCAACTCCCTCCTCCTAAAATATGTAGATTTATGGTTTATTTAACCAATTTCGAATCAATGTGTTAATATTCCTTTCCTATGTAAAATTTGATGACTATTAAAAAAAATATAATACTCTACTTGTAATTATTTAATAAAAATACTAAACTTCTAACCGTGTCATCGATACGGGTACACCCACTTAAATATGTTTAATGCGTAAAACAATACTAAAAATATCTTATAAAGATATTGGTATAATAACCCAAACAAATTTTTATTAGCTCTGACCCGTGTGATGCATTACGAAGTGAAACATGTTTTAATGTTAAAAATACAATTTTGAAAATATGATCAAACACATGATATTCTTAAAAATTAGCATGTGCTTACAAATGAAAGAGTAACGATTAGTTGCGCCAACCAACAAAAGTATCTTGATAGTTGCGCTATCCAACAACAATAGCTCAATAGTTAGTTGTGCTAACATGTGCCATTAGATTTTTCAGGTCAACTAAAGGAGTATAGGAGGAAAATCTAATGATAACATGTGTCATTAGCTTAATAGTTGTGCTTATATTAATCCAGCTAAAGGAGGAAAATCTAAAGGTAACATGTGTCATTAGCTTAATAGTTGTGCTTATATTAGTCCAGCTAAAGGTGGCATAGGAATAACCTTTAGATTATTCAAATGTCCTCATTCAAAAAAAGTCATGTAGGGATGTACTTTTGTTGACTACAACATTTCCCCATATAACTTTACCAGCTTTCTCTATATTAAGCTTCCTTCGACACAAAACATAAAGATATACATCTGAAACTGACACCTTGAACTCTTCAAAAGTTACCTTAACAGATGTTTGCTACATATTTTTTAAAATAAAAAAATCATAATTTTTATGACAATAATCATTCAAAATGTGTAAAAATGCATACATCATCACTTCACCACAAAAATAACATCACTCAATGTATTGCCTATTGCACACCACAGAAAAAACATATTACATTTGTAAAAACAGATTTTTAAACATCAAAAGTTAAAACAGTTCTTATACAAAAATATTTTTTATTTTTTAAAAACATTTTTTTATGGATGCAACTATTTCCACTCCATCACTCCATTTATTTTTCCAAGCTTTGTAAAATGATCACTAATTCCTTTGGCATCACACATCACCATCTCTCCCTTGTAAAGCAATATGACACCCAAAATCTCTCGCTTTGGCATCACACGTCACCACAAAATCCTTTGACCACACACGTATATATATATATATATATATATATATATATATTTAATACATATAAATACAAATACGGCTTGATTAAAATGCGATGCAAAACAAAATTTTACCAAACAAAAACACGATTCAAATAAAATATAAAACGCAATCTTATTTTTTACCTAATACAAACACGATCCAATTAAAATCAACCCGGCACTAAATCTTTTTTTGTTACCAAAGAAAAACACGATGTAATCAAAACTATACGACATGAAATCTTAATTTTTTTATCTAATACATACATGACACGAAATATTTTTTCTTTTTTTTACAAAACACAAAAATGATCCAATTAAAATACGACACAAAATATATTTGTGTTTTGTAAAAAAAATAAAAATTCATTTCATGTTGCTTTAATTTGAATCATGTTTGTACTTGATAAAAAAATAGATATATGGTTCTTGAATTTTTAAACAAAAAAAATTATTCTTTCAACTAACACGAACATGACCCAAAAGTGACACGGCACAACACGAAATCTTATCTTCTTATTTTTTTATCTAAAACGAACACGGTTTAATTACATTGGACGTGTCTATTTATGTTTAATTTAGTGAGAAATTTTAAGAAATCGTGTTATTTGAGGGTGAAGTGAATACTTGTTGTCCATTTACCCATGACCAATTAAAATTCTGCTCCACTACTTTGTGAGATTAAAAACCATTTTCTGCTACTTGAAAGAGTTGGTGCCATTGTTGGAAGCTCTTAAATATATATTAGAGGGTGGAGTACTTGTTGCCACGTGATGAGTAGCAGAAAACAAATTTCTTGCAATGGAATCACAATGAACTAAATCTACAAATCATGAAATCAAGAACACGGGTCTATTTTATTAAACATAAAACGATTTTTAAAGAAAAAATAGATCAATACCAAACATGTAACAATACAGATCTTATTAGAACAACACAACATTTCAGAGGTTTTGATTAATAAAAAACAGAACAAAAAAAGTGTAGATCATTTTTTGCGAAAACATGGCTGAAAAAACAAAAAGAAAAAAACTTTTTTTTGAAAACAAAATTACTCAGATTACAATCAAGAACACGGGTCTCTTTTATTAAACATAAATCGGTTTTTAAAGAAAAAATAGATCAATACAAAAAAAAATACAGAGCCTCACCTTCGTAGTCATCACCTCACACCAGCTGTCGACGAAGTGAAAACACGGGGGGGGGGGGGCTTAAGGTGCAAAATCTCTTGAAAGGGATAACGACATAAATAAAAAAGGGAATCAGAAAACATTATTCAATACACAAGCGAGCTCCGTTCTTGGCGGAGCTGGACCACGCGATCTCCGTTCGCTATGGCCCCCGAAGATGGCATCATCACTGGAGAACCCGCCAGGGATTGCCAATGGTATCAGATGCTACCCATCTGCAGATGAAACAACACAAAATAAGCGGAGAGGCCAGATGAAACAACCTTAGATGTTACCCATCTGCAGATGGAAACCCAGAATGTAAGAAGTTAAAGCAAAATCAAAGGAGTTAACCATCTACAGTAAAAGGAAAGTAGTAAGGAAAAAACTAAACCCATACCGAGTTCAGATGTAGACTAAACCAAGTTCTTTGTTTTCGTTAATAAAACTAAACCCAGAGCGAATGAGAGAAGCGTCAACACTTTGAGAAGAGGTTAAGGGCGGGTTTTTTCTTGAACACAAAGTGGGTTTATTTCTGTGAAGCAGTAATATCCAATAGTGAGAGTCATACCAGATCATAAAAAACGTTCATCTTTTTTATTTTTCCCTTCATCTTCAGATGGTGGTTTCTTCTTCCATGTGAAGACCAATGTGCTTAACTCATTTTTTTATTGGAAAGTGAATACGTAGAACCTTGTGCTTTTCAGTGGGTACAAATGGAGTGGCACAAACGATTGTGTGCAACGGTGGATAAAGATCTAGAGCCTTGTGCTTTTCAGTGGGTACAAATGGAGCGGCACAAACGATTGTGTGCAACAGTGGATAAAGTTCTGATTTTGAGTGGCTACAAACGATCTTAGAGAGAAACGAAGAATTAATCATAGCCGTGAGTTGATAAACACCAAATTTGTCAACTTTCGATCTGAGCCATCAGTTGGGAAGGACAAAAAATCCCTCCTCCTTTATTATATAGATGTGTGTGTGTGTGTGTGTGTGTTAATTGGTCGTATTGAGTCATGTTTGTATTAATTTTTATTTTATTCAGGTTATATTGAATTTGTGTCTAAACGGGTGACTTTTTTATCGTTTGAATAATCATATCAAAATCTGACCCGTTATGTTATCATGTCGTGTTCCCTCGTTAATACTCATTAAGATAATGAATTATTTTGAATTATATACAAGTTGACATATTATCTCATTTTTTAACCAAAATAGACCCATTGATTCATTGGCATTACTAAATCACTCATTTGGTAAAATTCATTATGATTAAATTAACATTATGCTACATAAATTATTTATAAGTTCCAAAAGTATATCTTATTTACTGAAATTGATGGGTCATAACGGGTGAAGGGGATTAATGCTAATCCGACCCGTGCCTTATCGGGTTGGTACTGATAAGACCCAAACCCATTAAGGATCCACCCATTAACTTATAACTTCGTGTCGATTTATGTCATGTTATCGTATCGTGCCTCATTTTGTCAACTCTAATTGGATGTAAAGTACAACCTTCACCCTTCATTATTTAATTTCTATTTTTTCTTTTCCTATTCATAATGATATAAGGGGGGAACACATTTGGAACCTCACCACCTTTTGTGATGACTTGCGGAATATTTGAGTGAATTGTGTTTTGCTCAAGGTATTCATCAATGACATGAGAATATCTATTTTATAGCATCAACTTGTGTTATCAAAGTATGTCTTTATAGCATTATCATTTTTTTATTATGTGATAGTGTGACAAATGCTAAGAGAAGATGAAATGATATGCAAATTGTGATATTAGATTGGTCAACAATAATGTGAGGGAGTTTGACAAATAAATCATATTTATATTAAATATTTTTTCATTGGTTTTATCAAAATATTCTTTCAAAAGGTCATATTCATATAGGGATGTCAATTATTTTCGAAGTTTCGAATTTTTCGACTTTGGGCCATTTTAATTTTTTCGATCCAAAATTTTCAATTTTTCGAAAAAAATTGGAAAGGAATTGGAAATCAAATATAAATTTTGAGTTTTCGAATTTTCAAAATAATAATATTTGTATTTAGTAAATATTCACTATATCTTTTCTAATAAACTATGTTAGACCAAAATTATTTTTTATGGGACCTATTGAATCAAAAAAATATATATAGAACCTATTTAATTACATAGTTAGTAAATTGGACCCTTTAGTAAAAAACCATATTATTATTATTTTACTTCACTGATATTCTTTTTTAGCATTGATACAAGTTTTAATTTATCCAGACTTTCGTAATTTTTTTCAACATAATGTTAACAACGACAAAAATATGATAACCCACCTGCCTATTCTAATACCGGGTGGGCAATCATCTACTAAAATAAATTAGGAATCTCAATATGGTTCATTCTCAGTATTGCTGTCGCAATCCTAATATAATATAAATAATATGAATAAAACCATACAATTGAAAATAAATGAATAATCCTCATGTATCAGTAGATAAAAAGAGTGAATAAATAAAACATCGGTCACTAAATAAAACATCCACATTAACTAAATAAATAAACTAAAGTTGAAATATAAATGTCTCATAGTAATATAAAAATCTATCCATCTACGGGGGACACGCCCAAAACTGAAACTGAAATGACTGATCATATCTAGATAAAATAGACTGAGGTGTCTAATCAAAGATGTAGCATCCACAACTACTACATGGCAAGAATCAATCTATCCCTGTGGTTCCCGCTGCTGTCGTTGCATACCTGGGGTATAGAAAGAAAAAAAAAAGTAAAAGCCTGTAAAGTAGAAAATATTTTCCAAGTAGATAATTGTTTTAAATCGATTAAAACAGTAGTGTATTACTTTCATAAATGACCAATCACACTCACTTGAGATAAAACTCACCTCGTAACTATACAGCGTACCTAACGTGTTCATTTACTTATCCCAATTAAACTACTCGGTCTAACTGGGACATATAATCGCTATTTAAGTCCATTCTCGCTAATACCCTCTATTAACTAAGTAATACTACCTTCTCTAGGTATATGTTTATGAATAATATTATTGTGACACACTTGCAATAAATAAATAATCACGTAATAAACATAACATAGCTACACCAGTGCTATAAATAGATATATGGACTATATCGTATAATATACATCACTGGTTATATACGTATAACTGTATCCCCAGGGCTTGGACCTCGCAGATACATCCTTCACGCATTGTCCAGTTCCATGCATCACGCCTCGCACCGAGCCACTGGGTCAGAATATCACCATTGATCCGAAACGTAAACACATACAACGGAGGTGGTCATAGATATACATCCGAGGATCGTTTCCATACCACATCGCCCCTAACCTCACTTAGAACCAATAACTATCCTCACACACAGGTAGTGGCCATGAACCAGTAATATAACCTGGGGAATCAAGCCAACACCTACTGATCAACGCTAGGGTAGACAACCTACTAAACATAACCTTGTACGATAGCACTCACGAGTATGTATACTTAATAAAAAAATAGCATACACGCATACATTTTTTTAAGAAAGAGGGATAGGACCTGTTGATACTAAAAATTATCCATCTACATGGACCAATCGGATACTGACACGTGCTATATAGTGGAAGGTTAATCCTAGTTAGAAAGGACAAAATGCTGACCTATTGAGGGATGCCGACCATCCTGTCAATGAAGCCCAACCAACACCAAGAAGGCCAGCCAACAATCACACTAAAACGCCAATAGTTGTATACATAAATGATCGTACAGATGTAAATGTCTACGTTACAAAAACATTGCATCCTTTGATATTCCAACAGTTGTACACAACCTGGGGGCTATAAATACATTGTAAACCCTACATCTAAGGGGGACGAGACAAGAGGTAATTGAACAAGCTCAAAGCAATACACAACAGTGGACGTAAGCTCTCCCTTTAAGACGAACCACTTTAAAAATATTTTGTCTCATTTACTTATACACATCCATGATTAATTAATTAGCTTAGTCTAGATTTTTGCATCAACACATTGACGCCACCTATGGGAATTATATTTCTAATCGATCCCACTCATTCAAACATCTAGATGGTTGATATTCCTGAATCAATTCTTAGGAACGAGGGCATTCCACATGTACCTTTCGTTCCTCCATCTGTAAATGATTTAACTAAAATTATGGGCAGTCTTGTAAGAGGCTAAGAGGCTATGCAATATACCATCTAGAAACTTCCACAAAATCATCAAGCCAGTGCACCTGCTTTATCTGCCCAACGAAATATGCCACCACCCCCACTAAGAGGTGGTTGGCGTAGACAATCAATGACGACAAGGGATGTCTCCTACCATCCAAGGTCAAATTCATTGCTCAGGACATCAATCACTTTCCCCACGTAATCTTATTCTCCAAAGAGGCCAAGTGCCTTCGACATCTTAAGTCATGCTTCTCCCTTTAATCATTTGGGTCCCAGGGGAAACATAAATGTTCCTAGGGTAATGTTAGGTAACACCCAATGACCATATGATCAAAGGGAAAGCACTTCCCAATCTAGATCAAATACTTGACGAACTACTGCTCGGACCGAGCAACAACTTCAGGAAGAAATCTCAGCAAATAAAAGGTTGCAACACATAGATCAGATGCTGCCAATGATGCATTGAAAGGATCCATACAGAGATTGGAAAATGAATTAGGAGAAATGGATAATGCCAAAAACCCACTACAAAGAACCTTTGTAAAAGGGGCTCCGTTTGTGTAGGTAATTGTGGATTTCCCCACTCCATCAAAGTTCAAGGCTCCAGTAGTAACACCCAAATATGATGGAAAAACTGATCCAGTTATACACATAGAACAATATCAAGTGGCTGCTGAAATTTATGTCATCCCCGATGAAATGAGGTGTAGAGCATTTTCTGGAACCATTACTGGATCTGCCCAAATCTAGTTTAATAGTCTTCCTCGGGGATAAATTTCTAGCTTCAACCAACTGGCCGAGATATTCATTAACAACTACTACTTTGGATCAAAACATGTAAAAAGGGTGGCACACTTGCTTAGTGTGAGACAGAAAGAAGGAGAGAGCACCAGAGATTATATCACTCGTTTTAATAATGAGAAACTGAAAGTTATGGATTATGAAGAAAAGACTACAATAACTGCCCTTATGAGTGGACTGATCCCTTAAAACTGTATTACACTCTTGCCAAAGACCCTCCGAAGATAATGGCAGAATTAATGGCTAAAAGAAAAGATCATAAATGTCGAGGAAGCAATGGCAGCCAAGCGTAGCTCGAGAATAATAGTTGATGGCAAAAATGATAATAAATATCATAAAGACCCCAAAGAATGTAGAGAACACAGGGAGTCAAAATAAAAAGGAGTTTTGGAGAGACTCAAGAAGTACAACAGTTATACTCCGTTAACCATGGGAATTCACTATGTTTTGGAAAAAATCAAGCAACTACATTGGCTTAATAAGTTGAGATGTTCCCCTACCAAGAGGGATAAGACTAAGTAATGTGAATTCCATAGGGATCACGATCACACGACGGAGCGGTGCATAGCTCTTTAAAATGAGATTGAAACTCTTATATGATGGGAAAAGCTTAATCATTGTATTGATCGACAGAACAACGAAGGAGCTCGACATAGATCAAAATCTCCTTGCAAGCCCAAAGAGGAGAAGAAAAGAACTTGTGAAGATTACCAGGATGATAATCCCGATCTCCCTAAAAATCCTCAGCAATTGAAATGTGAGGTGTTATGTATCAGTTTTGGTTCTTTTGATTGCCAAATGATTATAGGTGGAGATGCAGGAGGAGGAGATCATAAATCATAGCAAAAAGCATACCTTATTGAGGCAAAAGCTTGCTCGTATATAAAGAGGGTCAAACTTGCTGAGGAAGATTAAACAAGGAAGGTAATAAAGACAAAATGATAATTGGTTTCTCTAAAAATGATCTTTCAGGGGCATTGTACCCTCATGATGAGCCACTAATAATCAAATTTAGAAAGGAAGAAATTATTATTTCTAGAGTGCTAGTAGATAATGCAAGCTCAGGGGATATCATGTTTTATCCTTATTTTAGCAACTTTGATTTTAAACTTAGCCAATTATATCCCTATCATCGACCACTAATAAGCTTTGCAGGTGAGAAAGTCTTCCCTTTAGGAACTATTAAGATGGAGGTGATGATCGGCACATGGCCAGCCAGCCGAATAGAGAAGATCCATTTCTTTGTAATGGATAAAAACGACCATTAAACTTATAATATAATCATAGGAAGAGTAGGGTTAAAGAAGTTTGAGGCAGTACCTTCCACTGTCGATCAACGTTTAAAATTCCCTACTAACTTTGGTGTGGGAGTTGTGAAAGGTGATGAGAAAGTATCTCGGGAGTGATACTACTCTTCTGTCGAGCAAGAAGACTTGGAAGAAATAAAGAAGAAAACCACTACTTACCAAGTGGATACCTCTGAACCTGATAAAGAATCTGAGGTTGAAACCTTAGACCTAAGGGAGGAAACAGAGCTGGTAAAGGGAAAGATTGTGGAAGAAATTGAAAGAATTGTGCTAGACAATGGCAAACTAGAGTGCACCATTCAGATAGGGACAACGCTGGATCCTATTCTTAAATAGGAACGGGTAAGCTTCCTTAGATACAAAAAGCATGTGTTTTCCTGGAGTCATAAAGATATGCCTGGGATATATCCCGATTTCCTTTTCCATGAGCTGAATTTAAATAAAGAAGTTAAACTAGTAAAGCAAAAACGAAGAGTGTTCAGCGCCGAGAAAAACCAAGCCATACAGGAAGAAGTAGAAAAGCTTCAGAAGGTATCTTTTATTGATGAGGTGAAATATCTAGATTGGTTAGCCAATGTAGTTAAGGTAAAAAAGAAGAACAACAAGTGGAGAATGTGTGTAGATTTCACATATCTAAATAAAGCATGCCCAAAGGATCACTTTCCTTTGCCCCGAATAAATCAACTCGTGGATGCTACATCAGGACATGGGCTACTCAGTTTTATAGATGCTTATTCTCGTTATAACTAGTTAAAAATGAAGCCTGAAGATAGGAAAATCACTTCTTTCATCACTCTTCGAGGAACATACTGTTATAATGTTATGCCTTTTAGTTTGAAAAATACAGGTGCTACGTATCAAAGGCTAGTCAATAAGGTGTTCGAGGAGCAAATAAGCAAGAATATGGAAGTCTACGTGGATGATATGCTTATAAAGAGCAAAAAGGCGTCTGATCATATTGCCTACCTTAGCTAGACTTTTGATCAACTTGAGAAGCTCCAGATGAGGATGAACCCGACCAAGTGCCTTTTTAGAGTAAAAGAAGGAATGTTTCTCGGGTACATAGTAAATCAAAGGGGAATTAAAGGAAATCAAGCCTATTTTTATACTAACAAATAGGGTCTTATTTTCAAAATAGGCAAAATTTCACAAAAATTTAGGTCGTAAGGTGACTCAAAATTTTGAAAGAGTTTCGCATTGGAAATGATGAACTAGGTATAAGTGTATTAGGGTAGAGTCCTGTATAAGGTTGATGCAATTTGTGAGTTATTGAAAAGATTCCCCCATTTGGTAAGACTCGGAAAGACTTCCATAATATACATCTTGCTTATAAGGACAGTCATTTATTAGTACATGTGGATATATCATTTGATATACATGCGTTTTTTATGAATTATCTCACTATATACATCAAGGAGATAGTACGTGTGAGAGAGAATTCAATATCATCGATGTACATAAATGATTTCTTTACTATATACCTCCTATAGTGAGTTCGGTCAAGTAGTATGTTGTGGGAGAAATCGTTCGATATACTCCGAAAGTACTAGGCCAATGGAAGGTGGAAATCACATTACCTAGGTTAACCGCGCCCCGCTAGATTGGCACCCATCACCCCCTTCAGTACTGGACACATTTTTTGTTAATATTACAATGCTCAAGTCACGTACTGTGCAAGAATGTATAAGTGTTAATTAATATGTTATGAGTAGTTCTATACGTGCTAAATAAGATAAATACAACCACTATGAGGGAGAGCATAAAATATACAAATACTATGGGATAAGGGGGATAAACATGAAGAGTAACACTAGCGAGTATGTACAGAGAGCATGGAGACTACTCAAAGCATGGTGATAAATACAAGATATGAGACAGTGAATATACACGAGTAAGTACAAAAATTATAAAAAGTGAGAGAGTAACATGTGGATACGTGTGAGTGAAGAAAGTAAGCGGATATATACAAGTGAGAGAAATGTTGAAATGTATGCTAGTTTGACTAAACGTGAATATCTAAAAGGGGTGTGTGAAACAAGTGAGTAAACGTCAAGCTATATACAAATGGAAAGAATGTAAGAGTGTGTTCTAATGTGACCAAGCATAGTGATTATATACAAGTGAGTAAAGGATAAACATAGTGATTATATACAAGTAAGTAAAGAATGAAACATGGTGACTATATACAAGTGAGTAGAGGGTGAAACATGTGTTAAGAAGATGAAATATAAATGTGATGGGCAAAGAGCATGGTAGAGAGAATGGTATAAACATCATGATATGAATAAGGCATATATACAACATGTAAGTGTGATAGTAAGAAGAACATACAAGTGGAGGCATATGTACACATGTAGAAAAGTTAAGAGAGGAAAGCAAAGGAAATAAAATCCACGTGAAATAGAGTATAGCCCTCTGAAAATGTCCCCAGTGAAGTCTCCACTATGGCCACCAGGGTCGAATTCCTTCGATGTGGGTCGGCCCTAAAATTAGAAGGGAGAGAAAACCAGATAAATCTCTCTCTCCACACGTGCCAGATTCAAGGAAAATGACTTATCTTCCCACCAATCGCGTTGATCTTTACGAGATTCCACAGATATAAATCGATCGTCGTCAAGGAAGAGAAAATATATAAACGGAATAGCCAACCTATTTTGCTTAAAATAGCCAAAAGAATGTTGCCATTCTGAGAGAACAGTATCAAAACACATACTGATGCATACGAAACCAAATAAATCGGGGGTCTGGTGATTAAGTTACGAAATGGGAAGGTGTTAGGCACCCATTTCACCATTTTGGTCTCTCATGGACTATGATAATGTTCTTCTTTTCTTTAAAATATGATACGTGTGTACATGTGCGTGACCTGAATAATAGGAGAAATAAATAATCCGACTCACATCATGGGAAAGATGAAGCAGAATCATTTAAAGAAATGGGGAAACGAAAAACATAAAAATATGATGTGAGTGCCTGTCAAATAACAAATCACTATGATGAAGTGAATGTCTATATATAGCGGATCACAAATACGTAGGATTACGCATATTTGTAATACAACTAAATTCAAGAAAACATAAAATGACTAAATGAGAAAATAAGACTCGAATCCCAAAATTAGCTTGGGACACCTATAAAGACAAGAGGCGTCAAATTCCAAGTAGTTTGAAAGTGAAAGGTAGGGTTTTAAGACATAAATCCTAAATTAAACTTCCTTTAGTTTTTCTTAGAAAATTTGCATAAGTGTAAGAAGTTTAGAAAATGAGGAAATTATAGTTTATGACTTATAGGAAAACCCTCTTTTTTTGGCTTTTTTATATTTTATGAAAATAAGTTTTATCTGTACTAAATACTAAAACTTGGGATTATTTTTGAAGTGAAGAAATGAAATAAAAGATATATCAAAAGTGGAAAGAAAAGTAAATAACTAAGACTAATTAAATGAGTTGCAAAAAGGGAAGAATAGACCTTCTATAGGACCTTAATTCCGATTTGGTATTAGTAGAGGTTGATTTTTAGGTGGTTAGATGATGATAAGGTAGGAGTAGAAAGTGGAATGAAAGATAGATGAGAGTGATGTAATAAAATAGAGAGAATTTTTGGAAAAATGGAATTTTAGCGCACTGATTTGGAGAAGAATGTTCTGACTTCCAGAAAAGGACCCTTGGGAATGTGGTCATGGTCTCCTTAAATAGTAAAAAATTTTGATTTCAGGGGGATTCCAAATAGCGTAGCCCCTGGCATTCCGATCAGCATACCACTGCCTTACTAGTGAAGAAACGTACACCCTATCGATAGGCAGAGGATTTGAGGTGACTATAGGCAGTCAGGAACGGACTTTTTATAACAAATGGGCATAAAATGCAAATATTAAGTTTAAATCATGCACGGGTGGGACCATTGAAAAGTTTATATATAGCCCTGCAAGAATCCATTGAGCCACTCCCGAGCGTAAGAGTTGGCCAAAGTCAAACGGGGCTCAGAAACATCCGACGACATCTAGACATGGGTTCTCGGAGTAAAAAGGAAAGTACACGCAAATTGTGAGGCCAATTAATGTAGGGTATGGATCATTAGAAAAGGAATTCTAAGCCCTACGAGGGTGCAATAACCTTCTCTCAGGCTGAAGAATTGACCGAGTTCAAAAGAGACTCGAAATTACCTGGTGGGCTCCCGACCCAGGTTTAGAGTAAAAAGGTGAGTACACACGAATCGTGAGGTCGATTCGTGCACAATATGGGCAATTGGAAGGGGAATTAAGAGCCCGGTGAGAGTTCAATGAGGTTTGCTCAGTTTGAAGAAATAACCAAGGCCGAACGGGGCTCGAAAACACTCGACAGACTCTATATTAGGGTTTTAAGTAAAAAGGTGAGTACACGTGAACCGCGATGCCAATTCACGCACGATATGGACCTTTGGAAATGGGGATGAGAGTCCAATTCGGGTTTAATAGTATTTTCTTGCATTGGAGAGTTGATCGAGGTCACACGGGGCTCAAAAGTGCCTGGTGGTCTATAAAGTAGGGTTTAGATTAAGACCTAGGATATTATAGTGCGGAAGGAGTGTTAGGGACCTAAGGAGGTATTTAAGCGGTACCAAAAAGGGATGTCTACACATATAATATGACAAAGTTAGTGAATTAACATTAAAAGAACATAATAATAAAATCTTATATGAAATCCAAACGATTAATATAATTATTGAGATTTTGATACCCGTTAAGACCCCCAAATGACCATCTTCAGCTCTACGGGTACGTTACTCCAATCTACCTACATGGGACCAATTATTGATTTTAGCAACTCTAACACCATCATCTATAGACTAATCTTAGTTTTTGCTATGCTCCAATAATTTTGAAACTTGATGGGCTTATTTTTAGATGATCCCTCGTCACCCTCGCTATTTCTCGGGAACTGATGTCCTTGTGAAGACATATATTTCAAAAAATATGCTTTAGTAGAATAATATATATAACATAAATAAAATAGAAATTCTTAAGTTTAGGGTATAAGAATCAAATGAAAATACTCACATGGTTGTTTAATATAACAACCAACATTAGAGTTAACGAATAATTAATTAATGTTTGAGATTATTTCAAACTAGATATTCCGAATTACAAATTAAAATCCTCAAATACATTTTACAACAGGAATAACTCTACTCATGTAAAGTATCTAGAAAATTTTCAAGTTTCAGTTGTCATCCAAAATGGATTGAGATTCGATAGAATAAGCTCGATCATCCATGCTACTGGTTAGACACTTTGGCATGTATAAAATGACTGACCACGGTTCATTTTTTATATACTCTAAGTAAAATACTTGCTTGAGATTTTCAAAAGCACAACTGAACAAATCATCATTTGTATTCTCCTTGCTCTTTATCTTGAATAAGGCTACGATTATCAAATTGGTACGCGAATTAAATTTACAAGCAATTTTGTCCATAACTCTTACTCAATCACAGTAAAACAAAATATCTTTGAAATATATAGTCTAATTCAAATATATTTTGAATTACACCATAGTATGCCAATTATGATTTAATGAGGTTTTTTGTCTTTGGCACTCACCCTAAAATACATAAGAGCCTTATATGAAATGTTAGAATTTTGTAAACAATATATTTTTCTCGTACAACCTTAATGAGAATATATAACCATTCATACGATACTTCTTATAATCATGTACCACGAAATTGGGGCCGATGGAGAGAAGAGAAAGCATTGATGTGGCATCACTCATCTTCAACAACTAAAATTATGGATTACATAAGTTAATTAGATAAGTTATAAAGCTTGTAATGATTTATTATTTCATAAGGGGCATTTGACATCATAATTACCTCCTATGATACCAAAATTTTGAATTCACTATCTAAATGTGAAAATTGTCTTTCATTTCTTATTGTGACCGAGTGCATTCAATTTTCTACATTGAATGAAAAAGTTTATCAAGGAGGTAATCAAGTATAAAAGATTACAATACAAACTTACTCTCTCTATTTGCCAGCATCTTCTTGGGTTTCAAGCATATAAAAATCACTTGCTCATATTATAAACTTGCCATTTAACTCATTTGACCATGACTTGACCACCCTCATTAGAGAACTCATCTCCATCATCTATACTATTAGGTTTGGTAATATATTTTACTAGAGAAAACGGATGCCTCCGTAGTAATGTATTTATCTGTAATGGACCCTTCAATATACCTTGTATCCTTAACATAATCTTTAAAAACATTCATCAACCTTTTAAATGGGTACATCCATTGATATCTTATTGGTCCACAAAGAAGTTTCGTATCGTATAAGTGCACCACCAAGTGAACATTTACGTAGAAGAATGATGAAGGGAAGTATTTCTCTAACACATAAGTTGCTTCAGATATATTTGCTTTTGCAACCATGATGTACTTTGGTTGAATGCTTTTTCACACAAAAGTTTATATCAAAGGATAATATTCATAATTTCCCTCCACAAATCATTATGCTTAGATAAATAGTGTTTAAACAACAAAGGGACCAGTTCCTTGATCACATGCCAATCGTGAGACTTGCACTTTTGTAGATCATTTGTGATATAAATAACAATCCTTTGTATATTTGATTAAAAATTAGAGGGAACTTTCAAATTATGTAGTGTGTGTAAAAGTACCTTTTTGTCTTTGATCGTCAAAGTATATGCCCCAAGGGGAATTATATTCCTCCCACAACTGTCTTTTTTCAATCGTAATTACGACATAATTTTCAACATTTTAAGATCACGTCATTCCTTTTTTTCCATCCTTCAAATGACCTCCACCTAGGCATGTCCTCACAAGATGTTTGATGATGATCTTATCACCATGCATTTTATCTAATACATGGCACATGGGTTTACCCTTCAAATAAGGTAAGTCAAGTAATAGGACCTCCTAGACCACGCCTTCCTTTTCTCGGCTTCATTCTTATCAAGGGTCTTTTTATACTTGACATTATTTAATTTATTATTCTTCCCCAGAACATTATCTCCGTATTTGGAAGACCTAACGTCAATTTCAAAGACTGGAAGATTTGTTTGAGGTAACCTATATTTGACCCGACCCGACAAAAAATTAAAACCTCTATCAAATCTAAACCTGTGATTGATATGCAAGAAACTCCTATGAGAATTATACGTAATTTTTTCTTTATACTTGAGATGTTGAGATCTACTTTTCTCTCTAGAAATGGAACACCCAAAGTAACGGTGACCATTACATCCCTATTAAGTCCCATAAGTTGGGAAATTATGAATTTCCTAGATTAACGTAGTTTTTAATGTGAACTCATCCTCTTTTCTAGAGTCAAATGCTTTCACACCTGCTACCCATAACTCATTCAATTATTCTAACAAAGGTGCAAGTATACATCAATGTTTTCACTTGGAGCCTTTGGCCTGAGTATCAACAAAGACAACATTGAAAGTTCTTATCTCATGAACAATAAATGAGGGGGATTTAGGGGTGATAAGTTCACCAGCACACACTTTGATTGGTTTCTTAGATTGCCAAATGGATTGATCCTATATTTTTATATTTCCAAACGAATATTTCACTATTCATTGGAAAAATATAGGTAATTAAATTTTTTTCTTTTCCAAATATTTGAGTCAATAGGATAATGTATGAGATTATCCCATACTTCTGCCTTAGCATCACAAGTCATTATCTCCGTTATCCATGATATTGTGAAATATATCTTCAATCGAAGAATAATGGGGAAATATGTCAATACTTTTTTGGAACTTTTAAAAGTGCTTCTCTCTCATCATTAGAACCATGCTCTATAACATATCTGGGTTCCCTTCATACTGGATAATGTTAAAGATTTTGTACTCCTTTCGGTATAGTATGCAATCATACTTATGAGAATGAATTGGTTTATATTTCATTTCCAAACCTTTAAAATTGTTCTTCATAAACGGATAGTTATTTGGAAGTGTATTATGTTAGGGTATTAAATCCTTCACCCAATTCAAAATTTTATTCACGCTATTGCCAGACAAATCAAAATGGCTCTTCGAACTATGCAAACCAACCATGGCATGGAAAGTTATTGATATTTGTAGCTATTATATTACAATGTCTAGGTATATTTGGCTTTCAAACTCTTTTAGTCATAGTTAAGGTTTGTCCCAACACCATCATGAGGACTAGAACCGCCACCACAAGATTCATTATCTTCCATATTAGAATAATCATGGTCTTCTACCACATGAACTCCATAAGCATCATTTATTAGATCACCTAACATATTATGCTCTATGGGGGGATCCTCTTATCCTTCCACCATTGTCCTACTTGACGGATGTACTAGAGATTGTTCGGGGGTAAAGGGACAATGTGTTTTTCGTTAGAAAAAAACACACCCGGTAATTGTCTTTCATACCCCATCTAAGAATATGTAGTTCAATTATTTTCCACTCAAACACTTTACGATTTCTGTAACGTGCGTAAGGAAAGGAGAACTATGCATCATTAATACACCTCTTTGTTAATTTTTAAACTCATTAGCACCTTTAGGTACTCATCCCCGAGTATATTTTTCTCTCTCATACACTCTTTGTATAGACGATATCCCATAATAACTTGTAGGAATTACTACCTACCATGTGTGAACAAATGGGGTTAGAATAGTTTTATTCCCCATAATTGAGACATAAGCACAATTTAATTAACAACCTAACATGTTTAGATAATAATTTATTTTTTAATATCATGTTGAAACCCTAAGTCGCGTATACATACAAAACTACTTTTAATTATAATTTTAAACCAAATTGAATCCAATTTTCAAAACCTATGTACATACCAAATTGGTTTTAATTATAATTATCCTGGTACAATACGATATCATACGATGAGAATCTATTGTTGTGTAATTGTTTGTGAAGTGTTTTTAATGAATGGATTTAGCTTTAATATTTATTTAGTCTTTTTAATGACTTTTTTCTATCTTTTTAAGGTGATACGATTCATGATTCGTGATATATAAGATTTTAGGCACACGATACGTATTTGGATTTGACAACTTATATAATGTTTGTGTAGTGATACATTCACTGAGGAGTGTTAAGGTCCACTCCCAAATATAGGAGGTCGGGTTAGATTAAAGATGAAATAATGAAATAACTAGCCTTTCTAATGAAAAATATGTACATAAGTAACAATTATCTTTTTAGAAAATTTGAAAAGATAAATCCATATAAATTTTATCAAAATATTTAACATATGGATTTTCTTCGATTTCTTTAATTTGACTCGCTTTTGTCTTTCAAACTTAAATGTGAGTAACTGTGTTGGGGTGTGTCAATCAATTTATTTAATTTTTTCTTAATTTAAACATATACATAAGGGGTAAAATACCACGCCCTAAAAATTAAGACTATAAATATGAAAATTTTATGAAAAATAAAAATAAGGGATAAACATAAAAAAAAAAAAAAAGTGTTGGTATAATATCAAATCTAGAAAAAATGTAAAGAAAACTAATTTAATTAGAATTAAGAGTACATCAAAATATATAACAAAACTCTCCAAATCACATATATAAAAACTTTTCAAAATGTAAAGAAAAAAATCTATATGGTGTGTGGAAAAAATAAATTATAACTATTTATTTTAATCACATATTTACTTACCAATTGGTTACCTAGAGAGAGAGACTAAATTGCCTGACATGACAAGAATTCAAGTTATATGCTCCAAAAAGGAAAATAATTTTTTTACCCCATACCTAAAATCTGAATGATTTTCAATGTTAAAGATAAACGTTCTGATCGGAGAAAATTGATAGATTGGGAGTACATAAAGGTGAATTGACTGTAATTTTTTTTAGATATAATAGAAGGAGGGAGAAACTATTCATTTCATTAGTATTTTAATATTCAAAGGGAATAATCCATATATATATATATATATATATATATATATATATATATATATATATATATATATATAGAGAGAGAGAGAGAGAGAGAGAGCGAGAGAGAGGAGCGGCACTCATACATACCAAGTATACATACCGCTGATGCAAACCATTTTTTTTAAATAATAAAAATTATTTTTGAATTGAATTTTTTATTGTGGTATATAAGCATTTCAAATGACCCATATATAACAAATCATCTCAAAATAACTTTTTTTGATATTTAAAAAAAAACTGGTCAAACTTTCTAGCTTTTAAGTGTTTTAAAGTTACAAAAATTTGACAGATTTATTTTAAAATAGCAAAAAAGGTTATTTTGAGATTTTTTTTATATGGGTCCCCTGAAATGTTAAACATCGTGTATATATATATATTAAAAGAGAGAGAGAGAGAGAGAGAGAAAGGGAGATGGATGAAGCTCGATCACATTTTTACCTTCCCAAAATGCCCACTATACCACTCTCCGTGTTGTACCAAAAGTATGTCATCCAATACTTGATGGACACGTGTCATAGAGGTACGTACAAACATTTGAAGAAGTGCCCAAGTACAAATAAAATGCCTCAGCCTTAGATGAGGCCTCAACAATAGATATCTTTATGGTCATGGACTTTACACCTTGGCATAACAATAGCATGAAAGGCCGTGAAGTTTACACCTCGACTTCTAAACTGCACCTATCAACCTTCTAGAAAGATTTCACTCTTATCTACAAGTCACATGAACAGTTCACGTGGGGACACTAACCGATTACTATAAATAAAGATGTTCACTCCTTATTTAGTAGATAATGATAGAGTAATCAAACTCTACTACTTCTCTCCAGATTCTCTTTAAACATGAGTAACATTCTAATCACCTGCTCCGGCAAGTCCAGAATAGCACAGCCACGACCTCCTTCAAGATTACTCTGTAAGGCCTCAACCTCAAACACCGAAGTATGTAATTTCCATATTCAAGGCTCCTAATATCTACTTGTATGATCTTGAGGCAAGATTATGTACTTGTAAACATAGATCTAATGAGAATAAATCCCCTAAAGTGGATGTAGGTTTGTTTTATAGTCAAACCACTCTAAATCTGGTGTTTCTCTTTCCCTTTATCTCTATTTCATACACCTTTTACAATTTTAACTATTGAGTGTAGCTTAGATGGCATCGTTAACATTAGTAGATCCATATTTACACATAAACAATTTGGCACCGTCTGCAAGAACGGTGTGTTCTATTGGGTTTCTCATATTTTTGGTCAAAGCTTCCTCATTCAATTTATAAGGATCCACGTATCTACATCTTATAGGTCAAATGTGATGGCTAGATTTCAACATTAATAAAGACCATAGTTAGGATGTCCCATGTCAAAAAATTTAGATATGTTTTGCCGAAGCCTTGAATAAGAGTTTTTGGGAAAATTCTTACTCCCTATGCATGTCCCTTACCAAAATTTTGCAATAATGCACAATATGACACGACTTTAAAAGGACAAGAGACTAGGGATGAGGATATATTATGTTTTTCTTATAATTTATCTTTAAAAAATCTTAGATTATGGGTAATTGCTGTTAGAATTCTCTTTATTTGCATATAAGGATAAAATATGCCCCAGGTTGACACTCCAAAGGCTCTTTAGCCTAAAGATTGAGGTGGAAAATCATATTATGGGTTATATTTTGTTTTTTTTCCCTAAAATGGCTAAAGGATCAATAGTTGTTCAGTTAGTATTATTCAATCTTGACCATGTTGTCACAATTATGAGCTAAAATCTCTAGTTTTTGCATACTAAAGCTTTTAAATAAAAAGTTCCTACTTCATAGACCTAGAATGTCCTAAAAATGGCTGAAAAAACCCATAACACTTTGAATGATTTTTGGGGAAAGGTAATTTGCATAAGGCTAGGTGCCATGATTGACAACCGATGATTCCGTGGGTAAAACCCAAAAAGGCTTTGATCATCAAGGTTGGCAAGATCATTTAAGATAGGTTAAGACAATTTATTAACTTTGTAGCTTTTGAATTACTGTTTTATCATAGAGAAAGTATAAAAGAAAATGTCCAAAAGATGGAACCTCCCTTTAAGAAAATTATTCTAGATTATGTTGCACAAAGAGTTCCTAGAGAAGGAATACAACCATGACCTCGGCATTTTTGGCTTAAAAGCCATAACCTTTTATGGAATTAGCCTGCCCTATGATATTGTCCTAGCTATATTATGGTTATACTTTTGTTATGATCGTTGGATTTATCATTCTTTTTAGTGCTTCTCGAAAATAAAAAATAAAGATATTTTTGAGAACTAACTATTTTAAGAAAGACTACATGGAAGGCAACTCAGGGACCAAGCAAACTGATGATATATCGCACATCATAGCATATATGAACCATTTCTATGAAGGGCAGTCTAATCTCTAAGAAAATATCAATCTCCCTAGCTAAATGATACTAATGTTGGAGGCAACAACATTTAAAAAAATAATAAAGGTTGAGGCTCCAAAAGGGGAGTGAGTAACAAAAGAAATGGCAGATATGAAGAGTAGTAGAAAGAGTGAAGCCCGTCCAGAACCATAATTTGAAGAATTCACCCCACTGACTTATGACTTTATGAACATCTTATTTGGCATCTAGGAGGATGAATATCTCCTATGGCCGCCTAACATGAAGAATACTCTCGACCGAATAAATATAGATAAATGGTGTGAGTTCTACATTGCCCATGAACACACAACCAATAATTGCCTCAGCATGAAGAATAAAGTTGAGAGGCTGGTTAGGCAAAGAGTTCTCACAAGGTTCATCAAGGTAGCAACATATAATTAATCACCAAAGGAGGTTGTAACCTAAGAGAGATTTGAAGGAGAGTTTTTATCAAAGTCTATGTTTATAATTATTGTAAGGGAACAGATATGTTAGAAAAATGATTTTTCACTCCTTCAAACTTGAAGTTAATGTAAAGTTCTAGTAAACTCATTTTATAAGAATCTCTCTTTAAGTCTCCAGTAAATCTCAAGTACCTGAAGATAACAAGAAGCCCGAGGCCATCAAGTCACAAAAAAGGAAGTTCATTAGACTGACATGACTATTTAAGGTCAAGTGCCATTAAATGGTCGCGGAGGCATTTTTTACCAACACGGATCATTATGGAACCATCTACCTCAGAAGAAAGGCTCTTTCTAGAAGGAGATCCATAGATCTAAGAGATGAGGACGAATTCATCTATTGTAGAAAAATCTAAATCGTAAGAAGTGTACCTAGGTCCAAATACTATTTCGTATATAGAGAATGGTCACGATCAGTTGGTGGCGGCCTAGATCCATTACCATATGTTCATGGTCCAAAATTATGACCCCCTTCCAAAAATCATGACCTATTCTTTGACCGAGACAAAGTGTGACATCAACAGGGAGATGGTCACGGTTCAGGACCATTACCACACTCGTCACGGCTCCAGAACGTGACCAAAATGTGACCCAATCGTGGATCGCCAAAATGTTTTGGCTGATGGTCACGCTCCTAGAATATGACCCAACCGTGATAATTCTTAGTGAATTATGATCAAGATCCAAAATCGAGACCCGTAACTTTAGTTTAAAATGGCCAGGACTATATATATATATATATATATGGGAGCTAAATGTGCACTTAAATATAACGTGTTAGAGTCTTCTTCCTGTCATCCGATTCTATATTGAATTGTTGTAATTTCCCACTGAGAATTAGGCTCATTCCTTCTTCATTATTACGGCGGGTTGGGCGAGGTTTCGTATTTTGAGAGCATTGCACAGGTAAGTATTCTTTTTATTTTAAGTTTGTAGCTCTATATGCTTGCATTATAGAGACGCTTCTCATGGGTCCCTCACATAGCTTCATTTAAATGGATATTGCATGCTAAAAAAGGGAAATATTAATTACATAAAACCGGACTAGCAACATTATGTAGATTTCTTCATTATACTTCACACCTAATGCTTGAGTCAGATCGGGGTGACCACGTGTAACCCATAAATTCAGATCGGGCGTAACCTATGGTATCAGGTTCAAGGCTCCTTTTGGGAGTTACTGGTGAGGTCAATATTGGATCTTTCAATGCCGGTGTTAATCTTGGGCTGGTCACGCTAGATTGGTGACACTTTCAGTTCATATTCTCGATGGTAAAGTCAAGGAGATGAGAACGATGGGTAATTCATTGCCAAGTGGAATGCGAGTAAGTTCATTTTTATTAATAGCTTACGCACGTTTGATTAGACATGCTAGTACATTACGAGTGTCTGTACAAGCTAATATTGGTGACACCGTATTTTTTAGTGTGAGGTGCCTGTGTGTCAAACCTTAATGATATGAGAAATACGTTGGGATGTTGATTGAGCTTAATAGTGTCCATTGAATTAGAGACATGAATTGTATAAAGCCAACTATGGAGGTTAAGTGACTAGTGAGTCATGCCTTAGCAGTATTTGTTATGCTAAGAATGCGTTGAGTTCCACGGTGTGGTACTGTCGGATAGATAATGATGATGATGTATTAGGCGAATTTAGTCCTTGGGGGCATATCATTTTATATGATAGTTGATGATTCGGTGGACATAAGGTATCGTGTTGGTCAATACTTAGGTAAGTGTACTTGATAAGAGTCGATAAGATACTATTATTTATAGTAAGTGTCTTGGTAGTCGTTGATTGAAAGTTCTACCTTTCAATTTATGATGTGAGTTATGGGCAAATCACGGTAAGTATGTTGCGTGTGTAATAATCATGATTAAGGAGACTTTAGAGTGAATTATAAATAATCTTCCATGTTAGGGTTTTAAGAGTTACGATGCAATTTTGAGGAATAAGATTCATTGTGATGTCAATGATGTAGGCTTAGAGGTTTATAGGTTATATACAACGTCTTATATCCTGCCAGATGCCTTATTAGTGTTAGCTTGTGCTTTAGTACGTGGTTTATAGTCATAGGCATTTGGAAGAGGGATAAGATTAGTGTCTAAGTGTCAAAATTTATTTTAGCGTCTTAAGTAATGGCTAGATGCGAGGAAATCCCAGTGTGAGTGTGGTTGAAGGGAATCTTGCACTGTTCGTAAGATTAATTATGTATGGCATAATTAGGAAAAGAAATCGACTTGTTGGGATCTCTTAAGGTGTTCAATGGTTAGGGTATGCCATATGTAAAGGCTTGTAGACAAGTGTCTGATGATACGAGAAATCGTCCACATGTCGTTCTCGCATCAACAAATCATGAGTAAAGTGCGTAACAAACAAGTAAAAGAAGTAAATAGAGAGAAGATAAGATATAGAGTGGTTCAGCCTTTAAAATAGGCCTACATCCACTATTTTGCTCCATTCTCATTATATTCGTTGCATCGTACAATATAATCATGCCTTAAAAGGCGTACAAGTATAAGAATAAAGGAGAAATACATGGCTGATGTTGTTCTGTGCATGCCAGGGGTCTGGCTACGATGTAGGTGAGTAGCCCCCAAGCCGTAGAGAGAGTTAGGCAAGGCTTTGCCAAGTGTTGTGGAAACTGTTCTCCTGGAGAGGACTAGATCTGATCTCCCATCCTCCCCTTCATTTCGACGTCTGGTCCTCTATTTATAAGAGGTATGTTAGCCGCGTCACGTGCCCTGAGCACATGACATGCATCAAGTCTGGGGTAGCTGTGGATGAGGGGGATGCGACCTGCAAGACAAGTATAAAGTGCCGCGCCCTTGACAAGAGGAGGGCCGCAGAGTGTTGATTGAGAAGTCCGTGCCCTTAACTAGAGGAGGTCCCCCCCCTTTGATGTGGGGGGCCGCGCCCTATATTTATCTAGGATCGCGCCCTATAAACTGCACATCTGCGGTAGGGTGCTATATTTTCACTATCAATAAGCCCCCAAGTCGTAGTGCCAAGAGAATTTGATTGGGGTTGTGGCTGAATTGGGTTTTCTTAGACACTGCGGTACTATGCTGGATGATGATTCATCTTTCGTTCTCCCTTATATAAATTGCTTCTGGTCGTGGACTTTATTACGTTTCTAAAAACCATGAGAGCAAGTCGAGAGAGAATTCTATTCTTCCTTGCCTTTGCATTTTCCGGCAACCTTCCAAGGTGGTTTGAAGTTGCGTGTGATGGTTCCAAGGTGGCGTAAGGCTGAGCATCGCTGACTTCTTCATTTCCAGGTAACTGTTCAACCAATCTTTGTAGATCAAATTTTTGTAGCTTGTATTTCTTCTTTGGATATATGAACACATGAGCTTCAGCATTGCTAGATACAAAACTTGGGGTTTTAATTTAAAATTTTCTTATATCCCTAGAGTCGAACACTCATGAACGATGATTGTTAGGATTAATCTTCTTATGCTGAATTACACTTGGTGGTCTTCTAAGAACTGAACTTCTATGTTTGGACAAATAGTTGTAATGTGTTGTTGGGATTCCTCTCTTGTTGTGCTTCTGAATTGAATAACCATTCTTCTAATGTCTGGATCATACGACTACTTTTGTGAACTTTTCAATTGTTCTTGATGTTCTTCACCAAATTCTTCATATTTTGCATATTTGATCTTAAAAACGACGATAGAGTAGATACTAGGCTATTTGAGAGAGGGGCCTCGGATAGTTAAAAATATCGGAAGTTTGAGCCACATTCTGAATCTAGCCGCGCCAGTTTAGTAGGTGTTCGTTGCAGCCCATTAGGTTTAGATTTATCCTCTAAGGTTTAGGTGAAAGACCACAGCCTGAGAGAATATATCTGGTAGTTTAGAAATGGCTGCGGCCAGTTGAATAGTTTCATTGTTTAAATTCATCATCCGCGACATTTAAGTACGTATATTTGTCTATGAAGAGGACCTCTGAGAGATAGAACCACGGAATTCGGTATGCATTGGCTACAGCCTCTTAGGTCCTTTATTTTAGCTTCCGTATTTCTAATGAGTATCCACGGCACTGCCTAGGGTCAGTAGTGTTGTAGCACATTAGTAATTCTAGTCAGGGAGTATCCCTCATCAAATCAACATGCCGCAGTTCTAATTGTCTTTTAGGACTTAATTCGCGGCTTCTTAAATTTTTTGAACCATACTGGCTGCGGCACCTAACGACGGACTCTATTTTTTAGGTACTGCTACAGCCATATGAGCTTTGACCCAAATGACTTTTTGAAGGGCTTTTGGGCAAATCACTTTGGAACTTCTCCTCCTGAACTCTCTTTCATGCCCCCTCTGAGATCAATAGGGCCTTGACAACTGAGGGATTGTCCCAACTGTGTTATACTAGATTCGGACTCCACGAATTCTGCATCTAGGAAGTATTTTCATTCCACGCTGATAGAGGAGGAAGCAAATTCAAGTAACCAATCGATGGGTGCGGGAGATGATGCCGCGGAAGTTAGGGATAACCCTGTTGGTCCTTTTGGGAGGGCTGAGAGACCCTTAGCTGCGCTTGATATCCGCAAAACCATGACCCAAGAATGGGTTGATCAGGTAGCAGAAGAGTTCGAATTTCCATAAAATTTGATTTACTCAGCCCCGGCCGCGAACCAAAGACATTGCACGGCTCTGTCTGGTGGCGGAGTTTGTTTTTCACTTCGCGTATTTATTTACAGGCTGCGGCTGCTAGTTCCCATTCCCATCCGACGTATTTTTCAAACGATGAAACTAGCTCCTGCCCAATTGGATCCCAATGGTTGGAGGGTTGTCCTTACTGCGGTCGTGCTCTGAGAGAATCAATTTAAAAGGGATATTACTCCAGCGGAATTTTTCCATTTCTACCATCCAAAGGAGAACTCAGTAAAGTTTGCGGGGTACTACTACTTTTTAGTCCGCGGCAGGGAAGAAACCCTTTATTTTAGGAGGCCGAATAGTTTAAAAAACTGGAAAGAGAAGTATTTCTACATCTCTGGAGAAGGTTGGGAGTTCCACCCTGAAGAGAGTGAGAGGGAGAGGTCATTTCAAATGCCGCGGCAATGCGGATCACCCCCCAAACTAGGTAATTTGGTAATATCCGTGTCACTTCTTCATAATTTATAATTCTTCATGCTAACCCTTGAAATGTCTTTTGCAGTCCTTGACAACTTGAATTTGAGCAAGCGACAAGAAAAGAGAGTTGCTGAGGCCGCGACAAATCCAGCTAAACACAAAAAGTTCAGCACACTTGTTACATCTGCCATTATATTCGAAGCAGGGTTCTTCCCTAATAAATCCATTCCAAAACAGATGGCTATGGAAGGTAATATGTTTCATCAAGTCCGCGGAAGGTAGTATGTTTCAGCTTGTACATTTCAAGTACTTACGTTTAGAGTTGCTTTTCTCTTTTAGGTGAGGAAGTTGATCGGGAGCTGTTGGCTGCCCAGCTAGCAGAAATGGACGAGGATGCCACCTTTCTCAACAATACAGTGAGGCAGAGAAAAAGAAAGAGGCCCAAAACCAAGGCTCCTATCACGGTCCCTTTCGGAGAATCGAATACTTCCACCGCTGCCCCAAATTTGGCCACAGAAAAAACTAGCCTTGATCCCGAACCCCAGATTGAATTTGATGATGATATAGGAGCTAACTTGGCCGCGGTAGGTTTAATGTCATCTAAAGTTCTTGCCCATTCATCCTCTCCTCCGTCGCTACTTGTTGTAGCGGTTAATGCAAGCTTGCCACCTTCTCAATTAAGGCCCCCAATTAAGGCAGCCTGACCCCAATTCGCCTTGGGACACTACCGCAAAGGATCCACAGAGAATGAAAAGATCTTTGGATGCCGCAGACCTTGACAGGCTGGTGGGAGAAGATCACGACGATTTGGAGGACTGTGGCCTCCATAGTCTTCTGAGGGTACGTGCTAGTGTTGTCAGTCTTTAACTTTTGTATCCCATATTTTTTCTAACTTCTTTTATATCAGGCCGCGGATGTGATGGTGGTCCAGAAAAGGAAGTACAAGGCCTTGTACAAACTGAAGGAGGCCGAGAAGAGTACTCATGCCGCGGACCTCGAGGCTGTACGGACTTCTTCTTTTGAGGCTGGGAAGATGTCTGCTGTCGCGGCACTTCAAGCGGACCAAATGAACTTGGAGGCAGCAAAAAAAGAAAGGGAGGAAGCGGAGAAAAACTTCATACAAGCCACAGAATCAATCAAAACCTCCCAGGATCAGACTGTGGAAGCTGCACAAGCTACAGAGACTGCTAATAATAAGCTCCAATTTCTTCAAAAGAAGTACGATGAGCTAGAGGCCAAGTCTGCCCGGGATGCACTAGACCATGCCACGACAGTAAAGAAAATTGGGGAAGATCATGGCGTTGCTCTCCAGTTGTCAATCGACCACTCCGTGGAGTCATTTAAGGGCTCTAGGGACTTTTTCCTTATCAACAATAGGGCATACCTCTGCGGCTATCAGGAGCTGCAACATAGATTTATAAAGAGCTTCCCTGAGACCAAGGAGAAGGTCCTTGCTTGGAAATTATGCGATGTCGAATATCAGGAATGCATTGCTGAGGTGAAAGCCGCGGCTGAAGAAAAGGCGAGGTTGAGGGCAGAAGATGAAGCAACAACCACGGATGAAGAAACTGAGACAGCCGCGAAAGGCGAGGAGGGTGAAGATCATGATGATGCAACTTCTTGAATTTTGTATTCATAGTTTCTGATCATTAGTACAGGGTTGCGTCCCCCTTATAACCTTATTTCTATTGTGGCTGCAGCCTAACTTTCTGTAATCTCAACTGCTAATATCAAGGCTATGGCCATATTTGATTGCTTCGGTCATTCATTCATGTTTATAACTCTTTGCTTTTTTTACTATGCTTGCTTTAATGAATGGTTGATCATAACTGCTCTCATATTTGAAAATGCATCCTTAATTAGATGAACATAATATTTTCAGTTTGTGCACAACAATCGATTTCTTCATAGGATGATAATCTGCTCATGTCCACGTCCATATAAACAGTGCTACGGCACCTTCAGAACTACAGGACATAGGTTGCGCTATGTTTCACATGGCTGCTGTATACGGGCCACGGCCCTTTCTCTGCTTTTAAGAAATGCCCGGACTACCCCTTGAATATGGTCGTGTTCTTTAAATGATTTCACTTGATGGTCGCGGAGGTGCTTATAAGGCTGCGACACTCTAAGTTCATCTATCTTCACAGGCTATTTTCATTACACTTGATTGCCTAAACCACTTAACCGCTTAGTAGTTGTCATCCCATAACCAATATGGAACACGTCGAGAAGGCCTTTCTTCTAGTGCCTTAAGATGCCAATGCCTCAGCACTTTCATGAAAGAATGGCTCTGGAGATCTACAACCATATCGATGGGCTGTGACATATTTTTGGTCCTTGCATCTGAACAATGTGCCTCTGTGGACATACATGGTATTTTCAAGCCTCCACGGCTAATATACGGGATACTATCAAGCCTCCCCAGGCTGGGTTATGTAATCAAGCAACCCACAGCTATTAGATAGGTTATTTTCAAGCCTCCTCAGGCTGGGTTATGTTATTAAGCCACCCACAGCTAATATACGGGATACTATCAAGCCTCCCCAGGCTGGGTTATGTTATCAATCCACCCACAGCTATCAGATAGGATATTTTCAAGCCTCCTCAGGCTGGGTTATGTTATTAAGCCATCCACAGCTAATATACGGGATACTATCAAGCCTCCCCAGGCTGGGTTATGTTATTAATCCACCCACAGCTCCTGATATATATAAAGCCATCCATGGCTGGATATTATAAGCCTCCCGGCTCGATGATGCGTCCCAAAAGCTAAGAACGAGCATTGTAAGCCCCAATGGCTAATTAAAGCTCCTTGAATCCTCATATGCTTTCGCGAATATGATTATCATATGATAAGATATAGTTGCACATCATGAGGGGAACTTCTGTGCTAATTAAGATCGCAATCCCTCCATAGGTGCATCCCGAAATAATAATAATCTTTCGAGATAATTTCTTATTCTTCCTTTGGAATCTGTTTAAGATAAAAGGTCTTTTTGTGAGATGACAGATTATGAAGACAAGAGAGAAATCAGATATGGAAAAATTTGCTAATTCATATATTTATATATGCGTTCTCCAGCTAAATGACTTTATTAATAAAGCATAAAGTCTTGAATGTTAGGGCTATAATGAGCTTCATAAAACATAAAATAGAAATAGTTGAAATTGGAAAAATAAAGGATGAGATGCGGTATGCAGCCTCTGTCAGGTTTGGTTGACTCCTTTATGCATTCTTCAGGAATCGTTGCAGCATCCCTTGCCCAATTATCCTTTCAACTTCATCCTTCAGAGCATAGCATTGCTCAGTTTTATGGCCATGGTCCTGGTGGAATTTGCACCAGGTAGCTTTGTTCCTCTTGTGGGGTCGAGCTCTCAGCTTTTCTGGCCACCTCAATAGCTTAACCTCTTTGATGAACTCAAAGATATTTTCGATCGGGAAGCTCAATGGAGTGTAGGCCCCCGATTTCTTCTTTGCCTTCTCCACTCTCCTTTTCTGGCTCCTGCTAACTGTTTTCGCGATCGTCTCCTCTTAAAATACCGCGGCATCAAAGACTGTTGGTGCTTATTTCATGGGTATCGCACCCACATTGGGAGATGCTGTGGCCTCTAGCATTAGGACCCTATGATTTAGATAATTGACCTGGTCTGAAGTGAGGCATGGCTGTCATAGAGATGGTTGAGGTGATTGTATAGCTGCACAATCTCATTTTTGACTTCTGCGCTCTGGCTGGATTCTCCTTCCATTTCTGCTTTTGTTAGTCTTTATAAAGTATATAGAATCTGAGACAAAACTGACAGAAGTGAGTAATCATAGAAATATTAGGAAGCAGTGTTTGAACTGCTTTATGATATCCTGACGAGGCCGCGACCAATATGGCACACAAGTGCACTGCCGAAGCCCTTGAATGGTATTCACCATGGTTTAGCTGAAGGCCACTCGAGTCCTTCCCACAGTGATTTTGAGCTGTTGTAATAGGTCGTCACTAGTAGGGGTCACGGCACGAGAGACTGTTGAACTGACAGGCTGCACCCTTGTCTAGGCAATGGAGAGAAATCCTAAGATAGGAACCCAGAAATTAGGTTTTTCTCCCCCAATATGTGAAGAATACCTACTAGGGTCTATCGATGAGATAATTACCTTGCGGTGCACAAAATGGCACGATTTCAATGATAAACCCTAGATCATAGGTTGATAACAACAAAAAAGGAATAAATATAACCCTTCCCTAATCATCCACCTTTTCGGGACTAAAGTCCACCATGTTTTTCAGCATTATCTAGATGAAATGATATCACAGGGGTATGTAAAATAGATCTAAAGTCATCAAATGAAGACCCAAAATCAGATCCGGAAGTTAGAAATACCCATTTGGGGGTGTAAATGTAGAACGAAGCTCAATAACCAACAACTAACCCATGAGAAGATGATCCGCATGATCCTCAGGGATCGAATGAGGTCTTTAAGAACTCAAATATATATAGAGAAACAAGATTCAAATATCTCCTTCCCACAGATGGCGCCAGATTCATAATACAAGAAATCGTGCACATGTTGTTCTTGCATCAACAAATCATGAGTAAAGTGCATAACAAATAAGTAAAATAAGTAAATAGAGAGAAGACAAGATATAGAGTGGTTCAACCTTTAAAATAGGCCTACATCCACTATGTTGCTCCATTCTCATTATATTCGTTGCATCGTACAATATAATCGTGCCTAAAGAGGCGTACAAGTATGAGAATAAAGGAGAAATACATGGCTGATGTTGTTCTGTGCGTGCCAGGGGTCTGGCTATGATGTAAGTGAGTAGCCCACGCGACGTAGAGAGAGTTAGGTAAGGCTTCGCCAAGTGTTATGGAAATTGTTCTCCTAGAGAGGACTAGATCTGATCTCCCAGCCACCCCTTCATTTCGATGTATGGTCCTCTATTTATAAGAGGTATGTGAGCCGCGTCACGTGCCCTGAGCACGTGACATGCATTAAGTCTGGGGTATCTGTGGATGAGGGGGATGCGGCCTGCAAGACAAGCATAAAGTGTCGTTCCCTTTACAAGAGGAGGGGCACAAAGTGTTGATTGAGAAGTTCGTTCCCTTAATTAGAGGAGGGCCGCCCCCTTTGATGTGGGGGTCGTGCCCTGTATTTATCTAGGGTCACGCCCAGTATACTGCACATCCACTGTAGGGTGCTATATTTGCACTATCAGTGTCTTCGTGATCACCTAGTAATCACTATGTGGGTAGTGAGAAGTTTATCGATCCTAGCTATGATGAGAAAGTCATTGATGATGAGATCTTATAAGGTTTTGAAGACTTTTGTGTGCAGTACGTTTAGTTTCCTTAGGAAACCAGTTAAGTCTGGTATGAAGAAGTGCTAGTGCCCTAGTGATAATTATAGTGAAGGTTAGCTAAGGACCTTAGGTTGTTGGTCAAGGTATAAGGGAGTCAAATAGTGTACGTGCCGAGTGCTGTCATCCGAATTAGCATAGATGGCTGATGCAGCCTTCTAAGAGAAATTGAAAGCTCATGTCGTGAGTGGGCGTGATGCCCGAGTATCATGGAATGACTAGTGTAGGTGGTGTAACATTTGATTTTGAGGATTACTAAAAGATGTATTCGGGATTCAAATTGAAGATGTCATATTAGAGACTTAAAAATGGAACCCAAGGGGGAAATAACGAAACATGATTATAATATTGGCATCTATCGACAATGTACGTTAAGATAGCCCTAGAAAGGTAGGAACTGGTTCTTGGAATGCCTTGCCAAGATGGTACGAATTGAAATATGTAGTCCTATGTGATACGTACTACCCTTGGAATACTAATGACGATCACTGTGGCCATCATGTAAATTATATTTGGACAGAACTCGGAGATAATATCAATGACAACCTTGTGTAGTTGAAGGTTAATTATAAGGTGAATGTTTAGCTAAGGACGGTTCTTCCTAAGGATATTGCATCCTAGATGGGATGTGATCTCGGTATGACAATGACATAGGTGTGTTAGGTTGGTCACGACATAACTAAAGATGTGGACAAGGTCAGCTTGACAAAGGCGCTCGAAATTTTCCTGTCGGAGTGGCTCGTCTGAGTCAAGGATGCAAGGGTGAGAGCCTTATTCCTAAGGAGGGAATTCAGGCATTTGAATTCCCAAAGAATAAGAGATTTGTATATTTCTTTCGTCTAATAAGGATAAATGGTTGTGATTTGATTCATCATAATTGGTAACTCGAGCCCGAGGTTTGTGGCTAGGTTCGTACCAGTGAGAATTTCTGGGAGGAGTTGTACACTTTAAAAAAGGCATCTTAGTTTCTCTTTTCGTAAACCATAGTATGACGTGTACGGATAGGATTTTCTCGAAATGGTTGTTTGTTCCTTGGATCCTCGTGTGTGTCTCTTTTGGTTATGATGATTGAGGATTGGTACTTCCAAGATTATCATAGATCGGATTTGTACCATGTTATGGTACGGTGCAGTTTAGCCCAACAGAGTGCGGTGGGACCTAGCATGGTCAATGCAACTCGATAATTGGGTGTGCCATTATCTGAGGTGTCCTTAATATTACATAAAATTCAGTGTACGGTGGTTGTGCTTTCGACCACACAATTTGCTTATAGCATTCATTTTCCTAAGGATTAGCATCCTTACGACTCACTGACATGGCAATAAGGGGATACAGTTATAAAGAGCGGGATGGAGATTCGAGGACATTGTATAGGGTTAAAACTCGAGGACACTTAGCAAACATTGTTAATTTTCCACGATGAGTGGATTGGTGCGATACTCAAGTGAGTGCTCCAAAGTTAGATGACTAGAGTAATACTAAGGTCATCAGGGTGATGCAGTGGAAGGTGTCTCTGAGTGCATAATAATGATTTGGTCGATGTATCACTCCTGAGAGTGAGTAATTAGGGATGTAAGGTTAGTATGAAGCTCGGGAGAAATTATGTAGTCAGGATGACCCAAGAATTGGTGGGACGCAAGATATGTGGTCCTAAGATTGAAGTATTTCTTAGTGACGAATATGATTATTGGTTGTATAATGATTAATACTTGGGTGAGTGTTAATCACTAGAGAGTGTTACCCGACAGAGGTGCTAGTATGCTTTAGGTATTAAGAGGTTAGTCTTGGAACATGATTGGATGTGATCATTAGGTGAGTGGAGACTCGGGTATGGTTATGCAACGTTGATAGTTAGCGTGATGGTGAGAGTTAGAGCATGTTGAAGGCTAGGCTTTTGGTAATAAACCCTATGTAAGAGCATGTGCTATGTTTTTATCTATTAAGGATTTCGATGATTTTATCTTGCACGATTTATATAACTTAGAATGAGAGTTGATAAATCCCTTGAACTTCAGAAGTTTTCGGATCGATAATTTCGGGATGAAATTTCCTAAGGAGGGAAGAATATAAAACCCTTGCATAACTTTTTATTTTTTTTCCCATATAAATTGTAATAATGTGAAACCCTTGGGATTCGAAACATTGGTATGGACTTCTATTACAATATTTTATTATTTATGTGCCTTAAGGGTAGTTTCTAGAAGATTGTGGGTAAAAATTGGAGATTTAAGGAATTTCCAAGATCAAACGAGTTGGAGGTAGTTAGAATGAGATACTTATTTCGTTCAAATGAGAGTCAGGTCATGCGAATGAGAATAAAGGTCGTTCAAAGCTTGGATGTTCGAATGAGATGCCGCTGTATTGAATTCTTTAGAAGGTCGTTCGAATGAGGACCCTTTCTCATTCAAATGAGGTTGCCCAAAATTTTTAAAATCAGGTGCCCTTGTGTGCTGTCACATTTTGGGCCATTAGATCGATGACATGTCGAGTTCTGGTGAACTTAGATTTCACAAAATTGCGATTCTCAGGTTTGGGGATGTTTTATAAAGGTTTGTTTGGGGTATTTAATTAAGTGTAGAGAAGAGAGCGAGAGTGGGGGCGGGTCTCCCCACCATTTAAAAAAAAATTCCTCTCTCTCTAACTCTTGGGAGCCTTTCCCCTTTCCCTAATCCCACAAACCACCATGCATCCAACTTATGCCACCATATTCTATTAGTATTCCACCATATGTAAGCCCAATACACCCATTTCCACCATGATTGAACAAAGCTATAAATTTTGAAGGTGTTGTTGGGGGGTTTTGGAGAAGAAGAAGAGTTGAAATTTGTGGAGTTTGAAGGGAGTTTTCTTGGAAATTTCACGGAGACAAGCTTTGTGGAGCTAGGCAACCTCTTTGAGGCTACCTTGGGGGGGGGGGGGGGGGATTATCTTATTCCTCATCCACCATTTTTGGAGCAATATTTGAGGTGGAAAAACACTACTCTTTAGTATAAAAAATCTATTCTTTCCATAGTGGTAGTCATGTGGTTAGAGTTTATAAGAGTAGATGCATTCATGAGTTAAGAATGATATTTCTTATTTGTAAAAATGGGTTTACAAAGGGTTTTAATGGTTTTGAGAAAAAAAATGACAGATTTTTAGAAAATTTGGAGTTTAAATATTTTTACGAAATAAAAATTTTGGGAATGTTTTATGAGTAAATAATTTCAAGTTTTCTTATAGAAATTAGTATTTTTGTATAAATAGACATTTATTCAAATTTTTGATAAATAAAAATGTTAGAAAGGGTGTTAGACACAATGGTTCAAAATGAACTTCATTTTGGTATAAAAATCAATGTAAGGGTGTAAAGGAAATGAGATGATTATTTTAAAGTGTAACACAAGTTGGGGCGAAACTGCAGATTTTGGCTTCGATCGATAAAATGAAAAGTGCAATAATGTGAAGATTTTTAAAATGTAGAAACACTTTAATAAGGACTCAGATAACATCGGGTTAATTAAGGAGGGCCTGAAGCCCTGGGGTGAAAGACCCAAAATCACTGACCAACGCATATGTCAGCATATATAACAGTGTGGAGCTCCTTCAAGTGTGCAAATATTGAAAGACTAAAAAAATGATAATGAAAATGGCACATATCAAGAAATGGGTTATATGGTGAACATGTGAAAAGACAACCAAGATTGAATAAATTAATAAATGTTCTGATAAAGGATAAAGTGGACAAGTAATGGGGAAACTGATTAATGTCCATAAGGTAAAGGAATGGTAAAAATAGGGGAATAAATTGGTAGTTAAACAATATAGAGAGGTTCAACCCATTATTAACAAAATGGTGTGTTTGTAAAAGGTTTTTAAAGGAAATAAGTATTTTCTAACACTGTTTTTTCTTGTGTTGAAAGGATGATTTTCAAAGAAAATACTAACGTGAATTGGTATACAAAATGGGGTAATTTTGGAAAAAAAAATGATTTTACCTAAATAAGGTGTACTTGTTCTAAGTATTTAACTAGGGATGTTAAATCAGGAAATAGTGGTCAAGTTAGGTAAAAGGGTTTTCTTTTACAAGATAGAGGTAAATTAATCGGGGTGAACAATATTTTTTGAATAAAAATGGCTTCATGCATATATATATAGTAGTTTCATATGCATGTAGATATAACTTGTTAGAGTTTTCTTTCTGCCGTTTGAATCTATATTGCATTGTTGTAATTTTCCATTGGGCATTCGGCTCATTCTTCGTCTTTGTTACGACAGGTTGGGTGCAGTTCTATATTTTGAGAGCGTTGCATAGGCAAGTATTCTTTTTATTTTATGCTTGTAGCTCTGTATGCTTGGATTTTGGGGATGCTTCCCACGAGTCCTTCACGTACCTTGATTTAAATTCAAATTGCATGGTAAACAAGTGAAATGTTAATTAAATAAGATAGGACTAGCAACATGATGTAGATTATTTTATTGCGCTTCTCACCTAACACTTGGGTCAGACCGGGTTGAATGTGGGTAACCCGTAAATCTAGGGTATATGGTATCTAGGTTTAAGGTAACATTATAGAGTGATGTGGTGAGGTCAGTATTGGTTCTTTCGATGTCGGTGTTGGTTTTGGGTCAGTCATGCTAGATTATTGATGATTTTAGTTGATATTCTCGATGGTAAAGTCAGGGATATGTGCACGATGGGTAATTCGTTGACAAGTGGCATGCGGACAAGTTAGTTGTCGTGAATTCCTTATGTTCTTCTAATTAGACATGCTAGTAAGGTTCAAGTGTCCGTGCAATCCAATAGTGGTGACACTGCTATTTACAGTGTGAGGTGCTTGCGTGTCAAACCTTGATGATATGAAAAATCCATTGGGATGTTGATACAGCTTTATGGCATCCATTGAATTTGAGATGTGAATTTTGTAAAGCCAACGTTGGTGGTTAGGTGACTAGAGAATCATGTCTAAGTGGTATTGGTTGTGATAAGAATGCATTGAGTTCCGGGGTGTGGTATTGTCGGATAGATAATGATGATGCTGTAATTAGGCAAATTTGAACCTTAGGATAACATCATGTTGTAAGACATTTGATTATTTAGTGGACACGTTTACTCAGTCAAATTCGGTAAGATACTATTATTAATAGTAAATGTCTTGCTAATAATTGATTGAAAGTTGTACCTTGCAATGTATGATGTAAGTTGCAGGAAAATTACGGTATGTATAGTGTGTGTGTGTAATAATGACGGTTAAGGAGACTTAGGAGTGAACTCTAAATATTCTTCCATGTTAGGGTTTTAGGAGTTACAATGAAATTTTTAGGAATAGGATTCCTTTTGATGTCGGTAATGTAGGCTTAGAGGTTTATAGGTTATATATGATGTCCTATATCCTGCGAAAATCATTAGTAGTGTTAGTTTGGAATTTGGTACATGGTTTATAGTCGCAGCCATTTCTAAGAGGGATAATATTATTGTCTAAGTGTCAGAATCCATTTTAACGGCTTAAGTAATGGCTAGATGCAAGGAAATACCAGTGTGAGTGTGGTTTAAGGGCGTCTCGGAGTGTCCGTAAGACTAATTATGTGTGGCGTCATTGGGAAAAGAAATTGACTTGTTAGGACCTCTTAAGGTGTACAATGGTTAAGGTGTTCCATATGTAGTGTCTCATAGACTAGTGTCTTCGCGGGCACCTAGTAATCACTATGTGGGTAGTGAGAAGTTTGTAGAGCATACCTATATTGGGAAAGTCATGGATGATGAGATCTTATTGGGTTTTGAGGACTTTTACGTGGAGTATGTTTGGTGTCCTTAGGATACCTGTTAAGTCCAGTATGAATAAGTTCTATTGTCTTGGTGATGATCGTGGTGAAGGTTAGTTAATGGTCTTAGCATATTGGTCAAGATATAAGGAAGTCGAATAGTGTACGTGCTGGGTGCTATCATCTGTATTAGCATAGATGGGTGATGTAGCCTTCTAAGAAAAATTGTAAGCTCGTGTCATGAGTGGTCATGATTCTTGTGCGTCATGGAATGACTAGTGTAGGCACTGTAACACTTGATTTTGAGGAATTATAGAAAATATTTCCAGGTTTCATATTGATGATGTCATATTAAAGACTTGAAAATAGCACCTGAGTGGGAAATAACGAAGCCTGATTATAATATTGGCATGTGTCGATAGTATTAATTAGGATAGCCTTGTAATGTAGGTACTAATTCTTAGCACACCTTTCCAAGCTGGTAAGGATTAAAAGATCTAACCCTGTGTTATACTTACTACCCTTGGAATGCTAACGATGACCAGTTTGGCCGTCACGTAAATTCAGTTTGAGTAGAACTCGAAGATAAGCTCAGTGACAACCTTGTGTAGTTGAAGGTTAATCATAAGGTGAATGTTTCTCTTAACGAGTTTCTTCCTAAGGAGACTTTGGGATACGGTCATGGAATGAACATGGTGTAGGTGGGGTAAGTTTGTTATGACGTCACTGAAGATGTGGATAAGGTCAGCTTGACAAAGGCATTAATCATTTTCCAACCAGAGTGGCTCGTGTGAGTCAAGGATGAAAGGGGGGAGCCTTATTCCTAAGGAACGAAGTCTGAAATTTAACTTCGTAGAGAATAATATTTGCATATGTTGCTTTCGTTTGATAAGGATGAATGGTTTTGCTTCGATTCGTTATGGTTGGTAACTCAAGTCCTGGGTGTGTTGCTACGTCAATACCAGTGAAAACGTCTAGAAGGAGTGTAGCGTAGGTTCTCTTTTTGTAAACCATAGTCTGACGTGTATAGATGGGATTTTCTCATAATGGTTATTTGTTCCTTGTATCCTTGTGTTTGTCTCTTTCCGTTCAGATGATCGAGGCTTGGTATTACCACGATTATGGTATCTAGTATTTATACCATGTTATAATTTAGCGCGATTTTGCCCAGTAGAGTGTGATGGGACCTAGCATGGTCAATACATCTCAGTAATTGGGTGCACCCTTATCTAAGGTGTCTTTGCCATTGCAAAAAGTTTAGCGTACGAGTGCTTGGGCTTTTGGCCACATGGTTTCCTCATAGAATTTATTTTCCTTAGTATTAGTGACCTTACGACTTACTGGCATAGTAGTCAGGGGATCTTATTGTAAAAAGAGGGATCGTGACCCATGGACATTATATAGTGTCAGAAGTCGAGGAAATTTAGTACATAGTGTTAATTTTCCACAATGAGTGGATTGGTGTAATAATCAAGATAGTCTCCAAAGTTAGATGCCTAAATTAATACTAGGGTCACCAAAGTGACGCAGCAAAAGGTATCAGTCGAGTGCATGATGATGATTTGGTCAGTGTATCACTCCTCAACGTGAGTAATTATCGATGTAAGGTTAGTATCGAGCTAGGGAAAAATTGTGTAGTCAATTTGACCTAAGATCTCATGGGATACGGGATATGTAGTCCTCATATTGGAAGCAGTTCTTGGTGAAGAATTTGATTATTGATTGTATAACGGTTAATACTTCATTGAGTGTTCATCACTAGAGAGTGTTATCCGACAGAGGTGCTGATATGATTTGGGTATTATCAAGGTAGTATTGGGATATGATTGAACGTGATAATCAGGTGAGTGGAGACTCAGGGATGGTGAAGCTACGTTGATAGTTAGCATGACGGTGAACGTTAGAGCATGTGGCATGTTAGGCTTTTGGTGAGAACCCCAGTGTAAAGGCATGTGATATGATCTTAGCTATTAAGGATTTCTATGATTTTGTCTTGGAAGATTTCTTTGACATAGAATTAGAGTTCGTAAACCCCACGAACTTGAGGAATTATCTGATCGATAAATTCGGGGATGAAATTTTCTACGGAGGGAAGAATGTAAAATCCATGCCCAATATTTTATTATCTTTCCCGTACAAATTGAAATAATGTGAAACCCTTGGGATTTGGATCATTAGTATGGACTTTTATTGACATATTTGATTGTGTATGGGCCTTAATGGTAATTGTTGTAAGATTATGGATAAAAAAGAGAGATTTAAGAAATATGGCAAGATCAAATGATTTGGAGGTGATTCAAACAAGATCCCTATTCGATTTGAACAAGAATCAACTCATTCGAACGAGAAAAAGGTCGTTCAAAGCTGGGTTTCAATGATGTTCGAACAAGATGCCACTGTATTGAATTCTTTAGAAGGTCGTTCGAATGAGGCCCCTTTCTTGTTCAAATGAGGTTGCCTAGAAATTTTAAAATTGGGTGCCCTAGTGTGCTATCATGTTTGGGGGCGTTGGATTGATGACATGTCGAGTTCCGATGAACCCAAATTGGACAAAATCTGGATTTTGGGTTTTGGGGGTGTTTTATAAGGGTTTGTTTGGGGTTTTTGTGGGCTTAATTAAGTGTAGAGAAGAGAGCGGGAGTGGGGTAGGTCTCCCCACCATTTTTAAATTTTCTTCCTCTCTCTCTAACTCTTGGGAGCCTTTCCCCTTTCCCTACCACCAAAAACCACTATGCACCACCATGTATCCACCTTATTCTACTAGTATTCCACCATACTTAAGCCCAATACAACAATTCCACTATGGTTGAACATACCTATGAATTTTAGAGGTGTTGTTGGAGGTTCTGGTGAAGAATAAGAGTAGAAATTTGTGGTGTTTGAAGGGGTTTTTTCGTGAGTTTTCATAGAGAGAAGTGTTGTGCATTTAGGCAACCTACTTGAGGCCATATTAGGAGGTGGGGGGTTGCCATCACCTTCTTCCCAATCCACCTTTTTGGATCTACATTTGAGGTGAAAAAACTCTCCTCTTTAGTACAAAACCTCTATTCTTCCCACAGTGTTAGTCATGCGGTTAGAGTTTATAAGGGTAGGATGTATTCATGAGTTAAGAATGATATTTCTTATGATATGTAAAAATGGGTTTACAAAAGGGTTTCAATGGTTTTGAGAAAAAATGGTATATTTAAAAAAAACATGGCGTTTAAACATTTTTATGAAATATTTTTTTTGGGAATTTTGGGAATGTTTTATGAGCAAATATTTTCAAGTTTCTTACAAAAATTAGGATTTTTGAATAAATAGACATTTACTCAAATTTTGGAGAATTTTTTTTGGAAAGGGTGTTTCACACTGTGGTCCTAAATGAACTTAATTTTGGAATAAAAAAACAAAGTAAGGGTGTAAAGGACATGAAATGATTATTTTAAAGTGTAACACAAGTTGGGGTGAAACTTTGAATTTTAGCTTCGACCGGAAAAATGAAAAATGGAATAATTTGAAAATTTTCAAAATATTAAAACACTTAAAAAAGGACTCGGATGACACTGGGATAATTTTGGAGGTTCCGGAACCGTAGGGCGCAAGTCCCAAAATCACTGGCCAGAGCATATGGTAGCATAGCTGATGATGTGGAACCCCTTAAAGTATGCGAATATTGAAAGATTCTGAGAAAAAGATAATAAAAATGGAACATATCAAGAAATGGGTTGTTTGGTGAATATATGAAAAGGCAACCTAACTTGAACAAATTAATAATGTTCCGATAAAGGATAAAGTGGACAAGTAATGAGGAAACTAATTAATGTCCATAAGGTAAAGGAATGGTAAATGTAGGGGAATAAGCAACCTAGAGAGGTTTAACCCATAATTAACACAAGGGTGTATTTATGAAAGGTTTTCGAAGGAAATAAGTAGTTTCTAACACGATGTTTGGGTGTGTTATAAGGATGACGTTCAAGAAAAATACTAACGTGAATTGGCATAAATAAAGGTGTAATTTTCATAAAGAAATGATTTTCCTCAAATAAGGTGTAGTTGTTGTAATTATTTTACCGGCTGTGTTGAATCAGGAAATAAAGGTCAAGTCAGGTAAAGGGATTTCTTTTACAAGATTAAGATAAAATTAATTGGCGTAAATAACATTTTTCGAATAAAAATGGTTTCATGCATATAAGTATATCTATCTATCTATTTATGGTAGTTGCATGTGCACGTAGATATAACATGTTAGAGCCTTATTTCTAATGTTTGATTCTATATTGCATTGTTGTAATTTTCCACTGTGCATTAGACTCTTTCCTCATCTTTTTTATGACTGGTTGGGCGTGGTTCCGTAATTTGAGTGCGTTACATAGGTAAGTATTCTTTTTATTTTACGTTAATAGCTCTGTATGCTTGGATTCTGATGACGCTTCCCACAGATCCCTCACGTAGCTTGATTTAAATGAAAATCGCATGTTAAACAAGTTAAACGTTAGTTAAATAAAACAATACTAGCAATATTATGTAGGTTGTTTCATTTCACTTCTCACCTAAAGCTCGATTTGGAACGAGTAACCACGAGTAACACATAAATTCAGGCTGAAGCATTACAATCATAGTCTAAGTTTTAAAATAGTTACTTGAGTGTGAATGAGATATTTCATCATCTACATGTTCTAAATACTCAACTACAAGATGGATATTTATGGAGGATAATGAACCACTAATGGTTAAAATTAGGTTACGTTCTTCAATATAACGCTCTAGTAATGGACAACTAGTTGGTTGCTGCTGATCTTGGGCTAAATGGCTTTCACCTATTATCGAATAATTAAACTTGTCAACCAAGGGCAGAATTATGGGAAAGTAGATCAAGGCTATATCCCACTCACACCAACCCCCGAATTGAAAAGGAGTCTCTTAATAAGCATTCTCCAACTCAACACACTATAGCCTACCCCATATTGATACATCTGATTTTGAGATTAGATTATGTACTTCTAGGACTTAAAATAGTATTGATTACGGATATAGGACAACAAACATTTCATTTTCATTTTTAAACCCTATTTTCAAATTAAAGGGACACGTGGCAAGCTGTGATTGGTTGATGTTTTATGAATATGGGTCCGCGCCAGCGACTTTATTCAAAAAATGGGAGTAAAACTATAAATAAAATGTTTGTTGTCCTATTTACGAAATACATATTACAACGGGTCCTAAAATTACAAAGGCCCTTTTGAGATATGGGTATCAAAGGAAAGACAACGTATTGGCTTAGTGAGAAGTTCATTTTCATTTTTTCGATTCTGATCATTATTTTATCTCTGTGTGAACAAAAACAGTGAATAAGTTTAACATCGAGTAAAGTTTTATTTTACTATGTTACTTTTCATTGCATTAAAAATGATTTCACCATGAACCAAATAGAAAAATTTGTTATAATATTTTCAAAATATTAGCCCACTCGTGCGAGGACATCTTGTTTACATACTGAATCTACAAAGACGATGTTAAGTAATAGTGTAAACCTCAGTATGTTCTAAAGAATTAAATAATAAAACCATATATAATATATATTAGACATTGCAATTTAACGCATACAAAATGGTACAACAGAGAAAACTAATTTTATAATATATATAAGATACTTTTCTTAATTTGGTACCTCAATAATTTACATTTTAGACTTTAGTACATTTAAAAAAAATAGACTATAAATATATTTTTCTAATACCCCGTACTTTTATTTTTATTTAATTTTTGTGTGACTAATATATTTAATTTAATTGGAAAAAATTAAATTGGGTTTTAGTATGTATTAGTTAGCAAGATAAAGAATTAATATTAATTATAATTATTGACTACTTATATGTGATAAGTAAATAGTTATGTGATTTATTATATGTCGTGTATGAGTGATAACAATGTATAGGATGGTAGTGTGACTAGGGACTGAGAAGAAATGGAACGGGTGAGGCATGACCCACTCCAATGGACTATGTCTTCAAGGTCTCTAGATCATATCTGGTTGAAAACCTTCCTCTTCTGGTAAAAATGGAGTAAATGTTATGACCTCCTCCTGTAAGAAGATGAACTTCACAAACAATAATGGTAACTTAGAAAGAGAGAGATCCTGAGAATGATGGCTACAAAGATGGAAGTGAAGAGCAAGTACTTAGCACTTAGAGAGAGCAGGGAACGAATACTAGGTTTGGTGTGATTTTGGCAGAGTAACGACTTAAACTTTAGTTTCTCATCTCTGACTTGACCTTACTAAGGGTTGTATTTATAGGTGAATACTAGGGTTGATTTGGGAATTTTTGGGTGCCAAGAAATGAAAGGGAACTTGAGGGACAAGGTCTGCAATGTACCTTTTGTCCCTACTTGGTTTGTAGCTGCTTGTCCCCTCCAATAGACTACACCTAGTGTAAACCAAAGTTAAAAAGAAAATATGTCTCCTAATGGTGACAACACAAATGATTTGGTAAATATCTTTTCAAATGATAACTTGTTGTACAAACTTTGTAATCTTGAGAGTGACCTTGAGGGACACCCTCTAAAATCATTTTGTAAAAAAAATGATTTTCTTGTGAGCAGCCTCTTGGATACTTACTACAGTTATAACTAAGTGTGGGCTATGTGAGGACTTGAGTGACTCCTAGAGTCCCTCTACTAGTATTTTCTCTATCTTAAAGTTTTAAATGGTTGAGATAGCTCAACAAACCTTGTCCCTCAGCCACCAAGCCAAAACTCCTTGAAGATCCCATTTGGCCTTCTTGAGCCCTGCTTGCTCAACTTGGCTACATGTACAAGAAAGTAAATATTAGTAATTTTTTATTTTCTAAGTAACAAGCTTTAAGGATGATGCCACTTAAGGTGAACCCCCTCGTCCTTTTCCATTTTTTAGTATATGATTTAGGACAGAGGAGCCACTCTAGGTGGACCTACTCACCCTACCTCTTTTTCCAGGGTATCAACATAGGCAGAGGGGTTGCTCGTGGAGAGTCCCCTCACCCTATACCTTTTCCATGACCTTAACTCTTAGGTATAGGGTTTGCTCGTGGTGAGATCCCTCATCCTTAGCCTTTTTTATGTGGCCTTCTAATCTTGGGTAGAGGGGTTGCTCGTGGTGAGCCCCCTTGTCCTTGTCCTTTCTCTATGGCTCCAATCTTGAGTAGAGGGTTTCTCGTGGTGGTCCCCCTGGTCCTTGGAATTTCTCTATAGCTCCAATCTTAAGCAAAAAGGTTGCTCGTTGTGAGTCCCCTCGCCCAGGTATTACACTTAGTCATAGGGCCACTAAGGCGGACCCACTTCTCTAAATATTTTCATGCTAATTTGGTCAGTGAGAGTCCCTCTAGATGGGATTACTCACCCTAGGCTATTTGGGAATAGCAGATGGACACCCATCTACACAATGGTTTATTTTTACGTGTCGATAGAGTGTTGCATTGACGGATTGGTATAATTTGTGGGCAATGTGTACGGTACGCACGTGTCAGGCCGATTAAAGAGATGTTAACGTATTTGGAGTTTGGTGACTTGGATGATCTTTTTGAGCGCACCAATGATCCAAAAAGGGTTGAAATAGTCCATAATAGGCACTCGGGTATTATGTTTGGGTTTCAGGGGCTTTTTAGACTTAACGGGGTCAGTATTAGGGTAGGTGGGTTATTTTACATAGGTGTAAGAAGAAAAACAAGATTAGATTAATTAAGGGGATATTTAAGAGGGTGGTAAGGTGGATGGCAACCCATGTTTCATATTTTACTCAAGATATTAAGAGAGAGAGCCATACAGAAGAGAAAACGAAAAAGAAATAAGGGGAAATTCGGAGAGGAGAAGAAAGAGGACTCAACTTGTCATCAAATTCGTAGAAGACTTCGAATTTTAATCCAATTGACGCAAGTAAATACTTGCTTTATGTCGCAAGTTGATAGTCACTAATTATTTTCATGAATAGAGGTAGAAATTTGAAAATTAAATTGTTGAAGTTTGAGACTTTCTTAATTGATATAGAGATTTAAATGATAAAAGATTAGGGGTTGTGAAGGAATTATTAGTGCAAATCAATCATACTCTGAATTCAAAATATATTCTAGGAATTAAATAGACGAAAATGTAGAACTCGTATATAAAGATTGGATCTTGATAACTAATTTGGGGAAATTTTTTGTGTTGAATTAATTGCAAGTTTGATTTAAAATCCTAGGGTTTGATTTGGGATTTGGGGTTAGTTTAATGTTGAAAAACCTCTGGAATGTTAGGGTAATATTGTAAGAGTTAATTTTTGTGTTTCTACCATACTAAATCATCTTTCATTAGTGAGTGAGATATAGAGGATAATCCTATTTACAAGTATAGGAGTAGAAAAATTGAACAATTTAACTACCTTACAAATTGTGGAGTTGATCTCTCGCAAACGTAATTGTTCAGTCGTATTTTGTTTTACTTTTGCTAAAATATTAGGAGGAGGCAATAGAGAATATATTTCACCTTCATAATCCCAACCAGGCACTGGCATTTTTGACCATTACACCAAAACAGTCAATTAGTAATGATACTGTAGTGTTACAAAAAAAATTACTAACACTAAATCACTGTTAGAAAAAGGCGTGTATAAGCCTATTACTAACACTTTTTTACCGTTACTAAATTATGACTAACACATCCCTACCGTTACTAATGTGTTACCAATTGATTCAAATCCTAACACACTTTTACCATTAGCAACATTCATAACACAAAAAATATATAACATTTAATAATGGTATAGGTCTGTTACTAATTTAAAAAAAATTAAAAGTAATATCTCAAATTGAGATATTATTACTATTTCTTGCCTTTCAAGTCTCTGTACAAATGCTTCAGTTTTACACTAAAATTGTAAGGCAAAAGATTTTCCCATAAAGAAAACAATGTATTAATGTCGAAATATATGTAAAAAATGGAAAAAAAAATCATGTATTAGTGTCGTAAATCTGTGTACAAGAAATAAGTATTTCAATTATCTACATCTCTCATTTCTCTTCTATATGTAAATGGGGCCATAATACTAAAATCTTCCAAATCAAATCTCCTTACAAATAAATTCCTCTACCACCAGTACCTTCATCCCCTTTTATGGTAATTCGGTCCCCTTCACCTTCTAATATAACCCCCTAAACCTTTTTCACCCACCAGCTGCCCATACTTCACTTTCCATCCAATGCACCAACTAGCCCTCACACATGGCTCTGCAAAAGGTAAAAAAAAATTCATATCAGAATCACACTCATATACTAATAACACATCATCTGATATGATAAGGTTGAACTTAGTTGGCAAAGAAATTTGATGTGTACGCTAAGACTCCTATAATATTTTATCTTCCACAAGCCTTGTTGGATAAAATCATTTCACTTATAAGATAAAATTACCTTTTTTATGCTATTTCACACTTGAAGTGGAAGCACTTTAGATCCACCCTCTCTTGTGGATACACCATCTAACTATATAAATTGATTTAAGAAAATCTATCATTTGAATTCTTATTGCATATCTAATTAAATGATATTATTATCCGTACAGCCACACATGGAAGATCTATGCAAATTAAGTATTAAACATGGGATATCTCTATAATTTTTAGAGGCAACTAAACAAACAAAAGAAACATGCTAAACAAAGATACCTTAACTTGTTTTACAATCTCCACTTCAAGAAATCGATGGGTAATCTCTACTACATATCTTCATGAATTGGCAATATTTGGATGTTCTTGAAATTTCAATCATTTCATCTTTGTCATTCAGAAAATTTCCTTAATGCCCGTGTGGGATGATTATTTTTTGCTCGTTAGAAATATAGGACAAAACTCAATTACACTGCACAAGAGTGTCCAAAAGAACAACGATTATAAATAAAGACAAATATAATATATGTAATAAATTTTCCTTGCAATGTTATTAATCTTTTAGGTGAAGAATGTAGCCATCCAGAGTGAGGAATTCAAGCCAATAGCTACACCTACACCATCAACAACTAAGTCCCAACAACTAGCTCAAACGGTTTCTCCCGAGTTGCAGAAACCTATGTTATTGCAAACAATAAAGACTCGACCAACACAAAGGTAATTTAAGTTTTATTAATACAACCTTACTTTAATAAATTAACTTATTTAGTTTTATGCTTTCACCACCCATCCAAAATCCTAAAAGTAGTTGATCACTTCAAATATGAATTTGATTCATGATTTTAACAATTTCATACTAAATCAAAATAGATTTGTCATCATGACATAAGGTAAATATCATTTAACATTACTTGCAAACATTGAGAAAGTACTCAAGATCACAGTAGGCAATTTATATCATTCTAAAATGTCAAATAAGAAATAATTTTGAACAAAACCCGCCTCACTACTTCAAATATTAGGAAATTTAATGATAATTGTTCCAATCACAAAATTGGAGTAAGCCCGAGATCATCACACTTTGAAATTTTTGAAACAAACTTTTTAGCATAATCCATTTTTCTCAAACTTTTAAAAAATGTTGCTAACGGTCATATATATATTAATACATCGCATATTGAGTTAATATTATAATTAATTACTTTCATAATCAATCCCATATAAACAAAACATACAAGACAATCAACAAAAATGATTAGGGTATGTCACTTTCCAATAGATGGGCATTATTAGGAGTGTGCTTCATATAAATGACAATACTAATTCAGAAGCTTCTCAACCTCGGTAATAAGTTTGCAACATCTTACATGTGCCGATTGCATCTTCAGTGAGTATTGTATCATCATATTTTTTTGTTATGTTATAATTTATATAAATCATAATGATAATTCATCCAAACTAACTTGTGGATACCATTTTGTCCCAACTTATTCCCTAGAAGGCCATCACTGTGATCAAATGTAAACCTAATATGCACCAGTTAATCACTAAGCCAATAGTATTCATGAGAATTAAGTAGAAGATGGACATGGAAATCACGAGAGAACTAAATATCAATGGGAATGCTTTATTATGAGTGTTTTACTAGTGAACTAGGAATTGGAAGATTTTATAAGTTTTGGTAACATGATGTGGACCTTTACATTCTCTAATTGCACCTCAGTGAGGCTCTTATCAACTTCCTAAAGGTATTGATCTATACATTCGATAGAGGAACATGTAATCTATGCCTCTTGGGCATATATTTAAGCAATAGAGAAATAACTAAAAACATTTAGTAGAATAGTTACATGACCATATAACAAATATAGTCTGCTAATGGGTATACTCTACACATCATAGCCTTAACAGCTATAATTATTGTTCGTGTGTCGTTTTGACTCGTAGGACTCTGGTACGTGCAATAGGACAACATTAGATGGATTTAAGCAAGGAGAATTGAGAATTCAAGTGAGTGACTATATGATTAATTAATCAGGAAGTTGGGTTGAACTTCGGGATTGGGTGAACTGTGCACCGTGCACATCCCACCGTGCACAGTTCACCCACACACACACACACACACACACACACACACACACACATATATATATATATATATATATATATATTAGAGCGACGTTCATATAAATGGATATGTGTATACTATTTGTTCAATTAAAATACCTACTCATGAGTGCTATCGTAGGAGGTTGTGCATAGTGGACAGTCCGCCCTGGCGTTCACCAACAGGTGTTGGGTTGATTCCATAGGTCATATTACAATTGCATGGCCACTATCCATATGTTAGGATAGGTGTGGTTTCGAGTCCGATTGGGCACGATGTTCTATGGTTACTACCCTCGAATGTATGTCAATGACAATCCACATTGTATGTGTTTACATTTGGAATTGATGGTGACATTTAGACCTAGTGGCTCGGTGTTAGGCATGGTGTCTAGATCCAGGCTGCACACGAGGGATGTATCCGCGAGATCCAAACTCTAGGGATACGGTTATACCTATTTTTTATGAAAAAAATGAATCTTTTTATCCAAGGATTCGAAAAAGTGGGTCTGGATCTCTTGCAGTAATGATTTGGAAGATCCAAACCCCCGTCAATTTCTTTGAGTTTCATTCTTGCAAAGGTACTTCCATTGCGAAAAATTAGCTTCATTAGCCTGAGGATATCAAAAGAAAAAAGTGGGATTTTATCATTCTGCCCTTCAAATTTTTCAAACACCTTTTTTATTTCATTCTTCATGCCCAGGATTACGCCTTGGATCATTAGATAGGAATCCAAAGATGAAGAGAGAAACGTGAGAAAACATAAAAAGACATATATTTTTGTAGTTTTAACACTAGAACATAAAAGGAATAGTAAAAGGCATTATATAGTGAGTGATGTCTATATGTATGTTTTATACAATATAATATTTACAGCACGGATGTAGCCATGTTATGTTTATTACGTGATTATGAGTGTGTGTGTATATATATATATATATATATATATATATATCATGTGTGTCGCTACAATATTGTTTGTGAATATATACCTAGAGAAGGTAGTATTACTTAGCTAATAGAGGGTATTAGCGTGATTGGACTTAAATAGTGGTTATGTGTCCTAGTTATAACGGGTAAAGTTTAGGATAAATAAATCAACACATTAGGTGCGCACTATAGTTGAGAGGTTAGGTTTGTCTCAACTGAGTGCGACCAGTTAATTATCAAAGTAACACACTACTATTTTAATCAATTAAAAATAACTATCTACTTGAAAATATTTTCAACTTTATTGGATTTGACCTGGAGTATTTTTCTTATCCTTTTTTTTCTTTTTATACCCCAGGTGTGCAACAGAAGCAGGCGGGACTGCAAGGATAGATTCATACTTGTAGTGCAGTAGTTGTTGATGCTACATCGTTGATTAGACGCCTTACTTTATTTTATCTAGATAAAATCAGTCATTTTGATTTAATCTTTGGGTGTGTTGCCCTCAGATGGGTGTTTTATTCGATAACTGATGGTTTATTCTAGTCACTCTTTTTATCTAATGAGGCATGAGGGTTATTCATTTATTTTTTAATTGTATGGTTTTATTCGTATTATTTATATTATATTGGGATTGCGACAGTGATGCTAAGAACGAACCATACTGAAATTCCTGTTTTATTTTAGTATAGGTTTGGCCACCCGATATTAGAATAGGTGGATTGTCATAGTCAGTATCAGAGCATCAGGTTCTAGCATCCTTTAGGATATGTGAGGAGTTGCTATGATATTAGTGTTTCATTTATTTGATATAAACCCCTATTGTTAGGACTGATGATTCATATTTATGCTTTTAAATTCTTTTGCTATAATATATGGTTAAAGTGAACGTCATATGAATTAAGTTTTGTTTCAGATGCCAAGCAACATGATAGGGCCGTAAGGAGGGCCGTAAAAGGGGAGTCTCAGTCAAAGTCGCAAGCCATTCAGGGGACTGTGACCGTTGAAGAGGTTGTACCTATATTAGCATAGGCAGTTAATGCTGCTTTAATCGCCGCGTTGCTTACCGCTAGAATTATCACTTCCATGAGAGGGGAATGATGAAATTATGAGATTCAAGCCAACAAGTCAAGAGTGGGTCCAATGGTTCCAGCGAGGCAACATGATCGGGGTTCTAAAAAAAGGGACTCTGCAAAGAGATTCAGGTCAAGTAATGACAACTTCAGGCAGGGCCATTTGGGGCATATATGGGGACAACCTCACATGGTCCAATAGGGATAGAGGCTGGCAGGTTTTATAGGGAAATGTTTCATATGTGGGGAGGAGGTACACATGCGGCATGCATGCCCGAACAGAGCTAGGAGTCAGTAACAGGAGGATTAGTCGGGACATCAATTATATCACCTTCCATCGCCACCAGTAGTTTTAGCATTGCCACCTCCGTAGGGGTAATTTGGGCATATGTATCACGCCTGTGGACCAATTTTATATCCAACATCTTTAGCGATTCAGGGTAGATTTTTGGTTCATGAGAATTTAGGGCAGGTGTTGTTTGACACGATGCTGTCACATTTTGGTTTAAACTAGATTCACCATGAGGCGGGTTTAGTGGATATAGCTTCAAATATTATTATTATCGTATATTTACCATTGGGTAGCAAGGTTCCCATTTTTTTCATCTGCAGGGGAGCGGGTGTGAACATTGGAAGGTTATGTTTTTAGTGGATCTTCTCATTTTAGTGATGCAAAAGTATGGTGTTATCCACAGTATAGATTGGTTAGTGATAATTAAATCTATGGTTGACTATTATAGTAGGACTATAGAGGTTGCGATTCCAAGGCATAATAGGTTTCTTGTGGCGATGCCTCATCCTGAGGGAAGGTTGATCATGTGTTTATATTATATTGAGGATGAGACTTTAGAGAGCATAGTTATCTCGTTAGATTTGATCCTTGTGTTTAGAGACTTTACTGATGTGATTCAAGATAGACCGGGGTTACCCCCAAGTCGGGAGATTGAGTTTGTGATCGACTTAGCACTAGGGACTAGGCGATAGTGCATGTGTCGTATTGTATGACTCTTTTAGGGATGCTAGAGTCTAAAGTTAGGGTTCTTTTTGTGAGAGTACATAACTTGGGGATACCCCAGTACTGTGTTTGGGCTAATGGATCTCGATAATCGATAGATCTAACTGATAATATATCGGTAGGGTTCCTTGTTTAGATATCATTTATAAGACGCCCCACACATGAGGCTGAGTTAGTGTTCGGAGTTGAGAAATATTGAGCTTTAGGACATTGATTTATTACATTACGCATTTCATATGTGAAGATGTAACGCATCAAATAGTTATTTATTTTATTATTTGAGTCCCGCGGGACCAAAGAGTGAAACGTCGAGAGCACGCAGGGATGTTTGCACCACTAGTTTAATAAGTGGGGCAATCACAGGAAGAGTCGAGTTCTGATTACTGGGATAGTTAGGTATACCTTTACTGTATGGTCATACATGGTCTGTATGGTTTATTTTTAGATGTATGCGAGTTTTATGAGTAAACTTTGTGCGTTTGTGCATGTATTGTAGGGTTTATGGATGCATTAGTCAGTTGGATATTTACTATCATTTGGGAAAGGCTAATGTGGTGGTAAATAAGTAGAGTCGTATGCCAGCAAGGTAGTTGTCAGTTGTTTGAGAGATGGAGTCTGGGCCTATATGGTAGTGATAACCATAAGACCTCAGGTCATTTGGAGGGTTATGAAGGCACAGGTAGGGCATCCGTCTTGTCAGGAGAGGTTTTAATAATTATTGGCATGTAGAGCAGAGTCTTACAACAATCATGAGGGTGTATTAAATGGGAGGTTGATAGTCCCAGATAATGGGGACTTATGGCACACGATTATGGAGGAAAGACATAGGTCACAATTTTTGGTGTATCCCGAAGGGGGTAAGATGTATGAGATGTTTAGGAACCAGTATTGGTGGTCTAGGTGGAGTTAGACATAACAAATTTTATATCCAGGTTCACCACTTGTCATATGGTAAAGGTTGATCATAGGTGACCAACCGAGGTTTTGCATACATTAGAGATTCGAGTGAGGGATTGGGAGTATTATCAATGGATTTTATTTTGGAGTTACCGATGTTGTGAAGGGATCAAAATTCCATCTAGTTCATTGGGATCGATTGACCAAGGTGAAGGAGTTCAAACCAGTTTGGGAGGATTACACGATAAGGCAGTATGCGTAGTTTTTCATAGTAAAGATAGTGAGATTTCATGGGGTGTATCTCACCATTATTTCAAATTAGGGTAAGATTTTTGTGTCCCGTTTGGTCACAGTGTATCAAACACAGACCTATGGTCAGATGGAGAGGGTGAATCATATGCTGGAGGATGTGTTGAGGATATGAATTCTGGACTTTAAAGGGTATATGGTAGAAATATGTACCAATGGTAGAGTTTGCGTGTAATAACTCATGATAGTTTTCCATTGGCATGACACCTTTTGAGGCGTTGTAAGGTAGATCTTGTCATTTTCCCTCTTATTAGGTAGATGTGGGGGACAACAAGCTTCTCGATTAGACGTGATTCAGGATACATCAACAAGAATTGAGTGATCAGGAGTCATATTTGGGTAGCTCAGGATCATCAGAAGAGTTATGTCGATTCTAACCAGAGACACCTAGAGTTTGACGTGGGTGATTAAGTGTTTCTGCAGCTATCTCCCATGAAAGGAGTTATACAAATTGCGAATGAATGAAGTTTGGGTATAGGTATGTGGGGCCTTTCTTATTATCAAGAGGGTTGGACTGGTTACATATAGGATCGCCTTGCTGGAGTAGTTGAAATGGATTTATAATGTATTTCATGTGTCTCATCAATGACGTGGCTTATTAGCATATATCGTTGAAAGAGATTGACTTGCAATAGAATATATCTTACGAAGGAGAAATTGTTGCCACTTTGGGCCGTAGTGAGCGAAAGCTTCGATTAAGGTGTTACCGTTAGTGCATGTACAGGGGAAATGCCACATTATTATCGATTCGATGTGGGAGAGTGATCATGACATGCGAGAAAAGTATCGAGGGCCTTGTGGCAGTTACGTTCGAATTTCAAGGACTAAATTCAATTGATATGGGGAAGGATGTAATACCCTATACTTTTATTATTATTTAATTTTTGTGTGACTAGTATTATTAATTTAATTGGGGAAAATTAAATTGGATTTTAGTAAATATTAATTAGCGAGATGAAGGATTAATATTTATTATAATTATTATTTACTTATCTCTGATAAGTAAATAGTTATGTGATTTATTATATGTTGCGTATGAGTGATAGTGACGATTTATTGTTATATGTCGATAGAGTGTTACATCGACGGATCGATAACATTTGTGAGGGACGCGTAGGGTACATTCATTTTGGGCCTGATTAATGAGATGTTAATATATTTGGAGTTAGGTGAATGGATGACCTTTTTGAGTGCACCAGTGATCAGGAAAGGGTTAAAATAGTCCAGAATAGGTGCCCCGAGTGTTATGTTTGGGTTTCGAGGGCTTTTTAAACATTACGGGGCTCATACAAGGGTAGAAGGGTCATTTTAAACTTAGGTTAAAGAAGAAAAATGGGCTTAGATTAATTATAGGGATATTTAATAGGGTGGTAAGGTGGATGGAAATTCACCTTTCATATTTTACATAAGAGATTAAGGGAGAGGGCCTTAGAGAAGAGAAATAGGAGGAAACTTGGAGAGGAGAGGAAAGAGGACTCAACCTGCATCAAATTCATAGAAGACTTCGGATTTTAATCCAAAGAGGTAAGTAGATACATGCTTTATGTCGCAATTTGATGGTAGTTAATTTTTTTCCTAGTTAGAGGTAAAAATCAAAAAATTAATATGTTAAGGATTGAAGCTTTCTTAATTGATATAGATATTTAAATGATAAAATATTAGGGTTTATGAAGGAATAATTAATGGAGATCAATCGTACTTAATATTCAAAATATATTATGGGATTTTAATGGATGAACATGTAGAACTAGTATATAAAGATTGTATCTTGGTAATTAATTTGGATTTTTTTTGTGTTGAATTAATTAGAAGTTTGATTTAAAAGTTAAGGTTTTTATTTGGGATATACAGTTAGTTTTGTGTTAAAATACCTTTGGAATGTTAAATTAATGTTGTAAGAGTTAATTTTTATGTTTGGAGTGGATGGAAACCTCCATTGGAGGGTTTGAAAGAGAAAACCTCGAGGAATAAGATGTTCAGAAAATGGAACTAGTTTACTCCACTAGCAAACCTTTTCGATTTTAAAATTTTTGATAAGGTTGTGCATAATGGAATTATGATTCCGTGGGAAGCAATGGGCACCGTTTTCATATTATTTTAATTTTTTATTTCTACTTAAAGGTACGCGATACCAAAATTTTAAATTGGAGGTTTTTTATTGGCTTTCTTTTGAAAATTTTGATTTAAGGGAAGCACACCGGTTCGATTTGTTGACCTATCCAATTTTTATTCGTGTGTCATTTTCACTCATCAGGACTTGAGGTTTGATCGCCGGTGCTTTCGAGGTATTGTGGGATTAGTTGGGAACACTTTACAACATTCGGTACATGTGATAGGCCAACATTAGATGGGTTCAAGTGAGGGTAATCGAGTAAGTTTAGTTGAACTTCGGGATTAGGTGAACCGTGTGTGGTGGGATATTCATTCGAGTTCGTTACTTATTATATATATACATATTAGAGTTACGTTCATGTGTGTGTGTGCGCATATATATATATATATAAGTATGGAAAGAATAGTAAATATGTACAAGTAGTAGTCGATCCCAGGGCTTCTCCTACGATTTGTATGGTTTCTCCTCGTGTAGCTTATCTTCTTCATCCTTCTCCTAACCCCCCCCCCCCCCCCCCCCGACCCTTCTAATCCTTGGAAAAAATAATTCACAGTTGTACTCACTTCATCATCTCCTAAGGAGCTTCTACTTGAATCTCCTTCCACTTTAAAGGGGAACTTGTAGTCATTTTCTCCCATGAAGATATCAACATCCTTGAGGAACCATTCAAGTTCTCTATAGTATGTATGTTTTCTCATGGTAGAGCATTAATGGAATGCATAAGAAAGTCTTTCCTTTCATTTTTTCCCTAAAAACAACATACAATATTGGCATGCTAGAACCTAAACATGTTCTTACTCGATTAAATCGTGAAGAAGACTTCATTAGGTTTTTGTCTAAGGATAAATTATTTATTAGGAAATATCAATGATAAAATTTAAATGGACTCCCTCTTTCAGATCAAATGTTGAAAGCCTTTCACACCTGTTTGGATCAATTTTCTAAACCTCCCCATCCATTTCTTTGCCAAGTCATCTTTATACTCCATTGCAAATTTAATTGGTTAGCCTATAATGTTGGATGCCTCCACCATTTCCATGTCGAGGCCCAGCCTATCTCGCATTTATGTGGATATGAACCTCACCAAAGACATGTTCAATAGGGTTTGGATTGGCAGTGGTGATAATAGCTTCTAGAAAGAAGTTTCCTATCAAGATTGTCTAAGTTACTGTTCTTACTGTATGAGAATGGTCATGTTATTAAAGACTTTATGTTCAAGAATCCCTCTAAGAAGAATTGAGTTCAAGAAATCCCAAAGAAGAAGCTAAATGATACATGGAAAATTCTTGTCTAGAATAAAGAAGATACTATTAGGGAGTAGCAATCCCCCATTGTACAAGTTGATCTAGTTGTTTAAGAAAGTCATAATCAGACTCCCTTAATATCCAAGAAAAATCTCTCGATGATCCTTCTTATAAAGATGATGTAGTTTCTCAAAAAATCCTCCTTCATTCTTGAAGTTACATAGCATAAAGATTACTGAGCATTTAGATAAAGTGAAGAATTATGGACTCTCCCGTGCATAAGCTAAAGTGGTGGATAAATGTAACCTCTCACATAGAGCCATAAAAATGCCTAATTACGAGGTGAATTCAGCCCATGATATGGATTATCCATATAATTATGAGACAAGATATAAGATTTCAACTCCTATGCATTAAGAACTAGTTATGTTTGCTCACTATTTTGAAAAGAATTAAAAGAAAAAGAAGATTAAAATTCCTCTTTTGTTGCTGACCAATTCAAATCCTCTTACCCTAAGTCTTTTTCTCTTCCTATCTCATCAAAAATTAAAGTTTTACAAGATCCCATTTTCAAAAGAATTACCAAGTCTGGTAAGAAACTCATCTCCTAAGGTTTAATCCCCAATTCTAAATGATTAAATTCTAATGTTGTAATGCTATAGGTGTTTCTAATAAGCCCTCTATTTGAAGAATTAAAAAAGTTAATTAGGTTTCATAATTTGCTTTCTTTTGCACTGATTGAGCCTAAGTCAATTTCAGATAGTATTAAAAATATAAATTTAAGTGGGACTTTGAGGGGTATATTTCCAATATCTCATAAAAAACTTGTTTTTTTTGCAAGTTTGGATTTAAAGTTGAAATTATTTCCAATGAGGACCAAGTTCTTACCTTGAGAACTGAAGATCATTCTTTTATTTCTCCCATAATTATTTCTCTTATGTATGGTAAAGTGCATTAGAGTTGAAAGATTAGATTTATGAGCAAATTTGGATGCCATGTCTACTCAAGTGTGGAATTATCCTCATTTAATTTTTGGAGACTTCAATGTAGTGGCCAATCAAGGGGAACAAATTGGGGGCAATTTGATTGATTTTCATTCTACTCAAGATTTTAATGATATTATTTCATCATGTCATTTTTCTGATCTTGGCTTTAGTGGGTCAAAGTACACATGGTCTAATAATAGAGATGAAGAAGGTATTATTTTAGATAGGCTGCATAGAGACTTAACTAATCATAAATGGTAGGATGTTTTCCCATTTACAAAGGTGGATTATTTAAACATGAACTGCTTAGACCATGCTCTGAACCTTATCTCCGTTATATCAGAACTGGATTGCTTTCATAGTCCTTTCAATTTTTTAAAGATGTGGTGTACTAATAGGGATTTGAAAGATATTGTGCTTGGCTCATGGAATTCCCATTTGAAGGATTCCCCTATGAAGTTTTTTACTACAAAATTGAAAAGGCTTATTAATATTTTGAGGACCTCAAATATAAAGACTTATAAAGATATCTTTCAAATTATGAGGGGCTTAGGAGATGCACTTATTTCAGATGAGATTATTTATGAACAAACTCCTACTTCATCTAATAGAATGTCTATGAATGTTACCAAACCCAAACTTAATCATGCCCTAAAAATAAAAGAAATGTATTGGCAACAAAAGTCCAGCATGAAGTTGTTGAAAAAAGGTGATTTAAATACAAATATTTTTTATTCAACGGTTAAAGCTAAGAGAAAAAGACTTGTATTCATAAGATTCAAAAATAAGATCAATAATGGATTTATTCTCAGCAAGATATTGAGTATGAGTTTATTAGATACTTCAAAACCTCCTTTCTTCTGAACCTACCTCTGATAACTCTGAGTTATTACAGGTCATTCCTAATCTTAATTCTAGTGAAATTAATGACTCCTTCACTAAGTTCCCCTCTGAAGATGAGATATTATTGGCTATTAATAGCCTACATGGTGATGGAGTTCCCGATCCAATTGGATGTGATGGAAATTTCTATGTTTCTTTTTGGTAGATAATGAAAATAAACCTTATCACTTCCATTACTTCCATTTTTGTTGGTTCTAAAATCCCCATAAGTTGTTCCTATGCCTCTATTGCTCTCATTCCTAAATCAAAAAATGGGTCATCTTGTTCTAACTTCAGACCTATCAGTCTCTATAGCTTCGTATTCAAAATTATCTCTTAAATTCTATATTTTAGACTTTCTTCAATCCCCCTTGCATTATCGCTCCAAACCAAAGTGGATTCATGAAAGGAAGAAATATTACAGATAGTATTCTCATGGCTCAAGAACTTATTATTGATCTTTGTGAAAACTCTCATGACTCGAATATCATCATAAAGATTGATATGGAAAAGGCCTGTGATGAATTTTCCTAGATGTTACTTATTATTATTTTGAGAAAGTTTAGATTCAGTGAGTATTTTATTGATATGATTTAGAGATCGTTGTCTAACAATTGGTTCTCATTAATAATAAATGGTAACTCAGTTGGTTTTTTAAAATCAAGTAGGGATCTAATTCAAAAGGATGCCCTATCCCTGAGCCTTTTCATCATTGTTTTTAAAGTATTACATAATGTCCTTAATAAGATTGTTAACAACAACATCATCAAGCCTTATCAACTTCCATCAAACTTCCTAATTATCTCACGCCTAAGCTATGTAGATGATACCATTGTCTTTACTAATGGGACTAAAAGAAGCACAAATAAGGTGGTGAAGTTCCTTAAATCCTATGAAGAAATATTTGGTAAAATAATTTATAGGAACAAGAGTCATTTCACTATTGATAATAATAATCACATTGATATGAAAATTACCATTTCTTTTAACCTTGGACTCCAAAATAAGACCCTGTGTAACACCCACCATGAGACTTTGATCGTACTTGTATGATTTGGTAACTTAGTATGACCATTTAGGCTTTGTACTTTTTGAGGTGGACTATAAGTCAAATTCAAGTAACTTCATGTCCCTCGTTCTCATTGAATCGAAATTTTTATGGCACAAAGTTTAAACCCAAGAAATTAGAGGTCGTTCGAACGAGGGGTTAATGTCTTTCAAATGGGTCGTTCGAACAAGGTTCGAATAAGACTTCTGATGACTTGGGTTTGATCCAATCCTCGCGTGCACTGGAATCACATTAGAACCTATGGTTAGAAGTGTCATTCAAAGGAAGTAGCAATCTCGTTCGAATGAGACTTAAAAGTCATTGGAACGACTGGATCTGAATTTGGTCATTTAGAGTGCCATTACGTGTTGTTGCATTTTGGTCCCTTATATTAATGAAATGTCGACTTCTGGTGATCCTAAATGATCAAAATCATGCTTTGTTTGGTAGTCTTGAGTTTTTAAATGGGTTTGTTTATTATTTGGAGGTGATAAGAAGAGAGAGTGGGGGTGGGTATTCCCCACTATTTTCCTTCAGCATTTTCCTATCTCTCTCTCTCTCTCTCTCTCTCTCTCTCTCTAAGTTCCAATAAACCCATCTTCTTCCTCTAGTGTTTCCTCCATAACCACACCTTACCAACACCATTGCACGCCATTTCCAAGGCTCATTCTTTCTTTACAATCTTTACAGAGTTATTATTAGTTTTTTTTTTGAAGAACAAGAAGTAGCGATTTATGGAGTTTGAAGCGGTTCTTGCTTGGAGCTTTATTGGAGTCAAGATTGGTGGATCTGGTACACCTTATGAGGTGGGAGGTTGAAATCTTCTTATACATTCACCCTATCATTTTGGAGCCTCTTTGAGGGGCAAAACCTATACTCTTAGATTAAGAACTCTATTTTATATATTATTGGTCTTGTAACAAGAGCTTGTCAGAGTATAATGCATATATGATTAAGAAGATAATTTCTTCAAGTCTTGTGAAAGAACAAAGATTATTTATGAAAGATTCCAAGACTTTTGACAAAAATGATATAGTTTAAGAAATCTTAATATTTAAACACTTTATGGAATATTGTGTTTGAAATGATATTTCTCTTGTTGAAAATATTTTATGAACAAATGTCTTATGGTTTTCTTGTGAAAATTATAATTTTTGTATAAATAGGAATTTACTTAAGTTTAGGATAAAAATTTCTTTAGCTTAAAAAACTTGTTTATGCCAATATTTTGAAATTTCTATAGTGAACCATATGTCAGACTCATATAATAAGAGTTTTGGACTTAAAATCCTTCTTCTCATGTACATAAACTTGTAGTATTTTGATCATTAACATATAAACAAGTTTAATGAGGGTTTTAGTGGGTCTAAACATAAAATAAAGAAAATTAAAATTTTAGCCTTTAAGGTGTGGAAAATGTGGTAAATGGATATTTTAAGACTAGATACAAAAATAAAAGGGAAATGGTATTTTCTGTAAGGTAGTCTCCAAAGGGGAAAAATGGGGGGTTTTCTAATAAAGAAACTAATGAAATAAAAAAAATTCAAAGTTGAGATGTACGTTAAATAAGTGTTAATGAGTTGAAATAATTAAGAAGTTAGTGTGTATAACTTAATAATATTTTTGGAAAGTAACACTTGTGAAAATAGAGGAAGGGACACGTTTGGAAAGAAATGGATAAAATGGTAATTTTATGTAAAATTGAATAATTTTTTGAAATAAAAATATTGGAAATGGTGTTACATAAATAAATCAGAAATCAGGTGTTTTTGGGATAAAATCAACATGAGTGTTTAAGGGGAAAGAAATGATGATATTAAAGTGTAACACAAGATGTGGTGAAACCTCAGTTTTTGGCTTTCGATGGTAAAGGAATCTGGGGTAATTTGGAGATTTGAAAAATGTTAAAACACATTAATATGGACTCGAGTGACATCAGGAGTAATATTGGGGGACCCATAGATTGGGATGAAAGACCCCAAATCACTGGCCAGAGCATATAGTAGAATAATCGACGGTATGAATCCCGTTAAAGTATGCAAATATTAGAAGATTCCGAGAAAAGGATAAAAAAATTAGAACATGTCTAGAAATGGGTTGGGTATTAAATATAAGAAAAGATAATCTAACTAAAATGAAATTGATAAATGTTCTGGTAGAGAATAATGTGGGCAAGTAATACAAAAAAAAATTATTAATGTCCATAGAGTAAAAGAAATGGTAAAGTGAAGTGACTAAATGGGTAATTAAGCAACCCAAAGAGTTTTAACCCATAATTAACACAAGAGTGTGTTTATGAAAGACTTTCAAGGATATATATGTATTTTCTAACATGGTGCTCGCACGTGTTTAAATGTGATTTTTAATGAAAGTACTAAGGTAAATTTGGTATCAACACAAGGTATTTGTTTAAGTATCTAACCGGGTGTGTTAAATTAAGAAATAAATTTCAAGCCAGGTAAAAAGAGTTTTTTTATATAACTAAGGTGAATTAATAGGAATAAGTGACATTTTGAAATAAAAATGATTTCACGCGTTAAAGTATTTATATGTACATATATAAGCCAGTTTCATGTGCACGTAGATGTAACGAGTTAGAGTGTCTTTTCTTTCATTCGATTTCATATTACATTGTTGCATTTTCTTAATGGGCATTAGGCTCATTTCGTCGTCTTCGTTATGGAATGTTGGGTGCGATTTCGCATTTTGAGAGCTATGTAGAGGTAAGTATCATTTTTTATTTTACATAGTAGCTCTGTATGCTTGAATTTTGAGAATGCCTCCCACGGGTCCCTTACATAGTTTAATTTAAATGGAAATTAAATGCTAAACAAGTGATACTTTGATTAAATAAAACAAAACTAACAACATAATGTAAATTGTTTTACTGTATTTCACACCTAACGCTCGGTTAGACTGGGTTGACCACGGGAAACCCATAAATCTCGATCGAGGAATTACAAATGGTATTAGATCTTTAGGTTTAAGGTTCCTTTAGGGAGTGACATGGTGAGGTCGGTTGTAAATCTTTTGCCGTCAGTGTTGGTTTTGTCCGATCACGCTAAATTTATGACGATTTCAGTTAGTGTTCTCAACAGTGGAGTCAAGGAGATTAGCACAACAGGTAATTCATCGCCAAGTGTCATGTGTCCTAGTTAGTTATCATTAATCACTTTCACACTTTTGATTTTGAGATGTTAGTTATTTATGAGTGTCTGTGAGAGTTGATATTGGCGATACCGCGATATTTCATGTGAGGTTCTTGTATTTCGATCATTTATGATGTGAGAGGTCTATTAAGATGTAATAAAGCTAAATGATGTCCATTGAGTTTGGGACATGAATTGTGTGAAGTCAAATGTGGAGATTAAGTGACTATAGTGTCATGCTTAAGAGGTGTTGATTTGTGATAAGGATACATTAAGTTCCGGGATGCGGTACTTACGGGTAGCTAATGTCGATGACGTGATTAGGCGAACTTGATGCTTTGGGTGTTGCCATGTCTTAATTAATTTATAGTTTCGTAGGCATAGAGAACTGTGTTGGTCATTTCTTAAGTATGTGTGCTTGAGCCTTAGTTGAAAGGATGACATCATTGTAAGGAAATTCCTTGGTAATTGTCGACTGAAAGCTGTATCTTGTAAGCTATGATGAGAGTTATGGGAAATTGGTAGTATGTGTATTACATGTGTTACAACGATGAGTTAAAATAATGTAGGAGTGAACCTTATACAGTCTTCCATATTGTAGTTTTTGAGAATATAATGCAACTTTTGAGGAATAGGACCCCTTGTGATGTCGGTAGTGAGGACCTAAAGGCTTATAGGTTGTATATGATGTCCTATATCCTACCAGAATCCTTAGTATTGTCAGTCTATGGTTTGATGCATAGTTTAGGGCATCTACCGTTTGGAATGAGGTTTTTAAAGTTTTTTTGGATCTCGAGAAGAGAGTCGTAGGTTAGACTTATGCCAGAGTCTCGATAAAAAAGGAAATAAGATTCTTGTATAGGTGTTGTATCCCATTCTAGCGACCTAAGTGATGACGGAGTGTGAGGTGATTTTAGTATGGAAATGATTTAAGGAAGTCCTTGGGGCATCCTTTGGACTTATTTCTTTTGGGGTCATGGAGCAGTAGAAATCAACTTATTGTGATGCCTTGGGGTGTTCAATGGTTAAGGCGCACCTTGGTGTGCTCAATGGTTGAGGCTTATAGGTCGGTATCTTTGTGAGTACCTAATGGCCACGATGCGAATATTGGGAAATCATTAGAGCATACCACTAGTGAAAAAATCATGGGAGATGAAATCTTGTCATGTCCTTGGTGGCAATTACATCGGGTATGCTTGGTATCCTTGGGAAACAAGGTATGTTCGGGATCGTGGAGTGATAGTTTTCTAATGATGGTCTTGTTAGGAGTCATGTCATGATCCAAAGTTATTAGTCAAAGTCATTCGAATTGGCATAGACGAGTGATGTGACCTTTTGAGATAAATTGGAAGCTTGTGTCGTGATTGGACGTGATTTTTGTTTGCCATAGGATGAATAGTGTTATAAGTGTAGTACTTGATTTAAAGGAGTACTAGGAAATGCATTTGGGAATTAGATTGATGATGCCATGTTATAGGTTTGAAAATGGAACCTTGGAAGGTATATCAAATAATGATTAAGATATCGACATATGTCGAAAGTATAAGTTAGAATAGCCATAGCAGGGAAGAGACTAGTTATTGGCACATCTTGTAAATTGGTACAAATTAGGAGATGTAGCCCTATATGATTCTTACTAACCTTAGAGTGCTAATGGCGACCGGTGTGGCCGTCACTTAAATCCAGTTTGGTTAGAACTTAGAGATAGGTTCAGTGATGACCTTGTGTCATTACAGGTTATAATAGGGAGAATATTTCACTTGATTGGGCACGGGCTAAGGAGAAGTTTGGGACATAGTTATACTACGATAATATAGACAATAACCTAGATGTGTTAGGTTGGTCATGACATCACACTGACTAGAGATATAGATAGCGTTGGTGTTGGAAAGGGTGTTGGGTATTCGTGAATCATAGTGGTTCACATCTGTCAAGGATGTAAGGAATAATCCTTACCCCTACAAAGGGAAGCCTAGTTTTTGACTTCCGAAATGATGATAGGTTTGTATGTTGCTTTCATCTTGTGGGAATGAATGGTTTGTGATCTGATTCATCACAGTTGATGACTCGATCTAGGGTGTGTGGCTAATGTAGTATCCAGTGAGAACATTTGAGAGGAGTATCAAACATCAAAGAGTGTGATGTAGGTTCGTTCTTCATAAACCACAATTCGTTGCATGAAAATCGGATTTTCTCAGAATGGTTATTTGTTCATTCTGATTCGTTGTGTGCTTTCAGTTTTGATAAGTCGAGGATTTTATTCCTATGATTTCGATGGTTGAGTACAGTGTCCTTTTGATTTCGATAATCTAGTGTTGTTCCACTTTAATGATTTGATCATAGCATGAGTTGACTCAGTATGAGTGAGGATGGACCTGGTGCAATCACTATAGCTCAGTAGCTGAGTGCGCTCTTGTTTGAAATATTCCTTTATTTGAACAAGATTTGTGAACATGTGGTTTCCCTTTTTACAACACAGTTTACTCATAGTATTCACTTTCTTAGAATTATCAACCTTGTGAATAGGCCAGCATGGCAATTAACGACTCTAGTTGTAAAGAGCGGGATGATGATTCGAGGATTGTGTATAATGCTAGAACTTGAGGAAATAAAGAACATAGTGTTATTTTGTCTCAGAGAGTGGATTGGTGTAATACTATGGTGAGTGTTCCATGGTTAGATCTCTAGAATGATCCTAGGTTTATAGAAGGATCTCATGGAAGGTGTCGGTCGGATGGATGACTTTTTTATCTTAATTGGATTATCGCCCCTCGTGGTGAGATACTAGCAATGCGAGGTTAGTATTAAGTTTAAGTGAATTTGTGTTGTAAGAAAAACACGAGAATTCAAGGAAACAAGATATGTAGCATGAAGATTTAAACAAATTACGATGATGAATTGGTTGATTCGTTACATGTCATTTGCTTGTGGTGAGTGTCGATCTCTAGAGAGTGTTTCCCCAGTAGAGGTGATTGCTGGAAAAGAAGCCTTAGGATATGGTTGAGAATGACCATCAAGTAAGTAAACACTCAAGGAGGGTTATCAAGTTTTAAAGGCTTGCCTGATAGTGAGCATCAAAACATGTTTTATGTTGAGTTCTTTGGTGACATCCCACTGTGGAAAGGCAAATGATGGATTTTTAATGATTGAGGACATCGATGACTTAGCCTTGAAGGATACCTATGACTTAGATTAAGGATTGATAACTCCAGGTGTTATGGAGTCGATGGATTGATAATTTCGAGGATAAAATTCCCTAAGGAGGGATGAATTGAACACCCACCCGAGACTTTGATCGTACTTGTATGATTTGGTGACTTAGTTTGACCATTTGGTATTTGGACTTACTGAGGTGGACCACAAGTTAAATTTTGGTAACTTCGTGGGCCTCGTGCTCGTTAGACCGAAATTTTTATGGCGCAAAGTTTGGACCTAAGAAATCAGAGGTCTTTCGAACGACGGGTTAATCTCATTCGAATTGTTCAAATGAGACTTTTGACTATGTGGGTTTGATCCATCTCTTCCATGAACTGGAATCTCATTAGAACCTCTCATTGGAAGTGTCATTCGAATGAAGGAGCAATCTCGTTCGAATGAGACATAAAAGTAGTTTGAACGATTGGATCTGAATTTGGTCAATCGAGTGCTGTTGTGTGCCGTCGCATTTTGGGCACTTAGATTGACAACGTGAAAACATATGGTGAGTCCAGATGATAAAAAATCTAGTTTATGTCATAGGCATGAGTTTTTAAATGGGTTTGTGGATTATTTTGAGTGGATAATAAGAGAGATTGAGTGTGGGTCTATCCACTATTTTTCCTTTAGTATTTTCCTCCTCCTCTCTCTCTTTCTCTCTCTATAAGTTCCAAGAAACCAGTATTATTCCCTAAGATTTTCCTCCCTAGCCACAATTACCAACACCATTACACATGATTTACAAGCCTTGTTCTTATTTTAGAAGCATTATCAAGGGTAGAAGTGGGTTGTGTAAATAAAACAAGGTTATAAAAGGCGCGAGGCGTGGTCGAGGCGTAGAGGTCAAGCCTCAAGCCTTAGGAACCTAGGCGCGCCTAGGCAGAGCCTAGGCGTAAAAAGATGCTTTTCCTTCTTTTATTATTTTAATTATTCTAAGTCTAGTAATATTATAAAATAATACATACCTTGAATTTTGAAAATATATCCATATGTTTGGTAGCCATCTTTCTCATATTCATGCTCCATAACCAATATTTGTCAACTAATCCTTTATTTTTTTTCAAAAAGTGTGCCTTGAGACTTTTACCAAAAATAAGGTGTAATAAGGCGTAGGCGATGCATTTCTCTCAAGCCTCAAGACTAGGCGGGCCTTTAAGAACACAGAAATAAAATACAAATTTCTAAAGTTATTATTTGAGGTTTTTGAAGAAGAAGAAGTAGAGATTTATGGAATTTGAAGGGGTTATTGCTTGGATCTTTCATGGAGTCAAGCTTGGTGTAGTTAGATAACCTATTTAAGGCGAGTTAGGAGGTGGGAGGTTTCCATCTTCTTTTACATTCATCCTATTGTTTTAGAGCTTCTTTGATGTGGAAAAACTCCACTCTTAGCTTAAGAACTTTATTTTGTATATTATTGGTCTTATAGCTAGAGCTTGTTATAGTAGAATACATATATGATTCAAAATGTAATTTCTTAAATTCTTGTGAAAGAAAAATATGATTTATGAAAGATCACAAGAGTTTTGAGAAAAATGATATAATTCAAGAAATCCTGATATATAAATATTTTATGGAATAAAATCTTTGTAAAGATATTTCTCTTGTTGAAAATATTTTATGAACAAATGTCTTAAGTTTTTCTTCTGAAAATTGGGATTTTTTTATATAAATATACATTTACTCAAGTTTTTTTTAAAAAAATGTCTCTATCTTGAAAAGTAGATTTATGTCAATATTACAAAATTTCTATAATGAACCATATGTTAGACTCATTCAATAGGATTTTTTTACTTAAAATCTATGTTCTCATGTATATAAACTTACAGTAGTTTGTAGATGAACATATAAACAAGTTTAATGCGAGTTTTAATGAGTCTAAACATGAAAAAAAACAAAAATTAGAAATTTCAGCTTTTAATTGGGGTAAAATGTGTGAAAAATGGAATAAATAGATATTTTAATACTACTTGTGGAAATAAAAGGGAAATGGTATTTTATGTAAGGTAGTATCAAAAGGGGGAAAAGGGGGAGGGGGTTCTATTAAGAAAGTAGTGAAATAAAGAGATTTCAAACTTGAGATGTATGTTAAATAAGTGTTAATAAGTTGAATGCTTTTAATAAGTTAGTGTGTGTAACTTAATAACAATTTTAGGAAGTAATACTTATGAAAATAGAGGAAGGGACAAGTTTCGAAACAATAGGTAAAATGGTAATTTTACATAAAGTGGAACATTTTTATGAAATAATAATGTTTGAAATGGTGTTACACAAATAAGTCCTAAATGAGGTGATTCTGGGATAAAATCAACGTAAGTGTTTAAGGGACAAGAAATGATGATGTTAAAGTGTACAGAAGTTAGGGTGAAACCCAGAGTTTTTGCTTCAGCCGGTAAAGGAAAGTGTGGTAATGTGGACATTTGAAAAATATCAAGACACATTAATGTGGACTTGGATGACATCAGAAATAATTAAGGACGACCCCGAGCCCTGGAGTGAAAGACCCAAAATCACTGGCTAGAGCACATGGTAGCATAGCCAGCGGTGTAGAACCCGTTAAAGTATGCAGATATTGGAAGATTTCGAGAAAAAGATAAGAAAAAGTATAACATGTCAAGAAATGGATTTTGTAGAGAATTTAAGAAAAGACAACCTAACTTGAATGAAAATATTAAATGTTTTGGAAGAGAATAATGTGGGTAATTAATGCAAGAAAATCGATTAATGCCCATAAAGTAAAAGGGAATAACTCATAATTAACACAAAGTGTATTTTTGAAAGGCTTTCAAAGAAAAATCAGTATTTTCTAACTTGGTGCTTACGTGTATTGAAAGGTGATTTTCAATGAAAATACTAAGGTAAATTTTATATGAACTAAGGGTATTTGTAAAAGTATTTAACTGTGTGTGTTAAATCAAGAACTAAATTTTAACTCAAGTAAGAAGAGGTTCTTTATAAGACTAGAATGAATTAATCGGAATAAGTAACGTTTTTGGAATTAAAAATATTTCATTCGTTAAAGTATTTATATGTACATATATAAGGCAGTTGCATGTGCACATAAATATAACATGTTAGAGTCTTTTTTCTACCGTTTCATTCTATATCTCATTTGTTGTAATTTTTCCCTAGGCATTTGGCTCATTACCTTGTCTTTGTTACGGCACGTTGGGTGCGGTTTCGTATTTTAAGAGCATTGTACAGGTAAGTATCCTTTTTATTTTACGTTAGTATCTCTGTATGCTTAGATTTCGGGATGCTTCCCATAGGTCCCTAACGTAGTTTGATTTAAATGGAAATCCTATGCTAAACAAGTGAAATATTAATTAAATAAAACTCGACTAGCAACATTATATATGTTATTTTATTGCACTTCACACTTAACATTCAATTGGACCGGGTTGACCACAGGTAAACCCTAAATCTGGGTCAAGGCGCTACACCCTAACTATCAAATACTTAGGCTTGCCTTTGTACAAAGGCAACTTGAAAATAATATATTTCACTGAGCTCCTGGATGAAATTATATTCGAAGTAGCTAGATAGAAATTGAATTCCTATCTCCTGGAGGAAGACTTATCCTAATAAACCATGTTCTCTCATCTATTCCTATTTTCACTTTAGCTACTATAAACCTTCCAAAGTCTATTATCAATAGAATTCATAATATATTCTCTAATTTCTTTTGGTTATCCTATAAAGATGAAAGTTTCAAACACCATTCGCTTAAATGGAAATAAGTGGTTTATGCTTATCATGAAGGGGGTCTTAATGTGAGAATTTTAGATAATGTTAGTCAAGCAGCTAGTATGAAGATGTTTTGGTCCTAACTTTCTTTAAATAGTCTTTGGGATTCTTTTATTCATTAGAAAATACAAAGACAAACTTATGCCCGACTTCTCTGGATCCCATGATATCAAGAGAATCAAATCAGTGGCTCAATTAAGTGAGGGAATTATATATCAAAGGGGGATTCTTATGTATGATCCCTCACTACTGAAGGTACTTTTTCTTATAAATTGGCATATGATTTTTTTCATTTCTTATAGACCTGCCTCTCTACTTTAGAAAGGCCTATGGTCTAGCTGATGCTCCTTAAAATTATCTATTTTCTCTTGGAAGTTATTGCATAGTGCAATTCCTTTAGATTCTAAAATTCATAAATTTAATATCAAATTGGATTCAAGGTGTAAATGTTGTAATGCTCATGAGGAATTTATTTCTCACATTTTTCTAAGTCATCCATTAGTCAAATCTCTTTGGTTGTTTTGGGGCAATATGTTTGATCTAAGACTCAATTTTCAGTCCTGACATTTTATGTTCATTTCTTAGTGGATTAGAAGACATACTTCAGATTATAGTCAGTTCTTGGTGAGTAACCTTCCTATAGTTATCTTCTGGGAGATTTGGAAATATAGAAATGCAAGCATCTTTGAAGGTGTTAATACATTTGTTTAGAAGATTATCTCTAATATCATTATTTACTTGAGTAACCTGGGTGTTGTTATAAATCTTTTTTTTACTACCAAGAAAAATGATATGCATATAATCAACTTGTTCAACATTAAATTTTATGCAAATCCCGTCTCTTTTATTTCTGTTAGATGGATTAAACCTCCTCAGAGCTACTTTAAGCTCAATGTTGATGGTTTATCAAAAGGAAATTCAGGCTCTAATGGTAGTGGGGGAATCATCAAGGATCATCATGGTAATTTTGTAGCTGGTTTTGCTAAATTTTTGGGTTTCCAAACTAGTTTATATGCAGAGGTTGAAGGTTTGAGATATAGTTTAGATCTTTGCATAAAGCTTGGAATTTTCAATCTTTATATAGGAACTAACTCAGCAACTCTCCTTAATATGGTATTCAATAATTGGAACTCTCCTTGGAGACTTAAAAAGTCCATTGACTTTTGTAGAATTGTCATTTCCTCACATGGATTCAGGATCCAACATGTTTATAGGCAAAGGAATTGTATTGCAGACATGCTTACAAATCTTGCATCTTATAAATCATCTTTTTCCAGCTTATTTTCTTTTCAAGAACTTCCAAGAATCACAAAGGATCTTTTCATGATTGATAAGATTGGCGTTCCTACTATTAGAGTGTCTTCTTAAATTTAGTTCTGATTTTTTGTCCATGTTCTATTTAAGTCTTTGCTTTAATTTTTTAAGGGGAATATTTATAAATTCCCTCATTTATAAATTTTCAAGATCTTCTCATTAGGCTCAACATATATCTTCTTTATTTATTTTTCAATAGCTTGTTCATACCACCTAGGAGAGGATTTTCTCCTATTATTATTAATAAAACTTGTGGGAGTCCTGTTGATGCAAAAAACTAGACTAGGCTAATTAATTGATCACAGATAAATATAAGTAAAAGAGAGAAAAGATTTTAAAAGTGGTTCGGCTTAAAGGAAGAACCTACGTCCTCTGTTGTCTATTATTTTGGGCTTGTTCAATTGCCTCTTGTTTTGCCCCCTTGGATGTAGGGTTTACAATGTATAGCCCCCAGGGGGTTTACAAGTGTTGGAATATCAAAGGATGGAATGTCTTTATAATGTAGACATTTACATCTGTATAATCATTTATATATACAACTGTTAGAATTTTACTATTACTATTGGTCGGCCTTCCTAGTTTTCATCGGGCTTCCTTGACAGAATGGTCAGCATCCCTCAATAGGTTAGCATTTCATCCTTACTAACTAGGATTATCCTTCCACTATATATCACATGTCAGTATCCGATTGGTCCATGTAGTAGGATAATTTATGGAATCAATAGAAGCCCCCAATGTTTCATGCTTGAAGTTTTTATAAGAGTAAGGAACATTTAGCTCTCAAAGTTTCTCCAGCAATAATTTTAGGCTTGGTCGGCTGCTGACTTCCCATACTTGTAAAAATTATGGCTTATCTGTGGACATATAAGGCGCATGGTATGTTTATAATTATCCATCACTTTAATGAATAATTTTTGGGAAAATTTGTCTTTACTGCCTTTAGCCGCCTCTAGTTCAGTCGACGCTGCCTTTTAATAATTATTTTTCTAGTTTTCAAGGCAGTCTATAAAGAGCGGCAAAAACCACGATCTTTTCTTACCTCAATTTTTCTTAGTGTTTTTGGTTGTTGTGTTTTCAAGTTTTCTTTCTCTCTCTTGTGCGATCATTTTTTGTCCTTTAGTCATTGCTGAATCTTTAATCTCTGTAAGAATGATTTTTGATTTCTACTCTATTGATTCTCTTGATGAATACAAAAATGAATTTAACATTACTTCTTGGGTTGATCTGGAATACCTTACTTGACCTGCTGATCTTTTCTCACTTGTCGAAGGTCATAGGATTCCCTCTATCTTTATAGCTGAGTGTGTGTTTACCTTTCCTCCAAACCCATTTCGCCTTGAGTTTTGTCAATATTTTCATGTTGTCCTAGCTAGGGTAGCCCCCAACACTTGGAGGGATGTAAATGGAGTATATAGGTTAAATCAAATCCATGGAACCCATCTAGGGATTCCAGAAATAATGTGTTGTTATAAATGGGTGACTAGTGACACCACTTTTTATTTAAAGAATAGGGTTGCACGCAAAGCGTTAGTATTCAATCTTCCAGACTCCAATATATATTATTTTGATCATGGAGTTGTTGTAAAAATGGCTATATGATCCTTTGATTGGGAATGCTGAGTACCAGAGGGCCTAGATGCCCTCCTTTGGAAATGGGATAGGTTATTCCTCATTTAACTGTCTTACCCTGTACATACTTGTTTAAATGTAATGATATTTGTTTCTCTATAAATTTTGATTACAGTTGATCAAACGAGAAGGTGACCAAAGGAGAGTGAACTGAACCTCAAGGAGTTGAAATTCATTTGGGGACTTCAACAGGGGATTGGCGAGGATCACATTAGGTCTGCATCCTATATGCTGCAGTATATTAATACAGTTTCCTCTTTTGTTGCTCATCCCACAATAGCCATTGTTTCCCCTATAATTGATCTTGATAAGGGACCCCTCTCTACCTCCTCAACTGCTGCATCTGGTAGTGGTGGTCTTGCTACTCACTCCTCTTCTTCCTTGGATTCAAACTTACCTCTTGTCACTACTATGGGAAAAAGGTAATTTCCCCACCTTTTAGGAGACATGGTTGCCAATGCCCTTTCCAAAAAAGATGATGAGGGGGTAAAAAATAAAGATGAAGCTGGGAGGAAGCCTCCAGGATAGAAAACCTAAGTTAGCATAAGGTTCTTCTGCCCTTCCCAAGTAACGAGTGTTGGTCAATCTATTTTCTTCTGCCTCTCCAGTGGTCATTGGCCCTAGATTGGCAGGACAACTAATAAGGTCTGGGACTTTACCAGACCATAGGGGTGATGCAGATGCACCACCTCATTTCACATGTTCTGATAGGGCTGATCAAAGCCTTGCTCTGGTATATTCTTTTACCTTCTTTATTTTTCTTTCCTTTTATTTGTTCTTCATAATATTGACTTTTCTTATTATCTTTGTGCAGTTCCTCAGTGACTTAAATAACATAATGGAGAAAGATGAAGTTTTAATAGCTTCTTCTGTGGAAGTTGAAGAGGATTTTAATGAGTTAAAAAAGTCACTGCTTGACTCCCAACAAGCACTGGCCAATGAAAAGAAGATATGAGAGGAGAAGGTGAAAACTACTGAAAGAGCTGATGAAATTGCTCAGGGTCTAGTGATAAGTTGTAGAAAGACATAATGCTGAGAAAGTCAAGACCGATAAGCTACAAAACGATTTGGATATTGAGAAGGTGAAAAGGACTAAGTCTAGGGAGGCTGGCTTCAACGGAGGCTGGGATAAGGACATTGTAGCAGCTTCTTCGCAAATTGAGTTTACGAAGAATAAATGCGGCAAAGATGGCTGGTCAGCTGCCCTAGTGTAGGTCGGCACTCTATAAGACTCCGAGTTATTCTTACGATATGATTCTAGGGCCCTTCCAAACATGGACAAGGAAGTTGATGAAAATAGGGGTTCCATTGAATCCCTTATGATGATGGAGTCTGTCAATCAGCACCAGGATGTTGATTTTTTTGTCCCTTCCACAGTTAACCCTCCTTTTCCTTCTTCCCTTACTTCTACTTCAGTTGATCCTGAGGTAGATAAGAAGAAGGTGTAGATTTGAGCAGCTTTTTATTTTCCTTTTTTAGTAATACATGTACTTTCCCCTTTTATTAATAAAAAGAGAAATGATTTTGTTCCTCTGCTTATATTTTTCCATGCTCTACACATTATTGATTGATGTTTTTTTCTCTTAATAATTTATGGATAAATTGGAACACTTCTCATCCACTAGCTTCGAGATACTCCATAGGTGTAATGATCTATTCAAAGATGTTCATTTATCTCTGACTGAGGTCAACCTTCTAAAGTTTCTTGGGGAAGGGGTATCCGAGCAAGCCAAAGAGGCCTATGTTCATTCGAAGTGTCTTCTTGATTAGGCTGTGGCTAACAATGCGGCCTACTACAAAATAATTGAAGATCTATAAGAGGACCACATGGAAGTTAAAGCGCGTTTGAATGAGGATTATGAGAATAAGTTTTAGGCCCTGAGTGAAGGTTATGGATTTGAGAAAAAGTTGGATAAATTTTCCTCTCGTTTTCAAAGGCAAGAATTCCTGCTTAATCTTGAAGTGGAGGAAGTAAGGGCCATTTCCAAGCTTCTAGAGGAAGAGAACAATAATTTGAGAGATGGACTTGCCTCCTTGAAGTCATGCACTGTTGTTGTTGATACTAAGGATGAGGGTCATTCATTTTTGGAGGCTAAGAATGCAAGGTTGAGTGATGAGTTGAAGGCCCTGAAGAAATTATAACATGCTTCTTAATCTTCCCAAGCTAAAGTCAAACCTGGTCAAGCTAGACCCTTACCAATCAAGCTGCACAATTAAAAGTTAAAAATCAAGCCCTTATTGAGATGTCCCAGAAACTACAGGCCTTGCTCGAGAAACTATCCACTCAATATTCTCAGTTAAAATCTAAGGATGGAGTGTTAAAGAAACTGCATCACCAGGTTGACAGATTGACCTTCCAATCCCATAAACAACCAAGGGAAATCTGGATGGAAGGGTACAATAAAGTTCTCGGGCATCTTGATGACAATCTTCAACAAGCTAAGAATGAGAGCTATAAATGGGGTTGGATGAATGCTTTGAGAATGATGAAGGTGGATTAAAACAACTGTGGGACTTGTATGATCTAGGATTTCTTGACCTTGTCGATCCCCCTTTTAAATTAGATGTTAATTGGATTCCTTTCCGAAGTATTCCTTAGTGCTTGATTTTAAAATACTTTGGAGATTAGGAGCTTCATGATGAATTAGAGACGTTTGACCTACTCACCTGCTTGATCGTCCCAGTAGTAGAAATGCCTAAATGCTTCAAGATTTTAACTTCATTAATTCTCCTTACACTTTTGATGATCCTCCTCCTAAAATAGATCCTGTTTCTAAAGCTAAAGGTAAACGTCATGCAGATTGAAGCTTTGTACTTTATTTTGTTAACACAATTATGTAATTGATTTGATTTAATAAAATCAAAGTTTAATCAACTTATCTTGTGTTGAATGTGTAAGATTAATCCTTTATTTTCCATTAGTTCTATTGATACACTTAGATTAAAATCTAAATTGAGTATCAATTACATATGAATGCGGATGTTCTACTAGCATACTCAGATTAAAATCTAAATTTAGAGCTAGTTAGATGAATACATAGGTTCTACTATAAAACTTCGATTAAAATCTAAATTTAGATCTAATTACCCATGTGTCTCCAAAGGTTTTACTAATGCACCCAAGTGTTATGTTTTTGCATTATATATCAGTGGTGTAACCAGGATTATGTGGAGTATGTGTTTACATTCCTCTTGAGGAATCTTCACAATGTTCTTCCTGCACTTTTCCTAGTAGGATAAATATCTTGTTTTATCCTTATGTTTGTGGACCAAGTTTCTTGAGGACTTAGCGTCCGATTTATTTGGACTTTATGGATTTTTCGAGGAACTTATTACTTGTGCCTAGCAACTCTCTTGTTTTCTTGTGTTCTGCCGAGCATCTTTCAGGGAAACATTTTCTTAACTGAGCAAAAATTTAATGTTTTTATAGAAATAAGTTCTAAGTTTCATATCCCTATTGCTAGACACCTGATATAGAAGGTGCAATAGAAAAGAAAATATGCAAGGAAACGAGTCAGAGCCCGATGTGAAAATGATTTTGAAAACAACAAGTATTTAACAAGTGCAATAAAGCATTTATTATGTACATGTTAGATCCAAACTCTCACTTGATATTCTCACCTCTCATCTAGAGTGCACACTTAACGTTTCCTATTAACTTCCTAGTTAATGGTTCCTCCTAACTAGTTTCCATAACATGATTTTATCCCATATTATAACCCCATATGTCCCATACTATATGTAGTGTAATTATTCAGATACGTTTCCAATTCTATAAGAATAAACATTCATTAACTTAATTCAATTCTTTTTCTTTATTCACCGTTATCTACAATTATCACACAGTAGATTAATCAAACCACTCTATATACTTCCAAACAAATTGAACAATAACAATTGAAAGAACTAATTATTTTATTGATATTGAAATTTGATTTCGAACTGATTACAACTGATAATATTATTTGTAATATTTTCTGAGATGCTCAGCATGCCATGGTTTTTTTAATTCTTCTACTTCCAAGGTTTCAATTCGATAAGTTCCAGGTCGGATGACAGCTGAAATATGGTATGGCCCATGCCAATTGGCCTCAAGCGTGTTATTTTTTACAGCACTTTCTTCTGCACGTAATCTCCTTCCTTTAAGTTGGTCGGTTTTACCTTTTATTGTAAAAATGGGTTGTTCTCTGTTGGTAGGCTGTATTTCTCAAGGCAACATCTTCTCTTACTTCTTCCATCATATCTAGATCCAACCTTCTCATTAGGTCCCTTACATGAGAGTTAAAATTTAAAAATCTATGGGATAGTAAACCCAGCTCAGCAGGTATGGCAACTTCAGTCCTAAATGCTAACATATATGGGAATTCTCTAGTTGCTGCTCTCGGGGTTGCTTAGTATGACCATAAGATAGAGTGTAGCTCATTTATTCAGTTTCCCTTCGCATCATCAAGCCTTTTCTTGAACCCAATGAGAAAAGTTCAATTCGTAACTTCAGTTTTTCCATTACTCTAAGGATGTCCTGGAGCCAAATGCAATTTTTGAATATTGGACTGCACACAGTAAGCTGCGAATTCATCATTATTAAATTGTGTTCCATGGTCAATAATAAAAGAATAAGGCAACCCATACCTATAGATGATGCTTTTCCATATGAATTGATACGCCTTTTCATAATGCATTTTTGTTAGGGGCTCTACCTCGACCCATTTTGTAAAGTAATCCATTGCTACGAACATTTACTTGAATCTTCCTTGGGTGGTCAGTAGTGGTCCGACCAAATCTATGCCCCATATGGAAAATGTTCATGGTGAAGTGATTGGAGTGAGAACAACCTGTGGAATTTTTTGAATGATGGAGAATCTTTTGCATTTATTACACTTCTTAGGAAAAATTGCACAATCTGCTCGCATTGTTGGCTAGTAATATCCTTGCGCACTTATTCTCAGCATAACTATTCGCCCTTCTATGTCAGCTCCACATTATCCTTCATGTACTTCCTAAATTAGACCTTGGACCTCTGATGGATGCACACAGTGTTGAAAATTGATTGTTAGTCCTCTCCTATATAAAAGGTCTTTGTCTATCACATACCGAGTTTCTTTATACTTAAACTTCTTAGCTTCCACCATATATGCTGGTAGAGTTCCCTCTTTAATGTATGCTTTGATGGGGTCCATCCCTAATGGTCCCATGTCTATGGTAATAAAATTGATCATCAGATCTTCATCTATGCTCCTATTGGCTAAAATCTTAATAGAGATAGTTCGTCGGAGTTCAATCTTGGTAGCTGAGGTTAGCTGAGCAAGAGCATCGGCTCGGGTGTTCTCCAACCTTGGGATTCTATTCGTCTGAGCAGTTGGTAATTTTGCAATTCCTTCCATCGCCTTGGATAGATACCTAACTTTTAGTTCTCCTTTAGCTCTGTATAAACCCAACACTTAATTCACCGCCAACTGAGAATCACTATGTGCCATAACTTGCTCGACCCTCAATGATTAGGCTAAACTTAAGCCCACAATAAGGGCTTTATACTCTACTTCATTGTTTAAGGCCTCGAATTGAAAATGAAGGGCCTACTCAATATCAATACCATTAGGAGTGTTAATTATTATACCTGTTCCACTGCCGATTGCACAAGATGACCCATCAAGATATAAATTCCATATTGGGGCGTTGTTGTCAAACGCTTAGTCTGTTAAACTCCCATAGTGGAATATTTTTCCTTTTACTTATTCATACTTCCTGGTCATCTCCTCTGTTGGGGAAGAGGAATCTGGTTACTCGGGAGCTTTCTTATTAACATCACTTCCTCCTAATTCTTGTTCGGCCTATGCACTTTATTGCTCGAGGACCTTAGGGTAAGTGAACTGAGCTATGAAATCTACCACTGCATGGCCTTTTAAAGAAGACCTTCGTTCATATATAATATCATACTCCCTCAATTCCATAATCTACCAGATTTCTTTAGTTTATGTAAAGTTTGCCTTAGAGGCATATCAGTGTAAACTACGAGTGTATGGGCTTGGAAATAAGGTTTCATACATCTGGATGCTTCAATCAGTGCTAACGCCAATTTTTCCAAATGAGGGTACCTGATTTCTTCTCCTTGAAAAGCCTTACTGGTATAGTAGATGGACATTTGACCTCTATTCTCCCCTCGGATCAATGCAGAACTCACGGTTGATTCATAATCATCTAAGTACAGGTACAATTTCTCACATGTGATTGGTCGGGAGAGAAATGAAGGTGACCCCAAATACTTTTTCAACTCCAAAAAATCTTTTTCACATTATTTATTCCATTAAAAACTCTTTCTGAGTACCTTGAAGAACGGTAAGCACCTATCTGTAGCTCGGGACACGAATTTGTTAAGTGCTGCTATCGTCCAGTCAGCCTTTGCACCTCCTTCTATAGGTTGGGGATTTCATTTCAATTAATGCCTTTATCTTATCTCAAATCGTGTGTTGCATCATATACTGTATATTTTCCCTACACTCGGGTCATGTTCAACATTTTTCTTGTATCCTAGGCAAAACATAATACAAGTGGAATGTACTAATAATAACCATGTTAAGGATTTTCCTTATTCCCTTTTAAAAAAAATTCCAAAAATATTTTCTCCCTTTATCAAAATAAAAAATATATATACCAAAATATTTCTCTTTCCCTCAAAATCAACATAATCTACAAGTGTCAGTTGATCCTAAGGAGGAAGATTTGAACAATGTCTAACACGTGTCTTGATGAAAAGATTTTTGGTGTGTAGTTATTGTGAAAGGTGTTCAATCAAAACCTCAATTACCTACAAATATATAACAAACTCAAGTGTAGAATGGTAAGTAAGGATATAAATCCTAATCTAAGATGTGAACATGCAAAAATGAGAAGATAATGAATATAATTCACTTAATTACTTTTTTTTAGACTTTTTGGTTTTTGTATATTTTTATGTTTTTCAAATATTAAAACAATTATTATGATGGTGAAAATTAAGTAAATACACTAAGTAAGAGATATAAAACAATACTAAAAAAATGTGCTAAAACAAGACTATGTAACAAAAATGAGATATATCTAATTTGAGATAAGATTGAGTGAGAAAAATTAAAGGAATGAAAATTCACCTCCAATTCATTAATTAAATGTACTAGATTATTCAAGTTTAATAACTTCCCAAATATTAATTTATTTCATCAATTGATTCTCATCATTAAACAAAATTAAATAACATAGATTTAGTCAATTCATTTTCCATTCCTACTAGTCAAATGAAGAGATGATTTAGAGAAATTATATAAATCACTTGCTAGAGCAAATTCATATAATTAACTTTAAATCCCAAAAGAATTAATATATGAGCATAACAAAATATAACATACTCTAATTAGTCATCCTATCTCTAGTTTGAATCCCAAAATTAAAAGTATATTAGATTTGAATCATTTCTCAAGGATGGTTTACCATCTCTCGATGCATAAACACATGTAGGAATGACAAATGATTAACTAAATGGAACAAAGTAAATAAGGATAATTAATTCATTTAATTGAATTTATGGGGCTTCATTTGACTCCTTGAATGGAGTGATTAGCCTAGCATGATCATCATTCAAGAATAATTTTAAACAAGTAATATCATAGAATGATTAGTAAGATAAGAATTAATCAAACCCAATTTTTCCTTCAACTTGAAATGCTATCTTCAATTACAATCTCTCAATATATTTTTTTTTGGTAAAGAAAAAAAAACTCAAACTAAAATTTTCTCTCTCTAATTATTTTCTTCTTCTCCAAGTCTCCAATTATCTAATCTCTAATCTTTCAATCCCCTCAAAAATGGCCTTGAGGTCTTCATTTTATAGTAGGCCATGGAGCTAAAGGGGTATATTGGGTAAAATGCTAGGGGGTGAGCATGTAAATGGGGTGTGTGCACATGAGGTTTTGGGAGGTGTGAGGTCATGTGGATGAGGGCATACAAAATATGATATGGTTATGGGGTATTTTGGGTATAAGGGTTAAAAGATGTAGTTAGGGGTAGAATGGGAAAAAGGGGTTAAAAGGATTTAATAAGACACATGGGTTTCAATGAGTTAGTTTTATGGTTTGGCTTGGTTTTGTTAACAAGTGGGAATTTAGACTTATGGTATTTCGCTTTGGAGAATATCTTTTTGGTTTTACTGTTTGTTTGAATTGGAAGTCGAGGTCTACGTTGGTTCATTTGTTTTCGGGTTCGGATGAGGGTATGGGTTGAGATGGGTAAAAGGGAAGTGGGTTTTGCAGACCAGATTGATTGCGGCTTGCTGCTCGCGTGTTCCGGTTATGTCATGGTCGCGTCGAAAAAAGTGACTGGCCAGTACTGGGGCGTCGGGTTAATCAGGTTGAAAGGTGGTGGTCAGGACGCCAGAGTTGGCAGGGGGTAGGAAGGTTGTGCCGGAAGGGTTTGCTGCCGATTTGGAGCTCGACTGGTGGGTCAGGCCGCCGGTGGTTTAAAGGTTTATAGCGTTTGGGCTCAGGCTGATGGTTGGTCGAAGCTTGGCAGGTCCGAGTCGCCGGTGGTTGTTGGGGAAGGCAGGCGCCGACGGTAGGTCAGCAGGTTGAGTTGGGAGTTTTAGTAATGGTCTTGGGGAAGAGAGAGAAGCGAAAAGTGGGTTTGTTTGTTGGTTATGGTGTTTTGGTGAGAGGAGAGAGAAAGGGGGTTTAGGAAAGAAGATGGTGGTGGCTTTGATTAGGCGGGTGAGGGTGTAGAAGGGCTGGTGTGTGGGTGACGAAGAGTTTTGTGTATGAGTGAGTTGTAGGGTAATTAGGTGTGTGTGAGTGAGTGAGATAGTTTAGGTGTATGAGGGTATAGGTTATGTGTGTGTGTTTAATTTAGACACCTAAAAATAATACTCACTAACTAAAAAAATGAATCACCTAAAAATAAAATCCTATTCTATAAATAAAATTAAGACTCAAATAAATAAATAAATAAATAAACTAAAAAGAAATAAAAACTAAAAATCTATTAAACTAAAAACTAAAATCCTAAAAAAAGTAAAATCAAATAAAACAAAAAAAAATGAAATCCAAAAAAAAATCTAATCTTAATAAAAACTAAAAACTAATCAAAATCAAAATAAAATAAAATTATACTAATAAAAATAAAATAGAGAAATAGAAAACAAAACCTAGAAAATACTAAATAAGTAAAAAATAAACTCTAAAAATAAAAAAGACGCAAACTAAAAATCCAAAAAAATTAAAAAGGCCCAAACAAAACACACTTGGGCTTCGGGGTAGGTTTAGGGACATGTTTAGTCTCGGGTGAGGTTACGGGGCAAGGTAATTAGCTCCATTTGACTGCAAATTACCTCAAAATAATGCTTTGGACACCATAACTACAATCAAGCCTGCACATTGAACATTTACGTGCATAAGACCTAAATTGTTGGGAATTAGCAACTAAAATACGTCTATTCGGGGTACAAAATGTACACTTTGGGATGCTTATCACACCGCCCCTAAACAGAGCATTGCTAGTCCTCGAGCAATAAGATAGAGAGAAAGAGGAAGACAAGTAACCAAAAGTGTACAACTTTCGCGAGCACTTGCGATTGCACTTAGCATGTGCAATAAGCCTTTAAACTTATAGGTTGCCCTACATGACGAGTTATGTCTCGTGAGGGTTTGCAGACAATGTAACCACAAAATTCTTTACTTGTAAAAAAGGTAGTCAATCTCTTTTTAGACATAGAATAATTGCACAATCCACCACAAGAGAAAATGTTTGGAGAAATACAATCCAGAAAACAAGGCACATCCTTCCTAGAACTCAGCGTGTGTGTGAATCGGTCAAAACGGGTCGAGTGTCACCGGAGTAATTCCTAGATTGCCTTTTCGAAATCAACACTTCAACTTCAAATCTCACTCGATATATCTCTCTCAAACGAACTCTCGAGATTAGGTTTAGTATATCGCTCTTGTGTATGAGGAGGTGAGTAAATGTAAGCAAGTTCAAACGTCTCACACACACATAAGAAAGAATGAACATATAAAAGGAAAATGATCTCATGAAATAATGATAATCACTATAGTGAGAACATCGAGTTATTCACCACGTTGACTTTCATTTGCCCGAACACCTAGGGAAATATATGGATGATTATGGGTGAGGGGAAATGAGAAGGATGGGGAGGATATGATATGTAGGTATGATGGATAAAAGATGGATGGATATGTGAGAAGAGTGTATAGCACTTTAGGCACAAATGTCTTTATTTCACAAGTAACTACTAACTACACACTCTCTTTCTTTTCTTCTTTTTTTTCCTCTTTTTTTTCCTCTTTTTTTTTCTTACTTTTTTTTAATATACTCTCAACACTGAAGACATTTTACATTTGGGTAAAGCACTCTCGTTCTCAAAATGATGGATGAAATATAAATAGAGATGATAGGTGAGGGTGTGGGGATTATGTGTGAATATGGTAGAATATGGTAATGTAATGAGTGAAGTGTATGGGTGAAAACCTAGTGATCGGGACAAATTTCAAGACACGTGTTTCTTACAACTCGAAAGTGATGCCGTTCTTAGTGATCAAGCAAAAATTTAGTGAAGGATAATGAGATCATAAAACGATTTAAGTGCGAACCCAAAGGAAGTTGAATAAAATTGTGACTCGGAGATTGTGTAAAACACTCTAAAAGGGTGAAAGGCGCGAATCTCACAAGCTAAAGTCTCTACTAGTGATCCTTAAGGTTCTATTGGGAATTGTAGTTCTCCTCAACTCTAAATCGCAGTGACATGATAAGTGCGCAAATATTGTTGAGTCTAGAAATTTATGGTGCAACGTGCCTTAATACGTATTACATAAGCGATTTAGAAAAAAATATCCTCTATCTTGATTCCTAGATTTAAAAAGATGGATGATTGAAAATTCACATCAATGAGTGAGATGAAAGAAACTGCACGAAAATTTAAAAATGAGGTTTAAAAATCAATTTTTTTCAGAAGAGGTACGATTTTGATAAAATTCCCCACCCCCAAAAAAAAGGAACATCGTCCTCGATGTTAAGTAAAATGATTTTTAAAATGGAGAGCATAAGGTAGGAAAGACATTACCCGAATCAACCGCTAATGAAGTGGACAGAGGAAGCCAAGAATAAACCTGAATAAACAATAATATAAAAATGTGTACAAGTCTATAAACATGATAAAGTATTAGGTGGTGTGACAGACCACCCCCAAACAGGATGAGACTCATACAAGAAACACGGGCTTCCTCCCGGTAGCGCTAAGTTTAATGTCTTCAGCCAGACCGAACCATTCTCACCCTAAAGATAAGATATATGAAAGTGCGTGGCGACAGAAAAAATGGGTGATGAGAATCACCCCCAAACAAGACTGAAGCATCAGTCTTGTTGGATAAAGGCTAAAATGGTCAAAGCACCTGTATGGCAAAGTTCATCACGCGATTCAAGGCACCGGTGGACTGTGGGATTTTCGGGATTAAGGTAAAGGTGAAAAAGGCATGGGTGATTGAGCATCGATCACGGGCCTTATTGAGCCGAAATGTGAGGGCAAGAAGGGACCTATAATAATGGTGCTCAAGTTGGTGAGGAAGGAAAAATGGTGTAGAAAGTGGAATGGGGTAGGACTCATAAAAATCACACGACCGTTCTATAAATAGACGATGATAATGGTCACGCCGTGACACGCCAGGGAGCTGTCGATGGGAAAAATCAGAACCACAAGAGAGTTGTGGGCATGGAGGAACAAGCTCGATGTCACGGAAGTGGAGTGTAGCACCATAAATACTCTCCTGATTGGTGGAGGGTGATTTCAGATGAGGATCTAAAAATGTAGATAGAAACTTGAAATGAGTAAAATTAAGATTCAAAACAGGTGGTGGGGTAGAAGGGACAATGGGTGGGGTAAAAGGCGAGGTAAATGGTGGATCGAGTGGGATAAATGGTGGAGGAAGATGATCCAACTCAAGAGTGGGAGACACACACTCCTTATGAGGCGCGAAGTGATCCTCAAGGGCACTTGTAGGATGTAGTGTGGAAATAAACAAGTGAGTGATCAACTTATCCACCAATGTATCACCATCCGATGTGATGAAAGGGCCTAACGAGGAATTAAGATCCGAGATAGATGAATAAACATAAATATTCAACTTAAGGGGAGACAAATATGATGGGGTAGGATCCATATCAAGAGAGATGGGAACCATCTCTAATGATATCTCGAGAAAATGGTGAGCACTCGTAGCCAGAGCTAACCTAAAAGATATGGGCATGTCAGAGACATGCAATTGGGGCATAAGGTAAAAGCTCAGGCGTATTTTTGGATATAACGGGAGTGGGAATGTGAACCTCAAGTGTGAGTTCATTTGGATATGACGGGAGCAGATTAGACTCACTAATGAAAGGTAAGTTAACACAATTATCAACTGGTGGCCCGGACCATGGAATGGTCTCAACTTCGAGATTCTCGAGAGGATATGGTTGTTCAAACTCAAAGTGAGTGGCACAAGACGACGCATCATCATCACACTCGGTTTCAATGATGGGTGGATCCATGGGAATGTCTGACTCTCTCGCACACTCAAATTCATTAAGGCGTTGTTCAAGCGTGTGGAGAGCTTGAGTTTGAATTTGAGTGGCTTGCTCTTACACGATGATGAATTGTTGCAAGAGTGCCTCGAGAGCGGAGGTGGATGGTGGTGGAGTGACGGGTGGTGGTGGTGGTTTAGGTGGACACAACTCGCTATGGATAGGACTATATGGAGAATAATCGTATGAAGTGTCTGGAGTGGGACCAAGTTCATCACACACGAAAGGATCTCTTTTTTTTATGGACAATTGGTTGATACTCATTTGGTGCGTAGTGAGGGAACTGGTTATGAATGGGTGCACAAGGTTGCTATGAGGACTGTTGGAACGTGTAAGGGTCCACAACATCGAGTTGGGATTCGTATTACGTGAAAGGGTGATCAGGCCTCCACGAATAACTAGGGTACTTACACCACTCAGGATTGGGTATATCATGACAATGGGCTGAGGTGGTTTCCGAAATAGTGTCATATGGATACACATGTTCCTTGGTGGGTTTGTAGGTATATGAAAATTAAGGGCACTCATAGGACATGTGATCGGCATAAGAATAATGGGTGCACGATAATATTTGTGACACGTTGACACTTGACATCGAGGGTGATGGAGTATGAGGTGCGTGCATAGATGGGTCAAGAGTATTAACGGTACTCGTGAGAGAGGTGAAACCACTGAGAATATCACAAAAAGATGGCTCGGTATCACTCTCACACGTGTCGCGTGTCAATGGAAAATGACCAAAGTAGTCCCGTAAAGGACGTTCTTCGGCCATGAGGAGAAAAATATATATATTTTTTTAAAAATTTTAAAAAGGAAAGAAAATATTTTTGGATTTTTCTAAAGTGAAAGAAAGAAAATATTTTTGGATTTTTTTATAAAAATGGAAGAAAATATTTTTTGATTTCTAAGGAAGAAAAGGTGGGGAAAAATATGGACTCTTAGAATGGACGAACTAACTAAAACTGACTACCGAAAAATGAATTGGACACATGCACGTCAAGGGTAAAACCTAACTAACACATAACATATATTTTTTTTTAATTTAGTGAAAGGGTAGTCAAATTTTAATTAAGTCCGCGAGCGATAAAAATCACGAAAATATCTGAGTGATCGCCTTATCAAAAATATTCTCCTATTGGGCTACATAGTTGATTGATTTTAATTTTAGTGATGGCTAGGGTAACATACAATTGGTAAGCGAGTGAGTCGGGCGATGAAATCCCTTCTCGTGAGTGACCGGGTGTAGGTCTTAGAAATTTAATTCATCACACCATTCAAAAATAAATGCCAAAATAAAATCAAATAAGAGCGTGTAATCACACAAAAGAATTGACTCGCTAACAGGAGAGGCGAGAGGATTCAAGAGATGTACCTCCCACGATTTTTAGGCCGTGGGGTGCCGAAAAATTTGAGTCGACCGGGGGGAGATCACGCCTATCTCAGTCGTCCCCGAGAGTCCTACTAACCCAAGGTAGAGAAGCTTCTAAATTCTCGCCTTTGGACGCCCTCTCTCTACCTTGTCCGGTTTCCCTATCATGCTTTCTTCGATTAATACAATTTTTAAAATAAAAAGTAAAATAAAGGTGTCCTTATGCACCGCAATACAAGAAATGATAAAAATCCTAATACAAGCCTTCTAAAAATATAAAAATGGTACAAAATATAATGAAGTGCAAAAAAAATAAATGAACTACACGTTGAAATCCGCTCCGAGCTTCACGATCCCAAGAATGGTAATGATGCCATTTGATAACGAGCTTTTTGGTGTGTAGTCGTTGTGAAAGCTCTTCAATGAAAACCTCAATTACCTACAAATATATATCCAGCTCAAGTTTAGAATGGTAAGTAAGGATATCAATCTTAATCTAAGGTGTGAACATGCAAAAGTGAGAAGATAATGAATATAATTCACTTGATTACTTTTTTTTAGACTTTTTGGTATTTGTATTTTGTTTGTTTTTCAAATATTAAAACAATATTTATGATGGTGAAAATTAAGTAGCTACACTAAGTAAGAGATATAAAACAATACTATAAAAATGTGCTAAAATAAGACTAAGTAACTAAAATGAGATATATCTAATTTGAGATAAGATTGAGTGAGAAAAATTCAAGGAATGAAAATTCACCTCCAATTCATTAATTAAATGTTCTAGATTATTCAAGTTTACAAAGTTCCTAAATATTAATTTATTTCATCAATTGATTCTCATCATTTGACAAAATAAACTAATGAAGATTTAGCCAATTCATTTTCCATTCCTACTACTCAAATGAATAGATGATTTAGAGAACTTATATAAATCACTCGCTAGAGAAAATTCATATAATTAACTTTAAATCCCAAAAGAATTAATATATAAGCATAACAAAATATAATATACTCTAATTAGTGGATCATCATATCTCTAGTTTGAATCCAAAAATTAAAAGTATATTAGATTTGAATCCTTTCTCAATAATGGTTTACCATCTCTCAATGCATAAACACATGTAGGAATGAGAAATGATTAACTAAAAGGAATAAAGTAAATAAGGATAATTAATTCATTTAATTGAATTCATAGGGATACATTTCAGTCCTTGAATGGAGTGATTAGCCTAGCATGATCATGATTCAAGAATAATTGTAAACAAGTAATAGCAAAGAATGATTAGTAAGAGAAGAATTAATCAAACCCAATTTTGCCTTCAACTTGAAATGGTATCTTCAATTACAATCTCTCAATATATTTTTTTTTGGTAAAGAAAAAAAAACTAAAATTTTCTCTCTCTAACTATTTTCTTCTTCTTCTCCAAGTCTCTAATTCTCTAATCTCTAATATTCCAATCCCCTCAAAAATGGCCTTGAGGTCTTCATTTTATAGTGACCCATGGAGCTAAAGGGGTATATTGGGTAAAACGCTAGGGGGTAAGCATGTAAATGGGGTGTGTGCACATAAGGTTTTGGGAGGTGTGAGGTCATGTGGATGAGGGAATAAAAAATCTGATATGATTATGGGGTATTTTGGGTATAAGGGTTAAAAGATGTAGTTGGTGGTAGAATGGGAAAAAGGGGTTAAAAGGCTTTAATAAGACACATGGGTTTTAATGAGTTTGTTTTATGGTTTGGGCTTGGTTTTGTTAGCATGTGGGCATTTAGACTTACGGTCTTTCGCTTTGGAGAATAGCTTTTTTGGTTTTACTGTTGGTTTGAAATGTAAGTGGGTTCTGCAGACCGGATTGATTGCGGTTCGCTGCTCACAGGTTCCGGGTATGGCATGGTCGGACCGAAAAAAGTGGTTAGCCGATAGTGGGGCATCAGGTTAATTAGGTTGAAAGGTGGTGGTCTGGCGGTCGGAGTTGACAGCCGGGGTAGGAAGGCAGCGCCGATAGGGTTTGCTGCTGGTTTGGAGCTCGGCTGGTGTGTGAGGCCGCCGGCGGTTTAAGGTTTAAAGGGCTTGGGCTCAGGCTAATGGGTGATCGAAGCTTGGAAGGCCTGGGTCGCCGGTGGTTGTCGGGGAAGGGAGGCGTCGGCGGTAGGTTAGCGGATTGAGTAGGGAGTTTTAGTAATGGTGTTGGGGAAGGGAAAAAGAGAAAAGTGGGTTTGTTTGTTAGTCATTGTGTTTTGGTGAGTGGAGAGAGAAAGGGGGTTAGGGGAAGAAGATGGTGGTGGCTTTGATTAGGTGGGTGAGGGTGTAGAAGAGTTGGTGTGTGGGTGAGGGAGTGTTTGGTTTGTGAGTGAGTTGTAGGGTAATTAGGTGTGTGTGAGTGAGTTAGTTTAGGTGTATGAGGGTAGGTTATGTGTGCGTGTGTTTAATTTGGACACCTAGAAATAATACTCAATAACTAAAAAAATGAAACACCTAAAAATAAAATTCATATTCTATAAATAAAATAAAGACTCAAATATATAAATACATAAATAAAAAAACCAAAAAGAAATAAAAAATAAAAATCTATTAAACTAAAAACTAAAATCGTAAAAAAAAGTAAAATCAAATAAAACTAAAAAATAAATGAAATCCTAAAAAAAACTAATTCTAATAAAAACTAAAAACTAATCAAAATCAAAATCAAAAAATTATACTAATAAAAAAAAAATAGAGAAATAGAAAACAAAACCTAGAAAATATTAAATAAATAAAAAATAAACTATAAAAATAAAAAAAAACGCAAGCTAAAAATCTAAAAAAATTAAAAAGGCCCAAACAAAACACACGCGGCCTTCGGGGTAGGTTTAGGCTCAAGTGAAGTTACGTGGCAAGGTAATTTGATCCATTTGACTACAAATTGCCTCGAAATAATTCTTTTGACACCGCAACTACAATCAAGCCTGCACATTGAACATTTACGCGCATAAGACCTAAATTGTCGAGAATTAGCAACTAAGCTACGTCTATTCGGGATATAAAATGTACACTTTTGGGTGCTTATCAAAACTACCAAGCCTAAAAATCATCTTTCTGTGTGCCATGGGTTCAACGGATCTAGAACCAATATAGATTACAGAAGATTATTGGCATGAACCACATGCCCCACCTTCTAATGGGTCATCGCCAGCTTAGTTGCCAATATGGAATCTTGCCCTGCCAGGGGCTAATCTAGAAGTGTCAGTTGATCCTAAGGAGGAAGATTTGAACAAAGTCTAGGACGACCTTAGGTTATTGTCTAAGAGATTCGATCAGGTCAAGATCTCAGGGAACTATATAGACTACACTCACATATCTCCCTATCCCACGACCTAATTATTGGAGAAATTCAAAATGTCAGACATTGAGAAGTTTGGTGGAAATGGACCTCCAATTGTTCAGCTACATAGTTATTATCACGCCATAACTCTGCTTGGGATGTCAGAGGAGGTAATGGCCCAAATATTCCAGCAAACCCTCAAGGAAGGTGCCTCAAATGGTTCCTATCCCTCAAAGAGTCTAGAATCCACATTTGGGAAGATGTACCTAGAGAGTCAATGATGCATTATAAGTATAATGAAGAGTTGGAATTCACCCATGAAGACTTATAGATTATTAGACAAAACTCAGGGGGAACCAAATAGTAGTTGCACTAGAAGGTGGAGAGAGAAAGAAGGTACCGTGGAAAATCGATCATCAAAGGAAGAATAAGTGAGCATAGTGAAAAACTTCTTTGCCCATTGTCATGATTCTAATCAAAATTTTGATGAATATGATTTAATAAATGAACAATTCTAAAATGGTCTCAGTAAGGAAAAAATTAAACGGTGTAATCGCATTCAAACAAATAATAACCAGACTGTAGTTGTTAGTCTCAGTTTAGTAGCCATTCGTATGAGATTAGGATATGGTACACCCTCAACGATCATGAGCATTTATAATTAAAGGAACTTCTGAAAGAATTCATGGACATGTTTACATGGTCATATCATGAAATGCCTATCATTGACCCGAAAATAGTGCGACATGAGATCCCTGCATCCTCAATGAGAAAACCTGTAAAGGAAAAAATTAGAAAACTCCATATGGAGTGATCCTTTAAAGTTAAAGATGAAGTTATGAAATAGTTAAACGTAGGCTTCATTGCCATGGTTTAATATCCCACCTGGCTTGCAAACATTACCCCCATGATGAAATCGGGAGGGATAGTGTGACACCCCGATTAATTAAATATCGGGTAGCTACTCCTTTATTCAAATTAATACAAAATTTCAAGTTGATTCAGTTCATAGCATCACTGTTGAAAAACATTTATATAAACAATTACTAGCCACCTAATATTTAAAAAGTGAGTTGTCAAATTTTATCAAACTAAATTAACATGCAACCAATTAAAATTATTAGCGTAATGATACCACCATCACATCACAGTCACATCAAAATAATAAGGGAATAATAAATGAATCTGGAGTAACACTCCTCTGAATAATCCCAAATACTGAATAAAACCAAATACAACGTCTAATTAATAAATGAATTAACTCCAAAACTGCATTGAAACTGAGTATGGTAAAACTGTCTTTAAAAGAAATGGGTGACATGCCCTAATAGCTGAATAAGTTTGAAATGGAATCAACGTAGAATGTGGAGGCATCTATCATCAAGATCCTATCACTTCCACAGCAGCTACAGCACGTCACTGAAATGGAACTCCTAAGCTTGGCGTCCCTATGGTTGGGCACCTAAAAGATTTTTCAAGAAAATAGATTTGAAAGCAAACGGGTTAGAGCTCGATGAGAAAACAGTTTAAAATATAGCAAGTGATTAATTGCATTAAACAATCAATATTAAGTACATGTTAGTTCCGTGCTTTCACATGAGTTTTTCACCTCTCAACTAATGTGCACGCTTAACGTATATCCATAACCCATCCTAGTTATGCAGCTAACTAACTAGTCTATACTGCAACCCGTCCTCAGATGATAATATAGGATTTTGTTCAAGACATTCCAATCTAACTTATGCGAATCTACCTTTTCATCTCTCAGATTAATTTATATTAAATCATATAGGCAATTCTCAATTCTAACTTTACTTAAAGTGTCACAAATATTCACACACATTAATAAGGACATTCACCCACATTAACAAGGAGTCTGTTATCATCAAAAATATATAAATTTCAACATAATTATAAAATTAGGGCACCCCTAGGCTAAGCTGTAGTGCACACACACTCGGCAATCGAATCCCGGTACATAACGTACATAAGGACTACGTATTCTGAATCTCTCAGGAACCGTTTTAATAAGCAAAATCACATATATTGGAGGCGAAAATAGTTCACATACCCATGGGTCGCGCACATACCTATGCTCCCATGATCAGCTGACTTATCAACTCACAAATAAGTCATTCACGGCCCTATGTCCTTAACGTACCAATCTAAATCCCCCCGTAGGTACACAAAGATTAGATGACCCTGTTTTGAAAGCCGACCTCCCGTGATAACAAGTATGGTAGGTATGTCATACACATATAAATCCATTTACTAAGCATTCACACAACATATATACTTTATAATATTATTATAGGTATGTTCTCACTCCCTATACCAATAATACAATTAGTACATTCTTATACTACCGGACAATTACATAATATAGTACACCGACACATCACACGTCGTAGTTTCAAGTACTTAAAACCTAACTCATAAAGGGTACTTAGTCCCCTATTATTCCCGCACTTTAACCCAATACTCTTACAGTCCATATTTCTGCCACTAACCTTATATTACCAACTATATAGATTTAACTCATTTAATTGCAGTCTTTAATAATACCTCACTCGTCGAACCTGATTAAGTCTAACATAACTCCCAAATTTAATTCTAATAATAATCCGGGTCTCATATACATACTTACTGGTCTTCCTTAAATCTAAAAGTGTTCAAAAGCTCCCCACAAATAATTCTCTAGGGTCGAAATTGCTAAAAATTCAATAAGGGGAAAAATATCACAATTTTTGGGAAGGTCAATCGATCAACCCAGGGATGTCGATCGATCGATGGGGGTCGATCGATTGACCTATGAATGTCAATCGATTGATCGCACCAGATAACGCTATGGATCGCTTCATTTTTCAGTCCCAGATTTGTCCCAAAACTCCATTATAATGCATGAAATTATCAACTAAGGATGTAGGATCATTATACTACCTAAATACAACATTTTTAACGTTCCAAAAATCATTACATCAACAACAATTAACCTTACATGGATTAAATCTTCATAAAAACCCTAGTCTTCTATTTTCTTCAAGAATCATGATATTTCTCTTCTTAAAGTCGTTCTCAATCCATCAAGGGTTATATTTTGGTTATTGAATTTCGTCCAAAACTAATGTACATGCAATTCCTATACAAGAATTATAGTTTTACCTCAAATGTCATGGGTTTTTATCATCTTTCAAGACTAAAATCAATTTCTACACTAACATGGAAGATATATTTGTTGAAAACTAATGGAATCAAATCACTTGACTTAAGTTTGATGTTCAGAATCGTTGATGGTGTCCAAGGGCTGGTTCTTTCCTTCTTTCCGGTCACAATTCCGTCTGAAGTGGTGGTGGTAGGTGGTGGCTAGGGTTTGGAAACCTCCTGCAACTTCTCCTCTAACTCACGTAGCCCACTATTCCCTTTTTGGCTGATATTGGCCCTAATGGAATTTCTAATAACAATTAAATAAACCCTCAAATTTGTGCGTCTTATTTCCTTAAATTTTAAAATGACCAAAATACCCTCGCAGGTTACCAGTTTGGCCTAAAAGTGCCCCGGGACCCAAACTAAACCTACGGCTAGTGTTTTCTGACAATCTCGACCCCTTTGGACACGTTGGCGCACTCAAAATGACCATACGATCGATAGAATTGTAATTTACTTTTTAATCTAATTAAATTAATTCCTAACGCGACTGACACGCGCGTCCCAACTTAATTTCCCAGTTGTCGTATTTACGACTCGCGATAATTTTAATAATTTCCATAATCATATATTACCGTATATACTCAGTAATACTCAATATTATCATCATAATCAAATACCAACTCACGTCTCGCTAGTATTTAAATCCGGATTAATTTCCAATTAATTCTCATTTAATTTAATTAATCCCATTAAATAAAATCAGTAAAATTACGGGGTATTATATACTTCCCCCCTAATAACAGAATTTTGTACTGAAATTTGAAAAATAAAGTATACCTGGCAAGAATAACTCTGGATAACGCTCTCGCATCTCATCCTCGCGCTCCCAGTGGACTCCTCGGCATTATGATGCCGCCATTGAACAGGTACTAACAGTACTATCTTTGACCTCAGTTTTCTCTCGCTGTGGTCCAGAATAGCAATCGGTCCCTCCTCATAAGAACTATCAGACTGTAGATTGTTGTCATTTAAAGTAATGTGGGTATGGGCCAAATCATCCCTAAGATATCTCCTTAGCGAGGAAATATGGAACACTTCATGGATCCTATGCACGTGTTCCGGTAGCCCAAGTCTGTACGCAACTGGACCAATTGTCTTGATGAGAGGGAATGGCCCCACGTATCTAGGTGCTAATTTCCCTTTCTTATTAAAATGCATAATCCCCTTCATCGAAGATACTCTGAGTAGCACCTGGTCCCCCACCTTAAATTCTCTTAAGAATCTCTTGGCATTAGCTTAACTCTTCTGTCGGTCCTGAACTACCCGAATACGGATCCGTATCATCTCTATTCTCGCCGAAGTATCCTGAATCACGTTTGGACCAAGGAGTTTGTTATCCCCCACCTCTAGCGAACATGTTGGGGAACGATAAGGTCTATCGTATAATGCCTCGAATGGAGCCATGCCAATAGTGAACTGGTAGGAGTTATTATAGGCAAACTCCACCAGTGAAAGATACTGCTCCCAACCACCTCCAAAGTTTAGGATGCACATTCGCAACATGTCTCCCAACATCTGATTTGTCTGCTCGTTTTGCCCATCTATCTGCGAGTGATGTGCTGTACTTAGGCGCAACTCCGTACCCATGGCTTCCTGGAAACTCTCCCAAAATTGCGAAACTAATATTTTGTCTCGATTAGACACGATATTGAGAGGCACCCCGTGGAGTCTCACTATCTCCGCTATGAAAATATGCGCATACTATCCCGTAGTGTAGTCTTACTGGGCTGGTAGAAAATGAGCAACTTGGTCAACCGATCCATGATTACCCATATGGAGTCGTGACCCCTTTGCGATGTGGGTAACCCCATGATGAAGTCCATGGAAATTCTCTTCCATTTCCACATAGGAACCTCCAATCGCTATCAAAGTCCTGCTGGTATCCGATGGTCCAATTTTACCAGCTGACAAGTGGCACATTTAGAAACGAACTCGGTAATATCTCTCTTCATACCACTCCACCAGTACTGTCACCTCATATCCTGGTACATCTTATCCCCAACAGGATGTACCACGAACCACGACCCATGTGACTCTGTCATTACCTCGTGTCGCAAGCCTTCCCCCTCAGGAACGACCAGTCTCCCATTGAAGCGTAAGCCCCCGTATGAACTAACGGTATAGGACTCAGCTCCCTCTGCTAGTAATCGGACTATCTACTCTTGACAGAACGAGTCTTTTGCCTGGGCCTGTATCACTCTCGTAATGATTTGAGCATAACGATCATCACAGACATAAATGATCAGGCCACTGTGTCCTGGTGTCCCAACTCCTCCCACTTTGCTTTCCACACTTCGGACACCTCGCCATCGGCCTACGGCTCAATGCGTCTACTACCACGTTATCCTTTCCTGGGTCGTATTAGATATCGAACTGATAATCCTTCACGAACTCAAGCCACCTACGCTAACGCATATTTAGTTCCTTCTGCGTGAAGAGGTATTGTAGGGACTTGTGGTCCGTGAATAAATGGAATTTCTCCCCTAGGAGATAATGTCTCCAAATCCGAAGAGCAAATACGAATGATGCTAACTCCAAGTCGTGGGTGGGATAATTCTTCTCATGAGGCTTAAGCATATGGTAAGCATAAGTTATAGCCTGACTCTCCTATTGTAGTACAACCCCAAGTCCTAGTAAGGATGCATCGGTGTAGACTAAATACTCAATTACCAGTTTAGGCAATGCTAACACTGGTTCTGAGGTCAACTTGTCCTTCAACTTATCAAATGACAACTAACAGGCATCGCTCCAGATAAATGGCACACCCTTACGAGTCAGATGTGTCAAAGGACCAGATATCTTAGAGAATCCCCGAATAAACCTCTTGTAGTAACCTTCTATGCTCAAGAAACTACGTATCTCAGTCGGTGTCGTGGGCTGTCCCCACTCCCTCACTGCTGATACCTTCCCCAGATCAACATATATCCCCCTGTCTGAAATGATATGCCTAAAAAATTGAACCTCCTTCATCCAAAACACACACTTCTTATATTTTTCATATAACTCGTTCTGACGCATCGTATGCAAAACCGCTTCAAGTGATCATCACGCTCTTCCTCTGTTTGGGAGTAAACCAGAATGTCATCTATGAATACGATGATGAACTGGTCTAGGAACTCTTTGAACACCCTATTCATAAAGTCCATAAACACGGTTGTGGCATTGGATAGGCCAAAAGGCATAACCTGGAATTCATAGGAACCATATCTCATCAAGAAGGCAGTCTTCGAGACGTCCTGTTCCCTGATTCGCAACTGATGGTATCCCGATCTTAATTTAATCTTTGAGAAGAAAGAGGACCCTCTCAACTGGTCAAATAAGTCATCGATTAGGGGCAAAGGATACTTATTCCATATCGTGACTTTATTCAATTCTCGATAATCGCCACACAACTGTAAAGGTCTATCCCTTTTATCCTTACAAACAACGCGGGAGCGCCCCAAGGCGAGGTGCTCCTCCAGATGGAGATTTGACCCAAACGTTGCCTCGTCTGGACTTGTAACTCAAAAGGTTCGATTGGATTAGGCTCACTCATCCTAATAGTTGTATCTATACTCCTCATTGTCGTTTGGATTCACTCACGAGGTAAGACATTCGACAACACTTAAGTTATCATTTTCTTTATGGATGACAACTAAGGTACTAATTCGTGTACTAAAGGCCACTTATTCTCATGTCTCGACGTTCATTAGGTTTCATGCGTGGGATGTCTCGCAAAGTAAAATCCAAACAAGGAACCCCCCGATACACTACTAACTAGCATTGTTGGATAACGAGATTTGGGGCCCTCGGTATCTGACTTGTGTCCCTTATCATTACTTGTTGCTAAGAATTTAACTTACCTCCTCTCATGACACGTGAGGCTACACTTAACACATTTCTCCTATTGTCTTGGCGTTAGACTCTAATATAACTACGAGATAATCCCCACGCTCAGAAACATTTTAACAAATCTTGAATTTCCTTAATAGACATCCCTACCCACTAGAATTAAATATAACCAGACGACGTACTTTATGAAGTCTTTATATGCCACCATATGAAGATATATAAATGGAAATATGGCGTTGCCTCCACTCACATGACACTTAGTACAATTTCTAATGAACATTATAATATCACTATAATGGTCTATTAACACTCAAACCGTTGTAGCTAATTCAAAACATAACAGGATAAGAATGCATTTTAGACTTACGTTTCTTAATACATAGGAATAAACAGTAACACGTCTAAGTTATTAGAGATTTCCATTTTATCTTAAGGGATAAAATTAAAAATGAAGTATCATACCTCCAAACGCATGTGGTAGTTGTGGTATCAACGACATAACCTCATATCGGGGATTATGGACACATCCATACTGTACTCCTTGATGTTGTTGTGGTGCCTGTGATGTTAGAGTAACTATCCAAGCTTCCTTATGTTGGGTATCCTGCCTTGGCACTTTATGTGGTTGTGGTCAGTCCCTCCACCTGTGACCCTGTTGTTCGCACTTATGACATTGGCCCTGAAACCCTTCCCTTTTCATGCCTTGTTGTCCTTGCCGATTGGGACTAGGTTTGTCACTAACCGAATCAGGGCAGGCCATACGTGTATGGCCATTTAGTCCACATTTAAAACACCTCTTAGTGGTATCCCTCTTCCCTTGGCTTTGTTGGCTCTGGCGGGTTTGGCTCTTCCCTCCATTTCCATTGCCCTTATGTCCTTGGAGAATCCGAGGCACTTGTTGATGTGGCAGTGTTTTCCTTTTGTTGCTAACTTTAGTAACATCATGTTGATCAACTTCTCTAGTTATTTTGTCGCCTGCAAGCTGCACACTGCTACTTTGGTACTGCAATATTGTTGTAGTCACTGCTTGTGCCATGATATTCGCTACCCGAGTGATTTATATTCTTTCTTGGTGTACTTGAGGTACTCGTTGGTCTTGACCCTCATTTGTTCCCTCAGTAGTGTTGGTTTGTACTTCCCTCATGAGCGACATCTGAAATTCCAAATGAATTGTATAAGTCCATTGACCATACGTAACATTGTAGCAGAAGAATGTAGTCTACAAAATATAATCAAGGAGTACAACAGTTCTAATAATAGGGCTCTATATCAAAAGATGCTACGCGGAAACATAACAAGTTGTACAGATCCTAAGGACGCTAGAACCTGATGCTCTGATACCACCTGTGACACCTCGACTAATTAAATACCGGGTAGCTACTCCTTTATTCAAATTAATACAAAATGTCAAGTTTGTTCAGTTCATAGCATCCTTGTCGAAAAACATTTATATAAACAATTACTAGCCACCTAATATTTAAAAAGTGAGTTGTTAAATTTTATCAAACTAAATTAGCATGCAACCAATTAAAATTATTAGTGTAATGATACCACCATCACATCACAGTGACATCAAAATAATAAGGGAATAATAAATGAATCTGGAGTAACACTCCTCTGAATAATCCCAAATACTGAATAAAACCAAATACAACGTCTGATTAATAAATGAATTAACTCCAAAACTGGATTGAAACTGAGTATGGTAAAACTGTCTTTAAAAGAAATGGGTGACATGCCCTAACAGCTGAATAAGTTTGAAATGGAATCAATGTAGAATGTGGAGGCATCTATCATCAAGATCCACATCATTAAAATGGAACTAATAAGCTTGGCATCCCTGTGGCTAGGCACATAAAAGATTTTTTAAGAAAATAGATTTGAAAGCAAACGGGTCAGAGCCCGATGTGAAAACAGTTTAAAATATAGCAAGTGATTAATTGCATTAAACAATAAATATTAATTACATGTTAGTTTCATGCTCTCACATGAGTTTCTCACCTCTCAACTAATGTGCACGCTTAACGTATATCCATAACCCATCCTAGTTAAGCCGCTAACTAACTAGTCTATACTGCAACCCGTCCTCACATGATAATATGGGGGTTTGTTCAAGACATTCCAATCTAAGTTATGTGAATCTACCTTTTCATCTCTCAGGTTAATTTATATTAAATCATATAGGAAATTCTCAATTCTAACTTTACTTAAAGGATCATAAATATTCACACACATTAATAAGGATATGCATCCACATTAAGAAGGAGTCTGCTATCATAACCAATATATAAATTTTAACATAATTATATAATTAGGGAATCCCTAGGCTAAGCTGCGGTACACACATACTCTGCTATCGAATCCCAGTACATCACATACATAAGGACTACGTATTCCAAATCTCTCAAAAACCGTTTTAATAAGCAAAATCACACATATTGGAGGCGAATATAGTTCACATACCCATGGGACACGCACATACCTACGCTCCCATGGTCAACTAACTTATCAACTCACAAATAAGTCATTCACAGCCCTATGTCCTTAAGGTACCCATAGGCACACAAAGATTAGATGGCCCTGTTTCGAAAGCCGACCTCCCGTGATAGCAAGTATGGTAGGTATGTCATACATATATAAATCCATTTACTAAGGATTCACACAACTTAGATACTTTATAATATTATTAAAGGTATGTTCTCAATCCCTATACCAATAATCCAATTAGTACATTTTTATACTTCCGGACAATTACATAATATAGTCCACCGACACATCTCACCTCGTAGTTTCAAGTACTTAAAACCTAACTCATAAAGGTTACTAAGTCTCCTATTATTCCCACACTTTAATCCAATACTCTTAAGGTCCATATTTCTTCCACTAACCTTATATTACCAAATATATAGATTTAACTCATTTAATCTCAATCTTTAATAATACTTCACTCGTCGAACTTGATTAAGTCTAACCTAACTCCCAAATTTAATTCTAATAATAATCCGGGTCTCATATACACGTCTACTGGTCATCCTGAAATCTAAAAGTGTTCAAAAGGTCCCCACGTAGAAATTGCTAAAAATTCAATAAGGGGAAAAATATCAAAATTTATGGGAAGGTCGATTGATCGACCCTGGGATGTCGATCGATCGATGGTGGTCGATCGATCGACCTATGAATGTCGATCGATCGATCGCACTAGATAAGGCAACGGACTGCTTCGTTTTTCAGTCCCAAATTTGTTCCAAAACTCCATTACAAGGTATGAAATTCTCAACTAAGGATGCAGGATCATTATACTACCTAAATACGACATTTTTAACGTTCCAAAAATTATTACATCATCAACAATTAACCTTACATGGATCAAATCTTCATAAAAACCCTAGTTTTCTATTTTCTTCAAAAATCGTGATATTTCTCTTCTTAGATCCATTATTAATTCATCAAGGGTTATATTTTTATTACTGAATTTCATCCAGAACTAATCTACATGCAATTCCTATCCAAGAATTATAGTTCTACCTCAAATTTCAAGGGTTTTTAATCATCTTTCAAGACTAAAATCAATTTCTACACTAACATGGAATATATATTTGATGAAAACTAATTGAATCAAATCACTTGCCTTAAGTTTGATGTTCAGAATCGTTGATGGTGTCCAAGGGCTGGTTTTCCTTCTTTCCGATCACAATTCCTTCAAAAGTGGTGGTGGTAAGTGGTGGCTAGGCTTTGGAAACCTCCTACAAGTTCTCCTCTAACTCACGTAGCCCACTATTCCCTTTTTGGCTGATAATGGCCCTAATGGAATTTCCAATAACAATTGAATAAACCCTCAAATTCGTGGGTCTTATTTCCTTAAATTTAAAAATGACCAAAATACCCTCGCAGGTTACCAGTTGGCCTAAAAGTGCCCCGGGACCCAAACTAAACATACGACTAGTTTTTTTTGACTATCTCGACCCCTTTGGACACGTTGGTGTGCTCAAAATGACCATACGATCGATAACATTGTAATTTACTTTTTAATCTAATTAAATTAATTGCTCACGCGACTGACACGTACGTCCCAACTTAATTTCTCAGATTGTCGTATTTATGACTCCCGAAAATTTTAATAAATTCCATAATCATATGTTACCCTATATACTCAGTAATACTCAATATTATCTTCATAATCAAATGCCAACTCATGTCTCGCTAGTATTTAAATCTGGATTTATTTCCAATTAATTCTCATTTAATTTAATTAATCCTATTAAATAAAATCAGTAAAATTATGGGGTATTACAGATAGTCCTCATGTGAATTGACTATAAAGATTTGAACAAGGGATTCCCGAAGGATAATCATCCTCTGACTAACATTTACATGATCATGGATAACACTATTAGTCATGTCCTCAAGTAATTTGTTGATAGTTTCACTGGCTATAATTATATTAAGATGCATCCTAACCATTAGGAAAAGATCAACTTCATCATAAAATAGGTAAACGTTTGCTAAACAGTCATGTCGTTTGGTCGTAAGAATGCTCGGTTTACCTACCAAAGGGTCGTTATAACCATTCTGCATGATCTTAGCCATAAGGAACTCAAAGTCTATATCGATGGCATGATCATGAAATCCAAGACTCAGGAAGTTCACATTCCTGCCCTGAGGAAATTCTTCAGCTACGATAATACCAGATGAGACTTAACCCGCTAAAATTTATCATTGGTGTCACCAAGGGCGAACTCCTTGGATTCATGGTTAGTGGTGATCGAGATGACACCACCCTTGACAGAAAAAATGTGCATGGATTCTTAGGTAAGTGCCAATACATCAATTGGTTCATCAACTAACTGACCTCTATCTATGAGCCCATCTTCAAGATTCTTTGAAATGATTCAATTAAACTTTGGAATGAGGCATGCCAGGAAGCCTTCAATCAGATCAAACGTTACCTGACCTGACCTCGGATACTCATGCCCAGAAACTAAGGTATCCCCCTCCTCTTTTACATGACTCTCACCGACACTGCCACAGGATTTATGCTAATTTCATAAAGAGAGAGAAATATATTATGCTAGTCGAAAGCTAGCCGAGTATGAGGTAAACAATAATAAATTATACAAGGCATTTTCTCCTTAGTCTGGGTTACATAGAAGCTCCGACATTACATGCTTGCATTCCATATCAAACTGGTGTCCCAAATGGTTCCAAAGAAATACATGTTAAAGAAGCCCACATTGTCTAGCTGCATGGCCTAGTGAATGATATGACTGGACAAATTTGATATCACATATGTTATGAAAAAGACTATGAAAGGGAGATCCATCTCCAATTACCTTGTTTACACATGGAGGGAACTGAGCTTTGGATCTCTGAGTTCCAAGACGAAGACATTCTCTGCATCTCTTATGAGGACCTCAGATGGCAGATGTTCTTTGATGGAGCTACAAATAAGAAAGGGTATGGTATTTGGATACTTCGAATTGCATTTGATTATTATCACACTCCCATTGACATTAAATAGGATTTTTGTTGCACAAACAACATGAAAAAATATGAGGCATGCACTATAGGTCTCAAGATTGCCTTTGAAGAAGGAGTCAAATGAATGGATGTCTGTGGAGACTTAACCCTCATCGTGGGGCAAATCCTCAAGAAAGGGAAAGTCAAAGACAAAAATATCCAACCTTTCCATGATCATCTAGAAAAGCTTACCTACTAATTAAAAGATGTCCACTTCCATTAGCTTGATCAAGGAATAGCCTAGTCGATGCACTAACTAATTTTGCCTCCATGGTCGCCATACATGAGGGGAAAATAATGGCCCTCTTTCTCGTCCAAAAATTGGCTCCACACACTCACTGCTACTATATTGAGATCATTACAGAAGATGATTTGGATATCGCAGGATTGTAGTATTACGACATTTGATGCCTCCTCGAACATGGAAGGTATACTTCGGACACTGATAAAAAAGACTATGCGACCATTCGTTAGTTGGCTGCTCAGTCCATCATTTGCGAAGAGGAACTCTTTAAGAGAAAATTTGAAGGAACCCACTTGCATTTCATAGAAGTGGATGGGACCGAAGATGTGATGCAGAAGATGTACATTGGGGAATGTGATTCCCACATAAACGGTTATATGCTCACCAAGAAGATCATTCGTCACGGATATTACTCGACCACCATAATTCAGGACTGCATTGCTTTTGTTTGAAGATGCCTCAAATACCATTATTTTTCCAACCTTAAGCAGTTCCCTCCTCGGGAGATGTACAACATGAATACTCCATGGACCTTCTCCACCAGGGGTATAGATATCGATATGAAAGTCACTCCCAAAGCTTTAAAGGGGCATGAATTTATCCTGATCACCATTGACTACTTCATAAATGGGTCAAAGCTGAGTCATACACAGTCATCAATGTGAATAAAGTAGCTAAGTTCATTAAAAAGAACATTATCTGCCCCTATAGAGTTCCCCATAAGTTAGTGCCAGAAAATGGGCTCATTTTGAGACTGAGGTTACATAACTAGTTGATGATTATGAAATCTACATTCACGAGTCCTTTATCTCTTACCATCAAAAGTCTCAAGACCATCATTAGCAAGATGATTGAAAATTATAAAGATTAGGCCGATAGGATCCCATATTCTCTCTGTCACTTTCGTACCTCCGTCAGAACACCCACTAAGGCTACTCGTTACTCTCTAGTATACATCATGGAGGTGGTCTTCCTAGACAATCTTGAAATAAATTATCTATGGGTTATTATTGAAATTTAAGTTAGTGAAGAAGATTGGCATCAAAACCTCTATGATGAACTTATGCTCTTAGATAAAAGGATATTCAAATCCCTATATTATATAAAAGATTACCATCTTTGTATTGCGTGGTCATTCAATAAAAAGGTCACGAACCACAATGTCTAAGAACGATATCTTTCCCTCTAGGAAATCGTAGAACCTATTTGGGATTCGAGAGGAAAATCCAAGCGCAATTCGAGTGTCCGCTACATCGTAAAGAAAACTATTTCTAGTGGCCCCTCTATTCTCGTAGACCTCGATGGAGAATAAATGGGACATCCACTAAACTTGGACCGTCTCAAGGCATTTTATCCCTAGTCTAAACTCTCGTTGTGTTACGAATCTTCTCTCCTCCATAGAATGGTGGTTCCCCACCCTCATAGAATGGTTGTTCGTTTGTTTCTGTAGCAGAACCCTCATATAAAAAATGAGCTTCAAGTTGTCATAAGCATTTTCATTCCCCAGTATCAGCGGCATAGCAACACGCCATTCCAAGCCTTACTAGTCTTTGGTTACCATCCAGTTGTTATTTGAGGTGCCCTCCATGAGTTCTTATAAGAAAATAGACTCAAAATTAATTAATAAGGAGAGAAAGAAAGAGATTCACTTGAATGAAGGTGTGAAAAATAAGAAGGGTCTCCCCTTTTTATAATGAACTAATAGGTATGCTGATCAGTAGTCCCCTTGACCCGCCTATCGGCATTGACCTTTTAGATCCCCTAAAATCTCAAGAGTTTTGTTATATATCGATAGTGACCATTGGATGAAAAAATGCATAAAAAATATAAAAAAAGTTGCCATAAGGTTTCTCACACCAAGGCTCCGAGAAAACTCATTAAGAAGTACTGAACCACTTGAAGATCTCTCATCACTAACACAATCCCTAGAGTGATTAGAAATAAAATGCATCAGCCCATATAAATCTCTCATCACCGATATATTTCCCAACGGAACCAAAATATAAGTACGCCTGTACTCGTAATACCAACCTCTCCCCGACGGAGTTAGGATTGAATAATTTTTCCATTAGCAACTCCCTAGGTCCGTAAAATAAACCTCAACCCTTTGAATTGGTCATCTTAACTTTTGAGGTCCACATAATCGACCTTAACCCTCTGAATCAGTCGTCTCAACTCTTTAGGTCCGCAGAATCGACCTCGACCCTCTGAATTGGTCGTCTCAACTCTTTAGGTTTGAAAAATTGATTTAGGTCTATAGAGTTGATCCCAAACCTTTGAATTGGACATCTTAAGTTTCTAGTACCATAGAATCGACCTCGACCCTCTGTATTGTCCATCTCGAATCTTTAAGTCCCCATAATTGACTTTGATCAAAATTGGCCATCTCGACTCTTTAAGACCACATAATCGAGTTAGACCATCTGAATCGGTCATTTTAACTCTTCATATTAGCAAGATTGACCTCAACCCTCTAAATTGGTCACTTCAACTCCTTAGGTATGTAGAATTGACCTCTACTCTTTGAATTAGTCATTTAACTTTTTCGGTCAACATAGTCAACCTCGACTATCTGAACCAATAAACTCAATTCCTTAGGTCCACATAATCAACCTCGAGCCCCTAAATCAATCACCTTAACTTTTTAGGTCAACAGAATTATCCTCAACCCTTTAATCAACCATCTTCAAACCCCAACAGGGGTCTTTAACCCTTAAATATCAATGAGGTGTCTATATTTTAATCACCCCCACTTGTTCCAATCTCTCCCCCCTTTCTGGTACCTCCTAAATACCTTTTAAGGTTCCTAACACTCCTCCCTACACTATAAAACCCTAGGTTCTAATTCAAACCCTAAATTAAAGGCCACCGGTCATTCTCGATCCCCATCTGACCTATATCGATTCTTGAACCTGATAAAAAACACATTGAACTCTCATAAGGCTCTAAATCCCCTTTTAACCGATCTATACTATGTGTGAATCATCCTCATGGTTCGCGTGTACTAATATTTTTACTCCAAACCCTATTCCAAAGGCCAACAGGTGCTACTGAGGCCTGTTTGACCTGGGTAAGCTCTCTAACTTGAGAAAAACTAATTGAACTCTCATAGGCCTCTTAATCTCCTTTCCAACGGTCAATACCATGCATGAATTGATCTCATGATTTGCATGTACTCACCTTTTTACTTTAAACCCTGGTCTAAAAGCCATATAGCTTCAAAGCCCTGTTCGAGCTTGGTCAATCTTCAAACCGAGTAAAACTCATTTTATACTCCTAGGTCTCATAATCCTCTTTCCAAAAATCTGTACCATGTGTGAACCGGCCTCACGGTTCATATGTATTTGCCTTTTTACTCTAAGAACCCCTTGGTAGAGGCTATTAGATGCTTCTGATCCCCATTTAACTTTAGTCAACTCTGGACCCCTGGAGCGGAACAATGGATTCTTTTAGGGAATTAAACCCTTTCTAACGGTCACAATGTTGCACGATTCATACTTAGGTTTGCATTTTATGTCCTTTTTATCAAAAAATTCATCTCCGAACTGCCCATAGGCACTCCAAAACCCCTATGTACCGGCTAGGTGTCCTTTTCTTCACCAACAAGGAAGGGGTATGCTGCTAGATAGGCAAAGGGCTATGCTGATCGACACCCTCTTAAAACCATAAATTTTTACTATTTAAGCACACCATGATCTCATTCCCCAAGGGTCCCTTTTAGGAATTCAGAATAATCTCCTCAAAATCTGTGCATCAAAATTCCATTTTTCTAAAGTTTCTCTCAATTTTCTTACATCACTCTTATCCATATTTCATCATACTTTTTACTCTTACCTCATATCATCCAACTACCTAAAAATTAGCCTCCTCTACTATAACATCATAATTAAAGACCTATAGAAGGTTTACCCTTCCCCTTTTACAACTCATTTAATTAGTCTTAGTTATTTAGTTTTCTTTCCAATTTGATATATCTTTTGTTTCGTTTCTTCACTTCAAAACTAATCACCATTTTTATTATTTATTACCCACACAAGTTATTTTCATAAAATATAAAAAGCCAACAAATAGGGCTTTCCTATAAGTACCAAACTAGAATTTCCTCATTTTCCACACTTCAAACACTTGTGCACATTTTCTAAAAAATAAACTAAAGGATGTTCTAATTTGGGATTATGGGTTAGACGACACCCTTATGCACTTTTTAACTACGTGAACTTTTATGCCTTTTGGCTGCATAGGCATCCTGAGCCAATCTTGGAATTTTATTCCTATTTTCTCATTTAGTCTTTTTATGTTTTTTTGCATTTAGTAGTATTATGAATATGCGTACTCTACATGTTCGTGTTCCTCTCAATATACACATTCAGTTATTAACAGTGATTTATGATTTGATGGACATGCACATTATATTTTTATGTTTTTCTTTTGACCATTCCTTACAATGATTCCACTCCATCTTTCCCGTGATACGAGTTAGATGATTTCTATCTCTCATTATTTACACCGCATACATATACCCACGCATCATGTTCTAGAGAAAAGGAGAACATTATCATATCCCATGAGAGACCAAAAGTGAGGAATGGGTGCCTAACACCTTCCCATTTTATAACTTGGTCCCCGGACCCCCGATTCATTTGGTTTCATATGCATAAGTATGCCTTCTGATGCTGTTCCCTCGGGATGACAACTTTTTTTCCTGTTTTGAGAAAAATAGGCTCGAGTCTCCATTTTTACATTCTTCTCCCCCTTGACGATGATCGATATATATATATATATATATATATATATATATATATATATATATATATATATATATATATATATATATATATGTGTGTGTGTGTGTGTGTGTGGTTTCCCAAGAATATCAGTGCGAGTGGAAAAAAGAGGAGTCCTTGTCCTTGAATCCCCACATGCGTGGAGAGAGAGAGAGAGAGAGATTTCTCCATTTTTCTATCCACTCCAATATTAGGACACACCCACGCCGAAGGAATTCCAACTACATGGACACAATATGTTTGTTGGACAATAGCTATTAAACTTGACCCTGGAAGCGCGTGATTGTTTATTGGAGTGAGGAGGAGGGAAATAGAATCCATGGAAGAAGAACCTGAATGCTCGATATTTTGGGAAGGACCAAAAGTCCACGTTGCGAGGTAGGGACACCATCTGGAGAAAGAGAAAATCACATTGTTCAACTAGTAGAGGTTTTTGGATAATGAGGTGTTCAAAATACCGTGGCTATCCCGTGTCTCATGGAGGACTAAATTGTGAAAAAAGGTCGAGCGGACATCTTAAGCAGAGGTGGATCATAAGATGTTAAGTAGATTATTTTAAATTACATTTTGTTTAGTGGTAAGAAATTACTATAATTTTTTCACATTTTTCTTTAATTTGATTGTTTTTTAGGAATCTAGGAGTGGCTCGACGGAAAGCCACATAGGATTAATTCCTATATAAATACTCATATTAAGAAGGGTGAGCCTGCTAATCTGCAAGTCATTGAGACCATCATAAGTCATAAATGTAAATGTTTGTTAATATTCTTTTTCGAAGTTAATAACACATTTTTATATTATTTTAGAATATGCTTAAGGAATTTCCCATCACCCAGAGTGATAATGATAATGCATCTTTAAATACGGATGCATTGAGCCATGTGCCGAACCCGGATAAAAAAGGCCATACTCAGGATGTAAGCTCTCGAATAAGAAAGTTGAAGATGATGGGAATTGGTCATCATAACAGTGGGTTGGCCTCCATGTTTGACACATACAAATCATACATGGATTCAAAGTTAGAAACTATCCAATAAATGATGAACCACATCTTCGAATGTGTCACAAATGTATGGAAGGGGAAGGCAAAGGATAAAGAAAAGGGTAAGGAGAAGGAGGTTGAGGGGACCATTATTCCATCCCCTCATTCAATCCATCCGACTCATTATCCTCATACAATGTGTATTCTACCCCTAATCCAACTATCCCGACTCCATTTAAGCCTGCTAAGGAGTGAGTATATATCCTTGACATGCGTAGAGACAACTGCATTACCAAGGGAGTAAATGACACGATAATCACTCCAAGTGGCATAGTGCACAACTGTCCACTACCGCATTTTAAATCTTGGGCCCGCATTACTAAGATTTTGGTGGGGAAAGAGGACGAGGTATTGTTGTTGGACTAGCAAGCCGTTGTTCGACATATTGACAGCACGTTGCGGGCTTACATAATTTGCCCTATTTTCCTCCTTGAGCCTCCTTATGATTTTGTAGGATGTTACATCTAATAAAACTTTATTGATATAATAAAATTTGTGATGTTTTACGTAATTAATTTGATATGTATTTAATTTAGTTTGATATATCTAATTGGTGCATTTTATTTTTGATTTCACTGCTATGTTGTATTATATGGTTGATCGTGTTGATGTTGGTTTGAACAAAAGCATGAGGTGGTACCCATCTAATTGTTTTTCATGTTCTACAGTTTCGTGAAAAAATTGTGAGAACAATAGGGTCCATGCCCACTGCCTTAATTTGTACCCATGCACAGGGAGGGTCTCACATCTGACATTACGCGCAAGATAAAAGTGATATGCATGCACACAATTTATGAACTTGTCACGATCATGGATCATGACAAGGGAATCCTTTCACAGTTTATAACCGTGACAAATCAAGTTTTGTAATGGTTAAGAACAGTGACAACTCTCTGGCACCCTGCTTTTTTTTTTATTCCTTCGTGTAAAAAGGATTGTGACATAGGGGTGTTGTCGTGGTCATTGACCGTGACAAAATTTTTGTCTTGCCTAGAGTTATTACTGTCCTTGACCATGACAACTCTCATTTGTCACGATTAAGGAACGTACGAATTCAAGTGAAATGGTATAGTTCATAGTGTTGATGCTGATTTAGCCTTAGGGGTGGATTGAAGAAGGGGAAGGCGTTGGATTTCACCATGAGTCCGTTAAAGGTTGTGTTTCTAGCTTTGATTTTGGTTCACTATTGGTTTTTTGGTCGCGAGTTGGTTTTTCAATATTTTTCCATTAAAAGAATATATAAACATAGAAATACAATCAAGCTATAAGGACAAATGATATAAACATGATAAACACCCTATACTAGATAAAAATTGTAACCTTAATCATTAGTCCGGTAGGTGTTCTAAAAAGGATTAAGCAATCTTTGAAGTTCCTCCATCAAATATTGAGAAGTATTGAATAAAAACTCTACTTGATCTAAAAAACTCTTAATATCTCTATAGTGATGTGCCGGAGCATATGGAGTAACATGTGTGGGAGTTCATGTGGGAACACGTGTGTGAAATCATATGGGAGTACGTCAGGGAACACATGAATGAGAATCTCTTCATTGCTTAAAACAAAAGTCATGAAGTGACCTCTTTGTTTGCAATGGGAATTATTGTAGACATGTTTGGGTCTATCGTGGTTAAAATAGTTAGGAAGACCTCTCCTTTGTGGGTTAGGTCGAAGCCTATAAGGATCCATCACAAACTCGATAATTGGTTCGGGTGAGGCATTGGAAGTGGACTCGCCATCGTAACCTATTACTTACCTCTGATTAAAACCCAATCCGGGATCGAGGATCATATTTTTAACATTCTTATACGTGTCCTCTATAGTGACCTTGACTTTCCGGGCACGTTAAAGATCTTTCTTGAGATGGAAAACATGGGCTTAAAGTTTTTCATTAGTCTCCATTGAAGCTTAAAGATCTCCCTTAGGATTAGCCACAATGTTGGTGAAATCGATCATTTCCCTACCAAACACAATCAATTACTCACACAAAGAAATTTTAACTTCTCGAGGTTAATCACTGACGCCTCCCGATCTCTTATAACTTTCACCTCCTTCTCTTAATTAAACACTCCATAAGAGTGAAACTCCAATTTTTGTTTTTAGTTCTCAAAGATCTTTATAAATTTCATTGTAGGCACATTAGAGTCCAACTTCTCCCTCGCTCAAATTCTATAATTACTATCATTGTATCTAAAATGGTTAAATAAAGCGTCGAGGATATCCCATTTTATAATGTCCTCATCATCGTGGGATAAACTAGAAGTAATAACATGACATGATGTGGACATAGAGAAATTAGGTTCATGCAACGATTTATCCCTAGAATCCATAGACTCGATGTCTTATCACTAAGAGTGGCTTTGTATACAACTTCGAATTTTCCCTGTCTCTTTAGCCTAGTGGTACACTTGTGGGCTTTGTGACCCTTGCCCTCGCACTCATCACATCTTAATTGATCATTCTCAAAATGTCATTTTTATTATTCCCAAAACTCTTATTTTCGTTCAAAAGAATTTATTTATTAAATTTGAGAATTTTTTTGATTTTTTTTGCAATTAAGGAAGATCATGAAGCTCGAAATTATACTCGGAGTCAGAGTAAAAAATTTTTTTTTTATTTTTATACTAGGCTTTTAAAGAAATACTCATTTCTTTTACTTTTGAGTCTAAGGAACATATCGATTTCTTAAGTTTTAAGGCATCCTATGAGTTCTTCTACCCTGAATGTTTCTAAAATTTCCAAAGAATTAAGAGCATGAGTTTAGGGATAAAATGGCATGGGAGATATCTCAAAATATTTTTAACAAATCTCGTTCCAATAATTCTCTCAACCAAATTAAAGTAAAAATTGATTATATTAGATAAATGTGTATAAAACTCGTCAAAAGTCTCTATCTCTAGCATGGTACTCGTTTCAAAATTTGTGGTGAGATTTTGTGGCTTAGAAGCTTTCACTACATTGTTGTGCTCATGACTGATTTCAAGCATATCACACACTTCTCTAGACGTGGTATACGTTATAACACAATGAAAGTCATTGGGTATGACAACACCAGAAAAAGTACTTATGCCTAGGGGCTTAAAATTTCTCCATTTAAAATTTTCATCAGTCCAGACAATGATTGGTTTAAGACTTATGACATCGACGTTGGGTGGTGTCAACCCTCTTTCGCAAACAAGCCAGACATGATCATCAATCGATTTTAATTCCTAACTCATTCGAGCTTTATAGTATGTATAATTAGACCCATAAAAAATAGGAATATTATCATATAAATTATCCATATTATCCCTAAATAAAGGTCATAAAATAAATTAGTGTCACATAGTGGAACAACTTTTTCCTTCATTTCAGGTAGCGTTAACTTTCCTCTTGTTTAGCCAATTACTCTGGTATATAAATGTCCTGGTCGGTCGTGATAGTCATTGAACTAACTTGTAGAGAAGTTTTATCATTGGGTTAAAATTTTGATCTCTCTTCTCACGATGTCTTCTCGATTTTCTTCTTTGCTGAGATCTCTTCCTTAAAAGTCTGCATGACAGGTTTTTCTCCATAAGTGAATTCTTCTATGAAATTAGCCATTGCTTGGATTTTTGTCTCCATTCTAGATTCATATTGTATGTCATACTCTTCTAATTATATGGCCCAATCCATGACTCTACCCAATTTCTCAGGTTTTCGAATGTCTTGATGTAGGGGTTGATCTCTACAGACTACAATGGTATAAGCTTGTAAATATGGCTTTATTCTTCGGGAAGCTTCAATTAGGACCAGAGCATAATTATTTAGTCTTGGATAATGAATATATTCTCCTTAGTATGCTATTATTGTATAGTAAATTGGTTTTTGTATCCTAGTTTTGAGTCAAGTCAACGTCGAGCGACATAACCCGAAATAAGCAGAGTTTCTCTCCCATAAGAGGTCTTGAGAGCATGGTTGGAGATTCGAGGTATTTCTTTAAATCCAATAAAGAATCTTCACATTGCTTGTTCCATTCAAAAGACTCTATCGACATCTTAAAGAAAGGAAGGCACTTGTCAATAGCTCGCAAAATAAATCTATTGAGAATTGTTACCCTGCATGTTAGCTTTTGTACATCCTTCTTATTTTTTTGGGATTTCATATTGGTGAAGGCTTGAATCTTGTCTGGGTTAGACTCAATACCTCTTTGGTTTACTATGAAGCCTAGGAACATTCCTTCATGCACATCGAACACAAACTTTGCACATCGAACACAAACTTTATGGGGTTGATCTTCATCTTGTGCTTTTTCAACTGATCGAATGTCTACCCCAATGATTTAATATGATTGGCGGATATTTTGATCTTGGTGATCATGTCGTCGACATATACTTCCATGTTGTTTCAAATATTTTCCTTGAAGACTTTATTCGCCAACCTTTGGTATATTGCCACAGCATTTTTGAGCCATGAAGGCAGGTACCTCGATGGATGATGAACAAAGTTTTCTCCTTGTCTTTAGTATTCATTTTAATTTAGTTATATCCTGAATACGCATCCATTAAACTAAGTAATTCATGTATGGTAGTAGCATGGACCAATTGATCAATCCTTGGTAAAGGGTAATGGCCCTTCGAGTAGGCTTTATTTAAGTCTGTGAAGTCAACACCCATGCATCATTTATCATTGTTCTTTCTAACCATAACTTCATTGGACAACCATTAGGGGTACTTGACATCCTCAATGCAGCTCGCTTTCTATAATTTTTCCACCTCCTCTTGTATGGTCATGTTATTTTTTTGTCTGAACGCACGTTTCTTTTATTGAATCGGCTTTGCATCTTTTAATATGTTGAGTTTGTGACATATGAATTCATGATCAATACCTCTCATCTCCTCATGACTCCAAGCGAATATATTCTTCCACTGTTTGAGAAAATCCACGAATTTCATCCTAATAGTAGGGTCTAGCAATGAGCCGATCTATGTTGTCTTCTCCGGTTGTTCATTGTCCAGGATAGTGGACTTTAATACTTCCACAATCTTTACCTTAATTAATTTTTCTTCATCTCTTGGATTTATGATCTTTACCTGGTAAGTAGTGGTGAGTTTCTTATGTTATTTCTAGTCAACCTAAGTGTAATAGCACCTTCTAGCTTCAATTTGATTCTCTTTAAGTACGCTGATCTCATAATGTGTGGTTAACATTAAACGCCAACGTATGGTAAAAGGAACAACTTTAAACTTTTTGAATCCAACCCCATCGAGGATAATGTTATACGATGAGTTAACGTTCTTATTAAAGATGAATAAATGAACTTTTCTCAGTTTGACAGGTCGGCTAGGTACTAATTACGACTTCCAAGTTAACAGTTCGTAGAGGATACATCTTTTCCTTGAGAAACTTATAAGGGGCCTATGATAGGGTCAAGCTTTCTATCTCCCAGCCCCACCTTTAAACTAGTTGAACAATAAGACATCAGTTGAACTATCATTGTCAATCAACACTCTAGCCACCTTTCCTTCATGAACCAACATCGTGATAACCCATCGTGAGGATATAACAGCCCTGATAGGTCATCTTTGTAGAATCATATCACCAATTGATATTTATTTACTTTCCTCAATCGATCATCCAAGTCACTAGATAGGTTGATCTGCCGAATGTAAGAATAGGCTTGTCTTTATTGAGGTAGGCTTCCCTCATTGCTATTTCATCTCCTCCACTGACGTCACCACCTACAAAAAGTTACATGGAAAAGAGATTATTTTCACCTCATGTATAGGTTCCTTTGGTCTTCTTGGCATATCTAGATCATCTTTATCATTATTTTCCCGACTTCTTTTATTGTTGTCTCCCCTTCTATAAGGGGATTTTTATCATCTCTTGGACTCTTGTTCGTCTGAGGGGTCTCCTCAGACTTCTTTATCCACAAACTTTAATAGCTTACCTCTTCATATTAGGTTCTTTATCTAATTCTTCAGGGCTATGAAAATATATGTGTTATGGTTGTGATTCTTGTGGAACTCGCAGTACTTGCTTTTATCTCTCGAGGCTGGTGTAGATTTTAACTTTCCATTTCAGATCCATGCTTTCTCGAGTTTCTTTTAGAATATAATTCACACCCATGTTAAGAGGAGTATATTCATCATATGTTTTTGGTTTCTATACCTCTTTATCTTTATGCTTTTTCTTATCAAAGCTTCTGTTTTTGTCAAACTTAGAGTTATGAGTCTGCTTCGCAGCCATAGCCTCCTCGGCATTCGTAATTTTTTGATTTATGGCCAGTAGTTTAATCATGGTCTTGAGTGGCTATTTGGTAAGTGCATAATACAATTTTTTAGGAAGTGAGCTACTCATCAGTATAGTGATCGTAATTTTCTTATTGTAATCAATGACCTTTAACTTTTCACTATTAAGCTAGGTGATGTACTCGCGAGTGGTCTCTCCAAATTTTTGGATAACACCTAGTAGATGAGATACCCTTTCGGTTGGTTTGGCTCTGAATTATAAGTTACTAAGAAATAAATCATCTAGTTCTTTAAAGCTGGAGATGCTCCTAGTGGTAGATTATTGTAGCAAATCTGTGTTAATCCATTAATAGTGATGGACAATAATCGACAATACATCTAGTCGGGGACCAAATACATGTCATCATTAAATCAATATTATTCCATATGTAGAACTGGATCCTTTTTTCCATTATATTTTTGGGTTACCATAGGCGGATTGAACTTAGCAGGTGTAGGATAATCTAACATTATAGGCGTAAAGGGTGATCCCTTTACGAAACTTCTGTGTAAGGGATTTTTTGACTTTCTAATTTCTCCCAAACGTTCTTCCAATAATTGGATTGATACTTTCCATTATTGATAATCAAGATTGTTCTAAGTTGGGATAGTTTAAGGTGCTCGGTTATTGTTTTGTGTTAAGCTCTCTTCAGGAGAAGTCTTCTTGGCGCGTATTGACCTTCACACACTTGTCCATAACCTAATGGATCCTTCTCGACGGTCCTTGGATCCTCTAGGCTCTCTATAATGATGACCCCTCGTCGCTTGGGGGCCTAGGCGATTAAATGTTGAGCCGCTACTCAGCCTCTCCAATATGCTCGACCTTTCCTTGGAGAATGATTATCCATTATAATCTTCATTAGTTGATCTAGAATACTTTTCTTTGCTCCTCTGAACATTCATTCCTATTGGTTTTATGAGCTATTTATCTTTATAGGGAACAAGAGGCGACATTTCTCATGTCTAGTTAGAGTTTTCCCGCCCAAACGGCATGCCAGGTCATGTTATAGGCCTGATCTGACTGTCTTGGAGTGTTCGAGTCAACTATTTTACTATTTTTTACTATGCCACTTGAGCTTTGGTTATGCTCATGAAAAGTCCCTAGATTTCTCTTACTCCCGCAGAGGCAAAGGTTTGGATGGTTTCTGATGCGTGACTACTTTTTGGATTATTTTCCACTTTTCAGAACTTGCAAGCAACTATTTAAACAAAGAAGGGAAAAAGTATTTTAGGAATAAAAATAGTATGAAACAATAACGGCTTATCTAATTCCCATAGATATCTCCAATATGATGGTGTTTAAAATTGGCACGGTGATAATTATGTGTCTTAGCTGAGTAATACCAATAATAATCTAGTACAAGTATAAAAGGAATTGATATGAACTAAATAGAGATGAGATTTAAATAAATAGATAAGATAGTTTACGTGGTTCAACCCATTATGGAGCCTACATCCACTGTATAAAGCTCCTAGGTATTAGGGTTCGATACAAGCTCTCAAGAAGAATCTCTTTAGGATCGAGTGTATGTCATTTTTCACATGTGTCCCAGCAGAGGGATATAGTGTGATATTTATAGTAGGGGGAATAAGAAAAGGTGGATTGGATTTATATGTTGAGAATTTAAACCTTTTTGTCATTATTGATGACAACTAATTATGATCCAGCATGGCTTTACATGTATGTACATGGGTGATTATGGATACTCCTACATGTGCCTGGTTTATTGCGTTGGTGGTTGGCCTTTCTGAAGATGGTTAGCCATACTACCGACCAATGGGGGATAATATCACGGGTTAGGTACCATTGGAACATAAGATGGTGATAGATGTTGCAATTTCATTAGGCTACATCATTATCCTCTTTTAGGTTACAAAAGTGCCCGAGCAACATTTCGAAGATCGAATGCATTGGAATCGTTACAACACTATTTGGAGCTATATGACGTAAGGGTATTTAATTTAAACTTATACTAATTTATTCTGGGATGCATTTGTCTTTAATCGAGGCATTTTTATAAAAAGGATTAAAAAAAGAATTTTGTTTATTTTTTAGTTTGTTAGAACAAACCATGCATCTCATTGGAATGCGGGAGTATTCTCATTAGAACGAAGTTTTCCTAGCGTTAGAAAGAAGTTCTTAGTTCATTAACTTCTAACGAGATTCAAATGGGGTCTCTCTAGGTTACGGATATGCACCAGTTGAAAGTTCATTGGATACTCATTGGAACAAACTAAGTTGTTCATTCAAACAAGACTGCAAGTCATTGGAACCAAACTGGTATTTTCATTCTAATGAAGGGCCATTTTCATTCGAATGAACCCCACCACCTCAAAAATCATATTTTATATAAAAGGGACTCTTATGGACTGATTTCACAACACTTTTGGCAAAAATTAATTTTCATACCTGTTCCAAAAGGCCAATAAGTTTTATTTTGAGAGAAACACTTTTAGATTTTCCAAATCTTCATCCCAAGAATCATTTGTTGAGTTTGTCAAACCTTATTTCCATACACAACATCAAAACCTTGCAGAGTGTTTTTCTACAGCTGACATGTGTGGAGATTGTGTCCTTAATGTTGAAGAAGAAAGGATTATGTATCCTGAGGATGATCGATGGATGATAATGAAGGAAGAGTTGCTTCCTGCGGACAGTGTTGGATTGTGTCGTTTCTGTTGAAATTTGAAGACTGAAAGTGAGGGTTATATATATTCACTTTATCTTAGGCCACCTAAACAAGGATCCAAGTTTTAGCCATTTTTTTATCATGACAACATTTGTGTGTATATGACACATAAAGCCCAAAGCTAAATATGCCAAACTAAATGAAATCAAGCCAAGAAAAAGAATTAAGGTAAAATCCCTTTCGGGCAAAAACTTTTAATTAAGCACTATTTAAATATTTGATAGACATGAATAGGCGTATATAATACTTAGAGATTCACTAAGTATAATGCATTTTAGGTCTTCAAATCTTCAACATAACTTTGATGCAGTCTAGTACCACCCACACGAAGCAGTTCTTCCCTCGGTATCAATAGATCAGCCTCATGATGCAGAATTATTTCTTCTTGATTAGTAGAGTTAATAAATCACAAATGTCAATCGTAGAGAAACCTATATAAGGATTGGATGTTTGTGTATGGAATTAGGATTTGACAAACTCAACAAATCATTCTATGGATGTATAATTTGGAAAATAAAGTGTTATTTCAAAGAATTTTTTTCCTGGAGTAGGTATGAGAATTTGTTTTCCTCAAAAGTATTACGAAAAATACTCTAGAAGGGTCCTATTTATATAAAGAATATTTTTAGGGTCGAAATGGTTCATTCAATGAAAATGGAACTTCATTAAATAAAAACCGTATTTTTTTAATGATGTCCATTCTCCTTCGAACAAAAGGCTTAGCTCATTCTAACTAACTTCTCTATTAAATAGAGACACCACATTTCAATATCGTTAGAAGTTTGTTCCAACGAACTCAAAACTTCATTCCAATAAAAAATGAGGCTTCTTTCGAACCAACTATATAACTCTCGTTCAAACGAGATGCATTTTTCATTCTAACGAACGCAAATATAAAAATATTTTAGTTTGAAAATCCTTTTATAAAAAAAATGCCTCGAGTAAAAAAATTACATGTCAGAATAAATTTAAATAAGAAAATTCAAACATTTAAAAATTATATACCTCAATATAGTGTCGTGACGGTTTTATCAACTCAAACTTCAGAACTTTGTTCAGTCAATAATTTGTCTTCAATTAATGTGGAAGTATATGCAGATGTAGTGTGTTCGGTTTGTAACGGGTTACATCGAAAATATCTAAACCATGAGCAATTAAAAAAACCTTCTCTTACAAATCTCCCCCTTTGGCTATTCTGGAAAAAAATAAAAATCGAACGAAATTAGACAATGTACTACTAATGCCCTCCCAATCCCAAAATTAAATGACATTCGATATTTGTCCTCAAATGAAAATTTTCACCTTGTGTGGTCCATGATATCATCATTAAAGTAGAAGAGATCTATACACATAAAAAAAGAATACCGCAACGCATATGAGCGTTTAAAGAAAATAAAAACACCCTCTCAATTTTTTCTCCCCCTTTTTGTCCGTAATATACATAGAGAAGAAACTAAGCATGAAATTCCATCATCACCTGAATACAAAAGAAATAACAGCGCAAAGATAATCCAATAATGACATAAGATGAAATTTGAATAAGCATACCAAGTATTTTTTGAAAAATTTCTATTTTCTCAAGTATAAGTAAAAAAGAGTACATATAGTTACAAGTACATCACACCATAGAATACTAATAAAACATTTGAATCATGAAAGAAGAAATTAATTATGTGAAAAACTTCCACGAACAAATCAACATAGGCATTCATAACAAAGGCGCATGAAGTCAATGCGATACTTATAAAGAAAAAACTCAATTTCAGCCTTAGGTGTAATAATGTTGAACAAAAATGAAATTGACTCCCTTATGCAACATGCCAAGAATTTAAATGCTTCTCAAAAAAATAATGCCAAACTATTTAATGTTTTTCAAGAGAGTCCATTGAGCCGACCCATTGATCTTCTACTATTTTACACCCTCAAAATCCCATATATCTTAAACTTTTAAAGATGTCATAATGCCCATGTGTAGCGAAGCCTCAATGAAAAAATGGTCTTGGAAATTCTATTTTTGTGTGTCATAAATCTTTGAGGATCTTTTGCAAATGATTACTTTTAACGCAAAGAGAATTTTCTCGTTCATAGCCATTTCCATTTCTTAAGATAAAATAAATTTTTCGGAGAAAGAAATTCGGGCAATGGTTCTTACAAACACAACTTATCTCTAGTAAATTCGGTTCGTTATTAAACATTATTGAGATGAGAATACCACATTCAAAATATGCTAAGTAAGTTCAATGTTCAAAAAGTTCCAGCATGTGTTGAATAAAGGTGATAAAAAATCTAGCATGAAGAAAGTAATCATCAATGAAAAGAAATGTTAGCCATGCACTATTAAGCACACTAAAAAAAATGAAGCCATGTATCAAAACAACATGAAAAAGTCAAGTGAATGGATGTAATGTAGGTGTGATTGAAATATCTTAAATGCACATCCATATATGGCAAAAAAAATATGAAAATATTTTTTGTCTTTTTTCAAATTATTTTTTATAAAAAATAAAATATTTTTGAAAATTTTCAAACTTTTTCTTAAAACCCAAAAATTAGAGCATTGATGAAGAAAATCTCAGCATGATTGAATTAGATTTTGGCCCATCTTGGATGGATCCAATAAAGAATTACCTTTAAAGGGGAATTTTGTCGATTAATCCTAAGAAGTCTAGGAGGATCCGATACAAGGCATCTAGGTATGTTATGGAAGGTATCAATATTTCGTTGCTCATATATGTCCACCCAGTTGAGGTAAATAACTCGATAAAGGAAATATATGAAGGATCCTATGGGGCATACTCAGTAGGAGGATCATTAGTCAATTTAGTAGTCGTGTGAGGTTAATACTAGCCCACTATGAAAGCATATTGCACCGACTATGCATGATGATACGAAAAGTGTTAGAAACACGCTACGATCCAGGATATTGGGGGCTTCACTCTCATTGTTCACCTCCCCTTGACCCTTTTCCATGTAGGGAATTGAATTAGTCATCCCCTACCGAAGATAAGGGCAAGGTTCAAATATTTGGTTATGGAAGTGGATTACATCAATAAATGGTAGGAGGCTAAACCTTTGGTGGAAATGCCTTATGATAAGGTCTTCCTTCTCACATGGAAGAATATCATATGCCTTTGTAGAATTTCATATGCCTTCATCACCAACCATGGCATGCAATTTGATAACCAAAAATTTAAAGACTTCTACATTTGCTCAAACTCTAAAATCTACACGCTACTCCTAGACACCAACAATGCAACGAGGAGACATAAGTGGCAAAAAGGACTATAATCAATGGAATAAAGAAGAAATTGGATTATGCCAAGGAAAATTGGATCAATGAACTACAATTTGTACTATGAGCTTATAGGACTACGTAGTGGGTAACCATCAGTGAAAACTCTTACATGTTAGCCTTTGGGATAGAAGTAGTGATCCCAACATAAATTAACTTGACAAATCATCAGGTGCTCAATTTTGACTCGCCAAAAAGTGATTTCATAAGGAGCATAAACTTAGACATGGCAAAGAAGTTAGAGAGCATGTGGCACTTCGGGTGGCAACCTATCAGCAGAGAACTACTCAGTTCTACTATAGAAGGGTAAAGCGAAGCAACCTCAAGGAAGAAGACTATATGATGAAGGAGGTACTCAAGAAAGGAAACAAGTTAGAGACCAATTGACATAGTCCATACCGTATTTCTGCATTTATCTGACTAATAAATTATCAAATTGAAACCCTAACAGAGGAGCTATTTAAAAACCATTGGAGTGCAGAGCATTTGAGGAAGTACTATTAAGAATCAGATGAAATGTAATTCCTTTTTAATTTCCTGTAACTCGTTTTCATTAGTCAATAAATATGGACAATTTCTAGTAAATATTATTGCCCTTTTTATGTTTTTTCCGGAGTGGGATATATGCATTCAAAGCAATCTCAAATAATAATAAACAACCAAACTTCTTTTATTACTTCATATTCGAACAAGTCATGAACGAGAAACTCAATGTCATTTATGAACCCATAAGGTTAAGAACAAGAAGTCACAAATACAAAACATCATGTATGACCTTACAACGTCAAGAAGGAGAAGTTTTACCAGACAAAATGAAGGACTAATCCTAGCATATTTATTCGCCACTGGTAACTAACACTAAAATTAGTCAAAATGATAAGATCCATTTAAGCGACCTCAAAAAATCATACATTAGTAGAACCTAAGGTATGACAACATAGGTTCGTCCAAACTTATGACTAGTAAGTCATATTATTCAAACAATCACCATATATCATAAGAAAAAACTACTAATAGGTTATGATTAAACAATTAACAACCAGTGAATTATTCCAGTAAGCTAAAATAATTTTCAATTCAAATTATGGAGACTTATTACAAGGCCAACAAAATAAAATAACAACTATATATCAGGTCTCTAAGACCTGTCTAACGGATCCTTACTTGGAAATTTCTTAATTCCAGCAGGTGGTACATCTAGAGCGTAGGGGGTAACTATAGTGCTCAGGTCCTTAAGCCCTGACTGGCTACTAGAACTTTCAATATTAGTCAGGTGTAATGGTTGGCTAAGGGGTCCATCTTCATGAAAACCATAACCCCCAAGTTATTTCCTTATTAATCTTTGGAATAATATCTAGAGGCATCCAACTTGAATGGAGGATTAGGATGATCCAAATAACTAGGGTCATGAAAATACCACAACTCATCTTCCTTTAAAACATTTACTAGAGTAAGAGCACTGAGCCAACCATGTTTATAGCCAACATTGCGGGCTTGATCAATTTCTTCACTCATGTAAGTAAGAGATCCATCGTAAACCTCCATCCATATAATATGAGGTGATTTATGGAAGTGATAGGTAAAACGATCAAACTTTTCATTTAATCTCTTGATGGTCGATGACTAACTTTTTATAAGTGTGGCTTGGTTGGACAAAGTCTTATTGGTTCTCTCCTCCTCCACTGACGAGGAACCTTAGCCAATTTTTAACAACACTGACAAGTGCCATTGAACTTTCTCAACTTCTCCTAATCCTCTATTAAGTAGGCGTTCTCTTATTCCATAAAATAGTCACCTTTATTATGCTCAACAATAGATGAGTTCTTTAGGTTCTCCAGCTCATTGCATAATAAGTTATTCTCTTCTTTGAGATGATTTGCCACCTCCCCATCTCTTTTTAGATTTGATTGTAAAATAAACCCTTTCTTAGAATACGCTGAAGATAAAGATTAAAATTTTTTAATCAAACCCACTACCACTCTGTAACGTACAAAACCTTTCCTTTTAATTGACATCTAAAGTAGCAACAATGTCTTTATGGTCTCGCTAGAGATTAAGAATAATTTTATAGTACGAGGCATTGGTCATCGCTGCCTAATGGAAAAGTAGGCGCATGCTGAGATAAGCTTATTTTTCTTGATTTGATACATCCAAGTTGAAAAACTCCTCCAACTCTTTGTCATCCACTTCTTCATGACCAACACCGAACAACTGGTTACTCCTCTGATATAGCTCAGTTTCAGTGGCGACCAAATAGTCCATCCTAGTGTTAAACTAAAATACATATGGTGGTACATGAGTAATAGCCTAATAAAGGAGAAGCTACCCTAAATTGATCAAGGCTGTAAATAAAAAGGTAAAACTTCATTTTATTAAAAATATTACAATCGAGGAATTATAGCAATGCATCAAAGGTTCAAAAAATAAAGGAAAATAAGGAATCAAATCCATATAACTATAATAGCCTATCTCACCCCTTCTCATTATTGGCTACCACCTCACCCTTAATTGGGTTAGGCACCACTATCTGACCCTTGGATTATGCTGGAGGAAAAGTTCGGGCTTTCTACAGTGCTGACCTGATTGAGGGCAGCGTCCCATCATTTATTGACTGAAGACTTCTTCAGGTATTCAAATTAAATGTCAGTACTGGAGAACGCCTTATCCCTTACTTTGGTGAATACATCATCCCTATCCTTTTTGGCCATAGCGTTGACATAAGCAATTATACTTTTGCTAAGTTGATAATCTTTCTAATGTCATCGGCCTCCATCCTAATAGTACTTATGACTTCCTTTGCCAGAGTCTTAACTTACTCCATCTCCTTGATGGTATCCACCATCCTCTTCTTATCATCATCGTGCGCATAACTAGCTACCTCCAAGGACTTGTGCATCCCTAAGAAAGATGCCTCCACATCAGAAAAAGACTCCTTCAACTTGTCATTTATCCTTAACAACTGGTCATAATCAATAAAGAAATGTAAAAAACAAGTATTCATGTAAGGATATTAGTAATGAATGGTAACAAGTATGGTAAATAGGAAAATAACAGATATTACTAATTAGGGATAGATTGTGGTTGGCTAGATCAACCAGCCTTGAATGTGGAAGGGATGATGCATCTTCTTTGCCGACATGAAGAACTCCTGACCCAATCAAGCCCTGAGTAAGCTCAGAGTTCACTATAATGGAATGAGCGGTAGCTTTACCCTTATCAGTAGGCTCCTTTCATGCTAATTCCAACGTGGAGGTTATACCTCTCCTTAACCTCTTGTAGAAAGGCTCTTGATATTTGTCTAGGAAGATATCCATAATGATGGGTTAGTTGGAGCCCTACTTCGGGCTTCTTTCCTGTAGGAGGGGAAGACTTAGAGTTGGCCAGGATTTTGGGATCGTTATCTTTAGAATTTATGTAGATGGAATGTCGCTCGGCACTAGAAAAATGTCGAAAGGTTCAAAAGATGGTAAAATACTCTCCGTTAAAAAATTCCTTTCTACTTAAGGAGAAGACTAAGACTCAGCACTTAAAGATGAAGAAGCAGGGTTTTCTAGGCTGATGGAGACTATTAGTATTTCCTCTGTTAGGCGAGCAACAAGAGAGGTGATGGAACTGTGATAGTTAAGAATAACAAAAGTTTAGGAGTATCATCTTTGGCACCAACCGTCTGTTCTATATACCAAACAATACTTAGGTAAAAAAAGTTGACTTCAGAGACACATGAAATATTTTTGTTCCTTTTCTCTGAAAATAAAAAAGAAATAAATGTAAATTTATCTATAAAACTAAAGATAGGGGGAAAGGAAGATATTCAAGTTGTGTATGTATATGCCAACCTATGCATTGACGCTCTTAGCGACAACGAGGACTAGTGTACACCCCACCCTCGGGAAGAGGGTCAAATTTACGATCCTTTACTATTAAATTCATGATCCCAATAATTTTATTAGAACCAGGCAAGTTCACCACAAGATCTCTATTTTAATACCCCGTCTTCAAATAATAAGTATTTTCATTGGTGGGAACCCAACTACAACAATACATCAGTTCTTTTGTCCCTGTATTTGTTCCATGCCACTTATTAATGAGGTATACTCCATTTATGAATCTCCCAGTATCTGGGGCCACCTATATAGGAACTACATCAAAATACTAACAAAATTCTAAAAGCAAATGGTTGGGAGGAAAACAACCCCACACTCATCATTAAATATTACGAGAATTCAATGGCCCTCCACTAGTGCACAATGTTCACAGGTACCAATTAATAACTCAATTTTTACCCATGGAGGGATTCTATGGGTGTAACTTAAGAGCTCAAATGAACCCCCATCTACCCCGTGCACCATATTTTCAGCAAAGAAAAAATAAATGTAAAGAGAGAGATTCTTACATTTAAAAAAATAGCAAGGGAGTAACACCCTCACAAATGGTGAAAAATCTTGAAAGATAAGAAAGAGGTTTGAAATTTAGGCTGAAGTGAATGAAAGAGGGAAGTGACAATTTATTGAATTCAGTGATGTCTCTTGAGTTTCACAGAATGGTTATAATTAAACGTACCAATTGTTTTGTTTTTTATGGTGGTAAAGTACCCAATGAACAATATTACCATTCGACCAAACAACTCAACATGACAAAACCACCCTAGGAGGCTGAAGACCAAGCTTTCATTAATCTAACCAACACCTAATGGTTAATATTCCATCCTCTCACTCCATCAGTCACCGCTCATCCCGGACATAGTCTTAAGTTTTTTAATCTTAGAATGTGAAACTTTTAAATTTCATCCAAAGACATTTTTTATCATTTTGCAAGCATATGGATAATTTCCATGTACTCGGTAAAAGGGAATCAGGAAGGAATAATTGAAGTTGGTGGTCTCACTTCATTTTTTATGCTTCTTAGAAGCCTTAAAATGTCATTTTTTCCTTATTTATACATTATTTGTATCTTTAAAAAATGTTTTATTGTGTGTTGAAATGAGGTTCTATTCTTAGGGACACTAAGAAATGTCAAATGACCACCTTAATCTTTTTATAGTTTATATATATTTAGAGCCTAAAATAATATCAATTGCGGGTATAGGACCACAAACATTTGGGTTTCATTTTTAGTCCCTAATTTTAAAAATTGTCGATTGACGTGGCATGCTATGATTGGTTGACGCTTTATGGATGTGAGTCCTCATCAATGGCTTTGTTAAAAAATAGGGACTGAAATTATAAATGAAATTTTTGTTGTAGTATTTCTAGAATAAATATTTCCACAGACCCCAAATTTAAAAAGCCCCTTATAAATATTGGATTTCCAGATATAGATTATGAACTTTACGGACTTAAAATAATAGTGATTATGGATATAAGACAACAAACATTTTCTTTTCATTTTTAGTCCCTATTTTTAAATTATTGATTTACGTCGCATGTTGTGATTGGTTGACGTTTTATGGATATGGGTCCACGTGGGCGACTTTATTAAAAAATAGGGACTAAAATTATAAATGAAATATTTATTGTTCTATTTTCAGAATACATATTACCATATATCCTAAATTTACAAAACCCCTTCCTGTGTTTTCCCAAGTTGCACGTGGAATTACAAATTTTGTAAGAGGTAAGTCCCGATCATCTACTCAAGGTAAATGCCTCCCTAAGGGTAAGGCCCTTTAATGTCATTATATAGTGTTACTTTTGCATTATAAAAGGTGGTCCTTGAGACATGTACTTAAGTTTACAAAGATTTTAGACGAGGTGGTCCTGGAGACCTCCCTCCTCAAGTTTATAAAGATTTTAGAGGAGGTGGTCCTAGATGCCCCTCCTCAAGTTTAAAAAGATTGTACAAAGAGTTACCATTTTGAAATAATATTCACCAAATCAAATATTTTGTCCTCAAGCATAGACACATTTGCTTTTTGACTTTAGTTTGCACTAGGTGACACCTGTCAGAGGAGACAAGCAGCTGAACATGGGTAGGGAAGAAAGGTACATTGTAAACCTTTTCCCTCACCAATCACCTAAGTTTTGGCGACCCAAAAGTGCCAACTCAGTACTAGTGCCCAAGTATAAATAGTACCCCTGGGCAAGGTCAAGTCAGAATCATAACTCAAGTCATACTGTTACTTTGTCAAAATCACCCCAGACTACTAAGTGTTCCCTCCATGCTCTTTCGTTCTAAGTGTTAAGTACTTTGTTCCTTCACTGCACCCTGACAACCATAAGCCTCAGGAGTTTCTCTTGGGAAAAGTAACTATTAATGTATTGAAGGTCATCTCCTTGTGGGGAGTGGGATATAGTTTGAGTTCCAATGTTACCAAATAAGGAAGGTTTTACCAGAGGCTGTTTTAGAAGTGCTTGAGAACCTTGAAGGCAGCGTCCATTGGAGTGGGCCACGCCTCACCCTTTTTAGTTCTTCATAGACCCCTATCTCACCACCCTTTTACATTTGGAGACTTTATTGGGGAGGTATTCTAGCTTACATGAACAAAGAAGGTTTGAACATTTCTAAATAGCTAGTTGTTTATGACATTCCACCTAGGAAAGGGATCAGAGTGACCAGACCACTCATGAAGAAGTGGTGGTGATCTGAGCAAGGACATCTGCCCCTCAGGTAGGGCAAACCAGTTCATCGACGGTAACTCCGATGATAGCTATGAGCCTTATGAGCACGTTCCTTGATTTCTTGAAATAAAAAAATGTAGACCTATTAAGTTTAGGTCAAGGATTCATAACACCAGCAGTTGCCCTCCCTGGAGGGGAGACCATGCTGGTGATCGCTCCAGAATAAATAATTACACCTCAAAAAGTGGCATCGGAGCAAGTCCCGACACTGTCCAACTCACAAGCAACAAAGGGTGTGGGTCTAGAAAAATCCCCCTCCAAGACTGTTACTATAGAGTAAGTGAGGAAGCTTATCTCCTCCTCTCAAAAGGAGGCCTCTCACTTGTACGAGGAGTTGCAAGACCCCTACCTAGAGGAAGTTAATGATAAACCATACCCAGAAGGGTATGCCCAACTAAAATTTATCATGTTCATTGGAAAAAGCGAGAACCCAAGAGATCATGTGAAAAGGTTTGTTGAAAACTTGGGAGTGCATGCGAACGACAAAAACCTAAGGCTGAGGGAGTTCTCTAAGACCCTCACAAGGAAGGCCTACACGTGGTACTCCCATTTTTCACCCAATAAAATCCCTACCTGGGAAGAGATTCACAGATATTTTATCCAGAAATTCTTTGTAACAGAAGATGAGTTCACGTTGAGACACTTGGCATAAGAGGTACAAAATCCTGGTGAAGAGTTGATGAAATATGTTAAGCGCTTTCATGAGAGACAACTTGATGTCCACGAGGAGGTGGATGAGGCAAGACTACTTCAAATTTGTGTTGTAAGGATCCTGGATGAAAATAAACTCCACTTGGTTAATGAGACTAGAGATGGAACCTTTTCAGAATTCACCAAGGCTGTGAGCAACATATCCATGATAATCAAACCAAGGGCCTCAAGTTGGAGGACGTAGTTACCACTTACTTCTGGAAGATTTCACATATCGAGGAGACAGGCAGTTAACTACGTGGATGGAAAGAACAAAGGCAAGAAGGGAGGTTCCGAATCCAATAACAATAGACCTAGAAACAAGAGAAAGCTTGGAGAAGATTTCTACCACCATTACCTTGCAGTGTAACATAAGTTATGGATTGTTATTATACATTGGTATGGGAGGGGGTAGTAGGCCCCCCTCACCTGAATGGACAAACTCCAATAAAAATGGATAAAGCCAACCCTAAGTATTGCGAGTTACACCAGTGGGGGCAACACTCTACTCAGAACTGTTATTACTTGAGAAGGATCATTATAGAGCAGGTGGCCAATGGTACCTTGCAGATACCCCCAGTGGATGTTAATGAAAACCCACTTCTAGCACATCACTTAAACACTGCCATCATGGTAGTGGCATATAAAAAAGAAGCATTTTAAGAGATAATGGAGTGGGAAAATGGTGATAAGATATCTGAAGAGTTAGAAAAGTTAACTTTGAGCAGCAAGCACTAAATTAAGCTAGAAAGAAACATGAGGAATCGTTCTTCATCCCAGACGAATAAGAAGAGGAATGTAAAGAATTCTAGCAGGTCGATCTCTTCGAGTGCCAGGTGGATGTCATTCTTTCCCGAGATGAGGGGGACATCTGAGGCAGATTATGTTTGTAATGCCCAAACATACGAAGTAGGCTTAGACTCTGAGTGCGAATCCATAGCTAGGAGCCCCAAGTTCAAGTGGTTCTTCGATCAAATATGAGTGAAATATGACACAAGGGTGCTCATAACAATAAAAGTTTTGGAGGCATTATAATAGTGATGAGACCCATCAATAAATTGTAAAGGGCTAATTGGAAGGCTGATTGAGAGATATACTTTTGTAGTAGTATTTTCAGAGGTAGATAGGCAAGTGGCTTATTTTTATAACCACCCCTTGTATGTTAGTGTTGTGATCAATGGGATCTCATTTCCCACGGCATTAATGGATGAAGGAGCATCTATTAACATTATGCCGATCAATACATTATATGAGATAGGAATTGACCAAGAGAAGGAAGTGCTAGTGCCACTAGTGATCTCCGAATTTGATAATGTCTGAATGCAATCCATTGGATACGTGAATGTGGGAAATTTCACTTCCCACATCAAATTCCATGTTATCAGTGACACTACCAATTATTAGTCGCTCATCGGGAGGGTATGGATGCATACCCATGGCATAGTGCCTTTTACATACCGCCAGTGTTCAAAGTCTAACATTAGAGGCACATAGATAGTCATCAAGGTGACTCAAAATAATTTCTTCATCGAGGAGGCCCATTAGTAGATGGAACTTTTTATACTGAACTGGATGAGGGAAAAATAAATTCTATAAAAAGCTAGCAGGAAAGAAAGTGGTAGGGGGAGTTGATCAACAAAAGAAATCTATTCATGATCTCTTGGGGGAAAGGGTAATTCGACACATGGAAAAAGGAAAGAGGGAGGTGAAACAAGTATCTAAACCTCCCCTAACTTGTAAAAAAGTGGTTTTGCCCCATTGAAAGGATATCTACCGCTTATAATGATCTACGCGGGCAATGTTCTGGGATGATAGCACCGATTCAGCACCAGAATGTTTTGTTATTGATGAGTCATATATTATTGATCACGTTGAGGAGCCAGAGGAAGCTCTAGAATGCATGTAAGATGGACCCAGAGAGCGAGTATAGGAGCTAGAGGAGATTAATATAGGGAAAGAAGGAGGTGAAAGTAGACCCATCTTGATCTCCAAGAGTCTGGGACCAAAGAAAAAAGAAGAGCTCATTGCCTTGCTCAAAGAGTTCACCAATGTCTTCGAATGGAAGTATACAGAGATGCCTGGAATAGACCCAAAGGTGAGTTCCCATAGATTGAATATTTTTCCTAATGCCATTCCATGAAGATTTCACTTTTGTTCATATTAAGAAATTATTTAATTAAACTCAGTTTTTCAATTAAATCCTAAAACATGCATCTAGGTGTGATTGAAATCAATATGATCATGCAAGAACAATCAATCACAGAAGAAAGACACAAATGAGGAAAAATCCCCCAAAGGGGCAAAACTTGTAAGAAATGGTTACACAGATTACAACGAAAATAAGAATGACATACGAAATACCCTCTGGCGTCGATTTTGATGTCGTAGGCTGGAATCTCCCATAACAACTCCAGGTGGGAAGTAATGAAGAAGATCCAGGGACGATGTTGTCCACATAGACCTGGGCAACCAAAATAGCACTGCCATCTCTCCTGACGAATAACATCATATCAACTCCCCCTCTCTTGAAGCCAGGGGCTAAGAGATAGGAAGTAAGCCTCTCATACCAAGCACGGGGTGATTACGTCAAACCATATAAGGCTTTCCTCAGATAGTATACGTGTTCCTTGTGCTTGGGGTCTTCTGGTTGTTCCACGTAAACTTCCTCTTGTATAATGCCATTTAGAAAGGCACTCTTGCATCCATCTGATATAACTTGAAGCGCAGATGACATCGATGGTGAGTAGTAAGCGGACGGACTCAAGCCTCACAACAGGAGAAAATGTATCCCCTAAGTATACACCCTCTATCTATGTGTAGCCGTGGTTTTAACCAAAGGCACTCCGCTTCTACACTTAAAATTTTTTTTGCTTTTGATAAAAACAAATCAGACTTCGAAAAAATATTTTCTGAAAAATTCAGTGATATTTATGCAAATATAAAGAACTGTAATAAATAATTTTACCAATAATGTGTCATGGAATAGTGGGAAAATGTTGAGCAGCACGTTGCATGTAGCATGATGCACATGTGAAGATGATGGATGCATGGACACGGATAAAGTCCGTCATGGATGATCATGTTGACGTGCCAAATGTAGCGGTATCATAGATACAAACTGTGATTTAGGGAAACAAAAAAAAATCTATATTCTACCCCGAACATTTATAAAATTATGTTCTTACAATTTAGACAAGCCACTCACACTTAAAAGGCAGACCTCAACTTGAAGATAAAAGATTAGGTGGAAAAGTTATTGTGGCAGGATTCATCAAGCCCATTTGGCATAGATTTTCAAGACTTGAAAAAAGACAAGAGCCGAATCAGGAGTTTCATAGATTTTCGTGACTTAAACCGGGCATGCCCCAAAGATGAATTTCCTCTCCCGAGCATAGATAGCTTAGTCGATGCTACTACAGGATGTGAGATATATAGTTTCATGGATGGGTATGTTATCTACAACCAAATTAAGATGAATCTGACAGATGCGGAGAATACTACTTTCTGTACACCCCTAGGAAACTTCCATAATACGATCATGCCATTTGGACTAAAGAATTCTAGGGCCACATACCAGAGAACCATGATGGCAATTTCCATGACATATTAGAGTTTTATGTGGATGACCTAGTGGTGAAATCAAATATGATTCCATCAGAAGCGCAATGAGGCCTTTGAGAAAATCAAGGAGATTATATACTCCCCATCCACAATGATTCTACCAAAAACAGGGGGACTGCTGCTGCTCTACCTTACTTCAATAGAGAGGTTCGTAGGATCATTATTGTCCTAAGAAAAGGAAGGAGTAGAAAAGCTAGTGTACTACCTCTCAAAGGTGATCTCAAGTACAAAGTCTAGATACACTAATGTAGAGAGGCATTGCCTAGCCTTAGTTTTTTTTTTGCCCATAAGTTAAGACACTATTTGTTAGATTTCACATTTCACATAATCCCTAAGTGTGAACTCATCAAGTACCTCCTCACACGGACAACACTTGTGGGATGAGCAGCAAGGTGGTTTTTGATCTTATCAAAATATGATCTAAAATGCATAGTGTCGAAGGCCATTAAATTCCAAGTAGTAGCATATCTATTTGCCTATTTTCTAAGTGGGAATTTTGAGCCACCTAATGTGAAGATACCCGGGGAGAACTTTCAAGCATGCATGGTGGAAGAAATGGAAAATGTTCGACGGAGTTTGATGGCTCCAGTGCTCAAGGAATAGGGGTTGCTAGTGTTATATTGTCAAATAGGAAGGACAAGTTCAATCTCTCTTTCAAGTTGACTTTAAATTCTCAAACAATGAGATGAGTGTGAGGCCCTAATTTTGGGGATGTTGGAGGCACTCATAAGATGGATCAGGGTGTTTTTCATATGAGGGGACTTTAACCTGGTAGTAAAACAGGTCAATGGGGAGTTCTCCCCCAAGTATTCACATTTAGCACCCTATAAGTACATCATCCAGAAGTTGATGGGATGGTTCTTGGAAGTAACCACGAAGAGACATGCAAGAACAATGAACGGGCATCCCGACACACTAGCCATGATAGCATATATGCTATACATGGATGAGTCAGAATCAACAATCATAGTACGATGAAGAACAATGCCCACTACAGTAAAATACTTTTTCCTAAGCAATGAGCCAAAAGATTGAAGGAGCCTAGTGGTGAAGCAACTTAAAACCTGAGAAGGGGCAATGAAGATGTTGAAGTTAGCTAACTATCACATGCTGCAGGGAACACTCTATTTTAAGAGCCCCGAAGGATTTCTGGAAAGGTGTGTTGGAGATCAAGAAGCTAAGGAAAGGTTGGAAGAAATACACGAAAAGCATTGTGGAGACACTAATATTCCTCTCCATCGATGGTTACAGTGGGTGGGTATTATTGGCCTACCATGAGTGCAGAAGCTGCCCGCCTATAATAAAGCTACCTAAATTTCCAAGACAATATTGACCAGACAACGAAAGCCAACTTTTTGTAAGCCTTCGTAGATTGGAGACAATCATATATAGCATATCTGAGAGATGGAGAATTACCCTCAGAGAGGGCGAATGAAATTTATCTACGAAAAAGGATATCCCATTTTTACTTAGTGGAAGGAGAGGTTTATAGAAAAGGATACAATGAGAAGGCCTTGAGATGAATATCTAAAGAAGACATAGAGAGGGTAATGAAAGAAGTTTATGGGCCCTCCCATATGGTGGTGCGAAACTATATGATCAACTGATGATGCTAGGGTAATATTAGCCGACCATAGAAGTTAAATCCATTAGATATGTGAAGAATTATAAAGCCTATCAAGTACATGGAAGCATGATACATTCTAATTCCATCATCTTATAAAGCCTATCATGTCCCTATCCCTTCCACACATCGGCATTTGACTTAGTTGGAAAGATCAGCCCAGCCTCTCATAGCAAAGCTTTTACCATTGTGGCTATATAATTGTACACTAAATTGGCAGAAGCCATCCCTTTAAGAAGGGTGACTGACTAAGTGGTAACCCAGTTTATAAAAGTGTATATCATATGCAGGTTTGGTCTACATAAGGTTATTCTAACAGATAATGGGAAGAGTTCGTATGCAAGGATATGTCATTCCTCACAAACAAGTACAAAATGGTGCACAACAGCTTAGCCATCTCCTACCCTAAGGGTAATGGCCAAGAGGAAGCTACTAATAAGATCCTGATAAATATCTTGAAGAAAATAATAGAGGATATGCCAGGGACATGGGATGAGAAGATTCCCATAGTGCTATGGGCTTATCGTACTTCAAACAGAAAATTGACAGGGTTCACCTCTTTCTCCCTAGTATATAAGACCAAATTTATCCTTCTAGTGGAGTTGGTGGTACCCTCAGCCAGGGTTTCTCTTAGCAATGGACTCATCCCTGACTAATGCCATGTGCAGATGGAGGCATTGGATGAGCATAGAGAAAAGGCGAAGGTGAACTTCAAATTCTACACCCACCAACTATCTAGAGCCTATAAAAACTTAATTAAGCCCGGGGAGTTCAAGATGGAAGACTTAGTCTTGTGAGCACTCACGCACCATCTCCGTAGCATATTGGCATCAAAATTTAAAACCAACTAGGAAGCTCCCTTTGTCGTCAGAGGGGTAGGCAAGTCGGGTTATTGCCAGATTTCAGAGCCAGGGAGTGATTGCCTCCATTCCATCAACTACAAGTGGGTGAAGAGGAATTATGCTTAATTTTGTTAAAGGAAAATCTTTCGTTTTTGTTGAGAGATTTGAATATCTTGGTCTAGTGCTAGATAAGTTCTTTTTTGTAAAGTGATAAGAGCAATACAGTCTGGTAAATGATACAAACAATGAATAGAAATGAATAGCATCTCTCTTTGAGCATTGCATGATGATTCTCATTTTTTTTCTTATGGCATAAGATCGATAAACCACAATATATATATGTATATATAATAATAAAGTAGAAATCTTATGTATCTCATAAGTTTACTTGATGATGTCATCTATATGAGTTATTCTTGCACTTCCTATTTTATCCTTGAAAATTTTGATTTCCCCCTCTTTTCTTTCTCACTAAATATTTCTCTTTCATTCACTTTAGTTCAAATTGAAGGGTATTTTGGTAAACACAAGCATCTGAACACTGCTTTCTCTCATTTTCTTACTACTCTCGAACTATCTCTACATCTGAACAAACCCGTCAAACTCTCTCTCTCTTTCTTGCCCACTATCCATCCACCATCTCCATTCACCAGCTAAACCATCTCCATCCATTATCGAACCCTCTACCATACATCACCTACATCATTTAACCAGGAGCCACCATCCATACATCCACGACCTACCCGAAAAAACCCATTTGACTATTTGAAGAAAGCGATTTGAGATTTTAAGGTAATGTTAGAAGAAACCCATTTGACTCTCTCTCTCTCATTGGATGGTTTTTTTTACAGATTTAGATAGTGGCTCCACCTTTATACGATCTTTTTATTGTATCACCCATTAGTGTTGGTGGTTGTGATTTGTTAGTGGTTTTACTAATTTTATTGTTCAACTCATGTGTTTTTATTACTGTTTGCAGATATCTCACCTTGATTCACCACATCACAATTCAAATTAGGTATACGATTCTTTTCATTTTTAAATCGATGAGTTTTCCAAAATTTAGGGGGTTTTAGGGTTCATGCCATTCTATGATTGTTGATACAATTATTTGTTTGGGTTTTTTTCCTCTCTTTGTTTGTTTTAATCTCATTGTAAAATTATTAAGCATTCGTAGTATTTTTCTTTATAAATTCTACAATGAGTGTGATAAATTATACTCTTATGATTAATTTTTGGCATAGGCATTTATAAAAGGGTTAAGAAATGTGGGCATGTGTGAAGTTTGATTGTTTCATATGTTATGTTATGAAGTATTATGTTTTTATAAATGTTCATTCTCGGTTAAATTGTACTCTCATGATTGCTTCTACAAACTTTTTCTTGAAATATTCTTATAGTAATAGTTTAGTTTATGGTTAAACTAATTAATTTAGTGAGAAAAGGCATATCGTTTTTACTAATTTGTGCTTTTTCTTTTATACCGCGTGCCAATAATTTATGATACTGGCGTCCCACATCCAACATTCCAGTGTGTTGCCGAAGAATTGTCAATCCAACCATTATGGCCACTAAATAGTAGATACCTCTATTTTTTGTATACACGTTATGTTTTTAATTCATAATAGATCAAAGTTTATTGACACCATGTTTGGAAAGTTGATGCAGATTGGCTACTAAATAGTAGATACCTCTATTTTTTGTATACACGTTATGTTTTTCATTCTTGATAAATCAACGTTTATTGACACCATGTTTGTAAAGATAATGAAGATTGGCAAGTCTTCTGTCATGGCTTTGGCAAATCTTTTATCACGACTTTTATTACCATTGGTGTAACAAGTTGTTGCCAGTAAAGACAGTTATATGCGAAGAACTCTGATAAGCACCAAAAAATGTACAGTTTCTACCTTGAATAGAAGTACTTTAGTTACTAATTCTCGACAATATGGGTCTTATACGCTTCACTGTTCAATATGCAGGCTTAATTGTGCGTTGCAGAGTTCAAGCGTTTAAATCAAAGCAATTGCGCATAAATGGAGTTAAATACCTTGTCCCTAAATCTGTCTAAACCCTTACCCGAGCCTAAATCTAGCCTAAACCTACCCCGAACCTTGTGTGTGTTTTGTTTGTGTCTTTTTATATTTTTAGTTTGAGTCGTTTTTATTTTTAGGATTTATTTTAGATTTATTTAATATTTTCTAGGTTTATTTTTCTAGTTTATTTTTATTAGCATAATTTTATTTTATTTTTATTTTTATTAATTTTTAGTTTTATTTTATTTTATTAGGATTAGTTTTTTTAGGAACTAATTTTTATTAGATTTAACTTTTTTAGGATTTTAATTTTAAAGTTTAATAGATTTACATTTTTATTTTTATTTTCATTTCTTTTTCTTTTTCTTTTTATTTTTATTTTTATTTTTATTTTTTATTTTTATTTTTATTTTTATTTTTATTGAGTCTATTTTATTTTTAGAATAGGAATTTAATTTTTAGATTTTTAGTTTTTTTTTAGTGTATTAATTTTAGTTGAGTGTTTACTATTTTAAGGGTCCAAATTAAACTCACACACACCCCAAAACCTACACACTACCAAACACACCCTAAAACTACCCTCACCCTCATCCTAACATTCTACATCCTCACCCACCATTAACAAACACAAAACCCAAACAAAACCAACCCCTTACACCTTCCATCATCCCTCCATTCCGGCAACCCTCCAATCGCGCCCCTACCGGAGCCAACGTCCGGCGTCCCACCTGCGACCTACCTCCGCGACCCGGCGTGATCACTGACCTCTCTCTCCCGAGCCAACACCGAGCCACCCCTACCTCTATCTCCGGCTACCCAACAACCCAGCCAAACCCACTTAAACCCTCTGTCCTGAACAAGCCGCCATAGCCATGGCGATACCAGGCCGGAGAAATCGCCGACCTACCCTGCCCGGTGACCTCATCGTGGCGCCCTTCAGCCGGCGCCAACCGACCCGTCTCCCTCTGACGCCATCTCCGCCGGCGATCCAACTTGGCGGCACCCAGCCTCCTCCATTCCGGTGACATCCAACCCATCCCCATACCCGGTTTCCAGCAGCAGAAATCCAAACCCATTTGCAAAACCCATTTTGCCATTTCCCCTTTTAACAAAAACGTGACCTGCCATTCCAAATGCCAAACAAACCAAAGACAAAATAAAACCCATGTGCCACTTATTCCCCCTTTAAACCCATTTTCCCAAAATGCCCCCCTTTAAACCCATTTTCCTAAAAATACCCTTTCAACAAATCTAATATGTTTTAACCCATTGCCCAATTCCCCCACTTCCCACATGACTTCACACACCAATTCCATGCACACTTATACCAATTAGCCTACATACCCTTGCTCCATGCCTTGTATAAAAAGAAGATAGAAGACCCCATGAAAATGAGCTTTTTAGATAGGAAAATTCTAGAGAGAGAATTGTAGAGAGAGAAACACCAATTTGTAAATAGTTTTTCCTTTTATTTTTGTAGGTATTTGTTGAGAATTAATTGTGAGTAATTGAATTGAATGGAAGATGATAGAGTTCAAACTGCTAATTTCAAGGAGACTTGTTGAAGATTTGTTCTCTTTCTCTACTCTTTTATTATATATGCTTTTGATTATTAATTTGTCATATTTTATACCATGTTAGGCTAAAACCCCTTTCAAGGGGTGGGGTAAAACCCTTATTAGATGTTATTTTATTTTAATTAGTTTAATTACTTGAAATTTCCCTTTGAATGTTAATTTTGATCCCTCACCCTTAAATTTACGCCTCGAGAGAGGGTAAATGATTTTCGAGAGAAAATCGAAATTCTAGTGACAATACCCATTTTAGATTCGAACTAGAGATAAGGGTTTCTTAAGTGGGGTATTATCACTTGAATTTCAACTCTAAAATTATTTCCAAAAATTTACATGAATTTTAATTAATCGATCCTAGCGGGTGATTAATTAAAAGGAGTGTAGATTTATTTTTCTAGAGTTGTGAGGTGTTAAACTTAATATTCTAAAATGTTATTATTAAAATTACACTTGCAACGAGAGTTGATTTGTAGTTTCGATATTAATTTGGGGGAAATCAATTAATTCAATTAATTAATTAGAATAGCTAAAATTTGTGGTGTAATCCCACTCCTTGATTGTTCTCACAACTATTTACCTCACTTTATCTCTTATTTTTGGTGTTAGAATTTATTTTCATTTTAGTCATTTTCTAGTTAGTTTTTATCATATCACATTTAATTTAGTTTAGTCTATTTCACCTCACCTCACCCTATTGTTTTAATATTGAAAAAGCTAAAAAAATTAGAAAAGTGAAAAAGGACAAAAAGAAGATAAAAAGTGAATTACAATTGAATTTGTCTCTAGCTTACTCCCTAGGAAGTGAATTGATACCCTTACTTACCGCTACACTTTAGATTGTTTTATTTTGTATGTAATTGAGGTTTGAGTACATGGACTTTTCAACCAACGACAAAATATACCGAAAAGTTCTTTTCTATCAAATGGCGTCGTTGCCATTCTTGGGATTGTGAAGCTCGGAGAGGATTCAATTTTGTAGTTCATTTACTTTTTACCTTTTTTTATATTTTTAGAAGGCTTGTATTAGGAATTTTTATCATTGCTTGTATTGCGGTGCATAGGATACCATTTATTTTTCATTTAAATTTGTAATAAATCAAAGACAAGCATGATAGGGAAACCGGACAAGGTAGAGAGAGAGCGTACAATGGCGAGGATTTATAAGCCTCTGTACCTTGGGTCGGTAGGACTCCCGGGGACGACTGAGATAGGCTTAATCTCCCCCCCCCCCCCCCCCCCCCCCCCGTCGACTCAAATTTTTCAGCACCCCACGGCCTAAAAACCGTGGGAGGTACATTTCTACACACTCGCGCCTCTCCTGTTAGCGAGTCCATTTTGTGTGCTCTTGTGTGATTTTATTCTTGCATTTATTTTCGAATGGTGTGATGAATTAAATTGCTAAGACCTACACCCAGTCACTCAAGAGAAGGGATTTCATCACCCGACTCACTCGCTTACCCTTGTGTGCTACCCTATCCATAACTAAATTTAAAATCCATTCACTAGGTAGCCTATTAGGAGAATATTGTGCAAAGGCGAACACTCATATTATTCCGTGAATTTTGTTATCTCCCGCGGATTTAATTAAAATTTGACTACCCCTTCACTAAATTCAAAGATAAAAATTGGTTATGTGCTAGTTAGGAATTCTTCTTGACTTGTGTGTGTCCAATTTAATTTTTTGGTAGTCGGTTTTAGTTGGTTCGTCCAAAATTCCGAGTCCATATTTTTTTTCCCACCCTTTTCTTCCAAAAAAATAAAAAATAAAAGAAAAATATTTTTCTTCCTTTTTTTTTATTAAAAAAATCTAAAAATATTTTCTTTCTTTCATTTTTAGAAAAATCCAAAAATATTTTCTTTCTTTCCTTTTTAGAAAAATCCAAAAATATTTTCTTTCTTTTTGAAAAAAATCAAAAATGAAAAAAACATTTCTCTCCACATGGCCGACGAATGTCCTTTACGGGACTACTTTGGTCATTTTCCATTGACACGCGACACGTGTGAGAGTGATCTCGAGCCGTCTCTTTATGAGATTTTTCATGGTTTTTGCTCTCTCACAAGTACCCTTGATACTCTTGACCCGTCCTTGCATGTACCTCCTATTCCATCACCCTCGGTGTCATGTGTCGGCGTGTCGCATCCTTGTGAACCCATTTTCGATCAGTCCCCTCACTACGCACCCAATGAGTATCAACCAATTGTCCATCACGAAAGCGATCCTTTTGTGTATGATGAACTTGGCCCCACCCCACACACTTCATATGAGTATTCTGCCTATAGAGTCTTGTCCATAGCGAGTTGTGTCCACCACCACCCATCACTCCACCACTATCATCCACCTCCGCTCTCTAAAGCCTCTTGTAACAATTTATCATCGAGCAACATAAAGCCACTCAAATTCAAACTCAAGATCTCCAAAGGCTTGAACAAAGGTCAAATGAATTAGAGTGTGCGAGAGAGTCGGATATTCCCATGGCCCCACCCATCAATGCCACCGAGTGTGACGATGATGTGTCCTCTTGTGACACAGATTCTAAGTGTGACCAACCCTATCCTCTCAAGAATCTAGAAGTTGAGACCATTCCATGGTCCAGGCCCCAAGTCGACAATTGTGTTGACGTACCTTTAGATAGTGAGCTTGATCCAATCCTAGCATGTCCACATGAACCTACCTTTGAGGTTCATATTCCCATTACCACTCCCGCTGAGTCCAAAACAATGCCCGAGTCTTTGCCCATTAAGCCCATCGTGTGTGTTCCCGAGGAACAACTTCATCTTAGGTTAGCTCCGGCTACGAGTGTTCACCATTTTCCCGAGATATAATCCGTGATAGTTCCTAACTATCTGGATATGGATGATATCCCACCATGCATGGCTCCCGTTGAGCCCGATATTTTTAGTGATTCCTCTATCTTAGATCTTAGTGCCTCATCTTACCCACCCACCCTATTTACCGATGCTACTATTATGGAGAAGTTGACAACTCCATCTTTAGAAACCACACTCCCTTGTGAGTATTCATTTACTCCTCCCAATGAGTGTGTGTCTCCCATGCTTGAGTTGGATCATCTTCCTCCACCATTTATCCCACCCGACTCACCCATTGTTCTTTCCACCCCACAACCTAGTTTGGATCTTGATTTTGCACATTTCAAGTTTCCATCTACATATTTAGATCCTAACCTGAAACCATCATTCATCTACGAGAGTATTTCTGGTGATACTCTCTACTTCGGTGACATCGAGCTTGTTCCTCCATGCACACCACTTCCTTGTGGTATTTATTTTTCTTCTCAACAGCTCCCTGGCATGTCACAGCGCGACCATTACCATCGCCCATTCATAGAACGGTCGTGTGATTTTTATGAGGCCCATCCCATTACACTTTTCAAACCTTTTTGCCTCCTTCACCAACTTGAGCACTATGCTTATAGGGCCCTAGTTTCCCTCACCTTTAAGCTCAACAAGGCCCGTGGCCGATACCTCTTCATCCCCCATGCCTTTCTCACTTGTATCGTAATTCCCACCCACCCATGGTCCACCGATGCTTTGCATCGCGTGATGCATTTTGCTATACAAGTGCATTGACCCTTTTAGCCTCTATCCTCTATCCAACAAGACTGACGCTTCAGTCTTGTTTGGGGGTGATTCTCATCACCCGATTCTTTTGCCGCCCGTGCCATCATAGATCTTATCCTTAGGGTGAGATGCCTTCGGTCTGGCTGAAGACATTAAACTTAGCGCTACCGAAAGGTAACCCGCGTTTCATGTACTAGTATCATCCTGTTTGGGGGTGGTGCTTCACATCACCCTATGCTTTATCATGCTTATAGACTTGTACACATTTTTTTTCTCACTTCTTATTCAGGTTTTTTCTTGGTTTCACATGTCCACTTAATTAGTGGTTCATTCTAGTAATCTCTTTCCTACCTTATGCTATCATTTTAAAAATCATTTTATCTAACATCGAGGACGATGTTCCTTTTTGTTTGGGGGTGGGGAATATTATCAAAATCGTGCCTCTTTTGAAAAAAATTGAGTTTAAACCTGATTTTTTTTTAAATTTCGTGCAGTTTCTTTCATCTCATTTATTGATGTGAATTTTCAATCATCCATCTTTCTAAGTCTAGGAAGCAAGCTTGAGAATATTTTTTTCTAAATAGCTTATGCAATACATAACAAGGCACGTTGCACCATGAATTTCTAGACTCAACAAAATTTGTGCACTTATTACGTCATTACGTTTAGAGTTGAGGAGTACTATAATTCTAAAGAGAACCTTAAGGATCACTAGTAGAGACTTTAGCTTGTGAGATTTGTGTCTTTCACCCTTTTTGAGTGTTTTATGCAATCTCTGAGTCACAAGTTGATTCAACTTCGTTTGGGTCCGCACTTTAATCGTTGTATGATCTCATTATCTTTCATAAAATTTTGGCTTGATCACTGAGAATGACATCATTTTCGAGTTGTAAGAAACACGTGTCTTGAAATTTGTCCCGAATACTAGATTTTCATCCATACAGTTACCATTTTTTCCCATATCATATTCCCATTCATTTCACCCATTACTTTCCCATATTTCATATACATTCCCCACACCATCCATTTATCATTCCACTCATATATCATCCATTGTTTTGAGAAAAAGAGTGTGATTTCAAATGTTAAATATCTTCATTGTTGGTTTGAAAAGTGAGAGAAAAAAAAAGCAAAAATAGAAAATATAGAAAAATAGAAAAAAAAGAGAAAAAAGAAAAGTAAAAAAAAAAGAGTTGCAGTTAATTTTTATGTAATAAAGACATTTGTGCCTAAAGTGTGTACACTCTTATCAATCTTATTGCATCCGTCACTCAGCCATTATCCATCATATCACTATCCTACCTACCTCATCACCATCCTTACCTCATCTCATATCCCATCATTTCCATCTCATTTCCCCTCACCCATTATTATTATTTCCTCTAGGTGTTCGGGCAAATGAAAGTCGACGTGGTGAATAACTTGACGTTCTCACTATAGTGGTTAGCATTCTTTCATGAGATCATTTATTTTTTGGGATGTTCGTTCTTTCTTATGTGTATGTGAGACGTTTGAACTTTCCTACATTTACTCACCTCCTAACACACAAGAGCGATACAGTAACCCATATCTCGAGAGTTCGTTTGAGAGAGATATATCTAGTGAGATTTGAAGTTGAAGCGTTGATTTAGACAAGGCAATCTAGGAATTACTCTTATGATACTCGACCCGTTTTGACTGATTCACACTACACACGTTGAGTTCTAGGAAGGATGTGCGTTGTGTATTTACTTAGCTAACATTTTTACAATTCGAGCTTGTATTTCTGAAAATATTTTCTTGTGATGGATTATGCGACTATTCTATGTCTAATAAGATATTGACTATATTTCAATACATTTTTGCAAATAAAGAATTTTGTGGGTATATTCCCTGCAAACCCTCACGAGACACAACTCGTCCTGTAGGGAAACCTATAGGTTTAAAGGTTTGTTTCACATGCTAAGTGCAATCGCAAGTGCCCACGAAAGTGGTACACTTTTGGTCACTTATCTTTCTCTTTCTCTCTATCTTATTGCTTGAGGACTAGCAACGCTTTGTTTGGGGGTGGTGTGATAAGCACCCAAAACTGTACAATTTATACCCCGAATAGACGTACTTTAGTTGGTAATTCTCGACAATATGGGTCTTATGCGCTTAATTGTTCAATATGCATGCTTAATTGTGCGTTGCAGAGTTCAAGCATTTAAATCAAAGCAATTACGCATAAATGGAGTTAAATACCTTGTCCTTAAACCTGTCTAAACCCTTACCCGAGCCTAAATCTAGCCTAAACCTATCCCGAACCATGTGTGTGTTTTGTTTGTGTCTTTTTATATTTTTTATATTTTTAGTTTGAGTCATTTTTATTTTTAGGATTTACTTTACATTTATTTAATATTTATAGGTTTATTTTTCTATTTTATTTTTATTAGTATAATTTTATTTTATTTTTATTTTTATTTTTATTAATTTATTTTTATTTTATTTTATTAGGATTAGTTTTTTTTTAGGAATTTAGTTTTATTAGATTTTACTTTTTTAGGACTTTAATTTGAAAGTTTAATAAATTTACATTTTTATTTTTATTTTTATTTTTATTGAGTCTATTTTATTTTTAGAATAGGAATTTAATTTTTTGATTTTTAGTTTTTTTTTAGTGTATTAATTTTAGTTGAGTGTTTACTATTTTAAGGGTCCAAATGAAACTCACACACACCCTAAAACCTACACACTACCAAGCACACCCTAAAACTACCCTCATCCTAACATTCTACATCCTCACCCACCATTAACAAACACAAAACCCAAACAAAACCAACCCCTTATACCTTCCATCATCCCTCCATTCCGGCAACCCTCTGATCGCGCCCCTACCAGAGCCAACGTCCGGCGTCCCACCTGCGACCTACCTCCGCGACCCGGCGTCATCTCCGACCTTTCCCTCCCCAGCCAACACCGAGCCGCCCCTACCTCCTTCTCCGGCTACCCAACAACCCTGCCAAAACCCACCTAAACCCTCTGTTCTGAACCAGCCGCCATAGCCACGGTGATACCAAGCCGGAGAAACCGCCGACCTACCCCTTCCTGGTGACCTCATCGTGGCGCCCTTCAGCCAGTGCCAACCGACTCCTCTCCCTCCGGCGCCATCTCCGTCGGCGATCCAACTCGGCGGCACCGAGCCTCCTCTATTCCGGCGACATCCAACCCATCCCCATACCCAATTTCCAGCAGCAGAAATCCAAACCCATTTGCAAAACCCATTTTTCCATTTCCCCTTTTAACAAAAACGTGACCTGCCATTCCAAATGCCAAACAAACCAAAGACAAAATAAAACCCATGTGCCACTTATTCCCCCTTTAAATCCATTTTCCCAAAATGCCCCCCTTTAAACCCATTTTCCCAAAAATACCCTTTCAACAAATCTGATATGTTTTAACCCATTACCTCATTCCCCCACTTCCCACGTGACTTCACACCCCAATTCCATGCACACTTATACCAATTACCCTACATACCCCTTGCTCCATGCCTTGTATAAAAAGAAGATAGAAGACCCCATGAAAAAGAGCTTTTCAGATAGGAAAATTCTAGAGAGAGAATTGTAGAGAGAGAAACAACAATTTGTAAATAGTTTTTCCTTTTATTTTTTTTAGATATTTGTTGAGAATTAATTGTGAGTAAATGAATTGAATGGAAGATGATAGAGTTCAAATTGCCAATTTCAAGGAGACTTGTTGAAGATTTGTTCTCTTTCTCTACTCTTTTATTATATATGCCTTTGATTATTAATTTGTCATATTTTATACCATGTTAGGCTAAAACCCCTTTCAAGGGGTGGGGTAAAACCCTTATTAGATGTTATTTTATTTTAATTAGTTTAATTACTTGAAATTTCCCTTTAAATGTTAATTTTGATCCCTCACCCTTAAATTTACGCCTCGAGAGAGGGTAAATGATTTTCGAGAGAAAATCGAAATTCTAGTGACAATACCCATTTTAGATTCGAACTAGAGATATGGGTTTCTTAAGTGGGGTATTATCACTTGAATTTCAACTCTAAAAGTATTTCCTAAAATTTACATAAATTTTAATTATTTCCTAAAATTTAATCCTAGCGGGTGATAAATTAAAAGGAATGTAGATTTATTTTTCTAAAGTTGTGAGGTGTTAAACTTAATATTCTAAAATGTTATTATTAAAATTACACTTGCAACGAGAGTTGATTTGTAGTTTTGATATTAATTTGGGAGAATTCAATTAATTAATTAGAATAGCTAAAATTTGTGGTATAATCCCACTCCTTGATTGTTCTCACAATTATTTGCCTCACTTTATCTCTTATTTTTAGTGTTAGACTTTATTTTTTATTTTAGTCATTTTCTAGTTAGTTTTTATCATATCACATTTAATTTAGTTTAGTCTTATTTCACCTCACCTCACCCTATTATTTTATTATTGAAAAAGCTAAAAAAAAATTAGAAAAGTGAAAAAGGACAAAAAGAAAATAAAAAGTGAATTACAATTGAATTTGTCTCTAGCTTACTCCCTAGGAAGTGGATTGATACCCTTACTTACCACTACACTTTAGATTGTTTTATTTTGTAGGTAATTGAGGTTTGAGTAGACGGACTTTTCAACCAACGACAAAATATACCGAAAAGTTCTTTTCTATCAAACTCACGGTTGGGAAACTGGATATAATTTGTTTGCAAGTTACTTTAACCAAAATGGATCCAAATATCTTGGTTGATTGAAATTTCAAAAATGAGAAACTAATGGGCATTGAATTTTATTTAGGAAGTGGGCATGTACTTTGATATTTGGAGCACTATGGAGAAAGCAGGTTATCTTGGTTCAGATAAGGTTAATTTTCCTTCAGGTTATAATTTGTGTGTGAAGATAATGTTTTTGGGTCCAATAGTATTATAGACGTTTTCTTTAATCATAAAGAACTGGTTTGATGAGTTTGCATATTGATACTATAGGGATATTATTTTGAAATTTGAATTTACTGACTCAACTTCTTTAACATCAAATGAAATTCTTTGGCAGACTGATCTTATTGATCCAAATAATAAACATCTTACAATTTATCTCAAAATATGCCTATGAACTCTCCTCTCTCTCATATTCTTCTCAATAGTTCTAGCCGAACAAAAATTTAAGGTTCTTTTTCAGATTGCAATCTTTCTGTTGTCAATATTCTTCTTCTTATTTTTTTTTGAAAATTTTTAACTAGCCAAATTTTACTATTATACATGTTTGATTGTGTTGTGTAAGAAGATTGTGTGAACACATTTATTTTGGCCTAATTTTTTTTTCTTTTATATGATTTATAAGTTTTTGGGGTGAGGTAAAAAATAGATTTTTGAAAATACAAGTTTTCATTATGTATCAAGTTGTGTAATCCTATTGATGTTGTGTTTTAGGTACTCTAGTGTATGCTCCCTCCACCATCATAGTGGTTTAAGTTGAATACAAATGTATGACCGAAGGATCGCCTGACCACACTGCTATTTGGGGTTATTTTAAATTATCAAGGAGCCTTGGATTTTTGCTCTGAGTTTATTAGGTCTCACCCCACTTGCTGAACATGTCAGTTTCTTAACTGAGTAAGTAGAATATAATTTTTTCAATTCAACTGTTTGTGAAAATAAAGACAAATTGCATTCTACACTGGCCCAACAGATTCCCGATGCAGATGAGATATGAAAGGAATTTTTAACAAAAGTCGGTGTTGTTCAAGAGGATGACATCAGGATTCTGTCACCGATTTACCCCCAGAGGTCAGTTTGCGGAGGCAATGTAGAGTTATTGTGTTGAACCGGTGGGTCTCGGGAGTGAGGGGGGAAAGGAGAATGGTGTTAGTCCACACGGATAAAGAGTCGCTCATTACCAAAATTTGTTGCTGAGAATGCTGAGTAACTGAAATGTGTTATGTTTTGTGTTCTCAATGTTTTCAGTAGTTCTAATGATATAAAGTTTCCCACAAGTGATTCCATCATGGGAACAAAGGATTGACTAGTCCAATAATTCTTAAGATGTCAAAAACATTGCGACCTCAGGACACCAGTCATGATACCCATCAACCATAGAGGGAACCACCTAAGGAGTCGAACAGGTGTAGAGATTGAAGAACTCACCCTCGCAAGTACAATGTAATGCAATGGTTGATAAGCCTCCCAACAATGAGACCTCATACGATTGGTAATGGCTTGATGCATTTATGCAGTTATCATCAATTGTTTTACTATAAATATTAGTTTATAATTCATGTACCCTTACCCTTTTTTTACAAATGATGCATGGAAAGGCACTACAAGATGGGAACAAAGTGGAAAAGCAAAAACATTGCACCACATGAGAAAGTAGAGATTTTTAAGCTTGATTATGATGGAAAACATGACCGTTTGAATGGGTACGTCTTTACTTTCCCCCAATATATCTCGATGTTTTTTCTTTTAACGATGGATCGGTTTGTGTTTGGGTTGTGAGCTCTGATGTTTTAATTTCAATGCTCCTATATTTTTTCTAAGTTAAAAGTTAACTAACATTTTTAGCAATTCTATGTTTTTCTAGCTGCACAGCCCCATCAAGAACCATCTGCTCCATGTTTTTCTTGAAGCGCATCATATATTTTTAACTACAGAATGAGGAGTAGACAATGTGCTCGGGTGGGATATATACGTCATTGCTTTATTCTTTTGACTTTATATTCCCAAATACGAAGTATGACTTTAATGGAAGCCTGGTTCATATTTTTTTTAAGCATTATCGTATCCTTTTTTAGGTGCATCATGGTTTAATGGTAGCATGTATCTTCATTATTTCATGTACTCTCTTTTTCACCTGTTCCAGTGTGTCAGTGGCGTGTCTGAGTGTGATGCGCATACAACTCTGACTGTGGGATACTACAAATGCTAAAAATGGATGGGCCGGAGATACTATCATCTTTGAGGAATATTTCATTCGGTTGCTTTTGTGTATATATTACTCCCCTAACTCTTCCAAAGAGTGCCATTGAAGATCCACCAAGGCCATAATCGGTAATAGACTATGTTTTTGAATTTTCTACATTTATATATATTATATGGTAGGCATTTTGATAGGCCATAACATGTGAGTGTTTATGTCTACTCTATAAGATAACCAATTGTTAACGATTTTCCTTCTGCCATTTCAAATATACTTTGTAATATAATATATGGAAATTCTATGCATTAGTTGGAAACCCTTGGAACATATGGCGTGCAACACTTAGAATATATGGTGTATGTTATACAACTGTTACAACAAATCTGGAAATTATATGAGTTTTCTTCATTTTTCCTATGTTTAAGGATCTTGGATATCATTTTTACTTATTAATTATTTCCAATAACTGAGGCATTTTCTCATTTCATATTATGGTGCTATGGTTACTAATTTATACTGTTTCTCTAACTCAGGTATAGCTCATGAGACTAAAGTCGATTGCGTAACAGACAGACAAGGGAACATCTTAATCATTTCATATTATACTTGCACATATCGCTAGCACTCTCTTCAATGACCTTGGCGCTACTTATCTTGTTACCGTATAAAATTTAGAACGGTATGATCTTATAATTTCAAGCAAGTTTGCAGATCCTCGATAATCATGATTGGTACAATCTGATTACACTTTCTGCAGTATTGCAAGAAAATCAAACCCAATTGCATGGGCTCTGATTAGGAACAAAAGTCCATGAATTTTTCATAGAGTTTCTTTCGCTTTGAAGGCTAACAAGACATTTCAAATAGTGAAATGTCCCTATTTGCTTTTTTTTGGATTGCTGCAGTTGTCGGTTCCTCAAGATGTACGGGACTTGGAATTCTCCTTTTAAAAGCAAGAGTTTTTTACTCCAGTCCAATACGAGCACTATACATAGGCCTTCTTTTTCTTATCTTTTCTATTTTTCCTTTTTTAATTTTCAATAAGTTTAGGGTATTCCTCGAATGGATTTTCTTGGTTATAGATCTGGGCTTTTTAGGATCCCACCCAATAACTAAGTTTGGGGTATTCCTCAATAAGCATATATGCATAAAACTCTAAGTTTGTTTAAGGGAGTATGGATAAGGCTGTTGCTACTGACTTTATGTAATCCAATAAATTTAAGATATTTGTAAGCTTGTTTTTTAGTCTAATACATTCATGTATAATAACAAATGTATGCTTATTTCTTTGTTCATTTCTGATGGTGCGATATTTGATTTTTCATGGTGCAATTTTTAAAGTTTCTGATGGTTCAATGCTTATATGCAACCCCCTTCCATGTGTTTGTTTTAACTGTTGTGACTAATTAATGTAGTGGCTAAGGATATCAGAGGTAACCAACAGCACTTTCCAGCTTTCGTCCATAATGGCCATATGTATCCCCTTCCATGATGGCCATATGAAACACCAGATTATATACAATGTGTATTATTGAGCTTTGAAGACCTCAACTCCTTGCATAAAAAAATTCTATCTTAATATTATTCTTTGTAAATGCATATGAACCAAATTATATAAAAAAAAAGACTTGAGCTCAGGGACAATGTGAAGTTAAGATCTACAAATTGATTCACAGTGAAGTTAAGATCTGCACCAGAGTAGATAGAATGATTAATAGAGGAGATAATGTGAAGTTAGGATCTGCAAATTTCTATCTGAATGTTATTTCTTTTTGAAAATTAACTGTCATTTTTATGTTTTATTTCTCACCAATATCTAATAAGACCTGAGCTCGACCTTTTTCCCCGATTTTTTTTTGTTTTGTTTATATTCCCCTCTTTGATTACAGGTAGCACAGACATTTATCATTGGTTTGTGGCAGTTCTCTTCATTGTCGCAATCAATTGGAGATGGTTGAGTTGGTGGGACTAGAAATTCATAATAGCACCTAATTCAGTTGTTGCGGTAATAAGATCGATTGAATATTTATCCACTTTCTTATTTCATTGTTTTTTTCTTCATTGCGGTGTTATTAGAGTAATGGTCATGGTGACTGATCTTATGCTCCTGGGATATTAGAGTTATTAGAGTAATGGTCAATGTAGTGTGGTTGGCTTTAAAATAGGATTTATGATTTAGTGTGTTCGTCTTGTATAAAAGATTAATGTTATTTAGTTGTTGTTTTGTTCTTGGATATTTTATTAGTCTTTGGTTTTTGTGTGTAAATTTAGCACATTTAGCCTTGAAGGCATGAATGCTCTCAACATAGTGTTCACACATTTGTTGTTCCAGTATTTTTTTTATTTCTGAAATAATGTGGATAGCCCTGTAAATAAAGAAAAAATTTCCCACATTTTTTAAATTGTTTACACGTTTGAGTTGTTAAGAAAACTTTATGACTTAAATTGTTTGCATATTCAATACATTGGAAATTTTCTTCATGCCATTAGGCACTTACTTTGATTTTTTTTTTGTCATTTTGCAATTACCATTTTTTCCTTTAGGCACGGGCATACCCTATTATATATATTGTTTCTTCTAACTATCTCTACATGACTAGAAGAGAGTCCCAGATAAAGAGAACTTTGCTCACTACACTTGGGGGGGGGGGGGGTATATCCATCCTGATAGAAAAGTATACTCAACAAAGTCTCTCAAAGCATGTTAGACAAATGATTTTAATTTTGTCACCAGACCAGCAAGAGGACGTCCTCCAAGTCATAATAATAATAATAAAAAAACACATCAAACATTTTTTTGGAGAGCAAGTCTTAGCTTCTATTCTCAAAGAAAAAGCCTTGTTTCACTAGCTCATATAAAGAATAGAGAAAAAGGGACTTATATTCCCCTACTCTAATTTCTCCAAAAAAAGGGGAATTTAAGGGAAGGAGAAGAGATAATCCTTTAAGTCCCATCTTATTCCCTAAGAAATGATTACTTGCCCAGATAAAATGCAAGTACCCCATAGTTGGAGGGGATAGTTCTAAAAAAATGTTACTTGCCCACATAAAATGCAAGTAACCCACAGTTAGAGGGGACAATTGTAAAAATGTTACTTATGCAGATAAAATGCAAGTACCCCACAATTAGAGGGGATAGTTCTAAAAATGTTGCTTCCCAGATAAAATGCAAATACCCCACAGTTAGAGGGGACAGTTCTAAAAATGTTACTTGCCGAGATAAAATGCAAGTACCCCATAATTAGAGGGGATAGTTCTAAAAATGTTTACTTGCCAAGAAAAAATGCAAGTACCCCACAGTTTGAGGGGATAGTTCTAACAATATTACTTGCCCAGATAATATGCAAGTAACCCCATAATTAGAGGGGACAATTCTAAAAATATTTACTTGATCAGATAAAATACAAGTACCCCACAGTTAGAGGGGATGGTTCTAAAAATATTACTTGTCAAGATAAAAAAATGCAATTACCCCACAGTTAGAGGGGATAGTTCTAAAAATGTTTACTTGACCAGATAAAATACAAGTACCCCACAGTTAGAGGGGATAGTTCTAACTATGTTACTTACCCAGATAAAAAATGTAAGTACCCCACAGTTAGAGGGGATAGTTCTAAAAAGGTTACTTGCCCTGATAAAAATGCAAGTATCCCACAGTTAGAGGGGGTAGTTCTAAAAATATTTACTTACACAGATATAATGAAAGTATCCCACATTCAGAGGGGACAATTCTGAAAATGTTACTTGCCCAAATAAAATGCAAGTACCAAACAATTAAAGGGGGCAGTTCCAAAAATGTTACTTACTCATGTAAAAAAAATTAAATACCACACAGATAGACGAGATATTAGCACAAGCCATAGTAAGAAGATACCAAGGTTGAGATAGAAGCAAATGGCCAAAGTGATAGAAATTAACAAAAATACTTTTTCGTTAATAATGGCGAAGTCCTTTACATTTGAAAAGTTATACAAAAATAAGTCTAAACAACCAAACTATATATCCACTAGATAACATGAAAAATAGATTCTAGTGGGAATAAAATTCTGCATAAGAGGGGCCATCCACCTCAACGAGCTACTCCTTTAAGCTAGCTGTCCGAGCCTCATCCTTAGTAGCACCCGGCTCCATCTTGGCCAACTTAGCCTATACAAACTAAATTCGAGTCTGAATTCGAGCGACCTTAACCCGACATTGCTGCTCCCAAGTCTGCCTTGAAGTATGAAGCTTCATCATCTTCCTAAAGGTGGTGCTGAGAAAATGATGATCTAAAATATTAAGCGAGTCCAGTTGGAAATAATAAAAATGTTGAAGATCATAAAGATCCTAGAGAAATAGCGAGACCCTTTTAGCAGTCACATCAGTGGGGGGTAGACATGAACTCATGAAGATGGCTAGATAAGGCCTTCAAATTGAAGACTGTAAGGCTATCAATGTTGAGGACGCTCTCGGAGGTGAAAGTCTCTAGATGGTGATCCAGAAGTATCTCCAACACCTCTCATTCCTTAGCACGGAATCAGAAAGGCAACTCTAAGCTCCACAACGCACTCATAAAAGCACCAGGAGTCTCCACCTCTATGTCATCGTAACCAGTGTTGTGAGACTTGAGCCCTGAGGTACAGAGGAATCGTTATCAGAGCCATCATAACTAATCAGCTCAGAACACTCGTTAGCCTCCCCAGTGGCCTCAACGGGCTCATCAACTTGATCCTGTAGAATGGAAAGTAACAAGGGATAAGTCGTAGAGAAGAAAATAAGTAGGAGATGGTCATCCACATTCGAATCGAACCAAACGTCATTAAAGTCCTTCCCCAAAGCCTAGGGAGTCAATATGATGTCACCAAAGTGAAAGGGCACCACATAGCCTTGAGTACCATCCGAACATAAAAAAAGTAAATGTTAGTACCTTCTTTTCCTAAAAACAAAAATAAGAGAAAGGTGCTAACTTAAATAGATAAAAAGAACTCAAGTGTGATAGTTTAATATCGGGGGAGTGCGCAGTATAGTACTCATAGTAGGTCCCGCATGATTGGGGATAACCCCCTCGTTGGCCTAAAAATAAGGAAATAGGAATATGAAGGTGAGCCCACTTGCACAATAAAAGCAAGACGAAAAGGGGGAATAAAGACAAAGTAAGGTATGAGAGTATAATACCTGACTCATAGTAGCTTGCCGTGGATGTTCCACAGCCAAAGGAACAACCATTGCGCTAACCTGAAAATAGGAAAACATGTAAATGCCAACAAGTATTTACATATAGAACGCAAGTTCAAAGATCCAACTAGATTAAGTACTTACCTGGGAGCTCTCCATTAAGATCCCTGTCAGAGACTCCTCGGCATTCAAAACAAGAGTGGTACTAATCGAAGGGGTGACCAAAGTATCCTCAAGCATAGAAACTGGCGGAATACTCACCTGGAATTTCAAATGTAAATCCCGCAAGTAAAGGGACCATATCTACAAATATGTTAAAAAAAGGGCGTAGCATTCACATATGTGTAATCAAGATAGCAAGTAAAGTTTGCAAAGATTGAGCATACCGCTGATACTGGTCCCGTGGAACTAGGGACAAGACCCTCAGACAAGGGGACTTCGGCCAGGTTAGATAAACCAGGTGCCACCTTAGGGGATTCCATAGAAGTATTAGGGACTACTAAAGGGGGATCCGAAGAAACCGGTGTGGGGGTGGTGTTACTAACCAACTGGAATATAAAATAAAATGAACAGAAAACATAAAATGAAATGAAACCCCAATGGTTTAAGAGAATGAATTGAAGATAATGAAAGACTCAATATAGGCACACCTGAAGCCCCTCTAAAGAGGAAGGAGTGAAGATGAACGGTGGGAAAATAATGCCGGGTGAAACGACCTGGTTATAGAAAAAACCGTCGGGACTCTAAACATAAATATGGAAAAAAATGGATGCTTATTGGAATAAGCAATACTTGATAAGTGGAGCTAACCTGTATGATAGGTCCGCTAGATGCAATGGTGAGTATGGGCTCGGATAGTATAAGGAGGATGAGAAGCCTTGGGTCCGTGGGCAAAAAATCTTGAGATATCGGAATCCTCCCTGAAGGTAATATATCAGGAGAAGTGCTTCCTAAGGATGGTGTTTCTCCCTTAGAAGAAGAAATGCAACTCACATAAGGTACCTATGTAAATAAGTAAACAGAGATAATATAGCCATGGGTATAGAGAATGTGATGAAACACACAGAGTCAATGAAAAAGACAAGTTAAGAGTACCTCAGGCAGCCGGATAGAGAAGCCTCTCACCACAGAGGAAGGGAGAGGTAAGGAAAGGTGACTAAGAGAAACAGTCACCTCCATACACAAGAAAAGTTAACTTCAAAAGATATATTTCAAAGTATGACAAGTAAAAGATAAAAGAATCGGGGGAGCTAATGCTTACCTAAATCGAAGAAGAAGTCCTTGCCAACATCGTGAACACAGTAGAGAGCTTCTAGAGTTAAAAAGAGCAGAAAAATATTAGTAAAAAAATAATAATAAAGGAAGTAATGAATGGGTATAGGGAAGCGACAAACCTCCTTTGATAGGCCCAAAGATGATGCCAACATGGAATTCTTGGCCTTAGCAAAAGGCCCCCGGGTAAGAGGTGAAGGCACCGAATCGCTCGCTGCGATAGAGACATCCTAAAAATACCATAAAGATTGAGATAAGTCATATCTAAATTATGTATATGAAAAGAGACTGTAAAATAGTAATAGAGAAGTTAAGAAAGTGACTTACAATGGTAGTACGAGTGGTCTGCTCGTACGGCAGCTGTCTGATAGTAGGACTGGAGGCAGAAGGTGACCCTATCAAGGTACCCTCATAAGAAGACTCCTCCAAAACTGTTAACAAAGAAGAATGATCAAAGTGCTGATCATCGTAAGGGTCATTAACTCTCTTCTCATTCGAAGAAGAACTTTCATCATCATATGAAGGAGTGCTTCGATAATTGATTAGTTCCTCTTCAAATGATAGAGAAAGGGAACCAGCAAGTGATGCCCCATGAAAGTCATCTTTTCAAAGTAAAAGGGAATGAGTTATAGTACCTTCACCTATGGGAATGGAATTAATAACATCTCCCTCATTAAACAGCCCAAGGGCCTCATAGCCTTGCTCTCGTACAGTCCTATACGTCTCCTCTACTCCAAGGTCATCAATGTTAGACCCATGTTTTGGTGCAGGAGAAGGTGCAGAGGTCCCAGTACTAGTATTCTTCTTCTTCTTACTCGCCCTAGTTCTTACTGACGAGGGGGGAGAGTAGGAGAAGCAGCGACAATAATGGAAATAAAAGTGGTAGCAAGGGTAATGGTAGCTGGTATAAAACTAGAAATATCTACGTCAGGATGTTTCCTCTTTGATGCAGAGGCTCTTGACTTACCCCTCTACTTGTGCCTAGCGGGTTGAGGCTCAGGAGTCTTGGAATAAATAGACTCGTTGATCATAGGCGTCCCCAAAATATGAGTGAGCTGCTCGAGAGGAGTCTTAGGGATGGTAATCCGATGCAACATTGATCCAAATACCTATCATTATTAGGAATCTTCATATAAATAGTTTCATGAGGGACATCCTTCACACGGTTCTGGATTAACAGAACCTGCTTCTTCCAAAGGGCGAACCAGGAGAGAGTAAAGGAGGTAAGGTAATCTCGTGAAGGTATAAATAAATTTCCCAAATGACTAACCTTATCAACCACCCCCTCAAATGTGAAATTGGAAAAATCCTCAAGTGATAGCTCGGAAGGGGAGGTGCTCGAAGGATAAAATGGGGTATGAACCCCATGGTCATAACCAAACTGCCTCCTCACTCTTTCAGAGTAGTAGAACTCCACACATTGACCCAATTTAGTGAGGGAAGGCAAAGTTCAAGGAAGAAGTATAATGACCACAAAAATATGGGGGTAGGTAGGAACAGACTCAGGATGAATAGGGAAATACAAAGTGCCCCCAGTAGCTGAGAAGGAATGCCAAGAAAAATACCTCCAACAGTCTTGTAGTAGTGCCTGAAAAAAAATTCATTAATGTTGTCTATCAAAGACCCTAAAGAAGTCCTAGGAGTCTTCTTGTGCCATCTTACAGCACGAGCATCTCCACTGTGGCAAGACCAAGCCTCTGGGGCAAAGTTGGGAAATATCTCAAGCAAGGATGACATAATGATAAAAATGTTGGAAAAATTGATAGCATCGTAACAACCAGAAGAGCGCTCAATGTCCACATGATCCCTATCTAACCAAGTGTATAAATACCCAAGAGTTAAAGCTGCAAGGGGGACTGCCCTGCCTCGAGCAAGCCTCATAGAAAGATTGAACAAAAGCTCACGAAGAGAGTTATTTAGCCTCCCAGGGAGAAGGAATTTACTCATAAAAGTGATAAAAATGCTGCCAAGTGTGAAGGGGAATTAAGTTTTGGGATTCTTCAAGGCCCTACTCAAGCTTTCGTGAAAGAGTATTTGGTGGTCCCAATCAAATTGATATCTACATACTTCGAGTACTAACCCAAAGTGAAGTGTAGATCGCCCATCATCAGCTCCTTAACCTCATCCTCAGAGCCATCAGTAAGGATATGACTGCCTAAGTAGGGGAGAGTGAGTAGCTCACGAATATCTTTCAAAATAATAGTAAAATCACCCCAACCAGTAACAAAGGTATGAGAATCCCTTCTCCAATGTGATGTCAACAAAGTAAAGGCTCGCTCTTATTTGGCGATGGAGCAAGCTTTGAGACTATTAATAGTGGTCAGAAGACCAAGGCTCTTAATAACAACTCTGTGTGAGGGGGTGGACAAGATATGATCCACCTAGGGTCCCCATTATTCTATGGTGACCCCATATGCCTTAACCTCAATATTGGAATTGGGAAAATTACCCCAATATACTTTCACCCTAAGTATCGAATTAGGAAGAACAATGGAAAGGTCAGAGGACTAGCCTAGACCCACTTGTATTTGCTCATTGATCTTGGCCACAACTTCATGCTTAAAATTTACAAGAGAAGGAATAAAAGTGTCCGCCCCACCATAATAGGGCATCAAATAATAAATCCCAAAATCTCTCTTTTGACGAGAAACAAGATATTCCCTTTAAGACTTGGAATAAACAACAGGCGAGGAGGAGTAAGTAGTCCTAGTGGCGAGGAGGCCCATGGACGAGGAGGCCCTAGTGGTTGCAGGCACCCAATCAGGTAAGGAGGTCCTAGTGGCGAGGGTTCCTCTAGACGAGGAGGCCCCTGTGACCCTGACAGATGAGGAACCCATCCTTGCAGAAATCCCCATTGGAGAGGAGGCCCCAATGTTTACAGGCAGCCCTGTAGGCAACCAGGTACCAGTAGTGAAAGTTTTCCTGGATGAGTAAGCCCTAGATGAGGAACCCTTCCTTAAAGAAATCCCCATAGGTGAGGAAGGCCCTGTCTCCAACACAACAGCATACGAGGAGACCCCCAAAGGGGTAACATCAACAGACGAAGGTTGAGAAGTATTAGGGCATAATATATTCGACGTCACGATAGTGGCTCTGGTGGCTAAGACAGTGGAAATGGTGACAACAATGGGCACTGCGCCCACCAATACCTCACTAGTAGCAGTGGAGACGGTGAAGGTGGGGTTTGGGAAAGTGAGGAAGCCATTTGAGTGAGTAAAGGAAAGAAAAACATGAAAATTGCTATGGAGGATTTTAAACTTTTCTCTCTCTCTCTCTATCACTTTAAAGAACTTGAGTTTGAAAACAAATGAGAAGTTAAAAAAAGAAATCGAGTTAAAAATCCCCTTTTTATACCTATTATGACACACGTAGACTGCCAATCAAAAAATGGGATTGAATATTTTCCAATGATGAGATGGGTGTTCCCCAAGTGACACGTGACACCCCGAGACCCTAAAAGTAAGCTAAAGTGACATGCCTAATTCATGCAATACTGATGTTTTGAATTCCAAGACACAAATGAATCATTCCATATAAAAGTCTTTCGTATGCCCAACACGTAGATCTTTATACGAAGGGACTAATGTAGAGGTGTACACACTTGATAACTCAAGATCTTGGGAGATAAGGGACCCATGAAGGGACTCTCGCCCTAAGTTCCCCAAAGCTCACAGAAATAAATCTTGGGCGAGGAGGGCCCAAAAAATAGATCCTCGTTCAAAATGTTCTAAAGCTCATAGAAATAGATCTTGGGCAAGGAGGACCCCAAAAAGGGCTCCTCGCCCCAAATGTCCTAAAGCTCACAAAAATAGAGCTTGGGCGAGGAGGTCACCAGAAAGGTCTCCTTGCCCTAAATGTCCTAAAGCATAGAAATAAAACTTGGGCGAAAAGGGCCTTAGAAAGGGATCCTCGCCTCAAATGTGCTAAAGCTCACATAAATAGATCTTGGGCGAGGAGGGCCCCAAAAAGGGCTCCTCGCCCCAAATGTCCTAAAGCTCACTGAATTAGATCTCGGGAGAGGACGGCCCCAGGAAGGGCTCATCGCCCCAAGTTCCACAAAAACACAAAACTAAACAGTGGGTGAGGAGGTCCTCAAAAAGGGCTTCAAAGAGAAGTTTTGGTTTGCTTCTACATCAATCAAAGAAGAAGACGTTTTGTTGCGATTCTACCCACTTGGAGAAAGGCTCCTTGCTCAGGTGACGGTTACCATATAAAGTCCTATCGGTGGATTCCGAGACCGCGGTGGTGTTCCAAGGTTATCCGCTAGGAAGAGGTGTCTACAAGAAGAAGCGTCGGGGCTTGAGAGGGATCGAGTCGTGTGTTGTAAGTCTTTTGTCTTGTACTCATAATTCCGTATCTAGTGGATTTGTGGCCAGGGTCGTCCGAGGTTGTTTCCCATCTTGGGTTTTTCCTCGTACATCGCGGCGTAGTGTGATTGGTTTATTTTATCTTGCAAAATAACGTAGAAAGCATGTTTAGAATAATTCAAGAGTTTATTTAATTCAAGTCTTTTGCTAAAATTTGGTTTCGCCTAACTTTGGAAAATTGTTAATTATGACTTAGGCAAATTCTAGGACTTGGATGAATTAATTGGTTTAAGTGAATATATTAATTGATTAATTTTACTTCACTTGGTGTAATTTTAATTTGTTTAAGAAATTAAGATTTGTTGTTTTAAAGTTGAACCATCACATCGCTTCCGCATATCAATTTAACAAGGAAATTATTATTTAAGAATTTTTTCTTAATAGTTAAACTTTGGGGACCTATTGATCCAACAAGTGGTATCAGAGCAAAAAACGATAAATTATTTCGTTAAAGATCCTTAAATAATTTTTGGCTAAAATGGATTTTTCCCCATTTTCAAAATTTCCTATTTTCGATGGGTCAAACTACGCGTATTGGAAAGCACGTATGAGATCGGCACTAAAGTCTATCGACGAGAGAGTTTGGATGTCTGTTGTTAACGGGTGGTCCCCACCAACTTATTTAGTTGAAAATGAACGTGTTCCCAAACCCGCCGATAGATGGACCGAGAATGAGTTTAAACTTGCTAATTTCAATTCCCGTGGTTTAAATGCCTTGTTTAGCGCTGTCACACCGGATGAATTCCGACGTATTATGACGTGTGAAACCGCTAAAGAAGCTTGGGATATTTTATAATTAACTCATGAAGGAACTAGTGTCGTTAAAGCTTCAAAACTCCAAAACCTCACCACTCAATTTGGAACTATCAAAATGAATGAAAAAGAAACTTTTGATGAATTTTATGCTAGACTTTCTGATATTGTTAATTCATCTTTTAACTTGGGAGAGAAAATACCTGACGACCGTGTTGTAAAGAAAATTTTAAGGTCTCTACCCGATAGATTTATTCCAAAGGTGACTGTTTTAAATTCTTTACCCACTTTAGCCTCTACGAAATTAGAAGATCTTATAGGTGATTTACAAACCTATGAACTAGATATGTTTCCCTCTAAAACTGAAAAGAAAATCGAAAAGGGTGTTTCTTTAAAAGCCCGAAAAGAGGTCAAACAAGTAGTAGAGAGCGAGAGTGATAGTGACTCGGAAGACATGGCTTTATTTGCTCGCAAATTTAGAAAATTTCTTAAAATTAACAAAGATAAATTTAAAAATGATTTTAAGAAATTTGAATCTTCTAAGCATGACAAGAACGAGAAGATTTCTAAAGCGGAGAAGATTCCTAAAGCCGAAAAGATCCCTAAACCTAGTAATGAACATTTAGATAGGGACGAGTCTAATAAGTGTTTTGGTTGTGAATGTTATGGTCATAGGGCTTTTGAGTGCCCCACTAAACTAAGGAAAGAGGGTAAGCGACCCATTTCATATAATGCGACCCTTAGTGATAGTGATAAGGAAGAGAAGCCCGATTCCCCCACTAAGAAAAATTTTGTGGCTTTTATGGCTAGTCATGTGAGTGACAGTGAGAACTCATCGATTGATGAAACCTTAACACATGAAACTTCCAAGGTCATAGCTTATGATTCTCTTGTTTTTGATGATAGTGAGAGTGGAGAAGAAAGAGAGAGTGAAAATGAAGAAGAGGTTGATGTGAGTGAACTTCAAAATGCTTTTCAAGAACTTTATAAAGAACCTATTAAATTGAAACGAGCTAATTTGAAGTTAGAAGCTAGTTTAAGAGAAAGTGTCAAGGTCGTTGATGATAATGCTTTAATAGAAGACCTTAGGACACGTGAGAGGACTCTTCGAGAGAAGCTTGAATATGTAGAAGGCGAGAGAGATACCCTTAGGGGTTTAATGGAATCCTTGAAAAAGGAGCTTCTTGCTTTTGAAGAGCGAAATGTTTTATTAGAGTCTAACATTTTAGAATTGCAAAATATATTAAGAGACTCTAGTAATGTAAAATTTGATTTGGAGTGTCGTTCGGAAAAACTAGATAAAATATTAGGAACGGTCCAAATTAAAAATGACACTTGTGGTTAAGGCTTCAATTCTTGTAATGAATTTATCCCTAAAGCCAAAACCAATGTTTTAGGAGAATCTACTGGGAATGCATTTAAAGATCACTCCTTAGGTAAATCTTTTCGACATGTTTTTACTTGTACCCATTGTGGTCGAAAAGGTCAACTTAGGAAATTTTGTTTTGATCTTAAATGAATTCCTAGAAAATCCCATAGTAAAGTACCCACGGTAGTTAACGTTCCAACACCCCAAGATAGTCATTCTTCATTAATTTGGGTTAGGAAATCTGACTTGGTTGCCTTTCAAAATAGGGTTTTTGATTCTCATTTACTTTCACATACTTCCTCCCTTGTTAAATCTAAAGGATGAATATGATAGTGCTTGCATACTTTAGCGTTTGTACTTCATGCTATATTCACATGCTAAATGTATGCTTGTTTAACCATTTTCTAGTCTATGCACCATGCTTATCACATGTTAGAATTATGATTCTTGTTTATCTTTTGTATTATATTTCTTTCATTTTGTTTGCATGAAATGAAAAATACAAAAAGATTTTTGTTTATCATTTGGATTTTTTCTCTTGGTAATTTAAACTTAATGAAAAATTCAAATGATTTGTGTTTGTCTTTTGAGTATATATTTTTTATTTTTGGTTAAAAATGTCAAAAACTCAAAAAGATTTTTGTTGTGTGTATTTTGGTTTGACACACTTTATGTGGCATATACTTGTGTTTGAATCCCTCCTTTAAAGCTCCCACGTGACTAGAACTTTTGGTTTAGATTATCAATCCTTATTATGTTCTTTACCTTATTTTATGGAGTAGTTGGATTTTGTGTTGTTTAAATGGATTCTATTTTTATATGCCTCTATTCACACATGCACGAGATCTTTTGAAATTTTAACTTCATATGTATATTTGAGCTATGTGATATGTTCTCCTTCCAATCTTGTCATCTACATATTTGTGACTTAGGAGGACTAGTGCATGTCAAAATCCGTTGCATGAGAGATTTGTGTGAAAAATGAAAACATGATAAATAAATATATGCACGGGGAAGGGATCCGAAAGGACTAAGTGATCCTTTGCGATAGTAAGCCACCGTTTGAATGGACCTAAAAGAAATAAGTGGTCCAAAGGCCTAAAAACAAAGAATATGGCATTAAAAAGAAAAATCAATTGCCAAGGCCTATGTTTGATTGATATATTCATTCAAATTTAATATAAATGCATATTGAGGGAGATTGGATGGTATATCAACGATTTGCACAATGTCCGTTTATCCTAGTTGCGTATTTCATGTCATGACTCTATTGGTTTGAAGAATCATCAATATGCTAGGCTTGTATGCATTGTGTATGTTTGTTCATTGAGTTCAATTTATATTGTCACATGAGGTTATATTCAAGTGTGATGAAGTTTGCAATCAATTGAGAACTCCGTGAACATGTTTTAAGTGATTGGGTCTACATTTAATCGTTACTAGTTCACACCCCAACACTTTCGTTTCCATATGACACATTTTTGCCATACGAGTGTGAAAGACTCCTATTATATGTTGTGTGTGTAATTTGTGTTTTTATATCTATATATATGTGCTAGTACTTATTGGTATTTTTATAGTATATATATATATGATATTTGTTTGTCTTTGCCTTGCTTTTATTTCCCATACACTTTCATGTCTTATCACTTTAAGCTTCAACATGCTGTTTATTAGTTCTTTATCCTTTGCCTATTCCTGAACAAAAAGGGGGAGAAATGATAGGGGGAGAAATGGTATCTAATATATCTAATCCTATTCTTATCGTATCTTAGTTTGGGGGAGATTTATCTTAGGGGGAGACGTCTTTCTATGTATGTCATTTGGTTGATAAAGGGGAGAATTAATTTAGGTGGAGTAATTAATTAATTGCATTTAATATTTTGATATTCCCTATGCATTTGATGAGTTTGCTTAAGTGTGCAGGTATTCTTCTAAAGCGACATCTTTAAAATGGCAAAGCTTTTGATCCTTGGGTTGAGTCAAGTTATGGGTGGGTTATGTTTTGAGTCTAGTAGAGCTTTATGGCCCTTTAGGATTTTTGTTTTGGTTTTTGTCCCGGAATAGCCAAAGGGGGAGATTTGTAAGGACACAAATTTCCAATTGAGTCCATGTATAGTGTTGGCTCAATTTCGGACAAAAACATTTATTCATAGGATAGTATGTAATTGTAATACTCTCAAGCCTATGAAGTGTTTGTTGAAGACGTAGCGACAAAGAGTATAAATCTTCATCAAATATGCTGGTTTGCGTGCCTCGTTTCTACGTCATCAACCATAGTTCCATGCTCCCAATGTATGAATGCAATTATATATATATAGGAGCTTGGAACAAGTTTATTGGGTGTTAGGTTTATTAAAAACTGTGTTTTATTTTCAGAAAAAATTTAATTAGAACTTTAAAATAAAGTATATAAAGTTTCTGGGCCAAAATCGAATTTTATAAAATTTCTGGAAGTCGTTCGATATGTCGTTCGAACGATTTTTTCGTTCGAACCAGATGTTGTTCGAACGAGTTTGCCAACGAGTTCCCACCAAGGTATACTGGTCCGTCGTTCGAAATGTCGTTCGAACGATATTGTTCGTTCTAACGAGATTTCCAACGAGTTTCTAACGAGTCCAATCTGGAACGTCGTTAGAAGTCTCGTTCGAACGAGATTTCGTTCGAACGAAATGTCGTTCGAACGAGATGCCAGGCGGGAACAGTTTTTGGCAGTTTTTTCGCCACTTTCCCACTATGTTTGTAACCAACTTTTTCAGATTTTAATATGTGCGGGAATCGCTTTTGATAATCTATCCTTTTCATATCATACAAACTCTTAGAGAGTGTTTTGAGAGCAAAAACAAAAAGAGAAAAAGATCAAGTTTTGAGTGCTATTTTTCAAGAGAAAATATTTTATCACTCTAGTTTTGCACCCATATTTTTTACCCAAGTTCGCATATATACATATCAATTGCTTGGAGTTTGGCACCAGTTTATCTCTTCCGTTTCAAAGAGAAGTTTTTGTTTGCTTCTACATCCATCAAAGAAGAAGACGTTTTGTTACGATTCTACCCACTTGGAGAAAGGCTCCTTACTCGGGTGACGGTTACCATATAAAGTCCTATCGGTGGATTCCGAGACCGCGGTGGTGTTCCAAGGTTATCCGCTAGGAAGAGGTGTCTACAAGAAGAAGCGTCGGGGCTTGAGAGGGATCGAGTCGTGTGTTGTAAGTCTTTTGTCTTGTACTTGTAATTCCGTATCTAGTGGATTTGTGGCTAGGGCCGTCCGAGGTTGTTTCCCATCTTGGGTTTTTCCTCGTACATCACGGCATAGTGTGATTGGTTTATTTTATCTTGCAAAATAACGTAGAAAGCATGTTTAGAATAATTCAAGAGTTTATTTAATTCAAGTCTTTTGCTAAAATTTGGTTTTGCCTAACTTTGGAAAATTGTTAATTATGACTTAGGCAAATTCTAGGACTTGGATGAATTAATTGGTTTAAGTGAATATATTAATTGATTAATTTTACTTCACTTGGTGTAATTTTAATTTGTTTAAGAAATTAAGATTTGTCGTTTTAAAGTTGAACCATCACACCGCTTCCGCATATCTATTTAACAAGGAAATTATTATTTAAGAATTTTTTTCTTAATAGTTAAACTTTGGGGACCTATTGTTCCAACAACTAAGTCCAACATACAGTACCAATCACAACAGAAATTAAGAACTTTCAAAGTAAAGAACACGGGGATTTTAACGTGGTAAAACACTTAATCAAGGGAAACTTCCACGGTCCCCTCTACGGCACAAACAAAAAAAATCCACTAAAATAAAGAATCAAGTTACAACACTTAAGCAAGCACAAAAATATCCTAAATCTAAGTTCAGAGTTATACCTACTTGAGTTACTACACTCCAAAGGTTTTCTAACTAGAACTGATCTTTTCTAGTTGCTTCTTTATCTTTTCTTTGATCTCCTTTTCTTTGAATTCTAATTCTAGCAACTCTATCAAATTCCAAGTCTTTCAAAGTGATTTATGAAACTCACTCCCTCAAATTATTTATACAAACAAGTTCCTATGAATAAATAGGTTCTATATGACATACACAGTCTGATTTAAATCATTTTGTCAAATAAGCCTCCGATCCAGATTAGTTATGAAAAATAACCTTGCATTTAAAACTAGCCAAGGTCCTATGTGTATCAATTTATTTTTGTACAACTTAGTTTCCAAAAATGTGAAATATGATCCAATAAACACAAACGTCTTAAGGATCTGATTTAACCTTGAAGAAATATAAGTTTATTTTTCAAAATCTTTTGAAACAAAATGGATCTAAAATAAAATATCCAAAAATAGAATAAAAGGTAAGTGTGTGATATTCTCTTTTAGAAAATCTCAAGTTTCAATAGTGAAACTCGATATTTTCTTAGAAATGAGTTATGAGAGAAACTTTAGACATAAAAAGGTCTTCAAATATCTAACAAACCCAACACCAATCTCACAGAAACCCTAAAATGGATCTAACTCTCAAGATTTAGGTTTTCGATGTATGTAATGTTGAAGGTTATGGTGCTTGGGTGAAGGGAAATCACTCATAGGTTTGAGGATATGAAGATTAGGGTTTCTTCTCTCTCTCTCTTTTCTCTTTTCTTTTCCTCTATCTTCTCCCTTGTCTCTCTCTTTTTTTCTCTCAGGATGGACGAATGTCAAAAGTCTCAAATGGCTGAGACTATGAGAGTTTTTATACTGGCTGTGGAAGGATCTAGAATGACTTGGGAAATCCTACGGCTGGGATTGAGTTTTAGTGACTCCGAATCTAATGGTTTACAACTAGCGGTGCTAACAACTTAACCTCATTAGTTTAACAGGTAACACAGGGATTAAAAATAAAAACATGGAGGTTGTTCATAAATATCATCAAAGGGCTGAGATCAAATGTGGGCAATGTGTCTTGTAGAAAACACAAATTGACAAACTCAGGAGCCAACACGTGTACGGTGGAAACTGGCTGCCAAACCCGTGTTTCAAAATTAATTACAACACCCCCTAAAGTCTCTAGAGCTTTGAGATCCTACCCAAGCTAACTTCTAGTGAATTAAAACACTTTATAAAATAAGGTTTTAACCCCAACACTTTTAAAAACCAAATTAAAATAATTCCAAAAATTATTAAAAATGTATTAAAAATGCTGTTAATGAATTAAATTGATTTAAAAAAATAGTTAAAGTATTTAAAAACCACATATGCACATAGGAATTAAAAAAATGCAGTGTAAGTGTCCTATAGTTGTTAAAGGTAGAATTTACTTCCCTTTAGGTTGATCTTGAGGCTCTCTTGGACTGGATTTCTTCATTCATGCTTGAACCTTTGAGAGATAGAGCCACTCATAAAAACTAACCTACATTGTCTTAATATCCAAACTAGTTGGAACTCCTATATATATAGACTCAAGTAAGTCAATATATAGTGTGTTCTGAATCTTCCACTTTGGATATTAGAGACAAAATTCCCTTAAGTCTTCTGAACTCGTGGGTGAAAAATGAAAAATCCTAGTTGTCCTATACAAAAAGATCTGACAACCCATTCCCATCTTAGATCTGAAAATAAGATGAAAAACAAATACATCACTCAACGATATACAGACCAATACCATACAAATATATAAAAAGCTATACAACGGGTCTGAGATGCCTGTAACAAAAGTAAATGCTGAATGACATATTAGTTGAGTTAGAACAGGAATAGACATATAAATTGATAAACACCCAAAATTGTACAATTTATACCCCGAATAGACGTACTTTAGTTGCTAATTCGGGGCAATATGGGTCTTATGCGCTTAATTGTTCAATATGCGGGCTAAATTGCACTTGCGATGTCAAAAGCTATATTTCGAGGCCAGTTACAGTTAAAATGGTTCTAATTACCAATCCCGTACCGTAGCCTACCCTAAACCTAGCCCAAAGCATCACCCCATGCCTGTGTGTGTTTAGTTTGTGTCTTTTTATATTTTTTATATTTTTATTTTGAGTCATTGTATTTTTAGGTTTATTTTAGATTTATTTAGAATTTCTAGGATTTATTTTACATTTTTTATATTTCTTTTTATTTAGTATAATTTTATTTTGATTTTTATTATATTAGTTTTTAATTTTAGTTTTTATTTTATTTTACCTTATTTTCTTAATATTAATTTTTAGGAGTTTATTTTTAGTTTTATTTTATATTAATTTTTTAGATCTTTAGTTTTTATATTTTTATTAGGTTTTTAGTTTATTTCTTTTATTTTAGTTTTACATTATAGATTAGAAGTTTTATTTTTAGCTTTTACTAATTTTATTTTTTTACTATTTAAGTTATTTTTATTTTTATTATTTTAATTGGGTTCAAATTAAACACACACACATACACACCCTACTCCCATACACTATCCTACACCTAAACAATACACCCACACCTCACTCCCCTACACCCTCATCACACACCAACCCACCCCCACTCATCGTTTCCAACAAACCCCCCACTTACTATTCATCATCATCCCCATCTCTCCTCTCTCTCCTCCATAGCTACAAACACCCACGACATCAAACCCAACCAAAAAAATACCACCACCTGCTGGTGGTGGCTTGAAACCGCACCTCCCTCCGGCGTCAACCCCGCGACCCAAACCCCTAACAACTCCCCGGTGCCGAGGACCTCCACAGCCGATACGACCCGAACCCGCGACCTAGACTCCACCACCCAGTCCCTCCTGCCGGCGGCAAAATCCAAAGCTGGAAACTCCCTGGCTCTGACCTGCCATTCCGTCCAGCTGCCCTTACCCCTCCAACCTGAGTCCAACACACCCACTTCTAACCGAGACCCCAAACCGACCCAAGACCCATTTTACCCCCTTGTCCAAAAATCGTAACCTTCACCTACCAAAAACAAAGACAATTACAAAGCCAAACCAAATAACAAATAACTCCCACATGTGTTTTATCCCACTTACCCTTTATTTCTAAAATACCCCCAAACAAACCATTCCACTTGCACCTTTCAAAATCCATGACCAAATCATATTTTATCACCTCACTCACCCCATGCTCCTCTCACCATTTCCAAGCACACTCAAGCCAATTCCCAAAAATACCCTAGTTGAAGGGGACATGCATGAACATATGAGGTTTATGCTAAACCCTTGATTTGTAACTTTGTGATTGGAACTAAACCCTAAAATACTATTACCCTGCCCACGTGTTCCATGCATCCCCTATTTAAATAGATGAAGACCATCTTAAGAGCGGATCTCCAAATTAGTTTTAGCACCTTATGTGATAAAATTCTCTCCACCCCTCTATGTTGAGTATTTGCATTTTTAGCAAAGATCTCAATATAGAGGTCTGTAGTGAAATTTATCTCTAGGATAAATTCAACTACATCAATCTATTATGAATTAATTACTAAAAATAAAAAAATTCATAATAGAGATAGGGTTTTCTTAAGTGGGGTATTATAACTTGAATTTCAACTCTAAATTTATTTTCTAAGATTGACATAAATTTTAATTGATCGATCCTAACGGGTGATTAATTAAAAGAAGTGTAAATCTATTTTTGAGAGTTGTAAGGGGTTAAACTTGATTTTCTAAAATGTTACTATTAAAATTACATTTGCAACGAGAGTTGATTTGTAAGTTTGATATTAATTTGGGAGAATTCAATTAATTAGAATAGCTAAAATTTGTGGTGTAATCCCACTCCTTGATTGTTCTCACAATTTATTTACCTCATTTATCTATTATTTTATTTTAGAATTTATTCTTCACTTTTAGTCACTTTCTAGTTAGTTGTTTTCATCTCACATTTAGTTTAGTTTAGTTTAAATCCTCAACTCACTCAACTGTTTTTATATAAAAAAAGTAAAAAAGCACAAAAAGAAAATAAAAAGTGAATTACAATTGAATTGTGTTCCCTTTGCTTTACCCCTTGGAAGTGGATTGATACCCTTACTTCTCGCTACACTTGAGATTGTTATTATTTTGTGGGTATTTGAGGTTTTGATTAGAAGAGGTTTCCAAGCAACGACGAAAAAAATATACGGAAAAGTTCTTTTTATCAAATGGCGTTGTTGCCGAGGATTTAGAAGCCTCTCTAACTTGGGTAAGTAGGACTCCTGGGGACGACTGAGATAGGCGTGATCTCGCCCCGGTCGACTCAAATTTTTCGGCACCCCACGGCGTAAAAACCGTGGGAGGCATATTTCTCAAACTCTAGCGCCTCTCCTGTTAGCGAGTCCATTATTGTGTGTGCTTTGTGTGCTCTTATGTGATTTTTTTCTCGCATTTATTTTCGCATGGTGTGATGAATTAATTGACTAAGACATACACCCGGTCACTCACGAGAAGGGATTTCATCACCCGAGTCACTCGCTTACCATTGTGTGCTACCCTATCCATCACTAAATATAAAATCTATTAACTAGGTAGCCCACTAGGAGAATATTTTGCAAAGGCGATCACAAAGAGATTTTCGTGATTTTTTATCCCCCGCGGACTTAATTAAAATTTGACTACCGTTTCACTAAATCTAAAGATAAAAATTGGCTACGTACTAGTTTGGAAATTTTCTTGACTTGTGTGTCTGTCCAATTCATTTTTTCGGTAGTTGGTTTTTGTTGGTTCTTCCAATTCAAAGATTCCATATTTTTCCCCACCTTTTCTTCCAAAAAAAATCCAAAAATATTTTCTTTCTTTATTTTTATAGAAAAATCCAAAACTATTTTCTTCCTTTATTTTTTTTAGAAAATCCAAAAATATTTTCTTTGCTCTTGAAAAAAAAAAAAAAAAATACATATTCTCTCCTCATGGCCGAAGAGCGTCCTTTACGAGACTACTTTGGTCATTTTCTATTGACACACGACACGTGTGAGAGTGATCCCGAGCCGTATCTTTATGAGATTTTTCGTGGTTTCACCTCTCTCAAGAGTGCTCTTGATACTCTTGACCTATCCATGCATGCACCTCCTATTCCATCACCCTCGATGTCAAGTGTCGACCTGTCTCATCATTTGTTGTGCACCCACTGTTATTATGCCGATCACATGTCCCAGGAGTGCCCTTACATTCCATATCCATCTAAACTCACCATGGAACATGTGTATCCATATGACATTGTTTCGGAACCCGCCTCGGCCTATTATCCCGATATACCTAATCCTGAGTTGTGTGAGTACCCTAGTTATTCGTGGAGGCCTGATCAACCTCCCATGCAATACGAATCCTAACTCGATGTTGTGGATCTTCACACGTTCCCACAGTTGTCATGGCAACCTTGTTCACCCATTCACAATCAGTTACCTCACTACACACCCCATGCGTTTCAACCATTTGTCCATCACGAAAGCGATCCTTTCGTGTATGATGAACTTGGCCCCACTCCACCAACTTCATTAGAGTATTCTCCATATAGTCATGATCATAACGATTTTTGTCCACCTCACCCACCGCCACCACCCATCACTCCACCACCACCACCATCCACATCCGCTCTCAAGAACCTCTTGCAAACGTTTATACTCGAGCAAAAGCAAGCCACCCTAATTCAAGCTCAAGCTCTCCAAAGGCTTGAAGAAAGGTTAAAAGAATTGGAGTGTGCGAGAGAGTCGGACATTACCATGGCCCCACCCATAGTTACAACCGAGCGTGATGATGATGTGTCCTCTTGTGATGCGGATTTTGAGTGTGACCAACCCTACAACCCCGAGAGTTTCAAAGTTGAGACCATTCCATGGTCTGAGCCTCAAGTTGACACTTGTGTTGTCTTACCTTTCATTAGTGAGACTGATTCGTTCCCGTTAAATCCAAAGGAACCCACACTTGAGGTTCCCACTCTCGAGATATCCAAAAATATGCCCGAGCTTTTACCTTATGCCCCAATTCCATATGTATCTGGCATGCCCATATATTTTAGGTTAGCTCCGGCTACGAGTGCTCACCATTATACCGAGATAGCGTCAGAGATGGTTCCCACCTCTCTTGATATGCATCCCACCCCACCATGTATGGCTCCCTTTAAGTCCGATATTTCTACTGATTCCTCTATCTTAGATCTTGGTGCCTCGTCTTACTTAACCACCACATTCACCGATGCTACTCTTATGGATAAGTTGACCACTCCATCTTTAGAAACCACACACCCTTGTCAGTATTCCTTTAATCCTCCCAATGAGTGTGTGTCTCCCACGCTTGAGTTGGCTCATCTTCCTCCGCCATTTATCCCACCCGACCCACCCATTATCCTTTCAACCCCACCACCTGGTTTGGATCATGATTTTACACATTTCATGTTTCCATCTACATTTTTATATCCTAACCTGAAACCATCCTCCACCTTCCACGAGAGTTTTGATTCTATTCTCCACTTCCGTGACATCGAGCATGTTTCGCCATACCCGCCACATCCTTGTGGTGTTGATTTTCTTCTCAACAGCTCACTGACGTGTCACAGCGCGACCCATATCATCGCCATTTATAGAATGGTCGTGTGATTGATATGATCCCCACCCCATCACTATTGCCAAACCCTTTTGCCTTCCTATCCAACTTGAGCACCATTCTTATAGGGCTCTAGTTTCCATCATCTTTAAGCTCAACAAGGGCCGTGGCCGATACCTCTTCACCCTTTCCACCCTCACATTTACCCTAATACCCACCCGCCTATGGTCCACCGCTTCTTTTCATCGTGTGATGCACTTTGCCATACAAGTGCAATGACCCGTTTTAGCCTTTATCCAGCAAGACTGACGCTTCAGTCCTGTTTGGGGGTTATTCTCATCCCCCAATTTTTTTTCCGCCCCTCGCTTTCATTGATCTTATCTTTAGGGTGAGATTTTATTGATATGGCTGAAGACATTAAACTTAGCGCTACCGAAAGGCAGCCCGTTGTTTGTTATACTAGTCTCATCCTGTTTGGGGGTGGTGTTTCACATAACCCAATGCTTTCCATGTTATAGACTTGTACACATTTTTTTCTCACTTCTTATTCAAGTTTCATTTTGGCTTCATCCGTCCACTTCATTAGAGGTTCATTCTGGCAAACTATTTCCTACCTTATGCTCTCAATTTTAAAAATCATTTTACTTAACATCAAGGATGATGTTCCTTTTTGTTTTGGGGTGGGGAATTTTATCAAAATCGTACCTCTTTTGAAATAATTTGATTTTTGAACTTGATTTTTAAAATTCCGTGCCGTTTCTTTCATCTCAATCATTGATGTGAATTTTCAATCATCCATCTTTTAAGTCTAGGAATCAATCTAGAGAATATTTTTTTCTAAATATCTTATGTAATAAGTAACAAGGCATTTTGCACCATGACTTTCTAGACTCAACAAAATTTGCGCACTTATCACGTCATTACGTTTAGAGTTGAAGAGTACTATAATTCCCAAGAAAGCCTTATGGATCACTAGTAGAGACTTTAGCTTGTGAGATCTGTGCCTTTCACCCTTTTTGAGTGTTTTACGCAATCTGCGAGTCACAAGTTGATTCAACTTCGTTTGGGTCCACTCTTTAAATTATTGCATGATCTCATTATTTTTCATTAAATTTTGGCTTGATCACTGAGAATGACATTTTTTTCGAGTTGTAAGAAACGCATGTCTTGAAATTTGTCCCGATCACCAAATTTTCATCCATACACCTACCATTTTTTCCCATATCATATTCTCATTCACTTCACCCATTACTTTTTCACATTTCATATATATTCCCCTTACCATCCATATACATTCCCCACTCATTTCATACATCACCCATCATTTTTAGAAAAAGAGTGTGATTTCAAATGTAAATGTCTTCATTGTTGGTTTGAAAAGAGAGAGAAAAAAATAGCAAAAGTAGAAAATATAGAGAAAAAGAAAAGAAAAAGAGAGAGAAAAAAAGAGAGTTTGTAGTTAGTAGTTGGTTTTAAAATAAAGACATTGGTTCTTCATGTATAGTACACTCTTATTAATCTTATCGCATCCATCACTCATCCATTATCCATCATATCACTATCCTACCTACCTCATCCGATTTCATTACCCCCTCACCCATTTTCATCCATGTTCCCCTAGGTGTTCGGGAAAATGAAAGTCGACGTGGTGAATAACTCGACGTTCTCACTATAGTGATTAGCATTTCTTTCATGAGATCACTTTTCTTTCTTATTGTTCGTTCTTTCTTATATGTGTGTGAGACGTTTCAACTTGCTTACATTTACTCACCTCCTCACACACAAGAGCGATACACTAACCCATATCTCGAGAGTTTGTTTGAGAGAGATATATCCTGTGAGATTTTGAAGTTGAAGCGTTGATTCCGAAAAGGCAATCTAAGAATTACACTTGTGATACTCGACCCATTTTGACTGATTCACACTACACACGTTGAGTTCTAGGAAGGATGTGCCTTGAGTATTTACTTCGCTAAACTTTTTACACATTCTAGCTTTTATTTCTCAAAATATTTCCTTCATGATGGATTGCGCGATTATTCTACGTCTAAAAAGAGATTGACTACCTTTCAATAAATCTTTTGTAAATAAGAATTTTTTGGTTATATTCCCTACAAACCCTCACGAGACACAACTCGTCCTGTAGGGCAACCTATAGGTTTAAAGGCTTGTTGCACTTGCTAAGTGCAATCGCAAGTGCCCGCGAAAGTCGTACACTTTAGGTTACTCATCTTTCTCTTTCTCTATATCTTATTGGTCAAGTACTAGCAACGCTCTGTTTGGGGGTGGTGTGATAAGCACCCAAAACTGTACAATTTATACCCCAAATAGACGTACTTTAGTTGCTAATTCTCGGCAATATGGGTCTTATGCGCTTAATTATTCAATATGCAGACTTAATTGCAGTTGCGGTGTCAAAAGTTATATTTCGAGGCGAATTGCAGTTAAAATGGTGCTAATTACCAATCTCATACCGTAGCCTACCCTAAACATAGCCCAAAGCATCACCCCATGCCTGTGTGTGTTTAGTTTGTGTCTTTTTATGTTTTTTAGATTTTTAGTTTGAGTCATTTTATTTTTAGGTTTATTTTAGATTTATTTAGAATTTCTAGGATTTATTTTCTATTTTTTATATTTCTTTTTATTTAGTATAATTTTATTTTGATCTTTATTTTATTAGTTTTTATTTTATTTTATCTTATTTTCTTAATATTAATTTTTAGGAGTTTATTTTTTGTTTTATTATATAATGTTTTTTTAGATCTTTAGTTTTTATATTGTTATTAGGTTTTTAGTTTATATCTTTTATTTTAGTTTACTTTATAGATTAGATGTTCTATTTTTAGTTTGTACTAATTTTATTTTTTTATTTTTTTAGGATTTTAGTTATTTTTATTTTTATTATTTTAATTGGGTTCAAATTAAACACACACACCCTACTCCCGTACACTATCCAGCACCTAAACAATACACCCTCACCCACACCTCACTCCCCTACACCCTCATCACACACCAACCCACCCCCACTCATCTTTTTCAACAAACCCCCCACCTACTATTCATCATCATCCCCATCTCTCCTGTCTCTCCTCCATAGCTACAAGCACCCACAATATCAAACCCAACCAAAAAAATACCACCACCTGCTGGTGGTGGCTTGAAACCGCACCCCCATCCGGCGTTGACCCCGCGACCCAAACCCCTATCAACACCTCTGCCGGCGGTAGCCTCCGGCCGGACCCTCAACCATATCCAACCCTGTGACCCAAACCCCTGACAACTCCCCAGTGCCGAGGACCTCCACAGCCGGTGCGACCCAAACCCACAACCTAGACTCCACCACCCACTCCATCCTGCCGGCGGCAAAATCTGAAGCTGGAAACTCCCTGGCTCCGACCTGCCATTCCACCCAGCTGCCCTTACCCCTCCAACCCGAGTCCGACACCCACTTCTACCCGAGACCCCAAACCGACCCAAGACCCATTTAACCCCCTTGTCCAAAAATCGTAACCTTCACCTGCCAAAAACAAAGACAAATACAAAGCCAAACCAAATAACAAATAACAAATAACTCCCACATGTGTTTTATCCCACTTACCCTTTATTCCTAAAATACCCCCAAATAAACCATTCGACTTCCACCTTTCAAAACCCATGACCAAATCAGATTTTATCACCTCACTCACTCCATGCTCCTCTCACCAAGCCAATTCCCAAAAATACCCCTTAGCCCCATGTGTGCCATGCATCTACCATTTAAAGAGATGAAGACAATTTGAAGAGAGGATCTCCAAATTAGTTTTTACACCTTATGTGATAAAATTCTCTCCACCCCTCTATGTTGAGTATTTGCATTTTTAGAAAATACCTCAATATAGAGGTGTGTAGTGAAAATTATCTCTAGGATAAATTTCACCCCACCCCTCTATTATGAATTTTTGCATTTTTAGCAATTATTTCAAAATAGATTGATGTAGTTGAATTTATCCCTTATGGGAGGTAAATTCTAATTCATTCCTTTATGTTGAGATTTTGCATTTTTAGCGATTATCTCAATATAAAGTAATGATCTAGAATTTATTTCTTTGGGTGAGTTCTAATGTACAATTTTATAATTTTAGGATTTGCATTTTTGCAAATCTCTTTTATTATTTAATTGTCCATTATGAATTCATCCACTATCCTTTTTATTTTTATTTTAGATTCAAGAGAGCTTTTAGATAGGAATTTTTAGAGAGAGGAATTTGTAGAGAGTATTGTAGAGAGAAAAACACCTTTTTTTAGTTTAGTTTTTTTTTAGGTTATAATTTTTATTTTATTTTTTTTAGGCAGTGAGGAAAAAATAAATTGTTGTGAGAATTAATTTGAGTGAAGTTTGTGATGTAATTTTGTTTGGATCATTTAAATTGAGGGATGCTGATTTCAACTCATGGATTGAAGTTCAATTAAGCATCAAGAGATTGGGTTTGATTGATCTCTTCTCTTCTCATTTATTTTATACCTTTGATTATTAATTTGTCGAATTCCATACCATATTAGGCTAAATCCCCTTTCAAGGCGTGGGGGGAAACCCTTATTTGATGTTATTTTAGTTTAATTAGTTTGATTACTTGAAAAATCCATTTTAATGTTATTTTTGATCCCTCACCCTTAAATTTACGCCTCAAGAGAGGGTAAATGATTTTCGAGAGAAAATCGAAATTATAAGTTATAATACCCATTTTAGATTCGAACTAGAGATAGGGGTTTCTTAAGTGGGGTATTATTACTTGAATTTCAACTCTATTTTTATTTTCTTAGATTTTCATAAATTTTAATTGATCGATCCTAGCGGGTGTTTAATTAAAAGAAGTGTAAATCTATTTTCGAGAGTTGTGGGGGGGGGGGGGGGGGGGGGGTTAAACTTGATTTTCTAAAATCTTACTATGAAAATTACATTTGCAACAAGAGTTGATTTGTAAGTTTGATATTAATTTGGGGGAATGAAATAAATTAAATTAATTAATTAGAATAGCTAAAATTTGTGGTGTAATCCAACTCCTTGATTGTTCTCACAATTTATTTACCTCATTTATCTCTTATTTTAGTTTAGATTTTATTTTTCATTTTTAGTCACTTTCTAGTTAGTTGTTTTCATCTCACATTTAGTTTAGTTTAGTTTAAATCCTCACCTCACTCAATTGTTTTAATATTTGAAAAAGCTAAAAAAAAGTAAAAAAGAGAAAAAGCACAAAAAGAAAATAAAAAGTGAATTACAATTGAATTGTGTTCCCTTTGCTTTACCCCCTTGGAAATGGATTGATACCCTTACTTACCGCTACACTTGAGATTGTTATTATTTTGTAGGTATCTGAGGTTTGATTAGAAGAGATTTTCAAGCAACGGCGGAAAAAAAATACCAAAAAGTTCTTTCTATCATAAATTGCCAAGTAAATACTCAAGATCTTCTCCCCCATTTTTTCTCAAATATACAATGGGGTAAAAAAATGGAGAACAATAGGTATATAGAAGAAGAGTTAATCACAAATTATATCATAAACAAGGGAAGAATCCAGGGTCTCCTACATAAACTAGTGTTAGGAGGCATCTTTTGACATTTGAGAGACATCCATAACCTAAAACTTCATAAACCAATTATTTGTGATAAACTACTGAGGTTATGATAAACTGTGATGAAAACTAAGTGAGAGTTATCATGCCTATAGTTGTTCTCAAATACTTAAATCATAGATTATCTAAAGGTTTGGTAAAGACATATGCGAGCTGTTTTTTACTGTTCAGATATTCAATGATGAGTTCCTTGGATTCTACATGGTCATGGATGAAGTGATTCCTAAGCTTAATGTGTTTAGTTAGGGAGTGTTGCACCAGATTATTCGAAATATTATTGGCACTCTGGTTATCACAATATATGGTTAACTGATTTTTCGTGATACCATCATCTCTAAGCATCTGTTTAATCCACAGTAGTTGTGAACAACAACTACCTGTTGCTATGTATTTAGATTATGCGCTAGATAAGGAAATACAATTTTATTTCTTACACGACCATCCTACGAGATTATTTCCTACATATTAACACGCACCAGACATGCTTTTTCTATCATCAGAACATCTGGCCCAATCGGCATCGGTGTACCCTACAATAGAACTAGCTGTATCTTTTATGTACCAAATTCCAAAATTTAAAGTACCCTTAACATATATAATAATTCTCCTCACACTTGATAAGTGGGATTCCTTAGGGTTAGTTTGATATCGAGCACAGATACAAACTACGAAGGAAATATCGGGTCTATATGTTGTAAGATATAAGAGACTCCCTATCATACTTTCATATAGAGTAGGATCAACACTTTTCCCATTATCATCCTTAGAGAGCTTTATTGAAGTACTGATGGGGGTTCTAGAAGGTTTAGCGTTTTCTAATCCAAATTTTTTAACAAGTTCTGCAGCGTATTTGGATTGAGTGATAAATAGACCATCATTACATTTTTTTACTTGTAGACTAAAAAAATATTGAAGCTCACCCATAAGTGACATCTGAAATTCAGCATGCATGATGTCGAAAAAATTCTTAACTTATTTAGAACAAGTGGATCCAAATATTCTATCGTTAACATACAATTGTGCTATTAAAACATGTTTGTCTTTGTTCGTAACGAATAAAGTTTGATTGTTTCCACCTTGGACAAATCCATGAGATACTAAAAATGTAGATAATCGCTCATACCAAGCTCTAGGATCTTGTTTCAAACCGTATAAGGCTCTCTTAAGCCTAAAGACGTAGTCAGGGTGTGATGGATCTACAAACCCTTTTGGTTGTTCTACGTGTACCACCTAAGTTAAAATTCCATTAAAAAATGTGGACTTAACATCCATTTGGAATAATTTTAATTATATGTGACAAGATATGGCAAAGAGGAGACGAATTGACTCAAGACGAGTAACAGGTGCAGAATTTTCATCAAAGTCAATTCCCTCTATCTACAAGTATCCTTGTGCTACCAGCCTAGATTTATTTCTAATGACCTCCCCATTTTTATTAGTTTTGTTTCTGAAAATCCATCGTGTGCCGATAACCTCTGAATCGTGTGCCGATAACCTCTGAATCCATCGTATGGGCTGGGAATAAGATACCACACATCGTGACTCTAAAATTGGACAAGATCTTCTCATATAGAATTGATCCAAAAAGAGTTTGAAGGGGCATCACTTACATTTTTAGGTTCCTCAAGGGAAACAAAACATGCAAATTGTGCCACATTTAGAAGTTAGGATCTTATTCTAACAAGTTCAGAAGGATTACCAACTACAATTTTAATAGGATGGTATTTAGAAACCCAAGTGGGAATAGAAGGATTCTCAGTGTCTTGTGAGGGTTCAATTGGAAAATTTGGTTCATCCTCATCTTGTGGCAATAATTGCCTAGTACTACTTCCGACACTTGTATCATCTACAATTACATGAAAGAATTCCATAATAGTTTTGGTTCGCTAATTATAAATACGAAAATCCCTATTGTTTTAGGAATAACCAAGAAATATTCCTTTCTCTCCTCGGGTGTCAAATTTTGAAAGATGTTCTCTCTCTTTACAGACATAACAAATACTCCCGAAGGTTTTTAAATGTTTTAAGTTTGGATTTTTGTGGAATCAAAGTTAATAAGGGGTTTGTTTGGAATTTTTCCTAAGGTATACACCATTAATGATATGACATGCGGTTTGAACGGAATCTACCCAAAAATATCTAGAAAGACTTTTAGCGTGTACCATAACCCTAGCCATTTCTTGTAAAGTTCCATTCTTACGTTCAGTGATGCCATTATGCTGAGGTGTTTTGGGAGCACTAAACTCATGTTTATAGACATTGGCTACGCAGTATTCAGTAACACCAAAGCCTTTTAACTCTCCACCTCTGTCACTCAGAATACAACATACTTGGGCATCCTTCTCATTAACTATTTTCAAAAGGATTTTTAAGAATTCACAGAAGGTATCTGATTTTTTTTTCATAAAAGCAACCCAAGTATATCGCGTATAGTCATCTACTATAACTAGGATATAACTATTTCCACAAAGACTAATAGTCTTTGAGGTACCCATGAGCTCCATATGGATAAGTTCTAAAAGTTTTGTGGTCAAGACATCCTTAACTTTCTTATGAGAGATTTACTCATTTTCCCTTCCTGACATGGTCCACATACCGGATTGAAAGAATTTTTTATTTTGGGTAAGCCTCTAACTATTTATTGGGAGTTTAATCTTATGAGATTGTCAAAATTTGTATGTATCATTATATTATGCCAAAGGTCATAATCCTCTAATCTGGCAACATGGTAAGAAGCAGACTAAGGAATTACTGTGTAACAGTTTTCTCGAGTTCTATTTCCTGTCAATATGCAGTTTCCTTTTTCATCAATAAGTTTGCAATCATTTTTTGAAAAGGTAACGGTATGATTGGAATCACATAATTTATATATACTTATGATTAGCTTTAAGTCCTTTAACTGAGAGAACATCATTTAGATCAGGAATCCCATTCTCACTCAATGTTCCCTTACTTATGATCTGAGATGAAAAACCATCTCCAAACATGACACTACCTCCTAAGAAGTTTGTATTGTTTTTCAATTTGGTTTCATCCCCAGTCATATGTTTGGAACATCCGGAGTCTAAATACCATCCAGTTGAAGTGTGTTGTGCCTTTAAAGAAGAAATGATAATTTACGCTTGAGTTGGGCTAATAAATCATCTTTTCTAATCCAAATGGGTCGAGTTTTAATTATTTTATAGTCTTTTGATTTAGAAAAGGTTTGTTGGGTCTTTCTAAATGGCTTTTTCTTAGTCCTGGATCCTCCTTTTTTTCTTTTATAGATAGAGTTTTCTGTGACAAGTCTAGGGAGAACATACGTATTGCTACCTTTTCTAGTGTAGTTAAAGTTAAGGTAGGTGGGTGTGTATGTTCTTTTCTGAAAACATTATTCAATAGTGTGGCCAAAAACATCGCAGTAAGAATAGTACTGATGGGTGTTGGTCTTGACTTTATCACTAAATTGTTTAAAGATGGGTTTGACTGAGTTTGGTATAGTTATCCAATTTCCATTGGCCTTAAGTTTTTTTCTTTGGTCTCTAATGGGTGGAAAAATATATTTGACATAACCATTTGAATTAAACTGTTGATTGTACTGATTATGTTTTTCTTGAGAGACATTGAGATAAGATTCCCCTTTTTGAACAGTTAGATTGTTTGATAAAAGTAACATTTTCAGGAGAAACTTCGGTCTTACTGGTGTGCACTATTTCTCCAAAACCTAGGCCTGACTTATCTTCAGAGTCAAATTCGCTTCCAACAATTGTTTCCTCATATGATTTAGCTTGGGTTTCAAAGTGCTGACATGTTTTAAACACATTTGAGACCTTTCACTTATAATCTTCTAGTTCAATAAGGTTTGCCTTATATTTTTGTTCAAACTCATGATTTTTCTTAAACAAATCTTTTATTTTTAAGGAAAATTCTTGAATCTCAGTCTCATGGGAAATACAATAGGCAGTATAATTTCAGTATTATTCCTAATGGTCTGGTTAAGTAAATTGATACGCTCAGTTAATGATTTTATCATTTTTTCAGGATGAGCATTCTTCTTATCCATTTTCGTGTATAACTCATGTAAATTAGGCAAGTCATCATCAGACTCACTAAGTGTGTCGTGTGACGTGTCCCTTAAAACATTACTTGGTTCTTTTGGACTAACGTACTCGTTCAATTTATCGGAAATATTAAAGATTTGACTCACACTTAGATTACTTTCAACACTCAAAGGAGCAGTATTAACATCAACATTAATATGCAATACAAATTCATGAGTAATAGACATGCATCATCATCATTATATATAATTTTGGCAAAGAAAGACATGGAATACTCATCATTCTGGGTTGACTCTGTTTCATCTTCATTAGAATCACTAGAGTCGTTACATGTTTTACAAACATTAGCCTTGTTATTGTTGCTAGTATTAGTTACACATTTACTAGCATAATGTCCCATTTTACCACATCTATGACATTTCACATCTTGTAGGTCTATCTTAGGTTTGTTATTGTCATAGGTCCTTTCATTGTCATGTGAGTGTTTGGCATTGTCTCTGTCATGAGGTATGCGATTTTGATTTCCTTGATAATTTGACTTACCTTGTTTAGAGGCTATAGAATTTATAAATTTCAAAATCTTTTTGAAATGCTTACTCATAAGAGCTATTTGAGTGTCAAGGTCATCCAAATCACAGTTATCCACACAGTCAGGGTTAAAGTCCAAGGAAATTATTTTAGGAACATTCACTTTAGATGAAAATACAACATTCTAACTTGTGGGTTTCTTGTTATGTCTGGTCAGTTTCTTTTTTAAGTCTAACTCCAATTCTACAGTCCTCAGCTTACTACTAAGCAATTCAAGAGTCATATTAGGGTCATCTATTTCTTCAATGGCATATCTTTTATTGTCAAATTTGGAAGGTAGTGACCTAAGAATATTTTGAACACCTTCTTTTCTACTATATGTTATACCATTTGCATAAAGTTTTGTGAAAATATCAGTTAACCTAATGTAGAAATCATCAAAGGATTCATTATCATTAATTATCAGGTTGTTATATTGCTCGACTAGCATTTGATTTTTTCCTGCCTTAACTCTTTCATCACCTTCGTGAGCAGTGACAACAGTTTTCCCATGCCTATTTAAAAGTCAAACATATGGATATTCTTTTGAATTCGTGTTAATTAATGGACATAAAAATGTCATTCTTGAATTTTTTATTATCTAGAGATGTCATTTTTTCTTCCTTAGTAAATTCACTAACAAGTTTCTTAATCCTTGTTGGATTAGTTTCAGAGATAACCTTAGTAGGATGTCCATACCCATTTTAAATCATGTCCAAGACATCATCACCAAGGGTTCCTTGAATGAAATAAACCATTCGTACTTTCCAGTATGAAAAGTTATTTCCATCAAAGAGTGGTGGACTTCTTAAATCCTTCTTCCATATTCAGAATTTTTGAAAGAAGTTTCAAAAACATTTTCTAAAGTTTCAGTATCACAAAAGATGGTCTTGCTCTGATACCACTAGAAAAAAATTTATTTACTAGATTAATAACAAAATGTTATAATTTGAGTAAACTACGAATAAATTTTTTGGACAAAACTCTTTCCGAATAAAAATATAAGATGTGTTCAAAATTGTTTTCTGAATATGTTGTTTAGATATGGTAGTTAATTACCTAAGGTCTTAGAAACTAAAAACCATCTACTAAGTCCAATATACAGTACCAATCACAATAGAAATTAAGAACATTCAAAGTAAAGAAAAAATGGATTTTAACGTGGTAAAAAACTTAATCAAGGGAAACATCCATGATGCCCTCTACGGCAGAAACAAAAAAAATCCACTAAAATAAAGAATCAAGTTACAACACTTAAGCGATAACACAAAGATCCTAAATCTAAGTTCAGAGTTATAACTATATGAGTTACTACACTCCAAAGGTTTTCTGACTAATATTGATCTTTTCTGGTTGCTTCTTTATCTTTTCCTTGATCTCCTTTTCTTTGAATTCTGATTCCAGCAACTCTAGAAAATTCCAAGTCTCTCAAATAGAACCACTGTGACTAAGCGCGGTTAATGAGTTAAATTGATTTTAAAAATATTTAAAGTGTTTAAAAACCACATATGCACATAAGAATAAAACATATACAGTGTAAGTGTCCTATAGTGGTTAATGTTAGAATTTACTTCCCTTTGGGTTGATCTTAAGGATGTCTTGGATTGGATTTCTTTATTTTTTTTCTTGAATCTTTGATAGATAGAGCCGCTCATAAAAACTAACCTACTTTGTCTCAATATTCAAACTAGTTGGAACTCCTATATCTATAGACTCAAGTAAGTCAATATAGTGCGTTCTCAGAATTCACAATTTGGAATTTGGGCGAGGAAGCTCATTAGAAAGGGTTCCTCGTCCCAAATAACTTAGAAAACATAAAAAATAAAGTTTGCTGAGGAAGACCACTACAAGGACCTCCTCGTCCCTAGAAATTATAATTCCCTATAGAATAGAACTAGTGAGGAGGTTCACTTAGAGTGACCTCTTCCACAAAATTTATTGCTCACATGAATAGCCAAGTACTAACATGTTATTTTCTATTACATGTAGCCTAGTTGAGAAGGTAGGGCTGAACTAGGCAAGATGCGATCTCCTAAGAGTTTTGTCTTGGTGGCTGAGGAATAGGGATTGTTGAGCAAGCTCAACCACTTAACACTTTAAGATTGATAGAATACTAGAAAATAGACTCTAGTAGTCACCCAGTACGCACACAGTCCACACTTGACCACAATTGTTGTGAGGAACCAAGGGTTGCTTACAAGAAATGAACGGTTTGAAAAATGATTTTAGATGAGATGGTCCTTGTGACCTCTACTTAAGTTTACAAATATTTTAGGGGAGGTGTTTCTCGAGACCTCCCTCCTCAAGATTACAAATATTTTAGAGGAGGTGGTCTTTGAGACCTCCCTCATCATGTTTAAAAATATTTTGAGGAGGTGGTCCTAGAGGCCCCTCCTCAAGTTTACAAAGTTTGTACAAGTTACCATTTTGAGATTATATTCGCCAAATAAGATATTTTGTCCTCAAGCGCAGACACATTTGCTTTTTGACTTTGGTTTGCACCAGGTGGAACCTATCAAAGGACATAGATGGCTGCACACAGGTAGGGACAAAAGGTACATTGCAGACCTTTTACCTAACCAACCCCCTCAGTTTTGGTGACCAAAAAGTGCCAACTCAGCCCTAGTGCCCAAGTATAAATAGGACCCCTAGTCAAGGTCAAGTAAGAATCATAAATCAAGTCATACTGTTACTCTATTAGACCACTAAGAATTATCTCCCTACTCTTTATCTCTAAGTGTTAAATGCTTTTCACTCTACGCTAACATCCATCACTCTCAGGAGTTTCTCTTGGGAAAAGTTACTATTATTGTGGTGAAGGTCATCTCCTTGCAGGGAGTGGGATATAGTTTGAGTTCCATTATTACCAGATAAAGAAGGTTTTACCAGAGGATATTCTAAAATTTCCTAAGAACCTTGAAGGCAACATCCATTGGAGTGGGTCATGTCTCACCCTTTCCAGTTCTTTATAGACCCCAGTACCACTACCCTCTTACAATAGGCCCTTAACATTTTCATATAAATTAGTGGATAATTGGTGGTTTATTAAATATAACTAGGTCGAAACAATTGAGGTAATAGTTTTTCTGTGTGCATTATGAATACTAACACTTGGATTCTAACTTTTAGGAACAATTGGACGATATCTTTAATGGAAGATGGTGCATTTCCGAGGATAGGGCAAAAATGCCAATAAAGAAGCATCAATAATCAGGCATCATATAGAGCTTTCGCTCTGCAACTTGGCACAACATGGTAATTGGAATTCTATACATAGGAACTGATACTTTTAGGGGAAATGGAGTTGTTTTCCAATTTTTTCATAGAAGAAATGGGATTTCATCTTCAAAATTGGTATGTAAAACTCAAAATTGGAACTTTGTTTTTGTTATTATTTTCCCCCCTTATTTTTCGAATTCATATTAGGTCTAGAAACACTAATTGAACGTTATATCTTATTATACAGATTTCTTAAACTATAATTTCATATTTATGAATTTTCACTATTTGTGTTTAACGTTATATCTTATTATAAAGATTTCTACTATTCATAAGTTGATGCTTGCATCGTGTGAACAATGTGCAAATGCATGCGAGTTTCTAATTTAAATTATCAAAACATAGGTATTCATCTTTTTCTTAGCTTGAAGTATTGTTTCAAAAAAATAAAAGGCAGTTTCAGAGGAGTTTTATTTTACATAATGATTATAGGCTAATGCCATAGATTAGAAGACTCATTCGCTTAATAAACACTCCCCATGTCCCAAATTCAGAGTTTGGGGATGTTGCTAATTCAGAGTACTGCTTTGAAAACTATAACATAAAATAGCGTGACATTTCAGCATTACTCGTTGCATAAAATCCCAACATCAGGTTATGTTCATTTGATTCATTCATAAAGTTGAGCGGATAAACTTGGGGGGGGGGGGGGGGGGGGAATTTTACCTAAAATTCTTGACTTTTTTATAGAGGAACTTAATTTTATATTTAGGGAGTAGTCTATATGACTCTTTAATTAAAACATCTATATGCGGTTTAATTGTTAAAAAATTATGTAGTTCATAATATATTAGTTTCTATGACAAATTTTCTTTCATGTAATGAACAAACAAAGGTTCTTATGAGTTTTCAAATTGGGATGATTGTTCTGGAGCTGAGAGGGAGAAATAAGAAATAGACTATGCAATTGCAGTTTCTCTATCTGAAAATTCTAAGAGACAAATTCATAAATTTTTCAATGAACTTTAAGATAATATACTTACTCTTCATCTTTGTTTTCCAATTTTCGTCCTCTTTCTCCCCGCCCATTCCCTATATTGTCATTTAAAATATCTGTCAATCTCCAATCCATGCGCTAGATAAAAGTTTAGCCATGATAAGAGTTATACCATCTCATTCGGGTATTTTACCTATACCAATAAGGTGGGATGATGTAATCACCCAAATCATGAGATAAGAGGGTCACTTAGAATAAGTTATTTCAATTTAAATCCCATTGGATGTGAAACCAAGCACGAGAAAGGATAAATTATCCCATCTAACTCTTAATCTCATGCTTTGAACATGGCCTAAGATTTTTGGATTTCCTTGGAGTTGAATAATTTTTGTTTGGATTTATTCAGGACATAGATTGATGCAGGAGCATAGGGACATGAGCATCCTTTTTAACATTATTTTATTTTTGTTCCTTTTTTTTAACCTTTTGCATGTTTTGTATAAATAGGTCAAGGTCCTTCTTTTGTAACACTTTTACCATTTTTAGAATGAGAGATTAGAGAGAGAGAGAAGTCCTTTTCCATTTTTAAGTTGTTGTTGTGTAGATAACTCATTCTTTTTACACTTTTGCATCCTAGATTAAATCAAATTGGTATCAGAGCCTCGTTTGCTCTAGGATTAAAAAGATCTTCATCGAAGATTGGGACTCGAATTGGATTCCTCGGTATGAATAAAGAAATATTTCCAACCTTATTCATGATACCCTAACCCTAGAAATCAAGAATTCAAGAAACCCTAATCTTTCCCTACCTAAACTCAATATTACACGTCCCTAACCCTACCTGAATACCAATCGCCCCACCCAAACCCCCATTTTGCACTTCCCAAACCAAATTCCTGCCCCATATCACAAAATAGTGGGTTGGTTAGCCCTAACTGGTTGCAGCCAAAGCTCATTCTATCCAGAACCCCAACTAAGGACAATTTCATCACACAACAAGATCGACCAAACCCAGTAAACCCCCCAAACCCTTCAACCGAACCAAATCAGCCTTTTGTCCAAGCCAACAAGTTTGGACACCCCTCAAACCTTCCTGAATCATCCCCAATTTAATACGTTCATTTAACACCCTGCCCTCCTGGAGAGATCGAGCGGTGTGCCACTGTTGATAAAACTAACTAAATCCACAATATAAACAAGGTATAGAGAATCTAAAAATCCCACAATATAAGAGAAACCACTAATCTCAATTCTTCAAATTAATACAACAAAATTCTCTCAAAATAAACATAACTAAAGTAAATCTCCAATTCTCTATACATCAAAATAAATAAATACAAGTCTTCTCATCTTGTATTAAAAATTCTTCCCAAATAATCCACTCTAAAAATCATCCCAATTGGTCCATAGCGTCCCAATCCACGCTAACCTGCCAACTAAAGAAAATATGGGGAAGTACACAATACGACATGAAAGATGCTCAACAAATATATGTTAGCGATGAATAAAGCGTAACAACATGAGTACGAAATATTCAAATCAAATGTGAATCTCAATAGCATCTATCAATAAATTTCTGAACAACACATCAATGGGTCACTAGGCCTCACCCCATCCGCATATGCTTTATCAAGTCATAGCCTCGAGAAGTACGAATTTTGATGGGTGCCCAACCTCCGTGCCATATTAAAATCTCATGAAAACATGCTCAACAACACATTGAATAATACCATATGAATAAAAATAATTCCAGCAATTATTTTTTTCAGATTTCCAAGAATTTATCAATTCAAATATGAGTTCAATTAAACATGAACTCATCGGAATAAACTCTCGAGAGATTTAAAGGAGCATATTGTCTAAAAAACCCATACCTAAAACCACGATGAGAAACCAACAATAAAGCTACCCAGAAATCACCATCACATCTTCAAGATCACTCTCTAAGATAATCAAAACACCTCCAAGAACAAAGACCAAAACAGCCCCAAGAACACCTCAAACCCTAAGGCTAAAAGCATAAATTAAAGAGTACTGTTTGTGTATAAAAGAGAGGAAAAGAAAATATGTTTTTTGGGTATTTTTGTGCCACAAGACTGTTCCAAAATAATTCCCACGATCCATTTTTATAAGGTGAAAAGAATAGAAGTTGAAACAAACTAAACCTACTTGAAAATACTCGCTGTTCACGAAACCTGAAGGGATCGATCGATCAACTCCCCGGGCGGACGGGGTGTTACATTTCATCCCAGAAATGCTAAACCAAACATCGAGGAAGCAATTGATTAGTACAACCCAATATACAAGGGATTTCCTTCCTTAGGGATCCTTCCCATCCCACCCCATGTTTCACTAGCATATTCTCAATCAATTTGTTGATGGAGGGACTCGTTTTTCCATGAACAAGAAAGACGTGCAAGAGTTTCTACCACTTGTGTGCACACCGTGATGATAACAAATCCCGTAGATCCTCAAGCCTCTTCGTCGAATGATGATACTTGGATCCAATCGAGTATTTTTTTTACTTGTTGCACCACAAAGGGGAGTCTATGCATGGTGATTATCGATGGAGGAACTGGTGATAATTATTTTGAGCAAGAGATGGGTAACAAGCTAAACCTTCCCACATAATTATTGCCTAACTCAAATCTTATTAGGTGGTTGGGAAATGAAGACACCTTAGCTCCTATCCGATAGTGTTGAGTGACTTTTTTCGTCGGAGGGATGAGGTTATATGTATTGTGGTGGATATGCGGGTGTGTCACCTTCTTTAGGGTACTTCATGGAAATTTGATCATCATATCATGAACGATGGCCGATCCAATACCTATTCATTTAAGAATGAGGGAAGATCCTTTCTTTTTTGCCCTATACAACCCTTCCCGATGTCTCGACCTTTTTCCCTGATAGTTTCACATGAGGAGTTAGACAGAGATATTGTAGAGATAAGGTTGTGTTATGCTCTCATTAGTAATATCACCACCCAGGAGGCAATTATCCCATCATGTGTTCAAAGTTTGTTTGATTCTTTTGTCGATGTGTGCACACCCCAGATGATATTCCTCGTCTTAGGGATATATAACATGCCATTGATTTTATCACCGGGGTGTGTCTCCCCAACCTTCTTCACTACCGCATGTCACCCACGGAGCATGCAAAGTTGCAGAGATAGGTCAGAGATCGCTGTAACAAGGTCTATATTTGGGAGAGTATGTCTCCTTATGCGTACCCTCCTTGTTAGCGCTAAAGAAGGATGGAAGTTGACATATGTGTGCTGATAGCTGAGCTTTTAACAAGATCACCATGAAGTATAAATTTCCTATTCTTAAATTAGAGGATATGCTAGATCCACTTCGCAGTGCAAAGGTTTTTTCTAAACTAGACCTGAAGAGTGGCTACCACCAAATTCGCATAAAGTCGGGGGATGAGTGAAAAAATACATTCAATACGAAGAATGGTCTATAGAGTGGATAGTTAAGCCTCTTGGCATCTTCAATACCCCATATACCTTTATGAGAGTGATGACACGGATATTAGGCCCTTTCATGGTAAATTTTATGGTTATTTATTTTGATGACATCCTGATTTATAGTCAATCGGAGGAGGAGAACCTAGACCATGAGGCTCAGTTATTAGAGGACCTACGAGCCGATCGTTTCTTCCTTACATTGAATAAATGTGCTTTTATGGTACCATTGATGGACTTTTGGGATATGTGGTCTCAGACGATGGCATCAGGGTCGATGATGGCAAAGTTTAAGTGGTAGTGGATTGGTCCCCACCCTCTTCGGTGTCTCAGGTCTGAATCTCTCTCTGGCTTAACTAACATTAATAGGCGCTTTATAGCTATATTCAGCACTACCATGGCTCCTATTATAGATTTTACGAGCAATTCCTCGAGTGTCGAGTTTAGTTTGACACTAGAGGCGGATGCTTCTTTCAAACGCATTAAGGAGATGATGATAACAACCCCTATCCTAGACAAACTCGATTTTGAGTAGTCATTTGAGTTTTCTTATGATGCTTGTACGACAAGAGTGGGTGATGTTTTAAGCTAGAATGGGAGGTCGATTGCCTTCTTCGGTCAGAAGTTCATGGGTGCCACTCTTCATTATTCGACTTATGACCTCAAGTTATATGCGGTGGTTAAAGCCGTGAAGTTTTGGTCGCCCTATATCCTCCATAGGGAGTTTGTCATCAAATCAAATTGTGAGGCCCTTCGTTTCTTACATAGTCAGCGATGTGTTAGTGACAGACACGTCAAGTGGATTGCTTACCTCCAGTGCTACCCTTTTTACTTCCAATACAAATCGAGAAAGGGGAATCTATGACACCACTCTTAAAATAATAATGTGTGGCCATCCCTATACTACATTAAATCAGGAATCTCAGATGGCTCATTCTCAGCATCAACAGACTACACTAAAATTGATAAGGCTAACTACCCAAAACTATAAAAGCGGATGCTAAAAATTAAATAAAACATGCAATGGAATTTAAACCAACAATGGAATGACTATTAACATGAATAAAGAATATACATGCTCGACATAAAGAAAGAACATACTCTCCATACATCATAAGTACATACAAAAATATACCCGAATAAGCTGTCGGGTCACAGACAGTACAACATCCATAAAGAAGAACTATAAACAGCAAAAAAAGAACTCTTGGGTATAAACCCGATACAAGAAATGAATCCTATATAGATTTTCAAAGGAATAGAATTCGACTGCCATCTAAATCCCACCACAGTCCGCAACTGCTACGGCTCCCAAGACTCTGGATAGAAAAGCATCTGGTATCCATGGGGTAGGACACCTATAGTAAAATATACATACATATATATAGTAAAGGTGAAATAAAAACGGGTCAGAGCCCGAGGTGTAAAAATGTTTAGCAAGTGTGTTAACCATGCATAATAAATATAAATGCACTATTTTATAATTAAAGTGGAGTCGCACTCTCTTGAAACCCCCAAACTCACCTCTCATCTACAACGCGCACCTAATCGAGTCCTGGAACCTTAATTAAGTTACCCCACCCACTTAAGGACAACTTACCTTACCATACGCATGGCCTATACCCACATGGCCTCCCATCCTAATATAACCCAATAATCCTTTCCATTCTAATCACACCTAAATACATAATCACATATATGCTTTACTAGTATCTCATGATTTCATTTATTAACTTAAACAAATTATAAGTCTTAGTATGTTACACATTAACATAGGTTTCAAAATAAGGGTTTTATTCTCTAAACAACATACATTCAAGTACTAAAAGCATAACTTCTCTCCACTCCCAGCATTGCACTATGTTTCGTGCGTGGGATATCTCGCAAAGAGAAATCCAAACAAAGAACTCCCCGATACACTACTCCTTGACAATGTTGATCATAGGGATCCATTACGTCCACACAAATCCTACTACTGCAACTACCTAATTATAGAGTACTATCTAAAAACATAATTAGAATCTTTATTAAATCCTTGGGTTGATATAACCACAATTGTCTCTAAGTATGATCCTTCGACCCCAGTGAACTAGTACACCAAAATCACCCAAGATGTACATCATAGAATCTTCATATCCTCTTCACCTATTGGATATATATATATATATATATATATATATATATATATAATAAAGTAGGAAATTTATGTATGTCATAAGAGACATCTTATGATGTCATAGCTTAAATTAATTATGTACAACCTATTTTACCCTTTAAAATTTGAATTCCCCATTTTGTTCACACTCAAATTTATTTCCCCCTCTTTATCAAAATTCAAAATCAAGGTTAAAAGAGTATTATACCCATTTTAGTCTCAGTTTTCAATCCCCTGCGCTCACTACATCTCTCTCTCCCCTCTCAAATTCAAGGGTAAAAAATTACGCCCTCTGTTTCTCTCCTACCCCATCCCACTCACTTCCATTTCTTCCTTTCGGTTGTCAACACAAGAAGCACACCATCTTTCACTTATGCCCAATCTTTCATTACTGCCTAATCTCTCAATAAATGTTCCTGCAATCGATTGCCCCTACTGATCCGACTGTGAGAAGTATGAGGTCAGAATGCTCGAGCTTGAAGTTCTCATATCGCAAGTGATCTTCGCTTCCATTTCTCTTCTATGCGTGTCTCATAGAGTACGGCGTGAAGAAGATACTATTTATTTATGACAGTGGTGATATGCCCCAAATTCGACAATAATATATCCAGTTTGTGTCTCATATCGTTTGGGGTATACGTTTCTAATCTTTTTAGGGTTTTTTGGAAACCCAGACTTATTGATTTATTGTTGCAGATTTGATAAAACATATTTGTTCTCATCTTTTGGGGGTATTTCTTTGGTTTTTTATTGGGTACTACACAATACATTATTAATCTTTTTGGGATTTTTTGAAAATACATTTTTATTCGTATATTCATATCTTACGTCAATTTGTATATATCCACGTGTTTAAATAAAAGCAGGGAAGGTGTTTGATGAAATAACCCATATATATTTTCCATTTTTTCTTCAACTTTTATATTGGCAATTTTCAAAGGATAGTGTACATGAAACCATTTTTTGTTTGTATTTGTATTCACTGTCAGTTCTTTTATTTTGTTTCAAATGCTAAGCTAATAAGTTCATGGTTTAGTGTTTGTACGTGCACTGGTTAACTAAACTTTATTGTAAGTAGTTTAATATTTATTTAATTATGTCCATTATAAATCACTAACCTAATCTTGATTAACTTCATTCCTGAAATCACATCCATGAAATCTATTGGTTAATGTAACATGTTATATCAAGTCAGATGGAATTGTTGTTATGTATTGTAGTCTTTCATTGGTAAGATCCGAATGAAATAAGGTCTGAATTCAAAATTGCATTTGTGTTTCACACACATTTTATTACATGTTGTCGTTTGGTGTTACATTCACCAATGAAAATTTTATATTGCAGATTAATTATGTTCAGGTGCCAAAAAGAGGTATGGATGAGTCTTAGCATTATTCCTCTTATTTAGTTTCATGTTTCTTCTTATTGCCTTATTACTGGTTGCTGACAGTTTTTTTACTGTCAAATATATATTGCTGACTGTGTTCTAATCGAAAATCTATAATTTTGCTACTCTTGAAAAAGAAACGATTTCCCCAGTTTGTTTTTCTTAAGCTGTTTAAGTTTACTTCTGTATCAAATTATAAAGAATAGTTTCTTATCAAAGAAAAGAAGAAGAAATTGTGATGAATAGTTACATATGTTGATCTTTTTTTAATTATGGTTAAAAGTATGAGTTGACATTAAAGTGATATGCTTGATATGTCTGTGTGTTACTTTTTGTGCAGTTGAATTACTAGCTTGAAAAACGTGTTAGATGGCAAGTTTAGGAAGCCGTCCACCAACACTTGAGTTTTTTTAGGGTCTGTCCTTTTCCTAGACAAACCCCCAACTGAACAAAGAGGATCTCTCATTTTCCTGTAAGAACTGAAAATTTACAAATATTTGAGTGGAAAATATTCATTACAACTTCCACTGTTTACACATTGAATTTATTATTTACCTGACTCTGATGGGTAGATTACATAATAATACAAGTGGATTGTTTATTCATTCGATTGTGTTGGTCGTCAATTTGAGAATGATACCCTTTTATGGGTGATTTACCTTACCATGACCTCTATTAATTGGTTTGTACTTTATCAAATTTTTTATCATGTTTCCATTGTTTCCAGATTCAACTGAATATATGGATGACCCAATATGCACTTCCTTGAATCCAAGTAAAGGCAATGACTGAGAGGTTCTAAATGAGTTTTTATATCCACTTTTTAACTTTTGTTTCTGATATTCATCAAATTCCCTCCTTTTAGTGTGAAAAGCAACTACTGATGTGTTTATGTTGCAACAACTGCTAATGTGATCACCCTCATTCTGGTTGGTATTTTTGTTTAATCCAAGAAGTTCAAAAGGGGATAATATAGTAGAATTTTTCACAATAGTATTGCACACCGTTTCCTAATTTCCCACCATCTCTCCCTTTATTTGTACGTCCCCTCCCTGTGCAGTTTTTAATTCTTACATCTTGGATTTCATACCAGAAGAAATTAAGACATTTGATCCGGGTCTGATGAGTAGGTTTTATGCCACTTATTAGACATGCATTAGACTATAATCTGTATTGCTAATGTGTTCCTTATTAGACACTACGTTGTGCTTCTTTATTTGGTTTCATATTCACATTGATAGTTTAAGATTGACTCTACAATGGGTTGGCGTTCAGCCTGGATAGGATGATCAGTTGTCCAGCTTTTGGGAGTGGGGTGGCAAAGCTGTCCGTTGGCAGCAAAAGCAGGCCGGGGCCATGGTGGCCCAATTTACAGACATTATATTTTAAGAGTCCTGACCTTTTCAATTTTTTCAACCGCTCCATTAAAATTGATTTAGAATTTGTCACGGCCTCCACCAAGTTGTTTGATCACATGCTTGATTCCCCCCCCCCCCCCCCCCGAGTTGAGTGACATATATTGTGTGCAGCAAAAAGGATCATTCAGACACTGGTTTTCATTATTTATAGCCAAAATTTCATTTTTTTCTTATTGGATTGTGTTTAGAGGTTGTTTACTATGACCCTATTTGATTTTTTTCCATTTTGGTTTGATTTTTTCAGGTTTGATCAGTAATTATCTAAGCCTGTCTCAGATGTTTCAGTATGGAGTAGTGTTTAGTTACTGAATTTGTCATAGAAATTGCATGACTTTGAGGTTTGAAAATTATGTTTCGGTAAGGAATAGTGTTCAGTTACTTAATTAATGTTCGTTTTACATGAATATAATATATTACTGTTCACACTTAGTTTTGTTTTAGTTAATATTGTCTTTTTCATATTTTTGAGGTTCGGAGGGTTGGAAATTTGACTGATATGTCTATAGTGGTAATTGAGGGAACTGTGCTTCTCTACCTAGGAGTCTAAATGCATTGTCCTCATGCTGGATCTAATTCTAATTATGCCTTCTCAACTGTTGAACTCTTATAAGGTACACTGGCATATGGTATACATCTCTATGGTGGATTGGTTGGAACTCACCTACTGACATCTACAGGGCATGACTCCTTATAAGGCGATTTCTTAGACCAAGTGGGAGATTGAAATTTCCATGCTCCAAAAATCTCAAGTGTAATTTTCATCAGGTATGTTACTATTATGTTGGTACATATCTATCATTAATTATCTTTATGAAATTTAGAAGATATATTTTTTTTTGTTTGACTCAAAAGATTAAAAATAGTTATTTTTATTGATTACTTTTTACGTTTAAATGGCATGTTTGGTGTTTTGATCGTAGCTTTGTTTTAACAACTTCTAATGTTTCTTAAAAATATGACAAATCGACTTTATTTTGTCTCCTCTTCAATAAAAGAATTAAATACAAGTACAACACATAGTTCAGCTACATGTGTTGTCCCCCCTTTCCCATTTTTGTTTTTTTTTTGTTAGTTTTGTGATTAGACATGTTGAATTGTTTCACTTCATCAAAAGATTCTGATGATATTTAGATGAGATTAATATTATGTTTGTTTATATGATCACAAGATTGATGTAGGAAGAGTTGCGGGGATGGGCAATCCACTTTTGGGTATATGACGAGTTAAAACGCATTCAATGAGAGAGATCATAATAAGGCGAGGCCTCATACAACTTTAAGTGATGATCTGGTGAGACTGAAACTCATCTTCTTGGAACCAACCATTTGGATTGTCGTGTCTTGGCATATTACATTTACCCCTTCGAATTGGCTGACGCAGTTTCTTCTTCTTTTATAGTTTACTCTGAATATAGTGTTCATTTTAAATTGCTTAAAATAGAACATAAATGTTGAACATGTGAATTGTTATCCTAAAAAATCTCATATGGAACTATATACGCCATCAATTTGTTAATTTGTTAATGATAAATAACATTTGCATATGGACTATAAGGATTGTTGTAGTTGGAGTATTTTTTATTTCTCATACAGGGTGGATAATCTTATAAACAAAGGAGATTATAGCCATTTTTTTTTTAAATTACACTTTATTTTGTTGGGGAATGAAATTTTTGCCGTTTTACAAGCTATTATTTGGAATTACAAACTATTCGTTTTGTTGTTTGGTCTATTTCTTATTTCTTATACATGGATGATAATCCTTTAAACAAAGGAAATTCTACCCAAATTTGTTAAATTGTTTACGATTATTTATTTTATATAAAAACATATCTTCGTGCCTTAAGTCAAAGGGCAATACACTTAATTACAGGATCCTGAATAGGTGGATGTCGGCTTGCTTACCCCCATATATAAAGAGGGTTCTCCTATGTTTCGAACTCGAGAGCAAATGTAGCTTTGACAATGACACTTTCTATCGCACCAATGCGTGACTTTTTGCTTTTCAAAATTATCAGCGTGCCTTCAGGCACGGGCATACCCTAGTGTATATATATAAGCAATCATTCATTCCTATAACCACGTATACATAACACACATAATGTACACTTTGCAATACACATAACATAAACGGTTATAGGATACCAAAATACCGCACCATGCTATCATCTTCCAGGAATTACTCATTTTCTCCTAGGGTCACCACCTATCGGACTATTATTACACCGCCATGGCGACAAAATCAATCATAACTTATGGGAAGCGGTCATAGTTCCTAATCAGCAATTGAGAATGACTCATATCCAAGACTTTTCACCCCCGAAAATATAAAATCACACAAATAATAATGGACGACTATGACCTGGGGAATATCCACACCCTGCTCCTCAAGCTAGGGGCTCACCCTCATCGCTCAACTTCCTATGATAGCATGTGTCGGGTATGCTTCACACCATAAGTATATATATCATTCACACACTATATATATACATCTATATGATCACTTCATATATACAAATCATCGCGCACGGCATAGGTATTCACACCATATGTACATACATATATACATATCTACACATATATATATCCACATATACACATATATACACACTATCTCTCGTCCATATGTATGAGATTCATAAACTCGACTATACGTGTACATAGTCCTCATTATACTAGCCGTCACTCCAAGCATATTAACATAATTAGTTATATAAATACAATCCCTCACTTGAAGCATATTCATCCATTAGTCTTCCAATACGTATAATAATGAGGTTACTAACTCCCAAGTTTAACATATATAACAATCACTATACATTCCATCTATATCCGAATACACTTCGATATATCTAATAATAACCCCGACTATAGGTGTGCACATAACTAATACTCTACAAACCTCAGGCTCCATCCTAAATTCATTCCATGATCCCATCCATTATTGGATTCCCCATTGTTAAACACACACAGATATATAACAACTATCCACACTAGATTTACAACACACCCTATTCTAGTTGCTAGTATGATCCAATCACTCTCAATTCCGCCTATGGTTCAATTGCTCCTATGAACCCTTAACATTACCATGTTTACTATTTATTCCTTGAGTTTATCATCACCAAGGATACGCGACCTCTAACTCTCATTGGTCCACAAATCATATCTTCAATAGAATCCTATCTCTATAGGGATTCGACACAAAATTCGGCATCTAAATCTCACGTTATACCATCACAACTTCCTCGAAAAATCCTCAACCTCACATCATGTATTGACTTACTTCAAATCTCCCAACAGGGCTCTCATTTTTAAGGAAAGTCCCCCACTATACCAATGCAACAAACTCCAATACATACGTGTATACGCTCCCAAAGTAGTTAGATAAGTCCCCACTATAAATTGATATGAGAAACCCCTTAAAAATCTTCAAAACATATCTCTTGCATCATATAGGAAGGTCCCTTAGAATAAAATCCAAAAGAAATGGGGGTAAAAGAAAATCTCATTCTTGGGCTAAAAACAAAGGACCGGTCGACCGGTCCCCGACCCCCGGTCGACCACGGTTCTAAAAATTTTCCCTATGAAGAATTTAGTAGGCTTTTCCCTTGAGGCGCGATCGACCGGTCCTCTAGCCGCGGTCGATCGGCCATACCAGATATCTTGGCCATTTTCCATTTTTGAACAAAACCAAACTCTCCAAACACCCAAAATATTATCATATAACCCTCAATCTTTAACTCAATCATATTCCTCACATCAAAACCCAACCTACATTTCATCTTATCAACTTAAATTCCATCAATCCCATATATAAACATCAAACCCAAGTTTTAGTCCAAAAAATCTAGGTTTTACCATATAACCCAAAATCCAATTCTTTTATTCACAAATTATGAAATGAAATACACAAATGAAATATTTAGCAAGATTAAACACTTGCCTCAGAATTGTAAAGGTTGAATCATCCCCAAAATCACGCACGGGCCTTAAATCTCCAAGCTTTCTCCTCTCTCTCTCTCTCTCTCTCTCTCTCTCTCTCTCACTTCCTTTCTTGTTCTTTCTCTCCTTCTTTCTCTCTTTAGGGTTTTATCTCTTTCTCACAAATGAGATTGGCTAATCCACAAGCCTCTTAAACCCTTAAAACATCAGTCCCACTTTTAAATGATAATACACACTTTAAATGACTTGTTTACTCCAATTCGAGACAAACTAACTTAAAAATATTCCGGGACCGAAATAAAACCCAAGGACAGCCATTTCAACTATCTCGACCTATATGGAATCAATGGCGCACTCAGAATCATCATCAGGAATACTTTATAACGTCCTTAATTTTTGGACCTCACTTTCCAAATTTTAAAATTCCCCCAATTTAAATAAATTTTATTTCTCCTAAAAATCTAAGTTCTCAGTCCCAAAGTCACGGGATATTACACACTCCCCCCTTATAAAAATTTCGTCCTCAAAATTTGAGTTAAGCCTAGGACTACAAACCTCATCTAGTTCTTATATCTAGCCTCAAGATTACTATACCTATCTCTCCCACTTCTCACGGCGAATAATCTAAACTTTAAAATCAAACCAGCTACCCAGGGAGCCCATACAGACTGTACCTGATCTCAACTCGTAAAAACATAGCCCGACCCCATTAGCCTCAAATCATAATATAACTCTCAACAACTTAATCTATAATAATGTACTAAGTGTATAAAAAGTTTGAAATTTTCAATGGTTGAACTCTTCTCAATTCCTGAAATATGCTACCTTTATACGAGGGAGGTCTCGCAAATGAAATCCAAACAAGGAACCTTACCAATACACTACTGTGTAGCTATGTTGGGGATTGAGATCAGTTGAACCAGGATTAGGGTTTTATAAAAGGTTTTCAAATCATAGATATTGCCTGAAGGCCTATATAACAATATAATATAAAATAATTGCATGTCTTTCGACACACCAATCAAACACCTCATGTTCTCGACACAAGGTCCCAATAAATACAATACTCTCACCAATACCTAGTTCTCATAACTAGTACAACAATGAGCTAAATTCCCTGCTCAATAATGAATCTACTAAACTCTGAACCTCCTCACTATACAAATCCTTTACATCACATCAAAACATTGCTTCAAGATAAATCCTTCCCACGTTGGAATACCACAATTAACTTTCCTAACCCATCCATAAAATAATAACCTTATAACCACCACTCAACAGACCTTAACAATCCGCAATTCTAGAAATCAATAGCACAACTCTCTACTATCTCATTGCGAAATGATCTATTATCCCAAAAGATGCAATACAAAGGCCACACTTACTCACTCCTTTCTCGAAGGAAATTCTGTAAACATTATAGTTATCGAGGTTAATTCCTCATCATACCGTACATGCGACGCTCCTAATACCACATAAAGAATGACCTAAACCCAAAGAAAGGTATTCTACCTTATTCTTCCATAATTCAATTGTTCCACTTCATCCCTAGGTCCCTCTACTCCTACCAGGACAAGCCCTTCTTCCTAAGGCCTAATTCCTCCTCAAAGAAACATCCTCCCAAAAATCCTTCCTAACCATTCCTGAAGGACAAGGCGCTATTGCGACCCCCTACAACTCCTTCAGTCTTACTCAATGGACCCAGAACTCCAAATTTCTTACTCCCTCTTCCAAGAAGGCGATACTCCCGACATTGGGACAACCCAGCACACCTCACATCAGTAAAAATCCATAACATCAGTTTTCCTAACAAACACTGGGGAATTCATCAATCTAAACCTCGCAAGGGGTTCACTATTCGCTTCTCCTCATTACTTGCCTTATCGATCACGAAGCTCTCCATTCAAGTTAATTATTCTTCTCACTCGATCAATGTCAAATCACCTGGAACCACCGCTAGAATTCTCCTTCTTATATCCGCCTGAGTCGCGAAAAGAAAATACCTCTAGTCAAAGCATACCTAAAATCTGTTATGGGTATTGCATCTCCCATTCTGCCCCTTCCTGGATGATTTATTATTGACTATGTCTGAGATGAGAGCAACTGCTATAGAACGTCGTTCAAGGGAGTACACCTCGCATAAGGAAATAGACGTAGTGAACACAATAATCTTAATAGTAGGGTTGTACATCGAGAACGCTTGCGTAGGAATGCAGAAAACCCACACAAATCCTAATGACACTAGAACCTGATGCTCTGATACAATCTGTGACACCCCGCTTAAAATAATAACGGGTGGCCATCCCTATACTACATTAAATCATGAATCTCACCTAGCTCATTCTCAGCATCAACAGACTACACTAAAATAGATAAGGCTAACTACCTGAAACTATAAAAGCGAATGCCAAAAATTAAATAAAACATGCAATGGAATGTAAACAAACAATGAGAATGACTATTACCATGAATTAAGAATATACATGCTCGACATGAAGAAACAACACACTCTCCATACATCATAAGTACATACAAAAATATACCTGAATAACTTGTCAGGTCACAGACAATACAACATCCATAAAGAATAACTATAAACAGCAAAAAATAACTCTTGGGTATAAACCCAATACACAACATGAATCCTATCTAAATTTTCAAAGGAATAGAATTCGACTACCATCTAAATCCCGCCATAGTCCGCAACTGCTACGGCTCCCAAGACTCTGGATAGAAAAGCATCCGGTATCCATGCGGTAGGATACATGTAGTAAAATATACATACATATATATAGCAAAGGAGAAATACAAACGGGTCAGACCCCGAGGTGTAAAATTTTTTAGCAAGTGTGTTAACCGTGCATAATAAATATAAATGCACTATTTCATAATTAAAGTGGAGTCGCACTCTCATGAAACCCCCAAACTCACCTCGCATCAACAACGTGCACCTAATCGTGTCTTGGAACCTTAATTAAGTAACCCCACCCACTTAAGGACAACTTACCTTACCATATGCACGGCCTATACCCGCATAACCTGTCATCCTAATATAACCTAAGAATCCTTTCCATTCTAATCACATCTAAATATATATTCACATATATGCCTTACTAGGCTCTCGTGATTTCATTTATTAACTTAAACCAATTATAAGTCTTAGTACATTACACATTAACATAGGTTTCAAAATAAGAGTTTTATTCTCTAAACAACATACATTCAAGTACTAAAAGCATAACATCTCTCCACTCCCAACATTGCACTATGTTTCATGCATGGGGCGTCTCGCAAAGCGAAATCCAAATAAGGAACCCCCCGATACACTACTCCTAGACAATGTTGATCATATGGATCCATTATGTCCACACAAATCCTACTACTACAACTACCTAATTATAGAGTACTATCTAAAAACATAATTATAATCTTTATTAAATCCTTGGGTCAATATAACCGCAATTGTCTCTAACTACGATCCTTCGACCCCAGTGAACTAGTACACCAAAATCACCCAAGATGTACATCATATAATCTTCATATCCTCTTCGCCTATATATATATATATATATATATTCGTTCCTATAACCACGTATATATAACACACATAATGTACACTTTGCCATACACATAACATAAATGGTTATAGGATACCCAAATACTGCACCATGCTATCATCTTCGAGGAACTACTCGCTTTCTCCCGGGGTATCACACCGCTATGGCGACAAAATCAATCATAACGTATGGGAAGCGGTCATAGTTCCTATCTGGCAAGTGAGAACGACTCATACCCAAGACTTCTCACCCCCAAAAATACAAAATCACACAAATAATAATGGACAACTATGACCTGGGGAATATCCGCACACTACTCCTCAAGCCAGGGGCTCACCCTCATCGCGCAACTTCCCATGATAGCATGTGTCAAGTATGCTTCACACCATAAGTGTATATATCATTCACACACTATATATATATACATCCATATAATCACATCATATATACAAACCATCGCGCATGGCATAGGAATTCACAACATATCTACACATATATATATATATATATATATATATATATATATATATATATATATATATATATCCACATATACACATATACACACACTATCTCTCGTCCTTATGTATGAGATTCATAAACTCGGCTATACGTGTACATAGTCCTCATTATAGTAGCCGTCAGTCCAAACATATTAACTTAATTAGTTATATAAATATGATCCCTCACTTGAAGCATATTCATCCATTACCCCTATGATATGAATAGTCTTACAATACATATAACAATGAGGGTACTAACTCCCAAGTTTAACATATATAACAATCACTATACATTCCATCTATATCCAAATACACTTCGATATATCTAATAATAACCCCAACTATAGGTGTGCACATAACTAATAGTCTACAAACCTCAAGCTTCATCCTAAATTCATTCCATGATCCCATCCATTATTGGAATCCCAATTGTTAAACACACAGAGATATATAACAACTATCCCAACTAGATTTACAACACACCCTATTCTAGTTGATAGTATGATCCAATCACTCTCAATTCCTCCTACGGTTCAATTGCTCCTATGAACCCTTAACATTACCACATTTATGATTTATTCCTCGAGTTTATCATCACCAATGATACGTGACCTCTACCTCTCATTGGTCCCCAAATCATCTCTTAAATAGAATACTATCTCCATAGGGATTCGACACAAAAGTCGGCATCTAAATCTCACGTTATACCATCACACCTTCCTCGAAAAATCCTCAACCTCACATCATGTATTGACTCACTTCAAATCTCCCAATAGGAGTCTCATTCTTAAGGAAATTCCCCCACTATACTATTGCAACAAACTCCAATACATACGTGTATATGCTCCCAAAGTAGTTTGATATGTCCCCACTATCAATTGACATGAGAAACCCCTTAAAAATCTTCAAAACATATCTCTTGCATCATATGGGAAGGTCCCTTAGAATAAAACCCAAAAGAAAAGTGGGTAAAAGAAAATCCCATTCTTGGGCTAAAAACAGAGGACTGGTCGACCAGTCCCAGACCCCCGGTCGACCGTAGTTCTAAAATTTTGCCCTACGAAGAATGCAATAGGCTTTTCCCTTGAGGCGCGGTCGATCGATCCCCTGGTCGCGGTCGATCGGCCATACCAGATATCTTGGCCATTTTCCATTTTTGAACAAAACCAAACTCTCCAAAAACACAAAATATTATCATTTAACCCTCAATCATATTCCTCGTATCAAAACCCAACCTATATTGCATCTCATCAACTTAAATGACATCAATCCCATATATGAACATCAAACCCAAGTTTTAGTCCTAAAAATCTAGGTTTTACCATATCATCCAAAATCCAATTCTTTTATCCACAAATTATGAAATGAAATATTTAGCAAGATTAAGCACTTGCCTCAGAATTGTAGAGGTTGAATCATCCCCAAAATTGCGCACGGGCCGAAAATATCCAACTTTTTCCTCTATCTCTCTTCCTTTCTTCTTCCTATCTTTCTTTGTCCTTCTAGGGTTTTCTCTCTTTCTCACAAATGATATTGGCTAATTCGTAAGCCTCTTAAACCCTTAAAACATCAGTCCTAGTTTTAAATGATAATACACACTTTAAATGACTCGTTTACTCCAATTCGAGTCAAACTAACTTAAAAATATTCTGGGACTGAAATAAAATCCAAGGACTGTCATTTCAACTATCTGGACCTATCCGGAATCAATGGCGCACTCAGAATCATCATCCGGAATACTTTATAACGTCCTTAATTTTTGGACCTCACTTTCTAAATTTTAAAATTCCAGCAATTTAAATAAATTCTATTTCTCCCAAAAATCTAATTTCTCAGTCCCAATGTCACGGGGTATTACAGAATCAAGTGGAGGACTCCCTTAGCAGGAGGGCACATGCGTTGGTGACTTTGAGGATTAAAGTTTTTCGATTTGATGAGGTATGTGGTCTTTACCCAAGGGATGTAGAGTTTGGATGAATCTTTGCAGCTCGCCAATAGGGCAACGGAGCATCGGGCGAGTATCTATTACAAAATGCGTTCCTATAATGTGGTATGGCCTTATTCATTCCATCTTAATCCCTAAGGGAGAAGATCATCTCGGAGATCTATGGGGTAGATTTAGCCGGCCATATGGGATAAGTGCATACTCACACGATGCTGAGGGGTTGATTTTACTAGCTAACAATGAGGAGAGATGCCAACACTTTCATTAGGTGTTACTATACTTTCAGGACGGACAAGGTCCAACACACCAATGCGGGCCCATACACTCAGTTGCTAATTTCTAAGTGCCCATGGTAGGATGTATCAATGGATTTTATATTGGTACTACCTCGTACTTCTCGTAGCCATGATTCCATTCTTTTTGTGGTGGATATGTTTTCCAAAATATATCACTTCATCGCTTTCTCTCCCATGGCAGATGTGTCTTATCTTTCTTCATTATAATTTTAGGATAATGTTCGTCTTCATGGTATCCCACGTAGCATCACTTTAGACAGGGACGTGTGATTTATGATACATTTCTAGCGTACACTTTGGCAACGTTTACAGACGGAGTTATAGTCCTTGACCACTTTTCACCTCCATACATATGGCTAGACTGAGGTGCTCAATTGTAATATGGGTGACCTATTGAGGTGCCTATCTTCAGATCATTCCCATCAGTGGGACATCATGATCGCACATACCGAGTTCGCTAATGATAATACTATCAATCGGACTACTGGTCTTTACCCATTTTACATTGTCTTGGGTAAGTCTCCTACTATGACCATTGATCTCACTGAGCTTCCAACGACAGTGCCTATATCCCCTTTAACCGAGGAGTTTACAGCTTGATTGGCGTCCATCTAGGCCGATGTTTATGCTAGATTATAGACCATGTATACCTCTTATAAATATGTTGTCGATGAGGACCGCCGATTTGTCTCATTTGGATCGAGTGCTCTAGCTATGATCTATCTCCAAAAAGTGCACTGATAAGCCAATGGTTCTAAGCTTCTTATGTGCCGATTTGGAAAATTTTCTACTATTCGTGCTTGTGTCACAAATGCATATGAGGTTTATCTCCCTATGAGTTTTGCATGCACCGCACGTTTAATGTGGCAGATCTTTCTCCATTCTGCAACCCTCATGGCCCACCAATTCCCATTATCATGAGTATAGGCCACCCAATCTTTTCCCAGGTCGATCGTGTTGAGGGGTTCTAGACTTTGATCTAGTTTTATTCTCATCGCGTGATTATACAAGTTATTTAGTTTTCTAGGTTGGTCGTCCCGAGGCGAAAGCTTCATGGATCACAGAGGCTACCCTCCATCACATTGACCTCGATTTCTATCGGAAATATACAGAGTATATGGAGTCTTCTCAAGGGAGGAGAGTGATGCAGGAGCGTAGGGACATGGGCATCATTTTTAACATTCTTTTATTTTGTTTTTAGCCTTTTGCATGTTTAGTATATTTTAATACCCTGTACTTTTATTGATATTTATTCATGGGATTAATTAAATTAAATGGGAATTAATTGAGAATTAATCCGGATATAATACTAACGAGATGTGAGTTGGTATTTAATTATAATGTGTATATATGGCAATATATGAATATTGAGAATATTGAAATTATCGCGAGATTGAAATACGGCAATTTGGAAAATTTTGTTGAGACGCGTGTGACAGTCGCGTCAGGAATGTAATTATTTTAATTAGAAAGTGAATTTTATTTTTATCAACCGAATGGTCATTTTCAGTGCGCCAACGAGTCCGGAAAGGTCGAAATAGTCAGAAAACACTAGCCGGGGCTTTAGTTTGGGTCCCGGGGCATTTTTGGGTCATACCGGCAACTTAAAAGGGTATTTTAGTAATTTTGAAATTTGGGGAATTTTGACCAACGAACTTAGGGAATTAAAAGTAGGGAAATTAATAACCCACTAAGCCATTACCAGTACTTAACTAATTAGAGGGCTACGTGAGTTAGAGGAGGAAGTTAGAAAAGTTCCCAAAGAGAAAACCTTAACCTCCATCTTCAACCTTCAACCTTGGGAGAGAAAGAGAGAGAGCAACCTTCAACATTCAACAACAAATTCAGAGAATAATCCCAGGCAAGTGGTTTAATTACGTTAATTTCAAGCGAATTCTTCTTCCATGCTTAGAAATTTATATAATTGCATTGTATTGGGAGATTTATAAAAACCCATGAAATTGGAGTTGGAAATTCAGGTTTTGATGTAGGGATTGCATGTAGATTTGTTATTGGGTGATTATACTAATAGAAATACGACTTTTTTGTTGCAAAAACGGATTTATTTATGGAAAATGATGACTTTAAATTTCTAGGGTTCATACTCATAAGGTTTGGGGGAAACTTTGGGAGATTTGATAATTAGGTGTTGTATAGGAAGATTTGATCACATAAAAATGTTAAGTTATGACCTACGAATGTTTAGTGATGATTAGAAACCTTAAAACACTGTTGGGATGACTTTTGGATGAGTTTTAAGAAGAAGAAAATTGAGAAAAACGAGATAGGAAAATTCTGAGCTCGAAACTGCCATCTCGTTAGAAGACCTGCCCAGGTCATTCGAACGAGCTTCTAACGAGGTGACAGTTTGCCTTCTAACGAGTTGGATGTTCGTTCAATTCCCTTCGTTCAAATTAAGTCTCGTTCGATGCCCCTTTCGTTCGAATGAACTCTCGTTCGAATGACTTCATTCGAATGAGACTTCTAACGAGTTGACAGAATGGCCTTTTTGGCCTGATTTGATTTCTAGTGTCCCATAACCATGTTTAATTGTAGAGATAACTTTCCCTTGTTAACTAATTGGTATAGTTGGGAGATTTGGGATATATTGAGGATTAAAGTATAGAAGAGTGGTTTGAACCAAATGATATTTGTGGATTTGGACGCGAGTGACTAATCACGATGTGAGAATAATTGATGACTTAAATATATGTATAAACCGGGGACATATGATTTGTGTGACATTAAAAGTTGGTATAAGAACGAGTAGTATACCACTAATAAATATGGTAACTACTAAGATGTGTGCATGCTTAGTATATATGATTTTATGTGTATGACATACCTACCATACTTGCTATCACGGGAGGTTTGCGTTCGTTTAGGGCCATCTAATCTTTGTGTGCCTACGGGGGGGGGGGGGGGGGGGGGAGATATAGATTGGTACCTCGAGGACATAGGTCAGAGAAGGACTTATTGTGATGTTAATAAGTCTGCTGATCATGGGAGCGTAGGTATGTGCGTGACCCATGTGATGTGACTGTGTTCGCCTCCATTGTTTGTGATTTGCTATTATCTGAGAACGATTCCTGAGAGATTCGGAATACGTGATCCTTATGTACGTGATGTACCGGGATGGATAGCAGAGTATGTGTGCACCGTATCATAGTCTCGTGGTGCTAGTATTGTATATTTATGACGTGAATAATATACGATTAAATGAAAAGAATTGTTATGTTTAATTGCGAGAATAATTATAGTAACGCCTCGAGAAGATAAAAAGGGGATAATTTCTAGTAAATTGTATTGCTAATAATTGAGAATCCGAGTTTAGGTAAAACTCTCTATTTAATTGATGAATTTGGAATTAAATCACGAATCGAGTAGAAAGGTTAGAATTCATTTTGGTTTAAATAGGTATGAGAATCACTTGGATGGGTACGGTACGTTAGGAGTGCACAATTAGTCGAGAGGTGAGTACTTCATGTGAGAGCACGTCCTAACATGTATTTTGCATTCATTGTTTTAATGTTATTTAAGCACTTGCTATTTTTAAAACTATTCTCCACATTCGGGCTCTGACCCGTTTTCTTTCAAATCTATTTTTTTGTAAAAACCTTTTTAGGTGCCCAGCCACAAGGACGCCATGCATAGGAATTCTATTCAGGTGACGAGCTGTAGCTGTTGTGGAAGTTACAGGGCCTTGACAGTAGACGTCGCCTTTTCTAGTCTTGACTCTCCATGTTCAGTTTTATCAATTGTAGGGCATGTCGCCCATTTCCTTTAGAGACATTTTACATTTCAGTTATTCAGATTTTGGTTTGTAATTAATTCAGGATGTAGACTTGTTTTATTCATTTCAGCATTGGGATTGTTGTGAGGAGTATTTCCTCCAGATTCATTATTATTTGATGGTTAATTATTTGGGACTTTATTGTGAATGGTTATGTTATTCTTTTATAATTCCTTTATTGCATGTTAATCAGATTTAATTTAAAATTTGACAACTCACTTTTTAAATACTAGGTGGTTAGTAATTATTAAAATGTTTTCGATAGTGATGCTATTAACTGAACCAACTTGAAATTTTGTATTAATTTAATAAAGGAGTAGCTACCCGGTATTTAATTAGTCGGGGTGTCACGGGTGGTATCAGAGCATCAGGTTCTAATGTCCTTTAGGATCTGTACGACTTATTATGTTTCCGCTGAGCTTTCTTTAATGTAGAGCCCTATATTTTAGGACTGTTGTATTCTTTATGCATGCTACGCTCTTCAGCTATTTTGAGTAAATAACTATGAACTTATAGACTTTACTCTTATTTCAGATTCCTCCACGACGTGCACAACGGGTTCCTAGGAATGCACCGCCAGAGCCACAGCCACAGCCAGCATCAGTACAGGGCACCATAAATGCCGCCGAGGTTGCAGCCATTATAGCCCAAGCGGTAAATGCCGCTATAGCCGTTGTACAGCAGGCACCACCTCAGGCGCCGGTAGCAGCGCTAGTTCAGGCACATGAATTCCCGTCTGCATGAGAACTCGTTCGAGATGCTTTTTAGAAAGCACACCCTCCGGAGTTCGCAGGTAGCTCCGATGTTGTCGTATCTAGTCAGTGGAGGAAAGATATTCAAAGGCACTTGAGGATGTATGAGTGCACCGATGTTCAGAAGCAGATACTAGCTACTTTCAAGCTAGTGGGATCTGCATTGCAGTGGTGGGAGTCTATTACCACCGTAGAGGAGAGAGATACTCTCACGATACAAGAGTTTTGGGTGCGGTTCGACCATAAGTATTTTCCGTCAGCTGTTCACACGGAAATGAGGAGGAAGTTGATGAATCTCAGACAGGAGGGAAAGACTGTGGCCGAGTATGAGGCCGAATTCACAAACCTACTGAACATTGTTCTGGATGAGATACCGATAGAGGAAAAGAAGATTCAGAAGTTTACAGATGGATTGACTTGGAGGATCCGTCAGCATTTATTGGGGAATCTCTCGTTGGCCACTTACTCTGACGTGGTTAACGCTGCACTACTACACTGCTAGGATCACCGCTTTCACATGGATGAGACCAAGAGATCAGGAGAGTCCATCCATCAGGGCAGGACTGGGGGAAATGGTGCCAGTGGGGCACAATCTGCTTAGGGACAGCATAGGCAGGGTGACCAGGGTTCCCAACAGGGGGATCATGACAGGCTCAGATCGGGGAATTTCCGAAGTGGACAGGGAGGTTTTAGGCAGGGCAATCAGAGTCCAAACGGCCATCAGGGCCAGCAGGGTCAGAATGGTCAGCAGCAGCAGATTCAGCAGGGCCAGCATGGCCATGGGAGGAATGGTAACGGCCACCAGGGCCGAGGGCAGCAGGGACAGCGAGGGGGAAACTTCCCGAGGAGGTGTTATGTTTGTGGCAAGACTGGCCACAAATTCCAGGATTGTCCTGATAGGGGCAGGGCCCCACAGCAGCAGCAGCAGGGTGCTCGACCGGAGCCGCAGAGGCCTATGGTTCTCGCCGCCCTCCCGGCACCACCACAGATGGCAGCACTAACACCCGTACCAGCGGTCCCAGTTCAGTAGGGACAACTTCAATATGGGAGAGTGTATCAGCTCCAGCATGCCGCAGCCCCACAGGATCCACCGGCCATTGAGGGTATGTTCTCTATTCAGGGGACTATGGGGCGTATTTTATTTGACAAGGAGGCCACACATTATTTCATTGCTATGAGATTTGCACGCACCATTGGGTTGTTAGACACCGTCGAGAGCACGGTTACTTGTGTATATTCACCGTTGAGTAGGGGTTCCGTGATTTCCCTTATATGTAGAGGCGTGGGTATAGAGATCGAGAGGTTTACTTTACCGCGGATATGTTAGTGTTAGAGATGACTGAGTATGATGCCATTATTGGTATGGATTGGCTAGTTGCGTACCGAGCCATGATTGACTGTTTTAGTAGGAGTATTATCTTTGTCATTCCCGGGCAGGAGATGTTTTTAGTGGCGATGCCTCGTCCTGAGGGAGGATCGTCCACTCACTTGTACTATATAGAAGAGGAGACCTCTAAGGAAGTGGTGATACCACTTGATTCGATTTCGGTTGTTCGAGAGTTTGCCGATGTATTTTAGGATATACCTAGATTACCTCCGAGTAGGGAGATATATTTTGTGATTGATTTGATGCCGGGCACTCGGCCTATGGCCCGCGCACCTTACCGTATGGCTCCAGCCGAGATGAGAGAGTTATGGGATCAGATTGAGCAGATATTGGGTCAGGGGTTTATCCGGAGGAGTACTTCACCATGGGGTGCCCCTGTGTTGTTCGTAAACAAGAGGGGTGGATCGTTGAGGTTGTGTGTAGATTACCGAGAGTTGAATAAGGTCACGATATGGAATAAGTATCCGTTTCCCCGAATCAATGACTTATTCGACCAGCTGAGAGGAGCTTCTTTCTTCTCAAAGATTGATTTGCGATCAGGATACCATCAGTTACGTATCAGGGAAGAGGACGTCTCGTAGACTGCTTTCTTAACGAGATATGGTTCCTATGAGTTTCGGGTTATGCCTTTTGGTTTGACCAATGCTCCAGCCGTGTTTATGGACTTGATGAATAGGGTGTTCAAAGAGTTCCTAGACCAGTTCTTCATTGTCTTCATTGATGACATTCTGGTTTACTCCTAGACAGAAGAGGAGCACGCCGAGCATTTGAGGCAGGTTTTGCAGACACTACGTCAGAACGAGCTATATGCAAAGTATGAGAAGTGCGGGTTTTGGCTGAAGGAGGTTCGATTTTTGGGGCATATTATTTCTGATCGGGGGATATCTGTTGATCCGGGGAAGGTATCCGCGGCGAGGGAGTGGGGACAGCCCACGACACCGACTGAGATCCGTAGTTTCTTGGGCCTAGCAGGATACTACAAGAGGTTTATTTGGGTTTCTCAAAGATAGCGGTTCCTTTGACACATCTGACTCGTAAGGGTATGCCGTTCATTTGGAGTGATACCTGCCAGTTGGTATTCGATGAGTTGAAGGACAAGTTGACCTCAGCACCTGTGTTAGCATTGCCAAGACCGGGAGTTGAGTATCTAGTTTACACCGATGCGTCCTTACAAGGACTTGGAGGTGTATTGCAGCAGGAGAGTCAGACCATAGCTTATGCTTCCCGTAAGCTTAAGCCTCAAGAGAAGAATTACCCCACCATGACTTGGAGTTAGCGGCAATTGTATTTGCTCTTCGTATTTGGAGACATTATCTTTTGGGTGAGAAGTTTTGATTGTTCACGGACCACAAGTCCCTACAGTACCTATTCACACAGAAGGAGTTGAATATGCGGTAACGGAGGTGGCTTAAGTTTGTGAAGGACTATCAGTTTGATATGCAATATCACCCGGGAAGGCTAACGTGGTAGAACACGCGTTGAGCCGTAGGCCAGTAGATGAGGTGGCCGAGATGTGGAAGGCTAAGTGGAAGGAGTTGGGACACCAGGATGCAGTGGCCCGATGATTCATGTCCGTGATGACTGTTACACCGCAGATTATCACGAGAGTGGTAAAGGAACACGCAAATGACTCATTATGTCAAGAGCAGATAGTTCGATTACTAGCATAAGGAGCCGAGTCCTATACCGTTAGCTCAGACGGGGGATTACGCTTCAATGGGAGACTGGTAGTTCCGGAAGGGGAGGAATTGCAACACGAGGTGATGGCAGAGTCGCACGGCTCACGGTTCGCGGTACATCCCGGTGGGGATAAAATGTAGCAAGACATGAGACGTCAGTATTGGTGGAGCGGGATGAAGAGTGATATTGTCGTGTTTGCTTCTAAATGCGCCACTTGTCAGCTGGTAAAAGTGGATCATCAGAGACCGGCAGGACTTCTACAGCCATTAGAGGTCCCGATGTGGATATGGGAGAGCATCTCCATGGACTTTATCACGGGGTTACCTACGTCACAGAGGGGTCACGACTCCATTTGGGTAATAGTGGAAAGGTTGACCAAAGTTGCTCATTTTCTATCCGTAAGGACCGACTACACTACGGGACAGTATGCCCAGATTTTTATAGCAGAAATACTGAGACTTCACAGTGTGCCCCTAAATATCATGTCTGACTGAGACAAAATATTTGTTTCACGATTTTGGGAGAGTTTTCAGGAGGCCATGGGCACGGAATTGCGGTTGAGTACGGCTTATCACCCGCAAACCGATGGGCAAACCGAGCGTACAAATCAGATGTTGGAGGATATGTTATGTATGTGCATCATTGACTTTGGGGGTGGATGGGAGCAGTATCTTCCACTGGTGGAATTTGCTTACAAAAACTCCTACTAGTTCACCATTGGCATGGATCCATTTGAGGCGTTGTATGGTAGACCTTGTCGTTCCCCAGCATGTTGGTTGGAGGTGGGGGACAACAAACTACTTGGGCCGAAAGTGATTCAGGATACTTCAACAAGGATAGAATTGATACGGAGTCGCATTCGGGTAGCTCAGGATCGACAGAAAAGCTATGCTGATGCGAAGAGGTTCTTCAGGGAGTTCCAAGTGGGGGACCAGGTTTTACTCAGAGTATCTCCTATGAAGGGGATTATGCGATTTGGAAGAAGGGGAAGTTGGCACCGAGATATGTGGGGCCATTTCCTATCATCGAGCGGATTGGGTCCATTGCATATAGACTTGGGTTACCGAAACATTTTCACAGGATTCATTATGTGTTTCATATTTTCGCGCTAAGGAAATATCTTAGAGATGATTTGGCTCATACTCATATTGCTTTAGAGGACATTGATCTCCAGCCTGATAGCTCCTACGAGGAGGGGCCGATTGCTATTTTGGACCAAAGTGAGTGGAAACTGCGGTCAAAGATAGTTCCGTTAGTACGTGTTCAATGGCGGCATCATAATGCCGAAGAGTCCACATGGGAGCACGAGGATGAGATGCACGAACGTTATCCAGAGTTGTTTTTACCAGGTATTTTCTAGTTCCGAATTTTGGGACGAAATTCTATTATTAGGGGGGAAGTATGTAATACCCCGTACTTTTATTGATATTTATTCATGGGATTAATTAAATTAAATGGGAGTGAATTGAGGATTAATCCGGATATAATACTAACGATATGTGAGTTGGTATTTAATTATAATGTGTATATATGGCAATATATGAATATTGAGAATATTGAAATTATCGCGAGATTGAAATGCGGCAATTTGGTAAATTTTGTTGAGACGTGTGTGACAGTCGCGTCAGGATTGTAATTATTTTAATTAAAAAGTGAATTTTATTTTTATCAACCGAATGGTCATTTTGAGTGCGCCAACGAGTCCGGAAGGGTCAAAATAGTCAGAAAACACTAGCCGGGAGTTTAGTTTGGGTCCCGGGGCATTTTTGGGCCATACCGGCAACTTGAAAGGGTATTTTAGTAATTTTGAAATTTGGGGAATTTTGACCAACGAATTTTGGGAATTAAAAATAGGGAAATTAATAACCCACTAAGCCATTACCAGCACTTAACTGATTAGAGGGCTACGGGAGTTAGAGGAGGAAGTTAGAAAAGTTCCCAAAGAGAAAACCTTAACCTCCATCTTCAACCTTCAACCTTGGGAGAGAAAGAGAAGAGCAACCTTCAACATTCAATAGGAAATTCAGAGAATAATCCCAGGCAAGTGGTTTAATTACGTTAATTTCAAGAGAATGCTTCTTCCATGCTTAGAAATTTATATAATTGCATTGTATTGGGAGATTTATAAAAACCCATGAAATTGGAGTTGGAAATTCAGGTTTTGATGTAGGGATTGCATGTAGAATTGTTATTGGGTGATTATACTAATAGAAATACGACTTTTATGCTGCAAAAACGGATTTATTTATGGAAATTGATGACTTTAAATTTCTAGGGTTCATACTCATAAGGTTTGGGGGAAACTTTGGGAGATTTGATAATTAGGTGTTGTATAGGAAGATTTGATCCCATAAAAATGTTAAGTTATGACCTACGAATGTTTAGTGATGATTAGAAACCTTAAAACACTGTTGGGATGACTTTAAGAAGAAGAAAATTGAGAAAAACGAGATAGGAAAATTCTGGGCTCGAAATTGCCATCTCGTTAGAAGACCTGCCCAGGTCATTCGAACGAGCTTCTAACGAGGTGACCGTTTGCCTTCTAACGAGTTGGATGTTCGTTCGATGCCCTTTGTTCGAACGAACTCTCGTTCGATGCCCTTTTCGTTCGAACGAACTCTCGTTCGAACGACCTCGTTCGAACGAGACTTCTATCGAGTTGACAGAATGGCCTGTTTGGTCTGATTTGATTTCTAGTGTCCCATAACCTTGTTTAATTGTAGAGATAACTTTCCCTTGTTAACTAATTGGTATAATTGGGATATGTTGAGGAGTAAAGTATAGAAGAGTGGTTTGAACCAAATTATATTTGTGGATTTGGACGCGAGTGACTAATCACGATGTGAGAATAATTGATGACTTAAATATATGTATAAACCGGGGACATATGATTTGTGTGACATTAAAAGTTGGTATAAGAACGAGTAGTATACCACTAATAAATATGCTAATTACTAAGATGTGTGCATGCTTAGTATATATGATTTTATGTGTATGACATACCTACCATACTTGCTATCACGGGAGGTTTGCGTTCATTTAGGGCCATCTAATATTTGTGTGCCTACGGGGGGGGGGGGGGGGGGGGGGGAGATATAGATTGGTACCTCGAGGACATAGGTCAGAGAAGGACTTATTGTGATGTTAATAAGTCTGCTGATCATGGGAGCGTAGGTATGTGCGTGACCCATGTGATGTGACTGTGTTCGCCTCCATTGTTTGTGATTTGCTATTATCTGAGAACGATTCCTGAGAGATTCGGAATACGTGATCCTTATGTACGTGATGTACCGGGATGGATAGCAGAGTATGTGTGCACCGCAACTTAGTCTCGGAGTGCTAGTATTGTATATTTATGACGTGAATAATATACGATTAAATGAAAAGAATTGTTATGTTTAATTGCGAGAATAATTATAGTAACGCCTTGAGAAGATAAAAAGGGGATAATCTCTAGTAAATTGTATTGCTAATAATTGAGAATCCGAGTTTAGGTAAAACTCTCTATTTAATTGATGAATTTGGAATTAAAGCACGAATCTAGTAGAAAGCTTAGAATTCATTTTGGTTTAAATAGGTATGAGAATCACTTGAATGGGTACGGTACGTTAGGAGTGCACAATTAGTCGAGAGGTGAGTACTTCATGTGAGAGCACGTCCTAACATTAATTTTGCATTCATTGTTATAAAGTTATTTAAGCACTTGCTATTTTTAAAACTATTCTCCACATTCGGGCTCTGACCCGTTTGTTTTCAAATCTATTTTTTTGTAAAAACCTTTTTAGGTGCCCAGCCACAAGGACACCATGCATAGGAATTCTATTCAGGTGACGAGCTGTAGTTGTTGTGAAAGTTACAAGGCCTTGACAGTAGACGCCTCCTTTTCTAGTCTTGACTCTCCATGTTCAGTTTTATCAATTGTAGGGCATGTCGCCCATTTCCTTTAGAGACATTTTACATTTCAGTTATTCAGATTTTGGTTTGTAATTAATTCATGATGTAGACTTGTTTTATTCATTTCAGCATTGGGATTGTTGTGAGGAGTATTTCCTCCAGATTCATTATTATTTGATGGTTACTTATTTGGGACTTTGTTGTGAATGGTTATGTTATTCTTTTATAATTCCTTTATTGCATGTTAATCAGATTTAATTTAAAATTTGACAACTCACTTTTTAAATACTAGGTGGTTAGTAATTATTAAAATGTTTTCGACAGTGATGCTATTAACTGAACCAACTTGACATTTTGTATTATTTTAATAAAGGAGTAGATACCCGGTATTTAATTAGTTAGGGTGTCACATATAAATAGGCCAATGACCTTCTTCTATAATACTTTCGCAATTTTGAGATTGAGAGCTTAAAAAGAGATTAAGAATCCATCTTCCATTTTTCAAGTTGTTATTGTTGTTGTGTAGATAACTTCTTCTTTTTACTCTTATGCACCCTAAATTACATAACAGATGGCGAACTAACAGTAACAATGATCTTGCAAGGTCACTTTACGATAACCCCAACCCGTCATACCTTGCTTATGTCCTCTAAAGAATATTATCCTGGAGTACACATGTAATAGATTTTGAAGATTTTCTTTGTGAATGCGGCTCAATTTTTTAAACCAAATGGATTTATGGGTTTATGATGTAACAAGTAAATTATTTTAGTTTACATTTACTAGAATATGTGGAAAATTTTGATTCCTAGTAGGGGGAAAAATTGAGGCTATTTTATTTCTTGCTAATTTTAGAAATCAAATGAATGACTTAAAATATTTCTACTTATCAATTAATTTTATTTAAAAGAGAAACTTTCCTTGTAAATGTTATTTTCTTGTAAAAATGAAAAGATATATGTATACATATGCACTGCGTTGTCTCGCTAGTGTGATCAAAACATGAAACTATGTTAAAATTTTGGATGAAGGTTTTAGTGGAAATACATGTTGGCAAATTTCAATTTGTAAACTTCAAAATTTAAAATTTTCTAAGGCGAAATTGAAGTTTTTTAGACGTTTGGAATTCTTGGGGTTGAGATATTTGATATTATAGCCTATGTACTAATCAAGCTTCAATAAAACACCTACATATTAGAGTTGTTCATAGGTTTAAAGAATGATGAATTTTTATGGATATTGTTATTATAATTGTAGGAGCACGGTTATTCGCACTCCCCTCAATTCTTTTTGCACTCCCCTTTCAATTACAATTAAATGGTAATATTACCTCTTTTAACAATTACTAATTTTCTAACCTCTCGTTCATTTATTTTGGTCAACTAATCACACATGGAAAAAGGATCAAAGGTCCGCTTACCTGTTAAAAAGAAGTCTACTAATCATTATTTTTTCACTATTTTTACTTTAAATAATTAGACATAATTGTTTAGTTATACAATACAATTCACACTTTAAATCTATTATTTATCTGATTTTCACTAACATACTTCTTTATTTATTTATTTTACCAAGCACGGACATGACCTAATCAAAACATGATATGGTGTAACACAATAAGAGATCTTATTTTTTAACCTTATACCAATACGACACGAAATCTTAATTTTTTTTTTACCTAACAAGAATATAATACAATACAAGCGACGCGAGATGACATGACACACGAAATCTTATTTTTTTAATCAACATCAAGAACACGATCAAATTAAAATGAGACATGACACAAAATGACACGAAATTTTATATTTTTACCTAATAAGAAAATAACCCAAATAAAAAATAACATTTTGTGTCATGTCATGACCTTAAATATATTTTTTTTACCTATCATGTTGTTTCATGGCGTTCCATGTCATGTGTTCAGTCCAAAAACTATCCATCTACGTGGACCACTCATAAATGGACACATGTTATCCTACTTGGCAATATTCACATTAATTACTCACTTGGTCGTCTCTGGAGACAGTTTTGTCGACTAACCGGCCGACCAAACTAAAGAATGTGAATGACCAACCAACTTGAAGGATATGAACCATTAAGAATAGCAAAGGACATTGGTGTAGAGTCATTGTGTACCCATTAATATCAAAAGTCTCATTTAATGTATACAAATGTAAAGATATAAAGACATTACATCTCTTGGGTTCCAAACAATCCCTATAAATACATACCCTCCCATAGCTCAAGGGTAAAATTCAATAATTCTCAAGAACACCTAACTGTGTTCTTGTAACCTTACTAAATAAAACAAACAGTGGACTTAGGCTTTCTTTATAGCCGAACCACTTTAAAAATCTGTGTCTCTCATGTGCTTACTTGAATTGTTTATCTTCATTTTATCTTTATCTTCATTTTATCTGTTGTTGATGTGTACTAAATGATATACCATTTTTAGCCATCAACAGATTGACACCATCTATGGGAATCGACACGAACATCTTTCCTTCTTGTTAAAAGAGACGCATATTATCCTCAAAAGATAAGTCTTTCTCTAAAAAGATTACATATTATATCCATTTCGTTTCGCTCAATCGTGATTCTCATATGTTTATACTCATGAATTGTTTGGTCAATTCTTATTTACGAATTAGAATAATAGTAAATCACATAATCATAAGTTTTATACAGTCCTTTAAAATACAGACTCTATTGAGAATTTTCTAGGAAAACACATTTATTTAATGGATTAAATCTGATCTCATAATACCATAACTTAGATTTTTGTCAGGACATAAACGTCTAAAATAGAGATCCTCAATGATTCCTTGAGTACATGGTCTTTCATGATAATTTTTAGGTGATGTTGATGTAAAAAACTAGACTTAATCTAATTTTCTAATCACATATACAATATGTAATGGTAAATAAACAGAGAGATTTTTAAAGTGGTTTAGCTATGTAAGAAAGTCTACGTCCACTATTATTTTATTGAGAATACTAGGTACTCTCGTAGATAAGAATATCCCAGAATCTATTCGAACTTTTTCTTGAAGAAAGGGATACAGTGTATTTATAATGACCCGGAGGTCAAGGGTTGGAATGTCAAGGGATGGAATGCTTTTATATAATTAAGCATTTTCATCCTTACATTATAAAGGAGACGATTGGTTGTCTAAACCACGTGTAGTATGGCCCTTGGTATGATGACTCTTCATTATCTTATTGGTCGACATTCCTTGTGTTGGCCAGTATTCCATATATTAGTCGGCAGGTTTATTTATTGATGACTTAGAATTTGGCCAAGTAGGAGGACACATGTTTACTTCTAATTGGTCCACGTAGGTGCATAATTTTTGGCATCAACGGAAGACCCCAATTTTCCATGCTTGGTGCTTGAGTGAAAGCATGGAGAGTTTGATTTTAGAAGTAACTCGGAGTATTTTGTTGATGCTTAGTCGGAAATCGACCTTCCACACTTGCAAAATTTACTAGCACTGTTTGAAAATGGCATTTTTACAAATTATTTGAATTTTAGCGAACCGCTAAATGGAAAATGGGTATATTTAACCTTCTGATTCACAAAGTCGTCAAAATCTCAATCATTAGCATATTTAATCATTTTGTTTGCTATTTTCGAGGCAACCTATAAAAGCCAGGAGCTGTTCCAGATTCTTCCTTACCCCTATATATTTAAACTGTAGCCGTTATGTTTGAGCTTTTGTGTGATCGATTACCATAGTTCCTTTGATAATTTTTTATGAATCCTTAATCTTCTATAATAATTCTTTCTTTTCTTTATTTTTCCTTGTTTTCGTCTTTTGAACCATGGTTTATATAGTTGATGATGAGTCTTTAGAGGAATTTTGGGAAGAGCATAAAATTCCATCTTGGGTTGAATTAGAAGTCCCTTATGGCCCTTTAGATGTATATTCCTTTGATGAAGTTCACAGAATTCCCACTTTATTTATAGCAGAGCGTGGTTTTTCATTTTTGCCAATATTTTGACATTATCCCAGCATGAGTGGCTCCTAACACATGAAGAATTGTCAATGGTGCAAACAGATTGAACGAACTATATGGGACCCATGTTGGGATTCTAGAGATTATGTTTTGTTATCAATGGTCCATTGCAGGGGAAATTACCTATTATTTGAAAGCCAAGGCTTCTATTAGAGCTTTAGTGTTGAATTTTCCTGAATCCAATAATGATTATTGGAGTCATGCTTTAATAGTTAAGAATTGGCAACATGCCCCCCTTGATGGTGGAGTAGCCTATCGGGGTCCTAGGAGCCCTCAATCAGGGAATAGGATGGGTTATTATTTCAATTTTTGCTCTTTTTATGATATCTTTTCTGATGTATACTAACTATCATTGCTTGTTATTTTACAGAAGATCATAAGAGAAAGTCCCCTAAGCTGGATGAATTTAATTTGGAAGAACTAAATTTCTTATGGGGTCTGAACAAAAGAATAAGAGAAGATCACCCCCGATCAGCTTCTACATTTATGGAATATAAGACCTCTATCACCTCCTTTGTAGCTCGACCAACAGTTGACATTCCATCAATTATAATTCACTTGGAGGAAGACCCAGTATCTACTTACTCTGCTAGTGAATCTGCTACAGTAATTACTGAATCCAGTACTTCTACCTATCTTGACTCCAATCTTCCACTTATTGTTAGTATCAACAAGAGAAAAATTCCCAACCTTTTGGAGAAAGAATCTATGGCTGCTACCAAAAAACCAGTTGATACTGCTAACCAGAAGGAGAAGTTTAAGGATAGTAAGATGACCTAAGCCAATAAGGGTAATGGATCACCTTTGAAGAGTTTGAGGAGGGGTCCTACCGATAAGAAGGTTAAGAAAATTGTTGATGCCGATCAACAAGGTTTGATCGGTGTGATCCCATCTATTATTGGCTCATTTGTAGCCTTTAGTCCTAGCATGGCTAGGAAGTTGATTTAGTTTGGTAACCTCCCAGACCATAGAGTTGTTGTTGCATCTATGTTCCAATCACAACTATCAGTAAGATCTACTCTAAGCTTGGCCTTGGTAAGTTTTCATATTTGAAGTTGGTCAGATAATTTTCATATCTTCTCTACCTTGTACTAACTTTACTTTTTCTTGTAATTCCTAGTTGATTACAACCAAATGCTAGATAATGACGATCTACTATGTTCTTTTTTGGAAGAAGTAGATGAGGCATTTGAAGGTCTTAGGAAGTCTATTCTGGATTCTCAACAAGATTTGGAGATAGAGAAGAAGGACCAGTAAGATAATATCAAGGTTATCGATAAAGCTCGACAGAAAGCTGATAATGCCTTGTCTATAGCTAACTCAAATACTACTCAAGCTGAGCACAGGGCAAAGGCTGTTGAAGGACAAGTAGACAAACTATCCACTGATCTTTCTTCTGAGAAGTCTAAGAGAAATAAGACTAGGGAAGAATCCTTCAATAAGGGTGGGTATATATCCATATCTGCTACCTCTTCACAAATTGGGTGCGCAAATAAAAAATTCTTGAAGGAGGGTTGGTCGGCAACATTGAAGGAAGTTAGCACTACTGAGGATTCTGAGCTTTTTCTTAGGCATGACCTTGTCTCTCCCCCTAACATTGATGATTAAATTGAGGATGATGTTGGTTTGGGGGAATCCTCTTTAGTGTTTAAGTCTACTTCCCCTTCTGCTAACCAAGACAAAACTACTGCTAACTCAATAATCCCCCCTTCTAAAGAAAAAAACGTTTTGTGGACTCAACTAGTCATTCTCATGTTGAAAAGGATAAGAAGAAGCTACAGACTTATTTGTATTTTGATCGTTGGATTTAACATCCTTCTTTTGTTTTCTTTTTTCCTTTGTTTTGGTGTATTTGTAACATTTCTTATTTATCATTGAATGAACTTTTCCTTAAATTCACATGTCGTTTGTTATTTCTCGATTGTTGCTTTGTCTTCTTCTTTTATTGTTGATCAATTTTTACTTTATCTTTCTAGTTTATGGCCAAGATGGAACAAATTTAATCCAATAACTCTGACCTACTCAAGGGCTATAATAACCTATTCAAAGTTACTCACCTGGACATAATTGATGAAGAACTAACAAACTTACTTGGCACAAATGCTTCTGATCAGGCAAGATGCCTACACTTATCTCAAGTTTCTTCTTGATCGGGTTATGTCCAACAATGTTTCATACTTTTAGATGATTAAAGGTTTGGAAGCAGAGTATAATGAAAACAAAGCTATTCTGTATGATGACTACGAAGCCAACTATAAGGACTTAAGTGAAGGTTAAGGTTTTGAGGAAAAAAATAGAAAAATATGCCTCTGCATTCAGGAAGGACTTCTTGTTTAACTGTGAAGTTGATGAAGCTAGAGAGGTTTATAAACTTTTGGAAGAGGAAAATAATAGGATGGGTGATGAACTTAGGGCCTTAAAACAGTATTCTGCTACTGGTGCCGATGAAGGTGTCTCTTTTTTGGAGGAGAAAAATTCTGAATTGAGGGAAGAGGTTGAAGCTTTGACGAAATCCAAACCTACATCGACTTCTAGATAAAGAGCTATCTGACTAACTATAAAAGAGACTAGGACCAAGAAAACTTTAGCTAATCAACCATCCCAGCTGAAGACGAAGAGTTAAGCTATTACCGATTTGTCCACAAGACTGGAAGCTAAAGACAAAGCCCTTACCGACCAATCCTCTTAATTGAAGGTAAAGGATGAAACCTCAACATCAAGTTGAAAGATTAACCTTCCGATTTCATAAACAACCCAGAGAGGTATGGATGGATGGTTACAATGAAGCTTTGGTCCATATAGATGATCACCTCACTCAAACTCGTCATGAAGGTTATAAATGGGGTTGGACCAATTGTTTAACTGTGATGAGGGTTGATCAACATAGAAAACTCTAGTATTGGCATCATCCTAGTTTTGTAGACTACCAATAGCCTCTATTTAAGTTGGATGTCAGCTGGATTCCTGTTAAATTGATTCCCCAATGCTTGATATCGAAATATTTAGGGGATTATGAGTTACATGATGATCTTGAGATAGTTTGACCTCCTCATCTGACCAACACGTCGAGAAGCAGTAATAGGAGGATGCTTCAATATTTCAACTGTATCAATTCTCCTTATATGTAGATGATCCTCCTGTTGATATGAAAAAAGTGCAATCATCTTCCAAAGCTGAAGGAAAACGTCCAGTTGAATGATTATCCTGTCTTTTGTAATTCATTTGAATGTAATACAGTATGTATGAATAAAATGTGTGTGTTTTTGTCAACTTGTGATTGTAATGTCATTGGTTCTACTAATAAACTTAGATATATCAATTCAAATTTAGTATTAGTATTAGTTACCAATGGTTTTGCCATTAATTCTACTAATGCACTTAGATATATTGATCCAAATTGAGCATTAGTTATCAGTGGTGACCAAGTGTATGACGAATGTATGTTTATATTCCAGTATCTGGGAATGTTTACATATCTTCCAGCATTTAACTTAGTCGGGTAAAGCTTGTTTATAACTTTTTTAGTTTTATACGAAGCTTTACACTTCTTGTTCTTGACTTATTTATAAAAAATCATACATGAGGTAATGAACCTCTTGTTCATGATTTTATTTTTACGAAGTTATACATGAAGTAAATTATTATTGCCAACTAAATGCTAAGGATTATAATCCTATTTTGATTTGGTTGGTTATTATTTTTCTTATTGCTAACCAAGTGCTAAGGGTTGTAATCCTGTTTTGACTTGGTCGGAGCTAAAGATCAAAAGTTATCTTTGTTTTGGGGGATATATGTCATCACCATACTCCGAAAAAAAATCAAAAAATTGAAGAGACTGAAATCAACTATTTATTGATACTGAAATAAAAAAGAAAGAGAGATACAATAACATACATCCTTTGAATTACTGATTATACTTTCAAAGATGTTCGGCATTCCAAGCATTTTTTAATTCTTCACCCTCCAAAATTTATATCTGATATTTCCCTGGTTGGATGACAGCTGCTATCGATTTGGTCCATGCCAGTTGTCCTCGAGCTTGTTATTCTATCGGATAACTTTATTATGAACATAATCACTCTCTTTCAAGTTAGTCGGCTTGACCCTTTTATTATAAAAGCGAGCAACTCGGTGTTGGTAGGACGCATTTCTCAGAGTAGTGAATTAAAATTAAATACCCTATGAGTAGGTAGGCCGGTCTCGGTTATTACCATGTCTTAGGTTCCAAATGCAAGAATGTATGGTGTTTCTCTAGTTGTTGTTCTCGGTGTTATTCTGTAAGCCCAAAGAACAGAGTGTAGCTCGTTAATCCAGTTGCCCTTGGCATCATTAAGTCTCTTTTTCAGTCCATTCAATAAAGTTATGTTTGTCACTTCTATTTTACCATTACTTTGAGGATAGCCTGATGTAGAATGCAGCTTCTGGATTTTAGACTGGGCACAGTATGCTTTAAACTCCTCATAGTCAAACTATGTGACATGATCTGTGATAAAAGGATATGGTAAACCATATTGATATATGTTATTCTTCCATATGAACTGATACACTTTCTCATAAGGCATATCAATCAATAGCTCTACCTCCACCCATTTGGTGAAGTAATCCATAGTAACAACTAAGTATTTGAACCTGCTTTTGGTGGTCGACAATGGGCCGACCAAGACAACTCCCCATATAATGAATGATCGAGGCGACGCTATTGGTGTTAGAGAAGTATTATGTGTTCTATGAATGGTAGAGAATCTTTGGCACTTATCACACTTTCTCATAAGGGTTGTACAATCGGGCCTCATAGTTGGCCAGTAGTATCCTTGAGTGTTGATGAGTTGGAGCAATGATTTTCTAGCTAAATGAGCTGCATAGGATCCTTCGTGCACTTCTTTGATTAAATCTTCCACTTCCATTAGATGAACATGTCACCGTAAGAAGATAGATAATCCCCTTTTGTATAAGATCCTTTGTCTAACACATATCTCGTTACTTTATATCATAGATTCTTTGCCTCTTTAGGATCGGGTGGTAGGGTTCCATCTTTAATATAAGCTTTGATGGGATCCACCCAGGAAGGTCTTAGATCTAAAGTAATGAAACGAACCACCAGGTCTTCGTCAATACTTCGATTAGCCATCAGCACGATTGGGATTATTCTTCTGCGCTTAATTTTGATTGTTGGTGCCAATCGAGCAAGTGCATCATCTCGGGCATTCTCTATTCTTGGGTTCCTGTTTATTTAGATGGATGTAAATTTAGCAATGACTTTCGTGGCCTTGGCAAGATACCTGGTCATCATTTCTCCTTTGGCTCCATACAAATTCAGCACTTTTTTAACAACCAACTGTGAATCACTATACGCCACTACTTTTTGGGTTCCTAATGAATGAGCTAAATGTATCCCAACTATCATGGCTTCGTATTCTGCCTCGTTGTTTGATGCTTTAAACTGAAACATGAGAGCATACTCATTATCAATATTATTAGGAGTATTAGGTATTATACCCGGTCCACTACTGGTAGCACATGAAGATCAGTTCACATACAAATTCCACAATGGAACATCATCATCGAAGCTTTCTACTATCAATTATCCATGTTGGAATATCTTCCTACTCTCTTCTACATATTTCTGGGCCATTTCCTAAATTCTGGATTACTCAAGTTGGTCGACAGCTATTCCGGTGTGCTTTTGAGTTGAGCTCTCTTTTTTCAATGTCTACTCGGCAGGCAAGCTCTATTGGCCAGGGACTTATGGATAAGTAAATTTAGCACTGAAATCTACCAAATCTTGGCCTCTGAATGAATATCTTAGTTCATATACAATGGCATACTCTCCCAATTTTACTACTGAGTACATCAATCTTCCTGACTTCTCTTGTTTTTATAGAGCTTGTCGAAGAGCCAGATCAGTATACAAAATTATGGTGTGTGATTGGAAATAAGGTTTCATTCGTCTTGAAGCCTCAATAAGTTCTAGGGATAATTTTTCCAAACGTGGGTACCTTATTTCATCTCCTCTGAATGATTTACTGGTATAGTAGACTGGTTTTTGGATTCTATTATCCTGTCTGACCAATGCTGAGCGCACTGCTGACTCAAAAATACCTAAATAAAAGTATAATTTCTCTCCCAATACTGGTCAGGAGAGCAATTATGACGACCCCAGATACTTCTTCAACTCTTGGGACACTTCCTCACATTCGGCATTCCACTCAAAAAAAATTCTCAATATTTTGAAAAATGGAAAGCACCTGTCTGTTACTCGGGAAACAAATCTATTCAAGGCTGCCACTCTTCCAGTGAGCCTTTGTACATCTTTCTTGCAGGTCGACAACTACATTTCGATCAAAGATTTTATCTTTGTTGGATTGGTTTTAATTCCCCATTGATTAACTATGAAACCGAGGAACATCCCTTCTTGTACTCCAAACACACACTTGGTCAGATTCAGCTTCATCTGATGCCTTTCCAAATGATCAAAAGTCTGACTATTGTCGGCAATATGATCTGAAGATTTTTTGTTCTTCGTCAACATATCATCCATATAAACCTCCATGTTTTTGCCTATATGCTCTTCGAATACCTTATTCACCAACCTTTGATACATTGCATCTGCATTTTTTAGACCAAAAGGTATTACATTATATCAATAAGATCCTCGAGGGTGATGAAGGATGTACTTTCCATGTCTTTAAGTTTCATTTTTATTTGGATATAACTGGAATTGGCATCCATAAAGCTTAAAAGTTCATGCCCTGACGTAGCATCCACCAGCTGATCAATTCTGGACAACAGAAAATGATCTTTTGGGCAAGCTTGATTAAAATCAGTGTAATCCACACACATCCTCCATTTATCATTCTTCTTTTTTACCATTACAATGTTGGACAACTAGTTTAGATACTTCACATATTCAGTAAATCGGGTTTTTTTGAAGATTTTCTACTTCCTGTTGGATAGCTTGATTCTTTTCATGATTGAAAACCCTACGTCTCTCCTTGATCGGCTTGGTATCCTTACTGACATTGAGCTCATGACAGAGGAAATTAGGATCTATCCCAGGAATATCCTCATGGATCCAATGTAACAACCCGCGTAATTTTTGGGGTATTTTCGAAATAAAGAGAAAAAATAAATTTTGAGATAAAATTATTTTTATTGCTCAAATACGTTGGTTATTATTTTTAAAGGCGAGAATTTCAAACGGTTTCGAAATCAGAATTAAAATGGAGATTTAATTGAATTTTTATTATATAGAAGAGTCCTCAAAATATAAAACTCTCTAAGAGTCCTCGGAGCATAAAACTCACTAGAAAAAAAATATTTAAAAATATAGAACAATCCGATCGAGTTGAAATTTTTTAAACAGCTTCCTCGCGTCTTCATCCAATTCTCTGTAAAATGTCATCCAATCCCAATGATCCGATCGCCCGGAATAAAATTTTTAGTGTTTATATCTGATTAGAACTCTTTTCTTAATCAAACTCTTAATCCTTTATATATCACAACAAATTCGTGGCTTGGCTTTTCAAATCACTTTTTCTCAAACTTTTCAACAAGAAGACCTCAACAAAATTCCTCCATATCATACACAAACCATATCCCCAAACTTATTCAAGATTTCAACCTTAGAATTGAAGGCTTATTTGGTGTTTTCTCAAGTTTGGGCTAGAACGAGATTTGATTATTTTCGCGAGAGGAATGTGATGGTGTGATTATATTTTGTGGTTGAATTATGTGATGATTTTGAGGTATGGGGTTTTACACAATATGCTCCTTAATTTCGCGAGTGTTTCTCCCTTTGGTTTCATGTGATTATTGACTCATATTTGAATTGTTAAATTCATTTGGAAATCTGGAAATATTTGTTGGAATCTAATTTTCGATTCATGTGGTATTATATTTGGTGTTGAGCATGTTGTCATGAGATTTTAATATGGCAAGGAGGTTGGACGCCCGTCAATATTCCATTTTTCGGATATGCTTAAAAATGCATAGGCGCGGTACGGTGGTGAGGCCTGGTGACCCGGTTAATGTGTTGTTGAGAAATTATATTGATAAAAATGCTTGAGATTCACATTTGATTTGAATATTTGTACTCGTATTGTTACGTTTCATTCACCACTAATATTTGTTGAGCATCTTTCCTGTCGTATTGTGTACTTCCCCATATTTTCTTTTAGTGGCAGGCTAGCGCGTATTTTGGGCGCTTGGGATTTATCGGAGATGGATTTTAGCTTGGATTATTTTGGGAAGAATATTCGAGAGTACATGAGAAGAATTGTATTTATTTTGGTTGTATAGAGCATTGGCGATTTATTTTCTTTCGAGATAGTTAGATGTTTTCTTTCGAGAGATTTTTGGTTGTATGTAATTTGAAGATAGTTGAGATTAGTAGATTCTCTTATTTTTATTGTGGGTTTTAGATGCTCTATACCTTGTTATATTTTGGATTAGTTTAGTTTGATCGCTAGTAGCGCTCCGTTCGCTCTGTCCGAGCGGACAGGATGTTACAGAATGGTATCAGAGCATAGGTATACGACAACCCTCGGGTCTTAGGTTTTGGATCTGTTGTGTTTTTGTGACGCGTATTTCTAGAGATAGAATCTTTAGATGATCGCTTCGTGTTAGACATATAGATCAGATGTGAGGAATTTATTTTTGGTGACGAGTTTATTTTTTGAGATTGTTGGCCTGATTTTTTAGATTTAGGCATTCGGCGAATTTCGAGGGCGAAATTCCATTGTAAGTGGGGAAGTGTATCAACCCGCGTAATTTTTCGAAATAAAGAGAAAAAATAAATTTTGAGATAAAAATATTTGTATTGTTCAAATATGTTGGTTATTATTTTTAAAGGCGAGAATTTCAAACGGTTTCGAAATCGGAATTAAAATGGAGATTTAATTGAATTTTTATTGTATAGAAGAGTCCTCAAAATATAAAACTCTCTAAGAGTCCTCGGAGCATAAAACTCTCTAGAAAAAAAATATTTAAAAATATTGAACAGTTCGATCGAGCTGAAATTTTCTAGACAGCTTCCTCTCGTCTTCATCCAATTCGCTGCAAAAAATTTCATCCAATTCCAACGTTCCGATCGTCCGGAATATATTTTTTAGTGTTTGTATCTGATTAGAACTCTTTTCTTAATCAAACTCTTAATCCTTTATATATCACAACCAATTCGTGGCTTGGCTTTTCAAATTTACTTTTCTCAAACTTTTCAACCAGAAGACCTCTCCAAAATTACTCCATTTCATACACAAACCATATCCCCAAACTTATTCAAGATTTCAACCTTAGAATTGAAGGCTTATTTGGTGTTTTCTCAAGTTTGGGCTAGAACGAGATTTGATTATTTTCGCGAGAGGAATGTGATGGTGTGATTATATTTTGTGGTTGAATTATGTGATGATTTTGAGGTATGGGGTTTTACACAATATGCTCCTTAATTTCGCGAGTGTTTCTCCCTTTGGTTTCATGTGATTATTGACTCATATTTGAATTGTTAAATTCATTTGGAAATCTGGAAATATTTGTTGGAATCTAATTTTCGATTCATGTGGTATTATATTTGGTGTTGAGCATGTTGTCATGAGATTTTAATATGGCAAGGAGGTTGGACGCCCGTCAATATTCCATTTTTCGGATATGCTTAAAAATGCATAGGCGCGGTACGGTGGTGAGGCCTGGTGACCCGGTTAATGTGTTGTTGAGAAATTATATTGATAAAAATGCTTGAGATTCACATTTGATTTGAATATTTGTACTCGTATTTTTACGTTTCATTCACCACTAATATTTGTTGAGCATCTTTCCTGTCGTATTGTGTAGTTCCCCATATTTTCTTTTAGTGGCAGGCTAGCGCGTATTTTGGGCGCTTGGGATTTATCGGAGATGGATTTTAGCTTGGATTATTTTGGGAAGAATATTCGAGAGTACATGAGAAGAATTGTATTTATTTTAATTGTATAGAGCATTGGCGATTTATTTTCTTTCGAGATAGTTAGATGTTTTACTTCGAGAGATTTTTGGTTGTATGTAATTTGAAGATAGTTGAGATTAGTAGATTCTCTTATTTTTATTGTGGGTTTTAGATGCTCTATACCTTGTTATATTTTGGATTAGTTTAGTTTGATCGCTAGTAGCGCTCCGTTCGCTCTGTCCGAGCGGACATGGTGTTACAGAATGGTATCAGAGCATAGGTATACGACAACCCTCGGGTCTTAAGTTTTGGATCTGTTGTGTTTTTGTGACGCGTATTTCTAGAGATAGAATCTTTAGATGATCGCTTCGTGTTAGACATATAGATCAGATGTGAGGAATTTATTTTTGGTGACGAGTTTATTTTTTGAGATTGTTGGCCTGATTTTTTAGATTTAGGCATTCGGCGAATTTCGAGGGCGAAATTCCATTGTAAGTGGGGAAGTGTATCAACCCGCGTAATTTTTTGAAATAAAGAGAAAAAATAAATTTTGAGATAAAAATATTTGTATTGTTCAAATATGTTGGTTATTATTTTTAAAGGCGAGAATTTCAAACGGTTTCGAAATCGGAATTAAAATGGAGATTTAATTGAATTTTTATTGTATAGAAGAGTCCTCAAAATATAAAACTCTCTAAGAGTCCTCGGAGCATAAAACTCTCTAGAAAAAAAATATTTAAAAATATTGAACAGTCCGATCGAGCTGAAATTTTCTAGACAGCTTCCTCTCGTCTTCATCCAATTCGCTGCAAAAAATTTCATCCAATTCCAACGTTCCGATCGTCCGGAATATATTTTTTAGTGTTTGTATCTGATTAGAACTTTTTTCTTAATCAAACTCTTAATCCTTTATATATCACAACAAATTCGTGGCTTGGCTTTTCAAATCACTTTTTCTCAAACTTTTCAACCAGAAGACCTCTCCAAAATTACTCCATTTCATATACAAACCATAGCCCCAAACTTATTCAACATTTCAACCTAAGATTAGAAGGCTTATTTGGTGTTTTCTCAAGTTTGGGATAGAACGAGATTTGATTATTTTCGCGAGTGGAATCTGATGGTGTGATTATATTTTGAGGCTGAATTATGTGATGATTTTGAGGTATGGGGTTTTACACAATATGCTCCTTAATTTCGCGAGTGTTTCTCCCTTTGGTTTCATGTGATTATTGACTCATATTTTAATTGTTAAATTCATTTGGAAATCTAGAAATATTTGTTGGAATCTAATTTTCAATTCATGTTGTATTATATTTGGTGTTGAGCATGTTGTCATGAGATTTTAATATGGCAAGGAGGTTGGGCGCCGTCAATATTCCTTTTTTCGGATATGCTTAAAAATGCATAGGCGTAGTACGGTGGTGAGGCGTGGTGACCCGATTAATCTGTTGTTGAGAAATTATATTGATAAATATGTTTGAGATTCACATTTGATTTGAATATTTGTACTCGTATTTTTACGTTTTATTCACCGCTAATATTTGTTGAGCATCTTTCCTGTCGTATTGTGTATTTCCCCATATTTTCTTTTAGTGGCAGGCTAGCGCGTATTTTGGGTGCTTGGGATTTATCGGAGATGGATTTTAGCTTGGATTATTTTGGGAAGAATATTCGAGAGTACATGAGAAGAATTGTATTTATTTTGGTTGTATAGAGCATTGGCGATTTATTTTCTTTTGAGATAGTTAGATGTTTTACTTCGAGAGATTTTTGGTTGTATGTAATTTGAAGATAGTTGAGATTAGTAGATTCTCTTATTTTTATTGTGGTTTTTAGATGCTCTATACCTTGTTATATTGTGGATTAGTTTAGTTTTATCGATAGTAGCGCTCCGCTCGCTCTGCCCGAGAGGACAGGGTGTTACATAATGGTATCAGAGCATAGGTATACGACAACCCTCGGGTCTTAGGTTTTGGATCTGTTGTGTTTTTGTGACGTGTATTTCTGGAGATAGAATCTTTAGATGATCGCTTCATTTTAGACATATAGATCAGATGTGAGGAATTTATTTTTGGTGACGAGTTTATTTTTTGAGATTGTTGGCCTGATTTTTTAGATTTAGGCATTCGGCGAATTTCGAGGGCGAAATTCCATTGTTAGTGGGGAGGTGTATCAACCCGCGTAATTTTTCGAAATAAAGAGAAAAAATAAATTTTGAGATAAAATTATTTTTATTGCTCAAATATGTTTGTTATTATTTTTAAAGGCGAGAATTTCAAACGGTTTCGAAATCGGATTTAAAATGGAGTTTTAATTGAATTTTCATTGTATAGAAGAGTCCTCAAAATATAAAACTCTCTAAGAGTCCTCGGAGCATAAAACTCTCTAGAAACAAAATATTTAAAAATATTTAACAGTTCGATCCAGCTGAAATTTTTTAGACAGCTTCCTCTCGTCTTCATCCAATTCTCTGTAAAATTTCATCCAATTCCAACGTTCCGATCGTCCGAAATAAAATTTTTAATGTTTGTATCTGATTAGAACTCTTTTCTTAATCAAACTCTTAATCCTTTATATATCACAACAAATTCGTGGCTTGTCTTTTCAAATCACTTTTTCTCAAACTTTTCAACCAGAAGACCTCTCCAAAATTACTCCATTTTATATACAAACCATAGCCCCAAACTTATTCAAGATTTCAACCTTAGATTAGAAGGCTTATTTGGTGTTTTCTCAAGTTTGGGCTAGAACGAGATTTGATTATTTTCGCGAGAGGAATGTGATGGTGTGATTATATTTTGAGGTTGAATTATGTGAGGATTTTAAGGTATGGGGTTTTACACAATATGCTCCTTAATTTCGTGAGTGTTTATCCCTTTGGTTTCATGTGATTATTGACTCATATTTGAATTGTTAAATTCATTTGGAAATCTTGAAATATTTGTTGGAATCTAATTTTCAATTCATGTGGTATTATATTTGGTGTTGAGCATGTTGTCATGAGATTTTAATATGGCAAGGAGGTTGGGCGCCCGTCAATATTCCTTTTTTCGGATATGCTTAAAAATGCATAGGCGCGGTACGGTGGTGAGGCCTGGTGACCCGGTTAATGTGTTGTTGAGAAATTATATTGATAAAAATGCTTGAGATTCATATTTGATTAGAATATTTGTACTCATATTGTTACGTTTTATTCACCGCTAATATTTATTGAGCATCTTTCCTGTCGTATTGTTTACTTCCCCATAGTTTCTTTTAGTGGCAGGGTAGCGCGTATTTTGGGCGCTTGGGATTTATCGGAGATGGATTTTAGCTTGGATTATTTTGGGAAGAATATTCGAGAGTACATGAGAAGAATTGTATTTATTTTGGTTGTATAGAGCATTGGCGATTTATTTTCTTTCGAGATAGTTAGATGTTTTACTTCGAGAGATTTTTGGTTGTATGTAATTTGAAGATAGTTGAGATTAGTAGATTCTCTAATTTTTATTGTGGGTTTTAGATGCTCTATACCTTGTTATATTGTGGATTAGTTTAGTTTTATCAATAGTAGCACTCCGTTCGCTCTGCCCGAGCGGACAGGGTGTTACAGAATGGTATCAGAGCATAGGTATACGACAACCCTCGGGTCTTAGGTTTTGGATCTGTTGTGTTTTTGTGACGCGTATTTCTGGAGATAGAATCTTTAGATGATCGCTTCGTGTTAGACATATAGATCAGATGGGAGGAATTTATTTTTGGTGACGAGTTTATTTTTTGAGATTGTTGACCTGATTTTTTAGATTTAGGCATTCGGCGAATTTCGAGGGCGAAATTCCATTGTTAGTGGGGAAGTGTATCAACCCGCGTAATTTTTCGAAATAAAGAGAAAAAATAAATTTTGAGATAAAATTATTTTTATTGCTCAAATATGTTGGTTATTATTTTTAAAGGTGAGAATTTCAAACGGTTTCGAAATCGGAATTAAAATGGAGTTTTAATTGAATTTTCATTGTATAGAAGAGTCCTCAAAATATAAAACTCTCTAAGAGTCCTCGGAGCATAAAACTCTCTAGAAACAAAATATTTAAAAATATTTAACAGTTCGATCGAGCTGAAATTTTTTAGACAGCTTCCTCTCGTCTTCATCCAATTCTCTGTAAAATTTCATCCAATTCCAACGTTCCGATCGTCCGAAATAAATTTTTTAATGTTTGTATCTGATTAGAAATCTTTTCTTAATCAAACTCTTAATCCTTTATATATCACAACAAATTCGTGGCTTGTCTTTTCAAATCACTTTTTCTCAAACTTTTCAACCAGAAGACCTCTCCAAAATTACTCCATTTTATATACAAACCATAGCCCCAAACTTATTCAAGATTTCAACCTTAGATTAGAAGGCGTATTTGGTGTTTTCTCAAGTTTGGGCTAGAACGAGATTTGATTATTTTCGCGAGAGGAATGTGATGGTGTGATTATATTTTGAGGTTGAATTATGTGAGGATTTTAAGGTATGGGGTTTTACACAATATGCTCCTTAATTTCGTGAGTGTTTATCCCTTTGGTTTCATGTGATTATTGACTCATATTTGAATTGTTAAATTCATTTGGAAATCTTGAAATATTTGTTGGAATCTAATTTTCAATTCATGTGGTATTATATTTGGTGTTGAGCATGTTGTCATGAGATTTTAATATGGCAAGGAGGTTGGGCGCCCGTCAATATTCCTTTTTTCGGATATGCTTAAAAATGCATAGGCGCGGTACGGTGGTGAGGCCTGGTGACCCGGTTAATGTGTTGTTGAGAAATTATATTGATAAAAATGCTTGAGATTCATATTTGATTTGAATATTTGTACTCATATTGTTACGTTTTATTCACCGCTAATATTTGTTGAGCATCTTTCCTGTCGTATTGTTTACTTCCCCATAGTTTCTTTTAGTGGCAGGGTAGCGCGTATTTTGGGCGCTTGGGATTTATCGGAGATGGATTTTAGCTTGGATTATTTTGGGAAGAATATTCGAGAGTACATGAGAAGAATTGTATTTATTTTGGTTGTATACAGCATTGGCGATTTATTTTCTTTCGAGATAGTTAGATGTTTTACTTCGAGAGATTTTTGGTTGTATGTAATTTGAAGATAGTTTAGATTAGTAGATTCTCTAATTTTTATTGTGGGTATTAGATGCTCTATACCTTGTTATATTGTGGATTAGTTTAGTTTTATCAATAGTAGCACTCCGTTCGCTCTGCCCGAGCGGACAGGGTGTTACAGAATGGTATCAGAGCATAGGTATACGACAACCCTCGGGTCTTAGGTTTTGGATCTGTTGTGTTTTTGTGACGCGTATTTCTGAAGATAGAATCTTTAGATGATCGCTTCGTGTTAGACATATAGATCAGATGGGAGGAATTTATTTTTGGTGACGAGTTTATTTTTTGAGATTGTTGACCTGATTTTTTAGATTTAGGCATTCGGCGAATTTCGAGGGCGAAATTCCATTGTTAGTGGGGAAGTGTATCAACCCGCGTAATTTTTTGAAATAAAGAGAAAAAATAAATTTTGAGATAAAATTATTTTTATTGCTCAAATATGTTGGTTATTATTTTTAAAGGCGAGAATTTCAAACGGTTTCGAAATCGGAATTAAAATGGAGTTTTAATTGAATTTTCATTGTATAGAAGAGTCCTCAAAATATAAAACTCTCTAAGAGTCCTCGGAGCATAAAACTCTCTAGAAACAAAATATTTAAAAATATTTAACAGTTCGATCGAGCTGAAATTTTTTAGACAGCTTCCTCTCGTCTTCATCCAATTATCTGTAAAATTTCATCCAATTCCAACGTTCCGATCGTCCGAAATAAAATTTTTAATGTTTGTATCTGATTAGAACTCTTTTCTTAATCAAACTCTTAATCCTTTATATATCACAACAAATTCGTGGCTTGTCTTTTCAAATCACTTTTTCTCAAACTTTTCAACCAGAAGACCTCTCCAAAATTACTCCATTTTATATACAAACCATAGCCCCAAACTTATTCAAGATTTCAACCTTAGATTAGAAGGCTTATTTGGTGTTTTCTCAAGTTTGGGCTAGAACGAGATTTGATTATTTTCGCGAGAGGAATGTGATGGTGTGATTATATTTTGAGGTTGAATTATGTGAGGATTTTAAGGTATGGGGTTTTACACAATATGCTCCTTAATTTCGTGAGTGTTTATCCCTTTGGTTTCATGTGATTATTGACTCATATTTGAATTGTTAAATTCATTTGGAAATCTTGAAATATTTGTTGGAATCTAATTTTCAATTCATGTGGTATTATATTTGGTGTTGAGCATGTTGTCATGAGATTTTAATATGGCAAGGAGGTTGGGCGCCCGTCAATATTCCTTTTTTCGGATATGCTTAAAAATGCATAGGCGCGGTACGGTGGTGAGGCCTGGTGACCCGGTTAATGTGTTGTTGAGAAATTATATTGATAAAAATGCTTGAGATTCATATTTGATTAGAATATTTGTACTCATATTGTTACGTTTTATTCACCGCTAATATTTGTTGAGCATCTTTCCTGTCGTATTGTTTACTTCCCCATAGTTTCTTTTAGTGGCAGGGTAGCGCGTATTTTGGGCGCTTGGGATTTATCGGAGATGGATTTTAGCTTGGATTATTTTGGGAAGAATATTCGAGAGTACATGAGAAGAATTGTATTTATTTTGGTTGTATAGAGCATTGGCGATTTATTTTCTTTCGAGATAGTTAGATGTTTTACTTCGAGAGATTTTTGGTTGTATGTAATTTGAAGATAGTTGAGATTAGTAGATTCTCTAATTTTTATTGTGGGTTTTAGATGCTCTATACCTTGTTATATTGTGGATTAGTTTAGTTTTATCAATAGTAGCACTCCGTTCGCTCTGCCCGAGCGGACAGGGTGTTACAGAATGGTATCAGAGCATAGGTATACGACAACCCTCGGGTCTTAGGTTTTGGATCTGTTGTGTTTTTGTGACGCGTATTTCTGGAGATAGAATCTTTAGATGATCGCTTCGTGTTAGACATACAGATCAGATGTGAGGAATTTATTTTTGGTGACGAGTTTATTTTTTGAGATTGTTGGCCTGATTTTTTAGATTTAGGCATTCGGCGAATTTCGAGGGCGAAATTCCATTGTTACTGGGGAAGTGTATCAACCCGCGTAATTTTTCGAAATAAAGAGAAAAAATAAATTTTGAGATAAAATTATTTTTATTGCTCAAATATGTTGGTTATTATTTTTAAAGGCGAGAATTTCAAACGGTTTCGAAATCGGATTTAAAATGGAGATTTAATTGAATTTTTATTATATAGAAGAGTCCTCAAAATATAAAACTCTCTAAGAGTCCTTAGAGCATAAAACTCTCTAGAAAAAAAATATTTAAAAATATTGAATGGTCCGATCGAGCTAAAATTTTTTAGACAGCTTCCTCTCGTCTTCATCCAATTCGCTATAGAATTTCATCCAATTCCAACGTTCCGATCGTCCGGAATAAAATTTTTAGTGTTTGTATCTGATTAGAACTCTTTTCTTAATCAAACTCTTAATCCTTTATTTATCACAACAAATTCGTGGCTTGGCTTTTCAAATCACTTTTTCTCAAACTTTTCAACCAGAAGACCTCTCCAAAATTACTCCATTTTATATACAAACCATAGCCCCAAACTTATTCAAGATTTCAACCTTAGATTAGAAGGCTTATTTGGTGTTTTCTCAAGTTTGGGCTAGAACGAGATTTGATTATTTTCGCGAGAGGAATGTGATGGTGTGATTATATTTTGAGGTTGAATTATGTGAGGATTTTAAGGTGTGGGATTTTACACAATATGCTCCTTAATTTCGTGAGTGTTTATCCCTTTGGTTTCATGTGATTATTGACTCATATTTGAATTGTTAAATTCATTTGGAAATCTTGAAATATTTGTTGGAATCTAATTTTCGATTCATGTGGTATTATATTTGGTGTTGAGCATGTTGTCATGAGATTATAATATGGCAAGGAGGTTGGGCGCCCGTCAATATTACTTTTTTCGGATATGCTTAAAAATGCATAGGCGCGGTACGGTGGTGAGGCCTGGTGACCCGGTTAATGTGTTGTTGAGAAATTATATTGATAAAAATGCTTGAGATTCATATTTGATTTGAATATTTGTACTCGTATTGTTACGTTTTATTCACCGCTAATATTTGTTGAGCATCTTTCCTGTCGTATTGTGTACTTCCCCATAGTTTCTTTTAGTGGCAGGGTAGCGCGTATTTTGGGCGCTTGGGATTTATCGGAGATGGATTTTAGCTTGGATTATTTTGGGAAGAATATTCGAGAGTACATGAGAAGAATTGTATTTATTTTGGTTGTATAGAGCATTGGCGATTTATTTTCTTTCGAGATAGTTAGATGTTTTACTTCGAGAGATTTTTGGTTGTATGTAATTTGAAGATAGTTGAGATTAGTAGATTCTCTAATTTTTATTGTGGGTTTTAGATGCTCTATACCTTGTTATATTGTGGATTAGTTTAGTTTTATCAATAGTAGCGCTCCGTTCGCTCTGCCCGAGCGGACAGGGTGTTACAGAATGGTATCAGAGCATAGGTATACGACAACCCTCGGGTCTTAGGTTTTGGATCTGTTGTGTTTTTGTGACGCGTATTTCTGGAGATAGAATCTTTAGATGATCGCTTCATGTTAGACATATAGATCAGATGTGAGGAATTTATTTTTGGTGACGAGTTTATTTTTTGAGATTGTTGGCCTGATTTTTTAGATTTAGGCATTCGGCGAATTTCGAGGGTGAAATTTAATTGTTAGTGGGGAAGTGTATCAACCCGCGTAATTTTTCGAAATAAAGAGAAAAAATAAATTTTGAGATAAAATTATTTTTATTGCTCAAATATGTTGGTTATTATTTTTAAAGGCGAGAATTTCAAACGGTTTCGAAATCGGAATTAAAATGGAGATTTAATTGAATTTTTATTATATAGAAGAGTCCTCAAAATATAAAACTCTCTAAGAGTCCTTAGAGCATAAAACTCTCTAGAAAAAAAATATTTAAAAATATTGAACAGTCCGATCGAGCTAAAATTTTTTAGACAGCTTCCTCTCGTCTTCATCCAATTCGCTGTAAAATTTCATCCAATTCCAACGTTTCGATCGTCCGGAATAAAATTTTTAGTGTTTGTATCTATTTAGAACTCTTTTCTAAATCAAACTCTTAATCCTTTATTTATCACAACAAATTCGTGGCTTGGCTTTTCAAATCACTTTTTCTCAAACTTTTCAACCAGAAGACCTCTCCAAAATTACTCCATTTCATATACAAACCATAGCCCCAAACTTATTCAAGTTTTCAACCTAAGATTAGAAGGCTTATTTGGTGTTTTCTCAAGTTTGGGCTAGAACGAGATTTGATTATTTTCGCGAGAGGAATGTGATGGTGTGATTATGTTTTGAGGCTGAATTATGTGATGATTTTGAGGTATGGGGTTTTACACAATATGCTCCTTAATTCCGCGAGTGTTTCTCCCTTTGGTTTCATGTGATTATTAACTCATATTTGAATTGTTAAATTCATTTGGAAATCTGGAAATATTTGTTGGAATCTAATTTTCGATTCATATGGTATTATATTTGGTGTTGAGCATGTTGTCATGAGATTTTAATATGGCATTGAGGTTGGGCGCCCGTAAATATTCCCATTTTCGGATATGGTTAAAAATGCATAGACGCGGTACGGTGGTGAGGCCTGGTGACCCGATTAATGTGTTGTTGAGAAATTATATTGATAAAAATGCTTGAGATTCACATTTGATTTGAATATTTGTACTCGTATTGTTATGTTTTATTCACCGCTAATATTTGTTGAGCATCTTTCCTGTCGTATTGTGTACTTCCCCATATTTTCTTTTAGTGGCAGGCTAGCACGTATTTTGGGCGCTTGGGATTTATCGGAGATGGATTTTAGCTTGGATTATTTTGGGAAGAATATTCGAGAGTACATGAGAAGAATTGAATTTATTTTGGTTGTATAGAGCATTGGCAATTTATTTTCTTTTGAGATAGTTAGATGTTTTACTTCGAGAGATTTTGGTTGTATGTAATTTGAAGATAGTTGAGATTAGAAGATTCTCTTAATTTTATTGTGGGTTTTAGATGCTCTATACCTTGTTATATTGTGGATTAGTTTAGTTTTATCGATAGTAGCGCTCCGTTCGCTCTGCCCGAGCGGACAGGGTGTTACAGAATGGTATCAGAGAATAGGTATACGACAACCCTCGGGTCTTAGGTTTTGGATCTGTTGTGTTTTTGTGACTCGTATTTCTGGAGATAGAATCTTTAGATGATCGCTTCGTGTTAGACATATAGATCAAATGTGAGGAATTTATTTTTGGTGATGAGTTTATTTTTTGAGATTGTTGACCTGATTTTTTAGATTTAGGCATTCGGCGAATTTCGAGGGCGAAATTCCATTGTTAGTGGGGAAGTGTATCAACCCGCGTAATTTTTCGAAATAAAGAGAAGAAAGAACTTTTGAGATAAAATTATTTGTATTGCTCAAATATGTTGGTTATTATTTTTAAAGGCGAGAGTTTCAAACGGTTTCGAAATCGGAATTAAAATGGAGATTTAATTGAATTTTTATTATATAAAAGAGTCCTCAAAATATAAAACTCTCTAAGAGTCCTCGGAGCATAAAACTCTCTAGAAAAAAAATATTTAAAAATATTGAACAGTCCGATCGAGCTAAAATTTTTTAGACATCTTCCTCTCGTCTTCATCCAATTCTCTGTAAAATTTCATACAATTCCAACGTTCCGATCGTCCGGAATAAAATTTTTAGAGTTTGTATCTGATTAGAACTCTTTTCTTAATCAAACTCTTAATCCTTTATATATCAAAACTAATTCGTGGCTTGGCTTTTCAAATCACTTTTTCTCAAACTTTTCAACAAGAATACCTCTCCAAAATTACTCCATTTCATACACAAACCATAGCCCCAAACTTATTCAAGATTTCAACCTTATATTAGAAGGCTTATTTGGTGTTTTCTCAAGTTTGGGCTAGAACGAGATTTGATTATTTTCGCGGGAGGAATGTGATGGAGTTATTATATTTTGAGGCTGAATTATGTGATGATTTTGAGGTATGGGGTTTTACACAATATGCTCCTTAATTTCGCGAGTGTTTGTCCCTTTGGTTTCATGTGATTATTGACTCATATTTGAATTGTTAAATTCATTTGGAAATCTGGAAATATTTGTTGGAATCTAATTTTCGATTCATGTGGTATTATATTTGGTGTTGAGCATGTTGTCATTAGATTTTAATATGGCAAGGAGGTTGGGCGACCGTCAATATTCCTTTTTTCGGATATGCTTAAAAATGCATAGGCGCGGTACGGTGGTGAGGCCTGGTGACCCGGTTAATGTGTTATTGAGAAATTATATTGATAAAAATTCTTGAGTTTCACATTAGATTTGAATATTTGTACTCGTATTGTTATGTTTTATTCACCGCTAATATTTGTTGAGCATCTTTCCTGTCGTACTGTGTACTTCCCCATATTTTCTTTTAGTGGCAGGCTAGCGCGTATTTTGGGCGCTTGGGATTTATCGGAGATGGATTTTAGCTTGGATTATTTTGGGAAGAATATTCGAAAGTACATGAGAAGAATTGTATTTATTTTGGTTGTATAGAGCAATGGCGATTTATTTTCTTTCGAGATAGTTAGATGTTTTACTTCGAGAGATTTTTGGTTGTATGTAATTTGAAGATAGTTGAGATTAGTAGATTCTCTTATTTTTATGTGGGTTTTAGATGCTCTATACCTTGTTATATTGTGGATTAGTTTAGTTTTATCTCTAGTAGCGCTCCGGTCGCTTTTCCCGAGCGGACAGGGTGTTACAGAATGGTATCAGAGCATAGGTATACGACAACCCTCGGGTCTTAGGTTTTGGATCTGTTGTGTTTTTGTGACGCGTATTTCTGAAGATAGAATCTTTAGATGATCGCTTCGTGTTAGACATATAGATCAGATGGGAGGAATTTATTTTTGGTGAAGAGTTTATTTTTTGAGATTGTTGGCCTGATTTTTTAGATTTAGGCATTCGGCGAATTTCGAGGGCGAAATTCCATTGTTAGTGGGGAAGTGTATCAACCCGCGTAATTTTTCGAAATAAAGAGAAAAAATAAATTTTGAGATAAAATTATTTTTATTGCTCAAATATGTTGGTTATTATTTTTAAAGGCGAGAATTTCAAACGGTTTCGAAATCAGAATTAAAATAGAGATTTAATTGAATTTTTATAATATAGAAGAGTCCTCAAAATATAAAACTCTCTAAGAGTCCTCGGAGCATAAAACTCTCTAGAAAAAAAATATTGAACAGTCCGATCGAGCTGAAATTTTTTAGACAGCTTCCTCTCGTCTTCATCCAATTCTCTGTAAAATTTCAACCAATTCCAACGTTCCGATCGTCCGGAATAAAATTTTTAGTGCTTGTATCTGATTAGAGCTCTTTTCTTAATCAAACTCTTAATCCTTTATATATCACAACAAATTCGAGGCTTGGCTTTTCAAATCACTTTTTCTCAAACTTTTCAACCAGAGGACCTCTCCAAAATTAATCCATTTCATATACAAACCATAGCCCCAAACTTATTCAAGATTTCAACCTTAGATTAGAAGGCTTATTTGGTGTTTTCGTAATTTGGGCTAGAACGAGATTTGATTATTTTCGCGAGAGGAATGTGATGGTGTGATTATATTTTGAGGCTGAATTATGTGATGATTTTGAGGTTTGGGGTTTTACACAATATGCTCCTTAATTTCGCGAGTGTTTCTCCCTTTAATTTCATGTGATTATTGACTCATATTTGAATTGTTAAATTCATTTGGAAATCTGGAAATATTGGTTGGAATCTAATTTTTGATTCATGTGGTATTATATTTGTTGTTCAGCGTGTTGTCATGAGATTTTAACATGGGAAGGAGGTTGGGCGCCCGTCAATATTCCTTTTTTCGGATATGCTTAAAAATGCATAGGCGCGGTACGGTGGTGAGGCCTGGTGACCCGGTTAAAGTGTTGTTGAGAAATTATATTGATAAAAATACTTGAGATTCATATTTTATTTTAATATTTGTTCTCGTATTGTTACGTTTTATTCACCCCTAATATTTGTTGAGCATCTTTCCTGTCGTATTGTGTACTTCCCCATATTTTCTTTTAGTGGCAGGCTAGCGCGTATTTTGGGCGCATGGGATTTATCGGAGATGGATTTTAGTTTGGATTATTTTGGGAAGAATATTCGAGAGTACATGAGAAGAATTGTATTTATTTTGGTATTATAGAGCGTTGGCGATTTATTTTCTTTCGAGATAGTTAGATGTTTTACTTCGAGAGATTTTTGGTTGTATGTAATTTGAAGATAGTAGAGATTAATAGATTCTATTATTTTTATTGTGGGTTTTAGATGCTCTATACCTTGTTATATTGTGGATTAGTTTAGTTTTATCGATAGTAGCGCCCCGTTCTCTCTGCCCGAGCGGACAGGGTGTTACAGAATGGTATCAGAGCAGAGGTATACGACAACCCTCGGGTCTTAGGTTTTGGATCTGTTGTGTTTTTGTGACGCGTATTTCTGGAGATAGAATCTTTAGATGATCGCTTCATGTTAGACATATAGATCAGATGCGAGGAATTTATTTTTGGTGACGAGTTTATTTTTTGAGATTGTTGGCCAGATTTTTTAGATTTAAGCATTCGGCGAATTTCGAGGGCGAAATTTCATTGTTAGTGGGGAAGTGTTTAAACCCGCCTAATTTTTCGAAATAAAGAGAAAAAATAAATTTTGAGATAAAATTATTTTTATTGCTCAAATATGTTGGTTATTATTTTTAAAGGCGAGAATTTCAAACGGTTTCGAAATCGGAATTAAAATGGAGATTTAATTGAATTTTTATTTCATTGAAGAGTCCTCAAAATATAAAACTCTCTAAGAGTCCTCGGGGCATAAAACTCTCTAGCAAAAAATATTGAAAAATATTGAAAAGTCCGATCGAGTTGAAATTTTTTAGACAGCTTCCTCTCGTCTTCATCCAATTCTCTGTAAAATTTCATCCAATTCCAACGTTCCGATCGTCCGGAATAAAATTTTTAGTGTTTGTATCTGATTAGAACTCTTTTCTTAATCAAACTCTTAATCCTTTATATATCACAACAAATTCGTGGCTTGGCTTTTCAAATCACTTTTTTACAAACTTTTCAACCAGAAGACCTCTCCAAAATTACTCCATTTCATATACAAACCATAGCCCCAAACTTATTCAAGATTTCAACCTTAGATTAGAAGGCTTATTTGGTGTTTTCGCAAGTTTGGGCTAGAACGAGATTTGATTATTTTCGTGAGAGGAATGTGATGGTGTGATTATATTTTGAGGATGAATTATGTGATGATTTTGAGGTATGGGGTTTTACACAATATGCTCCTTAATTTCGCGAGTGTTTCACCCTTTAGTTTCATGTGATTATTGACTCATATTTGAATTATTAAATTCATTTGGAAATTTGGAAATATTTATTGGAATCTAATTTTCGATTCATGTGGTATTATATTTGGTGTTGAGCATGTTGTCATGAGATTTTAATATGGCAAGGAGGTTAGGCGCCCGTCAATATTCATTTTTTCGGATATGCTTAAAAATGCATAGGCGCGGTACGGTGGTGAGGCCTAGTGACCCGGTTAATGTGTTGTTGAGAAATTATATTGATAAAAATGCTTGAGATTCACATTTGATTTGAATATTTGTATTCGTATTGTTATGTTTTATTCACCGCTAATATTTGTTGAGCATCTTTCCTGTCGTATTGTGTACTTCCCCATATTTTCTTTTAGTGGCAGGCTAGCGCGTATTTTGGGCGCATGGGATTTATCGGAGATGGATTTTAGCTTGGATTATTTTGGGAAGAATATTCGAGAGTACATGAGAAGAATTGTATTTATTTTGGTATTATAGAGCATTGGCGATTTATTTTCTTTCGAGATAGTTAGATGTTTTACTTCGAGAGATTTTTGGTTCTATGTAATTTGAAGATAGTTGAGATTAGTAGATTCTCTTATTTTTATTGTGGGTTTTAGATGCTCTATACCTTGTTATATTGTGGATTAGTTTAGTTTTATCGATAGTAGCGCTCCGTTCGCTCTGCCCGAGCGGACAGGGTGTTACAGAATGGTAACAGAGCATAGGTATACAACAACCCTCGGGTCTTAGATTTTGGATCTGTTGTGTCTTTGTGACGCGTATTTCTGGAGATAGAATCTTTAGATGATCGCTTCGTGTTAGACATATAGATCAGATGTGAGTAATTTATTTTTGGTGACGAGTTTATTTTTTGAGATTATTGGCCTGATTTTTTAGATTTGGGCATTCCGCGAATTTCGAGGGCGAAATTCCATTGTCAGTGGGGAAGTGTATCAACCCGCGTAATTTTTCGAAATAAAAAGAAAAAATAAATTTTGAGATAAAATTATTTTTATTCCTCAAATATGTTGGTGATTATTTTTAAAGGCGAGAATTTCAAACGGTTTCGAAATCGGAATAAAAATGGATATTTAATTGAATTTTTATTATATAGAAGAGTCCTCAAAATATAAAACTCTCTACGAGTCCTCGGAGCATAAAACTCTCTAGAAAAAAAATATTTAAAAATATTGAGCAGTCGGATCGAGCTGAAATTTTTTAGACAGCTTCCTCTCGTCTTCATCCAATTCTCTGTAAAATTTCATCCAATTCCAACGTTCCGATCGTCCGGAATAAAACATTTAGTGTTTGTATCTGATTAGAACTCTTTCCTTAATCAAACTCTTAATCCTTTATATATCACAACCAATTCGTGGCTTGGCTTTTCAAATTTACTTTTCTCAAACTTTTTAACCAGAAGACCTCTCCAAATTTACTCCATTTCATATACAAACCATAGCCCCAAACTTATTCAAGATTTCAACCTTAGATTAGAAGGCTTATTTGGTGTTTTCTCAAGTTTGGGCTAGAAAGAGATTTGATTATTTTCGCGAGAGGAATGTGATGGTGTGATTATATTTTGAGGCTGAATTATGTGATGATTTTGAGGTATGGGGTTTTACACAATATGCTCCTTAATTTCGCGGGTGTTTCTCCCTTTAGTTTCATGTGATTATTGACTCATATTTGAATTGTTAAATTCATTTGGAAATCTGGAAATATTTGTTGGAATCTAATTTTCGATTCATGTGGTATTACATTTGGTGTTGAGCATGTTGTCATGAGATTTTAATATGGCAAGGAGGTTGGGCGCCCATCAATATTCCTTTTTTCGGATATGCTTAAAATTTCATAAGCGCGGTACAGTGGTGAGGCCTGATGACCCGGTTAATGTGTTGTTGAGAAATTATATTGATAAAAATGCTTGAGATTCACATTTGATTTGAATATTTGTACTCGTATTGTTATGTTTTATTCACCGCTAATATTTGTTGAGCATCTTTCCTGTTGTATTGTGTACTTCCCCATATTTTCTTTTAGTGGCAGGCTAGCGCGTATTTTGGGCGCTTGGGATTTATCGGAGATGGATTTTAGCTTGGATTATTTTGGGAAGAATATTCGAGAGTACATGAGAAGAATTGTATTTATTTTGGTTGTATAGAGCATTGGCGATTTATTTTCTTTTGAGATAGTTAGATGTTTTACTTCGAGAGATTTTTGGTTGTATGTAATTTGAAGATAGTTGAGATTAGTAGATTCTCTTATTTTTATAGTGGGTTTTAGATGCTCTATACCTTGTTATATTGTGGATTAGTTTAGTTTTATCGATAGTAGCGCTCCGTTCGCTCTGCCCGAGCGGACATGGTGTTACAGAATGGTATCAGAGCATAGGTATACGACAACCCTCGGGTCTTAGATTTTGGATCTGTTGTGTTTTTGTGACGCGTATTTCTGGAGATATAATCTTTAGATGTTCGCTTCGTGTTAGACATATAGATCAGATGTGAGGAATTTATTTTTGGTGACGAGTTTATTTTTTGAGATTGCTGGCCTGATTTTTTAGATTTAGGCATTCGGCGAATTTCGAGGGCGAAATTCCATTGTTAGTGGGGAAGTGTATCAACCCGCGTAATTTTTCGAAATAAAGAGAAAAAATAAATTTTGAGATAACATTATATATACTGCTCAAATATGTTGGTTATTATTTTTTAAGACGAGAATTTCAAACGGTTTCGAAATCGGAATTAAAATGGAGATTTAATTGAATTTTTATTATATAGAAGAGTCCTCAAAATATAAAACTCTCTAAGAGTCCTCGGAGCATAAAACTCTCTAGAAAAAAAATATTTAAAAATATAGAACAGTCCGATCGAGCTGAAATTTTTTAGACAGCTTCCTCTCGTTTCATCCAATTTTCTGTAAAATTTCATCCAATTCCAACGTTCCGATCGTCCGGAATAAAATTTTTAGTGTTTGTATCTGATTAGAACTCTTTTCTTAATCAAACTCTTAATCCTTTATATATCACAACAAATTCGTGGCTTGGCTTTTCAAATCACTTTTTCTCAAACTTTTCAACCAAAAGACTTCTCTAAAATTACTCCATTTCATATACAAACCATAGCCCGAAACTTATTCAAGATTTCAACCTTATATTAGAAGGCTTATTTGGTGATTTCTCAAGTTTGGGCTAGAACGAGATTTGATTATTTTCGCGAGAGGAATGTGATGGTGTGATTATATTTTGAGGCTAAATTATGTGATGATTTTGAGGTAGGGGTTTTTACACAATATGCTCCTTAATTTCGCGAGTGTTTCTCCCTTTGGTTTCATGTGATTATTGACTCATCTTTGAATTGTTAAATTCATTTGGAAATCTGGAAATATTTGTTGGAATCTTATTTTTGATTCATATGGTATTATATTTGGTGTTGAGCATGTTGTCATGAGATTTTAGTATGGCAAGGAGGTTGGGCGCCCGTCAATATTCCTTTTTTCGGATATGCTTAAAAATGCATAGGCGCGGTACGGTGGTGAGGCCTGGTGACCCGGTTAATGTGTTGTTGAGAAATTATATTGATAAAAAAGCTTGAGATTCACATTTGATTTGAATATTTGTACTCGTATTTTTATGTTTTATTCACCGCTAATATTTGTTGAGCATCTTTCCGGTCGTATTGTGTTCTTTCCCATATTTTCTTATAGTCTCAGGCTAGCGCGTATTTTGGGCGCTTGGGATTTATCGGAGATGGATTTTAGCTTGGATTATTTTGGGAAGAATATTCCAGGGTACATGAGAAGAATTGTATTTATTTTGGTCGTCTAGAGCATTGGCGATTAATTTTCTTTCAAGATAGTTAGATGTTTTACTTCGAGAGATTTTTGGTTGTATGTAATTTGAAGATAGTTGAGATTAGTAGATTCTCTTATTTTTATTGTGGGTTTTAGATGCTCTATACCTTGTTATATTGTGGATTAGTTTAGTTTTATCGATAGTAGCGCTCCGTTCGCTCTACTCGAGCGGACAGGGTGTTACAGAATGGTATCAGAGCATAGGTATACGACAACCCTCGGGTCTTAGGTTTTGGATCTGTTGTGTTTTTGTGACGCGTATTTCTGGAGATAGAATCTTTAGATGATCGCTTCGTGTTAGACATATAGATCAGATGTGAGGAATTTATTTTTGGTGACGAGTTTATTTTTTGAGATTGTTGGCCTGATTTTTTAGATTTAGGCATTCGGCGAATTTCGAGGGCGAAATTCCATTGTTAGTGGGGAAGTGTATCAACCCGCGTAATTTTTTGAAATAAAGAGAAAAAATAAATTTTGAGATAAATTTATTTTTATTGCTCAAATATGTTGGTTATTATTTTTAAAGGCGAGAATTTCAAACGGTTTCGAAATCGGAATTAAAATGGATATTTAATTGAATTTTTATTATATAGAAGAGTCCTCAAAATGTAAAACTCTCTAAGAGTCCTCGGAGCAGAAAACTCTCTAGAAAAAAATTATTTAAAAATATTGAACAGTCCGATCGAGCTGAAATTTGTTAGACAGCTTCCTCTCGTCTTCATCCAATTCTCTGTAAAATTCCATCCAATTCCAATCCGATCGTCCGGAATAAAATTTTTAGTGTTTATATCTGATTAGAACTCTTTTCTTAATCAAACTCTTAATCCTTTATATATCACAACAAATTCGAGGCTTGGCTTTTCAAATCACTTTTTCTCAAACTTTTCAACCAGAAGACCTCTCCAAAATTACTCCATTTCATATACAAACCATAGCCCCAAACTTATGCTAGATTTCAACCTTAGATTAGAAGGCTTATTTGGTGTTTTCTCAAGTTTGGGCAAGAACGAGATTTGATTATTTTCGCGAGAGGAATGTGATGCTGTGATTATATTTCGAGGCTGAATTATGTGATAATTTAGAGGTATGGGGTTTTACACAATATCCTCCTTAATTTCGCGAGTGTTTCTCCCTTTGGTTTCATGTGATTATTGACTCATATTTGAATTGTTAAATTCATTTGGAAATCTGGAAATATTTGTTGGAATCTAATTTTTGATTCATGTGGTATTACATTTGGTGTTGAGCATGTTGTCATGAGATTTTAATATGGCAAGGAGGTTGGGCGCCCGTCAATATTCCTTTTTTCGGATATGCTTAAAAATGTTTGAGATTCACATTTGATTTGAATATTTGTACTCGTATTGTTATGTTTTATTCACCGCTAATATTTGTTGACCATCTTTCCCGTCGTATTGTGTACTTCCCCATATTTTCTTTTAATGGCAGGCTAGCGCGTATTTTGGGCGCTTGGGATTTATCGGAGATGGATTTTAGCTTGGATTATTTTGGAAAGAATATTCGAGAGTACATGAGAAGAATTGTATTTATTTTGGTTGTATAGAGCATTGGCGATTTATTTTCTTTCGAGATAGTTAGATGTTTTACTTCGAGAGATTTTTGGTTGTATGTAATTTGAAGATAGTTGAGATTAGTAGATTCTCTAATTTTTATTGTGGGTTTTAGATGCTCTATACCTTGTTATATTGTGGATTAGTTTAGTTTTATCGATAGTAGCGCTCCGTTCGCTCTGCCCGAGCGGACAGGGTGTTACAGAATGGTATCAGAGCATAGGTATACGACAACCCTCAGGTCTTAGGTTTTGGATATGTTGTGTTTTTGTGACGCGTATTTCTGGAGATAGAATCTTTAGATGATCGCTTCGTGTTAGACATATAGATCATAAGTGAGGAATTTATTTTTGGTGACGAGTTTATTTTTTGAGATTGTTGGCCTGATTTTTTATATTTAGGCATTCGGCGAATTTCGAGGGAGAAATTCCATTGTTAGTGGGGTAGTGTATCAACCCGCGTAATTTTTTGAAATAAAGAGAAAAAATAAATTATGATATAAAATTATTTTTATTGCTCAAATATGTTGGTTATTAATTTTAAAGGCGAGAATTTCAAACGGTTTCAAAATCGGAATTAAAGTGGAGATTTAATTGAATTTTTATTTCATAGAAGAGTCCTCAAAATATAAAACTCTCTAAGAGTCCTCGGAGCATAAAACTCTCTAGAAAAAAAATATTTAAAAATATTGAACCATCCGATCGAGCTGAAAATTTTTAGACAGCTTCCTCTCGTCTTCATCCAATTCTCTGTACAATTTCATCCAATTCCAACGTTCCGATCGTCCGGAATAAAATTTTTAGTGTTTGTATCTGATTAGAACTCTTTTCTTAATCAAACTCTTAATCCTTTATATATCACAACAAATTCGTGGCTTGGCTTTTCAAATCACTTTTTCTCAAACTTTACAACCAGAAGACCTCTCCAAAATTACTCCATTTCATATACAAACCATAGCCCCAAACTTATTCAAGATTTCAACCTTAGATTAGAAGGCTTATTTGGTGTTTTCTCAAGTTTGGGCTAGAACGAGATTTGATTATTTTAGCGAGAGGAATGTGATGGTGTTATTATATTTTGTGGTTGAATTATGTGATGATTTTGAGGTATGGGGTTTTACACAATATGCTCCTTAATTTCGCGAGTGTTTCTCCCTTTGGTTTCATGTGATTATTGACTCATCTTTGAATTGTTAAATTCATTTGGAAATCTGGAAATATTTGTTGGAATCTTATTTTTGATTCATATGGTATTATATTTGGTGTTGAGCATGTTGTCATGAGATTTTAGTATGGCAAGGAGGTTGGGCGCCCGTCAATATTCCTTTTTTCGGATATGCTTAAAAATGCATAGGCGCGGTACGGTGGTGAGGCCTGGTGACCCGGTTAATGTGTTGTTGAGAAATTATATTGATAAAAATGCTTGAGATTCACATTTGATTTGAATATTTGTACTCGTATTTTTATGTTTTATTCACCGCTAATATTTGTTGAGCATCTTTCCGGTCGTATTGTGTTCTTTCCCATATTTTCTTATAGTCTCAGGCTAGCGCGTATTTTGGGCGCTTGGGATTTATCGGAGATGGATTTTAGCTTGGATTATTTTGGGAAGAATATTCCAGGGTACATGAGAAGAATTGTATTTATTTTGGTCGTCTAGAGCATTGGCGATTAATTTTCTTTCGAGATAGTTAGATGTTTTACTTCGAGAGATTTTTGGTTGTATGTAATTTGAAGATAGTTGAGATTAGTAGATTCTCTTATTTTTATTGTGGGTTTTAGATGCTCTATACCTTGTTATATTGTGGATTAGTTTAGTTTTATCGATAGTAGCGCTCCGTTCGCTCTACTCGAGCGGACAGGGTGTTACAGAATGGTATCAGAGCATAGGTATACGACAACCCTCGGGTCTTAGGTTTTGGATCTGTTGTGTTTTTGTGACGCGTATTTCTGGAGATAGAATCTTTAGATGATCGCTTCGTGTTAGACATATAGATCAGATGTGAGGAATTTATTTTTGGTGACGAGTTTATTTTTTGAGATTGTTGGCCTGATTTTTTAGATTTAGGCATTCGGCGAATTTCGAGGGCGAAATTCCATTGTTAGTGGGGAAGTGTATCAACCCGCGTAATTTTTTGAAATAAAGAGAAAAAATAAATTTTGAGATAAATTTATTTTTATTGCTCAAATATGTTGGTTATTATTTTTAAAGGCGAGAATTTCAAACGGTTTCGAAATCGGAATTAAAATGGATATTTAATTGAATTTTTATTATATAGAAGAGTCCTCAAAATGTAAAACTCTCTAAGAGTCCTCGGAGCAGAAAACTCTCTAGAAAAAAATTATTTAAAAATATTGAACAGTCCGATCGAGCTGAAATTTGTTAGACAGCTTCCTCTCGTCTTCATCCAATTCTCTGTAAAATTCCATCCAATTCCAATCCGATCGTCCGGAATAAAATTTTTAGTGTTTATATCTGATTAGAACTCTTTTCTTAATCAAACTCTTAATCCTTTATATATCACAACAAATTCGAGGCTTGGCTTTTCAAATCACTTTTTCTCAAACTTTTCAACCAGAAGACCTCTCCAAAATTACTCCATTTCATATACAAACCATAGCCCCAAACTTATGCTAGATTTCAACCTTAGATTAGAAGGCTTATTTGGTGTTTTCTCAAGTTTGGGCAAGAACGAGATTTGATTATTTTCGCGAGAGGAATGTGATGCTGTGATTATATTTCGAGGCTGAATTATGTGATAATTTAGAGGTATGGGGTTTTACACAATATCCTCCTTAATTTCGCGAGTGTTTCTCCCTTTGGTTTCATGTGATTATTGACTCATATTTGAATTGTTAAATTCATTTGGAAATCTGGAAATATTTGTTGGAATCTAATTTTTGATTCATGTGGTATTACATTTGGTGTTGAGCATGTTGTCATGAGATTTTAATATGGCAAGGAGGTTGGGCGCCCGTCAATATTCCTTTTTTCGGATATGCTTAAAAATGTTTGAGATTCACATTTGATTTGAATATTTGTACTCGTATTGTTATGTTTTATTCACCGCTAATATTTGTTGACCATCTTTCCCGTCGTATTGTGTACTTCCCCATATTTTCTTTTAATGGCAGGCTAGCGCGTATTTTGGGCGCTTGGGATTTATCGGAGATGGATTTTAGCTTGGATTATTTTGGAAAGAATATTCGAGAGTACATGAGAAGAATTGTATTTATTTTGGTTGTATAGAGCATTGGCGATTTATTTTCTTTCGAGATAGTTAGATGTTTTACTTCGAGAGATTTTTGGTTGTATGTAATTTGAAGATAGTTGAGATTAGTAGATTCTCTAATTTTTATTGTGGGTTTTAGATGCTCTATACCTTGTTATATTGTGGATTAGTTTAGTTTTATCGATAGTAGCGCTCCGTTCGCTCTGCCCGAGCGGACAGGGTGTTACAGAATGGTATCAGAGCATAGGTATACGACAACCCTCAGGTCTTAGGTTTTGGATATGTTGTGTTTTTGTGACGCGTATTTCTGGAGATAGAATCTTTAGATGATCGCTTCGTGTTAGACATATAGATCATAAGTGAGGAATTTATTTTTGGTGACGAGTTTATTTTTTGAGATTGTTGGCCTGATTTTTTATATTTAGGCATTCGGCGAATTTCGAGGGAGAAATTCCATTGTTAGTGGGGTAGTGTATCAACCCGCGTAATTTTTTGAAATAAAGAGAAAAAATAAATTATGATATAAAATTATTTTTATTGCTCAAATATGTTGGTTATTAATTTTAAAGGCGAGAATTTCAAACGGTTTCAAAATCGGAATTAAAGTGGAGATTTAATTGAATTTTTATTTCATAGAAGAGTCCTCAAAATATAAAACTCTCTAAGAGTCCTCGGAGCATAAAACTCTCTAGAAAAAAAATATTTAAAAATATTGAACCATCCGATCGAGCTGAAAATTTTTAGACAGCTTCCTCTCGTCTTCATCCAATTCTCTGTACAATTTCATCCAATTCCAACGTTCCGATCGTCCGGAATAAAATTTTTAGTGTTTGTATCTGATTAGAACTCTTTTCTTAATCAAACTCTTAATCCTTTATATATCACAACAAATTCGTGGCTTGGCTTTTCAAATCACTTTTTCTCAAACTTTACAACCAGAAGACCTCTCCAAAATTACTCCATTTCATATACAAACCATAGCCCCAAACTTATTCAAGATTTCAACCTTAGATTAGAAGGCTTATTTGGTGTTTTCTCAAGTTTGGGCTAGAACGAGATTTGATTATTTTAGCGAGAGGAATGTGATGGTGTTATTATATTTTGTGGTTGAATTATGTGATGATTTTGACGTATGGGGTTTTACACAATATGCTCCTTAATTTCGCGAGTGTTTCTCCCTTTGGTTTCATGTGATTATTGACTCATATTTGAATTGTTAAATTCATTTGGAAATCTGGAAATATTTGTTGGAATCTAATTTTCGATTCATGCGGTATTATATTTGGTGTTGAGCATGTTGTCATGAGATTTTAATATGGCAAGGAGGTTGGGCGCCCGTCAATATTCCTTTTTTCCGATATGCTTAAAAATGCATAGGCGCGGTACGGTGGTGAGGCCTGGTGACCCGGTTAATGTGTTGTTGAGAAATTATATTGATAAAAATGCTTGAGATTCACATTTGATTTGAATATTTGTACTCGTATTGTTATGTTTTATTCACCGCTAATATTTGTTGAGCATCTTTCCTGTCGTATTGTGTACTTCCCCATATTTTCTTTTAGTGGCAGGCTAGCGCGTATTTTGGGCACTTGGGATTTATCGGAGATGGATTTTAGCTTGGATTATTTTGGGAAGAATATTCGAGAGTACATGAGAAGAATTGTATTTATTTTGGTATTATAGAGCATTGGCGATTTATTTTCTTTCGAGATAGTTAGATGTTTTACTTCGAGAGATTTTTGGTTCTATGTAATTTGAAGATAGTTGAGATTAGTAGATTCTCTAATTTTTATTGTGGGTTTTAGATGCTCTATACCTTGTTATATTGTGGATTAGTTTAGTTTTATCAATAGTAGCGCTCCGTTCGCTCTGCCCGAGCGGACAGGGTGTTACAGAATGGTATCAGAGCATAGGTATACGACAACCCTCGGGTCTTAGGTTTTGGATCTGTTGTGTTTTTGTGACGCGTATTTCTGGAGATAGAATCTTTAGATGATCGCTTGATGTTAGACATATAGATCAGATGTGAGGAATTTATTTTTGGTGACGAGTTTATTTTTTGAGATTGTTGGCCTGATTTTTTAGATTTAGGCATTCGGCGAATTTCGAGGGTGAAATTTAATTGTTAGTGGGGAAGTGTATCAACCCGCGTAATTTTTCGAAATAAAGAGAAAAAATAAATTTTGAGATAAAATTATTTTTATTGCTCAAATATGTTGGTTATTATTTTTAAAGGCGAGAATTTCAAACGGTTTCGAAATCGGAATTAAAATGGAGATTTAATTGAATTTTTATTATATAGAAGAGTCCTCAAAATATAAAACTCTCTAAGAGTCCTTAGAGCATAAAACTCTCTAGAAAAAAAATATTTAAAAATATTGAACAGTCCGATCGAGCTAAAATTTTTTAGACAGCTTCCTCTCGTCTTCATCCAATTCGCTGTAAAATTTCATCCAATTCCAACGTTCCGATCGTCCGGAATAAAAATTTTAGTGTTTGTATCTATTTAGAACTCTTTTCTAAATCAAACTCTTAATCCTTTATTTATCACAACAAATTCGTGGCTTGGCTTTTCAAATCACTTTTTCTCAAACTTTTCAACCAGAAGACCTCTCCAAAATTACTCCATTTCATATACAAACCATAGCCCCAAACTTATTCAAGTTTTCAACCTAAGATTAGAAGGCTTATTTGGTGTTTTCTCAAGTTTGGGCTAGAACGAGATTTGATTATTTTCGCGAGAGGAATGTGATGGTGTGATTATGTTTTGAGGCTGAATTATGTGATGATTTTGAGGTATGGGGTTTTACACAATATGCTCCTTAATTCCGCGAGTGTTTCTCCCTTTGGTTTCATGTGATTATTGACTCATATTTGAATTGTTAAATTCATTTGGAAATCTGGAAATATTTGTTGGAATCTAATTTTCGATTCATGTGATATTACATTTGGTGTTGATCATGTTGTCATGAGATTTTAATATGGCATTGAGGTTGGGCGCCCGTAAATATTCCCATTTTCGGATATGGTTAAAAATGCATAGACGCGGTACGGTGGTGAGGCCTGGTGACCCGATTAATGTGTTGTTGAGAAATTATATTGATAAAAATGCTTGAGATTCACATTTGATTTGAATATTTGTACTCGTATTGTTATGTTTTATTCACCGCTAATATTTGTTGAGCATCTTTCCTGTCGTATTGTGTACTTCCCCATATTTTCTTTTAGTGGCAGGCTAGCACGTATTTTGGGCGCTTGGGATTTATCGGAGATGGATTTTAGCTTGGATTATTTTGGGAAGAATATTCGAGAGTACATGAGAAGAATTGAATTTATTTTGGTTGTATAGAGCATTGGCAATTTATTTTCTTTTGAGATAGTTAGATGTTTTACTTCGAGAGATTTTGGTTGTATGTAATTTGAAGATAGTTGAGATTAGAAGATTCTCTTAATTTTATTGTGGGTTTTAGATGCTCTATACCTTGTTATATTGTGGATTAGTTTAGTTTTATCGATAGTAGCGCTCCGTTCGCTCTGCCCGAGCGGACAGGGTGTTACAGAATGGTATCAGAGAATAGGTATACGACAACCCTCGGGTCTTAGGTTTTGGATCTGTTGTGTTTTTGTGACTCGTATTTCTGGAGATAGAATCTTTAGATGATCGCTTCGTGTTAGACATATAGATCAAATGTGAGGAATTTATTTTTGGTGATGAGTTTATTTTTTGAGATTGTTAACCTGATTTTTTAGATTTAGGCATTCGGCGAATTTCGAGGGCGAAATTCCATTGTTAGTGGGGAAGTGTATCAACCCGCGTAATTTTTCGAAATAAAGAGAAGAAAGAACTTTTGAGATAAAATTATTTGTATTGCTCAAATATGTTGGTTATTATTTTTAAAGGCGAGAGTTTCAAACGGTTTCGAAATCGGAATTAAAATGGAGATTTAATTGAATTTTTATTATATAAAAGAGTCCTCAAAATATAAAACTCTCTAAGAGTCCTCGGAGCATAAAACTCTCTAGAAAAAAAATATTTAAAAATATTGAACAGTCCGATCGAGCTAAAATTTTTTAGACATCTTCCTCTCGTCTTCATCCAATTCTCTGTAAAATTTCATACAATTCCAACGTTCCGATCGTCCGGAATAAAATTTTTAGAGTTTGTATCTGATTAGAACTCTTTTCTTAATCAAACTCTTAATCCTTTATATATCAAAACTAATTCGTGGCTTGGCTTTTCAAATCACTTTTTCTCAAACTTTTCAACAAGAATACCTCTCCAAAATTACTCCATTTCATACACAAACCATAGCCCCAAACTTATTCAAGATTTCAACCTTATATTAGAAGGCTTATTTGGTGTTTTCTCAAGTTTGGGCTAGAACGAGATTTGATTATTTTCGCGGGAGGAATGTGATGGAGTTATTATATTTTGAGGCTGAATTATGTGATGATTTTGAGGTATGGGGTTTTACACAATATGCTCCTTAATTTCGCGAGTGTTTGTCCCTTTGGTTTCATGTGATTATTGACTCATATTTGAATTGTTAAATTCATTTGGAAATCTGGAAATATTTGTTGGAATCTAATTTTCGATTCATGTGGTATTATATTTGGTGTTGAGCATGTTGTCATTAGATTTTAATATGGCAAGGAGGTTGGGCGCCCGTCAATATTCCTTTTTTCGGATATGCTTAAAAATGCATAGGCGCGGTACGGTGGTGAGGCCTGGTGACCCGGTTAATGTGTTATTGAGAAATTATATTGATAAAAATTCTTGAGTTTCACATTAGATTTGAATATTTGTACTCGTATTGTTATGTTTTATTCACCGCTAATATTTGTTGAGCATCTTTCCTGTCGTACTGTGTACTTCCCCATATTTTCTTTTAGTGGCAGGCTAGCGCGTATTTTGGGCGCTTGGGATTTATCGGAGATGGATTTTAGCTTGGATTATTTTGGGAAGAATATTCGAAAGTACATGAGAAGAATTGTATTTATTTTGGTTGTATAGAGCAATGGCGATTTATTTTCTTTCGAGATAGTTAGATGTTTTACTTCGAGAGATTTTTGGTTGTATGTAATTTGAAGATAGTTGAGATTAGTAGATTCTCTTATTTTTATGTGGGTTTTAGATGCTCTATACCTTGTTATATTGTGGATTAGTTTAGTTTTATCTCTAGTAGCGCTCCGGTCGCTTTTCCCGAGCGGACAGGGTGTTACAGAATGGTATCAGAGCATAGGTATACGACAACCCTCGGGTCTTAGGTTTTGGATCTGTTGTGTTTTTGTGACGCGTATTTCTGAAGATAGAATCTTTAGATGATCGCTTCGTGTTAGACATATAGATCAGATGGGAGGAATTTATTTTTGGTGACGAGTTTATTTTTTGAGATTGTTGGCCTGATTTTTTAGATTTAGGCATTCGGCGAATTTCGAGGGCGAAATTCCATTGTTAGTGGGGAAGTGTATCAACCCGCGTAATTTTTCGAAATAAAGAGAAAAAATAAATTTTGAGATAAAATTATTTTTATTGCTCAAATATGTTGGTTATTATTTTTAAAGGCGAGAATTTCAAACGGTTTCGAAATCAGAATTAAAATAGAGATTTAATTGAATTTTTATAATATAGAAGAGTCCTCAAAATATAAAACTCTCTAAGAGTCCTCGGAGCATAAAACTCTCTAGAAAAAAAATATTTAAAAATATTGAACAGTCCGATCGAGCTGAAATTTTTTAGACAGCTTCCTCTCGTCTTCATCCAATTCTCTGTAAAATTTCAACCAATTCCAACGTTCCGATCGTCCGGAATAAAATTTTTAGTGCTTGTATCTGATTAGAGCTCTTTTCTTAATCAAACTCTTAATCCTTTATATATCACAACAAATTCGAGGCTTGGCTTTTCAAATCACTTTTTCTCAAACTTTTCAACCAGAGGACCTCTCCAAAATTAATCCATTTCATATACAAACCATAGCCTCAAACTTATTCAAGATTTCAACCTTAGATTAGAAGGCTTATTTGGTGTTTTCGTAATTTGGGCTAGAACGAGATTTGATTATTTTCGCGAGAGGAATGTGATGGTGTGATTATATTTTGAGGCTGAATTATGTGATGATTTTGAGGTTTGGGGTTTTACACAATATGCTCCTTAATTTCGCGAGTGTTTCTCCCTTTAATTTCATGTGATTATTGACTCATATTTGAATTGTTAAATTCATTTGGAAATCTGGAAATATTGGTTGGAATCTAATTTTTGATTCATGTGGTATTATATTTGTTGTTCAGCATGTTGTCATGAGATTTTAACATGGGAAGGAGGTTGGGCGCCCGTCAATATTCCTTTTTTCGGATATGCTTAAAAATGCATAGGCGCGGTACGGTGGTGAGGCCTGGTGACCCGGTTAAAGTGTTGTTGAGAAATTATATTGATAAAAATACTTGAGATTCATATTTTATTTTAATATTTGTTCTCGTATTGTTACGTTTTATTCACCCCTAATATTTGTTGAGCATCTTTCCTGTCGTATTGTGTACTTCCCCATATTTTCTTTTAGTGGCAGGCTAGCGCGTATTTTGGGCGCATGGGATTTATCGGAGATGGATTTTAGTTTGGATTATTTTGGGAAGAATATTCGAGAGTACATGAGAAGAATTGTATTTATTTTGGTATTATAGAGCGTTGGCGATTTATTTTCTTTCGAGATAGTTAGATGTTTTACTTCGAGAGATTTTTGGTTGTATGTAATTTGAAGATAGTAGAGATTAATAGATTCTATTATTTTTATTGTGGGTTTTAGATGCTCTATACCTTGTTATATTGTGGATTAGTTTAGTTTTATCGATAGTAGCGCCCCGTTCTCTCTGCCCGAGCGGACAGGGTGTTACAGAATGGTATCAGAGCAGAGGTATACGACAACCCTCGGGTCTTAGGTTTTGGATCTGTTGTGTTTTTGTGACGCGTATTTCTGGAGATAGAATCTTTAGATGATCGCTTCATGTTAGACATATAGATCAGATGCGAGGAATTTATTTTTGGTGACGAGTTTATTTTTTGAGATTGTTGGCCAGATTTTTTAGATTTAAGCATTCGGCGAATTTCGAGGGCGAAATTTCATTGTTAGTGGGGAAGTGTTTAAACCCGCCTAATTTTTCGAAATAAAGAGAAAAAATAAATTTTGAGATAAAATTATTTTTATTGCTCAAATATGTTGGTTATTATTTTTAAAGGCGAGAATTTCAAACGGTTTCGAAATCGGAATTAAAATGGAGATTTAATTGAATTTTTATTTCATTGAAGAGTCCTCAAAATATAAAACTCTCTAAGAGTCCTCGGGGCATAAAACTCTCTAGCAAAAAATATTGAAAAATATTGAAAAGTCCGATCGAGTTGAAATTTTTTAGACAGCTTCCTCTCGTCTTCATCCAATTCTCTGTAAAATTTCATCCAATTCCAATCCGATCGTCCGGAATAAAATTTTTAGTGTTTGTATCTGATTAGAACTCTTTTCTTAATCAAACTCTTAATCCTTTATATATCACAACAAATTCGTGGCTTGGCTTTTCAAATCACTTTTTTACAAACTTTTCAACCAGAAGACCTCTCCAAAATTACTCCATTTCATATACAAACCATAGCCCCAAACTTATTCAAGATTTCAACCTTAGATTAGAAGGCTTATTTGGTGTTTTCGCAAGTTTGGGCTAGAACGAGATTTGATTATTTTCGTGAGAGGAATGTGATGGTGTGATTATATTTTGAGGATGAATTATGTGATGATTTTGAGGTATGGGGTTTTACACAATATGCTCCTTAATTTCGCGAGTGTTTCACCCTTTGGTTTCATGTGATTATTGACTCATATTTGAATTATTAAATTCATTTGGAAATTTGGAAATATTTATTGGAATCTAATTTTCGATTCATGTGGTATTATATTTGGTGTTGAGCATGTTGTCATGAGATTTTAATATGGCAAGGAGGTTAGGCGCCCGTCAATATTCCTTTTTTCGGATATGCTTAAAAATGCATAGGCGCGGTACGGTGGTGAGGCCTAGTGACCCGGTTAATGTGTTGTTGAGAAATTATATTGATAAAAATGCTTGAGATTCACATTTGATTTGAATATTTGTATTCGTATTGTTATGTTTTATTCACCGCTAATATTTGTTGAGCATCTTTCCTGTCGTATTGTGTACTTCCCCATATTTTCTTTTAGTGGCAGGCTAGCGCGTATTTTGGGCGCATGGGATTTATCGGAGATGGATTTTAGCTTGGATTATTTTGGGAAGAATATTCGAGAGTACATGAGAAGAATTGTATTTATTTTGGTATTATAGAGCATTGGCGATTTATTTTCTTTCGAGATAGTTAGATGTTTTACTTCGAGAGATTTTTGGTTCTATGTAATTTGAAGATAGTTGAGATTAGTAGATTCTCTTATTTTTATTGTGGGTTTTAGATGCTCTATACCTTGTTATATTGTGGATTAGTTTAGTTTTATCGATAGTAGCGCTCCGTTCGCTCTGCCCGAGCGGACAGGGTGTTACAGAATGGTAACAGAGCATAGGTATACAACAACCCTCGGGTCTTAGATTTTGGATCTGTTGTGTCTTTGTGACGCGTATTTCTGGAGATAAAATCTTTAGATGATCGCTTCGTGTTAGACATATAGATCAGATGTGAGTAATTTATTTTTGGTGACGAGTTTATTTTTTGAGATTATTGGCCTGATTTTTTAGATTTGGGCATTCCGCGAATTTCGAGGGCGAAATTCCATTGTCAGTGGGGAAGTGTATCAACCCGCGTAATTTTTCGAAATAAAAAGAAAAAATAAATTTTGAGATAAAATTATTTTTATTCCTCAAATATGTTGGTGATTATTTTTAAAGGCGAGAATTTCAAACGGTTTCGAAATCGGAATAAAAATGGATATTTAATTGAATTTTTATTATATAGAAGAGTCCTCAAAATATAAAACTCTCTACGAGTCCTCGGAGCATAAAACTCTCTAGAAAAAAAATATTTAAAAATATTGAGCAGTCGGATCGAGCTGAAATTTTTTAGACAGCTTCCTCTCGTCTTCATCCAATTCTCTGTAAAATTTCATCCAATTCCAACGTTCCGATCGTCCGGAATAAAACATTTAGTGTTTGTATCTGATTAGAACTCTTTCCTTAATCAAACTCTTAATCCTTTATATATCACAACCAATTCGTGGCTTGGCTTTTCAAATTTACTTTTCTCAAACTTTTCAACCAGAAGACCTCTCCAAAATTACTCCATTTCATATACAAACCATAGTCCCAAACTTATTCAAGATTTCAACCTTAGATTAGAAGGCTTATTTGGTGTTTTCTCAAGTTTGGGCTAGAAAGAGATTTGATTATTTTCGCGAGAGGAATGTGATGGTGTGATTATATTTTGAGGCTGAATTATGTGATGATTTTGAGGTATGGGGTTTTACACAATATGCTCCTTAATTTCGCGGGTGTTTCTCCCTTTAGTTTCATGTGATTATTGACTCATATTTGAATTGTTAAATTCATTTGGAAATCTGGAAATATTTGTTGGAATCTAATTTTCGATTCATGTGGTATTACATTTGGTGTTGAGCATGTTGTCATGAGATTTTAATATGACAAGGAGGTTGGGCGCCCATCAATATTCCTTTTTTCGGATATGCTTAAAATTTCATAGGCGCGGTACAGTGGTGAGGCCTGATGACCCGGTTAATGTGTTGTTGAGAAATTATATTGATAAAAATGCTTGAGATTCACATTTGATTTGAATATTTGTACTCGTATTGTTATGTTTTATTCACCGCTAATATTTGTTGAGCATCTTTCCTGTTGTATTGTGTACTTCCCCATATTTTCTTTTAGTGGCAGGCTAGCGCGTATTTTGGGCGCTTGGGATTTATCGGAGATGGATTTTAGCTTGGATTATTTTGGGAAGAATATTCGAGAGTACATGAGAAGAATTGTATTTATTTTGGTTGTATAGAGCATTGGCGATTTATTTTCTTTCGAGATAGTTAGATGTTTTACTTCGAGAGATTTTTGGTTGTATGTAATTTGAAGATAGTTGAGATTAGTAGATTCTCTTATTTTTATTGTGGGTTTTAGATGCTCTATACCTTGTTATATTGTGGATTAGTTTAGTTTTATCGATAGTAGCGCTCCGTTCGCTCTGCCCGAGCGGACATGGTGTTACAGAATGGTATCAGAGCATAGGTATACGACAACCCTCGGGTCTTAGATTTTGGATCTGTTGTGTTTTTGTGACGCGTATTTCTGGAGATATAATCTTTAGATGTTCGCTTCGTGTTAGACATATAGATCAGATGTGAGGAATTTATTTTTGGTGACGAGTTTATTTTTTGAGATTGCTGGCCTGATTTTTTAGATTTAGGCATTCGGCGAATTTCGAGGGCGAAATTCCATTGTTAGTGGGGAAGTGTATCAACCCGCGTAATTTTTCGAAATAAAGAGAAAAAATAAATTTTGAGATAACATTATATATACTGCTCAAATATGTTGGTTATTATTTTTTAAGACGAGAATTTCAAACGGTTTCGAAATCGGAATTAAAATGGAGATTTAATTGAATTTTTATTATATAGAAGAGTCCTCAAAATATAAAACTCTCTAAGAGTCCTCGGAGCATAAAACTCTCTAGAAAAAAAATATTTAAAAATATAGAACAGTCCGATCGAGCTGAAATTTTTTAGACAGCTTCCTCTCGTCTTCATCCAATTTTCTGTAAAATTTCATCCAATTCCAACGTTCCGATCGTCCGGAATAAAATTTTTAGTGTTTGTATCTGATTAGAACTCTTTTCTTAATCAAACTCTTAATCCTTTATATATCACAACAAATTCGTGGCTTGGCTTTTCAAATCACTTTTTCTCAAACTTTTCAACCAAAAGACTTCTCTAAAATTACTCCATTTCATATACAAACCATAGCCCGAAACTTATTCAAGATTTCAACCTTATATTAGAAGGCTTATTTGGTGATTTCTCAAGTTTGGGCTAGAACGAGATTTGATTATTTTCGCGAGAGGAATGTGATGGTGTGATTATATTTTGAGGCTAAATTATGTGATGATTTTGAGGTAGGGGGTTTTACACAATATGCTCCTTAATTTCGCGAGTGTTTCTCCCTTTGGTTTCATGTGATTATTGACTCATCTTTGAATTGTTAAATTCATTTGGAAATCTGGAAATATTTGTTGGAATCTTATTTTTGATTCATATGGTATTATATTTGGTGTTGAGCATGTTGTCATGAGATTTTAGTATGGCAAGGAGGTTGGGCGCCCGTCAATATTCCTTTTTTCGGATATGCTTAAAAATGCATAGGCGCGGTACGGTGGTGAGGCCTGGTGACCCGGTTAATGTGTTGTTGAGAAATTATATTGATAAAAATGCTTGAGATTCACATTTGATTTGAATATTTGTACTCGTATTTTTATGTTTTATTCACCGCTAATATTTGTTGAGCATCTTTCCGGTCGTATTGTGTTCTTTCCCATATTTTCTTATAGTCTCAGGCTAGCGCGTATTTTGGGCGCTTGGGATTTATCGGAGATGGATTTTAGCTTGGATTATTTTGGGAAGAATATTCCAGGGTACATGAGAAGAATTGTATTTATTTTGGTCGTCTAGAGCATTGGCGATTAATTTTCTTTCGAGATAGTTAGATGTTTTACTTCGAGAGATTTTTGGTTGTATGTAATTTGAAGATAGTTGAGATTAGTAGATTCTCTTATTTTTATTGTGGGTTTTAGATGCTCTATACCTTGTTATATTGTGGATTAGTTTAGTTTTATCGATAGTAGCGCTCCGTTCGCTCTACTCGAGCGGACAGGGTGTTACAGAATGGTATCAGAGCATAGGTATACGACAACCCTCGGGTCTTAGGTTTTGGATCTGTTGTGTTTTTGTGACGCGTATTTCTGGAGATAGAATCTTTAGATGATCGCTTCGTGTTAGACATATAGATCAGATGTGAGGAATTTATTTTTGGTGACGAGTTTATTTTTTGAGATTGTTGGCCTGATTTTTTAGATTTAGGCATTCGGCGAATTTCGAGGGCGAAATTCCATTGTTAGTGGGGAAGTGTATCAACCCGCGTAATTTTTTGAAATAAAGAGAAAAAATAAATTTTGAGATAAATTTATTTTTATTGCTCAAATATGTTGGTTATTATTTTTAAAGGCGAGAATTTCAAACGGTTTCGAAATCGGAATTAAAATGGAGATTTAATTGAATTTTTATTATATAGAAGAGTCCTCAAAATGTAAAACTCTCTAAGAGTCCTCGGAGCAGAAAACTCTCTAGAAAAAAATTATTTAAAAATATTGAACAGTCCGATCGAGCTGAAATTTGTTAGACAGCTTCCTCTCGTCTTCATCCAATTCTCTGTAAAATTCCATCCAATTCCAATCCGATCGTCCGGAATAAAATTTTTAGTGTTTATATCTGATTAGAACTCTTTTCTTAATCAAACTCTTAATCCTTTATATATCACAACAAATTCGTGGCTTGGCTTTTCAAATCACTTTTTCTCAAACTTTACAACCAGAAGACCTCTCCAAAATTACTCCATTTCATATACAAACCATAGCCCCAAACTTATTCAAGATTTCAACCTTAGATTAGAAGGCTTATTTGGTGTTTTCTCAAGTTTGGGCTAGAACGAGATTTGATTATTTTAGCGAGAGGAATGTGATGGTGTTATTATATTTTGTGGTTGAATTATGTGATGATTTTGAGGTATGGGGTTTTACACAATATGCTCCTTAATTTCGCGAGTGTTTCTCCCTTTGGTTTCATGTGATTATTGACTCATATTTGAATTGTTAAATTCATTTGGAAATCTGGAAATATTTGTTGGAATCTAATTTTCGATTCATGCGGTATTATATTTGGTGTTGAGCATGTTGTCATGAGATTTTAATATGGCAAGGAGGTTGGGCGCCCGTCAATATTCCTTTTTTCGGATATGCTTAAAAATGCATAGGCGCGGTACGGTGGTGAGGCCTGGTGACCCGGTTAATGTGTTGTTGAGAAATTATATTGATAAAAATGCTTGAGATTCACATTTGATTTGAATATTTGTACTCGTATTGTTATGTTTTATTCACCGCTAATATTTGTTGAGCATCTTTCCTGTCGTATTGTGTACTTCCCCATATTTTCTTTTAGTGGCAGGCTAGCGCGTATTTTGGGCACTTGGGATTTATCGGAGATGGATTTTAGCTTGGATTATTTTGGGAAGAATATTCGAGAGTACATGAGAAGAATTGTATTTATTTTGGTTGTATAGAGCATTGGCGATTTATTTTCTTTCGAGACAGTTAGATGTTTTACTTCGAGAGATTTTTGGTTGTATGTAATTTGAAGATAGTTGAGATTAGTAGATTCTCTTATTTTTATTGTGGGTTTTAGATGCTCTATACCTTGTTATATTGTGGATTAGTTTAGTTTTATTATAGTAGCGCTCCATTCGCTCTGCCTGAGCGGACAGGGTGTTACAGAATGGTATCAGAGCATAGGTATACGACAACCCTCGGGTCTTAGGTTTTGGATCTGTTGTGTTTTTGTGACGCGTATTTCTGGAGATAAAATCTTTAGATGATCGCTTCGTGTTAGACATATAGATCAGATGTGAGGAATTTATTTTTGGTTACGAGTTTATTTTTTGAGATTGTTGGCCTGATTTTTTAGATTTAGGCATTCGGCGAATTTCGAGGGTTAAATTCCTTTGTTAGTGGGGAAGTGTATCAACCCGCGTAATTTTTCGAAATAAAGAGAAAAAATAAATTTTGAGATAAAATTATTTTTATTGCTCAAATATGTTGGTTATTATTTTTAAAGGCGAGAATTTCAAACGGTTACGAAATCGGAATTAAAATGGAGATTTAATTGAATTTTTATTATATAGAAGAGTCCTCAAAATATAAAACTCTCTAAGAGTCCTCGGAGCAGAAAACTCTCTAGAAAAAAACTATTTAAAAATATTGAACATTCCGATCGAGTTGAAATTTTTTAGACAGCTTCCTCTCGTCTTCATCCAATTCTCTGTAGAATTTCATCCAATTCCAACGTTCCGATCGTCCGGAATAAAATTTTTAGTGTTTGTATCTGATTAGAACTCTTTTCTTAATCAAACTCTTAATCCTTTATATATCACAACAAATTCATGGCTTGGCTTTTCAAATCACTTTTTCTCAAACTTTTCAACCAGAAGACCTCTCTAAAATTACTCCATTTTATATACAAACCATAGCCCCAAACTTATTCAAGATTTCAACCTTAGATTAGAAGGATTATTTGGTGTTTTCTCAACTTTGGGCTAGAACGAGATTTGATTATTTTCGGGAGAGGAATGAGATGGTGTGATTATATTTTGAGGCTGAATTATGTGATGATTTTGAGGTATGGGGTTTTACACAATATGCTCCTTAATTTTGCGAGTGTTTCTCGCTTTGGTTTCATTTGATTATTGACTCATATTTGAATTGTTAAATTCATTTGGAAATCTGGAAATATTTGTTGGAATCTAATTTTCGATTCATGTGGTATTATATTTTTTGTTGAGCATGTTGTCATGAGATTTTAATATGGCAAGGAGGTTGGGCGCCCGTCAATATTCCTTTTTTCGGATATGCTTAAAAATGCATAGGCGCGGTACGGTGGTGAGGCTTGGTGACCCGGTTAATGTGTTGTTGAGAAACTATATTGATAAAAATGCTTGAGATTCACATTTGATTTGAATATTTGTAATCGTATTCTTAGGTTTTATTCACCGCTAATATTTGTTGAGCATCTCTCCTGTCGTATTGTGTACTTCCCCATATTTTCTTTTAGAGGCAGGCTAGCCCGTATTTTGGGCGCTTGGGATTTATCGGAGATGGATTTTAGCTCGGATTATTTTGGGAAGAATATTCGAGAGTACATGAGAAGAATTGTATTTATTTTGGTTGTATAGAGCATTGGCGATTTATTTTCTTTCGAGATAGTTAGATGTTTTACTTGGAGAGATTTTTGGTTGTATGTAATTTGGAGATATTTGAGATTAGTAGATTCTCTTATTTTTATTGTGGGTTTTAGATGCTCTATACCTTGTTATATTGAGGATTAGTTTAATTTTATCGATAGTAGCGCTCTGTTCGCTCTGCCCGAGCGGACAGGGTGTTACAGAATGGTATCAGAGCATAGGTATACGACAACCCTCGGGTCTTAGGTTTTGGATCTGTTGTGTTTTTGTGACGGGTATTTCTGGAGATAGAATCTTTTGATGATCGCTTCGTGTTAGACATATAGATCAGATGTGAGGAATTTATTTTTGGTGACGAGTTTATTCTTTGAGATTGTTTGCCTGATTTTTTAGATTTAGGCATTCGGCGAATTTCGAGGGCGAAATTCCATTGTTAGTGGGGAAGTGTATCAACCCGCGCAATTTTTCGAAATAAAGAGAAAAAATAAATTTTGAGATAAAATTATTTTTATTGCTCAAATATGTTGGTTATTATTTTTAAAGGCGAGAATTTCAAACGGTTTCGAAATCGGAATTAAAATGGAGATTTAATTGAATTTTTATTATATAGAAGAGTCCTCAAAATATAAAACTCTCTAAGAGTCCTCGGAGCAGAAAACTCCCTAGAAAAAAAATATTTAAAAATATAGAACAGTCCGATCGAGTTGTAATTTTTTAGACAGCTTCCTCTCGTCTTCATCCAATTCTCTGTAAAATTTCATCCAATTCCAACGTTCCGATCGTCCGGAATAAAATTTTTAGTGTTTGTATCTGATTAGAACTCTTTTCTTAATCAAACTCTTAATCCTTTATATATCACAACAAATTCGTGGCTTGGCTTTTCAAATCACTTTTTCTCAAACTTTTCAACCAGAAGACCTCTCCAAAATTACTCCATTTCATATACAAACCATAGCCCCAAACTTATTCAAGATTTCAACCTTATATTAGAAGGCTTATTTGGTGTTTTCTCAAGTTTGGGCTAGAACGAGATTTGATTATTTTCGCGAGAGGAATATGATGGTGTGATTATATTTTGAGGCTGAATTATGTGATGATTTTGAGGTATGGTGTTTTACACAATATGCTCCTTAATTTCACGAGTGTTTCTCCCTTCGGTTTTATGTGATTATTGACTCATATTTGAATTGTTAAATTCATTTGGAAATCTGGAAATATTTGTTGGAATCTAATTTTCGATTCATGTGGTATTACATTTGGTGTTGAGCATGTTGTCATGAGATTTTAATATGGCAAGGAGGTTGGGCGACCGTCAATATTCCTTTTTTCGGATATGCTTAAAAATGCATAGGCGCGAGACAATGGTGAGGCCTGGTGACCCGGTTAATGTGTTGTTGCGAAATTATATTGATAAAAATGTTTGAGATTCACATTTGATTTGAATATTTGTACTCGTATTGTTATGTTTTATTCACCGCTAATTTTGTTGAGCATCTTTCCTGTCGTATTGTGTACATAACCATATTTTCTTTAAGTGGCAGGCTAGCGCGTATTTTGGGCGCTTGGGATTTATCGGAGATGGATTTTAGCTTGGATTATTTTGGGAAGAATATTCGAGAGTACATGAGAAGAATTGTATTTATTTTGGTTGTATAGAGCATTGGCGATTTATTTTCTTTCGAGATAGTTAGATGTTTTACATCGAGAGATTTTTGGTTGTATGTAATTTGAAGATAGTTGAGATTAGTAGATTCTCTTATTTTTATTGTGGGTTTTAGATGCTCTACACCTTGTTATATTGTGGATTAGTTTTGTTTTATCGATAGTAGCGCTGCGTTCGCTCTGCCCGAGTGGACAGGGTGTTACACAATGGTATCAGAGCTTAGGTATACGACAACCCTCGGGTCTTAGGTTTTGGATCTGTTGTGTTTTTGTGACGCGTATTTCTGGAGATAGAATCTTTAGATGATCGCTTCGTGTTAGACATATAGATCAGATGTGAGGAATTTATTTTTGGTGACGAGTTTATTTTTTGAGATTGTTGGCCTGATTTTTTAGATTTAGGCATTCGGCGAATTTCGAGGGCGAAATTCCTTTGTTAGTGGGGAAGTGTATCAACCCGCGTAATTTTTCGAAATAAAGAGAAAAAATAAATTTTGAGATAAAATTATTTTTACTGCTCAAATATATTGGTTATTATTTTTAAAGGCGAGAATTTCAAACGGTTTCGAAATCGGAATTAAAATGGAGATTTAATTGAATTTTTATTATATAGAAGAGTCCTCAAAATATAAAACTCTCTAAGAGTCCTCGGAGCATAAAACTTTCTAGAAAAAAATATTTAAAAATATTTAACAGTTCGATCGAGTTGAAATTTTTTAGACAGCTTCCTCTCGTCTTCATCCAATTCTCTGTAAAATTTCATCCAATTCCAACGTTCCGATCGTCCGGAATAAAATTTTTAGTGTTTCTATCTGATTAGAACTCTTTTCTTAATCAAACTCTTAATCCTTTATACATCACAACAAATTCGTGGCTTGGCTTTTCAAATCACTTTTTCTCAAACTTTTCAACCAGAAGACCTCTCCAGAATTACTCCATTTCATATACAAACCATATCCCCAAACTTATTCAAGATTTCAACCTTAGATTAGAAGGCTTATCGGGTGTTTTCTCAAGTTTGGGCTACAACGAGATTTGATTATTTTCGCGAGAGGAATGTGATGCTGTGATTATATTTTGAGGCTGAATTATGTGATGATTTTGAGGTATGGGGTTTTACACAATATTCTCCTTAATTTCGCGAGTGTTTCTCCCTTTGGTTTCATGTGATTATTGACTCATATTTGAATTGTTAAATTCATTTGGAAATCTGGAAATATTTGTTGGAATCTAATTTTCGATTCATGTGATATTACATTTGGTGTTGATCATGTTGTCATGAGATTTTAATATGGCAAGGAGGTTGGGCGGCCGTTAATATTCCTTTTTTCGAATATGCTTAAAAATGCATAGGCGCGGTACGGTGGTGAGGCCTGGTGACCCGGTTAATGTGTTGTTGAGAAATTATATTGATAAAAATGCTTGAGATTCACATTTGATTTGAATATGTGTACTCGTATTGTTATGTTTTATTCACCGCTAATATTTGTAGAGCATCTTTCCTGTCGTATTGTTTACTTCCCCATATTTTCTTTTAGTGGCAGGCAAGCACGTATTTTGGGCACTTGGGATTTATCGGAGTTGGATTTTAGCTTGGATTATTTTGGGAAGAATATTCGAGAGTACATGAGAAGAATTGTATTTATTTTGGTTGTATAGAGAACTGGCGATTTATTTTCTTTCGAGATAGTTAGATGTTTTACTTGGAGATATTTTTGGTTGTATGTAATTTGAAGATAGTTGAGATTAGTAGATTCTCTTATTTTTATTGTGGGTTTTAGATGCTCTATACCTTGTTATATTGTGAATTAGTTTAGTTTTATCGATAGTAGCGCTTTGTTCGCTCTGCCCGAGCGGACAGGGTGTTACAGAATGGTATCAGGGCATAGGTATACGACAACAGTCGGGTCTTAGGTTTTGGATCTGTTGTGTTTTTATGACGCGTATTTTTGGAGATAGAATCTTTAGATGATCGCTTCGTGTTAGACATATAGATCAGATGTGAGGAATTTATTTTTGGTGACGAGTTTATTTTTTGAGATTGTTGGCCTGATTTTTTAGATTTAGGCATTCGGCGAATTTCGAGGGCGAAATTCCATTGTTAGTGTGGAAGTGTATCAACCCGCGTAATTTTTCGAAATAAAGAGAAAAAAAAATTTTGAGATAAAATTATTTTTATTGCTCAAATATATTGGTTATTATTTTTAAAGGCGAGAATTTCAAACGGTTTCGAAATCGGAAATAAAATGGAGATTTAATTGAATTTTTATTATATCGAAGAGTCCTCAAAATATAAAACTCTCTAAGTGTCCTCAGAGTATAAAACATTCAAAAAAAAATATTTAAAAATATTGAACATTCCGATCGAGCTGAAATTTTTTAGACAACTTCCTCTCGTCTTCATCCAATTCTCTGTAAAATTTCATCCAATTCCAACGTTCCGATCGTCCGGAATAATTTTTTCAGTGTTTGTATCTGATTAGAACTCTTTTCTTATCAAACTCTTAATCCTTTATATATCACAACAAATTCGTGGTTTAGCTTTTCAAATCACTTTTTCTTAAACTTTTCAACCAGAAGACCTCTCCAAAATTACTCCATTTCATATACAAACCATAGCCCCAAACTTATTCAAGATTTCAACCTTAGATTAGAAGGCTTATTTGGTGTTTTCTCAAGTTTGGGCTAGAACGAGATTTGATTATTTTCGCCAGAGGAATGTGATGGTGTGATTATATTTTGAGGCTGAATTATGTAATGATTTTGAGGTATGGGGTTTTACACAATATGCTCCTTAATTTCACGAGTGTTTCACCCTTTGGTTTCATGTGATTATTGACTCATATTTGAATTGTTAAATTCATTTGGAAATCTGGAAATATTTGTTGGAATCTAATTTTCGATTCATGTGGTATTACATTTGGTGTTGAGCATGTTGTCATGAGATTTTAATATGGCAAGGAGGTTGGGCGGCCGTCAATATTCCTTTTTTCGGATATGCTTAAAAATGCATAGGCGCGGTACGGTGGTGAGGCCTGGTGACCCGGTTAATGTGTTGTTGAGAAATTATATTGATAAAAATGCTTGAGATTCACATTTGATTTGAATATTTGTACTCGTATTGTTATGTTTTATTCACCGCTAATATTTGTAGAGCATCTTTCCTGTCGTATTGTGTACGTCCCCATATTTTCTTTTAGTGGCAGGCTAGCGCGTATTTTGGGCGCTTGGGATTTATCGGAGATGGATTTTAGCTTGGATTATTTTGGGAAGAATATTCGAGAGTACATGAGAAGAATTGTATTTATTTTGGTTGTATAGAGATTTATTTTCTTTCGAGATAGTAAGATGTTTTACTTCGAGAGATTTTTGGTTGTATGTAATTTGAAGATAGTTGAGATTAGTAGATTCTCTTATTTTCATTGTGGGTTTTAGATGCTCTATACCTTGTTATATTGTGGATTAGTTTAGTTTTATCTCTAGTAGTGCTCCGTTCGCTCTGCCCGAGAGGACAGGGTGTTATAGAATGGTATCAGAGCATAGGTAAACGACAACCCTCGGGTCTTAGGTTTTGGATCTGTTGTGTTTTTGTGACGCGTATTTCTGGAGATAGAATCTTTAGATGATCGCTTCGTGTTAGACATATAGATCAGATGTGAGGAATTTATTTTTGGTGACGAGTTTATTTTTTGAGATTGTTGGCCTGATTTTTTAGATTTAGGCATTCGGCGAATTTCGAGGGCGAAATTCTATTGTTAGTGTGGAAGTGTATCAACCCGCGTAATTTTTTGAAATAAAGAGAAAAAATAAATTTTGTGATAAAATTATTTTTATTGCTCAAATATGTTGGTTATTATTTTTAAAGGCGAGAATTTCAAACGGTTTTGAAATCGGAATTAAAATGGAGATTTAATTGAATTTTTATTATATAGAAGAGTCCTCAAAATATAAAACTCGCTAAGAGTCCTCGGAGCCGAAAACTCTCTAAAAAAAATATTTAAAAATATTGAACATTCCGATCAAGCTGAAATTTGTTAGACAGCTTCCTCTCGTCTTCATCCAATTCTCTGTAAAATTTCATCCAATTCCAACGTTCCGATCGTCCGGAATAAAATTTTTAGTGTTTGTTTCTGATTAGAACTCTTTTCTTAATCAAACTCTTAATCCTTTATATATCACAACAAATTCGTGGCTTGGCTTTTCAAATCACTTTTTCTCAAACTTTTCAACCAGAAGACCTCTCCAAAATTACTCCATTTCATATAAAAACCATAGCCCCAAACTTATTCAAGATTTCAACCTTATATTAGAAGGCTTATTTGGTGTTTTCTCAAGTTTGGACTAGAACGAGATTTGATTATTTTCGCAAGAGGAATGTGATGGCGTGATTATATTTTGAGGCTAAATTATGTGATGATTTTGAGGTATGGGGTTTTACACAATATGCTCCTTAATTTCACGAGTGTTTCTCCCTTTGGTTTCATGTAATTATTGACTCATATTTGAGTTGTTAAATTCATTTGGAAATCTGGAAATATTTGTTGGAATCTAATTTTCGATTTATGTGGTATTACATTTGGTGTTGAGCATGTTGTCATGAGATTTTAATATGGCAAGGTGGTTGGGCGGCCGTCAATATTCCTTTTTTCGGATATGCTTAAAAATGCATAAGCGCGGTACGGTGGTGAGGCCTGGTGACCCGGTTAATGTGTTGTTGAGAAATTATATTGATAAAAATGCTTGAGATTCACATTTGATTTGAATATTTGTACTCGTATTGTTATGTTTTATTCACCGCTAATATTTGTAGAGCATCTTTCCTGTCGTATTGTGTACATCCCCATATTTTCTTTTAGTGGCAGGCTAGCGCGTATTTTGGGCGCTTGGGATTTATCGGAGATGGATTTTAGCTTGGATTATTTTGGGAAGAATATTCTAGAGTACATGTGAAGAATTGTATTTATTTTGGTTGTATAGAGCATTGGCGATTTATTTTCTTTCGAGATAGTTAGATGTTTTACTTGGAGAGATTTTTGGTTGTATGTAATTTGAAGATAGTTGAGATTAGTAGATTCTCTTATTTTTATTGTGGGTTTTAGATGCTCTATACCTTGTTATATTGTGGATTAGTTTAGTTTTATCGATAGTAGCGCTCCGTTCGCTCTGTCCGAGTGGACAGGGTGTTACAGAATGGTATCAGAGCATAGGTATACGACAACCCTCGGGTCTTAGGTTTTTGGATCTGTTGTGTTTTTGTGACGCGTATTTCTAGAGATAGAATCTTTAGATGATCGCTTCGTGTTAGATATATAGATCAGATGTGAGGAATTTATTTTTGGTGACGAGTTTATTTTTTGAGATTGTTGGCCTGATTTTTTAGATTTAGGCATTCGGCGAATTTCGAGGGCGAAATTCATTTGTTAGTGGGGAAGTGTATCAACCCGCGTAATTTTTCGAAATAAAGAGAAAAAATAAATTTTGAGATAAAATTATTTTTATTGCTCAAATATGTTGGTTATTATTTTTAAAGGCGAGAATTTCAAACGGTTTCGAAATCGGAATTAAAATGGAGATTTAATTGAATTTTTATTATATAAAAGAGTCCTCAAAATATAAAACTCTCTAAGAGTCATCGGACCAGAAAACTCTCTAGAAAAAAAATATTTAAAAATATTGAACAGTCCGATCGAGTTGAAATTTTTTTGACAGCTTCCTTTCGTCTTCAACCAATTCTCTGTAAAATTTCATCCAATTCCAACGTTCCGATCGTCCGGAATAAAACTTTTCGTGTTTGTTTCTGATTAGAACTATTTTCTTAATCAAACTCTTAATCCTTTATATATCACATCAAATTCGTGGCTTGGCTTTTCAAATCACTTTTTCTCAAACTTTTCAACCAGAAGACCTCTCCAAAATTACTCCATTTCATATACAAACCATATCCCCAAACTTATTCAAGATTTCAACCTTAGATTAGAAGGCTTATTGGGTGTTTTCTCAAGTTTGGGCTAGAACGAGATTTGATTATTTTCGCGAGAGGAATGTGATGCTGTGATTATATTTTGAGGCTGAATTATGTGATGATTTTGAGGTTTGGGGTTTTACACAATATGCTCCTTAATTTCGCGAGTGTTTCTCCCTTTGGTTTCATGTGATTATTGACTCATATTTGAATTGTTAAATTCATTTGGAAATCTGGAAATATTTGTTGGAATCTAATTTTCGATTCATGTGGTATTACATTTGGTGTTGAGCATGTTGTCATGAGATTTTAATATGGCAAGGAGGTTGGGCGCCCGTCAATATTCCTTTTTTCGGATATGCTTAAAAATGCATAGGCGCGGTACGGTGGTGAGGCCTGGTGACCCGGTTAATGTGTTGTTGAGAAATTATATTGATAAAAATGCTTGAGATTCACATTTGATTTGAATATTTGTACTCGTATTGTTATGTTTTATTCACCGCTAATATTTGTAGAGCATCTTTCCTGTCGTATTGTGTACTTCCCCATATTTTCTTTTAGTGGCAGGCTAGCGCGTATTTTGGGCGCTTGGGATTTATCAGATATGGATTTTAGCTTGGATTATTTTGGGAAGAATATTCGAGAGTACATGAGAAGAATTGTATTTATTTTGGTTGTATAGAGATTTATTTTCTTTCGAGATACTTAGATGTTTTACTTCGAGAGATTTTTGGTTGTATGTAATTTGAAGATAGTTGAGATTAGTAGATTCTCTTATTTTTATTGTGGGTTTTAGATGCTCTATACCTTGTTATATTTTGGATTAGTTTAGTTTTATCGCTAGTAGTGCTCCGTTCGTTCTGCCCGAGAGGACAGGGTGTTATAGAATGACATCAGAGCATAGGTAAACGACAACCCTCGGGTGTTAGGTTTTGGATCTGTTGTGTTTTTGTGACGCGTATTTCTGGAGATAGAATCTTTAGATGATCGCTTCGTGTTAGACATATAGATCATATGTGAGGAATTTATTTTTGGTGACGAGTTTATTTTTTGAGATTGTTGGCCTGATTTTTTAGATTTAGGCATTCGACGAATTTCGAGGGCGAAATTCCATTGTTAGTGTGGAAGTGTATCAACTCGCGTGATTTTTCGAAATAAAGAGAAAAAATAAATTTTGAGATAAAATTATTTTTATTGCTCAAATATATTGGTTATTATTTTTAAAGGCGAGAATTTCAAACCGTTTCGAAATCGGAATTAAAATGGAGAGTTAATTGAATTTTTATTATATAGAAGAGTCCTCAAAATATAAAACTCTCTAAGAGTCCTCGGAGCAGAAAACTCTCTAGAAAAGAAATATTTAAAAATATTGAACAGTCCGATCTAGCCGAAATTTTTTAGACAGCTTCCTCTCGTCTTCATCCAATTCTCTGTAAAATTTCATCCAATTCCAACGTTCCGATCGTCCGGAATAAAATTTTTAGTGTTTGTATCTGATTAGAACTCTTTTCTTAATAAAACTCTTAATCCTTTATATATCACAACAAATTCGTGGCTTGGCTTTTCAAATCACTTTTTCTCAAACTTTTTAACCAGAAGACCTCTCCAAAATTACTCCGTTTCATATACAAACCATAGCCCCAAACTTATTCAAGATTTCAACCTTATATTAGAAGGCTTATTTGTTGTTTTCTCCAGTTTGGGCTAGAACGAGATTTGATTATTTTCGCGAGAGGAATGTGATGCTGTGATTATATTTTGAGGCTGAATTATGTGATGATTTTGAGGTATGGGGTTTTACACAATATGTTCCTTAATTTCGCGAGTGTTTCTCCCTTTGGTTTCATGTGATTATTGACTCATATTTGAATTGTTAAATTCATTTGGAAAACTGGAAATATTTGTTGGAATCTAATTTTCTATTCATGTGGTATTACATTTGGTGTTGAACATGTTGTCATGAGATTTTAATATGGCAAGGAGGTTGGGCACCCGTCAATATTCCTTTTTTCGGATATGCTTAAAAATGCATAGGCGCGGTACGGTGGTGAGGCCTGGTGACCCGGTTAAAGTGTTGTTGAGAAATTATATTGATAAAAATGCTTGAGATTCACATTTGATTTGAATATTTGTACTCGTATTTTTACGTTTTATTCACCGCTAATATTTGTTGAGTATCTTTCCTGTCGTATTGTGTACATCCCCATATTTTCTTTTAGTGGCAGGCTAGCGCGTATTTTGGGCGCTTGGGATTTATCGGAGATGGATTTTAGCTTGGATTATTTTGGGAAGATTATTCGAGAGTACATGAGAAGAATTGTATTTATTTTGGTTGTATAGAGCATTGGCGATTTATTTTCTTTCGAGATAGTTAGATGTTTTACTTCGAGAGATTTTTGGTTGTATGTAATTTGAAGATAGTTGAGATTAGTAGATTCTCTTATTTTTATTGTGGGTTTTAGATGCTCTATACCTTGTTATATTGTGGATTAGTTTAGTTTTATTGCTAGTAGCGCTCCGTTCGCTCTGTCCGAGAGGACAGGGTGTTATAGAATGGTATCAGAGCATAGGTAAACGACAACCCTCGGGTCTTAGGTTTTGGATCTGTTGTGTTTTTGTGACGCGTATTTCTGGAGATAGAATCTTTAGATGATCGCTTCGTGTTAGACATATAGATCAGATGTGAGGAATTTATTTTTGGTGACAGGTTTATTTTTTGAGATTGTTGGCCTGATTTTTTAGATTTAGGCATTCGGCGAATTTCGAGGGCGAAATTCCATTGTTAGTGTGGAAGTGTATTCAACCTGCGTAATTTTTCGAAATAAAGAGAAAAAATAAATTTTGAGATAAAATTATTTTTATTGCTCAAATATGTTGGTTATTATTTTTAAAGGCGAGAATTTCAAACGGTTTCGAAATCGAAATTAAAATGGAGATTTAATTGAATTTTTATTATATAGAAGAGTCCTCAAAATATAAAACTCTCTAAGAGTCCTCGGAGCAGAAAACTCTCTAGAAAAAAAATATTTAAAAATATTGAACAGTCCGATCGAGCTAAAATTTTTTACACAACTTCCTCTCATCTTCATCCAATTCTCTGTAAGATTTAATCCAATTCCAACGTTCCGATCGTCTGGAATAAAATTTTTAGTGTTTGTATCTGATTAGAACTCTTTTCTGAATCAAACTCTTAATCCTTTATATATCACAACAAATTCGTGGCTTGGCTTTTCAAATCACTTTTTCTCAAACTTTTCAACCAGAAGACCTCTCCAAAATTACTCCAATTCATATACAAACCATAGCCCCAAACTTATTCAAGATTTCAACCTTAGATTAGAAGGCTTATTTGATGTTTTCTCAAGTTTGGGCTAGAACGAGATTTGATTATTTTCGCGAGAGGAATGTGATGCTGTGATTATATTTTGAGGCTGAATTATGTGATGATTTTGAGGTATGGGGTTTTACACAATATGCTATTTAATTTCGCGAGTGTTTCTCCCTTTGGTTTCATGTGAATATTGACTCATATTTGAATTGTTAAATTAATTTGGAAATCTGGAAATATTTGTTGGAATCTAATTTTCGATTCATGTGGTATTACATTTGGTGTTGAGCATGTTGTCATGAGATTTTAATATGGCAAGGAGGTGGGCCGCCCGTCAATATTTCTTTTTTCGGATATGCTTAAAAATGCATAGGTGCGGTACGGTGGTGAGGCCTGGTGACCCGGTTAATGTGTTGTTGAGAAATTATATTGATAAAAATGCTTGAGATTCACATTTGATTTGAATATTTGTACTCGTATTGTTATGTTTTATTCACCGCTAATATTTGTAGAGCATCTTTCCTGTCGTATTGTGTACTTCCCCATATTTTCTTTTAGTGGCAGGCTAGCGCGTATTTTGGGCGCTTGGGATTTATCGGAGACGGATTTTAGAATGGATTATTTTGGGAAGAATATTCGAGAGTACATGATAAGAATTGTATTTATTTTGGTTGTATAGAGCATTGGCGATTTATTTTCTTTCGAGATAGTTAGATGTTTTACTTCGAGAGATTTTTGGTTGTATGTAATTTGAAGATAGTTGAGATTAGTAGATTCTCTTATTTTTAATGTGGGTTTTAGATGGTCTATACCTTGTTATATTGTGGATTAGTTTAGTTTTATCGCTAGTAGCGCTCCGTTCGCTCTGCCCGAGAGGACAGGGTGTTATAGAATGGTATCAGAGCATAGGTAAACGACAACCCTCGGGTCTTAGGTTTTGGATCTGTTGTGTTTTTGTGACCCGTATTTCTGGAGATAGAATCTTTAGATGATCGCTTCGTGTTAGACATATAGATCAGATGTGAGGAATTTATTTTTGGTGACGAGTTTATTTTTTGAGATTGTTGGCCTGATTTTTTAGATTTAGGCATTCGGCGAATTTCGAGGGCGAAATTCCATTGTTAGTGGGGAAGTGTATCAACCCGCGTAATTTTTCGAAATAAAGAGAAAAAATAAATTTTGAGATAACATTATTTATATTGCTCAAATATGTTGGTTATTATTTTTGAAGGCGAGAATTTCAAACGGTTTCGAAATCGGAATTAAAATGGAGATTTAATTGAATTTTTATTATATAGAAGAGTCCTCAAAATATAAAACTCTCTAAGAGTCCTCGAAGCAGAAAACTCTCTAGAAAAAAAATATTTAAAAATATTGAACAGTCCGATCGAGCTGAAATTTGTTGGACAGCTTCCTCTCGTCTTCATCCAATTCTCTGTAAAATTTCATCCAATTCCAACGTTCCGATCGTCCGGAATAAAATTTTTAGTGTTTGTATCTGATTAGAACTCTTTTCTTAATCAAACTCTTAATCCTTTATATATCACAACAAATTCGTGGCTTGGCTTTTCAAATCACTTTTTCTCAAACTTTTCAACCAGAAGACCTCTCCAAAATTACTCCATTTCATTTCCAAACCATAGCCCCAAACTTATTCAAGATTTTAACCTTAGATTAGAAGGCTTATTTGGTGTTTTCTCAAGTTTGGGCTAGAACGAGATTTGATTATTTTCGCGAGAGGAATGTGATGGTGTGATTATATTTTGAGGCAGAATTATGTGATGATTTTGGGGAATGGGGTTTTACACAATATGCTCCTTAATTTCGCGAGTGTTTCTCCCTTTGGTTTCATGTGATTATTGACTCATATTTGAATTGTTAAATTCATTTGGAAATCTGGAAATATTTGTTGGAATCTAATTTTCGATTCATGTGGTATTACATTTGGTGTTGAGCATGTTGTCATGAGATTTTAATATGGCAAGGAGGTTGGGCGGCCGTCAATATTCCTTTTTTCGGATATACTTAAAAATGCATAGGCGCGGTACGGTGGTGAGGCCTAGTTACCCGGTTAAAGTGTTGTTGAGAAATTATATTGATAAAAATGCTTGAAATTCACATTTGATTTGAATATTTGTACTCGTATTTTTACGTTTTATTCACCGCTAATATTTGTTGAGCATCTTTCCTGTCGTATTGTGTACTTCCCCACATTTTCTTTTAGTGGCAGGCTAGCGCGTATTTTGGGCGCTTGGGATTTATCGAAGATGGATTTTAGCTTGGATTATTTTGGGAAGAATATTCGAGAGTACATGAGAAGAATTGTATTTATTTTGGTTGTATAGAGCATTGGCGATTTATTTTCTTTCGAGATAGTTAGATGTTTTACTTGGAGAGATTTTTGGTTGTATGTAATTTGAAGATAGTTGAGATTAGTAGATTCTCTTATTTTTATTGTGGGTTTTAGATGCTCTATACCTTGTTATATTGTGGATTAGTTTAGTTTTATCGCTAGTAGCGCTCCGTTCACTCTGCCCGAGAGGACAGGGTGTTACAGAATGGTATCAGAGCATAGGTAAACGACAACCCTCGGGTCTTAGGTTTTGGATCTGTTGTGTTTTTGTGACGCGTATTTCTGGAGATAGAATCTTTAGATGATCGCTTCGTGTTAGACATATAGATCAGATGTGAGGAATTTATTTTTGGTGACGAGTTTATTTTTTGAGATTGTTGGCCTGATTTTTTAGATTTAGGCATTCGGCGAATTTCGAGGGCGAAATTCCATTGTTAGTGTGGAAGTGTATCAACCCGCGTAATTTTTGGAAATAAAGAGAAAAAATAAATTTTGAGATAAAATTATTTTTATTGCTCAAATATGTTGGTTATTATTTTTAAAGGCGAGAATTTTAAACGGTTTCGAAATCGGAATTAAAATGGAGATTTAATTGAATTTTTATTATATAGAAGAGTCCTCAAAATATAAAACTCTCTAAGAGTCCTCGGAGCATAAAACTCTCTAGAAAAAAAATATTTAAAAATATTGAACAGTCCAATCGAGTTAAAATTTTTAAGACAGCTTCCTCTCGTCTTCATCCAATTCTCTGTAAAATTTCATCCAATTCCAACTTTCCGATCGTCCGAAATAAATTTTTAGTGTTTGTATCTGATTAGAACTCTTTTCTTAATCAAACTCTTAATCCCTTATATACCACAACAAATTCGTGGCTTGGCTTTTCAAATCACTTTTTCTTAAACTTTTCAACCAGAAGACCTCTCCAAAATTACTCCATTTCATATACAAACCATAGCCCCAAACTTATTCAAGATTTCAACCTTAGATTAGAAGGCTTATTTGGTGTTTTCTCAAGTTTGGGCTAGAACGAGATTTGATTATTTTCGCGAGAGGAATGTGATGGTGTGATTATATTTTGAGGCTGAATTATGTGATGATTTTGATGTATGGGGTTTTACACAATATGCTCCTAAATTTCGCGAGTGTTTCTCCCTTTGATTTCATGTGATTATTGACTCATATTTGAATTGTTAAATTCATTTGGAAATCTGGAAATATTTGTTGGAATCTAATTTTCTATTCATGTGGTATTACATTTGGTGTTGAGCATGTTGTCATGAGATTTTAATATGGCAAGGAGGTTGGGCGCCCGTCAATATTCCTTTTTTCGGATATGCTTAAAAATGCATAGGCGCGGTACGGTGGTGAGGCCTGGTGACCCGATTAATGTGTTATTGAGAAATTATATTGATAAAAATACTTGAGATTCACATTTGATTTGAATATTTGTACTCGTATTGTTATGTTTTATTCACCGCTAATATTTGTAGAGCATCTTTCCTGTCGTATTGTGTACTTCCCCTTTTTTTTAGTGGCAGGCTAGCGCGAATTTTGGGTGCATGGGATTTATCGGAGACGAATTTTAGCTTGGATTATTTTGGGAAGAATATTCGAGAGTACATGAGAAGAATTGTATTTATTTTGGTTGTATAGAGCATTGGCGATTTATTTTCTTTCGAGATAGTTATATATTTTACTTCGGGAGATTTTTGGTTGTATGTAATTTGAAGATAGTTGAGATTAGTAGATTCTCTTATTTTTATTGTGGGTTTTAGATGTTGTATACCTTGTTATATTGTGGATTAGTTTAGTTTTATCGATAGTAGCACTCCGTTCGCTCTGCCCGAGCGGACAGGGTGTTACATAATGGTATCAGAGCATAAGTATACGACAACCCTCGGGTCTTAGGTTTTGGATCTGTTGTGTTTTTGTGACGCGTATTTCTGGAGATAGAATCTTTTGATGATCGCTTCGTGTTAGACATATAGATCAGATGTGAGGAATTTATTTTTGGTGACGAGTTTATTTTTTGAGATTGTTGGCCTGATTTTTTAGATGTAGGCATTCGGCGAATTTCGAGGGCGAAATTCCATTGTTAGTGGGGAAGTGTATCAACCCGCGTAATTTTTGGAAATAAAGAGAAAAAATAAATTTTGAGATAAAATTATTTTTATTGCTCAAATATGTTGGTTATTATTTTTAAAGGCGAGAATTTCAAACGGTTTCGAAATCGGAATTAAAATGGAGATTTAATTGAATTTTTATTATATAGAAGAGTCCTCTAAATATAAAACTCTCTAAGAGTCCTCGAAGCATAAAACTCTCTAAAAAAAATATTTAAAAATATTGAAAAGTCCGATTGAATTGAAATTTTTTAGACTGCTTTCTCTCGTCTTCATCCAATTCTTTGTAAAATTTCATCCAATTCCAACGTTCCGATCCCCCGGAATATAATTTTTAGTGTTTGTATCTGATTAGAACTCTTTTCTTAATCAAACTCTTAATCCTTTATATATATCACAACAAATTCGTGGCTTGGCTTTTCAAATCACTTTTTCTTAAACTTTTCAACCAGAAGACCTCTCCAAAATTACTCCATTTCATATAAAAACCATACCCCCAAACTTATTCAAGATTTCAACCTTAGATTAGAAGGCTTATTTGGTGTTTTCTCAAGTTTGGGCTAGAACGAGATTTGATTATTTTCGCGAGAGAAATGTGACGGTGTGATTATATTTTGAGGCTGAATTATGTGATGATTTTGAGGTATGGGCTTTACACAATATGCTCCTTAATTTCGCGAGTGTTTCTCCCTTTGGTTTCATGTGATTATTGACTCATATTTGAATTGTTAAATTCATTTGGTAATCTGGAAATATTTGTTGGAATCTAATTTTCGATTCATGTGGTATTATATTTGATGTTGAGCATGTTGTCATGAGATTTTAATATGGCAAGGAGGTTGGGCGCCCGTCAATATTCCTTTTTCCGGATATGCTCAAAAATGCATAGGCGCGGAACGATGGTGAGGCCTGGTGACCCGATTAATGTGTTGTTGAGAAATTATATTGATAAAAATGCTTGATATTCATATTTGATTTAAATATTTGTTCTCGCATTGTTACGTTTTATTCACCCCTAATATTTGTTGAGCATCTTTCCTGTCGTATTGTGTACTTCCCCATATTTTCTTTTAGTGGCAGGCTAGCGCGTATTTTGGGCGCTTGGGATTTATCGGAGATGGATTTTAGCTTGGATTATTTTGGGAAGAATATTCGAGAGTACATGAGAAGAATTGTATTTATTTTGGTTGTATAGAGCACTGGCGATTTATTTTCTTTCGAGATAGTTAGATGTTTTACTTCGAGAGATTTTTGGTTGTATGTAATTTGAAGATAATTGAGATTAGTAGATTCTCTTATTTTAATTGTTGGTTTTAAATGCTCTATACCTTGTTATATTGTGGATTAGTTTAGTTTTATCGATAGTAGCGCTCCGTTCACTCTGCCCGAGCGGACAGGGTGTTACAGAATGGTATCAAAGAATAGGTATACGACAACCCTCGGGTCTTAGGTTTTGGATCTGTTGTGTTTTTGTGACGCGTATTTCTGGAGATAGAATCTTCAGATGATCGCTTCGTGTTAGACATATAGATCAGATGTGAGGAATTTATTTTTGGTGACGAGTTTATTTTTTGAGATTGTTGGCCTGATTTTTTAGATTTAGGCATTCGGCGAATTTCGAGGGCGAAATTCCATTGTTAGTGGTTAAGTGTATCAACTCGCGTAATTTTTTGAATATTTTCGAAATAAAGAGAAAAAATAAATTTTGAGATAAAATTATTCTTATTGCTCAAATATGTTGGTTATTATTTTTAAAGGCGAGAATTTCAAACGGCTACGAAATCGGAATTAAAATGGAGATTTAATTGAATTTTTATTATATAGAAGAGTCCTCTAAATATAAAACTCTCTAACAGTCCTCGAAGCATAATACTCTCTAGAAAAAAAATATTTAAAAATATTGAAAAGTCCGATAGAGCTGAAATTTTTTAGACAGCTTCCTCTCGTCTTCATCCAATTCTCCGTAAAATTTCATCCAATTCCAACGTTCCGATCGTCCGGAATAAAATTTTTAGTGTTTGTATGTGATTAGAACTCTTTTCTTAATCAAACTCTTAATCCTTTATATATCACAATAAATTCGTGGCTTGGCTTTTCAAATCACTTTTTATCAAACTTTTCAACCAGAAGACCTCTCCAAAATTACTCCATTTCATATACAAACCATAGCCCCAAACTTATTCAAGATTTCAACCTTAGATTAGAAGGCTTATTTGGTGTTTTCTCAAGTTTGGGCTAGAACGAGATTTGATTATTTTCGCGGGAGGAATGTGATGGTGTTATTATATTTTGAGGCTGAATTATGTGATGATTTTGAGGTATGGGGTTTTACACAATATGCTCCTTAATTTCGCGAGTGTTTCTCCCTTTGGTTTCATGTGATTATTGACTCATATTTGAATTGTTAAATTCATTTGGAAATCTGGAAATATTTGTTGGAATCTAATTTTCGATTCATGTGGTATTATATTTGGTGTTGAGCATGTTGTCATGAGATTTTAATATGGCACGGAGGTTGGGCACCCATCAATATTCCTTTTTCCGGATATGCTCAAAAATGCATAGGCGCGGTACGGTGGTGAGGCCTGGTGACCCGATTAATGTGTTGTTGAGAAATTATATTGATAAAAATGCTTGATATTCATATTTGATTTAAATATTTGTTCTCGCATTGTTACGTTTTATTCACCCCTAATATTTGTTGAGCATCTTTCCTGTCGTATTGTGTACTTCCCCATATTTTCTTTTAGTGGCAGGCTAGCGCGTATTTTGGGCGCTTGGGATTTATCGGAGATGGATTTTAGCTTGGATTATTTTGGGAAGAATATTCGAGAGTACATGAGAAGAATTGTATTTATTTTGGTTTTATAGAGCATTAGCGATTTATTTTGTTTCGAGATAGTTAGATGTTTTATTTTGAGAGATTTTTGGTTGTATGTAATTTGAAGATAGTTGAGATTAGTAGATTCTCTTATTTTTATTGTGGGTTTTAGATGCTCTATACCTTGTTATATTGTGGATTAGTTTAGTTTTATCGATAGTAGTGCTCCGTTCGCTTTGCCCGGGCGGACAGGGTGTTACATCCAAGAAAATACATTTCTCCGTTACCTCAAGAATGTAATCAATTCCTGTTGAAGGACGTTATCTAGTGTTGAGTCGATCTCACCACACCAAAATAGGAATCTGGCATGGTTTAAAATCGTACCAAAATCAGGGCTGCTAGATTTTCTGGCACTGTTAAAAATCGAGCCATATTACCCCATCTGACAAGCTTTTGGCATGCTTTTAGACCATGCCAGATTTTAATCTGGCACACTTTTAAACCGTGCTAGATATTGAATCTGACACACTTTTAAACCGTGCCAGATTTTCATTTCCAAGCACGGTTTTGACACGGTTATAAACGGTGCCATATTTTTCAATTAATAAAAAAAATTATTATTTGAAAACAAATATGAAAATCAACAAATTCTAAATCTAGTAGGAAAATATTTATTATTTGCAAAAAAATCAAGAAAATTCACAAATTGTGAATCTCGCACGTTGTTTGATAAACTAATGTACATACAAACTTCAAAATATTGTAAGTCTTAATAGTTGACAGACTAACAAAAAAATGGACATAAGTTTCTCTATTTTTTTGTCATTCTAAAACCTGTTAATAGAAAATCTGCATAATGTAAAGCCCGCATGACCATAAAATATAACAATAAAATTATGAAAGTCCTCAGACCATAAAACTTAACAATAAAACTACAAAAGTTGGGACGACCATAACACATAAAAATTAGAATCCTCAATATTAACGACATTAAATAAATAATTCCCTTATTGTAAACCATTGACTTCTTCGTGTGTTCCACGTGGATAAAAGTTAATGATAAAATGTTATCCTGCAAAAAAAATAGGATACGAAAAAGAGATGATATTAGTAATTTAAAAAATATATATTATTGAAATGAAATAATTGCATATATGATTTACAATTATTCTTATTATATTCTCAAACCAGAAGTCTCATGACTACGTATTCAGTTCCTACTAGTTACATTACTCACATGCGAGGTGTTAGTGACTCGTACGAAACCATTTGGTGTATGATTTGAATTTTCACCCTAAAACGACATGTTTTTAAGCATAATCTATATATTTTCAAATTACTATCATATTCTCATATTGGGAGACCCGAGACTACGCGATCAGTTCTTACAAGTTACATTGGTCCCGTGCGAGGTGTTCATGCCTCCTATGGTGCTGGTTTGGGTTTTCACCCTTTAACGGTTTATTTTCAAGCCTAATCTAGATATTTTCAAATTATCGTCATATTGTCAAATCAGAAGACCCAATACTATGCGGTCAGTTCCTACGAGTTACATTGGTCCTGTGAGAGGTGTTAGCCCCTCTTACGGGACCATTTGAGGGTTGATTTTGGTTTTCACACTCTAATGGCATGCTTTTAAGCCTAATCCATATTTATTCAAATTATTGTCATATTTTTAAACTGTAAGTCTCGTGACTACATGGTCAGTTCCTACGAGTTACATTAGTCCCTAGCGAAGTGTTAGTGCCACTTACAGGGCCATTTGGGGGCTGGTTGAGTTTTCACCCTCAAACGACATGTTTTTAAGCATAATCTATATATTTTGAAATTATAATTATACTATCAAATCGAGAGACCCGTGACTTCATGGTCAGTTCCAACAAGTTACATTGATCCCGCGAGGTGTTCATGCCTCTTACGGGGCCGTTTTTAAGCTGGTTTGAGTTTTCACCCTCAAACGGTATGTTTTTAAGAATAATCTAAATATTTTCAAGTTATCATCATATTCTCAAAGTGGGAGACCCGTTACTAAGAAATCAGTTCTTACTAGTTACATTAGTCCCGTGCGAGGAGTTTATGCCTCTTGCGGGGTTGTTTGTGGGCTGGTTTGATTTTTTACCTTTAACGACATTTTTAAGCCAAATATAGATATTTTTAAATTATCATCATATTCTCAAATCGGGAGACCAGTGACTACATATTCAATCCCTACGAGTTATTTTGGTCCCATGCGAGGGGTTAGTGCCTCTTACGAAACCGTTTGAGGGCTGGTTTAGGTTTTCACCCTCTAACGACATATTTTTAACCCTAATCTAGATTAATTTAAATTATCGTTAGATTCTCAAACCGGAAGTCTCGTGATTACATGATCAGTTCCTATGAGTTACATTAATCCCTTGCGAGGTGTTGGTGCCTCTTACGGGGCCATTTGGGAGTTTGTTTGAGTTTTCACCCTCAAATGATATATTTTTAAGCGTAATCTAGATATTTTCAAATTATCGTCATATTCTCAAATTAGGAGACTCGTGACCACGCGATCAGTTTTTGCGAGTTACATTGGTCCCGTACGAGGTATTCATGCCTCTTACGGGACCATTTGGGGCCTAGTTTGAGTTTTTACCCTCAAACGACATGTTTTTAATCATAATCCATATATTTTCAAATTATTGTCATATTCTCAAATTGGGAGAATAGTGACTACATGATCAGTTCCCAAAAGTTGCATTGATCCCATGCGAGGTGTCTATGCCTCTTATGAGGTCATTTGGGGGACAATATGTTTTTAAGCCAAATCTAGATATTTTCAAACTATCCTCACATTCTCAAATCGTTAGAACCGTGACTACGCGGTCAGTTTCCACAAGTTACATTGGTCCCGTGAGAGGTGTTCATGCCTTTTACGGGGTAATTTGGGGGGATTGTTTGAGTTTTCACCATTTAAAGACATGTTTTAAGCCTAATCTAGATATTTTCAAATTATCGGCATATTCTCAAGCCGGGAGGTGAAGATTAATGAAAATTTTCAATGAGGAAATGGTGAGCGAATGAATATTTTTCTGACTATCTTATAAGAAAAATAAATTTATTAATAACGAGGAGAAGTGTAAAATTAGTTCACAATGTGCAAGATACCATTTACATGAAAGGATCTTGTGAGATTTCTTTGTTTTCAGGTTCATTCACTTTCCTTAATTTTGAAGTACAATTTACCCCCATAATTAAAGGTCATAAATTAAGAATTGCGTAATCTTCTTAGGACATCTCGTATAAATGTACAAAATCCCTTAATTAGATAAATGGGTTTTGATCTTGACCATTAATTATACTAAAACTGGTGGTTTCTTAAAAAATCTGACTTTCAAAAAACTAACTCTTGAAAAGAGTAATGAGCAAATATATTTGAAAACACAGGCCATAAATATTATCTACAAAGTGAAAAACTAAATGAAGGCATGACTTACCCGATCAAGAAGATACGCGAACTCCTCTTCTATCCCGTAGTTTGTGTTTCTTTTTTTAGTAACAATCTCTAATGCAACAACTCCAAAGTTGTAAACATCTGCTTTGTCAGTCAAGTAACCTCTCATTGCATATTCTGGTGCCATATATCCTCTGGAAAATTAAAATTTCATAAAGTAATGCACGAGTAAGTATATTTCCATAAGCAAACAAAAAATAACATCATTGCATCATGTAGTTTATATGGAATATGATTAAGAAAAAAATAATAGAATATGATAGCCATATGATTAGTGATATTCCTATGAGAAATTGTAGTAACATAAATTAATTCATTAGTTTTCAGCACTAGCCACAAACATTCAGTAGTTGCTTAACACAAAGGCCCCAAACATACATGATTGGTGAAATGAGGAGAACTCACGTTGTTCCAGCAATTCGTGTGTTGATATGCGTGCTCACTTTTTCATCAAGCTTGGCTAAACCAAAGTCCAATATCTTATCCTTAATATCCTTATTAATTAGCACATTAGTAGCCTTTATGTCCGATATCTTCATGAATAATTTTCAATTTACAAGACTTAATGGAACTGGTTTCTTTTAATTTCCTCTAAAACCAAAATAAATGAGAATTAGATGTTCCAACTTTAGCTATTATCCTTTTTATCTTTACTGAAGAATGAACAATGCAGGAAACCCCTAATAACCTTAATATGTTTCCATTACAATTGCAACCTAAAAGAAAACATAGTTTAAATACCTTAAAAAGTAGAACAAATAACGTATGACTTACTTACAGTAGGAACCACTGGAGTGTTAGAAGGTATAAGATAGTAAACACTTGCCTAGTGGGTATCACATTCATCTGGGGTCTAGCCTGTTGTCCATAGTTACAGATGGTGAATGTGAGAAAGCAACATTTGAGGACGTAAACGCCAAAGTAGGCAACACCTTCATGCAAAAGTTGACAAGATAAGTTAGATATAACGAACATAACAATGAACATTTATGACATATAAAGGTTGCAATGTTTTTTCTACACTTTTTTCTATGAACTTCTAATATCTTTTGTTGATATTTCTAAAACTGTTGTTTGTCAAACTTATAATAAACTTTTGGTTTTCTATAATTTTCAAATTTGTAAATGTTTTTTCTTTAACTTCTAGATTTTTTAAAATATATGGTAACTTGAAGTTCTAGAGAACTGTTCCAACTAGGCTTCAAAATCCTTGGCACAAGCAGCTACATTTTTCACCCAATACAAACATCAAATTCAACTTGAAAAAAAAATCCTAACAGAGATAAAAATGAAATACAAATATAACTGTGATTGATCTGCACACAATGTATCAAACCAAAATTCAAGAATCTATAAATACAGGAGAAAAAAAAGTTAGGCTTTAACTTACACATATTCTACCTACAATACTAAGATAAACTAGTAATCATTCGGTCATGACAGAGCAAGCTAACCTCCAAAGTCCAAAAAAAGCTACCAAAGTCCAAAAAAGGGTATGCCACCACGTAATAAAAAATAGCAAAAGTCCAAAAAAAGTTTATGGCCATGCCTAAGTCTAATTCTGGACAGTATCAAGGTACCCAAGACTAAAAACCATGGTAGCAATTAAAGGGTTGCTAAATAAGTGTATTTCCCTAAAAAAATAGAGTAAAAATGAGTACATTTCCCTGAAAAAGAGTAAAAATAAGTATTTTCCGGTCACTAACATTTAAACACAAAAAAAATGAGTAAAAGTAAGTACATTTCCTTGAAAAAGTATATGAAACCAATCAAAAACACCCAATGAGATTAAGAGAAGTTAATCCTGATGATAAATAACTATATACATTAATAATTAAGAAAGTACGATTTTATGTCGCGAGACTAAACAACCAATGCAAACTCTGCATGATTTATGCAATCCCAATCAATTATCTTGCTGATGGTACAAAGGATTCAAAATTATGAATAATAAAAAAAAGTAACATGTGAAAAGATACCTCTATTTTTTGCATACACCCTGCACTTTTTTAATATTGTCATTATTTTCAGTAATTAGATGTCTCAATGTTATATTAACCAACTAAGATTAACTCAACATATTTAAGTCTAACAATATGTCAGGTTTGAACAATTTGCATGAAACCCATACTTATCAGGTTTGAACAATCTGCATATTTAAGTCTGACATGTATAAAAATATCATCACCAATCAAAACAATATGCATTAAAAATGAACACTTTCCTAGAGGTAAAACATAACAACGCATCAATCAGAACATAAAATTAATAATAAGAGAGAGATAAAGATATATACCTATATTAAGGATTGTCGAAGCCTACTCCAGAATAAGAGAAATCAACGAAACAACGGTGTGGTCGGAGCTATAAAGATCCTTACTGGTAACATTTAGGGTTTGGTCGTTAATGCACTTGGCTCTTAATGAAACTCTAAGGCGCAGAACTTGCACTAGCCAACCACACCATTGTTGCTGGGACAACAGCAGGTCACTGCCGAGAGAGAGGGTGCATGGGGGTGGGGTGGCAGCGGGTCATTCAGTGGGAGGGGGAGGGAGTAGGGGTCTCGTAAAGAGAATGGAGAGAGAGAAAAATGTCGATAGGGTTTTTGAATTATAAATGAAATTTAAGTTGTCTTAACTTAATGAAGCGTGGTATGATTTGGCACGGTTTAAAATCGTCCTTAATTTTGGTGCAGTTTTGAAGCGTGCTAAATGAGGCATAAACCGTGCTGCCATAATTTCTCATGGTTTAGAACGGTGCCAGATTCTCCTTGTGTAAGCGTGCCAGATTAGTGTTTTTGGTGTAGTGTCTGCATAGTACTTTCTGGTTTGTCATTGTAAATAATGATGTTTTTAGTGGCTTCCACAATGTGTCCTTTGACTAACTTTATTTCATCTCATGGATCTAAGGTTTCAATGTTAGATTCACCATTAGGCTCAGTAGTATCCACTTGGTAAGTTGTAGTCTTATTTTTCAATTCAATCAGATCTTCTTGCTCAATTGATGAGTAGTAACACTCTCTAGCCAACTTTTGGTCGCCTTTTACAACACCTACCCCAAAATGAGTTGGAAACTTCAAGCATTGATGGACTGTTGATGGTACGAATTCAAACTTCTTCAATCCTACCCTGCCAATGATCATATTATAAGCATATTCAACGTTCTTATCCATGACGAAGTAACATATTTTCTATATGCTACTTACTAGCCAAGTGTCGATCAACACTTCTAGCTTGATTATTACTAAAGGGTAAATATTTTCCCCATAAAAGCCTATTAGTGGCCCGTGATAGGGTTCCAGCTAGCTAAGCTTCAAGCCCAAACTCTGAAAGTAAGGATATTACATGATATTCACTGAACTCCCATTGTTAATCAAAACTCTGATGATGATAATATCCTGAATTCTAAATTTGACAACCAATGGGTCATCATGGGGATAAAGTACCCCAGAAAGATCGTTTTTTGAAAAAACAATCACTAATTTATATTTGTTAAACTTCTTTGTTCGATAATTTTTATTCAGATTCATCCTCTAGATATAGGAGCAAGCTCGGGCTTCATTCAATTAATCTTTCCTTTCAGCGGTGTGATCACCTTCTCCTGCATGGCCACCTGTAATCATATAACAATCAAATGAACCAAATCTGATCGTAGCTACCTCACATTCTGGTTGTGTGGGCTTCTGCGGAAGGTCTGGATCATCTTCATAATAATCTTCATGATTTCTCTTCCTGTCATCTTGAGACTTGAATGGATAATTTGACCTTCTTCTAGGTTCTCTTCCATCACGTCGATCAAGAAATTTATTGAGTTTTCCTCGGAGAATAAGGGATTATATCTCATTTTGCAAAGCGATTCAATTATTAATTGACCATGATCCTTATGAAATTAACAATATTTGGATCTATCCCTCTTATTAGTAGGTGCCCTTAACTTCTCAGGCCATCGCAACTCCTTATTGTTCTTTATTTCTTCTAGAATATAGTGAATGCTAACACTCAATGGAGTGTAGTTTCCATAATTTTTGAACTTGTCTTCTTTCTTCGGCTTCTTCTACTTCTTATCAGGCTTCGTGGCTAGACTCTATTTTGCGGCGGCCATAGCTTCCTCGACATTTATTATTTTTGCTTCCTTTGCCATGAGTTCAGCCATAGTTTTGGGAGGATCTTTAGCGAGAGTGTAATATAGTTTCTGGGGAAGCAAACCACTCATAAGAGAAATGATGGTTATTTTTTCCTCATAATCAATCACCTCCAACTTTTCATTCTTAAAGCATGTGATGTATTCCCTGGTACTTCCCCCACTTACCGCCTTACACTTAGAAGATGGGCTACTAATTTCACTGGCTTAACTCTAAAAAAGAAGTGGCTTATGAATAGCTCAGCAAGCTGATTGAAGGTGTCAATTTATCCTCAAGCAAGATGATTAAAGGGACTGAATAAATATCAGCTGTAACTTGATATTTCTCGATATGGAGAACTGGATCAGTCTTACTGTTATATTTAGGAGTGACCACGTGAGCTTTAAACTTTGATGGAGTAGGAAAATACACAATTGCTTGAACTAAAGGGGATCATTTAATAAAACTCTGCCACAAAGGATTCTTTGCTTTCTCCATTTCACCAAATTGAGAGGTTAGAAGATCAATTTGAGGCCTCATGTTGATTGGTTGGATATTGAGTGTTCCTAGATAATGCCCTAGGAGTTTTTTTATTTGCTCGAGGTCCTAAACAATCAAAGGGTGAACCTCTGCTTAGCCTTTCGAAGACATTTTGCCTTTCAATAGGAAAAGAATGGATATCATAGTTATTGACCTAAGCGATGAAATTCCTCCTGGATGATAAGAGGTGTCTCTTGAAGACCTGGAATAACTATGTCTGACGGATCTTGGAGGTGGAGGTGGAATTTCTCTTCTGGACGATGGAGCCACTTGTAGTGACTGAGCCAATTTTATCACCGTTTCTTTCACGACTTCTTATCCTCTAGTAATTCTATCCAGGATTCCAGTTAGGTCTATTGCCATAGGTGGAGCATACGGAACAGGAAGATTACCTTCATTTCTGAGACTGGACTCGGGGTCATTTATCTTGCTTTGAACAATAGTATGTAAGAGTGAGAACGGAAATTAGAAACATGTTCCCACAGACGATGCCAATCTATTGATGTAAAAACTAGACTTAATCTAATTTTCTAATCACAGATAAAATATGTAATGGTAAATAAAGAGAGGTATTATTAAAGTGGTTCAACTATGTAAGAAACCCTACATCCACTGTTATTTTATTAAATTGTGTGGTTATAGAAAACTAGGTACTCTTGTAAATAAGAATATCCTAGAATATGTTTGACATTTTTCTTGATGAAAGGGATATGATGTATTTCTAGTTACCCGAAGGTCAAGGGATGGAATGCTTTTATAAAATTAAGAATTTACATCCTTACATAATAAATGTGATGATTGGTTTTATAAACCACATGTAGTATGACACTTAGTAGGATGACGCCTCATTGTCTTGTTGGTCGGCATTACATGTATTGGTTGATAGGTTTACTTTTTGCTGACTAGGATTTTTATGACATAGGAGGACACGTGTTTACTTCTGATTGGTCCATGTAAATGAATAATTTTTGGCATCAACATGTGTGTTCATCATATTTTCCTCTCCCTTGGAAACAAAATTACTCTTGCTAGTAAAAAGACAAAAATTGAACCAACAGAACTATGGATCCTGATTATGAGAGGAAACCATTTTAATTTGAGTTTCTAGGAACTAATTTGAGATCGACATTTATCCATGATCCGTCACCGAATATATCGTTTTATAAATGTAAGAAATTCCTACTTGTTAAACTCCTTCAACCCAATGGATTGACCCCGCTTTCTCACACCCAAGAATGTTGATGATAAAAAACTTGTTACTCCTTCACTCAGAAATTTGGTTTGATAAAAACTGAAGGGTTTATAGCTATAACCACAATGAGTGCATAGCCAAATCTTCTGGGTATTGAGACAGTCGTAGTTAGTTTATACAGATGGATCGCATCTCTTCGCCCTGACTTTCTTTTTGGGTCTACCGCCCCATGAGTTTTGGCCCACTGACCTGCCAAACAATAACCAAGAATGTTTATTTATTCGATCTTGGTGACCTAAAATTTACGTGCAAGAAAACTATTTTCTACAAATATAATCCTCTCATGGATGGTCGGAAGCAAGGCCAGAGGAGGATAAAGCTCGGAAACCACTATACACCAAGTCTGACACGAACACAACATCGCCAGAGGTAAAATAAAAAAACTACACGAATCAGCAACATCGTCGACCAACCTCGTGGTCGACGAGCACTGTACTACACCGACGAGTCTGGAAGGATCACCGGAACACAATCATTGGTCAGTGACATGGTTACGGTACCAGAGATCTTAACTTTTGCACAAGTTAGGTCTCCTGACCAAGTATGGAGGTTTTGATCATCTCTTCGACCACCATCCATTGCAGCTCCTTCTATTCGATGGTAACCCCGATCAGCTAGTAGTTGTCGGCTTCAACTATTACTACTCCATTATTGGTTTCAAAAATCCATTATTGGTCAGACTAGGCATGGAGGTTTTGAATAAGAACTGTGAATTTGGTATGGGATTTCTAGCATGTGATCTTATACATGGATTCTTCCATTTACAAAATTGGCCACCTATTTAGTTGATAATACCACACCTCTCTATACTTTACATTTCATATCCTTACATCTGTTATATAACACAAAGAAATTACAGAACACTTCCAAATGCTCGACATAAAATTTATTACTTTGTGTTCGATACGAAATTTATTATTTCGGGTTCTGCAAATTTTTCACCGATATATGAATTATTCAACGGGATATAGACCTGTTTGACTGTATTAAAATCACCACTGGGTGTTCAAAATTTTTTATTTTATTACACCAACACTCTACACATCACAACCTCATGTGAAACCAACTTATACATATTTTTGAAACCAAATTATATTTGAGTACTTGTTGGATTTCAAATAATTCTCCAAAAATTCTAGACTGATCAATTAGTCTTTATATCCTATACATATTTGATAAAAATTTGCTCATCTATCACGGATTAAGCATAAAATTTATTATTTCATAGTGGGAAATTTTAATGCTCGAGCATATACATATCATATATTGTTTGGCTGAATAAATTATTCTCATGATGATTTCTATTTGACTTAGCCTCAACAGACGGTCAGAAAATTTATTAATTTCCACAGGTACCAGATTCAGTTTCGACTTATGCTTGACCAAATCTTAAACCTCTTGGAAATCTTATTAATGCTCTAACATATGTTCGAGCACGAATATCCACTATGCTATCTTAAAATCCTAAAGAATAGATGGTTATGCATATTCGATATTCATCTCAGCAGAGGATCGACAAAATATTTATTATTTCCCACATAAGTTGTATTTTATACCTAACGGGCAGTTGGTCGGGATAATCCTTATCTATATTTAATCCTGACAAATGGTCGGCATATCCGATCAATTATCAACATTACATTTATTATTGAATGGTTTGGAAATCTATTTTTCTCTAAAAATGCAGGATTATTTGTAATATTTACTCGGTCCCCTCAGCATCATTTGTATTATCTACTCAGTTCCTTCAAGCATTATTTAGAGTCCCGGAAAGATGGTTGGCACTTTCATTATCTAGATTTCTCACTGGCCATGGATATTTGTAAAATATGAGCAAGGTTGACTAAACCGAATTGGCAAGTTTCCAATTTAAATACTTATTTAATCGGTGACATATGACAAAGCAAATAAATCCATCCCCTAAACATGCAACTAAGTGTGTGTGTGTGTGTGTGTGTGTGTGTGTGTGTGTGTGTGTGTGTGTGTGTCAAACAATCAGAATAAAATTGCTAACTCTCGCATCTTTAAGGTAAAACCATTTATTCCACTAAAATACTTACAATGATTACAATGAATCTTGCAATGTATTAACCTCAGAAAACTGACATAGGCGGCAACCTAAATCAGTAATTAAATTCTACAGAAATTCCACACAAACTACAGTTCAGTCAGCCCAAGAACACCCTTGAGCGGCACTTAGATCAGCCGTAGAGATCTCTACAAGAGAAACTTCACAAAATTGTGTTCTTGTATTCCAAAACAATTCACATAAACTATTGGGATCTTGTGAATTGAAAACAAAAAGGATTAAAATCCTAAAAGTGAGAAGACAATGATTCTGCCAAAGCAGTTTTCATATCTGATAAAACCTTAGGTCTTGTTCTAAAATACGGAGTTAGGCAACTCAATTTATAGAAAAACTAAGGTGGCAGATCACTCGAATGAATTTTCTGTGACGCTCAAATGATGACACATGTCGCTCAAATGACTTCGCGCGACATAGCCTTGTCTCTCAAATGATGTCCCTCTGTCACTCGAACGAGCTATTAAAAAAATAAATATTTTTGTTTTGTTAGAAAATAGTCCGCCTTAACACTGAGAAAAAAATCTTTAACAAAAAACTCCGCTCCAACACTTAGAAAATATTTTAGAAAACTTATCCCAACACTCTAAGTGACATGCTAAGATACTTAAACACAACCTTACCAAAATTAATCTTGCGAAGGCTTGAATGCCAAAGAACTTTAATATTCGAATTTGTCTTGACGCATGATTGATCTTGAATAAGTCTTCAACGGTTGTAGCGGTATACGACATACTTAATTGTAAAGAAGACAATAAAATAATTTCCTTATATATTTCCCCCGATGTCTATGACGGTAAACACTAAAACCATCTCAATTATCAAATCAAAATGCCTATATAAATCTAATACCCTCCAATTAACCCCAAACATAAAAGGTACTAAAGATTTAAGTATAAAACTTTTTTTCAAAATCTTGAACTTCAAATCTTTAAGCTTTTCTCATTAGTTAGTGCAAAATATAATCTTCAAGTTTGAAATGATATAAGAATAAATCGATTAAAAATGAAATTTGCCCCATAATTCGTTCTCCCCCTTTTATTTGTCCGAAATAGACAAGGAAACGAATAAACAAAAATAAACATGGAGTTGTCATGACAAATATGCATAGCAAGCATGAATCAAACTACGCTCACGCGAAAGAGTAACTCAAAAGCTTCAACAAACTATTTTTGATTTTTTAATTTTTCATACAAAAATGAAAAAATAAGTTTACAAAAATCACACACCATGAATTTACACTAAGACAAATGGAAACGGAATGAATGGGTGTGAACATATTCGATAGGAAAATCAATGTAATCAAACATAACATATGTGCACGATGAATATGTGAAATCCTAACGAATGAATCCCAAAATTATCCTTTTTTGTCATATTTATGCATTTATGCATTTATTTTTCAAAATTATGCATTTATTTTTCTTTTGAGGTGGCCCATTTTGTCATATTTATCTTTTTATTGCCTTTTAATTTTTTAGGCTCTTTTCAAACGGTGAATTTCATGATGAGCTAATTTTGTACACTCGCGGCCCTTTCCTGTGTTTCACTGATCATATTTTCTTGCAATTAAATCCTCACGGTAAACGGTTCTTACTTGCACGACTTTCATTGTCAAGTTTTATCGCATATGGTTCGTTTTGAAAACATAATTGAGATGAAAACATTCCAACCAATATGTGATAGACACGTATAATAATCAAATAAATTCGTGCAAGTGTTCATTAAAGGAACTCATGAGTCAAACATGTAGGTAGTAGCAACTAATCACATCTCAATGAGTCTAAACATTATAAATCACATAAATGGAATGATAACGTATATCAAAACACTATCAAATGGTCACATGAATATGGAATGAAATTTTGACTCCAACATTCTACATGTCCATTCATATACGGTGCAAAACAAAATACAAAAAATCTTTTTGTATTTTAAAAAAAAAATTAAAAATAAATCTAATATAAAAAGTACACAAGTCATTACACTAGCAAGAATATATCATGAAGCCCAATTAGGACATGATAAACATGTGAACAAAATCATCTATATGATTTAGCAAGAGAAGAATCATGTGCAAGCAATCGGGAATCAACTAGTCTAATATTTAGTGCTTCTAAAAGTGATTTTCTAACCCCAAATAGGTGTGCAACGATGCATAGGGGTTTTGGAAACCAAGGGAACATTATACTTCAACTTCCTAGAACTTTTTCGAAGATAGAAACAAAAACGCCTAAGGTGACCTTTCCTACCATAATATGAACATGTGTAAAGGGGTGGAACGACACGTATGGGTTGATCTTTTCAAACGTCTTTGGGATTTATTAACCCTTTAAAACAAATAATGGTCCTGGTTTTAATAGTCGAAACATTAGAACACGACGAGCCACTACCATTGCTAACAACACTACTCGAGTCCGCCAAATCATTTTTTAACTCCAAGATTTTTTACTCAAGCAAAGAATTAGACTTTTCCAATTTTAGGGACTGCTTCTCTAAATTTTCAATTACTCCTAGAAGGTTATCACGTTTTTTCTTAAAATATGCACACTTATCTCTAAGTGTCTCCTCACGTGCAACAAATTCATTGAGTAAAATATTTTTATCCACTTTGGCACAAACACAAATACTAGAATTTTTAAAGTCTTCCAATTATTTTTCTAAAACTAGAACTCTATGATTAATCTCCTTTTTGGATAATTTTAAAGCATTAAATTCATGATCCAAAGAAACAAATTTCTCAAGATAAAAATCTCTTTGATTTTGAACCGTTTGCAAAAGATCCATCCCGTATTTAAATCATTTCAAACTATTTAAATCATCAAAACTCTTACTCATGTCATAAAAGGAGGGTATCCGATTACATAAGTGCTTCATCGGAAAAATTACGATTTTTTAAGAAGTAGATTTTCAAAAAAATCAATATCACACAATTTTGCAGAAAACATATCAAACGCAATCACTTAGTTCAACAGGCTCTGATACAAATTTGTAAAATATGAGCAATACTAATTAAACCGAATTCGCAAGTTTCCAATTTATAAACTTATTTAACCGGGGACATATGACAAACCAAATTAATTCAACCCCTAAGTATGCAACTTCGTGTGTGTGTGTGTGTGTCAAACCATCACAAATAAATTTCTAACTAATAGATTTCAGGGAAAAAAACCTTTCGGATAAAACCTTTTATTTCACTATAATACTTACAATGACTACAATGAGATATGCAATGGATTAACCTCAAAAAACCACATAGGCCGCAACTTAAATCATCAATGGAATTACGAAGTAACTCCACACGAACCGCAGTTCAATTAGCCTAGGTACACCATTGAGTGTCACTTAGATCAGTAGTAAAGATCTTCTCTACAAGGAAAACTTCACAAAATTGTATTCTTACGTTCCGAAAAAATTCACGTAAATTGTTGGAATCTTATTAATTGAAAACAAAGAGGATTAAACCCTAAAAGAAAGAAGACAATGATTATGCGAAAGAAGTTTTCATATCTGATAAAAACACAGGTCTTCTGTTAAAAAACAGAGTTAGACAACTCAATATATAAAAAAACTAAGGCGAAAGATCGCTTGAAGGAGTTGTCAGTGTTGCTCGAATGATGACATGCGTCGTTCAAACGACTTCGTACTATATAGTCTTGTCTCTCGAATAATGTCCAGGTGTCGCTCGCACGAGTTATTTAAAAAAGAAATATTTTTGTTTCGTCATAAAATAGTCTGTCTCAACACTTAGAAAAAATTCTTTGATGAAAAATTCCACTCCAATACTTAGAAAATATTTTAGAAAACTTATCCCAACACTCTAAGTGACATGCTAAGGTACTTAAACACAAGCTTACCAAAATTAATCTCACGGAGGCTTGATGTTGAAGAACTTTGATATTCGGATCTGTCTTGACTCATGATTGATCTTGAATAAGTCTTCGATGGTTATAAAGGTAGACGACATACTCAAATGTAAACCGGATAGTAAAATAATGTCCTTATAATATTAGATGAAAATTATATATATTATGTGAATCAACGCAATTTAACCTGAATGAATTATTGGGCATTACCAACTGCATGTTCATTTTTTAGTCAACATTATACTTGCGATTCATGTTCAAATGCTCAAGCCTTATTATTATTATTCATTCTCCTCTTCATAAGCCCGACTGAGGGCTCCATATATATGTTGATCTGAATAAATTCACTACACCATTAGTTAATTAAGAAAGAAAATAAGACATCTTAGAAAAGCATCTCAGTTGCACAGCCAAAATCAATCTTCATGCATGACCTCGTCTCTAGACAGATCACGAACAAGAAGTTTTACCAAAATAAGTTAAATACAGGGATACATATATACATTCATAAACACAAGAATACATATATACATTCCTAACACACTGGTCGCCGATGATAACTACTTCATGTATGACTTCGTTTCTGACAAGTCAATAAAAAGAAGCCTGTAAAACTTCATATATAAACAAAAGAAGTTTTACCCGACTGGGTTAAATACAGGAATACATGTATACATTCCTAAACACTGGAAGACATACATATATGCCTAATACACTTGGTCGTCGTTGATAAAAAATGCTACAACTGGGATCAATAAAACTATCTACAATTTTATTTAAAAACAAAATTAGTGGAATCTAAGGCATTATAATACTAACTAGTCTGCACAGATTACCTAGTCGGAAATCTTATTAAAAACTAATCGCAAGCTTAAATACATATCAACTAACTACTCCAACAGCAATGACTTCAGAAAGACAATACAATAACAAAATCAATCATTATAAGGAAATAACAAAGCTATGAGGAGTCATTTCCTAGAGCATTTTTCCACGGCCTTATCCACCCCAGCAAGAGCGACACCAAGGGAAGAAAAAACACAATACCTTTTTGAGATTTGCAGTTTTTCAAACTATCCATGAAAATGCTACCCACTGAAATATTTTACAAAGTCCACTAAGTCGCCTACCGGCTACCAGCATACTTAAAGGCCAAGAAAGTATTCAGAGCTCATAGTCCATTCTCTTAAAAAATCTTCAAACATTGGAGGCTTTTGTTATTCATTAAATTGGACATACCACATGGATTAACGATGCAAGAACATCTGTTATATGTTGCTAAGAAATTCCAAGTGATGCATTATGGAAAAAAGAATTGATGACATCAAACAGTACCAGCCGACCATCAGAACACTTATCCTCCCAAAGTAGACACCTCAACACTTCATCAATAAGTGGTCGGGTCCAAACCCTAACATGATCGGTAAACAGGTCAACTAACTCCAAACCTACTTGAATCAGGAAGAAGAAGAAGAAGAATCATACACATGGAATCTATCAAGAGACACTCCACATGTGCTTTAGAAGGCCAATAATCTCATTATGTATGGACGTCGAGCAACTTTTTCAGAATAAATACTCCATTCTTTGGCTAAATCATCAAGCATGAAGCATTGGAGGCTTTTGTTGAGTTAAAAATTATCTATCTATCTGGACCAATAAGAAATGGACACATGTTCTCATACGTGGAAACATTCACATTACTTACTCACTTAGTCTACTCAGAAGATAGTTGGTTGCCTAACCGGCCGACCAACCTAAAGCATATTAATTACCAACCAACCTGAAAAGTATGAACCATTAAGAATATCAAAGGCCATTGGTGTAGAATCATTATGTACCCGTGAACATCGAAAGTCCCATTTATTGTATATAGACGTAAATGCTTAGAGATATAAAGACATTACATCTCTTGGGTTCCTAACAACCCCTATAAATATATACTCACCCACAGTTCAAGGGGACAATTCAATCTTTCTCAAGCACACCCAAATGTGCTCTTGTAACCCTACTAAATAAAACAAACAGTGTATGTTGGCTTTCTTTATAGCTGAACCACTTTAAAAATCTTTGTCTCTCATCTTGGATTGTTTATCTTCATTTTATCTTCTATCATTTGGTAAACGTCAACATCATGTGTTTTTTATTTTGATTGGGTTCGTTTTTGGTATAAAAATAACATTTTCTGTTGTGACACTTTTAATTGGATCGTGTTCGTGATAGGGAAAAAAATAATATTTCAGGTAATGTCATATAGTGTCACTTTTATTTGGATCGTATTCGTATTTGGTTAATAAAAAAAGAATTTTGTGTGTCTCCTGTGATGTTCCTTTCATTTGGGTTGTGTTCATGTCTAGTTAAAAAAGAATTGTATTGTGTCCTATTATGTCACTTTTATCTGGGTTATTTTCCTATCGGGGAGAAATATCAGATTTCACACCGTTACGTGACGTGTCTCATTTTACTTTGGTCCTATTCTTGATGTTGGTTACAAAAATAAGATTTTATGTGTCATGTCATCTCGCGTCGATTATATTGGATTGTATTCGTGTCGTATTGATATAAGGTTAAAAAAAGATTTTTTATTGTGTTACACTGTGTCGTATTGTAATTAGGTCGTGTTCGTGCTCGGTAAAAAATAAAAATAAAGAAGTATGATAGTGTAAATCAAATAAATAATAGGTTTCAAATGTGAATTGTATTATTGAATTAAACAATTATGTTTAATTATTTAAAGTAAAAATAGTGAAAAAAATAATAATTATTAAACTTCTTTTTAGCAGTAAAATGGATCTTTGATCCTTCATCCGTATGTGATTAGTTGACGAAAATAAAGGAATGAAAGGTTAGAAGTCAGTAATTATTAAAAGAGGTAATATTATCTTTTATCTTTTATAACTTCTAAAACGCAATACAAAGAGTTAAGGCTCCTCCATCCTAAGACTGTCCACGTAGGCTTTATTGTGAAGAGCTAAAAAATTCAGTCGATATAAACAATGCATCATTCTCCAGCCTTTTCTTATTCTGCCCATTCCCATGCCTCCATATAACCTATTCTCTCCCCTGTATAAAACCCCAACACCCCACCTACAAATCATCGAATTCTAGGACACTTGATCTATATGAGGAATTCTGTCAAACACGTTGAGCACATCACTAATATCTCCACATTTGCCATAAAAATTGAGGAGATTATTTGCCACAGTCACGGAAGAAGAGTGGTACTCAAGTTTTACAATGGTGATTTGTATCTGTTTTGCCAAGATTCAAGTCTTGAAGGGCGGTAACAGCCTTCAAACTGCTGAGAAAGTAAAATTGTCGGGTTGTAAGCTTGCAGTTGTCATTTCCATGTATGTTGAAATGGCTTGGTGGAATTGATTTGAACGGGTGTGGGAACGAAACGTTTCACTCCATGAGGGTTTAGACAATGGTGGGCATGATTCTCGAGTTGTACCCTCTTTCTTGAGATTGGTCTACTATTTGGATTAATCGGACATTTGGGTTTTCGAGTAGATCATTTGGGTCGGGTAGTACCCAATTGATTCTTATCCCCTGTCTTAGCTTGCGAAGATTTGGTTGATTTTGGCCCTTCGTTTTATTTTTTTACTGTTGTACAAATCTATGATATTGTTTGTATTGTTTAGACACGTTAGTGATACCTTTTCAAAGCAGAAAAAGTAGTGGAGTCACCCGTAAAATATGATATTAGGACATTCTTTTGTGGGTCAATCTCCTGCTTATATACTTCTTCCGCACTCAATACTATTTGAGGCCACATTATGTATTAACTATTACGGGTGACAGAAAACTCAAAATTGCAATTCCCAAGGCTAATGTAAGTTTTTTTTTCTTCATTTTTTATCTAATTATGTTTTGTAGTTACAAGTTTATATTCTTATATATTATTTTTCATTCTTGTTGTCTACATGTTTTGCTCACTCAAGCAACCACGTGTTTGATAAATCTAAATGCACATGATATTTTAAAACTAATTATTTTTAGATTTTAAATTTTTATATTTATTTTTTATTAGTGAATTTATATTATATTCCGATGATTTTGAATAAACTCTCGGAGTTAGATTTCTGTTTTTTTGTTGAATATAATTTTGTACTGGGTTGGAATAAATTTCAAGAATTAAATTATCCCTATATTATTTGAATAAATGTCTCCAAGATGGTTGTAAAAAAAATATCTAATTGATCTAAATTTTTTATCCATATTTTTTTTTGTAAGGACATTTTTGTCCATTATCAATTTGTATGTCGTACGCCGTTACACCGTTGAAGAAACTCAAGATCGCACCTATATCAACGGATCCGAATATCAAAGCGTCTTCAACATCATAGCCTCTGCGAGAATGAACTTGGTAAAGTTTTGTTTTTATGTTCTTTAAAGTTCATACTTAGTATTGAAAAATTTTTATAAAATGTTTTTTGTAAAAATAAGAAGTAATTTTTTCAAGCAAAATGAGGTTTTTAAAACAATTTTAATTTTTCTGGACCTCCGGACCTAGGGATGGCAACGGGTCGGTTCGGGGTCGGGTTTTAACTCCTCGTCCCCGTCCCCGTTAGAAAAAACATTCCCCGTCCCCGCCCCATTCCCCGTTATAACGGGTTCGGAGATCCCCGTCCCCGTTTAAAACGGGTATCGGGTTCCCCGCGGGGAACCCGTTTTGATTTATTTATTTATTTATTTTTCTTTATCAACTAATATTAATCTGGAAAAAATTATATGTTAAATCTAATAAATTAATCTGGACAAATTAAAAAAAAATTATATGTTAAATCTAAAAAAACAATTATCTATTAGATTTATCTAAAATCAACTAAAATTAATCTAAAAAAAAAATCTAAAAAAAAAACATGAAAAATAAAAGCCCTATTGATCTAACTAAAGCAGATTCAGCATACATATTAAATCTACTATTCAGGAAACTAAAAGAAAAATAAATATTATGAAAAATGGATTGGCCAAACTCAAAAGCCCTATTGATACAATCAGAAAAAAACATGAAAAAAAATAACAGTTCAAAAAAATCTAAAATCATGCTTAAAAAAACATCTAAAAAAATAACAGTTAAAAAAAAACATCCAAAATCCAAAATCAACTCTTCTGATTTTGTTTACCTGCGTAACAGCGGAGTTAAAAAAAACACCGGAGAGAGGGGGTGATGTTTATGGTACTTGCGTTTTAGTCCAGAAAAAACACACACTCCATATTATATTTGATTACATTACAAATTTTCTTTATATGTTATAATATTCCATTTATTGTAACGGAGAAAAAACAGTCCCTACATAAGGGAAATGAAAGAGAGAGCCATCCTCTTTTGAGAGGAGGAACAAGAGAGAAAAACAGATACAACTGCAGCTACAGCCATGGTTTTTCTTCATCTCAGATCCAATCTTTGTCTGCTATATGTGAAGCTATTATACCACCTTTGCATCTAAACTCCAAGGAAATTTAAGACCCAGTCAACCAATCTTTTACTTCCTTTAATACAACTTCTGGGTCTCAACCACCAAGTGTGCGTAGCAGCGCCTACGTGAGGGTAACACCGGAGAGAGAGGATGGGTATGGACTGTCGGTACCTACGTAGCTGCATAGCAGCGCCTGCGTGGGAGAGAGAGGATGGGTATGGCGTGGGGAGAGAGTTTGAGAGAAGAAGAGGGGGAGGCTAGCTTCTTTAGAGTGACAGAAGAGAAGGGAGGGAGAGAGTTGAGGTTAGCGGCGGCGTGAGTGAGTTAAAAAAGAGAGGTTAGGTTTTAGATGTTTATATATACCTATATATTTATTATAAGATATATATTTTATTATATATTAAAAAATCGGGTATCCTCGTGGAGACCCGAGGGTATAACCGAAACCGACCCGAAATTTTTCGGGAATTTTTTTTAATACTCGACCCGATCCCCAAATTTTTGGGGATTTTTCAGGGATTTTTTTTTAGGTATCCGCGGATTATCGGGTTTTCGGGGAAAATTGCCATCCCTATCCGGACCGGTCCGCCTCTATACCGGACCGATCCACCTTCGGACCGGTCCGGCCTCTACCCTGATCGATCCGCCTTGCCTTGTCCAGTATACCCCGGAATGCTACCGAACCGATAAAGCCATATTTTAAAAGAACCGATCCGAGGTCGGACCGATCTGCCTCTAAGCCGGACCGGTCCGCCTGGGATAAGTTCTAACAGTTCCGTGAGATTTTAATCCACCAGCTCTTATTTTCTATATATATTCCTACTTCGTTGGTGTATTTTTTTAAGTCTTTGAGAAAACGTTTCTAAGAGTTCAAACACAACAAGACTTCAATTTTTGATGTGCCAAACATCTTTTTGATTCACACACAAAAGTCCCAATTACTTTTGTGAATCTTTTGGAACCCTAGAATACAAACTTTGTTACTGTTCATCTTTGTGGAGAGATCTTTGCAACCGAGGGTTGCGTGTCATTGTTGAGGCAGTCTCTACAAAGTGTTATGGCCGCGTGTCATTGAGGAGAGCTGCGGTTCTTCCTTTGTTTTTTGGGATGCGAGTCCTTGGAGGGTGCTACGTGTATTCTCTTGCTGAGTTCAAGACTCCGTGTCTTTATGGGTTGGCTGCGCGTTAATCCATTGCAGATTTCTCTATGTAATTGTAAGTTGCGACTTGTATTTTCATAGTGAAATAAAGGTTTTACCCGAAAAGGATATTTTCCTGAAATCTGTGTCTCAACATATTTACTGTGTCGCATGCTTTATTTATTTATGGGTTGACACATGCACCTTAGATGCATGTTTAGGGCCCCTAATTAAATAAGGGGTTCTTTGAAACTTGCGAATTTAATTTAATCAATTATCACACTGTCGCACTTCTCAAATTGGTATCAGAGCGGGTTACGCTAATTTATTGTGTGATCCTGATTTTTCGAGGATTTACTTTCTGATACAATTTGTCTACTCACGTTCTCAAATTGGTATCAGAGCAGGTTACGCTAATTTATTGCGTATTCCTATTTTTCGCAAAATCGTGTGATATTGATTTTTTTTTTAAAAATCAGTTTTGTGAAAATTCACATTTTTTCGTATGGAGCACTTATATAATCAGATGCCTATTTTTTACGGGTCTAATTATGCTTACTGGAAAGCTCGTATGAAATCGATTTTAAAATCTATTGACGAGCGTGTTTGGTTGCTTTGCGAAAATGGTTGGACTCCTCCCACGGTCACTGTTAATAACATCACCACTTTAAAACCCGTGTCAGCCTGGACTGAAGATGATTATAAATTTTCCAATTTTAATTCCCGTGGTCTGAATGCTATTTCTGGAGCTGTCTCTCCTGATGAGTTTCGCCGAATTATGATGTGCACCACGTCTAAAGAGGCTTGGGATGTTTTGAAACTGACACATGAGGGTACGAACGCGGTTAAAGAATCAAAATTACAAAATTTGACCACCCAATTTGAGACTATTACCATGTCTGAGTCTGAATGCTTTGATGATTTTTATGCTCATTTGTCGGACATTGTTAACACATGTTTTAATTTGGGTGAGGTGATTGATAACACGCGTGTCGTTAAAAAGATTTTGAGATCTCTCCCAAAATGCTTTATTCCTAAAGTCACTGTTTTGAACTCTTTGGGAAATTTGAAATCACTTAAGTTGGAAGAACTTGTAGGAGATCTTCAAACCTATGAGATTGACATGTTTCCCAAAACCATTAAGGCTAAGGATAATGTCATTGCTTTAAAGACTCATTTTAAGAAAAAGAAAGAAAAAGTTTGTGAGTTCAATTCTGAGGGAGATTTTGATTTTAATGATATGGCCTTGATTGCGAAAAAATTTTAAAAATTTCTCAACATGAACAAAAATAATTCTTTCAATAAAAAGAATTTTTTTGAGAAAAATAAAAAGAAAGGAAAGGCCAAAGAAAGTGGTGAGAGGGAAAAAGAGAATAAATCTGATGAGGAGTGTGAGGAAGATTTTGAGAACGTCACTTGTTTTGAATGTGGGGGTAAGGGACATAAGTCGTTTGAGTGTCCTACGTGGCTTAGAAAGAAAGGAAAGAAAGTAGCTATGCCCGCCACACTTAGTGATAGTAGTGAAAGTGAGGGTGATGAGACTAGTGGTGAGAAGTTTGTATCTTTTTCTAGTCGTGTGAGCACACCCACCTTGTCCCACAATAGTGCACACGAATGCGATAGTGATGATTTGAGCGCTTCAAGTGAGGGAGAAAATGAGAGTGAAAGTGGAGATTAAAGTGAGCTCCAAAAAGCTTTTAGAGATTTTGTGACACCCCGCCTAATTAAATACCGGGCGATCACTCCTTTATTAAATTAAATCAAGGTAAACAGTTGGTTCATTCTCAGCATCACTGTCGATAAAAATAAATTTTCCAATTTAACACCCTAAATAATTAAGCTAAGTGTCAAAACCATTTTCATACATACTTTCCAAATTTTAATTAAAGAAAAAGATTTATTTATTTAAAAACAACATTTCTACAATTAAGAATCACACCACAGTAAACCAAATAATATAATACATTCGACAATCGAATGTCAACATATGAAAACTAAAGTCACAAATCCAAACTGAATAAATCCCATAGAACAATACTGGAAACAACTGAAATATAAATGTCCCAACAACAATGAAATAATGGAAAGGGCGACACATGCCCAATAAATGAGAATACTAGAAGTGGAGTCAATAAAAGAAGCCGTCTATGCAAGTGACCTGCAACTCCCACCTAAGCTGCAGCACGTTCCTCTCAAGGGATCCTAAGCAAGACGCCCCTGTGGCTGGGCACCTGAAATATATACATATATATACAAGAGAGAGAGATAAAAAGAAACGGGTCAGAGTCCGAAAGTGTGTTTGATTTTAAAATACGTTTAGCAAGTATTTAAATTGATACAGGCCAATGCAACAACATATTAGAGCGACACTCTCTTGAGAAATTCTCACCTCTCTTCTAATGTGCACACCTATCGTGCTAACCTTCCCGACGAGTTATCTTAACATTTTATCATACTAACCTTCCCAATAAATTAGTGTATCTTAAACTTACTCATAAGATTTCAGAACCGAACAATATTTTTATTTAAAAAGAATACTTCCAATTAGTAGCACTACTCTTGTTTTAGCTTTTATTCATTTATAAAGTTTTCCAGTGACATATTATACTTTCACGAAACAAGTATTTACTATATGTGTCATCAACCATGTCCTACTTATCAAATCACAGTAGGTAGTTTCAAATTTCAAAATCTCATATATATATTAACTACTCGTATAATATATATAAAATAACTGCACCCCTCAAAAAAACTATGCATGCATACTCTACTATCCAGAACCCCATATCACTCATATTAAGGGGAATACAATCGGAATCACTCTCGAATTGTATTAACATAAATGCACAAACAATATTGAGGCGAAGCATAGATTCCAAGTCTCTAAGAGAATGGCACACGCCTGCGTCTCTTAGGACCGTCTGAACTATCACATCGATAGCCTGTACCAAGGATATCTATCTTCTAGGGTACAAGTCAATATCCCCCATAAAGGTCCCATCGAGATAAGACTTGTCCCAGCGCGGTAACCTCAGGGATAGCAAGTAGCGTGGGCATGATTTTCACAAGTATATAATATATGTACACACAATCATATAAATATACCACTTTATCATATTAATATAGGTTCTTCGCGTCACCCATAATTATACCATTTATTCTACATTTCACATTATTGGTATTACGTATAAGGTTTCATCTCTAACCTTAACTCGAAGGGTTTTCTCACTTAATACGTGACATTCGTTGACTCTATCCTTCCAAGTAGGAAAATTCAGTAGGTATACCTCTATTCACTATCGTAACTATTCGTCGCATTCTCTCACTTGAAATACGTAGTTTCATAGTTCATTATATAATTATCCCAAAAACAAGATTCTCATCTTATAATAAAGTTCTCAACACTTATTCAAATGTCCTATTGGTCTTTCCTATCTCCCAAAACATTTCATTAAGGATACCCAAGAATTATTTCACGATAAATTCAATTCGACTAAGTAAACAAGGGAAACAAGAGTCTGCCAGGAGTGGTCGATCGATCGAGGTCTGGGGCTCGATCGATCGAAGCTCTAGGTTCGATCGATCGATCAAGCAGGTCTGCGAAAATTCTGCAGAAATGCAGTTATGGGTTCTACCAAATTTCTTCATCCAAAACCATATTTTTCCATTCTAAACGTCCCAAAAATCCTACTAATATCATTATAACGTTATACCAGATGTTTTCAACGTAAAGCATGTGTATATCTAACATTAAACATGGATAATTAACCCAAAATTCCATCTAATCATCAAGAACCCTCGAGTTTTTCTTAATCAAGCTTCTAATCTGTTTTTACCAAAATTTCCTTCTAATATATCATCAAAATTTCGTGGGTTATATTCCTCTACATGGCAAGGATTCCATAATTTCATATAAATCATTTCTACATGCATTTTCCTAACACAAATTGGGTGTTCTTCCATATTTATCATCTCTAATCAATCCTAAACCAATATGAAGATTGCATTAACGAAAATACGCAAGTTAAAAACTTGTCTGGGATTTTTGGTATTCTGATTCACGGCTGATTTTGGTATGGCTGCGTTCCTCGTCTCGCGATCTACGCGGTGGTGGTGGCGGCGGTGCAAACCGGTGACTTTTTGGCCTTGAATTACCTTGGAGCTCTCTCCTCTCTTCTCCAATGGCCGTCACTTGATTTATGGATACTCTAACCCTAAAAGCTAACCTAAATGGCTGATATAGGTTGCTGAATTTCGTGGGTTTAATTACCCAATTATGTAAAATGACTAAAATGCCCTCCCGGGGTACTAATTAGGCCTAAAAATGCCCCGAGACCTAAACTACACCCCCGGGTACACTTTTCTGACTATCTCGTCCCTAACGGACGCGTTGGCGCACTCAAAACGACCATACGAGAAACTTATAAAATATTCACTTTTTATTTAACAAAATTAGTCCCGACGTGACACGAGCACGTTCCGACTTAAATTTCCGAAATCGTCATTTAATTCACTCATGACATTCAATATAACCAATATAATATATTACTTTGCTCATTATTAATATTCAACCAATTTTCCCATAATTACTAACTCTCGTCATGTTAATAATTATAACATAATTAATTTCCGGATTTTTATTAAATAAATCATTCACGTTAAATTTAATAAATCCCCAATTAATATAGTATAAAAATACGGGGTATTACATACTTCCCCCCTAATAACGGAATTTCGTCCCGAAATTCGGAAAATAAGGCATACCTGGTAAAAACAACTCTGGATATCTCTCGCGCATATCTGCCTCACGCTCCCAAGTGGATTCCTCCACATTATGATGCTCCCACTGGACTCGCACAAGTGGAACTATTTTCGACCTCAATCTCCTCTCACTATAGTCTAGAATAGCCACTGGTCTCTCCTCGTAACAGCTATCAGATTGTAAGTCGATCTCATCTATCGCAATGTGAGTATAGGCCATATCATCCCGAAGATATCGTCTCAACGACGAGATGTGGAATACATCGTGGATGCGATGTAAATGTTCTGGCAATCCCAACCTGTATGCAACCGGCCCAATTCTCTCGATGATGGGAAATGGTCCCACGTACCTCGGAACCAATTTTCCCTTCTTCCCGAACCTCATCACCCCCTTCATAGGAGATACACGCAATAACACTTGGTCTCCCACATTAAACTCCCGGAAGAACCGTTTCGCATCGGCGTAGCTCTTCTGCCTGTCCTGGCCTACCCGAATACGACTCCTGATCATCTCAATCCTCGCGGAGGTCTCCTGAATCACTTCTGGTCCTAGCAACTTGTTGTCCCCCACCTCAAGCCAACAAGTTGGAGAACGACAAGGCCTGCCATACAAAGCCTCAAATGGAGCCATACCAATCATAAACTGATAAGAGTTATTATAAGCGAACTCTACCAGTGGAAGGTGTGGCTCCCAACCTCCTCCAAAATCGAGAACACACATGCGTAGCATATCCTCTAACATCTGATTAGTACACTCTGTCTGTCCGTCTGTCTGTGGGTGGTAAGCTGAACTCAACCTCAATTCAGTATCCATAGCCTCCTGAAAGCTTTCCCAAAAACGTGACACGAAAATCTTATCCCTATCTGACACAATATTCAGGGGCACCCCGTGTAATCTGACAATCTCTGCGATGAACAACTGAGCATACTGACCCGTGGTATAATCTGTCCGCACCGGCAGAAAATGAGCCACCTTGGTCAAACGGTCTACAATCACCCAGATAGAATCTTGGCCCCGCTGTGATGTAGGCAACCCTGTAATAAAATCCATGGAAATACTCTTCCACTTCCACGCGGGTACTTCCAATGGCTGAAGCAATCCTGACGGTTTCTGATGGTCAACCTTTACCAGCTGGCAGGTAGAACACTTGGATACGAACTCGGCGATGTCCTTCTTCATCCCACTCAACCAGTATTGTCGCCTCATATCCTGGTACATCTTATCGCCTCCCGGATGTACTGCAAATTGGGACCCATGAGAATGAGTCATCACTGCATGACGTAATTTTGCTCCTTCTAGAACCACCAATCTCCCATTAAACCGCAAACCTCCATCAGAACTAACCGAATAGGACTCAGCACCCTCGACTAGAAGTCTCACAATCTGCTCCTGGCAAAACGGGCCTGTAGTCTGTGCCTGTATCACCCTCGTAACAATCTCGGGTGTGACTGACATCACGGATATGAAAGATCGTGCCACTGCGTCCTGGTGACCCAATTCCTTCCACTTTGCTTTCCAGACATCCGCTACATCGTCTACCGGTCTACGGCTCAACGCATCAGCAACTACGTTGGCCTTCCCCGGATGATACTGTATATCGAACTGGTAGTCCTTCACAAACTCTAGCCATCTGCGCTGACGCATATTCAGCTCTCGCTGAGTGAACAGGTACTGCAGTGACTTATGGTCTATGAACAAACGGAATTTCTCCCCCAATAAATAGTGCCTCCATATCCTCAATGCAAAGACGACCGCTGCCAACTCCAGGTCGTGGGTGGGGTAATTCTTCTCATGCGGCTTAAGCTTGCGGGAAGCAAAAGCTATAGCCTTCTCCTCCTGCTGGAGTACACCTCCAAGTCCCTGTAAAGACGCATCGGTGTAAACCAGGTACTCCACACCCGGCTTTGGTAACGCAAGGACTGGCGCTGAAGTAAGCTTGTCTTTCAGCTCATCGAAAGCCAATTGACAAGCGTCATCCCAAACATATGGTACCCCTTTGCGAGTCAGATTCGTCAATGGACCCGCTATTTTGGAGAATCCCCGAATGAATCTATTGTAGTAACCGGCTAACCCCAAGAAACTACGCACTTCCATCGGTGTCGTGGGCTGTCCCCACTCCCTCACCGCTGACACTTTACTCGGGTCAACTGCAACCCCCTGCTCAGAAACAACATGGCCCAAGAACTGTACCTCTCGCAACCAGAATCCACACTTCTCGTACTTAGCATACAACTGATGCTCTCGTAGAGTCTGAAGAACCTGTCACAAGTGCTCGGCATGCTCCTCCTCAGAGTGTGAATATATCAAGATGTCATCTATGAAGACGATGACAAACTGATCCAAGAACTCTCTGAATACTCGATTCATTAAGTCCATGAAAACGGCTGGCGCATTTGTGAGTCCGAACGGCATCACCCTGAACTCATAGGACTCATATCTCGATAAGAAGGCAGTCTTTGAAACATCCTGCTCTCTAATACGTAACTGATGGTACCCCGACCTCAGATCTATCTTCGAAAAAAAGGTTGCTCCCCTCAACTGGTCGAACAGATCATCAATTCGAGGCAATGGATACTTATTCCGTATTGTGACCTTGTTCAACTCCCGGTATTCCACACATAATCTCAGTGAACCATCTCTCTTCTTCACAAACAAGACTGGAGCGCCCCAAGGTGAGGTACTCCTACGAATGAAGCCCTGACCTAACAGCTGCTCTATCTGATCTCGTAGCTCTCTCATCTCTGCCGGAGCCATACGGTACGGTGCGCGTGCTATAGGTCTCGTATCTAGTAATAAATCTATAACAAAGTCTATCTCACGACTAGTCGGTAGGCCTGGTATCTCCTGAAACACATCGGAATACTCTCTGACAACAGGGATCGAATTTAAGGGAATCACAACCTCCTTAGAGGTATCCTCCTCTATGTAAATACAAATGAGCTATCGAACCTCCCTCTGGGCGAGGCATCGCCACTACAAACATCTCTTGCCCCGGAATGGAAAAAACAATGCTCCCACCGAAGCAATCAATCATGGCTCTATAAGCTGTGAGCCAATCCATACCAATAATCACATCATGCTCGTGCATGTCTAAGACTAACATGTCTGCAGGTAATACCAAGCTACCAATCTCTACCCCCACTCCCCAGCATATAAAGAAAATAAGTGACCCACTCCCCAGTGGTGAGTCGACACACGTCACGGTGCTCTCTGCTGTGGCTAACAACCCTAAGGCCTTCGCAAAATGCGTAGCTATAAAACAATGTGTTGCCCCCGTATCAAACAAAACCCGACCCATAGTACCATGGATATGAAACATACCCTCAATCGCGGGTGGTGCCTGTGGAGCTGCTGCCTGGTGGATGTTATAGACACGTCCATACTGCAATTGCCCCTGCTGTACTAGAGCCGCTAGAATGGCTGGTAGGGCTGGCACCTGGGCTGGAGCTGGGAGGGTAGGTGGGAAAAGTGGTCTCTGCGGCTCATTTCGGGCTCCCTGCTGCTGTGGGGCCCTATCGCCCTCTGGGCAATCCTGGCGCCTATGGCCATGTTTACCGCACCCAAAGCATCGGCCTTTGAAGTTACCTCCCCTCTGACCCTGCTGTCCACGGCCCTGCTGGCCGTTACCTCCACGCCACTGGCCCTGTTGACCGTGATGTGCACGCTGTTGGCCTTGCTGGCCCTGCTGCTGTCCCTGTGGTCGGTGTTGGCCCTGCTGGACCTACTAATTAGGCTGGCCCTGATGGCCCTGCCTGAAACCCCCGAATCCCTGCCTAGCATCACCTGAACGGAATCTCTTAGCAGGGTCCCCCTGATGGGAACTCTGCTCGTGCTGACGAGTTTGTCCATGAGATGGTGCCTCACTGGTACTATTACCCCCGGTCCTTCCCTGCTAGCTGGACTCCCCTGCTCTCTAGCTTCCCTGCAGATGGAAGCAGTGATCCTCGCAATGTAGTAACGCTGCATTGAGTACATCAGTGAAAGTACTCAGGGATAGATTCCCAATAAGGTGCTGACGGATCCTCCAAGCTAACCCGTCGACAAATAGCAAAATCTTCTTGCTCTCAATAGGTGCCTCATCTGGCACAATTTTGAGAAGTCTCGTGAACACTTCCTCATACTCAGCTACAGTAAGGTTCTCCTGCTTCAGATTTAGTAATTTCCGCCTCATCTCAGTCTACACTGCGGGTGGAAAATACTTGCGGTCAAACCGCTCCCAGAACAACTGAATAGGGATCGTGTCCCTCTCCTCCAAAGTAGTAGTGGACTCCCACCACTGTAAGGCGGCTCCCACCAACTTAAAGGAAGCCAATAACTGCTTTTGCACGTCAGTGCACTCATACATACGGAGATGTCGCTGGATGTCCTTCTTCCATTGGCTAACTGTAATAATATCGGAGCTACCCGAAAACTAAAGGGGAATGCGCTTTCTGAAAAGCATCCCGAACCCTCTCCCATGCAGATGGAAGCTGTGCTGGTACTGGCGCCACTGCCTGAACCTGGGGTGGAGCCTGCTGAATCACCGCTATCGCGGCATTCACCGCCTGAGCAACAATGGCGGCTACTTCGTTTGCATTCATTGTGCCTGGTGCCGGAGCTGCTGGCTGCTCGGCTTGGGCACGCCTATCTTTCGGAGCACGTCTCGGAGGCATCTAAAACGTGAACAAGTTTATTAGTCTACAGTTATCATCAAATCTCAAATAGCTGAAGACTTTAACGTAAAAGCAGGAATACAACAATCCTAAAAATAGGGCTTTATAGCAATAACGTTAAGTTGAAAGCGAAATAAGCCGTACAGATCCTATGGACACTAGAACCTGATGCTCTGATACCACATGTGACGCCCCGCCTAATTAAATACCGAGCGATCACTTCTTTATTAAATTAAATCAAGGTAAACAGTTGGTTCATTCTCAGCATCACTATCGATAAAAATAAATTTTCCAATTTAACACCCTAAATAATTAAGCTAAGTGTCAAAACCATTTTCATACATACTTTCCAAATTTTAATTAAAGAAAAAGATTGATTTATTTAAAAACAACATTTCTACAATTAAGAATCACACCACAGCAAACCAAATAATATAATACATTCGACAATCGAATGTCAACATATGAAAACTAAAGTCACAAATCCAAACTGAATAAATCACATAGAACAATACTGGAAACAACTGAAATATAAATGTCCCAACAACAATGAAATAATGGAAAGGGCGACACATGCCCAATAAATGAGAATACTAGAAGTGGAGTCAATAAAAGAAGTCGTCTACGCAAGTGACCTGCAACTCCCACCTAAGCTGCAACACGTTCCTCTCAAGGGATCCTAAGCAAGACGCCCCTGTGGCTGGGCACCTGAAATATATACATATATATACAAGAGAGAGAGATAAAAAGAAACGGGTCAGAGCCCGAAAGTGTGTTTGATTTTAAAATACGTTTAGCAAGTATTTAAATTGATACAGGCCAATGCAACAACATATTAGAGCGACACTCTCTTGAGAAATTCTCACCTCTCTTCTAATGTGCACACCTATCGTGCTAACCTTCCCGACGGGTTATCTTAACATTTTATCATACTAACCTTCCCAATAAATTAGTGTATCTTAAACATACTCATAAGATTTCAAAATCGAACAATATTTTTGTTTAAAAAGAATACTTCCAATTAGTAGCACTACTCTTGTTTTAGCTTTTATTCATTTATAAAGTTTCCCAGTGACATATTATACTTTCACGAAACAAGTATTTACTATATGTGTCATCAACCATGTCCTACTTATCAAATCACAGTAGGCAGTTTCAAATTTCAAAATCTCATATATATATTAACTACTCGTATAATATATATAAAATAATAGCACCCCTCAAAAAAACTATGGTGCGTGCATACTCTACTATCCAGAACCCCATATCACTCATATTAAGGGGAATACAATCGGAATCACTCTCGAATTGTATTAACATAAATGCACAAACAATATTGAGGCGAAGCATAGATTCCAAGTCTCTAAGAGGATGGCACATGCCTGCATCTCTTAGGACCGTCTGAACTATCACATCGTTAGCCTGTACCAAGGATATCTATCTTCTAGGGTACAAGTCAATATCCCCCATAAAGGTCCCATCGAGATAAGACTTGTCCCAGCGCGGTAACCTCAGGGATAGCAAGTAGCGTGGGCATGATTTTCACAAGTATATAATATATGTACACACAATCATATAAATATACCACTTTATCATATTAATATAGGTTCTTCGCGTCACCCATAATTATACCATTTATTCTACATTTCACATTATTGGTATTACGTATAAGGTTTCATCTCTAACCTTAACTCGAAGGGTTTTCTCACTTAATACGTGACATTCGTTGACTCTATCCTTCCAAGTAGGAAAATTCAGTAGGTATACCTCTATTCACTATTGTAGCTATTCGACGCATTCTCTCACTTGAAATACGTAGTTTCATAGTTCATTATATAATTATCCCAAAAACAAGATTCTCATCTTATAATAAAGTTCTCAACACTTATTCAAATGTCCTACTGGTCTTTCCTATCTCCCAAAATATTTCATTAAGGATACCCAAGAATTATTTCACGATAAATTCAATTCGACTAAGTAAACAAGGGAAACAAGAGTCTGCCAGGAGTGGTCGATCGATCGAGGTCTGGGGCTCGATCGATCGAAGCTCTAGGTTCGATCGATCGATCGATCAAGCAGGTCTGCGAAAATTCTGCAAAAATGCAGTTACGGGTTCTACCAAATTTCTTCATCCAAAACCATGTTTTTCCATTCTAAACGTCCCAAAAATCCTACTACTATCATTATAACATTATACCAGATGTTTTCAACGTAAAGCATGTGTATATCTAACATTAAACATGGATAATTAACCCAAAATTCCATCTAATCGTCAAGAACCCTAGAGTTTTTCTTAATGAAGGTTCTAATCTGTTTTTACCAAAATTTCCTTCTAATATATCATCAAAATTTCGTGGGTTATATTCCTCTACATGGCAAGGATTCCAGAATTTCATATAAATCATTTCTACATGCATTTTCCTAACACAAATTGGGTGTTCTTCCATATTTATCATCTCTAATCAATCCTAAACCAATATGAAGATTGCATTAACGAAAATACGCAAGTTAAACACTTGCCTAGGATTTTTGGTATTCTGATTCACGGCTGATTTTGGTATGGCTGCGTTCCTCGTCTCGCGATCTACGCAGTGGTGGTGGCGGCGGTGCAAACCGGTGACTTTTTGGCCTTGAATTGCCTTGGAGCTCTCTCCTCTCTTCTCCAATGGCCGTCACTTGATTTCTGGATATTTTAACCCTAAAAGCTAACCTAAATGGCTGATATAGGTTGCTTAATTTCGTGGGTTTAATTACCCAATTATGTAAAATGACTAAAATGCCCTCCCGGGGTACTAATTAGGCCTAAAAATGCCCCGAGACCCAAACTACACCCCCGGGTACACTTTTCTGACTATCTCGACCCTACCGGACGCATTGGCGCACTTAAAATGACCATATGGGCAACTTATAAAATATTCAATTTTTATTTAACAAAATTAGTCCCGACGTGACACGAGCACGTTCCGACTTAAATTTCAGAAATCGTCATTTAATTCACTCATGACATTCAATATAACTAATATAATATATTACTTTGCTCATTAGTAATATTCAACCAATTTTCCCATAATTACTACCTCTCCTCACGTTAATAATTATAACATAATTAATTTCCGAATTTTATTAAATAAATCATTCACGTTAAATTTAATAAATCCCTAATTAATATAGTATAAAAATACGGGGTATTACAGATTTGTACACCGAGACCTTGAAAACAAAGAAGTATAATCGTGATTTACGTCGTCGGGTTTTAAATTTAGAGAGAGAAAAGTAGTTTTTGAGAAAGGAGAAGTGTGATTTGACCGACACGTTGTCTAGTCTGACGACACGTGTATCCCAAATCGAGAGTGATCTCGAACGTGCCAGGGAGGTCAATGTCAATTATGAGAACGCACCTAAGAAGGTTGAAAAGGTGGTTCTTAAGGGTAAAGGTGAGAAGTTAGGAATAAGTCATGACGGTGCTTCTGCTTCCCAATTAGCACCCGATCCGGTTCCCACTTAAGTGACAGTTTCACATGTGTCTCACCCTAACCCACCTAGGCGCCCCATTCCTATCAGGAAAGTGCGTCCTAGATTTTTTGAGAGAGGTGTTCCTAGGCCTATTTATGTTTGTTCCCATTGCAAAAGGAGAGGACACCTTAGGGAATTTTGCTTTAAGTTGGGTTATGTGTCACGTTTTGCCTCTACACGTGTTTCTGGCACACATGCACCCACACATGATAGTTTACATGCTCCCGGAGACTACATGAGAGAGTTTGCACATTTAGGAGAGCAAGTTAAGTTTTTAGTCAAAACTTCACAAGAACTGATGGAGGTTTTTCATAAGTTGTCACCACTTTTGGAAAATCCCTCCGCACCTAATGATTGAGGTTTGACTTGTTTACTAGCATAGGGTGATTTTCAAGATGTCATTGTTTGCCTATTGCTAGTATGTATCATTTTGTATGTTTTATTTTTTTTGAAAATTTTGAAAAATCCCAAAAGATTTTATTTTGATAATTTTTTGAAAAATTCAAAAAGATTTTTGTATTTTGTTTGCACCGTTTATGGATGAACACTCAGGATGACCAAATCACAACATCATTCCATTATTTTCATGTGACTATGTAATAGTGTTTTGAGACAATAGGTCAATTTATCCATATGCTTTATAATGTTTGGAGTCATTAAGATGTAATTAAGTGTTGCTTCCTACATATTTGACTCATAGTTTCCTTTATTGCACACGTGCAAGGATTTGTTTGATTATTGTTCTTGACTTATCACATGTTGGTTGGGTGTTTTCATCTCAATCCTGTCCTTAAAACGAGCCAAGTGAAATAATACGAGAATAATAAAAGTAGTGCATGTAAAAACCATTGCCCGTGAGGAATTAACTGTTTAGTTTGAAAAAATGATGAGTGAACACGGGAAAGGGCTGCGGGTGAATAGTAATCACGTCGTGAAAGCCACCATTTGAAAAGAGCCCACACAAAAAATTAAGGCAATAAAAAGATGAAATATGCCAAAAATTTGGGCCAATAGGTTTTCTCTAAGTTGAGAATTTAGTATCTCTTTAGATATAAAGAATTGCATTATTATATATGAGGGAGTTTTGGATGGATATATCAATGGGTTTGCACGTCCTTTGAAAAGTTCTCGAAACGGTACTAAATAGTTTCGGACGTTATTGGTGTGGAAATCACTTTGACTTTGATTTGTTGATTTGCATAAGACGATGTCATCTAAATTCAATAATCTTTTCACCTAAGGATACTTTTGATGTTCATTCGTTAGGAGTACACATATGCATCGTGCACATATGATTGATTGAGTTGATTTACCTATCGAATGTGTTCACACCCATTCATTCCATTCCCATGACTTGGTTGTTTGAGTCTAAATCCATGGTGTGATTTTTGTATCATATTTGTTCAAATTGGTATCTTATTTTTGTACAAAAAATTTATAAAAAAAAAATAGTTTGTGAAGATTTGTTTGAGCATCTCCTTGCAAGAGCACGTTTACCATATTGTTTGATGCCCTGTTTTGTACCGTGACACCCCGTTTTTGCTTCTTTGATTCATTCTTCTCGTTTATCTATTTGGGGACATCATAAAAAGGGGGAGAAATAATTATCATATTATGGGGGAGAGTTTGAATTTTAGGGGAGTTTTTGAAATGTAGCTTATGTTTTTATCATATATTGGTATCCATGTTTATCACATTTCAAACTCGATATGTCACATGGTATTTGCTTTGTCTCATGTGTGTAGGTATGTAGATTGCACACCCTGATGAGAAAAGCTTTGAGATTTGATGATTGTTGAAGATTGAAGAACAAAGAATGAAGATTTATACATTTGTATCTTTCCATCTTTAGGGTTCATGGGAGGGTAAATTTGTATAGGTCATTAGTTGATAATTCGGATATTTTTTATGGATGTGCCGGCATAGACATAGGGGGAGATTTGTAAGGACATTTTTGTCCATTATCAATTTGTATGTCGTACGCCGTTACACCGTTGAAGAAACTCAAGATCGCACCTACATCAACGGATCCGGATATCAAAGCGTCTTCAACATCATAGCCTCTGCGAGAATGAACTTGGTAAAGTTTTGTTTTTAAGTTCCTTAAAGTTCATACTTAGTATTGGGAAATTTTTATAAAATGTTTTTTGTAAAAATAAGAAGTAATTTTTTTCAAGCAAAATGAGGTTTTTAAAAGAATTTTAATTTTTCTGGACCTCCGGACCTAGGGATGACAACGGGTCGGGTTTTAACTCCTCGTCCCCGTCCCCGTTAGAAAAACCATTCCCCGTCCCCGCCCCATTCCCCGTTATAACGGGTTCGGAGATCACCGTCCCCATTTAAAACGGGTATCGGGTTCCCCGCGGGGAACCCGTTTTGATTTATTTATTTATTTATTTTTCTTTATCAACTAATATTAATCTGAAAAAAATTATATGTTAAATCTAATAAATTAATCTGGACAAATTAAAAAAAAATTATATGTTAAATCTCAAAAAACAATTATCTATTAGATTTATCTAAAATCAACTAAAAAAAAATCTAAAAAAAAACATGAAAAATAAAAGCCCTATTGATCTAACTAAAGCATATTCAGCATACATATTAAATCTACTATTCAGGAAACTAAAAGAAAAATAAATATTATGAAAAATGGATTGGCCAAACTCAAAAGCCCTATTGATACAATCAGAAAAAAACATGAAAAAAAATAACACTTAAAAAAAATCTAAAATCATGCTTAAAAAAACATCTAAAAAAATAACAGTTAAAAAAAAACATCCAAAATCCAAAATCAACTCTTCTGATTTTGTTTACCTGCGTAACAGCAGAGTTAAAAAAAACACCGGAGAAAGGGGGTGATGTTTATGGTACCTGCATTTTAGTCCAGAAAAAACACACACTCCATATTATATTTGATTACAATACAAATTTTCTTTATATGTTATAATATTCCATTTATTGTAACGGAGAAAAAACAGTCCGTCTCTATACCGGACCGATCCGCCTCCGGACCGGTCCGCCCTCTACCCGGACTTATCCGCCTTGCTTTGTCCAGTATACCCCGGACTGCTAGCGAACTGATAAAGCCATATTTTAAAAGAACCAATCCGAGGTCGGACCGATCCGCCTCCAAGCCGGACCGGTCCGCCTGGGATAAGTTCGAACAGTTCCGTGAGATTTTAATCCACCAGCTCTTATTTTCTATATATATTCCTACTTCGTTGGTGTATTTTTTTAAGTCTTTGAGCAAACGTTTCTAAGAGTTCAAACACAACAAGACTTCAATTTTTGATGTGCCAAACATCTTTTTGATTCACACACAAAAGTCCCAATTACTTTTGTGAATCTTTTGGAACCCTAGAATACAAACTTTGTTACTGTTCATCTTTGTGGAGAGATCTTTGCAACCGAGCGCTACGTGTCATTGTTGAGGCAGTCTCTACAAAGTGTTATGGCCGCGTGTCATTGAGGAGAGCTGCGGTTCTTCCTTTGTTGTTTGGACTGCGAGTCCTTGGAGGGTGCTGCGTGTCCTTGGAGGGTGCTGCGTGTATTCTCTTGCTGAGTTCAAGACTGCGTGTCTTTGTGGGTTGGCTGCGCGTTAATTCATTGCAGATTTCTCTATGTAATTGTAAGTTGCGACTTGTATATTCATAGTGAAATAAAGGTTTTACCCGAAAGGGATTTTTTCCTGAAATCTGTGTCTCAGCATATTTACTGTGTCGCATGCTTTATTTTTTTATGGGTTGACACACGCACCTTAAATGCATGTTTAGGGTCCCTAATTAAATAAGGGGTTCTTGGAAACTTGCGAATTTAATTTAATCAATTATCACACTGTCGCACTTCTCAAATTGGTATCAGAGCGGGTTACGCTAATTTATTGCGTGATCATGATTTTTCGAGGATTTACTTTCTGATACAATTTCTCTACTCACGTTCTCATTTCTTATTATTTATGTTCTACACATTGCGTCGCAATCCCGTATTGCGCTGATATACAATTATTTATTTAATATAATTATAATTAAAAATGGAGTGCTAGAAAAATTGAGGGGAGTGAGATAGCCGTGACCTATTTGTAGTCCTTAACGTTTGTATTAAAGCGAGTCTCGAGCATCTGCTCAAGGTAAATACTTCCATCAAACCATTTAATGTCATTATAGATTGTTGATTTTCGCATTATAGGCATTCGCCAATTTCATGCATATTAGTGGATTGTTTTCACTGTAAATGTTGATGATTGGTTATGTAGTTTACCAACCTATATCACGTGGCTTATTAAGTATAAGTAGTTCAAAACAATTGAGGTAATAGTTTTCTGTGTGTATTCTGAATACTAACTCTTGTCTTTTAACTTTCAAGAATAAAAACTGGACAATCTCTTTTACTAGAAGACGGTGCAGTTCTGTGGATCGTGCAAATTGCCAACTATGAAGCCTGAATAATCAGGCACCACATAGAGCTTGCGCTGCCACTTGGTATAATGTCGTTATTGGAATTATATATTTCCGTAAGAAACCAAGGACCTGATATTTTTGGGGGAAATGGGGCTGTTTTCTAGGTTTTTCATAGAAAAAATGGGATATCATCTTCAAAAATGATAATTAAATCCAAAGTTGCAACTTAGTTTTTCTTTTTGTTTTTCCCCCTATTTTTTCAAAATCATATTAGGTTGAGAAACACAAGTTGAACATTATATCTTATTACAAAAATGATTAGCGGTGGTGCCTCTGGGATCTAGTAAGATATAAAGGTAGATTGATTTCCAATATATCTTTATATTTAAGGGGCTTTGTAAATTTAGGACCTATTGTAATATGTATTTAGGAAATAGGACAACAAACATTTTATTTATAGTTAGTCCCTATTTTTTAATAAAGCGGCTGGAGCGGACCCATATTCCTAAAACGTCAACCAATCACTGCATGCCACGTGTCCCTTTAATTTGAAAATAGGGACTAAAAATGGAAACGAAATGTTTGTTGTCCTATATCCATAATCAATATTATTTTAAGTCCTAAAAGTATATAATCTATATATTTAATTACAAGGTCCGTTTATTGGTTCATGTAGCATGTAATATAGTGTTTCCTAGGGCCGTCAATACGGTTTGCACAAGGGGAAACCGCCCATTATCGCTCATGTTGAAAGGAGCTCGAATGTCTCTATATGAGCAACGGGTCAAATTGGTTTAACCAACCCAATGATAAAGGGTCACTAGCAGGTCGATGGCGGGTTAAAAGAAGAGAACCCATTTGTACCAGCCCTGTTAGCTATCATAGCTTCGAAAGGATCAAATTTCATCCACCAAACTCACCCCCTCTTTTATCCTCCCCTTCTCTTTTGTAGGTCCATATACCCACTCTCTTTTTTATTCTATGCAAACATATATGTCAAATTAATATATATATATATATATATATATATATATATATATATCAAATTTAGAATGTGTGTTTTGTATTGATGATATGAATTGTTACCCATTTTATATTTTCAATTATTTCTAGCTGTAGAAATAATTGAAGGATAGTTTTATTTTTATTTTGGGGTACTTTTTTTAGAAAAAGCTCATGAGATATTGTTTATTTGCTCGTGTTCTAACAAATTTTAGTAGCAACTTTTAGTCCTTGCTAATTGTCTAACATTTTCAAATAACAGTTATAAACTTTTCAAAGTTTATAATTGTTAACATCATTTATTATGAGCCACCACAACCCTCCACCCCCACCCAGGGAAAAAAAGGGTCAACCCAACCCGACTCGGGTTTGGCCCAACCCTCCCGGATTTGATGTCCAAATTATTCTGTCCGACCCGCTCTTGACCCCTCCAAATTTATCCGTATTCATTTTTGACCCGTCCATAGCTGTCCATTTGCCACTACTAGTGTTTCCAAAATTTTTTGGGCTTTGTTTTTTTTCTCGATCCTATATACAACCCGCATTACTGCTTATAGTTATTTTCTCATATTTTGTTAGAGCTTGACCTTTTAGTAGAGAGTTCGTTATAGCTAATGGTTATATACTCTTAAAAGTAACTAATAAATGTGGTTTATGTATTTCTATTAGTTATTTTGTATTACATGTATCAATGTTACATGGAATCTGGACTGATGTCGCATAGGTTACGCATTAAGTTACAATATTTAGCGCATTCATGGTGAGTATACTTAGTTGGTGCTTTTTTAGATCATGGAGAGCTTTAAAAGTCTAGTTTGGGGTGGTGGTTAGGCACCTTAACTATTTTTTCAAAATTTGTTCTTTTTTTTTTAAAGAATTTTGCACTACAAATTGCACTCTCATATATTATATGATGGTTGATGGCATCCATGCTATTTGAGACTTTAGTGCCTGAAGTGCACTATTAGATGATGATCATGGGTGGAGGTCGAGGTGGAAGCAAAGTAGTATGATTGTTCCCCATTGATGAATATTTAGAGATGGAGTAATATGGAGGACTTTTTTTTATATTTCATTTGTTTGGTTATAATTTTTAAATATCTCATTTTCGGGGTGATTGTATTAGGATGTTATATTGGATACATTTTATGAAAACATTATCACTATGGAATTTAGCTTGTTTTATATTATTGCATCAATGTTATTGGGAATTTAAGACGAATGTTTCTTAATATATTCGTGGAATGTGAGTTATTTGGGCGGATTATATTAATTTTATTATAAAATGATGTGCTAGGACTGTGTCTGTGCAAAGTTGAATATCCCCCAATTCTTTGCCTAACCTATATATTTAATATTTTATCATATTGTTCCTATATCTCATAATTATTTTTATCAGAATAGGTTTTCTTACCAAATTGAAATCTCGGGATTTATACTAACTTGGAATTTCTCATGTGTTAATTAATTGCGCTCGTGGTTTGTGATTAAAACTAACTTGGGATTTATCTGAACAATGCACCTTTTACCATCATTGAGATTTTTGGAAGTAACGAGTATGAAAAGTGTGCAAATGATCTTTATTAGTTTCTTCAGGTGATTTTTATTATAAAGAAAAAGCTAATTTTATATAAATGTCTCAATATTTCACATATCATGACATTGCAAGGGTATTGTTGCTAAATTTATATGGCACCCTTCTTCATTGCTTTTCCTGAATTTAGTCTGATAGATTGTCAGTGGCTCTACCTGTTTTATAGATTTTTAGAGCTAGATTACATTTTTCAGGCAATTACTATAAGAAAAAGAAAAATTTATGCAGAAGTAAATGGAATTTTTCAATAGGAAAATGATTAGATATTCAAAATTATTGTTCTTCATTGGGATCTTTTTTTGTCCTCTCATTTTCAAGTGCAACCTAAAAATTATTATTCTCGATTTGAATTAATGGAAAGTTCATTCGCTGATATTTTGTTCCAAAGTATTACTATGTGTATCGTTCTCGAAATTTAAATTTATTTTTGTAAATAAATAGTGGAGGCTTATTTAAAATATAAATGTCAAATATAGTTCCCTTATTTATGTGCACTATTTTTGTATATGCTCATGGGATTTGAAAAGTTTGGTAAGCATAACTGAATATCTTGAAATTCAAGACAGGATATCGGATCTTAAAAATTAAATATTTTTTTGAATATATATTAATATTACTAATTGTTCTTTATCACTATAAAATTAGACAAAAGCATTACATAATTTATGTAATAAGGTATAAATAGTAACAAAATATGTTGTGAGATAGTCTTTGCAAAATTAGGTTAATGTTGTGAAGTAGGTTCAATATTGCGAGATAGTCTTTATTATTAGGACGAATTGATTCGACCATATGGGTTTATTCTAGTTTTTATTATTAAAGGTTAGGTTAATGGTTTTTGGTTAAGGATTGCATCCAGATACTTATGTAAGATAAGTTAATTATATTTAAGACTTGTATGGAGACTTATTAGGATTTGTTAATGCCAAAGCACCTCTAATTTACAAGGTACAATTATTAAAAGTAAGATTACTAGTTAGGAACTCTATAGCATTGGTGAACTTTGTAGGGTCAACTATATGACATGTTTTCCTTTATCATATTATTTGTATGTGCACGATATTTCCTAACACGGGTTAGTTAGGGAGTTGGTTTGGTGCTTTATATTGTAGTGGGTTGGGTAGTGAAATAGTTTAGTTTTATATGTGATAATAAGATGGTTTGGGAGAAGTTTTAGTGCCCGATGTTGTAATAGGATAATTAGGGAGCTAATTTAGTTCCTAGTAAAGTAATAGGACCATTCGGGAGACGATTTAATGCTTTGTCTGATAATAAGTTGGTCAGTGAATTGACTTAGTGTTCAATATTTTCATAAGTTGGTGAGATGGTTTAGGGCTTTATATTATAATAGGTTAGTTAGATGGTTGACTTCATGCCTCATGATTTAGAGTAATATGTTGGTTGGTGGGATAATCGAGTAGCTATAATTTAATATATATTATAGGAATAATTTATAAGTGTTCATGGGAGTGTGATGCACCGTTGATCGGGGACTAGTTGAAGGCCCTAGATTCATTATGTTTAAGAGTGAGATGGGTGAGTAATTTGATGTTGCTTAAATCACTTAAAAACTCAGCCTCACCAAATGATCTTTATTGGAAATGGAAGAGGTGGAAATATGTTAAATATTATAACAATGTATGACGAAGAGAGGAAACACCCTTACGACAGTGTTTTTATCAAGTTATATGGGTCCCTTATTTTCTATCTTATGCAGAAAGTGTTTTAAGGATGACAAAATAAATTTCTCTTTTTGGGAAAAACCTTTTTATAATTTTTAATTCACACCAAGTTGTGAACCAAATTTAACTTAACCAAATTTTATCTTGATTAATCATAAACATTCATCTAATGATTAAAGCAAGTAAATAATGCTCACAATGCCCGATGTAAAAGGAAACCGCAACGGGAAAAAATCTCGGACGACCCAAGCCAAACAATCACTATGAATGTGGATTTGCAATGAATAGACACATGTCTTACTCAACGACTCGATCTCCACAAGACTTGATGCTATCTTCAACCACTCCTCTCACAGTGCCCACACAAAAAGTCCTTCTTCCACGATACACGTCCGCAACACACGCATCCACGTATATCTTGGTGTCCACTGATATGGCTTATAACGTCTATGAAATTGGAACATGAACTCCTTTACTTCTTCTCCGAAAAACCAGCAATATGCAATGTAGAACAAAACCTTCTTGGTGCTAACAAGATCTCTATTGCATATAGTAATTAAAACTTACATCTTGTAAACTCTAAGGATGTGTTTAGACTTCAAACATTAGAAAACAATGTGCAAAAACATATTGGTTCGTAAACTATGTTCCCAGAATGCAGACTTATGAAATCTGAAGGAAATCTGAAGGAAACATGCCTTATATATATTTTTAAGGCAGTTGCTCGCTCGAACGACATGACATGTCGCTCGAACAAGATGACCATGTCGTTTGAACGACAGAGTATGTCGTTTGAACAATGCAACGAATTAGAGTCCTAATTAAACACTGCTATGATCCGTCCTTATTAGAACAAAATGAAGTGTAAACGATTTCAAACACTTTAAAAAATATTTTTTTAATAAAATAACATACTTAAACATTTTTAAAAGTAATTATGAATTCCATTAAAATTATGCATTCATACCTGAATGATGTGACAATAAAAATCTCCCTATGACTCAAACGTATTTTGTTCCGACAATAAGTCAAAACTATACAATGGACTCAATTGGAAATTTTGTCCTTACAAATCTCCCCCTTTGACTATTCTGGGATAAAACCAAGAGTGAAATGCCTAAGCCGGGCCATAAATCCACATGACGTCGAAATCCCATCCCATAAATCCAGAAAAAAAAATACAGGACAAGACTAGAAAATGATGGTCCGGCAAGTATGAACCGTCTCTGAATGTCTGAATGTGATGTAGTCTTGAAATCTAAAATCTCTTTAAGCAAACCTACACACGTGAAACAAACAAATACCTAGTGAAATATGGAGGAACAAATTATATAAACCAAAACACGATATCAATATGTAAACAAAATCTAAATCAAGATACTAAGTTCATCACACAAAATCTTCCCCTACATCACATACATCTCTCCCCCTTTTGTCTCAAATAGATAATCCGATGAAAAGATAAAATATCTAGTAGAAGATAAACAATGAAGAATATCTAGATATAAATGAAAAAAATAGCTAATAATGATCAACAATATCAAATCCGTAGCTAGCCAACAATAATCACGCAATATGCATAAGCAATCTACGCATGTATGACTAAACGATCCAATGCGACAAAATATCAAATATGTCAAAATAGACTACATAAAAAGAAACTCAGTAGCAACCCATCAATAGCAAAGATATGATCAAATTAACTAGGGTACTGAAACAGAAGGAACCAAAAAAACTCCCAGACTGGTAGCTCAAACGAGTAAGCTCCGTCGCTCGAATGACAGAGGCTTCTCGTGAGAAAGTTTAGCGCGTCACACATATCTCGCTTGAACGATAAATTCAAATTCTCACATCCAGTCCAGAAAATCAAACAGTTTTGCCCAGTGAAATTTTTTTGTGAAAAAACTAACTAGAAGGGGTAGAAAACTGTAAAACAATAGAAAAACAGTAGCGGGAACTACAGAAACAATGAGTTACATGCTAACATAGTACCGATGTACTCAAACATGAACATGGAATGTATGGGCGTGAACTAATATAAATGAATCACAATTCCAACACATCGAAAAGATAAAAAATCTCTAATTGATAGCTATAAATCAACAAACTTTATTTTAGCTATATGAGACAATTAAAGTGTGAGATAAATGAACTAAACAATCAAACATGTAAACTCAAAAACAAAAAACAAAAAACAAAAAACAAAAAACAAAAAACAAAAAACAAAAAACAAAAAACAAAAAACAAAAAACAAAAAACAAAAAACAAAAAGAAAATTGTTTTGGCTTTTCAACATATTTTGACTCAAATAAATGCCAAATCTTTTTGTATTTTCTCAAAAAATATTTAAACCAATTTTTTTTGTATTTTTCAAAAAAGACTCAATAAATGAAAAAAATAATACAAGAGTGATACACATGTCATAACACTAGCAAGATATAAATCATGATGCAAAGACTAGTGTATGACAAACATGGTAACACAATCATCCTTTAGATCTAGCATGGTAAGAATCAAGTGCAACCAAATGAGAACCATGAAGTTTTAGTCCTAAAACCACTAAATCCAATTTTCTAACCCTTGAAGGTGTAACATGACGGGTGGAGTTTTTGGGAACCGAAATGACTTTATTCCTAGACCTCATAGGATCATTCTTAAGGTCATAGCAAAAACGTCTAAGGTGACCTTTCCTACCGCAATGTGTGAAAATATAATGATGGCGGAAATGATTACCAAAATGTCGACCTCTCCTCACCTTCCTAATGGGCTCTCTCACATGGTTGGTATTGGTTTTGGGAATGGGAACAACTCTATCATCGTAGATGGTGCATAACATCCTATCCAACTTCTCTGACCTAGATTCTAAGTCAAACATAACCTTACTCGAGTCTCTTAATCTCTCCTTTAACTCATAAATCCTAGACTCCAGCACAAGCCTAAACTACTCAAACTCTATAATATCCTTTTTGAACGCCTCTATCAAACCACAAAGGCTATTTCTCTTTTTCTTCACATATTCTAGCTTCTCCCTAAACATCTTCTCCCGTGACCTAAGATCCTCAATCAAAGCATCATTATTGTATACGACACGCTCATTCAACCTATCTTGCAATTTAGAGTTTTCCTTTTTCACCATCACCACTTTGGCATATAACTCATTAAATGGAACTTGCAACTCTTTCACATCGATCTCCTCCTCATCACTCTCATCACCCTCACACACTCGAGATGGACTCTCAACGGCCTCGGAAGTGTCATGCACATGAGAATCTTTGTGAGAAGATTTATCATCATCACTCACATGATATGCCAAGAAAGCAATAAACTTGCTCTCACTGGGGGAACTCTTCCCCTCTTCCAGATCACAATCACTTAAGGAGGCCCTATAAGCTATCAGTTTCTTACCCTCTTTCTTAAGTCTAGTAAGACACTCGATAACTTTATGACCATACCCCTCACACCAAAACCACATATCCTTCTCAACCCTATTAAATTTCTCACTCTTATCCTCAAGGTTGGACTCTACCTTGTTGTTCTTAAATTTCTCAAACTTTTTGGCATCTTTCGATTGCTTTTAAAACTTAAGAATTTTTTTGAACTTCTTTTCCAACAAGGAGACATCCTCAAAATCGAAATGGTATATTATTTCTTAGTTATGGGACTAAGGGGCATTTTGAGGATCTCACATCGATTAAAAGGTTGGGGTAATTTATAAATTGAGAAATTGAGAATTAATGCCATAATGTGTGGCGACATAATGTGTCAGGGCCGACAGTTTAAACTGGTTAGAGGGCTATTTATGTCGTGCCGTGTGTGGAACCTTGTCATATGTAGGGGCCGACAGTTTAAACGGGTCAGAGGGCGATTGATAAGGGGAAGTGTGACACTTTAATAAAAAGTGATAACTATAATAAAATTGGTTTAATTAAATAAAATTAACTCCGTGTGGCTTGGGAATTTAAATTCATATTGGTGTGTTATTCTAAAATGGGGATCTCTCGGGTAGTTAGTGATTTATATTTATCGCGGTTAATTATCCCGTTTAATTTAAAATATTCTGTTGTGATATTTATTGCGTATAATGCTACTATCTGGATTCAAGAATTCTATTTGAGGGGAGTAGTGTGTATTCTTGCTCGGGGCTTTGGCTCTGACCCATGCGTTGGCTAATATTTTTCAGCATTAGAATTGAAGAAGCTGCATAAGTTTATCGGAGTTATCATTTGGAGGTGCAGCAGGAGTTGAATTACTTTATTGCTTTGTTTTAGTTTAGACTTTTCTTTTAGTCGTATTTCATTATGAGACTCGGTTAAGAGAGTTATTAGGCCATTCGGTTCCAAAGTTGTTTATGGGTTTTATTTCAGTTACTCAAAATTGGTTCTTTATTAAGTTTTATAATTATTGGAAATTGGATTTATTTGGAGTTCTAGCATGTGATGGATATTTTATCGTGCAGTTGGTTGTTATCATTTGAGATTGATTCAATTATTTATCTTATGGACTGATTTATTTATGTCTCATATCTCTCTCATGCTAAGAATGGTATTTATTTAGTTCATGCCCGACTTAGTTCGGCGGTGGTGGCTGGCCACCCTGCCTGTCGGATTTTGCGAGGTGTGATAGATCCAAAACTTTAGTTTCCTCCTTACGGGCTTTCAAAGCAATGCCCTTTTCTTTCTTCGGCACTTTCTTGGAGGTAAACATATCGAGTTCATAGGTTTGTAAGTCTCATACAATTTCTTCAAGTTTTGTTGAATCAAGCATACCTATAGAGTTTAAACGGTCACTTCTTCATCAAACCTACTCGACAAAGATCTCAAAATTTTCTTTATCACACAGTTATCGGGAATGTTCTCTCCTAAGTGAAACGACGAGTTGACAATATTAGATAACCTAGCATAAAACTCACAAATGACTCACTATCTAACATCTTAATCGTCTCAAGCTTTGTAATGAGGTTTTGTAACTTAGACGCCCTAATCGTAATAGTGCCCTCATGAGTAAGTGCAAGTGTATCCCAAGCCTCTTTTGATGTTTCACAAGTCATATTTCTATTATACTCTTCTTGTGTGACATTTGAGGAAATTACATGCAAACATTTAGAGTTGTAAAGTGAAAGCCCATGTTCATTCTCGGTCCATGACTTACCGGGTTTTAAATTAGTGACCTCACCCTCTTGTGTGACTAGTGGTGCCCAACCTTTTTAAACCGCTAGCCACACACGCTCATCAATCGATTTTAAAGCACTTCTCATTCTCATTTTCTAATATGCATAATTTGTGCATAAAAAATAGGAGCGCGAAAACTTTTAAAACCTCTAAAATTCATTTCGAAAAATAAAAGGGATCAAATACAATAAAAATATTTTTCTAGCTCAAATACCAATTTGTGGGTCCCTTATTTTCTATCTTATGCGGAATGTGTTTTAAGGATGACAAAATAAATTCCTCTTTTTATGAAAAACTTTTTTATAATTTTTAATTTGCACCAAGTTGTGAACCAATTTTAACATAGCCAAATTTTATCTTGATTAATCCTACAACTTCATCTAGTGATTAAAGCAAGTAAAATAAAGTAAAGAATACTCACAACGCCAGTTATACGAGAAAACCACAACGGGAAAAAACTTCGGACGACCCAAACCAGACATTCGCTATGAATGTGGATTTATAATGAACAGACAAATCTTACTCAATGACTCATTCCCCACGAGACTCCACGCTCTTCAGATCTTCAAACACTCCTCTCAGAGTGCCCACGCAGAGAGTTCTTCTTCTATGATACCTGTCCACAACACACGCGTCCACGTATGTCTCAGTGTCCACCGATATGGCTTTTAACATCTACAGAATCGAAACGCGAACTCCTTCGGTTCTTCTCCGCAAAACCAAAAATATTCAATGTTGAACAAAACATTCTTGGTGATAACAAGATCACTATTGCATACAGTAATGAAAACTCGGATATTGTAAAATCTAAAGATGTGTTTAGACTTAAAAACCTTAGAAAACAATGTCCAGAAACTTACTAGTTCATAAACTATTTTTTCAGAATGCACACTTACGAATTCTGAACGAAACACGCCTTATATATTTTTCTTAACTCGAGTGCTCGCTCGAACGACGTGACCTATCGCTCGAACGAGATGACCATGTCGTTCGAACGACAATGGTATCTCGTTTGAACGATGCAACGAATTAGAGTCATAATTAAACACTGCTTTAGTCCGTCCTTATCTGAATAAAATGAAGTGTAAATGATTTCAAACACTTTAAAGAACATTTTCTTAATAAAATAACATCCTTAAACATTTTTAAAATAAATTTTGAGTCCCATGAAAATTATGCATTCATACCTTAGTGATCTCGGAATGCTAATGAACTTGAAGATGAATAAACTTGCAATAATTAAACATCCGGCATAAGTAATTCCTTGAATATTTGTCGCAACGTCTTCAATAAACTTCAACACGTCATAGTCTGTGTGGGATCGTGATAATAAAAATCTCCCTAATACTCAAATGTGTTTTGTTCTGGAAATAAGTCAAAACTATACAACTGACTCAATTGAAAATTTTGTCCTTACAAGTTAGATGGTGTTTTGCTCATATATATATATATATATACACCTTATAACGATGAATAATACAAACATAAATAGACCTAGGATTTTCTAAGCTGGTCTGAGTTCATTGTAATAGATAGAGAACTTCTACAAAGTAACTAATTAACTCCCCTTGGCATTTTTTACTCACTTAGGTCTCGTTAGACTGATATATATATATATATAAGGCACACAAGTATAAGGCCTAAATATAACTTGAGGGTAGTAAGTGGTCCTTTCCTTTTATAAATATTAAGAAACAAAACTATTATCTCTTTGTTGATATATGATAATTGAATTTAATATTTCACAACCATCATTAAGTCTTCTTCATATAGCCTACCCCCTAAAATCAGTGAGAAGTGAGTGGAACAACATAGGAAACCATGATTTAAGGTCTTTTTGCCATACTAGCAAAGTGGAATGTTGGAGGAAGTTTTACAAGTCATAAGTATTAGTTTGTAGTAGCATTAAATGAAATTTAATTCATCATAGAAGGTTGCACAAAGTGGGTAAAACAACGAGTGTATTTATCACTACCCAGTTAGATTGGAACTACAATAAAGCATACAGATTGCCACGATCCTTGACCTTGGAAACAAGAAAATGTCATGGTTAATGACCATGATAGTTCTAAGCATGATAACACCTCTAGTCACGGTCCTTGACAGTGACAACTCCTTGTTGTCATAGTCTTTTTAACCAAGAAAATTTTGTCAAATATAGGGTGACCAAAGTCTTATCACGATCAAAGACCATGACAACTCATGTATTGTCACGATCGTATCACGGTCAAAGATCGTGAAAATTATAATCTTATTGCGGTCTTGTTATGGTTAAGGATCATGATAATTCTTTTTTTGTCATGGTCTTGTCATAGTCAAAGTCCGTGATAAATTGTAACACCCAAAAGAAGAAATGTTGGGTAGGATTTCCCAGCAGAAAACCTACTTCAAAACAACCAAAAAACATTCTTATTTTAAAAATCCCAACCACCACCATATAATATGAAAGTAAAAATAATCAAAACAAATACAAAATTAAACAAATCAAACCAAATTACATCAAATACAAATTTAATTACATCGATAAAAGAATTTAATTACAAATCATAAGAATCAAACTACAAAAGCTCAATAATGCTCTAGGAGAAAAGTTGTCAAACGACAAATAATCCCACTACGTCATCGATATGTCGAACACTGCTCCCATCGTCGAACTATAATACCTCGTTCTCTTTCCCTATAAACACCTCAATCATCGTGACTCGGGAATCAAAAGAAAATAGTGGATGGTTGTGCACCATGGTAACCGTAGGGACTCTCACATCCTTCTCTCCTTTGGAAAATTTTGATCCTCCATGTATTTTATGGATATAAACCCTCTCCCCAAATGGCTAAAATATCGTCGGGATAGTAGGTTTAGGGGTAGAGTATGTATCATAAGGGGATGATGAGTTGGCCTCCATTGATGAGGGGGTGGAGTAGCAGTCCCCTTATCAACCTTCTCCCTTTCCATTTCCTTTATCCTTCGCATTTGTCTTCCTTGTTGCCATATACGAACATATGATTAATTGTGTTCTTTGCCATTTTCATTCAAAATCCCAAAACCCTTCATATTTTTAACAAATTCCCCAAATTATTTGTTTAACCAAAGTGATTACATTCACAAAAACTAAACACATTATGATAAAGCCTAAACAAATATTCATATTCAAGTGAAGAATAATTTGAATGTTCAAACCTACTTTTTACACAAATTATTTTCAATAATATCAAATCCATACGTGTATATATAACTAGTTTACAGTAAAAATAATATTATAAAGCCTACAAAATATATAAAGTCCAACATTTACACTCTAATGAACAACGATTTGAATGTTCAGACTTAGTTCTTACATGACTTGATTTCAAAGAATAAGAAGACAATACATGCATATATAACTACCTTACAACACATATATTCAAGAACTACACACACACACACACACACACACACACACACATATATATATATATATATATATATGTATATAGGGGAGAGAGAGAGAGATTTTCACAAGGTTTACCTATAGGCACCATCCATGCAGAACATATTTTTAAAATAGTAAAAAAAATAATTTTTAGTTGATCTTTTTCGTGTGTATTTGAACATTTCATTAACCCCACAAAAAATCAGCTCAAAATGATTTTTTTGCTATTTAAAAAAAGGGTCAAAATATGACAGCTTTTAAATATCTTATAAATTGACATATTTTAATCGATTGTTTTAAAGTAGTAAAAAAAGTCATTTTGAGCTAATATTTTTTTGCAAGTTTCACTGAAATGTTTCAATACCACATAAAAAAATCAAGAGGAAATTATTTTTTTACTATTTAAAAAAATGGTTCACATGGGTGGCCCTTATGAAAGGCGTACACACACGCGCACGCGCATACAATGAGACTCTCCAACATACCTAAAACCATCCCCATTTTTAAAAATAGTTAAAAAAAATATACTTTTTAACCAAATTTGGTATACATGATCTCCATTATGAGGAGATCGTTTACCAAAATTTTCTTCCAAAAAATTCCACTTTGAAGAGGCCTTCTATCAATCATTATAGGGTCATATATTCTTTGGTAGTAAAATTTCAAATACTTATCCTTAAATCTCGGGTCAAAGACATGAGCAATGGAAACTAAGATGTTTGACTCTTTTTTCGGACAATACTTTTCCAATTACACAAGAATATTTAAAGTCGTACGTTCAATCAAAGAGCTTAAATCCAAAGAGGCCTCTCGTAAGAACATTAAAATTAGATAGACCTTACAAAAAAAATATTGCGATACAACAGTTACGTGTGGAGAAAACATTTGTCACAATAGAAAATGGTTTCAAAATTTGTTGAACCATTTTGGCTTTCTCCCAATGTTCAGAAGTTAGTGGATTTTTAAAATCTGAGTCACAAGTTTTCATACGATGTTACGTTTTCTTATAGTGCAATGAGGAATCGAAATCAAATATGTTGAATTCCACCGAGTAAAAACATCTAAAACTAACATATTTTCCTTAGAAATATGCTATTGATCAACATATTTAAGAAATTCAAGTTTTTTTCTTTCAGACCCTTTTACGTATTACACTGCATTACGTATTCTACGAATGGAATCTTTTATCTCATCCAATACATCTTGAACACACAAATTCAACACATGGGCCCAACAACGCACTTGAATGTATGCACCACTAAGCAATAATAATCATGTTAAAGAATAATGATAGACAAGATTCTTAGCAATAATATCATTAGCAGTATGATCATCTATTGTAATGGTGCAAATCTTCTCAACATTCCATTCTAGCAAGCAATTTATGATGACATTTGAAATATTATCTCCACTTGACTTCATAGGAACCATGACAAAGTTAATAATCCACTTATGTAACTTCAATCCATTATAAATGAAATGGGCACTTAGTGCTATAAAACGTAAGTCTTGACGAGATTCCCATATGTCGGTAATTAGATCGACTTGTGGGAATGCACCTTGCAAAATCTTCCCGAATTTTTTTCATCACTAAAATGCTTTGTGCAGTCACTCTTCATTGTGTTTTAAAATTGAAACTTATACTTGGGGTATATATCCCTAATAAACTTTCAAAAAGAAGGATGTTCCATAAAACTAAATGGTGATTCAACACAAATAATAAGTTTAGTGAAGTCTATCCTATTGCGCTCTTGATCAGATTTTATTGGAATAAGATTACTACATTCCTCTTATTTCCCTTTTTCAAAATTGAGAATTATTTGTGATCCATACTCTTGGATTTCATTCACTAGGTTAAAGGCATGTCATTTCCCATTTTCTACGCGATGAGGTAAATGAGTTATTCCACCGTTGCTTCGACACGAAAATATTTTCACTTACATTCTTCATGATTTCCATGCCTATTTTCCATCTTTATAAAATGCACCCACAGTTGAGATAATTTATTCACGTCTCTTTTTCGCTTCTCACCTTGATTTGGGTTGGGTGATTCACTTAGATTGGTATTGTTCATAACACCTTCATTGTTTGCATTCGACATCTATAAAAATGTAACTAGTAATTACAATAAGATCTAATTAGAATTTTGAATTGAGTATGAAAAATGAATGTACATAAAACAAAAATGTGTTAATTAACTCAGTAATATTCAATGGTATAGCATTTGAAATCCATACCTCAAAATTTACCATTTTGATTTCTAGGGATGATTATGATTTTTTGCTAAAATGTTCAGTGGTGTTGTCCTAAACTAAACATATTCCATGGAAGATAGAATAAAAGTCATTTCATCTCTCTTAATTAATCTTTAAATTCTAATTATGGCTCTTTAACCTCCTCCCTCACATCGAGGGATCTTTCCCTGAACCTTCGAACGTACGCCACCACTTCTTCCCTGGGTCGTTGCTTCTCCCTCCCCATTTGGGTCAAAGTAAACTCATCTTCCGCCAGAAAGAACTTCCGAGCGAACAAAATATGCATCTCTTCCCACGTAGAAACACTCTTGGGAGCCAAATGAGAATACCAGGTATATGCTTTATCGGTTAAGGATTTAGAAAAATCCTTCAACCTGAGCTTCTTAGTATTATAATGTGCCCCAAGTGTTCAACGAAGCGCTTAATGTGCTCCTTCGAGTTTCCCCCTTTCCCTGTGTATTTTTCAAAAATAGGAGGAATATAGTCCTTTGGATAGGGCTCATCGTTGTATTCTGGGGGATAAGGTGTTCGAAAGTCATCATAGACCGAAGCTACCTCACCAGCAGATTGTGAGGAGGCCTGCATGAACTTCAGCATCTCTTTCTGCATCTTCTTCCTTATTTCTTCCATGGGTGATGCCACTAGGGAAACAACTAACGGGACCATGGGCTGAGTGCCCATTGCAGCTGGAGTAGTCGTCACAGTTGGGGACATTGATACTCTTGATGTTCCCACTGCTGGATTCAGAACCGAGGATAAACTCACTGGGACTGTTCCCAATACACCTCCACTCGGTGGGGCCGTTGGGGATGCCCCTGGTGTTACGAAGGAGTTGGCTTCAAATCCTTCCAACACCGTTGAAGCTATCAGAGTTTGCAAAAACTCATTAAACTTACTCATGAGGAGTGCCACCTGAGTGGGTCCCAACCCTGCACTTATGGAAGCTTGTTTCACCCTTGGAACGCCTCTCGTAGCCTGAACTGGAGGTACCTCTATTTGAGGAGCCCCATCCCTTAGAGCCTCCATTTCTCTTGTTGCCTGTTCTTCGTTGTGTTGAATGTCATCAAAGTTGAGCCTTCGATTAACATCATCTTGCGCCATACTCCTTTCTTAGAAGAATGCCTCCCCAACAGAGTCGCCAAATGTAAGAGGGTAGTTTAGATATGATGGAGGCGTAACCCCTTTGAGTATAGTAATGATAAGTTAAATAGCGACACTACTGATTAACTATAGGGCATATAAACATTACTCAATGAAGATAAACTCAGTTTAAACTCATAGATCTTTCGTGTATAACTCAAAAGGTAGTAATGAACTTAAAATTAACTTAGCTAGAAGGAGAGAGAAGTAATCACCCTAGATACACCTTGGCAGGTAACTAAACGCACCAACCACCCTCAAGAATCTCTGTCAAGTATTAAAAGTTGCCTAATAAATGACAATGGTGGGTGATTAAACTCTCTAGTTTGTAATAATTCTCTCTGATCTACATTATCTCTAGTAATAACTTCTGAACTCTAAAAAAGATCATCCCCTCCTCAGAGGTGGTTGGGGTCCTTAAATAGCCTCCCACGCCACCCCCGAGGCAACTCTGCCATTAATGCCTATAAAAGACATCCCTCATACTTTATGTACCAAACATTAAATACCTGATGCACTAGTTGTATCCACATCATAAAATTAAATGCCAGGACATGCCTTTTTCCTAACCACTGTGTGTCAGGGGGATGTTATCACAGAGATGGCTCACCAACTGTCTGACAGCCCCAAATACCACGGTGGTTTACTCAAGTGTAGGTCTGACATTCCCTAGTTGGTTAGTGACATCAGATAAAGTGGATGTGACATTAAGTAGAGGGTTGTTTGGATCACAACTCAACGCTCGATGGAACTCTAAGCTGCCCCGCCCGAGGTTCCACGGTAAGGGTTCTTCGGTATTTTACCAGGTATATCTAAGATGGTCAGGACAAGCCCCAATGGTGCCTCACTTCTCAATCCTCCAAACCAAGTCCCTCTAATGTTCCCACGACGAGGTCATTCGATAGATCATGAAAGCTCTCCCAAGCCCTGCCAAGCCCGGTCTCTCGCGAGTACCGTTTGACCTCACACTAAAACTCTTTATTATTCTCGTTACATCATTACAACAGTTATAGCTTATAGTCAATATAAACAAAAATACAATATGACTAATACAACAAGCTAAAGTATAAGTTGTCACGCTAAGCTGCCTCGCTGGGTTACCATGCTTGAGCTGCCATGCTGAGCTGCCTCGATTTCTTAATCCCAAACACTGTTGCTAATGGGGGAATTATCCCTAATCTCGGGATTACCTTCAATCCCCCTCTACATTTCCCCTTCGTGGAGAGATTTTTTATTGGAACAAGAAATGTTTTCACAAAAACTTCTCAATCCGATAAACCTTTTCTGTGTGAAAAAATTTGGTATCTTTTCCCTTGTTAGAACCATCGTGTTAGAATCTTCCGAAAAAGGTAAAATTCTCCCCGATGTACCTGAATCGAAGCACTATGGCCTATTGGTTCTTTGATGAAGGGACATGGCCAATTTTTGCTAACGCTGAGCTTCAACCATTCTAACATTATTATTCCAAATTCTCTTTAAAGGCCTGTTAACCTTCTCAAATACTCGTTTTGATTATTGGTAAGTGAAATTCATCCTTGTAACACTTCGCTATGTTAAAAAAATCAGAAATTCTCAACAATGTAGCCGAGTCACTATTTAAACAACGTTTGGATTTATGGCGAGGGGACATTGTAGCTTTTTTGAACTGTTGGGACATCTTTTCCGTTGGGATTTATTGGATATATCTGACAACAAATTCTGGTGCCAAAACTCAAGCTTGGTGAAGAAGGCAAACCCGTCTATTCCCTAGGCGTCGCTTCATAAATGATGTGGCGCTGTCTTTTTAACTGTCAAAACACCTCCCAAAGTGCCACGTATCCATTTGAAATGATTATAGGCGGCCTTGCACGTGTTGTGGTGGGAAACTCAACAGATGGGTTCCTTAAAAGGTTTCAAATGTCTTTTTTTTTCAAACCCTTCTCTTTCCTTCATCTTCTTCAAGCTCCCATATTCTTTAGAGAGAGAAAACTGTGCGAAAACCTCCATTGTTGTCCAACTCTTTACCTAGTTTCTTCCCTCTCCCATCTTTTGCGCCTCCATCTATGGTTGTGTTCCTCCCTCATTATTTCTAGCCCTTCTTACCCAGTTGTGCCATTCATCGCCACTCTACTATGGCTTCTTCAAGAGATTCTAAGGTTTCCATCACCACTGCTCAGCCAAGCTCCCCCTCTACCACTTCTGGCACCGCTACTATCCCTAGCGCCGCTGCCCTGAATGTTGCTCATTAAGAGCAACTACGCTTTTATCAACGGGCTCCCATCTTTGGCGAAGATGATAATTTTTTTATGCATGAAAGACTTGACATTTCTCATCCAAGTTTGACCCTTTACTATTGGGTGATGAGGATATGGATTCATCAAAGTGGGGCTACCTTCCCCCAGAGGGGACTCTGCGCTTTTGTTTGGACCGTGGTGACTTTCCTTATTATCAGATTGACTTCGAAGCACCTGAGGGCTCACCAGACCATTTCACTGCCTGGCATACACATATGAAAAGTTCTTACGCTGCTGCTCGTACAAAGGTTGGGCTTCATCGAGCCTACTGGTTTGAGGAGTTCACCCTTTCCAGGCACAACGTGGCACTCCAAGTGCTAGTTTCCAAATGGAACATCATAACTCGCACGTTCTTTGTTGCATGGGAAGAGTTCACCATTACGTTGGAGGACGTATGTGAGCTCCTTGAATTTGAGTCAATGGATGAGTTCACATATCACGATGAGGCCCTAGATGTCGAAGAGGCTGTTGATCGAGCTGAACTGGATCGAATCTGCCATAGTTTCACTAGTTCCTCGAACAAAGCCACGTTTACTCCCCTCATTAGATATTTTTTCAAAGCTCCGACCCCGAAGGATGTCAATGCTGCAACGGGCCAAGGTAGAGGTACATCCCTGGAACTACCAGCCTACATACTTGTGTTGTTTTCACGCTTCTTCCTGACTGGGAAACCCAATGATCAGCCCAGGAGGGACCTTATAAATATTTCCATTCATTTGTCCAGGGGTTTTAACCTTCCTCTGGCCGCCATTGCCTTGGGGTCCCTCTATACCTGGTTGGATTGAATCCACATCGACATGGCACGATCACTGGGTCGTTATAACTTGGGTAATTTTTCCAACACCATCATTTTGATGGGCTTTCTTTACACCCATTTTCCTTCCATTTCCACCAAGTCTATTTCTCGACCCGTAAGCCAAGGTATCAAGCCCCCACGCTTCCTATGTTTCCATAAAAAACAAAGTTAAAAGGAGATAATGAAAGTTTTTGATCGTTTGGACTCCTTTGTGATGAGGACATACAGTGAGTCTACATTTGCCCATAGTTGGGATTTCTTTCCTTCTGCAGCCTCAATGGTCAAGTTCATCCCAGATGTAAAAGATCCCTCGCAGGCCGTAGTGCTTCTATTCACTCCTGGGTTTCTTCCTTCCTATACTGAATGGGGATACACCTCAGAACCCTACAACCCTGACAGATGTAGAAGGCAGTTCGGTTTTTACCAGGGGATCCTCGACCTGCGTTTTAACACAACCACACAAGGACCACTTTCGCTGAAGTTTGCACCTTCTATACTCCAGCAGCGGTGCTTGGTGTGACTTCTACCATCAATGGGTGAGTCACCTTTCCTAGTGCCACTAGGAAGGGGGACGTATCCATATCTTATGCCATCGAGTTCCATTTGGGGAAGTTGAGAATGATTTGTCAGTATATTCACTCCCCCCAATATCCCCCAGTCCATTCTTTTTATGCTTCTAAACTGGGTCTTAAGGGGAACTCTGTGTTTGGAGTTGAGTTTCCCTTAAGTAAAACCATTAAAGAATCTCCCCAGGAGCTAGCCCCTTATTTCCTAATAATCCCTACTACCACCACGAAGCCCAAGGCCATTACAACTCCCAAGCAACCGGCCCATTCGACCGAAGCTATAATAGGCGAAGGGCATTCTCAACCACCTGCCAAAAAGACCAAGAAGTCCAAAAATGGGGTTTTCTCAAAATCGAAGTACTCAAAGTCCAAGCCTCAAGCTCAAGCACAAAATCCTTTGGAGGCGTTTCCTATTTCCTCTGTTCCCCCTACCATGCCTGTAGAAAAGGCTGAGGAGTTGAGAAGGTAAGCTTGGGTAAAGGTAGAATGAATAAACATCGAGTTTTAATGGCGCGCTGTCGTCGTTCCTCCTTCGGCTACCTTTTCCACGATCATGGTTGATCCCACTAAGCCAACGACAAAGAGGAGAAAAAGGTCGAGGGTACCTCAAGGTGCTGATGTAATGGGTGCAAGGAAGAAAACTCTGAGCACTAAGCCCCAAAGGAAACGGATAGTCGAGATACCTTTATCCTCAGCTCCCTCTATTACTGCCTCCTCTTCGCCTTCACCAGTGGTTATACCTTATCGTTCTCCCTCCGAATCTCATGTACGTGTGCATGTTTATTCTTGTTCCCCTTTTCTTAAGGCAAGCTGCATTTGCTTATTTCTTTGATAACTTTGGTGTAGGGAGTTGAAGAAAGGCGCAGTCTCCCTGGTTACCCCGTGAGCCTCTTTGTGGGGGGGAATTTCGGTGTCTCTTAAACCGATACTACTCCTCCCTATTCTTTCATGACAGGTCTCACCTACTCTCGCCGTTTATCCTCCCAATGGGACAAAGAAGCTGTTGTAGGGGCTACTACCGTTGGATTTATTGAAATATCTGTATAATTAGAGGTAGCTACTCCAGCCTCTTCTGAATTACCATATGCGCAAGAGGTCCATCTACCCATTATTGTAGTCGAGGAGAGTTCCTCTGAGGTAAATTTCTTGCCAAGTGCCACATCGTTTCCTTATCCCATTGCTTTGTTTATCATTCTAATATGTTAGGATGTTTCAGGTGGAAGTGGAGTCTCTGATAGCTAACATTCTTCTTCTCACTGCGCTGACGATACCCCTGTCTGTAATTTCCCCTTTTGGTGCTATAACGAGGGTAAGTAAGACTTAGATGTATTCCTGCCCTTTTTTTGTACTTATTCCTTATGTCTGACACTTGTTTTTGTATTTGCAGCTTTTTCCAAGCCTTACCCAACCCTTTGCTCTTGGTGGTATGTATATTTCTAGGGCCACGATTTATGTGGATGATCATCATGATGGTTCTTCTCTTTTTGCCAGCGTTGGGTCACTTCTTGGAGGTCTAACGTATTCTCCCGATGATACGCCCGTGTTGGCCTTAGTACCCTTTAGTGGCGAGGGAAGTTTGCCTACCGTTGAGGCTTCTTCAGCCAAGGGCCCCATTAAGGCTACTGAGGCAAAGAGCCCGCCCCCAATAGTTTCTACCATTATGGCCCCCGTGGTGACTCCCATTCTCGCTCTTACTATTGCTGAGGTACTTCATGAGTTTCTCTGTATATTTGTTTTAACGTTTCAAACTCCACCTATGATGGTGGTTTTAATACTGGGAACACTTGTTAAGGTTTTCCATAAACTCCACCTATAACGGTGTCTTAACAACGAAAACACTTGTTAATATTTTCCATAAACTCCACCTATAATGGTGACTTAACAACGAAAACACTTGTTAAGATCTTTTAGATAAACTCCCTCTATAATGGTGACTTAACAATGAAAACGCTTATTAAGGTTTTTTCATAAACTCCACCTATATCGGTGACTTAACAACGAAATCACTTGTTAAGTTTTTTTTTTCATAAACTCCACCTATATTGGTGACTTAACAATGGAAATACTTGTTAAGGTTTTTTCATAAACTCCACCTATAATGGTGACTTAACAACGAAAACACTTGTTAAGATTTTTCCATAAACTCCACCTATATCGGTGACTTAACAATGAAAACACTTGTTAAGATTGTTCATAAACTCCTTATTTCCTCTAACTGTTCTTAGGTTGCTCAGGAGGATTCTCCATTATTTCTTTCACCCATGGCCTCGCCCCATTGGGAACCCATCGTTTAAGAAGATTCTAGCCATAATGATTAAGGTTCCACGACTGGTGCTATTTTTGAGAGAGAATATAGCTGTGAGCTTCCTCTGCCCGATCTAGGTCCTCACGCCTTCTGCATGATGATGCTCCAGCATTCTTCTCAAATGCCTACCAACCATCTTTTGGTAGTTGAGCAACTTGTAAATCATCATCCTAAAACGTTCGCGGTGGAATGCCTGCGTTCAAATATCTCCGTTATGGGTTATAGGCTTCAGGGTATGGCTACTGTTGTTGCTGAAGTTGCCAACACTCTGACCTCAAATGTTACCAGACCCCTCCTTAACCAATTTATGGGTTATCTGAGGGAGTTGGGTTGCGACAGATTCCATTTTGACTGTTTTATCACGCATCTGAAGACCTTGAAGACCCAATAACTGGACAGCCAGAGGGAACTCCTAAGGAAACATCAGAAGGATCAACGGGCTGAGGAAGCGAAGTTGGCCGAGTTAGCTCCTCTTCTTAGAGCTATTGACAAGGAGGTGGAGGACATCGAATAAACTCTGCGTCTGGTGAAGCTAAAATGAGAGAAACTCCTTATCGAACGCACACAAGTGCAGACGAGGTTGGAGGTTTCTATTAATGCCCAACGGTTTTGCCTAGAAGCTTCATCGGGCCTTCCTGGAATTTTTTTCTCCTCCCCAGATCTGTGGTTCCTCCTCGTCCAATGAGTTTTTGTATATATATATTTTTTCTTTTTTTTCTTATGTAATTCTTGGGCTATATCTCCCAATTTTGTAATGCCCTAAAGTTTATGAATGCAGAAAGATATATGTTTTCTCATGCTTTTCCTTTGTGTTATAACTTATTGCATACATTATGAAGTTCTATAATTCTTTCATCTCCACTCGGGTTATAATAACAAGAACTTGCATACTCATCATATTAAAAAAGAAGTTGTGTATTCATAACAACAGCTAGATACATCAGTGGTTCAAACCTAATTGCTTACACATGATAGACCTTCAACCATTTATTGTTAATCTTGATTGGTTTATCTTCTTCCATCCTAGAAATGAAGTAAAAACCTGAGTCATGAGCTTCTTTTACAATGAAAGGTCCCTCCTAATTTGCTGCAAACTTGGGTAGAGGAAGCCTCGTGATGTGTTACAGTGCTTCTTTCAACATGAGATCTCCTTCTACGAACTTCCTTGGTCTCACCAAGTTATCATATGCCCTGGAGAGCTTCTTTATATACATTCGAAAGTGTTGCATCGCATTATCTCTGTGTTCGTCTAACGCTTCCAGCTGCACATGTCTATTCTGAGGGAGCATACTACTTCGTAAGGCATATCGAGCGGAGGGAACTTCTAACTCTACTGGGAGGATTGCCTCAGCCCCATAAATAAGAGAGAACGGGGTATACCCCGTAGACTTCCACTTAGTTATTCGATAGGCCCATAATACAGCTGGTATCTTATCATCCCCTGCTCTTTGGAAATCCTCCATTATTTTAGCGAATATATTAACCAAAGTTTTGTTAGTTGCTTCGGCCTGGCCGTTTCCCTTTGGATATTCCACTATTGAAGTATGATGGACAATGGAGTACTTGTTTGTGAGCATCGTTATTTCTAAATTGACGAAAGGGGTTCCATTGACTAAAAGGATGACCTTTGGGATCCCAAAATGGCAAATGATGTATTATGTGATGAAGTTGCTCACCACCCCCGCTGTTTCCCTTCTCAGTGGTATCTCTTCAGCCCACTTTATGAAGCACTCCGTTGCTACTAGTATCCATATCTTCCCCCTCAAAGAAGGATTTATTTACTGTACCAAGTCGAACGCCCAAGTGTGGTAGGGATAAGGCATCGCTAGGGAATGTAGGTCTATTGATGGGGGCATGGATCATATTTACATGAAGTTGACAAGCTTTACATTTTCGAATGAACTCAGTAGAGTCTTTCTCCATTGGCCAATAATAACCCAACGTCATCAATTGGTCATATAACTTGGCCCCTCCTATGTGAGCTGGATCGTGCACCTATTTGAGGACCTCGGCTGCCTCTTCCTTTGTGATGCAATGCAACGTCTTATTAAAGTATCCCCTTCGATAAAGCTACCCCTTCTGAACGTAGAATCTCAGGGCCCTCCGCTTGAGTCCCATCGCATCAATTTTCTGTGTTGGGGTAGCTCTATCTCTGATAAAGTCAATATACAGTTGTCTCCAATCAGGTTGAGCTTCCACCAAATGACATTCGGCTGCCTTGAAGAATAACTGGCATTTTTCCCACTTCTGTTGTAGCTCTTTCGCGTCCTGTTTCATTCTAGGCCAAAAATACCCTTCTCTTTTCATTCTTTGGTAGAGGGGTATCTCAGATGTCTCGAAGTGCTCTTCATGTGTTTTCTTTAATCTACACTCTACCTTTTCTGGACCGATGCACCTCAATAACCATCCTCCTGCGTTCCTAAAGTAAAGGTTTCCTTAATTCGTGAAGTATTGGGCTAAGTCCGTTAGCCCCATCGCTCCTTCCCTATATTCTAATTGCCCTCTAATTTCTCCCCTCCATTCCGTGTCCTCCTCCATCAGTAGAATTGACTGTACAACTGAAGGAGCTGTTCTTCATTGGATCACGACGGTAGTTGTATCATTCCTCATGACCAGTTTTTGGTTAATTGTGGCATAGGCATCTGGGTGGCGGTTCTTTGTTCTAGGACATCTCTTAATCTTGGTTTGATGGAACTTGAAGAGGAGCCTCTAAATGATGGTTCTGTATGGTGTCAGGCTCATATGTTTCAATGCGTACTCTTCATTCACTTGCTGAACCACCAAATTTGAATCACCTTTGATGCAAAGTGAATGAATACCCCTTTGAAGAGCCTCTAGCAACCCCAACACCAATGCTTCGTATTTTGCCTCGTTATTAGAATAAGGGAAATCTAACTTGTAGGAAAGGTAAATCTCCTCCCTTCCTTTTGAAAGAATAACCCATGCTCCTCCTTACTTTTTCATCGAGGATCCATCGAACTGCATTGTCCATTCCTCATCCATTTCGTCTAGGTGATTGGCCTGCAAATCGTCTCCCAGAATACTTTCTTTAGGTGGTTCAAACATTCCCTAGGGGAAGATTTCCAACAGATCAGCGTACGCTTGGCTTTTGATTGTGCGAGGAACCACACACTTCAAGTCATATTCAGAGAGGATGAGGAACCACCTAGCTGCCCTACAAATCAATATAGTTCTTGCTAGCAAATACTTAATAGGATCACATCTAGTTACAATATGAATTGTAAAAGACAGCATATAATGTCTAAGTTTTTGTGCTACAACGACTAAGGTTAAACAATGCCTTTCCAAGCAACTATATCTGACTTCTGGCCCATGGATGATCCTGCTGAGGTAGTAGATCGGTTATTCTTCCCCCTCAATCTCTTGTTCCAATAAATCTCCCACAGACCTCGTGGTGGATGTGAGGTATAGTTGCAATAGTATTCCTGCATGTGGGGGAACTATGATCTGTGGTGAAATGAGCAGCTTCTTGAGCCCAGTGAGTGAGTCCTGGTGAACGTCCTCCTACTTGAGTTTCGTGTTCCTTCGTAACAGCTGCATCAATAGGTGTGTCATCTCAGCTAGCCCAGGCACAAATCTCCTAAGATAGGAGACTTCTCCGAGGAAACTCTTCAGCTCCTTCGTCGTTCTTGGACTTGGCATCTCCAAGATCTCTCGCTATTTGTCCTGTACCCCTTGCCGATTGACCACAAAGCCTAGGAATTTCCCACTTGTTATCCCAAAGACGCACTTCAGTGGGTTTATCCTCAATTTATACTTCTCGCATCGGGAGAACACCTTCCTCAAATCGCCCAGATGGGACTCCTCCTTCCTTGATTTGATGACCAAATCATCCACATAGAATTCCATAAATTTGTGGAAGAAGTCATGGAAAATGGCCATCATTGTTCTCTGGTAAGTATCCCCAGCGTTCTTTATGACACCCCGCCCAATTAAATATAGGGTGATCAGTCCTCTACCAATTCAAAACAGGATATTCAGTTGGTTCATTGTTAACATCACTGTCGAAAAACTTTTTAACATATTAAGCACCTAATATAAAATTAAGCTAGGTGTCAAAACATTTCCAATTTATTAAAACCGAGTAACTTCCATTTCTTTCCGTCTTAAAATATAAACCATTTAACTCCAAAACAATCCAAGAATGAATTATAAACCATCAACATACACATTAATATAATAAGTACTGTACAAGAATCAAATACTGAACTAAATAAGACTGGATCAAACTCCCAGTTCAAAACCCAAACCATAAACTAAAATGAATACAATATCTCCGATGAAGAACTAGAAGTGGGAGACATATGCCCTCAACAAGAAGTCTATATGAAACAGAATGGAAAGGATAGATGCGTCTACTGCAAGGACCTACAGCTTCCACAAAAGCTGTAGCACGTCAAGCAATCTAAATCTCTAAATCTGATATTCCTGTGGCTGAGCACCTGATAATATATATATATAGAAAAAGGGAGAAGAAATACAAGAAACGGGTCAGAGCCCGATGTGTAAAAATGATTTAGCAAGTATTTAAAACTGGTTCTTAAAACAAGTCTTATATGCATGTTAGTTATCGAACTCTCACGTGAGTATCTCACCTCTCGTCTCTTGTGCACGCCTAACGTACATCTAATATCCCCCAGTTATACCTCCCAGTTTAACTGGTCAGAAACCAAACTAATACTAACTATGATCACTAGTAGTATTCCCGTATCGCCCATACAATACGCTATTCAGATAGTTTATCTCACATACTAAGTTTCATTATTCACCGTCTGATTGGTTAATCTTTTATTCACTAAGATTATTTTATATCTCATTTCAATTTTATCTACTAGTTTCACAAAGTAGAAAGTTACCCAAGTACACTCATACATATATATAGTCTCATCATCCCTATATATATACACTAATCCTGCACCCTTAGGTTAGGACCGCTTGGTGCAATCTAATGATTATTATTATTACCACGTCTACTAATTTCACACAGTAGAAATATTCACAAGTTCATATATATATATATATATATATATATATATAGTCACATCATCCCTATACATATATATATACAAATCCTGCATCCCCGGTTAGCACCCATTAATGCACCTATCAATAATAATCCAGCACCCCCGAGTTATCACCCATTGCCTAACAATAAAATCTTGCATCCCCGGGTTAGCACCCATTAATGCGCCTATCAATAATAATCCGGCACCCCCGGGTTATCACCCATTAGTGCGCCTAACAATAATCATCCTTTTACCCCCGGGTTATCACCCATTAGTACACTTAACAATAGAGTTTCTGCACCCCCGAGTTACCACTCATTAGTGTGCTTAATTATAAGATTCTTGCACCCTCGGGTTATCACCCATTAGTGCTCTTAACAATAATATCACATAATAGGCATACACACATCCTATTATAATTTATAGGTATTTCTCCAACCTACATACATACTCCTCATAAGTATTTTAACCTCATCACTATGTATAGTATAAATATTTAGATTACTATCTCTCTCGTAATCTCCAAGGTACATTATCTCTATACCAAAATAATTAAAGTATTAATTCTCACATGCTTTTCCCAAAATTCTTTCCTATTTGAATTTACTATTTGGTAGTTTCTCTCACTCCAATAAATCGACAAACTCCAAACTGGTCTCTAAGAAAATTCCCAAAAATTCACCCTGTCGTTTGAACTAGAATGACATGTCGTTCGATCCAGAATGACATGTCATTCGAACCACTTCCAATGTCGTTCGAACCACTTCCACATGTCGTTCGAACCACTTCGCGTGAGATCCCCATCTCGTTTGAACCACTTCGTGCGAGATCGCGTGAGATTGCACTGTTCATCTTCCTGGACAGATTTTCAGTGTTTTTCACCATTTTTGAACCTAAAAACCTCTAAGATTCAATACCCAACATCTCATCATCAACACCCATCAACACCTAACAGGTTATAAATCATTTCTATCATCCTAGGATCCTTAATTCGTCATTAATCATCATAATTACATAAAACCCCCAAATTAATTCACATGAACCCTACTTTCCAAAATTCCAATTAAGGAACCTAATTAACCCAGATTTGTTTATCAATATATAATCAAATTCCGTAGTTCATCCTCTACATTCATGACAAACTATTAACATCTAATTATCCCAACCTTTAATCATCATTTATCCTCTAATTTTCACCCAATTAACATGTAAATCAAGGACTGAATTAACCTACACTAACATGAGTATGATTATTGCTAAATAAAGCAAGTAATAAACACTTGCCTCGAATATGACGGTCTGATCCGTTGGTGATGCTGGTATAGACGCGTTCCTCTCTTCTCTATCTAGGCAATGGTAGTCACCGTTATGCATGGTGAGGATGATTTGGCCCTTTTCTCTTGGAATTAGCTCTCCCTGCCACCTCCTACAGCCGTTCTTAACTTCCTTTAACTTTTGAACCTAATGGACTTTCCTTGGATGATATAATTACTCTTAATTTTCGTCCATTAATTTAGCCCAAAAATACAATTTACCATAATGCCCTCTCGGGACGCCGGTTAGGCCAAAAATTTCCTCGGGACCCCAAACTAAACACCCGGGTATACTATTTTGACTATCTCGACCCTTTCGGACTCAACGTCGTACTCGAATTGACCATACGAGTTAATACAAATAAATTCTCTTTTTATTCTATTCAATTAGTCCCGACACGACTCACACGCGTGTCAGACTTAAATTACCAAACTATTGTATTTCTCACTTTCAACAATTTATCAAATGTTATAATTCCATATTACATATCACACAATAATATTCAATAATTCTCAACAATAAGTATTAACCCTTGCCACGCTAGTTAATAATTATTTTAATTCGGATTAATAACAAATTAATTTATCACATTTTAATTTAATTAATCCAACAACAATAATTAATCGCATACTTATTCCCATAATAATAATTAATCCCATAATTATTTAAATCGTAAAAAATATGGGGTGTTACATACTTTCCCCCTTACAATGGAATTTCGTCCCGAAATTCGGAAAAAGTATACCAGGTACAGACAACGCTATAAAAATATTGCGCATCGCATACCGATGCTCACAAGTAAGCTACTCCATACCATCCATATAGTACGCTATCGGATACCCTTAATAATGAACACTTCACATGTGTTTGATTTAAACTCCAAGTTACCCTATCATATAGGCTCTTGCCTAAGCCTTTTTGCTTAAGTTTCACTACTTCAACTTTATTTTAGATATTCACTATCTAGACTTCTACTATTTGCACCTTAGTATAATTATGCTCTATTCATATACATACGACTTCGTCTCGTGTCATTCATACAAGTAAATTGGTTGTGCAATATATATTTCACACACAATAAGTACGATAATATCGATTCTTCTCCGACATTTATAATCATAATTGGTCCCCCACCTCTAACTCTCAAGTAAGACAACAACAAAGTTTACCGTGCCATACTTCTACTGGCACTCTGCCCGAACGTGAACTTATAGGAGTTATTTGGACACGAACTCCACTAGTGGAAGGTACTGCTCCAGTCTTGCTCTAAGATCTCAGGGTTCACATAAAATTTTCTCTCCCGCATCCGATTAGACCGCTTGTCCTGCCCATCCCTCTGTGGGTATTAGGCCGTACTCAATCTCATTTTAGTACCTATAATCTTACCATCTCAGCTACATGATAAGATCCTTGGGGATAATCTTCCATTCTCTAGTGGAAGGAGCCCCTACTAGTTTCGAATTGTCCACCCTTTTTCTAACAGTCAGCTGACCCACTGCAAGACTAACTTTGAAGATTTCTCTACATTAAACCCATTACCACTGTTATTTGTATTCTGATACATTTTATACTCTCTTGAATGTACTTCTAATCGTGATGCGTGTGACTTTGTCGTACCGTGTGACACAAGTCTCTTCTCCTGCTCAAAAATCTCAGTTTACTTTGAAACGTAAGTCTCTAACAAATCTTACGAAGTAATCTTCGGCTTACTCGACTACATGTTATCGAATTCACATGCTAATCATAATCCACTACCTGATTCAATCACCCAGGGCGCCCATACACCCTATGCCTCGCGCACCATTATACAAATGACATAAAAAAAATTCTTACCTCAATTCTTGCACACTCGGTATGCTGATGTGGTAGGGGTACACTCAACCACCCCACTAGTCAAAACTTAATCAATCCTTTAATGGTATCATTCCTCTATTCAAAATGATACTGAGACTAGACGACTCTATTGGCCTTAAGTCATAAAAGAATTATCAACTCTCAAATATATTCTCCTATAGGTACAATAACCAACATACAAAATTTATGTACTATCGGCCAAACTTCTCTCCAACTCCCTACGTTTGCTAGTTTCATTCGTGGGATGTCTCGCGAAGCGAAATCCAAACAAGGAACCCCCCTGATACATTATTATCTAACCTAGTCGGTTGCCGTGGTCCGTAAGGCCTTCAATACATACTATATACTTTCCCGCAATCTATGTATTGTGACACAAAAGTTTACTTGTCCACTCTCATGTCCCTAAAAATGAAACATGAAGCATGGCTCCCTCACTATCCCAAGTACTTGGCGCTATAAATATATAACGAGCTATATTTCGCCGCTCGATAAGAACACAATGTATTCTAAGTCTTAACAGCCAATTGAATTCCTATGCTCGGGAATCACATATAATTAGACACTATACTCACTAAGGTCTATAATACCATGAAAGTTTCATATATAATCATATCTGGGCCCAACCCTATTTCAGGTGGCGCCGCACAAAACTAAAATTACTCCTCCCGGAGTATCCGAAACGACAGTCATATCACTACATTTTTACTATCGTTTAATCATACGGTAATTAATAACAACACATTACCATAATAAACTCTACTAAAGCTGACTCAATGCAGTAGTATATTATACCAACAAAACATATTCTTAGGGCCCACTCAGTTCACTCACGGATAATTATCAAAATGCCCTGCTAACAACGAGAAATACATTTGTAACAAGAATGTTAAAACTAACATTCGCACTAAACTCAACCCGCACGCGAAATTTAAGGTTTCCAATTTACATAAAAGTTGTGACACACCCATGTCACTAGAATCTATCCTTTACTCACAAGGAAGAAGAAAAACCTCGCCGGTCTCGCCAAATCGTAGGGTCTTAGCATGTGGCTGTCATCACGACCCATGAACATCTGCAATCGTCATACATCCTAGCATTTCATCCTATAGTTGTCCTCTTTCATCATGTACAATTTATTCCATCATGTGGATTTCACGCCCATTATTGAAACATTGGCCCAAACTCTCTAGGCCTCAATTATAGCTTTATTGAACTCCCGTTTACATCCCGGGCCCCGTAGACCCTGACATACTTTATGCTACTATTAATGAGGACTCTACTAGTCTATCCAGAACCCATCACTCTCGAGTTAGAAATTTCCTGGGCCTAATTCCCTTGTCCCTAAATTATTTCGCTGGAAGTCTCGCTTCTCCAGTTGTTATGCCTAACTGGCATGGTTTACCATATCTAATCTCTTTGGTCTCACTTCTCAATTGTGGACACCTTCAATACTTGTAGTTCTACTTCCTTCACATAAGGAAAAATTCACGAACCATTTCCCCATTACTGGTCTCACTGACCATTTTGGGAACGTTCTTCTCTCGAACCGATAGTCTTAACTCATAATTATTCTTTCGTTGTCCCTTTGGCTACGTCGGACATTCGAAACTATGGTTGGCCTCTAAATCCCTAATTGACTTCATCATCCTCTTGAAGTTAATCACTAAAAATCATCTAACCGAGTTCCCTACTAGGTATACTCTCATGTGGGGTTTCATTAACACCGTTAAATTCAGTTTTCGCTGCTCTTCAGCAGATTTGTTAACCCTCTTTACTCCCTTCTCTTGGAAGCGTTACATTATCATACTAACGCATGACCTTGACGACCTCGGAACTAGTCATCCTAGCCATATTTCCCATTCATACTGGTATTTTACTCACGGGTCCTTTATCAACTATAAACCCTATGGATAATTTATACCCCTCTGCCAAGTATGAAGTTCATTATGCAATTCAACCTTTCTCTCACGATCGGTTTCTATTCTTATCCATTGTGCTAAACATCAAAATTTCACTCGCATTTTGTCACCACATCGAATGGAAGACCTCACAGTCAAATTGTACCCAAATTTCTTTGTAAATTTCAAACACACTTCTTCAAATATGGTGATGGCCTGTAATCACTACATGATGCTCCTAAGAGCTATAGCTTTTAACTCCAAATTTAATTCTGAGTGTCGTCACACCCAACTCTACCCCACTGCCTTGGGATTTTCCCACTTCCGCTAGTCTGTTACATTTTCTCATTTTCTTCTCCGCATCTTCACCGATGGGTTTTCAAAAGAGTCCCTCTGATTTCCCCTTTATCGACTATGCTAGGTGGTGCTAAAATCACTCCACCGTTATCTACGACTGTGCCATGGGAACCCACAGTTCTCGAGTGACGATTTTACTATCTCTTGCTTAAGTAATCCTCATGGTGATTTCTGTCCCGATCACTCTTTCCCGAAAGCTCTATGTCTTCTTCTGAGCTTCTTCTTCTGCAGTTCTTCTTACGGCCCTCGCTGGCCGTCCTAAAATGTTCGGTGTTCGAATCACACAGAATTTCGTATAATGAGTCACATACATTACAATTCGTAGTAGGAGAACGTAAGTCGCATACGTAAGGGAACACAATAATCCTATCTAAGGCTTTACATCAAAGAACGATGCGCTGAAACGTAATAAGCCGCACAGATTCTAAGGACACTAGAACCTGATGCTCTGATACCACCTGAGACACCCCGCCTAATTGAATATATGGTGATCAGTCCTCTACCAATTCAAAATAGGATATTTAGTTGGTTCATTCTTAGCATCACTGTCGAAACTTTTTAATATATTAATCACCTACTATAAAATTCAGCTAGGTGTCAAAACATTTCCAATTTATTAAAAACAATTAACTTCCATTTATTTCCGCCTTAAAATATAAACCATTTAACTCCATAACAATCCAAAAATGAATTATAAACCATCAACATACAAAGGAATATAATAAGTACTGTACAAGAATCAAATACTGAACTAAATAAGACTGGATCAAACTCCCAGTTCAAAACCCAAACCATAAACTAAACTGAATACAATATCTCCGATGAAGAACTAGAAGTGGGCGACATATTCCCTCAACAAGAAGTCTAGATGAACCTGAATGGAAAGGATAGATGCGTCTACTGCAAGGACCTACAGCTTCCACAATAGCTGCAGCACGTCAAGAAGTCCAAATCTCTAAATCTGATACACCTATGGCTGAGCACCTGATAATATATATATATAGCAAAAGACAGAAGAAATACAAGAAACAGGTCAGAGCCCGATGTGTAAAAATGATTTAGCAAGTATCTAAAACTAGTTCTTAAAACAAGTCTTATTCTCATGTTAGTTATCAAACTCTCACGTGAGTTTCTCACCTCTCGTCTATTATGCATGCCTAACGTACATCTAATCTCCCCCTAGTTATACCTCCCAGTCTAACTAGTCAGAAACCATACTAATACTAACTATGCTCACTAGTAGTATTGCCGTATCGCCCATACAATACGCTATTCAGATAGTTTATCTCACATACTAAGTATCATTATTCACATTCTGATTGTTTAATCTTTTATTCACTAAGATTATTTTATATCTCATTTCAATTTTATCTACTAGTTTCACAAAGTAGAAAGTTACCCAAGTACACTCATACATATATATAGTCTCATCATCCCTATATATATACACTAATCCTGCACCGTTAGGTTAAGACCGCTTAGTGCAATCTAATGATTATTATTACCACGTCTACTAATTTCACATAGTAGAAATATTCACAAGTTCGTATATATATATATATATATATATATATATATATATATATATATATATATATATATATATATATATATATATAGGGATGATATGACTATATATATATATATATATATACAAATCCTGCATCCCTAGGTTAGTACCCATTAATGCACCTATCAATAATAATCCAGCACCCCCGAGTTATTATCCATTAGTGCGCCTAAAAATAGAATCTTGCATCCCCGGGTTAGCACCCATTAATGTGCCTATCAATAATAATCCAGCACCCTCGGGTTATCACCCAATAGTGCGCCTAACAATAATCATCCTTGTATCCCCGGATTATCACCCATTAGTACATTTAACAATAGAGTTTCTGCACCCCCGAGTTATCATTCATTAGTTCTCTTAATTATAAGATTCTTGCACCCCCGGGTTATCACCCATTAGTGCTCTTAACAATAATATCACATAATAGGCATACACACATCCTATTATAATTTATAGGTATTTCTCCAAACTACATACATACTCCTCATACGTATTTTAACCTCATCACTACGTATAGTATAAATATTTAGATTACTATATCTCTCGTAATCTCCAAGGTACATTCTCTCTATACCGAAATAATTAAAGTATTAATTCTCACATGATTTCCCCAAAATTCTTTCCTATTTGAATTTACTATTTGGTAGTTTCTCTCACTCCAATAAACTGACAAACTCCAAACTGGTCTCTAAGAAAATTTCCAAAAATTCACCCTGTCGTTTGAACCAGAATGACATGTCGTTCGAACCAGAATGACATGTCGTTCGAACCAATTCCAATGTCGTTCGAACCACTTCCACATGTCGTTCGAGCCACTTCACGCGAGATCCCCATCTCGTTTGAACCACTTCGCACGAGATCGCGCGAGATAACACTGTTCGTCTTCCTGCCTAGATTTTCAACATTTTTCACCATTTTTGAACCTAAAAACCTCTAAGATTCAATACCCAACATCTCATCATCAACACCCATCAACACCTAACAGGTTATAAATCATTTCTATCATCCTAGGATCCTTAATTCGTCATTAATCATCATAATTACATAAAACCCCCAAATTAATTCACATGAACCCTAGTTTCCAAAATTCCAATTAAAGAACCTAATCAACCCAGATTTGTTCATCAATATTTAATCAAATTCCGTAGTTCATCCTCTACATTCATGATAAAATATTAACAACTAATTACCCCAACCTCTAATCATCATTGATCCTCCAATTTTCACCCAATTAACATGTAAATCAAGGATTGAATTAATTTACACTAACATGAGTACGATTATTGCTAAAGAAAGAAAGTAATAAACACTTGCCTCGAATATGTCGATCTGATCCATTGGTGATGTTGGTATAGACGCGTTCCTCTCTTCTCGATCTACGCATTGGTGGTCACAGTTATGCAAGGTGAGGATGATTTGGCCCTTTTCTCTTGGAATTAGCTCTCTCTCACACCTCCTATAGTCGTTCTTAAATTCCTGTAACTTGTTAACCCCAATGGGCTTTCCTTGGATGATATAATTACTATTAATTTTCGTCCATTAATTTGGCCCAAAAATACAATTTACCATAATTCCCTCTCGGGACGCCGGTTAGGCCTAAAATTGCCCCGGGACCCAAACTAAACACCCGGGTATAATATTTTGACTATCTCGACCCTTCCGGACTCAACGACGCACTCAAAATGACCATATGAGTTAATAAAAATAAATTCTCTTTTTATTCTATTCAATTAGTCCCAACACGACTCACATGCGTGTCAGACTTAAATTACCAAACTGTCGTATTTCTCACTTTCGACAATTTATCAAATGTTATAATTCCATATTACATATCACATAATAATATTCAATAATTCTCAACAATAAATATTAACCCTTGGCACGCTAGTTAATAATTATTTTAATCCGGATTAATAACAAATTATTTTCTCACATTTTAATTTAATTAATCCAACAACAATAATTAATCGCATACTTATTCCCATAATAATAATTAATCACATAATTATTTAAATCTTCAAAAATACGGGGTGTTACATTCTTGAGTCCAAACGACATTACTCTGTACATGAAATTTCACAACGGGGTCTTGAATGTCGTTTTCTCTGCATCCGAGGGGTCCATCTTGATCTGGTTGTACTCCACATACCCATCCATGAAGCTATACATCTCATGACCAGCCGTTGCATCTATCAAGCTATGAATAGAGGGTACAGGGAACTCATCCTTAGGGAAAGTTCTATTCAAATATCTGAAGCCCACGCAGATCCTTATTTAGTTTTTATCTTTCTTTCCCACCGGGACAATGCTAGATAACCAAAGCGGGTGTTGTATCGGTTTGATGAACCCTGTCGCCATTAAGCGCTGGACCTCTTCCTTTATCTTTAAGTTTAGCTTAGTCTTGTACATTCTTTTTTCTTATTTCATCGGAATAGCTGAAGGCATTACGTTCAATTTATGATAGTTGACTCCCTCATCCAACCATTCCATCTCCGTGTATTTCCATGCAAAAATGTCTATAAACTCTCGAGTCAACATAACCAAAGACTCTTGTTTCTCCTTATTGAGATCTTTCACGATAAAAATAGGCATTGGTTCCTCCTCTTCTTTCTCCAGGTTCAACTGCTCCAGTTCTTACACTTGCGGCTTCGGCTGATCCGCCAAGTATTCTGGTTCCTCGACGACTTCCTCTACAAATTCATGTACGTTGGAGTTGTCTATCACCATACATTATCCCCACTAATCCATTAAAAAGAACTCATACATCAAGTCAGCCTCATTGTCAGTTTCTTTATCCGCCCACTCACACCATTATAATCGATATATCACATTTCTTTCTTCAGTAACAACCTTCTTACATTGTATATTGGTAGCTGTAGCTGCCTTTCTCTTCTTCTCTCTAGAAGCCTCGACCACTCTTTTTCCTAAAAATCATCTCAGAACACTTTGCCATTGGACCTTATGCTCCATCGGATCCACTCTGGGCCTCATCCTGTCTTTGAAATGCTTTGAGATGTTTTAGGGCTAATGGAATTCCTGGTGAGCTTCTTCGGACATTACTCTTGTGCTTCTTGCAGCCTCCTTATTCTGCTCATTCAAGGGCCCCATCCTTTCTCTGATCTAGGGAATCCATGCTCCCTCCATTCTTCTAGTTAGGCCCCGGACATCCTCCTTCAACTCTATGTAAAATACGGCGTCCACCAACTGAGCTTCCTCGATAACAAAGGGCCTCTTCGTTGCCCTAATGGTTGCCTCTGTTCCCTTAATGTTTCCCTTAGCGCATTGGTGGTACGTAGAAGGAACTAGTCATTGGTTATGCATCCACATCCTTCTTATTAGCAGATGATAGGACGTTGCTCTCTCTATTACGTGGAACTTGATATGGGAACTCAGATTTCGCATTACAATCCCAACATTAACGTATCCAATGGAATTGGAAGATTGGTTGTCATACCTTGAAATCACCAAAGGCATGGGGATAAACCTTTCTTCTCAAATATTGGTTGCATGGAAGGAGTTGATTGGTATAATATTAATGGAAGCTCCCCCATCCATCAGAGTCCTTACGAAACTAATTCCGTTAACATTGGCGATTACATACAATGGTTTGTTATGAGGGAATCTCACAGCCCTATATACATCACTGAAAGTTACCTTTTTCAGAAACCTCCTCACCAATATGGCTATGGGTCCCTTCCATCTCAGCGAAGGGACTGCGTTCTTCCTCGTGATGTTAAGTATTGCCTAGTTTATTTCCAACCTACTCTCTTTTGGTATCCCCACTTGGTCGAAGAACCAGGTGAACTTTGGGGATCTTAAAACTACACAGTACTCTAGGACTAGGTCTGCTTCCTCACCTTTAACGCTATATACGTCCTACATGTCTTTGGAGCTTGCCTCATCATAGGCTAGTAATAGATTATCCATTCCCTTCATACAATCTTCTAGAGCTTCTTCGAATTCCTCCTACTTCGATATTGGCTCTCTTCCTTCTCTCTCGGCCTCTTCGTCAGAGGCCACCACGAGATTGGCCCCATATGTTGGAATTAGGTTATTGTTGACGTTCTGCGGAGGTATTTACAATATCCCTGCCTTCACATACTTGTTGATGATTCTCCTTAACATGAAATAACTTTTTATCGGATGCTAGATCTTTCGATGAATCTGGCAATATTTGGGGTCCTCCCTTGTTGCCGCATCGGGTTCCCCTACGGGAATGCCCTTTGGTTCGTAGATTGTTACTCCTTGGACCATCGCATTGAAATAACTGACAGATTCCTCCACTGTACAAGGCAATGGTGGCGGTTCCTCCCTGTCTCTTCCAAACTTTCTCTTATTGTACTTCTTCGGCCCCTTACCCCCATCTGCTCCCTCGGTGCACCCTACCTGTGGGGGCTGAGACCTCCCCCCGCAGGTTGTATCGGCTGCCTAAATATCATGGGCACTATGACACCCCGCCTCATTAAATACCGGGCGATCAATCCTTTATTAAATTAAAATCAAGGTGAACAGTTGGTTCATTCTTAGCATCACTGTCGCAAAATAAAATTTCCAATTTAAATACCCTGATTAATTAAGCTAAGTGTCAAAACAATTTAAAACTTTATTTCCATTTTTATTAAATTCTAATTTGAAAACCTTTTAAATAACAAACAGTTTAAGAATCATATAAGTGCTATGGATAACAATTAACACAAAAGAATTAATCCATCTAGATTAACCAAACCAAATTTAAGTTACAATGAAATCATCCTGACAAGAGTTAATACCCAAAGAGTACCGAATACTGGAAATAAATAAACATACATCTCTGATAAATCTACACTAAATGGGAAATGGGCGACACATTCCCTATCTATGAAGAACTATAATAAGAACCGAATCAATGAAGAGGTCATCTAAAACAAAGGCTTACAACTCCCACATAAGCTACAGCGCATCCGATCCAAAGAATTTACGCATGACGCCCCTGTGGCTGGGCACCTGTAATATATATATATATATATACAATAGAGAAGAGATAACAAAAAAAAACGGGTCAGAGCCCGATTGTAAAACAGTTTAAAAAAATAGTTTAGCAAGTATTTAAAATGCTTACCTGCTAATGCAACAACCATGTTAGTATGCGACACTCTCTTGAGAATTCTCACCTCTCGCCTAGTGTGCACACCTATCGTACTAATGAATCTCATAAGTCTCTCTAACTTATTCTCCAAAAGGTTTTATCACTTGAAAATAAGGTTATGATATTCACTTTAGAAAATCAATCTCTTCAGGATTTATTACGTTATTTAGAATAACCCCGTACTGTCATAAAGTTTTCGAATACTTATAGTGAAGTTGAAAATTTATACATTACTTAACTACTATTACGCACAATAGAAAGTTCTCATATAGATATACGTATATATATTAGTTACACGTATAATATATATACTAACGACACCCCACATAAAATCAATGGTGCAAGGTTTCCATATATAAGTATACATATACCAATCACTCATATAATATATATATACTATCTGCACCCCACATAAAATCTATGGTGCTGGCATACTCTGCTATCAAGTCCCTGTTTCACACATATTTAGGGAAATGCAAGTTCGGAATCACTCTCGAACTGCATTAACATAAAACACATACAAATGGAGGTGAAGCATAGTTCTAAGTCACTAAGAGTTCATCACATACCCTCACTTCTCTTAGGACCGTCTGACTATCAATCAGATAGCCTGTACCAAGGAATCTTATGTTCTAGGGTACGAGTCAATATCCCCCATAAAGGTCCCATCGAGATAAGACCATCCTGGTGTGGAAACCCCCGTGATAGCAAGTAGCCCGAGTATGATTTTTATACAGATATAATATATGGACAATCACACAGTCATATATAAATATATACACATCCACATTTCTAAATTAAATGCGCTCATGACCCATAATTATAATTATCCGTTATTACACATTTTACTCGATTATTTCGTATAACGGACTCGTTATTTGTATTCTCATTTATTATTCACTTCATACTCACTTCTCCTCTCTCGAAGTATTTTAAGTATAATTTCAGTAGGCATTCGCTCACATACGTTCCGGTCTAACTCCCTTACAAGTCCCGATCTTTTTATTAAATATACGCATGATTTCTTATACACATGAATCATTCCTCGTTAACCCAAAATCTCATCCTACACTAAAATGTTACTCAACGGGGTCTACCTAGGCCCTACTGGTCATCTCTATATCCCATTATATTCCAACAATAACAATCAAGGGTTCCCATACATCTTAATCAGATTAAACTAACGAATGAGAAATATGCAATTTTCCAGGAGGGGTCGATCGATCGAAGAAAAGGGGTCGATCGATCGATCAGTCGATCGATCGATCAGTCGATCGATCGATGCTCTGGGCTCGATCGATCGATCAAGAAGTTCTTGCCCAGAAGCTGCAAATTAAACCTACGGGTCTCATCTTCCAATTTCTCCAAAAATGTCCTTAACAACTCTAGAATTCTCAAATAATGGTACTACAAGTTCTATATACATATATACAAGATTTCTTACGCGAAACATGCATAAATTCATCAACGATATCGGATTAATGGGGTAAAATTGATATAATCTTCAAGAACCTTAATTTTGAAAGAAATATACATTCCTCTAATTATTTCCCATATTTCTTGTTTCTAAACTCATAATAATTCGATGGTAATCCTATACATGTGATGGGTATATCCAGAATATATGAAATCTCTCTAAACATGCGATTTAAAGTCTCTAAATTAACAATTTCTTTCATGTGACAAGTCCTAAACAACCCTAGACTAACATGATTGAGACATTAACTAAAAATAGAGAAAGATAGATACTTGCCCGGGAATGTAGTTTCTAATTTGTTAAGGAAAAAGGCATGGTTGTTCTCCTCGTTCCGCGATCTACGTTTTGGTGGTGGTGGCAGTGAAAACGGTTGAGTCTTTGGCCTTGAATTTCTTGAAAAGCTTGCCAACTTCTTCTCTAATGGCCCTCCTTTGATTTTGTGTTTGTTAACCCAGAAGAAAACTCCTAAAGGCTGATATATCCTTAGGAAATTCGTGGGTTTAATTCCCCAAAAATATAAAATGTCTAAAATATCCTCCCGGGATGTCAATTAGGCCTAAAAATGCCCCGAGACCCAAACTAAACCCCCGGGTACACTTTTATGATTATCTCGACCCTTCTGGACACTTTGGTGCACTCAAAACAACCATACGAGCAACTTATAGTTTATTCACTTTATATAATAATAATTTAGTCCTGACACGACACAGGCGCATCCCGCCTTAAATTTCCATAATTGTCATTTTATTCACTCGTGACAATTTTAATAAAATAAATCTCATATATTACTTTACTCATCTAGTAATATTCAACAATATTCCAATAATTACTAACTCACATCACGTTAGTAAATATAAAAATAAATTTCTGGATTAATGTTAAATTAATATCTCAATTTAAATTTAATAAATCCCCAACTTTAGAAGCCATAAAAATACGGGGTATTACAGGCACCACTACCGGATTTGGTCATACCACCAAGGAGATATTTTTTGCCTCTTTTAAGAATGCCGAAAAATTCCCCTCACGCGTTTCATTAATGAGAGGACAGATGTACTCAGGAAGCAGTCCTACCGCACATATCTACAACAACTTGGACTCTTTGGCCTCCTCCCTCACATCGAGGGATATTTCCCTGAACCTTCGAACGTACGCCACCACTTTTTCCCTGGGTCATTGCTTCTCCCTCCCAAGATGGGTCAAAGTAAAATCATCTTCTTCCAGAATGAACTTATGGATGAACAAAACATACATCTCTTCCCATGTAGAAACACTCTTGGGAGCCAAATGAGAATAACATGTATATGCTTAATCGGTTAAGGATTTAGAAAAATCCCTCAACCAGAGCTTCTTATTATTACAATGTGCCCCCAAGTGTTCAACGAACCGTTTTATGTGCTCCTTCGAGTTTTCCCCTTTCCCGACGTATTTTTCAAAAATAGGAGGAATATAGTCCTTTGGATAGGTATCATCGTTGTATTCTTGGCAATAAGGTGTTCGAAAGTCATCATAGACCGAAGCTACATCGCCAGCAGATTACAAGGAGGATTACGTGAACTTTAACATCTCTTTCTGCATCTCCATCCTCATTTCCTCCATGGGCGATGCCACTGGGACAACAACCAACGGGACCATGGGCTGAGTGCCTGTTGTAATTTGAGCATTCATCATAGTTAGGGCCATTGATACTCCTGATATTCCCACTACTGGATTCACAACAAAGGGTATACTCGCTGGGATTGTTCCCGTTACACCTGCACTCGGTGGGGCCATTGGGGCTGCCCCTAGTGTTAAGAAGGAGTTGTCTTCAAATCCTTCCAACACCGTTGAAGCTATCAGAGTTTGCAAAAACTCATAAAACGTTCTCATAAGGAGTGCCACCTGAGTGGATCCTAACCCTACAGTCTTGGAAACTTGTGTCACCCCTGGAATGCCTCTTGTCACCTGAACTGGAGGTACCTCTATTCGAGGAGCCCCATCCCTTAGAGCCTCTTATTCTCTTGTCGCTTGTTCTTCATTATGTTTAATGTCATCAAAGTTGAGCCTTCAATTAACTTTATCTTACGCCATACTCCTTGCTTAGAAGAATGCCTCCCCAGCAGAGTCGCCAAATGTAAGAGTGTAGTTTAGATAAGATGGAGGCGTAACCCCTTTGAGTATAGTAATGACAAGTTAGACAGCGACATTATTGATTAACCATAGGACATAAAAACATTACTCAATGAAGATAAACTCAGTTTGAACTCACATATCTCTCGTGTATAACTCAGAAGGTAGAAATGAACTTAGAAATAACTTAGCTAGAGGGAGAGAGAAGTAAGCACCCTAGATACACCTTGGCAGGCAACTAAACACTCCAACCACCCTCAAGAATCTCTGTTAAGTATTAAAAGCTTCCTAATAAATAATAATTGTGGGTGAGTAAACTCTCTGGTTTGTAATAATTCTCTCCGATGTATATTATCTCTAGTAATAACTTCTGAACTCTCGAAAAGATCATCCCCTCCTTAGAGGTAGTAGGGGTCCTTGAATAGCCTCCCACACCACCCCCGAGGCAACTCTGCCATTAGTTCCTGTGAAAGACATCCCTTATACTTTATGTCACAGACATTAGATACCTGATGCACTAGTTGTCTCCACGTCATAAACATTAAATGCCAAGATATGCCTTTTGCCTAACCATTGTGTATCAGGGGCTATTGTCACAGAGGTGGCTCACCAACTTTCTGACAGCCCCAAATACTACGGTGGTTTACTCAAGTTCAGGTATGTCATTGCCTAGCTGGTTGGTGACATCGAATAAAGTGGATGTGACATTAAGTAGAGGGTTTTTTTGGCTCACAACTCAACGCCCGATGGAACTCCAAGCTGCTCCGCTCGAGGTTCCACGATAAGGGTTCTTCCGTGTTTTAACAGGTATATCTAAGATGGTCAGGACAAGCCCCAATGGTTCCTCACTTCTCAATCCTCCAAACCAAGTCCCTCTAAAGTTCCCACGGCGAGGTCATTCGATAGAGCATGAAAGCTCTCCCAGGCCCTGCCAAGCTTGGTCTCTCGCGAGTAATGTTTGACCTCACCCTAAAACTCTTTATTATTCTCGTTACATCATTAAAACTGTTATAGCTTATAGTCCATATAAACAAAAATACAATATGACTAACACAACAAGCTAAAGTATGAGTTGCCACGCTAAGCTGCCTCGCTGGGTTGCCACATCTTAATCCCAAACATTGTGGCTAATGGGGGAATTATCCCTAATCTCAGGATTATCTTCAGGCCCCCTCTATAATATGAACCACTAAGCAATAATAATCCTGTTAAAGAATAATGATAGACAATATTCTTAGTAATAATATCATTAGCAGTATGATAATCTATTGTAATGGTGCAAATCTTCTCACCATTCCATTATAGCAAGCAATTTATGATGACATTTGAAATATTATATCCACTTGATTTCATAGGAACCATGACAAAGTTAATAATCCACTTATGTAACTTCAACCCATTATCCATGAAATGGGCACTTAGTGCTATAAAACGTAACTCTTGATGAGATTCCCTTGTGTTGGTAATCAGACCCACTCGTTGGAATGCACCTTGCAAAATCTTCCCCGAATTTTTTTCTTCACTAAAATGCTTCATGCAATCACTCTTCACTGTGTTCCGCGATTGAAACTTATACTTGGGGTATATATCTCGAATAAAATTTCAAAAAGAAGGATGTTCCATAAAACTAAATGGTGATTCAACACAAATAATAAGTTTAGTGAAGTCTCTCCTATTGCGCTCTTGATCAAATTTTATTGGAATAAGATTACTACATTCCTTCTATTTCCCTTTTTCAAAATTGAGAATTATTTGTGATCCATCCTCTTGGATTTCATTTACTAGGTTAAAGGCATGTCATTTCCCATTTTCTACACGATGAGGTAAATGGGTTGTTCCACCGTTGCTTGGACAAGAAAATATTTTCTTAAAATATTTTCACTTACATTCTTCATGATTTCCATGCCTATTTTCCATCTTTGTAAAATGCACCCACAGTTGAGATCATTTATTCATGTCTCTTTTTCGCTTCTCACCTTGATTTGGGTTCGGTGATTCACTTAGACTGGTATTGTTCATAACACCTTCATTGTTTGCATCCGACATCTATAAAAATGTTACTAGTAATTACAATGAGGTCTAATTAGAATTTTGAATTGAGTATGAAAAATTAATGTACATAAAACAAAAATGTGTTAATTAACTCAATAATATTCAATTGTATAGCATTTGAAATCCAGACCTCGGAATTTCCCATTTTGAGTTCTAGGGATGATTATAATTGTTTGTTAAAATGTTCAATGGTGTTGTCCTAAACTAAACAAATTCCATGGAAGATAGAATAAAAGTCATTTCATCTCTCTTAATTAATCTTTAAATTCTCTTTATGGTATAAAAACAGTAAAGCTCTCGTGAGTAATATTCTTGATCCTGGTGGTTCACTCGTAACACCGTTTCTCCGGTGGCAGCAACCACCATTCATTGCTACCATCAACTGGACACAAAAGTTAAAGTTAGAAATGTTTCAATGCCTGTCGTAGATGGTTCTCGTGGTTGAAGATGTTGAAAATTATTCTTGAATAAGTTTGCCAAATATTATGTTTCTCTATTCCCAGGTTAATGGATAGACATATGGAATGAGCAAAGGGAAAAAGGGACTTTTCTATACCCTTTTTAGATAGCTCCTGCTGTAAATCCTATTTGATTCGTGCCATACTTTTGAATTGGGTTTGGGAGAAGCATCTTGAATTTATGAGAGTTGCATAAGGGATAACTATTTTTTGGAAATAATTGAGTTAATAAATTTTTTAGCTTATTTATCGGAACTAGTTCTAGTCCAAACATATATTTGCGCCGAAAAAAAGAGTTTTTGATTGTCATCATCAAGATGAGACTTTCTTTCTTCCATCATTTTAATGCTTAAAAAAAATCCAAGATTAGTGGTAACTTATCCAACTTTGAAAACACGATCATTTAATACATTGACATGATCTAAAAACTCAATGGGACCCTGAATCTGTTGTGATTAAGCCCAAGAAGCAAAGAGCCTCTGAATCCGTTGTGATTAAGCCCAAGAAGAAAAGTGCCTCTTAATCCATTGCGATCAAGTTCATTTTGTACCAAGAGGACTATTGAAGGTGTCGATCCGACCAAAATCGATAATCGAGCCTTTGAGTAAATTTTGATTAATATCGTTTTAGTCCAAGTGACCTTATCACAAGTTTCGAACTAGCCATAATATTTTTTAATGAAACTGAATATATTGCCTTTTCATCAAAAATCATATTGGTTATGTTTATTCTCAACGGTCTTCGTGATAGTGGTGATATTCTCACTCGGGTCAATTGCAATCATCATCAGCTGCCCAACATTCTAATTAAATCTCATCTACACAACAATTGAAATACTTACGGTTCAAGCTTGGTGTGTTGTCATTAACTACACATCGCTTGTGGGAGAGTATTGAGAAATATATAGAATCTTCTTGGCGCAACTGCTTGTCCCTTGATTAAAACTCAGTCAACTCTATTTTTCATTAGCTGTTATCATTTGATGTTAGGTAGTTTATAATATAAAGGAAGTCAAAGTATATTATTCTCTAAAAGTGTCTGTTAGCTACTATAAAACCAAGAAATGGGTCTCACAGTTTTATTATGAAAAACAAATAAAAGTAAAATAAACTAAACAAATTCTCAAATACAGTTAGTCCTAAACTGACACATTAATTCTAGGGCAAATGACTATTTTCATGTTAATTCATTTACTAACACAGTGACACAACCAATAAATAAGAAATCATTGATGTTTGATAATATGTTCAACCTCAAACAATAGAGCAATGACAACAGAAAATACGAACCACAAGACACAACAACAAATAAATAAGAAGTTAATTTACTAGGAAATGAATTTACTATGAACTATGTGCGATGATTTATTTACCTCGTTGATTTGTTTGTCTACAACATATCTTGTGTATTCGTGATGTGAGCAGAGATTGTGGATTTTTTATGTGAATCTACGATGTGAAAATGAGAAATCAAGATATAGCTTGTGAACTACTAAAATGAGAAATCAATGATCATATAACTTGTAGCATGTGAACATATAAAACAACCAACCGGAATAGTTACCAACCAAAAAAAATTAGAAGATGTCAGCCACTGATGTGGATTATTTGTTAGGTAAGTTGGTCGATGGGGTTAAGTCAACCAGTTGGGTGAAATGGATTGTTTGTTAGGGTAGGGAGGTGGGAAGTCGGCTACTGGTTATGTAATAACCGAGATTTTCAAAATCGACCCTAATTACTTACAGTCACTGTTTCAACCCTTATAAGATATTCAAATTCAAAAGTCTTGTAAGAATAATGAAACTATACTTAATGCTCTACAACTTTACTAAATTGACCTAGACCCTTTGAAGTTTCAACAATTACAAAATAACCCCTGAAAACTTCAAAGCAACATAACTTGACTTATACTTCACTCCTAAACCTTAAATTTATATCAAATTAATCCTTTAGACTTAAACTAATAAAAAAATACAATTTGAACCCTTGAAACTTTTTAAAATTACAAAAGTATCCCTAAACATTATGAAAAGTACACTTTTAAGGCTATAAGTGCATATATATTATGAAAACACGAAATTTTCACTCCAAACAGGTACTCTATGATTTTATGTGCTAAAATCAGTTCTTCTAGTTTCAATCATTTTATGTGGTGTTATAATGCTAAAATAGCTCAAAACAGTAGGAAACGTAGAAAAGAAGCTCTAAGTGAAAACTATGAAGTTTTCACCATTAAAGCTTGAACTTCAATGGTGAAATTTTAAATATCGATCAAAATTTAGGTTTAAATCTTTCAATGCCATCATTAGAACCTTAAGAAATAGAGTGTAATGATAAAATGCCATGAATTTTCCCCATAAGCTCGAATCGATTGAAAGTGTATACGGAACTAGAAATCTCTTAAAGTCTACTTGTATAATCCATCTCAACCTGTCTAATCAAGACCAAATTACTCCTACACATAGCAGGAAAAACTATGTTCAGAGGAATCTCTGCTATATCCTTAAAATCCACCAATGTTAGCTCAAATTTTTAGTAAAACACACAGTTATGGAACTTGAGATATACTGCATCTCAATCCACAAAACCTATATATTTGGATTCCTTGTGAAAAATTATGTTAATTTTGTTAAGATATCATCTCAAATAGTTTTGAAATGAACAAGTTATTCAAGGTAAAAAATCCGAAACCCTACAGTCAACTGTCGAGGGGAAGAAGATGAACTTTTTGACTAGAAACATTGACCTAACGCATCAGGGCGCGTGACCAATCTGAATTTTTTGAATTTTTTCCAATATTTAATTTTATTTTTTGTTCAAAATGATATAATGCAAGGTCATGTTTGCATTACCCTAGCTCAAGTAATGAAAAAAATCCGGTTTTAACTTAGAAATATTTTCCTTAAATTATAATTTGACCCCTCCTGACTTTTTCCACCTATGAATTTGATCCCCATACTTTGTCTATGAATACTTAAAAATACTTTAAGACAAAAAGTCTCTTGCACCAATGTTCAAATATGGCCTTAGGTTTAGTATTTTAAAGTCCCAAGTTATTTACAATTAAACCCCCAAAACTTTAACATATACAGGTTTTTGTGTAAACTGACTAACCCAGTCCCAAATACTCATATAGTCAACCGTTCTATACAGAGAATCAAGTACCAAATCCTCCCGATATCCTCTTATGATATATACAAAGCTATACGATATACCGAGCAAGTATGTTTTCCTACCTTTTCAATAGTAAAATTTGCGTATTTGGCATATTGCTATTAATTTAACTTTGTGATAACACGTATATACTCTTAGTATGTGCATGTTATAATATTTCCATACTACATATTAGTTTAACCCTTCTCACCTAATGACTCATATCATATTCCTTATTGATTCAGCTTACCCCTGCACTTTTTTACAAATATTTATATTACAAGCATCAGTATTAACTAGGAAGTAGAGTGACGTGTTATCCCACAAAAATTTTTACTTGTCTAAATGGTCTCAGATGATTGAGAGCCTAGATATATTATTACATATGTATGAGTGCCACTTTAATTATATGGTTTTAGTGGGTTATTTTTCCCCAAAGGTTTTGGGTTGATTATTAATATTTTGTTTTACTGATGGCTTAATAATTTCTATACCCCTTATTGAACTGGTAAGTATGTGATTATCAGTTCAATGATCCTTGACTTTCTTTATATGATCCTTAGTGAACTAGTATATATGGGATTATTAGTTTAAGAACCTTATTTCCTTCGTGAACTGATAAGTATGGGATTATTTGTTCAAAGAACCCTATTTTCTTCATAAACAGATAAGTATGGGATTATCAATTTTATTTCTTTAGCGTTGCTAAACACTGATTCTATAAACATTCCAACTCTCATCTATACGTATACTTGTTATAGAATTGGTAAAATCAACTTAACATTTCTTCAGATGAACTCAAAGAAAGAGGATAATATCTCTTCCCTTTTAGAGACAGATATCGATCACCTGTTTGCTTATGTGACTGTGTGGAAATAGAATAAGTCAGATCGGAGCAAGGAGTGGCGCTTTTTGATTTTCTACATTATAGTCAATACTAAAAAAAATGTAACTCACCCTTGCGGTGGAACTACCCTATGTAAACTACTTTAATAATGAATACATTTATGTTATTCCGCCTTAACTTTAATTCCTTGCTTTGTGTATACTTCTCGTTCATTCATACCAAAAAGCAGGGTGTGATAAGTTGGTATCAGAGCATGTTTTAAATTTAACATATCATTGGGTTGGCATTCTATACGGAAAAAGAAATAATTGATTAGTTATTTTATCTTTTTGTAACTTCTTTTATTACAATTATTACATGGTAATTCCATTTTACAACATGGATACGTGGGATACGCTTTTATTCAATGTATATAATGCACCAAACAATCGTTTGAAAACTAGAGTTCGAGAGGAAGTATTGAAAAAAATTTAAGAAATGATTTGTGCAGTAGATGAGGAATGGGCAAGTGCTAACAGTCGTGTTAAAAGGTTAGTGCTGACAAATAGAGTTAAGGTAGATGATTACATGAATGATCTAGTGATCTTTAAAGAAGCCATAAATATTGCACTCATAGATACTCTCCTGACTCAACCTATGTACCCCGATGCCATAAAATGATGAAGTATATGGTGACTACTCTCATGGTACTATTAATGAATCGACTAATGGTTCTTTGAATCAGAAAGATTATTTAGTCAGTCCGGAATCCAGTTCTAGTGACAAAGCTGTTGTTCCTACATAAAAATCCCAGTTAAAAGTTGTCTCCTAATGTAGATAAGTATAATAAAGTATTGTATATATTGTGCCATACTGAACCTTAGTAGATTAACTAACTACTATAGATGCACCAATGTAGTAGTAGTTTATGATATATAACTTTGATGCATCATAAAACTTATTCTATATAATGTAATAGTCTTGTGACATATCTTTGTTATTATTATTATTATTATTATTATTATTATTATTATTATTATTATTATTATTATTATGTTTATTATGTTTTATTATATTCTAGGATGGTTAGTACTAAAATTACCTCCACTGGAACTAAACCTGAATAGTCTCAAACTGCAGGAATCATGTGATGTCTTCATGAACTTATTTATTTTGTTCGACAGTAACAAACTACTTATTTTACTCCAGAGGACATTTTCAAAGAAATATGTAAGATGAATGCCTTTAAAGAATTATTGAGACACTGATCTCCGTCTTTTCTTGGAAAATTAGGTGCTAGTGAAGCTGAGAAATGGATACGTCAGATTATGAAGATTTTGAATAGAGTAGGTATAGCTACTAATCTCCAATTAATTTTATTAGCCTATATGTTTGAAGGTGAAGCTGATTTATGATGGCAAACGGTGTTACATAACCAGTACGTTGTTAATTTGACTTGGGAGACAATTGAGGGTATTTTCTTCAAAAAGTATTTTCCCGAGGCTTAGCGAGATTAATGGACTGTTTATTTCTTAAAATTGCAACAAGCTAATATATTGGCAGCGCAATACGAGGCCAAATTTACCAAATTATAAGGTTAATTCCTTCAGTAAATAAATACTAAGATAAAGAAGTGCAAGCAATTTAAACGAGGATTACATCCAAGAATTAAGAATTCGATCGCTCATTTACAAAGCCATCAACATTCTCAACTTATCGACGTTGCGATAATTTTAGAATGAAGTTCTTCTGTCGTTGATGATGCTAAGAATCAGCACCACCAGATAAGGTGTTTCCAAGCTCAATATATGAATAACAATGGCAGCACAGCTATATAAAGATATAAGAGAATGAGGTGAGGATATGAGGAATCAACACCGGAATATGAGTGCTTCAGCCAATCTGGCCTACTTCCACTGTGAGTGTGTGAGTAATATCACTGAATGAAGGCACTAATGGCCATGGATACAATTCTCTCATGCTTTCTCTCTCTACTGTATATTTAGACAGAGTTTCAGCTAGGGTTGAATGGCTGGGATCCCTTTGCAAGGTAGGGGATGATCCCTATATATAGTGCCTAGGGGGTGTAATGTACCCCCCATGCATGTAATGTGCATGTGTGTGGTAGCCTCACCAATGGGGGAGTGCCATCTGTCACTGCCACATGTAAGTAATGATGATGAAATATTCTCCCCACATGTGGAGAATAATCTTGTTATAACTGATTTGTGCCCATGTGTCCTTATCCAAATGTTCAATAGATGCTCGGTCGCCATGTTGGTGGATGACCTCGGCCTAGGAGAGGCCGAGCTATAAAGGCTTGATAGTCGTTCAATCCGAGATGTGCCATAGGGAGTCTCGGCCTGGTCTCAGCTGAGACATTATGCTGGGGTCGGCCCCAGCCGAGGTAGGAATGATTCCATGCTGACGATTACTAAGGCTTCTTATGACCTTGGCCCAAGCCGAGGTTGAAATGGTTCCATATTGAAAGTTATCAAAGCTCCCTGTCACCTCGGCCTACCCTCGGCCGAGGCTGCCATACCCAGGTATATGAGAATGCTATCGATGCCTGTGATGCGCGCAGTGCCCATTGGAAGTGTAGATGGTAGTGTCGGCCTGGGCCGACCCTAGTCTGGCCGAGGGATGATATCGTGGGCCCATGGCCTATCTTGGGTCGATTAATATCTCGGCCATCATCTCGACCGAGGTTGGTGTCTCTGGGCTGAGGTAACACTTGGGGCATATCAATCACCGCCCAGCCTTTAGTCATATGCGAGAGCAAGTGGCTAGGGGATTGCTTCACCTGCGAGGCCTGTCCGTCCCAAGTTAATACCTGTATGACATCTGTCCCAAGCTAGAGCGTGCAAATTTCGCTGGCGTGTGCTGTCAGTTGTCCCTTGGGTTTCCCAAGGCAATGATGGGCCTTGGGAAGTGTGCCCAAGTACTTAAGGGTTTAAACCCTTCCTTTCTCTTTCTTCTTCTTCATTTCATTCCCGCGCACACTGTTCTTGCGAATTTTCTCTCTCTAAGCTCCTCCACTCAATCGTTCTTCTGCAGAGGATTTCGTCAATTTTCTTGCGAGTTTCCTTCATTTCACTCATCGATTCATTCTTCAGATACTTCTTCCTTTCTATTTCCTTTGTTTCTGGTATTTGTTTGCATTTTCCGGCGTGTTTTTGTGTTTTCCGGTGAGCTTCATTAACTCAGGCGACATGCATTTTCTTGAGACTTCTAAGTTTGATCTTTAAACTTCTTTGTTTTATAAGTCAATCGTGTTTGTAGTTTTAGGATATTTTCTCAAGTTTAGGGTCGTCCTCTGATGCTCAGACCCCTATACCAGCTTCTTGAGGATTTCCCTTCTCTTAGAGAGAAGACCCTAGAAAAGATTAGGCAAATAGAGAGAGCTCAAGAGGAAGCTCGTAGGTCACAAGAATTTCCTGTCAGACCCATCTTTCCCCCACCTCTCAAGGTAGTATATCCTGATCCTCCTGAGAACTTCTATCAGACACACATCTCTGCCAACCCATTGTCGATGTCTAAGTCTGAGTCTTCCACCTCAGACTCCATGTCTGTGGACTCCTTCCAAGAAGCCATGGATTTTACACCTCGGCCTGATCAGGACCCTGATCAGGCCGAGGTATCCAGCCGAGCTTCATCCCAAAGTGGCTCAATCACCTCAAATTCTTCTTGAGAGGTTGAACTTGTTGAGCCGAGTGTGGCTGTGCCACCCATTCTTGATGCCATCCCTCTGTCGGCCGTTACAGGGGCTGAGTTCGCTCAGAGATTCCCTGGTCACCCAACTACGTCTGCTCCAGCCGACGTTGAGCTTGACGATGATGAGGATGCTGAAAGTGATGTTGACATCTCTGAAGTAGCCGAGTTCGAGAGCACAGTCACTGAAGTGGATCTTTTGCACTTCAGATATTTATACTCCATCAGTCCCTCAATCAAATTAAGGAGACCTCTGAGGGAAGAGAGGGCCTACCATGGTCGAGATGGAGAAATCTGCTTGTACGAGCAGATGTTTAAGTTAGGGTTTCGCCTACCCATTCATCTTATCATCAGATCCATTCTCTCTTTTATCAATTTGGCCCCCTCGCAGCTCTCTCCCAATGCCTGGAGAGTCATTATAGGGACCATTATCTTGTGGAGGACAGTCCACCACTCTGACCTCCCAATTCAGGTCTTTGCTGGTTGCTATGTCCCAACCTCGGCCAAAAACCATCCGAGCTACTATCATTTCGTGGCTCGGAGGCCTGAGAAGAAGATGCTCCAGGTGACTCAGACCTCAAATCACAATTGGAAGCCCCGATATTTTTTCGCCTTAGGGCCATGGGAATTCGGCTCATCTGTTCCCTCTTCCACTCTTGGGCCGAGGATACCCCTCAGATGGGGTAAGGTCACCATGTCTGCAAGGGCCGACCCCGGTCTAAGTCTTCAAAATATCAAAAAGGTGAAGGCCCTGTAAGACCAAGGGACACATGGTCTGTTTGTCAAGTTCAAACATCTGCTGACCCCCCAGTATCTCTCGGGGATGAGCCTGGGTGGGAGTCCCCTTGTCGACTTTCATAAGGATTTTTCTTTTCAAGTCTAACCTCTGACCTCATTCATATCTGATTTCTAACCCTTATCTTTTAACTTTTGCATAGAGACCACCAGGTATCCTAGACGAACTGTGGGAGATGGCAGCTCCGAGCTTGGCAATGCTTGTAAAGAAGGCTGGTCTGAACGCTCCTCCTCCAGCTCCCACTACATCCAAATCATAGGCCTCCAAGAAGAGGGCCCCTGAGGTCCCGGCCTTTGAGGATCAGAGGCCGACCTCTAGACAAAAGAAGACTTCTGATGCTGCGATCCCAATTTCTTCGGCCGACATCCTGACGGCTCGTCTGGATCAGCTGAAGTTAACTGACAGCCTGGTCGGAAATAACAGACAGGCCATTAACGCACTCACCTCAGTGATGACCGAGGCAGACAAGCGTTTCTACCGAGCCATGGACACCTCCCTGCTGGTTGAGTTCGGCCTTCACAAAGCCGTCCAGGTATGATTTGTTCCTTTGTCAAATTTTTGTAAGTGCAACATCTGAGTTTTCTCCTGCTTAACCTCTTCATTAAATGTGCAGGGAGTGGCTGCCATGTATCAATTGTCTAACTGGTCTATAAGGAAATTGCCCCTCATCCAGAAGGGGCATGATGCCGAGAAGGTTGAGAGTGACCTGAATGCCGAAGTAGACCGTCTGAAGTCAGAGCTACAGACCTCTGAGAATAAGGTCAAGGGCTTGGAGAAAGATGTCTCTCTTCACGTTAAAGCCCTGAAGGCCAAAGATGACGCTCAACAATAGAAGGTCAGCGCGACAGTCAAAGCTTCCCTTGAAGATGCCACCCCCAAAATAATTTCCGAGTACAAAGGCTCAGACGATTTCATGCGTTATGGCTTTGAATATCTTGAAAGACGTATCAAAGCCACTACCAAATGGGATGGGGTCAGAGAGAAGGAGGTCGGCACTCTGAAGGCCTATGACTTTGTGGGTCTCGGATTTTCCGACCCTCAGTTCGTACAGGCCCTTCAAGAGGTAGAAGACGAGGTTGCTGCTCCAGCCGAGACTGCAACTCTGGGAGGGACTGAGCTCGGAGGGACTGACCCTGCTGATGATGCGACCGAGGTGACCAAAGCTGATCAAGTCAACCCAGCCGAGGCTGTCAATGCTCCCCCCTCAGACCTTTAACTTGTAATAAATTTGTATTTTGTAACTTGTAATTTTTAACTTGTAGCTTGTAACTGAACTTGTAATTTGTAACACCTCTGAATGTTATATTATCTTCTCTTACTGAATGCCAATCTCTTCTCTTATTTTGATCTCTGAATGCCTCTGAATGCTATTAAGCTCTGAAGTAATTACCTAATATGCTGTTCTCATAACTAACTTCACCAAATTAATGATTTCAAGGGTTTGAGGTCATCTAGGAAGGTGTCTGAGCTCGTACCTCATCACCACCGAGTGATGTTATGAGGGTCTGAGGTCATCACTTCTGATGTTAGCCTTATAATAATTTTCACCAAATTAATGATGTCAAGGGTCTGAGGTCATCTAGGAAGGTGTCTGAGCTCAGACCTCGTCACCACCGAGTGATGTTATGAGAGTCTGAGGTCATCACTTCTGATGTTAGCCTCATAATAATTTTCACCAAATTAATGATGTCAAGGGTCTGAGGTCATCTAGGAAGGTGTCTGAGCTCAGACCTCGTCACCACCGAGTGATGTTATGAGGGTCTGAGGTCATCACTTCTGATGTTAGCCTCATAATATTCTTCACCAAATTAATGATGTCAAGGGTCTGAGGTCATCTAGGAAGGTGTCTGAGCTCAGACCTCGTCACCACCGAGTGATGTTATGAGGGTCTGAGGTCATCACTTCTGATGTTAGCCTCATAATATTTTTCACCAAATTAATGATGTTAAGGGTCTGAGGTAATCTAGGAAGGTGTCTAAGCTCAGACCTCGTCACCACCGAGTGATGTTATGAGAGTCTGAGGTCATCACTTCTGATGTTAGCCTCATAATAATTTTCACCAAATTAATGATGTCAAGGGTCTGAGGTCATCTAGGAAGGTGTCTGAGCTTAGACCTCGTCACCACCGAGTGATGTTATGAGGGTCTGAGGTCATCACTTCTGATGTTAACCTCATAATAATTTTCACCAAATTAATGATGTCAAGGGTCTGAGGTCATCTAGGAAGGTGTCTGAGCTCAGACCTCGTCACCACCGAGTGATGTTATGAGGGTCTGAGGTCATCACTTCTGATGTTAGCCTCATAATAATTTTTACCAAATTAATGATGTCAAGGGTCTGAGGTCATCTAGGAAGGTGTCTGAGCTCAGACCTCGTCACCACCGAGTGATGTTATGAGGGTCTGAGGTCATCACTTCTGATGTTAGCCTCAAAATATTCTTCACCAAATTAATGATGTTAAGGGTCTGAGGTCATCTAGGAAGGTGTCTGAGCTCAGACCTCGTCACCACCGAGTGATGTTATGAGAGTCTGAGGTCATCACTTCTGATGTTAGCCTCATAATAATTTTCACTAAATTAATGATGTCAAGGGTCTTAGGTCATCTAGGAAGGTGTCTGAGCTCAGACCTCGTCACCACCGAGTGGTGTTATGAGGGTCTGAGGTCATTACTTCTGATGTTAGCCTCATAATAATTTTCACCAAATTAATGATGTTAAAGGTCTGAGGTCATCTAGGAAGGTGTCTGAGCTCAGACCTCGTCACCACCGAGTGAAGTTATGAGGGTCTGAGGTCATTACTTCTGACGTTATCCCCATATAATATCTCTGATCTAAGAATGGAGCAAGAACTTGTCATGTAACTGATCTTTATTAATAACCTCTTCTCAATAAGATGGTACGTTTACAAATTATAAATTCTATGCAACATCATATGTAATATCTCTTCAGGTGGTCAGCATTCCATGGGTTAGGGAAAGGTTCTCCTTCTAGGTTTTCTAGTCTGTAAGTGCCGGACACAACCTCTTCTGTTACTTTGTAGGGGCCATGCCAGTTTGGGTGTAGCTTATTTGCCTTCTATAGGGTCTTCTTTAGCACTAGGTCTCCCACTGTAATGGGTCTTGACTTCACCCTCTTGTTGTAGAATCTCGCTGCCCTCTGCTGGTAGGCTGCTTTCCTGACCTCTGCGTCTTCTCTTCTCTCTTCGATAAGATCCAGGTCTAGCCTCCTTTTTTCCCCATTGCTGTCAGGGTCGTAGGTCTGAATCCGATGAGTTGGTAGTCCTACTTCCGTTGGTATGACAGCCTCTGAGCCATGTGCTAGCATGAATGGGGTTTCTCCTGTTGGTGTCCTGGCCGTAGTTCTGTAGGCCCACAATACTGTGTAGACCTCTTCTGTCCATCTCCCCTTCGCGTCTTCTAACCTCTTCTTGATTCCATCCAAGATGATTCTGTTTGTGACCTCGGTTTGGCCATTGGCCTGAGGTCGACCAGGAGATGAGAAGAACTGTTTAATCCCCACACTTCGACAATACTTATCTAAGGAGGAGCTCTTGAAATGGGTCCCTTTATCCGAGATGAGCATGTTTGGGAGGCCATATCTACATATGATGTTTTTCCAGATGAACTGGAAGGTCTTCTGCTCTGTAATTATTATCATTGGTTCTTCCTCCGCCCACTTTGAAAAGTAGTCAATGGTAACTATCAAGAACCTATAGTTGTTGACAGCTCTTGGCAAAGGTCCTACCAAGTCAATTCCCCATACCGCAAATGGCCATGGAGAAGAGATTGACGTCATAGGCTGATGGGGTTGATGAGGGATAGTGGCGAACCTTTTGCATTTGTCGCACCTCTTCACATAGTCTACAGCATCCTTAGACAAGGTAAGCCACCAGTATCCCTGAGTGATGATCCTCTTGGATAAGAGCCTCCCCCTAATGTGGCTAGAGCAAGAACCCTCATGAACCTCCTGCAAGACCCGGGGTACCTCCATAGGATGCACACATCTGAGGAGGGGCAAGAGAAACCCTTTTTTATACAAGACATCTCCTACCAATGAGAACTTTGCAGCCCTGTATCTCAACTTTCTCCTTTCCAGCTTGGACTCAGGTAGATCTCCCTCTATTAGGTACCTGACGAGAGGGTCGATCCATGAGTCTCCTAGGTTCACATTGTGACAAGGACTACATACCTCATCCTCCTCGATGCTTGATTTTCCCAAGACCTCGATTGGGATGGTCCTTCCCAAATCTGTCTTCATTGCCGAGGCCAGCCTTGCCAATGCATCAGCGTGATTGTTGCCCAGCCTAGGCACTCTCTTCAGTTTTGCTTCTTTAAAATAATATAGCAATCCTCTTACCTTCTTTAAGTACTTGGCCATCCTTTCGTCTTTGGCCTCGTATACGCCCAACACCTGATTGACAACCAACCTTGAGTCGCTATGAAGTAGGAGCCGCTTTACTCGAAGAGTTATTGCCAATAAGAGACCCGCTATCATGGCCTCATACTTGGACTCGTTGTTTGAGGTTGGGAAGTTAAATCTCAAGGCATATTCAATGTTGGCGCCATCTGGAGCTGAGAGTATTAGCCCCACGCCACTTCCACTATCACAGGAAGAGCCATCAACGAAGAGGCTTCAGACGTCTGCATCCGATGAGAAGACCCCTTCTCTCATAATCCCCTTCTCGAAGAGGTATCGATCCTCTTCGTTTTCTTCTACTCTGCTCCAGATTTTGCTTGGGACAACCTCTTCTCGGCCTCGGAAGACGTTCGGGGCAGTCTCTTTCGAATCTCGGAAGACACTACGGTTCGTCTCTTCGTCGCTATCCAAGCCCTTCTCTGTCTCGGCCTCTTCCCAAGTGAACTCTGCGACAAAGTATGCGAGGGCCTGCCCCTTGATGGTTGTCCTGGGCTGGTAGGTAAGATCATACTCTCCTAGCTCGATGGCCCAGGTCATCAGTCTCCCGGACTTCTCAGGTTTGTGCAGAACCTGTCTTAGCAGGGAGTCTGTAAGGACTATCATGGAGTGAGCTTGAAAGTAAGGCTTCATTTTCCTTAAAGCATGTATAAGGGCATAAGCCAACTTCTCCATTCGGGGATAGTTTTTCTCAGACCCTTGAAGGGCCTTACTGTTGAAGTACACAGGCCTCTGGATTCCATCCTCTTCCCGTATGATGGCTGCGCTGATGGCTGATTCAGAGACTGCCAGATGCATAAACAACCTCTCCCCCGTGATGGGCCGAGACAACAACAAGGGAGACCCCAAGTAGGACTTGAGTTGGTCAAAGGCTTTTTCACACTCTTCGTCCCACTGGAAGGCCTTTCTCAGAACTTTAAAGAACGGAAGACACTTGTCCGTTGCCCTGGAAACAAACCTGTTAAGGGCAGCCACTCTTCCCGTGAGTCTCTGGGCATCCTTGATACTCCTAGGAGTCTTCATGTCGAGTAATGCCTTGATTTTCTCAGGGTTTGCTTCAATCCCCCTCTGATTAACGATGAACCCCAGGAACTTCCCGGCTCCTACCCCGAAGACACACTTCGCTCGGTTGAGCTTCATTCTGTATGAGTCCATGACATCAAAGGTCTTCTCCAGGTATGCTACGTGAGTACAGGCTTTCAGGCTCTTCGTTAGCATATCGTCCACATACACCTCCATGGTCTTACCTATCTGCTCCTCGAACATCTTATTGACAAGTCGTTGATACGTTGCCCCCGCATTTTTCAGACCAAAGGGCATCACCTTGTAACAGTATGTCCCCTTGTCAGTAATGAAGGCTGTTTTCTTAGAGTCTTCGGCATCCATAAAGATTTGGTTATAAGCTGAATAAGCATCCATGAAACTCATGAGCTCGTGCCCTGCCGTTGCATCCACCATATGGCCTATCCTAGGTAAGGGATAGCTGTCCTTCGGGCAAGACTTGTTTAGGTCTGTGAAATCTACACACATTCGCCACTTTCCATTGGCCTTAGGCACAATGACTGCATTTGAGAGCCACTCCGGATAGGTAACCTCTCTTATGAACTCGGCCTCTTCCAACTTTTTCACCTCTTCCCGGATGACCTTATACTTCTCCCTGGAGTACACTCTTCGTCTCTGCTTGATCAGCCTGGCATCTCTGTCCACATTGAGCTTGTGGCTCATGACCTCAGGGTCGATACCAGGCATGTCTGCGTGACTCCATGCGAAGATACTCTGTCTTCTTCTGAGGAATTTTACCAGCTCTTCCTTGATCCCTGGCTCTAGGGCCTTACCGACCTGGACGGTTTTTTCCGGCTCGTCCTCATTGAGGACGATGGATTCTACCTCTTCCGCGGCCTCGCCCTTCTTCAATTTTATTTCATCTCTTGGGTCAAGAGTGTCAATGCTGTAAGTGGCGGTTGCTCTCTTATGGGCCTCTCTCTCTTCGGCCGAGTTGAAGTAACATTCCCACGCCGTTGTTTGGTCCCCTTGCACTTCCCCTACTCCATAAGGAGTCGGTAATTTTAGCATCTGATGGACCATCGACGGCACGACCTCAAACTCTTTGAGGGCCACTCTTCCGATGATGGGGTTGTAGGCCGAGAAGACATTTTCGTCCATAACAAAAAAGTTTATCTTCTTGGTAAACCTTTTAGTCCACTCATCCCCCATCCGTACATCCATTTCATACATGCCTAAGGGGTGCACCTTTTCACCACTGAAGCCTATCAATGGGTGATGGTAGGGCACCAGCCTTGCCCTGCTAAGACCCAGGCTCTTGAAATAAGGCCAGAACATCACATCTGCTGAGCTTTCCCCATCTATGAGGATTCTCCCTACATCGCACCCATGTACCCTTGTTATTATGACTAAAAGGTCATGATGGGGGGCTAAGATGCCCTTGAAGTCGAGTCTGGAGAACCCCACCACGAGGGTGTCCATGTCTACCTTCTTCCTCTTCTGCACTGCGTCAGAAGACGTCAGATTCATAACCTCAGGCTTGGCCACTGACTTGGCTTCTGCTACATGAGCCTTCCTGTCGGCTACCTCAGAGACACCTCCTGCGAATCCCCCACATATGGTGCTAACACCAAAGGATATCATTCCTACCCTCTTCACCGGGGTGTTGTCATCCTTTGGCGGGAGATCTGGGTCATCTCCATCATCTCCATCTCAGTCATCGTCCCTTCTGGCCGGGACATCGCCACGGCATCTGTCATTTCTTCTCTTCTTAGGGTCTTCTCTTCCACCCTTTGGGGCCTTGCCATCCACATACTTCCTCAGCTTTCCGGACTTCAGCATCTTCTCAATCTCATCCTTTAAAGCGAAGCATCTATTTGTGACGTGGCCATAATCCTGATGGAACTCACACCAGAGGTTTTTGTTCCTCTTATGTGGTGGGGCCTTCAGCTTCTCTGGCCACCTCAGAGTTCGGTCAGTCTTAATCTCATTAAGGATGTGCTCACAGCTCACAGTCAGAGGAGTGTAATGAGCGAACTTGTCATCTCCTGACCTCTTCTTCCCCTCTTTCTTACTTTGGGACCTCCCAGCGCTACCGCGATTTTCCTCCTCATATTTGGCGGCCATTGCCTCTTCCGCATTCATCACTTTCCCTGCGGTTTCCAGCAACTCCGCCATAGACCTAGGAGGGTCTTCCGCCAGTTTCCACAGTAGCTTCCCCTTCTGGAGGCCTCCTATAAGGGCTGTCATAGCTATGCTTTCTTCATAGTCTTCCACCTCCAACTTATCTTTGTTGAATCTTGCTATGTAGTCTCTTAGGCTTTCACCCTTAGCCTGTTTGACATATAACAGGTGGGTAGTCTTCTTTTGAGGTCTTACCCCAAAGCAGAAGTTGTGGATGAACTGCTCTGCCAAGACTTTGAAGTTCTCGATCGAGTTCTTTGGAAGAGAGGTGAACCAGCTGTGCGCTGCCCCTGTCAAGGTTCCCGAGAAGGCCCTGCACTTCATCTCATCAGGTATCGAGTAAATATATGCCGCCGGCTGATACATCTCGATATGGTGCACAGGGTTAGTGTTGCCATCATATTTGGGAGTCACTGTAGGAGGCTTAAACTTAGCTGCGGTTGGGAACCCCACTATCCTAGCCACAAACGGGGAGCCCTCCGAGTAGACCCTCTGTAATGGGTCCCTTCTCTTTATGAGGTCCCCTATCTTCTCCTCAAGGCGTTGGATTGAATCATTCCAGGGTCTTCTGTCATCGACTTGGTCGAGGTTATCCCCTGCCACCTCCCTGCGATGGACAGAGGGTTCCCCAGCCACGACCCGTTGGTTGTTGACCTCTTCCTGCTCCCTGGCTCTTCTCTCACAGGGTCGGCCTTGGTCTGGCCGAGCCTGCCTATCTCCTCTTTGGGAGTCTTCCGCGCTCCTTGACCTCGATAGCCTCTGTCTCAGGTCATTAACTTGGCCCAGCCTCTCGAAGGCCGACCCTCTACTCAACCTGTCAAAGGCCGACCCTCTTTGTTGGGCCTCTTCTCTTCTTCGACCAACACATCCATGACTCTACCTAAGAGGTTGTATGGTGTTATCTGACACCTCATACGGCTCCCAGCAGTCTTCTGGGGCCTCTTCATCTCCTAGGTTATCATACCTGCCCTCTAGGCAAGGGTTTCCTTGCTTCCCCAGGCGCAAGCGCCTAGGTTCAGCAACGTCCCTTCTTCGCTGGGGTGTAGGCTGGTCCTTCATTGGCGCCTGGGGTGGTCCCCTGGCGTCAGGATGAGGCTGAACTGCCGCCGGAGTGATCATGTCCGGTGAGACTCCAGGTGGCCTCATCATCATGGTTTGACTGAGATGGGAAAATTTCTCCTTCATGGCTTGATGTGTTGCAGCCAAAGATTTCAAGGCTGCTGCTACCTCCGCCATTTCGGACTGAGGAGGAGCCTGACTGGAGCTAGCCCCTCCACCTCCGGGCGGCGGAAGAGGTGGTGGTAATTCTGGTTCCATATGTTAACTGTATAGAGCTTGAGTAGCAAGTGAGCTTAATACCTTAAAGGACCTCTTTCAATGGTGAAACAGCTCCACGCAAGGGGTGGTTCCTGGTTCACCACCAGATTCTCCGATGAGGTTAAGCAAAAAAGGAGGAAGAGATAGCTTCTCGAATTCCCACAGACGGCGCCAAAATGATGATGCTAAGAATCAGCACCACCAGATAAGGTGTTTCCAAGCTCAATATATGAATAACAATGGAAGCACAGCTATATAAAGAGATAAGAGAATGAGGTGAGGATATGAGGAATCAACACCGGAATATGAGTGGTTCAGCCAATCTGGCCTACGTCCACTGTGAGTGTGTGAGTAATATCACTGAATGAAGGCACAAATGGCCATGGATACAATTCTCTCAAGCTTTCTCTCTTTACTGTATATTTAGACAGAGTTTCAGCTAGGGTTGAATGGCTGGGATCCCTTTGCAAGGTAGGGGATGATCCCTATATATAGTGCCTATTGGGTGTAATGTACCCCCCATGCATGTAATGTGCATGTGTGTGGTAGCCTCACCAATGGGGGAGTGCCATCTGTCACTGCCACATGTAAGTAATGATGATGAAATATTCTCCCCACATGTGGAGAATAATCTTGTTATAACTGATTTGTGCCCATGTGTCCTTATCCAAATGTTCAACAGATGCTCGGTCGCCATGTTGGTGGATGAACTCGGCCTAGGAGAGGCTGAGCTATAAAGGCTTCATAGTCGTTCAATCCGAGATGTGCCATAGGGAGTCTCGGCCTGGTCTCAGCCGAGACATTATGCTGGGGTCGGCCCCAGCCGAGGTAGGAATGATTCCATGCTGACGATTACTAAGGCTTCTTGTGACCTTGGCCCAAGCCGAGGTTGAACTGGTTCCATATTGAAAGTTATCAAAGATCCCTGTCACCTCGGCCTACCCTCGGCCGAGGCTGCCATACCCAGGTATATGAGAATGCTGTCGATGCCTGTGATGCGCGCAGTGCCCATTGGAAGTGTAGATGGTAGTGTCGGCCTGGGCCGACCCTGGTCTGGCCGAGGGATGATATCGTGGGCCCATGGCCTATCTTGGGTCGATCAATATCTCGACCATCATCTCGGCCGAGGTTGGTGTCTCTGGGCCGAGGTAACACTTAGGGCATATCAGTCGTAATACTATCTTTTCCCCCCCATTACCAAAAATAATCATGTTATTAGAACCCCACCTCTTTCTCGACCTCATCCTTATGTAAACTCGAGTGGACAAGATTGTTCCCAGATCTGTCATAACACAACACGTTCAATAATTGATTGTCATGAATGTCACAAAGTAAAACATATACGACCATAGTGTCCTAAGTTAAAATTTATTCCAATCCGTCGTCAGTTAAATGAACTCTCACAAAATACCAAATCCTGTCCATCCAAAATCAACCTAAGCCAAATTCTACTAAGGAAATTGTGCAAATCTCGAGTCATGGAAAGAATTATACCATATTGCCTACACGAAAATCCCATGACGTGATAGAAGGTATGTTATTTTTTCAACATGTTCCTGTACAGATCTTGTTCGATATAGGTTCAACACATTCCTTTATCAGTCTTAGACTAGATAAATTATTGCAATTATTATCTACATATTTAATTATTCCACTGGATATTGAATTAACAATATGTGAAATCTATACACCAACACATGGTGAAAACAATTGTAGAATTCAATAATTTTAGATATATTTGGTTTCGATATTATTATTGAAATGGATGTTTTGTCAAGACATCACTCTTAAATATCGATTGTCATGCTAAGAAAATTTATTTTCCAAATGAAGATAATTTCTCTTTTGTATTTCAAGGATCAGGTCCCTCTGAACCCTCAAGTTTTCAAATTCAAATCTCTTCTTCAATTACAAAGCTTTTGGAACAATTGAAAGATATTTTTATCGAATAATTATCAGGATTACCCCCTAGAAAAATTGAGTTTATTATAAATCTTTATCCTAATGCACCTCCTATTTCGATACCTCCATATCGAATGGATCCTTTAGATCTTCAAGAACTCTGTACCAAATTAGATGACATTTTAGAAAAAAGGTTTTATTCAACTAAGTTCATATCCTTGAAGAGCTCTGGTATTATTTGTCAAGAAACATAATGAAAGATTTAGATTATGCATAGGCTATCATAAACTGAACTCAGTAACTATTAAGAATAAGTATCTTTTACCCCGAATAGGAGATCTATATGATCAACTTCGAGGAGCAAAGGTTTTTCTAAAATAAATTTACGATTTAGTCATCATCAATTTCTCATTAGAAAAGATGATATTTCAAAAACTTCTTTTCGAACTCGTTATAGACATTTTGAATTTATCGTGATGTCATTTGGATTACCCAATGCACCCACAACTTTTATGGATATTATGCATAGAATTTTTTGGCCTTTTCTTGACCAATTAGTTGTCATTTACATTAGTGATATTCTTATTTATTTTGAGAATCCAGTAGAACATGCCCAACATTTAGAAGCAGTCTAAAGTATTATCTGAAATGATCGGTTATATGCTAAGAAGAGAAAATGTGATTTTTGAATGAAGGAAATAAATTTTTTAGGACACGTGATTTCTGAAAATGTAATCCAAGTCGATATAGCCGAGATTTCATCCATTTTAGAATGGAAAAACCCTTCAAATATCATAGAAATAAAAAGTTTTCTAGGATTAATTTGATATTACCATCATTTTGTAGACGGACTTTCTCACCCCGATCTCCCTCTTTTAAAGATAACTAGGAAGGAAGTTCAATCTGTATGGACTGATGAATGTAATCAATAATTTTAAGTGTTGAAGGAAAAATTAACCATTGCTCATATCCTCACCATTCCTTCTAGTGATGTAAGCTACGATGTATATACCAACTATTCATTGGAAGGGTTAGGACATGTGTTAATGCATAATGAGAAAGTTATAGAGTATGGGTCACGACAACTCAAAACTGATGAATGTGATTTGTCTGTCTATGATCTAGAATTAGCCATTTTAGTTTTTATGTTTAAAATATGGCATTTTTATTGTGGGTACCTCGATTAACCATTCCGGCCCAAATAAGTATCCCAATTAAGTCTGACCCAAAAGTCTAAAGGCCTCGTGCATAACTAATTCAGTTATGACCCATTCGACCCTAAAATCTCTCTAGAGATATTCGAGGGATCATGGGTTAACGTTGAGGAGTCCAATACCCCCACTCTTTGAGAAATGGCATGTATATATTTAACCCCCAGCCCGGGGCAATGGGCACTCAATTGTAAACACTCCCCCGGAGTAAAGAGAAATAAGAAACAGAGAGCACCACCGTGGACGTAGGATATTTTGTCGAACCACGTATATCTTGTGTCGTGTGTGATTACATTTATTTTTTGTTGAGATTTATTGTCACCACAATTGGTGCCGTCTATGGGAAGCGATTGTTCTTCCTTTAGGAAAGCCTTCACCAACGAGAACCTAGAATGTCTGGTCATAGTAGCAATGCCCCTCAAGCAGGGGATATTCGAGAATAGCCTGACCGTCACATGGTTTGATCTGAAGTTCGACGCTCAAACCCTGGGCTTCACCCAGAACGAAAAGCTTCAGAAGAAAGTCAGGGACCATCCAGGTCCACTAAAGTCTCTAGGATGATAGACGCCTATGAGGCCAGGCTCCAAGAGCAAGAGAAAGCTAATCGCAAATAAGAAGCTGAGAATGATCGCCTCAAGAGAAAATTGGAGATGATGAAGAGAGAAATTCATCATAGCACAAGGCAAACGTCATTATCGCACTCCTAACCCTCGGGCGAGCAGATATCACCCTCGAGGAAGGATCCCTAGACGTGGATCTCAAAGTTTTGAGGGACACGGGTCAGATAATGACTTTCCTGAGCAAAAATAATTAGATCACCGTTATAAGAGCCCAGGCTAAGCAAACGATGACATAAGAAATATAGTTTGAAGAGAAATAGACCAATACCCTGCACATCGAGGTGCCAGGTCGACCAGAGAGCTAGCCAGGCGAGCTCTCAAGACCCAGATGAAATCCCCTTTCTCAAGGGAGATAGAAGAAGAAGAATAAGACCCCAAGAAGTTCACGATGACTAGATTCAATATCTACGATGGAAAGACTGATCCTATCGACCATGTTAGGCAGTATAGGGAGGCCATGACCATCTGGAACCATAAGGATGCATTGATGTGCCAGATCTTTCCGTTCAACTTGCATGACGTGGCCCAAAAGTGGTTCTAGAAACTCCCTCACAGATCCATCAGAAGTTTTGAGTCCATGGCGAAGCTCTTTACGGCTCGCTTAACTACTAGCAGCTCCCATCCCAAGAGGATGGATACTTTGTTGATAATGAAGAAAATGCCCTAAGAGAGCCTCATAGACTATGCGAAGAGATATTAGGAGCTATTCAACGAGGTCGAGGACTGATCGGAGTAGGCCGCCATGGTGTCCTTTAATATTGGTCTACCCAGGTCCTACCTCTTGAACCAGTCCCTCACTAAGAAGGAGGCCACGACCGTTGACGACTTAATGGCTCCTATTAAAAAATACACCAAAGTTGAAGATGTGACCCATCATAGTGCAGGGAAGAATGGACGCACCAAGTTCGCCGGTAATGGAAGTGAAAAAATTGAGAACCAGAAGAAAGGAAGAAAACATGGGGGCAAGAGAGGCCCCAAGAATGGGAACAAAAGTGATGCCTCAAAAGCATTTCAGGAAGTAAACACATTTTTAAGGAGACAATCTATAAGAATCTAGCAAAGATCAAGGACGAACCATTCTTGAAGTGGCCCGAGAAGATGGGGGAGAGCCCACAAAGAGGAACAACGCACTGAGATGTTCATTCCACAAGGACGGTGGGCACAAAATTGAGCATTGCAAAGCTCTCAAGTATCACCTTGAGGAGCTAACACAAGATGGTCACTTGAACGATTTTGTAGAGAAAAAGGTAGAGAAGGTAGCTGCCAACTGAGATCGGAGACCTGATAATGTGCTCGAGGAGGACATCGGCCATGAGTTTGCTGTAATTCATGCAGCGTCCAACCTAAAGAAGATTCAGGGAAATACAGCTCGGATGGAAGTGAAAAATCTTACGATAGTAATGGAAGGTTTTTCATATTGATCCAGCCAAAACATAAGCTGGGAAGCATTAGCGAGTAGAAGATGTCGACTATAACAAGCATATTATTTTCACAGATGAGGAGCTGATGGGAGTAAGAACCCCACACTATGATGCATTGATCATTACACTCAGGATATCTAACTATGACGTCGATAGGTTGCTTGTCGACCAAGGTAGATCATCCGAAGTAATGTATGTCGACTTATTCAGAAAGCTGAGGTTAAGTGTCACCAACTTAAAATAAGCCACTGTTTCTCTTGTTGGTTTCGCTGGAAAAATAACCATCCCTTTGGGGAAAATTATCCTACATGTAAGGGCTGAAAACATCTCCAAAATGATCGAGTTTCTCGTGGTTGATATTAATTCACCCTACCAAGCCATCCTCGACAGAGGGTGGCTGCACACGATGAAGGTCGTCCCGTCTACCTACCCTCAAAAGCTCAAACGTGTGACTGAACGAGGAGTGGTAGAGATCCATGGGGATCAAGCGATGGTGAGGAGGTGCTTTATAGAGACCATCATCCCCAGACCAAAAAATAAAGTTGAGGAAGCCAAGGAGAAGGTTAAAGAACAGGAAGGTTTTATACCTTCCCAAAAGAATCTAAGGTATGGAAGACCCGGAGTGGAGGAGACCAGGATCCTCCCCTTCGAAAGGGTCGTTGAGAACCTGGAGGAAGTCGTAACCAGTAGCGACATAAAAGATAGGACGTTTTTTATCGAAGCCTCTCTCACAAATTGAGAAAAGAAGGATGTGATTGTACTTTTGTAGAGTAACTGGACATTTTTACATGGGAACCCTACGAGCTGACTGGTATTGACCCCAGTGTGGTTTATCATCAGTTACATGTTGATCTAACCTTCAAGATGATCTCACAAAAGTCACGATGAACTACCCCCGAGAAGGCCAAGGCTATGGAGAAGGAAGTGGAAAATCTATTGGATGTAGGATCCATACGGGAAGTTCAATTCCCTAAGCGGTTATCTAACCCAGTAGTGGTCTCGAAACGCAATGAAAAGTGGAGAGTCTGCATTAACTCCACCGACCTTAACAAAGCTTATCCTAAAGACAGTTCCCTGTCCTGAAGATTGACCAGTTGGTGGATGCCACAGCGGCTCATGAAAGAATGAGTTTCCTAGATGTATTCTTCGAGTATCACCAAATCCCTCTAAACGAGCCAGAACAAGAGAAAACAACATTCATCACCACAGTTGGGTTATATTTCTACAAGATCATGCCCTTTGGGCTTAAAAATACAGGAGCAACTTACCAACGGTTAGTCACTAAAATGTTCAAAGACCAAATGGGAAGCACTGTGGAGGTCTACATCGATGATATGCTCATCAAGAGCAAGCTTAAAGAAGACCACCTCTCTAACCCATCGAGGACCTTCGAAATCCTCCGGAAATACCGAATGAAGCTTAATTCAAGTAAGTGTTCCTTCGGTGTCCAGTCAAGAAAATTTCTTGGGTACTTGGTCAGCAAGAGAGGCATTGAATCTAACCCACACCAAATTGATGACATCAAAATGGTGCAGCCCCCCGTATAATAAGAGATGTGTAGAAGCTCACAGGGATGCTCACCGCTCTTAATCGATTCATCTCAAAGTCATCCGAAAGGTTCCAGTCGTTCTTTCAACTATTGAAGAAAAGAAAAGATGTGGAATGGAATGAGAATTGCTCGAAGGCACTAGAAGTACTCAAGGATTACATCAGCACACCACCCTTGCTCGTAATCCCTGAAGAGAATTACACTCTATACCTGTACCTCACAGTTTACAGTCATGCCATAAGTTTTTCACTGGTATGCGAAAGAACAAGGATCCAGCACCAAGTCTATTACACGATCAAGACTCTTTTGGATGCCGAGCAGCGATACCTACCACTAAAGAAGATCACCTTTGTGCTAGTGGTAGCCTCAAGGAAATTGAAACACTACTTTGAAGCCCACTCCATCTTTGTACTTTCGTCCCACCCTCTTAAAGAAATCCTTGGGAAAGCATACCTGTCAGGAATATTATCCAAATGGTCGGTCAAGCTTGGTACATTTGACATTCAGTTTCAGCTAAGGAATGCCATCAAAGGTCAGGTCCTCACCGACTTCATCGAAGAATTTATAGAAGAACATCCTTGCGATCAACCTCAAACTATTCATCAGTAGGAAGTTCCCTCGGCATCATTGATGGTGCCTCCAATTCCAAGGGGACAGGAGTAGGCATCGTGTTGATTACCCCTGAAGATGTAATCCTAGAGCAAGTGATTAGGCTTGGATTTAAAGCCTCCAACAACGAACCAGAATATGAAGCACTGATAGCAGGCCTACAAAAGGCACACGCGCTAGGAGCAAAACAACTCCAAATGTTCGATGACTCACAGTTGGTCTCTAACCAGATAAGTGGTGACTTCAATGGTAGGGAGGAGAGGATGGCTGCCTAACTCACCACAACCAAAAAATTGATGGCCAACTTTGAACAAGTCACTGTTTAACAGTTTCCCAGAGTACAAAATAGCCATGCTGGTGCCCTAGTAGCCTTAAGATTAGCGATCAATTTTGACTTTAAGAGAAAAATTTCGATTGACTTCCTCGCCCAGCCAAGCATCAACCAGATCGACGAACTACCAAATGTGGGACATGTTCTTCAGATTGAGACAACCCCCAGTTGGATTGACCCCTTAAGGGATTATTTTAAGGACGGTGTGCTACCATACGATAAAAAGACCGCTCATTAAATAACTGTCAAAGCTGCTCGCTTTCACATATCTTCTGAGGGAAAACTTTACAAGGGATCTTTCATTGGTCCATACCTCCAATGCATTCACCCGAAGGACATCGATCAAGTTTTACACAAAATCCATGAGGGAATCTGCAGGAGTCACATTGGGGGTAGGTCGCTAGCTTTCTCTGCAATTAAAGAAGGATACTGGTGGTTGTACATGCAGAAATATGCTAGAGTTTATGCTCGCAAATGCAAAAAATGCCAACTTCACGCTCCTATAGTTCATAAGCCAGCTAACGACCTGAAGTCAATTACCAGCCCATGGCCTTTCGCCCAATAGGGAATGGACATCTTAGTCCCTCTTCCTACCGTAGTTAGTAATAACAAGTATCTGTTAGTCTCAATAGACTACTTCACCAAATGGATAGAGGCAGAGCCGCTGGCAAACATTAGAGACGCATACATGATAAGATTCATATGGAGGAACATTGCCACTCATTTTAGGATCCCCAAGACCATCATGACTGGCAATGGAAACGAGTTTGAAAGTGTCCTCTTTCAAAGTTTTTATAGTGACCACGAGATCAGGCACTACTTTAGTTCTATGGCATACCCTCAAAGCAACAGACAAGCCGAAGCTTCCAATAAAATAGTGATTAATGGATTGAAGAAGCGCTTGGAGAGAGCCAAAGGGGCATGGGTAAACGAACTACCCCATATCCTATGGGCTTATCTCACTACCGCACGATAAGAAACTAGGGAAACACTATTCGCACTAACATATGGTATGGAGGCAATCATCCCCTTGGAAGCTGGCCTCCCTACCACGAGGTCCTCCATGGTCGAACAAGGCCAAACCGATGCAACATTACTCATTGAACTTGACCTAGATGAAGAACAAAGAGAGTTGGATGTAGTTAAACTAGAAGGTTATCAGTAAAAGCTAGCAAGGCACTACAACAAGAAGGTCAATCCAAGAGCATTCCAAGTTAGGGACTACGTCCTAAGAAAATTTCTTGGCAGCGCTGTAAAACCATCGAATGGCAAACTAGGGCCAAACTAGGAGGGACCATTCAAGGTGATCAGAGACGACCTACAAGGAGCCAATCATTTAGAAATGCTGGAGGTCAGGGAGATACCTCGAGCTTGGAATGCAACCAACTTGAAGAAATTTTACTTCTAGTTTTTCTCCTTTAATTTTTTACTTCAATGTTGAAATTTTCAATTCATTTCTGATTAATAAAAGAGTGTTTGGCAATGGCATTCTATGAAGTGTTGAAATACATTATGATTCATGCACCTTTTCTAAGTTACAGGCTCCCCCACTTAACGCACAAAACTAAGATCACGAGATATGTATTAAAAGCAGGGTCAGTATGTAGTGACCCTCATTAGGCCTTCATCATCAAACATGAATGACCTCCTAGCATTGCCCCTGGCAATATATGAAGCCCTACAGGGTAAACTTAGGCAACATAACCAACCCAAGTTGTCCTCACACATTATTTGGTTAAAAAATCCTGCTCGGATAGAACATCCAACGCTAGGTGTACCCTCGCCATTGCCATACTTAGGCCTAAGGAAGTGTGACGACACAACCTAAAAGGTAAAGTGAGGCATAATGGTATATTAAAAGCATATTGGACTGGGGGGATACTCACTCAACAAACCGACTCTATCTAAGTCAAGTCTAGTTGACTAAAAAAGCCCAAGATAGTTGAACAAGGAATCAATGAAGTAAAAAATACACAACACATGTTTAGTCAGCAAATTGCCCAAAATATAACTATTTTATTACATCATTACATATACAAAGAGTTACATATATTGAGTAAAGTAAATCCTAATGAGGATTAGCTCACTAAGCAATAATTTTAGCCACTAGCGCTCTTCGACCATCATCTGGGTGATGAACTAATTCCTCCTCTACTTCATCTAAATCTGGTTCCACGAGATGCTTTGGGATGGAATCTATAGGTACCCATCGATCATCCATCCTGAATGGGTTCAGCATTAAAGTTGAGGGGGAAATATCATGACGATATAAAAGGACAGAGTTATTGGGGACCTGCAACTCCCTAAGAGCACTCAACCATCCTCTAATGAAATATCGATCCTCGACCTCCCTCAACTTCATAGGAGTATCGGTCCAACCCTACTCATAACCATCATCCCACACCTATCGCGGACCTTTCTTGAACAGGTGCCTCAGCGAGGTAAGATCTCTTTGCTGACCGGCAGTTATCACATACACCCTACGAACATTACCCCAAAGCTCGATAATCTTCATAGCTGAGACACTATCATTAGTATCAGCTCGCGAACCAACCGATGAAGAGGAACCACGCAAAACTCGAGGGGCAATGCTCGGTGCATTCTCCCTAAGTCGCGAGACTTCTCTCCTCAAAGAATAATTCTCTTGTTGAAGTACCTCTCTAACTTGATTAACTTCGGAGGCATCTAGAAGCTTGGCCTTCAGAGCATCCACTTCTTTTTTAACAGAAGCGTCGACCTCCTCCATCTCCTAGAGCCTATCCTTCAGATTGGCAACGAGCTCCGACTGGTCCTTATACTCTTAGTTCTTTTACCTAAGAGATTTGCAAATTCTTATAAAAGCATGTCGAACTCGACTGCTCACATCAGGACCAAGAATTTTTCCTAGTTGAGAGGAAGCAGGAATATAATCCTCAACATCAATGACCTACAAACCATATAAGCAATAAAGAACAAATAAATTAGTACGCGAAAGGGAGAAGAATTGCATTTTATTGAAAGAAAGTTCAAGTACATCAGCAAAAAGAACAAAACAACAGAAATAGAAGGAATACAAAAAGCTCCCTAAGGAAGACTAGCTGACAACCTTGATCTACTCTGAGGATGCTGGTTTTTTCCTCTTATCTATGGAAGTCCCAAGCACGCCTCCCCCAAAAGAAGTAGTCACCATCCCCTAATGAAGGGTAACATCAATAGAGGTGGTCAGGATAGCTAGAGCTCCTTCATTGGCAACAGAAGGAGGCACCTCATCCACAACAGGCTTGGGGCCAAGGTCGAGCTCATCAAACAGGGGGTAATCAATATCCACCTCGGCAGCGATCAAGGCTTTATCTCAACCCTTCTTGAAGTTGAGACGACCAATGTATCAAATCTGAGTATCAGCATCCTCATACACTATTACCCATCTGGCATTGTACGAGCTCTCTTTAAGGGTGGGAGCCTCGGATTCCACCTTTTTCACATTCTCAGTAAGAACTTTGTTCTCCTCAACCACCACCAGTTTGCTTGTGCAGACCAAGTCGTAATAATGCCTCAGCTCCTCGATCTCATTGGACGTCATCTCCTTTGCCTTATTATCTTTGGCCAAGTCAAGGTTAAAAGCCTTCTGAGCAACGCTGGCAGCCTTCAAACTCTCATCCTGCTCGATATTCTTCCTCTCTAAATCATCGTGGCTGTGATAGAGGACAGTGAAATCAGATATGAACTGGAAAAAGAAAAAAGAACATTAGCAAAAGAGACATTAAAAGAAGAGCTGCGAAAATAGAGAAGAAAAATATATACTTACCAAGGCTAGCCCCTGACTTGCCTTCAGGGCTAACTGGTCAGTCCCCATCGACCTCTGGCGATCAACTGGTAGAACTACTCTCTCGAGCACCGCCAGAGCTAATTGGGGGGAGAAAGCAATAGAATCCCCCTCGGCCAAGGAAGATACGGGCACCAAAGACAGGCCTGCATTGGTCCTCACCTCTTCTCTTCTTTTCTCTAATTCTTCTTCCTCTCTTATTATTTCTTTATCTCTCTCTCTTTCACCAGTGCATCTTCTTTTTTTCCTCTTCTGCTCATGAGCAGCAGTCTGAGAGTCAGCGGCAGTATCCCTACTCCCAGATTTTTACTTCTTCAACCTGCGAGCAAGTATCACATTGTCTTCATCATCCTCCCGGATCAAAATTTTCCTGTGAGGATCCATAATTTCCTTGCTTGAGCTCTCCAAATCCTCTAAATCCTCTTGAGCTTTTAAACCTCCAAACCCCTCCTTCGAACTAAAAGATTATTCTCTGCTTATGCTCTCCTCACTATAATCACCTTCAGCTCGATCCCTATCAGTTCCCTCACTCTCTTCACCAGAACTGCTTTCCTCCTCATCTAATTGAATTGGGTTTGCAACAACCTCTTCTGTGATATCTAGCTGAGGGACACTATCCACAGGTCGGGCAATGAAGCTGGACCTAATGTTCTTGTACTCTAAAAGGAATGCGACTGATTATGGATGCTCACCGTCAACCACGCATTCCCTGATCTTCCAAGCCTTGACCATCTCAGCAGCTCGAATCTCGTGAGGAGCAGGCTTTGTGTTCTTTATCCTAGCTAAAAGAGATGAAGAGGGAAAAATAAGAAAGACAGTACAATAACAGAACATCCACGAGCAGAACAAGGGCTATGTTTACCTATATATTCCTCCCCGTAAAAAGGAATCTCAGGTCCCCTGTACCTCGCCCCTTCAGTTTGGGGAGGGAACTGCCAGTTTCTGGTAATAAACCCCTCGTGCCAGTAGTCCTTGTGGGAATCAGGTAGATTTACTACCAATACCTTGTCAGGAAACCTAGCCTTGAGATAAATGAGACCAGAGCTTGTTCGAGAAAAAGAATAGCAATAACAAATTTTAATAAGAACTAGATTGGTGCCATAGAGCTGATTGGTTCTATGTACACCATTGATAATATTCTAAACATTTGGCAAACACTATGCAGGAACTATGTAGAAATAACTAAAGAAATGTAAAAACAAGCGAATTGGGGGACCTAGGACAATAGAAGAACATGTATCCAATGACCATCCTCAATGTCTCTAACATTACAAGGAACAGGGGAACATTCAATGTCTACCCAGTTTGGAATATTGTAAAACTTCCTAAACTCATCTATCGACCTATTGCCTATTTTCGTCACCGGACAAGAAAACCCTTTCAACGATAATGAAGAGATTCCATAGAGAAAAAGAAAGGAGGAGATTGAAGAACTTACGAAGTAAGAATCAACTTGAGACGATGCAAAGCCACAAGCAAAGAAGATGGAAAGATAAGGAAGATGGGAAAATATATTTTTACCCAAAAGGACTTGAAATTAAGACAACGACGCTGTATGGAATTTTTGGAAGATTGTTGATTTATATTAAAATACCATCTAGGAAAAGATAATGTATTTGATAACTTTGCTTTTTGTATGTCGTTGTTGCAAGACAAGTTAGTTAAAACCTCCAATACCTACAAAATATAATGATCTCAACTATAGAGGTAAGCAAGGGTATGAATTCACTTCCAAGGGGGTAAAGCAAAGGGAACACAATTGTAATTCACTTTTTATTTTCTTTTTGTGCTTTTTCACTTTTCTACTTTTTTTGTAGCCTTTTCAAATATTAAAACAATTGGGTGAGGTGATGATTTAAACTAAACAAAACTAAATGTGATATGATAACACCTAACTAGAAAGTTACTAAAATGAAAAATAAAGTCTAAACTAAAATAAGAGATAAAGTGAGGTAAATAATTGTAAGAACAATCAAGGAATGGGATTACACCAAAAAATTTAGCTATTCTAACTAATTAATTTAATTAATTGAATTCTCCTAAATTAATATCAAAATTACAAATCAACTCTCGTTGCAAATGTAACTTTAGTAGTAACCTTTTAGAAAATTAAGTTTAACACCCCACAACTCTAGAAAATAGATCCACACTCCTTTTAATTAATCGCCCGCTAGTATCGATCAATTAAAATTTGGGTCAATCTTAGAAAATAAATTTATAGTTGAAATTCAAGTTACAATACCTCACTTAAGAAACCCCTATCTCTAGTTCGAATCTAAAATGGGTATTATAACTAGAATTTCGATTTTCTCTCGAAAATCATTTACCCTCTCTCGAGGCATAAATTTAAGGGCGGGGGATCAAAAATAACATTCAAAGGGAATTTTCAAGTAATCAAACTAATTAAACTAAAATAACATCAAATAAGGGTTTCCCCCCTCCCCTTGAAAGGGGATTTAGCCTAACATGATATTAAATATAATGAACAAATAATCCAAGGTATATATAATAAAAGAGTAGAGAAATAGAACAAATCTTCAACAAGTCTCTTTGAAATTGGCAATTTGAACTCTATGATCTTCCATACAATTCAATTACTCACAATTAAATCTCATCAAATCTCTATTAAAATAAAAACAAAAACTATTTAAAAATGGTGTTTATCTCTCTACAATTCTCTCTCTAAAAATTCCTATCTAAAAGCTTTTTTTAAATGGGGTCTTGAGTCTTCATTTATAGTAGCCACATGGAGCATCGGGGTAATTTTGGGAATGGACACGAGTGTGCATGGAAATTGGGTGTGTACACATAAGGTAAGAGAGGTTTGAGGGCATGTGGGTTAAATGGGGTGACACAATCAGATTTGGTTTTATAGGGTATTTTGGGCAATGGTTAAAAGTTGGTAGTTGGTGGGTAGTTTGGGTAAAGGTTTAAATTGGTTAATTAATCACATGGGGTTTAAGTGGTTTAGTCTTTGGTTTGCTTGGTCTTTGGAATAGCAGGTATAAAGTGTGCAAGAATTTGTGTGGGTTTCAAAGAGGAGAAATGGGTTTGATTGGTTTGGTTTTGGGAAATGGGTTAAAATGGTTTCGGATATGAGCAACATGTGGGTTAGGGATATGGATTGGAGGTAGAAGAAGATGGTTTCCAGGCGGGTTAGATCGAGTGACGTGGCAGCTGCCATGGCCAGAGGTGCGATGGAGATGGGCGTAAAGGGTGAGGGTTGATTTGGGTTTCTGGGTTCAGGCGGGTCAGGCAGTTGGGTTCCGTTTGGGTCGCCGGAGAGGCAAAGATGAGAGAGGAGCGGGAGTCCACGGGTTTTGAGCAAGTGAGGCGCCGTCGGACCGGTGAAGGGTCCGGTTTTTGTGTTATGGTCATGGGTTACGGGCCCGGAGGGAAAGGGACGCTGATACGGGATCGGAGTAGGGTCGCCGTCGGGAAGAAGGTCGCGACGACGGGTATGGAGGGTCGAAGGACGATCGGGTTTACTGGTAAGGGGAAGCGGGTCAGGGGTTCCTTTGTTTGGTTTAAGGGTAGAGTGATGGTGATTGTTGTGGGTTTGTGTGATGGAGTTGTGTGTGTTTATGGAGGAGAGCGAAAGAAGTAGTGGGGTTTGGGGAAGAAGATGGGTCAGATTTTGTGTGTGTAGGTGTAGGGAAGGTAGGTGTGGGTGAGGAAGAGTTTGGGCGTAGGTGAGTGTGTTTGGAAGTAGGTTGTATGTGTAGGTTAGTTAGGTGTTAGTGTGTGTTTAATTTGGAACCTTAAAATAACACTAACTGACTAAAATAAAAATAATTTAACTAACTAAAAACTAAAAACTAAAAATAAAAATATTAAAACTTAAGAAAATAAAATCCTAAGCAATTAAGAACTAAAATAATAAAATAAAAGAAACAAAAAAGAAAAGAAAAATCTAATAAAATATGAAAACAAAAGTCCTAAAATATCAAATCTAATAAACTAAAAATAAACTCCTAATACTAATCCTAATAAAATAAGACTAAACTAAAAGCTAATAAAAATCAAAATAAAATAAAATTATATTAATAAAAATAAAATAGAAAAATAGAAAACAAAACCTAGAAAATACTAAATAAATCAAAAGTAAATACTAAAAAGAAAACGACACAAACTAAAAATCTAAAAAGAATACAAAAAGACACAAACTAAACACACACAGGCTTTAGGTAGGTTTGGGGACGATTTAGGGTCGGGTTAGGGTAGGCTATGATATGGGACAAGGTATTTAGCACCATATTGCACACAATTGCCTTGATTTAAGCGTTTGAACTCTACATTGCACAATTTGACCTGCAAAATAAACATTTAAGCGCATAAGACCCAAATTTCTGAGAATTAGCAACTAAAATACATCTATTCAGGGTATAAAATGTACCGTTTTGGGTGCTTATCACATCACCCCCAAATAGAGCGTTGCTAGTGCTCGAGCAATAGGATAGAGAGAAAGAGAAAGATAAGAAACCAAAAGTGTACCACTTTCACTAGAACTTACGATTGCACTTAGCATGTGCAACAATCCTTTAAACCTATAGGTTTCCCTAAAGGACGAGTTGTGTCTCGTCGGGGTTTGCAGGGAATATACCCACAAAATTCTTATTTGCAAAAATTTATTGAACGGTAGTCAATCTCTTATTAGACATTTAATGATTGCACAATCCATCATGAGATAAATGATTTTAGAAATACAAGATAGAATGTGTAAAATTTTTAGCTAAGTAAATACTCAAGGCACATCCTTCCCAGAACTCAACGTGTGTAGTGTGAATCAGTCAACTTCAAATCTTATCACAAGAGTAATTCCTAGATTGCCTTGTCGGAATCAACGCTTCAACTTCAAATCTCACGGATATCTCTCTCTCCAATGAACTCTCGAGAATGGGTTAGTGTATCGCTCTTGTGTGTGAGGAGGTGAGTAAATGTAAGCAAGTTCAAATGTCTCACATACATATAAGAAAGAATGACAAATTAGAAAGAAGAATGATCTCATGAAAGAATGCTAATCACTATAGTGAGAACGTAGAGTTTTTCTCAACGTCGAATTTCACTTGCCCAAATGCCTAGGGGAACATATGGATGCATATGGATGAGGGGGAAATGAAATGGGATATGTGGGATGAGGTGAAGTAGGATAAAATGGATGTGTGAAATGATGAGTGATGGATGCGATAAGATTGAGAAGAGTGTATACACTTTAGGCACAAATGTCTTTATTACTAACTACAAACTCTCTTTCTTTTCTTTTCTCTCTTTTTTTCGATTTTTCTTTTTTGTTTCTCTTTTTTCTTCTATTTTTGCTATTTTTATGTTTTTCTCTTTTTTTTTCCTCTCACTTTTCAAACCAACAATGAAGACATTTAACATTTGAAATCACACTCTTTTTCTCAAAATGATGATATATGATATATGAATGGAGTGGGGAGTGTGTATGGATGATGAGAGAAATAAATGGGAAGGTAATGGGTGAGGTGAATGGTAAATGGTATGTGTATGGATGAGAATCTAGTATTCGGGACAAATTTCAAGACCCGTGTTTCTTACAAGTCAAAAGTGATGTCGTTCTCCATGATCAAGCCAAATTTTAATGAAGGATAATGAGATCATTCAACAATTTAGGTGCGGACCCAAAAGAAGTTGAATCAACTTGTGACTCGTAGATTGCGTAAAACTCTCTGAAAGGTGAAGGGCGCAAATCTCACAAGCTAAAGTCTCCACTAGTGATCCTTAAGGTTCTCTTTAGAATTGTAGTACTCCTCAACTCTTAACCGTAGTGACATGATAAGTGAGCAAATTTTGTTGAGTCTAGGAATTCATGGTACAATATGCCTTGTTATGTATCACATAAGCGATTTAGAAAAAAATATTATCTAGCTTGATTCCTAGACTTAAAAGGATGGATGATTGAAAATTCACATCAATGAGCGAGATGAAAGAAACTACACAAAATTTTAAAAATCAGGTTTAAAAATCAAAATTTTTCAAAAGAGGTACGATTTTTATAAAATTACCCACCCCAAACAAAAAGGAACATCGTCCTCGATGTTAGATAAAATGATTTTAAAATTGAGAGCATAAGGTAGGAAAGAGATTACCAGAATGAACCGCTAATGAAGTGGACAAATGTAGCCAAAATGAAACCTGAATAAAAAGTGATAAGAGAGAAAAAAGATGTGTACAAGTCTATAAGCATGATAAAGCATTGGGTGATGTGAAACACCACCCCCAAATAGGATAAGACGCATACAAGAAACACGGGCTGCCTCCCGATAGCGCTAAGTTTAATGTCTTCAGCCAGACTGAACCATTCCACCCTAATGATAGGAACTAGGAAAGCACTGGGTGGCAGAAAAATTGGGATGATGAGAATCACCCTGAAACAAGACTGAAGCGTCAGTCTTGTTGGATAAAGGCTAAAGCGGGTCAATGCACCTGTATGGCAAAGTGCATAACACGATGCAAAGCATCGGTGGACCATGGGTGGGTGGGGATCAGGGTAATGGTGAAAAAGGCATGGGTGATTAAGCATCGATCATGAGCCTTGTTGAGCCAAAAGGTGAGGGAAATAAGGGCCCTATAAGCATGTTACTCTAATTAGTGAGGGAGGTGAAATGGTGCAGACATAGAAATGGGGTGGGCCTCATAGAAAGGACATGACCATTCTATAAATGGGCGATGATATTGGTCACTCCGTGACATGCCAGGGAGCTGTCTCGGGAAGAAATCAACACCACAAGAGAGTGGCGTGCATGGAGGAACAAGCTCGATGTCACGGAAGTGGAGAGTAGCACAAAAAATACTCTCATGTATGAAGGAGGATGGTTTCAGGTGAGGATCTAAAAATGTAGATGGAAAATTGAAATGTGTAAAATCAAGATCCAAACCAGGTGGTGGAGTGATGGGTGGGTCGGGTGGGATAAACGGTGGAGGAAGATGATCCAACTCAAGAGTGGGAGACACACACTCCTCATGAGGCGTGGAGTGATCCACAAGGGAACTCGTAGGAGGAATTGTGGAAACAAACGAGTGAGTGATCAACTTATCCACCATTATGTCTCCATCCGATGTGGTGAAAGGGTTTAACGAGGCATTAAGATCTGAGATAGATGAATCAACATCAATATTCGGCTCAAGGGGAGACAAAATATGACGAGGTAGGATCCATATCAAGAGAGGTGGGAACCATCTCTAATGCTATCTCGATACAATGGTGAGCACTCATAGCCGAAGGGAACCTAAAAGATATGGTCATGTCAGAGACATAGGCAATTGGGGCATAAGGTAAAAGTTGAGGCATATTTTTGGATTCTATGGGAAAGTGAATGGGAACCTAAAAGTGGGGTTCATATGGACATGGTGGGATTTGATCAGGCTCAATATAGAAAGGTAAGTCAACACATTTGTCGACTTGGGTCCCGGACCATGGAATGGTCTCAACTTCGAGATTCTCGGGGTGGTAGGGTTGGATACACTCAAAATCCATGTCAGAAGAGGACACATCATCGTCACACTCGGGTTCAATTATGGGTGGATCCATGGGAATATCCGACATGGCTTGCTCTTGCTCGAGTATGAACTTTTGCAAGAGGCCTTCAAGAGAAGGGGTGGATGATGGTGGAAGATTGATGGGAGGTGGCGGTGGTTGAGGTGGGCACAACTCCCTATGATCATGACTATATGGATAATACTCATATGAAGTGGGTGGAGTGGGGCCAAGTTCATCATACACGAAAGGATCGCTTTTGTGATGGATAATTGGTTGATGCGCATGGGGTGCGTAGTGAGGGAACTGATTGTGAACGGGTGAACAAGGTTGCCATGATGACTGGTGGAATGTGGTAGGATCCACAACATCGGGTTGGGATTCGTATTGCGTCGAAGGGTGATCAAGCCTCCACGAATAGCTTGGGTACTCACACAACTCGGGATGAGATACATCGGGATAGTAGGCCGAGGTGGGCTCCGGAATAGTGTCATATGGATACACAGGCTCCATGATGGGTTCAGATGGATATGGAATGTAAGGGTACTCATGGGATATGTGATCGGCATAATAACTGTTGGTGCACAACAAGGGATGAGACACGTTGACACTTGACACCGAGGGTGATGGAAAATGAGGTTGGTGCATGGACGTGTCAAGAGTATCAAGGGAACTCGTGAGAGAGGTGAAACCACTAAGTATCTCATAAAGACACGGCTCGGGATCACTCTCACACGTGTCACGTGACAATGAAAAATGTCCAAAGTAGTCCCATAAAGGACGTTCTTCGGCCATGAGGAGAGAAATATTTTTTTTTGATTTTGAGTTTTAAAAAAAATTTCAAAAGGAAAGAAAATATTCTTGGATTTTCTAAAAAGGAAATAAAGAAAATATTTTTGGAATTTTTTTTTGTTTTTTTATAAAAATAAAGAAAGAAAATAATTTTGGATTTTTTATACAAATAAGAGAAGAAAATATTTTTGGATTTTTTTGGAAGAAAAGGTGGGGACAAAATATGGACTCAGAAATTTGGGACGAACTAACTAAATCCGACTACCGAAAAATAAATTGGACACACGCGAGTCAAAGATAATACCTAACTAGCACATAGCCAATTTTTATCTTGAAAATTAGGTGAGAGGGTAGTCAAATTTTAGTTAAGTCCGTGAGCGATAAAAAATCATGAAATTTATATAAGTGATCGCCTTTGCAAAATTTTCTCCTATTGGGATACCTAGTTGATTGATTTTAAATTTAGTGATGGCTAGGGTATCACACAATTGGTAGCGAGTGAGTCGGGTGATGAAATCCCTTCTCGTGAGTGACCGGGTATAGGTCTTAGTCAATTAAGTCATCACACCATTCGAAAATAAATGTGAGAATAAAATCAAGTAAGACCACACAATCACACACAATAATTGACTCGCTAACAGGAGAGGCGCGAGGGTTTGAGAAATATACCTCCCACGTTTTTCACGCCGTGGGGTGCCGAAAAATTTGAGTCTAAGGGGGGGGGGGTGAGATCACGCCTATCTCAGTCGTCACCGGGAGTCCTACCGACCCAAGGTAGAGAGGCTTCTAAATCCTCACCTTTGGACACCCTCTCTCTACCTTGTCCGGTTTCACTATCACGATTGTCTTCAATTATTACAAATTTAAATGGAAAATAAATGGTGTCTCTAAGCACCGCAATACAAGCAGAGAATTGAATAATCCTAATACAAGACTTCTAAAAATATAAAAATGGTACAAAAAATTATAAAGTGCAAAAAAACAAATGAACTACAAGTTGAAATCCGCTCTGAGCTTCACGATCCCAAGAATGGCAACAACGCCATTTGATAACTTTACTTTTCATCTCCCCGACAATGACGCCATTTGATAACTTTGCTTTTTGTATGTCGTTGTTGCAAGCCAAGTTAGTGAAAACCTCAAATACCTACAAAATATAACGATCTCAAGTGCAGAGGTAAGTAAGGGTATTAATCCACTTCCAAGGGGGTAAAGCAAAGGGAACACAATTGTAATTCATTTTTTATTTTCTTTTTGTGCTTTTTCACTTTTCTACTTTTTTTTAGCTTTTTCAAATATTAAAACAATTGGGTGAGGTGATGATTTAAACTAAACTAAACTAAATGTGATATGATAACAACAAACTAGAAAGTTACTACAATTAAAAATAAAGTCTAAACTAAAATAAGAGATAAAATGAGATAAATAATTGTGAGAACAATCAAGGAATGGGATTACACCACAAATTTTAGCTATTCTAACTAATTAATTTAATTAATTGAATTCTCCAAAATTAATATCAAAATTACAAATCAACTCTCGTTGCAAATGTAATTTTAATAGTAACCTTATAGAAAATTATGTTTAACACCCCACAACTCTAGAAAATAGATCCACACTCCTTTTAATTAATCACCCGCTAGGATCGGTCAATTAAAATTTACGTCGATCTTAGAAAATAAATTTAGAGTTGAAATTCAAGTTATAATACCCCACTTAAGAAACTCCTATCTCTAGTTCGAATCTAAAATGGGTATTATAACTAGAATTTTGATTTTCTCTTGAAAATCATTTACCCTCTCTCGAGGCGTAAATTTAAGGGTGAGGGATCAAAAATAACATTCAAAGGGAATTTTCAAGTAATCAAACTAACTGAACTAAAATAACATCAAATAAGGGTTTCCCCCACCCCTTGAAAGGGGATTTAGCCTAACATGATATTAAACATAATGAACAAATAATCAAAGGCGTATATAATAAAAGAGTAGAGAAAGAGAACAAATCTTCAACAAGTCTCCTTGAAATTGGAAATTTAAACTCTATAATCTTCCATAAAATTCAATTACTCACAATTAAATCTCACCAAATCCTTAAAAAAATAAAAACAAAAACTATTTACAAAATGGTGTTTATCTCTCTACAATTCTCTCTCTAAAAATTCCTATCTAAAAGCTTTTTTTTAAATGGGGTCTTGAGTCTTCATTTATAGTAGGCGCATGGAGCATGGGGGTATTTTTAGGAATGGACATGAGTGTGCATGGAAATTGAGTGTGTACACATGAGGTAAGAGAGGTGTGAGGGCATGTGGGTTAAATGGGGTGACACAATCAGATTTGGTTTTATAGGGGATTTTGGGCAATGGTTAAAAGTTGGTAGTTGGGGGGTAGTTTGGGTAAAGGTTTAAATTGGTTAGTTAGGCACATAGGGTTTAAGTGATTTAGTCTTTGGTTTGCTTGGTCTTTGGAATAGAAGGTATAAATCGTACAAGACTTTGTGTGGGTTTAAAACTGGAGAAATGGGTTTGATGGGTTTGGCTTTGGGCAATGGGTTGAAATGGTTTGAGGTATGAGCAACATGTGGGTAAGGGATATGTGTTGGAGGTAGAAGCAGATGGTTTCCAGGCGGGTTAGATCTGGTGATGTGGCAGCTTCCATGGCCGGAGGTGCACCGGAGATGGGGGTAAAGGGTGAGGGTTGATTCGGGTTTTCGGGTTCAGGCGGGCAAGGCAGTTAGGCGTCATTTGGGTCGTCGGCGAGGCGAAGGTGAGAGAGGAGCGGGAGTTTGCGGGTTTCGGGCAAGTGAGGCACCGCCGAACCGGTGAAGGGTCCGGTTTCTGGGTTGCGGTCATGGGTTACGGGCCAGGAGGGAAAGGGATGCCGATACGGGATCAGAGTAGGGTCACCGCTAGGAAGAAGGTCGTTTCATCGGGTATGGATGGTCGAGGGACGATCGGGTTTGCTGGTAAGGGGAAGCGGGTCAGGGGTTCATTTGTTTTGTTTAAGGGTAGAGTGATGGTGATTGTTGTGGGTTTGTGTGATGGAGTTGTGTGTGTTAATGGAGGAGAGAGAAAGAAGTAGTGGGGTTTGGGTAAGACGATGGGTCAGATTGTGTGTGTGTAGGTGTAGGGGAGGTAGGTGTGGGTGAGGAAGAGTTTGGGTATAGGTGAGTGTGTTTGGAAGTAGGTTGTGTGGGTAAGTTAGTTAGGTGTTACTGTGTGTTTAATTCGGACCCTTAAAATAACACTAACTAACTAAAATAAAAAAAATCTAACTAACTAAAATATAAAAATAAAAATATAAATATAAATATAAATAAAAATATAAATAAAAATATAAATATAAATAAAAATATAAAACTTAAGAAAATAAAATCCTAAGCTATTAAGAACTAAAATAATAAAAGAAAAGAAATAAAAAAATGAAAAATCTATTAAAATAAAACTAAACTAAAAGGTAATAAAAATCAAAATAAAATAAAATTATATTAATAAAAATAAAATAGAAAACAACACCTAGAAAATACTAAATAAATCAAAAGTAAATACTAAAAATAAAACGACACAAACTAAAAATCTAAAAAAAATACAAAAAGACACAAACTAAACACACACAGGCTTTAGGTAGGTTTAAGGACGGTTTAGGGTCGGGTTAGGGTAGGCTATGATACGGGACAAGGTATTTAGCACCATATTGCACACAATTGCCTTGATTTAAGCGTTTGAACTCTGCATTGCACAATTTGACCTACAAAATAAACATTTAAGCGCATAAGACCCAAATTACCGAGAATTAGCAACTAAAATACATTTATTCGGGGTATAAAATGTACAGTTTGGGTGCTTATCAGTATTAGCCTATGCTTTAAGTTGAAATCCAGTAGGAAGACTTTACACTTTAATCCTTTATCCACTGTATCAGAAAGATGTTCCCTTTTAGTAGGAAAATTTTGGCAAGCATTGCAAACCGCAATGGGTACTAAACTTCATTTAAGTACCGCATTCAACCCACAAACGGATGGACAGTCAAAATATACAAACCAAACTTTAGAGGATATGCTACATGATTGTACATTAGATATACCCGAAATTTGGAACATGTGTTTACCCCTTGTTGAAATTTCATGTAACAATAGTTATAAGACCGATATTAAAGTTGCTCCATTTCAAGCTTTGTAATGGCAAATTTCCAATTGCATCAATTTGTAAGTGTTGGCTTAGTTCTAGAAAAAAATATTTGAGTCATAGGATAAAAGTTTATGACCTTCAAGCCTATGATATTTGATTTGAAGATGTAGCACCCGAGTTTAAAAGAAGATCGCATCATTATCGTGTTTTGTGCCTTTTTTTCATCATCAACTTTCCTAGGTCTCTTAGGTATGAATGCACATGTTTTTATTGAGACTTGGAATTTTTTATTAGGTGTTTGTATTTTTGTTAATTTTTTTAATTTAGACTATCTAAATATTTTGTTCTTGGATACCTTTCCGTAGAAAAATCATAACTAATTGAAAAATAAGAAAAGTACGAAATAACCGTCCATGCGTTCTTTTTGAAATTTTGTAGATCCATGGCTTGAAATGTCGTTCAATAGGTCATTAAAATGACCTTGGCATCTCGTTCGAACGATATTGAAATGTCATTCGAACGATCCTTCAAACGAGATGATTTGTTTCACTTGAATTTTCGATTGAGTTATTGTTCGAACGAACCTTCATTTTTGGACCTACTATATTTTCGTTTAAACGACGTCATTCGAATGACTCTAGTATGTCGTTCAAACGACAATGCAGTTTTGAGAAGTTTTTTTGTCAGTTTTTCTTAAAACTTACCACTACTCCATTTATTTTCCCACCTATTTATAGAGTGCGGGAATGAACTTTAAGAGACTTTTGGCAGACTTTTCAGATTTTAAAAGATCCTTTGAGATACAAAACTTTTTGAAAAAAGACCCATTTGGTTTTTGTGGATAAAAATGCTTTAATTTCAATACAAAGACAAGTTTACACCCATATAGTCTACATGATCCAAGTTTCTACAAAACATTTGTTTGGAGATCATTGGTTTGGCACCGAGTTTCATTCTCTACCCAAAATATATAGTTTCTTGCGGATGATTCCACGCTTGCGGGGATTGTTTCATATGGAAGTGGATTCCGTGTGTTTAGCGGTTCCTTTGCCCCATCGGTGGATTCTGAGACAAAGGTGTACTCCTGGGTTGTCGACTAGGAAGGTGGAGGAATGAAGAGCGTCAAGACTTACGAGGGCATCAGGTCATTGAGCAAGTCTTCTTGTCGTGTTCTTTGTAAAACCGTACTTAATGGACTCATGGATGGGTTTTTCGATATTTTTTCCATTATGGGTTTTCCATGTACATTGCGGCATTGTGATTGCTTATTTTTATCTTGCAATTTCTCACTTAGATGCATGCTTAGGTCTAACAAGATAAAAATAGTTTAATCATAAAAATGGTGTTGTATGGTGCATAATTTAAATTGGGTAATATTTCGTGTAATTTAATTCAAGTCTATTTTAATATTATGGAAAAATTCATGTTTGGTTTGTGGCCTAAGTTTAACTTGAATTAATTAATTTTTTCTTAGAAGAAAATCTTAAATATATGTGTTTGGGTTTTATTTTAAATTTTTTTTTTAATTTTGAAAGAAAATTGATATTAGGAATATTATGTGAACTGTCCCTTTTGAATTTAAAAATTGAAATTTTTCGCATCTACAAAGTGGTATCATAGCATAGAATTTAAAGAAATCACATCCTCATATTGGTATCAGAGCGAGAATGCAAAATTATTGATTTAAGATCATTTTTGGGTTTGAATATGGAAAATATTCTTTTTTCAAAATTTCCTATTTTGTATGGTTCCAACTATTCGTATATGAAAGCGCATATGAGGTCGACACTTAAATCGTTAAATGAGAGGGTTTGGCAATCGATTGTTAGAGGGTGGTCCCCACCAATGTGTCTAGAAGGAGAAGTTTGTGTTCCTAAACCTGTTAAAACATGGAGTGAGGATGAGCTTAAACTAGAAAATTTTAATTCTAGATGTTTAAATGCTCTTTTTAGTACGGTCACACCGGATGAGTTATGTCTGATTATGATGTGTGAAACGTCTAAGGGGGCATGGGACACACTCCAACTCACCCATAAAGGTAAAAGTGTCATTAAAGCTTGTAAATACCAAACCCTCACCACTCAATTCAAAACCATTGAAATGATATAAAGTGAGTTCTTTGATGAGTTCTATGCTTCATTTTTCGATATTGTGAATTTGTCTTTTAATTTGGGGGAAAAGATACCCGAAAATCATGTTGTAAATAAATTTTAAGGTCATTACCAGATAGATTTATTTCAAAAGTGACTGTTTTAAATTCTTTAGACACTTTAAACTCTATGAAACTTTAAGAGCTTGTAGGTGACTTACAAACCTATGGACTTGACATGATTCCCTCCAAGGATGTGAAGAAAAAAGATAAGGGCATAAGTTTGAAAGCTCAAATGAACGAAACATCGGTTTCGGATGATGAGTTTGAGATTAACTCGGATGGTATGTCTTTGTTTGCTAAAAAGTTTAAAAAATTTCTTAAGTTTAATAAAGAGAATCTTAAATATGGTTATAAGAAATTTGAGAAGTATAAGTATAACAAAATCAATAAACTCCCTAAAAACCATAATGACAATTTTAATAGGGACGAGCCGAATAGATATTTTAGTTGTGAGGGGTATGGACACAGGGCATTCAAATGCCCCAATAAACTAAGGAATGAGGTTAAGAAATTGATTTCATATTATTCCACCCTGAGTGATAGTGAACCGAAAGAGGGATTCAATTACCCCATGAAGCATAATTTTACCGCGTTCATGGCTAGTCATGTGAGCGATGGTAAAAATCTTTCGTTGATGATAATTTACTATATGAAACTTCCGATGCCATTATTTGTGAATCCCGTGAGTTTGATGGTAAAAGGACTGGAGAAGAGAGTGAGAATGAAGAAGATGAGGAGGAGAGTGAACTACAAGTTGTATTTTGTTAGTTTTATGAGGAAGCGTTGCAATTAAAAATGGTTAACTTGAATTTAAAACCTATGATGAAAGAATGTGTCTGAGGAAATGATGAAAGTGCTTTAATTGCAGATCTTAGGTACCGTCAGAGAACTCTTAATGAGAAGCTAGAGTATGTTGAAGGTGAAATATATATCCTTAGAGGTTTAATGGAGGCTATTAAGAAATATCTTCTTGAGTTTGAAGAGTTTAGAAGTTTACTTGAGTCTAGGATAGTGGAACTTGAAGAGAGATTAAGAGACTCGAGTCGGGTCAAATTTTATTTGGAGTGTGGTTCGGAGAAGTTGGATAAAATTTTAGGCACCGTCCAAATCAAAGATGACAAGTGTGATGTAGACTTTGATACTCAAATTGCTTCTGCTAATAAAGCCGAAACCATAAGTTTGAGATAATTGACTAGGAACGCTAGAAAAGGTCAATCCTTAGGTAATACTTCTCACCGTGTTTGTACTTGCACAAATTGTGGTAGGAAGGGTTACCTTAGGAGGTTTTGTTTCGATCTTAGAAATGGTCCTATGAAGTCCAAAGGTAGAGTCAACAAGGTCACCAAAACTCCAGAGCGTCTCGTTACACCTATATGGGTTAGCAAATTCTATTTGGAGGCTTTACATGATAGACTTTATGATTCTCATTTACTTGCACATAATTCATCCCTTGCTAATTCTAAAGGTTGATTGTGTTAGCTTTGTTTTACATACACTAGCTTTTGTGTTTCATGATATATTCTTGCTAGTTGTATGTTTGTTTGCAGTTTTCAAGCATATGCTTCATAATATATATTTTGCTAGAATTATGACATGTGTATCTTTTCTATTTTTATTTTATCATTTATTGGGTCTTATGAAAAATACAAAAATATTTTTCTTGTATTTTGATTTGTCGTTTTGTTTGTTTAAAAATTTTAAAAACTCCAAAATATTTTTTTGCGTATTTTTGTATTACACATTTTATGTGGCATATCCTTGTATTTGAATTTGGCTAGAACTTTTGGTTATGAATTTCAATGCTTAAAATCTTATTTATCATGCTTTCATGGAGTAGTTTGACTTTGATTTGCTTAATGGATTCTCTTATTATATGCCTCTCATGCACATTCATGAGCTGTTTTGAACGTTAACTTCACATCTATATTTAAGCTAAGTGAGATATTCTCCCATTAATTTTGTCATCTACATATTTTGTGACTATGGAGGATTTGTGCATGTAAGAACCGTTGCCCAAAAAATAGATAATCATTTATCCAAGGAAGTTTTATTTAGCAATGGAATTGAGTTACGAAAGTCACATTGACTTTTCATGAAAATCCACCATTGAAAAGGGGCATAAAAAGTGTGGCATTGAAAAAAGTAGCCAAGGCCAACATAGTTTTGTTTGATATGTTCATTAAAAAGAAAATAAAAGAATTATTATTTATAAGGGAGTTTTATGGAAATATCAACATGTTTGTACAATGACAATGAATAATAGTTTCGCTATTTTGTCAGGACGCTATTGATTTGTAGAATTATCAAAATTCTAGGTTTGTGTGCATTGTGCTTGTTTGTTCTTTGAATTCACTTTATCTTGTCTAATGGGGCTAAATATTAGTTGATAAAGTTTTACAATCAAATAGAACTCCTTGAACATGTTTAAGTAAATGGGTCATAATTCTTTATGTCTAGATCACACCCCTTCACTCTGTTTGTTACATGTTTATTTAGACACATTTATGCCATACGAGTGTGAAAAGCTTATTATGTTTAGTTTCTTGCGTGATATTTATACCTATATATATGTTCTTTTGCTTTTATTGATATCTTTGTGTATATGTATATATATGGTATCGTTTGTACTGAGTCTTTATTTTGTCATCTAGTCCTTGTATGCTTTTGGTTCTAACAGATCTCTAACTTGTTGAGACTTTTCATTGATATCCCATACTTATCTAAGTACATTTTAGTTGGTATCGTTTAGCATCTCATCTTAGTTGGTATCTATTAATCTTTGTGTGAATTAGTTGTTCTTGTGTTCTTATGTTGCTATGATTTTTTGTTTCTTGTATCACTATACACCATTGCATGATCATTTAGTGGGAGAATTGAATTCATCGATGAGAAATGGGTTATTTTGTGAACCTTAATCTTTGTTTATTCCCCAACAAAAGGGGGAGAAATGGTATATAAACCTTTAATTTAGGGAGATCTATCTTAGGGGGAGACGTCTTTCTTTGGTAGATAATGTTAGATAAAGGGGGAGGATTTAACTATGCAATTTTTATTGTTATCTTCCCTATGCGTTTGATGGTGTGTTTAAGTGTGAAAATTTTCATCCATTCAACAATGTTTTAAAGAAATCAAAGCTACTAAAAATATGTGTCGGTCAAGCATTTGTATATTTTTAATTTTTGGGTGGGATTGTGTTTTTTAGATGATCTTGGCGACCCATAGTTTTATTTTGGTTTTGTATCAAAAAAGCCAAATGAGGAGATATTTCCAACTGAGTCAATTTGTAAGTGATGGCTTAATTCCAGACAACACTATTTGATTCATAGGATAGAAGTTTGTGAGCTTTTAGGCCTATGTCATTTGAGTTGAAGACGTAGTGCCCAAATCTAAAAGAAGATCGTATCATTGCCATGTTCCGTTCCTTGTTTTGCATCATCAACTTTCCAAGATATCTCGGGTATGAATATATATGTTATATTGAGACTTGGAATTTTTTATTGGGTGTTCGTATTTTTTTTGAATTCATACTATCTAAATATTTTGTTCTAAGACTCCTTTTCGTAGAAAAATCATAGCTAATTAAAAAATACCAGAAAAATAAGAAACTGGCGACCACGTGTTCGTATAGAAATTTTTAAGATCCATGGCTTGAAACATCATTCGGTAGGTCTTTCAAATGACTTTGGCATCTTGTTTGAACGAGATTGAAATTTTGTTTGAACGACCTTTAAACGAGATGATATTTTTTTTTTTGAATTTTCGTTTGAGTTATTGAAAGTGCGGAAGCCCCCAATTTTTAAATTCAAATATAATGAAATGGTTCAAATTTTAATTTTTTAAAAGTTATTTAAAATTTTCTTTTCTTAAAGAGAACAAACCAACTTATGAAAAAAATTAAAACTAAACGAAAAGTGAAATTAAACTACACACACAATTTTCATTTCGACTTAAACACACATTAATCCAATTCAAGTTAAACTTGCATGCTATCAAGATAAAGTAATTTTACACTTGAATTAAATTGAACATACCCAAACATTAAATTTGCACCAAATTAAATAGATTTTGATTTTGAACTAATTTTATCTTTTAGTCCTAAGCATGCATCTAGGTGATATAGCAAGATAAAATAAATATCAATCGCACTACGCCGGATGTACGAGGAAAACCCAAATGGGAAAAACCTCGGACGACCCTAGCCACGAATTCACTAAGTATGGTAGTTTTTACAAAGACTCGACACAAGAGGACTTACACAAACTGACTTGAGTCCGTCCAAGCCTTGACGCGCTCCTTCGGTCTTAAACCTCCGCCTAGTGTATAACCGTGGACTCCTCCACAGTCTCGAACTCCATCGATGGGGCTATGGTCACCGTCAACCCATACTTGAAGCCTTTCTTCGAGTGAGAACACCGCAATAAACTTTTCTCCTTTTTTGGCGTAGAGAAGAACCCAAACTCTCTTCTTGTTGGTGTAGAGAAAACCAGGTGCCAAAAGTCTCCAAGCAATGATATATCAATAGGTACTTGGAATAAACTAAATAAATGGGTGTGTATGTAATTTTTGATGAGTTTAATCCATAAAAATCAAACACAAAACATGGAACTTTTTCTTAAAAGTTTTGCTCTCAAAAGACTCTAAGAATGTGAAAAAGTTGTCTTCAAAAAGTTAGTTCCCGCACTTAAGAAGTATGTCAAAAAGGAAGTGGGGTAAAGTAGTGGAAAAGTGGAAAAAACTGGCTTAAAACTGTTCCCGCTATTTTTTTCGTTAGAAATCTCGTTCGAACGAGACTTCTAACGAAGAGACAGAAAGAAAAAAAAATTCTCGTTTGAAAACTCGTTCGAACGAGAAGTCGTTCGGATGAGGTCATTTGAACGACCTATCTAACGAGATCTCAGGCCATGGTTCTAGATAATTTCGATACGAACGCGTGGCCGCCAGTTTCGTGTCATTCTGATTTTTTTTGGATTTGATATGTTTTTTTTACTGAAAGGTGTCCGAGAACAAAATATTTAGAATTATGAATTCAAAAAAGTTTACAAAAAGGTTCTAACACCCAAAATAAATTTCTAACATACACCCAATAAATAATGTTCCAAGCTCCTATATATATATTAAAAATGCATTCATACCTTAGGAGCAATGGAACCATGTTGATGACATAGAAACGAGGCACAAACACACACGGCATTAGATAAAGCTTTAATATCTTGGCCGCTACGTCTTCAACAAACACGTCATAGGCTTGAATGGACTATCCTATGAATCAAATGTTTTTGTCCGGAATTGAGCCAAAAACTACAAAGGACTCAATTGGAAATTTGTGTCCTTACAGTTATCATTCGAACGAACCTTCATTTTTGGATTTTTTGTATTTTCATTCAAACGACGTCATCCGAAAAGCTTTGGTATGTCGTTCAAATGACATTGTAGTTTCGAGAAGTTTTTTTGTCAGTTTTTCTTAAAACTTCCCACTATTCCATTTTTCCCACCTGTTTATAGAGTGAAGGAAGAAACTTTTTCAAGATACTTTTGGTAGACTTTTCAAATTTTAAAAGAACCTTCGAGAGCCAAAACGTTTTGAAAAAATGTCCATTTGGTTTTTATGAATAAAAATGCTTTACATGATCCAAGTTTCTACATAACATTTGTTTGGAGATCATTAGTTTGGCACCGAGTTTCATTCTCTACCCCAAATAGATAGTTTCTTGTGGAGGATTATGTGTTTGTGGTGATTTTTAATTCGGAAGTGGATTCCGTGTATTTGGTGATTGTTTTACCCCATCGGTGGACTCCGAGATGAAGGTGGAGTTTTGAGTTATTTACTAGGTAGAGGTTGAGGAACGAAGAGCGTCAAAGCTTGCGAAGGCGTCAGGTCATTAAGTAAGTCTTTTTGTCGTGTCATTTTTAAAATCGTATTTAGTGGACTTGTGCTTGGGCTGTATGAGGTTTTTTCTGTTATGAGTTTTCCTCGTACATTGCAGCGTTGTGGTTGCATATTTTTATCTTGTAATTTCTCACTTAGATGCATGCTTAAGTTTCACAAGATAAAAATGGTTTAATCACAAAAATGATGTTGTTTGGTGCATAATTTAAATTGGGTAATTTTTAGTGTCATTTATTTCAAGTATGTTTTAAAATTTTGGCAAAATTCATGTTTGGTTTGTTTGGTATAATATTTGCTTAGAAGAAAATCTTAATTATTTGTGTTTGTGTTTTATTTTAAAAAAAAGAAAATTTAATTGTTTATTTAATTTTGAAAGAAAATTAAAATTAGGAATATTTTGTGAACTGTTCGTTTGGAATTTTTTTATTTTTTATTTTTTGCATCTACAAAGTGGTATTATAGCATTCAATTTAAAGAAATCACATTCTGAAGCTTTATATGGAAGATCATGCAGATAACCTATATGTTGGATATAATTCATAAGTAGTAAACAATTTGGTCCTGAGGTAATTCGGGAAACCATTGAGAGAATACACCAAATTAGAGAAAGATTAAAGATAGCCAAAGATTGAAGGAAAAGTTATGCATACCAACTCCGGAAACCCTTAGAATTTGAAGCTAATGACCAAGCATTTCTGAATATTTCTCCTCGAAAAGGAATTTTATGCTTTGGAAAGAAAGGAAAATTAGCCCCCATATATATTGGACCTTTCAAAATTTCTAAACGAGTTGGATCCGTAGACTATCAATTAGAATTACCGGTAGAATTTTCCAATATTCACAATGTATATCATGTGTCTCAATTACGCCAATATATTTCTGATCCATCTCATACCATTACGTGGTAAGACATTCTATCGAACCGAACTATGAATTTGAAGTAGGCCCTATTCAAATTCTGGATTGCCAAGTAAAGTATCTCAGAAACAAAGATAATGCCCAATTAAAGTACTTTGGGAAAATCAAAATCAGTATGAATCTACGTGGGAACCCAAAAAGGCTATGGAAAAATCAATACTCCGACTTATTTCAAGATAAATCCGGGAACAATTATTTTAAGGTAAATAGATTGTAATAACCGAGATTTTCAAAACTGACCCTAATTACCTACAATCACTATTTCAACCCTTATAAATATTAAAACTCAAACGTCTTATAAAGAAGAATGAAACTATACTTGATGCCCTGCAACTTTATTAGTTGACCTAGACCCCTTGAAGTTTTAATAATTATAAAATAGCCCCTGAAAACTTAAAGTGACTCAACCTGACTTATACTGCACTCCTAAACCTCAACTTTATATCAACTTAATTCTTTAGACTTGAACTACTAAAAAATTATAATTTTAACCCTTGAAACATTTTAAAATTACAAAAGTACCTCAATACTTTATCGAAATTACACTTTTGAGGCTATAAGTTCATATATATGACCAACCAAAGACCAAACAACAAAGTTTTATTAATTTCGTAAAACCCCTTGTCCAAATATGCTCACACATCAGAACAAACAACCAAGAATCACATGTGCACACAATGCACACATGTGTGGAACAATACCCAAGCTTGAAAATCTTACAATTTCAGTTCAAATCCACCTCCATTTTCCACTAATGAAGTCCCCTGCTCATATACTATAAATACCCCATGAAATCATCAGCTTAAAGTCACTCAAACAGATGTTTCAAAACTCGAAATTTTCACTCCAAATAGGTACTCTATAATTTTATGTACTATATTCAGTTGTTTTAGTTTCAATCATTTTCTGTTTTGTTATAATGCTAGAATAGCTCAAAACAATAGGAAAATTTAATGTATAAAATAAAATCTAAGTGAAAATTATGAAGTTTCCACTATTAAAGCTTGATCTTTAATGGTGAACTTTCAAAGATCGATCAAAACTCAGGTTTAAAGCTTTGAATGTTTTCATTAGGACCTCAGGAATTCGAGTGTAATGATCAAATACCATGAATGTGGCTAATAATCTCGAATCGATTGAAAGTGTATTTTGAAGCAAAAACTGAAAATCTTAAATTCTCCCTATATAATTCATCTCAACGTATGAAATCAAAACCGAATTACTCCTACACATAGTAGAAAACAAATTATGTTCATAAGAATACTTGCTATATCCTTCAAATCTACGAATGTTATGTCAAATTTTCAGTAAAACACACGGTTATGGAACTGGATATATACTGCATCTCAATCCACAAAACCTATATATTTGGATTCCTTGTAAAAAAATTATGTTATGTTTTTTAATAAAATATCTCAAATGGTTTAAAAATGAAGAAGCTTTTCAAGTTAAAATTAGAAACCCTAAAGTCAACTGTTGAGGGGAAAACAATAAACTTTTTGACCAAAAACCTTGACCTATCATAATGTTTTCCCATTTTTTATTTTTATTTTTCTGGTCAAAATGATATGAGGTAAGTCCATGTTTGGATTAGCCTAGCCTATGTTATGAAAAACTGAGGTTTTAACTTAGAAATATTTTTTCTAAATTATAATTTGACCCCTCTTGACTTTTTCTAGCTATGAATTTGAAACCCAACCTTTGTTTATAAATACTTGAAAATATTCTGAGAAAAAATGTCTCTTGCACAAAAGTTCAAATATGAAGTTAAGGTCGGTATTTTAAAGTCCCAAGTTATTTATAATTAAACCCCCAAAACTTTAACAGATAGATTTTTTTGTATAAACTAACTGACCCAGTCCTAAATACTTATATACCCAAACATTATATATAGAGAATCTAATACCATCTCCTCTCGATATCCTCTTGTCATATATAAAGTCATACGATATACCGAGAAGGTAGGTTTTCCTACCCCTTCAATAATAAACTTTGCATGTTGGGCATACTGCTATTGATATCACTATGTGATAGCTCCTATATACTCTTAGTTTGTGCATGTTATAATACTGCCATAGTACATATTTTTATTGTCTATCATCGCTATTTGAATTGAAACACGGACCAATTTAACCCTTCTCACCTAATAACTAATATCATGTTCCTTATTGATTCGGTTTACCCCTACACTTTTGTGCAAATATTTATATTGTAATCATCCGTGTTAACTAGGAAGTATACTGACGTGTTATTTGATGGAACTTTCTACTTGGCCTAATGGTATCAGATAATTAAGAGCCTAAATTTATTACTACATACATATGTGTGTCACTTTAATTGTGTGCCTAGCCGGTTACTTTCCCCCAAAAGTTTAGGTTGATTATTTTTATTTTGTTTTACTGATGGCTTAATGATTTCTATACCCATTAGTGAACAGGTATGTATGGGATTATTAGTTTAAGAACCTTATTTCCTTAATGAACTTGTAAATATGAGATTATTAGTTCAAAGAAACTTATTTTATTTATAAACTAATGAGTACTAGATTATTAACTTTATTTCTTTAGCATTGCTAAACACTAATTCAATACACACTCCAACTCTCATATATACGTATACTTGTTATAGAACTGGTAAAACCTGCTTAGCATATTTGTGCTGATTTTCTTTTTTCTCCAGATAAATTTGGAGAAAGAGGATAATATATCTTCCCTTTTAGAGACAGATACCAGCCACCTGTTTACATACGTGACAGTGTGGGTAGAGAATAAGCCAGACGGGAGCAAGGAGTGGTGCTTTTCAATTTTCTACATTATAGTTTGTACTAAAAAAAATGTAAATCACCCCTGCGGTGGTACTACCCTATGTAAACTACTTTAATAATGAATAAAGTTATGTTATTCCTCCTTAACTTTAATTCATTGCTTTATGTATACTTCTTATTCATTCATACTGAAAAATGGGGTGTGACAGGTTGCTTACTGCTAGTGTGTGTTTACTACTTTATTTTTAGGTTCTTAGCCTTAAGGATAGTTTTTGAGCTTATTAATTATTTATTTTTTCATATTATATATTTTTTCATATTATACATATATATATATATATATATATAATTACAAATACAACCCGCTTATTCGAATCGGGCCCAACTCGTGCTTCACTGTATATGGCTCAAGCTCGGCTGGAATAAATATCAAAGGATTCAAATTTGTCCAAACTCATCCCAGCTTAAACTCACTTAAAAATTAGGCCATATTAATAAGGCCAAAAGATGGCTTTTCCGACCTAATTGACAAGCTTAGAAGAGGCTGATATTATGGTCATAAGTTTCAACAGTTCAAAATGTGTGTATACATCCAGTTTTCAAATCACCCACTTTGAAGTTATATTTTTTCATGAATTTTTTTGTAGATGATTTCCTCATTATGGAGATCATGTATACTAAATTTGGCTGAAAATATATTTTTGCACTATTTTTTTTAAATGGATATTTTCATAAGTATGTTGAAAAACCTAACTGTATGTGTGTGTATGTATATATACACCCCCCATATATGTAGTGCACCACATGTATATAAGTAAATCATACATATTGAGTGAATGAAAATGGGTGATTTTGATCTCGGAGAGGGGGTGGGGCAAAGAGAGAGAAGGGGGAGGGGGAGGGGGAATAGAAAATGGGGTCGAAATAAGGGATTTTATGTTGGATGACCGTGACAAAAATTTATTGTGGATTTTTCACTATCCTTGAACATGACAAGACTTGTGACGATCAAGGAGAGTGACAAGAAACACATGTTTTTTGCGATTGTCCTTAATCGTGATAAAGGCTAGCTAAGAAAATTAGTCATTTTTTATGTTTTGGTGTAGTGTGGTAAATGAAAAAAATGTCATAGGTCTAATGAATTACTATTAATTTATTATCGTGTACTTAAAGCCAAGCCTAGTGCTATTAAAACCAAATTTTAATTTTCAAAATAAAATTAATTGGATCCAATTTTCATGTGGGTGATGAAATAAAATAATGAGGAAATGCATGCAACCACGCAAATAAACCCCAAGTTTATAATGGAAAACCTTGCAGGGAAAGACTACTGTTGCGTACTATCGCAAAAAAGTCCTCTAATATTAATATCTACTTACATGATTTATGAAGGATAAACCCAATGTAACACCCCGCACTTTTGGGGATAATTAAAATTCATATGTAAGTTTAATTTGGGAATTTAAGAGGTTATCATGAATAGTAAGTTTTGGAGTTTTCAAGGATTAGATGATTTTCGATGGGTGTTATATTTACTTTTGGGATTAAGTAAATAAGTCAGAGTATTTTAATTATATGTCGTAGTTGAGTAAAGCGACAAAATGTAAGATTTTAATTGGAAAAACCACATTGAGATGTATTGGGTTAAATTAGTGGGTTGCGGTCAAGTACCTTGGATGGAGATTTCGAGTGTGCGGTTGGTTTCGAAATGGGCGAGATAGTCAGAATAAAGTATCCGGGGGTAGTGTTTTGGATTCGAAATTTTTTTAACATATAGGGACTCGTAATTGAGTAAACGAGTCATTTTTGGGTTTTAAAGGGGTAAACCCTTATTCTCCCCTATATAAAGAGGGAGAGTGGGAGAAAGGAAGAAAAAGAGAGAGAATAGAATAAAGGATAGAAAGGAAGAGAGAAAAAGAGATTTCTGGCCAACCTCTGCGGGATTCGACTCGTGGTCGTCGAATTTTATCAACGAGGCAAGTTTTTACTTGCTTTATTCGTTTGTGTGTATCTCATATCATAGTTGGTAATAAAATATATGATTTTGGGTTAAGATTCTTTAATAAAAATGGGTTTTTGTGAAATTAATTCATAGAAATTGATGTAGTAATTGCCTCATAAGAAATCTATGCTTGAATGGATGAAAATGGTGTAGTTTTTGTGAGAAATGAATTTAATGGAGTTAGGGTTGAATTCTTGAGTGGTTTGATGAATCCCATGAAATTAATGCTATGTTGGTTAAAAATAGATGTTTAGATGATTATATTGTTGGTTGGTGAAGTGGAAAATCACAAATGTTGGATTGATTGGGTGTTGGTTTGATTTGGAGTTGGAGAAGATGATGAATAGTAAGATAGCGTCATTATCGAATCGATTTGACCTAGAAACGAATCGATTCGGCTCTTGGTCAAAAAATGAAAATTGTATATCTTTTCGATATGGTCGCGTGGGTGCCGACCGCTTATTTTTCTGATTTTTTTTTATTTATAATGATTTTCTACGGAAGGCTATCCGAGATCGAAATCGTTAGTCAGAAATTAAGGCTAGAACTATTTGGAGATAAATATTAGGAGTTCCCAAATAGAGTGTTAGGACCTCTAAATGACTTGATGAGATATGAAAACTTTGGGTTCGTTGAAATATATCCGATTTATAATTTAAATGGATATAGGATTGAGTTTTGGGGATACATATAAAACCTAAGAAGATTTGGAGATTTCGGACCAGCCGAATCGATTCGCTATGAGATAGTAAGAAAGTAGAACCATTTCTAATTGATTCGGATAGGACGAATCGATTCGGTGTCCAGCGAATCGATTCGGACATACCGAATAGATTCTGTTCTGGGAGATTTTTACGGTTTTCTCCTTTAAGTTTAGGGAAATTTAAACTATGTTTTTTATTGATTATTTTATGGGATTCTAGATATGAAATTAGGACTCCTAGATAATCGTATTGAGGGTGAGTAAAGCCCGAGATGAAAGAAGGAACCTCAGATTAATTTAGTGTACGATCAGAGGCATGGATTTATTGAATGCTTGGGAATACGTTTGGGTTGAGTATCGTGAGTGTGTGAATACTTAAATGCTGTTATTAATGAGAATCTTTGGGATTATTGGTCATCGTTATGTGTGTTTGGCAATTATGGCCATTTATATTTATTTAAGGAATTATGTGGATTATATATATATACTATGTGAGTAAAGTATATATATTATATGATACGGATATGTATATATATCTATGTGTGGATGGTATATATATATATATATGTGCAACATACCCCCTCTAATGCTATCATTGGGAAGTTGCGCGATGAGGGTGATAACGCTGGCTCGATGAGTTGGGTGTGGATATCCCCAGGTCATAGCGTCCATTGTGATATTGTGTGATTTTTATTAGGGGTGAGACGTGGTGGGTATGTTTCATCTCATTGTCGGGGAGTAACTATGACCGCTTCCCAGACGTTGTGTGCGTGTGTTGGTCGCGATGTCGGTGATATTGAGTTCAACCGCTGGTCCCCAGGATGGTATGTGAGTGACGCCCTGGAAGATGATAGCATTGAGAGACCGCATCCTCGAGTTATAGCTCGGTGGGATGGTTATTATACTTATGTGTGCAATAGGTATAATTATATATACTGGATGAGCATAGTATATTGTTTGTATATGAAGACAAGCCATCATATAGTAAACTTATGTATATAAAGTGACAAGCCTAATAAGGTGTATTTTTTCCTTCTCCGGTATATTTGGATGCGGATATATATGATAATGTATATAAATCTGTAGTATATATACATATATATTATTACTGCACGTTTATATGAGTTTTATATTTACGCCATGTGCTGAGGGTCTAATGGATCTCTACGATTGACGCTGCCAAGTAGTAGTGTATCGGGGGGGTTCCTTATTTGGATTTCGCTTCGCGAGACACCCCACGCACGAACTTAGCACAGTGTTGAGAATGGAGAGAAGTTTAGCCCTTAGTACCTGGGTTGTCGAGGTTTACAGAAGATGGGTGAATTAGATTAGTTAGGTATGGTAGCTTAACTAAGATATTTTAAACGAATGTGTTAGGTGTGCACTGTTAGAAGAGGGGTGAGGGGAAGCTCATGGGTGTGCGCTACCAACTTAAATATGAGGTAAAACCTGTTTTAAAAAATATAGCATTTATGCACTTGCAAAATATTTTTTTTAACTCGGGCTCTGACCCATTTTTCTATTTTTTTCCTTTCTTGCTATATATATGTTATATATATTAATAGGTGTCCAGACACAGGGACGCCTGGATGATGATTCCTTCGAGTCAGACGTCTGCTGCAGTAGCTGTGGATGCATGCAGGTTCACTATAGACGCCTCTATCCATGTAATCTAGATAGGAGGTACTGTATAAATACTTGGGATAAATCCCAATTGCATTTATTTATTCTTTTACTACCCTTGAGTGCGGCATTTATTATGGTTGTATTATATTTAAAACGAGTGTTCAGTCATTTCAATTCATTTCAGTTTTATTTATCAAACTGTGTGATTGTTCTAATTGAAAATCGTTTAAAAAGATTAGTTAAGTAAAATTTTGACGCCAGCCTAATAGGTTATTAGTAATTAATTTAGTTTTCGACAGTGATGCTAAGAATGAACCATATGCGACTCCTATTTTAATTTGGTATAGGAGTGATCGCCTAGTATTTTATTAGGTGGGGTGTCAGAGATGGTATCCGAGCATCAGGTTCTAGTGTCCTTAGGAATCTGTGCGGACATACTACGCTTTCAACGTTGTTCTCGATTTGTTATTAAGACTTGTGACTAGGATTGTTGATTCCTCTTGTGAGATTTCATTCTCCTTCCATATTATAAGATTATAGTAATCTTTTGCGTGTTCATTTGAGATTTGTGTGCTGATCGAGGAAGGCGACAGGAGGTGGGGCTTAGCTGGAGCAGTGAGTTGAAATTGGAGACTAGTACCGTAGTAAAGGTCATTCTCCTTGTGGCATTTGCTAAGAATTATGGCAACGAATACCAAAGAATAGTAGTTATGAGTACCCCAATACCATTGTAGTAGAGAGTGGTAATAAAGTTGAATCACCCAGTTAAGCTAAGGGTTCGAAAGGGATCTTAAAGATAGTTTTAACCGTGAGTCCCCATGATTTAGCAGGAATGAGGAGAATGCACTTTTAAATTATCCACAAAAGGTTCGATCAGAGGCCGACAGTGAATAAAGAGATTTATGGATAAGCGAATTTTGTACTGAGACGAGGTAAGTACAACAAAGAGAGAGCCTTTTCGAGGAAATATAGGCTCACTAGAGAAGTGTTGCTAACACTTATGAAGGATGTGTATGTTCGAGGACCCCATTGGTGGACATCCACCCGGGGAGATTCGTTAAAACGGGGTTGTTGAGGCCGGTAGTGGAGTTTCCTTTTTATGAAGATAAGGGGAACTAGTAAAGTGATTATCAGGATCGCGACTATGGAGTCCAAGATACTGATAACCTTAAAAGGGTCAGGGTGACCCGAGATGGAGAATGTTGCAATGCGGAGCGTAGAACCACGCGGTTAGTCCTTGTCGGGTAGGGGTTGAAGGATAAGAATGGAGTGCCAAGATGGGGCATCGATTAAAGTAATTTTTAGGTTCAGTTAGGACAAGTGTATTAAGTCCAAGAACTATTTGGAGTAGTTAGAGAGATTGGCGAAGCTATCGTTATGAGTTTTACCTCAGATGGCGGAGGTATATTTGGTGTGACTAGATAAAGTCATGATATTTCACTAACCCTAGATTCGTGTGTGCAACTTGAGCTTTGTGGCAGTATTAATAACATTAATATAGTGCATGTCTATGTGTTTTCCGTGGTAGCGGAGTTATATTTTCTTTAATTTTCTATAAAAGTGGGTGTTGATATTTTGTGTATATATCTAGTTTGTACTACTCGTTTTATGTGTAAAACATGAGTATGGTATTATTTTGAGTATAATGTGTTTTTCGTTATTTGGAGCGATAGCAGGCTAATGATTGAAAAACTATTGTGTCCGTGGTGCTAGAGTGGAACATGTTATTGTTGCGAAATCTCACCTGGTTACAGGTTGAGTTCGCCTTTGTTGTTATGGGTAAATGAAACTTTTGTAAGCAGAGGTTTCATTATTGATTTGAGTGTGTGGCGGCCTTTTAGAGACGATTTAAGGCATGCAAGGATGTTAATTTCGTGAATAAGTCATATAGTGTGGATGAAACATTATAGACTGAGAGTCGTGCGATGATGGTATGCTTAGAGATAGAAGTGCTATGGAAAAGTACTAAAATGGTTCCCTCACTGCAAGTATGTAGGTGAGGCAAGGTAAAGGAAATTGATTTAATTCTTGTAGCTAGGCCTTGATGGGAAGGCAAATTCGAAGATAGTATGTTTTGGGTATGATGTTTGTAACGCTTTTGCAGAGAGTGGGCGCTTCGATTAGTTAGACTTTCATGTTCACCTAGGTGGAAGGATAGAATAGTAGAAATGCGTTAATAGGTTAGTCAGGTAGGATTTAGGATGTCCCACTGGTGTGCCTTAGTCCGTTATATCTCGATGATGGACGACGCGAGGGAGTAGTGTAACGGGGGGTTCCTTGTTTGGATTTCGCTCTGTGAGACGTCCCACGCATGAAACCGAGCAAATAATGGGAGTTGAGAAAGGTCTTGGGCACCAGGGAGAAAATTTAGGATAGTACCACTTCCCTTAAGTAGGAAATGCTTCGATCTTAGAACTTTAGGCAGTGAGGACAATGGAGTTAATGGCACCGATATAGAAAAATTGGTTGGTTAACCTAGAGAAGAATGAGATTTTGCGGGTTGGGAAGGCCCATGTATGAGTATTAAGAAGAAGAAATAGGGTCCATTATTTAGAAAGTGTGTACGTGTCAGACGTTGGTGATAGTTGTGCGGAGAGGCACGGGTTAAAAAGGTGTATGGGCACCTTAGTAAGTTAGTTTTATATACCACCTGAGATATAAATGACGTATTATATAGAGTTGAAGATTATGCCGAGATGGCAGGATAGTATAGTATAAACCTTAATAGAGTTGAGTGCTGAATGAGTGTATGGTTGAGATCCATCGGGTTAGTACCGTTCCCCTTGAGGCATTGGGATGTGGAACGATCCTAGGTTATTGTTGGTAGTATCGATTGTATCTGAATTTCGAGGGAAAAATTTCGTTATAAGGGGGGGGGGTGTATGTAACACCCTGCACTTTTGGGGATAATTAAAATTCATAAGTAAATGTAATTTAAGAATTTAAGAGGTTATCATGAATAGTAATTTTTGGAGTTTTCAAGGATTAGATGATTTTTGATGGGTGTTATATTTACTTTTAGGATTAAGTAAATAAGTCGGAGTATTTTAATTATATGTCGCAGTTGAGTAAAGAGACAAAAGATAAGATTTCAATTGGAAAAACCACATTGAGATGTATTGGGTTAAATTAGTGGGTTGAAATCAAGTACCTCGAATGGAGACTTCGAGTGTGAGGTTGGTTTCAGAATGGCCGAGATAGTCAGAATAAAGTATTCGGGGGTAATGTTTAGGATTCGGAAACTTTTAGACATATAGGTACTCGTAATTGAGTAAACGAGTCATTTTTGGGTTTTAAAGGGGTAAACCCTTATTCTCCCCTATATAAAGAAGGAGAGTGGGAGAAAAGAAGAAAAATAGAGAGAAGAGAAGAAAGGAGAGAAAATAAGAGAGAAAAGGAGATTTCTGACCAACCTCCACGGGATTCGACTCGGGGGTTGGGAGTCTTGAATAAAAATGGGTTTTTGTGAAATGAACTAATATAAATTGATGTAGTAATTGCATCATAAGAAATCTAAGCTTGAATGGATGAAAATGGTGTAGTTTTTGTGAGAAATGAATTTAATGGAGTTAGGGTTGGATTCTTGAGTGGATTGATGAATCCCATGAAATTAATGTGGTCTTGGTTAAAAATAGATGTTTAGATGATTATATTGTTGGTTGGTGAAGTGGAAAACCACAAATCTTGGATTGATTCGGTGTTGGAGAAGATGATGAATAGTAAGACAACATCATTACCGAATCGATTCGGCCTAGAACTGAACCGATTTGCCTTTGGTCAAATAATAAAAAAATTAGATCTTGTCGATATGGTCGCGTGAGCACTGACCGCGTATTTTTCTGATTTTTTTTTGGATTTATAATGATTTTTCTACGGAATGCTGTCGAGATCGAAATCGTTAGTCAGAAATTAAGGCTAGAACTATTTGGAGATAAATATTAGGGGTTCCAAAATAGAGTGTTAGGACCTCTAAAGGACTTAAGGAGATATGAAAACTTTGGGTTCGTTGAAATATATTCGAGTTATAATTTAAATGGATATAGGATTGAGTTTTGGGTTTTGGGGATACATATAAAACCTAAGAATATTTGGAGATTTCGGACCAGCCGAATCGATTCCATATGAGACAGTAAGAAAGTAGAACCAATTTGAATCGATTTGGACAGGACGAATCGATTCGGTGGCTAGCGAATCGATTCAGACAGGCCGAATTGATTCGGTTCTGGGAGATTTTTGAGGTTTTCTCCTTTAAGTTTAGGGAAATTTAAACTATGGTTTTGGATATTATTATAGGGGATTATAGATATGAAATTAGGACTCCTAGATAATGGTATTGAGGGTGAGTAAACCCCGGGATGAAATAAGGAACCTCGGATTAATTTAGTGTACGATCTGAGGCATGTATTTAATGAATGCTTGGGAATACGTTTGGGTTGAGTATCGTGAGTGTGCGAATACTTAAATGCTATTATTAATGAGAATCTTTGGGATTACTGGTCATCTTTATGTGTGTTTGGCAATTATGGCCATTTATATTTGTTTAAGGAACTATGTGGATTATATATATACTATGTGAGTAAAGTATATATATTATATGATACAAATATATATATATATATATATATTTATATATATATATATATGTGTGTGTGTGTGTGTGTGTGTGTGTGTGTGTGTGGATGGTATATATATATGTGAAGCATACCCCCTCTAATGCTATCATTGGGAAGTTGCGCGATGAGGGTGAGCACCCTGGCTCGATGAGCAGGGTGTGGATATTCCCTAGGTAATAGCGTCCATTATGATATTGTGTGATTTTTATTAGGGGTGATATGTGGTGGGTATTGTTAGTCTCATTGCCGAGGAGGAACTATGACCGCTTCCCAGGCGTTGTGTGCGTGTGTTGGTCGTGATGTCGGTGATATTGAGTCCGACCGCTGGTCCCCAAGATGGTATGTGAGTGATGCCCTGGAAGATGATAGCATTGAGAGACCACATCCTCGAGTTATAGCTCGGTGGGATGGTTATTTTACTTATGTGTGCAATAGGTATAATTATATACTGGATAAGTAAAGTATATTGTTTGTATATGAAGACAAGCCATCATATAGTAAACTTATGTATATAAAGTGAAAAACCTAATAAGGTGTTTTTTTCCCTTCTCTAGTAGATTTGGATCCGGATATATATGATAATGTATATAAAGTGGTAGTATATATACATATATATTATTACTCTATGTTTATATGAGTTTTATATTTACGTCATGTGCTGAGGGTCTAATGGATCTCTACGATCGACGTTTCCAAGTAGTAGTGTATCGAGGGGGTTCCTTATTTGGATTTCTCTTCGCGAGACACCCCACACACGAACTTAGCGCAGTGTTGATAATGGATAGAAGTTTATCCCTTAGTACCCGGGTTGTCGAGGTTTATAAAAGACGTGGGAATTAGATTAATTAGGCAGGGTAGCTTAACTGGGATGTTTTAAACGAATGTGTTAGGTGTGCACTGTTAGAAGAGGGGTGAGGGGTATCTCATGGGAGTGCGGTACCAACTTAAATATGAGGTAAAAGCTATTTTAAAAAATATAGCATTTATGCACTTGCAAAATATTTTTTTTAACTCGGGTTCTGACTCGCTTTCCTATTTTTTTCCTTTCTTGCTATATATATATATAGGTGTCAAGACACATGGACGTCTGGATGATGATTCCTTCGAGTCAGACGTCTGCTGCAACAGTTGTGGATGCATGCAGGTTCACTGTAAACGCCTCTATCCTTGTAATCTAGATTGGAGGTACTGTATAAACACTCGGGCTAAAGCCCAATTGTGTTTATTTATTCTTTTACCGCCCTTGAATGCGACATTTATTATGGTTGCATTATATTTAAACCGAGTGTTCGGTTATTTCAGTTCATTTCAGTTTTATTTATTAAACTGTGTGATTGTTCTAATTGAAAATCGTTTAAAAAATTAGTTAAGTAAAATTTTGACACCAGCCTAATAGTTATTAGTAATTAATTTTGTTTTCGACAGTGATGCTAAGAATGAACCATATGCGAATACTGTTTTAATTTGGTACATGAGTGATCGCCCGGTATTTTATTAGGCGGGTTGTCACACCCAACTTATATACTAAGACTCAATTGCAGCCACGATCTATATTCATCGTGTTTTGATCTGATACATATTCTTATAGTATAAATTAGTTTCTCTAGTCAATAATAACTTGCACAACCCACGTGTCTCTTAAAAAGAATATGTATGTTCATGTACCTTCAGATTTTGTATTATCTTATTCTGTTGAAAAATCTCACTTTGAATCTAAGTTCAAGAAGTCTTCGGAAAGCTTCACATTCTTGATTTCATCACCGGATATTTCCTATAATTTGCCAAATTTTTGGACTTTTAGGGTTAGGATAAAAGTGACTTAGAGGATTTATATTTTACCCCTTAAGTGAAATGGTTTCTTAACTTGAAAACTGTTTTACTTTATGCTTTTAGTTTGTAAGCTTGCCAAATACATGATGAAATATATTTTTCCAAAATGAACTTATCTTTTAAAGTGAATCTTTTGTATTTAAAATTTCTTGGTCATAGGTTCTATGAGGAAATTCCATGTTTTTTAAAACATTTCAAAGCTATAAATCTCTAGTTCCAATCACAACCTTGCTTCCTAGTCCTTCACGTCAACTAAAGTAGGTCCTTATGTCCAAAAAGCTTGGTATTTGGAGGCCACGACCTTTAGAAACCTATATATGAAAACTTTGGGTTATGGTGCAACCTAGTGTAACCGAGACTTTTTATCAATGAATACCATCCTTCGCATCCATGACGAATCCACAAGCCTACTGGGATTGTGTACATTTTGAGATCTTTGCATAAGATCTCCTTAGTATGACAAAACACAATCAAATTTGGGTAACCAATATAGGTTGTTTCTTGACCTTTTATGAGCAACACTTCATTTTTATCATTCACTAGCCTCTCACTTTTTGATATAAAATATACGGGTTTAACATTGCTCTATAAGAGAAAAGTGAAGAGATATATATTGAGAGAAAATATTTATATCTTTTAAGAGAAAAAATCGTATTTCTTCCGACTTGTGTTCTTCAATATTTTTTATTCAGGTTTCAATTTGGAAAGCATGATTTTCATGCCCAAGATAGTTCGGATAAACCTTTCCTCCAAAATTTGTTGTTCTTGAGTATGGACTTCTTTCAAGCTAAAAAAATATTTTGTGAGATTTTTTAATTAGCCCAATTATTTTCTACACCATCAACAAATTAAATATCCTCACATATTATAGGTGCTAATCCTTAGCTTCTATTTATTTTGATTTACTTGGAGCAAAGTTTATCTTTAACCTTTTCAAAAAGGTTCAAACACTACAAGAAAATGTATCATTTTTGTCATTTCAAAAATTAACGTTATGTCAGACAAATATAAGATGACATAAATTATTTTTTATAGAATATATTTATGTCAGTTTAATATTTTTATCTCAATTTTAAGTAAAATTGAGATAAAAACTAAATAATTTATCTCATATTTATATAACATTGACATATTTGTAGTCTTTGGCAATGTTAAAGACTAGTTAAAACTGAGATAATTGGAAAAAACTAACGGCTCTTTTTTTTCTCTCCCGCCTCTTTAGTCAAAATGTTTTCAAACTTCAAAGCCATTGTACTATCTCTCATTGCCACAAAATAATGCCCATACTATCCCTCTCATATTCTCCACAAAACAACTCTCATTTTACACGATCTTGGCACCTATCATTTGTAACTACAATCAATTTTTCCTTTAAATTAATTTTTATGCTTCGATCTCTACCATATCATTTTTAGGGTTTCCAATGAAATCACACACAGACTACGACTTTATTTCCAGCATTTTTTTTAGAAATTGGACCCAAATTTGTACTATCTTACTCCAAAAGTTTCATCTTTGATGCAGATGGAGCTGAATCGCCATAACTTTTAACGCTGTTTGTTTTCTGGTCAGTAGTGGTGTAATATTTAGATTTCTTGTTGATATCTGTGTTTTACTATTTTAAAATTGGGTTTATATAGCATTTTGTGTTTCTCTATTTTGTTTCAATTTTTTTAACGTTGTAGAATGTGGTTTCATCGTAATTATTATTCCATACCAGCGTTAGAAGTTAGTGGTTTTATCAATATAATTTAGTTTCATAATTTAATTTCAGTATACCAATTTATTATTTAATTTCTTTTGTAAATTTTGATTGATCATTTGACTAAAATTTGGATTTTATAGTTCAATAAAGTTAACTATGGCGTTTTTTGAGCTTTTAGTGTGTGCTCTAATGTTTATGTTAGCTGGAACTATTCTATTCTGATTCAATAATGATTTTGTGATTTATCTGATCCATTTTGCTTATATACCTTGAACATGTGTTTTCTAGTGCTAGGGCCAAGATGCCTATGAAATGCAACTGCTCACTTATACTTATGTATGCCCATGCCAACAGTGCTTAGCTTAGCCTACATTGGTTAGTATAAAGTTTTTAGTCATTAAATGTCAAATATGTGATAATATGTCCCAAAGATATCAGTTTTAATGTTCTATAGTTAGTAGGTAGTTTTTAGTTATTTCTTCCACTTAAAATAAGCCTTGTTATATTTAGCTGTTAAGTAATTTTAAACCCAAGTTTTTGTCTTCTTTAACGATGAATCTCTCAAAATCTCTTAATCTGATTTTTATGTTTGCCATATTGCATTTCTTGTTTTTATGGTGTAGTTAATCTGATTTGTATGTTTTGCTGGCACACACACATGCAACATACATACATTCTTACTAGATTATGAATACATTGAAAAAGATTTTAGAGTGTTAATCTTATTTCTATGTTTTGCTGATACACAAACTATTTTGATTTTTCAGATTTTTCATACAAAAACGATGATACAAAACAATCACACAGCACGAATTTACATTAAGATAACCAAATCATGGAAACGGAATGAATGGGTGTGAAGAAATTCGATAGGAAAATCAACTCAATCATGACATGTTTGCACGATGCATAAGTGTACTCCTAACTAATGAACATCAAAATAGTGCTGAGGTGTAAAATTGTTGAATTTTGATGACATCGTCTTAATAATATCAAGAAATCAAAGTAAAAATGATTTCCACACTAATAACATCCAAAACTATGTAATGCTTTTTCATGACTTTCAAGGACATGCAAACCGTTTTAAATTCCATCAAAGCTCCCTCATTAAAAGATAATGCTATTTATATTTCTTATGAAGTGATGAAACTAAAATCTATTGGCCCCTTTTTTGGAATAATTTTCTTTTTATTTCCTTTTGATTTTTTCGGGCTCTTTTAAACCTCATTGGACCCTGGATAATTTTCAATTCCTCAATTTTCAGGTCCATTTAAATGGTGGCTTTATCACAAAGGAAAAAATGAAATACTTTTTGCAGCCCGTTTCTATTTTCCAAAATAAATCACACAAAGTCACAAATGGTTTATAATATGCACTACTTTCTTCTCAAGTTTTATCGCGTTTGCTTCATTGTATAGACATAATTGAGATGGAAACACTCAATCAACATGTGGTAGACAAGCACAAAAGTAAAAAAAATCCGTGCATGTGTGCAATAAAGGACAAATGAGTCAAACATATAGGTAGCAACATTTTATATCATCTCAAAGACTCCAAACTTTTTAAAGCACATGAATGACGCAACATATTATCTCAAAACACTATCAAATAGCCACATGGATATGGAATGATTTTGTGGCTCGTTCATTCTAAAAGTCCATTCATATATGGTGTAAACAAAATACAAAACTCTTTTTGGATTTTTTAATTTTCTCAAAAAATAAAAATCTTTTTGTATTTTTCGAACACTATTCAGAATCAACCCAGCAGTACCAAATAATATAACAATATGAACCAGAGGACTGCAAACAGAAAAATGCAGAAAACCAATCAAGTCGTTCAAATGAAGATTAATGTCGCTCGAATGAAAATGCATGTCGTTAGAACGATAGCTTCTCATGACATTAGAAGTTGCTTGAACGAAAACTGATCTCGCTCGAACGAGAAAAGTAAATTTTCACAGTTTTCCCCGAATGTAAAACAGTGTTGCCAAGTGAAAAAAATTCTAGAAACCAATACCTGGAAGGTGTTGGAAAAAAGAAAAAAACGTTTTAAAACAGTAGCTAAACTAATAAAACAATCTAAGCTACAACAAGTGAGTCATAACACTAGTAAGAATATAATATGGAGCGCAACTAGCGTATGATAAATATCAAACACCATCAACCAAATAATCTAACATGGGGTGAATGATGTGCAAGCAAATGAGAGCCGCGAACACTTAAACCATACGCTTCCAAATCTGATTTCCTAACCCAAACAAATTTGTAATAACACGTGGGGTTTTTTATTAATCGAATTTGTACTTTTATTAACCTTCCTATGTCCATTTAAACGTTTATAACAGATACGCCTAAGATGACCCTGCTTACGGCATTGTGTGCAAGTGTAAATCGGGCGGTGAATGTTAACTAAAGGTGTCCCTTTCCTTAAATTCGTAGATGGTGCTCTCCTAATGATCCTAGGTGCCTCTCTCTTGACAACCCTCGGTGCCTTTATATTAACAACCCTAGGTTCTTCTCTCTTCACAATCCTAGGAGGCTCTCTTACACGTGTGGGGTTGGCTTTGGGAATTGGTGAAACACTCTCATCGAAGCCTAAATTACCCATATCCTCCTGAATTTGGACAGTCCCTAAAATTTTATCTAACTTTTCTAACCAAGACTCCAAATCAAATTTTACCTTGTTTGATCCCCTCAAACTCTTCTCAAGCTCACCTTTTGCTTGACTTGAGTAAATTTCTAGAATCCTCAAACTCTTAAAGTTCCTTTTTCATAGCCTCCATCACCCGTCAAAGACTCTCTCTCTCTCTCTCTCTCTCTCCCCATATCCTAACTTCTCTTTCAAAATTTTCTCACGTGCCATAAGTTCTGAAACTAAAACATCATTATCATTTTTTAAGGCATGCTATTTTAATTGAGCTTTTTGTTTCAAATTTTCTTTCTTTGTTTTCAAAGCTTCAGCATAAAGTTCATTGAAAGTCGTTTGCAAGTTACGCTCATCTACACTTCCATCCTCACTCTCATCACCCTCACTATCATCAATAATCCCTCGCTTGGGAATCTCTCGCCTAGAAGCATAAAAAACTTCTTATTCTGAATCACTATCACTAAGGGTATAAACATAAGATGCTAATTTTTTCAATTGCTTCCTTAATTTTGTGGGACACTCATCTATCGTGTGACTAATTCCCTCACAAGAAAGACACCTCTAAGAGTCACTTTCAATATAAGATTTAAAAAAAGAATTCCAATTATCCTTTTCAAAAAGGTTGTCATCTAAAATCATCAAAATCGCCAAAAGCCATATTTAAGAAAATCAATTTTCAAACCAGTTTTGAAAAAATCAGGATCAGGCGATAAATTAACATAACTCGCTCTGATACCAATTTGTAGAAAGTGCGCTACAGTGGAATAATGCAAATTCTTAAATAAATATAGTTTTAATTAACCCAAATTTTAGTTAAATCTTGACACATTGATCTAGGTGATTTGATAACATAAGATCAATAAGCATGCAAAGGAAACCAATATCAGGAAAAATCTCCGAAGGAAAAACCTTTTATTTCACTATAATTTGTAAGCAACTTACACGAATTATAATGAAATAGATTTTGACACATGAATACCCGCAGGCGTCGGTCGGTGTCGTCAACAATGAATTATGCGCAGTAATCCACAAGAACCGCGGTCCTAGTCTCAGAAAAGATTCACACATAGCGAACCTCAATGACACGCAGACATATGATGTAGATTTACCCTCTCTGCAAGAGCAAGATTATCAAGATCATATTTTGGGTTCCAAAACAATTAACATAAGATTAAGATGTTTTGTGAAGTGAAAAATAAAGGATTAAACCTCTAAAGTGAGAAGACAAATTCGTACGACTATTTTCAGAAAACGTAGATAGTTTTTGCACAGGTCTTCTTCTGAAAAATGGAGATGGAGAGTCCTATTTATAAAAGACTTAAGGTAGCGGCTCGTTCAAATGAGATTCGATATCATTTGGTACTTCGCGCGACATGCCATGTTTTTTAAACGACATAGGTTGTCGTTTGAACGACAGTAATATTCAATATTTTTCTTTTTCTTTTTCTCGGTAAATGTACCAACTCAAAAACATCAAAAATTATATTTTTGACCAAAAACATTAAAAACTCCGCTCCAATACTTAAAAAATATTTCATGAAAAACAATCCCAATATCCGAAGTGAAATGCTAAGGTACTTAAACACAACCTTACCAAAAGTAATCTCGCGAAGAATTCTTTTATGATGAACTTTGATATCTGGATCCGTCTTAGTTCTTAATTAATCTTGAATAATTATTCGATGGTTGTAGTGGTATATGACATAATCTAATATAAACAGGACTTATAAAATATATCCTTAAAGAAATACCATTGATCGTGAAGTTTTGGGCGGAGCAGCCTTGAGTTCAATCGTGCGCTGAGTTGTGAACCAAACATCCCTCTACATGATGTCACATCTACTTTAGGTGATGTCACTAGCCCGCTAAGCAATGTCAAATCTACACATGAGTAAACTAACATGGTATTTGGGGATGTCAGACAGTTGGTGACCAACCTCTGTGATGACATCCCTCTAACGCACAGTGGTTAGGCAAAATGCATGTCTTGGGATTTAATGTTTATGATGTGGAGCTGACTAGTCCATCATACATTTAATGTTTATGACATAAAGTATGAGGGATATCTTTCACAGCTGTAAACGTTTGAGGCATCGCGGGAGTGGTGTGGAGGGCTATTTATCGGCCTCAACCACTTTTGAGGGAAAGGAAGTTAGAGTTATTTTTAGAGAGTATTCTAGAGAAAAGATATCAGAGATAAGTTATTGAAAGCCAGAGCTTTTTTTCACTCGCCATTGCCATTTATTACAAAGCTTTTAATAGTTGACTAGAGATCTTTGAGGGTTGGTTAGTGTGTTTGGCTGCCTGCCAAAGTGTATCTAGGGTGCTTACTCCTCTGTCCCTCTAACTGAGTTGTTTATGAGTTTCCTTTATTGTTGTTTGGGTTATACATGAGTGTATTGTGAGTCCAATCTATGTGCTGATAAAAAATAACATTGTATGTCTATTTGTGTCCTTTGAAGAGTTTCTGGATTATCATTTATCACCATAATAATAGGGGTTACACCTCAACTAGTACTACCATACTCTCAAGCTATAAGGGGACTACCCTATTGCATTTGGCAACTTTGCTGGGGGGTATTTTTCTAGAAGTATGGCTCAGGATAATGTCAATCGTTCTATAGACTTGGATGTTGTTCCATGCCAAGCAGAGAAAACTGCGAGAGAGAATGAGTCATCTAGGGATGGGGTCCCTCAAGATAGGGTCCCTCGATTAGATGTTTCTCTAGTTCAAATGGCGACGAGCGTCCCAGGGATAACACAAGCTTCCACGAGCACTAGGATGGGGAAAGATTAAGTGGCCCTCCTCATGAGTAAGTTTTACGAGTATTTACAGACTCCCATTGCTTCAATGGTGTTGGGGGAATTTGATGCCAGTTCCTTCGTGATGCCAATAGTGGCTCTAATAGCCCCAATAAGTGCAACTCTAATAGGAACTGCCCCATCAAACATAGTACTCACTCCTATTCTAACGCTCGGTGCCCCAGGTGTGACGAGAGTTCCACCCATTAGGGTTACTCTAGGTGAAATGACTGTCCCACAAGTGGTCTCTTTTGTTATTCCCCAACGATCGAGAAGAAATTAGCATTAGCTTTAGAAGAGATGAGGAAAAAGATGTAGAAAGAAATACTGAAGATGATAGAAGATTCCTCGAAATTAGCTGGTGAGGTGGCATCGATGTATAATATTTTTGTACGCCTTGTCCTCAAGAATATAATGCTGAGCCCAACCCAAAGGACTATATTCCCCCCATCTTCGAAAAATACATTAGGAAGTTGGGAAACCCGAGGGAGCATATTAAACTCTTCATCGAATGCTTGGGAAATCATTATAATAACAAGAAGCTTAGGTTGAGGGAGTTATCCAAATCTTTGACCTATAAAGCCTATACATGTTACTCATATTTGGCATCGAAAAGTGTTTCAGCGTTGGAAGAGATGCATGTGCTATTTGTCCAGAAGTTCTTTCTGGTAGAAAATGAGTTTACGTTGACTTAGTTAGGCAGGGAGAAGCAACGATCAGGGGAAGACGTGGTGGCATATGTGCGAAGATTCAGTGAGAGGTCGCTCGATGTGAGGGAGGAGGCCAAAGAGTCAAAACTGTTGCAGATTTGCGCTGAAGGTTTACTCCCGGAATATATCTTTCACCTAATTAATGAACATGTTAAGGAACTTTCGCAACATTTTTGAAAGCAGTAAGAAATATATCATTAGTGGTTCGGCCAAACCTCTTCATAGCATCGGGATTGTTCAGCCAGTGGATACAACCCGTTGCAACACATGGCCAGCCCCCATGTGTAAGATATGACGACGAAGGTGAAGGGGCTAAATAGTCAACGAAAGATAAAAAGAGAAAGTTTGGAAAAAACAACAAGATGGAACTGGATTTAAAGATTAAGAAGGAGGTCCAATAGTTGCTAGCAGCAGGATTCATTGAGCTGATACAACACCCACTTTGGCTGTCAAGCATCGTCCTAGTAGGGAAGAAGGACAAGAAAGAGATAAGGATCTGTGCGGACTTAAGAGATCTAAATAGAGCCTAACCAAAAGATGAGTTCCCTCTACCCTACATTAATAGCCTGATTGATACTATGGCGTGTCATGAAATATAAAGTTTCATGGATGGGTATGTGCGATACAACCAGATCAAGATGATGTAGAGAAGATGACATTCAGGACCCCGTTAGGCAACTTCATGTACAAGGTGATGCCCTTTGGGTTAAAAAATGATGGGGAAACATTTAAAAGGACAATGATGGCCATTTTCAATGATTTTTTCACAAGTTTTTAGAATTCTATGTGGATGATTTGGTCAACAAGTCAAAGAAGGAAAAGTCCCATATAGACGACCTGAGGAGGGTGTTCATTCACTACAGAAAATACAAGCTGAAGATGAACCCACCGAAGTGTGCTTTCGAGTCATAAGTGGAAAGTTTCTAGGGTTCATGGTAGATCGACAGGGAGTACAAATGGACCAGGATGAGTAGCGAGCAATCATGGAAATTCCATGTCCAAGAAAGACGAAGGAGCTCAAAAGTTTCCTCGGTAAAATCTCCTATCTTAGGAGATTTATCCCAGGACTAGCCGAGATAACTCACTCATTGATGGTTCTGCTGCGAAAGGGAACAAGGTGAAAATGGGATGAAGCTCACCAGGAGTCTTGACCAAGATGAAGAAGCTGTTGACCTCTCCATAAACGATGATCTCTCCGAAGCTAGGAATACCATTGCAACTCTACCTTGTGTCCACTACTAGGTCCATCGGAGCACTCTTGGCGCAGGAAGTTGATGGCCAAGAAAGTCCAATTTACTACCACAGCAGAATAATACATGGACCAGAGACAAGGTACAATAATGTAGAAAGGAACTATTTAGCCTTAGTTTTCATAGCACAACAATGTAGACATGAAATGTTATCTTTCACAATTCACATTGTGTCAAGATGTGACCCAATTAAGTTTTTATTACCAAGAACTATTTTGATTGGAAGATCAGCTAGATTATTACTTATCCTCCATATGTAGACTTGTTGGCAATCTTTCCATCTAGAGTATTTGAGCCACCCTGAGAGAACATCATGGGGGATGAATTGCAGGAAAACTTTCTAAAGGCCAATTTTGAAGAATAGATAATGCAATTCGATGGTTCTTAGGTAGAAAAGAAAGGAGGGCCAGTGGTTATCTTTTCTAAAGGAAAGGAGGAATTTTTCCTTTCCTATAAGTTGTATTCCCCTTGCTCCAACAACGAAGTAGAGTATGAGGCGTTAGTACTGGGGATGCTGGAGATCCTTCGAAGGGGCATCGATTCACTATGCGTCAAAGGCGATTCCAACTTGGTGGTTCAATAAGTAAATGAGGAATATCTATTGAAGCACCTCAGTTTAGCGCCCTACAGAATGATCATCTAACGAATGATCAATCAGTTACATCAAGTTAAGATAAGAAGGCATCCTAGAACGATGAATAGACATGATGATGCCAATGCCACCATTGCTCAAAAGTTGGCTATGAAGATCGATCTAGTTACCGTGGTGATCTAACGAAGAACAACCCCAACATATTTGCAATCAATCCTACCCATGGAAGGTGATTCAGAATGGAGGGGAAAAATTAAAAAGTAGTTGGAGTCAGGGGAAGGCAAGATGGAACTAATACAGCTAGCGCAATACTTCGTCCATCATGGTAACCTCTACTTTAGGAACATGGGAGGATGGTTGTTAAGATATTTCAGCCCAAAAGAAGTAGAACAAATATTAAAGAAAACACATTAAGGCCACTACAAAACAACAGATATCCCTCTATACAGGAGAATTCAGAGGGAATGATACTTTTTCCAATGATGAAACAAGATGCAACAAAGTCACAACAGAAATATGATAAGTGCCAACATTTCTTTCAAGCATCTGAATGACTCTTCATTAAAACTCAAACAGATTGGAGACAACCCTATATTGACTTCATCAAAGACGGAGTTGTTCCTTTGGAGAAAATAGATGCGATGGGACTCAAACAAAGGGCTCCATGTTTTACGTCCAAGAGGACCAAATCTATTGAAGAGGTTACTTCAATAGACCATTGAGATGCATCACGAAGGAGGAGGAAACATAACTATTGAAGAAAGCTCCCAATCTAGCTCACATTGGAGGACCAAGCTATATGACCAATTAATGACATTAGGGTATTATTGGCCAACTATGGAGAAGGATTATGTTGAGTTTGTGCAAAAGTGCAAGGCATGCTAGCTGTATGGAAATATAATTCATGCTCCTTCGGTGGACTTACATTCTTTTTCCACTCCTTAATCATTCCATACTTGGGCGTTTGACCTGGTAGGGGCAATACACCCTTCGTCAAGAAGAAAGATCTAGATTTTGGTGGAAACAGAGTACTTTACAAAGTGGTCTGAAGCGATACCACTCAGAAGAGAAATGATTGGCGGGGTGGCTAATTTTATTAGAGAATACATAATCTGTTATTTTAGGATCCCAAAATCCACCCTCTCTAATAACGGAACACCTTTCATCAATAAAGAGGTAACGATGGTCACTGACAGATACTTCAGCATCCATGATATGTCAATGGTGGCATATCCCATGAGAAACAATCAAGCCGAAGTGACTAATTAGACCTTGGTCAATATTTTGGCCAAAATAATGGAAAATTTCTCAGGATTGTGGGATGACAAGATCCCAGCAATACCGTGGACCTACCGAATGACCAAGAGAAAACCCATAGGATACACACCATTCTCACTTATATATGGAGTTGAAGTAATCCTTCGAGTGGAGTTGGATGTTCCTTCTGCCCATTACGCCCTATGAAGAAGCTTGCTCCATAAGAGCAGACACGTATAATTGGAAGCATTGAACGAGCACAGAGATAACGCTATGCAACACTTCTAATTGTACACGAATCAAATCTCAGGGGTGTATGATAACTTGGTAAGACTAAGGAAATTTGTTGAAGGAGACCTAATTTTGAAAGAAATTGTTAAGAACATCAGAGGGATCCCTCTCCCTATGTTTGCTACGAATTGGGAGCGACCTTTCATTATCAAGGAGGCTCATGATTCAGGTTACTGTTTAATTTCAAAAATGGAAGAAGATAAACCATTCAAGATTAATAAAAAATGGTTGAAGGTCTATCATGTATAAGAAAGTAGCCTTATAATAAAAATATATTTTGTTTCCATGTTTATACAAATTGTAAGAGGGTACTTTAGATAAGACGGAGGCGTAACCCCTTTGAGGTATAATAATGATAAGTTAATTAGCCGAAACCTTGGATTAGTGATAGAACATGAAAACACAAACCTAATGAAGATAAGACTCAGTTTAAACTCCAAAATCTCTCGTGTATAACTCAAAAGGTAGTAATGAACTTAGAAGTAACTTAGCTAGAGGGAGAGAGAAGTAAGCACCCTAGATACACCTTGGTACGCAGGCAAACACACTAAACACTCTCCAGAATCTCTTTCACTTATTAAAAGCTTCATAATAAATGACAATGGCAAGTGAATAGGACTTCTAGTTTGTAATAACTCTCTATGATGTGTATTCTCTCTAGTGATAACTTTTTAAACTCTCAACCTTCCTGAAAGGTGGTTGGGGTCCTTAAATAGCCCCCCACAACACCCCCGAGGCAATTTAGTCATCAATGCCTGTGAAAGAACTCCCTCATACTTAATGTCACAAACATGTAATACCTAATGCAATATTTGTCTCTACATCATAAACATTAAATGTCAAGACATGCCTTTTGCCTAACCACTGTGTGTCGGGGGGCTGTTGTCGCAGAGGTGGCTCACCAACTTCCTGACAGCCCCAAATACCATGGTGGTTTACTCAAGTGTAGGTTTGACATTGTTTAGCTAGCTAGTGACATCACATACAGTAGATGTGACATTAAGTAGAGGGATATTTGGTTCACAACTCAATGCCCGATGGAACTCCAAGCTGCTCCGCCCGAGGTTCCACGATCAGGGTCCTTAAGTGTTTTACCAGGTGTATCTAAGATGGTCAGAACAAGCCCCAATGGTACCTTACTTCTCAATCCTCCAAACCAGGTCCCTCTAAAGTTACCATGGCGAGGTCATTCGATAAAGCATGAAAGCTCTCCCAGGCCCTGCCAAGCCTGGTCTCTCACGAGTACCGTTTGACCTCACACTAAAACTCGTTATTATTCTCGTTACATGATTGCAACCGTTATAGATTACAGTTAATATAAACAAAGATACAATATGACTAATACAACAAGCTAAAATACAAGTTGTCACACTGAGCTGCCTCGTTTGAGCTTCCGCGCTGTGCTGCCAAGCTGAGCTGCCATAGTGACTTAATCCCCAAAACACTATTGCTAATGTGGTATTACTTTTAATCTCAAAATTAACTTCAAGCCCCTCTACACAAATCATTTTGAAGTTATATATATTATTGTAACTAGATTTTGATTGAAGATTGCAAGAGTTTTAATTAATGGAAGTAGTTATAACACAAAGATATGATAAGACAAAAAAATGAGCTTTTCTTTCATTCATATACTTGGAAATACATTACAAAATTGGGGACTATCACCCAAGAATTACATATAAAGAAAGGTATTTTTTTCACAAGGCTTTGGGAGTCATTAGCCTAAGAGGAACCACAAGTCCGAAGAAGAAATGAAATTCCTAGGTAAGCTTAAAGAGGATTCAAAGAATGATATTTGCGCACTTATAGAAACCTTCAGCCTTTGTTGGACTTAGGCACGCTCAATGAAGAGTTTTTCTCATTTCATCATGGTAGCACGGAGAGCCTCTTCGATGGCTTAGACCTCTCGATCAGCTTCTTCCAACAACGATGCCAACTCAGTCACCTTGACCTTCTCAGACCATTGGGCCTCCAGATGCTTCTGGAATACTTACCTCTTGTTAACCAACTGATGGCGCTTCAAAGTCTTCAAGTGACCTATCAACCAGTCGAATTGAAAGCCATCTCTACCCAACTCCTTCACACTGCCCAAGTATTGATTAATGAGAGGCCTGGTAAGGTTTGAAGTCTGTGTACCCAAAATCTTTGTAATAACGATCGCCATACCCTCGAGTTTGAAACCCATCATGGATACGTCTGAACGAATACAGTCGACTATTAAACTATAGGGGTGATAAGTCGTAATTCGTTCTATGATAGAATGATGAGACAATGGGACCTAGGGATATTGATAAAGCACCAGGAGGAAAAACTCACGAGGAGCCATTTTTGGCAGTGGAGTCTCACAACCAAACTCACTGTCAGCTGGAACATTGGTTGTGGAACCCTGGTCATTATGGATGGACTCCTCAAAACCAGTTGGTTCTAGATGGGGTGAGATAATAGGTGAAGGGACATGCTAAGTTGGCTCTTCAAAAAGAAGGGACTCCCCTAGCAACCCGAGGTTAGATAAAGAAAAGAATGAGTTTTATGAAAAACATAGCAAGTGTTTTTCATTATTAAGTCACCGTTGCTGGTGGAGTTTTACGAAAAATCTTAACAAGTGATTTTCATTGTTAAGTCACTGTTACTAGTGCAGTTTGATGTTAGGGAAAAATCTTACCAAGTGGTTTCATTGTTAAGTCACCGTTACTAGTGGAGTTTGATGTTAGAAAAAAATCTTAACAAGTGTGTTTTCATTATTAAGTCACCGTTATAGGTGGAGCTTGAAGAAAAACCATAACAAGTGGTTTTCATTATTAAGTCACTATTATAAGTGGAGTTTAATAAAAAATCTTCATTCTTAAGTCACCATTATAGTGGCGTTTGAGAATGAGATTCTTCTAATAAGATATTGAACAATGTCAAGATAAAAGATAAACATATGCAAGAAATGAGGAAAAAGTGTCAAAATACCTCAGCAATGGTTGGAGCAAGAACGAGAAATAGAGAAGAATCTGAAATGACGGGCACTATAGTGGGAAAATTCATTTGCTCAGCAGCCTCCGCAAAACCCTCAGTTAGAGGAACCTCAGCCAGAGAAACCTCAACATTTGATGAAGCACCTAATTCAGAAAAGGGAACTAGGGACAAGGTTGAGGGAAACTCGAAGGAATCGTTCGATCTTCCATGAGTACATCAACACTTGTATGGGTCGAATAAACCCTAGGGCGATCAGATGAACCAACAGTAGCCTAAGTGACGTGGGGAGCCACGAGTGAAGATGGAGGGTTCAAACCAGGGAAAAGCTGCACACAATGATGAAGCGTTAGGCATGGGAAAAAAAGTTTAGTAAGGAGGAAAATGTAAGAGGATACCTTACCACTGAAATATGCAAAAAGGGAGACACGACAACGGTAGGGCTCATCAAAGGAAACTGGAGAATTGAGCCAACCTTAGTTATGGTCAGACCAGGGGCAGTTAAAATCGGAAAGATCGAGAAAAAAATGTGAAGGCTTAAAGAATAACTCAGGAAGGGAAAATAAAGTTGAGTTAACAATAAGTTGTTACCTCTAGGGGGTTAGAGGAAACTGGGACAATATCCAAAGGGACCATTGGAAGCACTGTTGTCACAATCGGAGACATTGGGTTTTTTCTAAGGGTAGAGTAGCCTCAACGGACTCCTCCGAAGCACCAGCCCTCATGGAGGCCTCTTCTGCACGCGTGGAAGGAGATCAATGAGAATAGGCAAGTCCATACATGGGAGAGAGGGGAGGATTTGCATCGATGGAACCACTCCCGAAGTTTCCTCCCATGAAAGGACTCATAGGAGGACTGGGTCTTTATTTTTTAACCTCTTGTGCTAAGTTTTTAAGTGTCAAAAAACACAATTTGCTAAAGTGGAAATGAATAAGTGTGAAAAAATGTATACCTCTCATTCAGGGGGAGAATGAGATGATATCACCATTGGAGAGGAAGGGTGGAAGCAACTGGTGAAGCCCATCTCGGTGCGATGCCGCTCAGCGTCAGGACAATTATCTAACATAATATCCTCAGCAGTAGGAGTAGATGGGGTGAGGTTTACATTAGGATCCCGTTTCTTCTGGGACTTAGTGCCCAGAGTCTTTTTTATTGCACCAGGAGCACTAAAACTTAGGGGATTCTTGATCTCTTCCATTGCTTTGATCCCCCGTCAGATGGATCTACCAAAATATTGGGGAATGCAGCAAAAGATGCAATGGCAAGAGAATGTCATCAAAACTCGAAGTTTCTCCATTCTGCCTCATCTTGCACTTAATTTTTCAATTCCCCACTCACTTTGGTAGACATCGGAGGAGGAATCGAGGCAATGGGAAATGCACCCAAGGGAACTTGAGAAGAGGTTTAAGACTTAGACTTCAAAGAAGTTCCACTCTTAGAAGCCCTCACTCTTTTGACCGGAAGCTTAGAAGCTCCTTCTCCAGAAGCTACATCGGTTGGGGCTCCCTTTCCAGAAACACCTTCAGAAGGGGCAGGCTGCTTGGGTGTTGGACCTTGCTTGGACTTGGGGGTAGTAACGGGGATCATATAACAATAAAGAGGAAACTTAGAGGGCGAATCTTTATGAGTTTGGCTCAGAGGGAACTCGACCCCTAGAATGGAATTACCTTTAGGCCCCAGCTCTAAGGTAGAAAAAGAAAGAATTGGAGGATACACTAGAGGCCCCTGAATGAACTCAAAAAACTGGGCCAGTACTTCGTTGCAAATAAAGAAGTCACATCCCCTTGCCTTATGATACTAGTTATGGTTACTCAACGAGCCATCATAGAACTGACCCCCCATGTAATAGTAGAAGAGTATAAGGAGTAGACCTCGTTAAATGGGAATTTGGGGTGGGATAGCTGAAAAAATGGGTGAGGGTCCCCTTGATCGAAATCGAATTGGTGGCTGTACCGATTGGGGTTTTAGTGCTCATAGGTATATGCCCACTGTAATAGCTCGTCCTAGATAAATAAGTATTTAAGGATAATAGAAATATTTTATTCAAAGAAAAAATTTGATGAATAAATATATAAGAGAATTACGTCAAAATGGCACGAAAAGTGACACATTATGAAAAGTAATTAAGGAGAAAAAGAATTCCCACGTTACATGATTAACATGGTTGCACATTTAAGTCTTAATAGTCTTATTAAGTATGTTGGTCAAGTTTGATGCAAAAATTCCAATGAATGATTCTGACACGGTCATATTTAATATAACGCGATTTTTGTCAGCATGTGTCGTGCATGACGCGAACTTGCGTGATTTTTGTAGGATGTTTTATTGGAATTAAAAATAATTTGACCATATTTATGGGATACTAAAAATAGTCCTAAGAGTGTCATGGGGTCAAAAGTCAAAAAATGAATAAATAAATAAAATATTATTATTTTTCATCAAAAAATAAAAGTGCTCAGAAAATTCTAAACATTTTCAGATCGATTTAAAATTTAATTTTGAACCACTCTCTCTTCTTCGACATCTTCAACAAACGTCATTAAACCTATTTTAGAGCTATTTTCAGTTGTAAAAATAGTAAAAATATTAATAAATTTGGGGTTTTATTTTTTATTTTGGTTTAATCCTAAGCCATCCATTGATTCAACCCATAGTCTATACCTCCCTCATCAGCTCCTTTGAATAACCTCATCAACATTGGATGGGTGTAAGATTTTTGAAGTTAATTATTGAATAAACAAATGAATTATGGGGTTATATAATGTATTAACCATGTGGGTTGATGAGAGAAGAAATCAATCAGATTTTGATCACTCTCACACTCCCACAACTCCCAAACACTTCATGTCTCTTCCTTCCCATCACTAAAAAACCACCAAAACTTCATATTTGTGAGATATTTACACCTCAAAACAACCACTCAAAGGCAATATAGCTTAAGGAAGTCTTTAAGCTTATATCTTGGAGCTAGAGTTGGAGTTTTGGAGCATTTATTGGAGCTTAAAGAAGGCGTTCCTAGATCACATATAGAGCTCTCATGGAGGATGCATTTGGTAACCCCTTGAGGCCACCTTTGAAGGTGGGTGTTGCTCCTCCTACACCACCATTTTGGAGGCTTAAGAGGTGGGAAAATCTTACTTTGATTAAGGTTTAGAGTTTGATAATTTTTAGAATAATATTTACATATAGTAGACTTGATATATGTTGAATTTTAGCTACTTTACAACTTTATGGTGTTTAGTCATCATATCATCATTTATGATTAGAAATTAGTTTTTAAGATGTAATTTTGATGGGTTCAAAAGGTGGATAAATTTCAGAATATTAGCCTTGAACATTTTATGAAACAAAATATGTTAAAATGATGTTTCAAAGGTAAATAATGTAATTTCATGTTTAGAAAAATATTGGGCTAATATAAGCCATCTTTACGAAATCAAAATGGGACTTTCTTATCAAAATGATGAAGTAGAAGAAGAAATTGGACTTTTAATTAAATGGATGTTTTTGAGATGCATAAACGCATAATAAGAAATATTTGGGGTTGATATGTAAATAACCAAAGTATAAAATGCTTACTTTTAAAATTATGCTTAAGTGTAATTAAAGAAAGTAAAGAAGGCCAAATGTGTTGACACTGGCGAAATGGGTATTTAAAGTGTGTACAACTCATTTTGGAAACATAAATGAAAATAAAGTCTTTTTATAAAATTTGGAATTTATTACTGAAATTATGTTGGAAATATCATAAATACACTTTGAGAAGTTATAAATTGGTTTTTGGCAAAACTAGTATATTTAAACCAATTTCAAAGTATAATATTTGTGTGAAACAAATAGTAGTGGCATTGTCGTAAATACAGTGAATAGTATGCTGTCAAGAAAATATTTGGCAATTGAATGTATTAATTAAGTTTGATAAAAGGAGATTAATGATATATTTTTGCTAAGTGAAAATAATGAGTTTCACTAAAATGATAAGTGTGAAATATGGGTAAAAATATTGTTCTTGACAAGTGTTAAGTGGTTAAAAGTGTTTTGAGAATTAAGTTGGAAAGTTAGTAACTTTGTTGGGAACAACACTTGTTAAATGGCAAAATACGTGTTTGACAAGAAATGGGTAAATTGGTAAATTTACGTAAAGGGGAACAATTTTATGAAATAAAAATGTCAATGAATAGTTTAAAAGAAAAAGGAAAGAATTGATTTTCCAAGTGAGAATAAATGTGAACATTGAGAATAATGTTGGAACACATGGAAAAGATAAGAATGGACACTTGAATGATGCCATGAATTAAGCAGGGCATGACGTCCCTAGTGGTGAAAGACCCCACAGCCTGTACAGATGAGCAGATGGCGACTGGAGACCGATGGTGTAGAGCCTGTGAAATCCAGGAATAATCGCTACACTCCAAGGCAAAGATTGATAAATTCTTATAATAAGAAATGAAGAATGAGAATATTCTTGAAAATAATACAAATAAGACTTGATATTTGCAAAAGGTTGAAAAAGGGAAATAAACAAGTTTTCGTGAAACAATAAATATTTTGTGTCATGTGGTGTGGTGTATAAGTTTCTCAATGCAAATGAATATTTTCCAAACACGAGGTGTGCGTGTCATAAAGATTGTTTTAATGAGAATATTAAAATAATGGCAAAGTATCTCTAGCGTGAATTAATAAACGTTGAATAGATGAATATTTTCAAGAAAATAATTTTTTTTCCTATAAATGATTAACCGTGTGCATTAGTGGGAAAGAATGTGATTTGAAACAAAGATTATCCAAAATGACTATTTTGAGAAAGAAAAAGAGGATGAACGGGGATAAATAATATTTTTGGAATAAAATGTTTTAATACATCGGAGCACGTATTTTCAAAAATATATATGTAGATATATACATATTTTCATGAGCATATAGTGAGTGAGTATTCTTTTCTACCGTTTGTTTCTATGTTGCATTTGTATAAATCCCACTGAGCCTTTCGCTCACTCCCTCCTCTTTGTTACGGAAGGTTATACGCGGTTACATACTTTGAGAGTGTTATACACGTAATATTTACTTGCATTAAAGTTAGTAGCTCTATTTACTTGGCCTTGGGGCACTTTCCTTGGGTCCCGCACATAGTTTATTTTATATTGGAATCGAATGCTAAGAAAAGCGTAATCTTATTTAATAATAAAACTGTAATAGTAACATTATTTAGGTTGTTCATTGCACCCCACACTTGACACTCGGATCGAATCAAGGTCGATCTTATAATAACCATTAAATCCAGTTCGGGGCATCATAACTTGGTTTTGAGAGCTTTAGGTTTAATGTTTCTTTCGGGTGTGACGTGGTGAGGTCGGTAGTGGATCTTTCGACGCCGATGTTGGTTTGGTCCGGTCATGCTAGTTTGGTGACAGTTGTACCCTAGTCAATAAAGTCAAAGAGGTTAGCATGACCAGTAAGTTGATGCCAACTGGCACACGATCAGGTTGATAGTTATAAATCGCTTCCGCATTTATGATATATATATATATATATATATATATATATATATATATATGTTAGTAATTACGGGCGTCAGCATAAGCTAATGTCGCCAATATCGTAATTCCATTGTATAAGAGATATATTGTGTGTTTATTTTAATGGTAGCAAAGAATAAGAGAAGTTAGTGCACCAAATAGTGTGAGCTAAATTGTAGCTAGAATGATTGGTTGAGTTTAACTTTGGAGATTAGGTGACTTGAGTGTATATTATAAGTGTTGACTTCGTAGTGAGAGTGTATTAAATTCAAGACTCAGATTAATGTATTTGGGTGTATATCTTGGGTAGTATATTTGTGAGTATTGATCTTGTGATGAGAAATTAGTAGGTCCCTTGGTTGAGGATTGGGGTTTATTATACCGTGATGTATATATTGTGGTTATAATGTAGACTTAGATAACCATGATGACTTAAGGTAACCTAGGAGTTAAATAAAATTGTCCTTGTGGCACAATGTTGATGATGGTATCAATTTGATAATTTTGGGAGATTATAATAATACGGTATTGAGGAATAAGATCTCTTGTGATGTTTGCGGTATGGTCTTTGATGTTTATAAGCAATGCCCGTCGTCCCGTATCCTACCCTAGTCTTTAGTAAATAACAATAAATAATTTATCGCGTGGTGTCATGATAACATATTGGATACAAGCTACATCTATGATTAAACACAAATTGAGGTTGATATGACATAGTCTAGTGATTTTTACTACGAGTTAGTAATTTGATAAGTTTGTAATTCCATGATAATTGCTCTTAGGAGTAAGTGTTAAGGTTATTTGAGAAAAGTAGTAATGCAAGTAATTAGAATTTCGAGGCAATACCTTTGGGGTTGTATATCATAGATAAAACTAAGGTTGATTAGTGTTCCTCAGTGATAGGCATGTTATTTACTTGTGTAGAAATGGAAAATTAAGGTGACACAAGAATATGTCCTGGGTGATTCCCTAGTATATGATAGGAGATAATTGGTGTGACGTTAGAAGAATCAAATCAATGATTACCATATAAAGATATTGAATATTAGTGACCTTAATCAAATCGTTATGATAAACAATTGGGTTGACTTGAGCAGAGTGTTTTTAGGACATTAATACGATAAGCTCCTGTCGTGATGAAATAATTATTGTACTTGGTCGCATATGATGGTCTTGTCTAAATATGATGTTGTTACCTTAAAGCTTGGGATAATTATTGCATTGAGGATTTCATAAAATAATAATAGGTCATTAGTGACTAAATCATGTTGATGTGGAGAAAATGCCTTAGAATTGGTGACAACAAGATGAATTAATTGTGAACACGTGTCTTGATATAACTATTGGAAGAATATAAGTTAGTAATTATATTTGATTATTGTGACAAGCACTTGGATGTGCTTAGTTAGACATTCCTTTCTAGGACATCAAGCTTGACAAGATTTTAGTGTAACAGACAACTCTTACAATTGATTTTTTATTCACCTTTAGAGAGATTTATAAGTTTACAGAAGTTATCCATAAAGCCTTGGAGAATATGAGTATTAAGGATTGTTTAGGTGTTAGTGAATCATTACCGTACATGTTGAATTGTGGCAATGCCTTGGAATTAGCACCATGATTTATAAACCCTGTCTTAATGTGACCTTTGAGGGTTGTGTTGTAAACAAGATGGTGAGCACTAAGTTATACACTTAGGAGAATTTAGAGCACCTAAATAATTGCACCAATGTTTTTAGGAAGATTTCATAGAATGAGGCGATATGCTTAATCATAACACCATGTTGTGATACCGATACGTTTGGAGTAACTCTAGTAAACATAAATCATTATTCACCTAGAGAAATACTTAGTGATAAGACAAGGTGAGCATAGATCTTACCTATGAGATTAGAAGCATCAGCTTCGACTAAAGTGTGATACTTAGGATTGCTTAGGATGTTGTTAAGAGTTAGGAAGTTGTTGCTACATTAAGATCATATGTATTGAACTTGAATATTTGAGGTTAGATACCACATATTGAAATTTGGAGACCTGGTTATGATGGATTGACTATTTATGATAAAAGATGAGAAGGGTGATCTCGTGTGAATTGGCGCAGTACATACAAATATAAAAGTGTAACCCATAACATTAGTCATAAGGAGAGAAGCCTTGGGTTTTAACTTCCCGAAAGAATTAGTTTATACTTCAGTAAGAATGGAACATTTGAGTATGATCAGTCAATGTACATAGGAGGAACATTGGTTATAAGTTGTGGACCTTAAGAGCACTTGTGGGTTCGTACTTTGTGAAGAACAGTTCGTTGCCTAAATTCGATTGTTATCCTTTGGCTCGATATTAACTTAATTCATTGTGATTCAATATTATTCATTTGATCCCAGTAATGGGAAGTTTTTATTTTGTTGTGATCTGTGTGTAAAACTACATAAGATCAGTAGTGGCGCGGGTTAGGCCGATTGTGGCTGATGCATCACAGTAAATGAGTGCGCACTTTGTTGGAAGCACCCTAATCTTGTCATTAGTTTGTTTGTGTGCATGTTATCGCGATTTTTTACTCATAGTTTGCATGTGTAAATCTGTCATCTTAGGTTAACGAACCTATTAGTTGACCGATATAACTTATTACATTTGGAGTTACAATACGTTTAAGTTATAGGTTCAAGAATATGATTTAAGAATTACGTGGATATCAGACTTAATGAAACCTTAAGTGCAGATGTTACACTCATGAGATATGCGAATGAGGATGTAGTTACTCACATATGTAATTTCGGTTATAATGACTAGGATGCTTCGATGTTAATATAAAGATCTCATGGGAGATTTCGGTCTTTCAAGCCAATATGATAAAGTGACTGTCTTAAGATTGCCAATATGAATGACTAGGAAGTGTTAAAGATGTATTGACCTAGTCTTGATGTGATTCAGAATTCAAGAAAATACATATTTGTAAATTCTAACATAGGAATAATTCATGGTGACGAATTGATTAATGATGAAAAGATGTTTGAGGAATACCGACTATTTGCAAAATTTGTTGGGTGAATAAGTTAGGCATGCTTGGGTATTATTAATAAAGACCTTAATGTCCACCATTATTGGGTTAACTTGATTATAATTAGTGTGGATGAAATATATGGGTTTTAACTATAATGTTAAGGATACTCCAGAATTAGAAATGGTTTGCTTAGATGTTCGCATGATTAAGATGGTTGAATTAACAATTTCGAGGACGAAATTTCCTAAGGAGGGAAGAATGTAATAGATCGCCCTAGATAAGTAAGTATTTAATGATAATAGAAATATTTTATTCAAAGGAAAAATTTGAGGAATAAATATATATGAGAGAATTACGTCAAAATGGCATGAAAAGTGACACATTATGAAAAGTAATTAAGGAGAAAAAGAATCCCCCCGTTACATGGTTCACATGGTTGCGCATTTAAGTCCTAATAGTCTTAGTAAGTATATTGGTCAAGTTTGATGCAAAAATTCCAATGGATGATTGTGACACGGTCATATTTAATATAACACGACTTTTGTCAGCATGTGTCGCGTAGGACGCGAACTTGCGTGATTTTTGTAAGACGTTTTATTGGGGTTAAAAATAATTTGACCGTATTTATGGGATGATTAAAATAGGCCTAAGAGTGCCATGGTATCAAAAGTCATAAAATGAATAAATAAACAAAATATTATTATTTTTTGTCAAAAAATAAAAGTGCTCCGAAAATTCTAAAAAATTCTACATCAACTTAAAATTTAATTTTCAGCAACTTTTTCTTCTTCGCCATCTTCAGAAAACGTCATTTAGACCTAATTTGGAGCTATTTTCAGTTGTAAAAATATTAATAAATTTAGGGTTTTATTTTTTATTTTGGTTTAATCCTATGTCATCCAATGATTCAACCCCTAGTATATACCTCCCTCATCAGCCCCTTTGAATAACTTCACAAACATTGGATGGGTGTAAGATTTTTGGAGTTAATTAATGAATAAACAAATGAATTATGGGGTTATATAATGTATTAACCATGTGGGTTGATGAGAGAAGAAACCAATCAGATTTTTACCACTCTTACACTCCCCCAACTCTCAAACACATGTGAAAATTCGTGGCTCTTCCTTCCCCTCTCCAAACAACCACCAAAACTTCATATTTGTGATATATTTACACCTCAAAACAACCACTCAAGGGGTATATAGCTTAAGGAAGTCTTGAAGCTTATATTTTGGAGCTAGAGTTGGAGTTTTGGAGCATTTATTGGAGCTTAAAGAAGGAGTTCCTAGAGCACATATAGATCTCTCATGGAGGATGCATTTGGTAACCCCTTGAGACCACCCTTGAAGGTGGGGGTTGCTCCTCCTACACCACCTTTTTGGAGTCTTATGAGGTGGGAAAATCTTACTTTGATTGAGGTTTAGAGTTTGATAATGTTTAGACTATTATTTACATATAGTAGACTTGATATATGTAAAATTTTAGTTACTTTACAACTTTATGTTGTTTAGTCATCATATCATCATTGGTGTTTAGAAATGAGTTTTTAAGAAGTAATTTTGATGGGTTCAAATGGTGGATAAATTCAGAATATTAACCTTGAACATTTTACGAAACAAAATGTGTTAAAATGATGTTTCAAAGGTAAATAATGTAATTTCATGTTTAGAAAAATATTGGGCTAATATAGGCCATTTTTACCAAATAATAATGGGACTTTCTTATCAAAATGATGAAGTAGAAGAAGAAATTTAACTTTTACTTAAATGGGTATTTTTTAGATGCATAAACTCATAATAAGAAATATTTGGGGTTGATATATAAATAATAAAAGTATAAAACACTTAGTTTTAAATTGATGCGTAAGTGTGATTAAAGAAAGTAAAGAAGGTCAAATGTGTTGATAGTGGCCAAATGGGTATTTATAGTGTGTACAACTTATTTTGAAAACATAAATGGAAATAAAGCCTTTTTATAAAATTTGAAATTTCTTACTGAAATTATGTTGGAAATATCAGAAATACACTTTGAGAAGTTATAAATTGATTTTTGGCGAAATTAGTTAGTTTAAACCAATTTATAAGTATAATTTTTGTGTGAAAAAATTGTAGTGGCATTGTCGTAAATACAGTGAATAGTAAGCTGTCAAGAAAATATTTGACAATTAAATGTATTAATTAAGTTCGATAAAAGGAGATTAATGATATATTTTTGCTAAGTGAAAATAATGAGTTTCACTAAAAGGATAAGTGTGAAATATGGGTAAAAATATAGTTCGTGACAAGTGTTATTTTGTTAAAAGTGTTTTGAGAATTAAGTTGGAAAGTTAGTAACTATGTTGGGAACAACACTTGTTAAATGGCTAAATGCGTGTTTGATAAGAAATGGGTAAATTGATAAATTTACGTAAATCGGAACATTTTTGTAAAATATAAATGTCAATGAATAGTTTGGTAGAAAAAGGAAATAATTGATTTTCCAAGTGATAATAAATGTGAACATTGAGAATAATATTGAAACACATGGAAAAGATAAGAATGGATACTTGAATGATGCAATGAATTAAGCAGGGCTTGACATCCCTAGTGGTGAAGGACCCCAAAGCCTGTACAGATGAGCATATGACGACTGGAGACCGATGGTGTAAGGCCTGTGAAATCCAGTAATAATGGCTAGATTCCAAGGCAAAGATTGATAAATTCTTATAATAAGAAATGAAGAATGAGAATATTCTTGAAATTAATACAAATAAGACTTGAGATTTGCAAAAGGTTGAAAAGGGGAAATAAACAAGTGTTCGTGAAACAATAAATATTTTGTGTCTTGTGGTGTATAAGTTTCTCAATGAAAATGAATATTTTCCAAACACGAGGCGTGCGTATCATAAAGATTATTTTAATGAGAATATTAAAGTAATGGAAAAGTATCTCTAGCGTGAATCAATAAATGTTGAATAGATGAATATTTTCAAGAAAAGAAAACTTTTTCCTATAAATGATTAACCGTCTGCGTTAGTGGTAAAGAATGTGATTTTAAAGAAAAATTATCCGAAATGACTATTTTGGGAAAGAAAAAGAGGATGAATGGAGATAAATAATGTTTTTGGAATAAAATGATTTAATGCATTGGAGCATGTATTTTCAAAAGTATATATGTAGATATAGACATATTTTCATGAGCATATAGTGAGTGAGTATTATTTTCTGCCGTTCGTTTCTATGTGACATTTGTATAAATCCCACTGAGCCTTTCGCTCATTCCCTCCTCTTTGTTAGGACAAGTTGTATGTGGTTCCGTTCTGTGATAGTGTTATACAAGTAATATTTACTTGCATTAACGTTAGTAGATCTGTTTACTTGGCCTTGGGGGTACTTTCCTTGGGTCCTGCACGTAGTTTATTTTATATTGGAATCGCATGATAAGAAAAGTGTAATCTTATTTAATAATAAAACTGGAATAGTAACATTATTTAGGTTGTTCATTGAAACCCACACTTGACACTCGGATCGGATCAGAGTCGATCCTATAATAACCCTTAAATTCGGTTCGGGGCATCACCCCCACTCAGTGTAAGAAGGAAGATACCCCGATGAGAACAGAAGGACCATAGCCAATGAAGGATTTTCAACGATGAGGTCCAAGATAGTTGGTTGGACCACCCTTCCTCCATGCTTGAAAAAACCCTTAGTGTGGAGGAAAACCTCCTCTCTATAAGGCCTCATCATGAAGCAGTCAGGTTTGTCAATAACGGGAATTAACTCTTTGCGACTCTATTTTTTATGAAAAACATATGAGCGAGGGGTCAAGATAATTTCTCCAGAGGGAGGGCAAATAGTTTTGGATGCTACTGTAGGGAAGTGAACATCGAGGAAGCCCATTAGGATTATGGCGTTGGCAAAGTTGGCTAAGTTATAACTGCCAAAGGACCGTTCCATGTCCAAATAAGTCTTGTCAAGCCAAGTATAGAGGGATCCTAAGGCCATTACCGCTAGAGAAATCCTGATGTCCCGAGCCAAATAGATTTATATATTGATGAGGTCCCCTCGGGGCTGGTCATTGGGTTTCCCAGACAACATGAAACGAGATATAATTACAAGCATGTAAGATGGTAATTCTAGGATGTACCTTGTCCTTGGGCCACATCAGAAGAACCATCTTTAGAAGGATATTGGAAGAAGTAGCTGATGAGAGGAGTGGATATGGCCTTATTAGATGAACAATGCAACTTCAGTATATGCAATCCAACTCTAAGCGGTCAACAGCCTTTTCAGTGTCTAGAGATTCATCGGAATAAGACACATTGCATGTGGATTCGAGGCTTAAAAGCTCATAAACATCTTCCAATGTAACAATATACTCACCCCAAGTAGCTAAGAAAGTGGGGGTGGTAACGTTCCAGCGGGAGACCAGAACTTGGAAGGAAGCATTGTTCTTTAAAAAAGTGAACTCTCCAAACCACTTAGCCCGATGCAGCCCAACTTTAGTAAGAATCACAGCATGGGAGCTTTGCATGTGAGAATTAAAAGAGGTGAAATGAGATGGAGAGACTCCAGGACCCTCTAAATCAATTTGGAGCCAAGGTAAGTCACCTCGATCAAGACGAAAACGTAGAGTTCCCTCTGGGGAAGAAACCCCATTCAGCTGAATCTTTGTCTTCATCACCAAGAACCAAATAATCACACTTGGAGCTAAAATTTCAAGTTTTATAGAGGCCTAAGAAGTCATCATCTTTTCCAAAAATTATAGATCGACAGTAAAAACATAGTTGCTCTTGGCGAGCAACATCCAAGGTGGGGGCTCCCATAGTGGCAGTAGTAGTATCAGCGATAGCGGAGAAAGTTGGTTGCGAACTAGTTGTAGGAACCTTGGGAGTACATAAAGAGGTCATTTGCAGATGGTGGTGAGAGTAAAAGCTCATGGGGAAGAAGAAACAAGGGCTGAGTGAGATGGAACACAGTTGCTAGAGGCGGTGAAGAAGGAAAACAAGGAAAGAACTAGAAGATAAGCTTGGTAACAATGGCGGTTCGATGTTTTCTCTCTCTAAAGCCTCTGGGAGTTTGAAAAAGAATAAGATAAGGTAAATGAAAAATGTATAAGTGTTTGAATAATATCCGTTTCGATTTTTTTTGTTGACTTTTGAGTTTTCCACTACCGTATGTGCAAAGCCGCCCTCAATCATTCCAAATGGACATGTGGCACTTCGAGGAGTGCCCTGGCAGTTAAAAAGACATCACCACATCCTTAATGAAGTGATATATGGGGAATATAAAGGGTTTCTTTGAAAATAAGTTATGATTTTAGCGCCATAATTTTTTATCAGGCACATCGGATACTACACAACGCAAAAGTTGTTACCGTGGTTCAAAAAGCTACGATGTCCCCTCACCACAAGTCCAAATGGGTTTACTTTTTTAACAAGACAAATGGAGATGAATAGACGAATGGTGACACAGGGAATAATTTTGCTTTCAAAGAGTCAGAACGGGTAATTGGCAGTTTCCTCAGGTATTTTGGGAGAATTCCAATAGCTAAGGAAGAAGACTGAACGATTAAGGCACAATGATAGGAAAAAGTTGTAATGTCCCTTCGCCATTCGCCTGCGATTCGCAGTGCTTTGGTTCAGGTACATCAGGGATAATTTTACTTTTTCCTAGAAATGATAACGGAATAAGTTGTAACATAGATAGAGAGGCAATTAATTTTTTACAAATAGAAGGTTCATCGAATTGAGAAGTTTTCGTGCAGACATTTCTTGTTACCACAAGAAATCTCTACACGAAGGGGAAAATGTAGTGGGGCTTGAAGATAATCTCGGGATTAGAGATAATACACCTAGCTAATACAACAGACTCAAGGTAATAAGGCAGCGAGGTAGATTAAATGAGGCAACTCGGCATGGAAACTCAAGCAAGGTAGCTCAGCGTGGCAACACAAGTGAGGCAGCCCAGCATGGCAACCCAGGGAGATCTTCCAGTGAAGTAACTGTCCCAGAGGGATCATTCTTTAGCTTGTTGTTTTACTTAGTCATGTTGTATCTTTTTATATTGGCTACAAGCTATAACGATTGTAATGAGGTCAAATAGTACTCGCGAGAGACTAGGCCTGGCAAGGCCTGGGAGAGCATTCATGCTCTATCGAGAGACCTCATCGTGGGAACTTGAGTGGGACATGGTTTGAAGGATTGAGAAGTGATGGAGCATTGGGGGTCGTCCTTACCATCTTAGATACACCTAGTAAAACACCGAAATACCTTTGATCGTGGAATCTTAGGCGGGGAAGCCTTCAGTTCCATCGTGCATTGAGTTGTGAACCAAATAACCCTTTACTTAATGTCATATCTACTTTACGTGATGTCACTAGCCAGCTAAGCAATGTCAAATTTGCACTTGAGTAAACCACCGTGGTATTTGGGGACGTCGAACAGTTGGTGAGCCACCTCTGTGATGACAGCCCCCTGACGCACAGTGGTTAGGCAAAAGCATGTCTTGGTATTTAATGTTTATGATGTGTAGCTGCTAGTCCACCAGGCATTTAATGTTTGTGACATAAAGTATGAGGGATGTCTTTCAAAGATATAAAAGACCAAGGGGGGATATTTATGGGCCTTAACCACCTCTGAGGGAAAGGATGTTTTATTTCAAAGTTCTTTCTATAGAGTATTAGAGAGAAAAGATATCAGAGAGAAGTTATTACAAATCAGAGCTTTTACTCATCCGTCATTGTCATTTATTACAAAGATTTTAATATCTGACCATAGATCTTTGAGGGTTAGTTGGTGTGTTTTTCTACCTTCCAAAGTGTATTTGGGGTGATTACTTCTCTCTCCCTCTGACTGAGTTGCTTTTAAGTTTCCTTTATTATTGCTAGGTTATACGCGAGTGTATTGTGAGTCCAATCTGTGTGTTGATAAAATACAATATTGTATGTTTATTTGTGTCCATTGAAGAGTTTCTGGATTATCATTTATCACCATACTTGTAGGGATTACACCTCAACTAGTATTACCACACTCCCAGGCTATAAGGGGACTACCCTCTTACAGATAGTGTTCTTCATGTGTCTTATTTAACTTTTACTTTACTTCCTCTTGACCGATACACCTTGATAACCATCTTCCCACATTACTGAAGTACATACTTCCTTGTCTTGCAAAATACTATGCTAGCTCTATGAGTTCCAACTTGCCTTTCTTAGATTCCAACTATTTCCTGATCTCGCCTCTCCAATCTGAATCATTTTCCATTAGCAAGATCATTTGTACCATCGATGAAGATGTTCTTCTTTGTATTATAATCGTAGATATGTTTCTCTTCATGGACACTTCTGAGCAATGGTGGTATGATCATAACCATCTCTATTCATCACTATACGATGCCTCCTTATCTTAATCTGATGGAACTAGTTGATCAGCCGTTGGGTACTTGTTCTGTATGACACTAGGCTGACGTGCTTTAATGCATATTCTCCTTCGAAGGTCCTCCAGTAATCCCAGCACTAACGCCTCATATTCTTCTTTACTATTGGAGAAAGGGAAATCAAACTTGTAGGAAAACTAAAACTCTTCCTTCCCTTTTAAAAGACTAACCCCTGCTCCCCCCTTCTTTTGTGTTGAAGAACCATCAAACTGCATAGTCCATTCTTGAAGGTTTGCATCCAAAAATTTGTCCTACAAATCATCTCCAGGAATGATCTCATGGAGAGGCTCAAATATTCCAGATGAAAAGATTGCCAATAAATATGTATATGTCTAGCTCTAGATCGCACGAAGGACCACGCACTTCAAGTCATATTATGAAATAATGAGGAACCACCTAGCTACTCTTCCAATCAAAATAGTTCTTGATAATAAAAACTTAATGGGATCAAATCTTATCACAATATCAATTGTGAAAGACAACATATAATTTGAATTTTTTACGCTACAAACACCAAAGGATAGGCAATGTCTCTCTATACTACTATACCTTTCCTCTAGTCCATGTATGATCATGCTCAAATAGTAGACTGTTCGTTCATGCCCATTAACCTCCTACATTAAGAGAGCTCCGACAGACCTTGTGGTAGACATGAGGTAGAGCTACAATAGTATCCCTACCCTTCGAGGAATCATCATTTATAGAGAAGTAAGAAGCTTCTTCAGCTTGGTGAGATATTCTTTATAAGCGTCCTCCCATTTGAACTTTGTGCCTTTTCATAACAACTCTATCAGTGGATGGGTTATCTTGGCCAACCCTGTCACAAATCACCTAAGGTAGGAGACTCTACCAAGGAAATTCTTGAGCTCCTTTGTTCTTCTTGGACATGTCGTGTTTAGGATCGCTCGTGGTTTGTCCTGGTCCATTTACACCCCCTACCGATCCACCACGAAGCCCAAAAACTTCCCGCTTGTAACTTTGAAGGAACATTTTAGTGGATTCATCTTCAGCTTGTACTTTCTGCATAGAATGAACACCTTATACAAATCATCCAGGTGGGGCTCTTATTTCTTTGATTTGATGACTAGATCATCCACATAAAATTCTAAAATTTTACGAAAGAAATCTTGAAAAATGTCCATCATCGTTCTCTGACATGTTTCTCCAATATTCTTTAACCCAAAAGGCATCACTTTGTACATGAAATTACCTAACGGAGTTCTGAATGCTATTTTCTCCACATATGTTGGATCGATCTTGATTTGGTTGTATCCCACAAACCTATCCATGAATCTATAAATTTCATGCCTAGTGGTTACATCGATTAAGCTATCAATAGATGGTAGAAGGAACTCGTTCTTTGGGAAGGCTCTATTGACTAAAGTCCATGCAGATTTGTATCTTGTCCTTATCTTTCTTTCCCACTCGAATAATGCCTGACAACCAAAGTCGTAGTTGGATCGGTTTGATGAATCCTGCTACTAGAAATCGTTCGACCTCCTCCTTAATTTTTTGATCCAAGTCAGTCTTGTACGTTCTTATAGCTTCCTTCATCGGTATGGATGAAGGCATAACGTTTAGCTTGTGGCAACTATCTTCTTCATCTAACCCCTCCATATTTGTGTAATTCCTTGCATAGACATCTCTATATCCCCAAATTAGATCAATCAAGGACCTACTTTTCTCTTCACTCAGATCCTTTGAAATGAAGATGCTCCTTAGACCTTCTCCTTCGAATAGATTATTCCACTCCACTTCCTACACTCGCAGCTTAGGGATGTCCATCTTGTACTCTAGTTCTTCTTCTACTTCCTACACAAATTCTTATATGCTTGAGTTGTCTATAACTATTCACTGCCCCTGTTACTCCACCAGAAAACATTTATACACTGGGTCAGCCTCTGTAACAGCTCATTCGACTGCCCACTCACGCCTTCAAAGGCAATAAATCACCTTTTCGTCTTCTATTATCACTTTCTTACATTGCCTGTTGGCAATCATAGCTACTTTTCATTTCATATCTCTTGAATCTTCTGCCAACTTATGCCTCAAAAACTTACTCAGTACACTTTATCATGGGCCTCAAGCTCCATCGGGTCCATCCTCGGTCTCATCCTATCTCTTCATTATTTAGAGATATTTAGAGGTTTAAGATTGACATAGTTGACCTCCTCATCCACTTCTCTCCTACATGCTCCTTTTCTTATTTGACCATTCACAGGCCCCATTCTTTCTCTATTAGAGGGAACTATGTCTCACTCCATTCGTCTCATTAAGACTCTCTCATCCTCTTCCAGCTATATAAAATGATGCATCCACCAAGTGAGCCTTTTTGGTTGTAAAGGGCTTCTTTATTACATGTATAACAATATCAATACCCTTAATATTTGCCTTAGAACATTGGTGATATGTCGAAGGAACTAAACCGTGCTTGTGCATCCACACCCTTCCTATACAAAGATGGTAGAAAGTAGTTTTCTCAATCACATGAAACTTGATGTTTGAAGTGATATTCCTCATTATAATCCCTACGTTCACAAACCCAATTGACTTAAAGGATTGGTTGTCATAACCGGAGATCACAAAGGCATTGGTATCAATCTTGCCTCTGAGATGTTGAATGCGTGGAATGGGTTTATGGGAATGATCTTTATGGATGCTCCCCCATTCGTTAAATCACTCGCAAAACTTACCCCATTAATATTTGTCGTCACATAAAAGGTTCAGTTGTGAGGGAACCTTAAAGCTCTATCGACATCGCTGAAAGTAATTTTGGATAGGAATTTCTTTACCAATCTGGCCATGGGCCCCTTCCATCTTAGTGACGAAACTGCATTCTTTTGTGCAATGTCCAAAATTTCGTGGGTTATCTCCAGTCTGCTTTCCTTCATCATTCCCACCGAATCGAAGAGCTATGAGAATTTGGTCAACTGCGATAGAGCATGGTATTCCAACCCTTGGTCTACTTGTGCTTCCTTTATCGTAGGCTAACATAATGTTATACATTCCTCTCCTGCAGTCTCCTAATGCCTCCTCAAACTCTTATAGCTCCACCACCAGTTCCCTCACCTCCCTATTAGATTCTTCATCATAAGAAACTACTAGGTTAGTTGTATGTGCCAGTAGTGCGTTATTGTTGACGTTCTCTTGAGGGATCTTCAAACTCCTTGCCTTCACTTATTTTCTTATAATCTTCCTAAGTGTAAAATAGGTTTTCATTGGATGAAAAATCTTTTAATGGATCTAGCAGTATTTGGGATTAGCTTCTGTATCTCGATCCGTTGTTGGAGTATCCTTAGGCTCATAGATTGCCCCCCTTGCAACATGGCGTTGTAAAAGAGGACGACCTCTTTAACGATTCAAGTCAATGGGTATGGATCCTATTTATCTATATCTAACTTCCTTTTATTGTCCTTCTTCGACTGCTTGGCCCCCTCTCCTCCATTAGCGTGTCACATTCGTGGGAGATAACCATGTTCCATAACGGTTTGTAGTGGCTGCCTGAATATTACAGGCAATATGACCGAGTTTTTTTGTATGACCAACGAGATGCTTCTTACTTCTTTTAAAAACACCATAAATATTCCTTCGCGCGTTTCATTTATGAGGTGATAGATGTACTCTGGGAGCAAACCTTCACCATAAATCTGAAGTAGTTTGGACTCCTTAGCCTCCTTCCTCACGTTGAGATACCTTTCTCTGAATCTTCAGATATATGCCAGCACCTTATCTCCTAGCCATTGCTTCTCCTTACCGAGCTATGTCAACATAAATTCATGTTCTTCAAAAAAGAACTTTTGGGCAAAAAGAACGTTCATCTCCTCTCACATTGAGATTATCTTCGATGTTAAGTGATAGTACCAAGTATATGCTTTATCGATGAGGGATTTAGAAAACTCCTTAAACCTTAATTTCTTATTATTGCAATGGACCCCCAAATACTCAATAAAATTCTTTATATGCTCCTTCAGGTTTCCTCCCTTTCCTATGTAGTTCTCAAGGATAGGAGGAATGTAGTCCTTCGAGTAAGGTTGCTCATTGTATGCCTCAGGATAAGGAGTACAAAAATAATCGTATACCGATGCTACCTCGCTAGATGACTGCGAGGAAGCTACTATCATCTTTAACATTTCTTTCTGCATATCTTTCCTCATTTCTTCTAAGGAAGATATAGGGACTTTCTCAGTCATTGGAGCAATGGGCCGAGGGACCAAAAGTGGAATACTTGCCACAACTGGGGTACCCACTGTTGGGACAGGGGTGGGGACAGGTCCCGTTGGAGTTGCGCTCGATGTGTCTATTGGATCCATCATCGGTGTTACGAAAGAGTTAGGGTCTATTCCCCCTTCAAAAGTTATTGCAACCACAGGAGTTTGTAAGAAGTCAAGGAATTTTCCCATGAGAAGGGCCATCCATGATTGTCCCATCACGACGCTACTAGAACCCTATGTGACGGATGGGTTTTCTATTATCGTTTGAACATGGGGAACCTCTACCCTAGGTACCCCATCCCTGGAAGCCTCAAGCTCCCTCTCCATTTGTTCCTCATTTCTCCGAATAACTTCGAATTCAAGGGTATGTTTAAAGTTATCTTACGCCGTACTTTTAAAAGAATGCCTCCCCTGTGGAGTCGCCAAATCAAAGAGGGTAGTTACCTTGAATCCTAGGAGTATAGTAATACTAGTAGAGGCATAACCCCTATAGATATGGTAATAAATGATAACACAAGTACTCTTTAACAAAGAAAAATGAACACACAATATTGTATATAATAAATAGTCAGATTGAACTCACAAATCTCTCTTGTATAACTCAAATGATAATAAAGGAAACTCGAAAATAACTCATTCAAAGGGAGAGAGAAGTAAGCACCCTGAAAACACTTTTACATGCAGCGAACACTCCAATAACCTTTGATATCTCTTTGGTTAGCTATTAAAATATTCATAATAAATGTTAATGGTGTGTGACTAAACTCTCTCTTAAATATCTTTCTCTCTCTAGCAATAAACTCTCTACAAAAGAACCCCTCTTCTTAGAAGTGGTTGATTCCAATAAATAGCCCCACACCCTTCTCGAGATGTCTCAGTTTTTATTAATGTGAAAGACCTACCTTTCACACCTTAAGTCTCAAGAAATGAATACCTGATGGATTATCATACGCTACGTCATAATCATTAAATTACAGGACATGCCTTTTTCCTAGATATTGTGCATCAGAGGACTGTCACAACAGAGGTGGCACACCAAACCGTCTAACATACCCAATACCACAGTGGTTTACTCAAGTTTGGATTATACAGTGGGTAGGTGGCTAGTCACGCCACCTAAAGTAGATGTGACATTTGGTATAGGGTTGTTTGGCTTAAAGCTCAATATACGATGGAACTCGAGGTTACTCTACACAAGCTTCCACAGTGAAAGATCTCTCGATGTTTTACCAGGTGTATCTAAGATGGTCAAGACAAGCCTTAATATTGCCTCACTTCTCAATCCTCCAAACCAGGTCCCTCTGAAATTCCCACGGTGAGGTCATTCGATAGAGCATGTGATCTCTCCCAAGCCCTACCAGGCCTGGCCTCTCACAAGTACCATTTGAATTCAAACTCGAGATTACAATCGTTACAACATTACAATCAATGTAATTAAAAGATATAATTTGACCAAATAAGAACTAAAGATAAAAAGGAGCTCTCTCAGCAAGTTTCCTTATCGAGCCGTATCACTGAGTTGCCTCGTTGTTTTCATGTTGCTTCCTTCTCTTGAGTCTCTTCTGTTAATTAGGCAAGATCTCTCTAATTTAGAGATTACCTTCAATCTCCCCTATAGTATAAAACCTTTGTACCTTTGAATGTAACACCCATTCCCTCTATGGCGTACAAAAGTCTTAAGTTGTAAGCTTTTTATAAAAACGATCTTCAAAGTTTTTTTAGATGTAATCTTGGTTACGATGGCATTGCCTCTTTACATGATCTATTGTATTATGTTATACTTTCGTTGAATGTTCTTATCCCTTTTTATAGGTAATGAGTTCTTTATAGTTAGAAATATATCCATTGTTATTAATATAGTGTAAGGGATGATTGAACAAAAGGAACCACTACCGAGCTAAACATATTCATTTAATGCATCTAATGAGGTAAAATATTCATCTTCCCTGGTCGATTCATTAAGACATGATTTCTTAATACTACTCCAACTTATGGATCCACCTCATAACGTAATATATGTAATATTATTGATTTTCTGGACTTCTTATCTGATTGAAAATTTAAGTCCGTGTAACATAAAGGTAACTTCCGGCTTAGTAAACCAACACAACATCTCTGGTCCTTTTAAGTTATTTCACAATGCCTTCTATTTTCATCTAGTTTTCCTCTCCAGGGTTGGATTAAATTTTTTTGACCATATGAAAAATAAAATATTCGATATAGTATAAAATATACCATACATGAGGTTTTCCACCATCGAAGCATAAGGTATATTCATCTTCCTTTTTATCTGATTACGTGTCTTAGTAAACTAAACCTTAGACAAAGTGATTCCATGCCTGAAAGGAATAAACACTTTCTTGGAATCCTTCATGCTAAACTTTATGAGAACATCATCACTATAAGTGTCTTAGGATAATCCCCACATCCTATTTTCCTGATGACACAAAGTCTTAACCCAGAGGATGTGATTGGCTTCTCTTAAGTCTTTCATATTGATCGAGCTGGGCAGCCATGCTCTTATGGTAGATAATACACCCAAATCATTTTCGATTGATAGAATATCATCCATGGAAAATACTTAAAATATCAACACATTCCCGTCTTTCTTCTTATATACATAAGATTCATTCTAACATTAATCTAACCAAAAATATTTGATTTCCTAACAAAATTGAATGTTCTAATAATTTGACGCTCGTTTCAACTCACAAATGGATAAATTAATCTTGCACACTTTTCTTTCCTAGCCATTTTTTATGAATCCGTCGGGCTATATTATGTAAATGCATTCTGAAAAAAATAACACTTAAATCGTTTAATTCAAGATTAAACTATCTAAATGGCTCCGAACAGTTTGTTGAAGAAACTCTTTTCTTAAAACAAATTTTAAACACAAGATGTGTAAAACAGTATGAATGAGTTATTTCAGTTGTAGGTTACCAGTTTTGAAAAACAGAACTTAAATCAACACAACCTCAAGAAAGTGATGAGAGGAAGAGGAAGTATACACGTACAATTTTAACGTGGTAAAACCAACCCAGTTGGGGAAACGTCCATGAAGGTCTTTACACCTCAAAAGTAAAAATCCACTACAATAGAGTAACAGTTTACAAACTATATAACAATCAAGACACACAATCAGACCTAATTCTAAGTTCTGAAATATACCAACTCCTCTAGATTTTCTAACATCTCCCAAGGCTCTGATGTTGTTGATGTTCTCTCAACTTTTTAACTCCATTCCTTTTAGCTTTATGTCAACTCAAAATGTCCAAGATCTCAATACTAACACTTTTCAGTGTAGTAGTGTGACGGTGTAAGTGGTGAAGTGCTCTACATCACATGCATGCAACTCACACACACTTAATTAGAGACATAATGCAAACAAAATCACAAATATGCAAAGGAATTCCCAAAATAAGTTTAATCAAATTTACCACACCTGGGATCTTTAAAATATCCCCAGATCAAGAGGGGATCTTGTTATAACCATGAGCTAAGCTCCTGTGCACTTTTATATTAGAAAATATGTACACTTATTTCAAAAAATGTGAAATATATAAAAGTGTAAATCCCTGATAAGCACGCAAAACTGTACAATTTATACCCCGAACATACGTACTTTTGTTGCTAATTCTCGACAATATGGGTCTTATGTGCGTAAATGTTTGTCATGAAGGCTTAACTGCAGTTGCGGTGTCACAAGCTACATTTCGAAGCCAATTGCAGTTGGAATGGAGCTAATACCCTTGTCTCGTACCTTATTCTACCCTAAACTTATCCCTAAACCGTCACCCAATCCCCATGTGTGTTGGTTTGGTCCCTTTTTATTTTATTAGATTTTTATTTAGTGTCGTTTTATTTTTTAAATTTTATTTTAGAATTATTTAGAATTTGTAGGTTTTATCTACTATTTTTATATTTTATTTTTATTTTATCTTTATTTTTTTATTAGTTTTATTTTATTAGAATTAGTTTTTTTTAGGATTTCATTTATTTTTAGATTTATTAGATTTTATTTTTTAGGCCTTTAGTTTTTAGTCTTACAGATTTCTATTTTTATTTTTATTTCTTTTTATATTTATCCTTTTTATTTTTGTGTCTTTTATATTATAGGATTTTATATTTTTAGTAGTTATTAATTAAAAATTTTTTAGTTATTAGTTTTTTTTCTTAGTTTTTATTTTAGTTGTGTTTAGTTTTTTTTAGAGTTAGTTTAGTGTGTCGTGTCGTGTCTATTTTATTTTACTTTTTATTTTTAGTTTAGTTTAATTTTTAATTTAGATTAATTTTAATTTTAGTTTTAGTTTTAGTTTATATTTTTTACGGGGTCCTAATTAAACACACACACAAAAACACATCCTATACCCACATTCATACCCTACACCCAAATACACCCTCATCCTCACCATATTTCCCATACACCTCACACACACAATCACCCCCATCCATCTTCTTCCCCAATAACTCATTCTATCTCCTCTCTCCTCCATACCCAACATTCCCAAACCTCCCACCTCACAACACCATCTCCACCACCAAAAACCGAATCTCTCTCTCCTTGACCCACATAACCCCATAACCCAAGCCAACATCAAGACACCCAACTACCTAGCCCCGGCATCGACCTTATCTCCGTCACCAAACCGTCACCCAGTTTCGACCTGGCCCATCGTGGTCCCCTCACATCTCCGACCAACCCTCCTGCCAACTCCGGCGGCCCACTACTAACTCCGCCTACCCTTCTACCATCTCAGCTACAACCCCCCTTCTCAATCAAACCCGGTCGTGGTCCCGTCACCTGAACCCGACATCTCCGGCCAGAATGGCCCTCAAATCCCACCTGCGGTGACTCAAAATCCAACCTTCGTCGGACCTGCCACCAAAATCGGAGCTGACCGCCGACAGGTCATAGCCCATTAACCCGTGCCGGATCCAACCCTCTCTTTCGAACCAACCCGAAGACCCATTTCCTCCCATGTACATTTAACCCCAAACCCATTTCTCCTTTTTTTTAAGCCACGATTTTTAACCTGCATAAGCCAAAAAACACAGAAGACCAAATAAAACCAAAATAACCCACATGTTTCTTTAAATCCATATACCCTCTTTTTACCCAAATACCCCTAACTAACCTTTATCCCTTTTTTTCTCAAACTACCCCCATGTGCATACAAATCAGATTGTATCCTCACCTTTTCACATGACCTCACCATAACCACATGCTCTTTTCTAATTCCTAAAATACTCTCACCTTTATTCTAAAACCTCTCCCCATTTTATGCTACACCATGAACCTTCCAAAAATGCCCCTTAACTCCATGTGTGCCATGCCTACTATATATTGAAGATGAAGACCCCAATTAAAAAAAAATCTTTTGGAGAGAAGAAGAATAGATAGAGAAAATCATAGAAAGAGTTAGAGTTTTTCAGTTAATTTTTTTATAGAGAAATTTTTGTTAGAGTGTGTAACTATTAAAAATTGTTGAAGAATTGAAGTCTAGTGCTATTTCAAGAGGAATTTTGGTTTGATCATATCTTCTTAACTTTCATTACATGCTTTTAATTGTTTCTAATTTTTATTGGATGATGATTATGGAGGGGTAATCACCCCATTCAAGGGGGTGATTGAAACCCTCATGAATCCAAATCAAATTAGGTGTTAATTTTAATTTTGATAATTTCCTTTGAGTTGTATATTTGATCCCCACTTTATTTTCACATTGAGAAATGGAAAATCAACCTTGAGAAAGGTATGAAAATTTAATTAATATTTGATTAAGTGATTTAAGCTAGAGATAGACCTATCATTTGATTTTAATATTAATCTAATTTTCATCTACTCTTGATTTCATTAATTTCTTTCATTTTAAAATTAGTTGGACAAATTATTCCTAGAGGATAATTTGTTTGATTAATTTTAATTCAATTAGAGTAGTGCTTGTGAGAATTAAATTTGCTTTTCTAAAAGAGTATTTAATTAATTCACTAGTTTAATGAGAATTAGCTTTTGAATTAATTAAATATTTTGGAAATTGATGAAATTAAAATAATACAAGTTTAGTTGATTTGGGGAATTGAGGGTGGATTTCTCTTCCCTTGAATATTTTTCTCTCATTTAATTACACTCTCACTCATTTCCATCACTCACCAGTATTTTTGTCACACTTTATTTTAGTTTGATTACTCTTATTTTTGTTATTAGTCTTAGTCATATTCACTCATCCTCAAAACTTGTTTTAATATTGAAAAAGCATAAAAAAAATATAAAAAATATAAAACAAATTTTTTTTTAGAAAAAGTGACTTGCACAAAGTTTTCTCTTATTCGTTTCATACTTGAAGTTGGTTCGATAATCCCTTACTTACCTCTATATTTTTAGTGTTTTATATTTGTTGTAGGTATTTGAGGATTTTGATTAGCTTGGTTCCATCGACGACATACATACAATATCAAGTTAAAATCAAATGGTGTCGTTGCCGCTTTGAGGAGTTCGAGGCACTCGAGAAGGAATTGTGCTTGTCGTTCATTTAGTTCATATTTTTCATTTTTTTTGGTACTACTTTTCATTTTCCTAGAAGTTGTGTATTAGGACCTTATTATATATTGGCTTGTATTGCGGTACATGGAAACACCAATTTTTTTTTCATTTTTTTTTTGCATTAAAATTGTAATAAAAGAAGATAAGCGTGATATGGAAACCGGACAAGGTAGAGAGAGGGCGTCCATTGGCGAGGATTTATAAGACTCTCTACTTTGGGTCGGTAGGACTCCCGGGGCTGACTGAGATTGGTGTTTTCTCCCTCCGGTCGACTCAACATTTTCGGCACCCCACGGCCTAAAAACTGTGGGAGGTACATCTCTTATACACTGGCGCCCTCTTGTTAGCGAGTTCATATCTTGTGTGCTCCTCCGTGCTCTTGTGTGAATTTAATTCGTGCATTTAATTTTCAATGGAATGATGATTTAAATTGACTAAGACCTACGCCTGGTCACTCACGAGAAGGGATTTCATCACCCAACTCAATCACTTATCCTTTATGTGCTACCCTAGCCATCACTAATTTAAAATCAATCAACTAGATAGCCCCATAGGATACGGTGTTCGTAGGTCCCTTTTTGATCATTTTGACTTGTAGGAGAACCTGTAGAGTCCTCTCCACCGGGCAAACCCTCGAACGGTTCGCTTTGCGGTACGGAAGTGTCTAGGGAAACTGGTTTTTAAGTGCGACCGCCCAGTAAAACGGGTTTATGTTGTCCCCAGCGTTGTACCGGCCGATCGTTTCGTCGTAGTAGCCTTGTGGATAATCTCTGTGGCAAGCCTCTTGGAATCTTGTTATTAAAGTAGGAACACACATTTTGCAAAAGGCGATCACTCATATAAATTCCGTGTTTTTTATCGCCCGCGGATTTCATTAAAATTTGACTACCCCTCTCATTAATTTTCAAGATAAAAAATTGGTTATGTGCTAGTAGGGATTTTTCCTTTACTTGTGTGTGTCCAATTCCTTTTTTTGGTAGTTCGTTTTAGTGAATTCGTCCAACTTCTTAGAGTCCAAATTTTCCCCCACCTTTCCTCTTTCAAAAAGCTCAAAAAAAATATTTTCTTTTCTTATTTTTATAAAAAACTCCAAAAAAATATTTTCTTTCTTTTCAAAAAAAAGCAAAAATTGAAAAAATATTTTCTTTTCCTAAACATCCAAAAAACCAGAAAGAATCACTATTTGCATGCCCACGTGGAACCGAGTTAATAGTCGATTAATTCGTTCGCATAGTCTTTCTCTCATCTCATCCACCTTAGGAGAACCAAGTGTTCCCCTTACTTCTTCCATTCCACCGATCACTTTGAGTTGTCCCCGAGTCAACATCTCTAATCCCATCATTCATCCACCCACCATGGCTAAAGAGCGTTCCTTAAGGGACTATTTTACCCCGATAACGGCCACCCCACCATCTTGTATAGTTCTTCCACCCACCCCGACGGATCAATTAGAAATTCACCCGGCGACCATTTCCATGTTGCCCAATTTCCATGGTCTTGAGCGTGAGTCTCCATACACTCACTTGCGAAAATTTCTCACGGTTTGCGCTACTTTCAAAAATCAAAACTTAGATGAAGAAAATGTTCGTCTTCGCTTGTTTCCATTTTCTCTCCATGATAAAGCATCCACGTGGCTACATTCCTTGTCACCGGATTATATCCATACATGGGAACAACTTGTGAAGAAGTTCATGTCTAAGTTTTATCCCATAAGTAAGACCAATGAGGTTCGCCAAACCATTCAAGATTTTCTCCAAAAGCCCACCGAGAAATTTTGTGAAGCATGGGGCCATTTTTAAGATTATATCAATAGTTGCCCACATCATGGTCTCGAGAAGAGTCGCCTCGTTCATAGTTTTTACAATGGTCTCATTCCTTCCACTTGCACCATGATTGAGTCCATGCACAAAGGAAAATTCATGCACTTAACTCCCACTGCCGCCTACAATTTTCTCCTTGAATTAGGCGATGACTCCCAAGATTGGGAGGGCACCAATGGATTTTTGAGATCCGAGCCACCACGACTAGGTAGCACTTATGAGGTTAAAAATGATCCCGATTTTAAAACCTTGCTTCATGGCTTAAACACTTTAACTAAGACTGTTGATGCTCTCAGTTGTTCTCTTTCTAAACAAGTGATGAATGTCAACGAGTCTAGTCCTTCTTGTCATGTCTGTTTAAGTCAAGATCATTTGTCTCATTTGTGTCCCCTTATTCAAGATGATCCCGAACCCACTCTAGCCCAAGCATGTGCCCTTGATACCACTCGAAAACCCGCACCACCGTCGTTTACTTATAATCCAAATAATAGGAACCATCCCTATTTTTCTTATAAGTACAACAATAACCTTTCTCCATCACAACCACAGCAACATGTTGGTGGTCCACCAGGGTTTCATCAAAACCCACAAAGGCAACATCGCCCTCCTATCCAACACCCCCATGCTCCTTACCACCAACAAAACCATCCATCATCCTTTGTCCCTCAAGGAGGACCGTCCCACCCCAATCATCAAATTGTCCCTGTCCCACCTCCATCCTACGAGTATTCCCAGTCGCTTAGTTCTAACCGAGAGTTGGTCCCCCAACCCCCTTATGCCCCTCCACCTCCATCATCCACCTCCTCTATTGAGAATCTTCTCACTCAATTCATCACGACTCAACAACAAACCACGCAAGTACAGACTCAAGACATCCAACGGCTTGAGCAACGTCTTAATCAGTTTGAGTGTGAGCGAGAGAAAGGTCGTTTTTCGAGTCAACCCATTCCTAACCCTAAGGGGAATGGAAAGGAGTCGATTTATGAGGTTGGATCCCCTTCCACTACACACACATACCAAGCGGACATAAAGTGGTGAGTACTCTACAGTTCGGAAAATAGGTTGACAATGGTGTTGATGCTCCCTGTGATGTTCCCATCCCACCCACCCATATTGTCCATTAGAACCACTCCCTACGGTCCCACCACCCCGTAAATCCACCAACAAGAATGCTTCTAAACCTATTGAGGCCACCACTTCTTTTTTCCCTAGAGCCCCCTTCCCTCATAGGTTGGCCCCAACAAAGAAAGCTCAACAATTTGATGAAATCAAGCAAGTTTTTCAGAATGTTCACATAAACATTCCATTCCTCACTGCGATCCAACAAGTTCCTTCTTATACAAAATTCTTGAAGGTCTTGTGCACTATCAAGCGACGAAAAAATGTTCCTCGTGATGCCTTTGTCACTAAACAAGCCACGTCCCTCATCCATGAGAATGGTATTGTGAAATATAAATACCCTGGTCGTCCCACTGTCTCTTGCATGTTAGGAGATCAATTCTTTACTCGGGCTTTGCTTGATCTTGGAGCTAGTGTTAATTTGCTACCTTACTCTCTCTACCTTGAGTTAGGTTTACAAAACATGAAACCTACACGGGTTACTCTTCAACTTGCAGACCGTTCTATGAAAGTGCCTAAAGGAATCGTTGAAGATGTTTTGGTGAAAGTGTCTGACTTTTACTACCCTGTGGATTTCATCATCTTGGACACTCCTGCTCCCGACCCAACCAATATTCCTATCATTTTGGGTCGCCCATTTTTGGCAACTGCCAATGCCATTATCAATTGTCGAGATGGGTCAATGAATCTTTCTTTTGGCAACATGACCGTTGAAGCCAATATTTTCCACCTCATGCAACAACCGGCTGATGTTGATTCCATTGATGAGGTCTGCATGATTGACTCCTTAGTCCAATAGATGTTGGATACTACCTACCCAGAAGATCCTATCCACCAATGTTTAGCTCACTTTAGTTCCGACTTTGATATTGATTCTTCCATCTTCGAGGTCAATGCCTTGTTAGATTCTACACCACTACTGGACACTTCCACTTGGGTTCCTCCATTTGAGCCTCTACATGTCGATACTCTTCTTTCTGTGGATGACCCAGTCAACCCGTGTCCCTATATTCTCCCGGACTCTGTTTCTGTTTCTGAGTCCGATGGCTAGCCTGAGCCACCACCTAGTTTGGAGCTTAAGCCATTACCTGCTGAGTTGAAGTTTACCTTCTTAGGCCCAAACCAACATCACCCCGTCATTATTGCATCTGACTTGACACCGGATCAAGAAGAGCAATTGGTTCACACTCTCACTCAACATAGCACTGCTTTAGGGTGGACCATTTCTGACATTCAAGGTGTCAGCCCAATGTCTGTAGCCACTGCATTCATTTAGAGGAGAATGCCAAGACTTCTCGTGAGCCACAACGCCGACTCAATCCGGCAATAAAATAGGTCGTTCGAGCTGAAATTTTAAAATTGTTTGATGCTGGTATTATCTACCCCATTTCAGATAGCCAATGGGTCAGTCCCATTCATGTGGTGCCTAAAACGTCTGGAGTCACTGTTGTCAAAAATAGTGACGATGAGCTTGTGCCTACCCGCATACAAATCGGCTGGCGTGTTTGTATTGATTATAGAAAGCTCAATACTGTCACTCGCAAAGGCCATTTCCCTCTCCCATACATTGACCAGATGCTTGAACGCTTAGCGGGCCATGCTTACTACTGCTTCCTTGATGGATATTCAGGGTACAACCAAATACCCATTGCCCCTGAAGACCAAGAAAAAATTACCTTTACCTGTCCATTTGGCACATTTGCGTACTCTCGTATGCCCTTTGGCCTTTACAATGTACCTGGGACTTTTCAAAGGTGTATGACTAGTATTTTCAGTGACATGGTAGATCATTTTCTCGAAGTCTTTATGGACGATTTTTCTGTGTTTGGTTCATCCTTTGAATAATTCCTATCCCATCTCACTATGGTCCTTCAGCGTTGTCAAGAAAAGACATTGGTCCTCAATTGGGAGAAATTCCATTTCATGGTAAAAAAAAGGGTATTATTTTAGGTCATGATATCTCCAGCTCTGGTATTGAGGTCGATAAAGCAAAAGTCGACTTGATTTCCTCACTCCCCATTCCTAAGTCTGTTAAGGACATTCTCTCCTTCTTAGGACATGCGGGCTTCTACAGGCGCTTCATTAAGGACTTTTCTAAAATCACGCGACCTTTGAAAACCCTTTTATCCAAGGATATCCCTTTTGTCTTTGATGAAGCATGTGTTGCCTCTTTTGAGCGCCTAAAAGGTGACCTCACTTCCGCTCCTATCATCCAACCTCCTAATTGGCCTCTCCCCTTTGAGCTCATGTGTGATGCTTCTGATTTTTCACTTGGTGTCGTGCTTGGCCAGAAAGTTGACAAGCGCCCACATGTCATCTCTTATGCTAGCAAAACCCTTCATGATGCTCAACTTAATTACACAACCACCGAAAAGGAGTTGTTAGCGGTTGTGTTTGCTCTTGATAAATTTTGCTCATATTTTATAGGTTCCCCTATCATCGTGTATACTGACCATGCTTCTCTTAAGCACCTTCTTCATAAGAAGGATTCCAAACCACGATTGATACGATGGATTCTCTTACTCCAAGAGTTTAACCTTGAAATTTGTGACAAGAAAGGTTGTGAAAATGTTGTTTCTGACCACCTCTCTCGCATTACTGTCACGTCTGACTGTGATCATATCCCCATTTCTGAGTCATTTCCCTATGAACAACTCTTTTCCATCTCCACTTTGCCTTGGTATGATGATATTGTCAATTTTCTTGTTACCGATCAACTTCCTAGTCATTGGTCAAAACATGATCGATCCAAATTCATGGAGAATGTGAAGTTCTACTCTTGGGATGACCCGTTTCTCTACAAGTATTGCCCCGATCAAGTCATTCGTCGTTGTGTTCCCGAGTGTGAAAAACTCAGTATTCTGTCCTTTTGCCACAATAGTGCTTATGGAGGCCACTTTGGTTCCAAGAAAACTGCTGCCAAAATTTTGCAAAGTGGTTTCTATTTGCCTACTCTTTTCCCAGATGCCCATCAATATTTCCAGGCGTGTTCCAATTGCCAACACTCTGGGCGTCGCTCTCGTCATCATATGATGCCTCTCACACCCATCCTCATTATTGAAATTTTTTATGTGTGGGGTATCGATTTCATGGGACCATTTCCCTCCTCTCATGGTTTTAAGTATATTCTTGTTGCTGTTGACTATGTTTCCAAATTGATTGAAGCAATTGCTTGCCGCACCAATGACCATCGAGTTATGGTCCAATTTCTCAAAGAGCATGTCTTTACGAATTTTGGAACCCCCAAAGCTATCATTAGTGATGGGGGTAAACATTTTTGTAATCGAGTGTTTGAACACCTTGTCAAAAAGTATGGTGTTACCCACAAAGTTGGTATCTCTTACCACCCGCAAACTAGTGGTCAAGTTGAGGTCTCCAACCACGAGATCAAGCAAATTCTTAAAAAAACCGTCAATCCAAATAGGAAGGATTGGTCCTTACGCTTGAACGACGCATTATGGGCATACCGTACTACTTACAAGACTCCAATTGGCATGTCTCCTTATCATTTGGTCTTCGGCAAGCCTTGTCACCTTCCTGTCGATCTTGAACATCATGCTTATGGGGCCGTCAAAGCCCTTAATTTCGATATTGATGAGGCGGGTGTACATCGGAAGCTGCAACTTAATGAATTGGAGGAAATGAGAAATGATGCCTATGATTTGTCCAAAAAGTATAAGGACAAGATGAAGTGGATCCATAACCAAAGCAGCATGCGCAAAGAATTCCACCGTGGTCAAAAAAATCTGTTGTATAATTCTCGATTGCATCTCTTTCCCAGGAAATTTAAAACCAGGTAGTCTGGACCCTTCATTGTTGAGTCAGTTACCCATTATGGTGCCATCACCGTGCAAAATCCCAAGGGTGGTAGCCTCTTTCAGGTCAATGGTTAACGCTTGAAGCCCTTCTTGGAGCTAGGCTCCACTCACATAGAACAGATTGACCTTGTTGACCCCATTTATGAAGACTAATCGTTCAGTCTTTTTTGGGGGTGATTCTTCTCCCTCGATTTTTTTGCCCCGTTCTCTCCTCGTTTATCATCTCTTTTTCCGTGAGATTCCATCGGTCTGGCTGAAGACGTTAAACTTAGCGCTACCGGGAGGCAACCCGCGTTTTCTGAGTATGAGTCTTATCCTGTATGGGGGTGGTGTTTCACACCACCCAATGTTCTATCATGCTTATAGACTTGTCCATATTTTGCTATCTCACTCATTCATTCAGGTTTTATATTCTCTTCATCTGTCCACTTCATGAGCGGTTGATTCTGGTAATCTCTTTCCTACCTTATGCTCTCAATTTTAAAAATCATTTTACCTAACATCGAGGACGATGTTCCTTTTTGTTTGGGGGTGGGGAATTTTATCAAAATCGTACCTCTTTTGAAATTTTTTTGATTTTTAAACCTGATTTTTAAAATTTCGTGCAGTTTCTTTCATCTCACTCATTGATGTGAATTTTCAATCATCCATCTTTCTAAGTCTAGGAATCAAGCTAGAGAATATTTTTTCTAATAGCTTATGTAATACATCACAAGGCATATTGCACCATGAATTTCTAGACTCAACAAAATTTGCGCACTTATCACGTCACTACGGTTTAGAGTTGAGGAGTACTACAATTCTAAAGAGAACCTTAAGGATCACTAGTAAAGACTTTAGCCCGTGAGATTTGTGCCTTTCACCCTTTCAGAGTGTTTTACGCAATCTTACGAGTCACAAGTTGATTCAACTTCTTTTGGGTCCGCACTTAAAATTGTTGTATGATCTCATTATTCTTCATTTTTGGCTTGATCACTGAGAATGACATCTTTGTTGAGTTGTAAGAAACGCGTGTCTTGAAATTTGTCCCGAATACTAGATTTTCATCCATACACATACCATTTACCATACACCTCACCCATTACATTCCTATATTCCTCGATATTCACATCTATTCCCCTCACCATCCATATACATACCGAACCTCATTTCATATATCTTCCATCATTTTCAAATAAATGAGTGTAATTTCAAATGTAAATGTCTTCATTGTTGGTTCGAAAAATGAGAGGAAAAAAAATAGAGAAAATAGAAAATATAGAAAAAAAATAGAAAATGAAAAAGAAAAGAAAAATCGAAAAAAAAAAGAGAGAAAAGAAAAGAAAGAGAGTTTGTAGTTAGTAATAAAGACATTTGTGCCTAAAGTGTGTACACTCTTCTCAATCTTATTGCATCCATCACTCATCCATTATCCATCATATCACTATCCTACCTACCTCATCCCATCCATCATACCTATCATATCTGTCTCTTCCCATTTCATTTCCCCCTCACCTATATACAAACATGTTCCCCGAGGTGTTCGGGAAAATGATAGTCAATGTGGTGAATAACTCGACGTTCTCACTATAGTGATTAGCATTCCTTCATGAGATCATTTTCTTTCTAATTGTTCGTTCTTTCTTATGTGTGTGTGAGACATTTGAACTTGTTTGCATTTACTCCCCTCCTCACACACAAGAGCGATACACTTACCCTAATCTTGAGAGTTCGTTTGAGAGAGTTATATCTAGTGAGATTTTGAAGTTGAAGCATTGCTTCTGACAAGGCAATCTAGGAATTACTCTTGTGATACTAGACCCGTTTTGACTGATTCACACAACACACGTTGAGTTCTAGAAAGGATGTGCCTTGAGTATTTACTGAGCTTAAACTTTTTATACATTCTGGCTTGTATTTCTGTAAATATTTTCTCATGTGATGGATTGTGCGATTACTCTACGTCTAATAAGAGATTGACTGCCTTTAAATAAATTTTTGCAAATAAGAATTTTGTGGGTATATTCCCTGCAAATCCTCGCGAGACACAACTCGTCCTGTAGGGAAACCTATAAGTTTAAAGGCTTGTTGCACATGCTAAGTGCAATCGCAAGTGCCCGCGAAAGTGGTACACTTTTGGCTACTTATATGTCTCTTTCTCTCTATCTTATTACTCGAGGACTAGAAACGCTCTTTTTGGGGGTGGTGTGATAAGCACCCAAAACTGTACAATTTATACCCCGAACAGACGTACTTTTGTTGCTAATTCTCGACAATATGGGTCTTACACGCTTAATTGTTCAATATGCAGGCTTAATTGCAATTGCGGTGTCAAAAGCTATATTACGAGGCCAATTGCAGTTAAAATGGTGCTAATTACCAATCCCGTACCCTAGCCTACCCTAAACTTAGCCCAAAGCATCACCCTATGACTGTTGTGTTTAGTTTGTGTCTTTTTATATTTTTTAGATTTTTAGTTTGAGTCACTTTATTTTTAGGTTTATTTTCGATTTATTTAGAATATCTAGGATTTATTTACGTAAATGTTTGTCATGCAGGCTTAACTGCAGTTACGGTGTCACAAGCTACATTTCGAAGCCAAATGCAGTTAGAATGGAGCTAATACCCTTGTCTCGTACCCTAGCCTACCCTAAACTTATCCCTAAACCGTCACTCAAGCCCCGTGTGTGTTGGTTTGGTCCCTTTTTATTTTATTTTAATTTTTTTTAGATTTTTATTTAGTGTCGTTTTATTTTTTAGATTTTATTTTAGAATTATTTAGAATTTGTAGGTTTTATCTACTATTTTTATATTTTATTTTTATTTTATCTTTATTTTTTTTATTAGTTTTATTTTATCAGAATTAGTTTTTTTTAGGATTTCATTTATTTTTAGATTTATTAGATTTTATTTTTTTAGGCTTTTAGTTTTTAGTCTTACAGATTTCTATTTTTATTTTTATTTCTTTTTAGATTTATCCTTTTTATTTTTGTGTCTTTTATTTTATAGGATTTTATATTTTTAGTAGTTATTAATTAAATTTTTTTAGTTATTAGTTTTTTTTCTTAGTTTTTATTTTAGTTGTGTTTAGTTTTTTTAGAGTTTGTTTAGTGTGTCGTGTCGTGTCTTTTTTATTTTACTTTTTATGTTTAGTTTAGTTTAATTTTTAATTTAGATTAATTTTAATTTTAGTTTTAGTTTATATTTTTTAGGGGGTCCTAATTAAACACACACACAAAGACACATCCTATACCCACATTCATACCCTACACCCAAATACACCCTCATCCTCACCATATTTCCCATACACCTCACACGCAAAATCACCCCCATCCATCTTCTTCCCCAACAACTCATTCTCTCTCCTTTCTCCTCCATACCCAACATTCCCAAACCTCCCACCTCACAACACCATCTCCACCACAAAAAACCGAATCTCTCTCTCCTTGACCCACATAACCCCATAACCCAAGCCAACATCAAGACACCCAACTACCTAGCCCCGGCATCGACCTTATCTCCGTCACCAAACCGTCACCCAATTCCGACCTGCCCCATCGCGGTCCCGTCACATCTCCGACAAACCCTCCTGCCAACTCCAGCGGCCCACTGCTAACTCCGCCTACCCTTCTACCATCTCGGCTACAACCCCCCTTTTCAATCAAACCCGATCGCGGTCCCGTCACTAGAACCCGACATCTCCGGCCGGAATGGCCCTCAAATCACACCTACGGTGACTCGAAATCCAACCTCCGCCGGAACTACCACCAAAATCAGAGCTAACCGCCGGCAGGTCATAGCCCATCAACTCGTCCCGGATCCAACCCTCTGTTTCGAACCAACCCGATGACCCATTTCCTCCCATGTACATTTAACCCCAAACCCATTTCTCCTTTTTTTAAAGCCACGATTTTTAAACTACAAAAGCCAAAAACCACGCAAGACCAATAAAACTAAAATAACCCACATGTTTCTTTAAATCCATATACCCTTTTTTTACCCAAATACCCCTAACTAACCTTTATCCCTTTTTTCCCAAACTACCCCCATGTGCACACAAATCAGATTTTATCCTCACCTTTCCACATGACCTCACCATAACCACATGCTCTTTTCTAATTCCTAAAATACCCTCACCTTTATTCCAAAACCTCTCCCCATTTTATCCTACACCATGAACCTTCCAAAAATGCCCCTTAACTCCATGTGTGCCATGCCTACTATATATTGAAGATGAAAACCCCAATTAAAAAAAAGCTTTTGGAGAGAAGAAGAATAGAGAGAGAAAATTGTAGAGAGAGTTAGAGTTTTTGAGTTAATTTTTTTAGAGAGAAATTTTTGTTAGAGTGTGTAACTATTAAAAATTGTTGAAGAATTGAAGTCCAGTGCTATTTCAAGAGGAATTTTGGTTTGATCATATCTTCCTTAATTTTCATTACATTCTTTTAATTGTTTCTAATTTTCATTGGATGATGATTATGGATGGGTAATCACCCCATTCAAGGGGGTGATTGAAATCCTCATGAATCCAAATCAATTTAGGTGTTAATTTTAATTTTGATAATTTCCTTTGAGTTGTATATTTGATCCCCACTTTATTTTCACATTAAGAAATGGAAAATCAACCTTGAGAAAGGTATGAAAATTTAACTAATATTTGATTAAGTGATTTAAGCTAGAGATAAACCTATCATTTTATTTTAATATTAATCTAATTTTCATATACTCTTGATTTAATTAATTTCTTTCAATTTTAAATTAGTTGGACAAATTATTCCTTGGGGATAATTTGTTTGATTAATTTTAATTCAATTAGAGTAGCGCTTGTGGGAATTAAATTTGCTTTTCTGAAAGAGTATTTAATTAATTCACTAGTTTAATGAGAATTAGCCTTTGAATTAATTAAATATTTTGGAAATTGATGAAATTATAATAATACAAGTTTAGTTGATTTGGGGAATTGAGGGTGGATTTCTCTTCCCTTGAATACTTTTCTCTCATTTAATTACACTCTCACTCATTTCCATCACTCACTAGTATTTTTGTCACACTTTATTTTAGTTTGATTACTCTTATTTTTGTTATTAGTCTTAGTCATATTCACTCATCCTCAAAACTTGTTTTAATATTGAAAAAGCATAAAAAAAAATATAAAACAAATATTTTTTTAGAAAAAGTGACTTGCACAAATTTTTCTCTTATGCGTTTCATCCTTGAAGTTGGTTCGATAATCCCTTACTTATCTCTATATTTTTAGTATTTTATATTTGTTGTAGGTATTTGAGGATTTTTATTATCTTGGTTCCATCGACGACATACATACAATATCAAGTTAAAATCAATCCCCAATAAAGATCTCAACTAGTTCTAAGTCTGAATATTCAAAGAAACTGAAATCAGAAAAGTTTTTTTTGGTTTAGGGTTTGAAAATAACATATCACTTTGAAAACAACCAACAAAAAGAGATTTCTCGAAAGAAGAAATCAAAACTACGCAATATCTAAGTGAAATGTATCACATAAATCAAATCTCAAAGTTCTATGAAAGAAAATGAGATTTAATCAATCGTGATTAAGTTGGGAAAGAGACAAAGGATAGAATAGGATAGATATACTCGAACCTCAAACTAACTCACTATCATAAAGGATTTTCTGGAAGGATTTGGCCGGAGTTTAATTTAGGGTTTCGTTTCTCTCTCTCTCTCTCTCTCTCTCTCTTCTCTCTTCTTCTTTTTTCTCTCAGAAGTGAGGCTAGCCAAAGATTGTAAATGTATAACATATGGATTGTATATGTAGTAAGGGTTGGAAGACTCTGGAACCTTGAGGCAAATCAACGCTCAAGATTGAGTTTAAAAAATCGAAGCAAATCCAAGGTTTAAGAATGCAACGCTTATAATATAAATGTGACACCCCGCCTAATTAAATACCGGGCGATCACTCCTTTATTAAATTAAAATCAAGGTGAACAGTTGGTTCATTCTTAGCATCACTATCGTAAAAACAACTTTTCCAATTTAAACACCCTAATTAATTAAGCTAAGTGTCAAAACCATTTTTAAACATTACTTTCCAAATTTTATTTTGAAAACAAGATTTAATTATTTACAACAGTTTAATATATAGCGAATCACACTGCAATAATCCAGGAACATATAATCCAAATTATTTAAACATTCGACAATTGAATCCCAACATTAAAATTTAAAGTGAAACATCCAGACAATAATAAATCCAAAAGTATCAATACTACAATAACTGAGTCACAATGTCCAAATAAAACAACTAAATAATGGAAAGGGCGACACATGCCCTAATAACTGAGAATGCTAGAAGTGGAATAAAGTAAATGAAGTCGTCTAAGCAAGTGGCCTGCAATTCCCACCTAAGCTGCAGCACGTTCCTTCCAAAGGATCCTATGCAAGACGCCCCTGTGGCTGGGCACCTGTAATATATATATATACAAGAGAGAAAGAGAAATGGAAACGGGTCAGAGCCCAATAGTGTATATGATTAAAATTTGTTTAGCAAGTATTTAAATTGTTTACAGGCCAATGCAACAACATATTAGTGCCACACTCTCTTGAGAAATTCTCACCTCTCTTCTAATGTGCACACCTATCGCACTAACCTTCCCAACGGTTTATCTTATCATATATCGCACTAATCTTCCCCAATGATTTAACTTATCTAAGGTTATTCGCAAGATTTAAAACTGAACAACATCATGGTTTAAAAGGATAATTTCATTTAGTAACAAAGCTCTCATTTTAACTTTATTGATTAATAAAGTTTTCCAGTGTCATATTATACTTTTCAAACAAGTATTTCCGATTTATAGTCAAGCTTCATTTCTCACTTGCCATAACACAGTAAACAGTTTCAAATTTCAGAATTTCATATATATATATATATATATATATATATATACTCTAACAGCACCCCACATAAAAACTATGGTGCGGGCATACTCTGCTATCCAATCCCTGTATCACTCGTACTAAGGGGATTACAAGTTCGGAATCACTCTCGAACTGTATTAACACATACACAAACAATATTGAGACGAAACATAGATTCCAAGTCTCTAAGAGATCAGTACATACCCTCCCATTTCTTAGGACCGTCTGACCATCAATCAGATAGCCTGTACCAAAGATATCTATCTTTTAGGGTACGAGTCAATATCCCCCATAAAGGTCCCATCGAGATAAGACTGTCCCAGCGCGGTAACCTCAGGAATAGCAAGTAGTGCGGGCATGATTTTCACACATAGATAGTATATGTATAAACACAGTCATATAACTATACTACTATTACCATATCAAATTTGGTATATCTCTAATCCCATAATTACGACATTTATCCTTATTTTCCCGTTATTAGTTATCACGTATAATGGTTCATCTCTAACTTTAATTTGAGGGATCCTTTCAACTTACTATGTAACACTCCTGGACTCTATCATCCCATGTATAAAATTCAGTAGGTATTCATTTATTGCTCATCATAACCATTTTACGTATCTCTTCCTTTAATATAAAATTCCATCGTCACTTAGATATAAACACTCCAAAAATATAAATTTCGCATTATATTAAAGGTCTCTTAATCATTAATAAATCCGACTGCTCATCTTATCTCCCAAAATAGTTTAATAATGGTGTCCAAGAATTATTTCTCATTAAATGGAATTCAGCTAATTTTAAAAGGGAAAAATATGAATCTGCCAGGAGGGGTCGATCGATCGAGGTCTGGGGCTCGATCGATCGAAGCTCTTGGCTCGATCGATCGATCATGTAGGTATGCGATTTCTGCAGTTTTGCAGTTACGGGTTTCATCCTCTAACCTCAATCAATTCCATATTTTTCATTCCCAATCTTCCCAGAATTTGTACTACTAACATTATATCATCATATTATGTATTTCCTACGTAAAGCATGTAAATTTCCGTCACTAAACATGGATTAACAGGCCAAAATTCATGTAAATCTCAAGAACCCTAGAAATCTCTTTAACATGGTTCTAATCAATCTTTTCTAAAATTTTCTTCTTCTAAAACATCAAAATTTCGTGGTTTAATCCTCTACATGTTAAGGGGTTTCCATAATAACAATCAATTCATCACTACATGCGATTTCCTATCTCAAATTTTAGGTTTTCTTCTATAAAACTCACCCTAATCATTCCTAGACTAACATGAGTGATGCATCAACGAAATAAGCAAGATAAACACTTGCCTGGGATTTTTGACGTTCTGATTTGGTGACGAATTTGGTGTGGTTGCGTTCCCCGTCGCGCGATCTACGCGTTGGTGGTGACGGCGGTGCAATCGGAGGTGTTCTTGGCCTTGGAGAGCTTCTCCTCTTCTTCTCCAATGGCCGTCATTAGTATTTCGTTGTGTTAACCCTAAAAGATGACACTTTCCATCTGATATAACCCTATAAAATTCGTGGGTTTAATTACCCATAATTACGAAATGTCCAAAATGCCCTCTCGGGATACTAATTAGGCCTAAAAACGCCATGAGACCTAAACTACACCCCGGGTACACTTTTCGGACTATCTTGACCCTTCCGGACACTTTGGCACACTCAAAACGACCATACGAGCAACTTATAATTTATTCACTTTTATTAATCAACATTTAGTCCCGACACGACACAGGCGCGTCCCGACTTAAATTTCCATAATTGCCATTTTATTCACACGTGACAATTTTATAAAAATAAATCTCATATATTACTATACTCATCCAGTAACATTCAACAAATAACAAATTTCCAATAATTACTAACTCTCGTCACGCTAGTAAATATTTAAAACAACATTCCGAATTAAAATTAAATTAATTTATCTCAATTAAATTTAATAAATCCCTAAATTTAAAATCCATAAAAATACGGGGTATTACGCTAACCCTAATTGGTTGCTCCAGATGTTACTAGGATTATCTCAGATAACATGCAGGACGTTGATTACAAATATCCAAGGGTTCACAGGTATGTGAGAGCATAGAAACACAAATCTAGCCATTGTGGAAACAACACGTGTAAGGCTAAGATGGCTGAAAAAATGCGTGTTTTTGAACTTCTAAAAATACAAATTGTACCCACATAATTTTCAAGCGCTTTCGGTTTCTACCCAAGCATATATTCAACAGCTTATGGAATTTATAAAACAACTCCCAACCTTTTTTAAAAATCAATTTTCGATTTTTAAAAATTGTTTGAAAAATCATATAAATTATTTAAAATATCCCAAAAATTATAGAAAATTATTTTAGAGGGATTTAACTCACACACAATCAAATAATGAATAATGTAAACTCATATGCAACACATGAATCCGTCCGAGGTGAAGTGTTATTGTACTACCTTTTGGACAATTAGAGGAAATCAAAATGAAGAGTCTGAAGGTTTTTTGGTTTGAAAGGGTATGACTCAATTTTGTCACTATTTCCAAACTAGATGAGCACCTATATAATATAGACTCAAGTGAGTCAAAGATATAGAGTGCATCGGATTCGTCAAGCCTAACAATCAAGAATATAATTTTCATGTCAACTATTCAAATATCATAATCAATATGAGTCAAAATAATTAAAATAATTCTAATAGACTTAATCATGGATACCACTGAGAAGGTTTCCTCATACTCAATATCTTATTTTTTAGTAAACACTTTTGCAAAGAGACTTTACTTGAAGGTTTCTATCTTCCCCTCCACCCCCTTTTTTCTTATAGATCTATTTTCACCAGATTGGTTTGATCTAATTCGATAAATCTGCAAGCTCACAAACCCGATTCTAATAAATCAAATCCATCTTGGTAATCAAAGCCTAAAGCTGAAGCTTAGAGTCTTTATCTTGGAGATCCTTTTTATAGTTCTTGGGATCTAGTTCTTTCTCCTTGAGTATCTCATCAAAGTATTCACTCATACTGTCACACCCTAACCCCATTAGGATATAATTAACTAAATAGTTCACAAACCACATTTATTATTTATTTATTTCTTTAGTAATACATATTGAAATAACTTCAAGGTTAAAAGGCAGAATACTAAAAATCCATTCATTTTAAGGAGACATAATTTAAATAGAACTCAAATACCATTTAACTTAATTACAACTAGTACAATGTATAAAACAAAACTAACAAGACTCCACTATTATTCACTCAACCTCCTAGACTTGGCAGTGGCAGCTTCAGAACTTGAAAATGTAAACATATAAAACCATGAGTTTAAAAACTCAGTGAATGTACTACATCTCTATATAGTAAAAGTACTATTTTAACATCTCAACATATCAATATATATCCATTACTGTGCCAAATTAGGTCATATACATATCCAGAGTTAATAAACTCCACATCTCCTGCCCATAGGCAATAATCATATCCATAGGTTTTAATAACCTAACATCTCCTGAATTGCATAGAAACTCAACATATCTTGACTTTTATAAAGCCATAACATCTCAACATCTCTTGACTTTTAACAAGACATAACATCTCAACATCTCATGACTTTTAATAAGCCATACCATCTCAATATATAATACATACACATCATAACCATAATCAACTCAGTAAGTACACTCACTTTGGGTTGTTAACTATGTATTCCTATTTCCTTCTGGTGGAGCTGAAGTAGGTTGATTTGACCTTACACCTGTTAATCCAACTAAATCAGTGCTGAATCTCAATGATAAGTATTATTTTAGTATATCTATATAACTTTCAACGACTATACAACAACAATATAATTTTACTCAAGTCACATTCCATAAAACATGTGTAACGACAAAACAGTGGTATACATGTTGATAAACTTATGGACTTTCAACCGTAGGAAATACCTCATAAGGAATTTATAATGAAACCCAAGTAAATATTAAATCACACTTATCAATGTATATATACATGAAACATGTACTCAAAATACTCTTTGAAAAGAGAAAATAAAAACATTCTTTAATGGGTATCCAATATGGCCTCAAACTATTGTCCTCCATACTTAACCATCCCATATTCATAAATAGTACACATGCAGGTGTCCAAGATTATCAATATGAAAACATATTTGAATATACTTTCTGTTACAAGGGACGGTGTAATTTTTCAAGCTTCCTAGAGCAAGTTATGGCCATTTCTTTACAACATAAGAAATCTGCCCTACGAACTCCTCTATTGTTCCTTCAACTTCCAAGAATTTTCATAATTTTTCTACAACATAACTTTCCATGATTTTCAACCCATTTTAAATAAACATACTTAATAATACATAATTAAAGTTTCATAATCTTTTGACTTCATTTGCTATGTCAAAAGCTTGACCAAAATCAGGGTATACCGAAATTAAATATCCAAACAACAACAATGTACCAACTTGAAACCATCACCACAGCCCAACCACAAGGAGTAAAATTCTAATTTTCGGATATGATATGAATATATGAGTCTAATTTCGTATCAAATTGGAAATTCTGAATTCCAGTAAGCATACAAATATATATGCAAGTTTGAATACAAGGGGTTTCAATACCAACCAATATGGCCTATAAACACCACCTACCTCACATATGAACCAATACATATTATCACAAAGGGTGATGGAATTTTAATCCCTAATTCACGATTTATATACTTTGAAATAAGTATAATAAAATATTAAAACAATATTAATCACAAACTTATACCTTGAAAACACTTTAAGGATTTTCGTGGAATTTTCCTAGCTTTCTTGTAATCTTTCTTCCTTAAACTTCCACTTCCTCTTACCTTAAGCTTAAATCTCTCAAAACTGAACCTAGGGTTATATTTTCTGAATAAATATGTTAAAGGTAGAGGTTTAATTCGGCCAAGTCTGACTCCCATGCCCACCAATCAAATTAAACCACTTGGTTTACTAATAGACAATTTTCCACTTAAAGGGAATGGACAGATTGGCCCCTTGTTCGTAAATTCGGCCTAACTTCTTACTCGAACATCTATTTTATGCACCGTTTGTTGTGTTAAAACCCTAACTCACATGTATACAACTATCTAGCTTTCACCTCAAGTCATTTGTAATGTTATAGGGGTCAAAACTAGTCTTAAACAGGAACATTTCTATCGAAAATAGCAAAATTTTATGTTCGTACATAACTCGACATTTCAGGATTTATTAAAGTAAGATTAAACTAAACATAATCACTTAACAATTGATATACTAATAACACATTGTTCATATCACATAATATAAGCATGATTAAAATATAATTTAGCATAATTATATCTTGGTTGTTACAACTTCCCCCCCATAGAAACTTTCGTCCCCGAAATTTAATATAAAGGTCACTTACCAAAAAAATGGGGATGTTGTTTCTTCATGCTATCCTCCATTTCCCAAGTTGCTTCTTTAATTCCATGGATCATCCACATAACTTTGACTAAGGGAATAACTTTATTTCTTAATACTTGCTCCTTACGATCAATAATTTCCATTGGTTCCTCGATGTATAACAAGTCTTCCTTCAGTTCAATTGGTTGAATTTTCAACTGATGAGATGGATCCGCCAAATACTTACGAAGCATCGATACGTGAAACACATCATGTAAACGAGATAAATCTGGAGGTAATGCTAATCTATATGCCAGGTTACCAATTCTTTCCAATACCTCATATGCTCCAATGTATCTTGGACTTAGTCTCCCCTTCTTCCCAAATCTCATAACGCCTTTCCATGGTGAAATACGTAGGAATACAAAATCCCCCTTTTTAAATTCCAATGGATACTTCCTCTTATCTGCATAAAATTTCTTCTTGCTTTGCTCTATCTTTATCCGTTACGGAATCATTTTGATCTTTACAGTCATCATATATATTAATTCAGGACCCAAAAGTTTCCTTTCACCTACTTCATTCAAACACAAAGGTGTTCTACATATCCTCCCATATAAAGCTTCATACGGGGCCATACCAATGGTGGACTGATAACTATTATTATACGAGAATTCCATCAATGGAAACTGATCATCCCAACTACCAATGAAGTCAAATACACAAGCTCGTGACATGTCATTTAATATTTGAATCATCCTTTCAGATTGTCCATCGGTTTGTGGATGAAATGCAGTGCTAAACTTCAAACTTGTGCCCATGGAATTTTGTAAATGAGGCCAAAGCTTATAAGTGAACGTTGGATCTCTATCTGATATAATTTACGCTAGTGCCCCATGTAAACGGATAATCTCATCAACGTACATACGTGCATACTTGTCAACAGTGTAAGTGGTCTTAACTAGAAGAAAATGGGCCGACTTTGTCAATAGATCTACAATCACCCAAATAGAATCATTTCCATTTGGTGACCGTGGTAATCCTGTAACAAAATCCATCATTATCTGCTCCCACTTCCATTCTGGAATAGGCAATGACTACAATAATCCTGCCGGTTTCTGATGCTCCGCTTTCACTTGCTGACATACTAAACATTTAGCTACAAATTCTGCAATCTCACATTTCATATTGTTCCACCAGTAATACTCTTTCAAATCTCTATACATTTTGGTACCTCCCAGATGCATAGAGTAAATATAACTATGTGCCTTTTCCAATATATCCTTCTTTAAGGGTGGATCATTCGGTACACAAATCCTATTTTTATAATACAACAATTCATCATTCTTAATTTCAATGTCACACTCTTTACCATCTAAGACATCTTGTTTCTTCTTCTCAAGGAATGGATCACTGACCTGCAAATTTCTTATGCGTTCTGCCAATAAAGGTCTCACTATGACATATGCTAATAAGCCTCATCTTTTTGAAAAACTTAATTCAATGCCCATCGATGCCAAGTCATGGATATTTCCCATACGTGCACACTGTATGCAACCTAGAATCCCCGATGATTTTTTACTCAAAGCATCTGCTACTACTGTTGATACCAAAATTGACATGCTGACATGGATGAATCACAGGAAGACATGTGTCAGTCCACGTGGCCTATACAAACATTTCTATAATTACTTTAACAACGAGGAACTCTACATCCCCGATCAACTCAGACACTCCGAGTAACAGGAATACTCCGAGGAACTCCATTGCTCCGAGGAACTCTTGAATATCGAGCAACTAAGGCGGTCCGAGCTGCATCTCGACCATAACATTAATTGCCAGATAATCAACAGTTTGACTATTCATTGAATGCTTATCATACAGATGTATACGCTTAAGGGGCATTAATTATTTACCCTTTCACATGTACAGCCTATGGGCTATAAATACATTGTATCATCCTCATTCAGGGGGGACCGGAATTTCTTGATAAAACCTATAATCGAGAATTCCCAATCATTCATCAATAATAGAAACAGTGGACGTAAGCCATTCTTATAAGGTTGAACCACTTTAAAAATTCTTTGTCTTATTTAAATTTATCTGTGATTAAATAATTAGAAGCAATCTAATTTTTTACATCAACAGATTGGCGCCATCTGTGGGAAACGACTGGTAGTATCATTTTTCACCCAAAACAAGTCATCATCAATGGCTGATAATCCTGAATCCAGCAATCGAAACGCTGGAAACCCTCCAAATCCATCTGCACCTTCAACCGTTCCAAATCTGGCTGGAATACTGACAAATCTAGCCCAGGGCCAGACCGCCATGCAAGAAACCATACGGCAACTCATTCAAACCCTTCATGGCGGTGCACCTGCCCATTCAGGACAGCGAAGTGGTCAAAGGCAAACCCATTTACTTTCTTCACGATCCAGGCGTATTGATTCATATCATAATGAGGAATCTGATGATTTCTCTTATCAACCTGGGCGAACTTCGTCAATACGGGACACAGATACTGAACAACGTATTACTCTCTCTCTCCAGAGAGGACCAGTGCCCTGGAAAGATTGAGCAGGGTGTCTCCTTTCAGTCGATTAGGCCCTAGGAGGAATAGAAGTCCACCTAAGGCTATGTCGAGGAGTTTTCGACAACCATCAGATCTAAGAGAAGGATCAACACAATCACGACCAGTTGCTCGTCAAGATAAATCTCAGGAAGCCACATCAGCTCGATCAATGGCTCGAACCAATAGGCCCAAGGAAGTAAATGACGCGTGGAAAGGCTCCATTCAGAGACTGGAGGATAGATTAGGAGAAATGGCTAAGGCAAAAATTCCCTTACAACGAACTTTTGTTCAAGGGACACCTTTTGTCCAGGCCATTGTGGATTTTTCCACACCGTCGAAGTTCAAAGCACCTATTGTGACCCCCAAATATGATGGAAAGACAGATCTTGTTCTTCACATAGAGCAATATCAAGCTGCCGCCGACATCTATGCTGTCCCCGACGAGATGAGATGTAGAGCATTCTCGAGAACTCTTACTGGATCTGCCCAGATATGGTACAATAATCTTCCTCGGGGTAAGATTTCAACTTTCTTTCAACTGGCCGAGTTATTCATTGGGAATTTTTGTTTTGGAGCAAAGCCAGTAAAACGAGTAGCACATTTGTTAAGCGTTAGACAAAAAGCTGGTGAGAGTACTAGAGATTACACAACTCGTTTCAATAACGAGAAGCTAGAAGTCATAGATTATGAAGAGAAGACAACGATCACCGCCTTGATGAGTGGGCTGTTGCCCAATAAGTTGTATTACACTTTAGCTAAAGATCCACCTACAACTATGTCAGAGTTGATGGCAAAAGAGGCCAAAATCATGAATGCCGAGGAGGCTATGGCTGTGAAGAAGAATATGGATAAAGAAACCAAGGTGGAAGTCGACAAAGCTAAGAAGAAAGAGCATAAGGGCAATGGTGGTGATAAACAATCCAAAAATAGGTCGTCATGGGAAGTCTTGAAGAAGTTTGATAATTATACTCCTTTGAAGATGGGTATCAACCACGTCTTGGAAGAAATCAAGAATAACGAGGAGTTAAAATGGCCAAAGAAAATGAAGGCAGACCCTAACAGAAGGAATAGGGAAAAATATTGCGAGTTTCACAAGGATCATGGCCATATGACTAAAAATTTCGTAGCTCTCCAGAATGAGATCGAAACACTCATTAGACGAGAAAAACTGTCAAAGTATGTTGATCGTAGAAATGAAAGAGGAAACGAAGACCGAACAAGAGAAAGGTCTAGATCTCCTCGTCGGGCAGAGGAGAACAGGAAAAGAGATCATGAAGATGATACAGAAGATGACCCCGATCTTCCTAAAAGGCCAAGGCAACCAGAACGCGAGGTATTTTCAATACGTTTTGGAACATTTGATTGTAATGTTATTACAGGTGGAGACGCAGGAGGAGGAGATCTTACTGCAGAAAGAAAATCTTACCTCTGTGAGGCTCAAGCCTGCTCATATATTCAACGGATAAATTTGGCCGAGGAAGATCGCCCGAGGAAGGTAAAAAAAGAGAAGTTGGTCATTGGTTTTTCAAAGAATGACCTCGCAGGTGTCCTATACCCTCACGATGACCTTTTGGTGATCAAAATGAGGATGAAAGAAGTAATGATTTCAAGAGTTCTGGTAGATAATGGTAGCTCGGCAGACATCATGTTCTAATCGTGCTTCGACAGTTTAAATCTAAAGTTATCTCAACTGGAGCCTTATCATAGACCTCTCCTTGGTTTTGCTGGTGAGAAAGTTTTTCCACTTGGAACGATCAAGTTGGATATATTCATTGGTACATGGCCTGCTTGTCGAACAGAAAGAATATGCTTCTTCGTGATGGATAAAAATGTCCAGTCAGCCTATAATATTATCATGGGAAGGGTAGGATTGAAGAAGTTCGAAGCAGTCCCATCTACAGTACATCAGTGCTTAAAATTTCCAGCAAACTTTGGAGTAGGAGTGGTGAAAGGTGATAAAAAAGTAGCTCGGGAATGCTATTATTCATCTGTCGAATAAGAGGAATTGGAGGAGTCGAGGAAAAAGGCTACTACATATCAAGTGGATGAAGGCACAGAAATTGAAACATTGGATCCTAGAGATGAATCTCAACTTGTAAAAGGTCAGGTGGCAGAAGCTATAGAAAATGTCATTCTGGACAATGAACAACCTGAACGAACAACTCAAATAGGTTCGTCGTTGGATGCCTCAATAAAAAAGGAGTTGATAACTTTCCTAAGAAGTAGAAAGAAAACTTTTGCATGGAGTCATGAAGATATGCCTGGAATAGATCCAAACTTCCTATGTCATGAGCTTAATGTGAATAGGGAGATCAAGCCAGTAAATCAGAGAAGAATGGTATTCAGTCCCGAGGAGAATCAAGCTATACAAGAGGAGGTCGAGAAGCTCCAGAAAGCTCGATTCATCGAAGATGTTAAATTTCCAGACTGGTTAGCAAATGTGGTGATGGTAAAGAAGAAAAATAATAAATGGAGGATGTGTGTTGATTTCACCGATCTCAACAAAGCATGCCCAAAGGATCACTTTCCATTGCCCCGAATTGATCAACTGGTGGATGCTACATCGGGACACGAGCTGCTCAGCTTCATGGATGCTTATTCTGGTTACAACTAGATCAAAATGAAACCTGAAGACAGGGAGAGTACTTCTTTTATTACCCCTAGGGGAACTTATTGTTATAATGTTATGCCTTTTGGTTTGAAAAATATAGGTGCGACATATCAGCGGCTGATGAACAAGTTCTTTGCCGAACAAATCAGTAGCAACATGGAAGTCTATGTCGATGACATGCTGACAAAAAGTAAGAAAGTTGTCGATCATCTAGTTGACTTAGGTCAGACCTTTGATCAACTGGATAAATACCAAATGAAGCTGAACCCGACGAAGTGTATATTTGTAGTACGAGAAGGAATGTTCCTCGGGTATATTGTCAATCAGCGAGGCATTGAAGCAAATCCAGAAAAGATCAAAGCATTATTAGGGCTATGATCTCCAATGACGAAGAAGGAAGTGCAAAGTCTTACAGGACAAGTAGCAGCGCTCAATAGATTTGTATCCCGAGCAACTGATAGATGCCTCCCATTCTTCAAAACACTCCGAAAAACTTTCGAGTGGAATAATGAATGTGAGAATGCCTTTCAATACTTAAAGAAGTATCTGGGAGCACCTCCGCTGTTGTCTAGGCCAGTGATGGGAGAAAAATTGTACTTGTATCTGTCGGTATCAGAGAATGCAGTTAGCTCGGCATTGATCAGAATGGAGTGCAAAAGCCAATTTATTACACACGTAAGGCCTTCCGAGGAGCAGAGATCAGGTACCCAAAGCTGGAAAAATTGGCACTGACGCTAATTGAGGCAAGTAGGAGAATGAGGCCATATTTCCAGGCCCATACCATAGTCGTGTATACCGACATGTCATTGAGACAAGCCCTTCATAAACCAGAAAAATCAGGGAGATTGATGTACTGGGCAATAGAGCTCGGCGAATATGATATAATTTATGAACCCAGGTCATCGCTTAAAGGGCAAGCAATAGCAGATTTCATAGCAGAATTCACCTATCCTGATACCCCCAAGGAGCAAAAGCAGCTCGCCGATCAACCTGTGGATGTTACAAGATCAACAAGCACTGGCTCAGACCAACTTAGTTTGGTAAAAGGGCAAGTGGATGTGACAGGATCATCAAATTCGAGCTCAGACCAACTTAGGTTGGTAAAAGGGCAAGAAAAGATGGTCGACGAAGAACAAGGAAAATCAGGGGATGGTGAAAAGAAGCAACAAATATTTCACCGAGGAACTCTGTCAGATCAAAAAATAGAAGACGAGTTGCCTATATGGAAGTTGTATGTAGATGGCTCATCTTGTAATACAGGTTGTGGGGTCGGGATCGTTTTGAACAACCCAGATGAAGTCGACATGGAATATGCACTACGATTTCAATTCAAAGCTTCCAATAATGAGGCTGAGTATGAGGCCATGATAGCAGGTCTTAATTTGGCAAAAACTATGGAGGCGAAACAGGTTATCGTCTTCAGTGATTCTCAATTAATTGTGAATCAGATGTTGGGAACATATGCAGCCAAAGGAGAATTAATGATTAAGTATCATGCAAAGGTGATGGAGTTGGTATCAGAATTTATTGTCGTTCAGCTGATCAGAGTACCAAGAAAGGAGAATGCAAGAGCAGACGCCTTAGCCCGATTAGCATCAGCTACTCGTACCGAGCTGTGAAGAACAATATCAATTGAAGTGTTAACTAGTCGAAGCATAGATGAAGACCTGATGATGAATATTATCACCCTTGACTTAGGACCATCTTGGATGGATCCCATAAGGGCGTATATCGAGGAAGTAGAGTTACCAACGGATAAACTCGCGGCCAAGAAATTTAAGTTTAAAGCTGCTCGATATGTATTAACTAATGGCGTTCTGTACAGACGAGGAATTATGGCCGGTTTGCAAAGATGTGTACATCCCTCCGAGGTGAAAGAATTGATTGAAGAGATCCATGAAGGGTCCTGTGGAGCTCATGTAGCAGGTCGTACTCTTTTACAAAGGGTAATGACACAGGGATACTACTAGCCAACGATGAGGGCTGATTGTATAGCGTATGCCAAGAAATGTAACAAGTGCCAGCACTTTTCCTCCATCCTAAGAACTCCACAAGCATTGTTGACACCTATCACTTCCCCTTGGCCATTTTCAATGTGGGGAATAGATTTGGTCGGGCCACTGCCAACGACCAGGGGAAGGTTTAAATACCTCGTCGTCGTAGTGGATTATTTTACTAAGTGGGTAGAAGCTGAGCCTCTCGTCGACATGACTTACGAGAAGGTCTATCAATTTGTCTGGAAAAATATCATTTGTAGATATGGTCTTCCTCATGCATTCATCACCGACCATGGAACTCAATTTGATAATGAGGAATTCGCAGCCTATTGCCATCAGTCCAACATTTTGAAGCTCCATTCAGCACCAGGTCATCCCCAAAGTAATGGACAGACTGAAGTGACGAACAGGACACTGCTAAATGGTTTGAAGAAAAGGCTAAGTGAGGCTAAAGAAAATTGGATTAACGAGTTACAGTCAGTACTGTGGGCTTATCGTACTACTCCCCGAGCAGCAACTGGAGAATCCTCATATATGCTGGCATTTGGAAGTGAGGCTGTAATACCTGCCGAGTTGGGTCTCCCAACACACAGAGTGCTGAATTTTAGCTCCCCAGTCAGCGACTTAATGAGAAGATTGGATTTGAACATGCTCGAGGAAGTTAGAGAAGAAGCATCCATTAGGAATGCCGCATACCAACAACGAACAACTCTGTTCTACAATAAGAGGGTAAAGAAGTGCGACCTAAATGAAGGAGATTACGTGCTAAAGAAGGTCATTCAGAAGCACAATAAGTTGGAGGCAAACTGGCATGGACCATACCGAGTTACAGAAGTTGTTCGACTAGGAACTTACCGAATAGCAACTTTAGAAGGAGAAGAGTTTAAGAATGCATGGAATGCTGAACACCTACGCAAGTACTATCAGTGATGAAAAATGTAATGCAGTTCCATCAGTATGAATAAAATGATGATCTTTTGCCAGCCTCTTTCCTTTTATTGAAAGTTTTCGAGGAATACTAGTGCTACACACTACACTGCTCATCAACATAAAAAATATCCCTAAAAATGCCAACTCGGTTTGGTTAGGGAAAGACATTCCTAAAAATGCCAACTTCGGTTGGTTAGGAAATCATACTCCTAAAAATGCCAACTCGGTTTGGTTAGGAGGAAAAATATTCCTAAAAATGCCAACTTCGGTTGGTTAGGAAACCATACTCCTAAAAATGCCAACTCAGTTTGGTTAGGAGGCAAAAATACCCCTAAAATGCCAACTTGGTTTGGTTAGGGAACGATATTCCTAAAAATGCCAACTCGGTTGGTTAGGAAACCACACTCCTAAAAATGCCAACTCGGTTTGGTTAGGAGGCAAAATATTCCTAAAAATGCCAAATAAGGTTGGTTAGGAAGAAGAAAATATTTCTCAAAAAATTCCAAAGTTGGTCGGGAAAGAAAATTCACCAAGTTATATTGGTTGAGAATCAAAAGATGCCAACCCTTGTTGGTCGGAAACATTTTACGAATATTGTAGAGACCAAGTTAAATGTTTATTACTTGTGACTTTTAATTGGTCGAGAAGCAAAACATCATTATTTTGGGCAGCCAAATGATTACTACAAAGTTAAGCTAGTCGACAACAAAATTATATAATGTTATTATCTTTTTAACAGATATGCATACACAAGTGAAAATTATTTTACAACTACAAGACAATGGCAATCAACATTTGCAAACAAAATTATATGTATTTCATTAAATCCAAAAAATAAAGCACATTGATTATGAAATGTAAAAGCCCTATTCTATTGGTTTCTTTCCCTGCGCTTTTGAAACAGGTTCCTCGCCAGCAGGATCATCCTCCAAGGAAAGGGGAGAATTAATGAAGTTAGGGTCTTGAAGCATTCTGATATTCATTACAGATGGTCTATCTAGTAGGTGCTCGGGATGAGATAACTCTGCATTTGAATGGAGGTTATAATCACCTAGATACTTTGAAATCAGGCACCGAGGAATGGCCCGAGTAGGGATCCATCTCATATCAAGCTTGAAAGGCGGAACTGGTAGATCAAGCAGCCCAGGGTCATGGTAATGCCATAAATAGTGACCTTGCTCCAATTTCAGTACACCCAAAGCGTTCAACCACCCCTGTTTGTAGCCTTCATTGTTAGCGTTCTCAATACGAGCATCCAAGTGATAAAGGGCTTCGTTGTAGCCTTCCATCTAGAATTCTCGAGGTTGTTTATGGAATTGATAAGTTAATCTCTCTACTTGCTCGTGAAGGCTTCTGGCAAAAATCTATTTATTCTCCAAAGCAGACTTCTGCGCAGCAAGTTGCTCCTCCAGACTTTGGATTTTCTTGGACATTTCAGACAAGGCTTGATTTTTTGCCATCAACTGGAATGCTTGGCTTTCCAACGCTGCTTGAGTATGAGCTTCTTCAATAGTAGGCCGAAGAACTCTTGGTCATCCCCGAGCAGGTGGAGTACCTTGTTCCTCGACAGCACCCAAAGCAACTCTTGCTCGACCCCGAGAACCTCTTGCTCGCCCCGAGCAGGAGTAGAATGACCAGCTCCCCTCAAAGCCTCCAATTCTTCTCGTAATTTGGTGTTTTTAACTTCTAAAAAGGAGAATCCCTCGTCAGTCACAGGTACCAAGGCATTTGAGGAGGATGCAACAGACCTCAACTGAGCTAGTTCCTTTTGCAGATTATTATTCTCTTGCTCTAAAAGCTCAGCGATTTGCCTGTGCTCCTCGACTTCTGTTTTTAAAGTTCTCTCTCTCACTTCATAAGCAGCAAATATCTTGTCATGGCCTTTGTCAGCACTGAGTTGTTGATATTTCTTTTCATACCCTTCATGCAAAAGAGCTTAAGATTCTTTGTATTGCTGCTGAAGCTCATCAAGAGTACCTTGTAAGTCTTCAATCATTTCGTAATAAGCCACATTATTGGCTACGGCACGATCAAGAAGACAATTCAGGTATTGATAGGCCTCAACTGCCTATTCTGAAGCATCTTGGCCAAGGATGTCTACAATTTGTGACTTATCCAAATCAGTATGACCTGCCTTAAAGTATTTATTGCATTGTCTCAGCAGTTTTGTGTCATGAGCAAACAACAATTCCATTTTGGCCATAAACTAATAAAGAGGAGAAGGCAAGAGTTAATAAGAATGCAAATAGAGTATCAACAACATATATGATTAAAAATGCAAGTTTTATTACATCATAGAAAAGAGTACAAAGTTTAGAGTACATATGTCAAAAGAAAATAAAACAAATACCGAACAACTTCACACCTTTTCCTTGTCTCCCAAAACTTTCTCGGGAGGCTGGGATGAGGAGCTAGGTTGCTCAGCAGAAACAAAAAGTTGTTCGGCAGGTGCAGGAGGTTGCTCAGATGGAGCAGGTAGAGGTGGAAGCTCCTCGTTGACTGGTTGGATAGCTTGTGGGGCAAGGGTTTGATCACCCACAACCATGGAGGACTCCTCGGAGGCAGCTTCGTCCTCTTCTTCAACCTCAAGAGTTGGAGGGGGACCAGGAATATGTTGTTGAAATAGTTTAGAACCCTCATCAACCTTCACTTCTCGTAGAGCAGCAACCCAGCCATCTCTGAAGTACTTGAGATTGCCATACTGTACCTGTGACATTATTGCTGCCACCCCCTTATTCCATCCCTTGTCCCAGCCAACGCTGAAGGACTTCTTCACAGCCAATTTTCTTTTCACTTTTTCCGAGGAGATCTTCTCGGATAGAAGTTCCTCAGTGGCCTTCAATTTGCCTTCCACCTCCTCCTTCTGACGATTTACCTCGCGAAGAAGGGTTAGTTCTTCCTCAGCAATTTTGAGCTTGTTCTCAAGCTCACAAAAATTCTTGAGCTTCTCGTCAAGCTCTTTATTCTTCTCTTCTAAATTTTTCACTTTGCTCTCCAACCCCTTGGAGACTTCAGCAATCTGGTCCTTCTCCTCCTCAATCAATGCCAGTTTCTTCTCCCAATCAGCTTTGTCCTCGTCATATTTCTGAAGGGAATCCTTCAAGGACTGGGTCAAACCCACTAAAGCTTCCTCCACACCAGATGAGGAGCTGGAAGCCTTGATTGCTTCATCTTTCTTCACAATTGTATTAAAACAACTCACCAACTGGAAAAAGGAAATAACGACAAGTCAGTATAGAGATATATGCAATAAGGGAAAGAAGGAAAGTTCAGAACAAGAGAGACTTACTGAAGCAATATGGTGAGTAGCCAAAGAGGTGAGCATATCTCGAGGAATATTTTCTTCAAGTCCTTGGATCTCGGGGATGATCCAAGTCTTCACCGAGTTTATAGCAGAGCTCGAGGGAACAATAGTAGGAACACTAGCACCACTAACTGGGAGTTGGGAGATGGTTTCAGTCAAATTGACCGAGGAGCTTTTCTTTAGCCTCCTCGGGGGCACAGGACTAGCTTCAACCAAGGAAGAACTCTTGGTCGGGGAAATGGTAATCACTTCCTTGGGAGCATCATTCTTGCTCGGAGCCATTGGGGGCTTCTCGGCAGCTTTCTTGGTTGCAACAGAAGGAGCAGCATCTATTTTCTTTATCCCCTCTGGGACATCAGACTTATTTCTTTTGCCCTCTCCAGCAGAGGCAGATGTCTCGAAGATAGCAAGAACTCTTCTTTTACCCATCTTCTGACTCAGGGGAATGTGAGATTCAGGAGAAGAGTCTTCAAGAACTGGCACTGGTTCAGTATTGCTGATCACAAGGCGAGCAGTAAAAGAGGATGTATAGCTCTTATACTGCAGCAAGTATGAAGCAGACCTAATGTGCTCGTCTGCAACTTTCTGATGCAAGCTCCAGATAAGTTTCAAGTGTTTTATGTTAACTTCTGTTTCCTTTGGAGCTTTTCTCTTGCTATCAACTGCGAATAAATACACATTGAAATATCAGTCACACATTTTATCAAACATAATGAAAGCATAATTTCAGAAGTAAAATAAAAATAACCTATCCCATTGCCATATGGAGGGCATCTGGGACCCTGGTATACTTCATCTCCAACTAAAGGGGCATGTTGCCAATTTTTAATAACAACCCCATGTTCGAAATAATCCCTATTGGCATCTGGGAGATTGACCACTAAATCCCTATTCAAAAATCTAATTTTTAAGTAAAAAGTATTATCCAGAACTGCCCATCTATAACAAAACATAATCTCACGAATTCCTATGCGAGTTCCTTGAGTTTGATTTAACCTATGCACCCCCATTAACTATTCTCCATGTGTTGGGGGCTATTTTTGCAGGAACGACATCAAAATATTGACAGAATTCTAAACATAAGGAATTTGGTGGAAAAGAAAATCCACACTCCGCAATAAAGAGGCTGGGGAACCAATGTCCCTCAGCCAAACGAAAATAATCTGAAGGCTCAGAAAGTTCCTCCAGAGTTACCCAAGAAGGGATAGAAAAATCAGAACGAAACTTCTCAAGAGATTCAACAAGATAAACCATGATGAATAAAATAAATGAGGAAGAATGAAGAAGATCTTACAGAAAAAAGGGGGATCTTTTGACAACGAACGATGGAAAAGATGAACGCACAAGAGAAAGAGAGACAATGGAAAACTCGAAAACAGAAATTTGAAAAAGTAGAAGACGATGGGATTGTCTGCGACGCTTAAATACTTTGCCTCGGGAAACGGTGAAGGAAATGATTACAAAAATAAACGATTACGCTACTGGCGGCTAAAAGGACAAAAAGTGCGCGAAGATCGAAGAAGTTATAAAAATTCAAAAAGGTTGATTCTGCGAATTTGGAAGGAAAAATAAATACGAAGGAAACGCTCTTAAAAATCAGGAGGATCATTTAAAATTGCCATATTCCGAGAAAGAATATTCCATACTCCTCAAATTTCGAACTATGAAACACTGGGGGCTTCTGTTGATACCAAAATTGACATACTGACATGGATGAATCACAGGAAGACATGTGTCAGTCCACGTGGCCTATACAAATATTTCTACAATTACTTTAACAACGAGGAACTCTGCCTCCCCGATCAACTCAGACACTCCGAGTAACAGGAATACTCCGAGGAACTCCATTGCTCCGAGGAACTCCATCGCTCCGAGGAACTCCTGAATATCGAGCAACTAAGGGGGTTCGAGCTGCATCTCGACCATAACGTTAATTGCCAGATAATCAATAGTTCGACTATTCATTGAATTCTTATCATACAGATGTATACGCTTAAGGGGCATTAATTATTTACCCTTTCACATGTACAGCCTAAGGGATATAAATACATTGTATCATCCTCATTCAGGGGGACCGAAATTTCTTGATAAAACCTATAATCGAGAATTCCCAATCATTCAGCAATAAGAGAAACAGTCGACGTAGGTCATTCTTATAAGGCCGAACCACTTTAAAAATTCTTTGTCTTATTTAAATTTATCTGTGATTAAATAATTAGAAGCAATCTAATTTTTTATATCAACAACTACATTGGCCTTTCCTGAATGATGATGAATGGTACAGTCATAGTCTTTAATCATCTCTATCCAATGCCTCTGGCTCCAATTCAAGTCTCTCTATGTAAATAAGTAGTTCAAACACTAATGGTCAGTGAAAATTTCACACGTCTCTCTATATAAATTATGTCTCCATAATTTAAAGTTAAAAGCAATAGCTGCAAGATCTAAATCGTGTGTAGGATAATTACATTCATGCATCTTCAACTGTCTAGATGCATAAGAAATTACCTTGCCATGTTGCATGAAAACACAACCCAGACCCTGATGTGAAGTGTCAGTATAAATCACAAAACCTTCTCCACTAGATGGAACAGTGAGAATTAGAGCTGATACTAGCCTATTTTTCAACTTTTCAAAGTTGTGCTGACATTCATCACTCCACAAAAATTTCACTTCCTTTCGGGTTAATTTAGTCAATGGTAAGGCTATAGATGAAAACCCCTTTATGAATCTTCTATAATATCTAGCCAATCCTAGGAAACTCCTTATCTCCGTTACATTTCTTGGTCTCTCCCATTGCAAAATTGCCTCTACTTTCTTAGGGTCAACATAAATTACATCTCCCGAAATAATATGCCCCAAAAATACTACCTGATTTAACCAAAACTCACATTTACTAAACTTAGCAAACAATTGACTATCTCGCAAAACTTGCAATACAACTCTTAGATGCTTATGATGTTCCTCTTGGCTAGGTGAGTATATCAAAACATCATCAATAAAGACAATCACAAACAAATCTATGAAAGGATGAAATACTCGATTCATTAAATCCATAAACACTGCAGGAGCATTTGTTAACCCAAATGGCATTACCAAAAATTCATAATGACTATAGAGAGAACAAAAAGTTGTCTTATCAATGTCACAATCTCTCACCCTTAATTGATGATAACCCGATCTCAAATCAATTTTTGAAAACACTTTAGCACACTGTAATTGATCAAACAAATCATCAATACGAGGTAATGGATATTTATTTCGAATTGTTACCTTGTTCAACTGTCGATAATCAATGCAAAGTCCCATGGTTCCGTCTTTCTTTTTCACACATAATACCGGAGAACCCCATGGTGATACACTGGGTCGAATAAAACCTCTGTTTATCAAATCTTGCAGTTGAACCTTTAACTCCTTTAGTTCCACAGGTGCCATTATATATGGAGAAATAGAAACTGGAGTTGTACCATGCACTAAATCGATAGTAAACTCTACTTCTCTGCTAGGTGTGAATCCTGGTAATTCATCTGCGAACACATCTGTAAAATCCTTAACTACTGGGATATCTTCTAATTTTTTCAATTCCCTGTTTGTATCCACAATATATGCTAAAAATCCTTGACAACCCTTATTTAACAATTTCCTCGCCCTAAGGGCAGAAATAAGATAGTTCGGAACCACATTTCTTTCCCCAATAAATTCGAATTCTTCCTCCCTCGACATATTAAATGTAACCTCCTTATGAAAACAATCAATTGATGCATGGTAGGAAGATAACCAGTCCATACCCAAGATATTATCAAAATCTCGAATATCTAGTGGAATTAAATCAATGGTCAACTCCCTCTCCCCCACATACAAAACATAATTTTTATACACAAGCTTCACTAACATCACATCCCCCATAGGTGTAGAAATATATAAACCACAATCTAGATAAGAACATGGTCTACCCAAATGCATGGTAAATGATAGTGCTACAAATGAATGAGTAGAACCTGGATCAATAAGCACGTAGGCATATTTGTTCATGATAGAAAATGTACCTTTCACCACCTCTGGAGTAGCCTGAGCATCCCGTAACATCATAGCAAATATTATTCCCGGATCCCGGGAACCACTAGCATGTCCTCTACCTCCTCCTCCTCTCCCTATGCCTCCAGGTGATGAACCTCGACTAGTTGAGTTGATTGAATCCCTCCCAGTAACATAGGACAGTTCCTTTTGGTATGACCAATTTGATGACAGTGATAACACTGTACCCCCTTTAACTTGGGACAATCTGGACTGATATGGCCCTCAGCTTTGCAAAAATAGCATGTAACAGGCTTAGACTTCCCATTGTCATTCTCCTGTTGTCTATTCTATTAGCCCATCGATCCTCCACCCCTAAAATTGCTTGGTGTCCTATTCTGAACATAATTTCCAGTCCCTCTACCGCGCTGAAATATTTAACTCCCTTATTTTGAGTATTCTACATTGCCTTCCTTTTGCTGAGATGGATAAAATCTACTACTCTTTCCCCTTTGTTCCCTATTATTTATTTCATCGTTAACATCTCCTTCAACCAGCATAGCCTTGTTAACTAAAGAATTATAATCTACCATTTCAAGTGCAGTGAGTCTAGACTTGATAACCAAATTCAACCCATCCTGAAATTTGGTGCATTTGTCCTCCTCATTGTGTAAGAAACGTAATGAAAATCGAGACAAAGATATAAATTTAGTTTCATACTCCTTGACCGACATATTCTCCTGAGTTAATGATAAAAATTCTCTCTCTTTTTGCTTCCGATACATGCGAGAAAAATACTTTTCATATAAGACTTTAATAAAGGAATCCCAAGTGATATGCCCCAAGTGTAACCTCGGCCCAGAGACACCAACCTCGGCCGAGACGATGGCCGAGATATTGATCGACCCTGGATAAGCCATGGGCCCAAGATATCAGCCCTTGGCCTTAGTAAGGTCGGCCCAGGCCGACACTACCACCTACATTCCCAATGGGCACTACGCGCATCACAGGCATCAACAGCATTCTCATATACCTGGGTATGGCAACCTCGACCGAGTGTAGACCGAGGTGACAAGAAGCCTTAACCTTCAACATGGAACCAGTCCAACCTCGGCTGGGGCCGACCCCAGCATAATGTCTCGGCTGAGATCAGGCCGAGATTCCCTATGGCACATCTCGGAAGACGTTTATCGAGCCTTTACAGCTCGGCCTCTCCCAGGCCGAGGTCATGCACCAATATGGCAGCCGAGCATCTGTTAACATTTGGATAAGGACACGTTGACACAAATCAGTTGTAACAAGATTATTCTCCACACGTGGGGAGAATATTTCATCATCATTCCCTACATGTGACAGTGACAGATGGCACTCCCACATTGGTGAGGCTACCACACACATGCTCATTACATGCATGGGGGGTACATTACACCCCCTAGGTGCCATATATAGGGGTCATCCTCTACCTTGCAAAAGGATCCAAGATATTAAACCCGAGCTGAAGCTTTGTCTAGATACACAGTAGAGTGAGAAATCTTGAGAGATTGTATCCATGGCCATTAGTGCCTTCATTCAGTGATATTACTCACACACACTCACAGTGGACATAGGCCAAATTGGCTGAACCACTTATATACCTGTGCCCTCTCCTTTTATACTCATCTCATTCTCTTACCTCTTTATATAATTGTGCTGCCATTGTTATCTTTGTATTGAGCTTGAAAACACCTTACCTGGTGGTGCTGATCCCAGCATCATCATTTTGGCGCCGTCTGTGGGAAACGAGAAGCTATCTCTTCCTCTTCTTCAGCTTAACCTCACCGGAGACTCTGGTGGTGAGCCAAGCACCACCCCTTGCGTGGTGCTGTTTCACCATTGAAAGAGGTTCTTTAAGGTATTAAGCTCACTTGCTACTCAAGATCTTTATTGTTAACACATGGCACCAGAGTTACCACCACCTCTTCCGCCGCCCGGGGGTGGAGGGCCTAGTTCCAGTCAGGCGCCCCCCAATTCAAAATGGCAGAGGTAGCAGCGGCGTTGAAATCTTTAGCTGCAACACAACAAGCCATGAAGGAGCAATTTGCTCAGCTCAGTCAAACTATGATGAGGCCACCTGGAGTCTCACCGGACATGATCACTCCGGTGGCAGTTCAGCCTCATCCTGACGCCAGGGGACCACCCCAGGCGCCAATGAAGGACCAGCCTGCACCCCAGCGGAGAAGGGACGTTGCTGACCCTAGGCGCTTGCGCCTAGGGAGGCAGGGAAACCCTTGCCCAGAGGACAGGTATGATGACCTAGAAGCTGAAGAAGCCCCAGAAGACTGCTGAGAGCCATATGAGGTTTCAAATAACACTATACAACCTCTTAGGCAGAGTCAAGGATGTGTCGGCCGAAGAAGAGAAGAGGCCCAACAAAGAGGGTCGGCCTTTGATAGGTTGAGCAGAGGGTCGGCCTTCGAGAGGCTGGGCCCGATGAATGACCTAATACAGAGGTTATCGAGGTCGAGGAGCGCAGCAGGCTCTCAGAGAGGGGGTCGACCAGACCAAGGCCGACCCTGTGAAAGAAGAGGCCGAGAACAGGAAGAGGTCAACAGTCAGCGTGTCGTGGCTGGGGAACCCTCTGTCCATCGCAGGGAAGTGGCAGGGGATAACCTCGGCCAAGTTGATGACAGAAGACCCTGGAATGATTCTATCCAATGCCTTGAGGAGAAGATAGGAGACCTCATTAAAATCAGAGACCCATTACAAAGGGGTTACTCAGAGGGCTCCCCATTTGTGGCTAGGATAGTAGGGTTCCCAACCCCAGCCAAGTTCAAGCCTCCTACAATGACTCCCAAATATGAAGGCAGCACTAACCCTGTGCATCATATCGAGATGTATCAATCTGCAGCAGACATCTAGTCGATACCCGATGAGATGAAGTGTAGAGCCTTCTCTGGGACCTTAACAGGGGCTGCACACAGTTGGTTCACCTCCCTTTCGAAGAACTCAATTGAGAACTTCAAAGGCCTGGCTGAGTGATTCATCCACAACTTCTGCTTTGGGGTAAGACCTCAAAAGAAGACTACCCACCTGCTGTACGTCAAACAGGCCAAGGGTGAGAGCCTAAGAGACTACATAGCAAGATTCAACAAAGAGAAATTGGAGGTGGAAGATTATGAAGAGAGCATAGCCATGACCGCCCTTATAGGAGGCCTCCAGAAGGGGAAGTTATTGTGGAAACTGGCGAAAGACCCCCCTAGGTCTATGGAAGAGCTGCTAGAAACCGAAGGGCAAGTGATGAATGCGGAAGAGGCAATGGCCGCCAAGTATGAGGAGGCAAACTGCGGTAGCACGGGAAAGTCCCAAGGTAATAAAGAGGGGAAGAAGAGGTCAGGAGATGACAAGTTTGCTCATTACACTCCTCTGACTGTGAGCTGTGAGCACATCCTCAATGAGATCAAGACTGACCGGACTCTGAGGTGGCCAGAGAAACTGAAGGCCCCACCACATAAGAGGAACAAAAGCCTATGGTGCGAGTTCCATCAGGATCATGGCCATATCACAGATAGATGCTTCGCTTTAAAGGATGAGATTGAGAAGATGCTGAAATCTGGAAAGCTGAGGAAGTATGTGGATGGTAAGGCCCCAAAGGGTGGAAGAGATGACCCTAAGAAAAGAAGAAATGACAGATGCCGTGGTAATGTCCCGGCCAGAAGGGACGATGATTCAGAGGGAGTTGATGAAGACGACCTGGATCTTCCGCCAAAGGATGACAACACCCCTGTGAAGAGGGTTGGTATGATCTCCTTTGGTGTTAGCACCATATGTGGGGGATTTGCAGGAGGTGGCTCTGAGGTAGCCGACAGGAAGGCTCATGTAGCAGAGGCCAGGTCATTGGCCAAGATCGAAGTTTTGAATCTAACGTCTTCTGATGCAGTGCGGAAGAGGAAGAAGGTAGACATGGACACCCTCGTAGTGGGGTTCTCCAGACTCGAATTCAAGGGTATCTTAGCCCCCCATGATGACCCTTTGGTCATAACAACAAGGGTGCATGGGTGCGAGGTACGGAGGATCCTCATAGACGGGGGAAGCTCAGTAGACGTGATGTTCTGGCCTTGCTTCAAGAGCCTGGGTCTTAGCAGGGCAAGGCTAGTGCCCTATCATCACCCGTTGATAGGCTTCAGTGGCGAAAAGGTCCACCCATTGGGCATGTATGAGATGGATGTACAGATGGGGGATGAGTGGCCTAGGAGGCTGACCATGAAGATAAACTTTTTCGTTATGGACGAAAACGTCTTCTCGGCCTACAACCTCATCATAGGAAGGGTGGACCTTAAAGAGTTTGAAGCTGTGCCGTCGACGGTCCATCAGATGCTAAAATTCCCGACTCCTTATGGAGTAGGGGAAGTGCAAGGGGACCAGACCACGGCACGAGAGTGTTACTTCAACTCGACCGAAGAGAGAGAAGCCCACAAGAGAGAAATCGCCACTTACAGCATTGACACTCTTGACCCAAGAGACGAAACAAAATTGAAGAAGGGTGAGGCCTCGGAAGAGGTAGAATCCATCATCCTCAATGAGGACGAGACGGAAAAAACCGTCCAGGTCGGTAAGGCCCTAGAGCCATAAATCAAGGAAGAGATGATAAACTTCCTCAGTAGGAGACAGAGTGTCTTCGCATGGAGTCACGCAGACATGCCTAGCATCGACCCTGAGGTCATGAGCCACAAGCTCAATGTAGACAGAGATGCCAAGCCAATCAAGCAGAGACGAAGAGTCTACTACAGGGAGAAGTACGACGTCATCCGGGAAGAGGTAAAAAAGTTGGAAGAGGCCAAGTTCATAAGAGAGGTTACCTATCCGAAGTGGCTCTCAAATGCAGTCATCGTGCCCAAGGCCAATGGGAAGTGGCGAATGTGTGTAGATTTCACTGACCTGAACAGTTCTTGCCCGAAAGACAGTTATCCCTTACCTAGGATAGACCAGATGGTGGACGCAACGGCAGGGCACGAGCTCATGAGCTTCATGGACGCTTACTCAGGCTATAACCAAATCTTCATGGACGCTGAAGACTCTGAGAAGACAGCCTTCATTACTGACAAAGGGACATACTGCTACAAGGTGATGCCCTTCGGTCTGAAAAATGCGGGGGCAACGTATCAACGTCTTGTCAATAAGATGTTCGAAGAGAAAATAGGTAAGACCATGGAGGTATATGTAGACGATATGCTAACGAAGAGCCTGAATGCATGTACTCACGTAGCGGACCTTGAGAAGACCTTCGATGTCATGGACTCATACAAAATGAAACTCAACCCAGCAAAGTGTGTCTTCGGAGTAGGAGCTGGGAAGTTCCTGGGATTCATCGTTAATTAGAGGGGGATTGAAGCCAACCCTGAGAAAATAAAGGCATTACTCGACATGAAGACTCCTAGGAGTATCAAGGATGTCCAGAGACTCACGGGAAGAGTGGTTTCCCTTAACAGGTTTGTTTCTAGGGAAACGGACAAGTGTCTTCCATTTTTTAAAGTTCTAAGAAAGGCCTTCCAGTGGGACGAAGAGTGTGAAAAAGCCTTCAACCAACTCAAGTCCTACCTGGGGTCTCCCTTGTTGCTGTCTCGGCCCATCACGGGGGAAAGGATGTTTGTGTATCTGGCAGTCTCTGAATCAGCCATCAGCGCGGCCATCATACAGGAAGAGGATGGGGTCCAGAGGCCTATGTACTTCAACAGTAAGGCCCTTCAAGGGTCTGAAGAAAATTATCCCCGAATGGAGAAGTTGGCTTATGCCCTAATACATGCCTCAAGGAAAATGAAGCCTTACTTCCAAGCTCACTCCATGGTAGTCCTCACTGACTCCCCACTAAGGCAGGTTCTGCACAAACTTGAGAAGTCCCAAAGATTAATGACCTGGGCCATCTAACTAGGAGAATATGATCTTACCTACCAGCCTAGAACATCCATCAAGGGGAAGGCCCTCGCATACTTTGTCACAGAATTCACTTGGGAAGAGGCCAATAGGAGTTTGGAAGAGTCCGAGACAGAGAAAGGCTTAGATGACGGCGAAGAGACGAACCGTAGTGTCTTCCGAGATTTGGAAGAGACGAACCGTAGTGTCTTCCGAGATTCAGAAGAGACGGCACCAAATGTCTTTCGAGATCAGGAAGAGGTCGTCTCAGGCAAAACCCGAAGCGGAATAGAAGAGAATGAAGAGGATCGATACCTCTTCAAGAAGGGGGTTATGAGAGAAGGGGTCTTCTCATCGGATACAGACGTCTGGAGCCTCTTCGTTGATGGCTCTTCCTGTGACAGTGGAAGCGGGGCGGGACTAATACTCTCGGCTCCAGATGGAGCCAACATTGAATACGCCTTGAGATTCAACTTCCAGGCCTCAAACAACGAGTCCGAGTATGAGGCCATGATAGCAGGTCTCTTATTGGAAACAACTCTTCGAGTAAAGAGACTCCTACTCCATAGCGACTCAAGGTTGGTTGTCAATCAAGTATTGGGGGTATACGAGGCCAAAGACGAAAGGATGGACAAGTACTTGAAGAAGGTAAGAAGGTTGTTAGAATATTTTGAAGAAGAAAAACTGAAGAGAGTGCCTCGACTGAGAAACAATCACGCTGATGCATTGGCAAGGCTGGCCTCAGCATTGAAGACAGATATGGGAAGGACCATTCCAATCGAGGTCTTAGGAAAGGCAACCATCGAGGAGGACGAGGTATGTAGCCCTTATCACAATGTGAACCTAGGAGACTCATGGATCGACCCGCTCGTCATATACCTAAGAGAGGGAGAGCTTCCTGAGTCCAAGCTAGAAAGGAGAAAGTTGAGATACAGGGCTGCCAAGTTCTCAATGATAGGAGACGTCTTGTACAAAAAGGGGTTTTTATTGCCTCTCCTCAGATGTGTGCATCCCATGGAAGTACCCGGGTCTTACAGGAGGTTCACGAGGGTTCTTGCTCTAGCCACATAGGGGGAAGGCCCTTAGCCAAGAGGATCATCACACAGGGATACTGGTGGCCAACCTTGTCTAAGGACGCTGCAGACTACGTGAAGAGGTGCGACAAATGTAAAAGGTTCGCCACTATCCCTCATCAACCCCATCAGCCTATGACGTCAATCTCTTCTCCATGGCCATTTGCGGTATGGGGAATTGACTTGGTAGGACCTTTGCCAAGAGCTGTCAACAACTATAGATTCTTGATAGTTGCCATTGACTACTTTTCAAAGTGGGTGGAGGCAGAACCGATGATAACAATTACAGAGCAGAAGACCTTCCAGTTCATTTAGAGGAACATCATATGCAGATATGGCCTCCCAAACACGCTCATCTCGGATAATGGGACCCAATTCAAGAACTCCTCCTTAGAAAAGTATTGCCTAAGAGTGGGGATTAAACAGTTCTTCTCATCTCCTGGTCGACCTCAGGCAAATGGACAGACCGAGGTCACAAACAGAACCATCTTGGAAGGAATCAAGAAGAGGTTAGAATATGCGAAGGGGAGATGGACGGAAGAGGTCTACGTTGTGTTATGGGCCTACAGAACCACGACAAGGACACCAACAGGAGAAACCCCATTCATGTTGGCACATGGATCAGAGGTCGTCATCCCAACGGAAGTAGGACTCCCAACTCATCGGATTCAGACCTACGACCCTGACAACAATGGGGAAAAGAGGAGGCTAGACCTAGATCTTATCGAAGAAAGAAGAGAAGACACAGAGGTCAGAAAAGCAGCCTACCAGCAGAGGGCAGCAAAATTCTATAACCAAAGGGTGAAGTCAAGACCCATTGCAGTGGGAGACCTAGTTCTAAAGAAGACCCTACAAAAGGCAAATAAGCTACACCTAAACTGGCATGGCCCCTATAAAGTAACAGAAGAGGTTGTGCCTGGCACTTATAGGCTATAAAACCTAGAAGGCGAACCTTTCACTAACCCATGGAATGCTGACCACCTAAAGAGATATTACATATGATGTTGCGTATAATTTTATGTAAATGTACCATCTTATTGAGAAGAGGTTATTAATAAAGATCAGTTTCCATCATAGTTCTTTCTTCATTCTTATACCAAAGACATATTATGGGGATAACATCTTAGGTGATGACCTCAGACCTTCATAACATCACTCGGTGGTGACGAGGTCTGAGCTCAGACACCTTAGTTAGATGACCTCAGACTCTTAACATCATTAATTTGGTGAGTAATTATGAGGCTAACATCTTAGGTGATGACCTCAGACCTTCATAACATCACTCGGTGGTGACGAGGTCTGAGCTCAGACACCTTAGCAGATGACCTCAGACCCTTAACATCATTAATTTGGTGAGATTAATTGTGAGGATAACGTCTTAGGTGATGACCTCAGACCTTCATAACATCACTCGGTGGTGACGAGGTCTGAGCTCAGACACCTTGGCAGATGACCTCAGACCCTTAACATCATTAATTTGGTGAGATTAATTATGAGGATAACGTCTTAGGTGACAACCTCAGACCTTCATAACATCACTCGGTGGTGACGAGGTCTGAGCTCAGACACCTTGGCAGATGACCTCAGACCCTTAACATCATTAATTTGGTGAGATTAATTATGAGGATAACGTCTTAGGTGACGACCTCAGACCTTCATAACATCACTCGGTGGTGACGAGTTTTGAGCTCAGACACCTTAGCAGATGACCTCAGACCCTTGACATCATTAATTTGGTGAGATTAATTATGAGGCTAACATCTTAGGTGATGACCTCAGACCTTCATAACATCACTCGATGGTGACGAGGTCTGAGCTCAGACACCTTAGCAGATGACCTCAGACCCTTAACATCATTAATTTGGTGAGATTAATTATGAGGATAACGTCTTAGGTGACGACCTCAGACCTTCATAACATCACTCGGTGGTGACGAGGTCTGAGCTCAGACACCTTAGCAGATGACCTCGGACCCTTGACATCATTAATTTGGTGAGATTAATTATGAGGCTAACATCTTAGGTGATGACCTCAGACCTTCATAACATCACTCGGTGGTGACGAGGTCTGAGCTCAGACACCTTAGCAGATGACCTCAGACCCTTAACATCATTAATTTGGTGAGATTAATTATGAGGCTAACATCTTAGGTGATGACCTCAGACCTTCATAACATCACTCGATGGTGACGAGGTCTGAGCTCAGACACCTTAGCAGATGACCTCAGACCCTTAACATCATTAATTTGGTGAGATTAATTATGAGGATTGATAACTAGCTTTTTGCGTGTGGTCGTTGTTGTTGAAAGCCAAGTTAGTCAAAACCTCACATACCTACAAATATAATAAACTCAAGTGTAGAGGTAAGTAAGGGTATCAATCCACTTTCTAGGGAGTAAGCTAGAGACAAATTCAATTGTAATTCACTATTTATTTTCTTTTTGTGCCTTTTCACTTTTCTAATTTTTTTTATCTTTTTCAATATTAAAACAATAGGGTGAGGTGAGATCTAAACTAAACTAAACTAAATGAAAATAACTAACTAGAAATTTACTAAAATGAAAAATAAAGTCTAACACTAAAATAAAAGATAAAGTGAGGAAAATAATTGTGAGAACAATCAAGGAGTGGAATTACACCACAAATTTTAGTTATTCTAATTCATTAATTTAATTATTTGAATTCTCCCAAATTAATATCAAAATTACAAATCAACTCTCGTTGCAAGTGTAATTAGAATAGTAATCTTTTAGAAAATTAAAATTAACACCTCACAACTCTAGAAAATTAGATCAACACTCCTTTTAATTAATCACCCGCTAGGATCGATCAATTAGAATTTATGTCAATCTTAGAAATTAAATTTAGAGTTGAAATTCAAATGATAATACCCCACTTAAGAAACCCCTATCTCTAGTTCGAATCTAAAATGGGTATTATCACTAGAATTTCGATTTTCTCTCGAAAATCATTTACCCTCTCTCGAGGCGTAAATCTAAGGGCGAGGGATCAAAATTAACATTCAAAGGGATAATTCAAGTAAACAAACTAGTTAAACTAAAATAATATCAAATAAGGGTTTCACCCCACCCCTTGAAAGGGGTTTTAGCCTAACATGATATGAAATATGACAAATTAATAATCAAGGCTATTAAAATAAAAGAGAAGAGAATAGAACAAGCAAACCAAATCTCTTTGAGAAAGTTGAACTCTAGTCTTCCAATTTGAAGCATACACCTCTCAATTTGAATGATCAACAAATAAACATGAAGCACTAACACACAAATTGATTCTCACTAGAATTACTTTCACTCAATTTAAATTGAAAAGAAGAAAATAAAAAAACTAATTCTAATCTACTATTTATTTCTAACCCTAAAAATTCTCTCTACAATTTCCTCTCTCTAATCTAGAATTTTTCAAATGGCCTTGAGGTCTTCTTTTATATGCAATTGGAGCTAAGGGGTTAATTTGGGAAAATAAGGATGTGCACATGAGGGGTGTGAGGTATGAGGATATATGGGTGAGGGTAATATGGAGAGAATGCACAAGTGTGCATGGATTGTGTGAGGTGTGGGGACAAGTGGGAAAAAAGGGGAATAAATCTGATTTGGATATAAGGGTAGTTTTGGGTATTGGGTAAAATATGGGAGAAAGGTTTAATGGCATGTGGGGTAATTAGTGTGGTCTTGGTTTTGTTTTGGCAGGTGATGAAAATCGTGCATTTGTAGAAATGGGTGAAAAATGAGAAATGGGTATGTGGGTCTTGACTTGGGTGAAAGTGGGTATTGGAGTGTGGATTTGGTTTGGGGGTAAGGGTTCGATGGAGGTAGAGAGGTCGGGTCATCGCAGCTCCGACCGGAGTTGGGAGCTGGACGGTTATGGCAGGTCGGCGAGAGAGAGTTGCGATCGGTTGGAGGCAGCTAGAGAGAGGGTGGTCGCCGTCAGGTCTGCGGCAGGGCGGCGGGTTCGCCGGAGATGGGTAGAGGGAAAGGTCAGGATTTGTTGGGGTTTTCAGAGAGAGAGAGAGGGCTGAGTTGTGGTCGGCGCCGGTAGAGGTGCACACCGGAGGTGCGGGTATGGAGGTTTCGACCGGGGAGAGGGAGGAGAGGCCAGAGGGGCGCTGCTGTGGGTATGGGTTCAGGAGTGAGAGGCGGCAAGGGTGAGGTTGGATGGTTTGATGGTGGTTGGCAATGGTGGAGTAGGTGAGAGAAAGAGTGGGTGATTTGTTGGAGAAGATGAGTGGGGGTTGTATTTGTGTGTGTGTGTGAGGGTGTAGGGGATATGGTGTGGATGAGGGTGTAGGATAGTGTGTAGGTGGGGTAATGTGTGTGTGTTTAATTTGAACTCCTAAAAATATAAACTAACTAATAAAATAAAATTATAAAAACTAAAAATCTAAAAATTAAATTTCTATTCTAAAAAATAACATAAAGACTCAATAAAAATAAAAATAAAAAGAAATGAAATGAAATGAAAATAAAAATATAAATATAAATCTATTAAATTTAAAAACTAAAGTCCTAAAAAATGTAAAATCTAATAAACTAAATAAATGAAATCCTAAAAATTAAAATCTTAATAAAATAAAATAAAACTAGAAACTAATAAAAATCAAAATAAAATAAAATTATAAAAATAAAATAGAAAAATAGAAAATAAAATCTAAAAATTCTAAAATAAATCCTAAAAATAGAAAATGACTTAAACTAAAAATCTAAAAAATTAAAATAAAATAAAAAGGGACCAAACCAACACACACGGGTCTTGGATGACGGTTTAGGGACAAGTTTAGGCTAGGATGGGTTAGATTAGGGTCAGGAAATTTGGTATTTAGCTCCGTAAAATGCACAATTGCCTTGAAATACGCGTTTGAATACCGCAACGTACATTAAACCTGCATATTAAACATTTAAGCACATAAGACCAATATTGTCGAGAAATAGCAACTAAAATACATCTATTTGGGGTATAAATTGTACAGTTTTGGGTGCTTATCACACCATCCCCAAACAGAGCGTTGCTAGTCCTCGAGCAATAAGATAGAGAGAAAGAGAAAGATAAGTAACCAAAAGTGTACCACTTTCGCGGGCACTTGCGATTGCACTTAGCATGTGCAACAAGCCTTTAAACCTATAGGTTGCCCTACAGGACGAGTTGTGTCTCGTGAGGGTTTGCAAGGAATATACCCACAAAATTCTTATTTGCAAAAATTTATTGAAGGGCAGTCAATCTCTTATTAGACATAGAATAATCGCACAATCCATCACAAGATAAATGAAATCAGAAATACAAGCTAGAAGTGCATAAAAATTTAAGCTAAGTAAATACTCAAGGCACATCCTTCCTAGAACTCAACGTGTGTAGTGTGAATCAGTCAAAACGGGTCGAGTATCACAAGAGTAATTCCTAGATTGCCTTGTCGGAATCAACGCTTCAACTTCAAATCTCACTGGATATATCACTCTCAAACGAACTCTCGAGATATGGGCAAGTGTATCGCTCTTGTGTGTGAGGAGGTGAGTAAATGTAAGCAAGTTCAAACATCTCACACACGTATAAGAAAGAACGAACAATAAGAAAGAAAATGATCTCATGAAAGAAATGCTAATCACTATAGTGAGAACGTCGAGTTATTCACCACGTTGACTTTCATTTGCCCGAACACTAAGGGGAATATGTATATATATGGGTGAGGGGGTAAATGAAATGGAATGGATGGTATAAGGTGTGGTATGATAGGATGAGATGATGATATGATGGATGGATGGATGGATGGTGGATATGCGATGTGAAATGGATGAAAAATGGATGCGAAAGAAGAGTGTATACACTTTAGGATAAAAAATGTCTTTATTTTACAACTAACTACAAACTCTCTTTTTCTTTTCTTTTCTCTCTTTTTTTTTTTCTTTTCTTTTTCTTTTTCTTTTCTTTTTCTTTTTCTTTTCTTTTTCTTTTTCTTTTCTTTTCTATTTTTGCTATTTTTCTATTTTTTTTCTATTTTTTTCTTTTTCCTTTTTTCTTTTTTCTTTTTTTTTTCTCTCACTTTTCAAACTAACACTTAAGACATTTACATTTGAAATCACACTCTTTTATTTAAAAATGATGATGGATGATATAAATGGAGGTGATAGGTGATGGTGTGGGGAAATATCTGGGAATATGGAAGAACATGGGTGAAGTGAATGGATGGGAAGGTAATGGGTGATGGGTAAATGAAATGTGATATGGAAAAGTGGTAGGTGTATGGATGAAAATCTAGTATTCGGGACAAATTTCAAGACACGTGTTTCTTACAACTCGAAAAAGATGTCATTCTCAGTGATCAAGCCAAATTTTTATGAAAGAAAATGAGATCATACAACAATTTAAGTGCGGACCCAAAAAAAGTTGAATCAACTTGTGACTCGGAGATTGCGTAAAACACTCTAAAAGGGTGAAAGGCACAAATCTCACGGGCTAAAGTCTCAACAAGTGATCCTTAAGGTTCTCATGGGAATTGTGGTACTCTTCAACTCTAAACGTAATGACGTGATACGTGCGCAAATTTTGTTGAGTCTAGAAATTCATGGTGCAAAATGCCTTGTTACGTATTACATAAGCTATTTATAAAAGATATTCTAGCTTGATTCCTAGACTTGAAAAGATGGATGATTGAAAATTCACATCAATGATTGAGATGAAAGAAACTGCACGAAATTTTAAAAAAAATCAGGTTCAACAATCAAATTTTTTCAAAAGAGGTACGATTTTGATAAAATTCCCCACCCCCAAACAAAAAGGAACATCGTCCTCGATGTTAGGTAAAATAATTTTTAACATTGAGAGCATGAGGTAGGAAAGAGATTACCATAATGAACCGCTAATGAAGTAGACATGTGAATCCAAGAATACACCTGAGTAAAAGATGTACAAGTCTATAAGCATGATAAAGCATAGGGTGATGTGAAACACCACCCCCAAACAGGATAAGACTAGTACAAGAAACGCGGGCTGCCTCCCGGTAGCGCTAAGTTTAATGTCTTCAGCCAGACCGATGGGATCTCACCCTAAAGATAGGATCTATGAAAGCGCAGGGCGGCAGAAAAATTTGGGTGATGAGAATCACCCCCAAACAAGACTGAAGCGTCAGTCTTGCTGGAAAACAGGCTAAAAGTGGTCAATGCACTTGTATAGCGAAGTGCATCACACGATGCAAAGCATCGGTGGACCATGGGTGGGTGGGGATTAGGGTAAGGGTGAGGGTGAATAGGTATCGGTCTCGGGCCTTGTTGAGCCTAAAGGTGAGGGCGACTAGGGCCCTATAAGCATAGTGCTCCAATTGGCGAGGGAGGCAAAATGGTTTGGCAATAGTGATGGGGTGGGCCTCATAAAGATCACACGACCGTTCTATGAATGGGCGATGATAATGGTCACGCCGTGACACACCAGGGAGCTGTTGAGAAAAATCAACATCATAAGAGAGTGGTGTGCATGGAGGAACAAGCTCGGTGTCACGGTGGAGAGTAGCAGCAAAAATACTCTCGTGGATGGTGGATGGTTTCAGGTGAGGATCTAAAGATGTAGATGGAAACTTGAAATGTAGAAAATCAAGATCCAAACCGGGTGGTGGGGTGGACGGGACAATGGGTGGGTCGGGTGGGATAAATGGTGGAGGAAGATGATCCAACTCAAGAGTGGGAGACACACACTCCTCATGAGGCGCGGAGTGATCCACAAGGGAACCCGCAGGAGGAAGTGTGGAAATAAACGAGTGAGTGATCAACTTCTCCACAAGAGTAGCATCGGTGAAAGTGGTGGGAAAGGGAAGGTGAACCTCAATGATAGGTTCATTTGGATATGACGGGACTGGATCAGGCTCACTAAGGAAAGGTAAGTCAACACAATTGTCGACTTGGGACCCGGACCATGGAATGGTCTCAACATTGAGATTCTCGGGAGGATAGGGTTGGTCACACTCAAAATCGGTGTCGCAAGAGGACACATCATCAGCACACTCGGGTGCAACAATGGGTGGATACATGGGAATGTCCGACTCTCGCTCACACTCAATTTCATTTAATCTTTGTTCAAGCCGTTGGAGGGCGTCATTTTGAAGTTGAGTGGCTTGCTCTTGCTCGAGAATGAACTTTTGCAAGAGGTTTTCGAGAGCGGAGGTGGATGATGGTGGTGGTGGAGTGACGGTTGGTGGTGAGTGAGGTGGACACAACTCGCTATGGTAAGGACTATATGGAGAATACTCAAGTGAAGTGGGTGGGGTAGGGTCAAGTTCATCATACACGAAAGGATTGCTTTCGTGATGGACAATGGGTTGATACTCATGGGTTGCGTAGTGAGGAGACTGATCGTGAACGGGTGCACAAGGTTTCCATGACGACTGTTGGAACGTGTGAGGATCCACAACATCGGGTTGGGATACGTATTGCGTGGAAGGGTGATCAGGCCTCCACGAATAGCTCGGGGACTCACACAACTCGGGATTAGGTATAGCAGGGTAGTAGGCCGAGGTGGGTTCCGAAACAGTGTCATATGGATACACATGTTCCATGGTGGGTTTGTACGGATATGACAAGTATGGACACACATGGGACATGTGATCGGCATTAGAACAGTGGGTGCACAACAAGGGAGGAGGCACAGTGACACTTGACACCGAGGGTGATGGAATAGGAGGTGAGTGCATAGATGGGTCAAGAGTACCAACGGTACTCGTGAGAGAGGTGAAATCATGAAGAATATCATAAAGAGATCGCTCGGGACCACTCTCACACGTGTCACGTGTCAATGGAAAATGACCAAAGTAGTCCCGTAAAGGACGTTCCTCGGCCATGAGGTGAGAAATATTTTTTTGATTTTTTGAAATTTTTTCAAAAGGAAAGAAAATATTTTTGGGATTTTCTAAAAATTAAAGAAAGAAAAATATTTTTGGATTTTTTATAAAAAATAAAGGAAGAAAAATATTTTTGGATTTTTTTGGATTTTTGTGAAAAAATAAAGAAAGAAAAATATTTTTGGATTTTTTGGAAGAAAAGGGTGGGGAAAGAATATGGACTCTATGAATTGGATGGACTAACTAAAATCGACTACCGAAAAATGGAATTGGACACACACACAAGTCAAGAAAAATTCCTAACTAGCACATAGCCAATTTTTATCTTTAAATTTAGTGAGAGGGTAGTCAAATTTTAATTAAGTCCGCGGGCGATAAAAAATCACGGAAATATTTTAGTGATCGCCTTTGCAAAAATATTCTCCTAGTGGGCTACCTAGTTGATTGATTTTAAATTTAGTGATGGCTAGGGTAGCACACAATTGGTAAGCGAGTGAGTCGGGTGATGAAATCCCTTCTCGTGAGTGACCGGGTGTAGGTCTTAATTAATTAATTCATCACACCATTCAAAAATAAATGCGAGAATAAAATCAAATAAGAGCACACAAGAGCACACAAAAGAATTGACTCGCTAACAGGAGAGGCGCGAGGGTTTAGAAATGTACCTCCCACGGTTTTTAGGCCGTGGGGCGCCGAAAAGTTTGAGTCGACCGGGGGGAGATCACGCCTATCTCAGTCGTCCCCGGGAGTCCTACCGACCCAAGGTAGAGAGGCTTCTAAATCCTCGCCAATGGGCGTCCTCTCTCTACCTTGTCCGGTTTCCCTATCACGCTTGTCTTGAATTATTACAAATTTAAATGAAAAATAAATGGTGTCTCTATGCACCGCAATACAAGCCAAATAATAAAGTCCTAATACAATCCTTCTAAAATAAAAAAAAATGGTACTAAAATGAAAAAAAAGTACAATACAAGTGAATTACAAAATGGAATCCGCTCCGAGCTTCACAATCCCAAGAATGGCAACGACGCCATTTGATAACTAGCTTTTTGCGTGTGGTCGTTGTTGTTGAAAGCCAAGTTAGTCAAAACCTCACATACCTACAAATATAATAAACTCAAGTGTAGAGGTAAGTAAGGGTATCAATCCACTTTCTAGGGAGTAAGCTAGAGACAAGTTCAATTGTAATTCACTATTTATTTTCTTTTTGTGCCTTTTCACTTTTCTAATTTTTTTTATCTTTTTCAATATTAAAACAATAGGGTGAGGTGAGATCTAAACTAAACTAAACTAAATGAAAATAACTAACTAGAAATTTACTAAAATGAAAAATAAAGTCTAACACTAAAATAAAAGATAAAGTGAGGAAAATAATTGTGAGAACAATCAAGGAGTGGAATTACACCACAAATTTTAGTTATTCTAATTCATTAATTTAATTATTTGAATTCTCCCAAATTAATATCAAAATTACAAATCAACTCTCGTTGCAAGTGTAATTAGAATAGTAATCTTTTAGAAAATTAAAATTAACACCTCACAACTCTAGAAAATTAGATCAACACTCCTTTTAATTAATCACCCGCTAGGATCGATCAATTAGAATTTATGTCAATCTTAGAAATTAAATTTAGAGTTGAAATTCAAATGATAATACCCCACTTAAGAAACCCCTATCTCTAGTTCGAATCTAAAATGGGTATTATCACTAGAATTTCGATTTTCTCTCGAAAATCATTTACCCTCTCTCGAGGCGTAAATCTAAGGGCGAGGGATCAAAATTAACATTCAAAGGGATAATTCAAGTAAACAAACTAATTAAACTAAAATAATATCAAATAAGGGTTTCACCCCACCCCTTGAAAGGGGTTTTAGCCTAACATGATATGAAATATGACAAATTAATAATCAAGGCTATTAAAATAAAAGAGAAGAGAATAGAACAAGCAAACCAAATCTCTTTGAGAAAGTTGAACTCTAGTCTTCCAATTTGAAGCATACACCTCTCAATTTGAATGATCAACAAATAAACATGAAGCACTAACACACAAATTGATTCTCACTAGAATTACTTTCACTCAATTTAAATTGAAAAGAAGAAAATAAAAAAACTAATTCTAATCTACTATTTATTTCTAACCCTAAAAATTCTCTCTACAATTTTCTCTCTCTAATCTAGAATTTTTCAAATGGCCTTGAGGTCTTCTTTTATATGCAATTGGATCTAAGGGGTTAATTTGGGAAAATAAGGATGTGCACATGAGGGGTGTGAGGTATGAGGATATATGGGTGAGGGTAATATGGAGAGAATGCACAAGTGTGCATGGATTGTGTGAGGTGTGGGGACAAGTGGGAAAAAAGGGGAATAAATCTGATTTGGTTATAAGGGTAGTTTTGGGTATTGGGTAAAATATGGGAGAAAGGTTTAATGGCATGTGGGGTAATTAGTGTGGTCTTGGTTTTGTTTTGGCAGGTGATGAAAATCGTGCATTTGTAGAAATGGGTGAAAAATGAGAAATGGGTATGTGGGTCTTGACTTGGGTGAAAGTGGGTATTGGAGTGTGGATTTGGTTTGGGGGTAAGGGTTCGATGGAGGTAGAGAGGTCGGGTCGTCGCAGCTCCGACCGGAGTTGGGAGCTGGACGGTTATGGCAGGTCGGCGAGAGAGAGTTGCGATCGGTTGGAGGCAGCTAGAGAGAGGGTGGTCGCCGTCAGGTCTGCGGCAGGGCGGCGGGTTCGCCGGAGATGGGTAGAGGGAAAGGTCAGGATTTGTTGGGGTTTTCAGAGAGAGAGAGAGGGCTGAGTTGTGGTCGGCGCCGGTAGAGGTGCACGCCGGAGGTGCGGGTATGGAGGTTTCGACCAGGGAGAGGGAGGAGAGGCCAGAGGGGCGCTGCTGTGGGTATGGGTTCAGGAGTGAGAGGCGGCAAGGGTGAGGTTGGATGGTTTGATGGTGGTTGGCAATGGTGGAGTAGGTGAGAGAAAGAGTGGGTGATTTGTTGGAGAAGATGAGTGGGGGTTGTATTTGTGTGTGTGTGAGGGTGTAGGGGATATGGTGTGGATGAGGGTGTAGGATAGTGTGTAGGTGGGGTAATGTGTGTGTGTTTAATTTGAACCCCTAAAAATATAAACTAACTAATAAAATAAAACTATAAAAACTAAAAATCTAAAAATTAAATTTCTATTCTAAAAAATAACATAAAGACTCAATAAAAATAAAAATAAAAAGAAATGAAATGAAATGAAAATAAAAATATAAATATAAATCTATTAAATTTAAAAACTAAAGTCCTAAAAAATGTAAAATCTAATAAACTAAATAAATGAAATCCTAAAAATTAAAATCTTAATAAAATAAAATAAAACTAGAAACTAATAAAAATCAAAATAAAATAAAATTATAAAAATAAAATAGAAAAATAGAAAATAAAATCTAAAAATTCTAAAATAAATCCTAAAAATAGAAAATGACTTAAACTAAAAATCTAAAAAATTAAAATAAAATAAAAAGGGACCAAACCAACACACACGGGTCTTGGATGACGGTTTAGGGACAAGTTTAGGCTAGGATGGGTTAGATTAGGGTCAGGAAATTTGGTATTTAGCTCCGTAAAATGCACAATTGCCTTGAAATACGCGTTTGAATACCGCAACGTACATTAAACATGCATATTAAACATTTAAGCACATAAGACCAATATTGTCGAGAAATAGCAACTAAAATACATCTATTTGGGGTATAAATTGTACAGTTTTGGGTGCTTATCAAGGATAACGTCTTGGGTGACGGCCTCAGACCTTTATAACATCACTCGGTGGTGACGAGGTATGAGCTCAGACACCTTAGTAGATGACCTCAGACCCTTGACATCATTAATTTGGTGAGTAATTATGAGGATAACGTCTTAGGTGATGACCTCAGAGCCTAATTACAATTCAGTGGTGAAGAGACCTGAGGTCAGAATTATTGACTGAGTATAAACAAGACATCACTACAACAAAATAATAGAAGAGATCACATGGCATTCAATAAAGGGAAGAGATATAGCATTCTGAGGCATTGTTGCAAATATTCCTTACAAAGTACCATGGTGTTACAAGTTTACGAGTTACAAATTACAAATTATTTGTTGCAAGTTACAAATCCTAAAGGTTTGGGGGGGGACATTAACAGTCTCGGCCGGATTGGCTTGATCAGCATTAGTCACCTCGGCCACGTCATCAGTATGGTCTGCCCCTCCGACCTCGGTCCCTCCAAGAGTTGCAGTTTCAGCAGGAGCAGGAGCAGCAGCCACGTCCTCTACCTCTTAAAGAGCCTGTGCAAACTAAGGGTCTGCAAAGCTGAGACCCACAAAGTCAGAGGCCTTTAGAGTCCCGACCTCCCTCTGTCTGACTTCAGCCCATTTGGTAGTAGCCTTGATACCTCTTTCGAGATATTCAAAGACAAAACCCATGAATTCGTCCGAGCCTTTGTAGTCAAAAATTATTTTATCCGAGGCATCTTCAAGGGCAGCCTTGACGACCGAGCTGACCTTCTGCTGCAGAACGTCATCTTTGGCCTTCAGGGCTTTGGCGTGATCTTTGACGAGCAGAGAAATGTCTTTCTCCAACCCCTTAACCTTATTTTCAGAGTTCTGCAGCTCAGATTTCAGACGGTCAACCTCGGCATTTAGGGCGCTCTGAACCTTCTCGGCCTCTTGCCCCTTCTGGATGAGGGGAAAATTTCCTCAGAGCCCAGTTTGAAAGGTGGTGCATAGCAGTCACTCCCTGCACATTTAATGAAGAGGTTAAGATGGAGAAAAGTCAGATGTTGCACTTATAAAATTTTGATGAGGGAACAAGTCATACCTGGATGGCTCTGTGAAGGCCGAACTCAATCAGTAGGGGGGTGTCCATAGCCCTGTAAAAGCGCTTGTCAGCCTCAGTCATTATAGAGCCGATGGCATCCATGGCATGCATGCTGTGGCCGACCACACTATCGATTAACTTCAGCTGATCAAGACATGCCGTCAGGATGTCGGCCGAGGAGATTGGAATTGCAGCATCAGAGGCCTTCTTCTGTCTTAAGGTCGGCCTCTGATCCTCAGAGGCATGGGCTTCTGGGGCCCTCTTCTTTGAGGCCTGAGATTTGGATGTAGAGGGAACTGAGGGAGGAGCGTTCAGACCAGCTTTTTTGGCAAGTCTCGCTAAGCTCGGTGCAGCCATCTCTCACAGCTCGTCTGGGATGTCTTGTGGTCGCTCTGCAAAAGTTAAAAGATATGGGTGAGAGATCAGATATAAATAAGTTCAGAGGTTAAACTTGAAAAGAAAAATCCTTACCAAAGTCAAAAAGGGGACTCCCACCCAGGCTCGTCCCCAAGAGATACTGGGGGGTCAGCAAATGTTCGAACTTAACAAAAAGACCATGTGCCCCTTGGGCTTACAGGGCCTTCACCTTATGGATATTCTGAAGACTTAGACCAGGGTCGGCCCTGGCAGACATGGATACCTTACCCCATTTGAGGGGTATCCTCGACTCAAGTGTGGATGAGGGAACGCATGGGCCAAATTCCCATGGTCCAGAGGCGAAAAAATAGCGGAGCTTCCAATTATGGTTTGAGTTCTGAGTCACCTAGAGAATTTTCTTCTCAGGCCTCCGAGCCACAAAATGATAGTAGCTCGGATGGTTTTTGGCCGAGGTTGGGACATAACAACCAACGAAGACCTGAACTGGGAGGTCAGAGTGGTGGACTGCCCTCCACAGGATAATGGACCCTATGATGACTCTCTAGGCATTGGGAGATAGCTGTGAGGGGACCAAGTTGATATAAGAGAGAATGGATTTGATGATGGGATGAATGGGTAGGCGAAACCCTAACTTAAACATCTGCTCGTACAAGCTGATTTCTCCATCTCGGCCGTGATAGGCCCTCTCTTCCCTTAGAGGTCTCCTTAATTTTATGGAGGGACTAATGGAGTATAAATATCTTAAGCACAGAAGATCCACCTCAGTTACCGTGCTCTCGATCTCGACCGCCTCAGAGACGTCGACATCACTTTCAGCATCTTCATCATCATCAAGCTCAACGTCGGCCGGAGCAGATGTAGATGGGTTACTAGCGAATCTCTGAGCGAACTCTTCCCCTGTGATGGCCGACAGGGGGATGGCGTCAAGAATGGGTGGCATAGCCACACCCGGCTCAACAATTTCAACCTCTGAAGAAGAGGCTGGGGTGCTTGAGCCATTATGGGATGAGGCTCGGCTGGAGACCTCGACCTGATCAGGGGCCTGACCAGGCGGAGGTGTGAAATCCATGGCTTCCTGAAAAGAGTCCACAGACATGGGGTCTGAGGTAGAAGATTCAGACTCAGACATAGGTGTTGGATCAGCAGGAACACCTGTCTGATAGAAGTTCTTCGGGGGGTCAGGGTATATCACTCTCAGAGGTGGTGGAAACAAGGGTCTAATGGGAAACTCTTTTGACCTACGAGCTTCCTCCTGAGCTCTCTCTATTTGCCTAATCTTTTCTAGGGTCTTCTCTCGGAGAGAGGGGAAATCCTCAAGAAGTTGGTATAAAGGTCTGAGCATCAGAGGACGACCCTAAACTTGGGAATAACTCCTAAGACTACAAATAGGATTGACTTGTAAAATAAAGGAGTTTAAAGATCAAACTAAGAAATTCGAAGCAAACACAGTTCGCCTGAAATAATGGTGCTCACCGAAAAACTTAGAAATTCGCCGAAAAATGCAAACCGAAAGCGAAAAACAAAGGAAATGGAAGGGAGAAAATACTTGGAATGAAACGACGAGGGAAAATGAAGAAAACTCGCAAGAAAACCAACAAATGTCTCTGCAGAAGAGCGTTGATTGAAGATGTTTTAGAGAGAGAAAATTGCAAGAACAAAGCACACACATGAATGAAGTGAAGAAGAAGGAGGGAAAAGGGTTTTGAAACCCTTAAATACGTGGTCACGTTTCCCAAGGCCCATCATTGCCTTGGGAGCCCCAAAGGACGGCTGACGGCACACGCCTACCAAGTAAGCACGTTCTAGCGTTGGACAGGTGTTAGGCAGGTATTGGCTTGGAACAGACAGGCCTCGGAGGTGTAGTAATCCCCTAGCCACTTGATCTCACATATGACTAAGGGCTGAGGGTGATTGATATGCCCCAAGTGTAACCTCGGCCCAGAGACACCAACCTCGGCCGAGACGATGATCGAGATATTGATCGACCCTGGATAAGCCATGGGCCCAAGATATCAGCCCTCGGTCTTAGTAAGGTCGGCCCAGGCCGACACTACCACCTACATTCCCAATGGGCACTACGCGCATCACAGGCATCAACAACATTCTCATATACTTGGGTATGGAAACCTCGGCCAAGTGTAGACCGAGGTGACAAGAAGCCTTAACCTTCAACATGGAACCAGTCCAACCTCGGTTGGGGCCGACCCCAGCATAATGTCTCGGCTGAAATCAGGCCGAGACTCCCTATGGCACATCTCGGAAGACGTTTATCGAGCCTTTACAGTTCGGCCTCTCCCAGGCCGAGGTCATGCACCAATATGGCAGCCGAGCATCTGTTGACATTTGGATAAGGACACGTTGACACAAATTAGTTGTAACAAGATTATTCTCCACACGTGGGGAGAATATTTCATCATCATTCCCTACATATGACAGTGACAGATGGCACTCCCACTTTGGTGAGGCTACCACACACATGCTCATTACATGCATGGGGGGTACATTACACCCCCTAGGTACTATATATAGGGGTCATCCTCTACCTTGCAAAAGGATCCAAGATATTAAACCCTAGTTGAAGCTTTGTCTAGATACACAGTAGAGTGAGAAAGCTTGAGAGATTGTATCAATGGCCATTAGTGCCTTCATTCAGTGATATTACTCACACACACTCACAGTGGACGTAGGCCAAATTGGTTGAACCACTTATATACCTGTGCCCTCTCCTCTTATACTCATCTCATTCTCTTACCTCTTTATATAATTATGCTTCCATGGTTATCCTTGTATTGAGCTTGAAAACACCTTACCTGGTGGTGCTGATCCCAGCATCATCACCAAGTAATTACCTCACCTCCCTACGGAGTAAGAAATAAATATTTGGAAGACTCCCACCAATATTTAGCTTCACCCTTTAACATGAAAGTAGCCAAAATCACCTTCTACGCGCCAGGTACATTCATCACCCGAAAGATATTTTCTGTGTCTCTAACCCAAGCCTCAACTTCTAAAGGATCAACAGAACCTGAGAATGCTGAGGGAGGGTCAATTTGATAAACTTCTCATACAGATTATTCTTCTCCATTCGTTGTATTTCTCTTTCTCTTCTATCCAAAGTCTTCTCCTCAAAGTATTTGGCTTGTTGTTCTACTATTTGCGCCATAAATATGTTTTGTTGTTCTGCCATTAAAGTCATGGCACGAGCCATTTTCTGGATATCTGTAAGCTGTTTAGGAGCCCCCTCTACATTATTTGGAATTTGTTGGTTTACTGTATTTGAAGACTCCTCATCCACACTCTCAATAACATTTTATCCTTCCATATCTTACTATCTGTAATAAACCACAATTACAGAAAGAAGAATACAATATTTATTTCTAACATAATGGTTAGTATTTCTCACAAGTTAATATAAATGACCCACACCACACTATTTGTGCCATTGCCACATCTAGACTCTTTAACCCCAGAATATAAAAACCAAAAGCTCTGATACCAAGTTGTCACACCCTAACCCCATTAGGATATAATTAACCAAATAGTTCACAAACCACATTTATTATTTATTTATTTATTTAGTAATACATATTGAAACAACTTCAAGGTTAAAAGGCGGAATACTAAAAATCCAATCATTTTAAGGAGACATAATTTAAATAGAACTCAAATACCATTGAACTTAATTACAACTAGTACAATGTATAAAACAAAACTAATAAGTCTACACTATTATTCACTCAACCTCCTAGACCTGGCAGTGGTAGCTTCAGAACCTGAAAATGTAAATATATAAAACCATGAGTTTAAAAACTCAGTGAATGTACTACATCTCTATATAGTAAAAGTAATATTTTAACATCTCAACATATCAATATATATCCATCTCTGTGCCAAATTAGGCCATATACATATCCGAAGTTAATAAACTCCACATCTCCTGCCCGTAGGCAATAATCATATCCATAGGTTTTAATAACCTAACATCTCCTGAATTGCATAGAAACTCAACATATCTTGACTTTTATAAAGCCATAACATCTCAACATCTCTTGAATTTTAACAAGCCATAACATCTCAACATCTCATGACTTTTAATAAGCCATACCATCTCAATATATATTACATACACATCATATCCATAATCAACACAGTAAGTACACTCACTTTGGGTTGTTAACTATGTATGCCCGTTTCCTTCTGGTGGAGCTGAAATGGGATGATTTGACCTTACACCTGCTAATCCAACTAAATCAGTATTGAATGTCAATCATAAGTAGTATTTTAATATATCTATATAACTTTCAATGACTATACAACAACAATATAATTCTACTCAAGTCACATTCTATAAAACATGTGTAACGACAAAACAGTGGTATACATGTTGATAAAGTTACGGACATTCAACTGTAGAAAATACCTCATAAGGAATTTATAACTAAGCCCAAGTAAATATTAAATCATACTTATCAATGTATATACACATGAAATATGTACTCAAAATACTCTTTGAAAAGATAAGATAAAAAAATTCTTTCATGGGGTATCCAATATGGTCTCAAATTATTGTCCTCCATACTTAACCATCCCATATTCATAAATAGTACACATACAGGTGTCCAAGCTTATCAATATGAAAACATATCGGAATATACTTTCCGTTACAAGTGACGGTGTAATTTTTCAAGCTTCCTAGAGCAAGTTATGGCCATTTCTTTACAACACAAGAAATCTCCCCTACAAACTCCTCTATTGTTCCTTCAACTTCCAAGAATTTTCATAATTTTTCTACAACATAACTTTCCATGATTTTCAACCCATTTTTAATAAACATACTTAATAATACAGAATTAAAGTTTCGTAATCTTTTGACTTCATTTTCTACGTCAAAAGCTTGACCAAACTCAGGGTATACCGAAATTAAATATCCAAACATCAACTATGTACCAACTTGAAACCATCACCACGGCCTAACCATAAGGATTTAAATTCTAATTTTTGGATATGATATGAATATATAAGTCTAATTTCATATACAATTGTAATTTCTGAATTCCAGTAAGTACACAAATATATATATATATATATATATGCAAGTTTGAATACAAGGGGTTTTAATACAAACCAATATGGCCTATGAACACCACCTACCTCACATATGAACCAATACATATTATCACAAAGGGTGATGGAATTTTAATCCCTAATTCACGATTTACATACTTTGAAATAAGTATAATACAAGAATAAAACAATATTAATCACAAACTTATACCTTGGAAACACTTTAAGGATTTTTCTAGAATTTTCCTAGCTTTTCTTCTAATCTTTCTTCCTTAAACTTCCACTTTCTCTTTCCTTAAGCTTAAATCTCTCAAAACTGAACCTAGGGTTATATTTTCTAAGGAAATAAGTGAAAGGGAGAGGTTTAAGTCGGCCAAGTCTTCCTCCCATGCCCACCAATCAAATTAAACCACTTGGTCTACTAAAAGACAATTTTCCACTTAAAGGGAATGGACAGATTTGCGCCTTGTTCGTAAATTCGGCCTAACTTCTTACTCGAACATACGTTTGATGCACCGTTTATTGTGTTACAATCCTAACTCACATGTCTACAACTATCTATCTTTCACCTCAAGTCATTTGTAATGTTATAAAACTAGTCTTAAACAGAAACATTTCTATCGAGAATAACAAAATTTTGTATTCGTACATAACTCAACATTTCACGATTTATTAAAGTAGGATTAGACTAAACATAATCACTTAACATTAGATATACTAATAACACATTATTCATATCACATAATATAAGCATGATTAATATATAATTTATCATAATTATATCTGGGTTGTCGCACATACACACTATTCGTTAAGATTGTTCCTCGACCCTCCACTATGATGTGGCTCCACTTGCGATTTTGTATTAGTGACATGTGTATCCCGATCTTTGATAATACTTATACAACCTCTTGGTAGTGTATTATCATTATCATGATGCATTTCTTCCTTCATGGTTTGTTTGTAAGCCACTAGTTGATTTCTCTCTTAGATCTTTTAATGTCATCTTACTTTTGGGTTTGTAGTCCACCATATAATTTCTCTACATGGGAATTAGTGATAATAATGATCCTTTGGTCCTTAGGATTATAAAATAGACGGCCTTCGGTTCCTTTTGTCTAACCTATAAAGAGACATACTTCGTCCAAATTCCATTCCTCCTTCCTCAGCACGTGTTCTGAGCAACCCCGGATCTGAACATGTCCTAAAGTTGTCTTTCACCCACTATGCAGTTCCATCATAGTTGTTAAATCCGTTTTAGAAGGAAATAATTCCTAGAAATAAGTAGACATCTTTTATGCATAACCTTAATGAAATTAGAAAAATCCAAATATATCATTATGTATCTTACTATGACCAAAAAAATCATGTTCACTCTCTTCACTAGACTATTTTAATGTTGATTGATCATGTAGACAAATGTGATATAATCCGAACCTCTTATTAATGATTCCTAAACTCTCCTAAGAGGAACTCATCGCAAGAATCACATCGTAGGGTTTGGATTATTTTATTATAAATATTATACACCTGAGCCATGTACACTTTGAACTTACTAAAGGCGCCAGACGTATGGATTATAAGGTAAACATATCCATATCCATACCTTAAACAATCATCATCATCAAAACTGACGAATTACTCATAACCACCTTTTGATGGAATAATTATAGGACCATATAATTTGGAATGAATCAATTCAAACACATTTTTAGCTCTGTAGCGCTTGGTTGTAAAAGGACTTTTAGTCACATTACCTTTTAAATAGGAATCACAGACTAAAAGCCTTTTACAATGAACTTGAGTTTTTTTTTTTATTAATATGATTTTGGTGTAAGTGCCAAATATATATTTGGTTCATCTTATAAGGTTTCATTATATTTAGGTGATTTCCATTAAATTATTCATTTAAGTATTTAGGAATAACGGTGAAATGATTTATAGCATATAAATCATTTTCCAATGTACCGGAACAAATAAAGGGTTTTCCATTTGGGAAAAATACATCTTTATTAAAACAATCCAAATATCCTTTTATCACTAATATAGAAATCAAAATTAAATTTCTTCTAATAGAATTCTACAATATTATTTATTTATCTCAACTAAAATCTAAACCTAGATGTCCAATAGTTAGTATTGCTTCCTTATAGTGAAAACCCATGAACAAAAATATTTCTCCCTTTTAAGCTTCGTGCTTAGCCGGAACACTTGCAAAGAGTTGAAAACATAATTATTACCTCCCAAACATACACACCAGGTCTCAGTAGTTTGGTGCAAAAACTATCTCTCAATGATAAAGGAGAATTTACCATTCAGATTACTTTAATTTTCTAAATATAGCAGGCATCGATTCTTCCAATATCGCAACAACTTAAAAATGCAACACTTGTCTTTTGCCTATTTCCCCATAACCCGAGGTTTAGTATATTTTAACAAATACATGTTGTACCTAATGATTCCCCTTCTCGTTGTTCTTACCTTTAGTGACGGAGAAGGAAATATCTCTCTTAGTAATTTGCACAAAACCCATTTTCTTGGCAATATTTTTCATAGTTTGGAGTTGTTTAAGTAGTTAAGCCAAAGAGCAATCAAACTTGTTCATAGGATAGTTTAGGCAAAACTACTTAAAGGACTTCATAAGTGATTGGAGAACAAAATTAATATGGGTTTCCCTATCGATCATAAACCGAAGGACCTACAATGATCTTAATATGGACTGTCAGGGGTTTTATTCTTAAAACTATAAACGAAATTTATTCTTCAATAAAGGTGTTTCAGGTCTATTGTGAAATGAGAATCATGTTAATGAGAATGCCTTATATATTTCTAAATATATTAGATTACTATGGATCAATTGATCTTAGTACAAATTCTGGTGATTTAAGTTAGGCGTGATCAAAGAAGATCAGAATTCTAGTTCTTGTTCAATTGAACAATTTACGACCTGGATAAGGGGTTAGCATCCTATAAGTAAAGTTGCGAGTATGATCTTAGTAGTTTGTCTTGACTATGGGAACTTCCATGATGGTTTGAGAACTTTTTTAATATTTTAAACAAGATTGTACCGATACATCAGGAGTCTATTAAATATAATAAAGGTTTTATTCAAGTCTAGGTGCATACTAGATTAGACTTGCATAATTTCACAACATTTACAAAAGGTTCATAGATTATTAATCATGAGGACTACGATCACTCCAATGTGTTTAAAATTATTTTATGATTGTTATGGATGTGATTTAATTTATTTGGATGGGGGGATTATCTTTGGGAAGAGTCTCAATTGTGGTTTGCAATATTTTTTGTGAAACCGGAAATTTTTGGAGTTTGGATCAAAATACAAATGAATCAACAAAAGTTTTGTTGCAGCGAATGGGCATTCATTGGTTATAGCCTTAGATAGAGTTTTGGAAATATTTCTAGATTGAAGTTCGCTACTAATAATTGTGGTATTTGCAATAGCAAATAGAGGTCAGATCAGTGGTTTTCAGTGGGGGACATTTTAGGGTTTTTCCATAAATATGTTTCACCTATAAAAGGATCCTAATGGGGGTTAAAACCCTAAGTCTTTGTCTAATGATTTGAAATCTAGAGAGAGAGAGGGAGAGAGTCTTCTTCTAAATGTGAGGGGCTAAGGGTATATCTTAACATTTGAAGATGTGTAAGTATGTAAGTATCTTACATATGTTAAGTGTTCTCTTAAATATTGTGTGTGGGAGTTCTCATTGGTTTACATGTGAGAAGATCGGTACACCAAATTAGGCACGTGGGAAACACGAGGATATAGGATTACGAACTTTGATTCACTTGGATGGAGATTTTATGTACAATTTACATTTGGCATTTGGGTAGGAGAGTAGAGGTTATGTCATTTATCCTTGTGTATTCTCTATTATTATTGTTATTTATTAAAATATAGTGTAATAGGGCCTATACGTGGATATATCCAAGTTGATGAAAAAATCGTCAACAATATTGTGTATTAGCATCCATTACTCTTACGTATTCTAGTACTCTTGTCTTCATTGTATTTTTGTTTTATGCACTTATATTGATAAACTTCGTATTCGATATATGTATAAAGGTCATACTTAGTGCATAAGGCTCCTTCTTAACTACAGGGTCTGGGAGAGTTGAATGTCAGTTGGATTTACGCCCACATATAGAGAGGCTGCTCTTGTGTTTTAAATCTGAGACCAACCATATATATATATATATGAGTGTGTGTTTGTGTGTGTGTGTGTGTGTGGTGCGAGGTTTATCTGAGTATTTTTAGGTATTGGAATTCTAAACGGAGAGATTGGTTGGTCATCGAGAAAATTCATCATTTGATGCAACTTCAAGGGAAATATTATCATTTTATACTTTATGTCTTGGACAGTGGAATTCCATAGAATCACGGTTCATTGGGTTATCTTCGCGTGGCCACAAACTGCTTCTCATTTCGAGTCCAGACGATGAAGTTATAGATATTTCCACAAACACAACTTTTCTCCCTTTTGAAGAAAAAAATTGGAAGAAAAAAATAGTACCCATCGACTGGACCCTCTCCACCGGTTGATCGTTAAACCAAGTTTTTCCTACCAAGGAAGCTAGTGGTCATTTATTCAAGACCACCGATCGATCGGTCATAGCAAATATTTGGCATTTTTTTCCTTTGGTTTTCTTTTCCCTTTTCTTTTAATCCAACTTACCGTATATTTAAGTTCGATTTTTAGAAAGAAATCTCTCCTTTTAGCTTTAGTAGGTTTTGGTTTGGGGATCTTTTCCTTTTCTTCCTCTTAGAGTTTTATCCCTTTTATATGTTAGTTTTACTATTCATCTTTTTCCACGCCAATAGAAGTTTCCATTATTGTTTTCAAGATTTGTTAATTAGTTGTCTTTAATAATATCTTAACTTATTTACTTATTTTCTTTAAATATATTTTATTTAATATGCGTTGTAGATGATTTAATTAGATTGAGATTTTTGAACTCACGTGGGTTAATTAGTTGCATTGCTATGGTGTGATGGATTCAGTATAGTTAATGAGTTAATTGATCTTGGTATTGCGCCTAGGTCATTTAAGGGTGTATATCACATATGGATCGTACCTTTCATGTGTAATTCCAAGAATATTTACCGACGCCAAACTCAAATTAAGTTTTTATGAGAATTTAGAGGGTGACAACTGTAGGTTTTATTCATTTTCCAAATTAGATTAATATTATTAATGATTTTCTTTCCATGTAACCGTTCATGTTTTTTTAGTTCATGTGAGGGGCACGATTCTCAATCTATAATTTTATTATGTTTATTAATCTAGTTTCACTACTCGCCTAGTTTAATGATTTTTCCACTCATCACCTTATACAGTTTTATTTGAGAGGTAATAAATTAATATAATTCTAACCATAATTTCCAGTGGTTTCAATCCATATATGTTGCACCATTCCATACTTAGCATGCCAAGTTTTAGTATTTGATATGTAGCGAATATAGTATATTAGTGATCATTACTTTTATGAATTCGAGCACTCTTGTCTCCATTATATCCTAGTTTTATCATCTTATATTGGTTAATATTTGATATATAAATGATGTGCAAGGTTTATATGAGTTTTAGTAGGTATTAGAACGCTAAACAAAGCCATTGGTTGCTATCTTGGGAATGTTCGTCATTTGATGCAACTTCAAGGGCAATATTGTTTTTTCATGTTTTATGTCCCATTCACTAGGGTTCCATGGAAGCCTGGTTTTTTGAGTTACCTTCGTGTGGCCATAAACCATGCCTCGTTTCGAGCTCGAACGTTGAAGTTATAAACATTTTCGTGAACACAACTTTTTTTTCTTCAGAAGAATAAAATGCCCCCAAAAAATAGAGCACCGATCGATCGGTCAACTTGGTTTTGCCTACAAAGTAAGCCATTGGGAATTTATTCAAGACCACTAATCGATCGTTCAGAAGACAACTGTAGACTATTCATAGGAGATATTTTGCATTTTTGCCTTTTTGTTTTCTTTTCCCTTTTCTTTGAAATCAACATATATATATATATATATATATATATATATAAGTTAGATTTTTGGAGAGAAATCTTCATTTTTCAGTAGAATAGCATTTGGGTTGGATTTCGAGAGCTTCTCCTCCTCTATCCAGGGTTTGCACGATTGGGTTTGTAATCCACTACCAACTTTATTCTTCCTTTAATTCAAGCTTAATTTTTCCATTTCTTGCTTTATTAATTAGTTTACAATGTTTTTTAATTATAATTACTTGCTTTCCCTAAATTCATGCCACTTACAATGCCTTGTATCAAAATTAGTTTAGGTTGAGATTTATTGAATTCACATTCGATTAAATGGTTGATTTGTATTAGTGATGGATTAGACTAGTTTAAATGGGTTAGGTTTTTCTTTATTTTACACCTAGGTTATTAAACGGTGTATATCATATGTGCGTCGTATTTATAACCTTGCATGCATACTTTTTGAGATTTTTTTTACCCCAAAATCATAATACACTTTTACGAAAATTCAGGGATGACAATTATAGATTTTATTAATTGATGAAATGAGATTAAATCTTGGTAAACTTGTCTTCCCATGTAACTATTTATACTCATTAAACCTTAGTGAAGGATATTACTTTTAATCTATAATTTTTACTCTTTTTTTTTATTTAACGTACTTTAAATACATGCCTAGATTAATCTTTTGTTAAACTCATCATGCTTTACACCTTTATTCAGAAGCAATAAGTCAATTAACATCTAGAAACATTCCCTGTCGATTCGATACACGGACTAGCTGCTAGTCATAGTTTAGGTTTTTGAATTTCGGAGCCGATAACAACGACAAGTTTAAATAATATGGACGCTCGGTTTTACTCTGTTTACCAAATGGCACCATTTCAAGGATTTTTTTCAGGTTGTAAATGATTTACTATTTCATAATATTTTCTTTCTATTTGTATTCTTTTTATCTAGTTTTATAGAACTTATACATTTGAGCGCTAAGAAATGAGTGGTTCTATCGGTCACGCATCACTTTGTGGAATTTTTCTATATTGAGTTGTACTCGAGGTAAACATGTCTTACTCTAATGCTCTTGGTAATCGCAATGATAATTCTTAAAATTCCCCCAAACCTACGACTTTTGTTCAATACTTTTAAAGTCAAAATCCTGATACAATTAAATTGCCTTTAGGTGAGTATTACAAAACACAAGTAACAGGTTATGGAAATTTGAGAAAGATCTTTCCGACAAAGGGACACAAAATCCTTATAATAAGAATGTTCAAACTAATTGCAATACCTTTCAAAATTCTTAGAATAATGATTTTGATGGTAATTTTGAGGATAGTTTTCAAACTCCTCATTTTCAAGAATTCACGCTCCCACCTATGATGTTGAGTGATGGCTTATGCATTATTGAAAATGAAAAGCTCAAAACCATTTTTGATAAGAAAATCATTGTCAAAAACAAGAGTTAGATGCATTATTTGAATCCAACGATGATATTTATTCATAGACTTATGAAGTTAAGGAATGTCTTGAACCAAATGTGGAATCAATGCGTAATTTGGAACAAACCATTCTTATCTTTGCATGTATCAAAATACAAAATGAAAGGGAGAAATAAATGAATGTTGTATCCATTTACAATGAAATAAATTTTCTTTGAAAACAAAGACGAGGTTGAGATGTATGTTTCACCTCAAAAAAATTGGAAGAAGATTCATTGAAAGTGAATCGTTCTCCTTTGGAATTCAATATTCAAGCGATGATGAGTCATCTCATGATACTGAATTTCTTTTTGCCTCATATTTATTCTACATTATCAAACCATTACAAGTGTTCCATGAATCGGTTCAAAACTTTAAAACTTTCAACTCTTTCACCGATGAAGATTACTTGTATGATTCGCTTTCCATGAAGGCAATCTTGCCTCCATGTGCACCATCTCCCATTCCAATTACAAAATCTTTGGGAGGAAAATTAGTTTTTGTTGGATACCATATGTATTTTCCACCCATTAAATCCAAACTCCCCATTATCTGCTTAATTTTTTTAATTAGTGATTATTCATTTCTTACACCTTACAAATGCCTTCCATTGTCCAGATCTTTTTCGGAAGGTGTTCATTCAAATGACGGTAAACGGTTATCTGTAAAATCAAATTTTATTTTTCGTGGACCCTCAAAAATTTCAACTTCTAGTTTATAATTAATTTGAAGTTAAAAATTAGGTTGTACATATTAGGTTAATTTGTTATATTTACTTATTTTCTAGTGTAACTAGTTAAAGTTTTATTATTATTTTTTCTTATGATTGGTCCTAACATGTTTTGTAGAATATTTGGACTTGTGCATTTTGTAGATTGATCCATTTTGGGTAATATCTATTTTTTTCTGTCTTTAACTTAGTTATTGATTCACATTGAGGAAAAGCAAGGTTTAAGTTGGGGGTTTTGTACATTATTCCCATTGCTTTTTGAGTTCCATTGATTGATCACATATTATTACCAGGCATGATTTTGTTAAGAATATTTTTTTAAAATTTTAAAAAAATATTTCTTTTTTCTCCTTTGTTGGGCCTTTTTCCTTTATTTTAAATGATAAATTTCACATAATTGCCCTATCCAATAGATAAATCAATGATGCATGTTCTCAATTCTAGAAGTTATCAGACTTTACTCCTCGAATCATTGCTATTATAAAAACTTCATGAATTGAACTTTAAACCCATGAGCACATGTGCTTTTCTTATTTAATAGATTTGGTTTAAGACCTTTATAGCTTGTTAATTCTTTTTTGCTTTGTATATAATTACACTAATAAGATTTATGATTTTCATTGTTTTTGAGTATTTATATATTACTCTTTCCTCCTTGAAAACATTAGATTCATTGCTAATCTCACTATTCTTTCATTTGATTATTCATTAATTGAGTTGATATATGAAATGTATTATGTGAGGATGACTTTAAAAGTTGTTTCGACTTAACAATTGCATGAATTTTTGAAAATGATCATAGGCCCTCTTTGTTATTAAGACCATATTTACCTTGAACTCACAATATAGGTTTTCCCTTGTCAACCCCTTTGAGCCAAAATATAACCTTTCGTTTCATAACCGAAAATCCCATAACCAACTCGAAATTGGAGTTTTAAACCATAAATATCACCTTCCATAACTTTGTTTGGTATCATTATTGGGACTGGATGATTTTCTTTTTTATGTGGTTGCAACTAAGTAGGTGAGAGTGTGAAAGGAAAGAAAAAAGTGCAGAAAAACAAAAGAAAAGAGACAAGCAAAAAAAATAAAAACAAAAGAGAAAAGAAAATGAACAAAAGAAAAGAAGTAGAAAGTATTTATATTTTGTATATAGCATTAAATAATGTTTATCACTTTTCAATGTTATATCCAATGTTTTTTATGGAAATCGGATTATAATTTTAAAATTGTTAACAATATTCCATTATCCCAAGTGTTCCCTGAAAACTCTGTATCCATATATATTAACTTCACTTTATAAACTTAACCGCAAACCTACATTATAACCCATACAACTACTATGTGATCCTAAGGTGAATATAATGTAAAATTCATAATGAAAGAGATAATCTTTGAAAATATGTTTCACCACACTTAATGAATGGTATCTTTTAATGAGATTGCAATTTTCCATTTTATATATAAGATTCTTCATTGATGACATGTGTACGGCCTATTTTCCATTTATATTTACATTTCATTCCCTCACATACCATGCGTGTTACACCCCATTCATATTGATTTCATTTGTTGGGTGTAAACACCAGTGAGGATTAATAGCATGCACTCTTTCATGCTTATCCAAATTTTAAAAGTTTTGCCAAATCAAACTTTGCATGTGCTCATATTTCCACCCACATTTTAAGGTTTTAATTCTATGAAGTTCATTTTATAATGTTAATAACTACAGACTTTTGAGTGAACTCATTCATTATGCTAATAACATGTCAAAATCTTTTTCGTTATTGGAGTGATGGATTATGTGTATGTGGGTTGTGTGTACGAGGAAACTCGATGTTCATGAATTTCATCCTTGAAAACCCTCATGAGACAAAACTCGTCCACTAGGATAATCCAAGGGTCCAATGGCTTATTGCATAAGCTAATTGCAATCGTTTTCCCTTAGAAGTGCCATTTTTATATTTTATACTTTTTGTTGTAAATCTGTGTTGGATTATTGTTGTTTTGTTTCATCACTATGGACTAGAAATGTCTAAGTTAGGGGTGTGATATGCCATGGATAATGTATATTAATGCCCGTTACTCTTTTGCATTCAAGAACTCTTATCTCCATTATATCCTTGTTTTATATTCTTATATTGGTTAACATTTATATTAGATATATATGCTGTGCAAGGTTATATGAGTTTATAGGTATTGGAAGGCTAAACAGAACAATTGGTTTCTTTTTGGAAAAGTTCACCATTTGATGCAACATCAAGGAAATATTATCATTTCATACTTCATGCGCATCCAGTGAAATTCCATGAAAGTAGTCTATTGAGTTAGTTTTGCTAGTTCGTTGGATTAGATACATGTGGCCACAAACTGTACCTAATTTCGAGTCCGGATAATGAAGTTATAGCCATTTTCATGAACATAACTTTTATCCTTTTTGAAGAACAAATTACCCGAAAAATACATAATAATGATCGACCATTCACTCTCCACCGTTCAATTGATCAACCAAGTTTTGCCTATGAAGGAAACCACTAGGCATTTATTCAAGATCACTGATCGATCGGTCAAAGGACTGCGATCAACCGATCATAGCAGATGTTTGGCATTTTTTCCTTTTATTTTATTTCCCTTTTTCTTTTATTCCAACTTATTATATACTAGATGTGCCCATGTGCGTTGCACATGTGTGCGAGTTCCGATATTTCTCTTTAGGAATGAAATCATGAATAATAATGTATGATTTTAAATCCTTTGTTAAATTAAGGATAGTTAATAAGTAAAGTAAATAACAATGTAGTTTTATTGACGCAATAAGCCATGCATTACGATTGAATATTTTAAATCAATATCCATAAATACAAGTTATAAAAAATGTAAAATGCAAAGCAATAGATAATTTGTTTTTGGAATAAATTGTATAACGACAATGTTTAAGGGTAAAAAATTGAAATGTAATCGTCAAATATGTTGCTTTTGACGTTTGTTAAGATTTGATGGTTCTTCTTCCTCTTCCACTTTCAGAGATACAAAACGCTTTAAGTGATTTCCCTTTAATGTATAATCTGTATATTTTCCCAATGTATGTATATATCTTTCGAACATAGTCTGAGTGCAAAATTCCCTGTGTAAACCAAATAATATATATGAATCTTAATTAAATATAATTATTATTGAGCTTATTGAATAAATGTATGAATTTGAATTGTAAATAAGAATGATATTACCTTGTCTTTAGAAGCGATGAAATTTGGAATGTTGCAGCCAATTAATGATTCTGCTTCCTCGAATAGTGTCACTGATGCTCTTTCATCTTCGTCTTGGACGACAAATTGAAGTAAGTACCTTATATTTTTTTGAATAATGTATTAGTAAAGTTTTATATATAAGTTTTATTGTTAATATTGAAAGATTCTAGATCATATTAATTTACCTTGTTGTGTAATTTGAATTTGAAATACCACAATTTACGCATGTGCCATTTCCATTTTCAACAGTGACTTTTTTGTTGCATACATTGCAAGCATCATACCATGGATTTTTCTTTTTTCTAACCTCCATAATCATTGCCACGAAAGAATAGAAAAGATTATGTGGTTTGTGAAAAATCGGATATGTTATGTTATTAAATTGAGGATATTAGAGACGTAAAAGTGAATCATAGTAAATGAATCATTACCTCTATAGTTGATGGGATTCCATTAATAATATCATGAATAGAAACAGTGTCCGCATTATTGATTATTTTTTGGGGAGGCGAAGAAAATTTGTTGAAATGTGGGGATGATATTGATGTTGACAACCTGTAATTGACATTTGTGAAATTAATACATGTAAGGGAGAATTATTATTTTTTTGAAAGAAATTGTTTAACCAATCCTTTAATTCAGTAACTTGTATGATGTCGGGGTCAATCTGAATTGTAGTCTTTGATACACTGCTCAAGCTATACTCCCCTGTGAAGAATGTATTGATTTATTTTGAGTTAGTAGGATTTTTATTAATTGTTCGTGAGATGATAAGTATTATTGTACGTTCGTAGGGTGAACGTTTAGCTTGAGAAATGGATATTATAGGAAATGTTGCTGATAAGTCACTTATTTTTCGCCTTCATTCTCTGCTAAGTCGCCCCATAATGTGAATTTCATCGATTGAAACATGTCGTAAATAATAAATAATATTGAATTTAATATAAAGGACTATGAAGAAAAGCGATAAATTATGAAGAAAAGCGAAAATATGAGAGTAACATTTAAGAAAGTTTTGTTTTGAATCGATAGTTTAAAGTATAGAATGCATACTTTGTATCTCGGAGTGTTATATCACGTAGATTCATTTTAGCAGAGTTTGAGGCTTTTGTAATTGTCCTCATTGGTCTGACATTTATGACAAATGCAATTACATCTGTATGTTTGAGAAGTAGAAGTAAGATAATATAAAAAAATGTATCATTGTTTTATCGAAATATATATAGTAACAAATATCATATGCTTTATCGTCCTCTGTCTGAGCGAGCAAATCATCAAAGGAGGTGAATTTGTAGAATGATGATGGGAATATGAAATTACGATCTCGTTCAACGATCTCAGTGTATTTATTGAATGAAAGCTCGATTTTTTCGTGAACGGTTGTGTAAGCATCATTCATTCCCTTGACCATACCATTAGTAATGGAATATTGTTTCTAAATTTGAAGCAACCCTTCCAGTCTTTGAATATCTTCATTCCATACGACTGCTTGAATCTTAGTGCCCTGTATTTTTTTAGTACAGTAAATTTACGATATAGAAAATGATCATATAAATTATTTTCAATAATGTAAGTTGTAAAATTCGAACCTCTTCATCCATCAATATTATTTTTAAAACACTGCCAGCGCCTCTTGAATTGTTGTAAGAGTCTATATTGCCTCTTCGCATGACTTAAGCAACAATTTTCCACTTTAGTTCGAATCGTTGTAGATTGTTGATCATTTTTTAGACTTCAATTTTGACTTCACTTGACGACATCGAATCAGTTAGAGTTTGGCCTATTAAAAGATGATGACAATATGTATAGTATATTAATGTAAAGTGATAAGAAAGAAATTTATTATGAATAAAAATGAACTTAAGTAAGAAATATTTTAGTGAAATAACCAACCTAAATATTGTTTAAGAAATAAATGAATATCAATAATGAGTGGGATAATAAATTAATTTGTACCTTGATGCCAATAGAACTTCTTTGTAGACGATATTTTTTGTCACATTATTTTTCTTTGATTTTTCAGATTGGATAAGTACTTTTATGGTTGCCATTGAAGTTCCTCTCAATAAAGCAACGTACAGTTGGCCATGTGAGAAGACGTTTGTTGGTAAGTAGACCCCAACATTAGCAATTATTTGTCCCTGGGATTTGTTTATTGTCATAGCGAAACATAAATGAGTGGGAAATTGTTTCCTCTTGAACTGGAAATGGTATCCCTCATTTTTTGCTGGTGATAATGGAATACATGGCAATAGGACATATCTGCCCTTATGCTGGCCCACTGAATTTTCCATGTGTATGACATTATCTGAAGAACCTTTGTACAATATTCTTGTTCCATTAAATAATCCAATTGAAGGATTTATATTCCATAGAAGAATGATTGGACAATTAGGTTTAAGTTTCAATGTGTGTGGGGGCAATCCATTAGGCATTAAAGAATTTAAAAATTCTTCTTGGTAATAGTTGTGCGTGTCATCCACAACTTCATCAAAGATATTTAATGTCTTCAACTCTCCAGGGAACATATCAATCATCATATCATTAATGGAGTCAACGTGTTCATTTTTTGTCGCAAGAATTGCTCTATATGTCAAGAAATTTGGCAAGGTCGCATTGATATTTAATGATGGAAAGATAAAGTCAATGAGAGATTGTTCGGGGCCATTGTTTTCTAGTGGTTGTATGACCATTTCATCTGAAAGACTTATTAGATCATCATGTGTTGATGATTCCGTCCCTTTGCCAATTCTTGTAAGGAATTCTATGAATTATTGATCATTTTTGGCATGCATATTTAATGTCGAAGGTAATACACGCATTGTATTCCAAAGCGGTGATATCACAATGCTAGAGTTTACTGTTTCCAATCTTGACCCTCGTCGTGCTATTGGCAGGACCTGTTTGAAATCTCCACCAAAGACAATAACCTTGCCCCCGAAAGGTTCAATACTATCCATTAAATCCTTTAATGTCCTATCAAGAGTTTCAATCGCGAATCGCTTTTCCATTGGTGCTTCATCCCAAATTATGATCCTTGCTTGCCGTATGAGTTTTGCTGTGCCACTTTGCTTGGGAATGTTGCATAAGCTTGTCTCAGTGATTAGAATAGATATTTTGAAGTGAGAATGTGCAGTTCGACCTCCAGGTAATAATGATGCATAAGCTCGATATTGGCAATAATTTAATTGGGCTCAAAGTAACCAAGTAATTCTTTGTCTTTTCCTTGTATTGGTTTTGCCAGATACATTTTCTGATGGTGGAATGGATGACATTTCTAACAATTTGGGAAATAACGTGTCTGGAAGATTATTTAATAAGTTTAGTAAGAAAGGAGCATGAGAAATGTAATTGAATGATTTTATAATTTAAAACAAAAATGGTGAAAATATATGTAAGGAAATACAGATTAAATTTTCATTAACTTCATGTAAATGGCACATATATAAGTTGTTTACTATGTCAAAAAACTGAAGCGCAAACTTGGTGTAAAAATTTGATAACTTTGACTTTTGTGTGTATGTCGTTGTTGCAAGTCAAGTTAATCAAAACCTCAATTAGCTACAAAATATAACAAACTCAAGTGTAGCGGTAAGTAAGGATGTCAATCCACATCAAGGGGGTCAGCTAGAGACAAACACAATTGTAATTCAATTTTTATTTTCTTTTTGTGCTTTTCAAATATTAAATCAATCTGGGTGAGATGAGAATTTAAACTAAACTAAATCAAGATGTAAATAAAAGTAAATGAAAATATTAAGTAAATCTAACTAACTAAAAATCTAAAATATGAGAATGGTGAGGAAATAAAAGTGAGAACAATAAAGGGCTAGGATGACTCTAAATATTTTAGTTAATCAAAATTAATTAGTTCAAGTACTCAAGGATAGTCTTATGTTCTTCTCATATAAAAATATTTCTGAAATTTAGATTGAAACTGACTTAATTTTAATTTTCAATCACATCTCGTCATATAATAGATGTATTCATTGGCAACCTAAAAAAGCTTTTAAATATTTTCAAGACCTCTCTTAACCTTTCATAATCTTAATCAAGGTCGATCCTAGAGTTGTGAACAGAGCAGCAGTGTCGAGTTCGGAGCTGAAGCCGACTCTTCATAAATAGAATACATGGAACCGGTCAACCTCCAAAATATTCTACTGGAAATTACTCGATCTCTAAACAAACTCCAACAACATTTCAATTAATTTTGACATTCCATAAGCAACCAAATTGCTCCGTGCCTACTCTCAAGGTCTCTTTGAATCTTACAAATTTTATCATCATTTACTACATAAGGTGAACTCAATTCGATAGGATATGTGACGGACCGGAATCGAACATTTCATAAAAAATGAAAAAGCAAACTGAATAATTCGAGACCTATTTGTACATTTTAATATCAATTGAAGAGGTGGATTTCATCTCAGAAAATTCAATCATGTACAATGTGACTTGCAAAGGTGCTTTGCGTTAATCGATACAATTTGCAGACGTAAAGATATAACAATTGGAATCATTTATAAGAGTTAACAGGATTAATACCTTAATCACGCTAATTGTTTTGTTAGTGCTCTTTTCAGTTACTATTAAATCAGAACCTCCACAATGGTACAGCACACTGGTATCAACCGTTCTTCTCTTGTCTAACAACAAACTATTCCTCCAAGATCTTTAGAGTCACGAATCCACCAAGTACCAAAGGATAGATTGGAATCCAAAAACCTATTCAAAGATAATTTAATCGCTTAGTTAGCGCACATTCTCCAACATATGATTAAGATGATATAAAACTTGAAAAACGTAAATAAAAGATTTATAACTTACAAATATAAGCCCAAAACTATATATTTAAATCAATTCGAAATTTTTAAAATATAAAAATTAACTTAATTTGATGATAAAATGACAAATAAAAAGAAAAACATAAATACAATATACAATTTCGATATCTGATATTTTTGAAAAATATAACTTTGGAAATAATTATTGAACGACTTAATATAGCAATTTAACAGAACCCAAAAACGAACATCGTTACTAATATTTCAATGGCAATGATTTTAATATTTTAGAAATTCTACAATTACAAATATAATTTCAACAGATTAAAAAATCCAACCACATTGAAATTTACTTTACGTACAAACTTATCAGATTATTATTAAAATTTTAAACTGGAACGGAAGCAAAAATTACACAGGGAAGTAGGAGTACTAACCTTTTTTTTTCCCAGAAGAACCAAAAGCAAGGAAAAAATATTGGATGGCATAGAAGATACATATCTAATATACGAAAAAATTCCGTAGGCATTCCGGACTGTTGGTGTTTCAGATTCCATTTGACAGGCTGAATGAATGTGGAAGATGAATGAATTAACATTAATTTGGGATTTGATACAATGAATGAATGTGCAAAATGAATGTGTTGTCATTAATTCCTGACTGTTGGTATTTTAGATTTCATTTGACAAGCTGAATGAATGTGGAAGATAAATGAATTAACATTAATTTGGGATTTGATACAATGAATGAATGTGCAAAATTAATGTGTTGTCATTAATTTCTGACTGTTGGTGTTTCAGATTCCATTTGACACGCTGAATGAATGTGGAAGATGAATGAATTAACATTAATTTGGGATTTGATACAATGAATGAATGTGCAAAATGAATGTGTTGTCATTAATTTTTGTGACGGTTGATTTCTAGGGTTGGATTGGAAGAACGAAAATGGTAGAAGAAAGTAGGGATAGATAATTGGGTGTATTAGCAAGTGTATGGTAGGAAGTTTAAAATTAATGAGGGTAGTTTAGTCCTTTGATTTTTGAAGAGGAAGTAGCTTCTTTTAAAGTAGTAGAGATTTGTAAGTTGGGTTTCTGGGGAGAAATCTTCATTTTTAAGTACAATAGGGTTTAGGATGGATTTTTGGAGCTCTCCCTCCTCTCTCCCCTAACTGGGTATATAATCCACTATTCAATATCTTCATACTTTTATCATTGATATTATAAAAACTTCATGAATTATACCTTAAACCCATGAGTACAAACACTTTTCTTGTTTAATTGATTTGGTTTACGACCTTCATAACTCATTAATCGTTTGTAGCATTGTATATAGTTACACCAAGTGAGATTTATGATTTTATTCGTTTGTGCATGTTTATACATTACTCTTTCCTCCTTGCAAACGTTAAATTTGTTGGTAATCTCATTTTTGTTGCATTTGATCGTTCATTAATTGAATTCAAATATGAAAACTGTTACTTGAGGATGATTTTCAAAGTTGTTTTGACTCGAGAATTGCATAAACTTTAGGAAATAATCATAGGTCCTCTTTGTTATTACGCCCATATTGATCTTTCCCTCACCTTATATGTTTCCCTTCATCAACCCTTTGAGCCTAAATATAACCTTTCGTTTCATAGGCCAAAATCCCATAACCAACTTCAAATTGTAGTTTTAAACCATACATATCACCTTCCATACCTTTGTTTGGAATCATACTTGGGAATGAATGATATTCTTTTTATGTGGTTGTAATTAAGTATGTCAAAGTGTGAAAGAAAATAAAAAGGGAAGAAAACAAGCGAAAAGAGAAAAGAAAAATAAGAAAATAAAAGAAATATAAAGTATTTCCATTTTGTATATAGTGTTCAGTAATCTTTGTCACGTTTCAATGTTTTATCCAGTGCTTTTACGAAATTATATTCTAATTTTTAAATTTCCCACAATATTCTATTATTCCAAGTGTTTCATATTTGAAAACCTTTGAATCCATACATATTTCCTTCATTTCATAACCTTAACCCAAACCTAATTTGTAACCCATGCGATTCCTGTGTGATCCAACTGTGAATATGATTCAAAAATCATATTGATTGCGATAATCTACAAAAATGTGTTTCACCTCTCTTAATGACTGGTATCTTTCATTGAGATTGCAAGTATTCCTTTTATATATAGCGTTGTTCATTGATGAAATGTGTATGGGCTAGTTTCCATTTACGTTTTCTCTTTATTCCCGCATATCTCTTGTATGTTACATCGTATTCGTAGTGATTTCATTTGTTGAGTGTAAGCACTAATAAGGATTGATATCATGCACTCTTTTATTCTTATCCGGATTATAAAACTTTTTTTCCAAATCTTGTTTTGCATGTGCTCATTTCTCCACCCACATTTTGAGGTTCAATTCTATGAAGTTCATTTTATATTGTTAATAACTACGAACTTTTGAGTGAACTCATTCGCTAGGCTAATAACATGTCAAAATCGTTTTCGATATTGTTGATCTTATTGAAGTGATATTATATATATATATATATATATATATATATATATATATATATATATATATATATATATATATATATATATATATATATATATATATATATATATATCTTCGTGTGGACACAAACTGTGCCTCATTTTGAGTTTGGACGATGAAGTTAAGACCTTTGCATTAACATAACTTTTCTCTCTTTGAATAACAAAATAACCAGGAAAACAAAAGCACCGATCGACCGTTTCGTCTCCCTTGGTTGATCAGTTAACCAGGGTTTGCCTAGGAAGGAAGTTATATATATATATATATATATATATATATATATATATATATATATATATATATATATATATATATATATATATAGCTTCGTGTGAACACAAACAGCGCCTCATTTTGAGTTTGGACGATGAAGTTAAGACTTTTGCGTTAACATAACTTTTCTCTCTTTTGAACAACAAAATAACCAGGAAAATAAGAGCACCGATCGACCGTTTCCTCTCCCTTGGTCGATCAGTTAACCAGGTTTTTCCTAGGAAGGAAGGAAGTGGGTATTTATTTAAGACCACTGATTAGCTGTTCACAGGACTGTGGTTGATCGGTCATAACATATATTTAACATTTTTGCCTTTTGTTTTCTTTTCACTTTTCTCTTAATCCAATTAATTATATATTTGTAAGTTAGATTTTTGGAGAGAAATATTCATTTTTTAGTAGAATAGGGTTTGGGTTGGATTTCGGGTGCTTCTCCTCCTCTCTCCCAGGGTTTTCCTAGCTGGGTATGTAATCCACTATTCACTGTCTTCATCCTTTAATCATTAGTATTATGAAAACTTAATGAATTTAACTTTAAAACCATGAGCACATGTGATTTTCTTATTTAAATTATTTGTATTAAGACCTTTATAACTCATTAATCCTTTGTTTCATTGTATATGTTCATGAGATTTATGATTTTCTTCGTTTATGAGTGTTTGTATATATTAATTTTTCTGCTTAAAAAAGTTACTCATTCGTAGTCTAACTATTCTTGCATTTAATTGTTTATTAATTAAATTCATATATGAAATGTGTTACTTGAGGATGATTTTCAAAGCTGTTTTGACTCGAGAATTGCATAAACTTTAGGAAATGATCATAGGCTCTCTCTGTTATTACACCCTGAGAATGCAAGGGATTCAATGGATTGATTTATATCTAAGGTTCCCACACACAAATCAATTTGTTTTCCAAATTTAATCTTTGATTAAATTAGGTGTGCATACGAGATTCGGTCCAAATGTAATGCAATAATTCAAGCATGCAAACAACACACAGAGATAAGGAAAAATCCCTAAAAAGGGAAAAACGATAAATTCAATACTACAATATGATTGACAGACAATCGACTCACAAAATAACTTACACTAACTAAGATTTTTGCGCAAAGTCTTTAATTCTTTTCTAGAAAATGACACAGTATAGAGCCATCCACAGATAGTGGTACACCCTCGATATCCATTGATCAGCCTTACCTCATTCATCACTGAAACATCAATTGATTTCTCTCCATAAAGGTTTTTTAGCTAATAACCTTCTTCTTGACTTTGTAAAGTGATCTTTATGATTCGAAGGGGGTTGGACTGATTATAAAGGTGTTTGATCACAAAGAGAACTCAAAAATGGTGTTTTTAGATGGTAAAAGGAGTTCTTAAGGAGTTTAATCCTGTGAATCCTATTTATAAGAAGGATATTATAAAAAGATAACAACCACAAGCGTAAGTAACACGAACTATCGATTTCCCCTGTTTATCATATGGTGTCATTATTAGGGACTGTTTTATTTTAGATTGTAATTGATTCAATATTTTGTAATATTTCATTTTTGCTCTTATTATTTGTTAACTACTTTTATAGGACTTTTACATTTAAGGGCTAATAATGCTTGAATCCACCGGTCACGCATCACTTCGTGGAATTTTTCTATCTTGAGCTATATTTGGTGTAAACATGTCTTATTCTAATATTGTTGGTAATTGAAACGATAAGTCTCAAAATCCCCCTAGACCTATGTCTTTTTTTCAATACTCTTAAGCTCATAATCTTGATACATCTAAATTGTCTTTGAGTGAGAATTACAAAATCTAAGTAACACATTATTGAAATTTTTAGAATGATGTTTTCGATAAAGGGTCACAAAATCTTTATAACACGAATGTCAAAACTAATTGCAATAGTTTTCAAAATTCTCATAATAATGGTTTAAAAAGTAATTCCGAGGATAGTTTACAAACTTTTTATTTTCAAGAATCCGTGCCTCCACCTATGGCATCGCATGAGGGCTTATGCCTTTTAAAAAAAAACTTGAAACCGATTACGGGTATGAAAATCATTGTTGGGAACAAGAGTTAGATGCATTCTTCGAATCCAAAGATGATTTTTCTTCTAAGATTTTTGAAGTTGAGGAATGTCTTGGACCAAATGAGGAATCGATCCCAACTTTGGAGCAACCCATTCTTTTTCCCATGGCATAATATAGAATTAAAGTGAGGAAAAAATGGAGGTAGTATCCATTTACAATGAAATTATTTCTTCTTTGAAAAGAAAAATAAGTTGAGAGTATGTTTTTACCCCATAAAATTTTGTAAGAACATTTCATTGAAAGTGAGTCATTCTCGTTTCAAATTAAATCTTCAAGTGATGATGAGTCATATCTTGAGGTTGAATTTCTTTCCTCCCCATCTTTATTCTGTATTATCAAACTGTTACAAGTATCCCATTTGTCTATTCAAAACTTTTAAATTTTAAACCTTTAACCCATGAGGATTACTTCCATGAGTTACTTTCCATGAGGGCAATATTTCCTCCACTTGCACCACTTCTTATTCTAGTCACAAAATCATTGGGAGGAAATTCAATTATTTTATATCCCATGTGTATTCATCACCCATTTAATACAAAATCCCCATCATCCACCTAAATTTTTTAAATGGTGATGATTCATTTCTCACGCCTTACATATTCTTTCGGTTGGGCAAACAAAATTCTTATTTTTCGGAACATATTAATTCAAATGAGGGTACAATGATTATTCCTCAAAGTTAAATTGTATTTTGGGTGGACCCTAAAAAATTTCAACTTCTAGTGTATAGTTATTTTGAGGTTAACATTTAGGTTCTGCATATTAGTTTGATGTTTTATTTTTCACTTATTTTCTATTGTAGTTCATTAAAGTTTTGATATTCGTTTTTTTTATTCTTTGTCCTAACATGTTTTGTAGAATCTTTGGACTTGTGATTTCTGGATATCGCTCCATTTTGGGTAATATCTCTTTTTTCCTCTCTTTAACTTGGTTCTTGATTTTCATTGAGGACAATGAGAGGTTTAAGTTTGGGGTGTGGGATATTAATCACATTTCTTTTTAAGCTCCATTGATTTGTCACATGTTGTTACCAAGCATGCTTTTGCTAAGAAAATTATAAATTTTCAATTAATTATTTTCTTTCTTTTTTCTCCTCTATTGGGCATTTTGCTTTTGTTTTTGATGATAAATTTCCAACACAATAGATAATTCATGATGCATGTTCTCAATACTTGAATTTATTAGACTTTTGTCCATGAATTATTTTTATTATGAGAAACTTCATGAATTGAACTTTAAAACCATGAGCACATGTGCTTTTCTTATTTAGTTGATTTGGTATAAGGCCTTTACAATTTAATTATCTTTTCTTACATTGTATATACTTACACTAAGTGATCTTTATGCTTTTCTTCATTTATTAGTATTTATAAGTTACTCTTTCATCCTTTAAAACGTTAAATTCGTTAGTAATCTCATTATTCTTTCATTTGATGGTTCATGAATTTAGTTTATACCAGAAATGTGTTACTTGAGCAAGATTTCAAAAAAAAAAATTAACTCGAGAATAACGTAAACTTTAGAAAAGGATGATATGCCCTCTTTTTTTTACATTCATGTCGACCTTGACCTCACCTCATATGATTCCCATCGTTAACCACCTTGAGCCTAAATATAAACTTTCTTTTTATAACCCAAATTCCCATAACCAACTCCAAATTGGAGTTTTGAACCATAAATATCACCTTCCTTACCTTTGTTTGGAATGATACTTAGTATTGAATGATGTTTTTGTTACGTGGTTCCAATTAAGCATGTGTGAGTATAAAAATAAATGAAAAGTTAAAGAAAAACAAAAGAAAAGAGAAAAGAAGAAAAGAAAAGAAAAACGAAGAGAAAAAGAAGAATATAAAAGAAATAGATAGTATTTCCATTTTTTATATAGTGTTTAATAATCTTTGCTTCTTTCCAATGTTATATCCAATGCTTTTTATTGAAATCATATTCCAATTTTGAAATTATTCACAATTTTGAAATTATCCCAAGTGTTTCATCCCCGAACACCTTTGAATCCATTAATATTCCCTTCATTTCATAACCTTAACGGCAAACCTAGTCTTATGTGATCCTAAGGGAAATATGATTCAAAAGCTATAATGGTGGTGGTAATCAGTGAAAATACGCTTCGCCTCTCTTAAGGAAATGTATCTTTCACTAAGATTGTATTTTTTTCTTTGTATATATTACGTTAATCATTGATGACATGTTCGTGACCTATTTTACATTAACTCTTTATGACCACGTGTCTTATGTGTGTTACACCCCATTCATAATGATTTAATTTGTTGAAGTGTAAACATCGGTGATGATTGACATTATTCATGTTTTCATGTTCATCCGGATTCTAAAAATTTTGACAAATCATACTTTGCATGTACTCGTTTTTACACCGACAATTTAAGGTTTTAATTCTACTAAGTTCATTTTATAATGTTAATTATTGGGTGAATTCATTCACTATGCTAATAACATGTCAAAATGTTTTTTTATAATTAGGTATATATATATATATATATATGTGTGTGTGTGTGTGTGTGTGTGTGTGTGTGTGTGATATTTGTGGGTTTCATCCCTACTTTGAAAGAAAAACTCAACGGCTTATTGCATATGTTAAATGTAATCATTTGTTCGCAAAATTAGAATTTCTATTTTCTCTGCTTTTATTCTTTTTGTTATTGCTCTCTTTTGGACTAGTTTTGTTTTGTTTCATTACTATGGTCTAGCAATGTCTAAGTTAGGGTGTGTGATATGTCATGAATATTTTATATTAGCATGCGTTTTTATTATGCATTCTAGCAATATTGTCTCCACTATATACTATTTTTATGCTCTTATATTGGTTAAACATGATATTCGATATGTATGTTATGAAAGATTTATCTGAGTTTTTGTAGGTATTGGAAAGCTAAACAAAATAATTTGTTACTTTTCGAGAAAGTTTGTCTTTTGATTCAACTTCAAAGTTAATATTATCATTACATACTTCATATCCTGGTGATGGTGATTCCATGGAAGTGTAGTTCATTGATTTAGATTTGTGTGTCCATAAACTTCACCTCATTACGAATCTAGATGATGAAGTTATCGCCATTTCTATAAACACAACTTTTCTCCCTTTTGAAGAACCAAATTCCCAATAAATAGAGAACTAATCTATTGATCCCTCTCCACCAGTGGATTGGGCAACCAATTTTTTCCTTTTGTTTTCTTTTCCCTTCTCTTTTAACAAACTTACTATATATTTATAAGTTGTATTTTTGAAGTGAAATTTTTATTTTTTTTTAGTAGAATAAGGTTTGGGTTGGTGTTTGGAAGGTTCTCCTCCTCTCTCCTAGGATTTTCCCAATTGTGTATGTGATCCACAATTCATTATCTTCTTCCTTTAATTCAAGCATTCTTTTTACATTTCTTGCTTTTTTAATTAGATTTACTTGTTTTATTTACTTTCTTTCCTTTAATTCATGCCATTTACAATGCTTTGTAGCTAAATTAAACTAGGTTGAGATCAATTAAACTCTAATTGAATTAAATGGTTGCTATTCTTTGGTGATAGATTAGACTAGTTTAAATGGTTAGGTCATTTTAGATTTTTTTTCCTGGGAGATTTTATTGTGTATATCATGTATGCGTCGTATTTATGACCTTGCGTGTGTAATTTATGGGATGTTTGTTGATTCCAAAATCATAGTAGGCTTATATGAAAATTTAAGGCCTGGCAACTCTAGATTTGATTAATTGATGAAATGAGATTCAATCTTGGTAAAATTGTCTCCCCATGTAACCATTTATACTCATTAATCCTAGCTGAGGGATAATATTCTCAATCTATATTATTTACTCCTTTTGCGTTCAACTTAGTTTAAATACATGCCTAGATTAATCTTTTGCTTAACTCATTATCTTTTACTATTTTATTCATAACTAATAATTCAATTCACATTGACCAACATTCTCTGTGGATTCGATACCTTAACTAGCCGCTATACTCCCATAAAGAGTGTAGTCATAGTTTAGGTTTCTGTATTGCGATGGGAACTGAAAAAACTGACAAACGTAACTAAAAAGGATGAATAGTTTCCCCAGTTTATCATATGGCTCCATTATTAGGGACTATGTTGTTTTAGATTATAATTGATTTAGTATTTTGCAATATTTTCTTTCTAATTCTATTCTTTGTTAACTAGATTTATATGAGTTTTACATTTGAGCACCAAGGAATTCTTGAATCTATCGGTCATATGTCATTTTGTCGAATTTTTCCATCTTGATCTATATTTGGGGTCAGCATGTCTTATTCTAATATTTCAAGTGATCGCAATGATAATTCTCAAAATCACCCTAAACCTATGAATTTGGTCAATACCCTTAAAGTCAAAATTTTGGTACTTTTAAATTGCCTTTGAGTGAGTATTACAAAAGCCAAGTAACAAATTATGGAAATATTTAGAATGATCTTTCCAATAAAAGGACACAAAATCTTTATAATAAGAATAATGATACTAATTGAAATAGCTTTCAAAATTCTTTTAATAATGATCATGATAGTAATTCTGAGGATAGTTTCTACACTTCTCATTTTCAAGAATGTGCGCCTCTACCTATGACTGTGTGTGAGGGATTACGCACTCTTGAAAATAAAAGGCTTAAAAATCATTACCGGGAAGGAAATTATTGTTGGGAACAAGATTTGAATGCAATCCAATGATAATATTTCTTTTGAGACTTTTGAAGTAGAGGAATGTCTCGAACTAAATGAGAAATCGATACCTACTTTGTAGCAAACCATTATTCTCTTTTCCTAAGGAAGACTAAAAAATGAAAGTGAGGAATAAATGGATGTAGTATCCGTTTGTAATGAAATGATCTATTCTTTGTAAAACAAAGAGTAGGTTGCGCCATATGTTTCACCTCAAACAATTTCGAAATAACATTTAATTCAAAGTGAATTGTTCTTCTTTGGAATTCAATCAACAAGCGATGATGAGTCATCTCTTAAGATTGAATTTCTTTCCTCCCCATCTTTATTCTACATTATCAAATCGTTACAAGTATCACGTGAATAGGTTAAAAAAATTTAAATGTTCAACCCTTTTAATGATCAGGATTACTTGCTTCAGTCGTTTTTCATGAAGGAAATTTTGCGTCCATGTGAACCTTCTCCCATTTCAATTGCAAATCTTTGTGGGAAATTCAAGTTTGATTTGGTCTTGTGTGTATTGGTCACCTGTTCAATCAAAACTCCCCATCATCCGCCTAAACTTTTTAATTAGTGATGGTTCATTTCTTATGCCTTCCATTGTCTAAACATAATTCTTATTTTGTGGAAGTTAATCATTCAAATTAGGTTATAATGATTATCCTTCAAAGTCAAATTGTATTTTGGCTGAACCCTCAAATATTTCAACTTATAGTGTTTAATTATTTTGAAGGTAAATTTTTTTGTTTGTACATATTCGATTGATTTTTTATTTCTACTTATTTTTAGGGTAATTACGTAAAGTTTTATTATTTTTTGTCATTATTGGTCTTAACAAGTTTTGTATAATCTTTGGATTTGAGATTTTTGGAGATTGATCAATTTTTGGTAATATCTCTATTATCCTCCCCAAAAATTGGTTCTTGATTCACATTGAGGACATCCCAGATTTAAGCTAGGGGCATGGTAAATTCTACCCATTTCTTTCTGAGTTTCATTGATTGATTAGATGTTATTACCAGGCATTCCTTTGTTAGGAAAATTCAAAAAATTCAAAAAAAAAATATTTATTTATTTTTTTCTCCTTTTTGGGGAATTTTGCCTTTATTTTAGAGGGTAAATTTCAAATTATTGCCCAATCCAATAGACAATTCAACAATATATGTTCTCGATTATAGAAGTTATTAGACTTTAGTCCTCAAATCATTAATATTATGAAAACTTCATAAATTGAACATTAAACCCATGAGCACATGTGTGTTTCTTATTTATTGATTTGGTTTAAGGCCTTTACGTTAATCTTTTGCTGCATTGTATATACTTACACCAAGTGTGCTTAATAATTTTCTCTATTTGTGAGTGTTTATTTATTACTCTTTCCTCTTTCGAAACATTAAATTAGTTAGTAATCTCACTATTCTTTCATTTGATCATTCATTAGTTGAGTTTGTAGATGAAATGTGTTACTTGGGCATGATTTTTAAAGTTGTGCAGACTAGATAATTAAGTGAACTTTAGAAAATTATCATAAGTCCTTTTTGTTATTACACCCATACTGACCTTGACCTCATCTTATATGTTTTCCCTCATCAACCCCTTTGAACCTAAATATAGTCTTTCGTTTCATACCCGAAAATTCCATAACCAACCCCAAACTGGAGTTTTTAACCATACATGTCACCTTCCTTACCTTTTTTAAAATGATACTTGGGATCGAATGATATTCTTATTATCTAGTTGCAATTAAGCATGTGAGAGTGTTGAATAAAATAAAAACTGAAGAAAAACAAAAGGAAAGAGAAAAGAAGAAAATGAATAAAAAGAAAAGAAAAAGAAAGAGAAAAAGTATTTCCATTTTGTATATAGGTTGAATAATATTTGTCGACTTCCAATGTTATATCCAATGTTTTTTTTTTACAGAAATCATATTCTAATTTTGAAATTTCTAAAAATTGTCCATGATCTCAAGTGTTTCATCCCCGAACACCTTTGAATCCATAACTATTTCCTTCATTTCACATCCTTAACCCCAAACTTACATTATAAACCAAATAAGTTCTAAGTGATCATATATGAATATGATTTAAATTTCATAATGATAGCGATAATCTGTGAAAACACGTTTCGCCTCCCTTAATGAATGACTTATTTCATTGAGATTGTAAGTTTTCATCTTATATATAGCATTATTTATTGATGACATGTGTGTTACCTTGCTTCCATTTGCATTTACTCCTTTCTACTGCATGACCATGTGTGATACACCTCATTCATAGTGATTTTATTTTTTGAGAGTAAACATCGGTGAGGATTGATATCATGCATACTTTCATTCTTATTCGGATTATATAAGTTTTGCCACATCATACGTTTCTTGTGTTCGTTTCTCCTCCCACATTTTAAGGTTTCAATTCTATGAATTTCATTTTCTAAAGATAACAACTATAAACTTTTGAGTTAATCCATTCATTATGATAATAACATGTTGAAATCTTTTTCATAATTATTAAGCTTACTGAAGTGATTAATTGTGTGTGTGTGTCTCTGTGTGTATATATATATATATATATATATATATATCCTGAGAAAACTTGATGTTGATAGGTTTCATCGCTAAAATCCTTCATGAGATAATACTCGTCCACTAGGGTAACCTAGGGTTTCAATGGCTTATTGCATACATTAAATGTAATCATTCGCCCGCAAAAGTGGCATTTTATATTTTATGATTTTTTTTATTTTTTGTTATCATTTTCTGTTGGATTGGTTTTTTTTGTTTCATCATTAGGGACTAGCAATGCCTAAGCTAGGGGTGTGACGCATCACTAATATTATATATTAGCACTCATTATTCTTATGCATTCTAGCACTCTTGTCCCTGTTATATCCTAGTTTTATACAATTATATTAGTTAAGCTTTATTTTCGATATATATATATATATATATATATATATATATATATATTGTGTAAGGATAGCCTGAGTGTTTTTAGGAATCGTAACTCTAAACAAAAAAATTGTTACTTTTGAGAAAACTTCATCATTTGAAGTAGCTTCCAGGGAAATATTAAAATTTTATACTTCATGTCCCGGCTAGTGGAATTATATGTAAGCGTTGTTAATTGAGTTAAATTCGTGTGGCCACAAACGAAACCTTATTCTGAGTGCGGACAGTGCAGTTATAACCATTTCTGTAAACACTATTTTTTCCTTTTAAAAAACAAAATTTCCAGAAAAATAGAGCACCAGTCGACTGGTCCCTCTCCACCGGTCGATCGGTCAACTAGGTTTTTCCTTTGATGGAAGCGAGGGGGAATTTATTCAAGACCATCGTTGGACCATTCAAAGGACCCCGATCGATCGGTCATAGCAGATATTTGGAATTTTTCCTTTTAGTTTTATTTTCCCTTTTCTTTTATTCCAACTTACTATATATTTGTAAGTTAGATTTTTTGAGAGAAATATTCATTTTTCAGTAGAATAAGTTTTGGGTGTGATTTTTGGAGCTTCTGCTCCTCTCTCATAGGGTTTGCCCAATTGGGTATGTAATCCACTATTAATTGTCTTATTCCTTTAATTCAAGCCTTCTTTAGCCAAATTCTTGATTTTTTTAATTAGTTTAAAAGCTTTGTTAATTATATTTACTTTATTTATTTAATTTCTTTTACAAGAGAAAATTTCCAATTGAGTCTTATGTATGTATTACCTTATCATGTTGGTTAAAACAGGTAGGTTATAGGATTGTCATATATTTGTTACTCAAGCCTATGAACCAAGACACACAAGCAACTATACCAGATTCTACATGTTTGAACGCACTACAATTTTCTCATGATTGAAAGGTATATGACTTTTTATGATCAATCTTTATTGTATTTGGATTTTTTTTTAGGCAAGTTATCATTTGAAAAAGGTTTTAGAAGAAAAATTATTTATTTTTTGTCGTTCTAACGAGATGGCATTCTCATTCTAACGAAAAGCCAATCTTGTTTGAATGAGATTCAAGTGATAAGTTATTATTATTTTTTCATACTTCAAACAACGTTTAGATAAGGGGTCTCTGTTTAGCAATTTACAACTCATTGGAAGCTCGTTAGAAAGATGTACGAACAAAAAGGCATTGCCATTTGAATAAGTTTTTCCCTCGCTCGAACGAGTTACATAGAGTCGTCCGAATGACCCTTTTCTCATTCAAACGAATGATACTAGTTTTTAGAAAATGGTTTGGGCCTATTTAAAAATTTTATTCTTTAAAAAAATTAGGTCATCTATCCATTTTGAGAGCAACCACCTTTTGCAGAAATGTTTTTCAGCCTCCAAAATTTTAAAATATTTTGCAAACCTAATATCTAAATACAAGATCATTTATCTTGGTTCTCTTTCAAGATTAAACCCCAGAACTTTTCATCGTAAGTACTTCCATGTGGTGAATTTCACATAAGTGGGTGATGGTTCAGGTTATCGGAGGAATCTGAGGAATGGAGATGTTGTGAAGCTCACACTAGACTGCAAAGTGCAATAGACGAAGGTGTGAAGACATTAATGAATAGGCTTGAGCAGTCCAATGTTGTAAGTTATTTTTTGCCTTTTGTAAAACCCTTTATATAGTGAATTTTCTTTAGGCCTGGTCGTTTGAGGTTTTTCCCAGTTGGGTTTTCCTCGTACATCGTCGTCTCTCATGGGATTGTGCGTATTATTTATTACCCGACTTACCTTGCATGTTAACCTATTAATTAGGTTAATCAAGATTAAAATTGGTAATTATTTGCCAAGCATTCTTAAGAAGGCTCAGAGGATTTATCTGTCTTCCTGGTATATATTGGTTTAATTGTTCCATTAATAGAAAATCGGATTTGAATTGGTGTCGAAGGCATTGTCTATAAGTTATCTAGGCATATTTGTTTGGGAGATTTTCTATGGAGTCACCAAATAGGTTACCTATGTTTGGCGTATCGAATTATGCATATTAGAAGGCCCGTACGAGAGTTGCGCTTAAGTTAATAGATGAAAGAGTGTGGATTGGGTTAGTAAGAGGGTGGACTCCACCCACGACAATGTAGGAGAGCGTATCATTCCTAAACCGATTGTGAGTTCGAGTGAGTATGAACATAAATTGTGTAACTATAATTCTTGTGGTCTTAAAGATTTGTTTAGTGCTATCTCGCCTGAGGAGTTCCGCCCAATAATAATATGTGAACCATGTTATGAAATCCTCTAAGCTCAAAAATACGACTACCTAATTTGAAACCATCCGTATGAATGAGAATGAAATATTTGATGAGTTATATGCTCATTTCTCAGAACTCGTGAATTCTTCATTCAATCTGGGAGAAGAAATTCTCGAAACTTGAGTTGTGAAGAAAATTTTAAAGTCCTTACCTAAAAGGTTTAATCTGAAAGTCACTATTTTAAATTATTTGGGAAACCCCAACGATATGAAATTAAAAGAGAGTGTTGGTGACCTTCAAACCTACAAGCTCGGCACGTTCTCTCAAATCCCAAAGAAGAAGGACAAGAGCAGTGTCGTAAAAGCTATAAAGGAGGAGACAATAGAGTCTGATGTAGACCTCGATGCATGGGATAATCGCTAAAAAAATTCTCAAGTTCGTGAAACAAAATTACAAATTTGAAAGAAAAAAACGTGAGAAAAAATATAATAAGATGGTAAAGAATTACAAGGATCACAAGTTTAAGAAAATAAAAAATGATAACACCAAGAAAGATGATTTTGAGAGATATTATGAGTGTGATGGTTGCGATCATAGAGCTTTTGAATATCCCACTAAGGCTAAGAGTCAGAAAAAACAAAGTTGTTTACAATTCCATTATAAGAGACAGTGATGTGAAGTCAGATGATTCTGGTAATAGCTCTCCTCCTAGATGTAACTTTGTTGTGTTCGCTACTAGTCATGGCAATAATTTGAATATGTCCCATTCCAATGATGACAATATTCAGCATGATGGTCTCAACTCTAGTTTTATTTATTCCCAAGAAAGTGAAAAAAATATGGTTTCAGTGATAGAGATAGTGATGAAGTTAGTCTCCAAATCGCCTATTTCGAGCTCTACATATAATCTAAGAAAATTCAAAAAAAGAATAAAAAATTGACCATCAATGTGTTAACACTTGGAAAGGAGTTAGTTGCCTTGAAACAGATTGAGGCATTGGTGAGTCAACAAAAGGAGAATAAAGTTTCTTTTATGAGAAGCTTAGTTTGGTTGGAAAAGATAGAGATGATTTGATGTCCAAAGTCAGAAGACTTTATAATGATGTTTATAATTATTTGGAAGTGCATAAGTAGCTTGAATCCAATATTATCATTCTCAAGTAAGATCTTGAGGCTTCTCATGATGTTAAAGTAATTCTTGAGGACAACTCTGGAAGAATGGGAAAATTATTTCTCGGACCTATCCTCGAGTATAAGGAGAAAGGATATTAAGAGTGAAAGGGTATAGGATATAAGGAAGATGAATCTTCCAAATATAAATCTGAGCCCATTGCCATGTTTATTTTTGTAACAACCACTCTTAACCTAATCCACTAAAAGGGAACCATCCTAAGCAAATTAAGAATAGGAAATCCATTCAACTCTATGCTGTTCTTATTACAAAAGAACGAAACATTTTAGAGATTTTTTCAATAAGCTTGAGGGGGATTCTCATTCTCGTACTCCCACACCCCACTATAGCCACTTGTATATCTTAAAAGATTGGGGTGAATATCTTGTCCATACCTCAAAAGGGTCAATGGGAGAGTTCCAAATATTATCTACTCCTTATGGGAACTCATTCAAATCGAATGCTAGAAGCAACAATCGAAAGAGCAAAATGAAGAAAACACCCACATGTTATACTCCTACGTGGGTTATGAAAGAGAATGATACTAAGGCTCTTGTTGATCATGTTGATATAAAAGATGAAAATACCTACCAATTTTATTTTGGTAGTGGTTTCTCAAGACATATAATGATAGGTGACAAATCACTTTTTACCAAACTTGAGGATCACAAGGAGGGTAAAGTCACTTTTGGTGATGGAAGTCAGTCTAGCATGATGGGAAGAGGCACTATTGAGATTTTTGGATTCCCAAACTTAGACGAAGTTATTTATGTTGATGGGTTTAAGAAAACTTGATAATATTTAGCACATTATGTTATGAAAAACTTGAAATTAAATTTGATCAATCAAAATGTTATGTCTACAATGATTTTGGTAAGATTGTATTGCTAGTTATGAGGATATCTGACATATATTATGGTATTATTGCTAAATCCACATTTATCTATAATAGTGCTTGATAATACGAATATAGAACCTTACCGCGGAATGTATTCTTCTCTAGTTCGCAGGCATCATAGGTCTTACAGGCCGCGGACAAACCTCACTCAGGGCGCGGCCAGAACGCACTCGGGGCAACATCCCTTCAGGACCAGATGGCACAGGGTGCAGCCCTATCCATTATAGGCTGTGACACTCCACCGTATGGTGCGCGACAGCCCTCCATCAGCTTACAACACTGCTTGCTGTGCAGGCCGCACCCCCTTCATCCATAACTGCTGCAGATTTGGTATGCGCCACGTGCTCAGGGCATGGGACTCAACACGTTTCCTCATAAATAGAGGACCACACATAGAAGGAGGGGGGATCGATTCCATACCCGTTCGGGGTAGGCTCTATAATACGGATTCTCTCTACACAACCTCAATATACCTCTTGGAGACACAAATCTACATCACAACCACCTCCCAAGCTCACCGAAATCTCCAATACTGCCATGTATTCACCCTTATTCTCATACTTGTACGCCTCTTTAGGCATGATTATATTGTATAATGCAACAAAAATAATGAGAATGGAGCGACACAGTGGACATAGGCCCATGTTGGGGGATGAACCACTTTATATCTTGTCTTCTCTCTATTTATTTTCTTTACTTGTTTATTACACACTTTACTCTTGACTTGCTGGTATGAGAACGCCTTATGGCCGATTTCTCGTATCATCAGTTTGGTGCCGTCTGTGGGAAACGAGATATTTCAATCTTGTTTCTCTACATATATGAGTTCTTAAAACACCTTATTCGATCCCTGAGGGTCCTATGGATCATCTTATCACGGGTCCGTTACTGGTTATTGGGCTCCTCTTTACATTCCCCCCCTTTAACGGGTATTTCATATTTTTGGATTTGTCTTTGGATATTCATTTGATGGCGTTGGATCTATCTTACATACCCCCGTGATATCATTCCATCTGGATAATGCTGAAAGGCATAGAGGACTTTAGTCCCGAAAAGATGGATGATTAGGGAAGGGCTATATTTACTCCCCTCTTTTGTTGCCATCTACCTATGATCTAGGGGTTATCATTGAAATTGTACCATATTGCGCAAGAGAATTCTCTCATCAATGGACCCTAATAGGTTTCCTTCGAGTGTTGGGGGAGAAAAGGCAAGTTCGCGTCGTGGGATCTCTCTGCGGCCTAGCCAGGGGCGCGGCCTGTAAGATCAAGAGCCTCTCGTGCCGCGACCCCTACTAGTGCGGACCTATTACAACAGTTCAAAATCACCATGGGAAGGACTTAAGTTGCCTTCGGATCCACCTTGGAGAATAACATTAAAGGGCTGCGGCAGTGCACTTGTGTGCCATACTTACCGTGGCCTCCTCAGCATATCATGGAGCAGTTCAACACCTCCCCAATACTTCTGTGATCACTCACTTCTGTTAGTTTTGTCTCAGATTCTATATACTTTGTAAAGACTAACAAAAGCAGAAATGGAAGGAGAAACCAGCCAAAGCGCAGAAGTCAAGGATGAGATTGTGCAACTATACAATCACCTTAATCACCTCTATGACAGCCATGCCTCACTTCAGACCCAGGTCAATTATCTCACTCAGAGGGTGCTAATGCTAGAGGCCGCAGCCTCTCAGAATATAGGCGTGGGTGCGGAAGAAATAACTCATTCAACCTTGTCTGCCGCGGCGGTTAAAGAAGCCACGGAACCGACCAACAGAAGTCAGAAAAGGAGAGCAGAGAATTCAGAGAAAAAATTGGGTGTCTGTACTCCGTTGATTTCCCTGATTGAAGAGATCTTTGAGTTCATCAAATAAGGCAAGTTTTTGAGGTGGCCAAAAAAGTTGAGAGATCCACCCCACAAGAGGAACAAAGCTACCTGGTGCAAATTCCATCAGGACCATGACACAGAGCAATGCTATGCTCTAAAGGATGAAGTTGAAAGGCTAATTGGGCAAGGGATGCTGCAGCGATTCCTGAAGAATGCATAAAGGGCTCAGCCTGACCTGACAGAGGCTACATGCCGCATCTCATCCTTAGTCTTTTCAATTTCAACTATTTCTGTTTATGCATTATGTAGCTCATTAGAGCCTTAATACTCAAGACTTTATGTTTTATTAACAAAGTCATTAGCTGAAGCATACATATATAAATATATGAGTTAAAAAAATTTTCCATATCTGATTTCTCTCTTGCTTTCATAATTTGTCATCTCACACAAAGACCTTTTGTCTTAAACAGATTCCTAGGGAAGAATAACACATTATCTTGGAAGATTATTATTATTTTGGGATGCACCTATGGAGGGATTGCGATCTTAATTAGCTCAAAAGTTCCCCCCATAATGTGAAACTATATCTTATCATATGGTGATCATAATCACGAAAGCATCTGAGGATTCAAGGAGCTTTTATTAGCCACGGGGGCTTACAATGCCCGTTTTTAGCTCTCGGGATGCTACAATTAGCCACGGGGCTTATAAGGCTCATACCTAGCTTTTGAAATGATTCACATTATCAACTTTCTAAATGCGTCGATTGTCTTGGGGAAGACCTATAAGGCCCAGTCTGGGAAGGCTTTATATATGTTCCACTACAGCTTAGGGAAGCTTCATAATACCTAGCCTAGGGAGGCCTGATAATTACCGTCAGAAGGGGCTAAGGACTTAATAGTTCGCGGATAATCCTATCTCAACAGATTAAAGCTACACATGAAAGTCAAATCTAGCCGCGATAATAAAGCTCAAGGCCAAAGAAAAATATGGCCGCGACAACAGTACATGATTCAGATGCAGGGCATTCATACAAATGATGGCTGAAGCCCTGAACAATCATTCAAAATGGCGTGAAAGATGATTGCAGACTAACTAGCCGCGACATATTTGCATAGCCCTACAGAGTAGAAAATTTATGAAGTCCGCAAGGCGAAATACAAGTGAAAAGTGCAAGGGCAAAACACAACAGGCCGCAGCCTTCTTGGAGAAACCACTCACATAGTGGTGTCGCAGCTTTATGTCCATTGTAGTTGAAGCAATCTTCCATGCTCATCCAATCAAATAAGTATCAAAGCAAGCAAAGGAACAGGCAAGATAAATAGAGAGATTAAAGGCCAAAGCTCTGGCAAAGATTGAAGTTTCACAGAAAAGTAGCCGCAGCCTGAAATAAAGCTTGAGTTCCAAAAAAGGGCGTAGCCCTGGTTAGAAGTTCACTGCCACGACACTTTCATAAGTACTTGGTCGCCGCCTGGTCTCAAATAGGCCGCGGCACATTATTTAGTTCTTAGCCGCCGCTTAGGCTCAAACAGGATGTGTCATCGAGCCGGGAGGCTTATAATGCTTAGCCAGGGATGGCTTTATATATGTCAGTAGCTGTGGGTGGCTTAATAACATAACCCAACTTGGAGAGGCTTGATAGTATCTCACATATTAGCTGTGGGTGGCTTAATAACATAACCCAGCCTGGAGAGGCTTGATAGTATCTCACATATTAGCTGTAGGTGGGTTAATAACATAACCCAGCCTGGAGAGGCTTGATAGTATCTCATATATTAGCTATGGGTGGCTTAATAACATAATCCAGCCTGGAGAGGCTTGATAGTATCTCGCATATTAGCTGTGGGTGGCTTAATAACATAACCTAGCCTAGAGAGGCTCGATAGTGTCTCGCATATTAGGGCTTGGTAACGTGACCCAGCACGAGAAGACTTGGAAATACCAATGTATGTCTACAGAGGCACATTGTTCGGATGAACCAGAAATGTGCTGCATCCCACCGATACGGTTACAGAGCTCTAGGAGACACTCATTCATGAAAGTGCTGAGGCACTAACATCTTGAAGCATGAGAAGGCTACAATGTCGAATGCCACGGTGGAAGAGAATCAATTGTACCAAGACTAAGGAAAGTCTTTCTCTACATGTTCCATGTTGGTTATGGGATGACAAAAGATAGGCCGTTCAGACAACCAGGTGTAATGAAAGTAGCTGGGGATTCATGCAATCGGCAAGCCCCAGCCTTGAAATCATGTCCGCGGAAATCAACTAAAGACGTTTACATGACGCGGCATAATAAAGGGCCACGGCTTGCACACAGCTGCCTTGTGACGCAGAAGTCAATGTCCTTCGGGAGAAAAATGGCACCGTTTATGTGGGCACAGATATTGGCAAAAAATCATACTACAAAATCCATCTCTGTCCGCGGACTTGAAATGTTATGTTTATCTAAACACGGATGCATTTTTAAAAATTAGGCAATTACGTGCAACCATTCATTATAGCAAGCAATGTAAAACATGCAATGTAGAAGAGCAAGGAATATCAAGCAGTCAATCGTAGTGGTAAAAATATGGCCGCAACCTTGGTATTAATAGCCAAAGATTACAGGATGAAGGCCGCAGCCACAACATAAAATTAGATTACAAAAAGGAGGGATGCAGCCCTATATTAATGATTCAACAGAAATTGAGTTAAGAGGATGTGTCATCATCATCATCAGCCTTTTCTCCATCCGCGACAGTCTTTGTCTCTCCGTCCACAGCCGCTGCTTCTGCCTCAGCCCTGAGCCTTGCTCTCTCTTCCGCCGCGGACTTAAGTTCAGCGATGCACTCTTGGTGTTCGGCATCGCTTAACTTCCATGCAAGGACATCTTCCTTAGCCTCAGGGAACCTCTTAATAAATCTTTACCGCAGCTCCTGGTAGCCACGGAGGTATGCCCTGTTATTGATAAGGAAGAAGTCCTTGGAGCCTTTAAATGACTCCACGGCATGATCTATGGATAGCTGGAGGGCGTCACCATGATCAACTTCCAACTTTTTTATTGCCGCAGCATGATCTTCATCTTTTTTAGCGGACTTGGCTTCCAATTCTTCATACTTCTGCTGGAGGAGGGCGAGCTTGGTATTTGAAATCTCCGCAACACGGGCGACTTCGGCAGTCTAGGCCTGGGATGATTTTAGGGATTCCGCGGCTTGCTTAAAATTCTCCTCTGATTCCTCCCTCACCTTGATTGCTTTCTCAAGGTCCATGTGGGCTGCCTGAAGAGACGCGGCAGTAGATTTCTTCCCAACCTCAAAAGAAGAAGTTCGTGCAGCCTGCAAGTCCGCGGCATGAGAACTCTTTTCAGCCTCTTTCAATATATACAAGGCGTCATACTTCCTCTTCTGAACCACCATCACATCCGCGGCCTGAAATAAAAGACGTTAGAAAGAATATGGAAAAATATGAGATGCGAAAGTTAAAGAATGACAACTAGTATGTACCCTCAGAAGGCTATGGAGGCCACAGTCCTCCAGATCTTCATGATCTTCTCCCACTAGCCTGTCAAGGTTTGCGGCATCCAAGGCCCTTTTCATCCTCCGCACAGCCTTTGCGGTAATGTCCCAAGAGGAATTGGGGTCAGGCTGCCTTAATTGGGGCCTTGGTCTACCATCAGGCCCAGACTCTCCGCGGAATTGAGGAGGTGGCAAGTTCGCGTTAACCCCCATAACAGTTAGCGGCGGAGGAGAGGATGAGTGAAGGGGCACGTCGGTTGACATCAAGCCCTCCGCGGCCAGGTTTTCCCCTATGTCATCATCAAAATGTTCATGCGAAAGGTTTTCATCATTAACCATTTGATCTGCGACAAGTGCTGTAGTTTTTTCGGCAGGAGCCACGATAGGGGGAGCATTATTTTCTCCGGAGGGAGCCGCGGCATGTCCCTTGGCCTTGGACCTCTTCCTCTTTTTGCTCCGCACAGTATTATTTAGGACGACTGCGTCCTCATCCATCTCCGCTAGCTGCGCCGCTAACAGTTCCCTGTCAACTTCTTCACCTGAAAAGGAATGGCATGAGTTTAAGAGAATAAATAATCGTGGAGTAAAAATTATGGTGCAGTTAATTACCTTCTGCGCCCATTTGTCGAGGAATGGATTTGCTTGGGAAAAATCCCGCTTCAAATATGGTTGCTGACATTACATGTGTGCCGAACTTCTTGTGTTCAGCAGGAACTTCCGCGGCCTTGACAACTCTTTTTTCCTGCCGCTTGTTCAAGTGAAGATTGTCAAGGGCTGCAGAAGGAACAGGCAATTCAAAGGTTAGTTGAAGTTGTGCATATTTGCGAAATGAAAGGACATGGCTACAGTCTTATTACCTAATTTTGAGGGAGACCCCCACTACCGCGGCATTACATATGTCATTTCCCTCTCATTCTCGTCAGGGGGCATCTCCCAGCCTTCGCCGGAGATGTAAAAGTATTTTGCCTTCCAGTTCTTCACACTGGTAGGTCTCCCAGTGTAAAGGGTCTCGTCCCTGCCGCAGCTTGAGAGGTAGTAGTAGCCCGCGAACTTCACTGAGTTCTCCTTTGGGTGGTAGAAGTGAAAGAAATCCATGGGCGTGATGTCCTTTTTGAATAAATTATCCCAAAGGACAACTGCGGTGAGAATGGCTCTCCAGCCATTAGGGTCCAACTGTGCTGGGGCCAGGTTCATTGCCTGGAAAAGGCGGAGGATAGGAACTGGAACAGGCAGCCGTAGCCCGTAAATGAAGGCGTGCAGAGGGAAGAAAATTCCATCATCGAATAGAACCGTTCACGGTCTTTGGTTTGTGGAAGGGGATGAGCACGTCAAATTTTCTAGAAATTTGAAGGCCTCAGCCACCTGCTCAACCCAATCTTGGGTCATCGAGCCGTGGATATCGAGCGCGACCAAGGGACTCTCAGCCCGCCCAAATATACCTCCTGGGTTATTTCTAACAGCCGCGGCACAGTCTCCTACACCCATTGGATGAGTGCTTGAGTTGGCTTCCTCTTCCATCGGCGGAGATTGGAAATCCTTCCCAAATACAGAGTCCGCGGAGTCTGAGTCGATTATCACGCAGTTTGGGAAATCTTTTAGTTTGCAAGGCCCTATTGATCTTAGAGGGGGAACGGAAGTAAGCTCGGGGGGATAGGTCCCAAAATGCTTTGCCCAAAAGCCTCTCATGAACTCGTCTGGGTCAAGGCTCATATCGTTGCAGCAGTACCTGAAAAGTAGAGTTCGCAGTTAGGTGTCGCAGCCAATATGGTTTGGAAAAGACTTCAAGAAGCCGCAGAAGGGTATTTTTAAGTATTAAAAATGTCTTTGGAATTATTTCCCTAACAGTTACTAATGGGAAAACTCTATTACTTATGGGATCGTACTGACCCAACTAGCCACGACCACCTCCATATCAGCCGAGGAACATAGGCTGCCGCGGTAATAAGATAGAATTGCTTTAAGGCATTCCTTGCGACGACCATTCATAAATTTTTAGAGTCAATTCGATGTGCTCTAGTAGCAATTACAGTTATTTAACATAGATGTGTCTTGGGCTGTTCGAGACTACAAGGGTGGTGATTTAATGCTGCGGATGATAATTTGAGGCACAGTATGACACAGAAGGACCACACCAGTTCACGAGAATGGATATTGAAAACCTATCATGCCGCGGAATCTATCCTAAATAGTTGATTATTTAAATTCTAATCATTTTTAAGATCAAACTCACAGAATATGAAGAGTTCGATTATGAACACCAAGAACAGTTGTATGTATTTCATATGTAGCATATGTGAGAAAGGGCAAAGCGTACAAACAAAACCCTACATTTCTAGCAAATGGAAAAGAAAAGGCAAAATCATATCAAAAGGGATGAAAACTGTAAATTTCAAAGGCTTTTACGAAAGTATGGTGGTTGAAAAATCACCTGGAAATGAAGAAACTTCCAATGATCAGCTTCAGATTGCCTTGAACCGTCGCACACCACCTCGGGAGGTCGCCGAAATATGCAAGAAAGAAAGTGCAGAGTTTCGCTCTCGATGTGCTCTCAAAAGTTTTAGAAATGTAATGAAGTCCACGGCTAGAAATAATTTATATAAGGGAGCGCAGAAGACGAATCGTCCCTTTGGATGCACCGCGGCACCTAGGCTACTAAGCCGCAGTCCCAATTGGTCTCCCTTGGCACTACGGATTGGGGGCTTATTGATAGTACAAATATAGCACCTTGCCGCGGAATGTATTCTTCTCCAGTTAGCAGGCATCATAGGTCATACAGGCCGCGGACAAACCTCACTCAGGGCGCGGCCAGAACACACTCGGGGCAACATCCCTTCAGGACCAGATGGCATAGGGTGTAGCCCTATCCATTATAGGCTGCGACACTCCACCGTATGGTGCGCGACACCCCTCCATTAGCTTACAACACTGCTTGCTGTGCAGGCCGCACCCCCTTCATCCATAACTACTGCAGATTTGGTATGCGCCACGTGCTCAGGGCATGTGACTCAACACGTTTCCTCATAAATAGAGGAACACACCTAGAAGGAGGGGGGATCGATTCCACACCCGTCCGGGGCAGGCTCTATAATACGAATTCTCTCTACACAACTTCAATATACCTCTTGGAGACACAAATCTACATCACAGCCACCTCCCAGGCTCACCGAAATCTCCAATATTGCCATGTATTCACCCTTATTCTCATACTTGAACGCCTCTTTAGGCATGATTATATTGTACAATGCAACAAACATAATGAGAATGGAGCGACACAGTGGACGTAGGCCCATGTTGGGGGCTGAACCACTCTATATCTTGTCTTCTCTCTATTTATTTGCTTTACTTGTTTATTACACACTTTACTCTTGACTTGCTGGTATGAGAATGCCTTATAGCCGATTTCTCGTATCATCAATGCTAGGGTCCCCTATCGACCTTTGGCACCAAAGACTAGGTCATGTTAACTATATGGATCTCGATCGTCTTATGAGGAAAGATCTAGTCTGGGGCTTACGATCTCTAAGAAAACCAACTTCTTTATTTTGAGGTCTATACCAACATAGACAGAAAATAAAGAGTCCACGTAAGAAGTTATATACTATTACTACCTCTCGTATATTAGAATTGATATACATGGATATTATGATTCCAATGCGCATGGAGAGTTTAGGTGGTAAACGGTATATCCTAGTGATGATCAACGATTATTCTATGCATTTTATTGTGAGATTCCTTAAGGAAAAATCGAATGTTGTATATTTTCTTACAATAAAATACCGTGTCTTACAAAATCAACATAGTATCACTATGAATTGAATTAGAAGGTGTAATGGCACGGAATTTATTAATGTCATAGTTAGAGAGCTTTGTGATGGTTTGGACATAAAACATGGAATTTATAATGGTATGCACACCTCAACATAATGACATTGTTGAGAGAAAGAATAGGACCCTTCAAGAGATGGAAAGATCTATGCTACTTGGTTAAATGTGTCTAAACGCTTTTGGGCTGAGGCGGTGAACACTACTTGTCACATGGTGAACTGGGTTTAGCTTCATCCACACACTACTAAAATGATATGAATTATGGACAATGAAAGAGCCTAACCTGCCTATTTTTGCATCTTCGGGAGTCATTTCTACATTCTTATGTATAGGAAGAAATTAGGAAAATTTGATTCTAGGAGTGATGAGGGAATATTTTTAGGTTATTCATCGTGTAGTCGGGCTTAAAGGGTTTACAACCTTTAAATCTCTAAGATCATGGAGTTGATAATTGTCAATATTAAAGATGATGAACCTATAATATTTATCGAAGATGATATTTTTATGAGATTGATGCACCCCTAAGTGATGATCCTATCATTTATCATAATCATGTGGTGGATCCTACCCTAATAAAGAGGATCCACCATCTTGGGTTCGAAAGAGTCATGTCCCCATGAACATTCTTGGACATGTAAACCAAGGTTTCCAGGCTCATGCTCAATTAATGAAGTTATCCATTTTTTGTATACTTCCTAAATTGATCTCAAGAACATCAAAGAAGCAATCAAGAGAGAACAATTGATTAATGTCGTGCAGCAAGAGTTTCTTCAATTAAAAAAGAATGATGTCTAGGAGTTAGTCTCCTAACCTAGTGATACAAATGTTATTGGTACCAAATGGCTCTATAAGAATAATATGGATGGGCATAGTATCATTGTTCGAAATAAATCTAAGTTGGTTTCTCAAGATTACACTCAAATTGAGAGTGTAGACTTTGAGGAGATATTTTCTCTTGTTACTAAGTAAGTGTTTGTTTTCCTTTTACTAGCCATTGCATGTTACCTAAAATTTAAGTTGTATCAAACGGATGTCAAGAGTTCCTTTCTCAATGGCATCTATAGGAGGCGGTCTTTGTTGAACAATCGAAAGGTTTTGAATATCCAAAACTCCCCAAGAATATTTTTTATCTTAACAAAGTCCTATATGGACTGAAACAAGCTCCTAGACCTTCGTATGAGAGGCTTACTTCATATACTTAAGATAGTGATTTCAAGAGAGGGGGAGTGGATATGACACTATCTGTTCATCCAGAGAAGGGAGATGTTTTGGTCTCTCACATCTATGTCGAAGACATAGTTTTTAGTTCCACTTGTGATCGAAATACTACTCGTTTTGTGAAGGAGATGACTAGTAAGTTCGAGATAAGTTTGGTTAATGAACTTCTTTCTTTTTAGGCCTTTAGTTTTGTCAATTAGAGTATGAGATTTTCATATACCAAGCCAAATATGCAAGAGATCTAGTGAAGAAGTTTGGCTTACACACAGCTAAACACGCATGTGCACTGATGATTTCTACGACTAAGCTCAGCAAAGATGTTTCAAGAATCAAAGTTAAGCAAACACTTTTTAGGATCATTGTTGGAAGTCTTCTATACCTTATCGTTAGTCGTCCTGGCATTTAATTCAGCATTGGACTGGGAATGCGATATCAAGCATCCCCAAAATAATCCCACTTGATTGATCTTACACTTATCATCAAGTATGCAAGTGGCACTCTTTCCTGTGGCATTTGGTTTACCTTTGATACCCATTTTTGTATGTAGAAATTACCTTCCCACGGGGATTAATGAACAAAATACACATGTCATCCTATATTTCCATTTGGTTATCTTTATTTGCATCAGAGGAACCTAGTCGGATAGAATTCCAACCAACTCCAAAATGTGAATCATCAGGAATAGAAAAAATTACTCTGATAGAAGGGCGACCAACACTGAATACCAAGAGTCTCATTTATTGTATACAAATGCAAATGCCTGGAAATATAAAGGCATTCCATTTTTAAGGTTCCGAATCACTATTAATAGACAGTCCCCCTAGCTCAAGGGATAACTCAATCATTCTCAAGCACACCCTATTGAGCTATTGTAATCACCAAAAATAAAATCAACAATGGACGTAGGCTTTCTTGATAGCCGAACCAATTTAAAAAAATATTTTTCTCTTGTATGTTTATTTAGATTGTACTTATTGTTTATCCGTGATTGTAAAATTGGATCACTCCATTTTTAGACATCACAGATTTGCATCGTCTATGGGAATGATTGCTTGTCATTATTCTCTACCTCATACATTTCTTTATTCATTGTTTGGTTTGAAGAATGACTACCGTTTCAAAAAGTATCATGGAAGCTGCAAGCAATAACCCATATATGTCTGCTCCCCCTAGTGAGATAGACCTCCAAAGAATATTATTCAATTATGTTAAAGGACAGGAAGCCATGCAAGAGTCCATCAAATAATTGGCTCGAAAAATGTAACATAAATCATCAAATTCCAGGAGAGACATGCCACCTCCGCCAGCTAAGAATGAAAGGATTTACCATTTCCAATCTTCTCATGACAGATTATACAATCCTATCACAACATCTTTATTTTTATCAATGGAATACTATGACGATAGATCGTTTTCCAAAGAGAGACCAAGTGTACTGGAGAGGCTAAGTAGGTAATCTTATTTTGATCATATAGGTCCTCGAGTAACCAGAGGTCATCGCAAGGATAAAGAACATCGTCGTGAACACATATAAGAATATGTAAGATCGAGAGCTAGTATAAGGGGCTCTGTGTATACCGAGCCAACTGCTCAGGAAGAGAGTTCAGCACATAGTCACAGTAAAGCCATGAAATTTTCTTCTGTCAAATGCAAACTAGAAGAACATTCCTGGAAGGGATCCATGCAGCGAATGGAAGATCGGTTGGGGGAAATGGCCAAAATAAAAAATCCTTTTTTAAGAAGTTTCTCTAAAGGCTCACCTTTTGTCCGGGCTACTGTGGACTACCCCACACCTTCCAAATTGAAGCCACCGATTGTCTCTCTTAATTATAATTGGAAAATTAATCCAGTCCTTCACATTGAGCAGTATTGAGTTGCTACTGACATTTATTATGGACCCAATAATATGAGGTGTAGGGATTTCTCTAGTTTCATCATAACTCTAGTTTAAATATGGTATAACAATCTGCCTAAAGATAAAAAATTTAGCTTCCATAAATTAGCTAAATTATCATTGATAATGTTTTATTTGAGGCTAAGCTAATTAAGAGTGTTACTCATCTCTTTACCGTACGCTAAAAACCTAGAGAGAGTACTAGGAAACATATCACCCATTTTAATAATGAGAATCTAGAAGTCTTGGATTAACAAGAAAAGCTAGTCATTGATGCCTTGATGATCGGGTTACTAGCTAAAGATCTTTACTATGCCATGGAAAAAAATCCACCCAAGACTATGAGAGAGTTGATGGCTAAGGCTGGAAAGATTATGAACACTGAGGAATCCATGGAAACAAAAGAAGTACCAGAGAGAAAAGATAATGGTTAGATAACAATTAGTTCAAAAAAGATAAAAAAGATAAGAAGTCTAGTAGGATCAAGAAGTTTAATGAGTATACTCCAGTTACTAAAGGTGTTCTCCATATCCTGGAGGAAATTAGGGGTAACAGAGATCTGAACTGGCCTAGAAAACTAAGGATACCTCCCAATAAGAGGGATAAGTCCAACTACTGTGATTTTCATTGAGATCATGGACATACCACAAATAGTTGCATAACACTCAAGAATGAAGTTCAAACTTTTATTTGTCGAGGAAAGTTAGCAAAATTTATTGATCGGTATAATAACTGGCATACTAGGAGAATAACTGAATCACCATGCCGAGGAAAATATGACATCAAAAGGGCACTAAAAAACAAATATGAGGATGACCCTGACCTTTCGATGAGGTTTAATGAGAAAGAAATGGATGTAGGTTTGATTTCCTTTAATTTTTATTTTATCTCAAGGGGAGACGTTAGTGGATGAGATGGACTTGCTAAAAGGAAGCCCTGCTTAAATGAGGCCAAAGCTTGCCCCACTATTTGGCTGATTGATATATCCAAGAGCAGTGATCATCGACCTAGGAATGTCAACAAATATAAATTGGTGATCATCTTCTTCAAAAGAGATCTGAGTGCGGTGCTTTATCCTCATGATAATCCGTTAGTCATCACTTGCAAAGTTAACTATGACGGAGTGGCCAGTATATTGGTCAATAATGGGAGTTTGATCAATGTAATATTCTATGATTGTTTCAAAATTTTAGGGCTACGAGACAGTAAGATGGAATCGTATCACAGGCCTCTGATAGAATTCTCAGGAGAAAGGGTATATTTCCTAGGACCTGTCAATCTAGATGTGTTGGTCGACACTTGGACGACAAGCCGAAAGGAACAAATTTGCTTATTTGTACTGGACAAAAACGTACCTTCAGCCTACATTATAATTCTTGGCCGAGTAGGGTTAAAGAAATTAAAAATAGTTCCATCTACTATGCATCAATGCACAAAGTTCACCAATTATGGAGTCAGGGTAGTGAATGGTAACCAGATGGAAGCTTGGGAATGCAATTATACCTCAGTCAACCAGCAAGAGATAAAGAGGGGTAGAACTAACTTCCATATTGGAACTTTGGATCCCCTCAAAGAGGAGGACTTGGTGAAAGGATAGGTCATGGATGAAACATAAACTATTGTGCTCAACAATGAGAAACTAGAAAGGACCACCCAAATTGGCTCAATACTAAAACCATCTCTCAAACAAGAATCAATTACATTCCTTAGATATGGTAGGAATGTGTTCACCTGGAGTCATGAGGATATGCCATGGATTGATCCTAACTTCATTTTCCACGAGCTCAACATTTATAAAGATACCAAGCCAATCAAGCAGAAGCGCTAAGTCTTTAGTCCCAAGAGGAATATTGAGATCCAATAAAAAGTGGAAAAGCTACAAAAAACACAGCTTATTGAGGATGTTAAATATCCAACTTTGTTGGATAAAATGGTAATGGCCAATAAGAAGAAGAAGAAGAAGAAGAAGAAGAAGAAGAAGAAGAAGAAGAAGAAGAAGAAGAAGAAGAAGAAGAAGAAGAAGAAGAAATGGCAAATGTGTGTGGATTTCACTGATCTCAACAAAGCATGCCCCAAAGGTCACTTTCGTTTACCAAGGATTAGTCAATTGATAGATGCAATAATAGGTTATGATCTACTCAGCTTTGTGGATTATTATTCTGATTATAACTAGATTAAGATAAAACTCGAGGATAATGAACATCCTTCATCACCAGCTAAGGAACTTACTTCTACAATGTTATACCCTTTGGGATAAAAAATGCTCGAGCAACGGATCAGAGGTTAGTAAATAAAGTCTTTGAGGACCAAATCGAAAAGAACATGGAAGTACATATAGATGATATGTTCACCAAAATCAAGTTCATCACTGATCATATTGCTGATCTGGACTAGAAAATCAACCAACTGGAAAACTATCAAATGAAGCTCAATCCGACAAAGTTTATATTTGGAGTACGGGAAGGTATGCTCTTAGGTAACATCATCAATTAATGGGGAATTCAATCCAACCCTGATAAAATCAAGGCTTTAGTGGAAATGCAATCCCCCCAACAGGAAGATGGATATGCAAAAGGTGAAAGGAAGAGTAGAAGCTCTAAATCATTTCATATCTTGGGCTACAAACAAATGTCTTCCATTCTTAAAGGTAATTAAAAAGAACGTTCAATGGAACAACGAATATGAAAAGGCTTTTTTGGACTTGAAAAAGTACTTTTGATCTCCCCCCACTACTCTCCCAGCCAGTTTTGGCCGATAAGTTGTACTTATATTTGTCTACTTTAGATGTTATAGAAGTTGTCATAGAACTCATTGAAGCATTTAGAAGAATGAGACTATAGTTTTAGGCCCATATCAATATAATATACACTAACTTACCTCTACGACAAGCTTTGCACAAACCTAAAAAATCAGGGAGGATAATGTCTTAGGCAGTTGAACTTGGAGAATATGAAATTGTGTACAAACCAAGAAACTCATTGACAGGGCAAGAAGTGGCAGATTTTATAGCCGAATTCACTTATGTAGACGTATCCATCACACCGCCTGCCAAGCAGACTTCTCCAAACAGAGCTCAACTCAAAAGCTAACTGAGATGGTTATAGACCAACAAAAATCACCAGTTATTCAAGAAAGAGCCCTTCGACTAGCCAGGAAAAGCAAGAAGGTTTTTTAATATAGTGTATTAGTGGATAAATACTTCAACAATAATGTCCCAATTTGGAAATTGTTCATAAATGGCTCTTTGTGCACAACTGGCAGTGGAACTAGACTCATTCTAAATACTCCAGACGATTTTGATGTAAATTATGCATTGAGATTTCAATTTCAGGACTCCAACAATGAAGTTGAATACGAATCATTAATTATTGGTTTAGACATAGCCTCATCACTAGGTCCAGTGATTCCCAACTTATTGTTCATCGGTTACTTAACATATACGGAGTTAAAGGAGAAAAAATGATCAGATACTTGAATAAGACCAAGGAAATTCTTTCCTCATTTCTTAAAGTCAGGATGGTTCAAATTCCAAGAGTGGACAATTCCCCAACATATGATTTTACTCAACTAGTCTTAGGAACTCCAATAGAGGTCAGAAGAACCATTTCCATAGACATTCTCATGAGCATGAGTATTGACATGGAAGCAGTCAGCATCATTTTTGTAAAATTAGGGCCATTCTGGTTGGATCCAATTAGAGACTACATTGAGAAGGTACCGTTACCATTCGACTAAATGCATTCAAGGAAATTGAGATATAAAGCGTCCAGTTACGTCCTGAAGAAAGGCATTCTAGAAAAAAGAGGTTACATAGTCTCTTTACTTTGTTGTGTGCATCCAACTGAAGTAAATGATCTGACATAAGAGGTCTATGAAGGTTCATGCGTTTCCCATTTGTATAGAAGATCTTGGTTACAAAAGATAGCCATGCAAGAATACAATTTTCCAACAATGAAGGAATATTGTGTTTCATTCGCCAAAAGGTGTGACAAGTGCCAAAGGTTCATTGTCATTCATAAAACAACAGGGGTTTCACTAACTCATATCACTTCTCCTTGGCCTTTTTCTATTTAGGGGATAGATATGGTAGGACCATTGTCGACCACCAACGGAAGGTTCAAGTACTTAGTTATCATAGTGGATTGCTTCACTAAATGGGTGGAGGCTGAGACCCTAATCGAAATGCCTTATCAAACAGATCATATAACGTTATGGAATGCCCTATGATGATACCCAATTTAGTATCATCAAGTAAACTTATATGACCTCAATCCGGAATAGCTTTGGAGGTGCAACAATGGTGCTTAAACAGGTGTACATGTGAAGAAGGAGATGAGTAGAAAAGGAATAAACACTATAATATAAGTCGTTCAGCCATTAGACTAATCCACTATGCAGGTGAGTGTGAATTTCACAATAAATATGGGAAGTAATGGCCTAAGTGATACAATTCTCACTACTTTATCTCTCTGCTATAACATAATCAAATCTTGATCTAGGGTTTGTAATTATAGGATCCTTTATTCTGGGGAAGAAGTTGGGTTTAAATATTTCTTGAGATGCATAATGTACCCCTAAGCATGCAATGTGCATGTCCTTGATGGAGCCACTAATAGGATCTTGACACTTGTCCGTTAGAATGTATAAGTAATGATGATGCAAATATTACCCCATGTGCACATGTGATTGAGTTATAACTACCCACCCACATGGACTATCCATGCTGAAGTCCTACATCGTATATAGTGAGGTGTTGTTGCGGGGGTATTGTCCTATTCGAGTATAAGACCCCAATGTTTGTTCGACCATGTGAGTGAGAATGATGGAGTACGATTTTGGTTGATCGGATGTTCAATCGAATCAAGTTTGAGTCAAGAAAGTTGGACAATTGAGGTCTCAACTCCTGAGAATGTAGACAAAACTATCAGGTGGATGAGCCGATTGAGGGTCTTGGCCTAAGACTGTAGATGAGGCCAAGACAACTGATATGGAATTCGTGTAAAATTTATTCTCTTTAAGGTCAGCCTAGGACGAGCAAGTCCCAGGATGGGATGAGGATACACTTGGATATATCAATCACCCCCAGCCCTTAGCCTTTAATGTGAGTAGGAGGCTGATGGTTAAAAGTGTCTGAGGGAAAAGGGTTGAGGAGACATCTCTGACTGATGGCTAAGTTGTCCTCTCAATGTTAAATCTGATCTAGTGATGATTAATAAAGTGACATTTGGCAGTTAGTTTGTGGCTTAGTGTTGTCAAGTTTTATTTGTTATAAAACTACCGCAAGTGCACGGGCTATTGAAATATAGCGGGTGTAAGTACGGGTCGAACCCACAGAGATTTCGTCAATTTTTATAAAGTATTGATTGTCCAACTAGACATGTGAGTATATAAGAGTGATTAAGTTTCTAAAATAAAAATAAAAAATAAAAAATAAAAAAACAAGTACAATAGATAATATTAAATGAGGAAGAAATTAAGACGTCGGATCCGTTTGTCAATTTTAATTAAAGTAACACATCGATTTAATTTCGTAGTTCCGAATTTATAACACAAAATATACCGACTCTCGTCGCGTACATTTCGGAGAATATAACATTATATGCGCTCAAAAGATTTTAACGTCTCTTGAATTAGACACCATAAATCCCTATTCCCTCGAAAATATCACGTTATAAATTTTTAATGTGTATTTAAGCATGGGATATCAAAACATCTAAGTGCAAGCATAACCCATCAAAAATGACAACTCTAAATTTTTAAAGCATGAATTTCTAATTAATTCTTGAGGTTTAAAAATACACTCTCGTGTATTTTTAAGCGAATACCGAATTTTTTTTTCAAATTAAAACATGTCGGAATATGTACGAAATTAAATTAACATGCGTGGTTTAATTAGTCATGACAAACATCACCTAAGTCCTAGTAATTAAACTACTCACACAACATATTTGACATACAAATATTGCAAGATGAAAAAATAATTTTCATTAATAAATGTCAACTTACAAAATTTTGAGTCCAAGACTTGAATTATAATAAACAATATGCTCCTCCAAAGTGTGCGTCAAAAATACACTCTACACAGATTTTTTCTATCTCTCAAAGTGTGTCTCTCTTTTTTTTTCCTCCAAAAGTAAAGTCCCTAAGTGTGTCTCTCACACACACTAACTGTGTATCAAAAGTTTTCCTCTCCTCAAAAAATATCTTCGTACCTCTTCATTTATGGGTGAGAAAAAGATGATGGAGTAGTGTTTTTTTTTTTGTTTTGTAGTGGGCAGGTGGGGGTAGAAATCGGTTTTGTCTTGTGGAAATGGGTTTGTGGCTTTATTCCTTCTTTTGGGGAGATAATGGCAAGTGGTGTTTTTTTCTTTTTCTTTTTTTTAATTTAAGGCTTTGGCTTTTTGTTTTGGTTTGGTAGGAGAAAATCGTGGGTTTCATTCAAATGGGTTTGGAAGGGACAAATGGGTATGGGTTTGTTTGGGTGTTGTGAGGGTGTAGGGTATATTGGGTGTGAGTGAGTTAGGATGAGTGTGTTTGTTTGTGACCCTAAAAAAAATGACACTATCTAAAAAAAAATAATAAAACTAGAACTAAAATAAAAAAAAATTAAAATCTAAAAATAAAATTCTAATTTATAAAAAGAATAAAAATAAATAAAACTCTATAAAAAGTAAAAGAAAAATTCTAACTAAATAAAATTAAAATAAAATCTTATAAAAATAAATTCCTAAAAACTAATCCTAAGAAAAATAATAAAATAAAATAAATATTAAAAACTAATACAAATCAAAATCAAAATAAAGAAAAAGAAAAATAAGAATGGAAATTAAATCCTAGAAAATTCTAAATAAATTTAAAATAAATCCTAAAAAAAAATGACTCAAAATAAAAATCTAAAAATTAATAAAGGTACAAACTCAACACACATGGGTTCGGGGTAGGTTTAGGCTCGGTTTAGGTTACGAGATTAGGTTTAACTTCGGGATTGACTTTTGACTTTCTTTCGAATCTGAACTTTGCATGGCCATAAATTCTTCGTTTCAACTCCGATTGATATGGCGTTTGAACCCAGGCGTCCCTTGATTCAAGACCTTCAATTTCCATGTTTTGTCCGAGTCCGAAATAAATCTTTTGAATTTACACTTTTGCCCCTGAAGTTGCGTAGGTTCCCTTTTTCATGTTCAATTTGCGTCCCGCCATCGCCACTTTCTTTTTAACTCTGTCAATACTTAGAAATAAACTTGCACAAGAGATTAGAAATAAATATAAGATGTGAGCTTGAAGTTCCCAAAATTGCATTATTAACCCCATTTATTCTTAAATTTGTATTTCTCTCTAAAATAATAAAAATATCTATAAAAGCTCTTTATTTATGATAAAATGGGAATAACAACACTTAGATTCGGGTGTAAATAATACAAAATAATGCACTCATCAAATACCCCCAAACCTAAACTTTGCTAGTCCTCGAGAAAAACTAAAATTTTAAAATCTAACTCACTTTCGTAGGAATCACGGTTGCAATTAGCATGTGCAACAAGCCGTTAAACCTCTAGGTTTCCCTAGTCGACGAGTTTTGTCTCGTGAGGGTTTGCAGTGAATATACCCACAAAATTCAAAAACTTGACTCTATTTACAAGAGACTCAAAAGTAATATAACCAAGTTTGAATGCAAACTTCATAAATATAGCAGAATTTCACTTTTCAATCTCAACTTATCGTGTGTGTGTGCATGGCCAATATAACCGTCCATTTCAAAAGATTTGATCGTTACATTTCTTATCCGAAAGTTTGTTTTGATTTCAAAGTCTCACAGAATGCACTCACAATCGAACACTCGGAAATGGGTTATTTTCTCTCGGTATATGTGAATAAAAGAGTAAATTTATATGAACAAATTTCACATTTACATGATCAAGAACGAACTTTTTATAATGGATGACTATGATCTCATGAACGGAAAATCGATTACTTTTTGAAACATTGAATCACACCATAGATCCTATTCATCTTCTCTCCACACTTTAACTAACTTCACTTGAGATCGATTAGGACTTTCTTTTATTGTAGGCTTGAATTTTGGCTAGAAATAATGGCTTTTGGAGTTCAAAATTTCTGAGAATATAGAGGTTTTTCGGTATTTTGACTTTTAGGTACTTTTTCTCACCTCCATTTTTCTTTTCAAACTCACATTTTTTTTCTTTCTTTTTTTTTCATATATTATTCTTGTAACCTCATTTTCTTTTGGCCTTTTCCTAACCTTAAGTTTACCCTAGTATTCTCAGAAAATGGGTATGGCTTCTTTTTATGGGCTTTAAACTCCTAGTTGGAGTTGGGTAGGATAGTGGGTTTTCACAAAAGGCTTATCTTCTTTTTGGCTCAAATGGGCTTGCAATGTAATAATGTAAAAAAATGTTGGAGTTTGGGTTTAATTTTTGGGCTTTCAAATGAGGGCCTAATCTCATTTCTCAAGTTTCATTAAGTTGATTTGTGTCTCAAGACGACTTACTAAGACTTCTAGTGCGTAAGATTCTGATTTTGACCTTTTGTTTTCAGTAATCGAACAAAACAATGAATTTGAGATCATCAACGAATTTATCATTGAAGGAAAGTTTGAGTTATTTTAACTCGGATTGATTTAAATCTCTCGAAAACGATGAATGACACAATATCTCACCGGGCTAAAATCTCCACATTTATTCTTTAAGCATATTAACTTTCGCCTCAATATCCATTTTAGATCATATTATATGGCTAAGTGTAATATATTATAAGTTGAGAGATTTGTGAATTAATTCTATATTAAGAAATTGTTTCAAAACTCATTTATATTGAAAATCTTTTTGGATTTTTGAATTTTTTTTTTTCAAAAATACTATGCTTACCCCCAAACCTAAATTTTACATTGTCCTCAATGTATACAAAAATCAAAATATGGACAAATAAAATAAAGTAGAGAAGTAAAATGAGGATATTACCTGTGAATTTCCACTTGTGTCACCTACTTACAAACTATACAAGTGTATGTTAGCCATAAAATAAAGCTAAACAACCTAAAAAAATCTAAGAAGGAGGGAAAAAAATTATATACAAAGTTGTGACAATTATCACCATCACCATAAATTAATAATCGAAATAGTTGTGGGTCATTCCAATTAATAATCTTTATAGTACTAAGTAAAAAAGTAGTATAAACTAGTGAATTTGACTGCACAACATAAATTCAAAAATTAAAGTCACGGTCATAATGGTGATCACCGACATCATCACAAATAAAGAATTTCAAAGCACGTGAATCATGTGTCGATGCATCACATTGGGGTAACAAATCACAATAAGGATCCACATATTTACTATCCCTATTCTTAAAATAGTCATGTGAAATTGGAGATGCATACTCCAATCCTAAATGTGAGACTTTACAAAAAAATACGGGACGAAGATGTATTCTACGGGAATGTATTCTCTTCGTCAAAAATGGGAGGACCATCATAATCACTAGAATTATCGAGAAAATCGGGTAACAAATCCTCCACTAGATTTTCCCACAGATAAGGTGAAGTAGCAATTTTATCAATTGAATTATAAGAAGAAACTTGACAAAAGTCAACATCTAAATAATCACAATTATTACTTGTGTCAAGTTTGTCAATTTTCTTCCGACAAAATTGATTATCTTCAATTATTTCATGACTATTTTTAGAAATCTCGTCATTACAACGTTGGTTCACTTCTTCCCAGTTGATACACTTTGGTGGGCAAATTGTAATTAAAGGAGTTGGACTCTCGTCCATGCCATCTTTAATTTCTTTAAAAATTATTACTGACTCATCCGACTCAAATCGAAATATGTAGTCATTCGGATTTTCAATATTTTCTAGCCACACATCCAAATGATCAATATAGGAATCCGAAAAATATGATGGGATAACAATATTGGGATCACTCATTGTAGTTTATTACGTCAATCTCTTTTCTTTTTTCTCTTTCTTTTTTTTTTGCATTTATTTAGTGTGCTACAAAAAAATAACACAAAAATAAATACACCATTTGTAAAGTGCGACACACACAAAAAAAATAGTGACAAGGAAAGGAAAAAAAAATAAAAATAACACGACACGCGCACTAATGGTGTATTCAACACACAAACAAAAATGACCAAGCACACTTATGAAACAATTTTTTTTTATTGCTTTTATTCTGGAAATTACTAATGATTTTTTTTTTTTTGGGATAATTTTTTTTTTTTTTGTAAAGTCGTTTTTTTTTTTTTTTTTTGGAAACTTTTTTTTTCCAGTAATTAAAAAAAACGAATCTGGAAATTTACATTAAAAAAAATATTTTTTTTTCCAATTTTTTTTATGTATTTTGTGATAAACTAGTACTAAAAGTGCTATTTATTAAAAAAAAAACTTAGATCAGATTTTTTTTTTTTTTTTTTTTTGCTTTTACTATTTTTTTGTATAGCAGCGATAAATTCTGAATGTTTCCGAAAAAAAAAATAATATCAATTTTTACAAATATTTAGGTAATTTATGACAAAATTAGTGTCAAAAACACTATTTAATCACAAAAGACTTAACTTTGTTTTTTTTTTCTATATTCTGAAAATAAATAAAAACAATTGCTGCTGGAATTTTGAACTTGTCGGATATTTCGTTTTTTTTTTTTTTTAATAAAACTAGTCCGAAAATCAATATTCTTAAAATCGACCGAAATCCCCGGCAACGGCGCCAAAAACTTGTTGTCAAGTTTTATTTGTTATAAAACTACCGCAAGTGCACGGGCTATTGAAATATAGCGGGTGTAATTACGGGTCAAACCCACAGAGATTTCGTCAGTTTTTATAAAGTATTGATTGTCCAACTAGACATATGAGTATATAAGAGTGATTAAGTTTCTAAAATAAAAATAAAAAATAAAAAATAAACAAACAAGTACAATAGATAATATTAAATGAGGAAGAAATTAGGACGTCGGATCCATTTGTCAATTTTAATTAAAGTAACACATCGATTTAATTTCGTAGTTCCGAATTTATAACACAAAATATACCGACTCTCGTCGCGTACATTTCGGAGAATATCACATTATATGCGCTCAAAAGATTTTAACGCCTCTTGAATTAGACACCATAAATCCCTATTCCCTCGAAAATATCACGTTCTAAATTTTTAATGTGTATTTAAGCATGGGATATCAAAACATCTAAGTGCAAGCATAACCCATCAAAAATGACAACTCTAAATTTTTACAACATGAATTTCTAATTAATTCTTGAGGTTTAAAAATACACTCTCGTGTATTTTTAAGCGAATACCAAATTTTTTTTTTCAAATTAAAACATGTCGGAATATGTACGAAATTAAATTAACATGCGTGGTTTAATTAATCATGACAAACATCACCTATGTCCTAGTAATTAAACTACTCACACAACATATTTGACACACAAATATTGCAAGATGAAAAAATAATTTTCATTAATAAATGTCAACTTACAAAATTTTGGGTCCAAGACTTGAATTACAATAAACAATATGCTCCTCCAAAGTGTGCCTCAAAAATACACTCTTCACAGATTTTTTCTATCTCTCAAAGTGTGTCTCTCTTTTTTTTTCTCCAAAAGTAAAGTCCCTAAGTGTGTCTCTCACGTGTATCAAAAGTTTTCCTCTCCTCAAAAAATATCTTCGTACCTCTTCATTTATGGGTGAGAAAAAGATGATGGAGCAGTGGTTTTTTTTTTTTTTTTGTAGTGGGCAGGGGGGGATAGAAATCGGTTTTGGCTTGTGGAAATGGGTTTGTGGCTTTATTCCTTCTTTTGGGGAGATAATGGCAAGTGGTGTTTTTTTCTTTTTCTCTTTTTTAATTTAAGGCTTTGGCTTTTTGTTTTGGTTTGGTAGGAGAAAATCGTGGGTTTCATTCAAATGGGTTTGGAAGGGACAAATGGGTATGGGTTTGTTTGGGTGTTGTGAGGGTGTAGGGTATATTGGGTGTGAGTGAGTTAGGATGAATGTGTTTGTTTGTGACCCTAAAAAAAATGACACTATCTAAAAAAAAAATAATAAAACTAGAACTAAAATAAAAAAAAATAATAAAATCTAAAAATAAAATTCTAATTTATAAAAAGAATAAAAATAAATAAAACTCTATAAAAAGTAAAAGAAAAATCCTAACTAAATAAAATTAAAATAAAATCTTATAAAAATAAATTCCTAAAAACTAATCCTAAGAAAAATAATAAAATAAAATAAATATTAAAAACTAATACAAATCAAAATCAAAATAAAGAAAAATCAGAATGGAAATTAAATCCTAGAAAATTCTAAATAAATTTAAAATAAATCCTAAAAATAAAATGACTCAAAATAAAAATCTAAAAATTAATAAAGGTACAAACTCAACACACATGGGTTCGGGGTAGGTTTAGGCTCGGTTTAGGTTACGAGATTAGGTTTAACTTCGGGATTGACTTTTGACTTTCTTTCGAATCTGAACTTTGCATGTCCATAAATTCTTCGTTTCAACTCCGATTGATATGCCGTTTGAACCCAGGCGTCCCTTGATTCAAGACCTTCAATTTCCATGTTTTGTCCGAGTCCGAAATAAATCTTTTGAATTTACACTTTTGCCCCTGAAGTTGCGTAGGTTCCCTTTTTCATGTTCAATTTGCGTCCCGCCATCGCCACTTTCTTTTTAACTCTGTCAATACTTAGAAATAAACTTGCACAAGAGATTAGAAATAAATATAAGATGTGAGCTTAAAGTTCCCAAAATTGCATTATTAACCCCATTTATTCTTAAATTTGTATTTCTCTCTAAAATAATAAAAATATATATAAAAGCTCTTTATTTATGATAAAATGGGAATAACAACACTTAGATTCGGGTGTAAATAATACAAAATAATGCCCTCATCACTTAGTGATAAGCACCCAAAACTGTACGATTTATACCTTAAATAGACGTACTTTAGTTGCTAATTATCGACAATATGGGTCTTATGCGCTTAAATGTTTATCATAAAGGCTTAACTGCAGTTGCGGTATCAAAAGATACATTTCGAGGCCAACTGCAGTTAGAATGGAGCTAATTCCCTCTCCTGTACCCTAACCCGAGCCTAAACCTAGCCCAAACTTACCCCAAGCCTGTGTGTGTTTTATTTGTGTCAATTTATTATTTTTTAGATATTTAGTTTGAGTCATTTCTATTTTTAGAATTTATTTTAGATTTATTTAGTATTTTATAGGTTTCATTTTCTATTTTTCTATTTTATATTTTATTTAGTATAATTTTATTTTGATTTTTATTCTATTATTTTTTAGTTTTAGTTTTATTTTATTTTATTAGGATTAGAATTTTTAGGATTTCATGTATTTTTCGTTTATTAGATTTTATATTTTCATTTTTTTATTTCTTTTGTTTCATTTATTTTAATAGCTTAGGATTTTATTTTTAGTTTTAATATTTTTATTTTTTTAGTTTGTTATATTTTTAGTTAGATTTTATTTTTACTTTTAGTTTTATTTTTATTAGTTAGTTTTATTAGGGTTGGTCAATTATTTAATAGTCCCTACTATAAATATATATTTTTTAGAAAGGACACATATTTTTAGTTTAACCCATTTAGTCCCTCAAGCACTCAATCTTCTCTTATTTTTAGAGGTCCGCGCCAGCGGCACTCCCTTTCCAAAATATGTGGCAAAGGACTTTTTGATGCAAAATAAAAAGGCTTGGACTAAATGAATATTAAAAAATGTTTGAGGGACTATTTGGTATATGTTTGGGGTGGCCATAGGCCCGAGGCCCGCCAAGCCCGCCCAGCCCGCCCAATAAAAAAATAGGGCTTGGGTAAGGTGAATAGGCCAGCAGAGCGGGCCTGGCAAAATTTTATAGGCCCGATTTTTTTTCGGGCGGGCTTGGGCATGAGTTCTTAAGCCCGATGAGGCCCGGCCCGGCCCGAGGCCCGAAAAAAAAAATATATATATATATATATATATATATGTGGGGGGGGGGGTAACTTTTATAAATATAAAAACGTATACCAAGTCTTTTCATGTAGAGTGGAAAACTTTATATATGGACTTTGTAATACATGGAGTTTAAAACAGATTTTTAATTAAAAAAATTGGTCTTTAAATAAAAAAATAGGTATTTTAATTTTTTTAAAAATCTTTTAATTAACATAACAAGGCCCGATTGGGCGGGCCTGGGTAAAGAGCTTTCAAATCTGGGCGGGCTTGGGATTACATAATAAGGCCCGATCTGGGCTCGAGCGGGCTTGGGATAGCACTTAATTTTTCAAGCCCGGCCCGAGCCCGACCGGGCCTGCCCAGGCCCGGCCCACGGCCACCCCTAGTATATGTCCCTTCAAATTAAACACACACACAAAGACATGATCTCACCCACACCCTTAAGCCATTCACCTCCACCACACCGTAACATCACCCCTCCACCTTCTTCATCCTAACCCTCTCTCCTCTAAACTCCAAATACCCATTAACAACCTCCATCTCCCCACTCTCTCTCATCCACCATTTAAACCCAAAGACGACCTCATTCCCCACCTGTCTGCCCCCATTTCCCTCACTCGCCGGCGACTCCCCTCTGCCGTCGCCGGAGATCCCATAAAACCCAGAAAACCTTACCACCCCTCCACCGGCGACGTCACTATCCGGTAGCCCCTGAAACCCATTAACGTCGGCGGCGAAACCTCCAGCCAGCCCACTTGTCGGCGCCGCTTGTACCTACCCCCTGCCGGACCTGTCGCCGCCAAACCTTTCCCGTCACCCCCCCTCTCCGGCGACTTTCAGTCGCGACTGCACCTGCCCCCACTCCGGCGGCCTGAACCGAGCCCTTATCCAACCCTTTCCTTCTTCAAACCCAACACCCATGTCAAACCCAATACCCATATCCCATTGACCCATCTTCAAAGACCCAACCTCATAATCTTCCATTTTACCATTACCCGATTTCATCCATCTGCCAAAACCAAATGAGCCAAAGCCAAACTAACAAAATGTCCTCACATGTTTTTAACCCTTTAACCCCATTTTTCCCATTATCTCTACTATTTAAAAAGAGAAAAGTTTGATTGGAATGATCAAATGACTAAATAACCCTCCTCTAAAGTACAATCCCCGAAATACCCTTCAACCATATGACAATCAAACCTTTCATCTAATCACATCTCATCTAGTTGACCTATTATTTCAGCACGCCCCATCATTATCTTAATGAACCTCTCGCGTCCCTCTATTTTCTGCCTTCAATGGTGACCTTTGAAATCATCAACGCCTCCTTTATTAACAGCATATTAGACTTGTGTCGGTGGTGAAAACAAAGCTTAGGTTCGAAGAGTATGGATGAAGAACAAGGTAAATTAGGGATTGCAGCTTGTATAAATTTTGAACTGATAGTAACTTCAACCTTTTCCGATTCATCTTTTGTGAGTTCCTCCCATGTACACTTGCATATGTATGTATGCATATATGTATCTATGTGTGTATCTGTGTGTGTGTACGATCCAATTTAGTTTGTTAATATATTTGGGGCATTTTGTTGATGAATGTGTTTTGTAGTTTTGGGATGAAAATCGGATGGTTTTTTTGGTTCTATTAGAAACTCATTTGGTTATTGGATGTTGCAAATATTTTTATACCTCTTGATGATTCTCAATTCTCTGTTTTCTTGTAGTATGTGTGTCGTAGAGAATCACACAATGTATAATATGTACAATATGTTTTGTGGCATCAAAGATGATTTATCTCTTTCTCAATTCAATCTAATTTTGAGGCATCAAAATGAGTTATGTCTTTCCCAATTCAATTCAATCTGATTTGTAGATGCAATATGGACCAAAGTTTCTCACTCTCTGGACGAGTGTGCAAACAACACCCACCATGTTGATTCCGAAAAAAATGATTAATCTGGCACTATTCAGAACCCCTGCACATATCCCTCAAAGCACTGGTCTCGACAGTTGTGTGTTGGTTCCTACGTTGCGTTATGGTCATGAGGCGCTAACAATGGGCCTTTGGCTTTTTTTCTTGTGCGATGTACTCAAGCAAGGGGTCCTGCAGGTGGGTTGACAGTAAAACCCATGATACTTCCCACTCTCTTTGTAATTACATTTTTTGGTTTTGCTAATAGTTGGTATAGTTTAATTATATGTTCGTTTTAATTTTTTCTTAGTTTAATCCTCTGTTTGCTTCAATTTTTTCTTTAAGTAAATGTTCTTTAGATTTTATGGGTTTGGGTACTTACATGGGAACGGTAGTTCTTAAAAAGATACCAACAGTAGTATAATCCTGAAAATGTTCTTTGAGACTGTTTGAATTTAGCAACACTTCGCCGTCATCTATAAAAGTTAATGATAATACAAATATGTTTGTTGTTCCCGTTTCTTGGATCTATCATTTGTATAATTAGACAAGGTAATATTTGAGTGATATATAGTCCTCTTTCAATAGCTGTAAATGACACGTTGCATTTAGAAAATCTCTTTCCAAGTCAAAGAAAAAAAATTCGCAATGGCAAAATTAGTATCTCCGAAAGCCGCTTAAGTTTTCGTTTATTAGGGTTGAAGAAGTTGATGGATTCTTTTTGACATACACCAACCATGAATTTCCCCCCAACTGTTAAAAATAATGAATGATTCTGATGCTAAAACTATTAATGAATATAGCATCCAAACAAATTTTGTAATTATCGCTTCTTAAAGCCTTCACTTCTTGGATGATAATTTATAGGTGCACATGTCAATAAATTATTAGGAAGAAATTTGAAATAAAAATATAAAAATTGTAATTGTGAATGTAACAACATGCCTGAATTATGAGTCATTATGCTGCCCATAATATATGTATTGGTTAGTATTTTACTTCTGTTTTCTTCAGTGAGTTTTAGTTCTTTTTAAGTAACTGTATTATTTTTGTAATTTCTTTGTTCTCTTGAATAATTTCCCTTATGCTAAAGAGCAATAATTTTGCGCTAAATATTCTTATTAAGTTCAACGTATAATTGAAGGTCTGAATTACTTTAAACGTATGATTGAATACTTTAATACTTCAACTAATGACTTTGTTGGATTTTTTTATGGAAATGTAATTTTGTTTATATGTCAATGACTTGATAATTTTAAGAAGTTGAAGATGAACAAAAGATGCTTGGGCAGGTTTCTTTTGGAGTTTATATTTTATTTTTCATTGCAATGAAATGTTTAAGATAAGTTTGAAAATTACTCTTAATGCTAATGATATTTTTGTTTTGTTCCAGGCTATTAAAAGTGTCAAGGAGAGAGATATAAGGACTTTACTTTGTGTTGTAAGAGTCAAAATTTATTATCTTTCGTGTCTTAATGATGGAATATATATATATTGAATATCTATAGAATATTTGTTTTTGGTTCTTTAATTTTTTTTGACTCCATCCATTTGAACTTCAGTTGGTTGATTATATTATGTTTTCCACTTGTGAATTTATGGGATTAAATATAGAGATATTGAGAACAAATTTCCATAATTTCTTATTTTCTATTATTTCTTTTCTTGATGTTAGAATGGGGAAGAATTATCGGTCTTTTGTTAATTGTGTTAATTGCATGTATTTTTCACTTTGTGCCAATAGTACCGTCATTTAACAACCCAAAATTTACTTTGTTGGATATTTTTTTTATGTCAATTTTTCTTTCGATTGTGGCGGTGACTGAAAAGTGTGGTGGCTGTGAGTATGGGGTGTGGGTGGGGTGGGGTGGTGCGGTGGGTGGGTTGTGACTTTTTGACGATGGTATGTGCTCCTATATTTTGTTTTTTTGTTGAGTGTTGGTGGGTGGGTGGGTTAGGTCATAGGAGGTGGAAGTTGTGGTAGTGGAGGTGAAAGTGGTAGTGGTCGCCTTTTTTTTAGCGTTGATGGAGATTGTGAGTGGTGGATTTAATGGTTTGTTGGGCGTTGTTATTTTTTATTTATGTATTTATTTTGGTTTTTGGTCTTTAGGTGTGAGTGGTGGAGGGTATGTTAATTTGTAGATTATTAACATATCCTATTTAGTTATAAAAAATTTATATCCATTCAAATAACCTAGCAAAATTTCCCAACATATAAAGCAAATTCATCACTGCCTAAAAAATTAACAAATAAAAACATAGGTAAGAACAAAACATACCCCAACAAAACTCGAATTTAAATAAAAATAAAATAAAATAACAAAAGTTACTAATCAGCTGAGTTAACAATATCACAATGAAAATGACCTTAAACATTAGGATGAGGCAAATAGCCTATTGTGATGAACGAATAAACTGAAACATTAAAAACTATTCACATGAGTCTTATTAGACTAAAAGATTCTTATTATAAGGTTGATTATAAGTTGAGATGGGTTGCTCTTTCTATAATAAATACACTTTTTGAAAATCTTGTTTTATGTTATTGGATGGTCTGTTACCTTAGTTATAAAAATTATAATATAAAAGTATAAGACTATCCAAAAACAAGACTTTTCCTGACATATATTTGTCTTAGAGTTCATGAGAAATTCATTGTAACGTGTTTTAAAAACCATTATTAATGTTTTTTGGGAGGATACATTTGTGAGAAATGCAGATCCGCGAGATTTTCGTTTATTTGTCTTATTTGAAGTCTTTTTATTTAAGATGAATATACTTTCCATGCTATATCCAAATTGACTTCAAAATGAACTTAATATATAAACGAAACATAACACGTTTTAATTTGTTTATTACGAAGTTTCCTTTGTTTTTTTTATGAAACAAATGAATACTTAGATAACATATTAATTGTGCAATTTACAGTGTTAAATTGATTTTGATTGTGATCTTCAAACTGCAAAACAAGAGCATCTTTGGGTTAAAACTTACAAAAATTAGTGTATGTTTGATCTTTTTGTGCATGTGAAGACAAATCCATTACCTTAAACAAAGGTCGGGAAAAAAAAAAGAATTGAATAGACTATTTGAAATTACACCACAAACCCATCGTAATAATACTCATAATCTTACATATTTCTTGCTTATCCTGTTGAATCAAGTCTTTCTTGTTTTTTTAGCTACAATTATTTAACAATTACGTGATATGTCCACTTTTTGGTGATATGCATTCTTATCTTCTGATTTTGGTATACTTTTCATAACTGATGTCCCACATTATGGCAGGTTTAAAGTAGCCAACCCACTCCCCGAGGGAAGTTTGTAGTAGCCTATGCCACATGCCGTGCCAAGGTTGAGCAATTGGTGCCCACTAGCAAAGGAACATCAGCTAGCTCTGACACGCTGCCCGTCGAAAAACCGACGTTTAAACTACGTGCGACGTTGGCCAAATAATACCAAAATATTTTTTATATGTTGGTTCAAATCTTTTAGCCCACAACCGTACGATGATTTACGAAAACACTTAAGTTCAATTCCTTGTCATTTCACGATTTCATTATTTCGATGCTTAAATTATATACCCGAATTAAGTTTCACGTGCAACGCACGTGGGCACACCTAGTACCCTTAAACCTCCACTTCCCACATGTACAATTAAACCCCCAAAATACCCTCACCCATATCATATTTTTATATCCTCACAACCCACATTCTCCCCTCATCATTCCCACATGCACACTAATGTCCATTACCAACTATACCCCCATGCTCCATGCCTACTATAAATTAAAGAAGAAGACCTCAAATAAAAAAAAAAGAGCTAGGAGATAGGAATTTGTAGAGAGAGAAAATACCATTTTAGTGTAGTTTTAGATTAGAATTTTTATTTTATTATTTTTAGATAGTGAGGAGAAAACAAATTGTTGTGATGATTAAATTGAGTGAGATTCTTGATGTAATTGTGTTTGAATCATTCAAATTAAGGGATGTGAATTTCAACTCAAGGAATAGAAGTTCAATTTCACTTCAAGAGATTGGGGTTTGATTGTTTCTTCTCTTCTCATTTATTTTATGCCTATTGAATATTTGTTTATTATGTTTGATACCATGTTAGGCTAAATCCCCTTTCAAGGGGCGGGGTAAAACCCTTATTTGAAGTTATTTTATTTTTATTAGTTTAATTATTTGAAAAGTCCCTTTGAATGTTAATTTTGATCCCTCACCCTTAGATTTACGCCTCGAGAGAGGGTAAATGATTTTTGAGAGAAAATCGAAATTCTAGTGATAATACCCATTTTGGATTCGAACTAGAGATAGGGGTATCTTAAGTGGGGTATTATCACTTGAATTTCAACTCTAAATTTATTTTATAAGATTGACATAAATTTTAATTGATCGATCCTAGCGGGTGATTAATTAAAAGAAGTGTGGATCTATTTTTATAGAGTTGTGGGGGTGTTAAAATTAATTTTCTAAAAGATTACTATTATAATTACACTTGCAACGAGAGTTGATTTGTAGTTTTGATATTAATTTGGGGGAATTCAAATAATTAACTTAATTAATTAGAATAACTAGAATTTGTGGTGTAATCCCACTCCTTGATTGTTCTCACAATTATTTACCTCACTTCTCTTTTATTTTAGTGTTAGACTTTATTTTTCATTTTAGTCACTTTTTAGTTAGTTGTTTAGATTAGTTTAGATCTCACCTCACCCTATTATTTTAATATTGAAAAAAGCTAAAAAAAATTTATAAAAGTGAAAAAGAACAAAAAGAAAATAAAAAGTGAATTACAATTGAATTTGTTCCGTTTGCTTTACTCCCTAGAAAGTGGATTGATACCCTTACTTACTCCTATACTTGAGTTTGTTATTATTTGTAGGTACATAAGGATTTTGACTACCTTGGCTTTCATCAACAACGACATACACACAAAAGTCTAGTTATCAAATGGCGCCGTTGCCATTCTTGGGATTGTGAAGCTCGAAGCAGATTCAATTTTTGTAGTTCATTTATTTTTTTGCACTTTATTATTTTTTGTACCATTTTTATATTTTTAGACGACTTGTATTTAGGATTATTCTATTCCTGGCTTGTATTACGGTGCATAAGACACCATTTATTTTCCATTTAAAATTGTAATAAAAGACAAGCGTGATAGGGAAACCGGACAAGGTAGAGAAATGGCGTCCGAAGGCGAGGATTTAGAAGCCTCTCTACTTTGGGTCGGTAGGACTCTCGGGGACGACTGAGATAGGCGTAATCTCCCCCCCCCCCCCCGGTCGACTCAAATTATTCGGCACCCCACAGCCTAAAAACCGTGGGAGGTACATTTTCTAAACACTCGCGCCTCTCCTGTTAGCAAATCAATTCTTTTGTGTGCTTTGTGTAGTCTTGTGTGATTTTATTCTCGCATTTATTTTCGAATGGTGTGATGAATTAATTAACTAAGACCTACACCCAGTCACTCACGAGAAGGGATTTCATCACCCGACTCACTCGCTTATCATTGTGTGCTACCCAAGCCATCACTAAATTTAAAATCAATCAACTAGGTAGCCCACTAGGAAAATATTTTTGCAAAGGTGATCACTCATATATTTTCGTGATTTTTATCGCCCGCGGACCTAATTAAAATTTGACTACCCCTCTCACTAAATTTAAAAATAAAAATTGGTTATGTGCTAGTTAGGAAATTTTCTTGACTTGTGTGTGTGTCCAATTCATTTTTTTGGTAGTCGGTTTTAGTTAGTTCGTCCAATTCAAAGAGTCCATATTTTTTTCCCCACCTTTTCTTTAAAAAAAAAATTCAAAAATCCAAAAATATTTTTCTTCCTTTATTTTTCAAAAAAATCCAAAAATATTTTCTTCTATTATTTTTATAAAAAATCCAAAAATATTTTCTTTCTTTCCTTTTTAAAAAAAATCCAAAAATATTTTCTTTTACTCATTTTTAGAAAACTCTAAAAATATTTTCTTTTTCTCATTTTTTGAGAAAAATCCAAAAATATTTTCTTTCCTTTAAAAAAAAAAATTTAAAAGCTCAAAAAAAAAATATTTTTCTCCACATGGCCGAGGAACGTCCTTTACGGGACTACTTTGGCCATTTTCCATTGACACGTGACACGTGTGAGAGTGATCCCGAGCGATCTCTTTATGATATTCTTAGTCGTTTCACCTCTCTCACGAGTACCGTTGGTACTCTTGACCCATCTATGCACGCACCACCTATTCCATCACCCTCGGTGTCAAGTGTCGAGGTGCCTCCTCCTTTGTTGTGCACCCACGGTTATTATGCCGATCACATGTCCCATGAGTGCCCTTACATGTCATATCCATACAAACCCACCACGGACCATGTGTATCCATATGACACTGTTCTGGAACCCACCTCAGCCTATTCTCCCTATATACCCAATCCTGAGTTGTGTGAGTACCCGAGTTATTCGTGGAGGCCTCATCACCCTTCCACGCAATACATATCCCAACCCGATGTTGTGGATCCTCACACGTTCCAACAGTCGTCATGGCAACCTTGTGCACCCATTTCCAATCAGTCCCCTCACTACGCACCCAATGAGTATCGAGCATTTGTCCATCACAAAAGCGATCCTTTCATGTATGATGTACTTGGCCCCACCCCACACACTTCCTTTGAGTATTCTCCGTATGCTCATGATAGTCGAGCGTTGTGTCCACCTCAACCACTACCACCACCCGTCACTCCACCAACACCTTCATCCACATTCGTTCTCGAAACCCTCTTGCAAAAGTTCATCCTTGCACAAGAGCACGCCACTCAAATTCAAACTCAAGCTCTCCAAAGGCTTGAACAAAGGTTAAATGAATTGGAGTGTGAGCGAGAGTCGGATATTCCCATGGCCCCACCCATCGTTGCCACCGAGTGTGACGATGATGTGTCCTCTTGTGACACCAATTTTGAGTGTGACCAACTCCACCACCCCGAGAATCTTGAAGTTGAGACCATTCCATGGTCCGGGCCCCACGTTGAAAATTGTGTTGACTTACCTTTCATTAGTGAGCCTGATCCCACCCCACCATGTCCATATGAACCCCACCTTCAGGTTCCCACTCCCGTCATATCCAAAACAATGCCTGAGTATACACCTATCGAGCTTCACCCTTGTGTTCCCGAGGAACCAATTTATCCTAGGTTAGCTCTGGCTACGAGTGCTCACCATTTTCCCGAGATAGAATCCGTGATCGTTCCTAACTATCCGGATTTGGATCCTATTCCTCCATGCATGTCTCCCTTTGAGCCTCATATTTCTAGTGATTCCTCTATCTCTGATTTTGGTGCCTCATTTAACCCACCCACCCTATTCACCAATGATACCTTTTTGGAGAAGTTGACAACTCCATCTTTAGAAACCACACTCCCTTGTGAGTATTCCTTTACTCCTCCCAATGAGTGTGTGTCTTCCACGCTTGAGTTGGATCATCTTCCTCCACCGTTTATCCCACCCGATACACCATTTGTCCCACCCGACCCACCCATTATCATTTCCACCCCACCACCTGGTTTGGATCTTGATTTTATGCATTTCAAGTTTCCATCTACATTTTTAGATCCTCACCTAAAACCATCATCCACCTTCCACGAGAGTATATGTGGTGATACTCTCCACTTCCGTGACATCGAGCTTGTTCCTCCATGCTCACCACTCTCTTCTGGTGTTGATTTTTCTCAACAGCTCCCTAGTGTGTCACAGCGCGACCATTATCATCGCCCATTCATAGAACGGTCATGTGATTTTTATGAGCCCCACCCCATTCCACTTTATACACCATATCGCCTCCCTCACCAATTGGAGCACCATGCTTATAGGGCCCTAGTTGTCCTCACCTTTACGCTCAATAAAGCCCGTGACCGATGCCTATTCACCCTCACCCTTACCTTAATACCCACCCGCCCTTGGTCCACCGATGCTTTGCATCGCGTGATGCACTTTTCCATACAAGTACATTGACCATTCTTAGCCCTGATCCAACAAGACTAACCGTTCAGTCTTGTTTGGGGGTGATTCTTATCCCCCGAATTTTTTGCCACCCCGTGCTATCATAGATCTTATCTTTAGGGAGATTCAATCGGTCTGGCTGAAGACGTTAAACTTAGAGCTACCAGGAGGCAACCTGTTGTTTTTTGTACTAGTCTCATCCTGTTTGGGGGTGGTGTTTCACATCACCCTATGTTTTTCCATGCTTATAGACTTGTACACATTTTTTCTCTTATCATTTATTCAGGTTTATTCTTCGCTTCATCAGTCCACTTCATTAGCGGTTCATTCTGATAATCTCTTTCCTACCTTATGCTCTCAATTTTAAAAATCATTTCACTTAACATCGAGGACGATGTTCCTTTTTGTTTGGGGGTGGGGAATTTTATCAAAATTGTGCCTCTTTTGAAATTTTTTTTATTTTTAAACCTGATTTTTTTAAAATTTCGTGCAGTTTCTTTCATCTCACTCATTGATGTGAATTTTCAATCATCCATCATTCAAAGTCTAGGAATCAAGCTAGAGAATATTTTTTTCTAAATAGCTTATGTAATATGTAGTAAGGCATATTGCACCATGAATTTCTAGACTCAACAAAATTTGCGCACGTATCACGTCAATACGATTTAGAGTTGAGGAGTACTATAATTCTAAAGAGAACCTTAAGGATCACTAGTAGAGACTTTAGCTTGTGAGATTTGTGCCTTTCACCCTTTTAGAGTGTTTTACGCAATCTCTGAGTCACAAGTTGATTCAACTTTCTTTGGGTCCGCACTTTTATAGTTGCACGATCTCATTATCTATCATAAAATTTTGGTTGATCACTGAGAACGACATCATTTTTGAGTTGTAAGAAACGCGTGTCTTGAAATTTGTCCCGAATACTAAATTTTCATCCATACTCCTACCACTTTTTCCATTTCGCATCCATTTTTCACCCATACACTTCACCCATTACATTTCCATATATATACCGCACCTCCATTCATATATCATCCTTCATTTTCAAATAAAAGAGTGTAAATTTCAAATGTAAATGTCTTCATTGTTATTTAAAAAGCGAGAGAAAAACAAAAAAAAAAGAGAAAAGAAAAAGAAAAAGAAAAAGAATAGAAAAATAGCAAAATATAGAAAAAAAAAAGAAAAAAAGGAGAGAAAAGAAAAGAAAAAGAGAGTTTGTAGTTAGTAATAAAGACATTTGTGCCTAAAAGTATACACTGTTATTACATATCCACCATCCACCATATCATCACCCCATCCTATTTCACTATCATCATCCATATTATCCCTCACATCATCATATCCTTCCCATTTCATTTTCCCCTCACCCATTATCATCCATATTCCCCCTAGGTGTTCGGGCAAATGAAAGTCTTCGTGGTGAATAACTCGACGTTCTCACTATAGTGGTTAGCATTCTTTCATGATATCATTTTTTTTCTAATTGTTCGTTCTTTCTTATGTGTGTGTGAGACGTTTGAACTTGCTTACATTTTCTCACCTCCTCACACACAAGAGCGATACACTTACCCTAATCTCGAGAGTTCGTTTGAGAGAGATATATCCGTGAGATTTGAAGTTGAAGCGTTGATTCCGATAAGGCAATCTAGGAATTACTCTTATGATACTCGACCCGTTTTGACTGATTCACACTACACACGTTGAGTTCTAGGAAGGATGTGCCTTGTGTATTTACTTAGCTAACATTTTCTACATTCTAGCTTGTATTTCTGAAAATATTTTTCTTGTGATGGATTGTGCGATTATTCTACATCTAATAAGAGATTGACTACCTTTTAATAAATTTTTGCAAATAAGAATTTTGTGGGCATATTCCCTGCAAACCCTCACGAGATACAACTCGTCCTGCATGGCAACCTATAGGTTTAAAGACTTGTTGCAAAGCTAAGTGCAATCGCAAGTGCCCGCGAAAGTGGTACACTTTTGGTTTCTTATCATTCTCTTTCTCTCTATCTTATTGCTCGAGGACTAGCAACGCTCTGTTTGGGGGTGGTGTGATAAGCACCCAAAACTGTATAATTTATACCCCAAATAGACGTACTTTAGTTGCTAATTCTCGACAATATGGGTCTTATGCGCTTAAATGTTTATTATGCAGGCTTAACTGCAGTTGCGGTGTCAAAAGATACATTTCGAGGCCAATTGCAGTTAAAATAGAGCTAATTCCCTCTCCTGTACCCTAACCCGAGCCTAAACGTAGCCAAACTTACCCCAAGCCCGTGTGTGTTTTATTTGTGTCATTTTATTATTTTTTAGATATTTAGTTTGAGTCATTTCTATTTTTAGAATTTATTTTAGATTTATTTAGTATTTTATAGGTTTCATTTTCTATTTTTCTATTTTATATTTTATTTAGTATAATTTTATTTTGATTTTTATTCTATTATTTTTTAGTTTTAGTTTTATTTTATTTTATTAGGATTATATTTTTTAGGATTTCATGTATTTTTAGTTTATTAGATTTTATATTTTCATTTTTTATTTCTTTTGTTTTATTATTTTAATCGCTTAGGATTTTATTTTTAGTTTTAATATATTTATTTTTTTAGTTTGTTATATTTTTAGTTAGATTTTATTTTTACTTTTAGTTTTATTTTTATTAGTTAGTTTTATTAGGGTTCAAATTAAACACACACACAAAGCCATTCACCTCCACCACACCCTTAAGCCATTCACCTCCACCACACCCTAACATCACCCCTCCACCTTCTTCATCCTAACCCTCTCTCCTCTAAACTCCGAACACGCATTAACAACCTCCATCTCCCCACTCTCTTTCATCCACCATTTAAACCCAAAAACGACCTCATTCCCCACCTGTCTGCCCCCATTTCCCTCACTCGCCGGCGACTCCCCTCTGCCGTCTCCGGAGATCCCATAAAACCCAGAAAACCTTACCGCCCCTCCATCGGCGACGTCACTACCCAGCAGCCCTGAAACCCATTAACGTCGGCGACGAAACCTCCAGCCAGCCCACTTGTCGGCGCCGCTTGTACCTACCCCCTGCCGGACCTGTCGCCGCCAAACCTTTCCCGTCACCCCCCCTCTCCGGCGACTTTCAGTCGCGACTGCACCTGCCCCCACTCCGGCGGCCTGAATCGAGCCCTTATCCAACCCTTTCCTTCTTCAAACCCAACACCCATGTCAAACCCAACACCCATATCCCATTGACCCATCTTCAAAGACCCAACCTCGTAATCTTCCATTTTACCATTACTCGATTTCATCCATCTGCCAAAACCAAATGAGCCAAAGCCAAACTAACAAAATGTCCTCACATGTTTTTAACCCTTTAACCCCATTTTTCCCATTATACCCTTAAACCTCCACTTCCCACATGTACAATTAAAACCCCAAAATACCCTCACCCATATCATATTTTTATATCCTCACAACCCACATGCTCCCCTCATCATTCCCACATGCACACTAATGTCCATTACCAACTATACCCCCATGCTCCATGCCTACTATAAATTAAAGAAGAAGACCTCAAATAAAAAAAAAGAGCTAGGAGATTGAAATTTGTAGAGAGAGAAAATACCATTTTAGTGTAGTTTTAGATTAGAATTTTTATTTTATTATTTTTAGATAGTGAGGAGAAAATAAATTGTTGTGAGGATTAAATTGAGTGAGATTCTTGATGTAATTGTGTTTGAATCATTCAAATTAAGAGATGTGAATTTCTACTCAAGGAATAGAAGTTCAATTTCACTTCAAGAGATTGCGGTTTGATTGTTTCTTCTCTTCTCATTTATTTTATGCCTATTGAATATTTGTTTATTATGTTTGATACCATGTTAGGCTAAATCCCCTTTCAAGGGGTGGGGTAAAACCCTTATTTGATGTTATTTTATTTTTATTAGTTTAATTACTTGAAAAGTCCATTTGAATGTTAATTTTGATCCCTCACCCTTAGATTTACGCCTCGAGAGAGGGTAAATGATTTTCGAGAGAAAATCGAAATTCTAGTGATAATACCCATTTTGGATTCGAACTAGAGATAGGGGTATCTTAAGTGGGGTATTATCACTTGAATTTCAACTCTAAATTTATTTTATAAGATTGACATAAATTCTAATTGATCGATCCTAGCGGGTGATTAATTAAAAGAAGTGCGGATCTATTTTTCTAGAGTTGTGGGGTGTTAAAATTAATTTTCTAAAAGATTACTATTATAATTACACTTGCAACGAGAGTTGATTTGTAGTTTTGATATTAATTTGCGAGAATTCAAATAATTAACTTAATTAATTAGAATAACTAGAATTTGTGGTGTAATCCCACTCCTTGATTGTTCTCACAATTATTTAACTCACTTATCATTTATTTTAGTGTTAGACTTTATTTTTCATTTTAGTCACTTTTTAGTTAGTTGTTTAGATTAGTTTAGATATCACCTCACCCTATTGTTTTAATATTGAAAAAGCTAAAAAAAAATTAGAAAAGTGAAAAAGAACAAAAAGAAAATAAAAAGTGAATTACAATTGAATTTGTTCCATTTGCTTTACTCCCTTGAAAGAGGATTGATACCCTTACTTACCGCTATACTTGAGTTTGTTATTATTTGTAGGTACATAAGGATTTTGACTAACTTGGCTTTCATCAACAACGACATACACACAAAAGTAAAGTTATCACTTAGTATGTTGGAGATGACTCATGTTAATGTTCCTATTGGCTAGTGTCTCACACGAGTGTAGATGGTTATAAGGTCGCTTAGGGTTTGGTGCCCTTGTGATGGATCTCTTAGGACGTGTGCACAATGATTCTTTGGTTTAAAAACCACATTTAATGTCCTTCTCTCTCCTTCTTACAAACGTATTCTCACTTTAAGTCTTTGTGTAAATCGCCATTAATATTCTCATTGTTTTCTCCTTTGATTCTTGTTGTTCGATATGCCTTTTGTGTTATTTCCTTCCTTTCAAGAACTTCTCTTCAACCATGTAACTTATATCCATCAATTTCTCTCTATTTCAAGTTTATATTTTCTTGGTTTTCCTTTTTCTCAATTTTTCGGTGAGTTTCAGAATTTTACGGTGGTAGTAGGTGATTTTAGGGCTTAGCCTTTAGTGTTCTTGAATTTTTTTTAGGTATTAGGAGGTGTCTCTAGGGAAACTTTCTAGACTTTTATTCAATTTTCATCTTGATTTAGATATTCTGGTGACTCACCGATCACTTTCTCTAACGAAAACCCTAATCAGTGTTTTTCTTCTTGCAGTCTTGAACAAGGTTAAGTTTTCCCTCTTTGTTCTTGTAGTCAACCCAAAACTTATTTGGATGTTAACAACTTTATATGTGTTAGCTGACGAGTATCTAACTCTTAGGGAGAGATATTTTAGGGAGATACAAAGGATATAAGTCGAGTTCGCTATTAAGCGTAGGGCCGAGGTCGATCCTATACTTCCAATCCATCTAGTCCCATTAACATTCTTGTGCCCTCCCATTATCAAACTTAGTGACTCAATGTCTGGGTCATCTGTTTTTGCGTATGATAATCCTTCTATCTCTCACACAGTCGAGAGTGTGGATTCTTACGAGGAGGTTGTGAGACTTTTGGCATCCTCTTATGAAAGGGTCTGAGGAGGCCAAGGCCTCTTCTAAAGAATCTTCCTCTTAGCATGCAAAGTATTTAAACCATTCAGACTCCTCAATTCAAGAGATCTCAGACCTGGACGAGTTGAGGTTTGAGATTACAGTTCCACCTCCCCCAATGGTTGTCCTTTTGTCGGCCATTCCAAGTGACGAATTCGTGCGCCAATTTCCAGGTGGTGTCCCAGCAGATAACCCTAATGATGAATATTGTTCGATCGAGGATACACTTGACACATCTTATTCTGAATCCTTTTTCAAGAGAGTTACAGAGGTCGATCTTTCCACTTGGAGTAATTTTTATAGTATAGTAGCCGCTATCAACATTGTAGTGCCTTCTGAGGATGAGAGAGAGTTTCACGATTGAGATAAAGAGATCTTATTATGTTATCAGATGTTCAGGGTCGACTCCAAACTTCCCATTCACCCCACTATACGATCCATTTTGGTCAGTTTAGATCTGAGCCCCTCTCAACTATCGCCCAATGCTTGGAGGATCATCCTCGGCCTGGTGTAGCTCTGGAAGTTAGTTCATCACAATGACCTTCAAGTTATCCTTTTTAGGGGATGTTATAATGTGTCATTTTCAAAAAACAAGCCGGGAAACTATCATCTCGTAGCCAGGAAACCAACAAAGAAAGCCTTTCTTATGAACTAGACTTCTAACCATAACTAAAAGCCCGTTATGTCTTCATATCTGGAGCTTGGGAATTCAGCCCAGATGATTCTTGTAGCACCTCAGAGACTAGGGTTCCTCAGAGATGGTCTAAATCACCTAATGTTAGCCAAATTATAATCGGGTCCGAGTGTTGATTCCAGTAAGAAGGTGGTAATGTAGAGTTTGAGCAATTGGTGACCCCTTATTTTTTGGAGCAGGCAGGTTTGGAGGTGGACCCCCTAACTGAGTTATGTAAGTATTTTTCATGCAACTATTGTATCATATTTTTGTTGTCTTTATTACTAACCTCGTCTTTACTTTACAGATTTTTGCACCAAACACATTCGAGTCTGCTTGGAGAATGGTTGCTCCCAACCTCACCAGTCTGATGAAACAAGTGGGGAAGAAGTATGCACCCCCTCCGCAGACAAAGAAATTCACCCCGTTTAGGCCAATGGATTAAAGAAAATGAAGGAGGTCCCTAAGGACATCCATGACCACCAACAACAAAAGAAGAATAAGGATAACTCGTTCGAAACAATGTCGACACAGGAAATATCAATCTCTTTTAAGGATGCCCTCTCGATCCATCTGTCCAATTTGAAAATAATCTTGAACTCCGCATAGGGAATAAGAAGAGTCCCTTTGAGGTGTTGAACTCCGTAACACCGGAGACCGTTGATAATTTTCTAGAATCTGTGGATATCTCTCTTCTGAATGACTTTTATCTCCACATGGTTGCTCAGATCGTCTCTTCATAACAACTCTTATGCCTCTATTTCAGCTATATTTTAAGTGTGTAGAATCTTCTCGTACTGATGTCTCGTATCTTCTACAGTTTGCCCTATTTTTTAAGAAGGTCCACCAGCGGGTCTAAGAGAGGCTTCCCAAGATTCGACTAGCCTGAGAGGCTATCAAGTCTGAGAAGAAATTAAATAAGCAACTCCTGAACGAAGAGAATAACCATAAGAAGGAGATGGATTTACTTAAGAACCAACACATAGAGGCCATCAAAAAGCTACACACCAATCATGATATCGCAATTAAGGCCTTGCTCTATAAGAAGGCGACCGATGAGAAGGAGAAAATAAGGATTGTTGTTAATAAGGAACTTAAGGATGCCAAGAAAAATGAAGTTGAAGATTTAAGTCATTTGAGAAATTCTTAGGGTACAATAACCAGTACTTTAAGAGAGGTGCTAAGACTGCTTGTCGATGGGCCATATTAAAAGTCCCTGGCGTCTCACACTTGGCTTCACAATTCGAGTCCTTTGATTTCTTTGACCCACTGGCCATGACAACTTTGACTAATATTGAGGGGTCATGACACGCTAAGCTGACTATCCAGACAATCAATGATGATGGTGATGATGATAGACCGAAAGGGGATAATATTGAGACAACCCATGGCCAAGGTAGGATGTAGAGGATGAAAAGGATGAAGTCGAGAAGAATGATGCCATTGATATGTCAGCACAAGTGGAGAACAAGGGTAATCAAAAATCTTGAACCCTCAATTTTATTAGGTTGGTTGTTTGTCGCCTGATGCCCTTTTCTGATGTAATTTATGAATAGTTCTCGCATTTTTTAGTTTTAATGGTTTACGTTTGTTTGAACAACGCATCTGTATCCTCATATTAATTTCTCTCGTCTTCAAACTTCGCTAAATGTTATTGAATGCAAATATTTGTATCTCTTATTTTTGACAAATCTTTTAATTATATTGTGTCTGCTTGCTTTGAGCATAATTATTGTTAAGCAACCTTTCAACCTTCTATTTGTGGATATATTCTCGTCCTTGGTCGAGAAGTAATTTAACCAACTTAATGATTTTTTTATATTAGAGATCACCACGTTGTGATGTTTAAATAAACAATAATTAAATTATTTTCAAATTTGAATCACCAAATTAATGATGTCTAACTACAAGTCCCATCTCGTCGTTTTTGGGAGTGTATAGACGAGTGTCACCTCGTCCTGCACCGTCGTCTCGCCAAGAGAATTTGACTCTGATACCACCATTTTGTGGTGTATAAATAAACCCTAATTAAATTATTTTCAAATTTGAATACCCAAACTAATGGTTTCTGAATACAAGTACCCTCTCGTCATTTTTGAGAGTGTATGGAAGAGTGTCATCCCGTCTTGTACTATCATCTCGCCGAGACAGTTTGACTCTGATACCACCACGTTGTGATGTTTGAATAAACCGTAAATTATTTTCAAATTTGAACCACCAAATTAATGATATTTAACTACAAGTCCCCCTCTCGTCATTTTGAGAGTGTATGACGAGTGTCGTCTCATCCTGCACTGTCGTCTTATCGTGAAAGTTTAACTTTGATACCCCCACATTGTGATGTTTAAATGAACCATTATTTAATTATTGTCAATGCTTCTTTTTTTTGACACAATCTTAGTTATGTTATCATAATGTTCCCCCCTCTCGGTGTTATTGAGAATCAACGAACGAGATAAGTCTCGTATGGTTTATCATGTTATCGAGAGTGAATTATTGCTAATTCACCATATGTATGATATTTTTTTAGCTTAGGACAATTTGAATCATGCTTTTGAACATTTTGTACAAGAAAAATATAAGAGAACACTTGAAACTTTTTCATTCATCACTTTTGGAATATTTCTCACACAATGGGAAAATAAAATTTATATATAATTCTAGTGATAGTATTTCTTCAAACGGTCGGCGTTCCATTCATTTGAGAATGGTTCTCCCTATAAATTCTCAAGTCTATAATTTCTTGGAATGACTTATTGGGTGAGTCTGTACGGGCCATGCTAATTTGTGTGGAGCTTGTTTAGCTTTTTCCAGGTCTTCTTCAAAACTAGATCCCCAGCAGTTATCATCTTGGACTTATCCCTGTTATTCTAAACTTCACAATCCCTTGCTGATCAACAGCTTATCTGACCTCTGAATATTCTCGTCACTCTTTGATCACATTGATATCTAGTATGTGTCCCTCTGCCTTTTCCTTCGGGCTGTATGTTTTGACTCTATGACTTGGTAGGACGATCTCAGTGGGTATCACATCCTCTGAACTATAGACAACCATGAAAGGGGTCCCCCTGTTGGTGTTCTCTATGTCATCATGTAGGCCCATAGGAAGGCACATACTTCTTCGGTCTAAAAACCCTCGGCATCTTCCAATTTCTTTTTTATCACATCTAAGATAGTTTTGTCGGTCACCTCAGTCTGGACATTTTCTTGAGGTCGACCTAATGCTTAATAGAACCGTTTGATGTTGACCTTTTTACAATAGCCTCCAGAGACTAGTTCTTAAATTTTTTTTATCATTATCGGAGATCAAAGTGTTTGGAAAAACCATACCTGTAGATGATATTCCTCCAAATAAATTTAAAGGTCTTCGTCTCAATTATAGTGATCATGTCCTCAACCTCTACCCATATTAATAAATAGTCAATTGCCATTATTAGGTATCTATAGTTGCCTATAGCCCTAGGCAGGGGTACCACCACTTCAACCCACCAAACTACAAACGGCCATGGGCAAGTGATAAATGGTAGGGTTTGATGAGGGATGCAAACATATTTCTGACACTTGTCACACCTCTTCACATAGTGAGCCACATCTTTCACCAAGGTTGGCCACCAGAAGCTCTGAGTAACTATTCTTTTTACCAAATACCTTCCTCCAATATGGATTGAGCAGGGACCCCCATGCATATCTTTTAATACATACTCCACCTCAATGGGATGAAAACATCGTAGTAAAGGAAGTAAGAATCCTTTTTTTATAAAAGACATCTCCTATTATCGAAAAATTTGTTGCCTTGTATCTTAACGTCTTCCTCTCAAACTTTGATTCTGGAAATTCAACATCCCTGATGTATCGAATGAGGGGATCCATCCATGATGCTCCCAAGTTTAAGTTTAAACAAAATTTAATTGCATTGTCGTCTTCTTTAATGGTAAGCCTATACAGGATCTCTACTAGCACTAATCGTCTGATCTCAGTTCTCATTGCAGATGCTAACCTTGTTAGAGTATCAGCTCGACTATTCTCTAGCTAAGAGATTATTTTAACCTTCACCTCTTCAAAGTTTATCATCACTTTCTTTACCCATGCCAAGTATTTTTCCATCCTTTCATCTTTGGCCTCAAATACTCCTAAGATTTGGTTTACAACTAAGTGAGAGTCACTATGAACTAACGTTTGGCTGACATTTAATTATTTGGTAAAGGAGCGTCCTGCCAAAAGTGCTTCATACTCCTACTCATTGTTAGATGCTTTGAAGATGAACCTCATGGCATATTCTATGTCGATTCCATCTCAGACCGATACTGTCAACCTAGTTTCGTTTCCTGTTTCACATGAGGAGCCATCTACAAACAAGATCTAAATTGTACCACCTTTTGAGAAGGCCCGTTCACACAGGACTACATTTTTAAATAAAAAAATTTCTTCTTCAGTGTCGGCTATGACAAGCCTTACTACACTTATCTCAGCCTCACCCGGGCTTCCATTTGCTTTCTCTAGCTCAGTTCTTAGTATAACAAACTCATACCAAGTATATCTTCTTCTATACCCCCATCATCTTCTCATACGATCGTTACACTAATGGCCGACTAAGATACATCCAGGCATAAATACAACTTCGATCCTTGAATAGGCTGGGACAATAGCATTCATAAGCCCAAGTATGACTTAAGCTCTTGGAATTATCTTTCATATTCCTTATCCCGTTCAAATGATTTCCTTAATATTTTAAATAGGGGTAGACACTTGTTTATAGCCCTTGATATAAACCTGTTCAGTGCAGCGACTCGTCATGCCAGCCTCTACACATCCTTAATGGCCTTCGGGGTCTTCATCTCAATCAAGGTTTTGATCTTTTTAGGATTTTCCACTATTCCCTACTAGTTAATAATGAATCCTAGGAATTTTCCTACTCCTACCCTGAACACACACTTAGAAGGGTTGATCTTCATCTGGTATTCGTCCATGGTGTTAAAGGGGCGCGAAAGGTCGGCCACATGTGTCTCGACCTTGAGGCTTTTTGTCAATATGTCATCTACGTAAACTTCCATGATTATTTCAATATGATCCTCAAACATCTTATTCACCAGTCTTTGATATGTTTCTCGGGTATTTTTTAGGCTGAAGGGCATAACTTTTTCGTAATAACTTCCTTTATCTGTGATGAGTGACGTCTTCTCCGCATCGGTCAGGTCCATAAAGATTTGGTTGTATCATGAATAGGCATCCATAAACCCCATCAACTCATGCCCACTCATGGGATCTACCATTTGATTAACCCTCGGGAGAGGGAAGTTGTCTCTCTGATAAGATTTATTTAGGCCGGCAAAGCGCACACACATCCTCCACTTTACATTTGGTTTAGGTACGATAGCTGCATTAGACAGCCACTCTGGTTAGACCACTTCTCGGATGAACTTAGCATTTTCTAACTTTTTTACTTCATCTCTTATAACCTCATACTTTTATCTAGAGTAGATTCATCACCTCTATCTAACTAGCTTCATTCTTTCATCCACATTTATCTTGTGGCAGAGAACCTTTAGGTCTATTCTTGGCATGCCCTCATGACTCTAGGCTAATATACTTTGTCTCTTTCTCAGCAACTTGATCAGTTCATCCTTTATTTCTTTCGTCAAGTCTTGGTCAACTTGGACGGTTTTTTCCATCTCATCCTTATTAAGGATGATGGATTCTACCTCCTCTACGGCTTCACCTTTCTTCAACTTCGTCTCATCCCTTGGATCGAGAGTATCAATGTTGTATGTGGTATTGGCTTTTTTATGATCTTTTCTCCCTTCATTCGAATTAAATTAGCATTCTCATGCCTCTACTTGATGACCCTGCACTTCCCCTACTCCGTAAGGAGTTGAGAATTTTATCCTTTGGTGTACAGTAGTGGGAAGTGCCTCAAATTTCTTGGGGGATACCTTTCCTATGATATTATTATAATATAAATAGACATTCTCATCCATTAAAAAGAAGTTTATCTTTTTAGTGAGGCACCTAGGCTAGGTCCCCATAAAAACATCCATCTCATATACCCTCAGGGGATGGACCCTTTAACCACTGAAGTCGATCAAAAGCTGGTGGTATAGGATAAGTCTTTTTTTTGCTAAGCCCTAAACCCTTAAAGCATTGCCAAAATATCACGTCAACTGAATTCCCTCCGTCGACTTGTATTTTGGGAACGTCATATCCATGTATCCTTGTAGTAATTACTAGTGGGTCATCATAAGGGGCCAGGATCCCCTTGAACTTTAATCTTGATAAACCTATCAGTAGGGTGTTCATGTCTACCTTCTTCCTCTTACTCAGATTGTATCTAACTTCAAAAAATTTTACCACTTCACTTTTTAGAACTTCTTTAGACTATGCGACATGGGCCTTCCTACTGGAAATTTCCTTGTAACCACCTTCTAGGTCACCATATATCATCTTCACTCCCAAGGAGATCATATTCAGGCGACCTTTGGGCCAAGGTACCTTTGGTAGAAGGTTAAGTTCGGCCTCATCATCATTGTGAAAGACATCACCATTTCTATTTGACTAGACATCCCATCTAGGCTTGTCGTCTCATCTCTTCCTTATATCATCTCTATCACCCTTTGCACTTTTTTTATCAATATATTTTCTAAGCTTTCCCTACTTTAATATTTTTTTGATCTCATCCTTAAGTTCAACCCACTTATCAATAGTGTGGACGCGTTCCTGGTGGAACTCACACCACTTTCTCGTATTCCTTTCGTGAGGAAGGCCTCTGAACTTCTCTATCTATCTCAGAGATCGTTCATATTTGATCTCATTTAGTATCATATCTGGAATGACCGTGAATGGAGTGTATTCAGCGAACTTGTGATCCGCTGACCTCTTCTTACCTTTCTTTTATTTGGATTTTTGGGACTTACTCCTGCTCGTTTCTTTATCATCATTTCCTTTAGCATCCATGGCCTACTATGCATTCATGAAACTCTCGGCCATGTCTAGGAGTTCTTCTATGGTTTTTGGAGGATCTTCGACCAGGTTCTATAGGAGTTTCCCCTTCTGTAGTCCACTCATAAGGGAAATCATTGCGATGCTTTCCTCGTAGTCTTCTACTTTCATCTTTTCCTTGTTAAAATAGGCTATATAGTCTTTCAGAGACTCATTTTTCTTTTGCTTGACGTACATCATATGTGTGGCTTCTTTTGAGGCTCCACTCTGAAGAAAAAATTATGGATAAACCTCTCGACCAACTGTTTAAAATTCATAATGGAGTTCTTGGGGAGATAGGTGTACCATACATGTGCAACACCAATAAGGGTGTTTGATAAATATCGACATTTCATCTCAATAGAGACCGAATAGATGTTGACTGTCGACTGGTACATTTCCACATGATAAAAAGGGTCTATGCTCTTATCATACTTTGGTGTGATAATTGGCGGATTAAACTTGGTCAGGGTTGGGTACCTCATTATTTTTGCAACAAATGGAGATCCTTCCATGTAGACCCTCTGCATGGGGACCTGACTCTTCAAGATATCATCAATTTTGTCTTTAAGCCTCTGTGTGGAGTTATTCTATGGATTGTCGGTTTCTCCTACATTATCTACCTTGGCTGCCACAACATTTTCCTCTACCCCTTCATTGTCGACTAGGCATTACACAGGTTCTCTGCGAGTTTTCCTCTGACGGATGATAACTTCTCTTTATTCCTTGTCTCATCCACATGGAGGCCAACGGTCATCACATCCTCCATTTGACTTGAGCCTATAATATTGCATGACCTAGAGATTTAGTTTCATAAATCAGCAACTGGATCGAGTCTGTCAAAATTTGACACTCTACTTAATTTTTTAAGTGTTGAAGCTCGGGGTGGCATATCGACTCGGCATACCACTATTTCCTATTTTAACTGGGACTGGAAATACTGTATTTCCATAAATTTCATGGGGCTCCTAGTACTCATCCCCATCATAACACTAGTCATTTTCGAATTCCTGACCTTATCTTCCTAGATGCAATCGCCTAGGGTCAACCACGTCACTGCATCTTTGTTGTTATGGTACCTCTTTGTGTGGGGTCGGGGGTGGTCCCCCATCATCGGATCCACCCCTCACTGGCGATTAGAGTTATTATCTACACTACACTGCCGATGGGTCTAGCCATCACATTTTGGCAAAATATAACAAGTTATTCCTGCATTTTCTATTGGCTGACCACCAGAGAGCGTAGTGCCACTACAACCTCAACCATTATTAACTGAGGAGGCACCTGGCTAGAGCTGGAACTAGTGCCTTGAGAAAAATCTGAGTTCGTCTATTTCGGCGAATGAACGGAATAGAGGGTGAACTAGATGAGCTAAATAAGCTGGTGAAAATCTTAAAAATACAATAAGATCTCTTTCGACAGTGATACAGATTCAACCAGGAGTGGAACTGGATCACCACTAGATAATTAAGAAGAAAATAAAGAGGAAGAAGATGAAGAACCTTCCTTCCCACAGATAAGGACAACTGATGATAACAAATTTAGTATCAACAAGTAAACTTATATGAGATCAATCTAGAATATCTTTGTAGGTGAAACAATGGTGTTTAAACAAGTGTATATATGAAGGAGGAGATGAGTATAAGAGAAATAAACACTAGCATATGATTGGTTCATCCATTGGCCTACTCCACTGTGCATGTGAGTGTGGATTTCACTATAAAAATGGGCACTAATGGCCTAAGTATTACAATTCTCAGGACTTTTTCTCTCTACTGTAATGATGAAAAGCTTGGGCTAGGGTTTGTTAATCTGGGATCCTTTCTTCGGGGGAAGAATATGGGTTTAAATAGTGTTTCAGGTTCACAATGTAATCCCAAGAATGCAAGGTGCATGTCCTTCACGGAGCCACCAATAGGATCTCGACACTCGTCCTTTAGAATGTACAAGTAATGATGATGTAAATATTCCCCCACGTGCACATGTAATTCAGTTATACCTTCCTGCGCACATGGACTGGACAAGTTGAAGTCCTGCATCGCATACAGTGAGGTGTCGTTGAGGGGGTCTCAACCTGGCTGAGTATGAGACCCCGGTGTCTGTTTCACCATCTGATGGAGAATGCTAGAGTATGATTTTAACTGATTGGATTTTTGGTCGAGTCATGTTTGAGTTGGGCAAGTTAGCCAATTGAGGTCTCACCTGCTGAGAGTGTAGACGAGATAAGACTAGTAGGAGGATAAGTTAGTTATGGGGTCTCGTCCTAAGACTATAGACGAGGACGAGACTACTAATGTGGAATTCCTATAGAAAGTGTTCTTTATAAAGTCGGCCTGGGTCAAGCGAGTCCCAGGCTGGGATGAGGTTACATTTGGGTATATCACCCTATGCTTTTATCACTAATCACACTACCTAGTTTGACAATGAAGAGTTTCAATAATATTGCATTAGATAAAAAATATAGAAGTTATATTCATCTCTTGGACATCCACAATACAATGGTCAAACATAATATCTAATATAACTTTTCTCGATGGATTGAAAAATCGCTTGATTGACGCTAAGGTAAATTGGACCAGTGAACTGCACAACGTTCTTTGAGTTTACATGTTTACACCAAGAATAATAATAGGAGAGACTCCCTATATACTTTCTTTTGGTAGTGAAGCAATAGTATCAACTGAAACAGGTTTACAACCCAAAAGGTGCTGAATTTTGATTACCCCAAGAGTGATCTAATGAGGAGACTAGATCTAGAGATGGTTGAAGAAGTCTAAAAGACCCCCAAATTAAAATCTACTTGCAAATTAGGAGATGGTTCAAAAAGGCTTCCAACTAAAAACTCAATTCAAAATTAATTAAGTTAAACTACAAATTTTAATTTCTTCAAAATTAAAATTAACTTAAACTAAAAATGAAATCAAACTACTCAACAAATTAATTTCTACTTAAACAAAATTAACATACCCAAGTCCTAAAAATTTACCTAACTATAAATATTCAATTTCTCAATATCAGCCCAACCAAATTTTATCAAATTAAATTCTGGACTTGAATTAAATTAAACTTACCCCAAATTATTAATTAGCACTAATTAAACTGTAATTGTGATTTTTAAACCAAATTTTATGTTTTTAATCCTAAGCAAACATTTAAGTATTTTTGCAAGATAAAATAAAAATCACAACCACTACACAACGATGTAGGGGGAAAATCCAATTGGGAAAAACCTCGGATGACCCTCACCTAACACATTCACTAGATATGATTTTCTAGTTACAAGACAAAAGATTTACTACACTCCACTTGACGCCCTTCAAGCCCCGACACTTATTCTTGCAAATACCTTCGTCTAGGAAATAACCACGACGTCCATCAAAGTCTTGGTGTCCACTAATTGAAGGACAACAACTGTCAAACAGACATCGTGCCTCTCACCATGTTAGAAAACCAACACAAACACAAGTTCTTATCCTTTGTGGGTAGAGAATAAACCCAAACTTCTCTTCTTGTTGGTGTAGAGAAATCTAGGTGCCAAACAAACTCTCCACGAAAAATATATATATAAGTAGAAGCTTGGAATTAAACAAACACGGGTGTAATTTGTATTTTCAAGATTTCAATCCATGAAAATAAAAACACAAAAATAAGAACTTTTGATAGAGAAAATATTTGCTCTCAAAGGTGTAGAAGAAATTATGTCAAAAGTTACTCTAAATGGTCTTGTTCCCGCACTTTTTAATCACGTAAAAGAGGTGGGAATGGCCAAGTGGGAAGTTATTAAAAAAACTATTAGAAAACTACCCTAGTCATTCGAATGACTTTTCGAACGACAATACAGAAACCAAATCCCCAAAATTGTTTGAAGTTCGTTCGAAGTCTCGTTTGAACAACTTCATTTGAAAGGCTTTTCTAACGAGAATTCAGAGAATATAAGAAAAGGTCGTTGGAAAACTCGTTCGATTTCTCGTCTGAACGACAATTTTGTTCGAAAGAAAATTCGAACGAAAATTCAGAAAATTTTATTTTTCACTATTAGTCCCAAACTTTTGAAAAAAGTTCTAAAAAGATTTTCTGAAAATAAAAATTCATAAAATGTATTTTATGAAATACACCCAAAAAAAGTTCCAAGCTTCTATATAAATAAAACGCATTCATACCTTTGGATCATTGGAAACCAATTGTTGATGACGTGAAACATGTTGCACTAAACCCGACAAGGATGAACTTGAATATCTAGGCCGCTACATCTTCAAAATACACTCGTCATAGGCTTGAAAGGATATACAAGAACATCTATCCTATAAGTCAAATGGTTTTGTCCGAAATTAATCCAAAACTACATATGGACTCAATTGGAATTTTGTGTCCTTACAAATCTCCCACATTGGCTATTCTGGGACAAAACCCAACCAAAAATCCTAAAGGGCCATCGAGCTCGTGTAGACACAACATCCCACCCAAAAGAAATAAAATACAGATGCTATGACTCGACTCAAGGATGTTCTTTATTGCTTTACTAAATTTTTCGCTAGAAAGATAATTCATGTACACTTAAGCAAACCATTAAACGCATAGGGAATATAAAGTGCATAAAACTAAATTCTCCCCTTTTATCTAACAATAATCTACCTAGTGAGACCGCGACTGCCCCTAAGTTAGATCTCCCAAACTAAATCTATAGATATCATTTCGCCCCCTTTTTATTCTGGAATAGACAAAGGATAAAGAATTAAAATTAATTTATTTCTCCTTCAACTAAAGCAAATACCATTTCTCCCCTTAAATTCTAAGCAAGGGATATAAATAAAAAAAACAATTAAACATGTAATGGTGACTAAGGTGATAAGAACAATTAAGCATATGGGCAATAATGAAGTACAACTAATCCATACAAATATTAATGGATACCTACTATGATATGATAACAAAAAGATATCGCTTAAAATGTATAGCATGGGATATCAACCAAAATTCGCAACAATATTGATACCAATTATGACATCAAAGCATATATGGACTAGCTAGCATGGCAAAGACTCAAAAATAAACAAAATGCCATATATACACAATGAAGATCACTAACGCACACGCATATATACATAGGTATAAACACCACAAATAACACAGAATACAATAAGGTTTTCACACTTGTATGGAAAAAATGTGTCCAAATACACGTGGTAAACGAAAGTGAAGGGGTTTGAACTAGAACTAAAGGAATATAGACCCAATCACTTAAAACATGTTCACGGAGTTCTCATTTGATTGCAAGACTTTATCACATTTAGATATAGCCTCATGTGACAATAAAGATTGAACTCAATGAACAAACATACACAATGCACGCAAGGCTAGAATTTTAATGATTCTATAAACCAATAGAGACATGACAAGATAGCGCAATTAGGATACAAAGTCATTACGTAAATCCGTTGATATTCCATCCAAACTCCCTCAAATATAATATTTTTTTCTTTTCTATTGATGAAAATATCAATCTAATCAAACTAGGCCTTGGCAATATTTTTCTTTTAATGCCATATTTTTCTTTTAGGCCTTTGGACCACCTATTTCTTTTAGGTCCATTGCAAATGGGGGCTTAATCTCAAAGGATGATTTTTCCTTTCGTAGACCTTCCCCATGCACTAGCATATATTTTTTTAAACACATAATAATCTCACGTGCAATGGTTCTAACATGCACAAATCCTCCTAAGTCACAAAATCTGTAGATGACTAGATTGGAAGGACAATATCTCACAATGCTCAAATATACAGGTAAAGATAAATTTCAAATGAGCTCGTGCATGTGTGAGACGAGGCATATAAAAATAGAATCCATTAAGAAACACAAAATCCAACTACTCTATGTAAGCATGGCAAAGAACATTTTAAGGATTGATAATCTTAACCAAAAGTTCTAGCCATATGGAAGAGGAAACAAAAAGGATTCAAACACAAGTATATGCCACATAAAGTGTGTCGAACTAAAATACACACAAAACAAAACAAAAATCTTTTTGAGTTTTTCAAAAAAAAATTTACCCAAAAAAAATCAACTCAAAAGAAAAACAAAGAACATCTTTTTGTATTTTTCTCAATAAGATACCACTTGTTAAGACATAAACAAATGAAAATAAATACAAAAGATAGACACAAATCATAATTCTAGCATGTGATTAATCATGGAGCATTGGCTAGAAAATGATAAACATACATACAACTAGCGTAAATATATCATATAACACAAAAGCACTACAGTATGTAAACAAAGCTAACACATTTAACTATTGAATTTAGCATGAGAAGTTTCACATGATAGCAAATGAGAATCGTAGACCGTGTTTTGTAAAGTTACCAAGTGGGATTTCCTAATTCAAATAAGTGAAGAGTGATAATCTCGGGATTGGGTGACCTTGGCTACCTTAGTGACCTTACATTTTGGATTTTCTAGGACCTCGTTTAAGATCAAAACAAAACTTCCTAAGATGACCTTTTCGACCACAATGTGAGCAAGTAAAGTCTCAACAAAAAGTAGTATCCAAGCATTGACCGTTGGAAATGTTCCTAGGTGATTCTCTCAAAATCTTGGTTTTGGCTTTATTAGCTGAAGAATTATAAGAATCGAAGCCCAAACAACAAGTGCCATTTTTTGCTTGGACGGTGCCTAAGATTTTATCTAGTTTTTCGTACCTACACTCCAAATCAAATCTGAATTGACTTGAGTCTCTTAAATTTTCTTCTAACTCTAAAATGCGTGAAGATCTTTCTTCGTAGACTCCATTAAAGCTTTAAGGCTATCTCTCTCACCTTCTACATACTCTATCTTCTCACGAAGATCTATCTCATGTATCCTAAGGTCTTCCACTAAAGCACTCTCATCAATGACCTTGGCATGCTCTCTCAAACTAGCTTCTAACTTCAAATTAGCTCTTTTTAATTTAATTGATTTGCCATACAATTCTTGGAAAGCTACTTAAAGTTCACTCACATCAACCTCTTCTTCATTTTCACTTTCTCTTTCATATCCACTCTCACAACCATAAAAAATATGGGATTCACAAACTTTGGCCTCGGAAGTGTCATGTATTATAATGTCATTATTGGATGAGTTCTCACTATCATTTACATAACTTGCCATGAACACGGTAAAATTTGTCTCAATGGGGGAATTGGGTACCTCTTCCTTATCATTATCACTAAGTGTGGCATTGTATGAAATTTGTTATTTTCCCTCTCTCCTTAGTTTATTGGGACATTCAAAAGCCCTATGGCCATACCCTTCGCAACCAAAAGAACAATTTGAATCATCCTTATTAAGATCTTCAATATGATTTTTAGGGACCTTATCATGCTTGTTATACTTGGATTTATCAAGTTTCTTATATTCACTTTTGATACTCTCTTTATTAGTCTTAAGAAGTTTTCTAAATTTCCAAACAAATATTGTCATATTCTCCTAGTCAAAATCACTCTCATCATCTGAAACTTGTTTTTTCCTCTTTTTGGGCTTTCAAAGCGATGCCCTTATCTTCCTTCTTTTCAGTCTTAGAGGAAAACATGTCAAGTTCATAGGTTTGTAAATCACCTACGAGCTCTTCTAGTTTTGTAGAGGCTAAAGTGGGTAAAGAATTCAACACGGTCAATTTAGGAATAAATCTATCGGGTAGGGACCTTAAAATTTTCTTTATTACTCGGTCCTTGGATATTTTTCTCCCAAATTAAAAAATGAATCACCCATGTCGCAAAGTCTAGCATAAAATTCATCAAAAGTTTCACTCTTTAACATTTTTATGGTCCCGAATTGAGTGATGAGGTTTTGGAGTTTTGAATCTTTTACGATACTAGTTCCCTCGTGGGTGAGTTATAAAATATCCCAAGCTTCTATAGAGGCTTCACACGTCATGATACGTCGGAATTCATCCGGTGTGACCACACTAAAGAAAGCATTCAAGCCTCGGGAACAAAAATTGGCTAGTTTAAGTTCATTCTCAGTCCATCTCTCTACCGATTTGGGAACATTCTCATTTTCTAATAACACATATAGGTTGGGACAACCCGGTAACAACAGACATACAAACTCTCTCATCTATGGTCTTTAGTGCCGATTTTATAGGCGCTTTCCAGTACGCGTAGTTAGAAGCATAAAAAACTGGAAATTTTGAAATCGGGAAAAATTCCATTTTTAAACAAAACTATATTAAGGATCTTAACGCAATAAATAAGCGCTCTCGCTTTGATACCACTTGAAAGACCCCCAAATTAGAAAATACATGCAAATTAAGAGATGGTTCAAAAAGGTTTCCAATTAAAAATTCAATTCAAAATTAATTAAGTTAAACTACATATTTTAATTTCTTCAAAATTAAAATTAACTTAAACGAAAAGTGAAATTAAACTACTCAACAAATTAATTTCCACTTAAACAAAATTAACTTAACCCAAGTCCTAAAAATTTATCAAATTAAATTCTAGACTTGAATTAAATTAAACTTACCCAAATTATTAATTAGCACCAATTAAACTGTAATTATGATTTTAACCCAAACTTTATATTTTAATCATACGCATACATCTAAGTATTTTTACAAGATAAAATAAAAATCACAACCACTACATGGCGATGTATGAGGAAAATTCAAATGGGAAAAACCTCATACGACCCTTTCCTAACAAATTCACTAGATATGGTTTTACGGTTACAAAACTAAAGACTTCCTACACTCGACTTGACTCCCTTCAAACCTCGACACTTCTTCTTGCATACAACTCCGTCTAGTAAATAACCATGACATCCATCGCAGTCTTGGTATCCACCAATCAAAGCACATCAACCGTCCACCACACATGGTGCCTTTTACCATGTGAGAAAGCCGCAGCAAACACAAATTCTTCTCCTTTGTGGGAAGAGAATAAACCCGAACTTCTCTTCTTGTTGGTGTAGAGAAAACCAGGTGCCAAACAAACTCTCCAAGAAAAATGCATATAAGTAAAATCTTGGAATTAAACAAACATGGGTGTAATTTGTATTTTTAAGATTTTTACAAAGCATAAAAACAAGAACTTTTGATGGATAAAATATTTGCTCTCAAAGGTGTAGAAGAAATTCTGTCAAAAGTTACTCTAAGTGGTCTTGTTCCCATACTTTTTTTAATCAGGTAAAAGAGGTGGGAAATGAAATAGTCAAGTGGGAAGTTTTAAACAAAAATATCAGAAAACTACCATGGTCGTTCAAACAAGCTCGTTCGAACGACTTTTCGAACGACAACAGATAAACCAATGCCCCAAAATCGTTTGAAGTTCGTTCGAAGTCTCATTTGAACAACTTCAATTGAAGGACTTTTCTAACAAGAATTCAGAGAATATAAGAAAAGGTTGTTGGAAAACTCGTTCGACTTCTTGTTTGAACGACAATCTCGTTCGAAAGACAATTCAAACAAAAATTCAGAAAATTTAATTTTTCACTTTTAGGCCCAAACTTTTGTAAAACGTTCTAAAAAGATTTTTTGAAAATAAAAAATTCTGAAAATAAAAAATTCATAAAAGTCATTTTATGGAATACACCCAATAAAAGTTCCAAGCTCCTATATATATATATAAAATGCATTCATACCTTTGGAGCCTTGGAAACCAATTGTTGATGACGTGAAACATGTGGCACGATACCCGACAAGGATGAACTTGAATATCTATCCTTCTACATCTTCAACATACACTCATCATAGGCTTGAAAGGATATACAAGAACATCTATCCTATGACTCAAATGGTTTTGTCAGAAATTAAACCAATACTGATATGGACTCAATTTGAAATTTGTGTCAATACAAATCTCCCCCGTTGGCTATTCCAAGATAAAACCCAACCAAAAATCCTAAAGGGTTGTCAAGCTCGTGTAGACACAACATCCCACCCAAAAGAAATAAAAATACAGATGCTATGACTCAACCCAAGGATGTGCTTTGCCTCTTTACCAAATTTTCCGCTAGAAATATAATTCATGTACACTTAAGCAAACCATTAAACACATAGGGAATATCAAGTGCATAAAATTAAATTCTCCTACTTAATTAATTCTCCCCTTTTATCTAACAATAATCTACCTAGTGAGACTGCAACTCCCCCTAAGATAGATCTCCCAAACTAAAGGTATAGATACCAAATCACCCCTTTTTTGTTCAGGAATAGACGAAGGATAAAGAATTAAATTTAACTTAATTCTCCTTCAACTAAATCAAATAACATTTCTCCCCTTAAAGTCTAAGCAAGGGATATGAATAACAAAAAAAATTAAGCATGTAATGGTGACTAACATTATAAGAACAATTAATCATATGGGCAACAATGACGTACAACTAATCGATACAAATATTAACGGATACCTACTATGATGCAATAACAAAAGGATATCACTTAAAATGTATAGCCCTAAGCATGGGATATCAACCAAAATTCGCAACAATATCGATACCAATTATGACATCAAAGCATATATGGACTAGCTAGCATGGCAAAGGCTCGAAAAAATAAAAAATACCATATATATATATACACACAATGAAGATCACTAATGCACACGCACATATACATAGGTATAAACACCACAAATGACCCATGATACAATAATCTTTTCACACTCGTATGGAAAAAATGTGTCCAAATAATGTGGTAATCAAAAGTGAAGCGGTTTATACTAGAGACGAAAGGAATATAGACCCAATCACTTAAAACATGTTCATAGAGTTCTCATTTGATTGCAAGACATTATCACATTTAGATATAGCCTCATGTGACAATAAATATTGAACTCAATAAACAAACATACACAATGCACACAAGCCAAGAATTTTAATGATTCTACAAACCAATAGACTCATGACAAGATGGCGTAACTAGGAGATAAAATCATTATGCAAAGCGGTTGATATTCCATCCAAACTCCCACAAATATAATATTTTCTTTTCTTTTCTATTGATGAAAATATCAATCTGCGCAAACTAGGCCTTGGCAATATTGTTCTTTTAATGCCATATTTTTTTAGGTCTTTGGTCCACCTATTTCTTTGAGGTCCATTGCAAACGGTGGTTTAATCTCAAAGGATGATTATTCCTTTTCTATCCCTTCCCCGTGCACTAGCATATATTACTTTTTAAACACCCCATAATCTCACGTGCAATGGTTCTAACATGCACAAATCTTCCTAAGTCATAAAGTCTGTAGATGACTAGATTGGAAGGAGAAAGTCTAACAAAGCTCAAATATACATGTGAAGTTAAATTTCGAATGAGCTCATGCATGTGTGAGATGAAGCATATAAAAATAGAATCCAATAAGCAACACAAAATCGAGCTACTCCATGTAAGCCTGGCAAAGAATATTTTAAGGGTTGATAATCTTAACCAAAAGTTCTAGCCCCATGGAAGCGAAAAGGGAAAGGATTCAAACACAAGTATATGCCACATAAAGTGTGTCAAAATAGAATACACAAAAAACTAAAAAAAAAACTTTTTGAGTTTTTAAATTATTTTTTTTACCCAAAAAAATATTTCAAAAGAAAAACAAATAAAATCTTTTTGTATTTTCTCAATAAGATACCACATGTTAAGACATAAATAAGTAAAAATGAATACAAAAGATATAAACAAATCATAATTCTTGCATGTGATTAATCATGGAGCATAGACTAGAAAATGACAAACATACATGCAACTAGCATAAATATATCATAAAGCACAAAAGCACTAGAGTATATAAACAAAGCTAACACATTTAACCATTAAATTTAGCATGGGAGGTTTCACGTGATAGTAAATGAGAATCATAGACTCTTTTTTGTAAAGTTACCAAGTCAGATCTCCTAACCCAAATAAGTGAAGAGTGACAATCTCAGGATTGGGTGACCATGGCTACCTTGGTGACCTTATATTTGGATTTTCAAGGACCTCGTTTAAGATCAAAACAAAATTTTCTAAGATGACTTTTTCGACCACAATGTGAGCAAGTAAAGACTCAGCGAAAAGTAGTATCTAAGGATTGACCTTTGGAAATGTTCTTAGGTGATTCTCTCAAAATAGTGGTTTTCATTTTCTTAGCGTAAGCATTATAAGAATCGAAGCCTAAACCACAAGTGTCATTTTTTACTTGGACGATGCCTAAGAGTTTACCTAGTTTTTCGGACCTACTCTCCAAATATAATTTGACTCAACTTCTGTCTCTTAAATTTTCTTCCAACTCTTAAATGCGTGACTCAAGCAAACATCTACTCTCTTCAAACATGAGAAGCTCTTTCTTCATAGCCTTCATTAAACGTCTAATGCTATCTCTCTCACCTTGAACATACTCTAGCTTCTCACGAAGATCTCTCTCATGTGATACCCCGCCCTAGATGTAATACCCTGTATTTCTGAATATTCTATTTAATTAAATTGGAAAATTAAATGAGAAAATACGGCTTAATTTAAATTACGTAAGAGGAGTAATTTAATGATATTTATTAAGAATTGTAATTATAGTATATTAATCAAGAGATAGTTACCGATTTATATTGCCTCATTATATTTACTTAGTGCGAGTAGTAAATAGTTACTTAACGGATGTAGACCGTTTTGGGGCGAGAACGAGTAATATATTTTTAAGTGACTCAAATGACAATTTAGAGGTCACGGTTAACCCGAAAGGGTAAAAATAGTATACCCAGGGGTACTAGTTGGGTCCCGGGATGTTTTTGGGCTAAGTCGGGATCGTTCAGGGGCGTTTTAGTCTTTTAAATTATAGGAGTGAGAAGACCTACGAATTTAATAACTCTAATTCAGATTATAAGAGTTGGAGGCTAGGGTTAGAGAGAAGAAAAAATACACCATAGCCATTAGAGAGAAGAGAGAAACAATTCTCAAGGCAAGAGGAAGAATTGGGAAGGATTCAAAGGAGATTTTCACCACAAACTTGTGGGGAAGGAAGATTGAAGGAGAAAAACAATCAATCATCAACAACAACCACAAAATCAGAACCCCTCTATCAAGGCAAGTGTTTATTGCAAATCAAATTCAAGTTATAATACCCATGTGTAGGGAGTTTTAAGAATTGGTTAATTCTATAGAAAAACCATGAATTAAATGTTTGAATTGATCACATGTTTGGGTAGGATTGCATGTAGAATTAATACCTAAGTCAAGGTAATATGAAATTTGAATATATTTGATGATTAACATAGAATCTTTATGAGTTCTTGGTTAAAGAACATGAATCTTGAATGCCTTAGGGTTTAATTGATGAACACAAGATGTCAATCTGTCAGAATTTTTGACACAACTTTAAACGTATGCCATTTGAGTTGTACTTCGAATTATAGTGTTAACCATACATTACTAGAAAGTTATTTCTCTTATCTATCCAATGAATTTGGAATCAGGTCAATCGGAGTTTTGTAGAGGGAGTAATAGACATATTACTACAGGGCGTTTAATCTGCCAGCATAGTAATCTGCCAAAAGTTTGACGTGACTTTAAACATGTACGATTTGAGTTGTACTTAGAATTAGAGTGTGAATCATAGATTTATGGAAAGGTATATCTCTTATCTTTCCAATGAACTTGGAATCAGGTCAATCGGAGTTCTGTAGAGGGAGAAATCAAAGTTTTACTAGAAGGTGTTTAATCTGCCAGAAAATTTTATGATTCGTTAGGCTGCGAGAAAATGTAAGATATTTAATTTTAAGCCTCAAATGCCTAAAATTTTATCGGGGAAGTGTTTGAGACCTTGATAAAATATATTTTTGGAATAATGTTATGGAAGTAGGTCTATGATTGAGCATTGGGCTTTAATTTTGTGAGAGAATTAAAGTGGAGATTCATAGGCTTGATTGTGACGTATTCTAATTCGAGATGATAAGAATATAATTACGGAAAAGCATGAGCGATCTTAAATTTATTGGGTCAGTATGTTAACAAGGGTAGCTACTGAATTGATATTACGTTAGGGGTAACTAGGGCCCTTAGATTGTTGTGAATACTCAAATAAATGCGATTAATGAGATAAATCGTACAATGAATATTGTACGGTAAATATAAGAGAATAAAATATTACGTACGAACATGGTTGATAGGTCGGGCGTGTACCTACTGAATTGTATGAACTTTTAGGTTAAGAGAAGTATACCTAAATTAACTATGTTAGGGTCGATGAGATATTCCGAACTAACATAGGGTTATTATATAATTGGGGTCGATGTATCATTCTGAACCAATTCTTACTTGGGGTCGATGAATCATTCCGAACCAAGAGTCATTTATGTATGTAAAAAGGACAAATAGTAATGACTGATATTTAATATATATTGTGTGTAAAATATATATTTAATGATATTCTACTTCTGTGTATTAGTAGATTGATATATACTTAAATTAACTATGTTAGGGTCGATGAGACATTCCGAACAAACATAGGGTTATTATATATTTGGGGTCGATGTAAAATGCCGAACCAAACCTTTGAACTGGTGGCGTGATGAAAGAGTTCGAGCCAGAATTTGTGTATATAAATAATTGAGGTCGATGTATCATTCCGAACCAATTCTTACTTGGGGTCGATGAATTATTCCGAACCAAGAGTTCTTTATGTGTGTAAAAAGGACAAATAGTAATGACTGATATTTAGTATATATTATGTGTGAAATATATACACTTAATGATATTATACCGTTGTGAATAAGTAGATGAATATGATGTGTTTAATGTTACTTATCAAATTGGTAAGTTAAGTAGTGAAACTTAATTACGGAATGTATCTTTAGATAGAGAATATCTAATTAGTAACTTAAGTAGTGAAACTTAATTACATAAGTGGAAAGATAACAATTGTGAGAATCCTAGAAATTTAGTAGTGAAACTAAATAGCTTTGAAGCATAACATAGGTGAAATGTTATTTGAGTATTAATTAACCTTTGCGAGATGTTATTGAAATGAATGCACGGTGTGGGCGATGCGAGAACTTAAGCTTAGATAAGTTCAGATGATTACTTAGACCTAATTAACTTGGGGAACATGGCTAGGTAGGCTAAGTGTAGAAAGTTAGGTGTGCACAATAAATGAGAAGTGAGTGAACTCAAGAGAGTGTACGAAAACCAAACATGTGTAATCAATAACCGCATTTTATATTGTGATAAACGCTTGCTAAATATTTTCAAAATGTTTTAAGTACTAACTCTTGCTATAAAATATTTTCAAAACCTTTTAGGTGTCCAGCCATAGGGACGCCATGGATGATGATTCTATTCCAGGGACTCGCAGCTGTAGCACAGTGGATGCTTATAGGATTTTGACTAGACGATATCTCTCATTCAGATCTAGTACAGGATGTCACATTATTCTAGGGGTGGAAGCGGTACGGGTTTTTACCGTACCGTACCATTTTGGACCGAAAAAAAATGGTTTTGGTTTCATATATTAAAATACCAGAAACCAGTCTTACCGAAACCGAAATTACCGCAAAAAAGTTGGTTGGTTTTGGTTTTAATATTTAAAAAACCGATTTACCGAAATTACCATACCGAATTTACCGAAACCAGAAAAGACCGTACCGAACTTACCATACCGTACTGAATTTACCGAAACCAGAAAAAACCATACCAAAATTACCGTACCGTACCGAATGTACCAAAATTACCGTACCGAATTTATCGAAACCAGAAAAAGTTGGTTTTGGTTTTAATATTTTAAAAAGTTGGTTGGTTTTGTTTTTGATCTTTTGGGACTTTTAGTGTTGTTTACCGAAATTAGAAACCAGAGAAAACCAGAATTTAGCGAAACCAGAAGAAACCAGAATTTACCGAAACCAGAAAAAACCAGAATTTACCGAAAAAACCAAAATACCGGCCGGTTTGGTTTTGGTATTGATTTTGGTGTACCGGGTGGTAAACTGGTACAGTTTGGTTTTACCATCCAGAGTTTGGTTTTGGTATTGGTATCTACTATTTACCGACCAAACCATACCGCTTACACCCCTACATTATTCCATGTATGGACTTGTAGTCCGGTATCAGTCTCAGATGTTAGTTTCAGATTAGTAGTTGTTCTATTGTTGTTTAACATTTTTAGCCGATGGTTTATTCGGTAATACTTTTGCGTTGTTGTACTTATACTTTGTTGGTTTGGGTTTTAGCATGGTATTTGCTTTACTATTTTCCGCATGGTTGATTTATCAGTTTTAAGAAAGATAAAATTTGGCACCGGTCTAATTTTACTTAGGGGATTAGTAATTAAAAAGTTTTTGGGAGTGATGCTAAGAATGAATCATTTGAGAAACCTGTTTTAATTTAATAAAGGCCTGATCACCCGATGTTTAATTAGGCAGGGTGTCAAAGATGGTATCAGAGCATCGGGTTCTAGTGTCCATAGGATCTGTACGGCTTACTACGTTTTCAGCGTATCGTTTGATTGATATAGAGCCCTATCTTAGGATTGTTGTACACCCCTACGTACGTAGTTACAATCTCCTGATATTTAGTAGGTGTAGTGTTACATATACGAGTTCGATTGGGCATGGTACGTCAAACATGGCGGTAGAACCAGCATTGGCGTTAGAAGGATTGCAGGAGGGAGGAGCTCAGCATGAAGCCTGGAGTGTTGAAAAATGGTAATCACATGAGAGATGACCGTTGTTGAGGTCACTCTTACTGTGTAATGGAAGTAGATGCTGCAAGGGTTGTTGAGGCATAGCAGGAATTTTCCAAGTATCGCGACGGAAAAGAGGGATGCTAATCTAGACCGCACAATGCAGTGATAGTGGGAGTAGGTCTGAAGAAATTTTGATGAGAACGAGCCATAAAAATGTGATAAAACGGCGATGGTACATGTTAACCAATGGAAGTAGTATGTCCAGTGGTTTTGGCATTTAGGATAGAGTAGAAATACTCAGAAGTGAAAATTTGAGTAAATTTTTAGAGGCAATGTGGCGGGGATACTAATCACCACATTCGGACCGAGGGTCCGTATACAAATAGAGGGACCTTACGTATAGTCAAATCGCAAAGTTCTCCAATAATGATTCAAAAACAAAGAGAATGGACTCACGAGTTGTCATCCACAATTTTGGTAAAACTTTGCTTGGACAAATTATGTGTATGAAGGTTGTATGGTGCTTCTTACAAGGTTGATGTAAATGCTCCTAGGTGACCGGAGATAAAAGAGTTTAAGGATTTAGTCAAAGAGTAAGACTGAATGCAAAGGGGCTAGTGCAAGCCATAAGTGGAAAACCACTAGGGGATTCATTGATTTGGTTCTAAGCCAAGACTGTTAAGTCTAATAGTGTGTTCCTCTTGGTCAGCGAAACTAAAGGAACCATGATGATAGTGTTCAGAATTATGGTTGCCAACTCCGAGAGGAGGAATAACCTAAACCAGTAAGTGTGGCCTGGAATAAGGGGATTTATGAAAAGATGTATTATGTGGGACGTAAGACCACACGTTTTGATCTTTCCAAGTTATTCAAGGGAATACGACTAGATTTTTATGCACGTCAGGAGAAGAAACGTTAGATGCTAGGACTTCGGTGGGGCCGGTAGTGTTGTGGGGAAACACTGAAAAGCTTATCTCACCACGAAAGGATAAGTGGGACTTTGTGGGCAAGAATTTGAATTTTGGTCTATAGGGGATTGTGAATACCCGCAAAATTGTAGGCACGCCGTGAAGACAAGGCGAGAGTTTAGGAAAACATGTTACGAGTGCGACGTTTGCAATGTTTTTGCAAATGTGCACGGAGAAAAGGGGGTATGGGTGCCCTAGTCAATTGACTTTCTTAGTCATCAGAGGTAGAGGGATGCAAAAAAAAATTATATTTGATAAGTTCACCGGTGGGGAGGTTATGAGGCAAGTCGTATCGATGAAATGGATTGAACGTCATGGGAAATAGACGATGATCCAAGCTTTTTATGTACTGAGAGAGGCAGCGCACCCTATGGGATGAAATTGGGTGGGAAGCCGTTCAAAAGTTATCTCTTGATATGGGAGGCCTAACTGTTGTGAAGAAGTGACACCAGGTTCTACTTAACTGAGTGTTGAGAGTGACATATGCGTTATTAAAATATTGATTCTTATAAGGTAATCAACCCTAAAAGTGTGCCAATTTTTAAGAGTGCACGGATTGTAAAGTATAATATACCCGGAGTGAAAGGGGAATAGGTTACCACTTGAGTAAAGATGACATAAGTGGGAAGCGGTGTTGCGGAAGAGATATAGTGAGATTGTCTCCAGACGCACCACTAGTTGATAGAGAAAGACGGTCTCGAAATGAGCAATCGGAATTCAGTGGTGAACCTACGTTTCTAGTGATGGAATGCGTAGGCAGACTTATAATTTATGGATGGGCTATGGACATCGTAACTAAGTCAACATTCCGTTGGGTTAGCGAAATGGGTTGACCGTTATGAGCTAATATGTCGTTAAAAAGGTAGAGTGAACAAGTGCAAGGTGCCGCTCTATATTGTTGTGAATCAGGATGAAATCCTAAAATCCCACCCTGTGAGAGATGGTTAGGGAGGAATGGAGATAATGTTTTATTTTGGGTGTGTTGTGTCGCCTATGACCCAATGATTGTGAGAAAGGAAGATACTACGTCCTAACGATAGTGGAATTTTGGAAGAAGCCACTGATCAATTCATAGGTTGAATGTATAACCGTATGAGCATATTTTATAGGTAGTGTGGGTGCCTACATGGACTATACATAAGGATTAGGTTCTTGGATACCTATTATGAACTTATATGTACTTTGAGGTGTGGTTCGAGGAGACATTTTGAACTCTTAGTCCTTAACGCGTGCTATGAGGATATTCTATTGGAGTATGACATTTTAGGATATATGAAGTGTGTAATATATGGCTCATAAATTTTCTACTCATGTGCGATGAGATATATTTACATATATTAGTTCTCGAAGTGTGATTCCGAGACAATATAACCAATCACTATTGGTGATCGAGGTGAGATTCCGAGCCAATAACCCCAAAAGTGTTATAGAAGGGGGGGTGATTATAATATTAGTGTTGATAGTATATGTTATGTGTAAGAAATATATACCTTATGGTTTTCCTACTTATGTGCGATAATAAGTATGCTTAATTCTGTATTGGGATCGATGATGTTCCGGACCAATACATGAAGGATCGATTTGGGATCGATGATTTTCCGAACCAAATCAATGATAATTATTGGTATCGACGGAAGGTCCGAACCAACATATGCATTACATTTACCTTGGGGTCGAGGGATTTCCAAACCAATGTAAATGATAGGATTTTTGGGGTCGATGATTTTGCCGGACCAATTTCCCTTATAGTATATATTTTGTGTGAAATATATACCTATTAATATTCTACTTATGAGTGATAGTAGATCCATAGATGTTATATAGAGATATACATCAAAAGGGTAAATTAAGTAGGGAGAAACTTAATTTCAAGAGTTAACGTTAGATTGGGGAAATCTATGGAGAAATTAAGTAGTGAGACTTAATTATGATATATGCGGCATGGGTAACATGCGATAAGAATTTATAATGAAGCAAGGCATGTACTTGGGATGACTGTTAGGATGTTATGATTTGGTTTTGAGTATTAGAAGATGCAGTGATATTTAAGGTCCTTAGTCTTAATACCAGCCTTATCCTAATTTCGAGGACGAAATTCCTTTGCAAGGGGGAAAGTATGTAATACCCTGTATTTCTGAATATTCTATTTAATTAAATTGGAAAATTAAATGAGAAAATACGGCTTAATTTAAATTACGTAAGAGGAGTAATTTAATGATATTTATTAAGAATTGTAATTATAGTATATTAATCGAGAGATAGTTACCGATTTATATTGCCTCATTATATTTACTTAGTGCGAGTAGTAAATAGTTACCTAACGCATGTAGACCGTTTTGGGGCGAGAACGAGTAATATATTTTTAAGTGACTCAAATGACAATTTAGAGGTCACGGTTAACCCCGAAAGGGTCAAAATAGTATACCCATGGGTACTAGTTGGGTCCCGGGATATTTTTGGGCTAAGTCGGGACCGTTCAGGGGCGTTTTAGTCTTTTAAATTATAGGAGTGAGAAGACCTACGAATTTAATAACTCTAAGTCAGATTATAAGAGTTGGAGGCTAGGGTTAGAGAGAAGAAAAAACACACCATAGCCATTAGAGAGAAGAGAGAAACAATTCTCAAGGCAAAAGGAAGAATTGGGAAGGATTCAAAGGAGATTTTCACCACAAACTTGTGGGGAAGGAAGATTGAAGGAGAAAAACAATCAATCATCAACAACAATCACAAAATCAGAACACCTCTATCAAGTCAAGTGTTTATTGAAAATCAAAGTCAAGTTATAATACCCATGTGTAGGGAGTTTTAAGAATTGGTTAATTCTATTGAAAAACCATGAATTAAATGTTTGAATTGATCACATGTTTGGGTAGGATTGCATGTAGAATGAATACCTAAGTAAAGGTAAAAATAGTATAAATACATATTTGGGACCCTAAAAATACATATAAAAATACCATGAGGTCAAAAGTCAAAAAATGAATAAATAAATAAAATATTATTATTTTTGTCAAAAAAAAAGTGCTCAGAAAATTCTGACAAATTTTCGATCGACTTAGAATTTAATTTTGAGCAACTTTTCCTTCTTCAACATATCCAAAAAAATTCATCTGGTATCATTTTGTGGCAATTTTCTACTCGGCCAGATTGTATAGTTTTAGGTAGTTTTCTACTTCCTTTTCCTCTTGCTTTCTTAGTTGTCCAATTCCAACTTTTGACCTACTGATTAGGGACCATGCTTGGCATATTATGGGTAGTGGAAATTATTGTGTTAACCATTATTAGATACCCATGTGAGTGTGTGTGTTGGTGTGTTATTATAAGAGAGAGATGGAGGTACCTTTAGTTCATATTTGTCTCATCAGATTTGGGTAACTTTTCAATCATTCTACAAACACTTCTACACCATTATTACTCTCCCAAACCCGTAGCTCACCTCTCCACCCTCCATAAAATCACTCAAACTCCATATTTGTGACATTTTTACACTACAAAACAACCACTGAAGGGGTATATAGCTTAAGGAAGTCTTGGAGCTTATATTTTGGAGCTAGAGTTTAAGTTTTGGAGCATTTCTTGGAGATTAAAGAAGGAGTTCCTAGAATGCTTATAGAGCTCTCATGGAGGATGCATTTGGTAAGACCTTGAGGCCTCCTTTGAAGGTGGGGGTTGCTCCTCCTACACCACCATTTTGGAGTCTTAAGAGGTGGGAAAATCTTACTTTGATTGAGGTTTAGAGTTTGATAATTTTTAGAATGATATTTACATATATTAGAGTTGATATATGTAGTATTTTAGCTAATTTACAACTTCAGGTTGTTTAGTCATCATATCATCATTTGGTGTGTAGAAATGAATTTTTAAGAAGTAATTTTGATGGGTTCAAAAGGTGGATAAGTTCCAGGATATTAGCCTTGAACATTTTATGAAATAAAATTTGTCAAAATGATGTTTCAAAGGTAAATAATATAATTTCGTGCTTAGAAAAATATTGGGCTAATATAGGCCATTTTTATGATATAAAAGTGGGTCTGTCTTACTAAAATGATGAAGTAGAAGAAGAAATTGGACTTTTACTTCGATGGGTGCTTTTGAGATGCATAAACTCATAATAACAAATATTTGGGTTGATTTGTAAATGATCATAGTATAAAATATTTACTTTTAAATTGATACTTAAGTGTAATTAAAGAAAGTAAAAAATGTCAAATGTGTTGATGGTGGCGAAATGGGTATTTATAGTGTATACAACTTATTTTGGAAACATGAATGGAAATAAAGTCTTTTTATAAAATTTGGAATTTATTACTGGAATTATATTAGAAATATTATAAATACACTTTGAGAAGTTATAAATTGGTCTTTGGCGAAATTAGTATGCTTAAACCGATTTAAAAGTATAATATTTGTGTGAAACAAATAGTATTGGCATTATCGTAAATACAGTGAATAGTATGCTGTCAAGAAAATATTTGGCAATTAAATGTATTAATTCAGTTTATAAAAGGAGATTAATGATATATTTTGCTAAGTGAAAATAATGAGTTTCACTAAAATGATAAGTGTGAAATATGGGTAAAAATATAGTTTTTGACAAGTGTTAAGTGGTTAAAAGTGTTTTTAAAAGTAAGTTGGAAAGTTAGTAACTATTTTGGGAGCAACACTTATTAAATGGATAAATGCGTGTTTGACAAGAAATGGGTAAATTGATAAATTTACGTAAAGCGAAACATTTTTATGAATTAAAAATGTAAATGAATAGTTTGGAAGAAAAAGGAAGGAATTGATTTCTCAAGTGAGAATAAATGTGAACATTGAGAATAATGTTGAAACACATGGAAAAGATAAGAACGGATACTTGAATGATGCCAAGAATTAAGTAGGGCATGACGTCCCTAGTGGTGAAAGATCCCAAAGCCTGTACAGATGAGCATATGGCGACTGGAGACCGATGGTGTAGAGCTCGTGAAGTCCAGGAATAATGGCTAGACTCCAAGGCAAATATTGATAATTCTTGTAATAAGAAATGAAGAATGAGAATTTTCTTAAAATTAATGCAAATATATCTTTGAGATTTGCAAAAGGTTGAAAGATGGAAATAACCAAAGTTTTCATGAAATAATAAATGTTTCGTGTCGTGTGGTGTGGTGTGCTGTATAAGTTTCTTAATGAAATGAATATTTCCCCAACACGAGGTATGCGTGTCATAAAGATGGTTTTATTGAGAATATTAAAATAATGACAAAGTAACTCTAGCGTGAGTTGATAAACGTTGAATAGATGAATATTTTCAAGAATATAAAGGGTTTTCCTATAAATGATTAACCGTGTGCGTTAATGGGAAATAATGTGATTTTGAAGAAAGATTATCCAAAATGACTATTTTGAGAAAGAAAAAGAGGATGAGTGGGGATAAACAATATTTCTGGAATAAATTGGTTTAATACACCGGAGCATGTATTTTCAAAAGTAAATGTGTAGATATATACATATTTTCATGAGCATGTAGTGAGTGAGTATTCTTTTCTATCGTTTGTTCCTATGTTGAATTTGTTTAAATCCCACTGAGCCTTTCGCTCACTCCCTCCTCTTTGTTACGGCAGGTTGTATACGGTTTCATACTTTGAGAGAGTTATACAGGTAATATTTACTTGAATTAACGTTAGTAGATCTGTTTACTTGGCCTTGCGGGCACTTCCCTTGGGTCCTGCACATAGTTTATTTTATATTGGAATCGCATGCTAAGCAAAGTGTAATCTTATTTATTAATAAAATGGGAATAATAACATTATTTAGGTTGTTCATTGCACCCCACACTTGACACTCGGATCGGATTAGGGTCAATCATATAATAACCCTTAAATCCGGTTCGGGGTCTCACAACTTGGTATCAGAGCTTTAGGTTCAATGTTTCTTTCGGGTGTGACGTGGTGAGGTTGGTAGTGGATCTTTCGATGTCGATGTTGGTTTGGGCCTATCATGCTAGTTTAGTGACAATTTGTATCCTCGTCAATAAAGTCAAAGAGGTTAGCATGACAAGTAAGTTGGTGCCAAGTGGCACACGATCAGGTTGATATTTATAAATCACTTCCGCATTTCTGATATAGATGTGTTAGTAATTACGGGTGTCAGCTTAAGCTAATGTCGGTAACATCGTAATTCCATTGTATAAGAGATATATGTGACAATCCGCTCCAAATAATAACGGGTGGCTAGCCCTATACTCTAATAAATCAGGTATCCCGGATGGCACAGTCTCAACATCAACTGACAATACTAAAATATAAGGCTAACTACCTGAAATCATTAAAAGTGGATTGTAAAAAAAATTTAAACTTTTATTTAACAACAACAACAAAACCAATATTGCAATCACAACCAACGATACACATCTAACTACGATGAGGGACAAGTGCAAACTCCATTAATATACAAGAGTGCAATACAGAGAACAAATAAAATACCCGAATATGTTGTCGGGTAACATACAATACAAATCGGAGAAATGAAATATAAAAGTTTTAATCTACAACACCTTGAATAATAACTACATACACAACTGAATCCTAATCTAGATATACAAAGATAGGAATCGACTAAAACAAAATGTCGCGACAGTCCGCAATTGCCAAAGCTCCATGAATCCTGAATGGATGAACATCAAAGGCGTCCTTGCGGAGGAACACCTAAAGTAGTACAATATATACATGGAGGAGAAAATATAAAAGCGTCAAAGTCCGAGTTGTTACAAACTTCCCCACTTACAAAAATTTCGTCCTCAAAATTTTAGCTAAGCCTAATTCTCCAAAGCTCAACTAGTTCTACTACACCCATCATCACTAATCCTATCTCCAAACTTCTAGATCCCCACGACGAGTTAATTTAGTTTATTTTATTTTAAGTTGATTATGAGTTATATAAAACCAACTTCCACAACAAGGGCGCCCATACACCCTTTACATTTGAGCTTTATGCACACAGCAATCATAATGAGGCTTTATTTGCCTCCAGATTCCACATTTCCATAAACATAATACTAACATTTTAATAGTGTAAAAATTTTGAATGGTCCAAAGAAATAACTCCTCTGAATTCCTAACATTCACCACTTTCGTGCGGGGGACGTCTCGCAAAAGCGAAATCCAAACAAGGAACCCTCCCAATACACTACTATGTGGCGACGTCGGGGATTGAGAGTTTGTTAAATCCAGACTAGAGTTTGAATTTTTTTTTATGAAAATCATTTTGAAAGGGCCCGAAGGCCGATAAAAGTTTTATTTTGAAAATAGTTTATTTTGAAAGCGGTTTATATATTATAATATAATATAAAATACCTTATGTCCAACACAAGGTCTTTTAAATCATCATACATATAACAATATGTAGCTCACAAAAATTATCATAATTATGAGCTAAACTTTTCCTGTGTCCCATCAATCCACAATCTAAACTTTTAATAAAAAACAACATCTTACATCATTTCAATATATTGCCATTTATAAGGCTCATCCATATCTGGAATGCAACAATTATATAAGTCTAATATGCCTATATAAAAAGAAGTAGCTTTATCATTACTACTTATCACCATCACCATTCTTACATTTACCACAAGGTTTATAGCTCTTTTTTGAGCACCTTGCATAATCATCTATTCTTTTACAAAATAATAGAATAAGAGCCTATCTTGCTCAAAATTCCCCTTAGGGTCATTACATACATAATAGGGCTATAGCACTACCCTTTCACAACTATCTACCATACGATATTCCCAAAACTCATTTTAGTAATAATCCTATTTATAAAGGAGAATTAATTTACCTCATCCATCTCTAGTCCGATTGCCCATCCTCATCAATGGGCTCCCAAACAAAATCCCCCGGTCTAAAATGACCTCGAATGTGCTGTAGGGGTTGCACTTCCAAAATTTCATCAAACTGTGATCCTTTACCTCTTATAGGACAATCTCTCTTTTTATGGCCTATTTCTTTACAAAAGAAACACCTACCCACAAATCCTTTCTGCCCACTCACATTACTGGCACTCTCATCGCCAAACTTACTTGATGATCTTGAATCTCCAAAGTTCTTACCATCTTGCGAACGAAGACGATATTCATGACACTTTAGTAGTGCCGCATTCACTACCTCAGTGAAAGTCGCTAACCTAGGACTCTCAGTCAAATGTTGCCGGATTTGCCAATCTAATCCTCGAACAAACTTTGATATATGCTTCGCTTCCGTATTTACCTCCTTAGGTACTAATTTTACCCATCTAGAAAAATCTTCCTCATATTCCGCCACCGTTCTATTTCCCTGAAAAATCTTTATATCTCGAGAAGAGGAAGGAAAATACCTTCGATCAAAAAGTTTCCAAAATTCTATTATAGGCAAAGTATCTCTCTGTTCAGATGTGGTGACAGACTCCCACCATTGAAGAGCTATACCCGATAACTTAAAGGTGGCTAAAAATTGTTTCTGCACCACACTACACTCAACCATATGAAGGTGCCTCTGTATACTATTCTTCCATTGAGTTGTAGCCATTGCATCAACTCCCCCTGCAAAATCGGGAGGATGACCCTTACTAAAATCTTCCTTCACTCTTTCCCATAAAGATAATCCTAAATGGTGTTGGACTGCTCATGCGGCAGATTGATGAGCCATCGTAGAAACGACAGCAGTTACTGCTTGTGCCACAATATTGACCACATCATCTGTAGTCATGTTCCTTTGAGGCATTTGGGTTTGCCCTTTGTTTACCCTTCCTGAATGACCTCCCTTCTGTGGCATCCGAAACAAGAACAATTGCATCAGAATGCCTCTCAAATATTTCGATTCATAATAAGGCCCTATATCAAGAACGCTTACGGAAGATCGTAGTAACGCACACAGATCCTAAAGACACAAGAACCTGATGCTCTAATACCATCTGTGACAACCCGCTCCAAATAATAAAGGGTGGCCAACCCTATACTATAATAAATCAGGTATCCTAGATGGCACAATCTCAACATCAACTGACAATACTAAAATATAAGGCTAACTACCTGAAATCATTACAAGTGGATTGTCAAAAAATTTTAAACTTTTATTTAATAACAACAACAAAACCAATATTGCAATCACAACCAACGATACACATCTAACTACGATGAGTGACAAGTGCAAACTCCATTAATATACAAGAGTGCAATATAGAGAAGAAATAAAATATACGAATATGCTATCGGGTAACGGACAATACAAATCGGAGAAATGAAATATAAAAGTGTTAATCTACAACACCTTGAATACAAACTCCATACACAACTGAATCCTAATCTAGATATACAAAGATAGCAATCGACTAAAACAAAATGCCACGACAGTCCGCAATTGCCACAGCTCCACGAATCCTAAATGGATGAACATCAAAGGCATCCTTGCGGAGGAACACCTGAAGTAGTACAATATATACATGGAGGAGAAAATATAAACGGGTCAGAGCTCGAGTTGAAAAATATTTTATAGCAAGTGTATTAAAATGCATAATAATTATAAATGCATTATTACATGATTTAATGGAATTGTTCTCTCCATAAAATCCATCTCACCTCTCAACTAAAGCGCGGACTAAGCGTATGCACGTGATCTCCAAATGGGTGCCCGATTCTATTTAGGCAAGAGAAGCTAATTTAAAACCCAAATGAAATATTTAAATAAAATCATCTAATCTATTTCTCAATCTCTACCTATGTCAGTTCCATCTAAATCCTATACTTTAATTTAAATGTTATAGTTATCTTTACATTTGTTCATTTGTTGAACATATAAAGTTAGATAATCAACCTCGTAATAACATCAACATTCTCAATTACTAGAATTTTATATTATAGTGATGCCCTTATAAGGTATGCAAACAGTATATATATATATATATATGAGTTATTAGTGATAGGGGGAGAAATGGTATCTAATCCTATTATTATCGTATCTTAGTTTGGGGGAGATTTATCTTAAGGGGAGACGTCTTTCCCCGTATGTCATTTGTTTGATAAATGGGGAGAATTAATTTAGGGGGAGTAATTAATTAATTGAATTTAATATTTTGATATTCCCTATGCATATGATGAGTTTGCTTAAGTGTGCAGGAATTCTACTAAAGCGGCATCTTTCAATGGCAAAGTGTTTGATCATTGGGTTGAGTCAAGTTTGGGTGGGTTATGTTTTGAGTCTAGTGAGCTTAACGGCCCTTTAGGATTTTTGTTTGGTTTTTGTCCCGGAATAGCCAAAGGGGGAGATTTGTAAGGACACAAATTTCCAATTGAGTCCATATATAGTTTTGGCTCAATTCCGGACAAAAACATTTATTCATAGGATAGTATTTAATTGTAAAATTCTCAAGCCTATGAAGTGTTTGTTTGAAGACGTAGCGGCAAAGAGTATAAAGCTTCATCAATATACCGGTTTGCATGCCTCGTTTCTACGTCATCAACTATGGTTCCATGCTCCCAAGGTATGAATGCAATATTATATATAAAGAAGCTTGGAACAAGTTTATTGGGTGTTAGGTTTAATAATAATTGTGTTTTATTTTCAGAAAGAATTAAATAAAACTTTAAAATAAGTTTATAAAGTTTTCTGGGCTAAAATCGAATTTTCCAAACTTTCTGGGAGTTCGTTCGATAGGTCGTTCAAACGAGTTTTTCGTTCGAACCATATGTCGTTCGAACGAGTTTGCCAATGTCTTCCCACTAAGGTATACTGGACCTTCATTCGAAATGCCGTTCGAACGAGATTGTTCGTTCTAACGATATTTCCAACGAGTTTCTAACGAGTCCATACTGGAGCTTCGTTAGAAGACTCGTTCGAACGACTTTTCGTTCGAACGAGTTCGAACGACATTCTCGTTCGAACGAGATGCCAGGCGGGAACAGTTTTTGACAGTTTTTTGGCAATTTTTCACCCACTTCCCCACTTAGTTTTTAACCAACTTTTTCAGACTTTATCTTGTGCGGGAAGAACATTTTCCAACTTAACTTTTCCATAACTTTTCATCTTTTAGAGAGTGTTTTGAAAGAAAAATTGTTTACCCTCTTTCCTTAGTTTAGTAGGGCACTCATAAGCCCTATGGCCTTAACCTTCACAACCAAAACACTTATTAGACTCGTCCCTATCTAAATTTTCATTACTAGGTTTAGGGATCTTCTCGGCTTTAGAATTCTTCTCGCCTTTTTCATGCTTAGAAGTTTCAAATTTCTTAAAATCATTTTTCAATTTATCTTTGTTAATTTTAAGAAATTTTCTAAGTTTACGAGCAAACAAAGCCATGTCTTCCGAATCACTATCACTCTCGCTCTCTACTACTTGTTTGACCTCTTTTCGGGCTTTTAAAGCAACGCCTTTTTCGATTTTCTTTTCAGTTTTAGAGGGAAACATATCTAGTTCATAGGTTTGTAAATCACCTACAAGCTCTTCTAATTTCGTAGATGCTAAAGTTGGTAAAGAATTTAAAACGGTCACTTTTGGAATAAATCTATCGGGTAGGAACCTTAAAATTTTCTTTACAACACAGTTGTCAGGTATTTTCTCTCCCAAGTTAAAAGATTAATTAACAATATCAGAAAGTCTAGCATAAAATTCATCAAAAGTTTCTTTTTCATTCATTTTGATAGATTCAAATTGAGTGGTGAGGTTTTGGAGTTTTGAAGCTTTAACGATACTAGTTCCATCTTTTACGCTCCCACGTGGCTAGAACTTTTGGTTTAGATTATCAATCCTTATTATGTTCTTTACCATAGTGTTATGGAGTAGTTGGATTTTGTGTTGTTCCAATGAATTCTATTTTTATATTCCTCTATTCACACATGCACGAGCTCCTTTGAATTTTTAACTTCATATGTATATTTGAGCTATGTGAGGTGTTCTCCTACCAATCTTGTCATCTACATATTTGTGACTTAGGAGGACTAGTGCATGTCAAAATCCGTTGCATGTGAGATTTGTGTGAACATTGAAAACATGATAAATATAAATGTGCACGGGGAAGGGCTCCGAAAGGACTAATTGATCCTTTGCGATAGTAAGCCACCGTTTGGAATGGACCTAAAAGAAATACGTGGTCCAAAGGCCTAAAAACAGAAAATATGGCATTAAAAAGAAAATAAATTGCCAAGGCCTATGTTTGATTGATATATTCATTCAAAATTCATATAAATGCATATTGAGGGAGATTGGATGGTATATCAACGGGTTGCACAATGTCCGTTTATCCTAGTTGCGTATTTCATGTCATAACACTATTGGTTTGTAGAATCATCAATATGCTAGGCTTGTATGCATTGTGTATGTTTGTTCGTTGAGTTCAATCTATATTGTCACATGAGGTTATATTTAAATGTGATGAAGTTTGCAATCAAATGAGAACTCCGTGAACGTTTCTTAAGTGGTTGGGTCTAAATTTAATTGTTGCTAGTTCACACCCCTACACTTCCGTTTCCATATGACACATTTTTGCCATACGAGTGTGAAAGACTCCTATTATATGTTGTGTGTGTCATTTGTGTGTTTATATCTATACATATGTATGTTTGCATTCTTGATATATTTATAGTACATATATATATGATATTTTGTTTTTGCCTTTGCCTTGCTTTCTAGTCCTTCTATGCGTATACTTTAGTTCTAGTATTTATCTTGGATTAGTTATGCTTTTGTTGCCCATATGCTTTCATGTCTTATCACTTTAAGCTTCAACATGCTTTTATATTTGTTCTTTGTCCTTTGTCTATTCCTGAACAAAAAGGGGGAGAATGATAGGGGGAGAAATGGTATCTAATCCTATTATTATCATATCTTAGTTTGGGGGAGATTTATCTTAGGGGGAGACGTCTTTCCCCGTATGTCATTTGTTTGATAAATGGGGAGAATTAATTTAGGGGGAGTAATTAATTAATTGCATTTAATATTTTGATATTCCCTTTGCATTTGATGAGTTTGCTTAAGTGTGCAGGAATTCTACTAAAGCGGCATCTTTCAATGGAAAAGTCTTTGATCCTTGGGTTGAGTCAAGTTTGGGTGGGTTATGTTTTGAGTCTAGTGAGATTGACGGCCCTTTAGGATTTTTGTTTGGTTTTTGTCCCGGAATAGCCAAAGGGGGAGATTTGTAAGGACGCAAATTTCCAATTGAGTCCATATATAGTTTTGGCTCAATTCCGGACAAAAACATTTATTCATAGGATAGTATTTAATTGTAAAATTCTCAAGCCTATGAAGTGTTTGTTTGAAGACGTAGCGGCAAAGAGTATAAAGCTTCATCAATATACCAGTTTGCGTGACTCGTTTCTACGTCATCAACTATGGTTCCATGCTCCCAAGGTATGAATGAAATATTATATATAAAGGAGCTTGGAACAAGTTTATTGGGTGTTAGGTTTAATAAAAACTGTGTTTTATTTTCAGAAAGAATTAAATAAAACTTTAAAATAAGTTTATAAAGTTTTCTGGGCTAAAATCGAATTTTCCAAACTTTCTGGGAGTTCGTTCGATAGGTCGTTCGAACGAGTTTTTCGTTTGAACCATATGTCGTTCGAACGAGTTTGGCAACGACTTCCCACTAAGGTATACTGGACCTTCGTTCGAAATTTCGTTCAAACGAGATTGTTCGTTCTAACGAGATTTCCAACGAGTTTCTAACGAGTCCATACTGGAGCTTTGTTAGAAGACTCATTCGAACGAGAATGTCATTCGAACGAAAAGTCGTTCGAACGAGATGCCAGGTGGGAACAGTTTTTGGCAGTTTTTTGGTAATTTTTCACCCACTTCCCCACTTAGTTTTTAACCAACTTTTTCAGACTTTATCTTGTGCGAGAATAACATTTTCCAACTTAACTTTTCATCTCTTAGAGAGTGTTTTGAGAGAAAAATTGTTTTAGGAAAATGTTCATGTTTTGAGTGTATTTTTATCAAAGAGGAAATCATTCACCACTCTACTTTACACCCAAATAAGTTTATTCCAAGTTCTTATATACATATTAATTTCTTGGAGTTTGGCACCGATTTTATCTACACCTAATTGAAGATAAGTTTGCATTGTTTTACCCGCTTGGAGAAAGGCTTCATGTACGGGTGACGGTGACCATAGAAAGTCCTATCGGTGAATTCCGAGACCGCGGTGGTGTTCCAAGGTTATTCGCTAGGAAGAGGTTTCTACAAGAATAAGCATCGGGGCTTGAGAGGGATTGAGTCGTGTGTTGTAAGTCTTTTGTCTTTTACTTGTAATTCCGTATCTAGTGAAGTTGTGGCTAGGGTCGTCCGAGGTTTTTTCCCGACTTGGGTTTTTCCTCGTACATCGCGGCGTAGTGTGATTGATTTATTTTATCTTGCTTAAATAATTTAGAACGCATGCTTAGGATAATTCAAGATAAAATTTGGTTTAAATTATTACACTCAATTTAATTTGGACTTAAATTAAATATTGGGTAAAGTTGTGTAATTCAAGTCGTTTGCTAAAATTGGTTTGGCCTAACTTCGGAATATTGATAATTATGACTTAGGCAAATTCTAGGGCTTGGATGAAGTAACATTGGTTTAAGTGAAATTTAATACACTTGTGTGTTTAAGTTAATTTCACATGTGTTTAGTCTTAATTTGTTTAAGAAAATTAAAACTTGGTAACCGTATGTTTTAGTTGAACCATCACATCCTAACGCTTCCGCATCTCGAGATATATATAAAAGGAAATTAGAATTTAATTTTAATTGATAAAATTATTTAATCAAAATCCGGTGCTTTTCAAATTGGTATCACAGCTTTATTTTAGACAATCTCACACTTACAATTAGCATCAAGAGTTAAGGACTAAACTCCTCCCGATTCGCAATATTGCACTGCGTTTCGTGCGTGGAACATCTCGTCGAAGAGAAATCCAAACAAGGAACCCCCCCGTTACACTACTCCTGACTGTATCGATCCTTGAGGCTCATTTTTCCCTCAATGCATGATGCATATAAACCAATTTATTATCCGGTTTTAATTAATTAATATTCCCAATTCTCAACAGTACAGGGCATTTCATGCATGGGACGTCTCGCCGAAGCGAAATCCAAACAAGGAACCCCCCCGTTACACTACTCCTGGCATTGTCGATTTTCGGAATAGGTGATATATATATAAAGTATGAGCATTAAGGACTAACTTATCCCCAAGTTCCAACATTACACTGCGGTTCGTGCGTGGGACGTCTCGCCGAGGTGAAATCCAAACAAGGAACCCCCCCCCCCCCGATACACTAATCCTGGCAATGTAGGTCGTTGAGGTCCATTAAGCCCTCGATACCCAAATACAAGCACAAGCAATAATAACCATCTAACCGAGCTATAACTCAAAGGACGCAGGCTCACATGCTATTATCTTCCAGCAGCCCATATACGTAGCAAACTGGGGCCACTTGGTGGGGTTCCACGACACCCACCTCATGATCAACTCACGCACATGACGTCCCGGGAAGCGGTCATAGCTCCTAACCGACAAGTGAGAGCGACACATACCCACGACCTCTCACCCCCAAAATAAATAAATGTATATCACATAATAATCACATGGACGACTATGACCTGGGGAATATCCACACCCTGCTCTTTGAGCCAGGATGCTCACCCTCTACGCACGTAACTTCCCAATGATAGAAAGGAGAGGGTAGGCCTAACCATGCATATATACCATCATATAGGGTATACATACATCCCTCATAATAAAGATATACCATCATATAAGGTATACCTTCCACATCATTTTCATATTTATTATACGCTCTTAGGCGCAATAAATTTAATGTCATTGTTTAGTATATCTCTCTCCTTTGATACACTAACCATCAAATCTCACATATCTTACCCACTTATTATACGCGATACTATTTCTCACTTGAAGTTCATGTGTCGCTTCAATGGATATTTCTCATCGTGTGAGATATCTCCCAAACTAATCATCATTAAGGATATTTCTATATCCATATGTACATCAATTAGCATTTAATATTCTCCATCCATAATAGGGTTCAATTCATTTTATGAACCTTTAAAATTATCCCATTTGGGATTGGATCCTAACATCCGATATCTCTAAGTTATTCTCATTCTCTCATATGAATTGTAATTATTATCTCCAAGTCAAAGTGGGCTTCGCCACTTAGTATATACCATAATATCTATTCGATATTCCTCAAATTTAGTCAATAAGACTCCAAAAATTTCTTATAAGGGAAACTCTCTAAAAGTCTCCAAAACATACTCCAAACAACTCCTATAAGGATTCCCAATCAATAACCTCAAACAAAACGGGATGAAATTCTCCTTAGAAAAACAATCCCCCAAAAGCCCTGTTTTTGAATCGATTTGGGCCAATTCCAAATCGATTCGGCCCAATGAATCGATTCGGCCAGGAAGGCGAATCGATTCAGGTCATCAAACCTGGGAATCTATCTCGGGCCGAATCGATTCGGGTGAAATCCGAATCGGTTCGGTCACTCAGACCCGGGCACCTGCATATTTCCGAATCGATTCGGTAGGAGGCCGAATCGATTCGGCCCTTCAGAAATCTCCAAAATGGATACTTTTTAAGTAAGCCAAAATCCCCAAAATACATTTTGGTCATTATCTCTTCATTTCTCCTCAACCCAATCACATATATATCATCTATAAACATCAATACACTAATTTCTAACCTAGAAATCATTTATACACTACAAATCTAAGGTTTTCCCAAAAAGTTAGGTTTTATCAATCTAAACCTAAAACCCAAAAATTCAATCCACAAATCATGCAATAAATGGTACACAACAATTATTTAGCAAGTCTAATCACTTGCTTCGGGTTCGTAGGGTCTGAATCCGCCTTGAGATCACGTATTGGTCGAAAATCTCCACTTTATCTCTCTTTTCTCCTTCCTTTTCTTCTTCTCTCTTTCTTTCTTTCTTTCTTTTTCTCTTTCTCTCCTTGGAGAAATATCTCCCATAGGCTTAATAAGCCCTAAATCCCAAGATACACATCTTTAAATGATAATACACACTTTAAATGACCCAATAACTTTAATTCGAGTCAAACGGAACTAAATTATTTCGGAACCTAAATAGACCCCAAGTATAGTCATTTTGACTTTCTCGACCCTTCTGGACACAACTACACCCTCAGAATCGCCATTCGACACACTTTCTAACAACTCCAAGTTTTGAACTCAAGTGCCAAATTTAATTATTCTCTAATAAAATATTATTTATTTCTCCCAAAATAAGTAAATCATCGTCTCCAAAACCTCGGGTTGTTACAATATATTGTGTGTTAATTTTAATGGTAACAAAGAATAAGAGAAGTTAATGCACTAAATAGTGTGAGCTAAATTGCAGCTAGAAAGATTGGTTGAGTTGAACTTTGGAGATTAGGTAACTTGAGTGTATATTATAAGTGTTGACTTTGTAGTGAGAGTGTATTAAATTGAAGACTCAGATTAACGTATTTGGGTGTATATCTGGGGTAGTATATTTGTGAGTATTGATCTTGCGATGAGAAATTAGTAAGTCCCTTAGTTGAGGACTGGGGTTTATTAGATTGTGATGTATATATTTTGGTTATAATGTAGACTTGGATAATTGTGATGACTTAAGGTGACCTAGGAGTTAAATTAAATAGTCCTTGTGGCACAATGTTAATGATGGTATCAAATTGATAACTTTTGGGAGATTATAATAATACGGTATTGAGGAATAGGATCTCTTATGGCATTTGCGGTATGGTCTTAGATGTTTATAAGCAATACTCGTCATCCCGTATCATACCTTAGTCTTTAGAAAATAATAACGAATGATTTACCATGTGGTGTGATGATAACATATTAGAGATAAGCTAAATCTATTATTAGACACAAATTGAGGTTTATATGACATAGTCTAGTGATTTTTACTCCGGGCTAGTAATTTGATAAGTTTGTAATCCCACGATAAGTGATCTTAGGAGTAAGTGCTAAGGTTATTTGAGAAAAATAGTTATGTAAGTAATTAGTATTTCAAGACGATACCTTTGGGGTTGTATATCTTAGATAAAACTAAGGTTGATTAGTGTTCCTCGGCTGTAGGCATGTTATTTACTTATGTAGAAATGACACATTAAGGTGACACAAGAATATGTCATGGGTGATTCCCTAGTATATGATGGGAGATAATTGGTGTGACGTTAAAAGAATCAAATCAATGATTACCACATAAAGATATTGAAGATTAGTGACCTTAATCAAATCGTTATGATAAACAGCTGAGTTGACTTAAGCAAAGTGTTTTTGGGATATTAATACGATAAGCTTTGGTCGTAACGAAATAATAATTGAACTTGGTCGTAAGTGTTAGCTTTGGGAAATGGCTAAATCTTATGTTGTTACCTTAAAGCTTGTAGAATTATCTCATTGAGGATTTCATAAAATAATAATAGGTCGTTAGTGACTGAATTGTGTTAACGTGCAAAAATGCCTTAGGATTGGTGAGATAAAATGAATTGATTCAGATTATGAACATATATCTTGATATAACTCTTGGAGAAATATAAGATGGTAATTATATCTGAATTTTGTGACAAGCACTTGGATGGGTTTAATTAGCATTTATTTCTAGGACATTAAGTATGACAAGATTTTAGTGTGACAGACGACACTTACATTTGATTATGTATACACCTTTAAAAAAAATTAAGTTTACGGAAGTTATCCATAAAGACATGGAGAATATGAGTATTAGGTATTGTTTAGGTGTTGATGAATCATTATCGTACATGTTGACTTGTGGCAAAACCTTGGAGATTAGCACCATGAATTGTAAAACTTGTCTAATATGATCTTTGAGGATTGTGTCGTAAACATGATGGTACGTACTAGGTTGTGCTCTAGGGAGAACTTAGAGTAACTTGATGTTGTATCGATATTTAATGAACAACTCTTGGAATGAAGTGTTAGGATTGATCATAACACCCTCTTGTTCTGCCAATACGCTGGGATAACCCTAGTAAAAGGAAATCATTATTTGCTTAGCAGAAACCTTAGTGATAGTACAAGGTGGGCAAAGATCCTACTTATGAGATTAGAAGCGCCAGCTTTGACTAAAGTGTGATATTCAGTATTGCATATGATGTTTCTAAGAGTTAGGAAATTGTTGGTAAATTTAGATGTTTGAGACTATGCATCTGTGTTGAACATGAAAATTGAGGTTAGTTACCACGTATTGAAATTTGGAGACCTAGGTATAATAGGTCCGTTATTTATGATAAAACATGAGAAGGTGATCTCGCGTGAAATTAGCGCTGTGCGTACAAATATAAAAGTGTAACCCATAACATTAGTCATCAGGAGGAAAGCCTTGTGTTTTAACTTCCCAAAAGAATTAGTTTATACTTCAGTAAGAATGGAAAATTTGTGTAGGATCAATCAATGTACATAGGAGGAACATTGGTTATAAGTTGTGGACCTTAAGAACACTTGTGGGTTCTTACTTTGTGAAGAACAGTTCGTTGCCTAAATTCGATTGTTATCCTTTGGCTCGATATTCACTTAATTCGTTATGATTCCATATGTTTCATTTGATCCCAGTAATAGGAAGTTGTTATTCGGTTGTGATCTAGGTGTGACACTACATAAGCTCAGTAGTGGCGCGGGTTAGGCCGGTTGTGGCTGATGTATCACAGTAAATGATTGCGCACTTTGTTGGAAGCACCCTAATCTTTTCATTAGTTTGTGAGTGCCCATGGTCTCGCGATTTGTTGCTCGTAGTTTACATGTGTAAATCCGTTATCTTATGTTAACGGCCCTATTAGTTGACTGATAGAACTAGTTAATGTTTGGAGTTATAGTATAGCTAGCTACTTTTCAGTCATAGGTTCAAGAATACGTTTTAGGAATTATGTGGATATTAGACGTAATGAGAACGTAAGTGCAAATGTTACACTCCGAATTGAGGATATAGTTACTCACATGTATAATTTGGATTATGATGTCTAAGATGCTTCAAGGTTCCTATGAAGTTCTCATAGGAGCTTTCGGTTTTTCAGGCCGATGTGATAAAGTGACTCTATTAAGATTACTGATATGAATGACTAGGAAGTGTTACAGGTGTATTAACCTAGTCTTGACGTGATTCAAAAAATTTGAGAAAACATAGATTTGTAAATCCTAACTCGTGATGATGAATTCATTAATGATAGCATAATGTTTGAGGATTACCGATTGTTTCAAAAAATTTATTGGGATGAATAAGTTAGGCATGCCTGGGTATTATTAATGAAAAACCATACCATGATTGGGTTAACTTGATGATAATTAACGTGCATGGAATCTTTGATTTTAACTATAAAGATTAGGATACTCTAGAATTAGAAATGGTTTGCTTAGATGACTGAATGATTAAGATTGATGAGTTATAAATTTTGAGGACGAAATTTCTTGAGGAGGAAACAATGTGATACCCCTCCCTAGCAAATAAATATTGAATAATAAATTGATGATTTTATTCGAAGGAATTTTTTTTGGAATAAATATATAAGGGAATTACGCCAAAATGGCACGAAATGTAATTAAGGAGAAAAAGAATCTCCGCATTACATGGTTCGCATGGATGCGAATTTAAGTCCTAATAGTACTATTAAGAATGTAGGTTAAGTTTTATGCAAAAATAAAATCCAATGAATGATTGTGACACGGTCGTGGTAAATAAAACGCGATTTTTGTCAGCGCGTGTCGTGTAGGACGCGGACTTGCACGATTTGTGTAGGACTATTGGAGAAGGATAAAAATAGTATGACTACATATTTGGGACCCTAAAAATACATATAAAAATACCATGAGGTAAAAAGTCAAAAAATGAATAAATAAATAAAATACTATTATTTTTGTCAAAAAAATAAAAGTGCTCAGAAAATTCTAAAAAATTCCAGATCGACTTAGAATTTAATTTTGAGAAACTTTCCCTTCTTCAAAATCTCCAAAAAAATTCAACTATTACCGATTTTTGATAATTTTCTACTCGGCCAGATTCAATAGTTTTAGGTTGTTTTCCACTTCCTTTTACTCTTGCTTTCTTATTTGTCCAATTACAACTTTTAACCTACTAATTAGGTACCATCCTTGACATATTATGGGTAGTGGAAATTAGTTTTTTGGCCATTATTAGATACCCATGTGAGTGTGTGAGTTGGTGTGTTATTATAAGAGAGAGATGGAGGTAGCTTTAGTTCATATTATTCATATCATATTTGTGTAACTTTTCTATCATTCTACAAACACTTATACACTATTATTACTCTCTTAAACCCGTAGCTCACCTCTCCACCCTCCATAAAATCACCCAAACTCCATATTCGTGACATATTTATACTACAAAACAACCACTCAAGGGCTATATAGCTTAAGGAAGTCTTGGAACTTATATTTTGGAGCTAGAGTTGTAGTTTTGGATCATTTCTTAAAGATTAAAGAAGGAGTTCCTAAAACACATATAGAGGTCTCATGGAGGATGCATTTGGTAACAACTTGAGGCCATCTTTGAAGGTGGGGGTTGCTCCTCCTACACCACCATTTTGGAATCTTAAGAGGTGGGAAAATCTTACTTTTATTGAGGTTTAGAGTTTGATAATATTTAGAATGATATTTATATATATTAGACTTGATATATGTAGTATTTTAGATAATTTACAACTTCATGTTGTTTAGTCATCATATCACCATTTGGTGTGTTGCAATGAGTTTTTAAGAAGTAATTTTGATGGGTTCAAAAGGTGGATAAATTCCAGGATATTAGCCTTAAAAATTTTATGAAATAAAATGTGTCAAAATGATGTTTCAAAGGTAAATAATGTAATTTCGTGTTTAGAAAAATATTGGTCTAATATAGGCCTTTTTTATGAAATAAAAATGGGTCTGTTTTACTAAAATGGTGAAGTAGAAGAAGAAATTGGACTTTTACTTAGATGGGTGCTTTTGAGATGCATAAACTCATAATAAGAAATATTTATATCACTTTTTAAATAATCAAAGTATAAAATGATTACTTTTAAATTGATACTTAAGTGTAATTAAAGAAAGTAAAGAGGGCCAAATGTGTTGATAGTGGCTAAATGGGTATTTAAAGTATGTACAACTTATTTTGGAAACATAAATAGAAATAAAGTCTTTTTATAAAATTTGAAATTTATTACTGAAATTATGTTGAAAATATTAGAAATACACTTTGAGAAGATATAAATTGGTTTTTGACGAAATTAATATGTTTAACCATATTTAAAAGTATAATATTTGTGTGAAACAAAAAGTAGTGGCTTTGTCGTAAATACAGTGGATAGTATGCTGTCAAGAAAATATTTGACAATTAAATGTATTAATTAAGTTTGATAAAAGGAGATTAATGATATATTTTGCTAAGTGAAAATAATGAGTTTCACTCAAATGATAAGTGTGAAAATGTGGGTAAAAATATAGTTTTTGACAAGTGTTAAGTGGTTAATAGTGTTTTTAAAATTAAGTTTGAAAGTTAGTAACTATTGTGGGAACAACACTTGTTAAATGGCTAAATGCGTATTTGACAAGAAATGGGTAAATTGGTAAATTTACGTAAAGCGGAACATTTTTATGAAATAAAAATGTAAATGAGTAGTTTGGAAGAAAAAGGAAATAATTTATTTTCCAAGTTAGAATAAATGTGAACATTGAGAATAATGTTGAAACTCATGGAAAAGATAAGAACGGATACTTGAATGATGCCAAGAATTAAGTAAGGCATGACGTCCCTAGTGGTGAAAGACCCTAAAGCCTGTACAGATGAGCATATGGCAACTGGAGGCCGATGGTGTAGAGCCTGTGAAGTCCAAGAATAATGGCTAGACTCCAAGGCAAAGATTGATAATTCTTGTAATAAGAAATGAAGAATGAGAACATTCTTAAAATTAAAGCAAATAAATCTTTGAGATTTGCAAAAGATTAAAAGATGGAAATAACCAAAGTTTTCATGAAATAATAAATGTTTTGTGTGGTGTGGTATATAAGTTTCTCAATGAAAATGAATATTTTCCCAACACGAGGTGTGCGTGTCATAAAGATTGTTTTAATGAGAATATTAAAATAATGACTAAGTAACTCTAGCGTGAGTTGATAAACGTTGAATAGATGAATATTTTAAAGAATAGAAAGGGTTTTCCTATAAATGATTAACCGTGTGCGTTAATGGGAAATAATGTGATTTTAAAGAAAGATTATCCAAAATAACTATTTTGGGAAAGAAAAAGAGGATGAATGGGGATAAATAGTATTTATGGAATAAATTGGTTTAATACATCGGAGCATGTATTTTCAAAAGTATATGTGTAGATATATACATATTTTCATGAGCATATAGTGAGTGAGTATTCTTTTCTCCCGCTCGCTTCTATGTTGCATTTGTATAAATCCCACTGAGTCTTTTGCTCACTCCCTCCTCTTTGTTATGGTAGGTTATATGTGGTTTCGTACTTTGAGAGTGTTATATAGGTAATATGTACTTTGATTAATGTTAGTAGATCTGTTTACTTGGCCTTGGGGGCACTTCCCTTGGGTCCCGCGCGTAGTTTATTTAATATTGGAATCACATGCTAAACAAAGCTTAATCTTATTTAATAATAAAGATGGAATAGTAACATTATTTAGGTTGTTCATTTCACCCCACACTTGACACTCGAATCGGATCAGATTCGATCCTATAATAACCCTTAAATCTGATTCGGGGCGTCACACTCACGTGTCTTAAGGTCGTCCACTAAAGCACTCTCATCAATGAAATTGTCACGCTCTCTCAAACTAGCTTCTAACTTCAAATTAGCCCTTTTTAATTTAATTGATTTGGCATGCAATTGTTGAAAATCTACTCGAAGTTCACTCACATCAACCTCGTCTTCATTTTCACTCTTTCTTTCATCTCCACTCTCACAACCATAAAAAACATGGGATTCACAAACTTTGGCCTCGAAAGTGTCATGTATTATAATGTCATCATTGGACAAGTTCTCACTATCACTTACATGACTTACCATGAACGCGATAAAATTAATCTCAACGGGGGAATTGGGCCCCTATTCCTTATCACTATCACTAAGTGTGGCATTTTATGAAATTGGTTGCTTTTCCTCTCTCCTTAGTTTATTGGGACATTCAAAAACCCTATGGCCATACCCTTCACAACCAAAACAACAATTTGACTCGTCCCTATTAAGATCTTCATTATAATGTTTAAGGATCTTCTCATGGTTGTTATACTTGGATTTATCAAATTTCGTATATTCGTTTTCGAGACTCTCTTTATTAGTCTTAAGAAATTTTCTAAATTTCCAAGCAAACATTGCCATATCTTCCGAGTCAAAATCACTCTCATCATCCAAAACTTATTTTTCCTCTTTTTGTACTTTCAAAGCGATGCCCTTATCTTTCTTATTTTCGGTCTTAGAAGAAAACATGTCAAGTTCATAGGTTTGTAAATCACCTCTGAGTTCTTCTAGTTTCGTAGAGGCTAAAGTGGGTAAAGAATTCAACACAGCCACTTTAGGAATAAATCTATAGGGTAGGGACCTTAAAATTTTCTTTACTACTCGGTCGTCGGGTATTTTTTTCTCTCAAATTAAAAAATGAATTATTAATGTCGGAAAGTCTAGCATAAAATTCATCAAAAGTTTCACTCTCTAACATTTTTAAGGTCTCGAATTGAGTGGTGAGGTTTTGGAGTTCTGAAGCTTTTACAACACTAGTTCCCTCGTGGGTGAGTTGTAAAATATCCCAAGCTTCTTTCGCGATTTCACACCTCACGATACGTCGAAATTATTTCGGTGTGACCATACTAAACAAGGCATTCATGCCTCGAGAATTAAAATTGGATAATTGAAGTTCATTCTCAATCCATCTCTCTACGGGTTTGGAAACGAGCTCATTTTCTACTAAACATGTAGGTTAGGACTTGATAACGATAAACATCCAAACTCTCTCATCTATGGATTTTAGTGTCGATTCATATGCATTTTCCAGTACGTATAGTTAGAACCATCAAAAACTGGGAATTTTGAAAATAGGGAAAATTGTATTTTTAAACAAAACTATATTAAGGATCTTAACGCAATAACTTAGTGTTCTCACTCTGATACCACTTGAAAGACCCCAAAATTAAAAACTACTTGCAAATTAAGAGATGGTTCAAAAAGGTTTCCAACTAACAACTCAATTCAAAATTAATTAAGTTACACTACAAATTTTAATTTCTCCAAAATTAAAATTAACTTAAACTAAAAGTGAATTAAACTATTCAACAAATTAATTTCCATTTAAAAAAAATAACTTTACCCAAGTCCTAAAATTTACCTAATAATAAATATTCAATTTTTCAATATAGGCCAAACTAAATTTTATCAAATTAAATTCTGAACTTGAATTAAATTAAACTTACCCAAATTATTAATTAGCACTAATTAATCTGCAATTGTGATTTTTAAACCAAATTTTATCTTTTTAATCCTACACATACAACTAATTATTTTTTCAAAATAAAATAAAAATCACAACCACTACACGGAGATGTCGAGGAAAATCTAAATGGGAAAAACCTCGGACGGCCCTTCCCTAACAAATTCACTAGATATGGTTTTACGGTTACAAGACAAAAGAATTACTACACTCGACTTGACTCCCTTCAAGCCCCAACACTTCTTCTTGCAAATACCTTCGTCTGGGAAATAACCATGACGTCCATCGCAGTCTTGGTGTCCCCCAATCGAAGCACAGAAACTGTCAACCCCACATGGTGCCTTTCACCATGTGATAAAGCCGCAGAAAATAGAAGTTCGTCTCCTTTTTAGGTAGAGAATAAACCCAAACTTCTCTTCTTGTTGGTGTAGAGAAAACTAGGTGCCAAACAAACTCTCCAAAGAAATATATATATAAGTAAAAGTTTGAAATTCAATAAACATTGGTGTAATTTGTGTTTTCAATATTTTAATCCATGGAAATAAAAACATAAAAATAAGAACTTTTAATAGAGAAAATATTTGCTATCAAAGGTGTAGAAGAAAGTCTGTCAAAAGTTACTCTAAAAGGTCTCATTCCCCAACTTTTTTAATCAGGTAAAAGAGGTGGAAAACAAAGTAGGCAAGTGGGAAGTTATTAAAAAACTGCCCAGGTCGTTCGAACGAGCTCATTCAAACAAATTTTCGAACGACAATGCAGAAACCAATGCCCCAAAATCGTTTGAAGTCTCGTTCAAAAGACTTTGTTTGAACGAATTTTCTAATAAGAATTCAGAGAATATAATAAAAGTTCGTTGGAAAACTCGTTCGATTTCTCATCCGAATGACAATTCGAAAGAAAATTCAGAAAATTTTATTTTTCACTTTTAGGCCCAAACTTTTGAAAAAAGTTCTAAAACGATTTTCTGAAAATAAAAATTCATAAAAGGTATTTTATAAAATACACCGAATAAAAGTTTCAAGATCCTATATATATATAACGCATTCATACCTTTGGAGCCTTGGAAACAAATTGTTGATGACGTGAAACATGTGGCACGAAACCCGACAAGGATAAACTTGAATATCTTAGCCTCTACGTCTTCAACATACACTCGTTATAGGCTTGGAAGTGCATAAAAGAACATATATCCTATTACTTAAATAGTTTTGTCCTAAATTAAGACAATACTACATATGGACTCTATTTGAAATATGTGTCCTTAAAAAGTCAGGGAAGATGTTGCAATTCGGATGGCTACCTATCAATAAAGGACTTCTAGGTTCTACAATTGGTGCGTTAAGACGACTACTTGAGATATGGAGATCTTGTACTGAAGAAAGTGATTCGGGAAATAACAAGTTGGAGTCCAATTGGCATGGTCCTTATCATTTATCGACAGAAATCCGACCAGGAACGTATTTCCTAGAAACATTAGAAGGCAAGGAATTTAAGAACCCCTTGAACTCCAACGATCATCGCAAGTATTATCAGTAATTTTATTTTTGATGTAATCAGTTATTCAGGTTATTGAAATTGAATGTTTCTCTTTATTGTACTTCCTTTTTATGTTTTGTTTTTTGGAGTATGGTGTGGTACCACCTTAAATTAAAGACTAAATTTTAATTCAAACTTTTCCTGCTTCAGAAAATTTATTTGAAAATTTATTTTAATTCAAACATTTCCAACTTCAGAAAAATTATATCTTTTCTAAACTTTTCCAACTTTAGAAAAGTTTATTTTTAACAACTTCATGTATGATTTCGTCTTTGACAAATCATGAACAAGAAGTTAGTAAAACCTCATGTAAGAGTCCAAGTCAAACATACGAGATTTTACCCGACTAAGTTAAAACACAGAGATAATTACACATTCCAAATACACTTGGCCACCACTAATAAATAATGCTACAACTTAGTTTAACAAAAGTATTTACAGATTTATCTATGAACAACATTAGTAAAACCTATGTCATTACAATTAGATTCAGTCACGAATTAAACATCTAACATTTAAGCAGAACATTTAATCAATAGGTCAATTAACTAGTCATTATATAGATTACCTAGTTGGCAACAAGATTAATAGCAACCACAAGCTTAAATAGAAAAGACAAAGTGTCTTAATTAACTTCATTTTATTCCAATTAATATGAATTACAAAATAAGTATCAACAAAGAATAAAATACAAGTTTATTCTATTGGAGGCTTTCCATCTGCCTTTCTCATCCCAACAGGAGGTTTATCAAGGGTCCTCGTATGATTGATAGACCTGAAATCTCTCCTCCTAGTACGCCTGTTACTGCTCAGACAGTCAAGTAGATGTTGAGGACGAACATACTCCACTTCTCCTTCCAAGTCGTAATCTACAACGTATTTTCTAATCAAACTTTAAGGGATGTCATCAAGAGGAATCCAATCGACATAAATAGAGAAGGGGGGTCAGGGAAATCTAAGAGTCTTGGTCATGCCAATACCATAGTTCATTATTCTTAGGAATCTTTATCAGAGTAAAAAGGTTCACCCAACCCTATATATAGCCCTCATTCCTAAACTGTTCCATGTGCTTATCCAAATAATTCATGGGTTCATCATACCCATCCATCCAAACAACTTTGGGTTTCTTTTGGAAGTGGAAGGTAAGTCGGTCCACATTTTCATGATGCTTTTTGAGGGCCATGTCTTTCTCTTTGAGCTTAGCAGCTTGGTCGGCCAGGGTTTTTTTTATTCTCTCTTCATCAATAGTTAGTCGAGCAACTATGCTTTGCCTTAAAGGTTGGTCAAGTTTGTTTTTCTTCTTCTACAAGCCTTCAAGTCTTCCAACAGCCTAGTATTATCTGTCACCAAAAATGAAACCCATTCATCGGGACCAGTAGTGGATGATTTCTTTAAACTGTCAAGTTCATTCCTCAAAGTATTATTCTCATTTCCCAACATGGAAATAATCTATTGGCCTCTCTCCAATTCATGGTTTAATGCTAATTCTTTCTTATTCAGAACATAAGTGATGTCTTGTAACTTCTTATCAAAACCCTAGCCCTCACCCAAATCTTGATACTTAGTCTCGTAGTCATAATGAAGTAGTTCTTTGGAAAGTTTATGCTCTTCCTCCATATGCTCAATCATCTCCTAATAACCAACATTATTAGCTACACGTATGTACAATAGACAATGAAAATGGATCTAAGACTCCTAAACTTGGTCAAAGGCATCTAGGTCGAGAAACACTACTAGATCTTCCTCGGTTAAGGGAACATGTCCAGTTTCAAGAAGATTTTTATACTACCTGATTATGTTAGACTTAGCAGAAACTATAGATTTCTTCCTGGAATCAAACTGGAAATTTATAGATATAAGTTTACAGGAAAAATCCAGAAAAATAAATAGCACAAAAGTTACCAATAGACAAGAAATAAACATCACTTAAAATTAGAAAAAATTGAGCAAAAAAATGGTCTTTCCTTGATCAATTGGTTACATCAGAAAGAACAAAATGAATGATAAATAAAGAGAAAGGGCAAAAAAAATTAACCAAAAGGAGTTACACCTTCTACTTGTCCTTATCCTGCTCCTTAGCCTTATCTTGATCGGCAGCAGGTAAGTTAGCAGTCTCAACAGGAACCATAAAATACTCCCTAGAAACATCCTCATCATCTTCAAAGTCCTTATCTAGGTTGGAAGGACTTCCTGTTTCATGTCTCTAAAAAAGTTTAGAGTCTATTCGAGTAACAACTTCCTTTAATGCCTCAGACAAACCTTCCTTAAAGGCATGCTTTCTGGAGTAATCAATCTGGATGTCTACCGCTGCAAGGGATTTCTCCCATCCTTTGTTTGTTACCTCTTCCTTATAATTTTTACCCTTGGCCTCTAGGGATAAATTATCACTGGTCAAAATAACCATTTTGCCCTCAACAGCCTTTGCTTGGGGCTCAGCTTCAATAATTATTAATTTAGCTTGAGTGAGCTAATTAATAGTAGTTTTGTAGGCATCCTCTTTTGCTATTTCTTTGTCCTCGGCAGTCTTGAATATTCCCTGATAGGCTTACTTTTCTCTCTCTAGAGCTTCATTGGAGGCTTGTAAATATTTTCTCAAACCTTCTAAAGCCTCTTCGACATCAGCCGAGGAAGGGGATCTTATTTGGTCATCATTCTCCATCATTTAGTTGAAGTCGACCAAGAACTGTAAGGAAATGAAAGAGTTATCATCAAAAATGCATTTAACGATATAGCATATCAACAGAAAAGTTAAGGAGGCTTACTAAAGCTAAAGTATGAGCATCCATCTCAGTTAAATGGGCTCTAGTTAAAGGGGCTGCAGCCGACCTATCAGCAGGAAAAGTCCCAACCTTTATTAACTCCCAGGCTAGCCCAGGGATGATGGCAACAAAAGAATTTTCAATTCTACCTTGATCGACAGAAGATGTTTTGGCCACCAAAGCAATTCTGGACAACTCAAAAGACTTTTTGGCCTGATTTTACTGCCTAGACAAGCCTTTTTTCAATCTTTTATACTGATACTCTTCAATTATGGCCTCCTCGATGTTTAAAACTAGTGACCTTTTATCACTGGAATGAGATTTCTTCTCAGCAGGGTTTGTTTTCTTGGTAACTGAAAGAGAATACTTATCTACAAAGTTAGGAATCTTTATCTTCACCATCTCAGTTGAAGGGGATGTCAAGATGGCAGTGATGTCCAAATACTTAAAGGAAGAAAAAGTTCCTCCTTAGATGAATTCAGTCCTAACTGACTCTGTAGCCGAGGAAGTGGATACGGGATCTTTTTCTAAGTTGATGGCAACTTAGGGCAGTGCAGGTGATGGTCGAGAAACAAAAGAAATAATTGAGATCTTATAATCCAACAGTATTGAAGCAAATCTTAGGTGTTCTTCTCCAACCCTTTGATTGAGAATTTACAGAAATTTGTGGTCTGTAAGGTTGACTTCTCCTTCTTAGGAACAATTTTTCTTACTCTATCCTACAAAAGAATATAAAGAAGGAAAGTATGACAGCAATATTGTAAATAGATGATAAACAAAAACAAATTGGAGTAATGTTATAACCTATGCCACGCCTTTCTTGGGGACGCCTGGGTCCATGTAAGATACCCCCACAAGAAGGGGGTGGCATATTTCCAATTCTTGACTATAACACCATAATCCCAATAATCATTATTGGAATATGGAAGATTAACTTCTAAAACCCTATTAGCTTACCTAGTCTTTAAATAGTAAGTTCTCTCTCTAATGGTTCCCCATTTGTAACAAAATATTAACTCAGGGATCCCAATATGCATCCCATAAATCCCATTCCATGTACTCCATTTACCACCCTCCACGTGTTTGGAGCTATCCTAGTAGGAACTACATAAAAATATTGACAAAATTGAAGAAACAGAGGGTTTCGGGGAAAGGTGAGGAATGACCCTCTCCTAAAGAATAAACATTTACACCCTTGAGCTATTTCTAGATCTACCCAGTCAGGAATTTTCCTTTTCCCATAAACTCCTCTAATGAACCCTCATCCACAAACTAATAAATGGTTAAAACAGAGAAAAGGGTGAAAACAGATAAAGAAGGAAAGAAATCTTACATGAATCTAAAGATAACAACAAAGATGAAAAATGATGACGGGTAGCAGACACCAAGAGGTTACAGAAAGAAAACTCAAGAATAAGGAAAAACTCTAAGTGAAGAAAATTTGAGGTGAAAATAAAAGGAGGGAAACTTCTGCCTATTTATACATTGCCTCGATAGTAGGGACAAAATGATTAACTACACAAATGATTAAACTATCATCGGTTGCACACTTCCCAAAGCATAAAAAGACTAGTGTACCGTTTGGCGCTTAAAAAAGTTTGAATTATTTGCAAAAATGCCATTATCCACAGTGCTACTAAAAAATCTTACAAGTCTGGAAGGTCGGCTGCGAACCAACGCTCAGATCACACACGAAGCAACGTCTTGAACAAAAACACCATAATTTCGATCAATCATCAAGCATGGAGCATTGGGGGATTTTATTTTATATAAAATTACCTTCCCATCTGAACCAATGAATAATAGACACATGTCATCCTATGTGGTCATTTAGTTATCTTGGTCAGTATCAGAGGAACCTAGTCGACTGGGATGGCGACCAACTCCAAAATATGATTCATCAGGAATAGAAAAAGTTACTCGGATAGAAAGGTGACCAACACTGAATACCAAGAGTCTCATTTATTGTGTACAAATGTAGATGCCTGGAATATAAAGGCATTCCATCTCTAGGGTTTTGAACCACTATTAATAGACAGTCTCCCTAAGCTCAAGGGGATAAATCTACCATTCCCAAGTACACCCTATTGAGCTATTGTAATCACCAGAAATTAAATCAAAAGTGGATGTAGGATTTCTTTATAGATGAACTAGTTTAAAAATATTTGCCTCTTATGTGTTTGTTTATATTGTACTTATTATTTATCTCTGAGTATAAGATTAGATCACTCCATTTTTAGACATCAACACCTACGAAAATTTGTCTGCCTATTCGGATGTTGATTGGGTCGGGAAACTTGATGGTTGTAGGAGCACGACAAGTGGGGTTTTATACTTTGGGATTGCTCTTGTCTTCTGATTAAGAAATAAACTTTTGAGATTTGTGAGCATTAAACTTCAACTAGCCGATATCTTCACTAAACGTCTAGATTCCCTTAGTTTTAAAAATTTTAGGAAATCTATTGTTGCTCTTTCTATCTATTGAGTTCGGGTTTTCATCTAGGTTGGGGTGTGTCTTTATTAATCTTCCTTATCTCCCAAAACTATATTTTACATATTCGTATCTATTTTTACAAAAAAATTCCAAGAAGATTTTGTCTTTTGTTTTATTTTTCAAAATCATAAAAAGATTTCCCACTTGTTTTTATGTTTTTGTGTGATATGAATACACTCTTTGAAGGACCACTTCACTTCTTCTTCCCGTTTTCCTATCATGGTGTTATAGATTTGGTTATGCCCATATAGTGGTTAAATATGTCTTTTTATGCATCGCTATGTTTAGATGTGATCATGTTCGATATGTTAGTCTCTTATCATCCCCTTTTCTGCACGTACTTTTCACGTTCTCCCTTGAGTGTTGGTTTTCTTTGCATTCACTAAATGAGACGTTGTCCTTCCAATATTGTCGTTTCCATCTTTCTCATTCAGAAATTTTGTGCAAGTAAGAACCATTGCATGAGATGTATATATGTAATGCTTATATGAATGTGCAACGGCTTGGACTCTGATCGGAGAAAACATGCCATTGCATGAAAATCCACCATTGGCAAGAGCCCATTTTTGAAAAAATAAAAAGAATTATGATGGGACAAAGTGAGATTGCATGATATATATAAGGCAAAAAAAGGAGCATCCTTTCACATATCATCAAATTATCAAAATTCCTATATACATAAAAATCATGTGTGTTTTGAGGGAGTATTAGTTGAAGATCAATGGACTGCATAACCATATTAGTATTTTCATCTTTCATTTCATGACTATATTAGGGTGAAAATCATCGTGCGTTGGCTTCTTGTAATACAACGTTACTAGTCATTAAGGTTGATTTTATTATTTAACATTTGGTATGTCCGCTAGTCGTCGTGGAATATTGTAAAACTTGTTAATTGATGCTCCTTTGCTGTAGGTTTTTCACACTATTTATGTGCATTCTTCTTTTATTTTATTTTTTTGTCTTTTGGTAAATTTTTACACAAAATAAAAGTAAAAAAGAGTTTTTTTAGAATGAGTACCACCTCATTTGAATGAGTTGAGGTTGTCGTTGGAAAAGGCCTCTAACGACCTTCCAACAAGGGTCTTCATCTTCTCAGTACCACTCTCGTTGGAAGCTCATTTGATATTGGTTCAAACGAGATTGATTTTTTGTTCAATCGACATTTATCTTCATTCCAACGAGATTCTTATTTCATTCGAACAAAATTAGAGGTTCGTTTGAACGAGATCAAACATGCATCCTAGGTTTAAAAGTCCCATTTTCACCTCTTCCTCTTCTGTCTTTCATGTGCGATTTCCCCTTTTCTTTTTTTTCAATTTCATGTGAAGCCTTTGGACCTTCATTTGATTTTAACTCTTAGACCTAACCCGATTTTAGGTTTTGTCTCTTCCTTTTTTAGTTTTTTTCTTCTTTTATTTAATTATTAATTGATATATAAGTATGTGGGATTACGTTTTTCTTGTATATTTACACCATTATATGGTTTACGAATATCAATTTTGTGTATATACATGTTCTTATTGGTTTCCCATACTTATATTTTTGAACAATTTTTTGGGGGCATTTTTGCTACTTTGATTATTAAAAAATTTATCCCAAAAATATTTTTGCTTTCCTCTTTTTTTTCACGTGTGTAATAATACCATTTTCGATTTCTTCAATTTCATAAAAAAATTGAAATGGTAGTAGGACATTTATGTTCCTATTTGGTATCAATAATTCATTCTTACTCTAATTATATTGTCCTTCTTAGTTATTGATTGTGGGGTTTTCTCTATTTTTCACGGGGGTCAGTTGGAATTATGTTGGAGATAGGCACTTAATTATTTTTGTGGAATTATTGGTTCCTCCTTGTTATCCTTACCTTTTTTTATCTGTCTCTTATTGATCTTATCCACTTTCTATAGTGGGTGATTACAAATAATGATCCCTTCTTGATGCGACTCTAAATGAGGCCTCTTCTTCTACGTCTCGGGCATGAACTGCCCAAACGAATAATCTCGCATATTCATATCTTCGGTGGATGAGCCTATGATGATTATGAGTAGTTTCATATGCTAGGGTTTCACATATAGTGTTTCTACTTGAGGGGTTTGCACATACCAATCTTCCTTCATGGTTTTCCGATCGTCGTTGGTAACCCTTATTCTTAATGTACAATGTTATCCTCCCTGACCTTGTTCAAAAATTTTATCACCACATGTTTGGTTCTCCTGATGCTCTTCGCTCCGGGGGAAAGGAGTTAATATCATTGTGATGCCAGATACGGTGGCAGCTATGTTGGTCATTCCTAGGGCCCATGATGCTACATATCCCAAGCCACTAGGGGCATGCATCCCTATCCATTCCATCATTACTAACTAATTTCATCAATACCCGACTCACTATATCACCTTGTATCATTTTGATCTCCTTCCCAATTATCGGATCCTTAATTGGGTCACGTGGTCATCTTTCCTTCCTCATTCCATCTCCACCCAGATTTTGATGAAATTGTTCCCTTTATGTATGCCATTAGCTAAAGGAGTATCATCGACCTCGTCGCTATGATTTGTCCTTTTTATGGCTTTAGTGTCGAATACTAGGATGTCTCATATCCGTCCTGCTTTCCCCAATGGGATTTTAATCATTGGTCTCTATATTATGGTAGGGGTTCCTATTCTTCCACATGAGGATTAGATGAGCTTTATTTACATTATTAATGCGAACTCATTTTGGCGTTCTGATATCCATCTTCCCCTAAGCGCTCGTAGAGGGTATTTATCTGCTCCCCCTTCATCTTATTTAGGTCAAATCACACTTTTGAGTTCACCATTCCATTACTGCCCTCCTTATACTTTCCATATGGAGATTTACCTTCCATTAAAGAGTTCTCTAGATAGGTTCAGTCAATATCTACACTTTAAAAGGAGGATCGAGAGGAGCGACAGTGCTTAGAGTCTGAGATTGTAGAGTCACATCATCTACAGGCCCATCTTTTTGCATTGATCACAAAGAGTGAGCAGTGTATTATGATGGAGTCACTTTTGATGTCTCATATTGAGGAGATGAGGCATGCAGAGTAGCAATGGGGAGTTAGCTCATATGGATTTGGCCAGGAGTAGGACAAGACTGGAGATGACTTAACTCCTCCCTCAGGTAGTTGCTTTTTTATGAGACCTTCTGTATTATTTTTAGCATGCACTAGATGTAGTTGTTGGACATATTTGTATTTTCTCTTCAGACGGTTCCATTTGTATTTGATGTACTGATATTATGATGTATGGATATTATTTGTGTCATGGTCGTTTATTTTCTCCTATGTACCTCTATATGTTTATGTGTAGCTTATGGTATTCTCTCATATCTGTCAATTTATATTCTATCCTTTTAATCGGTTGATGCATATGGTCACTCATTCTAGATAATTGTTTCTCACTGTCTTGCATAATTTTCTTGTCACATTTATGTATGCACACTGTGATCGTTGTTCTCTCTTTATCCATGTATGTGCGCTTATTTGCAAGATAACTTCTTACCCTATCCCCTTGTCTTTCGGACAAAAAGGGGGAGAGATTTGTTGGATGTAGGGTAGTTTTACACTCCATATTTACTACTCCATGTTTATTAAATTTTATTCTCCCATAGGTCGTAAGTATTTGTTATTTCGTGTGTGTAGGTTTTCGCCTTCATGAATTTTAGTATAAGCTACACAAGGGAACATTAAAATGCTAAATAGTTATGAGGTTGTTTGTGTCCATATTTCGAGGGGTTTTGGGGATGGGCATAGGTGGATTAATGACCTGGCTTACCATTTTTTAATTTTGTCTCGTGTTTTCTCCTGAAATAGCCAAAGCGGGAGATTTATAAGGGAAATTTCTAATTGAGTCTTATGTATGTATTGCCTTATTTCGTTGGTTAAAACACATAGGTTATAGAACTATTATAAGTTTGTTATGCAAGCCTATGAATCGAAACACACAAGAAACTATTTCGGATTTTTCATGTTTAAACTCATTACACATTTCTCGAGATCAAAAGGTATATGAATTTTTTTATCAAAAAAAAATTATTATGTTTGGATTTTTTTAGGCAAATTATCATTTGAAAAAAGTTTTAGAAGAAGACTTGTTTATTTTATGTCGTTCTAACGAGATGGCATTCTCGTTCTAAAAAGAAACTAATCTCGTTCGAACGAGATCCAAATAAGAAGTTATTCTTATCAATAATACTTGAAACGATATTCAAACGAGGAGGTTTGTATTTAGCAGGACACATCTCATTAGAAGAAAAGTGTTCGAAAGAAAAAGAATTATCATTTGTACGGTTTTTCCCCTAATTCAAACGAGATATGTAAAGTCATTCGAATGGACTTTTTGTCATTCAAACAAATGGAACGAATGTTTAAAAAATGAATTTGACCTATTCAAAATGTTTATTCTCTAAAAAAAAATAGGTTTTCTATCCATTTTAAGAGTAAACACCTTTTATAGAAACTTTTTTGAGCCTCCAAATCTTAAAACAATTTTCAAACGTAATATCTAAATACAAGATCGTTTATCTTGATTGTCTTTTAAGATTAAATCCCATAACTTTTCATCATCCATACATTTGCGTGGTGGATTCCACACAAGTGTGTGATGGTTGAGGTTATCGGAGTAGTCTGAGGCACGTGGATGTTGTAAAGTTGACGTTAGATTGTGCAGTACTGTTAAAGAGGGTGTGATAATATTGATGCATAGGCATGATGAATCAAATGTTGTAAGTCGTTTTATGTCTTTTGTGAAACCCTCTCTATAGTGAATTAGCAATCTAAGGTTTTTTCCAGTTGGGTTTTCATCATACATCACTGCATGTCATGTGATTGTGCTTATTGTTTATTACCTAAATTATTTTTGCATGTAATCCTAGTAGTTAGGTTATTAAAGATTAAAATTCATAATAATTTGGCAACCATTCTTAGGAAGGCTTAGACGGATTATTTGTCTTAGTGGTATATCTTGGGTTAATTGTTCAACTAATAGAAAATCAGACTTTCAGCTTTCCTTTAATTCATGCCATTTACAACGCTTTGTAGCTAAATTAGTTAAGGTTGAGACTGATTGAATGCACATTAGAATAAATTATTGCTTTTCTTGGGTGATGGATGAGACTAGTTTCAATGGGTTAGGTTGTTCTTGATTTTGCTCCTAGGAGATTTAACGATGTATATCATATGTTCATCGTATTTACGTCATTGCGTGCGTAATTTCTGTATATTTGTTGACGCCAAAATCATAGTAGGATTTTATGATAATTTAGGTTGTGAAAACTCATGATTTGATTCACTAATGAAATGAGATTTAATCTTGGTAAAATTATCTTCCTATGTTAACATTTATACTAATTAACACTTGGCGAGTGATATTATTCTCATCGATATTTTTTACTTTTTTTGAGTTTCACTTAGTTTAAATATATGGCTAGGTTAATCTTCTGTTAAACTCATCATATTTTACGCTTTTATTCAGAAGTAATAAACCAATTAATGTCTATCAACATTCCTTGTGGATTCGATAATCGAACTAGCCTCTATACTCCCATTAAGTGTATAGTCATAGTTTAGGTCTTTGTATGGCGGTGGGCGCCGATAACAACAAGCTTATGTGTCACGGCTGCTCAATTTCACCTTGTCTATCAGTGAATCACGTACATCTTTGTATTCCAGTTATCTCTCTTATTTTACATTTTAATTGTAGCCTCTATACTATAAGAAAAATGGGTATTAGGGATGGCAAAAATCGTCCCTAAAAGAAAAAAATTCATCCCAAAAAAGTGTTTAGGAGGGATTTTGTAACGGCAAAAAATTCGTCACTTATACTAGACGTCGCAAATAATTTAGGGACAGATTTGATCGTACTAAATGTTAATTCATGAACGCTTCACATTTGGCATTAGGGATGGATTTTATTGTCCCAAAAGGTATTCTCGCAAAAAAATCCCATTCCCACGCAAAGAAGAAGGACGAAGTATCCGTCCCTAATACTGCTCAGATTTTGTAAACAACAATTAGGACGGTTTATAACCATCCTAATTAATAACCCAATTAGGACGACACAAGTGTCCCAAAAGGCATTCCCAAATAATACCAAAATGGGTATTAGGGATGGCTTATAACCATCCCAATTGATAAAAAAAAATGGCATAAACAATTATATTATTATATGTTGTACACTATAGTAATAAATGACATGTAATTTGTATTATAATTCAAATCATCCAATCATAAACACAGTATATGAACTTCATTCATTGAAACACATATTCAATAACTAATCCTTACATTAAACTACATCCAACAACTAATACAAATTTTTAAATCAATAAGTACAAATAATTGTCACATCTAAGTCAAAATACTTAAATGATGGCAAAATCATACCAATTAATTAGAAATGAAATTGTCAAAAGAAAAGTCATCCTTAAATTAAGATGATAAATAAAGTTTCCACGCTAAAAAAGCTACTCTCAATTTCATACATCTGGTAGAGAGGCTCAAAAACATGTCTCTTTAACTGCTTATACATGACTTGCAATCGATAAATAATCATTTATCAAAATAAGATTATAGTAAAAAAAATTATTCAAATATAGTAGTTAAATGTATTTACAACTCTTTATAATTTTTTAAAAAAATTGGTAGTGTCCTTTGTTTATACATGAAAATCAACCCGTTTAATCATGCAAAAGTCCACCCGGTCATAAAAAAATAAAAAACAACAATCTCGAATGTCAACAACAACAATAAATAAACAATCTACCTAGTGTAAACCATTGATTTGTTCATGTGTTTTACATGGATAAAATCTTATACTCAAATGTTATCTTGCAAAAAATATAAGACACAAAACAGAAGAGATATCATTGATCACTTAATGATTAAAATTTTCTATTAAAGTAGAAAAATTGCATTGACTCATATTCCCAAATCGAGAGTCGTATTCTCAAATCGAGAGTCCCGTGACTATATAGTCAATTCCTACAAGTTACATTGATCTCGTACGAGGTGTTTGTACCTCTTTCGGGACCATTTTGTGGTTGTTTTATGTTTTCACCCTTTGACATCATGTTTTTAAGCCTTAAGTCTATTATTTTCAAATTTTCTTCATATTCTCAAATAAGGAGTCTCCTGACTATGTTGTTAGTTCCTACGAGTTACAGTGGTCCCGTACGAGGTGTTCATGCCTCTTATGGGACCGTTTTATGATATTTTTACATTTTCACCTTTTGAAGGCATGTTTTTAAGCCTAAGTCTAACTATTTGGCAATTATAATAAAATTCTCAAATCGGGAATCCCATGACTATGCGGTTAGTTCTTACGAGTTACATTGGCCCCGTGTGAGAGTTATGATACCAGATATAGTATCAACAAGTAAATTTATATGAGCTCAATCAAGAATATCTTTGCAAGTGCAGCGATGGTGCTTAAACAGGTATATATAAATGAAGAAGGAGATGAGTAAAAAAGGAATAAGACTAAAATATAAGTGGTTCAGTCCTTGACCTACTCCACTATGAAAATAAGTATGAATTTCACTATAAAAATGGGCATTAATGGCCTTACTGATACAATTCTCACTACTTTCTCTCTTTACTGTAATAGAAGTAAAGCTTAGGCTAAGGTTTGAATATTTTGATCCTTTTTTCTGATGAAGAAGATGATTATATATAGTTTATGTACTGTGTACTGTAACCCCAAGTATGTAGTAAGCATGAGTAGAATGTATCTGCCAATAACGATAAGCCACCTCTCACTAGAATATATAGTCCATGATGATGAAATGTTCCGTCACGTGTGAGGAAGATCTTGTTATAACGGTTTCGTCCACATAGGATCTGTAACCCACGCTCACTTCTCCACGCGTGCCCCATTCCACGCACTCTCCCAGGTGTCAATTATCGATCGTTCGGACCAGGCCTAGACCTAGTCGTCAAGTTTGATACTCTAATGGTAAGGTAACTATCATGATAAGTCGAGTCTTCATTCATCCCCCGGCCTCCAAATGATGAACGAGGCCGAGGGAGCTTGAGTCATAAGATTACTGGTACTGATATCATTGACTACATTTTAAGACGAGGATGATGACACTTTTTAATGGGTTTATGGCCGAGGATGAGGTCCTTCATGATGGGTCCACGGTTCAGCCATAGTTTTCTCAATATTAACGGTCTACCACTAGTCAACCTTAGCCTATGGGGTATAGTCTTGGGACAAGGTCATACTTGGTATATCAATCACCACCTTACACTTAGTCTTTAATGTAAATAGAAGGTTGAGGAATAAAATATCTTTAGGAAGAAGTTGATAAGATGTTTTTGACTCGCGACTAATATGTCCTTTCATATGTCAGGTCTGGGATGTTGAATGAGAACTTTGGATTGATACTTGGTAGTCATCATGTGAGCTAGCATGTTGCCTAAGAATGGCGGTTGTAAGTGTGCCATAGGGTGATATGCCCTAATAATGACCGCCTTAGAAGTTATGCGTAATGATTGACCTTATTTAAATGGTTTTAAAAACACCATTTTCTTTATCCTACTTCTTTCCTTCTTCGTGCTAAAAACTCTCTCTCTCTAACAGAAATATTTTTTTTTCATTCACCACTGTTCAAGGCTTTCTAGTGAATCTTTAGTGTATTTCTTCTTATTTAGGAATACTTCATTTCTCATATAACCTCTTTTCCTCTCTTCTCCCATTTATTTTAAAATTTCTTTGCCATTTTAGTTGTAGTTTGTTTTTTCGACGAGCTTCAAGATTTTTCTATAACCTTGAGTGGAAGTTTTGAGGCTATTTGTAAGATCTTTATTGGTGGTTTAAGGGATAATTGGTAGTCTTAGGGTTTTCTTATCTTTTTCGGCGCTCATCATCTTCTAATCATCCACCTAAATTGTGTCAGTTATCGTCTCCGGAAAACTCCGGTGTAGTGTTCTTAAACTCTTTTTTATAAAAATTATCCATTGTCCCCTTTTGATCTTTAAGTCAACATTGGTCAAACTTCATATTTTTTATACTATTTGACCCTTCATTCCAACCAAGTTGAATCTCACCCACTTGAATGTTAATAAGCCTTTATGAGCTAGAAGAAGAATACCCTGCACTTAGAGAGAGATACTTTCAGGAGATATATAGAATTGAAACCGAGGTCAAGGAGCATCATAGAGCCGGAGCCGACCTTATTCGTCCAATATTCCTTATTACCTTAAAGGTCATCCCACCTTTACCAGCTAAGGTTGGTGGGGATGAGATGTCTGCATCATCGTCATCCGATTTTTATCCCTCGATCTCTACCCAGATCGAGAGTGGAGATTATTTTAACGAGGTCATGAAGTTTTCACCCACAAATCTTGAGAGGTCTGAGCGGTCGGGAGTGCGTCTCGATCTTCGTCTTACAATCACTCTATCATCCAGACAGGACGAGGCTTCAGTTCAACACATCTAGGACACTGATGAGCTGAGAGTTAATATTGCCATTCCACCAACATTTTGATCCCCTCTAGGCTATGATAGAGAGATTATTTTAAGAGAGATTCCCTGATGGGGCCCCGGCCACTGAAGCTCCTACCGATAATGATGATTCTAAGGTCGAGGAACCACTTGACTACTCATACGCTCAGACTTTCTCATCCACTGTTAGAGAGTCCTACCTTATTTTCTTAAGGAATTTATATGGTGTCAAGTTATATATCATCATGCGTGTCCCAGACGAGGATGAGAGAGTATATAACGGGTGAGAAGGCGAAGTCTTCGTCGATGAATAAATGTTTAGAGTTGACTTTTAACTCCCTTTCCACCCTTCCGTTTGAGCACTCTTATCTAGAATGGGGGGTTCCCCTTCCCAATTAGCACTGAATTCATGGAGGATTATGCTCGGCTTCGTCTCTCTCTGGATGAACAAGTACGAGGATGATCCTTTAGTAATGTTGTTTAAGTCCTGCTCTCGTCATCAAGAACTCGATCTGGTTACTACCATTTAGGAGCCAAAAATCTCGATAAGAAAATCATCTATATCAACCAAAGATCTAATCACCATTTGAAGCTTAGGTTCTTTTTCATCTCTGGGGCCTGGGAATTCTTATTCGATACTGACCATTCTGAGGACGAGCCAAGAGTTTCGTGTGCTTGGGCCAACCCTTCCCTGTTTTCCATGCTAAACTCAGGTCTCAGTATTGCCGATAGGGAGAGGGTCAATTTCTTAAGAAATCAAGGTAAGTATGGTGCCCTTCCGGAGTTTAAATATCTAATGTCTCCCACCATTTTAGAGACATATGGTCTGGGTGTTGACTCCCTAGACGAGTTATGTGAGTTTCTTAATTTTTAACTTTTCTAATCCATACAAGTATTTCCTCATCTTCTGGCTTTATTACTAACCACTTTTATTTCTTCTTTGTAAACCATCCACCTCATATTTCAGACAAAGTTTAGAACATGATGGCCCCGGGTCTCTAAAACACCTTTGGAAAGAAGGGAGGCAAGAACCTAGCTAAGAATACGACCATTGGTGGGCCGACCCGACATGAGGTCGATCAGAAAAGAAAGGAGTTAGCCATTCTTATGGACGCTCGCCATGATCGCGACACAAGGTCGAGAGTAAATCCACCTCCACCCGAGTTTGTGCCAAGATCCTCTTTGTAGAAATCATTTGAATATTTTTAGGCGATCAATATAGCCCAACGTAAGGGAAGCTCGGGCTCGCTTATAATTTCCACAACGACGTTAAAGGTTTCCATGCTGGTTATTCCCTCAGAGGAGGATTATGACTTTATGGGGAAGATGCATCCCCAGAAAGTTTACTTCGGCCTCCATCATTTAACACATGTAATAGCCTCACTTTTGATTTGAACTGAATCTTATACAAACTTTTGCCTCGTCCTTTTTTGACATATGTATTTTATTTTTTGCAGTTTGTGTTTTCTTTTACATCGGCTACCAAGTGGATAGCTAAGAATTTTCCAAAACTTCAAAAGGCCGAGATATCAATGAAGGTTAAAGAAGAGCTAAGGACAGAGGTGAGGGATTGTAAGGCCGACTATGAAAAGTCCATTGACGCATTGAAGTTAGGGCAAAAAATTTCTTTAAAGGTGAAAGACGAAGCCTTGAAAGAGAAAAATGATGATTTAACTGCCCAATTTTCCAAGTATGCCATCGACCTTGTTGTTGTTGTCCAAAAACATAACGACGAAGTTTTCTCTTTTGAGGCCTTAAAAAAGATACAGGACGAGGCCATTGAGGCTTATAAGGCATCAGATGAATTTGACAGCTTCAGTTGTGCGTACCTTAAAAGAGGTATTAAGACGGCCTGTCGATAGGTCATCTTAAAATTTTTGGATGTCATATCATCAATATGTTTGGAGTTGGAGGCCCCTGATATGAAAGATTCTCTATTCCTCGAAGCCCTGGCCAATGTCGAATCAGTGGCCATAGTAGAGGGATAAGGAGTCGTAGCTGAGGTTCCGATTACCATTGTTGCTATTGAGGAGGTGCCTGATGGGATAGATGTCATGGAAAGGTTGGGGCAAGGGGAGGCCAAATGGAATCAAGAAGCTTGAATCCTCCCTTTTTTTAGGGAGACCGTTTATGTCTTGATGCCACCTATATAAAACTTGAACAACTAATTTTTGAATACTGATGGTTTAACTTTGGAACAATGCATCTGTACTCTCGTCATAATTATTCTTATCCTAATCTTTGATGAATGTTATTGAATGCAACTGAATGCAAATATTTTTATCTATTCTTCTTGCCAACTCTTCTGATTATGTCGTGTCTGCTTGCTTTGGCCATAATTATTGTTTAGCAGCCTTTCAACCTTCTGATTGTGGATATATTCTTGTCCTTAGCAAAGAAGTAATACAACCATCTTAATGACTTTTTAAATTTTAACCACAAAATTAATGGTGTTTAAGTAGAAGTTCCTCTCATCATTTTAAGAGTGTATGAACAAGTGTTGTCTCGTCCTGCACTGTCATCTCATCGAGAGAGTTTGACTCTGAGTCACCAAATTGATGATGTTTATATGAACCATAATTGAATATTTTTTTAATTTTGAGCCACCAAATTAATGGTGTTTAAGTAAAAGTCCCCTCTCATCGTTTTGAGAGTATATGGATGAGTGTTAGCTCGTCCTGCACTGTCATCTCGCCGAGATAGTTTCACTCTAAGTCACCAAATTAATGATGTTTAAATGAACCATAAGTAAATTATTTTTAAGGTTTCTTTGTGTTTTTCACCACCTTAGTGATGTTCTCACACTGTTCCCCCCTCTCAGTGTTATTGAGGATCAATGGACGAGGTAAGTCTCTTCTGGTTTCTTGTGCTACTGAGAGTGAGTTATTGCTAATTCACCATATGAATGATGTTTTTTTATCTTAGGACAACTTGAAACATGCAATTGAACACTTCACACAAGAAAGATATGAGGGAACACTCTAAAAGTTTTTATTCATCGCTTTTAGAACATCTCTTATACGATGGTAAAATAAAATTTATACAAAATTCTAGTGATATTATTTCATCAAATGGTAGACATTCCATGGATTTGAGAATGGGTCTCCCTTCAAATTCACAAGTCTATAGGTTCCTAGAACGATTTCTTTGGTAAATCTATATAGGTCATTCCAATTTGCATGGAGCTTATTCAACTTCTACCAAGTCTTCTTCAGAACTAGATCCCCAATGGATATCGTCCTAGCCTTAACCCTCTTATTGTAAAATTTTATAGTCCCCTGCTAATAAGCAGCCTATCTGCATCTTCTTGTTTCTCTTCGATAAGATCCAGGTCTAATCTGTGCTCCTATATTTTTTCCACCGGGATATATATATGGACCCTATGAAATTGTAGGCCGATCTCAGTGGGTATTATGGCCTCTGAGCCGTAGGAAATCATTAAAAAGGGCTCCCCTATTGGCGTTCTCTTTATCGGCATGTATTCCCACAGGACTGCATGTACTTCTTCTGTCCAATAACCTTTGGCATTTTCTAATTTCTTTTTAATCCTGTCTAAGATAGTCTTATTTTTCACCTCAGTCTGGCCATTTTTCCTGAGGTCGGACTAGTAGTGAATAAAATTGTTTAATGCCGATCCTTTTACAATAGGCTTCAATGGAAGAGTTACTAAACTCTTTTTCATTCTCAGAGATCAAAGTTTTGGTAGACCATACCTGTAAATGATATTCCTCCATATAAATTTAAAGGTCTTTGTCTCGATTATAGTGATCATGGCCTCATCCTTTATCCACTTTGAAAAATACTCAATCGTCATATTAGGTATCTTTAATTTCCTGTAGCCCTAGGTAGAGGCCTACCAAGTCAATCCCATAGACTGCAAACGACCAAGGGGATGTGATAGATGACACGGGTCGATGATTTTGATGAGGGATGCATGCATATTTCTGACACTTATCGCACCTCTTCACATAGTTGGATGCGTCTTTGGCTAAGCTCGGCCACCAATACCCTTGAGTAACTATTTTCTTCACTAAAAACCTTCCTCCTATGTACCTTGAATAGGAACCCTCATGAACATCTTTTAATACATACTCCACCTCTATGGGATGGACACATCGTAGTAAAGGGAGGAGGAAGCTTTTTTTGTATAAGCATATCCTATTAACGAGAACTTTTTTCCTTATATCTCAACTTCTTCCTCTCAACCTTTGACTCTGGAAATTCACCATCTCTGATGTATAGGATGATGGGATCCATCTATAATGCCCCTAGGTTCAGGTTTAAACAGAACTCAGCTGCATTGTCATCTTCTTCAATGGTCGATCGATATAGGATCTCCACTGGCAATAACCGTCTCATCTCAAGTCTCATTGTGGATGCTAGCCTTGTCAGGGCATCATCTCGATTGTTGTATATATAAGGGATCCTTTAGAGCTTTACCTCGCTAAAGTTCTTCAACATTGTCTTCACCTTTTCCAGGTATTTTGCCATCCTTTCATCTTTAGCCTCATACACTCCTAAGATCTATTTACCACTAATCGGGAGTCACTATGATTATCATTTGTCCGACATTTAATGCTTTGGCAAGGGAGAGTCGTATAAAAAGAGCTTCATACTCTGACTCATTGTCGGTTAGTTTGAAGTTTAACCTCAGAGCGTATTCTATGTCGATTCCATTTTGGGTCGATACTATAAACCTGGCTCCACTCCTTATTTCACATGAGGAGCCATCTATAAACAAACTCCAAATTGAGGCTTCTTTTAATAAGGCTCTTTCATCTAGAACTCCATTCTTAAACAAAAAAAAAATCTTCAGTGCCAGTAATAATTAGCCTTGAAACACCGTTCTTGGCATCCGTTGGGCTTCCATCTAGTTTATTTAGCTCATTTATTGGTACTACAAACTCTTCACTATTGGCCTCATCCCAAGTGAACTCGTCTACGAATTCGGTTAAAGCTTACCCTTTGATTGATGTTCATAATTAGTATACAATATCAAATTCTCCCAGCTCGACCAATTAATCCATCAACCTACCTAATTTCTCAAGTTCATGGATGACCTTACTTGGAGGAGAGTCGGTGAGGATGACCTCGTTTGAGCCTAAAAATAGGGTTTTATCTTTCTCGAGGCATGTATCATGGCATATGCTAACTCCTCTATCTTAAGGTACCTCTTTTCGTCTCCTTGAAGGTCCTTACTATTAAAGTAGACTAGCTTTTTCACCCCATCATCGTCTCGTACGATCGCTGCACTAATGGCTGACTCAGATATAGACAAGTATAGATAGAACTTCTCTCCCTGAACTGGTTGGGACAATAGTATAGGGGAGCCTAAGCAAGCCTTAAGCTACTAGTAGTCTTTTTTACCTTCTTCATTCCATTCAAAGGCTCTCATCGATATTTTGAAGAAGGGCAGACATTTGTTTATGGACCTTGATACAAATCTATCCAGTGCAACGATTCATACTAATAGCCTCTTAATATCCTTAATGGTCTTTGAGGTCTTCACCTAAATAAAGTCTTTTACCTTATTAGGATTTACCTCTATTCCTCGCTGGTAGACGATGCATCCTAAGAATTTTCCCGCTCCTACCCCAAACACACACTTAGAAGGATTGAGCTTCATTCGGTACTCGTCCATGGTGTTAAAAGTGAGCTCAAGGTTATCCACATGTGTCTTGGCCTTGAGGCTATTTGTCAACATGTTGTCCACATACACTTCCATGGTTTTGCCAATTTGTTCATCAAACATCTTACTCACCAGTCTTTGATATATTACCCCAACATTTTTTGGGTCGAAGGGCATGACTTTGTAGTAATATATTCCTTTTCCAGTGATGAATGAGGTCTTCTCAGCATCTTCTAGGTCTCCATTTATCATTTGGCTTTAGTACGATGACTGCATTAGCCATCCACCCTGGGTATACCACTTCCCTGATGAACTCAGCCTTTTCTAGATTTTTAACTTCATCTTTTATCACGTCATACTTTTCTCTAGAGTAGATTTTCCACCTCTATCTAACCGACTTCAATCCTTCATCTACATCCAACTTGTGGTAGATAATCTTTGGATTGATTCTTGAATGTTTTTTTCCAGCTCGTCCTCATTGAGGACGATGGATTCTACCTCCTCAGTGGCTTTGCCTTTTCTCAATTTTGTCTCTTCCCTTAGATCGAGAGTATCAATCTTGTAAGTGGTGGTGTCTTTTTAATGATCTTCTCTCTCTTCGTTCGAGTTAAAGTTGCATTCTCGTGCCTCTACTTGATCACCCTAAACTTCGTCTGCTCTAAAGGGCGTCAAGAATTTTATCATACGGTGTATAGTAGAGGGAACTACCTCTAATTCTTTGAGTACTACCCTTCCCATGATAATATTATAAGTTAAATAGGTATTCTCATCCATTACAAAAAAGTTTATCTTTTTGATGAGGCACCTCGACCAGGTCCCCATACAAACATCCATCTCATATACCCCCAGGGGATGGACCTTTTCACCGCTGAAGCCGATCAAGGGATGGTGGTATAGGATAAGTATTTTTTAAGCATTTCCAAAACATCACGTCAGCTAAACTCCCTCCGTCGATGACTATTCTAGGAACTTCATATCCATATACCCTTGTACTAATTACTAGTGGGTCATTATGAGGGGCCACGATCCCCTTGAACTCTAATCTTTGTAAACTAATCACCAGGGTGTTCATATCCACCTTGTTCCTCTTACTCGTCTTGGATCCAACTTCGGTCGAGTTTACCACTTCACTTTTTGGAAAATCTTTAGCCTCTACAACATTATCCTTCCTAGCGCAGACGTCCTTGCCACCACCTACTAGGCCACCACATATAATCTTAACTCTTATGGAGATCATATTCAACCGACCCTTGGGTGCAGGTACCTTTAGCAGAAGATCAGTGTTGTCCTCTTCATCATCTTTAGATACATTATCATTTCTATTTGCATGGGCATCCCGTCTAGGTTTTTCATCTCATCTTTTCCTTGTGCCATCTCTGTCACCTCAATCACCACTCTTATCAACGTATTTCTTAAGCTTTCCCTAGTTCAACATTTTTTTGATCTTATCCTTAAGTGCAAAGCTCTTATCAGTAGTGTGGTCGTGATCCTGGAGAATCTTACACCACTTTCTCTTATTCCTCTTGTGAGGAGGGGCTCTTAGCTTGTCTAAATATCTCATAGACCAGTCATCTTTGATCTCATTCAGTATCATATTTGGACTGATCGTTAATGGAGTTTAGTTAGAGAACTCGTCGTCCGTTGACCTCTTCTTACCTTCCTTTCCTTTGGATTTTTGGAACTTACTCCCACTTGCTCCTTTATCATCCTTTACCTTAGCAACCATAGCCTCCTCCGCATTCATGACTCTCTCAGTCATGGACATGAGTTCTCCCATGGTTTTTAGAGGATCTTCGGCTAACTTCCACAGGAGGTTTCCCTTCAGCAGCCCCCCATGAGGGCAGTCATAATGATGCTTTCCTTGTAGTCTTAGACTTTCATATTTTCTTTGTTAAAATGAGCTATATAGTGTCTCAGAGACTCATTTTTCTCTTACTTGATGTAGAATATATGTGTGGTCTTCTTTCTAGGTTTTACTCCAAAATAGAAATTATGGATGAACTTATCAGCTAGATGCTTAAAATTCTCAATGGAGTTCTTGGGAGAGGGGTGTACTATACATATGCAGCACCAGTTAGGGTGCTTGAGGAAGCTCGACATCCCATCTCATCGGAGATCGAATACATGTCGATTGCCTATTGGCACATTTCCACATAATGAACAGGGTTTGTGCTCCCATCGTACTTTGGCGTGACAACTAGCGGCTTGAACTTAGTCGGGGTTAGGTAGCTTACTATTCTTATAAAAAATGGTGACCCTTCCATGTAGCCCCTTTGCATGGGGTCTCAACTATTCAAAATATCACCGATTTTGTCTCTAAGCCTCTGTATAGAACTATTCCATGTCTTGTCGATCATTGCCGCATTGCCTCCTTCAGTTGTAACAGCATTGTCCCCAACCCCTTTTATATCGGCTGAGCGTTTCACAGTCTCTGTGTAAGCCATCATTTGATAATTGTTAACCTCTATTTGTTCTTCATCTCAGCCTCATAGAGGATGACAATCAACACATCCTCCATTTCCCCTGGAGCTTGCAATACTATGTGACCTAGAGAGTTGGTCTCATAGATCGCCAACTGGTCTGAGTCATTTGAAAGCTGACCTACTCAATCTATCAAGTCTTGAAGCCCTAGGTTGGCCATCTTAGCTCAGCCTCCCATTATTTCTTCTACTAATCGGGATTGGATGCACTGTATCTCTAGAAATTTCATAGGGCTCCTAGTACTCGTCCTTATCACAGCACTGGTCATTTTGGAATTCCTAACCTTGTCTTCCCAGTCACAATTGACTCAGGTCGGACACATCTATGCATCTATGTTGCTGTGGAATTTCTTTATGTGGGGGGTGATGGTGGCCCCCTTAGCACCGGATCTACACCCTCTCTGGCAGTCAGAGTTATCATTTCTGCTAGGGGTGGCAATTCGGGTTAGTCATGTCATTTTCGGGTCGCGTTGATTTTTATTTTAGTATAAGATTTAGGTACTCTTAAATCTATACAAGCTAAACGGGTCATTTCGAGTTATTACCGTAAATGGGTTATCGGGTTAAAAATTGTAACTCTAATTTTTCGCTATAGTGTCGGTGGGTCTAGCCATCATATTTCGGCTAAAGGCAGTAAGTTATTCCTACATTCTTTGCTAGCTGGACGCCAATGAGCGGAACGTCGCCACAACCTCAACCATCTATGACTGAGGAGGCACCTGGCTAGAGCTGGGACTAACATCTATAATAAAGTCAAAAGCCATCTATTACAGTGAATGAACATAACATAAGTTTAATTTGATGAGATAAGTGTGCTGGAGAAAAGATTGAAAAACTCAGCAAGAGCTCTTTCAATGGTGATACAGATCCAATGAAGTGCGGAAATGAATCACCACCAAAGAATGAAGTGAGATGCAAGAAAAATATGATGAGGAAAAAGATGAATAACCTTCGTTCCCACAGACGGTGCCAACTAATGATACCAGATATAGTATCAACAAGTTAATTTATGTGAGCTCAATCCAGAATATCTTTGCAAGTGCATCAATGGTGTTTAAATAGGTATATATAAATGAAGAAGGAGATGGGGAGAAAAGAAATAATACTATAATAGAAGTGGTTCATCTATTGGCCTACTCTAGTGTGTAGATGAGTGTGAATTTCACTTAAAAATGCTCACTAAGGACTTTAGTGATACAATTCTCAATACTTTCTCTCTTTAGTGTAACATAATAAAAACTTAGGATAGGGTTTGAATATTTTGATCCTTTCTTCTGATGAAGAAAATGAATATATATAGTGCGTAGGGTGTGTATTGTACCCCCAAGCATGTAGTAAGCATGTGTAGATTGTATCTGCCAATAGGAATTAGCCACCTGTCATTGGAACATGTAGGTCATAATGATAAAATATTCCCTCACGTGTGAGGGAAATCTTGTTATGAAAGTTTTGTCGACATGGGATCTGCAGCCCACACTTACTCCTCCATGCCTGCCCCATTCCATACCCTTTACCAGGTGTTAATTATCGGTCATACGGGCCAGGCCAAGATCAAATCATCAAGTTTGATACTCTAATGGCAAGGTAGCTGACATGCTGAGTCGAGTCTTCATTCAGCCCCAGTCCTCTAGATGGTGGATGAGGCCGAGGGAGCTTGAGTCATAATATTACTGGTACTGATATCGTTGACAATGTTCTGAGATGAAGACGAGTCCTTTTATGATGGGTTTATGGCCGAGGATGAGGTCTTTCATGATGGGTCTACGGATGAGCCCTAGTTTTCTCAATATTGATGGTCGACCTACGTCAAGGGGTTATAGTCTTGGGGCGAGGTCATACTTGGTATATCTGTGTTTGTGCCTCTTAGGGAACCATTATGTGGTTGTTTTACATTTTTCCCCTTCATGGCATGTTTTTATCCTATGTACGACCTACGTCAAGGGGTTATAGTCTTGGGGCGAGGTCATACTTGGTATATCAGTGTTTGTGCCTCTTAGGGAACGATTATGTGGTTGTTTTACATTTTTCCCCTTCATGGCATGTTTTTATCCTATGTACGACTATTTATATATTTTATTCATATTCTCAAATCGGGACTACCTGGTCAGAACCAGTGAGATTCATTGGTCCCATGGGAGATGTGCGTGCCTTTTACGACACCATTTTGTGGTTGTTTTATATTTTCCCCATTTGACAACATATTTTAATCCTAAGTCTAACTGTTGTAAATTATAGGTATATCCCAAATTGGGAATCCTTTGACTATGTGGTCAGTTCCAATGATTTATATTTGTCCCGTGCGAGTTATTCGTGCCTCTTATGGGACCGTTTTGGGGTTGATTTACGTTTTCATCATTTGACGACATGTTTTTAGACTAAGTTTAACTATTTACATATTTTCATCATATTCTCAAATCAGGAGTCACGTGACTACATGGTTAGTTCTTACGATTACATTAGTCTTATGCGAGGTGTTCATGCCTCTTACGAGACCGTTTTGTGGTTGCTTTACATTTTCACCCTTTGACGGTAATTTTTAAGCCTAAGTCTAACTATTTTCAAATTATAGTCATATTCTGAAATCAAAAATCTCGTGGCTACACGATTAGTTCTTACGAGTTACATTCGTCCTATGGGAGGTGTTCGTACCTCTACCGGGACGATTGTTATTGTCTTACGTTTTCACCATTTGACCGCATATTTTTGGACTAAGTCTGACTATATACATATTTTTGTCACATTCTGAAACCTAGGATCCCATGACTATTCAATCAGTTCCAATGATTTATATTGGTCCTATGTGGAGTGTTTATTCCTCTTATGTGATCCTTTTGTGGTTATTTTACGTTCAGCCTTTGACGACATGTTTTTAGCCTAAGTCTAACTATTTACATATTTTCGTTATATTTTGCATTCAGTTCCTATAACTTACATTGGTCATGTGTGAGGTGTTCGTGCCTCTTTCAAGACCATTTTGTGATTGTTTTACATTTTCTCCCTTTGACGGTGTGTTTTTAAGCATTGGCCTAACTATTTGAAAATTATAGTCATATTCCTAAACATATAGTCCCATGACTAGGAAGTTAGTTCCTACGATTTACGTTGATCTCGTGGGAGGTGTTCATGCCTCCTATATGACCGTTTTATAGTTGTTTTACATTTTCACCCTTTTATAGCATGTTTTTAATCCAAATTCTAACTATTTGAAATTTCTCATTAGATTCTCAAATCGGAAGTCCCATGACTACGTGGTCAGTGCTTATGAGTTACATTATCCCACACGAGGTGTTCGTGCCTTTTATGGGACCATTTTTTATTGTTTTATATTTTCCCCTTTTGATGGCATGTTTTTAAGCCAAATTCTAACCAATTGTAAGTTATAGTCATATTCTAAAATTGGGAGTCCGAATGTGGTCATTTCCTACGAGTTACGTTGATCCGGTGCAAGGTTTTTGTGCCTTTTATGGGACTATTTTTTGGTTGTTTTATATTTTCACCTTTGACGAGATGTTTTTCAGCCCAAGTCGAATTATGAACCAATTATCATCATATTCTCAAACCGAAAGTCTCGTGACTATGCGGTCAGTTTCTATAAGTTAAGTTTATCTCCTATGAGGTGTTTGTGCCTCTTACGAGACCGTTTTATTGGTGTTTTTTTTATTTTCATCCTTCGATGGCATGTTTTTAAGCCTAACTTTAACTATTTGTAAATTTTCATTACATTCTCAAATTGGGAGTCCCAAGACTACGCGATTAGTTCCTACGAGTTACATTAGTTCCATACGAGGTGTATGTGCCTCTTACGAGACCCTTTTATGGATGTTTTACGTTTTCCCCCTTTGATGGCATGTCTTTAAGCCAAAGTCTTAGTATTTGGAATTTAGAGTCATATTTTCAAATCGAGAGTCCTGTGACTATGCGATCAATTCCTACGAGTTACGTTGGTCATGCCTGAGGTGTTTGTGCGTCCCGCGAAACCGTTTTATGGTTGTTTTATGTTTTCAACCTTTGATGACAAGTTTTTGATCCTACGTCTAACTATTTGCATTTTCTCACTAAATTCTCAAATCATGAATCTCGGGGCTATTCAGTCAGTTTCTATGAGTTGTATTGGTCCAGTACGAGGTGCTCATGCCTTTTACAAAACTATTTTATGGTTGTTTTATATTTTAAATGTTATTAAGACAAACTCTAATTATTTTTAAATTATCATCATATTTTGAAATTAGGAGTCCAGTGACTAGAATGTCAGTTCTTACGAGTTACATTGCTCCCATGCAAGGTGTTCGTGCCTCTTATTGGACCGTTTTGAGTCTCTTTTATATTTTCACCCTTTGACGGCTTAGTTTTAAGCCAAAGTCTAACTATTTGCAAATTCTCATTAGATTCTCAAACCAAGAGCCCCATGACTATGCAGTCATTTCATATGTGTTACATTGGTACCATGTGAGCTATTCATGCCTTTTACGGTACTATTTTTTGAATTTTCACATTTTTACCCTTTGAGGACATGTTTTTTAGCCTAAGTGTAACTATTTGTAAATTTTCTTCATTTTCTCAAATTGAGAGTCATGTGACTATGCAGTCAATTCCTACGAGTTATATTGTTCTCGTGCGAGATGTTCGTGCCTCTTACGGGATCATTTTATGGTTGTTATGTTTTCACCCTTTAATGATATTTTTCTAGGCCTAGGTCTAACTATTTGGGAATAATAGTCACATTCTCCAACTAGGAGTTCTTTAACTATGAAGTCATTTTCTACGAGTTACATTAGTCCCATGTGAGGTGTCCGTGCATCCTATGGGACCATTTTGTGGATCATTTACATTTTCATCCCGTGATGGCATATTTTTAATCCTAAGTCTAACTATTAGCAAATTCATGTTAGATTCTCAAACAGGGAGTCCCGGGAGTATGAGGTCAATTCTTATGAGTTACATTGGTCCCGTGTGAAGTGTTTGTGCCTTTTATAGGACCATTTTATGGTTGATTTATATATTCACCCTTTGATAACATATTTTTAGGCCAAAATCTTACTATTTTAAAATTATCATCATATTCTCAAACTAGGAGTCCCGTGACTAAGCAGTCAGTTTTTACAAGTTACATTGGTCCCATACGATGTGTCCGTGTCTCTTACGAGACCGTTTTGTATCTCTTTTATATTTTCACCTTCTGACATCATGTTTTTAAGCATAAGTTTAGCTATTTTCAAATTATAGTTATATTCTCTAATCGGTAGTCTTATGACTACGCAGTCAATTTCTATGAGTTACATTAGTCCCTTGTGAGGTATTCGTGTATATACGGGACTGTTTTATTGTTATTTTATATTTTTACCCTTTGACGGCATATTTTTAAGCCTAAGTATAACTATTTGCAAATTGTAGTCAGATTCTTAAATCGGGAGTCCTGGGACTACGCGGTCAGTTCTTATCAGTTACATTGGTCCCGTTCAAGGTGTCCATGGCTTTTGCGGGATCATTTTGTGGTTGTTTTATGTTTTCACCCTTTGATAAAATGTTTTAAGCCTAAGTATATAACTATTTGCAAATTATAGTCATATTCTCAAACCGGGAGACCCGTGACTAAATGGACAGTTCTTACGATTTACGTTGCCCTGTGCGAGGTGTCCATGCCTCTTATGGGACTATTTTATAGTTATTTTACTTTTTCACCATTTGACGACATATTTATAAGCTAAAGTCTAACTATTTTCCCTGCCAAATCTCTAATTTGATTTTTACTCAATTAGTAATAGGCTGCAGGTGAGATCTTTTAGGCTTTCCTCTAGATACAGGTACACCTTGAAAGGAGTTGATAGCTCCTTGATTCCTAATTGATTACAAATAGCCTATTTATTATGAGTAGCGACTTTCCCTATAAAAATAGAGCATTTCTCATTGCTTATGATTTATCCAGAATTTAATGCATAAGCGTTAAATATTCTAGCGATTATAGCAATGGATTAAATGTCTCCGCTTGTAAAATCCATGATAGCATCACATATATGATATGGGTAGGTGACTTAAAGCATATAAGAGAAGAGATGGGTTTAATCAAACCTTGTTCCACCTTTAAAATAATTTCGCAAGGCAAAATAGATGAAGGGACAGTGGATTCATTTGTCTAACACCTTTAGAACATGATAAGTATCCACATAGAGATCTATTTATAAGAATAGAAAGCCGAATAAAATGGACAATTAAGGATATCAATTGGATTATTTTATTACAAAAACCAAATCTTTGTGAGTATTGAGAAGCAATTTCTAGTCCATTGTGTAAAGATCTTTGAAATATCAAATTTGATTCCAACATTTCAACCTAAACATTTGTATTTTAGATGATTAAAGTAACAGAGGTGAAGTATATAGAGTGAAGAATATACCTGCTATGAAACTAGTTTGATTAATAGTGATGATTTTAGAAACAATTGGATTTAACCTATTAGTAATAATTTTGGTTATAAAGTTAAAATTAAATTTCGCCAAAGAAATTAGTTTGTTTTATTTTATAGAATTGGCATCAGAAGACTATGAAATTAGAACCAAATGATTAGAGTTAAAGCTAGAAAGCAACCATTTTTGGATAAAAAGGCTAAAAGCACAAGTAATCTTCTGCTGGTCTAGACCATAATGGATTTATGGCGAGTTTTTTTTACAAAGAATATTATGACATTGTTGGAACAGACATAGAAACCACAATGGATTTAATTTACTCCAAAGAAGGGATTAACTTCAAAAAAATTACAATCATTTTTCGAGACAAGAATAGGAATAACATAATTAATAAGGCCAGTATTCTTTGGAATGACCCAAATTTTCAATCTCCTGCGGGATTTTGGATAGATTCTCTTTTGCTTCAATAAGGTTGACATAAATGTTTCTAAATCTTTCGTAATTTCACTTCTTTAAAACTTATTTCATATGCTTTAGCTTTTCTTTCAATATGAATAGAGGGCAACCAAAGAAATAAATATTATTCCATTCTCTATTCATCAAACTAACAAAGTCCACATGGTCAACCCAAGTAGATATAAATCTGAAAGGTTTAGGCCTAGTGGAATTAGAATAATAAGATTCAAACATGAGGGGATGGTGGTTAGAACAGAAAGAAGGCCAGTATAGATAGAATTGAACCAAACCTCTATCCATTTTTTAGAAAGAGACTTATTATTCCTTCTTTCAAGTACAAAAAAACAGCGTTTCTTCTCTGTGAAATTTACATCACTTTGAAGTTCAAAATTGCCAAGGATTAATGCAACTAAACACCACGAACATAATAATTCTATAAAATTAAAATTGTATACTATAGTATATCAAATTTACATCACTGATATATTCTATATCAAAAGACAAAATCCAACGTGTTTCCTAAACTTTACAGAATTATGCAAAATCACATAAACACGTGTACATTGTTAAAAAGGGGGTATATAAATACTCACTTTAGAAAATATAGATTTTTGTGTAGTTTTGGTAGTAACTTTATAAACTACTATAATTTTATACTTTCATCATCCTTAAAATAAGTTTTTGTCCGAAGCAAATTTTTTTCAGCTAAGGTGGGAGAAGTAAGAAATAATAATGACATAATAATACAAAAAACATTCAAATAGTTTGGAAAAATATTTAATAATGAAAAATTATATGTTAACTTACCAATACAATATTTTAGTAGCTATATATTACCTAAGGAATAATTTTATATTCACAATGTATATAGTCTCCATTTATGAAAATGAAATAAGATGAGGTGAGTGCAACATAAGTTGGTGCAATGGACATCCATCAGGAGTATATATGCGGATTAAAAGATTAGAGTGGATACAAAGAGAGATAGAGCCTCCTCATTGCAATCCCATATTCCAAATGAAAGTAAAGGAAACCAAAAAACTTAAATACTGTGAAAAGACTAAATCGATGTCTATGGCTTTGCTATTTAAGAAACGAAACTTGATTTTCCAGTGCTGGAGGGTATGGACAATAGGTAACCTCCCTTTGATGTCATAAATTATTCGAGACCCGAATTAATGTGTAAGAAAACCAATTCATCCGTTCTTTTTCTATTTTAGAGGGTAGCCTACACAATTGGTAATGAATACAGAGGGTCTTGAATATTAAATTCAGAAGAGAAATGGAGATTCTTTGAAGATAAAACCTATTTTCGTGAGTGAAGCAACAGTCCAAATATAAAGGAATCCAGAAAAATAGAAAAACGGGAGTTTATCATTTAGGATTGAATGTTGGAGATCATGGAAAAGAGATGAGCAATAATTACATGACATGTGGCACAACTACGTTTGAAGAGTCCATTTTTAAATCGATACATTTAACATTTGACTTCTCTTTCTAGTTTCAGATATGGTAAAAGCAGAGAAGAAAAATGGATTAAGGTGTTCAAATACTATCATAGGCTGTAATTTAAGGAAACACCATAGAACCAGGCCTTAAAGATATCAAGAGTGCTACTAAATTATTGAGTTCATTAGTAGTAGATTGTTTTTTTACCTTATAAAGAGAAGATATAGTACACATTGTCCAATGTTAAATTTTGTGGGAGCCCTTCTTTTGACTCGTGGTGTAAAACTATATTAAACGCCATGACTCCCTAATTAATTATATTTAAGTTTTGTTTCTACAAAAACATCCAATGACCTAGCATGTTTCTAATCTTACTATAGATTCGCCAGGCACAAATATTTATCAAATGTTGTATAGAAGTAAAATTATCACAACTCACAACAAGGACTCTACAACCTGCTGGGAACTGTGTACTAGACATATTCATTTTTAATTTTTGACATCGGATTTAGTGATCACTTCCAATAAGATAAATAATCAAAGGACAACAATTGAAAATCTACAAAACTAAAAGCATCCACATACTGTCTTAGCATCCTTGTGTTCATTCACTGCCTTATGTGAAGCATATGAGAACTTCACATCAGTTCCTAACTCGGGGACAGTAAAATGATTGTATCAAAATTAACTATGTTTGTATTAAATTGACAGCAGTGTGGTTTGTACTTACTAGTTGGTACCGAACCATTTGGTAATCTCCATAGCATGCACATAGACGTTACTTCTATCCATGGAGAAGTGGCAACTCTAATCTAACCACCACTCCCATTGTACTTTAAAAGCATACCCTCGAGCATTACAGTTCTGTCAAGAACCTGATCGTAGTAGGCAAATTAGAGAAAATTTGTTGCCAAGTATGTTTAATATTTTGTAAGCCTATATAAATTTTTGGGATAAATACTTAAATAATAATACAAACCAATTAAGTGTTCTGCTAGAGGGTCAGTTTTGTTCTGGAACCACTCAAACAAGACAAAGTGGAGCATTGGTCATAACAAAAATTCAGCAAAGAGAATGATTAAGAGAAAGAAAGAGATAAACATGATAGAAAACTAATAAATACTATGAAATATGATATTTCTATGAATATATATATATATATATATTTTACTTAGCACCTAACATTTAACTATCTAAAGAGAGGTTAAGTGCTGGTCATAAGATTAAAGCAATATCAAAGACTATATATGTAACTACAATGTGATATTTAAATACACAAAGTCGAGTGTTCATTTAATAGGATTATATACTAATTTAGAAATTACATACATCCTGAAATTTGACTAGAGGATACAGGTGGTATCCTCTGTGTTTTACGAGCATGATCGTCACTGACACACACTATTTCATCTTTAAAAGAGTAGGCGAGAATAAAATTATAATGAAATAAAATGATCAAGCATAAACAGAGACAAAAAAAATACGTTTATCATGATTGACTATTGAAATCTAATACCATCATCCTCATTATCAGTTTCAGGTCCAACCTTATGTTCACTAAATTCATGCACATTGGACATAATATTCAACCATTTGTTCACCACAATATAGGCTCAAAACGACTGCAAATACACACAATTACTCAAACAAATTATTAGTCACCATATAGTCCACATTAAAATTACATGTGTGATTTTATAAATACAAACAAGTATATATTTCATTTTACAAATTTTAATAAGGCCCTGAATATTTGAATGAAACCACACAAACATGTAAATGAATTATGATACTCAAATATAAATAATATGGACTTGGTTTTGAAGTAGAGGATTGTTTATATAAGTGTTTGATTGCATTTAAAAATATCAAACAAACCCATGTTCATTTTATTTAGATTTGCTACCCTTCAAATAAAAGAGGCAGTTACTTCTTTAAACTAAAGGGCAACTCATAATAGTAATAAATTGCAATTTTAAATCACACACGTATGTGTGTGTGTGAATGTGTTGTTTATATGGCCCAAAAATTTATAACCCTTATTAATAAGTACGGATCGGTCCAATTTGTTCAGATAGAACAATAGAATTGTGGGCCAATAGTTCTAACAAGCTCACAAGAAATTGATATAAGAAACCCAAAAAACCTATTTTTTGTTACTTTTAGAGCTTGAGACAACCAACACTATTCAATAAACTCATATTGGTAATTCTCCACTTTCAAATTCTAATTGTGCCCTTAAAAAAAATACAATCCATGTGAATCATCAGGTAAATCCAACGAAATTAGTTTAAGGAGTATATGGGGTCATTCAAATCAATAAATTATTCTAATAAACATAGAGAAAATAGTAATACAGCATTCATTCTTTTAAGAAAATATTCACAATTTTAGCATGACCAAACACAAGCAGACATGGGGAGGGCAACGTACAGGAGGGGTATCTAGGGATGGACAATGCAGGGGAAGGGGGCACAAGAAGGTAAGGGAGGGAGGAGAGACATCAGGATAGAGGATGATTGAGAGTTAAAGAGAGAGAGACGGGGAAGAAATGGAATAGGGGAAACTTAGTGGGAAAAAGAAGAATGAAAATAAACCTAGGTAACAAAAGGGACGATATTTTTAGTCCTTTATAAAATTTATGGGGACGGATTATCCATCCCATTTGGTATACACATTTTATAAATACATGGTATAATCCATACTAAATTGGACGGTTTTTAAAATTCGTTCCTTATATTTGCTTAAAAAAGTGCTAAAAATTCAAATTTATTTTAACGGTTGGTAATTAATATCCGTCCCATATGGTATACGAAAAGCGACAGACTTTAAAATCATCCCTTTTGGAATTTACCAAAAGGGATTATTTTATTAAATCCGTGTTGACATGGCAGCCCCAAATATCCCGATTGTCAAGTATATTTAGCACAAATACAAACAATAATGGTGAAAATTAAACATTTAGTTATCTGCTTATCTCTACTACTTAAAAAGAGGGGAGTTCCTCTTCAATGGTCAAATGACTACACTACCGTCATCAAATTTAAAATTCCTATCATACCCTCATCAAATTCATTCATTCCATCTCTCATATTCATTTACAAGTACCAAACCATCCAAATTCATTCATTCATCCCATCTCTCTCTTCATTCACACATACCAAACCATCCAAATTCATGCATCTTCCAACACTAGAAATCCCCTTTGGACCTTTCACGTCATGGTGTAATGTGATGATCTGGCAATGCCCAACGATAATCTACTTCTACTACTACTAAAAAGAACCAACATATCCCTCCCTCTCCACCGTCCCATTGAATGATGGATCAGCCCACGCTCATTACTTCTTCTATCACCCAAGAAATAAGGGAACCCGCTGCCTCTCACGTCGTTCTCCTCCCACACCGGCGTATATTTGAACTTTTTATTGTTCTCCTCCCACCCGACCAATGCTCTTCTCTCTCTATCCTCGCACAGTTTCTGTTGGGTCACCCAGTTAATTAATAAAATGCAGAAGAAATCATGGATCCATTAATAGTTCTCAAAATGGAAACAAATGAAAAGGTTGGTATTTTACTCAGATTTCAGTAATTATCATTATTCAGTTCAGTTCATGCTTTTCTAATCATTGGATTGATTCTTGAAAATGGGATTGTAACCAGGTTTTAAAGGGGACGTTCTTTGTTTGATTTGAAAATGAAGTTGAAGTGTATCCGCCAATTTCTACAAATAAAGAAAGCTCATGGTGAGATCCAGTAACTTCATCTTATCTTTATCTTCATTTTTAACTTCATTTTACCCTTGGAGTTCTATAAAATTCTTCTTTTGTTATCTCTCTTCTTTGTTTGATTGTCTCAGTTAAATTGGAAAAAAAGAGAAATCAAGACGAACGACACCATTACCAACAATTATCCCAGTGTGATTGTCTTCTTTGTTTAGAACTGTATCATCTTCAAAAGGCAAAAAAATGAATAATTGGGGTGATTGAAGAAATTTGTGACTTACAGTTGTTAAAGAATTACATGTGGGGGATTCCCTGTTGATTATTACAATTTCTATATGTACTATCTATTTTTTTAATCTTTTGTGTGCATACCCTTTTCTTTGTTCAAATCCAATTTAGATGTTGACTTTGTTCTGTCTATTTTTTTTTTATCTTTTGTGTGCATACCATTTTCTTTGTTCAAACCCAATTTAGATGTTGACTTTGAACTCTGTTTTTCATGTACTCTCTTTTATTGTGTATATTATTTGCATTGTTATTCAATGTTTCTATTTTAATTAATTCTCTTTATTTTCAAGGTGTTCAACAACATATATTGGATATTTGATAGATTAAACAACCTCAAGAATTCGAAAAAATAGCCCTTAAGAACATTATAGAGTGTATATAAATTATGGAAGATAATTATGAATTTCTTAAACTCAACACAAATAAAAGTGTGTAAAGCATTTGACACTGTATTTTCTAACATGATATAAACTCCTTTAATTCAACTTTAATTTGATATATAATTATGCTTACAATTTTTATTGTGTTAAAAACATAGAAAATTACAATGCATTCACTCAAGCAACAATTTTTTAAAACCAAAAAAAAAAAAGCATAGCCATAATATTTTCCAAATTGAGCTACAAATGAAGACTAATTTGAAAAATCTTTTACATCCTTCTCCACTTCCTACAAATGTTCCTTGCTAAAGGTAGGGGAACAATTTTTTTCCAAGGACGTCAATAGGCAATTCATATTAATACATGGGACAGCTAATTCTATCTCGCAGATATACCATTTTTGCCACATTTTCTTTCGTTATTTTTTTACAAATTATTCCCCTTTCCAGAGTTGGTCAAGTTATCCCTTCTTAAATTATTATAATTATTTATAAAAAAAATGGTCCATTCGAACTTAATGAAACAACATTCCACTTAAATTTAATGTGGACACTTACGTTGCCTATTTAAATTGATTTTTTTTATTTATGAAAATATGTCGATAATGGTCACACGTGCAACGCACGTGTGTACAACTAGTTCTTCTAAATAAGTACATAGCTAACGGGGGCACAAATGTTGCTATTGTGAAAGGAAGCACCGATTGGGAATGACAATATCGATGGTGTTTAATTTTTGACATAGACAACTACTCTAGTGTTTCATTTCATTTTATTTTCAATAGAGACAATGGAGATGACAAAGAACATGATAAGTTAAACCAAATTGGAAACCAAATTTGATAGGGATGACAACGACATTGGTGTGAGATTTTCAATAGTGGTGTGAGACTTTCCGCAGTTTGGCAACGATAGTGTTTGTAAGGGGGTCTGGTCCGATTTCAGGATTTGGTGTTTAGGAAGGGGGTATGTGCGGTGTATGTGTTTCTGTGTTTAATTTTTAATTTTTAATGTGATTGACTTTATAATTTTATGTGCTTTTTGCTAAAAGGGTTATTATTGTACTTTGATTTATCTTTTGAACATTTTGGGTATTTTAGATTTCTATAGTCGCAAAACAATAATAATACGGTTTTATGGGGTAATTGTCACGGGACTTTAGTTTAGGGAGTACTTTGTTGGGTTTTTAAGAAGAGGGTGGTGACCCATAAACTAACTGTAGTTTTTTTTTTTTTTTTTTTTTTTTGGGGGGGGGGGGGGGGGTGTTACTATAATTTTATCTAAATATTATCAATATTTTTTTTTCATCGTAAGCAAACAAATGATAATTTTAGTAGCTAAAAAATTGAATTAGATATTTTGTTGAATTAAATATGTAGGCATTAAATAAATATGTGTGATGGATATTTATTTTATAAAGTAAAGTGGCACTATATTTTATTTTAAAAATAAATTAAGAAACAATTTTAGCCCAAATCTACGTAAATAATTCTTTTAAGAAAGTATATAAAGTTTATAATTAGATGAAAAACTATTCATAAAAAAATGAGAGGACTTTTATTGTGCATGCTGTGTTCCACGACGAGTGCAGGCACGTAATAATACTTTGTGTAGGGTTCAATTTGTTATAAAATAGTAAATGTAATATTGTGGGTAAGAATGATCTCTTTTTGAAAAAATAAAGAAAAAAAAGAAATATAATGATCTTGATGAATGGGGAAAAAGAAGGAATAATGGAATTATATATTGTCCTTACAGTTTCAAGAATAATCCAGAATCTTGAAAGTTAAAGGTAATAGCAATGCTAGGGGGACCTAATTTTAAGATATAGGTATTTTAACATTTTTATTACAAATGGGGGGTATTATTATCAAAAGGAGTAAACTTAATTTATATATGTTTTTATAAGTAGTATATATTTAGTTTCATGTTTGAGATATTTAGCCTCATTATATATGTCTTACCAAATATTTAAACTAAAAGGGTGTGTGTGTATCTCTTTTGTGTATCCTGCCTAATTACATGGTATAATATTGTTTCACTCTTACGTTTATTTTTTTTTTTTTACTTTAATACATTATTAATAAAAAAATTAGATTTAAATACGTTTTAATTTGAAAATTATACATGCCCAAAATTGTCAAAAAAATCGTTAAGTTTAATGGGCATGCAGCATTTTAGATTAAAATATAAAAACTAAAAAGAAAACTAAAAGAACTTAAATTAGAAAACTAATGAATATAGAAAGAAAGAAAGAAAGAAAATTTTAAAATAAATGAAAGAAACATTTCACTTGGTATCTCGACACCCTCTCCCTCGCCACAACCTCTCCACCATTTCCTCATCCCTCTCCGGACAACCATCCACCCACCCCCGCTCGCACTCTCTCTGCCACCACCTCCCCATCACATAGTAAACCCGCAACCCACCTTATAGAGTTTTCAGTGTGTGGATGTGGGGGGGGGGGGGGGGGGGGGGAGGATAAAAGGTGAAATGTATTTTTGCTTTTTTTAATTTTCTTTGTGGTTTTTATATTGAGCTTTTACATATAGGTCCCAATTTAAGAGATTTTTCATAAATAAGTTCCATTGACTAGTCAACTATCAAATAGGTCCTATTCCTATTTTTTGGGAATCTTATTTGACAAATTTACTTATTTTAAATCAATCATCGGTAACTATTGGGGGAAAGTTTTTTCCAGTGGTTGAACTTTGTTTTTCTTATTTTTTAATTTTCAAATGAATTTAGAATTCTATTTTTATTAATTCAACTCAACTCGACTAAACTCAACAAAGAATTTTTTCAATTATTTGGTGTCGGCTATATAAATCCTATTTTTTTTATATTTTCAATAGTAATTTTTATCAAAATTACTATTTTTGAAATCTACTCACTGAGATCTATCAAACAAGATTCATGAATGCCATAAAATTCTGGTGGAAAATAATTACGAAAACAATATATATTGTATGATCTGCACTAGAAAATGAAGATGTTTTATATCAGTGATATTTTCACAAATGGTATATATTTATTGTATTACAAGCAATAAATGTTTACTGTCTACATAAAAAATGAAGGAATCACATCATTTTTATTTTATTACTATTTTCTATTGAATATGGACTTTTTTTGTAGGGCTCGATTAGTAGATTTCAAAAAGGTCAATTTCATTAATTTTGGATTTGTATATTGAAAGTTATAGCTCTTTAAAGGTTGTAAGGAAAGAAAAGTAACTACAATTTAAACTTGGAAGGAATATAGGGGTGGGTATATGAGTAAGAAAAAATTCGTAAATTCAAAAATAAGACTTAATTAATGATTGGCATGTCAATATGACTTAAATATTAAAAAAAAATCAAATAGTACTTACATATAATAATCCCTTGTTTGGTCCATTTAATTTTAGTTTTAATTTTTTGAGTTTTTGAGTTTTTGAGTTTTAATTTTAATTGTTAATTTAATGCTACGTGGCAATTAAACATATTTTTTGACCATTTTGGCCAAAGTCTCATTTTTAAATTATAATATGTTTAAATCTTAAACAAAAAAGTAGTCATATATTAAAGTCAAAAAATCTTTCTTTTAATTATTTGTTACGATCATATAATTTGTCTTAGTAAATTAGAGTTGTGTTGGTTTGAAAGTGGATATTTGGTTCACATATATAACACTTAAATTACCAGATTAATTGAGTCTAAATTGCTATCAATGTTACATTCATTAGTAGATTTATATGCAATTTATTTTCTATATTATTATAGTTGATTTCTTATATTACATATCGTTCAATGTATTTTTTTAATAAAAATTCACGTATAAATTAAAGAAAAATTCAAATATACACCAACACACGTATGAACTACATTGAAAAAATGTTGAATATCATTGAACTCAATTTTTATATTATTTGATGGTGGCCTAAACCCCACAAAACAATACCTATTTGAAAGCAAGCCAATATTTTTGTGAAATAATGTTTTTTCCTATTTTTGTTGCGTTTTACTTATAGTGTTATTTTCAATAATGAAGTATTTCTCCAATAACAGATAATATGGGTTGATTCAGTGGATATAGTGTAATTAATGAAGAGGGGTGCTAAGGGCACCCCAAAAAATAATCCAAAGTACCACAAGTTTCTTTTTACTATAAAATACCGCTACAATCTAATATTTACTTCAAAATATCATATTGAGGGCCACCCCATATTTAAGGTGTTAAAAAATATTTTAACCACTTTCCCTTCTTCTATATACACATTCAGACCTCCAAAACTATTCAACATTCAAATCATTCAACTTTAAATTTATTCAACTTCAAACAGGGATTAATCCTCTTCAGGTGGTGCATCGAAAAAATTAGTTGTTGGAATACCAAAAAACTTTGTAAACTTAACTTTAAAAAAATCATCTAATACGTTATTAACTATATATATATATATATATATATATATATATATATATATATATATATATAGAGAGAGAGAGAGAGAGAGAGAGAGAGAGAGAGAGAGAGAGATGGAGTGTTAGGCTCTCATATATACCAAGTTTACATACTGATTTTTTTTAAATAGTAAAACAATTATTTTTTAGTTAAATTATTTTATATAGTATTTAAGTATTCAAATGGACCCATATAAAAAAATGAACTCAAAATAACTTGTTTTGCTATTTTCAAAAAATAGGTCAAACTTTCACATCTTTTAAAGCACTTAAAAAGTTATGAAAGTTTGATTGATTTTTAAAAAATAGAAAAAATGCTATTTTGAGATGATTGTTTTTTATATGGGTCCCTTAAAATGTTTAAATATCACATAAAAAAATCAACTCAAAAATATTTTTTTAATATTTTATTAAAATAGGTTTGCGCTAGCAAGTATGTAAACTTAGTATGTATGAGAGTCTGCCTCTCTCTCTCTCTCTCTCTCTCTGTATATATATATATATATATATATATTAGATTTTGTTACTGAACCAATAAACAAATCGTGGCAAACTCTGTGCAATCGATCCAAGAAATCGTAACCAAGGATGTAGTTTTTTTTTTAAACCTAGAGACTATGCAATTGAACTAACTAGATTCAAATTGATTTAATTGTTTTGTATTGAAAACACACAGATTCAAATGAACTAGGGTTTCATTTAGGGAAAATTAAATGAAATAATGGACCTGATTCGTCTTGGTTATGAGGAATCGGGTTCTTCATTTAACCTAGTTTCATTCATGGTATTTGTCCGAAGATACATTCACTACCTCATCATATCTATTTCGAACCAAAGGAACATTAAGATTTGGGACAAATCCCACGAGCTCTAATGAGTTGCTCATCATATATATCCCGAATCAAAGTAGGAGTAATGAAATAAATGCATCCATGTAAAATATCCATAGATATAATCCCATTCTCGTGATATATATGCCGAATGAGTTCCAAAAAACCTTGTTGTTGCATAAATTATTTTAACTGAATGGGATTTTACTCATTCTATTCATTGACCTGAATATAAACCTTGTTGTTGCATGCACTTACATCATTGTATTAACTGTATGATAATGAAAATCAACCTTATGATTTTATTCATTGTCATGTATACATAGATAAACTTGTAAACCCATCTCTGAATACATAACATAAAGAATCCCATTCTATGTCATTGTATTCATTTTACTCGTTAGTTTATCTATGTCATTGTATTCATTACCTTTTTATTTATGGTTGTACTCATATGTCGTCTCTTTGCTTTAATGTAGGTAATTTATGGATACTCTTATATTCTACTCTCGTTTTAAGAGAAGTTGGTTATTGCTTCTAAGAGGAAGAACCGGGAAAGGATTCACGCTTTTTCTGTTTCGTAGGGATATAAGGGGGATGTTAATGCTACTGTAGAGGTCCCTGTGGAGACCTTTGTGGTAGGACATGTGGAGAGCATTGTGGAGGTTCGTTATGAGGCTCCGAGGATGAACCATTTTGAGGATGATGTTTCTCATGATGAGGGCAATGATGATGATGCTCTTGGGCCATCAGTTAACCCATCACACATTATACATAAAACGGTCGCCTAGTATAGTTAAAAGAAGGTTTCCAAAGCCAGATCATCACTTGCAGCTTATGGGGCCCTAATGATCTGAACTTGTTGAAGCATTTCAAGGATCATGTTGCTTATGGAATATGGACTAGTTCAGTGGTAATCAAATTTCCCTATCTAACTTATGATTAGTATTGATATAATTTCTTATGATTAGTATTGATATAATTTTTATTTCTATTATGGGTTGAGTGAGTGTCGTTGCTTGTATCAATCACAAAGGTTCGTGAATGAAAATTTAATGATCTTTAGAGAGGGCGTGTAGAAGATCTTAGTGAGGGAAAAGTTAAATGGTTTTATAAAATTCAGCTATAGGTACATAGACTATGCTTTGGTTTCAGATGTCGTCGAGTGGTGGCATCTTGAGTCCAACAACTTTCACATGCCATTTAGAGAGATGACTGTTACACTCCATGACGTAGCTCAAATCCTACAAGTACCTATAGCTAGTGACCCTTATTTTATCCCACACATCACTATTGAGGAGGATAAGGAGGTTAAAGTCCCTGAATGCGATTGACTTAGCAGTTGAGGGCTTGGGCATTAATAAGGACGATGCCCACAAGAGTGCAGTGAGACGTGTGTTGTCCGGTTGAACTGGATAACCGCAAATTTTGAGGAACAATCCAAATACGTGAATTCCCCTAATCAAGTTAAAGACTATTATGCCAGGGCTTACATACTTTACATTATCGGGTGCACTGTTTTTCCCAATAAGACAAAAAATAAAAAAATTGTCTTTTACCTACTGAAAAAGCTGTTACTCAGGCCGTTTAATACAAGATTAAACTATTGAAGTAACTCCGAGCTATTTTTTGAAGAAACTCTTTTTTCTTTAAATCAAAACAGATTAATCACAAGATGTGTTTAATAAAACAACACGAGATTTGTTCAAGATTTTATAACAGGTTTCGAAAATCAGTTTAAATCAATTAAACTCAGCACAACCACAAGAATGAGATGAGAAGATGTAGAAAGATTAAGGACAAGGAATTTTTAACGTGGTAAAACCTCACCCAACTGAGGAAACATCCACGGTGACTTCTAAGTCATAAACCAAAAATCGACTAAAACAAAATATACAAGTTACAAACTATTTAACATATATGCAAACTAATCAGACCTATACAGGTTTAGAAATGTACCCACTGGTTTTATTTTAACTTTTCTGTAGTTCTGAAGTTGATGTGGCTTTTCCAGTTTGCTAACTTCTCCACTTTGTTCCAGTCTTTACGTCGACTCTTGTTAATTCAAGATCTTATAGCCAACACTTATGTGTTGTAGTGTGACAAGTGTTTGTGATAGTGATCTAACACATGCATGCACACACGCACGCTTATTTTATACAAACAGTCCTATCAAATTACAGAACAAATCTATATGAAGTAAGGTTTTCAGTTTCTCTCTTCTTAGGAAACAAAAGGCTTTATTTGACCTTTTAAATAATCCCAGAATCCAAGGCTACCTTGATCGAAAGATGGTTCAAGGTCTCAATCAATTTCATAGGGTTTTGAAAATATTTTTGAAATTCAAAATCGCCAATTGCGATTCCAACTAGGTCAAAAGTCTTGTTTCATAACATAAATTTTTTTTGTTGATTCTAAGGTTTTGAAAAACATTTACAGAACAGTAATCAACAAATGCGATTTCTCAAGATGAGAAACTAAAATATGCATATCTATGTGTAATATGACATGCAATAATCAAATCTACTGTTTCTATGAAAGAGAAATAGAGATCTAACATGAAATGTCTAAGTTGGAAACAAGATCTCGAACTCAGAGGATAAAACTCTTTAAACAACCTTCAAACCCCCACTAACCACACTCTCAAACACACAGGTATAGTGTTTGGTAAAAACAGTTTGGGAGAAATGAGTTTAGGGTTTGGACAATTTAGGGTTTCTTTCTCTCTCTAGTTTCTCTCTTCTCTCTCTCCTCTCTCTCTTCTTTCCCTCTCTCTATTTGGACGAATTGGAAAAAGTCCCCAAATGCTGAGGGTAAGCCTCCTTATATAGTAGGCTAGGAAGGATCGAGAGGTTGGTGAAAATCTAAAGGCTGAGATTTGGTCTTGGCCTTTTGACTTTTATCCAATGGTTTAACATCAGCGGTGATTTAAACAAGTGCTTATTGGTCTAGAGATTTTCACAGGGATTGGGATAAAAACACGTGCAGATCGTTGATTGAATTGATCCAAAGGCTGAGATCGAGAATAAGTTATGAGTCTACTAATAAACACATATCAGGTCGATATAATGCTGAGAGATGTAAGGCCCAGATGGAGTCACACACGCATGTTATAAAAATACATACACACGCACCCTAAAGTCTCAAGTGCATTTGGATTCTACCGAGCCAAACATTTAGGCAAAAAGAGATAGAATCAATATTCACAAAATGACCCCATAAGTTTATAAAACCAAACATTTAAAAATTCCCCAAAATTATTAAAAACATACTTAAAGGGGAATTAACTCACACAAGCATTTTATGCAATATATATGTTATGAATGCAATCCTAATGTGTGTGGGTGATTGATAATATACCTTTAAACAACAATTAAGAGGAATAAATAGTAGATTCAGAGGCTCTTTGGTATCTAGGGAATGGGACTCTGATTTTGTCACATATTTCCAAACTAAATGAGTACTTATACAATGTAGACTCAAGTGAGTCAAGAGTATAAGGTGCTTCAATCTCCCCCTTTGGAAATATAAGACAAAATCTCCTTTGAGTCATCTAGGACTCTTAGGGCTACAACGAAGTCAGGAAAAACCTATTCCTATACAAAAATTCTATCTACCCATTTCCTAGAAAAAGAAAATTACATAACTCAACTAATTACAAACCAATACCCTAATAACATCTGTTGAATACAACTGTACAGATTCTTGCAAATAATCACTAAGATCAAGTTTATTAGAAATATGTAAAAAAATGAACTCACAAGACTCAAATTTCTCCTCAATTTTTTCTCAAATGGACAAAGGGGATAATACTTAAGTCATAGGAGTTTATTCATCACACACCATTCCTATCGATTTTCGCAAAGTAAGAAATCTATTATAATCCAAAGGTTTTGTAAACATATCTGCGAGATGCAAATCAGTAGTAAGATAATTAATTTCTAATTCCTTAGTCTCAACTAATTCACATATAAAATGATGTCTAATTTTTATATGTTTAGTTCGCGAGTGTTGAATAGGATTTTTAGAGATATTGATCGCGCTTTGATTATCACAATAGAGATGTAGTTGATCTTCTTGAATACCATAATTATTTAGCATTTGTTTAAGCCAAAGTAATTGAGCACAACAACTACCAGCAACTATGTATTCAGATTCAGCTATAGACAAAGAAGTGCAGTTTTGTTTCTTACTACTCCATCCTACCAAATTATTACCGATATAGTAACATGCTCCTGATGTGCTCTTATTATCATCAATACACCTTGCCCAATCGGCATCAGTGTATCCTATTATAGTACTAGGAGTATCATTGGTGTACCAAAGTCCTAAATTTGGAGTGCATTGTATGTATTTAATGATTCTTTTTACACAAACTATACGTCTCTTTTTAGGATTCTTTTGATAATGGGCACACATGCAAACTATGTACATAATATCAGGACGCGAGGTAGTAAGGTATAGTAAGCTTCCTATCATATAACGATACAAAGTAGGATCTATGGATTTACCACTCTCATCTATAGATAGTTTGATCGTAGTAATCATGGGAGTTTTAGCTCCTTTGGCACTTTCAAGGCCAAACTTTTTTATAATCTCTAAAGCATATTTCGATTGCGACACAAATAAACCATCCGAATTCTGTTTGACTTGAAGACCCAAGAAAAATCGTAACTCACCCATAAGAGACATTTGAAATTCTTTATGCATTATTTCAGAAAAAAATTTAACTTCTGAAAGGGAAGTGGATCCAAAAATGATATTGTCGACATAGACTTGAGCTATAAGGATATCTCTGTCAAAATGTTTGACAAAAACGGTATGATCATTTCCACCTCTCCTAAAACCTTTGTCTAAGAGAAAGTTAGAAAGATGCTCATACCAGGCTCTTGGCACTTATTTTAGACCATACAAAGCCTTTTTAAGATGATAAACATGGTTTGGATACTGAGGGTCAATAAACACTTTGGGTTGTTCAACATAGGTCTCTTCAGTCAATATTCCATTAAGAAAGGATGATTTTACATCCATTTGGTAAGGCGTAAAATGAAAGTAACAGGTTATTACAAAGAGAAGACGAACAGATTCTAAGCGAGTAACAGGTGCAAAAGTTTCATTAAAATCTATTCCTTTAATTTGAGAGTATCCTTGAGCCACTAATCTGGCTTTGTCTCTAATGATTATCCCACTTTCATCAGATTTATTTTTAAATATTCAATGTGTGCCAATAACCTTTTTTATGATCAGGCCTAGGTACCAGATACCAAACATCATGAACGATAAATTGAGGAAGTTCTTCATGCATGGCAGAAATCTAATGAGGGTCATTCAATGCCTCATTTACATTCTTTGGTTCCATAAGGAAAACAAAACATGCATAATGAGCATAGTTTCTTAATTGAGATATTGTACGTACATGAAAGAGTAGCTACAGCGGAAATATTGCGACTTCTCAAATAAAATCCAATTTTAATTAATCCCAAATATTAGTTCAACCCTAAAACATGCATCTAAATGATTTATCAAATAAAATATAGCATGCAAGATAAAACAAACAATTTCAGGAAAAATCCCCGAAGGGCAAAACCTTTTATTTCTAGAAGTTTGAAGATGTACAAGACCATTGACTTACATACTCCCTGATAATCTACCACAAGTGTACAACACGGTGTCTTTGTCAAACCTCCAAAGAAACGGCTAGAAATATTAACACAAAAATACCCGCAGGTGTCGGTTCCTATGTCGTTGGCTGGAAGTTTCCCTTTCCAGGAGGGAAGCAATGAAGAAGAGAGACGGCTTCTCCACAAGGGATGAACAAATACAAGGATTGTGTTGTAGGGTTCCAAAAGATTCAAAAAAGTAATTGGGATTTTAGTGTGTGAATCAAAAAGATGTTTGGCACATCAAAAATTGAAGTCTTGTGTGTTTTAACTCTTAAAAACGTTTTCTCAAAGACTTAAAGAAATACACCAACGAAGTAGGAATATATATAGAAAATAAGAGCTGGTGGATTAAAATCTCACGGAACTGTTCGAACTTATCCCAAGCGGACCGGTCCGACTAGGAGGCGGATCGGTTCGACCTCAGATCGATTCTTTTAAATTTTGGCAACATCGGTTCGCTAGCAGTCCGGGGTATACTGGACAAAGCAAGGCGGATCGGTTCGCTAGCAGTCCGGGGTATACTGGACAAAACTAAAAAACTTTTTAAAAGCCTCATTTTGCTTGAAAAAACTTACTTCTTATTTTTATAAAAAAACATTTTATAAAAATTTCCCAATACTAAATATGAACTTTAAGGAACGTAAAAACAAAATTTTACCAAGTTCATTCTCGCAGAGGCTATGATGTTGAAGACACTTTGATATTCGGATCCGTTGATGTAGATGCGATCTTGAGTTTCTTCAACGGTGTAACGGCGTATGACATACAAATTGATGATAGACAAAAATGTCCTTACAAATCTCCCCCTATGTCTATGCCGGTACATACATAAAAAATATCCGAATTATCAACTAATAACCTATACAAAACTACCCTCCCATGAACCCTAAAGATGGAAAGATACAAATGTATAAATCTTCATCGTTTGTTCTTCAATCTTCAACAATCATCAAATCTCAAAGCTTTTCTCATCAAGGTGTGCAATATATTGATCTTCAATCTTCATACCTACACACATGAGACAAAGCAAATACCACGTGAGATATCGAGTTTGAAATGAGATAAACATAGATACCAATATATGATAAAAACATAAGCTATATCTCCAAAAACTCCCCCAAAATTCAAACTCCCCCATAATATGATAATTCTTTCAACCCCTTTTTATGATGTCCCCAAATAGATAGATGAGAAGAATGAATCAAATAAGCAAAATCGGGGTGTCACGGTACACAAAATAGGGCATCAAATAATATGGTAAACGTGCTCTTGCAAAGAGATGCTCAAGAAAATCTTCACAAACTATTTTTGAATTTTTCAAATTTTTCGTACAAAAATAAGATACCAATTTGAACAAATATGATACAAAAATCACACCATGGATTTAGACTCAAACAACCAAGTCATGGAAATGGAATGAATGGGTGTGAACACATTCGATAGGTAAATCAACTCAATCAATCATATGTGTACGATGCATATGTGTACCCTTAACGAATGAACATCAAAAGTATCCTTAGGTGTAAAAAATTTGTTGAATTTAAATGACATCGTCTTATGCAAATCAACAAATCAAAGTCAAAGTGATTTCCACACCAATAACGTCCAAAACTATGTAGCGCATTTTTCAAGCATTTCAAGGACGTGCAAACCCGTTTTAAATCTCCAACCAAACTCCCTCATATATATTTTCTTTTAGAGGTAATCTAAATTCTCAAACTTTGGAGAATTGGAGCAAAAACCTAAATGGCCCCTTTTTGGCATGAATATCTTTTTATTTGCCTTTCAATTTTTCGGGCTCTTTTAACCTCTTTGGACCCCGGATAATAAAATTCCTCCATTTTTTAGGTCCAATTTAACGGTGGCTTTTGCGCAAAGGATAGATAATTACCTTTCGCAGCCCCTCCCCGTTTTTAAAACAAAGCACACAAACTCACAAAACGGTTTTTATATGCACAATTTCCTTATCAAAATTTATCACGCTTGGTTCGTTTTAAGGACAGGATTGAAGTGATAACACCCAACCAACATGTGATAAGACAAGAAAAATAATCAAACAAATTCGTGCACGTGTGCAATAAAGAAAATCATGAGTCAAACATGTAGGAAGTAACACTTAATTACATTTTAATGACTCCAAACATTATAAAGCACATGGATGAATTGACCTATTGTCTCAAAACACTATCAAATAGTGACATGAAAATAATGGAATGATGTTGTGACTCGATCATCAAAAGTTTCCATCCATAAACAGTGCAAACAAAATACACAAATGTTTTTGGAATTTTCAAAATTTTATCAAAATAAAATATTTTTGTATTTTTTTTTAAAAATTTCAAAAACAAAAAATTATACAAAAAGTACAAGTCATCACACTAGCAAAAATATATCATGAAACCACAACTAGTGTATGACAAACATGCAAACACAATCAACCAAAAGATATCACATGGGGTGAATCACGTGCAAGCAAACGGGAATCGTGGACAAATAAACCATAAGCCTTTAAATCCGATTTTCTAACCCAAATAGATGTGTAACGGAGTGTGGGGGTTTTGGGAATCGAATTTATTATTTCCTTAACCTTCCTAGGACCGTTTAAAAGCTTATAACAAAAGTTCCTAAGATGACCTTGCCTACCGCAATGTGTGCAAGAGTAAATCGAGTGGTGTGCTACCTAAAGGTGGCCCTCTCCACAAATTTATCTGTTTCTCTCTCTGAATTTGCCTAGGTGGGTCTCTCCTAATGATCCTAGGAGGTTCTCTCATGATGTTCCTATGGGGCGCTTTTTTTACAAACTTAGGTGCCTCTTTCTTAACAATCCTAGGAGGCTCTCTCACACGTGTGGGAATGGGTGCAACATATTTTTCAAGACCAATCCCACCCATATCCGTTTTGATCTCGACTGTGCCTAAAATATTATAAAGTTTTTCAGACCTAGACTCCAAATCAAATTTCACCTTACTTGAATCTTTCAATTTCACCCTAAGTTCACCTATCCTAGATTCAAATGCTCGTCTAGAATCCTCAAACTCTAAAAGCTCCTTTTTCATAGTCTCCGTCAACCCTCTAAGACTATCTCTCTCACCCTCGACGTACTCAATCTTCTCTTTCAAATTTTCTCATGTGCCCTAAGTTCTTTGACTAAAAAATCATTATTTTTTATGGCACACTCTTTCAATTGAGCTTTCAATTTCAAATTTTCTTTCTTTGTTTTCAAAGTTTCTGCATAAAGTTCATTGAAAGCAGTTTGCAAGTCACGTTCATCTACACTTTCTTCCTCACTTTCATCCACACTCCCATCACCTTCACTATCATCACTAATCACATGGGTGGGAAGCTATCGCCTAGAAGCATAAAAAATTTCTTCTTCGGAATCACAATCACTAACGGTAGAAACACGAGAAACCGGTTTATTCAATTTCTTCTTTAAATTTGTGGTACACTCATCTAACGTGTGACCAACACCCTCACAACAAGAACACCTATTTGATTCGTTTTAAACAGAAGATTTAAAACAAGAGTTCGTGGGAATTTTCCAATTAACTTTTTCAAAAATTTGACATCGAAGATCATCAAAACCATCAAAAGCCATTTTTGTGCAAAATCAGGATCAAAACACAATAACTTAGTGCAACAGGCTCTGATACCAATTTGAGAGAGTAGCTACAGCGGAAATATTGCGACTTCTCAAATAAAATCCAATTTTAATTAATCCCAAATATTAGTTAAACCCTAAAACATGCATCTAGTTGATTTATCAAATAAAATATAGCATGCAGGATAAAACAAACAATTTCAGGAAAAATCCCCGAAGGGCAAAACCTTTTATTTCTAGAACTTTGAAGATGTACAAGACCATTGACTTACATACTCCCTGATAATCTCCCACAAGTGTACAACACGGTGTCTTTGTCAAACCTCCAAAGCAACGGCTAGAAATATTAACAAAAAAATACCCGCACGTGTCGGTTCCTATGTCGTCGGCTGGAAGTTTCCCTTTCCAGGAGGGCAGCAATGAAGAAGAGGGACAACTTCTCCACAAGGGATGAACAAATACAAGGATTGTGTTGTAGGGTTCCAAAAGATTCAAAAAAGTAATTGGGATTTTAGTGTGTGAATCAAAAAGATCTTTGGCACATCAAAAATTGAAGTCTTGTTGTGTTTTGACTCTTAAAAACGTTTTCTCAAAGACTTAAAGAAATACACCAATGAAGTAGGAATATATATAGAAAATAAGAGCTGGTGGATTAAAATCTCACGGAACTGTTCGAACTTATCCCAGGAGGACCGGTCCGACTAGGAGGCGGATCGGTCCGACCTCGGATCGATTCTTTTAAATTTTGGAAACATCGATTCGCTAGCAGTCCAGGGTATACTAGACAAAGCAAGGCGGATCGATCCGGGTAGAGGGCGGACCGGTCCGAAGGTAGATTGGTCCGGTATAGAGGCGGACCAGTCCTGCTTCCCAGAAAACTAAAAAACTTTTTAAAAGCCTCATTTTTCTTGAAAAAACTTACTTCTTATTTTTATAAAAAACATTTTATAAAAATTTCCCAATACTAAATATGAACTTTAAGGAACGTAAAATTTTTTTTTTACCAAGTTCATTCTCGTAGAGGCTATGATGTTGAAGACACTTTGATATTCGGATCCGTTGATGTAGATGCGATCTTGAGTTTCTTCAACGGTGTAACGACGTATGATATACAAATTGATGATGTACAAAAATGTCCTTACAGTAAAGGGTCATTAGGGTTACCAACAACGTTATCTATGGGATGATCTTTAGAATCCCATTTAGGTACTTCAAGTGTCTCAATTGGTAAAGAATCATCTATTTCTGGAGAGTCATTTTCTAAAAAAAATTTAGACTCTTTCACAATAGTTGGTTCTCCAGTCTTACTCTCAATAGTAGTGTCACTTACAATAACGTTTATGGATTCCATTAAGGTCTTTGTGCGAAGATTATAGACACGGTATCCTCTACTATCATGAGAATATCCTAGAAAGATAGCTTTATCGCCAAGAGTCTCGAATTTGGATAAGTGTTCTCTGTCTTTGCAGACATAACACGTACTACCAAATGTTCTAAGGTATTTAAGATTGGGTTTTTCCCCATACAATAGTTCGTAAGGAGTGTGTTTAGAATTCTTCCTAAGATAGACCCTATTGATAATGTGACAAGCAGTATGAATAGATTCTACCAAAAAATACTTAGGTAAACACTTGGCATGAATCATAACACGTGCCACCTCTTGTAGAGTACGATTATTTCTCTCAGCAATTCCATTTTGTTGAGGAGCCTTAGGAGCACTAAATTCATGTTTGTAACCATTATAGTCACAATACTCTATAATACTAGTATCTATGAATTCTCCACCTTTATCACTACGAATTCTATTTACTTGAGTGTCCTTCTCATTTTCAATCCGAAGTAGAATTTTCAAACAGGTTTGGAAAGTGTCAGACTTTTGTTTTAAGAAGTCCATCCAAGTAAACTTGGTGAAGTCATCAACCATAATAAGAATGTAACCGTGTCCACATAGACTCACAGTACGAGAAGGACCCATTAGGTCCATATGGATGAGCTCCAAGGGTTTAGAGGTAAGGATATCTTTAACTTTGTTATGAGGTGCCTTAACAATTTTTCCTTCCTCACAAGGTCCACAGACAATGTTAAAAATAGGTTTGATTTTTGGAATTCCTCTAACTATTTCTTGTGAATATAATCTACTAAGGTTATCGTAATTTATGTGACCCATCCTATTATGCCATATTTCATTATCATCCATTTTGGCAACGTTACAGATTTCAGTATTGTTCATGACAGTATGACAATTATCAGGGGTTCTGAATCCTGTAATTATGCACTCACCTTTTTTATTTAAAATTTTGCAATTATTCTTTGAAAAGTGACAGTATGATTTGAGTCACAAAATTATGAGATACTGAGTAGATTAGCCTTAAGAGCTTTTACTAGAAGAACATTTTCAAGCATAGGTAATCCTTCTTCTTACAGAGTTCCTTTACCAATGATTTGAGATGATACACAATCACCAAAAATAACTTTTCCTCCAAAAAATTTGGTTTTGTTAAAAGTTTTGTATCATCGCCAGTCATATATTTTGAACACCCAGAGTCTAAGTACCAACCAAAAGAGGTGTGTTCAGCTTTAAAGAAGTAATCACAATGTTACACTTCATCTGGGGTAATATCTCATCTTTTCTAACCCAAATAGCTCTTTTTTTTTATTTTGCGCATATTTGCTCTCATTTGATAAAATTTGCGAGCTTTAGATTTTTGTTGAAAAATGTTTTGCGCACGAGTTTGAATTTTATGGAACATATGAGCATTCGGTGTAGTAAATTATCTAGGACTCCTTCTTGTAAATGATCTTTTAGGTTTGGTCTTTCTCTTTCTATAGTTAGAGTTTTTTTTTGGTTGTCTAGACATAACATAATTGTTACAACTTCTCCTAGAGTAGTTAAAGTTCAGGTATGGAGGAGTATTACAGGCAGGTTTTACTAAACGTCTAGAGTAGCAACCTTCAAAAGAATGACCGTATATGTCACAGTATGAGCAATATAGATTTCTTGAAGAGGTTATCTCCTTAGGAAAGTCTCTAAACATAGGTTTCATGGGATTTTGATGTTGAGACTTATTCCTAGGGAGTAAAGTTTGAAAAGCATAAACACTCTTCCTAATCGGGGGCAGATGTATTTAGCCTTGGGTTGACTATCACACTTAGAGTAACTAGATTCCCCAATATCAAAATTTTGTTTTTTTCATCAAACTCATCTTTTAGGGAATGAAAATCTGGGCAAGTTTCTATAGGTCTTTTGCCACCTGATATGAACATTATTAATTCAAAGTTTTTAGTTTGTGTATCTAACTTTGGGAAAAATCCTATTCGAGTTCGATCATTAGAATTGGTTTTTGAGTCAGCAAAAAAATCATCAAAACAGTTGGAATGGTTTTCAAACTTAGCAAATTTTTTGAAAACAGTTCCTGTCTTTTCTTTAGCTTATTCCAATTCTAATAATGTCCCTTTCTATTTTTTCTCCAGAGTTTCATTTGTTTCAATCAAATTTTGCAATTTTTGATAAAATTTTTTTACTTCATTTTCATGCGTTACACATTGGGTAGTATACTCTTCAGTGTTAAGTTTGACAATTAGACTAAGGTCTTACAGTTTCTTAGTAAGTTCTTTCATTATCTTTTCTAGTCTAGAGCTTTTCTTAAGAGTTTTGACATAAAGTGTGTGAACATCAGGGAGGTCTTCAGTGTCCAAATCACTAAGTGTAGTGTGTGAAGTGACCCCTAAGGATTCAATTCTTGAACTCACACACACATTGGCATCGTCATTATCTCTTTCCCTTTGACTCACACACCCCACTGTATAACTAGAAATGTTCTCAAATTTTAAAGCATCTAAACCAGTAGTAGCATGATTCATAGAGCTATTATCATCATTCTCATACAAAGGCATAGGCATATCATCATTATAGATTATCTTAGAAAAGAAGGACATGCAAGGATCAAAAACATCATATGAATCAGGTTCCTTATTATCAGAGTCACTTGAATTATCCCATGTCTTGTAAGTGTTGGTCCTAGTATGTTTATTGGCCGTGTTCAGTTTAACTCTACAGTCTTGTGCTATATGACCCAATTTTACACATCTAAATCATTCAATATTCTTAAAGTATTTGATAGGTCTCGTATGAATGTCCTTATGATGTTTGTCTTGACCTTTATCATGAGGTTTGTGGTTAGACTGACTTGGATAATTTAGCTTACCTTTATCATGAGGTTTGTGGTTAGACTGACTTGGACAATTTTCTTAAACTGTTTTGACATCAAGGCAATTTGATTATCCAAACTATCTATATCACATTCCTCATCAGAGTCATTATTGGGAATAGTAAGCTCAGGTTTCATCAGCTTAGAAGAAAAACTCAAATTGGAACTAGTTTGTTTCCTATGGGACTGGGTTAATTATTTCTTAAATTCTAATTCCATTTCCACAGTTCTCAGTTTACTATTGAGTAATTTAGGAGTGAGATTTTGATCACTCATTTCCTCAATAGCATATATTTTGTTATCAAATTTCTATGGTAATGATCTTAGAATTTTAGAGACAATTTCATGTCTATCATAAGTTATCCCATTAGCATGCACTTTGGTCAGAATGTCAATCAATTTCATGTAAAAGTCATCAAAAGATTCAGAGTCTGACATTAAAGAGTTATACTGCTGAACAAGCATCTATGTTTTAATAGCCTTAACTCTAGTGTCACCTTCATGTGTAGTAATCAGTGTCCCAAGCTTCCTTAGAAGTGGCACAAGATGAGATCCTTTTGAACTCATGTTCATTTATAGACATAAAAATGACATTCTTTCCTTTGTTATTGTTTCGAGAAACTTGCTTCTCTTCTTGACTGAATTCACTTAATACTTTCTTAATCCTCTCATTACATCCTTCAATGGATGGTTTTGTAGGATAAGTATATCCATTTTCAATAATATACAAGACATCATCTCCCAAGGTTCCTTGTATGAAAGCAACCATCCTTAATTTCCATTAAGCAAAGTTGTTTCCATCAAAGAGAGGGGGGTATGGTCAAGTTACCAAATCTTTCATTTTTCTCATCCGTTGTTTGATTTTAAGAAAACAATTTCAAAAACACAAGATATTTAAAGAAAATTTCCAATGCTCTGATACTAATTGAAAAAGCTATTACTTCGACCGTTTAATATAAGATTAAACTATTGAAGTAACTCCGAACTATTTTTTGAAGAAACTCTTTTCTTTAAATCAAAACAGATTAATCAGAATATGTGTTTAATAAAACATGCACGAGATTTGTTCAAGATTTTATAACAGGTTTCGAAAATCAGTTTAAATCAATTAAACTCAGCACAACCACTAGAATGAGATAAGGAGATGTATAAAGATTAAGGACAAGGCGTTTTTAATGTGGTAAAACCACACCCAACTGAGGAAACATCCACGGTGACTTATAAGTCACAAACAAAAAATCCACTAACACAAAATATACAAGTTACAAAATATTTAACACATGCAAATTAATCAGACCTATATAAGTTTAGAAATATACCCACTGGTTTTATTCTAACTTTTCTGCAGTTTTGACGTTGATGTGGCTTTCTTAGTTTGTTAACTTCTCCAGTTTGTTCCAGTCTTTACGTTGACTCTTGTTAATTCAAGATCATATAGCCAACACTTATGTGTTGTAGTGTGTCAAGTTTTTTTATGGTGATCTAACACATGCATGCACACACGCACACTTATTTTATACAAACAGCCCTATCAAATTACAAAACAAATCTATATGAAGTAAGGTTTTCAGTTTCTCTCTTCTTAGGAAACAAAAGGTTTTATTTGAACTTTCAAATAACGCTAGAATCCAAGGCTACCTTGCTCGAAAGACGGTTCAAGGTCTTAATCAATTTCAGAGGTTTTTGAAAATATTTTTGAAATTCAAAACCGCCAATTGCGATTCCAACTAGGTCAAAAGTCTTGTTTCATAAGAACTAGAAACAGAAAAAAAATTAATTTGTTGATTCTAAGGTTTTGAAAAACATTTACAGAACATTAATCAACAAATGCGATTTCTCAAGATGAGAAACTAAAATATGCAGATCTAAGTGTAATATAACATGCAATAATCAGATCTACTGATTCTATGAATGAGAAATAGAGATCTAACAAGAAATGCCTAAGTTGGAAACAATATCTCGAACTCAGAGGATAAAACTCTTTAAACAACCTTCAAACCCCCACCAACAACACTCTCAAACACACATGTATAGTGTTTGGTAAAAAGTATTTAGGAGAAATGAGTTTAGGGTTTGAAAACAGAATAGGGTTTGGACGATTTAGGGTTTGTTTCTCTCTCTCTTTCTCTCTCTCTCTCTCTTTATCTCTCTCTCTCTCTCTCTCTCTCTCTCTCTCTCTCTATTTGGAAGAGATGGAAAAAGTCCCCAAATGCTAAGGGTAAGGCCCCTTATATAGTAGGCTAGGAAGGATCGAGAAGGTTGGTGAAAATCTAAAGGCTGAGATTTGGTCTTGGCCTTTTGACTTTGATCCAACGGTTTAACATCAACGGTGATTTAAACAAGTGTTGATTTGTCTATAAAGGTTCACAGGAATTGGGATAAAAACACATGCAGATCGTTGATTGAATTGATCCAAAGGCTAAGATCAAGAACAAGTTATGAGTTTACCAACAAACACAGATCAGGCCGATATAATGCTGACAGATGTAAGGCCCAGATGGACTCACACATGCGTGTTTTAAGAATAAATTCACACTCACCCTCAAGTCTCAAGCGCATTCGGATTCTACCCAACCAAACATTTAGAAAAAAAGAGATAGAATCAGTATTTACACAATGAACCCATAAGTTTATAAAACTAATTTTAATTTCTTAAAAATCATTTAAAAAATTATTTAAAAATTCCCAAAAATTATTAAAAACAAACTTAAATGGGAATTAACTCACACAAGCATTTTATGCAATATATATGTTATGAATGTAATCCTAATGTGTTTGGGTGATTGAGAATATACCTTTAAACAACAATCAAGAGGAATAATAAGTAGAATCAGAGGCTCTTTGGTATATAGGGAATCAGACTCTAATTTTGTCACATATTTCCAAACTAGATGAGCACTTATACAATGTAGACTCAAGTGAGTCAAGAGTATAAGGTGCTTCACCTGCAACTTTTAAAAGACTTGAAAACGGTGGGTAAGTTGGCTTGGGGAATGGCTATTCTCGTACACCTCTATAGGCATCTCGACCTTAAATCTCGGTCCGGAGTTAAGAAGATTAGATGATGCGTCTCACTACTACAAGAAATGAATAAATGAAATTCATTTTTTAATTTCATAATTTTATCACTAACTTCATATTCAATGTTTTACAGTCGTAGATTTATTAGAACTTCTCTGGGCTGGGGGGCTAAATCAATATGGAGTTCAAGGACACAACGCCTCGGATTACACATTGGGCATTGCAATTTGCCTCGAGAAGAACACATTTCAAAATATCATAAACTACTGAGAGCAGCTCGATGACATGTTTGCATAGAATGTAAATGAATTACATTTTCTTTAAACTAAAATATTCTTTACACTTAACTTTTAAATAACATTTTTTTTGTGTATAGATATTTTGGTATCCATATTATGACACCCCACCTAATTAAATCCTGGGTGATCAGTCCTAAATAAAATAAAACAGGTTTCTTAATGGGTTCATTCTTAGCATCACTATCGAAAACTTTTTAATTACTAATCACCTAAATGAAATTAGACCGATGTCAAATTTTATCTTTCATTAACCCGAAAGAATTACTCGTGCGGAAGTAATAATTGAACATTCACAATATACTATACTTCAAACCATCTCACAATATATAATGAATAAAGTCTTACCAAGTCAACAATCGACTAAATCCAAAACTGCTAAATAAAACCAACATAATACAAAGCAGAATATCTAAAATAATGACAATGGACAACATGTCCCAAAAGAGAGTACTAAAATGAGATCCTACACTAGATCTGAATAAATGAATCATCAACGCAAAGTCATGCTAGCCTCCATAATGCTGCAGATACGGGTCCCTGGACTGAATCCTCAAGTCTGGCATCCTTGTGGCTGGACACCTAAAAGGTTTTGAAAATATTTTCATAGCAAGAGTTAGTACTACAAAAGTTTTGAAAATATTTAGCAAGAGTTTATCGCAATAAGATGAGTTATTGATTATACATGTTAAGATTGCGTACACTCTCTTGAGATACATCACCCCTCATCTATAGTGCACGACTAACATCCTATACTTAGCCCACCTTGTTGTACTACCGAAGCCAACTAGAATATAGTATTCAACTGAACTTATCTATGCGACTAAGTTCCCATACCGCCTATACAATATGTTAACAGTAACACTTCTCATATGTTATATACTTAGATAACTTGTCACATCTTGTTGCCTTTTACTATTACAATTAAGTCTCACTACTTAATTTATTCTTAAGCTAATCATTATATATCGTTTAACTTTTTTCTAATTAAGACTCTCTACTTAATTTACTTTCAGATGTATGCACGTCATCTAATTTTCTACTATCCCATATGAGTATATTATCATACAGTATACATTTCACACACAATATATACTTATAAATTCATTCATCACTAATATGTCCTCATAACACACATCAAGGACTTTTGGTTCAGAATGGTCCATCAACACCAAGTAAAAGGATTGGTTAGGAATGTCACCTTGACCCAAAGTTTATTTCATGTATAGGTTCGAAAAATCACCTCGACCCCACTCATGAAATTTTATACATATATTGGTTCGGAACTCTTTCACCATGACCCCAATTTACTATTTCCATATATTAGTTTGGAATCCTACCTCAACCTTAATATAGGAAATTATAGTTTAGGTATTCTCTCCACCTAGGTATTTATATACTATAATAGGTATACACACAACCTAATAATCATGCTCGTACGTAATATTTTTCTCTCGAATATTCACCGTACCTTTTAATTTATGATTTGTCTCACTATCTATTTATTATCTTCATATATAAGTTCGTAATTTTTCCTCCACCCTAATATAATCAAATATACCTTAGGTATCCACACCCCCTAAGTATTACAATAAATCAGTAGGTATGCACACAAACCTAATTACCATAATCTTGTACGTAGTACATATCTCTCCTATACTCACTGTACTTATTATTTTACGATTTATCTTCCATCGTATTTAAATGAGTTTTCACCCAAACTCTAAGGGCCCTAGTTATCCCTCCATTTATTTCAGTAGTTAAACTATATCTAACCTACTAGTATATATATCCTGGATTGACGCTAACCTTCCTCACTCAAATCCATAATTCCTGATGCACGGCTCAATCGGTTCATCTTCATCAGTTCATCTCTCCAAACCTTACCCTCAAAGATCATAATGGACCTCTACGAGATACCTACTAGTCTTCCCTTAATCCCTGCATAGGTACAATATCATACCTAATGTTCCCTTTAATCATTGGCAAACAATTAGAACTCAACAAACAAAAGAATCCAGAATCAGTCTAGGTCGATCGATCGATCGAGCAGGTAAAGGTGCAATTAGTCTTCTTCATGAATTTTCTCACCATTCCAAATTATCCAACTCACATGATAACACACCAAATCTTCAACCAATGATTTCTAACCATTTCTACATACTCTATGATGAATTCCAATGATTTAAACATCATAAATCTTCACAAATTTAGCCCAGAATAATTGAAATCCTCTAATTATTCTGAACCCTAAAAATATGTTCTTCCCATATTTTAAATCATAAACCCATATTTTAATTCGTATTAACAACCATGGTTCCTTTGATTTCAGTCCTCTACCTATATAAATCTAACTACATGTTATCGTTACCCAAACATGAAATTAATGAATTCTTTTTCTCCAAGAATATTCATCAAAATCAATTATTTATAAATCCTACGCATGGATATTATAACTCAAAATAGTTTGCAAATAACCACTTTCCTTGATTACAGTAGGGTATGATTTCGTTATTTTTAGAGGCTTAATGTTCTTCTTCTCCTTCCTTTCTTCCCAAGATGTTTGTGGTGGAAGAACACACTCCAATCTTCTTTAAATCTCTCTCTTAGGCTTAACAATAGCTCTCTCTCTATCTCCAATGGTTTTTGTGAATTTTTCTCTCCTCTAACCCTACACCCCAACTCTTATAATTTGATTTAGAGTTTGTAATTTCATAGGTCTACTCTCCCCCACCTTCCAAAAGACTAAAACGCCCCCGTATGGTCCGAGTTTAGCCTAAAATTCCCCCGATACCCGACTAGTGGCCTCGGGTATACTATTTTGACTAATTCGATCTTTTTGGAATCATTTGTGACCTCTAAATTATAATTTGAGTCACTTAAAAATATATTTCCTATCTCATCCTCAATTTAATCTACACGCGACCCCCGGGTGAAATAAAATCAAGTACGTCCATATCACTCGTTATGTCGTACAAATTAACTATCATATTTACTATTCACACTTAGTAAATTTGAATCGTAATATTAATCAGTGTCTATCTCTCGATTAATATTTAATAATCAAAAATATTATTTAATCACTTCATAATCATGATTATCATTAAATCGCATTACAATACTTCACTCGCGTAATTTAAATTAAATCTTTCCTTTTTAATTACTCAATTAATTAAATTCCAAATACATAGAAATACGGGGCATTACATACTTCCCCCCTTACAAAGGAATTTTGTCCTCAAAATTTGGATACAACCGGTACTAAGACCCGGGATCTTTCACCACGCGTCATCCTCTAGTAACCAATATCAAATCACACTAACATAAGGGCCATTCCACTATACACACACTAGTGGTACCCACCCGTCTAAAGGCTTAAACACCACAGTCTCAGCCTGACTACAACCTTGTTCAAATCTTTTCATATTGATATACTCTACCAGTCATAAGGTCTCACCTTAAAAATGGCACATAACACATTTTTCTTCTACTGTGACATTCTAATAAGACGATCCTACACATCACTGGCTCTATCGCTTCAATACTAATGGAAGGTCGTACACTACTAGACGACAGTGTGACACCCCGACTAATTAAATACCGGGTAGCTACTCCTTTATTAAATTAATTCAAAATGACAATTTGGTCCAGTTAATAGCATCACTGTCGAAAACATTTTAATGATTACTAACCACCTAGTATTTAAAAAGTAAGTTGCCAAATTTTAATTTAAGTCTGATTAACATGCAATAAGTGTAATGAAGAATAATAACACCATTCACCATAACGAAGTAAATAGAATAACCATCACATAATGTAAATAAAGTCTCGAGGAAAACTCCTCACTATAAATCCCACAACTGAAATAAGTAACGAAATACTGAATACTGAATCAATACATGCCAAAGTCTGAAAAACTGAAATGGAAAGATGTCTCTAATAGAAATGGGCAACATGCCCTACAACTGATAAATACTGAATCAGGAATCCAAATGAAAGAAGCGTCTATAAGAAAATCCCTGTAGCTTCCACAAACAGCTATAGCTCGCCACCTGAATGAATATCCTATGCATGGTGTCCTTGTGGCTGGGCACCTAAAATGGTTTTACAAGAAAATAAATTTGAAGGCAAACGGGTCAGAGCCCGAATGTGGAGATATTTTAAAAACCTGCAAGTGCTTTAAAGACATTTAAAACATTAAATGCAAAGTACATGTTAGGACGTGCACTCACATGAAACTCTCACCTCTCGTCTAACTGTGCACTCCTAACGTAAGTACCCGTCTAGAATGACACAACTACTAGCTAAGTGACATCATAACTAGCTAGACCGTTATAGGTTTTACCCTTGTTACTCGGTTCCCATTAACATTATAACGATCTCAATTAAATAGGGGGCTTAATGTAAATTCAGGTTCTCATATAAAAGTAATACAGCCCGTTATAGATTATCCCTGTTATGTTATTCCATGGTTATACACACAATACCATATGAAAGTTCTCATTTTATTAAGTGTATATTTCCTCAACATAAATATACAATATAATAAATATAAGCACCCCGAGAACTAGCTGCGGTGCACGTATACTCTGCTATCCATCCCGGTACATCACGTATATAAGGATCACATATTCCGAATCTCTCAGGAATAGTTCACAGATAACAACATCACAAATAATGGAGGCGAACACAGTCACATCACATGGGTCACGCACATACCTGCGCTCCCACAATCAGCAGACTTATTAACATCCCAATAAGTCATTCTCTGACCTATGTTCATCGAGGTAACCAGTCTAAATCCTGGCAACACAAGGATTAGAGGGCCCTAAGAGAACGCAAACCTCCCGTGATAGCAAGTATGGTAGGTATGTCATACACACAAATCATATACCAATACTAAGTAAGCACACATCTTAGTAATCACCTTAGTTTAATTGTAGTACATATCGCATTCTCGTACCAACTTAATATATATACAACTTATATAATCCCGGTCCATATTTATACGCGCCATAATTTATTCTCACGTCGTAGTAGGCACCCACGTCTCAATCCATAATGTTCATCTGATTCGTTCCACAATTATATAGTTTACTCCTCATTATATCCCAAATGTCCCAAGTATACCAATACATCATCAAAGGAATGTTATCTCTATCCTCGAACAAGTTTACGGGACTCCCAAAATCAAAACAGGCCAAAAAGGCCTAAACTGTCAACTCGTTCGAAGTCTCGTTCGAACGAGGCTGTTCGAACGAGATTCAGTTCGTTCGAACGAACTGCCTTCTAACGAGATCTCGTTTGAACGAAGGTATCGAACGAAATCTCCTCTCGTTAGAAGCGACTGGTTAACTCATTAGAAGCTCGTTCGAACGACCTGGGGAGGTCTTCTAACGAACGACCAGTTTCGAGCCCAGATTTTCTACTTTCGTTTCTCACCATTTTTATCTTCCTCAAAACTCACCTAAAAATCAAACCAACGATTGTTTAAGGTCTCTAATCATCCCTAAACGTACCTAGGTCACATACTAACATATTTTAAGGAATCAATTCATCCTAAACATCATTAAATCCTCAAGTCTCTACACTTTTCCCCAAATTTTCAAGGATATAAACCTTAGAATCTATAACCATCAATTTACTCAAATTAGATCCGTTTTTGTTACTTCCAACATATATTAACATCAGGGTAATCATCTCCATACTATTCTACATGCAATTTGTCCTCAAAATTCAAGTTCTAAGTCCAATTAAAATGGGTTTTTATTAAACTTCCAAGAACATGTAAATCTTTCAATTTATCTAACATGGAAGAAGCATTCTCTGAATTAAATAGAATTAAACCACTTGCCTCGAGTGTCTCTGAATTTGGTGTTGATTTGATGAAGCTTTTTCTGCAGAATTCCTTCTTTCTCTCTCTCTACAAGCCTTCTTCTCCAAAGGTGGCTAGGGTTTGTTTTGGGAACTTGGAAAACCTAATTCTAAAACTCCCCGTAGTCTTATGGGTCAATATGGTTGGTAGTGGGTTTAGTGGTTGGTTTCCTAAATCAGATATAATTTACTAATTTTCGTCATTATTAAATCCCAAAAATACAATATTACCAAACTACCCTTATAAGATGCCGGTATGGTCTAAAAATACCCCGGGACCCAAACTAAACCCCCGGCTAGTGTTTCCTGACTATATCGACCCTTCCGGACGCGTTGGCGCACTCAAAACGACCATACGGTTAATAGAATTTAAATTCACTTTTATAATCAAAATAATTATATCCTGACGCGATTGTCTCACGCGTCCCAATAAAATGTCCAAATTGCCGTATATCAATCTCACGACAAATTTCATAATTCAATATTCATATAACATCATATATACTCAATATAGTCAAATACCAACTCACATCTCACTAGTATTTTATCCCAATTAATTCCCAATTAATTCTCATTTAATTCAATTAATCCCAAAATAAATATCACAGAAAATACGGGGTATTACAGACAGCTTCTCGTATCCACCCCTACACACAGCTCCTATCTGGAGGGAAACCATAAGGACATATAACCACTCATGTCCGTCCTTGAAACATCGGTTCGTGGTAATGTAAGTCTTACAACATTTAAAAGTGATCTAAAATAGTTTGGGGTTACTGCACTTTTGCCAACGAACTCTAAATCACGTCCGATCAAAAGTCTAGTTATCCTCTCACTTTGGATCACCGAGAGGGTCAACGATAAGTCTTACCACACAAAAACCTCAAAAAGTCACCCAATCCTTTACAAACAGTTACGAGAGTCTATACACAACTCTATCTATCAGTAATTTCACCTCCATTACCTTACAGTTCATAATGCTCACCATTCGCTTTAATTAACATTGTAAATCACCTCCCGTATAATCATTGGATATAGGTAATGCAACATGCCCAAAATAAAATGCCATCCCCATCGCTTCCTAAAAATCCCTATCATAGGAGGATCTCATTCTTACTCACAATTATGTTAAGCGACACCCTACACTGGTGCAATCCTTCTTTTCAAAGAAAGATAATAATCACTTCATCCCAGTTAATCTATTCCACAAACTTGAAGGAGTTCTTGAACTTGTCCTAATATTGGAAACCCATCAATGAAATCTACCAACCAGTCTGCCCATTCCATCACTGGAATTATCGGCTTGACAAAACTTTATTCCCATTTATGAGTGGTGCACCCGGAGACAACCTCACTATGTCACGCTCAACACCGACTTCCACTTATAACCTCTCACATTAAGTGGCATTTTTACTCCCCTTTCTCTCGGGGTATACGCATCAACATTCCATTTACGTGCAAGACACTCTCAAAAATCGACTGAGTAGGACTCCGCTCTACTTCCCTAAAATAGTTGGATTTCCTCTTCTCTAGATATATCCTTTTAAATGGATTTCCATAGCCTTTTAACCCATCTTGGGTGTGCTAGCTCTCGTTGCACACATATACTTGGATTATCATCTTTCTCGATGATTTTCAATCCATCACGCCATTTTAACTCTGTTTATAACTTGCCCCAGGCATATTTTCCACACACTCCTTTCCACGCCCTTCTATCTCGGACGAATTTGAAACCACTAACTAGGGAGACCATACACTATATCCCGTGCATTTCTGCTAAAACATTACCAACGTCTCATATGTAACACACTTTTCTCAAAATTGGCCTCACATTCTCGACCTGGTTATAACACATGGGTCTTCTCAATCGCCCCATAACCTATAATCGAATTATTCTCGACATTATCCAACCCTTCAACTCGTAGTGAGAAAACATTTCAGTTCCTTTCTACATCACTACCGGCTCTATTGGCCTTACTCATAAAATATCTCTCAGAGCAAAGTGTTTTCTTCACATTTAACGATTAACAATATAAGCTGATGCCCCTAGCATCCATCAACGTCTCTCCACTCCCGACGTTTATTACAGTCCATGCGTATCTCATCTCGTGATGACACCCAAATAAGGAACTTCCCCTCCCAATGCAACATCACTAGCATTGTCTAACATCGAGTTTTATAAGCCTAAATCACATACCTGGGACACTCAAAATCCTATCTCCCAAACATTTAAATATAACTCTCAACTCCCACGTCTCTAAAGGAGCCATATTACACTGCACTCTCACTATTACTAGTCATTTGTGCTAATCACCATAACGAGTTTAATCTCTCTACTCGATAATAAACCCAAATATACCCTGAACCATATCACTGAAGTCCCTACATACTGAAATCAAATATCTCGATACAACTATACTCTCCAAAGCCTCCATCATAATATCATATAAAAGCGAGCTTGATACTCTTTCCGAAGAGGCATTGTGAAAATAACACATCCTGCCCGGGATAGCGAACACGATAGCCTTTCACTAACATCCCACTATTGTACCAACCATCGCTAAGAAGTCTATACACAAGATACTATCATACTCATATAACACATCACTAGAATGAGTAATTCCTATTAAGTATATCTCCATTGTCAACACCCCCTCCCCTGTGGATGAAACCAAAGATAACCCTGCTACCTAATAGAAAAAATATATACACATAATGATGTTATCGATATAACTACTAAACTCGTCTCACACACGAATCTAGTGCTAACAAAATACTGTGAGTCACTCATCTCACAAAAACATAACTAATTTACTCTAGGATAAAACTGATACCTCCACCTTGCCAACTACACTTTCTGTTCAAATGGTTCCTGGACATTACACAATTGTCCCAACTGAACCCAAGGACCACTTTAATAATTTCCCATACTGGGCACCATGCTCTTGTCCTTTTTCCTCTCTTCAGCCAATATCAATGCATGTGATCATACTCGCTACATGAAAATTATCTCTCTATAGAATCCCCTATTCTTGGCCACACTGAGTGTATTAGGTTTATTCATCTCCCGAACTTTGGTAGCTTCAACCCTGACGCTACCCTCATTGTTCACTTAGCTCTGTAGGCCCTAAGGAAACATACTCCTAGTCTTACCAGTTCTGACTGAATCCACCATTACTCAGTAAGAATTTCATTATCTGCATCATTTAAATGGGTCCCCTCTTGGGTCTCCCCTTATGGTGTTTTACTAGCACTATTACATTCAATCTTAAAATCCTGACTAAATTCGTCAATTCTTCCAGCTTCGTTCAAATAGAAGCATTGGTATCAATATACATAGGTCGTCTACGCAAAATAAAAAGTCCCATAAGTGCTGGGGACTCCCACTTGTGAGCCCATTATTCAATCTTGAGGACTCTTTTCTCTATTGTACCTACCTCGTCGTGTACAAATTTCATCAAAAAAATAATTTCTTACACACACTTGGCCTTTACGCGATCCTCCTGTGACAAGTTCAGAAAATTTTCCAAATTTTCACTTTAGGGCATTACGACACCCGATCATAAGTCAATGGCCATGGATTTACTTTACCGTTGGCCAACACATATAACATCCGCACTTAGCAAACTCTATAGAATGGTCCTCTTCAAGGCCACTCTGAGTCTCTGCCATTTTAACCACATTGGGCGAGTCTACTTTGGTACCATTTTCTGCTATAGCGGTACTGGGAAAATTTGTTGTACCCTAGTAGTCATTGCAGCATCAACTACCAAAGCATCATTAGAGGTGACCTAGACTACGGTCATCGTCCCCCTTATATTCTATAGCTCCAACTAAGCCCCGCTTCCTACTGTGATCCTAACGAACTACACTAGTTGTCCTTCATTATTCAACTTACGTAACATGACTGAACGTGTATAAGATTCACTAAAATAATACATCATAGTAGGAGAATGAAATCTCACAATAGGAATAAAAAATCTTAAGCATACGACTCTATATCAAATAGAAAGCAACGCTGAAAATGTTGTACGTTCGCACAGATTCCTAAGGACACTAGAACTTGATGCTCTGATACCATCTGTGACACTGGGGTCTAATTTCACTTAAGTGATTAGTAATTAAAAAGTTTTCGAGAGTGATGCTAAAAATGAACCAACTGAGAAACCTATTTTAATTAATTTAGGACTGTTGGGATTTAATTAGGCAGGGTGTCACACGTATAAAGATGCTAGGGAAGCATACCCATTTCTTGCTGTAGCTTTTTATTGTGGAATCATCATATGCTTCTATATTGTGAAGTCGAACTGTGCGGAATGGTGTTTGAGATAATTCAGACGACTTCATATCATACCCTGTAGTCCCATGACACCATTAAGGGACGAGAGGGGAAAAAAGGTTGCCCGATATAAGGTGAAATTTGACTGGAAGAAATTGTACCAGGAAAACTGTCAAGACCGTCTTTTATCAAATAAGTCGAGGTCGGTCCTTGTATCGTGCCTTTAGGACTGTAGTGTAGACTACATATATTGGTGCATCTCCAAGTCCTATCTGATCGTGCACAACCCCTCTTTTCAGCACTCCAAACGGACGAAAACATCTTTGGTAAGTATTAAGTTTATAATCATTTAACAAATTCTCATATTTATGTATATGATTTTCTCCAGGCGGACGAAGTACAAAAAGCGATGGAATTACTAAAGAAAAATATGGACGATTGCATTGCTGCAGATCCTGGTACAATGCTTGCCCACTACGGAGAAGCATATGAAATTCTAGCAGTGACAATTGGGGTGGGACGCTCAATTTTCATCAAGGAGCCGGCTAGGAAAAAGAGTAAAAAACATGTATGAGGAAAAGAAAAATGGCAAAGGGAAGAAAAAGGTTGTTGAGGTAGGAAAAAGTAAAAGAATGTGAATACTTCTGTAAGCAAGTTTTGTTTAGATAGTTCATGGAATTTTTTTAATGTTATTAGGTTGTTTAAACATATCTATAAGTGTTGGAATTTTAAATAGTCAAATTTTTATTGGATATTGGAATATTAATGTTAATGTCATTAGCTATTAAAATATTAATGTTAATGTTATTGCTTCAATTATTATCTTGGATTAAGGATGCATGTGAAGGTTATGTAGAATTATTTTTTCTAATTTTTTTTATGAAGTGGTAGTCTTCCATAAGTAGTAAATTTCTTATCACACAAAGTAAACCATTAATATTAGAGAATGTACAAAATTTCAGGTATCCATGCTTGGGTCCCACTCTTGGATCAACCATTAACAATTATGGACTGTACAAAAGTTCACAACTTCTCAATGGTAATGTGGCTTGATTCGCCATAATTATAACAAATAATCCTGTTACCATTCGTTATCTTTATGCCGAAGCAAACTAGGCATACAAAACTCAAATCCCACTGATAGGGATGTTTATACTGAACCAGTATAGTTTGCATTTGGTTTAGTATGATCATTCTGAAATCATGTTCCCAATTCGTTATGCTAAATAAAACCAAATGCATCCTATGTTGGTTTGATATAAACATCCCTATTAGTGGGATTTGTGTTTATAAGCCTAGTTTGGCTCAACTTGATCGTAGCGGACGGGTTCCTAGTGTTTCAATATAATTATACCGAATCAAGCCATATGCAATTTTAATGAAATATTATAAACATTATTACGAACTTTAATACATCATTACCAACTTTATTACATCATTAACAATACCATTACTATTAACAACATTAATACATCATTACGAATACCATAAAAAACTTTAATACATCATTATTAACTTTAATACATTATTAATAATACCATTACCAATACAATAACATTACATTACAACTTTACTTACACATTGAACTACCTACACATTTTCCAACATGTTTATAAAAAATAAAAATTATCCCCGACTAGTTGATGTCTATAGGTTGATAATTGGTCACTACTTCCTTTGGGAATTTTTTTTGAAACTCTGATACTTGATGTACATATTTGTCAATCCAAGGTTTTGCTTCGGACAAAGAATAACTATGTAAGTGATTTCCAACTAGTGATAATGGACAATTGTGCTTCAACTTTAGAACGATAAAATGATTCCTGAAAACATGAGCAATCTCCATGAACATTGGTTGCACAGTTCGTTCATGTCTCATCATAAAAATGTGAGACACTGTCTCTTTGAGATTAGGACACATAAACATTTGTAAGCTTCATCCAAAAGGTAACCACACTATAGCATGATCATTCAAGACTTCGAACCACATAGACTCGTATAATCGTCTAACATATTTAGAATAGTGTTCAAAAACCAACTACCAAAATAGTGTGCATAGTAATCATTAAATACCAAAACTTCATCCATAAAATATTCTCTCACATTTTCCCATCCATCGGTCCCCATCCTTAGACATGTAGCACGCATCTAAATCCACAATTGTCATCAGCATCAACCTCCATGATATATTCTACGAAACCTCTATAAAAGTTTGGTATCTCCTGATTTTTTTTAAGGCCGTGTAGTTAGGGCACCATAGGGCGGGACGGGTGAACTCTGTAAAATCGGTGTTCTTCTTAGGTGTCTGGACAGCACGGTGATGCTTCTCCATTGATTCCCTAGTAAGTTTGAATCATGAGGATCCCTTTTGGTTGACTTGTCGTGGCTTTTCTCATGACAAGTTGGTTTTTGACCTTTCGGATGACCCTTGCCTTGCTTAAGCACAAATGACTCAAATAGCCTAGTTGTGGTGGGACACCCTATGTCCTTAAATTTTCGTAACATGTCCCTTTTCTCATCTAGATTTTACATTTCCCACCTTTATTTAAAGAATATAATTTCCAACTCAAAATCAACCATGTGGTACTTCGATAATTCAGGCACCATAGTTAATTTGTGCCAATGTCCATTCACATCCCCCGAAGTATAGCCCGACCATCCATTCGGTAGCGAACCAATTCATGAGTGTAAGGTATATCATAGATATTACGTGCCACATGTAAGCAATATTTAAATTCCATTCCAACATTATCACACAATTTCAGCTCCTCAATAATTAGGTCAATGGCATAGTGCGAAATGCGTCCAATTACCTCATGCAAAATAGGAATGTTATGCGAATACTTTAATTTCTACAACGAATCCTCCAACTCCCTCATAATCTCGGTCACTTACAACTCAATATAGTTGTGCATGCAAGAAAAAACCTTGTCAAAGGTAGTCGGGAACTCTCCAAGTGTCTCTTCAACTTACCGTGAGCTCCTTCACATAGATTGGTAGTTAAATTTACCCGGTGCTTAATCATATTTTTCCACGTGTGAACGAAGGTATCCTTTAGATTATACCATGTGTAATTAATGTAGTTCAAAGAGTTGGGGTATGAAACCCAATACACATTAAATAACATCCACAATTCATTAAAATCGCTCTCCATGGGGAATTCAACCAAATGCATCTAATCTCTCATGAACTTCTTTAAGGAATCATCATCGTGGATCTATTTACAAACATGGATTTCCACATTGCGATGATTGTTGGAAGGTGCACAACATATATATTGCCTCAGGAAACACCACCCACAATGCGTTAATGCACAGTTTCTCCCAATCAGTGATGAAGACAATGGGGCATGCAAATGGATCAAATAGGGATTTTAAATGACCCAATGCCCACTGATAGTTCTTTTCGTTCTCTGTAACTAAAAATGAAAAAGAAATATTTAACGTCCTTTCATAAGATGTTATAGCAACCATTTCGAACAAAGGCATCTTGTTTCGAATTATTTTGTAAGTGCAATCGATAATGACAACCGATGGAAAATATTTTGCCAATTGGATGGAGTTTAGATGAGCCCATAAAATGTCTTCCACCTCAATCGTAGACTCATTAATTCTATACTAATACACGTAGTGTTTGTCAGAAAGCAACTTAATTAATCGTTGCATCGTCATTCTACCCTCTCTTTCACTAATCCTTAATTTCTATTCGCATTGTATATGGTTTTCATTGTTGAAACATTAGTATCATTACAACTTTTTATCATTGTTAGAATGCTGACTACATTCACCCCACTCAAGGATAATAGTTCTCTCCTTCGAAGTAAGACAGTTGGCGTATGCATGTCCAATTAATGATTTCGATAATTGGTGGTTGTGAACACCACTAATAATAGATAACATCCACTGTCCTTTGTCAAGTGGAATGACCTTCAACAGAAATGGGCAATTTCACTTCCTAGTTGTCGTGCCCTTATTTTTATTTCTTTCACCTTAACTACTAATTTCCTTCTCAACATTCATCCCATGATGATCAATGTAGACACCCCATTCTGTTACCCCCTAATCTCTCCTTAGGTCCTTAGCACCTCCCCTTATCACTACAGATCCAGTTCATACCCCGAGTATTGACCTAAAAGCCATCGGGCACTCCCAGGCTCTATTTGACCAAAAGTCAAACTCTTACGCTCGATCGAGACTGAATAAATCTCGAAGGGCACTGAAACCCCTTTCCAATGGTCTGTCCCATGCGCGATTCCGACCTACCATGCAGACGAATGACCCATTTCCCTCGAAACTCAATCAGGAGGCCATCGGGCGCGCCCAGGATGCATTTGACCAAAGTCAACTCTTCAGATTGACTGTGACTGAATGAATCTTCAAAGGGCACTGAACCCCTTTCCAATGGTCCACTCCGTGCACGATTCTGACTTACGGTACGGACGAACGATTCATTTGACTCCGAAAGGTCACGAAATGCTTCCAAGGCCCGATTAACCAAAGTTAACTCCTCGAACCTGATCAAACTCTTTGGAATGTCGAAGTACATATCCTAACCTTTCCAATGGTCTGACCCGTGTGCGATTCTAACTTACCGTGCAGACGAACGATCCGCTTGCATCCCACGATTCCCCGTCCAATGGACTGATGAATGCTTCCGATCCATATTTGACCCAAAGTTAACTCTTAAACCCGGGAGAAATTCAAGGACTTTTGAAGCTCTCTGAATTACCTTTCCAACGGTCCACCCTGTGCACGATTCTAATCAACGGTTTGCATTTTGCGGCCTATTTTCCAAAAAGTCCTGAAAGACACCAAACGACAGGTCCCAGTGCCTAAATGCACCTGCCGAATGTCCGGAACAGGGCTATGCCGATCAGCAATGCTCTGGGCCTATAAAAAGGAGGCCTTGACCTCATTGCAAAGGGGCCTAGATCTGATAGAGATCACTCTTAGCGAATCCAAAAAACCTCTCTTGAAGTCCACGTGATTTTCACACCCAAATCCCTTTCCAACCTTCACTTTTCACCAAACCTAGTGAATTCACTTCCCTCCATCATCATCCAAGTCTAAGGGCTGCTCTCCAACATTTGAGATCAAGATCAAGATCTTCAAGAAGGTCAAATTTTCTCAACTCTCTCCTTAAATTCTCATAAATTTGCAATAACTTGTTTAATTACTTAGTACTTTCATTATCTCATCTCACACATCCTAATATACTTTTTATTTAGTATTATTGCACATCTCTTAATTTCATGTAAATAAAAACCCCAAAAACAAGAAAAAAAAGGGTTTGCTCATAAATTCCAAACGGGAATTCTCACACTTTTCTTACACTTCTCTCACAACTAAAACACTTTTTCTACACAAACGCACAAATAAGGGAATCCTCGATTGGATTTATGGGATAAACCCCACCCCTTGTTTTGTATGCGAACTACGTGGACTTTGAGGCCTCTATAGGCTACGTAGGCATCTCAGGGTAAAACCCAAGACTCGAGTCCTATTTTTTACTTTTTCTCTCATTTTCTATTTTCTCTAAACTCCATTCTCTTATACTATATATATACATACATTTGTTCTTAAGGGCGTACTATTTCCTATACGTTATCGTTCCCTCATAACGATTAACATAGTGATGGTCGCCTAAATCCTATTTTCTAATACTTTTTATACCTTCCTATGGATGACTCGCTTTACCTCTTCCATGGTATAAGTTGTTGATCCCTATCTCCACTATATATACACATGCACACATATCACGAGGAAAATAAAGGAAAATAGAAAAAACCCATGAGAGACCAAAAGGGCGGAATGGGTGCCTAACACCTTCCCATTTGGTAACTTAGCCTCCGGAGCCTTTTCGAATCATTTTGGTTTCGTATGCACCAGTATGTCTTTGGATGTTGTCCTTCGGGATGGCTTCCCTTTTTTCTTTTGTTTGTTTTGGGTAAAATAGACCGATGACTCTAATCTCTCTACATTTTTCACCTCACCTCAAATGACGCCGATCGAAGCGCTCCTGAGAGGGACACACGCGACCTAAGGATCTTCACTCTCGCGCGGCCCACCCGCCGCGAGGATCGGGATCCGGGAGGGGATGGCTACAGTGGCGACTCTACTGGGGATATTCTTTTGAGGGCTAGACTCTATTTACGTGGGTGTTATGTTTGCTTATATTCTCCCCCATTTTGCATGTCCCCTTAACTACTCATGTGTACCCCATGCTTATGCTTCTATTCACACACTTGTAGAAAATTCTCCATGTACACTTCGCACCATGTGCACCTCGGGTCACATATATCCACATATTGCATGCATCATCCATACTTGGTGTACCGTTGGTACTTGCACTTTGCTCCCTATTTGGCATAATCAAGAAAGATACTCTCATCATAAGATACTAATAAGAAGATCATGAATGATTCACACGACATCACCAAAGAGCGATGTTATTGACCAAATTTTACCCAGTAACTGGAGGGTCACTTCGTGATGGGCGCTGGTCCAATAGGGCGCAGTTAGCCTAAGCAATATGACTCGCACCTTCCATATGGCCCAGTACCTTCGATGTATATCGAACGGTTCCTCCGCATCGTATCGCTTGACCGAAGTCATGACGGGAGGTATATAGCAGGGAACTCGTTCACGTACACCGAGTATATCTAATTCTCTCTCACAAGTACCGTCCCCACGAGGTATATGGTGAGGCCATTCACGTACACTCAGGTATATCAAATGTCTTGTCCACAAATACCGATTGCTCTCAAGAGAAAGATGTATTTCTTGGAAGTCAGGCCAAAGGGGGGAACCCTTTTCGATTCACCAAACCAACTGCATACCCGCATATAGGTGTCAACCCTAGGACACACATGTTAGATTTCTAGTTTTAACCCAAAACTCTGCCAAAATTATGGGTCGGCCTGCCACTCGAATTCTCGCATTTTTAAAATAGGACCCTGTCCGTGAGCCTGGTCACAAGTCCAGCCATAGCTTTGCATATATTACAAACCCAATTTTTCCAAGCTCAGGTCCCGGTCGGCATTTCATTTTACATTTAGGAGAATGTAATACAAGTGAGAACATAATAATTACAATAATCATACTGAGATCCGTCTCCAAAAAAAAATCCATGAACATTTCTCCCTTATTTATCAAAAATCTAAAAACATTTCTCCACTCTTTATCAAAAATCCAAAAATATTTTGTCTTTCAATCTCGAAAAAAATGACCAAAAAAACCTTCTTCCCCTTTTCTAAAAAATAAATCCCATTTTACACCTTTTCAGGTCGATCGCAAGCCCTTGGCCTGGCTCCTTATTGGCTTCGAGTTTCAGTTAAGTCACCATGGAGTTCCGTTTATTCCACTATTACTCCTTTCGGGTCCGGAATCCATTCACTTTCCATGGAGAATATCGATCAAGTACCCGTTGTGCAGCCAGATCTGACGGCAGTTCTAGCTCATCTCGTGTCTAAGATTAACAACCTCCAAACCGAGGTCCGAGAGATACAATGGAACTAGGTTCCCATTCCTTAATAGCCTGAGGCTCTATTTCCTCGTGCTATGGATTCGCCCGAGCCCATTTGGGTTTCCAAAGAGTATCAGCATGCTCCACGTGCCCCTCCTGCTAATGGACCGTCGCCTGCCAGCTTTCGATGTCGAATCTTGCCCAGCATGGGGCTAACTTGCCTATGGTCATTAATCCAAAGGAAGAAGAGCTGAAAAAAGTCAAAGAGGACCTCAAGATGCTCACCAAGAAGTTTTACCAAGTCAGAGTCTCGGCAAATTACATGGATTACACCCACATGTCACTTTATCGTAAAGCGAGGTTACCCGAGAACTTCATGATGCCAAATATTGAGAAATTAGAAGGAAGTGGACCCCCGATTGTTCATCTCTGCAGTTATCACCGTTCCATGACTCTAATAGGGTCTTCTGAAGAAGTGATGGCCCAATTGTTTCAACAAACTCTAAAGGATAGTGCCCTCCTATGGTTTTTGTCTTTCGAAGAATCCAGAATTCATAGCTGGGAGGATGTAGCCTGAGAATTCATATCACAGCACAAATACAATGAAGAGCTTGAGGTCACCCATCGTGATTTAGAGCTACTCAAGAACAACCCTGGAGAATCACTCAGTAACGTCATCGCCCGATGGAGGCAAAACGCAACAACTATGACCAATAGGCCTTCCGAGGAAGAAAAGGTCAGCATAGTAAAGAAGAACTTCTTACCCCATGTCCGAACAACGATGGGAGGGAAATATTATCCCCATTTTTTATCTCTTAGAGAGGCATGGTTAGAAATAGAGGAAGGTCTTTCTAAGACAGAAGTTGAACCAAAGAAGGTATCCGGACAGTTCACCTCCAGAAAATATGAGAAACCTACTAGTGTGAGAGTCTCAACCATCAACAATATCTCTCAACCAACCTCACCATGGGCACCAAAAAGTAGCCCTGTCCTAGTCCGAAAGGCATACACTGAGCTCCATGCTCCCCTCTCCAAAGTCTATCAAGCCCTACTAAGCCGAAACCTTATTAAACCCTTGGATCCATGTCCATTGCCAAATCCACTCCTAAGAAACTTTAAGGCGGATATGCATTGTGCCTTTCACCAAACAGTTGGCCATACCACCGACTAATGCTTTCACCTTCGAAATGTAATCCAAGGTCTAATTGATCGAGGTACAATCGCCCCACCAGCCAATCCTATGCCAAACACTACTCACAACCCACTTCCAAATCATACCAATGCCATCTTCTTAGAAGAGAACCAGTAATTTGATCCCTCAACCTAAATCACACCCATATAATTTCCTAAACCTCTCCAAATTTGACCATATTTCCTCCTACACCCTGTTAGCCTCACTGATCAGGTATTGTCACTCCTTACGAGAGCATGCATCGCTGTCCGTATCCATTCTGAAAATGGAAGTATGGAATTACCAGAAGTCTTACACCAACTCCTAGAGTTTGGGCTGAAATTTCCCTCACAGATAATCATTGATTGCCAGAGATTTAGTACGCTATTCTTGGAAGCACGGAAATGGGCCCGAGAGTCAGATAGTTGGGTAGTAGTGACCGACGAAGTCAACTTGGATGATGTGGTCCAGATTATGGCAGAATTCTTCAGGGAGACCAACAACATTTGCAGTATCACCGAGTTATTCGATGCTTTGAAGATATAGGGGCACCTAGTCCCTTCACACTTACACGTCCCCAAATAATGGTATGACCTATATAAAGAAGCCATTGAAGTTGTGGAATGCGTTGACTTTGCATGGAAAGATAGAATTGTTGCCACCGGATGGAGGAAAAAATTCGGAGATTTGAATTAAGAACAAGCTTTCGAGAAAACTAGCCCGGTAGACGACATGTGTGGAATGATATCATTTGAAGAACTCCTTGGAGAAATAAAAAAGCTGTCAGAACAACTCGAGATCGACGAGGAAATGGGGTCCATATTCCTCCCTTCTTTAGTAAATCACATGACCAGATCAGGGAGGCATTACGAGATCCCAAGCTCACTACTAGCCAATGACAAGGGCAAGGGCATGGAAAACCTTCCTATGCCAGAAGAGACTCTCGAGGAGAGAAAGATCCTTGACCAACTAAAGAAAACTCAAGCTAACATCAGTCTATGGGGGATTTTCATGTCTTCTTAGCTGCACAGAAACGCTTTGATCAAATTGCTCACTAGACCCACATTTCCTCCATCTACCACACTAGAAGAAGCAGTAAATTTGGTCGGATCCTTAATCTCTTCCCGAATGCTATCCTTTTTCGAATAAGAAATCCCCAAGATTCTGACAAACCATAATCATGCACTCAACATCTCCATCGAAGTTATGGGGAAGGTTGTACCACTCTCTCTTGTCGAAAATAGAACCGCCTTGAGTGTCTGCCCACTGAGAACCTTCAAATGTTTAGGACTGAAAGAAAGAGACCTTGATCCAACCTCTGCTGTTGTGTGTTCCTATAATAATATCCGTCGGGAGGTGATGGGATCCATAAAGCTTGTAATAGGGGCTGGCCCTATAAACCCTGTCATTGAATTCCAAGTTATTGATATCCCAGCGTATTTAAATCTATTGCTCAGACGACCTTGGCTCTATGGTATCAAGGGCGTGTCTGCCTCACTCCATCAAAAATTAAAATTCTTCACCAACAGACGGGTCATTACCATCTTGGGCAGTGACAATAATGCCGATGATGCAAGTACCAGCAGCCCAATCCTTGAGATACAGTATGGGTCAAATGATATACTCCTATCAGGATTCCGAGTTGAACCACTTTTACTCCTAACTGGGGACATCTTCAAAGAAAGGGTTTGTCCAGAATACGACCCTCATGGCAACGTCAATGTGATTCAGATCTTTAGAAACATGCACTTCATGCCCGGACTGGGGCTAGGATAAAGACAGTAAGGGATACTTACGTCAATTGAACTGAAGAAGTCTTTCCTTCCTTGTGGTTTGGGGTATCAACCTGTGTACATCCATGATCCTCATCGCACTGGGGCTGGCGTGCGAAAGGAGAGGATCCTTCGGGTCCCGCACATCCCTCTCGGGAGCGCTTCAGTCGGCGTCCTTTTGAGATGAGGTGTAAAAATGTAGAGAGATTTAGAGTTTCCAGCCTATTTTACTCAAAACAGACAAAAGAAAAAAAGGGAAGCCATCCCTAAGGATGGCATCCAAAGACATACTAGTGCATGCGAAACCAAAATGATTCAATAAGGGTTCGGAGGCTTAGTTACGAAACGGGAAGGTGTTAGGCACCCATTCCGCCCTTTCGCTCTCTCATGGATATTTGCTATTTTCCTTTATATTCCCCCCCGTGATATGTGTGCATGTGTATATATATAATGGAGGTAGGAATCCTCGACTTGTATCATGGAAAAGATAAAGCGAGTCATCCGTAGGAAGATATAAGAATAATATTAGAAAAATAATATTTATGCGATTACCCCTACATTGATCATTATAATGGAACGATAACGCATATGGAGCAATACGTCACTAAGGGCAAGTATATAGAATATAGGAAGATTATATTTAGAGAAAATAGGAAGTAAAAGAAAAAGTGAGAGAGAGGACTCGAGTCTCGAGTTTTACCCCGAGACACCTACGTAGCCTACAAAGGCATCAAAGTCCAGGTAGTTCGCATACAAATTGAGGGGTGGGGTTTATCCCATAAATCCAAATGGGGGATCTCTTATTTGTAAATGTGTGTGTGTGTAGAAAAAGTGTTTTAGTTGTGAGAAAAAGTATGAGAATCTCTATTTGGAATTTATGAGCAAACCCTCTTTTTGTTGTTTTTTGGGTTTTATTTATATGAAAATAAGAGATGTGCAATAATACTAAATAAAAAAGTATATTAGGATGTGTGAGACGAGATAATAAAAGTGTTAAGTAATAAAACAAGTTATTGAGAGTTTAAGAGAAAGTAGAGAAAGTTGGACCTTCTTGAAGATCTTGAGCTTGATCTTGAATGATGGAGAGAAGCCCTTGCACTTGGATGATGATGGAGAGAGAATAATTCAGCAATTTTAATGAAAAGGATGATGAAAAGTGGAAGTAAAAAAGGGATTTGGGGGTTGAAATCACGTTGCCTTCGAGAGAGGTTTCTGGGATTCGTTGAGAGTGAATTTTATCAGATCTGGGCTCCCCTTGTAAATGGGGTGAAGGCGTCCTTTTATAGGCCCAGCTAACTGCCGATCGTCATATACATGTTCCTGCCTATCAGCATATGCCGATAGGCAGGGTCTGGAACCTGCCATTTGGCAGTGCGCTTCAGGCTTTTTCGGAAAATCAGCTGTCGAGGGTAAACCGTTGGTCAGAATTGCGCACGGGGCAGACCATTGGAAAGATAATTCAGAGACCTTTGAAAGTCCTTGGGACAGCTCCCAGTTTCGGGAGTTGACTTTGGGTCAAATATGGGTTGGAAGCATTTGTCGATCCATTGGACGGGAAATCATTCGGACGCAAACGGATCATTCGTCCACATGGTAAGTCCAAATCGGGCATGGGGTAGACCATTGGAAAGGTTAGGAGATGTACTTCAACATTCTAACGAGTTTGACCCAGTTTAGGGAGTTGACTTTGGTTAACCGGGCCCTAGAAGAGTTATGTGACCTCTCAGAGTCGAACGAATCGTTCGTCCCCATGGTAAGTCAGAATCACACACGGGATGGACCGTTAGAAAGGGTATTCAGTGCCCTTCGTAGATTCATTCAGCCTAGGTTGAGCTAGAGTTGACTTAGGTCAAATAGAGTCCAGGAGCGCCTGGTGGCCTCTAGGTCAAGTTTCGAACGCAAATGGATCGTTCGTCCGCATGGTAAGTCAGAATCGCGCACGGGATGGACCATTGGAAAGGGTATTTAGTTCCCTTCGAAGATTCATTCAGTCTCGGTCGAGATAATGAGTTTGACTTTTTGGTCAAATTGAGCTCGAGAGCACCCTGTGGCCTCTAGGCCAGTACTCGAGACATAACCTGGGTTTGTAGTTATGGAGGGAGGTACTAGGGACCTAAAGAGAGTTAGGTGTAACAGAATGGGGTGTCTACAGAGCCCCTCGATGGGTGAGTTTGGAACAAATGATGACCGTCGAATAGACACCACATGATGCATTTGAGGGAGTATTACCGATTCAGAGGGTCGGGGCCGATTCTAAGGACCTAAGGAGTGCACTGGGGATGGAATGACGATCAAAGGTTTAGGTCGATTCTGAGGACCTGAAGTGGTGTTGGGGGGTGACCAATTCTGCAGGTCAAAGCCGAATTTGTGGGCCTAGGGTGAAGATCTAATAACCGAGGTAAATTCTGACCTAAGAGTGGTGATGACTGAGACCGAGGTCAATTATGACCTAAGAGTGGTGACGACCAAGGACTGGGGTCAATTCTGACCCAACTCAGGTGACGATCCAAGACCGAGGTCAATTCTGACCTAAAAATTGGTGACGATCGATGACCGGGGTCAATTTTGACCCAAATCAGGTGACGATCCAAGACCAAGGTCAATTCTGACCTAAAGAGTGGTGACGACAAAAGACTAGGGTCAATTCTGACCCAACTCAGGTGACGATCCAAGACCGAGGTCAATTCTGACCTAAGAGTGGTGACGATCGAGGACCGGGGTCAATTCTGACCCAACTCAGGTGACGATCCAAGATTGAGATAAATTCTGACTTAAAGAGTGGTGATGACCGAGGACCGGGGTCAATTTCGACCCAACTCAGGTGACGATCCAATGACGAGGTCAATTTTGACCCAAAGAGTGGTGACGACCGAGGACCGGGGTCAATTCTGACCCAACTCAGGTGACGATCCAAGATCGAGGTCAATTCTGACCTAAAGAGTGGTGACGACCAAAGACTAGGGTCAATTCTGACCCAACTCAGGTGATGATCCAAGACCGAGGTCAATTCTGACCTAAAGAGTGGTGACGACCGAGGATCGGGGTCAATTCTGACCCAACTCAGGTGACGATCCAAGATCGAGGTCAATTCTGACCTAAAGAGTGGTGACGACCGAGGATCGACGTCAATTCTGACCCAACTCAGGTGATGATCCAAGACCGAGGTCAATTCTAACCTAAAGAGTGGTGACGACAGAAGATCGGGGTCAATTTTGACCCAACTCAGGTGACGATCCAAGACCGAGGTTAATTCTGACCTAAAGAGTTGTGACGACCGAGGACCGGGGTCAATTTTGACCCAACTCAAGTAACGATCCAAGACCGAGGTCAATTCTGACCTAAAGAGTGGTGACAACCGAGGACCGGGGTCAATTCTGGCCCAACTCAAGTGACGATCCAAGACCGAGGTCAATTCTGACCTAAAAAGTGGTGACGATTGAGGACCGAGGTCAATTTTGATCCAATTCAGGTGACAATCCAAGACCGAGGTCAATTCTGACCCAACTCAGGTGACGATCCAAGACCGAGGTCAATTCTGACCTAAAGAGTGGTGACGACCGAAGACCGAGGTTAATTTTGACCCAACTCAGGTGACGATCCAAGACCGAGGTCAATTTTGACCTAAAGAGTGGTGACGACCAAGGACCGGGGTCAATTTTGACCCAACTCAGGTGACGATCTAAGATCGAGGTCAATTCTGACCTAAAGAGTGGTTACAATCGAGGACTGAGGTCAATTTTGACCTAAGAGTGGTGACGACCGAGGACCGTGGTCAATTCTGACCCAACTCAGGTGACGATCCAAGATCGAGGTCAATTCTGACCTAAAGAGTGGTGATGACCGAGGACCGGGGTCAATTCTGATCCAACTCAGGTGTCGATCAAAGACCGAGGTCAATTCTGACCTAAAGTGTGGATGAAGATTGGGTTTTGATTTTGCTGGGGAAAGTGCTTTTGTGATTTTGATTTGAGCTGAGGAGTTGATAGCTGGGGAAACTTTTATTTCATTAGGAGACCTCGCGGGGGAACAACCTATTTTGGGTGCTGTAAGAGAATTCCGCTGGGGAAGTGATCAGGTGATCCTTAGAGATCCTCCGGAGCTTTGTCGGGAGGAGTTTTCACTTGGTTTTTGTGGATTTTGCTGGGAAGGAGGGGTTTCGCTCTAGGGAACGCGGAGTTTTCTTGGTGAAAAGGCCTTAAATCCTTCCAGGGATTTTTAGGTAGTTTCCAGGGATTTTTCGAGGCTTTTTGGTATTTTTTGGGAATTTTTGTACGAAATTTAAGGGGGGGTGCCAGTCGACATAGTATGAAGGGTGCCATTCGACAGTGGCAGGGACTTTTGGGCTACCTCGGGAAGGCAAGGGGTCAGTGCCGATCGGTATGGTAAGGGTAGGTGTCGATCGGTATGGTGCTTGGCATCCTATATAAAGGGGGCGAATCCCCTCCTTTCTTCACAGCTTCTTTACTTTCTATCTCTCTCTGATTCTTTTGCAAATCGTTCTAGCATTCCGATCTTTAAGAAATGGCCGCTTTTGTGAGCACTGCAGTCCACCGGGAGTGGTTGACTATTGATGACTGGGAGAATGTGGAGTGGAGTGCTAGGGCGCCTCTTGCTTTGGGGAGTGAGAACTCCTTTGATGCGTTTGAGCTTGTTGCAGATGAGCGGACCTTACTGCGGGAGCCGTCGCATCATCGCTCTTCGAGAGTGAGTCCCAACAGTTATTTAAGTAACCTGACCTTTGGCATTCTTCTCTTTTTGGTTATTTTTCTTTCTTTCTAGACTTTTGATGATACTTTTCCTTTTTGCCAATATGATATTTCTTTGAAGAACATGCGTGCTTGCGGGAAGGCGGGGCTTAGGGATGTCTAGGAGCATCTCCCACCTGTGGTGTGTTGGGTGGTATCATCAGCGGGTTTTGGGCCGTTGGCATCAGTGCTGGATGAGACACCTCGTTCGAGAGTCGTCTTGTGCGCTTTGGGAGAGAGGTGGTGGGATACTACCCACACCTCTTATTTCGTCTTCAGGGAGATGACGGTGACTCTCATAGATGTGCAGCAGTTACTGGGGATGGATTGTGATGGAGAGCAGATAGAGGTGGATCACTCTTTACGGGTGAGACCTGAGGCAGTGCGTGCAACACTTGGTGATGTAGGGAGGATAGTTTCTGGGGATTCTATCCGGTTATCCCTGCTGAAGGATGTTCTGCTGAGCAGGGTGATTGATGTGGAGGACGGGCTATAAGTGAGGCAAATGGACCGATTATGCATTTTTCTGGTATTGGGAGGTTTTATGGTGGTGTCGAACGGCGACATCATTCATTTGTGGTTCTTGCCGTACCTGAGGATGTTTTCGAACATCCCCTTTTATGATTGGGGGAGTCTGACTTTAGCGACCCTTAACTCTTCTCTAGATGCATTCAGCCGGTGCTGCCGGCAGACTTTTACTAGGGCCACGTACCTTCTTTCGGTATTCTTCAATTTGCAAATTTCTTTTCATGCATTCGCATTTTCCTTTCATGCATTCGCATTTTCCTTTCATGCGTCTCTTTTTGTTTGTGAATTCGAACATGGTTGTACGAGGTGATTGGGTGAAACATCCCGCTGATTGCTTTGAAGGACGACACTATTAGGGACTTATGTCGATTGTATCGATGGCGTAAGGCCAATCGGCAGTCGAAGGGATCTCTCTCCCTGAAGGTGGTTCGTCAGGTCTTGAATGACCTGACCAGTGGTAGGGTAAGACTCTTTCCATTTCAATATTAGTTTTTTCTCCTTCTGATCTTGTATTGATTTATGCTCGCTTGGAGATTTTTAGGTGACCTTTTATCCCTGGGGGACAGCCATTCAGGATGCGGGGGAAATCGAGGTGAATATGCGGATGAGGCGTTTGCTAGCGCACGAGTTCGGCCATTCTTGGTATCTCAGGGAGAGGGTGGTTCGTCAGATTTCCGAGGAGGAGGTGTTGGTGCCACCTGCCTAGCCTCCTACCTCTATGAGGCGAGAGCGACTGCTGTCGGAGGATGAGAGGATCGCGACGATGATCGGCGAGTCCTACTTATTGTACACTGATACGGCTGCACCGTATGATTATATGGACTTTGTGACGAGCTGGTTGATGGCGCCCAGCATATAAGATGCCCTGCCTTTCCTTCTTGCGGGTTCGAGTCGGGCGGTGGGTTCTTCCCACAACGGCGCTGGTCCATCGGCATCGGCATCGGCGGTGACCTCAGATGTTCCTTTTGTGTGGTTTCATACCCCTTCGTACAACATTCGGCTGGCTGATGGAGGGATGGTGCCTATGTTTCACCGTCCTCATGCGATGGATCCGGAGGAGTTGGGTTTGATAGAGGAGGTCCTTCGACCTTTGGTATACTTTTCTGTTCCTCTCTTTCTTTCTTTTCTGTTTTGGTCATTTCTGCTTTGATACTAATTTGGCCTTTCCTTTCAGCAAGTTAGGGTGTCAACCACTTGGCTAAGGGACATCAGAGACTGGATATCTTCGGCGACTGCTCATATTCGGGATGCGGTTCCTATTCCTTCTTGCTTGGTGTCATCTGCTTCATCCGGAGAGGACTCGATCTCGGGTAGTGGTGGCGCATCGTCTCGCCGTAGGGGGAAGAGAGCACGCCGCAGGGGTGGAAGTTCTTGAGAGAGTGAGAGAAAGAATGTGGGTTCGGGCTGAGTCCCGTTATTTTTGCTTTTCTTTTTATTTCCTGCAAAATTGATGTAACACGTAACACAAATTGATGCAATGCAATGGAGTTTATTGATTTTCTTTTATTTAATGATGAATGCATGCACATGCGCTTTTTACTTTGCTGCTGAGACCGTAAAAAGGAATATTTTTGGAATTTTTTGAAGTAAAGTTTTTAATTAAAAAGGGGGAAATTTTATAAGGAGAAAAAGGGATTTTGAAATTCTGTTGAGAATGTCAATTTATTTTTATTGAGTTTTCTAATTTGACAAAAGAGGAAAAGAGGGAAATTTCTAAAAATGGGGGGTTGTCGATCGGCAAGCACCCTGACCTGCCTATCAGAGGTTCAGTCCAGTCCCATCAATTCAAAGCTTTGATTGGTACCCTCTTCAGCCTTTGGTGCCTTGTGGGGTAGGATTCCCTCCAATTTCTGCAGGGATTGTGTCTCTTGTGAGGGTTCTCAAGTATAAAAAGGGGTAATCGTGGAGTGTTTTCATCATACCTTTGCATTTTTACTTACTTTCCCACTATCTCTTAGCCTTGCAAGATGGCTCTCCCTGGTAGCATTGAGTTTGTCAACTACCTCGAAGCCTTGGAAGCAATGTGCTCTTATAATGTCGACTACGATGCTTTCAAAATGCATCGAGTCTCCCTATGGCGTAATTTCCCTTTTGAGTGGAACGTGCTGACGACAGCGGTACAATTCTGGTACCCCGAAGACCATGTATTCCACTTTGGGTTGGATGAAGTTTGTCCTACCTATGAGGAATTTTCTTCCATACTGGGTGTAAATCCTAGTGTTGCTGCGGCTTTGCCCGAATTTTCCCGCTCTCCCAGGGATTTGTTGGTCGAGCTTCTTCATATTTTGCCTTCGGCGGCTAGATCATTGGTTGCTAGAGGAATGATCTCCCTTCCGGTGGTGCTGCAGTCTGTGCATTTGTGGGAAGTAGGTGATGCTATCTATGCTGCAGCTGTTGTTCTAGGTATGGTTTCCAAATTACTGTTGGTGATTGGGGAGGTGAAAGTGGACCCAAAACTTACAGCCATTACCTCATGTATGTCATATAGTCGCAATCCTGTGGCGGTGAGAATGGCCTGAATGCCTAGAGAAAAGGTCATTCTGACTTTTTCAGGGGTATCCCTGTGATGCTGTTCATCTGGTTGTCTAAAAGATTCCGCTTGGAGACTCCTCCAGAGTATCCCTTATCGGTCGTACCCAACTTCTTTTCACTCTACTTCATCAGCGTTGTCCTGTATGTTGAGAACTGGGAGCATTGGCTTGTGGAGCATGGGGCTCGTGGGCTGTATTGGTCAGTGCCTTGGTGGGGACATTTGTAGCCTGTTCTGGACCTAGGAGAGTATTCATATGTGTTGTTGACTGGTCTTAAACAAATCTCTTTTTATTTCCCTTGGCGTCTTCTACTGCAATTTGGCTGGTCACAGGTCGTGGCCCCTCGGACCTCAAATTTCTTTTCGGTAAAATATTTGACTGAGCGCCTGCGTCTGTTACTTGGGTCTCTGTGGGGAAATTGGTGTCCATCGACCCGTCCTTCCCAATCTACCAAAAAATTTTGGCATGTCCCTGGGGATTATATAAAGTGGTTATGGAGGAGAGTAGTCAGTGAGATGTTGGCAGTGGAGACTGGACAAAGATGGTTTATTTTATCTAACACCATGGAAGGGGGTGTTGTGGTCTTTTCGAAGATGGTTAAGGCTCATCGATCCATGGAATATTTACGGCACTCTATTCAGGCAGGGGAAACTTGAGGACCTCCGGATGTAGATGATGAGGGTGCAGGCTCCTCTGGTGGCCGTGGGTAGGACTCCTGGGGAGTTTATTTATGTGATAGATGTGGGGATTTTATTTGGCTTTTTATGGTAGTAAGGGGAAGGGAGTTATCCGTTCCTTTTTCTTATGTAATCCGTGTTGAATTTTCTTATTAATGAAATAAATAAGTTTTTGATCATCCAGCTGTGCCTTTCGATGAATTTTGTAATTTTGAATTATCTACACCGATCGCTAAGGCATACATAATCCTTTTGTTCAAGTATTCTTTAGAATGAACCGTCATTCTCGGAGGTAAGAAAAGAAATGGTATTTTGTAAAAAAAGGAAAGAGCCGCACTCATGTGAGGTGCATGAGCTGCCTACGTACCTTTGGGGTTTTTTGAGAAAGTTTTTTATCCGTTTGAAAATAGTTTTTTTTAGAATAGAAGGGGGATGAGAAGAGTCGTAGCACGCCAAGATTTAGGACTAGGTGTAGAATTTCTTGAGACGGTCACCATCTCTTCCCCATCTAGGCCAGTGAGCATGGCGGCACTGCCGAATAAGATTTTCTTCACAATGTAGGGGTCGCTCTAATTGGGCTTGAATTTCCCTTTAGGGTCCCAGATGGGTTCTATTATCTCCTTGAGGGCTAAGTCTCCCTCTCGGACACAGCGATCCTTAACTCTCTTATTGAATGACCTCGTTATTCGGCGATGGTACCCCTGTATATGGTAAAGAGCTTTTAATCTTCTTTCATCTAGGAGGGCTAGCTCATCAAGACGGCTTTGGCACCAGTCTTCTTCTATAACTTTGCTTTCGAGCATGATGCATAGTGAGGGTATTTCCAGCTCCACAGGTAGGACTGCTTCCATGCCGTAGACCAGGGACTAAGGGGTAGCCCCAGTAGAGGTTCAGATTGAGGTTCGATAGCTCCAGAGGGCGTACGGGATCCGGTCGGCCCAATCCCTACAACTTTCGATCATCTTGTTGATGATAGCTTTGATCTTTTTGTTTGCGGCTTCCACTGTACCATTGGTCTGAGTCGGTAGGGAGAAGATTTGTGTCTCTGAATCCCATACTTGTTGATTACTTCTGTGACTTCTGCTTCAAAATGCAACCCGTTATCTGACACCAGCTCGTGCGGGACCCCATATCGGTAGATGATATTCTTCTTGAGGAATTTGGCCACTTTCTTGGCATTTAGTACTGCGTATGACTTAGTTTCAACCCATTTGGTGAAGTAATCGATGGGGACTAGGATGAACTAATGTCCGTTTGAAGCCTTTGGTGTAACCTTCCCTATGATATCGACACCCCAGGTGGAGAGCGGCCAGGGAGAGGTCATGTTATATAATTCTCGCGGAGGCAAGTGTTGAAGATTGGAGAATTGTTGGCATTTGAGGCATCTCCGAACATAAGCGGTGCAATCCTGGGTCATGGTGGTCCAGTAGTAGCCCTGTCGGATGATCTTCTTGGCGAGCATGTGACCATTCATGTGGGGTCTGCATTCCCCGCTGTGGATTTTCTGCATTATCTTCTCAATCTCGGCCCCTGCGATGCAGTGTAGATGAGTTCCATCGAAGTTCCTCTTGAGTAGGGTTGTATGACAGATGATGTACTGGGCGGCCAGTCTTCGAAGGGTTATTCGATCTTTCTTATTGGAACCCTAGGGATACCTACCATGTTTGAGGAGGCACCAGATATCATAGTACCAACAATTGGCTCGTTCGGGATCTTCGGTGGAGACAAGCTCAATATGGTAGCAATGGGTCAGTTTGTCTTGCTTTTGAACTAGGTAGGGGGTCATTGTTATTCCCTCGGGCATGTCGACCATGGAGGCCAAGGTAGCGAGAGCATCGGTTAGGTTATTCTTTGCTCGGGGTAGGTAATGGAAGGTGATATCTCGGAATCGGGAGGCTAGCTCTTCTAATTGGGCATAAAAAGGTTGGAGTTTTTCGTCCTTAACTTTCCACTTTCTGAGCACTTGACCGATGATAAGGGAAGAATCCCTGTAGACATCAAGGTATTGAATTCCTTTCTTGAGAGAAACTTTGAGGCCCACTATGCATGCCTCGTATTCCGTCATGTTGTTAGTTCAAGGGAAATCCAATTTAATGGCGATGGGAGTGTGGGAGTCATCTGGGGCAATCAGAAGTATCCCAATGCCATACCCTTTTTTTGTTGGCAGTTCCGTCAAAGAACATTTTCCATCGAAGGAGATCTTGAGTGGTGCAAAGGATATTTTCATCTTGGAATTCGGAGATTCGGACCTCTTCTTTGTCTATGGGGTAATCGGCGAGGTAATTAGAGATGGATCTTCCTTTAATGGCCTTCTGGGTGACGTACACGATGTCGAACTCGGTTAGGAGCATCAACCATTGGGCCATTCGACTGGATAAGGTGGGTTTCTTAAGCATGTATTTGATGGGGTCCATTCGGAATACAATTTTGATGGGGAAGGCGAGCATGTAGTGTCGCAACTTTTGGGTGACCCAGAAAAGTGTGACACATGCCTTCTCTAAGGCAGTGTAATTGACCTCGTACCCAGACAATTTGTGACTAGCGTAATAGATGGCTCTTTCTTTATGCGAGTCCTCAAGGTATTGGGATAGCAAAGCCCCAGTTGCAGTGTCGATTATGGTTAGGTATAGGAGCAAACGGAGACCAGACAGTGGTGGCATGAGCATTGGAGGTTGGGTCAGGTATTGTTTGATTCGGTCAAAAGCTTCTTGGCAGGCCTCATTCCAAACCTTAGTGGAATCCTTTCGGAGGAGCTTGAAGAATGGTTCACAGATGGAGGTTAGCTGGCTGATGAACCAGCTGATATATTATAATTTCCCAAGAAAACCTCGAACTTCTTTCTCTGTTCGGGGTGGTGGCATCTCAAGTATGGCCTTCAGCTTTGCAGGATCTGCTTTTATCCCCTTTTCGCTGACCATGAATCCCAAGAGTTTTCCCTTTTTATCGCCAAAGACACACTTCTGTGGAATAAGTCGCATCTGATACCATCACAGTCGTTCGAAGAACTTCCGGAGAGAGGGAACATAACCTTCTCTAGTTTTGGACTTGATAATCATATCGTCCACATAAACCTCGACCTCCTTATGAATCAGATCGTGCAAGATGGTTGTGGCAACCCTTTGGTAGGTATCCCCAGCATTCTCAAGACCGAATGGCATAATGGTGTAGCAAAAGGTTCCCCATGGGGTGATGAATGCAGTTTTTTCTTGGTGGTCGGGGTACATCTTAATTTGGTTGTATCTGGTAAACCCGTCGATGAATGACTTGAGAGAATGACTGGCTGTGTTGTCCATGATCATGTCGATATTAGGTAGCGGATAATCATCCTTTGGATAAGCTCTGTTTAAATCTCGGTAGTCTACACACATTCGAACCTTCCATCCTAATTTCGGCATAGGTACAATGTTGGCTAGCCATGTGGGATATTCGATCACTCGAATGAAACCCACGTTCAATTGTTTGACCACCTCTTCTTTGACCTTGAGCACCATTCGGTGCGGAGTTTTCTCAATTTTTGTTTAACCGACTTGTGATCTGGGAGAGAGGGGATCTCGTTCTGAGCTATTTTAGGATCAATGCCGGGCATATCAACATAGCACCATGCGAAGACATGGACGAACTCCTCCAGCAATTCTTTAAGTTGTTCACGCTCATGCTCGTCAAGGGTGGCCCCTATCCTAATCTCGTGCAGTTGGCTACTAGAACCGATATTAATAACAATAGTCTCTTCTTCATTAACTTGAACGCGATTATGTTGTTTATTATTAACATTATTTAGATCAGTTAAGAATTGTTCATTTGCAAAATCATCATCATCAAACGTTCAATTAGAATCTAAATAATTAACATAAGGCACAACAAGATACTCAAAATCATCATTTATTTCATTAATAGGAAAGACAGCATTGAGAACCTCATCAAAAGAGGTCTCGATTACATTTGAACAAGGATAGACAGTAGGAGAAGAAATAAGGTAAACATTGGGGTTAGGGGGATTTAAAGAGGTAGAACTGGTGCAGCATGCCAGTTGAGGAGAGGTGTATCAGCAGCTTTAATCAGATGGGATGGGTCCATTAATGTAGAGCCCGAATGAACCATGCAGAGTGCCAGCCCCAGTATCTGTAAGTTTAAGGAATCTTTGGAATCATTTTCCTCAATCTCTTTGATATCTTTGATGAGCGGTTGTACTCGGTGTTGGAAACTTTCGGTCCATGGGTAGCTGTCTTTGAAAAAGATCTCCATTCAAGGCTTCATCTTCTTATCTGTGTGGTCATACCATGGTTCTGGAAAACCGCAAAAGGGGAAGTCTTCACCTTCTTTGATGAATCTTCCATTTAAGGAGTCTCCTAAGATAGTTCGGGTGCAGTCTAATCTTCTCTTTGGTCAAGACTGGTGGATCATTCTGAGCTCTTATACCGATGTTTTATACCCCAAGCCACAAGGAGGGAAAGCTTTCTTCAGTTCGATGGGCTCGAGTATCCCTTGTTGCCTTCACCCTAGTCCCAGTTCGGGCATGAAGTGCATGTTTTTGAATATTTGAATCACATTGATATTTCCATGAGGGTCATATTCTGGACAAACCCTTTCTTTGAAACCATCCCCTGCCAGGAGTAGGAGTGGCTCAACTCAGAATCCTGATAGGAGCATATCATTTGACCCGTGCTGTATCTCAAGGATTGGACTGCTAGTGCTTGTACCCTCGACATTTCCATCATCACCCAAAATGGTGATGACTTGCCCGTCGGTGAAGAACTTCAAATTCTGATGGAGTGAGGAAGACACACCCTTGATATTGTGGAGCTAGGGGCATCCGAGCAATAGGTTGAAACAAGCTGAGGGAATGTCTATGACTTGGAATTCAACGACGGGGTTTATAGGGCCAATCCCTATTGCAAGTTTTATGGATCCCATCACCTCACGACGGGTATTATCGTAGGCACGTACAGTGACGGAGGTTGGATCGAGGTCACTTTCTTTTAGGCCTAAACACTTGAAGGTTCTCAGAGGGCAAAACGTTCAAGGAGAATCCGTTATCGACAAGGGAGAGTGGCACGGCCTTCCCCATAACTTCGACGAAGATGTTGACTGCATGATTGTGATTCGACCCAATTCTGTGGATTTCTTCTTTAGAGAATGATAACATTCGGGTAGAGGATAATGATCTGACCAGATTTACCGCTTCTTCTGGTGTGGTAGAAGGAGGAACTATGGGTCTAGTGAGAAGCTTGATTAAAGCATTTCTGTGTAGCTGGGAAGACATGAAAATTCCCCATAGAGTGATGTTAGCTTGAGTTTTCTTCAGTTTATCAAGGATCTTGCTCTCCTCAATGGTTATCTCTAGCATAGGAAGGTTTTCAACGCCATTCCCCTTGTCATTTACTGGTAGTGATCTTGGAACCTGGTAATGTCTCCCTGACCTGGTCACGTGATTTACTGAAGAAGTAAAGAACATGAATCCCATTTCCTCATCAATCTCAGGTTGTTCTGCCACCCTATTTATTTCTCCAAGGAGTTCTTCAAATGATATCATCCCACATATGTCGGCTACTGGGCCAGTTCTTCCTGAAGCTTGTTTTTCACTCGAATCTTCTAATTCTCCCCCCCCCCCCATCCGGTTATAACAATTATGTCCTTCCATGTAAATTCGATGCATTCCACAACTTCAACGGCTTCTTCATACAAGTTCTCCCATTCTGTGGGGATATGTGTGATTGAAGGTACCAAACACCCTAGTAGCTTTAAAGTGTCAAGTAACCCGGTGATACTGCAAATGTTATTGGTTTGCCCAAATAATTCTGCCATAGTCTGGACAACATCATCTAGGATGACTTCGTCGGTTGGTACCACCCACTTGTCTGAATCTCGAGCCCACATTCGTGCCTCCAAGAATAGTGTGCTGAACTTCTGGCAATTGACGACCATCTGTGAGGGCAATTTCAGCCCGAACTATAGGAGTTGGTTTAACACCTTTGACAATTCCATACTTCCATTTTTAGAACGGGTACAGACAACGATTCATGCTCTGTTAAGGAGTGACAGTGCCTGATCAGCGAGGCTAGTAGGGTGTAGGAGGAAATATAGGCAAATTTCAAGAGATTTAGGAGAGTATATGGGTGTGATTTGATTTGAGGGATCGAAATCTGTTTTTTCTTCTAAGAAGATGGCATTGGCATGATTCGAAAGTGGATTGTGAGTAGTGTTTTTCTTAGGATTAGATGGTGAGGCTATGGTACCCCGGTCAATGAGATCTTGGATTATGTTCCGAAGGTGAAAGCGTTGGTCGGTGGTATGGCCATCAGTTTGGTGAAAGGCGCAATGAGCATCGGTCTTGAAATTTACTGGGAGTGGATTTGGCAACGGACGTGGATCCAAGGGTTTGATGAGGTTTCGGATTAACAGGGCTTGGTCAACTTTGGAGAGGGGAGCATGGAGCTCAGTGTATTCCCTTCGGATGGGGGCAGGGCGGCTTTCTGGTGCCCATGATGTGGTTGGTTGAGAGATGTTGTTGATGGTTGAAACTGTAGCACTGGCAGGCTTATCATACTTTCTAGGGGTGAACTGTCCAGACACCTTCTTCGGTTCAACCTCTGTTTTAACGAGGCTTTCCTCGATTTCCACTCTAGTCTCTCTGAGAGCTCGAAAGTGGGGATATTATTGTCCTCCCATCGTTTCTCAGATATGGGGCAATAAGTTCTTCTTTACTATGTTGACCTGTTCTTCCTCGAATGGACGATTAGTCATGGTAGCTGCTTGCTCTCTCCATTGGGTTATGAAGTTACTGACTGATTCCCAGGATTCTATTTGAGCAGGACTAAATCACGATGGGTGACCTCAAGCTCTTCGTTGTATTTATATTATGACATGAATTCTTAGGCTACATCCTCCCAGCTATGGATTATGGATTCCTCAAGAGATAAAAATCATCGAAGGGCACTATCCTTCAAAGTTTGCTGAAACAATTGGGCCATCACTTCTTCAGAAGCCCCTAGTAGAGTCATGGAACGATGATAACTGCGAAGATGAACAATTGGGGATCCACTCCCTCTGAACTTCTCGATATTTGGCATCTTGAACTTCTCAGGTAACCTCGCTTTAGGATAAGGAGACATGTGGGTGTAGTCCATGTAATTCCTAGAGATCCTGAAATGGTCAAACTTCTTGGTGATCATCTTGAGATCCTCGTTGACTTTATTCAACTCCTCCTTCTTTGGATCAGCGACCACAGGTAAATTAGCCATAGGCTGGGCAATGATGGGCATTGGGAGTTGGGCAGGCGGCGGCCCATTGGCAGGAGGGGCACGTGGAGCATGCTGATATTCTTCTGGAACCCAAATAGGCTCGGGTGGACCCATTCCATGAGGGAATAGGGCCTCGGGCTCTTGAGGAATTAGAACCTGGTTTCATTGCATTTCTCGGACCTTAGTTTGGAGGTTGTCAATCTTGGACACGAGTTGAGCTAGGACTGTCGTTAGATCCGGCTGTATGACTGGTGCTTGATCCGTATTCTCCATGGAAAGTGGATGGATTTTGGACTCAGAAGAAGTAGTAGAGGAATGGACGAAACTCCGGGGTGATTTGACTGAAGACCGAAGCCAATAGGGAGCCAGGCCAAGGGCTTGCAATCGACCTGAGAAGGCGTAGGATGAGATTTATTTTTGAGAAAAAAAGAAGAACTATTTTTGGATTTTTGATATAGAAGGGAGAAATGTTTTTGGATTTTTGATAAAGAAGGGAAAAATGCATTTCGAGTCAGAACTCAACATGATTATTATGATTATTATGTTCCCACTTGTATTTAATTCTCCTAAATGCAATTTCGGACAATACCCGAGCCTAGAAAAGTGAGGTTTTCAATATATGCAAAGCTATGATTTGGACTTGTAACCAGGCTCACAGACAGGGTCCCATTTTAAAAATGCGCAAAAATTGGGCGGTAGGCCGACCCAGAATTTTGGCAGAGTTTCGAGTTGAAACCGGCGATCTAAAGTGCATGTCCTAGGTTTGACACCTATATGCGGGTATGCAGTTGGTTGGGTGAATCGGCATGGGTTCCCCCCTTTGTCGTGACTTCCACGAAATACGTCTTGCTCTTGCGGGCAATCGGTACGTGTGGACAAGCCATTTGATATACCTGAGTGTATGTGAATTGCCTCACCATATACCTCATGGAGACGGTACGTGTGAGAGCGAATTCCATATACTCGGTGTACGTGAATGAATTCCCTATGATATACCTCCTGTCATGACTTCGGTCAAGCAGTACGATGCGGGGGAAGCGTTCGATATACGTCCAAGGTACTTGGCCAATGGAAGGTGAGAGTCATATCGCTTAGGCTAACTGCGGCCCGCCGGACCAGCGCCCATCACGAAGTGACCCTCCAGTTACTGGCTAAAATTCGGTCAATAACAATGCTCTTTGGTGATGTCATGTGAATCATGTATGATTCTCTTATTATTATCTTATGATGAGAATGCCTTTCTTGATTATGCCAGACAGGGAGCAAAGTATAAGTACCCAAAAAAGGTACACAAAGTATGGATGGGCGATGCGTGCAACATGGGGATATATGTGATCCTAGGTGCACGTGGTGTGAAGTGTACATGGAGAATTTTCTACAAGTGTGTGAACATAAGCATAAGCGAGGGATACACATGGAAAAGGGGAACATGCAGATATGGGTGGAAACATAAGAAAATATAACATCCATGTAAATAGAGTCAAGCCCTCAAAACAAACACAACTATCCCCAGTATAGTTGCCACTGTGGCCACCCCCGATCCTTGCCGCGCTGGGGAGGGCGCGCGAAGGGAGAGGATCCTTCGGGTCCCGTGCATCCCTCTCAAGAGCGCTTCGATCGGCGTCCTTTTGAGATGAGGTGTAAAAATGTAGAGAGATTTAGAGTCGCCAGTCTATTTTACTCAAAACAGAGAAAAGAAAAAAGGGGAAGTCATCCCGAAGGATGGCATCCAAAGACATACTGGTGCATGTGAAACCAAAATGATTCGAGAAGGGTTCGGAGGCTTAGTTACGAAATAGGAAGGTGTTAGGAACCCATTCCTCCCTTTCAGTCTCTCATGGATATTTTCTATTTTCCTTTATATTTCCCCCCGTGATATGTGTGCATGTGTATATATATAATGGAGGTAGGAATCCTCGACTTGTATCATGGAAAAGATAAAGCGAGTCATCCGTAGGAAGATATAAGAATAATATTAGAAAAATAAGATTTACGTGATTACCCATACGTTGATCGTTATAATGGAACGATAACGCATATGGAGCAATACGTCACTAAGGGCAAGTATATAGAATATAGGAAGATTAGATTTAGAGAAAATAGGAAGTAAAAGAAAAGGTGAGAGAGAGGACTCGAGTCTCGAGTTTTACCCCGAGACGCCTACGTTGCCTATAAAGGCATCAAAGTCCACATAGTTCGCATACAAAACGAGGAATGGGGTTTATCCCATAAATCAAAATGGGGGATCTCTTATTTGTAAGTGTGTGTGTGTGTAGAAAAAGTGTTTTAGGTTTGAGAAAAGTGTGAGAAAAAGTATGAGAATCCCTATTTGGAATTTATGAGCAAACCCTCTTTTTGTTGATTTTGGGGTTTTATTTATATGAAAATAAGAGATGTGCAGTAATAATAAATAAAAAAGTATATTAGGATGTGTGAGATGAGCTAATAAAAGTGTTAAGTAATAAAACAAGTTATTGAGAATTTAAGATAAAGTAGAGAAAGTTGGACCTTCTTGAAGATCTTGAGCTTGAGCTTGATCTTGAATGTTGGAGAGCATCCCTTGCACTTAGATGATGATGGAGAGTGACTAATTCACCAAGTTTGATGAAAAGGATGATGAAAAGTGGAAGTAAAAAAGGGATTTGGGGGTTGAAATCACGCTGCCTTCGAGAGAGGTTTATGGGATTCGTTGAGAGTGAATTTTATCAAATCTGGGCTCCCCTTGCAAATAGGGTGAAGGCCTACTTTTATAGGCCTAGGTAACTGCCGATAGGCATATACCTGTTCTTGACTATCGACACTTGCCGATAGGCAGGGTCTGGAACCTACCATTTGGCAGTGCGCTTTAGGATTTTTCAAGAAATCGACTGCCGAGGGAAAACCGTTGGTCAGAATTGCGCACGGCATAGACCGTTGGAAAGGTAATTCAGAGACCTTCAAAAGTCCTTTGGAACACTCCCAATTTCGGGAGTTGACTTTGGGTTAAATATGGCTCGGAAGAATTTGTCGATCCATTGGACGGGGAATCGTTCATACGCAAACGGATTGTTAGTCCATATGGTAAGTCTAAATCGCGCACGGGGAGGACCATTGGAAAGGTTATGAGATATACTTTGACATTCGAAAGAGTTTGACCCAATTTGGGGAGTTGACTTTGGTCGAACGGGCCCTGGAAGTGTTCGGTGACCTCTCGGAGTCGAACGGATCATTCATCCGCATGGTAAGCCAGAATCGGGCACAAGATGGACCGTTGGAAAGGGTATTCAGTGCCCTTCATAGATTCATTCAGCCTCGATTGAGATAAAGAGCTAACTTAGGTCAAACAGAGCCCGGGAGCGCCCGATGGCCTCTAGGTCAAGTTTTGGATGCAAACGGATCGTTCGTCCGCATGGTAAGTCAGAACCACGCATGGGACGAATCGTTGGAAAGGGTATTCAGTGCCTTTCGAAGATTCATTCAGTCTCGATCGAGATTAAGAGTTTGACTTTTTAGTCAAACTGAGCTCGGGAGCGCCCGGTGGCCTCTAGGTCAGTACTCGGGACATGACTTAGGTTTGTAGTGATGGAGGGAGGTACTAGGGACCTAAGGAGAGTTAGGGGGTAAGAGAATGGGGTGTCTACACAACCGTCAGGACAAGAGCTCAGAATGATCCGTTAGTCTCGACCAAAGAGAATAATAAACAACATTCAGAGTATCCTAAGTGATTCCTTAAACGAACGATTAATCAAAGAGGGTCAGGTTTTCCCCTTTTACGGCATTTTGGAACCATGGTATGACCATACAGACAAGATAATGAAGCCTAGAATGGAGATCTTTTTTCAAGACAGCTACACATGGGCCGAGAATTCCCAATGCCATGTACAATCGCTCATCAAAGATATCGAAGAGACTGAGGAAAGTGACTCCGAAGATTCCTTCAACTTACAAAAACTGTGGCTAACACTCTGTATGGTTCACTCAGGCACTACATCATCGGATTCGTCCCAACTGATTAAAGCTGCTGATACACCTCTCCTCAACTGGCATGCTGCGCCAGTTCTACCTGCTGAAATCTCCCATAATCCTAATGTTCACCCTATTTATTCTTCTGTTGTCTATCCTTGTTCAAATGTAATCAAGTCTTCTTTTGACGAGGTTCTCAATGTTGTTTTTCCTATCAACGAAATAAACGAAGATTTTGAGTATCTTGTTGTGCCTTACATTAACTATTTGGATTCTAATCAAACTTTTGATGATGATGATTTTGCAAATGAACAATTCTTAACTGATCTAAATAAGGTTAATAATAAACAACAAAACCGTGTTCAAGTTAATGATGAAGAGACTGTTGTTATAAACCTCGGTTCTAGTAGCCAACTGCGTGAGATTAGGATAGGGACTACCCTCGACGAGCATGAGTGTGCACAACTCGAAGAATTGCTAAAGGAATTTGTGGATGTCTTCGCATGGTCCTACGACGATATGCCCGGAATCGATTCTGAAATAGCTCAGCATGAGATTCCCACTCTCCTAAATTACAAGTCGGTCAAACAGAAGTTGAGAAAGCTCCGCACCGAATGGTCGCTCAAGGTCAAAGAAGAGGTGGTCAAACAGTTGAACTTAGGTTTCATTCGTATGATCGAATATCCCACGTGGCTAGCCAATATAGTGCTTATGCCGAAATTAAGAGGAAAGGTTCGGATGTGTGTAGACTACCGAGACTTGAACAAAGCCTCTCCAAAGGATGATTATTCGCTACCCAATATCAACATGATCGTGGACAACACAGCCAGTCATGCTCTCAAGTCATTCCTCAACGGGTTTGTCGGATACAACCAAATCAAAATGCACCCATACCACCAAGAAAAAATCGCATTCGTCACCCCGTGGGGAACCTTTTGTTACATTGTCATGCCATTTGGTCTCAAGAACGCCAGGGCTACCTACCAGAGGGCTGCCACAACCATCACGCACGATCTGATTCACAAAGAAGTCGAGGTCTATGTGGATGATATGATTATCGAATCCAAAACTAGATAGGGTCATGTTCCTGCTCTCCAAAAGTTCTTCGAACGACTGCAACAGTATCAGATGAGACTCAATCCACAGAAATGCGTCTTCGGCATTACAAAGGGAAAACTCTTAGGATTTATGGTCAGTGAGAAGGGGATAGAAGAAGATCCTACCAAGCTGAAAGCTATACTTGAGATGCCACCTCCCCGAATAGAGAAAGAAGTCCTAGGTTTCCTTGGGAAATTGCAATACATCATCCGGTTCATCATCCAGTTAACCTCCATCTGCGAACCTATATTCAAACTCCTCCGAAAGGATTCAACCAAGATTTGGAACGAGTCCTACCAAGAAGCTTTTGACCGAATCAAACAATATCTGACCCAAACCCCGTTACTCATGCCACCACAGCCTAGTCTCCCTTTGCTCCTGTACCTAACCATAATCGACACTGCACTTGGGGCTTTGCTATCCCAATACCTTGAAGATTCTCGCAAAGAAAGAACCATCTATTATTCCAGTCACAAATTGGTTGGGTACGAGTTTAATTACACTGCTTTGGAAAAGGCGTGTATCGCACTTTTTTGGGTCACCCAAAAGTTACAGTACTACATGCTCGCCTTCCCCATAAAACTTATATCCCGAATGGACCCCATCAAATACCTTCTTGAGAAACCTGCCTTGTCCAGTCAAATGGCCCGATGATTAATGCTCCTAGCCGAGTTCGATATCATGTACGTCACGCAGAAAGCCATGAAAGTAAGATCCATCTCTGACTACCTCGTTGATTACCCCGTAGAAGAAGTCGATGTCTGGGTCTCTGAACTCCCAGATGAAAACATCCTTTGCACTGCCCAAGACACATGTCGATGGTAGATGTTCTTTGATGGCACTGCCAACAAAATGGGATACCGCATCAGAATACTTCTGATTACCCCAAATGAATCCCACACTCCCATTGCCATCAAATTGGATTTTCCTTGCACCAACAATATGGCTGAATACGAGGCATGCACGGTAGGACTCAAAGTTGCTCTCAATAAATATATTCAATACCTAGAAGTCTACAAGGATTTTGCCCTCATCATCGGTTAAGTGCTCAGAAAATGGAGAGTCAAGGACGAGAAACTCCAACCCTTTCATGCCCTCTTAGAAGAACTAGCCTCCCAATTCCAAGATATCACCTTCTATTACCTACCCCGAGCAAAGAATAACCTAGCTGATGCTCTCGCTACCTTGGCCTCCATGGTCGACATGCCCTAAGGAATAACTATGACCCCCTTCCTAGTTCAAAAGCAAGACAAACCAACCCACTGCTACCACATTGAGCTCGTCACTACAGAAGATCCCGAGCTGGCCAATTGTTGGAACTATGATATTTGACACCTCCTCAAGCATGGTAGGTATCCTAAGGGTTCCAACAAGAAAGATCGAGCAACCCTTCGAAGACTGGCTGCCCAGTACATCATCTTTCATAAAACACTGCTCAAAAGGAACTTCGATGGATTTCATCTGCAATGCATCACAAGGGCCGACATTGAAAAGATAATGCAGAAAATCCACAATGGGGAATGCCAACCCCATATAAACGGTCACATGCTTGCCAAGAAGATCATCCGACAGGGATACTACTGGACCACCATGACCCAAGATTACCCCGCCTATGTCCGGAGATGCCTCAAATGCCAATAATTCTCTAACCTTCAGCATCTGCCTCCACGTGAATTATATAACATGACCTCTCCCTGGCCATTCTCCACCTGGGGCATCGACATTATAAGGAAGGTTACACCAAAGGCTTCTAACGGACAAGAGTTTATCCTAGTTTCCATTGATTACTTCACCAAATAGGTCGAAGCTGAGTCACACGCAGTGTTGAATGCCAAGAAACTGGCCAAATTCGTCAAGAAAAATATCATTTGCCGATATGGAGTCCTACACGAGCTAGTATCAGATAACGGGTTATATTTCGAGGCAAAAATCATAAAAGTGGTCAATGAGTATGGGATTTAGAGACACAAATCTTCTCTCTACTGACCTCAGACCAATGGTGCAGTTGGAGCTGCCAACAAGAACCTCAAAGCCATCATCAACAAGACACTCAAAGTTGCATCATTCAACAAGAGAATCAAGGACCGTGGTGTTCGAGAAGGGGACCTATCTCTCAAAGAAATCATAGAACCCATCTGGGACCCCAGAGGGAAATTCAAGACCAATTAGAGCAGCCCTTATATTGTCAAGAAGATATTTTCTGGCGGTGCCGCCATGCTCACTGACTTAGATGGGGAAGAGATGGCTCGTCTAGTCAACCTGGACCATCTCAGGAAATTCTACCCCTAGTCCGAAATCTCGGCGGGCAATGATTCTTCTCATCTCCCTTCTATTCTAAAAAAAATCTCTTCATTTCCCCTGCCCAGAACTACGTGGGCCTGATCCTCTACAAAAAACTATTTTCAAACAAATTAAAACTTTTCAAAAACCCCAGAGGTACGTAGGCAACTCATACACCTTATATGAGTCCTGCCCTTTCCTTTTTACAAAATCCTATTCTTTTCTTATCTCCGAGAACGATAATCAATTCCAACATATACTTAAACAAAAGGTTTATATATGCCTTAGCGATCAGTATAGATAATTCAAACAAACACAAAACTCATCAAAGGCACAACTGGATGATCAGAAACGTGTTTATTTCACTAATAAGAAATTACGGTACATATTACATAAGAAAAGGAATGGATAACTCCCTTCCCCCTACCCTCCTAAAAAAGCCAAATAAAATCCACACATTTGTTCCCCACAATAAACTCTCCAAGATTCCCATCCACAGCTACCAGAGGAGCCTGCTCCATCATCATCATCTACATCCTAGGGTCCCCAAGTTTCCCCTGCCTAAATAGAATGTCACAGACACTCCATGGATCGATAAGCTCGAACCAGCTTCGAATAAACCACAACACCTCCCTCCATGGTGTCAAAAGAAACAAACCAACTTTGTCCAGTCTCCACTGCCAACATCTTGTTAACTACTTTCCTCCATAACAACTTCATATAATCCCCAGGGATATGCCAAACTCTCCCAACAGACTGAGAAGGATGGGTCGACGGACGTCGATTCTCCTACAAAGAGCCAAGTCGAATACGCAGACGCTAGGTCAAATCCTCTACCTGAAAGAAATTTAGTGTCCGAGGTGGCACGATCTGGGCCCGGCCAAATTAGCACAGAACCCGCCAAGTGAAAAAAAAAAGAGGTCTGGCTAAGACCAACCAGCCTCACATACGGGTATTCTCCTAGCTCCAGAACAGGAAGCAACTGTCTCCACTAAGGCACTGACCAATAAAGATTTCTAGCCCCATGCTCCACAAACTAATTCTCCCAGCTCGTAATATCCAGGCCAGTGCTGAAAAAGTGACACGAAAAGAAGTTGGGTACAACCGACAAAGGATATTCTGGAAGGGTCACCATGAGGAGTCTTTCGACAACCACATGAACAGCAACATGGGGCTACCCCGCAGGAAGTCAGAATTACCTTCTCGACTGGCATAGAGACCATTCCGGGTCTACACCAGTATCACCGCCGCAAGATTGTGGCGGTATGACATCCATGAAGTAATGGCTGCAAATTGCGAATCCACCCGCAGTTCCCCAGTCACCAGCAGCAATTTTGAAACCAGGCAAAGAGCAATGGCTCCAGTATAACCAGCATCGCCTACTTCCCGCAAATACACGGACTACAACATCACCGGGAGGGAAATTATTCCTCCAACAACCAGTGATCTAGTCACCAAAGGCGAAATGCAAAGAAGCCCAGCCAGTAAATCCCCAGGAGAACGGGAAAATTCGGGTAAAGTCGCAGAAACACTTGGATTTATCCCCAGCATGGAAAAAAGTACTCGTAGGTAGGACAAACTTCATCCAACCCAAAATGGAATACATGGTCTTCGGGGTACAAAAATTGTACCGCCGCCATCAGCATGTTCCACTCCGTGGATCGATTTTTCCACAAAGAGACTCGATGCATGTTGAAAGCATCATAGTCGACATTATAAGAGCACATTGCTTCCAAGGCTTCGAGGTAATTAGCAAACTCAATGCTACCAGGGAGAACCATCTTGCAAGACTAAGAAACAGTAGACAAGTGAAGGTGTGATGGAAACACTCCACCCTTCCCCTTTTAATACTTGAGAACCCTCACAAGAGACACAATCCCTACAGAAATTGAAGGGAATCCTACCCCACAAGGTACAAAAGGCTGAAGAGGGCACAAATCAAAAGCTTTGAATTGATGGGACTGGAATTGACTGCCGATAGGCAAGACAAGGTTCTTGCCGATCGGCAACCCCCTATTTTTGGAAATTTTTCTTTTTCCTCTTTTATCAAAATTAGAAGCCCAATAAAAATAAATTGATATTCTCAACAGAATTTCAAAACTCCTTTTCCATCCTCAGAAAATTTCCCATTTTTAACATTACTTCAAAATTCCAAAAATATTTCTTTTTACGGTCTCAGCAGCAAAGTAAAAAGTTCATGCGCATTCATTCATCATTAACAAAAGATAATAAAAAAATCCCATTGCATTGCATATATATTTATTCTCTGTGTTACATCGATTTTGTAGGAAAAAAAAAGAAAAAAAAAACGGGACTCAGCCCGAACCCACATTCTCATTCCCACCTACCCTTCACACCTCTCTCTAAGAGCTTCCACCCCTGCGACGCACTCTCTTTCCCCTACGGCGAGATGATGCACCACCACTACCCGAGCCAAAGTCCTCCCTGAACTAAGCAGAAAGCACAAAACAAGAAGGAACTAGGATCGCATCTCAAATGTGGGCGATCGTCGAAGAAATCCAGTCTCTAATGTCCCTCATCCAAGTGGTCAACACCCGGACTTGCTGGAAATAAAAAGAAAAATCAGTATCAAAGAGAGATCGAAACAGAAAAGGAGCCAAAAAAGAGCAAGAAGATATACCATAGGACGAAGGACCTCCTTTGTCAAACTCAACTCCTCCGGATCCATCGCATGATGACGGTGTAACATAGGTACCATCCCTCCATCAGCTCGTCGAATGTTATACGAAGGAGTGTGTAATCGCAAGAAAGGAACCTCTGAAGTCGTCGTCGCCGGACCACCGCCACTGTAAGAAGACCCTGTCGCCTGACTCGAACCCTCAGGTGGTAAAGGAAAGGTATCATATACGATGGGTGCCACCAACCATCTTGTTATAAAGTTCATATAGTCATACGGCGCAGCTGTATCAGTGTACAACAGGTAGGACTCACCGATCATCGCCGCGATCCTCGCATCCTCTGGCAGCAGTCGCTCCCACCTCATAGACATAGGAGGCTGCACAGGTGGAACCACCACCTCCTCCTCAGTAATATGCCAAACCACTCACTCCCCCAGATACCAGGAATGGCCGAACTCATGTGCTAGCAAACACCTCATCTGCGCATTAACCCCAGTCGCCCCCGTATCCTGAATGGTTGTCCCCTAAGGGTAAAAGGTAACCTAAAACTCCCCAAGCGAGCATAAGTCAATACAAAATCAAAACATGCCAAAAACAAGGCTAAAAAGGAAAGAGTCTTACCCTACAACTAGTCAGGCCATTCAAGACCTGACGCACCGCCTCCAGAGAGAGGGATCCCTTCGACTGCCGATTGGCCTTCTGCCATCGATACAATTAGCGGAAGTCCCCAACCGTATCATCCTTCAGTGCGATCAGCTGGGTATTGCACCCAATCACCTCATAGAACCACGTCTGCTAAAGATAGGAATTCATAATTAAAAAAAACGTATAAGGAAAATGCGAATGCATGAAAAGAAAATGTGCAAAAGTAAATAATACCTCAAGAAGATACGTGGCTCCAGTAAAAGTTTGCCAGCAGAACCGGTTGAATACATCCAAAGAAAGATAGAGGGTCACCAAAGTCAGGCTTGCCCAATCATAGAGGGGGATGTTCGAAAACATCCTCAAGTACGACAAGAACCACAAATGGATGACGTCGCCACTCGACGCCACCATAAAGCCTCCCAGTACCAGCAAAATGTATAATCGGGCCATCTGCCTCACCTGCAACCCGTCCTCCACATCAACCACCCTACCCAGCAGAACATCCTTCATCAAGGATAGCCGGTTGGAATCCCCAGAGACTATCCTCCCTACATCGTCGAGCACCGCCCTCACCGCCTCCGGCCTCACCCTCAGAGAGAGATCCACCTCTATCTTCTCCCTATCACAATCCAACCCCAGCAGCTATTGCACGTCTATGGGAGTCACAGTTATCTCCCCAAAACCGAAATGAAATGTGTGGGTAGTATACCACCATCTCTCCCCCAAAGCGCACAGGACCGCTGCCGAACGAGGCGTCTCATCCAGCGCAGATGCCAACCTCCCAAAACCCGCTAATGATACCATCCAACGTACCACAGGTGCAAGATGCTCCCAGAAATGCTTAAGCCCCGTCGTCCCATACTCATAATTCAAGGAAGAAAGAAAAAATCACCAAAAAGAGATATCAGACTATCAAAAGAGGAAACCCTATCAAAATTCAAGGAAGAAAGAAAAAATCACCAAAAAGAGGAGAATGCCAAAAGTTAGGTTACTTACATAATTGCCAGGGCTCACCACCTTAGAAGACCGATGACGCGATGGATCCCGCAATAAAGTTCGCTCACCCGCAACCGGCTCGAATGAGTCAAAGGAGTTCTCTCTCCCCAAAGAAAGAGGCGCCCTGGTCCTCCACTCCATGTTCTCCTAGTCATCAACAGTAAACCGTTCCCTATGAGCTGCAATGCTCACAAAGGCGGCCATTTCATGGAAATTAGAATGCTAGAATGATTTGCAGAGGAAAATCGCAGAAAGAACAATCCGTTTGACTTAGAAAGGTCATCGAATGCTTTCAGGGCCCAGTTGACCAAAGTCAACTCCCCGAACCTGATCAAACTCTTTGGAATATCGAAGTACATCTCCTAAAATTTCCAACGGTCTGCCCCGTGTGCGATTCGGACTTACCATGCGGATGAACGGTCCGTTTGCGTTTCGACGATTCTCCATCCAATTGACTAATGAATGATTCCGAGCCATATTTGACCCAAAGTCAACTCTCAAACCCGGGAGAAGTTCAAAGGACTTTCGAAGGTATCTGAATTACCTTTCCAATGGTCCACCCCGTGCATGATTCTGATCAACAGTTTGCGTTCTATGGCCAATTTTCCAAAAAGGCTTAAAAGACACTACTAAACGGCAGGTCCCAGACCCTGCCTATCGGCAGTGTGCCTAAACGCACCTGTCGAATGGCCGAAACAGGGCTATGCCGATCGGCAATGCCCTAATCTGATAGAGATCACTCTCCGCGAATCCAGAAAACCTCTCTCGAAGTCCACGTGATTTCCACACCCAAATCCCTTTCCAACCTTCACTTTTCATCATCCTTTTCACCAAACTTGGTGAATTTACTACCCTCCATCATCATCCAAGTCTAAGGGCTGCTCTCCAACATTCAAGATCAAGCTCAATATCTTCAATAAGGTCCAATTTTCTCAACTCTCTCCTTAAATTCTCATAAATTTGCAGCAACTTGTTTTATTACTTAGTACTTTCATTATCTCATCTCACACATCCTAATATAATTTTTATTTAGTATTATTGCACATCTCTTAATTTCATATAAATAAAAACCCAAAAAATAAGAAAAAAGAGGGTTTGCTCATAAATTCCAAACGGGAATTCTCACACTTTTCTTACATTTCTCTCACAACTAAAACACTTTTTCTACACACACACAAATAAGATAATCCTCGGTTGGATTTATGGGATTAACTCTACCCCTTGTTTTGTATGAGAACTACATGGACTTTGATGCCTCTATAGGCTACGTAGGCATCTCGGGGTAAAACTCGAGACTCGAGTCCTATTTTTTACTTTTTCTCTCATTTTCTATTTTCTCTTAACTCCATTCTCTTGTACTATATATATACATATATTTGTTCTTAAGGGCGTATTATTTCGTATACATTAGCGTTCCCTCATAACGATTAACGTAGTGATGGTCGCCTAAATCCTATTTTCTAATACTTTTTATACCTTCCTACGGACGACTCACTTTACCTCTTCCATGGTATAAGTTGATGATCCCTATCTCCACTATATATACACATGCACACATATCACGGGGAAAATAAAGGAAAATAGCAAAAATCCATGAGAGACCGAAAGGGCGGAATGGGTGCCTAACAACTTCCCATTTGGTAACTTAGCCTCCGGATCCTTTTCGAATCATTTTGGCTTCGTATGCACCAGTATGTCTTTGGATGATGTCCTTCAGGATGTCTTCCCTTTTTTCTTTTTTCTGTTTTGTGTAAAATAGACTGGCGACTCTAATCTCTCTACATTTTTCACCTCCGAGAGGGACGCGCTGGACCTAAGGATCCTCACTCTCGCGCGGCCCGCCCGCCGTGAGGATCGGGATCTGCGAGGGGATGGCCACAATCAAGGTACTCCCCTCCCCTCTCACATCCCATGTGTAAACATCTCTAATTCATTGTCGAAGGTGTGTCTAACTTGGTGATAATTATTACTATTTTAACGGATCGAACTTGCTCTTGAGCACAAGTGATTAATGCTCGACGGGTGGGAAATACCTGAGAATAAATAATATAAATAATCAATACATTATAATACAAATGGTTAATGCATAAAAAGATAGAACTATCTTGAGTGACAATATAATAGAAATAGAAATAATCAATACCTAATACGTAAAGAATGTCACACTGACATCGACTCCTAAGGAACCATCAACCCCGTTCTAGGGTATATCGACATTGGCTAACTCCTCGTCAAATAATAAAGAATTGGAATCCATGAAGGCATCCCGCATAAATAAAAATATTATTATGTTATACACATGATAAAACGTTTCAAACTTAAGGCATCATAGCAATAATCAAATGAATCGTGGATTTTAAAATCAATGAATCCATTTGGCAGGAACATGCCTAGAAAAGCTCTCAAATTCGGAAGGAACATATCGAGAAAAGCTCACAAAATTGAGTTGTTCATAATGAAACAACCCATTTTAGTATAGAGGTGATTCGAGTTATTGATGACAAGGGAAAACACACGTGTCGTCATAATGATGCCGAGATATGATACATGTGCACTATAGTCATATCGAATGGATTTTTTTTTTAAAAATATCAGGTTTGTTTCGGATGTTAACCCCAATTTTTGGCCTTCAACTCAGGGCCCCGACCCCGAATCACTATACGAATTTTTGACTAATCCCAATTCTTTAATCTTTAAGAAAAAATAAATATTCATATGAATGTGGCCCAAAATTTACCTCAAAAATATTATTTGGGGTATTTTATTATCTTTTGTGGTTCCATACTCATTACTAGCACCATATATTCTTATTTGAATATTTAAACAACAAGCCATAGTTATTGTTGGAACAAATTTAAGAATGTCGATGAAGATGGTTGGTGTGTGGGGACAAAACTTTAAAACTATTGGAATGGGGACCAAAGGAAATCAAAGTTATTGCGTGAAAAATTTATGATTGTTGGTGTATGTTGGAGTAATGGAGACAAATTTGTTCGATAAAATGAAGATACGAAAGGGAGAGTTTGGAGTGTAGATGATAGAGAGAAAAAATGAGTGGTATTTTGTGTTATAATTATTGAGTAATATATATATGGGGGGTACAAAATTCATTTTTATTTTGCTTGTGGTATTTTGAAGCAATTATTGTAGTATCCTTAGAAACATACTTAATGAACCCAGTGACTAGTTATTTGGTTTTTTAATATCTAGTACATTCGGTTAGGGTACCTCAACTAACTCAATGATCATAATATCCTAATGTTTCCTTTTCTTTACGACCTGTTTGGGATTTTTGAATAAGAGAGGACCCAAAAAAATGATTGGAGGAAAAAAAATATCAAAAGACAAAACAAAATTACTTCATTTCCTCTGTTTATAAATTTTTAAAAAGGCAAAGTTAATTTCCTTCTCCTTGTTTGTGAGTTTAGAAGAAAAGAAAATAAATTATTGAAATTTTACTGCTATAACCTTACAATTAAGAACATGTGTTATTTACATTATAAAATCTATTTAAAGACATATTAAATAAGCATGCACACATACTAAAGAAATATTAAGTCTCAATATGGTAATTCCCTAATATTAAGTGAGAAAATATAAATATCATAATGTGAGAAATGTTAATCACAAGTTGTATATGTTTTTTCAATTGAAAGAAACAAAATGGATATTATATTATTGGCTTGTTTTTTTTAAAAGTATATTTTCTCTTCTACTATTAATCACAAGTTGTAAATGTATTTTTTTATTTCAATCGTATGCCACAAAAGTTTGCACATGGGTACTATATTTTTGGCTTGGGAAATTAAAGAAATGGAGAGAATATAATATCGCAAAGTAACTTAGTTAAAAAGATGTGTGTATGATTTATATGGGATCTTGAGTTTATCTTATAAAGTAGTAGACGAAGACACATAAATGTGAAAACTATATTAGTCAGTCAGCTTTTATAAATTAGACATAACTTTCTCTTCTCTCCTTTTCTGTCCAATTTAGAGAGAGTTTTGGAGAGAAAATTTTGATTAAAAGTATGAAAATTTTCCCTCCCTTTCCTTTCCTTTCTCCCCTAAAAAATCCAAAACAATAGAAAACGGATATTTCTATCAATTTATCTCCCCTTCTCTTCCTTTCTCTCCATATTGAAACTCTCAAACAAGCCGATAAAGTTTTCCCTCTGTGTTTATGATGCCATGTATTTAGGTTAGCATCGGGCGATTCCCACTTCCTTATAAGTTTACCCACTCCATATTTATGTTGAAAGACCCTAATACCTTCAAAATCCACAACTACTTATTCATTCATCGAAACTCGGTGAATAGTAACTTACTCTTCCGAAATAAATTTCAAGTCTTTTACCTTCCCCAATGTTGTGCCCTAAAAATCTAATGTGGGCTATAAAAAATGGTGTTCCTCCCCAGCCTCGTCAAAATGAATATACAAACCCATATTTTCGAAATTTGATCTAAAATTTGTATATTGGCAGATTCAAATTGATCCACAAGATAGGTACAAAACTTCTTTTGTGGTTCCATTTGGCCATTATCAATGGAATGTTTTGCCTTTAGGGATGAAGAATGCCCCATCTGAATTTCAAAATATCATGAATGAAATATTTCATCCTCATTCTGATTTCTCTATTGTCTACATCGATGATATTCTCATCATTTCACAATCGATAGATCAGCATTTTAAACATCTCAAAATTTATAAAGATATTATTAAGACTAATGGATTAGTTTTTTCCGCCCCTAAAATGAAAATCTTTCAAACTCATATTAGATTTTTAGGGCACAACATTGGGGAAGGGAAAATACTCCCTATTGATCAAAGCATTGAGTTTGCTTCTAAATTCCCTGATGAATTAGAAGAAAAAACTCAACTTCAAAGATTTCTTGGTAGTCTCAATTATATTGGTGATTATTATAGGAATCTTTCACAAGACAGTGGAATCCTTTACACTAGGTTGAAAAAGAACCCCGCTCCTTGGAATTCAGAGCATACTAAAGTTGTTCACAAAATTAAACTGAAAGTTAAGCAATTACCTTGCCTAGCTTTAGCTAATCCTTCATTTTCAAAAATTGTTAAAACTAATGCCTCTGATATTGGTTATGGTGCAATTTTAAAACAAATTAATTTTCTGACTAAAAAAGAAGAGTTTGTCCGCTTTACCTGTAGATCTTGGAAAGATGCCCAGAAAAACTATTCCACAATTAAAAAGCAGATCCTTTCGGTTGTTAAATGCATTAAAAAATTCCAGGATGATTTGCTAAATCATAAATTTTTACTACGTATTGACTGTAGTGCTGTAAAATAGGTTTTGCAAAAGGATGTGGAAAATATTGTTTCCAAATAAATTTTTGCCAAATGGCAAGCAAATTATCTTCTTTTGATTTTGATATTGAACACATCAAAGGTGAACACAATTCTCTTCCTGATTTTCAAACTAGGGAATTTTTGCAGAGTCAATGAGTGGCCCCTCTAGAGAGCATGGCAGAGGCCGTGAAAAATTCCACCAAAGGCCTAGAAAAGAAAAGATGATAATCAATGAAGATCAATATCCTTCGATGCTGGATTATATGGAATTTCTTCACCTGAGTGCACAGAACAAGGAAAAATAAGTTACCCTGGTCCCTTTAGCAAAAAGAAATCTTCTAAAGAAGTTTTGGAAACCATCAAGCATGATTTCATTCCTAATCAAAGGACTTCAGAATTGATGCTTATCCTCTATGAAGAGGATGAGAAGCAGATGCTTCTCCCTGGGAAATTAAGTCCCTTTACTTTGATACACATAATTATGATGTGCAGGAAGGTAAATACCGGACGGTATATGAGTCTATCCTCGAAGAAACTGAGTCAATGGTGTTTAATCATACGAATAAACACGAGAATAATTTCAAATCCCCAATCGCTTATAGCAAGGCGATTTTGAAGAAATTCATCTCTCCCTGAGAATGGAGAATTCATCCTTTAAAATCACAAAAATTAAGTTCGCAAACTGGATCATATAATTATTAGGATTGTGTCCAAGTTTGGAATAAAGCTTTTTATTATCAAAATACTGAGCATAAACATACATGGCTTTTGAAAGATAGTTACCTAGGATGGGTTATCAATTGGTAGGAAAATTTTGGCCCATGAATTGATATGGTACCTAATGAAATTACCAAGGAAAGCTTTTTCTACCTTGGACTCAATTTCATCTGAAATAATGAGGGAAACCTAATTTCCCAGTAGGGCTTAATACCCTACTATTTTTCATTGAAATCAATATTCCTTGTATCTCCAGATGGGATCTTCAATGTAGAATTAATAAAAGATATCATGATGTATTACATGTCCATGGTGGAAGATTCACTCCCTCCAGTTGAGAAGATGACACCAGGAGCCAATCCTATCAAGGATTTGAAATTTACTCTTAAAAAGAAATTTCCTAAGGCAACAAAGCAGGAGCATGTACAGAAGGTGATGGACTACACTCAAAGCCAATTCAGATCGGCTTTCAATTACCCTGGAGAAGATATAAATCCTATTCCTTAACCCTCCAATGATGATTATACATCCATGGATTCAGTCAAGAACGAAAACCCTTTCTTCTGTATGGATGAAGAATCCTAGAATCCAGAAGACGATGAATTTATCGGGGATATGTTTAACACCAATATCCCCACTGAGCCAACAATGGAGGTAGTCTTCAACTCAATGAGTTCATCATTTCCAACTCGAAGTTTGGACGGTAGCTTTCCTAACCCGGACCCAGAGAATGGCCTAGATGACTTGAGATAGTTGGCCTACCTAGCCCCAGTTGATTAGCTTGTCGATGCATATGGACAAATATTTCTTTGTCTTAGTAGCTCGATTATTGTGGTAGGACCCACTGGCCCGAACAGTCAATGCCTCATGATAAATGGTAGGACCCATTGGCCCAGCAGCCGATGCTTCAGGATAAAAGACTTTGTCATCCTAGAATATGGAGGGACCCACGGGTCATTTCCTAAGGAATTATTTATTCCTTTTCCGATAGTATAAATTGAGGGCCTTGCTCCTTCATTTCTTACCTCTTTCTTCACTCTCTCTCTCTCTCTCTCTCTCTCTCTCCCTCTCTCTCTCTCTAAAGTTGTAATAAGCTTATGGACTTTCCAGCCTTTTTTTGGTGGACTCTTATAAGTTTATAAGTTTGTTTCAATTTTCGTCTATAACAAAGTTTATAATATATTCCAATTCTAATTATAATTCTATTCATATATTGATCCTTTATTTTATGGTATCAGAGCCCAGATTGGCTAAACATTGTGTCAATGTTTAGATTAGTAATAATAATGGTCTGAAATTTATGTTAGAACAGTAAGTTAATATTCATCTAAATAGTAAATTAATGTTCACCGACGTTAATAGTAATTTACTATTCACATAAAAAACCTAATTTAAATGATAATAATAAGGAGAAATAGAAATCTGTTTTTGATATGGACTGGTATTTATCGCGTAATGGGTTGTCGTGTTGCCGTATGAGGCGTTGAGGCTTATTCCCGAGTAAATCGTTGACCACTGGGTGTCAGAAGTGATTTTTAATTTGGCTATTATATTCCTTTAAATCTAGGTTTTTGATTTGCATATTATTTTCATCTTTCAGATCATATGTCTATTACTATTCTAGATATTAACATTTGTATTGTGGAAATAAACACCGTAGATACACACACTTCACAGGAGTTCCTAAAGAACTCCTCTTTAATTGAATTTGATGTTCAAAAGGATTTGAACAGGTGGTCCATTCCTAAGGCCCGCGTAAAACCATTTATAACACTAATTGGTATAACTTTTGTAGCAAGTACGCTATAAAGACTATGGAACAAACCATTAGTCTAAACGAGCAAGATATGTCTATCGAGATTTTCAAATGGGATGATCTTAAAGATCATATAAAAGATAAAAATTATCATTTTATTCATGTTTGTTTAATACAAATTTCTTTTAAACCTTTTGCCCTTTCTGGCATGAACGCCTATTTGCAAGCTACTCTAGGAGATGGTAGATGTACTATTTTTAGACAATCTTTTAATGGAGCTATTGAAACTAGTCTTTGTAATGGACTTGTTTATTTTTTCCCAAATATAACTTTTTCTTTGTCTGATATGCATCTTTGTAAAGCTCTAAGTCTTAGAGTTCAAATCAAAGGTTATAATTTTCTTTCGGGATTGGAAACTATTGGGATTATGTATATAATTTATTACAAGGTAATGAATACTGTGGGTCCCAATATAAAACAATTTAGTCCTTTTGGTAAAATTGTGTTAATTGACACACATCTTATAGATTCTAATGTTCACACACATAGAACTATAAGTTGGGATAAAATTGATTTCCCAGAGACTAGGGCTATAAAAAATATATTTCCTCCCTAACCTTGTTAAAATGAAGATATTGGGGATATTATTGAGGATAAATATGGAGATGTTTTTTTTAACTTCAGGAAATTTAATAGGTGTCAATCCTCTAGAGATAAACCTTCTAGAGCTCCATTTGTTACCTAACCTCCATTTGCTTCACGAAATTATGTTTGTGAAGAAAATCCTAGGAACCACACATATCACGATGATATGAACCTTCATGGTATCATTACCAAAGAACAAATACCCCATGGTATTTATGAGAAGAATACTTCTCAGCGTAGAGAATCTCCTACGCCTTCGAAAATGAACATTTCACTTTAATCCCCGTTCCCCTTAATGAATTTTACAACTAATAGGAAAGAAATTAATGCTGAATTTTACCAACCAGGCTACGTTAAATTTCGTGCTTGGTATTTTGCTAAGTATAGCAGAATTGAATTAATAAATTATAAAAATGAATTTTATAAATGGATTGAAGATAACCGACAAATGTTTTCTAAAGATAAGCATCTTTTTGTTCGTGAAACTAAGGATAAATATATTCTTAAAACAGAAGAAAAACATTTGAAAAAATGGAATACTTAGAATAACCAGATTATATATGCTATTCACCCTCTTACTGAACCCATTTCCTTAGATGTTGGAAGCACCAGCCAAAGTGGTAGTTCAACTAGGTTAGAAGCCAATGCCTTCCTTAAGCTTGAAAGTGATGAGAGACTCCTCACCCATAGGGTTATGCTGAATCAATTTTATAAGTAAGGTAATTATACCAATATTATCCTTAATACGATTGAAAAATAACTCAATAGGATTGAGAACCTTCAGGCACACCTTACTATTAAGAAACCTGAAGAATTTGAAAATAGTCTTGACCAACCTTTAGTTTTACCTCAAATAGATGTTAAAAGTTTTTAATTCGGTAATAAATCTTATTTTATCTCCCAATTACAAGAGATTGAGAATAATCTCAAAGGGTTAAAACTTAACACCTTAGATTCTGATTCAGAATTAGACTTACCCTTGAACAAGTTCATAATTTTGAAAGTTCTTTTAAAAATTCTGAAAACTAAGTCAATAAAATTACTTATAGTAATAATATTGGCTATGTTGGTCCCGTTCGAAACTACTATAGCAGACCAACCCCTCGAGATTTTCTTTTCGAAGAAAACTCTGTGATGAATTCACAGACCACCTTTCATGGTAAGTCCATTTACGATTGTAATATTGATGGAAAATCCGAAGCTCAAATCTATGATATGACACATCAGATGTCCATGTATTCCACTATATGTAAGCAGAATGACAATTTTGATCAAGGTATTACTCAGATGATCATTGTTGGGTTTACTGGAACCCTTCGTGGTTGGTGGGATAATATCCTCGTGGATAATCAAAAACATGAAATTGTTCATGCCGTAAAAATTGTTAAAGATGATCATATGCAAGACTGAGGAATCCAGGATGCTGTTTATACCTTAATGCTTTCCATTATTCATCATTTTGTTGGCAATGGTTATTATAGTCTAGAACGTAATAGAGAATTATTACAAAACCTAAAATGCCCCAGTCTAAGCCAATTTAGGTGGTATAAGGATGTCTTCCTTGCTAGGGTGACTTAGAGAGGAGATGGCAACTCTGAGCATTGAAAAGCCAAATTTATTGATGGCCTTCCTCTTTCTTCGCTGAGAAAGTTAGAAAAGATAATGATAACATATCTATCCCTTACCATGAATATACTTATGGTCAATTAATTAGCGCTGTCATCCAATAGGGTCTTTCTCTCTATAACGACCTTAAGCTACAAAGATATCTTAATAAGCAAAATCTTTCTAGAAAGAAAGAATTAGGAGAGTTTTGTGATCAATTTTCTTACAATACTCATGAGACGCCTACTCGTAAAGTTTCCAAAAGGAACAAGAAAGTTCCTAAAAAAAACCTTATAAACGTAAGAAGAAACATACTAACGTTTCTCATAATCAGGGTGATAATTCTAAAAGAAAATTTTTTAGGAAAAAGGAAACCTACAAATATAACCCTAAATGTTTCAAATGTGGTAAATATGGCCACTTTCCTAATAAATGCAAAACTGAAAATAAAATTAATAATCTTCAAATTGATAACCATTTGAAGACTTAATTATGCAAACTTTTGCTTAATTCTAGCTCCTCTAAAGAACTAGAGGACTCCTCTGAGAGAAATGATGAGCTTTATTATATTCAAAGCTCTAGTGACTCAGACATCTTCGAGAAACGAGATTGCCAATGTAATCAATTAACTGAGAGATGCAGTCATCTCCAATCCATTATTCAAATGAATGGATTAAGCCTTAATGTTCTTACCAGTCAGCAACAATCGATGATTGATGTTATCAATCAAGTTACTGACCCATACATTATGCTCAAGTCAATTAAATCTTGTTACACCAAGGAGAATGCTCCTAATTCTTCGAATTCCCTTTATAATACCCAGAAGTACAGCCTTAAGGAGGTACTCAATCGTTTAGAAAAGAGTGAAGAATTCAACAAACCCGCTAGCATTAATGACATGAGACATGAGGTCAACATTCTTAAAAGAGAGTTAAGACACCTTAAGAATCAGCATAATAACTTGCAAATTGAGATTGATAGTCTCAAGAATGCTTTTAAGCATTCTAATCCATAAACTTCAAAATTTGAAGATTCAGTCGAGTATTTAGGTGTTATTGACCGTGTACCTAGTAAAAAATGGTACATTACTATCAACTTGGTAATCAAAAATGAATTTACTTTATGTAAAATTATTGTCCTCGTTGATAACGGTGATGATATTAATGGTATTCAAGAAAGGTTAGTTCCCACGGAATACTTTGAGAAGATAACTCAATCCTTGTTTAATGCCAGAGGTGATCGCATGGGCATTAAATATAAATTAACTGAGGTTGCTATTTATTACAATGGAATTTGTTTGGCTAGTACCTTCTTTCTTATTAGCGATTTATCTCAACAGATAATTTAAGGTACTCATTTTATTATCTTTACTTATGCCCATGGATAAAATTGATTCTAGTGGAATATATACCACTATTCAAAATCAAAAAATTATTTTTGAATTCATTACCCAACCAGAGATTAAGAAAATTGACTCTTTGACAAATAATATTATTTTCAAATAAAACTATTTGAACTTTCTTAAAAAAGAAATCTCTTTTTTAACCATTAAGAAGAAGCGGGTTTTACCTAATATACTGCAAAAAATTAATGTTCATAAAAATCAATTAATAACTGAACTTTGCAGTGATATCCCTAACGCTTTTCGGGATAGGAAGAAACATATTATTTCTCTTCCTTATGAAATTGGTTTTAATGAGAAATCCATCCCTACCAAGGCTAGACGCAGTCAAATGAAGACTGAATTTCTTGACCTTTGTAAGAATAAATTTCAGAGTCTTTTAGATAAAAAGTTTATAGTAAAAGTTATTCTCCTTAGAGTTGTATAGCTTTTTATGTTAATAAGGCTAATGAAAAGGAATGAGGTATTTCTAGACTTGTAATTAATTACAAGCCTCTTAACAATATTTTGCAATGGATAAGATATCTAATTTCTAATAAAAAGGATCTACTTGACTGGCTTAACTCTGCCACCATCTTTTCCAAATTTAATTTAAAATTCGAATATTGGCAAATCAAAATTGTCCCACAAGATAGATACAAAACTACTTTTGTGGTTCCTTTTGGCCATTATCAATGTAATATTTTGCCCTTTGGGGTTAAGAATGCCCCATCTGAATTTTAAAATATCATGAATGAAATATTTAATCCTTATTCTGATTTCTCTATTGTTTATATGATATTCTCATCTTTTCACAATCGATAGATCAATATTTTAAACATCTCAAAATTTTTAAAGATGTTATTAAGACTAACGGATTAGTCATTTCCTCCCCTAAAATGAAAATCTTTCAAACTCATATTAGATTTTTAGGGCACAACAATGGGGAAGGGAAAATACTCCCTATTGATCAAAGCATTGAGTTTGCTTCTAAATTACCTCATGAATTAAAAGAAAAAACCTAACTTCAAAGATTCCTTGGTACTCTCAATTATATTGGTGATTATTACAGAAATCTTGCACAAGACAGTGCAGTCCTTTACACCAGGTTAAAAAAGAACCATTCTCCTTGGACTTTAGAGCATACTAAAGCTATTCAGAAAATTAAACTGAAAGTCAAGCAATTACCTTATTTAGCTTTAGCTAATCCTTCATTTTCAAAAATTGTTGAAACTGATGCCTCTGATATTGGTTATGGTGGAATTTTGATACCATAAAAGAAAGGATCAATATATAAACAGAATTATAACTGAAATTAGAATATATTACAGACTTTATTACAGACAGAAATAAAAAAAAAACTTATAAACTTATAAGAGTCCACCGAAATAAGGCCGAAAAGTCTCCATCTTTAGCCTCAATAATATCCCCAATATCATCATTTTGACGAGGTTGGGGAGGAACAACATTTTTTATAGCCCAAGTCTCTAGGAAATTAATTTTTTCCCAACTTATAGTTCTAGGTGTGTGAACATTAGAATCTATAAGATGTGTGTCAATTAACACAATTTTACCAAAAGGACAAAATTGTTTTATATTGGGAGCTATAGTATTCATTACCTTGTAATAAATTCTATAGATAATCCCAATAGTTTCTGATCCCGGAAGAAAATTATATCCTTTAGTTTGAACTCTAAGACTTAGAGCTTTACAAAGATGCATATAAGACAAAGACAAAGTTATATTTGGGAAGGCATCAAAATAAACTGGTCCATTACAAAAAGTAGTTTCAATATCTCCCATTAAAGATTGTCTAAAATTAGTACACCAACCATCATGTAGAGTAGCTTGCAAACAGGCGTTCATGCCAGAAAGAGTTAAAGGTTTAAAAGAAATTTGTATTAAACCAACATGAATAAAATAATAATTTTTATCTTTTATATGATCTTTAAGATCATCCCATTTGAAGAGCTCGATAAACTATCTTACTCGTTTAGACTAATGGTTTACTCCATAGTCTTTATAGCGTACTTGCCATGAAAGTTGTACCAATTAGTGTTATAAATTGTTTTAGGCTGGACCTTTTGAATAGTCCACCTGTTCAAATCCTTTTGAACATCAAATTCAATCAAAGAGGAGTTCTTAACGAACTCCTGTGAAGTGTGTGTATTTATGGTGTTTATTTCCATAATACAAATATTAATATTTAGAATAGTAATAACCATTTAATCTGAGACAGGAAAATATTATGCAAATAAAAAATCTAGATTTGAAAGAATATAATAAGCCGAATTAGAAATCACTTCTGACACCCAGTGGTCAATGATTTACTCGGGAATAAGCCTCAACGCCTCATACTACAACATGGCAACCCATTATACGACAAATACCAGTCCATATCAAAACCAGATTTCTATTTCTCCTTATTATTATCATTTAAATTAGATTTTTAATGTGAATAGTAAATTACTGTTCACATCGGTGAACAGTACTAACTTTTTAGGTGAATAGTACTTACTGTTTCGAAATAAATTTCAAACCATAATTATTACTACTCTAAACATTAACACACAGTTTAGCCAAGCATGGCTCTGGTACCATAAAAGAAAGAGTTAGTTCATTTTACCTCTGGATCTTGGAAAGATGCCCAGAAAAATTACTCTGCCATTAAAAAGGAAATTCTTTCGATTGTAAAATGCATTACAAAATTTCAAATGATTTGTTAAATCATAAATTTATTCTACGCATTTATTGTAGTGCTTCTCCAATCCATTATTCAAATGAATGGATTAAGCCTTAATGTTCTTACCAATTAGCAAGAATCTATGAATGATGTTATCAATCAAGTTACTAACCCAGACATTAAGCTCAAGTTAATTGAATTTTGTTACACTAAGGAGAATGCTCCTAATTCTTCGTATTCCCTTTATAATACACATCAATACGGCATTAAGGAGGTACTCAACCATTTAGAAAAGAGTGAATAATTCAACAAACCTGCTAGCATTAATGACCTGAGACATGAGAACAACATTCTTAAGGGAGAGCTAAGACACCTTAAGAATCCGCATAATAACATGCAAATTGAGATTGATAGTCTCAAGAATGATTTTAAGCATTCTAATCCAGAAACTTCAAAATATGAAGATTCAATGGATTATTTTGGTGTTATTGACCGTGTACCTAGTCCAAAATGGTACATTACAATCAACTTGGTAACAAAAAATGAATTTACTTTATGTAGCATTATTACCCTCGTTGATAGCGGTGATGATATGGATTGTATTCAAGAAAGGTTAGTTCCTACTGCATACTTTGAGAAGACAACCCAATCCTTGTTTAATGCCAGTGGTGATAGCATGGCCTTTAAATATAAATTAACTGAGGTTGCTATTTGTAATAATGGAATTTGTTTGGTCAGTACCTTCTTGCTTATTAGTGATTTATCTCAACAGATAATTTTGGATACTCCCTTTTTATCTTTACTTATGCCCGTGGATAAAATTGATTCTAGTGGAATATATACCACTATACAAAATCAAAAAATTGTTTTTGAATTCATTACCCAAATAAAGACTAAGAAAATTAACTCATTGACAAATAATATTATTTTCAAAGAAAACCATTTGAATTTTCTTCAAAAATAAATCTCAATTTTAATCATTAAGCAAAAGATGGTTTTACCTAATATACTGCAAAAATTTAATGTTGTTAAAAATTAATTAATAACTTCATTACAAAGGAAATTCTTTCAGTTGTTAAATGCATTACAAAATTTCAAGATGATTTGTTAAATCTGAAATTTCTCCTATGCATTGATTGCAGTTCTATAAAACAGGTTTTACAAAAGGATGTGAAAATATTATTTCCAAACAAAATTTTGCCAGATGGAAAGAAAATATATCTTCATTTGATTTTGATATTGAACACATCAAAGGTGAACATAATTTTCTTCCTGATTTTCCAACTTGGGAATTCTTGCAGAACTAATGAGTGTCCCCTCTAGAGGGTGTGGCAGAGGTCGTGGACAATTCCACCAAAGGCCTGGAAAAGAGAAGATGGTGTTTAATGAAGATCAATATCCTTCGATGCATAATTATAAGGAATTTCTTCGTCTGAGTGCACAAAACAAGGGAAAATTAAGTTCCCCTGATCCCTTTAGCAAAAAGAAATCTGTTAAAGAAGTTTTGGAAACCATCAATCATGATTTCATTCCTAATCAAAGGACTTCAGAATTGATGCTTATCCTTAATGAAGAGGACGAGAAGCAGATGTTTCTCCATGGGAAATTAAATCCCTTTACTTTGGTACACATAATTATGATGTGTAAGAAGGTAAATACCGGACAGTATATGAGGCTATCCTCGAAGAAACTGAGTCGGTGGTGTTTAATCATACTAATAAACACTAGAATAATTTCAAATCCCCTATCTCCTATAGCAAGGAGGTTTTGAAGAAATTCATCTCTATCCGAGAATGGGGAATTCATCCATTGAAATCGTGAAAATTAAGTTCGCAAACTGGATCCTATAATTATTGGGATTATGTCCAAGCTTGGGATAAAGCTTTTTATTATCAAAATATTGAGCACAAACATGCATGGTTTTTTAAATTGTGCCCCTACTCTTTGAAAGATAGTGACCTAGGATGGGTTATCAATTGGTGGGACTAATTTAGCCCAGGTTTTGATATATTTCCTGATGAAATTACCAAGGAAAACCTTTTTCTACCTTGGATTCAATTTCATCCGAAATTCAGAGGGAAAAGTAATGTCCTAGTGGGGCTTAATACCCTACTATTTTTCACTGAAATCAGTATTCCTTGGATCTTCAGATGGGATCTTCAATGTAGAGTTAACCATCGTAAGGTTCCTCTACTTGAAAGAATCATTTATTATAGATGGTGGAGTGGTATTGATATTAATAATACCATTTTCCAAATGAAAGATAGCCTAAAACACTACATGTCCATGGTTAAATATTCACCCCTCCAGCTGAGAAGATGACGCCAAGAGCCAATCCTATCAAGGATTTGAAGTTTGCCCTAAAGAAGCAATTTTCTAAGGAAACAGAGAAGGAGCTTCTACAGAAGGAAATGGACTACACTCAAAGAAAATTCAGATCGGCTTTCAATTACCCTGGAGAAGATAAAAAACCTATTACACAACCCTCTGATGATGATGATACATCCATGGCTTCAGTTAAGAATGACAACCCTTTCTTCTGTCTGGACGGAGAATCCCAGAATCCAAAAGACGATGAATTTCTCAAGGATATGTTTAACACCAACATCCCCACTGAGCCAACAATGGAGGCCTTCTTCAACTCAGTGAGCTCAGCATTTCCAACTCGAAGGTTGGATGGCAGCTTTCCTCACCCAGACCGAAAAGATGGCCTAGATGACTTGAGATAGTTGACCCACCTGGCCCCAGTAGATTATTATGTCAACACATATGGAAAAATCTATCTCTATCTCGACAGCTCGAAGATTTGTGGTAGGACCCACTGGTGCAACAGCCGACGCCTCGTGACAAATGATAGGACCCATTGGACCAGCAACCGATGCTTCAAGACAAAAGACCTTGTCAGCCTCGTATATGGAGGGACCCACGAGTCATTTTCTTAGGAACTTTTTTTTTTCTGATTGCATAAATTCAGGGCTTTACTCCCTCCTTTCTTTACCTCATTCTTCACACTCTCTCTCTCTCTCTAAAGTTGTAATAAGCTTGTGGACTTTCCGGCCTTATTCCGGTTGACTCTTTTAAGTTTGTAAGTTTGTTTTAATTTCCGTCTGTAATAAAGTTTGTAATATATTACAATTTTAGTTAATATTCTGTTTATATAATTATCGTTTCTTTTATGGAAGTTGTAAATGTATTTTTTATTTCAATCGTATGCAACAAAAGTTTACTCATGGGTACTATATTTTTGGCTTGGGAGTTAAAAGGACGTGTGTATAATTTATATGGGGTCTTTTGTTTATCTTGTAAAGTATTAGACGAAGACACATAAATGTGAAAAGTATGTTAGTCTGTCAGCTTTTATAAATTAGACATAACTTCTCTTCTCTCCTTTTCTGTCCAATTTGGAGAGAAAATTTTGATTAAAACTATGAAAATTTTCCCTCCCTTTCCCTTCCTTTCTCCCCTAAAAAAAATCCAAAACAATAAAAAACGAATATTTCTATTCATTTCTCTCCCTTTCTCTTCCTTTCTCTCTATTATGAAACTCTCAAACAAGCCGATCAAGTTTTCCCTCTGTGTTTATGATGCCATGTATTTAGGTTAGCATCGGGCGATTCCCACTCCACATTTATGTTGAAAGACCCTAATACCTTCAAAATCCTCTACTACTTATTCATTCATCGGAACTCAACCATAAAAATTAAAAACTGTTTTGTTTATAAAAAAATCTCTTCATTATAGAAAACTGTCTTTAAAAAATAAAAATATTTTTTTGCATAAAAAGTGTTTTACATTTTTATAACTATTTTAAAAAAATTTAAAAAACATTTCCTCTGTTTTTAAAATAAATAAATTTGATTGTTGTTTTCAAAATTTTTTTACAAAAACTGAAAAAATATTCTATATAATATAAAAACTATTTCTTGCAAAAATAAATTGTTTTAACGATTAAAAAATTATCTTTTGTATAAAAAAATGTGCATTTTATTTAAAACATTTGTATTAAAAATTAACACTATTTTCTATAAATATAAATAAAACACTAGAAAAATAATTAAAATATATTTTTTTTAAATAGTTGTTTCTGAAAACCGTTTTATTATAAAAGGAAACATTGTTAATTTTAAAGTTATAGAACGCAATTTTTTTGAGTGTTTTATTTATATTTAAAGAAAACGGTGTTAATTTTTTTTAAACCATTCAAATAAAATGTAAATTTTATTTTTAATAAAAAAGAAAAACTTTTTAATAGTTAAAAGAATTTATTTTCATGAAAAAATAGCTTTTTATATTATATAGAATATTGATTTCGTTTGTATAAACAATTTTTAAAAACAACAATTATTAAGTTTTAAAAAAACAGTTGAAATGGTTTTTAACAAAATCAGTTACAAAAATTTAAAAGAGTTTTTATACAAAAAATATTTTTTACTTTTTAAAATCCTTTTTCTATAATAAATAATTTTTTATCAAAACAGTTTTTATTTCTTATAAAAAATTAATAAATAAAGAAACCATCTTTTATATATATTTTTGTTTATTTGAGTATAGTTTAAGATTTTTTTAAATAATTTGTACAACAGTTTTTTTAATTTTAAAAATAGTGTTTTATTAAATAGAAATTGTCATAATAAAACAATTTTTTTTACTGAAAATACAGTTTTCTTTTTTTATGTATGGAATATATTTTAGTTGGAATGAGAATGTGAGATCCTTTTAGTTTTATCTTATTAAGTCGGTATGAGTTTTGGGTACAAATGTGTGTTCACAAAATTTTATGGATTATTTTTACTTTAATACATTACAAATTATCGATTTTAGTGTTTAATATAAGTTTATTGAAGTTTAAAATCAACAATTAATAATGTATTAAAATCAAAAAAGCAAATTTAGTCTCAGACTAGAAAAAGTGACGGATAAGTGAAAAAAAACTTTGGATGTGTTTTGGATGAATGAACAGAAGGTAGTGACTTTTGAGGGTGTTGGGATCTTTTCAACATAAGAGTGGAGTGGGAGAAACTAATAAAATAGTGGGAATAGTCAAGATCCTTGGATTAATACTCCAATAACAGAGAACATGGAGTTTATCATTTGTGTATATTAATCTTTAGTCCTTTTTGTTTGTTGCGATTCTCACTACTCGACTCTTTTTGCTTCACTGGCATTTGGTCTCCCGTGTTAGCTTCTCTAAATATTAAAATATTTTAGATATTTTCATTGTAATTGAGATGGGATTTATTTTTGGAGACATATATTAAATAGTCTTTCGAAATTTTTTCAGTATATTTTTAGTTCAAGTCATTTTATTTTATTCCAATAAGTTCATCACCACATAAAAACATTAAAATAAAAGTATTGATGAGGGTCACCGGAGGGCCGGTTCTCGAGAGGGAGGTACCACTAGCACGGATCTTTACAAATAAGAAAATATTGATTAAATAGGTGTTTGAGGAATTTTTTGGAACAAAATAAAAATGCTTAGACTAAATGTGTATTAAAAAATATAAGTTTTTACGGTCTAGTCCTTGGACTAACAATTTTGGACAAAAATATCCGTGAACCAAATTTTAAACGATTAGGTCCAACATATAAATACTGCCAATATAAAAAAAATAATAAACCTAATCGGCTATTGGAGTTTTCTCTGCAACTAACGACTATTCTCCGAAATCGAAAATAATATCAATCTTAAGCTTTTTCCGTCTGTCCTATAATCGATTACAGTGTTCTTAATCGATTCTACCTGTATCACTTGGCTCTATCATTTGTAAGTTTATCTTGAAAACTATTAGAGCGACTTGCAACCCAAACTTAAATTCCCTACTTAATGATGTGGCACATGCCACATCATTAAGATGCACACTTTTTTATTTTATCACCTTATCATTTTTTTTTCAAAATAGAATTTTAAAGTAAAAAAAAAAAGTTGTCCAATTAAAAAATATATATATGTTAAAATTATGTGTGTTAAAATACAACAAGACAAAACACGAAACTATATTTTTTTACTTATCACAAATCGATTAAAAAATTACACAATACATTTATGAATCTTTTATTTTTTTAACTAACAGGATCACGATCCAAAAAAATGCGACGTGACATAGAGTCGTATTTTTTCATATCACTGGCGCGGATCATTTTTTACTGTTTTAAAAATAATAATTTTACGATTTAAAAAAAACGGTCCGCGCCATCGGTATGTGTAGGCGGTCCGACCACCAATACATACTGCTGGCGCGAACCAACATATTAGAAAAAATGGTCCGCGCCAGCGGTATGTATAGGTGGTCGGACCGCCTATACAAACCGCTGGCGTAGATCGTTTTTTTTAAATCATAAAAATATTATTTTTAAAATAGTAGAAAATGATTCGCTCCAACGGTATGAAAAAAAAAATTAGACTTCATGCCACGTTGTGTTTTTTTGGATCGTGATCATGTAAGTTAAAAAACTAAAAGATTCATATTCGCATTATGTAATTTTTTAATTGAATTGGGATAAGTAAAAAAAAGATTTCGCGTCTCTATCATTTTCCTTTTCTTTTAATTACACGATACTCATTTATCTCAAAACATTTTTTTATTTGTCTGTTTTATCACTCCATAAATTTTTTTTTTCAAAATATAATTTTTGAGTTAGAAAAAAAACAGTCAAATTTAAAAACATAAATATATGTAAAAATAATTATGTTAAAATTATGTTTGTTAAAATACATCATTGTGTTAATTTTTTTACTTAACGCAAACCAATTAAAAAATTACATAATGCGATTATGAATCCTTTATTTTTAAACTAACACGATCGCGACCCAAATAAAACGCGACATGGCATAGAGTCGATTTTTTTTATACCGCTGCCACGAACCATTTTTTACTATTTTAAAATTAATTTTTTTTACTATTTAGGAAAAATGGTCCGCGCCAGCGACACGAAGAAAATATAACTCCATGTCACGTCGCGTTTTATATGGTCGTGATCGTGTTAGTTAAAAAATAAAAGTTTGACACTCGCATTGTGTAATTTTTTAATTGATTTGTGTTAAGTAAATAAATTATTAATTACCAAAAAGTTCCTCAAACATTTTTAATACACATTTAATCCAAGAGTTTTTATTTTGTTCCAAAAAGTCACTCACCACATAAAAACACTCAATGTGTGACGCTGGCGCGGACTTTTAAAAATAAGAGAATATTTTTTTTTTTACTAAACATGAATTAAATTTTTTTTGAAAGATGATTTGGTACATGACCTAAAAAATTAACACAACGATGTATTTGAACACATATAATTTCAACATATTTTTTTTATATATATAGCGTGTATTTATGTTTTTTAATTGGACTGTTTTGTTTTTTTACTTGAAAGTTATATTTATTGAAAAAAATGATTTTATAGAGTAATAAAATAAATACATAAATATTTTTGTTTTTGCTGTTAGGATACATCTAAAAAAGAAGAAGGTATTATGGGATTAATGATGTGGCAATGCCACATCATTAAGTCTGAGATTTATGTTCAGTTTTTGGGTCGCTGTAGTAGTGCTCGTTTATCTTTATCAGCAGTTGGTTTTTCTATTTTCGATTGATTACAATAAGTGTATGTCCTTTATTTTGATTCAAGAGACTCATTGTAATATTCATTCATGTGATTGAATAGCTTTTTATATGTTATATATGTATAAGTTTTGATTTTGTGTTTTTATGCATTTATGTTTGGATTCTTCATATATAAGTTATATCTATTAATATTTGTAATTGTTAGTTGAATGTGCTGAATGAATATTATTGATGTTTCATTCTAATTTTAAGAGTCCTTGATTTTGATTTGGTATTGAATCACTTATTGATATAGGTCTGTGCCAGCGAAAATAACTAGTTCGTTTATAAAGTAGACGTGATTGTTTTTTTGAAAATATGTGTGTGTTTTATTGCTTCATGTATAGTTTTTTAAATAGTGCCTGTAATTTTATATTAATTATAAATAAATATTTTGATATTTCATGCCTTAAATTATTGCACACATTTTTAGAATTGTTGACCTTGAAGTTAATGTTTTTCGTCTCTGTTTTACTGCAGGACATTATGGTAAGTAGTGTAATAACAAGGTGTTGTTATTTGGATAATATGGTTTGTATTGAAATATTTGAAGATAGCTCATTAGATTTCATATGCAATGAGTTGTGTATTAGGTTTACTAATTTGAGAAATGGGAGTTTTTCATTGAGGTATTCATTTAGTGATGAATGTCGGTTCATATTGGTTTATGACAACGATGTTTGTTGTATGTTGCGGTCCCAATTGGTCGTGAAAGCTAATTTCGTTGAATATATGTCATTGATTCATTACCATTTCCAAGTAATACATGTCGTGAACGGATTGAATGCTCTAATCGAATTTTTGATGGGGTTGACTGCAGTAATACAAGTTTTGAGAGGGTTGACAGTGGTGATACAAATACACAGAGGTTAGAGTCTTTATCATCAGGCACTACGAATGATTTTAATAGTTGCATTGAAAATGACTTTTATCTTGGAGGTGTGGAACCAAGTAAGTCGAAAGTCTATCTTTCGAATGATTAGAAGACTTATATAAGTCATGAGCAGCAGTGTTTTGAAGGAGGTGTAGTGAAATTTCGGGATAAATTGTGAAAGTATACCGTTGAGGTTGGGTTCAAGTATGTGTATTTGAAGAATGATAAAACTCGAGTGACGTTTGAATTCCCTAAAAAGACTAATGAGAATTGCATGTGGAGAATTCATGCTTCATTATCTACAATAAATGGATACTTTTACATACGTACAATGAATAATGAGCATACATGTAGAGGTGTCTTTTGTAGTCCGTCAGACAAAATGATAGCCTCCAAGTTGGTTTCAACATTGGTGGCTGATGATCTTAGAGATAACCCGCTATTGAGACCAATTGATGTAGTTAGAGATATGAAGAAGAATTATGGTCTTAATATAGCTTATCAACATGCATGGCGTGCGAAAGAGATGGCTGCTGTTGATATACATAGTGATGAAAAGTTTTCTTATGTATTAATGAATAATTATCGTGACCTTCTATTGTAGTATAATCCTGGGTCGCATTGCATCCTTGAGGTGGAACATGAGAGTAAAAAATTCAAGAGAATATTTGTAATGTTTAGAGGATGTATTTATGGATTTCAATACTGCAGACCTGCTTTATTTCTTGATGGTGCCTTTTTGAAGAGCCGTTACCGTGGAACAATACTATCAGCTACTGCAAGGAATGGGAATAATGGTAAATTAATTGTAAATATTTTATTTTGTGTATTACATTGACATTTTGTTTGTTCCATTCCATATCATCAAAATACAAGCATAAAATATAAAATACCTTTGAATGTCTTTGTTTTAGTTCACGTGTACTTTATATTTTTATGCGCGTATTTTCATGATATGTCTTATTATGTGTAATACTAAGTAAAGTACACGCATAGTACATGTCAAGTACACGTGAATATTTTTCTTAATTTCGCGTGTACTTTACATTTTTATGCATGTACTTTGATGATGATAATTTTATGTGTAATACTAAGTAAAGTACACGCATAGTACATGTCAAGTACATGTGCATATTTTTGTTAATTTCACGTGTACTTTACATTTTTATGCATGTATTTTGATGATGATGTTGTTATGTTGAATTCAAACTAAAGTACACGCATAGTACATGTCAAGTACACGTGAATGTTTTTCTTAATTTCACGTGTACTTTTTATCTTTATGCGTGTACTTTGATGATAAGTGTTGTTATTTGGAAATAATAAAGCCAAGTACACGTTAAAAATGTAAAGTACCTTTGAATGTTTTTGTTTAGTTCACCTGTACTTTACATTTTTATGCGTGTATGTTGATGTTAGTGTTGTTAATAATAAAGTCAAGGAAAAGATTAGAAAGTAAACGTGCATGTCTTTTTATCTTTATCATGTGTACGGTACATTTTTATGTTTTGTCTTTTTATTTACAAACAATTTAAATTAAACACATAATATATTTCCCATGTGTTTTAGGGTCTGCGCTAACAACATCAATTTACAAAGTGTTGTACATGGATATGTTATTTATTTTAATTTTGATATATTTTTATATTTCAGGCCTTTTTCCTGTTGCATATGCTGTTGTTGATTTTGAAACCGAAGATAACTGGATCTGGTTTCTTGTCAACTTACATAGTGCAGTAGTTGAGCAATATCGAAACATTACATTTATATCAGATCGAAACAATGGATTACTTGAAGCTGTTTCGAGGGTCTTCCCGTTGTCTGCACATTCCTACTGTATAGATCATTTACAAGGGAATATAAAAAAGAAAATTCGTGGGAATTGTGCTGGATTTCGAAAGAAAATTGTTAAAGATTTTTTGTCTTGTGTATATGCCGTCTCAGTAGATGTATTTCACAAGAATATTGAAGCATTGAAGAAGGAAGGAGGAGATGCTATTGCCGATTTCATTGATAGTTTGCCTCCCGAGAATTGGTCCTGTGTATATTTCCCTGGTAAACGGTATGGTGACATGGCATCTAGTGTTGCAAAGTCATTCAATTCATGGATATTGGAGGAAATGCATTTACCAGTAATGAACATGCTTGATAAATTGAGAGTGAGGATTATGAATTTCAATGCAAACAAACTTGTTGAGTCTGACACTTGGACAAATGAGCTACATCCTTTTTTTCAAAAGTTACTGAATGAAAATTGAAATAAAAGCCGACATTGGACTATTAGTCGCTCAAGTCAAAATGTATTTGAAGTTCATTCAGAAGTGCGAGCAACATTTGACTTAGGAGAAAGGACTTGTTCTTGTAAGAGTTGGCAGATTAGATGTTTTCCATGTTCTCATGCTATTTGTGTTGTGCGGAGGAAAGGAACCAGTATTTATGATTATATTGAGGAGTACTATAAGGTATCTTTATACATAAAATCATACTCGATACCTATAATTCCTCTTCCTAATTTGATTTCCTTAAATATTCCTATTCCTGAAAATCTATCTGTCCTTCCACCAATGACTAAGAGACTGACAAGCAAGCCAAGAAATAAGAGAATAAAGTATTCTGGTGAGATCACAGTAAGGGAAGTTACTTGCTCGAGGTGTAGTAAAATGGGTCATTACAGGTCTACTTGTAAGTAACCCATTTGAGTTTTTTTTTAAATTGTTGAATTCATTCATTTGAACTATTTGATTGAATAAATTAATTAATAAACCATTTGTTTCACATAAATGAATGTAATTTATTTTTAAGTCTCATTTTTTAGTTTTTTTTGTGTAGCTACACACATATTTTTCATAAAACATACGTGATCATTTTTCCTGATGTTCACATGTACTTTACATTTGTATACGCTTGTTATGTACAGTACACGCGTATTTTGATGTCCAAAGAAATTTTATCAATGCGTGTACTTTATGAAGTACACATAGAATACATAAAATATACGGATTTAAAAATGGATTTGGTCAGTTCAATATGCGTGTACTTTATAAAAGCATGCGTGTACTTTATTAATGACATTTAATTTAGATTTACTTGATGAAATATGCGTGTACTCTAATGTACATGCATGGAGTACACGCCTAATATAAATATAATATGCGTGTACTTGATGAAATGTGCGTGCACTTTATGAAGTACACGCATTGATAATTAAAGTACACGCATTTAAATATAAGTGTACATGCATGTTTTATCAAAGTACATGCATATTGATATGACAAAAATCTAATTCAATATACGTGTACTTTATGTATTCTACATGTAATTTTATCAAGTAGACGTATATAAATGCATGTACAATTTGGAAAATGATTCTGGACATTACAATGTGCTTGTACTTTATAAAAGACACTTGGGTCACTCATATTCTTAAATTTCTATGTGTATTATGGTCCGCGCCAGTGGTATTATTATATAAGTATTTCAGTAGGCGTGTACTTTATAGACTATGCATGTACTTCATAAAGTACACGCATTTATATAATTGTTTGGAACAATATCTTGTTTGTGCTTTATACAAATTTGCATGCATTATAATTTATAATACATGCAATCATATTTTGACATACCAATTTTTTTACATTAAATGATATTAATGTTTACATTTTTTACAATACTTGTGATCATTTTTATAAGGGTTCACGTGTACTTTACTATATTTGGTGTATGACATAAGTGAGAATACATGCATGAAAGAAATAATTTTTTTATTAAAAATAAAAAAATAAAGTACATTTTTTTCACATAACAAAGCTGAAAAAACTAAAGAAGGCCTCTATTTGGGAAGTTTGTCAAAGGCATCTAGGGTGACAAGATGAGAGTCAATTAAATTTGAAAATACGTTACTAAAGTCGTTTATTGAAAATAAACTATTTAAGTAACTCCGAGTTGTTTTTTGAAGAAACTCTTTTATTAAATAAAAAAGAATTAATCACAAGAAGTGTTTAATAAAAGTATGTACGAGATCTATTCAAGATTTGAGCAACAAGTTTAAAAGATAGTTTAAACTAGTTTTAAACACAGCACAACCAAGAATGAGATGAGGAGATGTAGAAAGATTCTGTTCACGATTTTTTACGTGGTAAAACCTCACCAATTGAGGAAACATCCACGACTCCTTCTACGGAGTAAAATGAAAAATCCACTAAAACAAATTTATGAGTTACAAACTATATAACTAACATGCATACAACTCAGACCTATATAGTTTAGGCATGTACCCTTTGGTGTCCTTATAACTTCTCTGCAGTTCTGATTGTAGATGTAGTTCTCTCAGTTTGTCAACTTTTGATTTGTTCCAGCACTTTACGTCGACTTATGTTCACAAGACCTTATTACCAACACTTTTCGTGTTGTGGGGTGAAAGTGTTTGTGGAGGTGCTTTCTAACACATGCATGCACACACACACACACTTATTAAGTACAAATAGTCCTAGAAAATTACATTAAGACTATATGCTGTGATCTTTTCTTTTCTTTCTTCTTACAAAACTTTGAACCTTATTTGACCTTTCAATCAATCCCAGAATCCACGGATATCTTGCTTAAAAATCAGTCAAGATCTTAATCAATCTCAGTTTAGAAAAGATTTTCGAGATTGAAAACCTCCAAGTGAGATTCCAAACTAGGTCAAAGGTTTAGTTTTACAAGAACAAGAAACAAAAAGCATTTATTGTTGATTTCAAAGTAAGAAAATGTTTTAGAGAAAATAATCAAAAATATATTTCTCAAGATGAGAAATAAAGAATGAAACTAAGTGTAATGTAACATGAATAACTCAGATCTGATATTTCTATGGAATCAGAAACCAGATCTAAGTAAAAGTTTAAGTTGGAAAAAAGATCTAACGAACACAAGGTTATAGCAACAAAAATAACTCAACTCAAACTCTCAAACACTCAAGAACACTCAGGTTAGTGTTTTTGGATATGGTGTTTTGAAGAAGTGTTTGGGTTTGGTTTGAAGAGGATTTGGACGAACGAAGTTAGGGTTTCTAACTTTCTTTCTCTCTCTGGTTTCTCTCTTCTCTCTCTACTCTCTGTTCTCTCTTCTCTCAGAAAAAATGAAATGGCAAAAGTCTTCGAAGTCTGAGAGTAGGGGTCCTTTTATAGTGTGAGGAGAAGGTTCGAGAAACCTGATCAAAACCAAGGGCTAGGATCGAGTCAATATAATTTGACTTGAATCCAAGGGCTCACACAAGGCGGTGGTTAAATGAAACGTGATTGGTTTAAAAGGTTACACAGGGATTCATCAAGGCAACATGCAGACTGTTGATAAGAAATGATCCAAAGGTTCAAAACATACGCATTTTTAACTCAGTAAAGAAACACAATTCCAACCAATCAGATGCAGACAAGTGTAGGGCAAATACAGGATATAAAACGCGCATCTAAAATAATTAAAATCACACCCTCATGTTTACTCCGCTTTTGGATTCTACCCAAGGTAACATTAGGCCAATATTCCCAACAAATTATATTTATAGAATGACCCCAAAAACTTTTAAATCAAGTTTTAATTAATAAAACCTTGTTTAAAAAATGTTTAAAAAATGTTTAAAAAAATCCTAAAAAATTATTAAAAATCAAACTTAGGGATTTAAACACACTCATCATATGTACACACATTATTATGAAGTATGACATGCATGAATTGAATTCTACTGTGTGTGAGTGTTGGCAATAGTCTCTTGATCACTACAAGATAGAGAGATGAAGACGCAAACCAATTTCTGAGGTTCTTTGGTTTCTAGGATGGACATAATTTTGTCACAATTTCCAAACTAGATGAGCACTTATACAATATAGACTCAAGTGAGTCAAAAGTATAAGGGCTTCAATCTCCCCCTTTGGAAATATGAGACAAAATCTCCTTTGAGTCAACTAGGACTCGTAGGGCAACAAAAATAAAGAAAAACTTAGCCCTATCAAAATTGTATCTACCCAAATCCTAGAAATCAAAAAGTACATAACTCAACTATTTATAATTGAACACCCTATTACATCAGTTGAGAATGACTGTACAAAAAGAATACCTGCAATGAATTACTAAGACCAAGTTGTTTAGTATATGCAAGAGATAAATAGACTCAAATTTCTCCCCCATTTTGTATCAAATGGACAAAGGGAAAAACTTGGATAAATAGCAAAGTTATTACTCAGCACAAACCATACCAATAGATTTACGTAATGAAATGAATCTATTATAGTCTAGAGGTTTGGTAAACATATCTGTGAGTTGTAGATCAGTAGGAAGATAATTAATTTTTAATTCCTTAGATTCAACCAATTCGCGTATAAAATGATGTCTTATTTTTATATGCTTTGTTCGCGAGTGTTGAATAGGGTTTTTAGAAATATTAATCGCACTTTGATTATCACAATAGAGATGCAATTGGTTTTCGTGAATACCATAATCACTTAGCATTTTTTTAAGCCACAATAATTGAGCACAACAGCTGCCAACGGTTATGTATTCAGATTCAGCTGTCGAGAGTGATGTGCAGTTTTGTTTTTTACTACTCCATCCTACCAAGTTATTACCAATATAATAACATGATCCTGAAGTGCTTTTACTATCATCAGTACACTTAGCCCAGTCAGCATCAGTGTACCCAATAATAGTGCTTGGTGTGTCATTAGTGTACCAAAGTCCTAGATTCAGAGTGCATTTTACATATTTAATTATATGTTTAACAGAGTTCAAATGGCTCTCTTTAGGGTTGTTTTGATAACGAGCACATACACACACAGCATCCACTATATCAGGACACGAGGCAGTAAGATATAGTAATGTTCCTATCATACTCCGATATAGAGTAGGATCTACAGATTTTCCATTTTCATCTTTTGACAATTTTACCGTAGTACTCATAGGTGTTTTAGTATCTTTAGCACTCTCGAGGCCAAATTTCTTAAAGATCTCTAAGGCGTACTTAGATTGTGAAACAAATAATCCTTCTGGATTTTGTTTGACTTGGAGACCTAGGAAGAACTGTAACTCCCCCATAAGGGACATCTGAAATTCCTTGCTCATAATTTCAGAAAAGGATTTTACTTCTGAGGGAGAAGTTGATCCAAATATAATATCGTCAACATAAACTTGATCAATAGTAATGTGTTTGTCAAAATGTTTGACAAAGAGAGTTTGATCATTTCCACCTCTTTTGAAACCTTTATCCAAAAGAAAACTGGAAAGACGCTCATACCAAGCTCTATGGGCTTATTTAAGGCCATATAAAGCCTTTTTCAGACGAAATACATGATTTGGATAATTAGGGTCAATGAACCCTTTAGTTTGTTCTACGTAGGTTTCTTCATCCAGAATTCCATTAAGGAACGCAGATTTGACATCCATTTGGTATAATGTAAAATGCATGTGACAAGCTATAGCAAAAAGCAGACGAACTGATTCTAAACGAGTAACAGGGGTAAAGGTCTCGTTAAAATCAATTCCTTCTATTTGGGAGTATACTTGAGCAACTAATCTAGCTTTATTTCTAATTATTATCCCATTTTTATCAGTTTTATTTTTGAAAATCCAACGAGTACCAACAACCTTTTTGTGATCAGGACGTGGAACAAGATACCATACATCATGAATGAAAAATTGTAAAAGTTCATCCTGCATAGCAAAAATCCAGTGAGAGTCATTCAATGCCTCATTTATATTCTTTGGTTCCACAAGGGAAACAAAACATGCATAATGTGCATAATTTCTAAGTTGGGATCTTGTATGCACTGGCTCACTAGGGTTGCCAACTACTTTGTTTATGGGATGATCTTTAGTAACCCAGTTAGGTACTTCAGGTGTCTCAATAGGTAATGAATTATCTATTTTAGAAGAGTCATTTTCTAAAATATTTGAAGACTCTTCTTCAATAGGTAATTCACCAGTCTTGTTTTCTATAATGGTGTCACTAACAATTACATTTATGGATTCCATCAAGGTTTTAGTGCGAAGATTATACCCTCGATAAGATCTACTATTAGGCGAGTATCCTAGAAATATGGCTTTATCTCCCCGGCTCTCAAATTTAGATAAGTGTTCTTTATCTTTGCACACATAACAAGTACTGCCAAAAGTTCTAAGATACTTGAGATTAAGCTTTTTATTGTACCAAAGTTCATAAGGGGTTTGTTTGGAATTCTTTCTAAGATAGACCCTATTAATAATGTGACACGCAGTACGAATAGATTCTACCCAAAAATATTTAGGTAAATTGTTGGCATGTAACATAACACGTGCCATCTCTTGTAGGGTACGATTCTTTCTCTCGGTGATTCCATTTTGTTGAGGAGTCTTAGGAGCACTGAACTCGTGTTTGTAACCATTATAGTCACATTATTCTATAATACCAGTGTCTTTGAATTCACCACCTCTATCACTACGGATTCTATTTACTTGAGTGTCCTTTTCATTTTCAATCCTAAGAAGAATTTTTAGGAAGGTTTGGAAAGTGTCATACTTTTGTTTTAAAAAGGCTACCCAAGTAAATCTGGTGAAGTCATCAACCATAACTAAGATGTAACTGTGTCCACAAAGGCTAACAATTTGGGAGGGACCCATTATGTCCATATGGATGAGTTCTAATGGATTAGAGGTAAGAATATCTTTAACTTTCTTATGAGGTGCCTTAATAATTTTACCTTCCTGACAGGAACCACAGACAATATTATGAATGGGTTTAATTTTTGGAATTCCTCTTACTATGTCATGAGTAGACAATTTACTAAGATTATCGTAATTTATGTGACCCATTCTGTTATGCCATATCTCGTTGTCATCCATTCTGGCAACATTATAAATTTTAGAATTGTTGTTGACAGTGTAGCAATTGTCAGGAGTTCTGAATCCAGTAATTATGCATTCACCTTTTTCATTTAAAATTTTGCAATTGTTCTTTGAAAAGGTAATAGTATGGTCCGAGTCACAAAATTGCGAAATACTAAGTAAATTGGCCTTTAGACCTTTAACTATAAGAACATCTTTAAGAATAGGAAGCCCATCTTCTTGGAGAGTTCCTTTGCCTATGATTTGAGATGAAACACCATCACCAAAAATGACTTTACCACCAGCAAATCTGGTGTTGTTTAAAAGTTTAGATTCATCTCCAGTCATGTGCTTAGAACATCCAGAGTCTAAATACCAACCAGATGATGTGTGTTCAGCTTTGAAAGCAGTAACAACAATATTACACTTCATCTGAGATAATAGATCATCTTTTCTAACCCAAATTGCTCTAGTTTTCATCTTGCGCTTATTAGCTCTCAACTGATAAAATTTGCGAGCATTAGATTTTTGCTGAAAAATATTTTGCGCATGATTTTGAATTTTGTGAAAGACTTGAGCAATTGGTTTAGGAAAGTGCTTAGGATTCCTTCTAGGAAATGTTCTTTTAGGTTTGGTCTTTCTCTTTCTATAGTTAGAGTTTTTATCTGGCTGTCTAGGAAGTATATAATTGTTTTGACTCCTCCTCGAATAGTTAAAGTTCTGGTAGATATGAGGATTATAGACAGGTTTAACTAATCTCCTCGCATAGCAACCATCGAAAGAGTGACCATATATGTCGCAGTAAGAGCAATAAAGATTGCTCAGGATGGGGGTCTCCTTAGGAAAGTCTCTAAACAAAGGTTTTGAAATGTTTTGAGGCTGAACTTTATTCCTAGGTAGTACAGGTTTGAATGTAGGTTCACTCTTTCTGATAAAGGGACGGACGTATTTAGCCTTAGGTGAACTTTCATGCTTAGAGCAACTTGATTCCCCAATGTTGAAGTTTTGATGTTTCAAATCAAACTCAGTTTTTAATGAATGAAAATCTGGGCATGTTTCAATAGGTCTTTTGCCTCCTGACACAAATTTGATAGGTTCAAAAGGTTTTGTTTGTGTCTTCAAATTGGGGCAAAACCCTATACCAGTTCGATCATCAGAATTGGTTTTAGATTCAGCAACAAATTCATCAAAACAATTAGAATTATTTTCAAATTTTACAAATTTTTTGAACAGAGTTGCTGTCTTTTCTTTGGTTTGTTCCAATTCTAACAATGTCCTTTTGTACTTTTTCTCCAGAATTTCATTAGTTTCAGTCAAAATTTTCAATTTTTCATTAAAAACTTTAATTTCACTTTCGTGAGTTAAACATTGGGTAGTATACTCTTCAGCATTCAGTTTAACCATCAGGCTTAGATCTTCCAACTTTTTGGTAAGATTTTTCACAATTTTTTCTAGTCTAGCGCTTTTCTTGAGAGTTTTAGCATAAAGTGTGTGAATGTCTGGGAGGTCTTCATTGTCCGAGTCACTAAGTGTAGTGTGTGAAGTAACCCCTAAGGCTTCATTCTTAGAACTCACACACCCATTGGCATCGTCATTATCGCTTTCCCTTTGACTCACACACCCCGAGGTAGAACATGCAACATTCTCAGTAATCAAAGCATCTAAACTAGTAATAACCATATTCGAAGTATCAGTCATAGAATTATTTGGTTCATACTCATTAACAAATATAGGCATGTCATCATTATAAATAATCTTGGCAAAGAAAGACATGCAAGGATAAAAAACATCTGATGACTCAGGTTCCTCATTTTCAGAGTCACTTGAATCATCCCATGTTTTGCAGATGTTAGCTCTAGTATGTTTGTTTTGAGTGTTCAAGTTAACTCTACAGTCTTGAGCAATGTGTCCCAGTTACCACATCTATAGCATTCAGTCTTCTTAAGGTCTCTATTAGGTCTAATATGAGAGTCCTTATGCTTTTTGTCATGGTTTTTCTCATGAGGTCTGTGACTAGAGGGAGTTGGATAATTTGACTTGCCTTGTTTATTTGCCACTTTGTTTCTAAACTTAATGATTTTCTTGAACTGTTTTGTCATTAAGGCAATCTGATTGTCCAAACTCTCTATATCGCATTCCTCATCAGAATCATCATTGGAAGTATTAAACTCAGGCTTAATCAATTTAGAAGAGAAGCTTAGATTGGAACTAGTCTGTTTCCTATGGGATTGGGTTAATTGTTTCTTAAATCCAGTTCCATTTCCACAGTTCTTAATTTACTACTGAGTAGTTCAGGAGTGAGATTTATATCACACATTTCCTCAATAACATATCTTTTGTTATCAAACTTCTGTGGTAATGATCTCAGAATTTTAGATACAATTTCTTGCCTATCATAAGTTATCCCATTAGCATGCTGTTTGGTCACAATATCAATCAGGTTCATATAGAAGTCATCAAATGACTCAGTTTCAGACATAATTAAGGAATTATACTGCTGGATAAGCATTTGGGTTTTAGCAACCTTAACTCTAGTGTCTCCTTCATGAGCAGTAACCAAGGTGTCCCAAGCTTCCTTAGAAGTGGTACAGGATGAGATTCTTTTGAACTCATGTTCATTTATGGACATAAATATGGCATTCTTTCCTTTGTTATTATTTCGAGAAACTTGTTTCTCTTCTTGAGTGAACTCACTTAAAGCTTTCTTAACCCTCTCATTACTTCCTTCGTTGGCTGGTTTTGTAGGAAAAGTATAACCATTTTCAACAATGTCCCAGACATCATCTCCCAGAGTTCCTTGAATGAAAGCAATCATTCTTACTTTCCAGTAAGAAAAATTGGTTCCATCAAAGATTGGAGGTCTGGTCAAGTTACCAAATCTTTCATTTTTCTCGTCCATATTTAGAAAACAATTTCAGAAACACAGGATCTCTATAAAAGCAGTTTAACCAAGCTCTGATACCAATTGAAAATACGTTACTAAAGCCATTTATTGAAAATAAAATATTAAAGTAACTCCGAGTTATTTTTTGAAGAAACTCTTTTCTTAAATCAAAAAGAATTAATCACAAGAAGTGTTTAATAAAAGTATGTACGAGATCTATTCAAGATTTGAGCAACAAGTTTAAAAGATAGTTTAAACTAGTTTTAAACACAGCACAACCAAGAATGAGATGAGGAGATGTAGAAAGATTTTGTTCACAATTTTTTACGTGGTAAAACCTCACCAATTGAGGAAACATCCACGACTCCCTCTACGGAGTAAAATGAAAAATCCACTAAAACAAATTTATGAGTTACAAACTATATAACTAACATGCATACAACTCAGACCTATATAAGTTTAGGAATGTACCCTCTGGTGTCCTTATAACTTCTTTGCAGTTCTAATTGTAGATGCAGTTCTCTCAGTTTGTCAACTTCTGATTTGTTCCAGCACTTTACGTCGACTTATGTTCACAAGATCTTATTACCAACACTTTTCGTGTTGTGGGGTGAAAGTGTTTGTGGAGGTGCTTTCTAACACATGCATGCACACACACACACACACACACACACACACACACACACACTTATTAAGTACAAACAGTCCTAGAAAATTACAGTAAGACTATATGCTATGATCTTTTCTTTTCATTCTTATTACAAAACTTTAAACCTTATTTGACCTTTCAATCAATCCCAGAATCCACGGATATCTTGCTTAAAAATCAGTCAAGATCTTAATCAATCTCAGTTTAGAAAAGATTTTCGAGATTGAAAACCTCCAAGTGAGATTCCAAACTAGGTCAAAGGTTTAGTTTTACAAGAACAAGAAACAAAAAGCATTTATTGTTGATTTCAAAGTAAGAAAACGTTTTAGAGAAAATAATCAACAATATATTTCTCAAGATGAGAAATAAAGAATGAAACTAAGTGTAATGTAACATGAATAACTCAGATCTGAGATTTCTATGGAATCAGAAACCAGATCTAAGTAAAAGTTTAAGTTGGAAACAAGATCTAATGAACATAAGGTTACAACAACAAAAATAACTCAACTCAAACTCTCAAACACTCAAGAACACTCAGGGTAGTGTTTTTGGATATGGTGTTTTGAAGAAGTGTTTGGGTTTGGTTTGAAGAGGATTTGGACGAACGAAGTTAGGGTTTATAACTTTCTTTCTCTCTCTGGTTTCTCTCTTCTCTCTCTACTCTCTCTTCTCTCTTCTCTCAGAAAAAATGAAATGGCAAAAGTCTTTGAAGTCTGAGAGTAGGGGTCCTTTTATAGTGTGAGGAGAAGGTTCGAGAGACCTGATCAAAACCAAGGGCTAGGATCAAGTCAATATAATTTGACTTGAATCCAAGGGCTCACACAAGGCGGTGGTTAAATGAAACGTGATTGCTTTAAAAGGTTACACAGGGATTCATCAAGGCAACATGCAGACCGTTGATAAGAAATGATTTAAAGGTTCAAAACATACGCATTTTTATCTCAGTAAAGAAACACAATTCCAACCAATCAGATGCAGACAGGTGTAGGGCAAATACAGGATATAAAACGCGCGTCTAAAATAATTACAATCACACCCTCATGTTTACTCCGCTTTCAGATTCTACCTAAGGTAACATTAGGCCAATATTCCCAACAAATTATATTTATAGAATGACCCCAAAAACTTTTAAATCAAGTTTTAACTAATAAAACCTTGTTTAAAAAATGGTTAAAAATTCTCAAAAAATTATTAAAAATCAAACTTAGGGATTTAAACACACTCATCATATGTACACACATTATTATGCAGTATGACATGCATGAATTGAATTCTACTGTGTGTGAGTGTTGGCAATAGTCTCTTGATCACTACAAGATAAAGAGATGAAGAAGCAAACCAATTTCTGAGGTTCTTTGGTTTCTAGGATGGACATAATTTTGTCACAATTTACAAACTAGATGAGCACTTATACAATATAGACTCAAGTGAGTCAAAAGTATAAGGGCTTCAAAATTCAACCAGTGTCAAATTTCTTCGTCTATGACAACTACAAGGCCTTCATGGAGAGCCTTCTTCTCCTTCAGCTTGGCGATTTTCATGGAAACTTCTTGTGTATAGAAAGACATGAGGTCTTCATGTGTTTGAGGAGGGTCCTCATCCACATCAAATAAATCTACGGGATTGGGTGGAAGTCCAGAATAGTCTTCCCTCACATATGTTTGAAACTGCTCAAAGGCAGTTTCATATGAGAAAATATTTTCCTCAATTTGCTTTATTTTTGTTTTATTTCTTCCATTGCTCTCAAGAAAATCTCACAAGTTTTCTGCTGGAATAGCCATTATGTTATCTTCACCCTAGTTTTAATGGTTAAGAAAGGAACAAATATTACTCTTTTATAAGAAAAGTTAAAGTTATTTATTTCTTGGCCAGAAGTAGTGGGGAAGTGAGTAGTTGAGCTTAATAAATTGATTTTGGTTATTGTTTCCTAAATAAATATTTAAAGTAGTTGTCAATTAATATAATAAAAAATTATTATATTAACTAGTGCGTGTACTTTAGTCAAAATGCGTGTACTTTGAAGAATTCATTGGTGTACTTAGTGATTATCACTTGTATTTTTCGTGAAAAATGCTTGTACATTGTTTCATAACACTCAGGTGCATTGTTTGTCTAAACATTACGTGGATTGTGGTCCGAGCCAGCGGAAATAAACCATTTTCGTGTAATAAATATTGTAAACAATAACCAATATAACATAAAACAAATTACAAATATGGTTTGTATTTGAATCACAATTTATAGAAGTTTTTTCTCCTTTCGGGGGAAGAAATATTTTGATAGAAGAATTTTCTCGAGTACATATGCTCTTTGTTTTAGCATGTCAGGGTCTTGAAATTTTTTTTGCATTTCCTTGTTTCTGCTAATTTATTCAATGTAGTACATGTAGAACACCCCACATTCAATCCTGAAATTAAAATAAAACAAATATACAAATTAGTATGATGTGAATGAAATTTTTTGAAAAGATACAAATTAGTAATTTTTAGAAATGAAGTTTTTCTTACCCATTGTATTGTTTAGGGCATTCATGATCTCTTATTAGGTCAAGTTTGAGATCACTTTCCATCAAGAAATCTATTGTCCTTTTTTCTTGCTCTGTCAATGGATCATTATCCAATGTAAACTCATTTGGTGTACCTTCATCAAACTTCCTCTAAATTTTGAAACCATTGTTTTTCATTATTTCTGCTTCAGTCTTCGATAGGCACAGTGTTTTTTGGAAGACATAAACTATTAAGAAGACAAATATTTAGTGTATACAAATAAAAGAGTATATGAAGATTAAAGAGTGAAAAATACACATAATATATTAACGTACACGCATATTTTATTTTTTCATATCACGTGTATTTTAAAATATGATGCGTGTACTTTGCGTAAAGAGTTAAAAGTACACGCAAAATATTAAAGTACACGCATATTTTATTTTTTCATATCACGTATATTTTAAAATATGATGCATGTATTTTGCCTAAAGAGTTAAAAGTACACGCATAATATTAAAGTACACGTAATTTGTATTGGTTCATTTCACGTGTATTTTAAAATATAATGCATGTACTTTGATAATCTGGGTGATTATCTACAACTAATACAAAGTACACGCATTATATTATACACGTGTACACGTGTATAATATAAGTACATGTAACATTACTAATTAAGTTTAGGCACTAACTAATTTTTTTGCATCATCGAAGAATATTGTGTTTTTTTTCTTGTCGTTCGGCCGAAGGGAATTCATGTGGACCATTTTATTTTCTTTTTTGTATATCACAAGTAATGTGAAATGTCCTACACTATGTCTTATTACAATGAACAAATTATTACAAATGCCTAAGTATTCAAATAAATCTCTGTATAATTCTCCCTTCTTATTGACTTCATTTGTGCTACAAGCTTCTATCTGAATAAAAATTATAGACATTATGTTCATAAAAAAAACTGAAATTTTGTTTCTCAAAACTTTCGGTTTAATTGCACTTACCCAACAATAATAAAAAAAATTGTGTGAGTAGGAGAGCTCTTCCTCTGACAATTTTAACCTCAATACTTCACTAAAGGCAAGTATTATCTGTTTCACACAATATAAAATGGTGAGGAAATAATAATGTTGAAATTTAATGGATGTCTAATATTTGGACTACATACTTGGCTTAAAATTTCTTGATTGTTGAGTACTTCAACAAAATCTTCCCATGGTACGTACGAAACCAGCCCTTGGAAAATAAATTCCCTGCATTTTATATAATCAATAAGAATTGTATAATAATAATAACCTTATTCTTTTGCACCAAAAAAAATATAAATTAGCGAAGTGATAAATCATAAAACAATAAAGTTTACCCTGGCTCAGCCTTTTGAATAAACTCTTCAATCTTTTTCTTCTAAGCTTCATCGAGATATTTGTATACTTCGATTGCTTCAAGCTTGAAGTGAGTTTCTTTCATTTTTTGAGCTATTGTTAGACGACCTTTTCTCAGCTTTGACTCTTTTTGTTTCTTAATTGTTTCACGCTTTTTCGGTTTCGCTGTCAGCTTTTCTTTTCTTCTGTCCTCTAGTAAGAGAACCTTTTGTTTTGGATATTTTGGGGGTGCCCTGAACTGTCTTTGAGGCTAGTTCAATCTTCAAACTCGAAATTTCGTCCATGAGTTGTTTATTAATGTTGCCTGATATATTTAACAAGGAATGTTGAATTGTAAGCATTTTTTGAAACAATGACTCATTTTCTCTTACGTGTAATTTATAAAGTACACGACTGTATTTTAATACATGCGTGTATTTTATAATATACACGCATGTATTATAAAATACGTGTACTTTATAAAATTTATAATATACAAGTGTACTTTCAACATAATTTGCATTTACTTTAGAAAGTAAAGCGTGTACTATATATCTATTATAGTTTATCGATACATGATCAGTTTTTTTCAATGTTGATTCATCAAGCATTTTCTTCAACTCCGAAATTTCGTCATTAAGGATTTTATTATTGTTTTCTTGTTATACAAAAAGAATGTTACATTATAAGAAATACTTGAATAAAACTGCATTATTTTTAATCAAATAATGCATGTACTCTGCATTATTTCTAATATCAAATAAAGTTGCATTAAAAATACTATGAAATAAAACCGCGTGTACTTTATGGAAACTGCGCGTACTTTAGGAAAACCGCGTGTACTTTTAACGTGTACATTAGGAAAACCGCGTGTACTTTAGAAAAACTGTGTGTACTCTGCATTCAAAAGTATCTGTTGAGTTCTTTTCAATTCTGACTCCTCAAGATTCTGCCTCAATGTCATCTTTTCTATGTCAGCATCTTTCCATTTTTGCAATGTATCATCATACTTTTTTTTAAATCTTCATTACTCAGAGACAGATATCCATTTTTTTGTTCCAAAATTCGTGTTGATTCTACATGTTTTTTCAATGATTCATCCAATTCTTTAATTCTATCTGAGTCACTCATTGTGACTTGATCAAGCTTTTCTTTTAAATAATTGTTTAACTCAACTAGTTGGGCATTTTCTACCTCCAACTTATTTAGTAACTCTTTTTCCTTCAAAAGGTTGGAATTCTCCACCTTTAACTTCTTCATTTCCTCATGGGCTTCAAAAAGTGAATCATGATCTACCTGCAACTGTACATTAAAAATGGCACTCTCCACTTCCAAAGAAGTCACCTTCTCAAGTGCACCATTAAAGTCTTCGGCTGGTTTAGATAGTTGGTTATTTTTTTCCAACAATTCCCTTTTCAAAACACAATTTGTTCCTCCAAATTAACCTTTGGTTGATTTTTTCCCTTCTTTTTCTTTGGAGTCACAATGTTTTTATGGGAAATATTCCAACAATGTGAAAAATCATTGTCATTAATATCTTCAGCAACTTTTTCTGATGATGAATCAGCATGTATAGGACTTTCTGTAGAAATGTTCAAAGAGTAACTTGGCCCTTTAAACTGAGATTCCTTTTGTACAGAACTATCCTTACAAGCTAGTTTATTTGTAACCTGCTTCAAAGTTGCTGTTACGATGCCATTCTTCACAAACCATTGTCTCAAAGACGATAATTTCCACTTCAGTAATTTTGGAGTATTTCCTTTAAATTCTTTGATAGGAGAAACAATTTCAAATTTCTCACATGCCCAATACTGTGATCATACAAAAAACAAAATGAATTTAATACTTTTATTACCTAGGGATTCATAATGGAAAGTACAAGTAATTTTTTCAAAATACACGCAAAATTAAACATGTACTTTATAAATTTTACAATTGTATATTGAAAGTACACGTGATTATTACAAATTTAACGTGTACTTTGTCAATATAAGTTCACATTTACTTTCTAAAGTACATTTATAATATTTACAGAAAATATAACAACAACATTTTGAAAGTACACTGGTTGTATTTACAAAATATAGTACACATGTACTTTGTAAAATAAAATTGTACTTTCACGTGATATAAGACGTGCATTTTCAAAATATACGTGATATAAGATGTGTATTTTCAAAATACACGTTAAATATCAAGTGTATTTTGAAAGAACAAGAGAAAATATCACGTGTATTTTGAAAATACAATTCTACTTTATAAAGTACACTTGTATTTTATAAAGTACACGTGTACTATATTTTGTAAATATAACGAGTGTACTTTCAAAATACTCTTATTATATCACGTGTATTTTGAAAATACACGTGTATTTTCAAAATACAAGTGAAAATATCACGTGTATTTTGAAAATACACATGAAAATATACGTGTATTTTCAAAATACAAGTGAAAATATCACGTGTATTTTCAAAATACACGTCAAAATAAATGTGTATTTTCAAAATACAAGTGAAAATATCACGGGTATTTTCAAAATACACGTGAGTATTGGTATGTAAATTTTGAAATATCAGGATGTTTTTTTCCTCACCAGTAGGAAAATGACACATCCAGTAACTGTGCTAGGTTTTGAACTTGCTGATTTGTCAAGTGAATGTATGAGAAACTCATGCACAACAGATGCCCAATCATACTTATTCATTTCCTCAAAATTGTCGATGTATTTAAACCAAAATTCTTCAAGGGTAAAGTTTGAGTTGGAGAAAAACAACGTGTTCAAGAAGTGGATACACATAATTTTAAAAAAATCAACAATTCCTTCATCTGTCTCCAATTCAACTGATTTCATCAAATCATTCAATATTTTTGACTTTCCTATTCTTTTTAAGTATTGTGCTTGTAATCCAGATTTTTGAGCAGTATTCGGTCGCTTTTTCAGTTCTATTGATTTTAAACCCTCTACTAGGGGTATGCCTGAAGCACCTTATACTCTTGACTCACTTGAGTCTATATTGTATAAGTGTTCATCCAGTTTGGAAATTGTGACAAAATTGTGTTTATCCTAGAATCCAAAGAACCCCAGAGCTTCGTTTGCTATTTCATCTTTCTTGATTGATTTATCTAGACCATATTACCAACACTTACACACAGTAGAATTGATCTCATACATTTCATATTGCATATTATTGTGTGTACATATGTTGAGTGTGTTTAAATCCCTAAAATTGTTTTTTAATATTTTTTTTGGGATTTTATAAACATTTAAAATAAGTTTTTTTAATTAAAATTTGTTTTTAAAAGTTTTTGGGGTCAATCTGCAATTAAGGTTTAATGGTTATATTGGCTATAAGTTACCTTGGGTAGAATTCGAAAGCGGCAGAGACTTCAGGGAGTGTTTGCAATTAATTTTAGACGAGCGTTTGATCTCTTGTAATTGCCCAACATCTGTTGTCTTCTGATTGGTGGAGTGTGTGTTTCTTTATAGAGAGTAATCCAGCGATTGTTTACAACCCTTGGATCATTTTTATCAACGATCTGCATGCGCTTTTTCATAATCCCTGTGAACCTCATATGAACCAATCAGGAGAGTTTTAATCACCACATATCGTGAACCCTTGGATCAAACTTAATCAAACTTGACTTAATCTGAACCATTAATTTTGAACCTTATTCTCGAATCTTCTCTGCCTCCTATAAAAGGACCCCTTCACTCAGCCCTCTGAGACTTTTGCCATTTTCGTCCTTTGGAGAGAAAAGAGAGAGTAGAGAGATAAGAGAGAAAAAGAGAGAGAGAAAGAGTTAGAAACCCTATCCCTAACCCTAAATCGTCAAAACCTTTTCAAACCTAAACCTCTTTCCAAGTCCTGTATATACCAAATACAACCTTGAGTGTATGAGTGGCTGAGAGTTGGTTTGTTTATTTAGTTTGTTGCTGTAACCTCTTTGTTCTTAGATCTTGTGTCCAACTTAAACATTTTTCTTTGATCTAAGTTTCTGATTTATAGAAATTTCAGATCTAAGTATTTCATGTTACATTTCACTTAGATTTACATATTTCGTTTCTCAGCTTGAGAAATATATTGTTGATTCTTTTCTACAAATGTTTTTAACCTTGAAATCAACAATAATGTTTTCTGTTTCTAGTTCTCTTGAAACAAAACCTTTGACCTAGTTTGGAATCGCACTTGGTGATTTTCAATCTCAAAAATCTTTTCAAAACTGAGATTGATTAGGATCTTCATACGTCTTCTGAGCAAGATAGCCGTGGATTCTGGGATTTTTGTAAAGGTCGAATAAGGTTAAGTTTTGTGAGAAGAGAGAAAAATAAAAATGACAGCATATAGCCCTTATATGTAATTTGTTAGGACTGGTTGTATATAATAAGTGTGTGTGTGCATGCATGTGTTAGAGAGAACCTCCACAAACACTATCACCCTACCACACTAAAAGTGTTGGTATTAAGATCTTGAGAACAAGAGTCAATGTAAAGAACTTGAACAAATTGGAAGGTATCAAATTGGGAGGACAACATCAATAATCAGAATTGCAGAGAAGTTATAAGGACACCAGAGGGTACATTCCTAAACTTATATAGTTTGTAACTGTTAAAATTTGTTTATAGTGGAATTTTTGTTTTACACCGTAGAGGGAGTCGTGGATGTTTCCTCAGTTGGGTGAGGTTTTACCACGTAAAAAATCCTTGATTCTTAATCTTTCTACATCTCCTCATCTCATTATTAGTTGTGTTGGGTTTAAGGTTTTTTAAACTATTTTATTAAACCTGTTAATCAAATCTTGAACAGATCTCGTACATACTTTTGTTAAACACATCTTGTGTTCAATTAGTTTTGGTTTTTAAGAAAAGTGTTTCTTCAAAAAACTGTTCGGAGTAACTTAATATTAAACGGCTTTAGTAACATATTTTCAATGCCAAATATTTCACTTATATCTATTGGCATTATTGGAATCCTACTCTTTATACGAAAACTTTTGGTTTCCGTACTATACAACTCGATAATTGATAAAATATTTTTATTCGTCTTCTTGTGGTCCACTTCTACTACTTTCTCACTGTATTAGGAATTGAAAAGCTCCCAAAATGGAGTCTTCTTAAGAACTTCAATATGGCTATTTTTTATTTTATCTTTAATCTGATGCAAATCATGGATAAAGCTAACAATATTTGACCAATATTGGTCATTCTTCTTTGCAGGACGTTTAGATTTCAATGCCACACTAGAACTAGAACTGGAACTGGATGAAGAACTATCACCTAAACTTCTCTTTTTTTGTTTCTTTACTCTTCTTGCCTTCATCTTCATCCCCATTATATTGATCTATAAATAAAATTTAAATTACTAACCTATAATTATATATACAAAAAATAAAATACATGCGAATTAGAATAAAACATAAACTAAAACAATAAAATACAAGCTTATTTAACAAAAGTAAATGAAATATTATCACAATCAATTTATACAAGTCTCAACAAAATACATGCTAAAAGTGATAATATATATCGTCAGTTTCATGATAATACCTAACAGAGGTTGTTCGACAAGTCAAAAATCAGGATTCTCTATTCCTAACATATTCAGTAAAGAAGTGATACAATAGCTGAATGCTAAAAGTTCTAACATTATCAAAACCCCTTAAGCAATACTCCTCAATTCGTTTAGCTAAATCCTTCAGTTTCGATTCAGTTACTTAAAGCTTTTGCACATCAAAAGTGCAGTAAATGTCTTGATAGTAGTAGTAGAAACCAAGTAACCTTTTAGCTCTATCATAGATGCGAAGGAGAAAATGAATTCCGTCATCATTAGTACTATTGACCTAGTTTGGAATCGCACTTAGTGATTTTCAATCTCAAAAATCTTTTCAAAACTGATATTGATTAAGATCTTGATACGTATTCTGAGAAAGATAGCCGTGGATTCTGGGATTATTGTAATGGTCAAATAAGGTTAAGTTTTGTGAAAAGAGAGAAAAAGAAAAATCACAGCATATAGCCCTTATATGTAATTTGTTAGGACTAGTTGTATATAATAAGTGTGTGTGTCTGTGTGTGTGTGTGTGGGTGTGGGCATGCATGTGTTAGAGAGCACCTCCACAAACACTACCACCCGACCACACTAAAAGTGTTGGTATTAAGATCTTGAGAACAAGAGTCGACGTAAAGAACTTGAACAAATTGGAAGTTAGAAAACTGGGAGGACAACATCAACAATCAGAACTGCACAGAAGTTATAAGGACACCAGAGGGTAAATTCCTAAACTTATATAGGTCTGATTTGTATGCATGTTTGTTATATAGTTTGTAACTGTTAAAATTTGTTTATAGTGGAATTTTTGGTTTACTCCGTAGAGGGAGTCGTGGATGTTTCCTCAGTTGGGTGAGGTTTTACCACGTAAAAAATCCTTGATTCTTAATCTTTCTACATGTCCTCATCTCATTCTTAGTTGTGCTGGGTTTAAAGTTTTTTAAACTATTTCATTAAACATGTTAATCAAATCTTGAACAGATCTCGTACATACTTTTGTTAATCACATCTTGTGTTCAATTAGTTTTGGTTTTTAAGAAAAGTGTTTCTTGAAAAAACTGTTCGGAGTTACTTAAATAGTTTAATTTTATATTACACGGCTTTAGTAACATATTTTCAATTGGTATTAGAGCTTTGTAAACTTCTTTTAAAGAGATCTTGTGTTTTTGAAATTATTTTCTGAAAATCAAACATGGACGAGATAATTGAAAGATTTGGTAACTTGACCAGACCTCCTATCTTTGTTGGAACCAATTTTGCTTACTGGAAAGAAAGGATGATTGCTTTCATTTAAGGAACTTTGGGAGATGATGTCTAGGACATTGTTGAAAATGGATACATTTTCCTTACTAAACCAGCCACTGAAGGAAGTAATGATAGGGTTAAGAAAGTATTAAGTGAGTTCACACAAGAAGATAAACAAGTTTCTCGCAATAATAACAAAGGAAAGAATGCCATATTTATGTCTATAAATGAACATGAGTTCAAAAGAATATCATCATGTACCACTTCTAAGGAAGCTTGGGACACCTTGGTTACTGCTCATGAAGGTGACACTAGAGTTAAGGCTGTTAAAACACAAATGCTCATTCAACAGTATAACTCTTTAATTACGTCTGAATCTGAGTCATTTGATGAAATCTATATGAACTTGACTGATATTGTGACAAAACTACATGCTAATGGGATAAAATATGACAGACAAGAAATTGTATCTAAAATTGTGAGATCATTACCACAGAAATTTGACAACAAAAGATATGTTATTGAGGAAATGTGTGATATAAATCTCACTCCTGAATTACTCAGTAGTAAATTAAGAACTGTGGAAATGGAACTAGAATTTAAGAAACAATTTACCCAGTCCCATAAGAAACAGACTAGTTCCAATATGAGCTTTTCTTCTAAGATGATTAAACCTGAGTTTAACATTCCCAATGACGACTCTGATGAGGAATGCGATATAGAGAGTTTGGAATATAAAAAATGCCTTAATGTCAAAACAGTTTAAGAAAATAATTAAATTTAGAAACAATATGGCAAACAAACAAGGAAAGTCTAATTATCCAACTTCCTTTAATCACAAACCTCATGAGAAAAGTCATGACAAACATCGTAAGGATTCTCACACTAAACCTAACAGAGACCTTAAGAAGACTGAATGCTTTAGATGTGGTAAACTAGGACACATTACACAAGACTGTAGAGTTAACTTGAACACGCAAAACAAACACGCTAGAGCCAACATTTGCAAGACATGGGATGATTCAAGTGACTCTAAAAATGAGGAACCAGAGTCATCTGATGTTTTTTACCCTTGCATGTCTTTCTTTGCTAAGATTATCTATAATGATGATATGCCTGTGTTTGTTAGTGAGGATGAATTTAGTAATTCTACTTCTGATGTTTCGAATCATGCTGTTACTGGTTTAAATGCATTAATTACAGAGAATATTGCTATTTCTGCCTCGGGGTGTGTGAGTCAAAGGGAAAGTGATAATGATGATGTCAATGAGTGTGTGAGTCCAAGAAATGAAGCCGTAGGGGTCACTTCAGAAACCACACTTAGTGACTCGGACAATGAAGATCTCCCAGACATTCACACACTTTATGCTAAAAATCTTAAGAAAAGCACTAGACTAGATAAGGTTGTGAAAGATCTCACCAAGAAGTTAGAAGATCTAAGATTGATGGTCAAACTTAATGCTGAAGAGTATACTACCCAATGTCTAACTCATGAAAGTGAAATCAAAATGTTTGATAAAAAACTCAGAAACTTGACTGAAACAAATGAAACTCTGGAGAAAAAAATACAAAGGGACACTGTTAGAATTGGAACAAACTAAAGAAAAGATAGCAACTGTTTTCAAAAAATTTACAAAATTTGAAAATAACTCAAACTGTTTTGATGGATTTGTTGCTGAATCAAAAACCAATTCTGATGATCGAACTGGAATAGGATTTTGCCCCAATTTGAAGACACAAACAAAATCTTTTGAACCTATCAGGTTTGTGTCAGGAGGAAAAAGACCTATTGAAACCTGCCCAGATTTTCTTTCTCTAAAAACTGAGTTTGACTCAAAACATCAAAATTTTAACATTGGGGAATCAAGTTGCTCTAAACATGAAAGTTCACTTAAGGCTAAATAAGTCTGCCCCACTATTAGGAAGAGTGAATCTACATTCAAAACTTTTCTATCTTGGAATAGAGTTCAACCTCAAAATCCCTTGAAACCTATCTTTAGAGATTTTCCTAAGGAGACCCCAACCCCGAGCAATCTTTGTTGCTCCTACTGCGATATATACGGTCACTCTTTTGATGGTTGCTATGCTAGAAGACTAGTTAAACCTATCTGTAATCCTCCTATCTATCAGAATTTAAACTATTCTAGGAGAAGCCGTAACAATTATGTACTTCCTAGACAACCAGACAAAAATTCTAACTATAGGAAGAGAAAGACCAAACCTAAAAGAACATTCCCTAGAAGGATTCCTAGACACTTTCCTAAACCAAATGCTCATGTCTTTCATAAAACTCAAAATCATGCGCAAAACATTTTTCAACAAAAATCGAATGCTCGCAAATTTTATCAATTGAGAGCTAATAAGCGCAAAATAAAAACTAAAGCAATTTGGGTTAGAAAAGATGATCTATTACCCCAGATGAAGTGTAACATAGTTATTACCGCTTTAAAAGCTAAACACACATCGTCTGGTTGGTATTTAGACTCTATATGTTCTAAGCACATGACTGGGGATGATACAAAACTCTTGAACAAAACCATCTTTGCTGGAGGAAAAGTTATTTTTGGTGATGGAGTATCATCTCAAATCATAGGCAAAGGAACTCTCCAAGAAGATGGACTTCCTGTTCTTGAAAATGTTCTTCTAGTTAAAGGTCTTAAGGCCAATCTACTTAGTATCTCACAATTCTGTGACTCAGATCATACTGTTACCTTTTCAAAGAACAATTGCAAAATTTTAAATGAAAAAGGTGAATGCATAATTATAGGATTCAGGACCCCTGACAATTGTTATACCATCCTGAATAATTCTGAAATCTGTAATGTTTCCAGAATGGATGATAATGAGATACGGTATAACAGGATGGGTAACATAAATTACGACAATCTTAGTAGGTTGACTTCTCAAGAAATAGTTATAGGAGTTAAAAAAATCAAACCCATTTCTAACATTGTCTGTGGTTCCTGTCAGGAAGGTAAAATTGTTAAGGCACCTCATAAGAAAGTTAAAGATGTCCTTACCTCTAATCCTTTGGAGCTCATCCATATGGACCTAATGGGTCCTTCCCAAACTGTTAGTCTCTGTGGACACAGTTACATTCTAGTTATGGTTGATGACTTCACTAGATTTACGTGGGTAGCCTTCTTAAAACATAAGGCTGACACTTTTCAAGCTTTCTTAAAAATACTTAATCAGATTGAAAACGAGAAGGACACTCAAGTAATTAGGATTCGTAGTGATAGAGGTGGAGAATTTACAGGCACTGGTATAATAAAGTAATGTGACTATAATGGTTATAAACACGAGTTTAGTGCTCCTAAGACTCCTCAACAAAATGGAATCGCCGAGAGAAAGAATCGCACCCTTCAAGAGATGGCACGTGTTATGTTACATGCCAAGAATTTACCTAAATATTTTTGGGTAGAATATATTCGTACTACGTGTCACATTATTAATAGGGTCTATCTTAGAAAGAATTCCAAACAAACCCCTTACGAACTTTGGTATAAGAAAAAACCCAATCTTAAGTACCTAAGAACCTTTGGTAGTACCTGTTATGTATGCACAGATAGGGAACACTTGTCCAAATTTCAGAGCCGGGGAGATAAAGCTATTTTTCTAGGATACTCACCGAATAGTAGAGCCTACCATGTTTATAATCTTCGCACTAAAACCTTGATGGAATCCATAAATGTAATTGTAAGTGACACTACTGTAGAGAGTAAGACTAGTGAATCAACTATTGAGGAAGAGCCTACAATTATTTTAGAAAGTGACTCTCCAGAAATATATGACTCATTACCAAATGGGATACCTGAAGTACCTAACTGGGTTTCTAAAGACCATCCCATGAATAACATTGTTTGTAATCCTAGTGAGCCTGTGCATACAAGATCTCAATTAAGAAATTATGCACATTATGCATGTTTTGTTTCCTTAGTGGAACCAAAGAATGTAAATGAGGCATTGAATGAATCTCACTAGATTTCTACTATGCAGGAAGAACTTCTTCAATTTGTCATTCATAATGTTTGGTATCTTGTACCTAGGCCTGATCACAAAAAGGTTATTGGCACACGTTGGATTTTTAAAAATAAGTTTGTTGAAAGTGGGATAATTATTAGAAACAAAGCTAGATTAGTTGCTCAAGGATACTCTCAAATTGAAGGAATAGATTTTAACGAGACCTTTGGTCCCGTTACTCGTTTAGAATCTGTTCGACTTCTCTTTGCTATAGCTTTCCACTTGCATTTTACACTCTACCAAATGGATGTCAAATCTGCATTCTTTAATGGAATATTGATCGAAGAGACCTATGTAGAACAGCCAAAAGGGTTCATTATCCCTCAATATCCAAATCATCTATTTCATCTTAAAAAGGCTTTGTATGGCCTTAAATAAGTGCCTCGAGCCTGGTATGAGCGTCTTTCCAGTTTCCTCTTAAATAAAGGTTTCAAAAGAGGTGGAAATGATCAAACCCTATTTGTCAAACATTTTGGCAGACACATTATTATTGCTCAAGTTTATGTTGACGATATTATCTTTGGATCAACTTCTCCCTCAGAAGTAAAATCCCGCTCTGAAATTATGCTTGAAGAGTTTCAAATGTCTCTTATGGGGGAGTTGCAATTTTTCTTAGGTCTTCAAGTCAAACAGAATTCAGAAGGATTATTTGTCTCGCAAACTAAGTACGCTTTAGAGATACTAAACAAATTTGGCCTTGAGAGTGCTAAAGATGCCAAAACACCCATGAGTACTACGATAAAACTATTTAAAGACGAAACTCGTAAGTCTGTAGATCCTACTCTATATCGTAGTATGATCGGAACCTTGCTATACCTTACTGCTTCGCATCCTGATATAATGTATGTTGTATGTGTTTGTGCTCGTTATCAAAATAACCCTAAAGAGATCCATCTATCTTCTGTTAAAAGAATCATTAAATATGTAAAGTCACTCTGCACCTAGGACTTTGGTACACTAGTGACACACCAAGCACTATAATTGGATACACTGATACTGACTGGGCTGGGTGTACTGATGATAGTAAAATCACATCAAGAGCATGTTATTGTATAGGTAATAATTTGTTAGGATGGAGTAGTAAGAAACAAAACTGCACATCACTCTCAACAACTGAATCTGAATACATAGCCGCTGGAAGCTGTTGTGCTCAATTACTTTGGCTTAAACAAATGCTAAGTGATTATGGTATTCAAGAAAAACAATTGCATCACTATTGTGATAATCAAAGCGCGATAAATATCTCTAAAAATCATGTTCAACTCACGCGAACAAAACACATAAAAATAAGACGTCACTTTCTACGCGAATTGGTTGAAACTAAGGAATTTGAAATCAATTATCTTCCTACTGATTTGAAACTCAGAGATATGTTTACCAAACCTTTAGATTACAATCGATTTATTTCTTTGCGTAAATCTATTGGTATGGTGTGTGCAGATTAATTTCTTTGATCTCTCAATTTTTTCCCTTTGTCTATTTGAGACAAAATCGGGGAGAAATTTGAGTCTAATGAATTTCACATATGCTAAAAATCTTGATCTTAGTGATTCATTGTAGGATTCTGTACAGTTATTCTCAACAGTTTTAATAGGGTATTCAATTGTAAATAGTTGAGTTATGTACTTTTGCTTTCTAGGAATTGGGTAGATAGACTTTTTTAGGAATAGGTTTCCTTGTTCTTGTTTCCCTACGAGTCCTTAGATGACTCAAAGGAGATTTTGTCTCATATTTCTAAAGGGGGAGATTGAATAACCTTATACTCTTGACTCACTTGAGTCTATATTGTCTAAGTGTTCATCTAGTTCGGAAATTGTGACAAAATTGTGTTTATCCTAGAATCCAAAGAACTCCAGACCTTGGTTTGCTATTTCATTTTTCTTGATTGATTTATCTAGACCATATTACCAACACTTACACACAGTAGAATTGATCTCATACATTTCATATTGCATATTATTGTGTGTACATATGTTGAGTGTGTTTAAATCCCTAAAATTGATTTTTAATAATTGTTTTGGGATTTTATAAACATTTAAAATAAGTTTTTTTAATTAAAATTTGTTTTTAAAAGTTTTTGGGGTTAATCTGCAATTAAGGTTTAATGGTTATATTGGCTATAAGTTACTTTGGGTAGAATCCGAAAGCGGCAGAGACTTCAGGGGGTGTTTGCAATTAATTTTAGACGAGCGTTTGATCTCTTGTAATTGCCCAACATCTGTTGTCTTCTGATTGGTTAAGTGTGTGTTATTTTATAGAGAGTAATCCAGCGATTGTTTACAACCTTTGGATCGTTTTTATCAACGATCTGCATGCGCTCTTTCATAATCCCTGTGAACCTCATATGAACTAATCAGGAGAGTTTTAATCACCGCATATCATGAACGCTTGGATCAAAGCTAATCAACCTTGACTCAATCTGAACCATTGATTTTGAACCTTATTCTCGAATCTTCTCAGCCTCCTATAAAAGGACCCCTTCACTCAGCCTTCTGAGACTTTTGCCATTTTCATTATTTGGAGAGAAAAGAGAGAGTAGAGAGAGAAGAGAGAAAAAGAGAGAGAAAGAGAGAAACCAGAAAGAGAGAGAAAGAGTTAGAAGCCCTAACCCTAACCCTAAATCATCAAAACCTTTTCAAACCTAAACCTCTTTCCAAGTCCTGTATATACCAAGCACAACCTTGAGTGTTTGAGTGGTTGAGAGTTGGTTTGTTTATTTGGTTTGTTACTGTAACCTCTTTGTTCTTAGATCTTGTGTCCAACTTAAACATTTTTCTTTGATCTAAGTTTCTGATTTATAGAAATTTCAGATCTAAGTATTTAATGTTACATTTTACTTAGATTTACATATTTCGTTTCTCATCTTGAGAAATATACTGTTGATTCTTTTCTACAAATCTTTTTAACCTTGAAATCAACAATAATGTTTTCTGTTTCTAGTTCTCTTGAAACAAAACCTTTAACCTAGTTTGGAATTGCACTTAGTGATTTTCAATCTCAAAAATCTTTTCAAAACTTATATTGATTAAGATCTTGATACGTCTTCTGAGAAAGATAGCCGTGGATTCTGGGATTATTGTAAAGGTCAAATAAGGTTAAGTTTTGAAGAGAGAAAAAGAAAAATCACATCATATAGCCCTTATATGTAATTTGTTAGGACTGGTTGTATATAATAAGTGTGTGTGTGTGTGTGTATGTGCATGCATGTGTTAGAGAGCACCTCCACAAACACTATCACCTTACCACACTAAAAGTGTTGGTAATAAGATCTTGAGAACAAGAGTCGACGTAAAGAACTTGAACAAATTGGAAGTTGGCAAACTAGGAGGACAACATCAACAATCAGAACTGCAGAGAAGTTATAAGGACACCAGAGGGTACATTCCTAAACTTATATAGGTCTGAGTTGTATGCATGTTTGTTATATAGTTTGTAACTGTTAAAATTTGTTTATAGTGGGATTTTTGGTTTACTCCGTAGAGGGAGTCGTGGATGTTTCCTCAGTTGGGTGAGGTTTTACCAAGTAGAAAATCCTTGATTCTTAATCTTTCTATATCTCCTCGTCTCATTCTTAGTTGTGCTCGGTTTAAAGTTTTTTAAACTATTTTATTAAACCTGTTAATCAAATCTTGAACAGATCTCGTACATACTTTTGTTAAACACATCTTGTGTTCAATTAGTTTTGGTTTTTAACAAAAGAGTTTCTTGAAAAAACTGTTCGGAGTTACTTAAATAGTTTAATTTTATATTAAATGGCTTTAGTAACATATTTTCAATTGGTATCAGAGCTTTGTAAACTTCTTTTAAAGAGATCTTGTGTTTCTGAAATCGTTTTCTGAAAATCAAACATGGACGAGAAAAATGAAAGATTTGGTAACTTGACCAGACCTCCTATCTTTGATGGAACCAATTTTGCTTACTGGAAAGAAAGGATGATTGCTTTCATTCAAGGAACTTTGGGAGATGATTTCTGGGACATTGTTGAAAATGGATACATTTTTCCTACTAAACCAGCCACTGAAGGAAGTAATGAGAGGGTTAAGAAAGTATTAAGTGAGTTCACATAATAAGATAAACAAGTTTCTCGCAACAATAACAAAGGAAAAAAATGCCATATTTATGTCTATAAATGAACATGAGTCCAAAACAATCTCATCATGTACCACTTCTAAGGTAGCTTGGGACACCTTGGTTACTGCTCATGAAGGTGACACTAGAGTTAAGGCTGTTAAAACACAAATGCTCATTCAACAGTATAACTCTTTAATTATGTCTGAATCTGAGTCATTTGATGACTTCTATATGAACCTGACTGATATTGTAACAAAACTGCATGCTAATGGGATAACATATGACAGACAAGAAATTGTATCTAAAATTGTGAGATCATTACCACAGAAATTTGATAACAAAAGATATGCTATTGAGGAAATGTGTGATATAAATCTCACTCCTAAATTACTCAGTAGTAAATTAAGAACTGTGGAAATGGAACTAGAATTTAAGAAACAATTGACCCAGTCCCATAGAAAACATACTAGTTCCAATCTGAGCTTTTCTTCTAAGATGATTAAACCTGAGTTTAACATTACCAATGATGACTCTGATAAGGAATGTGATATAGAGAGTTTGGACAATCAGATTGCCTTAATGTCAAAACAGATTAAGAAAATAATTAAATTTAGATCCATATGGAAAAACAAACAAGGCAAGTCCAATTATCCAACTTCCTTTAATCACAAACCTCATGAGAAAAGTCATGACAAACATTGCAAGGATTCTCACACTAAACCTAACAGAGACCTTAAGAAGACTGAATGCTTTAGATGTGGCAAACTAGGACACATTGCACAAGACTGTAGAGTTAACTTGAACACTCAAAACAAACACGCTAGAGCCAACATTTGCAAGACATGGGATGATTCAAGTGACTATGAAAATGAAGAACCTGAGTCATCTGATGTTTTTGACCCTTGCATGTGTTTCTTTGCCAAGATTATCGATAATGATAATATGACTGTGTTTGTTAGTGATGATGAATTTAGTAATTCTAATTCTGATGTTTCGAATCATGTTGTTACTGGTTTAGATGCTTTAATTACTGAGAATATTGCTATTTCTACCTCGGGGTGTGTGAGTCAAAGGGAAAGCGATAATGATGATGTCAATGGGTGTGTGAGTCCAAGAAATGAAGCCTTAGGGTTCACTTCACACACCACACTTAGTGACTCAAACAATGAAGATCTCCCAGACATTCACACACTTTATGCTAAAACTCTCAAGAAAAGAACTAGACTTGAGAAAGTTGTGAAAGATCTCACCAAGAAGTTAGGAGATCTAAGATTGATGGTCAAACTTAATGCTGAAGAGTATACTACCCAATGTCTAACTCATGAAAGTAAAATCAAAATGTTTGATAAAAAACACAGAAACTTGACTGAAACAAATGAAACTCTGGAGAAAAAATACAAAGGGACACTGTTAGAATTGGAACAAACTAAAGAAAAGACAGAAACTATTTTCAAAAAAATTACAAAATTTGAAAATAACTCAAACTGTTTTGATGGATTTATTGCTAAATCAAAAACCTATTCTGATGATCGAACTGAAATAGGATTTTACCCCAATTTGAAGACACAAACAAAATCTTTTGAACCTATCAGGTTTGTGTCAGGAGGTAAAAGACCTATTGAAACCTGCCCAGATTTTTTTTCTCTAAAAACTGAGTTTGACTCAAAACATCAAAATTTTAACATTGGGGAATCAAGTTGCTCTAAACATGAAAGTTCACCTAAGGCTAAATACGTCTGCCCCTCTATTAGGAAGAGTGAATCTACATTCAAAACTGTTCTATCTAGGAATAGAGTTCAACCTCAAAATCCCTTGAAACCTATCTTTAGAAATTTTCCTAAGGAGACCCCAACCGTGTGCAATCTTTATTGCTCCTAGTGCGATATATACGGTCACTCTTTTGATGGTTGCTATGCTAGAAGACTAGTTAAACATGTCTGTAATCCTCCTATCTATCAGAATTTTAACTATCCTAGGAGAAGCCATAACAATTATGTACTTCCTAGACAACCAGATAAAAATTCTAACTATAGGAAGAGAAAGACCAAGCCTAAAAGAACATTCCCTTGAAGGATTCCTAGACACTTTCCTAAACCAAATGCTCATGTCTTTCATAAAACTCAAAATCATGCGCAAAACATTTTTCAACAAAAATCGAATGCTCGCAAATTTTATCAATTGAGAGATAATAAGCGCAAAATGAAAACTAGAGCAATTTGGGTTAGAAAAGATGATCTATTACCACAAATGAAGTGTAACATAGTTATTACCGCTTTAAAAGTTGAACACACATCGTATGGTTGGTATTTAGACTCTAGATGTTCTAAGCACATGATTGGGGATGATACAAAACTCTTGAACAAAACCAGCTTTGCTGGAGGAAAAGCTATTTTTGGTGATGGAGTATCATCTCAGATCATAGGCAAAGGAACTCTCCAAGAAGATGGACTTCCTGTTCTTCAAAATGTTCTTCTAGTTAAAGGTCTTAAGGCCAATCTACTTAGTATCTCACAATTCTGTGACTTAGATCATACTGTTACTTTTTCAAAGAACAATTGCAAAATTTTAAGTGAAAAAGGTGAATGCATAATTACAGGATTTAGGACCCCTGACAATTGTTATACTACCATGAATAATTATGAAATGTGTAATGTTGCCAGAATGGATGACAATGAGATATGGCATAAAAGGATGGGTCACATAAATTATGATAATCTTAGTGGATTGACTTCTCAAGAAATAGTTAGAGGAGTTACAAAATCAAACCCATTTCTAACATTGTCTATGGTTCCTGTCAGGAAGGTAAAATTGTTAAGGCACCTCATAAGAAAGTAAAAGATGTCCTTACCACTAATCCTTTGGATCTCATCCATATGGACCTAATGGGTCCATCCAAATTATTAGTCTCTATGGACACAGTTACATTCTAGTTATAGTTGATGACTTCACTAGATTTACGTGGGTAGCCTTCTTAAAACATAAGTCTTACACTTTTCAAACTTTCTTAAAAATACTTCTTCGGATTGAAAATTAGAAGGTACCTAAGAACCTTGGGTAGTACCTGTTATGTATGAAAAGATAGGGAACACTTGTCCAAATTTTAGAGCCGGGGAGATAAAGCTATTTTTCTAAGATACTCACCGAATAGTAGAGCCTACCGTGTTTATAATCTTCGCACTGAAACCTTGATGGAATCCATAATTGTAATTGTAAGTGACACTACTGTAGAGAGTAAGACTGGTGAATCAACTATTGAGGAAGAGCCTACAATTATTTTAGAAAGTGACTCTCCAGAAATAGATGACTCATTACCAAATGGGATACCTGAAGTACCTAACTGGGTTTCTAAAGACCATCCCATGAATAACATTGTTGGTAATCCTAGTGAGCCTGTGCGTACAAGATCTCAATTAAGAAATTATGCACATTATGCATGTTTTGTTTCCCTAGTGGAACCAAAGAATGAAAATGAGGCATTGAATGACTCTCACTAGATTTCTACTATGCAGGAAGAACTTCTTCAATTTGTCATTCATAATGTTTGGTATCTTGTACCTAGGCCTGATCACAAAAAGGTTATTGGCACACGTTGGATTTTTAAAAATAAGTCTGTTGAAAGTGGGATAATTATTAGAAACAAAGCTAGATTAGTTGCTCAAGGATACTCTCAAATTGTAGGAATAGATTTTAACGAGACCTTTGGTCCCGTTACTCGTTTAGAATCTGTTCGACTTCTCTTTGCTATAGCTTTCCACTTGCATTTTACACTCTACCAAATGGATGTCAAATCTGCATTCTTTAATGGAATATTGACCGAAGAGACCTATGTAGAACAACCAAAAGGGTTCATTGTCCCTCAATATCCAAATCATCTATTTCGTCTTAAAAAGGCTTTGTATGGCCTTAAATAAGTGCCTCGAGCCTGGTATGAGCGTCTTTCCAGTTTCCTCTTAAATAAAGGTTTCAAAAGAGGTGGAAATGATCAAACCCTATTTGTCAAACATTTTGGCAGACACATCATTATTGCTCAAGTTTATGTTGACGATATTATCTTTGGATCAACTTCTCCCTCAGAAGTAAAATCCCGCTCTGAAATTATGCTTGAAGAGTTTCAAATGTCTCTTATGGGGGAGTTGCAATTTTTCTTAGGTCTTCAAGTCAAACAGAATTCAGAAGGATTATTTGTCCCGCAAACTAAGTACGCTTTAGAGATAGTAAACAAATTTGGCCTTGAGAGTGCTAAAGATGCCAAAACACCCATGAGTACTACGATAAAACTATTTAAAGACGAAACTCGTAAGTCTGTAGATCCTACTCTATATCGTAGTATGATCGGAACCTTGTTATACCTTACTTCTTCGCGTCCTGATATAATGTATGGTGTATGTGTTTGTGCTCGTTATCAAAATAAACCTAAAGAGATCCATCTATCTTCTGTTAAAGCACATCAAGAGCATGTTATTATACAGGTAATAATTTGGTAGGATGGAGCAGTAAGAAACAAAACTGCACATCACTCTCAACAGCTGAATCTGAATACATAGCCGCTGGAAGCTGTTGTGCTCAATTACTTTGGCTTAAACAAATGCTAAGTGATTATGGAATTCAAGAAAAATAATTGCATCTCTATTGTGATAATCAAAGCGCGATCAATATCTCTAAAAATCCTATTCAACACTCGCGAACAAAACACATAAAAATAAGACATCACTTTATACGCAAATTGGTTGAAACTAAGGAATTAGAAATCAATTATCTTCCTACTGATTTGCAACTCGCAGATATGTTTACCAAACCTTTAGATTACAATAGATTTATTTCTTTGCGTAAATCTATTGGTATGGTGTGTGCTGATTAATTTCTTTGATCTATCAATTTTTTACATTTGTCTATTTGAGACAAAATCGGGGAGAAATTTGAGTCTAATGAATTTCACATATGCTAAAAAGTTTGATCTTAGTGATTCATTGCAGGATTCTGTACAGTTATTCTCAACAGTTGTAATAGGGTATTCAATTGTAAATAGTTGAGTTATGTACTTTTGCTTTCTAGGAATTGGGTAGATAGACTTTTTTAGGAATAAGTTTCCTTGTTCTTGTTTCCCTACGAGTCCTTAGATGACTCAAAGGAGATATTGTCTCATATTTCCAAAGAGGGAGATTGAAGCACCTTAAACTCTCGACTCACTTGAGTCTATATTGTATAAGTGTTCATCTAGTTTGGAAATTGTGACAAAATTGTGTTTATCCTAGAATCCAAAGAACCCCAGACCTTGGTTTGCTATTTCATCTTTCTTAATTGATTTATCTAGACCATATTACCAACACTTACACACAATAGAATTTATCTCATTCATTTAATTTTGCATATTATTATGTGTACATATGTTGAGTGTGTTTAAATCCCTAAAATTAATTTTTAATATTTTTTTGTGATTTTATAAACATTTAAAATAAGTTTTTTTTAATTAAAATTCATTTTTAAAAGTTTTTGGGGTCAATCTACAATTAAAGTTTAATGGTTATATTGGTTATAAGTTACCTTGGGTAGAATCCGAAAGCGGCAGAGACTTCAGGGGGTGTTTGCAATTAATTTTAGACACGCCCTTGATCTTTTGTAATTGCCCAACATCTATTGTCTTCTTATTGGTGGAGTGTGTGTTTCTTTATAGAGAGTAATCCAACGATTGTTTACAACCCTTGGATCGTTTTTATCAACGATCTGCATGCGCTCTTTCATAATCCCTTTGAACCTCATATGAACCAATCATGAGAGTTTTAATCACCGCATATCGTGAACCCTTAGATCAAAGTCAATCAACCTTGACTCAATCTGAATCACTGATTTTGAACCTCATTCTCGAATCTTCTCAGCCTCTTATAAAACGACCCCCTCACTCAACCTTCTAAGACTTTTGCCATTTTCGTCCTTTGGAGAGAAAAGAGAGAGTAAAGAGAGAAGAGAGAAAAAAGAGAGAGAAAGAGAGAAACCATAAAGAGAGAACCCTAACCCTAACCCTAAATCGTCAAAACCTTTTCAAACCTGAACCTCTTTCCAAGTCCTGTATATACCAAACACAACCTTGAGTGTTTGAGTCGTTGAGAGTTGGTTTGTTTATTTGGTTTGTTGCTGTAACCTCTTTGTTCTTAGATCTTGTGTCCAACTTAAACATTTTTCTTTGATCTAAGTTTCTGATTTATAGAAATTTCAGATCTAAGTATTTCATGTTACATTTCACTTAGATTTACATATTTCGTTTCTCAGCTTGAGAAATATATTGTTGATTCTTTTCTATAAATGTTTTTAACCTTGAAATCTACAATAATGTTTTCAGTTTCTAGTTCTCTTGAAATAAAACCTTTGACCTAGTTTGGAATCGCACTTGGTGATTTTCAATCTCAAAAATCTTTTCAAAACTGAGATTGATTAAGATCTTCATACATCTTCTGAGCAAGATAGCCGTGGATTCTGGGATTATTGTAAAGGTCAAATAAGGTTAAGTTTTGTGAGAAGAGAGAAAAAGAAAAATGACAACATATAGCCCTTATATGTAATTTGTTAGGACTGGTTGTATATAATAAGTGTGTGTGTGTGTGAATGCATGTGTTAGAGATCACCTCCACAAACACTATCACCCTACCACACTAAAAGTGTTGGTAATAATATCTTGAGACCAAGAGTCAATGTAAAGAACTTGAACAAATTGGAAGTTATCAAATTGGGAGGACAACATCAATAATCAGAACTGCAGAGAAGTTATATGGACACCAGAGGGTACATTCCTAAACTTATATAGGTATGATTTGTATGCATGTTTGTTATATAGTTTGTAACTATTAAAATTTGTTTATAGTGGAATTTTTGGTTTACTCCGTAGAGGGAGTCGTGGATGTTTCCTCAGTTGGGTGAGTTTTTACCACGTAAAAAATCCTTGATTCTTAATCTTTCTACATCTCCTCATCTCATTCTTAGTTTTTTTGGGTTTAAAGTTTTTTAAACTATTTTATTAAACCTGTTAATCAAATCTTGAACAGATCTCGTACATACTTTTGTTAAACACATCTTTTGTTCAATTAGTTTTGGTTTTTAAGAAAAGAGTTTCTTCAAAAAACTGTTCGGAGTTACTTAAATAGTTTAATTTTATATTAAACGGCTTTAGTAATATATTTTCAATGCCAAATATTTCACTTATATCTATTGGCATTATTGGAATCCTACTATTTATACTAAAACTTTTGGTTTCCGTACTATACAGCTCGATAATTGATAAAATATTTTTATCCGTCTTCTTGTGGTCCACTTCTACTACTTTCTCACTGTAGTAGGAATTGAAAAGCTCCCAAAATGGAGTCTTCTTAAGAAATTCAATATGGCTATTTTTTATTTCATCTTTAATCTGATGCAAATCATGGATAAAGCTAACAATATTTGACCACTATTGGTCATTCTTCTTTGCAGGACGTTTAGATTTCAATGCCCCACTAGAACTAGAACTGGAACTGGATGAAGAACTATCACCTAAACTTCTCTTTTTTTTCTTTACTCTTCTTGCCTTCATCTTCATCCCCATTATATTGATCTATAAACAAAATTTAAATTACTAACCTATAATTATATATACAAAAAATAAAATACATGCGAATTAGAATAAAACATAGACTAAAATAATAAAATACAAGCGTATTTAACAAAAGTAAATGAAATATTATCGCAATCAATTTATACAAGTCTCAAAAAAATACATTTTAAAAGTGATAATATATATCGTCAGTTTCATGGTAATACCTAACAGAGGTTGTTCGACAAGTCAAAAATCAAGATTCTCTATTCCTAACATATTCAGTAAAGAAGTGATACAATAGCCGAATGCTAAAAGTTCCAACATTATCAAAACCCCTTAAGCAATACTCCTCAATTCGTTTAGCTAAATCCTTCAGTTTCGATTCAGTTACTTAAAGCTTTTGTACATCAAAAGTGCAGTAAATGTCTTCATAGTAGTAGTAGAAACCAAGTAACCTTTTAGCTCTATCATTGATGCGAAGGAGAAAATGAATTCTGTCATCATTAGTACTATTGACTATCAATGTGAAAGGTTTTGTATTGTTAAGTTCTTCGAACGTGCAAGCAGCAGTTTTGTAGTTGAACATTCTTGATCGTATGATTCCTAAACAATAACACAAAAATACGAAATAGTACACTCATAATACACATTAGTACATGGATATTGGATTGAACGAATTGAATTTCAATGTGTGTGTACTTTATGAATTTTTTGTGTGTACTTTCAACAAAGTGCATGAAAAAAATGAAAAAGTATACGCAATAATACTGATTACAAGCTAATAACATATCATTCAAATGCAGCTGGTGTGGAACAAAAACACTCCTAAATATTAACAAAATAATAATACTTCTTACAAACTCATGGAATATCATTCAAATGCCACTGGCGCGGACCAAAATAACATAGGATTGATCAAATATGGATTTAAAATAAATATTTTATAGAGTACACATATAAAACATAAAAGTACACGCATAATGAATTAAGAAATTCAATTTCAATGTGCATGTACTCTGTATATTTTGCGTGTGCTTTTTGATAGTACACACAAAATACACATAGTACACGTAAAGCAGGGCTTGTACATGTACATATTCCAATCATGTATATATTCTTAGTCCTTGATAAATCCTCGATAAATGATGTATATAGGAGGAAAAGTACAATGATGAAATACATATATCTAACATGCAAAAAGTGTGTTTTGCAATTAAAATGAGGGAAACAAATATATTTTTCCATATCATAAAGAAGAAGAATGTGATTTCATCAGTCTATGTGTCTACAAATTTATACATATGAGAACACAAAATACACAAGGACAAAAAGATGATAAGAGAATGTATACATACTTGTTAGTGGTGTTTGGAAGAATTTGATTTAGAATGTAAAATGTAGAACTTCAACGATTAGGGTTTGATCGAAGAGAGATAGGGTTTGATCGAAGAGAGATATGGTTTTGATCGAAGAGACTTTTTAGCGCTTCGATCATAAGTATTTATATGTTGTTATTGACAAAAATTTGATTGAGAAATAGATTTGTTTTGGGGTTTTGATCGAAGAGATGGTACGATTAAGGTTTTGATTCAAGAGAGAATACAGTGTTTTTGACGCTTCGATTTCTGAACAGTGCGTGTTTGTTTTAATTTCAGGGTATTTATATGTTGAACCTAATCATTTAAAATTTGTTGGGCTTGGTCTTTTTGTCCAAAATTGTTAGTCCAAGGACTAGATCGTAAAAGCCCCTAAAAATATTTGAGGAATGTTTTTTACAATTAAACCTTATTTTTGTGATAGTTTGCATTTCTTGAGATGCTATGAATAAAAACTTTAAGAGAAATTAATTTCACGATAAAGATACGGAATGTTCTTCTCATAAAATAAAGCAAATCTCTTTCATCCTTTTATATTGCCTTTTGTATATGTAAATTTGGACCATGAGGCTAAGAATTAAAAGAGTTGCGAAATGAAATTCCTTCACTAATTGGCATGTACAACTATGGGACTTGATTTGTGGTTATTTTGGGAGCCCTCATTACTCTCTAAGTTAGCCTAATAAATTTTTGGGCAGAACTGGGTGATTGAAACTAGGGGGTCCAATTCGATCGGGTTCGATTCGATCTGATCCAATTTCGTGGTATAAAATTCAAGACCGTGACAGAACCAGACCTATAAAATTCAAGAATGAGATCGGACCTGACTGTCGAACTCGTTCATATTCGATTTCATATCGGTCGGGGTTCGTTCTGGATCCTATGAGGTTTAAAACGCATGAGTTTTTTAAATAATTGTAGCTATTTTTATAATTGTTTTTATATAAATGAAACTAATTTTTAAACTATTTTTCAAATTTCTAGAACTCTTTTTTTATATCAAAAACTGCTTTTAATTTCTTTATTTTTCAATAATAAACTATTTTTTAATTGAGAAAAAAATCCATTTTTTGATAACATTTTTTTTCCAAATCTCTATAGGCTGTTAATATGAGACACCATCTACCAGTGATAATCGCCCAAATAGGGAAAGAGATAAGTCATTGAATTGAATATGGGATGTTAGTAAACAAAAATTTATTCAGGTTTGATCTGGTTCCCTCCGTCCTTTTTATTGTATCATTGGTATAGGAATGTACCTCGAAACAACCCTCAACTATTTAATTTACTAGCTCCTCACAACTATTGAATTGTGTTACAATCGGACTCACTGAGATAAAATACTTCTACGACTACATTATGTTTTCACTTGAGCAGACGGCATGATCCGTTCGGGTTAAACATCTTGTACTAGTAGTCTAATCCCTTGTGTGGACTCAGATGCTCGGGTTGGGTTGGGTTGTATATATTTTGATATAGTAAATATAAACAATATCTCTTTTTTTAGCATCTAATAAATGTAATTTGGTTTGCAACAAACTCTCTTTTAAGATCTAAGATCGAGACTGGATCGAATAAAGTAGACTTCACATTTTAAGATCAAATTAAAAAAAAAAGCGGGTCCAGTCTTGTTCGATTTTTCGATGATTTCGGTTCATTCAGATTCATGCACACCCCTAATTGAAACTATGGAGCAATTGATCTCGGATATTCAGACCAACTTCAATGAATAGATAATGATATTTTGTTCCAACTATTTAATACACTTACGTTTCACCATATATATATATATATATATATATACAGAGAGAGAGAGAGAGAAATAAAGAGAGAGAGAGATTCAGAAATGAACATAAAATATGAATATTTTAATGAACCTTAATAAAAAACACTTAGCACCCAATCAAATTTAATTCGTATGTTGTGATTGGTCCGCGCCGGCGACAACGAACACGCCTATGGCACACTCCAACGATAACAAACACGGGTGTGGCACGCGCCAACAACAACGAACACGCGTTTATTAAAAAAGACGCGTGCCACACGTGTGTTCGTTGCCGCTGGCATGAACCAATTACAACTTGGAATTAAAATTGAATGGGTGTTAGGTGTTTTTTGTTAAGGTTCATTAAAATGTTCATCTTTTATGTTTGCTTTTGAACCTCTCCCTATATATATATATTTTTTTTTTCTCCGACCTTTTTGTTCATTTTGGATTTAGAATATTGGTGATGCCAAAAGCATTCCCATTCTTTTTCTTAACACCACGTAATGCTTAAAAATGAATCAAAATTATTTTTATAAACTAATATTGTATTGCTGGAGAAAAAAATGGAGTGCATTTAGTACAATCCTTAAAATATGGATCAAACTGCTAATATGTCTCAAAATAAGTAAAGGGTTAGCGTGACAGACTACCTAAATTGCGTGTTCTAGGAGAGCAAACAAAGGGTTAGCGTGACAGACTACCTATCGTTAGAATTTTGCGTGACAACTATAATGTCACGACTGGTATGTACCGCAAAAAATAATCGTTGGGCCCCTATCTTCCGGGCTTATGCATTTATCTTTTTTTTGTTATTTTTCTAAGTTTTATTTTCAGAACTCTATGTAATTTTAAATTCTGATTTTTATGATTAAATGTATAAAACACACATTCATAGTTTTATGAATTTTATAACTATAAATATTATGATGAATATATTGTAGCTTTCATGTATTCAATAATGACAATTGTGAAAATAAATAATTCACAATTTCATATTTCATAAAAAATATACTTTTTTTACTCCATTTTACTTTGCACGATATATTATTATATTAAACCATTAGGTTAAATGTGACATGTCATTCAATTTCTCATAATTTTTAAAAACAAATATCTTTGCTAATGCTAGTAAATTTAATTTCATATAATAGTGGGAACAGTAGGATATATATATTTTTAGGAAAGAGGGACAACACCATCACATGTTTTCTTAGAAACAATTAGAAGAAAGAGCCTCTCTTAGGTAGTAATTACACGTACTGAGAGAATGCAAAAAGAGTGGGAATTTATAAACATTCCCATTACATAAGCTAAAGAAAAATGAAATGAATGAAAGAAGCATGGGAATTTATACACAATCCCAGTACATTTATTCCCTATAAAGTATAGTATACACTACACCAAATCTGCCCATTTGTCACGGTCATTGACCTTGACAAATTCACCTTGTCAAGGTTAATGACCGTGACATTTTGAGGCGAGACAACTTTTTTTGTCACGGTCGTGTCACGGTCATTGACCTTGACACAAAACTCGCGTTTTGTGTCACGGTCGTGTCACGGTCATTGACCTTGACACGTTTGTCACGGTTTATAACCGTGACTAAGCCGCGATCCTTTTTAAAAAAATTGTCACGGTCATTGACCGTGACAAGCCCGTGACAAATGTTGTCAAGGACTTGTCACGGTCAATGACCGTGACAATTCTGGGCAGAATTTAAAAAAAATCTGCTGGGCAGTATGGCCACCGCCACTGCCCAGCAGTATATTTGTACCTGTTATAACAACGTTGTACCTGTTCCAAACATCATATATCCAACACAAACTAAAGATAATGCAAATATATATTCATGACAGTATAATCCAAATTTTCAAAGTAAAAATAATATACATGACGATATAATCCAAATATAATTAAAATGGACAAACTTGAAAATAATGTTACTACATGTCTTGTATAAAACTGAGGAGGTGAGTAGGCCACACGACATACGAATTGACGCAACCACAGTAGGGAGTTCTCCTTCCCGGGTATGACATGCGTGACGAGCACCCTGGACTCCATCCCTTGAAGCACACGTCCATGGACTATTCCACCCTCGATGATATCCGGGTCCCTCAACCCCCGCCCTATCCGCTGGCCATCAAATATGTCCAATATGAACACGCTCGGCCAACCAATCGTCGATAATGGTCTGTTGGAGGGCGTCAAATAGGGAAGTGGATCGTCGAAGTACGAACGTGTCGGTAATGAAGCAGCGAGGTCCACATCCTCGTCATCCTGCGCCTCATCCTCCCGCACCTCCTCGTCCTCCCGCACCTCCTCCTCCACCGCCTTCTCCTTCCCTTTCCCTTTACCTTTCTCTTTACGGTCTCCACCCAACGTACGCTTCATGAATGCGTACATATCTTGGACCGTCGCCTCCAAACGGGACAGCTTCGCGTCGTGTGAATCCACCGTTCGAGCCAACCCGGTGTCGCTCGTCTCCAATCCGATGATCCTAGATTTGGCCACCCGCGAGCTCACTCCCCTTGTCCTCCCCTTGCGATCAGAGCCAAGCACTTGGCTGAGTGCGTCTGTGGACAAAGATGCCATGTCGGCATCAGACTGCGACTCATGCACTTCCTTAAGCTTTGCCTGAAACGACAAAAAGCACATGATTAGTAAAATAAGTAAACTAAAAAATTATAACGTAATTAACAATAATTAAACTGTCGGATTACTTACAATCGTGGCCGCGACGCTCGGGGACACCTCCTTGTCCTTCCCCTTCTTCGTCCGAAGAGCCACATAAGTATCGAGCCTATGTGGCTTACCCCCTGGCCCACTCCCTACCCCCTGAAATAAAATAAAGTAAAGTAAAATTTATATTTATATTTTTTTTCCACGTCTTGTGTTGCTCCCTCAACTGCTCGAAGATGGAATCGCGTAGCTTTGGATCCAAGTTGAATTGTTCCTGTCCAACAAATACAATGTTAGTTGCGAATAAATATAAATATAAATATAAATATAAATATAAATATAAATATAAATATAAATTGAAATTGAAATTGAAATATTCATATAAATATTACCTGTAGTGCCGCCCAAACAGCTAACTTGAGCTCATACGGCACCTCCTTCCAACTCATAAACCCCGGGACGATGACCGTCTTTAGCAGCTCGAGGGATCTCGCTAAAAGCTCCGACTTGTTTTCGACGGTAATCCCAAATTTTCCATATTTGGGGAGCCTAGGGGCGGAGGAGCCCTCGTCGCCTCCGCTACCACCGAACCCAGACGACGACATCATCATAAACAGCATCATCATCTTCGCCCTAACATCTGAAGGAGACATTTTTGCTGTAAAAAAAATGTTATTAGTACAGATAAAACAAATGTTATTAGTACAAGGGTTAATCCTAGCCATTGATTAAGTGTATTATTAGTAAGTACAAAAATTAAATATGGACTCTTAATCTAGGATATAAGGAGTATTTGTTAGTGAAATAATAATTTAGTGATAAAAACACACTCGAACACTACCAAGTTTTGACGACACGGGTCTCTAGAAAGAAAAACAAGCATTTCCAAATTACACGTCGAAATAATACAAGTGCATGCTTTGCAATCAAAGGTATTTATCTTTAGGGGTTTGTAAATTTAGGATTTATTGTAATATGTATTTTGAAAATAGGACAACAAATATTTTATTTATGATTTTAGTCCCTATTTTTTAATAAAACCGCTGGCGCGGACCCATATTCATAAAACGTTAATCAATCATAACATGCCACGTGTCCCTTTAATTTAAAATAGGGACTAAAAATGGAAACAAAATGTTTGTTGTCCTATATCCATAATCAATATTATTTTAAGTCCTAAAATTAGATAATCTATTATCTTTATAAGGATAAAATTATCTTAAAATGATTGGTAGGGAATGTCTATGAGGTGGATGATAATTTATTTGATATTTTATTTTATTTCTTTTGGTTAGGTTATTAAGACTTTATTTGAATTGATATCTTAGTAATTATTATTTAATATTTATTTTGAGCAATTATCTTATAGTAGGATTATTATCCTAGAAACAATTCTATCAATTCAAATAAATAGATATCAATTCAAATACATGTCTTGGATATCAATTCCCACTAGGGGTGGCAATTCGTGTGCGTCGTGTCGTGTTCGGGTCGTGTCATGTCGGGTTCGTGTTAAGTATTAGTCAACCCTAACCCGACCCATTTAACTAATCGTGTCAGATGAGCAAACACTGCACTCATAGGCCTACAATAACTTAATTTAATTAATTTCAAATTCTTGCAACACATAAATAATTTATCATCCGAGTTCGTGTCGAGTTCGTGTCGGGTATCGTGTCGTGTCAAAAATTGCCACCCCACCCCACCCCTGCCCCCCTCCACCACCACGTACACACACACACACACCCCACCCCTAACCACCCCCTGCCCCACCCCTCCACCACCCCCTCCCCCACCACACACCACCACACACACACACACACACACACCCCAACCCCACCCCACCCCCTCCCCCACCACACACCACCACACACACACACACACCCCACCCCTAACCACCCCCTGCCCCACCCCTCCACCACCCCCTCCCCCACCACACACCACCACACACACACACACACACACACCCCAACCCCACCCCACCCCCTCCCCCACCACACACCACCACACACACACACACACACACACCCCTAACCACCCCCTGCCCCACCCCTCCACCACCCCCTCCCCAACCACACACCACCACACACACACACACACACACACCTCAACCCCACCCCACCCCACCCCCTCCCCCACCACACACCACCACACACACACACACACACACACCCCACCCCACCCTCCACCACCCCCTCCCCCACCCTGCCCCACCCCCTGCCCCCCTCCACCGTCCCCACCCCCTCCCCCACCCTGCCCCACCCCGCCCCACCCCCCACCCCCCACCCCCTTCCCCCCTCCACGCACACACATACACACATATATATATATACACATACACACAAATATACACACAAATATATATATAAATGAAAGAGAGAGAGAGAGAGAGAGAGAAAATGGACCTGAAAGTAGAGAGAGAGAGAGAGAGAACAGCGTCGAGAGAGAGAGAGAGAGAAATGGAGGGAACGACGCGGGAGGGAAAAAAGAAGGGGGATAGGGTTTTTGCTGCGAATATTGTCACGGTCGTGTCAAGGTCTTTGACCGTGACAAGAATTTAAATAATTGTCACGGTCAATGACCGTGACAAGACCGTGACAAATTGAATTGTCACGGGCTTGTCACGGTCAATGACCGTGACAATTCGTTGTCACGGTCGTGTCAAGGTCAATGACCGTGACATAAAACGCGTGTTTTTTTGTCACGGTCAATGACCTTGACAAGGCTGGCCGGCTGAAAGGTGACAATTTTCCCATTTTGGTGTAGTGATAAGGAAGACCTAATTTGTCAAGATTGAGTAAACCTTTGATAGGTTTTAGACGAGAAGAAAAACCACAAGGGTTTTGAAGGAGAAGGAGCTTATTGCTTGCTTGGCCAAACAATTCGCAACTGAAGTACTTTGCCTAAAAACATGGGAGGTGAGGTAATGATTGATGAGAATAGAATTTGAAATTTGATGAATTAACCCTTTGGTCTTCAAAGGAGGATCACTTATACTGTGGATAAAATCAACCAACACTTTGCAATCTGTCTCTATAAGAAGATCATGGATCCCTAAGCATTTGCACTATTGAATTCCTTTTAAAATAGGTATTGTTTCCGGAAAAATGTTTCTTTGGAATTCCAGATTAATATAGTAACCTACTAAAAAATCATGTAGGCTATCTCTTATAATTGCAACAACACTATTATCTCCTGGATTACCCCTAGATGCACCATAAATGTTGAGTTTGAAGAAGTTACCTTTTTGTTTGATCCACCTTATGAGTATAAATACCATTTTCTTAGGATGAAAATGAAGCCCAAATAATAATTTTAGAAAGGGTGTTGATAAAGTTACCCTAAAAAGTTCTCCCAAACACACATAAAAACTCAAATGATTTTTACTAAAAAAAAAACAAAAGTACGCCATTTTTTTTCTTAATTGTCTTTTCAAAGTAGGAAGTTGTCCAAATTCATAGAAAGGCATTTTTTCAATGTATATGAACAAGTTACAAGTATAATAGTGAATAATAAAAATGATAAATTACATATCATTTATACTCCTACCCAAATTAGGGACAATCACTGTATACCAATTCACCTAAGTGAATTAAAGTCCTAAACATAAAACCCTCTCAATATCATAGTCACAAGTTTTTTCTAAGTGTTTTAGATGTATTCCACTCCTTATATAACCCAGTGAGAAACCCATTCACACATTATATTTAGAGTGCACTCAAATGGGTTATATTTTAAATTAACGGATTAATTGGATTTTATTACAAATTAATTCATTTGGGTTTTATCCGAATTGTGGATATTAAAATGGATGATTCTGAATATTACTTAAAGATAATTAGGTAATATATGAATGTGATGTTATTGATATAGATGTGTGATATTAATTCAGTAATTTGAATTTTTAGTCGGATGCAGTATGGGACGTGTCGAGACTAAATTGTTAAATTAAAAAAAAGGAATTTATTTTTTACATCAACCTTAGAGTCATTTTGAGTGTGTTGTTACATCCGGAAGGGTTGAAATAGTCCGAAAAGTCTATTTGGATGTTGGTTTTAGGTCTCGGGTCATTTGGAAATGAAAAGACAACCAAAAAGGGCATTTTGGTCATTTTTACAAGGGGATGAATAGTGATTTCGGAGTTTATCTTATTATAAGTATTTGTATATTAGTTGAACGTGGGTTCATACATCTCTTCTACACAAAATTGAAAGGTCATCTTCTTAGAGAGAGTGAAAGGTTGCTTGGGAAGAGAAAAGCTTGCTTGGAAAGGAGAAGAACAAAGAACCAAATGTCACCACCACCGGAAGTGACCGGAGAAGGGGAGAACCACCTGTGATTTACAACCCCAAAGGATCAGACCTTCATTAGAGGCAAGTGTTTGATAATTGCAATCTAAGTTTGTATATTGTCCATGTTAGGATAGTTATAAAAAGATGAGATTTTTACACGTTTGGAAGATAATGAAGAGTTGTTAATGGATTTCTGAAAAATGGAAGTTTATAGGAATCAAACTCATGTTGTTGGTAGATAGTAATCCACGAAATAATCATAAATCTGTTGAAGAAATGTTGAGAATAAATGGTGTGTTCTTGAAGTTATCATGTATATAATCTTCTAGAAAAAGAGGATAAACATATGCTTTTAATTCAAACTCTTAATAATTCTAGGATGTTTAGAGCATTAGAAATCGTCCACATATGTTGCTATATAATGTAGTAAGGATTATATGGAATTTGGGTTGTTAATATGAAGGTTTGAATGATCAAAAGTGATGAAACCCATAATAGAAGAAATGCAGAAAACTGGGCTGTTATCTGCGTGATCGATCGATCGACCCCCTGCCTTCGATCGATCGACCTCCCCAGAATCTTTGAAGTTGTTTCTTTTTAATGCTTGTTCGTATCGCGAACCTTTTGTAAGTCTTTGGAGATTATTAATTGGATATTATTGGACTTAGGTAAGATCAGTAAGCCCTAGATGAGAACCGAATTAATATGATTGGGATTTAATTTATTAGAATTATGATAATTAAATTGAAAGAAATTTCGGTTGCTAGATTCATGTGTTGGATTCTAATTTGTATGCATGAAGATTAAGGATAGGTCTAGTAGGGGAGATTGAATATAACACCTGGGTAGCCTTAGGGTTACAATTTGAACATCAAGGGATGAGTTTAAGCTCATTATTAATTCGCAAGGACTGAGTGTAGTACAAGCGCTTAGTGGTATGGCTCATGGATAGAGACGGGAGTTCAGACCACATTTGGTTGAAAGAGGTGATGAGGTTATTCTGGTTGTGTATTTGAAGTTAACGGACCTCCACGACTGACAAAGTTAAGTAGTAGTGTATTGGAGGGGTTCCTTGTTTGGATTTTGCTTTGCGAGACGCTCCGCGCATGAACCTTAACGACATCGGGAGTGGATAGATGTTATAGGATGCGAGGATGTTAGTTTTGTTGATAAGTCATACAGTGTGAATGAAACACTATAGACTATGAGCCATGTGATGATGGTATTCAATCCTAGTTGATAGAATATTTATTTATAAGAGATTAAAAACAATCAATTATAACCCTAATTAAAGGAGAGTTGAATTCGTAGTAATTTGGGAGATAAGATGATACGGACCAGTAGGATATTAGTGAATTCTTACTGAATAAATACATTGAGGAAAACATATTTGAACCTTGAGTAATGAGTGAGGCTCGGGGATGATTAAATTTAAAGAGATATAATGCTACGTATGGGAATTATCTTATGGTAGTGTGAGTACCTTGTTGGTATTGTATTATAGGTAGATGATAATGCCTATTAGATTTGATTGATAATTTATGTGTATGACATACCTAGCTTACTTGCTATCGATGGGAGGTTTGCGCGTGAGGGCAGTCATATCCTCATGAATCCATGGGATCTTTGATTTGTCGCTCAAGAACATAGGTCTATGAAAGACTTATCGGGGAGTTGATAACTCGGTTGACCATGGGTACGTAGGTATATGAGTGAGCCATGGATACGAGAACTATGTTCTCCTCCAATTTGTATGATGTTATTTATGGTTCGAGGAATCCTTACCGAACCTTTAGTCCCCTATTTGGCGACCAACGATATTGGGACATGATAGCAGAGTAATACATTGCACCGCAGCTGTGACTCGAGGTGCCATATTATATATGTGTGTATAAATATGATGAATTAAATGTGTGGTTTGATTAATCTATTTTGTGATAATTGTAGATAACGGTGAATTGGGGAAAAGAATTAAACTAAGCTAATGAATGTTTATTCTTATAGATTTGAAAAGCTTAATTCATATTAATGAGAAATGATTCATGTTAATGGGAAACGTATATGAATGATTATATTACGTATGGTATGGGACATACGAGGTTATGATATGGGATGGAATCATATTATGGAAATTTGAGAAGAGGAACCATTAACTAAGAGGTTAATAGGAAACATTAAGTGTGGACTCTAGATGAGAGGTGAGAATAGCAAATGAGAGTTGGATACTAACATGTACATAATAAATTCTCTATTGCACTTGTTAAATACTTGCTGTTTTAAAAATCATTTTTCACATCGGGCTCTGACCCGTTTCCTTGCATATTTTCTTTTCTATTGTACCTTGTATATCAGGTGTCCAGCAACAGGGACGCCAACCTTAGTGGATTATGACAAGCTATGGAGCTATGGAGTATTGCTTAGATGCCTATTTTCATTTGATTCACATTTTGTAGTGTTCTTTTAGTTAGGGCATGTCGCCCAAAGGAATTCAATTATCTCTTTTCTATCTGAGTGAAATACTCTTGTATTCGTGTCATTTTAATACATTTATTATTGTTGGGGTTACTGTATTGGATAATTATTTGGGAATGTTTATTTTCATTACATTTAAATTATTTAGTGTTATTTGTTGGGTTATTAGTGTTGCAGAATAATGTGTGTAGTGTTATTCATATACTAAAAATGGATTTTGTTGAATTAAAATTTGAAAAGTTTTTAACACCAGCTTAATTGGGTATTGGATGACTTGTAAATGTTTTAGCCAGTGATGCTAAGAATGTGCCAACTATATATTCTGTTTTAATTTGGTATGGGACTGGCCACCCGGTATTAAATTAGGTGTGGTGTTACAGGTGGTATCAGAGCATAAGGTTCTAGTATCTTTTAGGGTCTGTACGGCTTATTGTGCTTTCAGCTTAGCGTTCTTTGACGTAGAGCCCTATGTTTGGGATTGTTGATTTCTTTGGTAAGATTTCGTATATATTAGTGAATCTTATTTGCGTTCGAACGGGTTCGTACAAGAAGTATGGCAGATGAGAGCCATTGGAAGGATATCGGAGATCGTACTTAGGAGGTTATGAAGTATGTTCGAGTATGATGACCGTAGTCTAGGTCACCCCTATTATGGAAAATTGAGGAGAGTCATCTGTAGAAGTTCTTGAAATGTGGGAATTGTGTGTGTTACCTAACGAAGGAAATATATATTCAAAGGATTGGTCATATAGGGGAGTGTGGTTAACTAGAACTGAAAATTTGGGGTAAAATTTTTCTTGACTCATCGGAGCAAAGTTATAATAGTGGGAGTCAACAACCACCGCCCACGAATGAGGGTATGTTTTCTATCTAAGGAGTTATGAGGCGCATACTGATTTTTGTAGCAATTAATATTGTATGGGCAAAAGGGTTGCTAAACGTAGCCGATAGCACCGTTATTTATGTAGACTCACCGAGGGGTGTGGGACACCTATATTTTATATGTCATCACGTGGGTTTGATTTTTATCACGGAATTACTTACTTTAGGCATGTTCGAACATGATGTGACTATCGACATGGATTGACTTGTGGTATATGAGAGCGTATGTACTACTATGGCTAGCATCTTGTCTTTAACAAGAGGGTAAATGAGTAGACTTTATTTTCAATCAATAAAACCAGTAGAGAGGTTATAAACTATTGACTAAGGACCTGAGGAGTTTCGATGACCGACTACTTTAGGTAGTAGTGTATCGGGGGGGTTCCTTTTTTGGATTTCTCTTGCGAGACACCCCACGCATGAAACTAATAACCTTTGGGAGTCAAAATAAATTAGGTCTTTAGGATATGAGTTTATAACATTTTCCATAAATATTATAATGAAAGTTGTACGATAGGGTGTATAGGCTCCCTGGATGGTTGGATTGTAGTAGTTTTCATAATTGTGAAACAGTAAGTAGTTGTGATTTCAGGATTTATTTGATTAATACATGAGGATCATTTTTCCCAGACTTAGTCACGGGGATGGTATAGGGAAGATTGGGTAAATATTAAATTCGATTCAGTTGAAACTATATGGTGAGACTTGGTGTAACATCAATGGGGATTTTCGTTAATGTACTGTATGGGCAGTACGACATAGATTACTTGCGATGTGAGATTTATACTCAGAGTTAACCTTACCAGTATGATTTATCTTTTCGACTTTTGGGACAAAATTCTGTTATAAAAGGGGAAGTATGTAATACCCCGTGATTTTAATGACTTTTAAAATGGGTTATATTTTAAATTAATGGATTAATTGGATTTTATTATAAATTAATTCATTTGGATTTTATCCGAATTCTGGATATTAAAATGGATGATTCTGAATATTACTTAAAGATATATAGGTAATATATGAATGTGATATTATTGATATGGTCGTGTGATATTAATTCAGTAATTTGAATTTTTAGTCGAACGCGGTATGGGACGTGTCGGGACTAAATTGTTAAATTAAAAGAAAGGAATTTAATTTTTACATCAACCTTATAGTCATTTTGAGTGCGACGTTTCATCCGGAAGGGTTGAAATAGTCAGAAAAGTCTATTTGGATGTTGGTTTTGGGTCTTGGGTCAATTGGAAATGAAAGACAACCAAAAAGGGCATTTTGGTCATTTTACAAGGGGATGAATAGTGATTTTGGATTTTGTCTTATTATAAGTATTTGGAGATTAGTTGAACGTGGGTTCATACATCTTTTCTACACAAAATTGAAAGGTCATCTTCTTAGAGAGTGAAAGGTTGCTTGGGAAGAGAAAAACTTGCTTGGAAAGGAGCAGAACAAAGAACCAAAGGTCACCACCACCAACCACCATCGAAAGTGATCGGATAAAGGGAGAACCACCTGTGATTTACAACCCCAAAGGAACAGGCCTTCATTAGAGGCAAGTGTTTGATAATTGCAATCTAAGTTTGTATATTGTCCATGTTAGGATAGTTATAAAAAGATGAGATTTTTACACGTTTGGAAGATAATGAAGAGTTGTTAATGGATTTCTGAAAAATGGAAGTTTATAGGAATCAAACTCATGTTGTTGGTAGATAGTAATCCCCGAAATAATCATAAATCTGTTGAAGAAATGTTGAGAATCAATGGTGTGTTCTTGAAGTTATCATGTATATAATTTTCTGGAAAAAGAGGATAAATATATGCTTTTAATTCAAACTCTTAATGATTTTAGGATGTTTGGAGCATTAGAAATCGTTCACATATGTTGCTATATCATGTAGTAAGGATTATATGGAATTTTGTTTGTTAATATGAAGGTTTGAATGATCAAATGTTATGAAACCCATAGTAGAAGAAATGCAGAAAACTGGGTTGTTATCTGGGCGATCGATCGATCGACCCCCTGCCTTCGATCGATTGACCTCCCCAGAATCTATGAAGTTATTTCTTTTTAATGCTTGTTCTTATCCTGAACCTTTTGTAAGTCTTTGGTGATTATTAATTGGATATTATGGGACTTAGGGAAGATCAGTAAGCTCTAGATGATAATCGAATTAATATGATTGGGTTTTAATTGATTAGAATTATGATAATTAAATTGAAAGAAATTTCGGTTGCTAGATTCATGTGTAGGATTCTAATTTGTATGCAAGTGGATTAAGGATAGGTCTAGTAGGGGAGATTGAATATAAAACTTGGGTAGCTTTAGGGTTACAATTTGAACATCAAGGAGTGAGTTTAAGCTCATTATTGATTTCGCAAGGACTGAGTGTAGTACAAGTGCTTAGTGGTATGGCTCCTGGATAGAGACGGGAGTTCATACCACATTTGGCTGAAAGAGGGGATGAGGTTATCCCGGTTGCGTATTTGAAGTTGATGGACCTCCATGAGTGACAAAGTTAAGTAGTAGTGTATTGGAGGGTTCCTTGTTTGGATTTTTCTTTGCGAGACGCTCCGCGCATGAACCTTAACGATGTCGGGAGTGGAGAGATGTTATAGGATGCGAGAATGTTGGTTTTGTTGATAAGTCATATAGTGTGAATGAAACACTATAGACTATGAGCCATGTAATGAGGGTATTCAATCCTAGTTGATAGAAGATATGTTTATAAGAGATTAGAAACAATCGATTATAACCCTAATTAAAGGAGAGTTTAATTTGTAGTAATTCGGGAGATAAGATAATACGGACCAGTAGGATATTAGTGAATTCTTACTGAATAAATACATTGAGGAAAACCTATTTGAACCTTGAGTAATGAGTGAGACCCGAGGATGATTAAATTTAAAGAGATATAATGTTATGTATGGGAATTATCATATGGTAGTGTGAGTACCTTGTTGATATTGTATTATAGGTAGATGATAATGCCTATTTGATTTGATTGATAATTTATGTGTATGACTTACCTAGCTTACTTGTTATCGATGGGAGGTTTGTGCGTGAGGTCAGTCATATCCTAATGAATCTATGGGATCTTTGATTTGTCGCTAAAAAACGTAGGTCTATGAAAGACTTATCGGGGAGTTGATAAGTCCGCTGACTATGGGTACGTAGGTATGTGCGTGACCCATGGACACAAGAACTATGTTCTCCTCCAATTTCTATGATGTTGTTTGTGGTTCAAGGAATCCTTACTGAACCTTTAGTCCCCTATTCGGCGACCAGCGATATTGGGACATGTTAGCAGAGTAATGCATTGCACCACAGCTGTGACTCGGGGTGCCATTATATATATATATATATATATATAATGAATTGAATGTGTGGTTTGATTTATCTACTGTCTGATAATTGTAGATAACGGTGAATTGAGAAAAAGAATTAAACTAAGGTAATGAATGTTTATTCTTATAGATTTGAAAAACTTAGTTCATATTAATGAGAAATGATTCATGTTAATGGAAAACGTATATGAATGATTATATTACGTATGGTATGGGACATACGGGGTTATGATATGGGATAGAATCATATTATGGAAATTTGAGAAGAGGAACCATTAACTAGGAGGTTAATAGGAAACGTTAAGTGTGCACTTTAGATGAGAGGTGAGAATAGCAAGTGAGAGTTGGATACTAAAATGTACATAATAAATTCTTTATTCCACTTGTTAAATACTTGCTATTTTTAAAAATCATTTTTCACATCGGGCTCTGACACGTTTCCTTGCATATTTTCTTTTCTATTGTACCTTCTATATCAGGTGTCCAGCAATAGAGATGCCAACCTTAGTGGATTATGATGAGCTATGGAGCTATGGAGTATTGCTTAGACGCCTATCTTCATTTGATTCACATTTTGTAGTGTTATTTTAGTTAGGGCATGTCGCCCAAAGATATTCAGTTATCGCTTTTCTATCTGAGTGAAATACTCTTGTATTCGTGTCATTTTAATACATTTATTATTGTTGGGATTACTCTATGGGATAATTATTTAGGAATGTTTATTCTAATTACTTTTAAATTCTTTTGTGTTATCTGTTTGGTTATTAGTGTTGTAGAATAATATGTGTAGTGTTATTCATATACTAAAAATAGATTTTGTTGAATTAAAATTTGGAAATTTTTTAACACCAGCTTAATTGGGAATTGGGTGACTTGTATATATATATATATATATATATATATATATATATATATATATATATATATATATATATATATATCCTTCTCCACCCTCATCTACAAACCATAGGTTTAAAAATTTTAAATTGTCATTTTGTATATAGAAGAATTTTGTGGAAAAACTCATGAAATACCCCTCTTTTAATAAAATGTGCACCCGTTCATTACAGTGACAAACCCTTCGTTGGTTGCTAATTCACCACGAAAAAACTTCTGTTCACCTATAGAAATATCAAAATATGTTACACACACACAGGGATCCAAATTTTAGACAAGTTTTATATTGATTCAATGTATATGAACATGCAAGATAAAGTCCAAAAATAAATATGCCTAACCAAAATAAATCAAACCAAGTAGAAGAAGAATTAAGGAAAAATTCCTTTCGGGCAAAACCTTTTAATTTATCACTGTTTAGGAATTTAACAGACACGAATCAACTTACAGACTACATAGAAATCCACTAATTATAAATTGATGCAATTTTTTAAATATTCAATAGAAAATGATTCAGTCCAGCCCAACCTATAGGAAGCATCTCTTCCTTCGATATCCACCAATCAACCTCTGGATATTCAATCATTTCTTCTTCCCCAGTAGAATTGCAACTCGACAAATATCATCTTAGAGAAACCTCTATAAGGGTTTGATATTTGTGTATGTAATTGAGTTTAACAAACTCAAAAATCTTTCGAGCAGGTATGGGAATTTATTCTCACCAAAAATCTTACAAAAAATAGTCCAAGAGGGTCTTATTAATAAAAAACACATTTTTGAGGCAGCGGAGCTCGTTCGAATGAAAATGGGACTTTGTTTGAATGAAAACTATAAATTCATTCAAACAAGGTCCATTCTTGTTCAAACAAAAGGCTTAACTCATTCTAACGAGCTTGTGATGGACCTTCAATGGGTGAAGCTCTATCAGATAAAGAGAGACCATTTTAGGCTCCTTAGAAATTCGTTCCAATGAACTCAGAGCTTTATTCCCAAAAATGAGGCTTCGTTTGAACCTACTATAATTCTCGTGCTCACAAGAATAGTGACCTCGTTCTAATGAGGTGCATTTTTCTTTCTAACGAACTCAAAAATAAAAATATTTTATTTTGAAAATACTTTTATATAAAAATTCCTCAAGTAAAAAAAATATATCCCATAATATATTTGAACAATTTAATTCAAACACTTAAAAACTACATACCTCCATATAGTGTCGTGACGGTTTAAATGCCTCAAACTTTGGAACGTTGTCAGTCGCCAACTTATCTTCAATGAACATGGAATTATATGCGGACGTGCTTTGCTCGATTTTTAATGGGATACATCAAAATATCTAAACTATATGAAATTACAAAATCTTGATCTTAAAAAGACCAATATCACATTATACTTAGTGGATCTCTAAGTAATATATAAGTTGTTATGTGTCTGTCAAATCTTAAACAATGCTTGAAGGGATTGTTCCTCAAACTTCTTCTTATGTTTTGGTTTGATTATTTGGTTTGGCATAGTTATCTTTATCTTTCATGTTCATCTAATTATAATCAAGATAAACTTGGCTAACAATTGGATCTTTATATATGTATGATCTGAGATAAAAGTGAATCTATATAACCCGAACTTGTAAATTGGTATTAGAGCAGGTTACACTAAATTATTATGTCATATGTATTTTGGGATTATATGGACAGTTTGTATAATAGGGCTTCAATTTTTTATGAGTCTAAAAATGCATATTGAAAAGCTCAAATGAAGACGACACGGAAATCGATTGATGACCATATCTGGCTTGTTTGTGAAAGAGGGTGGACAACACCAACTACGACTAATGAGAATATCACAAGTCTTAAATATGCCACTACTTGGATAAAGGATGATTTGAAATGGAGTAATTTTAATTCCTGAGGCTTAACTGTTGTTTCTGGGGTAGTCAATCCCGAGGAGTTTCATCGCATTATGATGTTCAACACGTCTAAGGAAGCATGTGATATCCTCTAACTCACTGATGAGAGTACCAACAATGTGAAAGAATATAAGCTTGAAAATTTCACCACATAGTTTGAAACGATTACCATACCATAGACTGAGGCTTTTGATAAGTTCTATGCACATTTATCTAATATAGTCAATTCTAGTTTTAACTTAGGTGAGAGAATTCCTTAAACGAGAGTTGTTAAAAAGTTTTTGAGATCTTTCCCAAGCCGTTTTATTCCAAAAGTCACGAACCTTAATTCTTTGTGAACCTTAGATAATCTTAGGTTAGAAGAATTCATAGGAGACCTTTAAACTCATGATATAGATATGTTCTCTAAAACTCAAAAGAAGATAGAAAAAGACATCTCTTTAAAATCCCAATCTAAAAAGAGGGAGGAGGTCTTTTCTAACTTCGAATTTTATTTTGATCTTGACGATCTTTCCTTTTTTAGAAAAAAGTTCAAGAAATTTCTCAAACTAAGAAAAGAAAATTCTTCCAAAGAAAATAACATTTTGAGAAAGATAAAAAATTTAAGTCAGGTAAGAAAGGTTTTGAAAAATCAATAGGATAGTACCCTAAGAAGGATGGGGAGAGATGCTATGATTACAAGCGTAAGGATCACAAAGCCCACAAGTGTACTACGAGGCTAAATATACAAGGCAAATGCAAAGTCGCCTACAATGCCACGCTCAGAAATAACGATGTCGAGTCGATGGATTACGAGGACAAATATATGCATGGACGTAACTTCACCATAGTTATGGCCAGTAATGTTAGTACCTCAACTACGTCTCACGCCGATGAGGACATATTAATACATGATGACCTCCACAGTGACTCTAGTAATTTTAAACATAGTGAGGGAGATGATGATTTGAGTGAGGTCAAATGTGGCCTCTAATGCACCTCTACTGAGTATTTTTTTTTTTAAAAAAAAAGCAAAAGGCACTTAGGGTGTTATCGCTAGAGAAAGATTTGAAGGATTCAAGAGAAAGAGACGCCTCAGTAAGGTTTTATTTTGGTGGAAATGGAAAATAATAACTTAACCAGCAAAGTGGCTAGTCTTAAACGAGATATTCAAGCTTCATTGGAGACTCGTGAGAAACTTGGAGCCCTTGTATCCCAACTCGATAAATATCTTATACGTGTTTGAAGTTCAAGGTTACTATTGTAACCTAACATAAAAATATTACATGGAGAAATGATAATATGACACCTGTCATATTACCCAATGGGCCCAATTTCATGATATTAATATAGTCGACTGATTATCTCCTCCGATCGGCAGAATGATCAATCACCTTCAAGAATGCGAACCATTAACAAGGGGAACATGCACGTGTTGGAATTTTTATAATAACATATGCACATACACATGAGGATATGATAGTTGTTATCCATAATGTAAAAGGGTGAAAATAATTGGTGTATAAAGGTATTCCGCCTCTTTTCTGTCCCATTAATATAAATAGATTACTACACCCTCAGTTGGGAACAATTGAATAATAGCATACACTTAACCTAGAGAGTTTCTTGAGAGCTTGTATCAAACCCTAATACCTAGTAACATTGTACCCATGGATTTAGTCACATCATTGAACCAAACCACGTAAAAAACTTGTATCTCCTTTTTTCCTTCTCGTCTCTGTCTAGTTCATAACATCTTATTTTATATTTGTGGTATATTATTGGTATTATTTAGCTAAGGCACATAAATATAACCATACCAAATTTAGATGCCAGCATATTGATTTCATCTATAGGAAGCGAGATAATTCATTTTCCTTTCCTACTCATTTTCAATCCCCAAAGTAATTTTCCAATCACCTTCTTACGAGTACTAGAAAATGGCCGGCAATCCAGAAGGTAGCCATGCAACTGATACCTTAATACCCTCCGCTACTCCTGGAATAAGGGATATCCAAGGGATTTTGATAAGCATAGCCAAAGGACAAGAGTCTATGTAAGAAAATGTAAAACAATTGACTTAGACACTCTAACCCAGAACTGTGGTAGGTCCCGTCACAAGAGGAGAATAAGGTGGCTTGCAAACCCAACAGGAGTGCACGAGAAAAGAAGATATAGACATTCAATATCAACTAATGAATGGTGTTATTTTCTTAATTCCACCTTGTCCCTGAGGTCCATTGATTGTTACGATAGGTGATTATTCTCTCAAAAAAGGTTGAGCATGCTGGAAAGGTTGAGTAAGGGCTTAGTATTTGATTACCTAGTTCCCCGATATGCTAGGGGTCATAATCACAGAGATCTTTCAAGATCCAAAGATTAATGAGAAGGATCTATCAGGTCAAGGACTAGCGTGAGAGGATCATTACATGCTCAGCAAACTTCTCAAGAAGAGATCTCAGCATAAACCCATAGCCTAGAGATTAAAATTATCTCTATCAAGGCCGATCCTGATGAGAATCGTTGGAAGGGCTTAATTTAATGATTAGAAGACCATTCAGGGGAAATAGAGAAATTAAAAAATGCCTTACAGATGAGTTTTGTAAAGGGATTACCCTTTTAGTCCTGCAATCGTGAATTATTCGACACTTGCACAGTTCAAAGCACCAGTAGTAAACCATAAGTACGATGGAAAAACAAACCCAGTACTTCACGTGGAATAATATCAAGTTGTTGTTGACATCTACTCAATCTTTATTGATATGCGTTGAAGGGCATTCTCTAACACTATAATTGGGTCAGTGATTAGCCATAAAAATCTCATATTTATCCCCTAAATTTCAGTATTTTTGCAGTTTCGTATAATGTATTTAACCTGAATTTATCTCATATTTATGCTACAAGCCCTTTTCGCAATTATTTCATATTTTGTGTATTTATTTTATGTTTTATAGGTAATTCGTGCAAGTGGATGCGAGAGAGAAACGTAAATGGTGAAAGAATCCAAAGAAAAGAAAGTCAAGAGAAATTTTGTAATTTTCCAGTTGGAACCCAAAGGAGGAGCCAAATAAAAAGTTGAATATCTTGAAGTAACGAGCACATTGGAAGAAACAACACCCCAATCTGAGCTACGGATCGAAAGGTATGCACATTCAGAGTTTATAAGAGAATTTGGTGGCAAAGTGGTAAATAAGAGAAATTCGAGAAAACAAGGCAAGCTTAGGCAGAGAAATAAATTGAACAGGTCCGGTTTTCAGTTCAGTGTGTGTTCGCCCAATGGGTTTGGTCCAAGATGGGAATTTTTTTCCCTAGCGTTTAGCTAGAAGAGTTTGAGTATTTGAGGACTTCTCAAAACTACTTCTAACCCATGGAAATACCTGTTATGAGTTATTCTTCATCATTATCATTTATTGTAAGGAATCAAAAGATTAAGAACTTCTTGGAGCAATTTTTACATACTTTTGCACCTCAAATTCAATAGAAGATCATATTGTTTTTGAAATTTCTTCAAGCTTGATTCCTATTGCATGCTTTACATTCTTCATCATTGGTAGCTTTATTTTCCTACATATTTCTTGTTATTTCTTAAGCATATCTCCATGAAAATAAATTAATTCATGTGTAGCTATTGTGATCATGTCTGGCTTATTTTTTAGAGAGTTGGGAAACATGAATCCAACCTATGTATAGATGTTAGAAATAAAATTTGACTTAATCATATACGTATTGATTAGGTTTTGATACTTTTGTTGTGACTAATATTGTAGGTCTCTTAACTCTGTTTGTCATATGCAACCAGAGTATCTGAGGATACGATGTACACATCAATAAATTTGTCATTCGCATTAATTTATTTGTTCACTAAATATTTTGTGGAGTAATATTCTCGCGTGTTTAGTACTCTGATTTAATCAATATTTTCTTTTAATTAAGTATATAATTATCAAGAATTTTTTATTGAACGAAAATACCTACGGTTCGGGGGATTAAATCCTGACTCCACTTTTTCTAAATAGTTTTCAAAAATTAAAATTCTAGTTTATTGTTTTCTTTCAAATTTAATTGCATTTGCTAGTTAAGTTTTCTTAGTTAATTAGAAATTTTTCCAAAATCAAATCACCTTTTTGTTTCCTTCGAGAGTCAATACCTAGATTTAAGAAGTCTACCTTGTCATTGTAATAATGTTTATCGTCATATTCCCTAAGGATTTGACCTCGAGTTACCGCATATTACTTAAGTGACTAACTTGCACTTGAGTTGTAGGTACACAAGTAGATTACATATTCTATGCCATGTTAAATTTTTGGCACCATTTTTACGGATTAGGTAGACACACTAGGTTAGGCCGAATTAAACTAATAATTTGACTCTATATCCTCAAAGGTAAAAAAAATCATAAATCCCAAAAATTCAAAAGAAATAATTTAAAAGATCTAAAATATCCAAAAAAATCAAAAAAAAAATATTCTCTCGAGCCAAAAATGCCAAATACTCAGGCCCATCTAAATCCCGAGCCAATAGTCAAACTCCTTCCTTATAGGAATAACACTCGAAACACTCCAAATTTATGGGTACCTCCTACACTGAGTAGTCACACCATGAGTAGAAAGTCTAGGAACTTCGATGAGAAAAGTAATTATGTAAGTGTAAGTGCGATGTCAGATCATGCAAGTTTCGAAATGGGAGACGGAGCGATGTCGTACCGCTGCACAAGAGACCTCTTATATACGGAGCGAATTGTCCCTTTGGGTTGCATTATATACCCATATAATACGGGGAAATTCAACTTTAAGAATGGGATGATTCATATACTCCCTTAATTTCACGGTATGGCATTAGAGAAGCCTTATCTCCACATTAGAAAGTTCGAGGAGGCGTGAGAGACATTTAACGATCAAGCTTGAACCCAAGACATCGTATGTCTTAAGATTTTCCATTTTTCACTTAAGGACAAGTCCAAGACTTGTATTCGGTTGTTAGCTAAGTGGAAAGACATGCAGGCTAAATTTCTCCCGAAGTTCTTTCCCACTTATAGGAGCAACTCTATTCGGGCTCAAATCTAGACTTTTAGACAAGATGATAACGAGACTTTTGATAGGTCTTGGGAGAGGTTCAATGAGTTATTCAATATGTTCCCACATCATGGCTTCGAGAAGTGGAATCTTATCTCTTACTTTGATTATGGGCTTAGCCTAAGCTCAAAACAACTCGTTGAAACTATGTGCTCGGGATATTTCTTCAGGTTAGATGTGGACGATGCGGAGGCCCACTTTAAGTATGTCGTCAAGAATACTCAGGCGCGAGACACATTGAATTCGAATGACCAATACAAAGCTAAACACACATCCATAGATAATTCCTCATCTGGACTCTACACGTGGTAGAAGTCAGGGGAGAGATGCATATGGCTCATCTCGATCTATTACGTACGATTTGTGCCATTTGTGAGGTGGGACATTTAACGAAGAAGTGTTCGACCATACCCGCCTATAAAGTGGTGCTTTAAGAGAAAGTTGAGATAGTGGGAGCTTATAAGGATATTTTTAATGCCCCTCATGAGAATTCTTTTAACCCCACATGGAAAAACCATCCTGATTTTAGTTAAGGGCAATCAAATGCAGCGATGAACCCAAATCAATACGTTTCCCAACAACTGCCACCATTCTCACCTTATCGGAACATGCCACCCATACAAATTCCTTGTCCCTCGTCTTTTGTGATCCCATAGCAGAAGAGTCTCGAGGACACTTTTTCCCAATTTATACAAACTCAGCTAGCAATAAATGCCAAAAATGCTCAAAATTTTGCCAACCTAAAGGCGCCGCTTTCTAAGTTGCAATCTTCCTAAGTGTCCAAGAGAAGGGAAAGTTTCCCACCCAAGGCCAATGACCTCCCCAATGTCAAAGCTGTGTGAGATCGATTTCCGAGGAAAATGAAGAGAAATGTCAAGTATTAACAACTCTATGTAGTGGGAGAGTTGTTGACTTGTCACCTCCCCCACATGACATGCAAAATAACAAGGAGGTTTCGCCAAGCATGTTAGAGGCCAAAGATGCCCCCTTGGAAGAGAGTGACATAGATGAAACGGTTAGGCCTGAGGTGGAAGTGAAACCCCCTATAGACTCACTTTACCCTCAGTGGTTGGTCCATCCTCCTATAGGGGCCTCCCGTGATGACGTTCTAGAAGTTCTCAAGCAAATGAAGCTTAACTTACCATTTATTGAGGCTATCAAGAAAATTACCATGTATGCTAAGTTCCTAAAGGAGTTGATCATGATGAAACGTAAATTAAAGGTAAATAAGAAAGTGTTGTTAGCACAAAATGTGAGTTTGGTACTATTGAGCAACCTCCCACCCAAGTTTAAAGATCCAGGTACCCCTACCATTTCGTGCATTATTGGTAAGATGAATATCAAGACAACTTTACTAGATTTAGGGTCAAATGTCAACATTATCCCCTACTCTATCTATAGGAAGCCTGATTTAGGAGATCTTAAGCCTACTAAAATTAATCTTCAACTTGTAGATCGTTCATGAAGGTATCCCGTGGGGCTGTTAAGAGCGTGATTGTCCAAGTCGACACTTTCTACTTCCCGATAGATTTTTTCATTTGGGACATGAAGGTATTCTCAATCACGTTTGAGAATATGACACTCGAAATGAATATCCTCAACATCACTAATTAAACGAGTGATGAGGACGATTTAAACGACATGGATCCGAATGAGGAGGTAAAACACGAACAATTTGAGGGTAATAATTTTGAGGATCCACGTGAGGCGTGTTTAGTGACGGCTATCGATAGTGAGAGAGAGCATTCAAAGATTGATCGAGAGATGCGTATGACAAGAGAGATGCTAGGTGAGAATGAAGTTAGTGACCAAACTGATCTATGTTCTTGGCCACCTGATTTGTCTTTAGATATGAGCTTAGAAACTTTTGAGAAAGAATTAGGGCCGGTGGATGAGATCCTCACTGTTGAAGTCCAATAATTATTGGACTCATTTTGTCATTTAGATGAGAGCGACTGAAAAAGGTAGGATAGACCAATTCCTTTTTTTATGAACGGCAACCCAAGGACATGACCAGAGTATCATCTGATTGGGAGCCTAATATGTGCATTCTCGAGTTTAAGGGAAATCTAGGATTAGCGTGTCATTCGACATTTTAGTATAATAGTCTCTCCAAGTCTGACCATTTATGGTACAAGGTGATTGGACACCTCGATGATTTCACTCACCTCATTGATATGTTCCTCCAGGTGTCCATTATTGGGTCAATTCCTAATTGTTCAGACTTTTGGTTAATGACTGGAGGAAAGTGGAGATAATTTCGTTGTCGAACGTCGTATACGAGGATGAATAGCTTTTCAAAGAGAGGTCGTCGCACCCCTGGTGTATATGGTATGAGTTTTTGTTGTATATTGATTGGCATGGGGGCATAGAGTGTTTAGGACTGTGTTGAATGCGAATTGTGTTTGAGTTTATCAGTTTCTCTTGCATTTTAATATTTATTTGTTTTATTTTTGCACTCTTATTTTCTTATTTATATTTTAATCATTTTCATTCACGATAATGAAAAAGTCTAAGTTAGGGGGTGTTTTTGCGCCTTTTAAACTTCTTCGCAAATTTTAAAATGCCACAAAAATTGAAACTTTTCAAAAATATTTCATTTTTTTTCAAAATAAATTAAAATTAAATTTAAAATCCTCAAAAATATTATTAAATTTTTGTTTGAAGTCTCAATTTGTAAAAAATCAAGTGCACTAAGTCGAAATTAACCAAAAATGGAAATAGAGCAAAAATTGATGAGGTAACGAATAAGTGTGGAGATTTTTAATCCGGTGAGGTTTTTAATCCTATCATTTCTTCTGAGTAATTAAAGAAATTTGAGTTAAATGTTAACTCAAAATTTCTTTTCAGTGATAAAAATCCATTGATGATCTCTAAATCATTGTTTGACCGGTTATGGAAAATGAGTGAAATATTATTTTAAAAATGCTCTAAAAATGTCTCAAAAATAAATTCATCACAAGATGCATATGGTAACTTGATTAGTAATTTGAATACATGAAGTTAGGCTCATCTGTTTACCCAAAAATATTACCCATAAAAAGTCATAAAAAATTATCCTTTCGTAAGCCCATTTGAGACAAACAATGTTATACTTTTTTATTTGTTAACCCGAAAAACTTAAATAGCCTGGAGTTGTGACAATCGAAAAATTCATCAAGTAAGTCCAAATGGGACATAGGAGGGGCAAAAATATATTTAAAAAATGCTCAAACCAAAATAGGAAAAATAAGAAAATGACAAAGATATGAAAAATAGAAGGAAAAAGATGAGAAAAATAAGAAAATGAGCAAAAGCTCGAAAAAGTGCCAACAAACATTGCAAGAAAATTTTCCAACTCTGTAATTTCCTAGCATTACCATTATTACCCAAGACATCTTAACCCGAAAAGTCCTAACCGAGTCCTAATAACGAAGTCAATCACTACCTAGAGAGCTAAAACACAAAAAGATAATAAAGAGACACAATGGTGCGGATAAAGAATGATGTTTTTACATTTTTCAACAACTACATTCCCTTCATGAGATTTTTCACCCTAAATAGTTTCGTCTTTCTAATTTGTGTGCATGAACTCGTGTCAATTACATTAAATCTTAATATCAAGAACATCCAGAGAAAAAAAACTACAATCCGAGTGATTATTTTATGAGACAATTCCGTGAGAAATTGAATCAAATAAATTTTTTGAAAAATAACATAATGATCAATCGGTAGAAGTTGGCGGTTTAATTTTTGAATTCGCACACACACATTATGAATTGAGATTTATCGAATAAAAATTTGATGTGATTATTTTTTAAGAATTTAAATTGTATGATTTTAAATTATTTTGATATTTTCTTTCAGTCGTACACAAACAAATTTTGTGGGTAAATTTGCTGTAAACACTCACAAGCCACCACTCATCATACGAGGGTAACCTACGGGTTTAACAACTTGTTGCATAAACTAAATGTAATCTCTTATCCGTGAAAGAGGTACCATATCCCATTAGTTTTTTAGAGGTTTACTCAGACTCTCATTCTTTTACATTTCTTGTGACTAGAAACGTTCAAAGTTAGGGGGATTTGATTAGGCATAAATATCTCATATTTAACCCATTAATATAAGTATTTTTAAGGTTTCGTACAATGCATTTAGCCCGTATTTATGTCACATTTATGCTATTAATATTTTTTGGGCAGTATTTTGTGTTTTCTGTATTTTCTCATGTTTTATAGGTAATTCGTGCAAGTGGATGCGGGAGAGAAATCGAAATGGTGAAAGAATTAAAAGTAAAGAAAGTGAAGGGTAATTTCGTAATTCTTCATCAAAAAACCCAAAGGAGGAGCCAAATTAAAATTTTAATATCTTGAAGTCACGAGTACAGTAGAAGAAATGGCACACCGATCCGAGCTACAGATAGAAAGTTATACGCGTTCGAAGCTTTGAGGAGAATCTAGTGATGAAGTGGTAAATAAGAGCAATTCGAGAAAACAAGGAAAGCGCAAGCAGAGAAACGAACTGAACCAGTTCGGTTCCCTATGTGAACTGGTTCTCTCTATTGGTGTGGTTGGGTATGGGTTCTCCTAATCGGTTCGGTCCAAGACGAAAACTTTTATTTATTTTTCCTATCTTTTAGCTAGAATAGTTTGAGTATTTGAGGACTTCTCAAAACGACAACCCTTGTAAATACCTACTAGGAGTTATTTTTCATCATTATGATTCATTGTAAGGCATAAAAATATTAAGAACTTCTTGTAGCAACTTTTACATACTTTTGTACCTAAAATTCAATTGAAGATCATATTGTTTCCATAATTTCTTCAAGCTTGATTCTTATTGCATGCATTACATTCATCATCATTAGTAACTTTAATTTCCTTTATATTTCTTGTAATGTCTTCATCATGTGTCCATGTAAATAAATCAATTCATGCAGAGCTATTGTGATCATATCCAACTAGATTTTTAGAGAGTTGGGGAACATGAACCCAACCTAGGTGTGGATGCTAGATATAAAATTTGACTTAATCATATACGTAATTATTAGGGCTTGATACTTTTTTTGATATTAATATTGTAGGTCTCTTAACTCTGTTTGTCATAGGCAATCAGAGTGTTTAAGGATACAATATATGTATCAATAAATTTGTCATTCTTTGTTGTAGAATAAATATTATACGTATTAATATTCTCACATGTTTAGTGCTTCGATTTAATTAATGTTTTGTTTTAATTAAGTATATAATTATTAAGAATTTTGTCTATAACGAAAATATCTATGATTCAGGGTATTGAATCCGGACTCCATTTTTTTCAAATAGTTTTCAAAAATCCAAATTATAATTTCTTGTTTTGAGAGTGCGCATGATCTTAATGGATTGATTTATATAATTAAATATCCCAAACACAAAAATCTAATTTTTGCCAAATTTTAATCTTTGATTAAATTAGGTTTGCATATGATAATCGTCCAAACATAAAAATTAACAAAGCATGCAATCAACCATGGAAAATAAGGAAAAATCCCTCTTTAGGGAAAAACCAATATTCAATACTTTAGAACGTATTACAAGACAATCGACTTACAAATTACTTGATAACCCGCAAATATAACGAGTGTTCTTCACAGAACTTCTAAAGAATACTTCTTAGAACCAGAGTAGTCCACAAACAGCATTCCACCCTCGATATCCACCAATCATCCTTTCTTCTTCTTCAGCCGTGATCACTCAGGTCACAAAATCAGCTATAGGTAATCCTCTTCACAATTGTATCCAAGATACAAAACTTCTAAAGTTTCAAAACAATTAACAAAATATATTTGGGTATGTAAAGTTGTGAATCAAAAGTGTTTTGGAAACACAAAAGGTGAAAAATTTTACAACATATATATAGGAAACATTTTTCAAAAGTCCCACGAAATTTGGAGTCAAAACAGGTATTTATAGATTTTATGTAAAATTCGAGGCGATGGCTCGTTCGGATAAAAACTGAATTCGTTCATATGAGAATCACATCTCATTTGAACGAAAACCTTAGTTCGTTCGAATGAGACAACAATTTTATCTGAACCAATTTCTATCGAGCCTCTAACGAAGTAAAACATGTTATCTAGTGAATTCTCATTCAAAGTTTGTTTGAAGAAAAACTCTAACGAGATAACAAAGAAAATCCAATTTCGTTCGAACAAGATTCCATTCTCACTCGAACGAGATCACAAACAATTATTTTTAAAACATAAAAATCCAACCTCATTTTTTATAAAAAAAAATACATCCCAAATATAAATATGAATAATTCATAACTATAAAAAGAATTATACTTTCATGGGAACTTAGAGATGTTGGAGTTCGATTCGACGTGTCGGTGCATATCAGTTTGTAAAGAGATACACCAAATATGCCAAAGTGAAAATAAATAGAAATAAAAAGCCTTAGCTAAAATATTTGCGCTTATAAATCTCCCCCTTTGGCTATTCCGGTACAAAACTAAACGAAAACCAAATTTTATTAAACACCCCTCTGTTACAAAAACATCCTAATACCCTTCCCAACCCCTGTAAATGGAACAACATAGTGAAACTTCGTCTTTAATCTCATCTTTTTCTTTTCTTGGGCAACTTTGTCTTCATTCGGTGTAATATGTTCTTTCTCTTAGGTGCGTACATACATGAAGCAAAGAAAATACTCGTGTCGCATAGAGTTTGAAATAGAAATAAGAACAAAACTCCTCATATGATCTCCCCCATAAACCAAACTCATCATCCTCAAATCTCCCCCTTAATTTGTTCTTCCCCTTTTTGTCAGAAATCGACAAAGGAGTAGAATCTAAAGATGAAGTATATATCATCACATATAAGAAGTAAGATATAATCATAAAGATATCGAAATAACGCATATGTAATGATAATCTCAAAGGCAAATCTCAACCAACTATTTTTCAAAACTTTCTATATCTTCTCAAGTATAAGATTTTACAAATACAACACGACATGAAGAAACACAAAAATACCCGAATCATGAAAGCCTAATGTTGGTGTGTGAATCTATTCCATAGGTTAATCAACAGACACAATCGTGCACATGTGCACGAAGGATTGAGATACCACTAACGAAAGATATCAAAGTCGACCTTAGGTGTAAAAATGGTGAACTCATGTGAAATTGACTTTACCTAATCAACAAATCACGAACGTAAGTGATTTTCACAGCAATAATGCCTAAAACTACGTAATGTTTTTCGAAACTTATAAAGTATGTGAAAACCCATTGGTCTTTAACTTAACTCCCTCAAAATCTTGTAACACCCCGTAATTTTAAGGATTTAATATTTAATTATTTTTGGGAGTTATAAAAATATTTAAATTGGAGAAACTTAATTTCATGAGTTGGAGAATTTATTTGAGTGAGCCGAATTATTTATAATTGGCGACTTTTAAGTTTAATGGTTCAAAATCTCGTGTGTCACATTTTGAGGTCGAAATTTGGAAATTTCGAAAAGTATTTCGGATGGCAATTCTGAGTGTGCGGTTGCGTCCAGATGGGTCGAGATAGTAAAAAAAGAGTACCTGGGGGTGGTAATTGGATCTCAGGACATTTTTGGCCATAACCGGGCCCACACGGGGTGAGTTGAGCCTTTTTAATTAGACCCACATGGCCAAAAACGGGATTGGATGTTTTTAACCTAATTGAGAGATTAGGGAACGACAGAAAACTCAACTCTAAGCCTAGGGCTTGAGAGGGAATTGGGGGAAGCAAATCAAGAGCAATTGGGAGCTTTTGGAGCCAAATTAAAGGGTTAATTTGGGGTGTTCTTCATCAACCAATCTCTACAACAACGGAATCAGACCCTACGAACAATTCCTGGCAAGTGGTTAACTGTTGTGATTTCTAAATTAATGATAATAAATTCATATCATAGTGATGTGTAAACCAAAATTCATTTTGGGGATAAATGGGTAAAAAAAGGGGGGTTTTTGTTTATGGAACTATTGAATGAGATTCAAAGTAACAATTGTTGTGTTGTATATCTCTGAGTATTGATATCTGATTTGAATAAGAATCCAGAATATAAAGTGGTGGGATTTGGATATGTAATTTGGTTGCTAGAACAAAGTTGATGAATTTTAATGGAAAACCCATTTCGGGAAATTATGGAAGTAAGTTGAGAAATTGTGTGTCTTAAAATCCATATGATGTGTAGGATGTAGGTTAAACATATTTATATGGTGGGGTGTTTTGATTAGAGGTTTAATTTAAGGTTTAAGAACCTTAGTTTTTCGTCAATGGCCAAACAGGGGCTGGAGAAGACGAGGTCAGGATCGATCGATCGATCGACCCAGGGGGTTCGATCGATCGAGGGTATATGATTCTGGGCAATTCGGCCAAATTCTGATTATAAAGATAATTATTTAAGATTAAATTCCATACTTTTATTTAGTGATAAATTCATATGTGGCATATATTTCCTTAACAGTTATAGGGTGTTATAATTCGGATTAGGAGGGTGTGAACGGTATGTCATGGGATGGACGAATTTGGGGAAATAATTCGTAAAGATTTTTGTTAATATCGGACCGAGGAATAATATTCGGGTATTGTAGTTGGGTGATGCTACATTATTAAAGTAATTTAAGTGGAATACTTAATTATGGATCAAGTGGGCGAGTCTGGGTATGTTGATAATTATAGGTAAATATAATTGGGGAATTTATGGAGATAAATGTGTGACATATTGTGGGTGAATATGTGGGAATGAAATTCTGAGATGTAAAATGGGCCAAGTGAGTGAGTCCGGGTATGTTGGTTAAGTGACACCAAAGTATTAAATTAATTATTGATAGAGAGTAATTAATTTGGAGTCGGAATATAGACTCGAGAAATATTAAGGTATGGGTCAGGTAAGCGAGTCCGGGTATGTTGGTTAAGTGACACCAAAGTATTAAGTTAATTATTGATAGAGAGCAATTAATTTGAAGTCAAAAAATAGACTCGAGAAATATTAAGGTATGGGCTAAGTGAGCGAGTCCGGGGATAATGGTTGGGTGACACCAAGTTATTAAATTAATAAGTGGGATAATTAATTTAATTAGAGTCAGATTGTAGACTCGGGTAGGATTAAATTAATAAGTGCGATAATTAATTTAATTAGAGTCGAATTGTAGACTCGGGTAGGATTAAATTAATAAGTGTGACAATTAATTTAATTAGAGTCGGATTGTAGACTCGGGTAGGATTAAATTAATAAGTGTGATAATTAATTTAATTAAAGTCGGCTTGTAGACTCGGGGAGGTATTAAATTAAAATGTGTGTTAATTAATTTAAATTATAGTCGGACGTTAGACTCGGGGAGGTATTAAACTAATATGTGTGTTAGTTAATTTAATTAGAGTAGGGTGATAGACTCGGGAAGGTATTAAATTAATAAATGTGTTAATTAACTTAATTAGAGTCGGACCATAGACTCAGGGAAGTATTATATTAATTGAGGTGTGAATTAATTATTTTAGAGTCAGACCATAGACTCGGGATGATGATAAATTATTACGTGAGAAGATTAATTATGTTGAGTCGGGCCACAGACTGAGGTTATTACAGGCAGTGTACGAGATTTTGAGTACATGGTAAAGCCAGGGTTTATATTATTTATATACGATGTAGTGATAGTATATATATATATATATATATATATATATATATATATGTGTGTGTGTGTGTGTGTGTGTGTGTGTGTGTGTGTGTGTGTGTGTGTATTGTGTGTGATATAAAATATCCGTGACTAGATATTTATTCAGTTTATATACTCTAGTTCTATCAAGGGAGGTTGCGTGATGTGGGTGAAGCCCCTAGCTTGAGGAGTAGGGTGAGTATATCCCCAGGTCATATCGTCCGGTATATATTGGTGAGGGATTTATCTCACTTTCAAGGAAAGAATATGACCGCCTCCACTACATTTATATTTTTGGCCAAGTTGGTGAGCGATTCCAACTTCGGGAAACTAGGTTTTGTGAGTACACCTAGTGAGATAGCATTTTAGAGGGAATCATCCGGCGAGGGTCTACTCGAAGGGATGGATATACGTATGTTATATGTGTGGATATTGTGGTAAAGGTACGTATATAATGGTAGTAGATATTATATACGGGTAATAATACAGTGTATGATGTATTTACTTTACATAACTTGTGACACGGTTATATGATACTATTTAAGAAGAATTAATTAAGTTAATTGTGAGATAACTTATAATTCAAGAATCCTTATACTCGGGTTAGAGTAGTATGGCAAGGGAAGGTTATACCAGGACTAGTTGAACGGGGTAGTACAACTAGGTGGGGTTAAGAACCGGTAGGTGTGCACAATAGTGGAGGGGCGAGAATGTCCACAAGGGAGTGCGACACTAACTTAAATATGAAGCGCATTCATGCATTTTAAATTACTACAGTTAATTCACTGCTAAATATTTTCAAAATGTTTTGGGTTCTAACCCTTTCTATAAAACTATTTTCAAGACCTTTTAGGTGTCCAGCCACAGGGACGCCAGGATTGATATTCTATTCCAAGGACACAGAGCTGCGGCATATGTGGATGTTAGCAGGAGTTTGGATTAGATGCATCATTCATTCATTCCAAGAGTAGGAATATCGTATCAGTTTCAGATTTATTTTGGGCATGTCGCCCAGACTTTTAGTTCAGTATTCAGATTTGTTTAATTCTTGTATTGATTATTTTCCTTGGTGGCCGGTGGTTTATTCGGCATGTTGTGTAATTAATTATTCAGTTGAGTTTTATCCAGTTGTGTGAATGGTTTATATTTATTTTCGCATGTACTATTTTGTGTAATTAAAAAGTTAAAATTGGCACCAGCTTTTGGAATACTAGGTGGTTAGTAAATTTTAAAAAGTTTTCGACAATGATGCTAAGGATGATCCAACTGAGATTCCTGTTTTAATATGGTATAGGACTGATCACCCGGTATTTTATTAGGAGGGGTGTCATAGATGGTATCAGAGCATCAGGTTCTAGTGTCCTTAGGATCAGTGTTTCTTTTCACATTTTGGCTTAGCAATATTTGACATAGAGCCCTATTATAGGATTGTTGTATTCTCATACGTATGCGCATATACGTCCTTCTGCGAAATTTATATTTGAGAGTGAACTCATACGATTCGATTCTCATTCTAGATGCCGCCCAGGAGAGGGAGCAACTAGGGAAGCAGGGGGAGATGAGACTAGGGAGGCTCATCAGGAGCAAGAGTTACCGCAGCAACGGCCAGAGATGATTTTGGCAGCACAAGTAACGGAACTAGTGGCGCAGGCGGTTGAAACAACGGTGGTTACAACGATAGGGTACTTTCCACGGGATCAACTACAAGTGTTAGTGGCGCCGGATGTTCAGACTCACGCGGGGTCGTCGGGGTGGAAACAAGAAAGATAGGTTATTTTTAGTGGAAACCCACCAGAGTTGTGAGGGGGTTCAGATGTAGTGCTAGCGTGTCAAGAAAGAGAGATATCCAGCGTCACCTACGCATGGGGGATTGCGATGAGGCGCGAAAGAAAATGCTAACCACTTTTAGTTTAGTGGGAGAAGCGCTACAGTGGTGGGAATCGATCACCACAGTTGAGGAAAGGGACACACTAGCTATTGCAGAGTTCTGGGTGCAGTTTGATACGACGCAAATATTGCGTATTTCACCCGTTAGCCTACGCCTTATTAGCCCCCTCGGGTATCTTAATCCCTATATTTATGCTCGTTAACCAGACAACCTCGGATTTCTATGTTAACATGTTTTGCAGGGGTTAATTGAGCTTTTGTAGGTATTTGGATGCTTAGTATGAAGTTCAGACGCTTTCCGGAATTGTTTCGTCGACTTTTGCATCTTCGGGAGCATTTTAGTAATTCCAGCATTCGGGTTTGAATTCCGAGCTCTTCATGGAAGTTGAAGCCCTTTGATTTCTCTTCGCGTGGCCGCTGACGGTGCATGATTCCGAGTTGTATCGATGGAGTTATGGCATTTTTAGGATGGTTTTGACATGGAAAGTACACTCAAGGTCACATTCAAGGGCATTTTAGTCATTTCATATTTTGGCTTTTTGGCCCAATGTCTTCTTGGATATTGTAGTCCTCTGAGTTATCTTCGCGTAGCCTCTGACCGTGACTCATTCCGAGCTACAACGAAGAAATGGCGGCATTTTCCGTAAAACAGGACAAAACTGCAGAATTCAGACCTGTAGGGGGCGAATCGATTCGCCCCAAAGCCAAATCGATTCGGCCCTGCTGATATTTGGCAATTTTCCTTTTATTTACAATTTTGCCATGGGATATTTTGTATTTAACCCTTATCTCTTCATTTTGAAAAGAAGACATCTAGATATCTTCATTTTTCTCTAGTTTTAGGGTTTTTATAATTGGGAGCTAAACCCTATCCCTCTTGCTTTGGATGGTTGTACTCTTTGTTTTGTAAGTTGTACCTTAACCTTTTATTCCTTAATATAGTTATTTTAGTTGTTTTTCTTACTTTGTTCTTCATTTCCATGCCTATATAAATTAGTTTAGTTTAATTAATTCTTGTTTTATTAGTTGTTTAAAGTAGTTTAATCCATGATTTGTCCGTAGATAAATAGGTTCGGGATTGTGTTCCGCCATTTACGGGTTTAGAACCTCGAAAGTTAGGTTTTCGTGTGAAATTGCATTTAATTGAAACCGCGTGTATTAAAGTTGGATTATTATGCGTTTAACTTTATTTGTCACGCAACTTTAGTGTTTATAGCGATAATCCGAATTTAATCCGCGTGCGACCATTTTCAGTTAAATGTTTAATCTCGCAACTTTGGATTAAATTCCTTATTGCGTGTTGTTTATGCTTAATTGTAAATGCTCGATTAAATTGCTTTCGAGTCGGAGTCTTGATTAGTAGTTGTTTCGATCCGTTTGGTAGGATGCGATCCCGATCCTCGCTTTACTTTAACTTAGCGTAACTTATTCTTTTTATTTATTCACGACAACCAATCATCACCTTTTCATTTATTTATTTTACACTTTTATTCCTGAAGTAATTAAAACAATTAACATCTAAAATTCAATCACTCCCTGTGGATTTACGATACCCGACTTACCGCTTTACTTGCTTGTCAAGTGTAGCTGTAGTTTAGGTTTTATCTTTTGTATCGCGGCGGCGAAACACACGACGATTGTGTCCTCACACGAACACACTTTTTCCGCCCGATCAAAATGGCGTCGTTGCCGGGGAGTGTGTTTTAGATTGTAATTGTTTTATTATTTCGTAGTATTTTTCCTTTCCTATTTGTATTCTTTCTTTTAACCTTTCTTGCAGGATTTGCATACTTGAGCGCTAAGAAACTTTGATTCGCTGTTGCTCACTTTCTTGACCGGATTCTCCATCTACAAACAACGAGGTAATCATGTCCTACTATTATAGTTATTACGATTATTCTAATGATTCTTACTTTGGGGATAGTTTTCAAGTTTTCCATTTTCAAGATTTTCTTGAAAATGAAAGACTTGAAAACATTTATCGAAATGAAAATCGTTATTGGGAGCTTGAGTTGGATTCATTATTCGAATCCAATGACGATTCTCATTTCATTACTTTCGAAGATGAGTTTCAAACAAATGAGGAGTCCGAGGCTCTTGAGCCGAGGAAGCCTACTTTGGAAGAGACTTTTCTTCTTTACTCCCAAGGTTTGGAAGGCTTAGATGATGCTGGAATGAGATTTGGTTCACTTTGCGATGAGATGAATTCTTATGCACAAAACAACGAGGAGGTGGAAACTTGTGTTTCACCTCAATTTTTCAAAGAATTTCTCATCGAGTGTAAATCTCTCTCCCTCGAAATTCAATCTCCTTCCGACGATGAGTCGATTGAGATTGAATTTGTTTCATCACCATATATGTTTTCCGTCATTGAACCATTAGAATTACCGGTTGATTCCTATGAGTCGGTAGAAACTTTTAAAACTTCTACACTTCTTGCCGATGAGGACTCTTTACCGGACTTATTTTCGATGGATGTTATCCTCATGTGTGCACCATCTCCCATTCCATTTGAAAAACCTTTGGGAGATGAATCGATTTTTCTTGGTCCTCTAGTGTTCTTATCCCCCTTGTTATCCAAATCCCCCATCGTCCGCCCAAAATTTCAAATTGGCGATTGTTCATTTTTTTCACCACCCACATGCCTTCCGTTGTTCAAACGGAATTCTTATTTTTCGGGAGGCATGTTCACTTTGGAGGGTCCACCGTTGATCTTTCAAAGTCAAATCCCTTTTTGGGTGGACCCTCAACTATTTAGACTTCTAGTGTATAGTTAGTGTGAAGCCTAAATAGTAGGTTGTAAATAATTAGCTTTTTAATTTTCTTTCTTTCCTATTTTTCTTTCCTTTTAATTTAGTCTAGTGTAATTAGTTAACTTTTTGTTATTTGTTTTTGCTATGCTCGGTACTGACTTGTTTTGTAGATTTCATTGGACTCGTGCTTATGGAGATCGCTCCAATTTTGGGTAATATCATTCTTTTCCTCTCTTTGTGTTGTGTTCTTAATGCGCATTGAGGACAATGCAACATTTAAGTTAGGGGGTGTTGGATATTCTATCCATTTCATGTGTAGTCCATGGATTTGCTCACATTTAGTTACTAAGTAGGCCTTTTTGTGAAAAATTTAAAAAATTTCAAAAATATTTTCTTTCTTTTTTCTCCTTTGTTGGGCATTTTGCCTTGTTTCCAGTGATAAATTTCAATAATTGCCCGATCCAATAGACAACTCAATGATGCATGTTCTCGATTTTAGAAGTTATTAGACTTTAGTCCTCAAATCATTGATATTGTGAATAACTTCATGAATTAAACTTTATCCCATGAGCATATGCACTTTCCTTGTTCTATTGATTTGGTTTAAGATTTTTATAACTCGGTAATCTTTTGTTGCATTATATATACTTACACCGAGTACGCTTTGTACCTTTCGTCGTTTGTGAGTGTTATACACTATTATTTTCTCATTGAAAACGTTGAATTCATTGGTAATCTCACTATTCTTTCACTTGATCGTTCATTAATTGAGTTCATACTTGAAATGTGTTACTCGATCATGATTTTTATATATTGTTTTGACTCGAGAATTGCGTAAACTTTGTGAAATGATCATAGGCCATCTTTGTTATATCACCCATATTGACCTTGACCTCACCCTTATATGCTTTCTCTAGTCAACCCCTTTGTGCCTAAATACTAGCCTTTCGTTTCATTACCCAAAATCCCATAACCAACTCCAAATTGGATTTTTTAGCCCATACATACACTTTCCATACCTTTGTTTGGAATGATACTTGGGATTGAATGATGTTATTGTAGTGTCGGTTGCAATTTAGGCACATGAGAGTTTGATAAGCAAAGAAAAGAAAGTATTGAAAAAAGTGAAGAAAAAGAGAAAGCAAAAAGCAATAGAAAACAAAAGAGAAAAATGAGAAAAAGAAGAAAAGAAAAGAAAGAGAAAGTTGTATATGTTGTGTATAGTTCAATAAGCTTTGATTACTCTCCAAATGATACATTTAATGCTTGTTTTGGAACTTGTTTTTCCAATTTTGTTATTGCACGCATTCTCCCATTATCCCGAGTTTTCATCCCGAACACTTTGAATCCATACATACATTCCTTCATTTCGTACCCTAGCCTATCCTACATTACAACCCTATTACAAGTCCTATGTGATCTTAGGTTGATGTAATTCAAAAGTTTAAATAGTTTTGATAATCTGTGAAAATGCATTTCGCCTCTTTTAGTGTGCGGTATCCTTTCATTGAGATTACAAATTTTTCATTTCCTATATATAGCGTTCTTCTTTTGTGACATGTGTGCGGCCTAGTTTCCATTTACATTTACTCTTTAGCCCGCATGTTCCGTGTATTACCTCCCTTTTCATAGTGAATTCATTTTTTGAGCGTAATGCCCGTGAGGATTGAATATATGCTTGCCTTTATGTTTATCTGGTTTATTTAAGTTTTTTGCCAAATCATATTTTGCATATGCTCTCCCCCCTCCCACTTTTAAGTTTCAATTCTATGAGGTGCATTCAACTTGTTAATAACAACGGACTTTAGCTTGAATTCGTTCAATATGCTAATAACATGTTTGAAATCTTTTTCGTTGCTGTTGAGTTTGTCGTATGTTGGGTTGGGCATATTTTGAGGAAACCATGTGATGTTTGTGGGTACCATCCCTGAAAACCCTCACGAGACGACACTCGTCCACTAGGGTGACCTAGGGGTTTAACGGCTTATTGCATACGCTAAATGCAATCGAATCGCCCGCGAAAGTGGCCTTATGCATTTATACCATATTTTTGTACTTATCCTACTTTTGGTCTGCTTGTAGTTCTTGTTGTTTCCTATTTCATTTCTAGGGACTAGCAATGTGTAAGTTAGGGGGTGTGATACGACGCAAATATTGCGTATTTCACCCGTTAACCTACGCCTTATTAGCCCCCTCGGGTATCTTAATCCCTATATTTATGCTCGTTAACCAGACAACCTCGGATTTCTATGTTAACATGTTTTGCAGGGGTTAATTGAGCTTTTGTAGGTATTTGGATGCTTAGTATGAAGTTCGGACGCTTTCCGGAATTGTTTCGTCGACTTTTGCATCTTCGGGAGCATTTTAGTAATTCCAGCATTCGGGTTTGAATTCCGAGCTCTTCACGGAAGTTGAAGCCCTTTGATTTCTCTTCGCGTGGCCGCCGACGGTGCATGATTCCGAGTTGTATCGATGGAGTTATGGCATTTTTAGGATGGTTTTGACATGGAAAGTACACTCAAGGTCACATTCAAGGGCATTTTAGTCATTTCATATTTTGGCTTTTTGGCCCAATGTCTTCTTGGATGTTGTAGTCCTCTGAGTTATCTTCGCGTAGCCTCCGACCGTGCCTCATTCCGAGCTACAACGAAGAAATGGCGGCATTTTCCGTAAAACAGGACAAAACTGCAGAATTCAGACCTGTAGGGGGCGAATCGATTCGCCCCAAAGCCAAATCGATTCGGCCCTGCTGATATTTGGCAATTTTCCTTTTATTTACAATTTTGCCATGGGATATTTTGTATTTAACCCTTATCTCTTCATTTTGAAAAGAAGACATCTAGATATCTTCATTTTTCTCTAGTTTTAGGGTTTTTATAATTGGGAGCTAAACCCTATCCCTCTTGCTTTGGATGGTTGTACTCTTTGTTTTGTAAGTTGTACCTTAACCTTTTATTCCTTAATATAGTTATTTTAGTTGTTTTTCTTACTTTGTTCTTCATTTCCATGCCTATATAAATTAGTTTAGTTTAATTAATTCTTGTTTTATTAGTTGTTTAAAGTAGTTTAATCCATGATTTGTCCGTAGATAAATAGGTTCGGGATTGTGTTCCGCCATTTACGGGTTTAGAACCTCGAAAGTTAGGTTTTCGTGTGAAATTGCATTTAATTGAAACCGCGTGTATTAAAGTTGGATTATTATGCGTTTAACTTTATTTGTCACGCAACTTTAGTGTTTATAGCGATAATCCGAATTTAATCCGCGTGCGACCATTTTCAGTTAAATGTTTAATCTCGCAACTTTGGATTAAATTCCTTATTGCGTGTTGTTTATGCTTAATTGTAAATGCTCGATTAAATTGCTTTCGAGACGGAGTCTTGATTAGTAGTTGTTTCGATCCGTTTGGTAGGATGCGATCCCGATCCTCGCTTTACTTTCACTTAGCGTAACTTATTTTTTTTATTTATTCACGACAACCAACCATCACTTTTTCATTTATTTATTTTACACTTTTATTCCTGAAGTAATTAAAACAATTAACATCTAAAATTCAATCACTCCCTGTGGATTTACGATACCCGACTTACCACTTTACTTGCTTGTCAAGTGTAGCTGTAGTTTAGGTTTTATCTTTTGTATCGCGGCGGCGAAACACACGACGATTGTGTCCTCACACGAACACACTTTTTCCGCCCGATCACAGTTCGACCGCAAGTATTTTTCCTCCAGTGGTTGAGACCGAAATGAGGAGAAAATTTAGTGAGGTGACTTAGGGAGACCGTTCAGTGGACGATTACAAGGAAGAGTTCACTCGTTGGCAAATTTTGTACTGGATGAGGTAAGCGAGGAAAGGAGAAAAAAGCAAGGTTTATGGATGGGTTAGTCTGAAGAATCAGACAACATTTAATTGGTAAATGCGCATTAGTATCTTATACTGATGTCTTTAACGAAGCACTCCTACATTGTCGGGAATATCGCTTCCACGCGAAATGAAGCGGGAGGGGAGTGGGAACTAGCTAGTGGGATAAGGAAGTAGGGAACAATACCAGTGGGGTATCCCAGCAGTAGACTGGGGGAGATCAGGGGTAGGATTTTCAGCAGGGAAATCACGCCAAACGATTTAGAACTGGAGGCTATCGACAGGATGGCCAGGAATTCCAACAAGGTTGACATGGAAGGGACCAGTGGCAGGATGAATGTATTAGAAGGTGTTTCGTTTGTGGGGAAAGTGAGACACATGAAGAGAATTTGTCTTAAGCAAGGCAGGGGTCAACTACAGGACGAGGTCCTAGATTTACAGCCACTAAAGCAAGTCATGGGTGCATTCAGGCAGGGAGAAGATGCTCCGGAACCCGAGGATCAGCCGTTGTAGCTGGAGTATGGAGGTAATTATTTTTACCCTATGGGCGTGGGGTATATTTTTGAGTGACAAGGAGGATGTCACAATATAAGACTTATTTTTCACTAGAGTTCGCGGGTAAGTCGAACTTAGTGTGTGAGTTAGCTGTAACAACCATAGTATGTGGATAAACTTTTCGTAGGGTAGCGGAGATTCCTTGGTGTTCTTTACGGGAGAATGGAGGTGTACACTGAGTGAAGGTTTGAATTATGCGAGGAGTTACTACTTTCGAGAATTATGGAAGTAGGGTTGATAATATTTTCTAAAAAAAATCGGCTGGATAGCGATGAAATTTAACTATGGTGGATAGTGGTGTAAAATTTTGGTGTTCGCGACACCAGGGTATGGTTGGTACTAGGGGGTATCATCGGAGTGGGCATATAGCCTATATATATATATATATGTGGATATATATGTTGTATTTCGTGTTGAGATAGCACATAATGAGGTTTTTGTGACAACCCGCCTACTAAAATAATAGGTGGCCAGCCCAATACTCCAATAATTACAGGAATCATAGATGGTCCATTCTTAGCATCACTGTCGATTAAAATAATAGTATGAGATAACCACCAATCATTTTAGAAAACGGATTGTCATATACAAAAAAAAATTAAAAATAAAAAGAAACACTTGGACAATCCCATTTGTAAAAACGGTGGGTATCAAAATTGATGAATAAAGTATGATAATACAGTAAATAATCACCGAATAAGCTGTCGGTGCACAGACCAATACAAATGATATGTTAAGTATTACAATAAATATTTACAATATTATAAATGAGTGCAAAACCTTGGGCAAACACGCCCGAATAACTATACTGAGCATAACTAGAGTACAGAAGAAAGGAGCGTCTACTACAAATATCCTACAACATCCGCAACATGCTGTAGCTCCATGACAACTGGAATGGAATATGTAAATACAGATGTCCATGCGGAAGCGCACCTGTAACGGCAAAGAAATGCAGAAACAAGGAAATATAGAAACCGATCAGGGTCGGGTTTGATATGATTACCATGTGACTAAAATGCATGGCAGGTAGGTGTGTAAATCACTCGCAGGTAACAATAATATTCCTCACCTCTCAATCTAGCAGCAACCTAGCGCAATATAAATGATGCTCAGGTTATATAAAGAACAGAAGGCTAACTTCTCCCCAGTCTCAACACTATGCCCTATTTGTGCGTGGGGTGTCTCGCAAAGCGAAATCCAAACAAGGACCCCCCCGATACACTACTACTTAGGCAAGGTTGATCGTCGAGATACATTAGACTCTGTCCTAATTAATTTAAGTACTAAAGGTTAACTTCTCCCCAGTCTCAACACTATGCCCTAATCGTGCGTGGGGTGTCTCGCAAAGCGAAATCCAAACAAGGAACCCCCCCGATACACTACTACTTAGGCAAGGTTGATCATCGAGATACATTAGACCCTAAGCACGAAATAAGCATTAAATAAATGTGTGTGCATAAGTGTGGGAGGTCACGTCTACAACTACATAAAGAAAATATAAAAGTAAAGCCCATCCATCATCTATTGGCACAATTCCTAATTCTATCTTTAGGAATATACATATAAATGGTACAACACTTTATTAAGTGTTTACCAAATTAATTTCATCATACACTAATTCATTTCATGAATTTGTTCCTTATCAGGAAATATAATCATACTTTTTATGCTCTAGAGGCATTTATCTCAATTGTTCACTTTGTAAAAATATCTTCCTTATCAGGAATATGATCATCATCATAGGCTCTTTATGGCCTTACATCATGCTCTTTATGGCACTCATCAAACATCAAGTCCAACTTGATTTAGAATAGTTATATTCACATATATATATATATATATATATATATATATATATATAACGATTCTAAGACCGCCCGTCCGGGTTTCCCCACTGTGCGCGCCCCTAAATGGCTATCATCTTCCAGGGCCTCCAAGACAACCTGGGATCCTATTGAAACGTCGGGAAGCGACCATGTGCCTGCGGGATAGTCAAGACCACACCCGGAATCTCCTAACCAGCGCAGAAAATATAAACAAACGCTCACATGGCATAGGGACTATATCCACCCTGCATCATTAGCCAGGGGGCTTCACCACAACGCGCGCAACTTCCCTTATGATAGCGATTTAGAGAGGTGTGTATCCATAAATTATCATTTATGAAAAACATTACTTTTCCTTTTGAAAACGTCCAATTTTACATTCTCAAATCATTTGTACTATTTATTAGTACCATATTTTATCTTTATGTATTTCTCATTCTTAATGTCATATCTTATGAATGACCTAAGACTCGAAGTGCCATAAGCCTCAAAATAGCCTCAAATAGTTTATATAATTCAAAATCCCTCAAAGTGAGTCTCCAAAATGGAGTGTCTCTCAAAAACTTAACATTTAATATTTTAACTTCAAATATATTTTTAGGTTAACCTCCTATATCAGTTGGACGTTAACCTAATCCAAACTAGTCCTCGGGTAAACCTAAATCTCCATTCTTAGCCTAGGACATTAGTCTACCCAATACAACCCTCTAGGACTCCCCATTACTTCCCGAAGTAAGGTTCCTAAACCTTGGACCTAAAAGAAAAAGGGCTAAAAATCAAAATAAGAAAAATCTCACAAAAACAGGGGAACCGAATCGATTCGCCCCTTGGGCCGAATCGATTCGCCCTTGCGAATCGATTCGCTAGACAGCCGAATCGATTCGGTGAGCAAAGACTAACCTTCTGCAATTGCCGAATCGATTCGCTTTAAATCCGAATCGATTTGGTCTGCAAGACCTGTAACCCTCTCCTTATCCGAATCGATTCGCCCCTTGGGCCGAATCGATTCGGTCCTGGAATTTTTCCCAATTTGGGCGACGGGTTACATAAACACTAAAATCCCAAAACCTCCATACCTTGTTTTTACCCAACATAAACAACATCTTATTCTACCAAATCATTCCTACACCACTTACAACTAATAATTTATCCTCAAATCCAATTTAAAACTAAGATTTAAGGGTTTAATCATCGAAATCAACAAATACCCATTTATGGGTTAAATCTCCAAAACCTAACTATACATGCAATTTATCACATTAAATCAATATCTAGCAAGTAATAAACTTGCCTCGAGGTTCGTAGTCTCTGAACATCACCGGTAGCGACGGATTCCGGCCCAAATCCTCCATTTCTCTCTTTCTCTCTACTTCTCTCAACTCTCTCTTCTCTCTCTCTCTCTCTCTCTCTCTCTCTCTCTCTCTCCTTTGGCTTCTCACACAAATGAAGAAAAAGAAAAGGGGTGGGGGATTTATAAGGGTCTAAAAATATAAACCCCCACTCCTAAATGCTAACACACCACTAAAATGACTCGTAACCACTTAATTGAGTCATAACCCCTTAAAATTGCCCGAATCCCAAAAATTACAACTGGGCACTTATTTCGACTATCTCGACTATTCTAAAAACAATCGCACCCCTTATTTGGCATTCGGAAAAGTGTGAACTATTTTTGTGTTACAATTCCATTTTAATTCATTAATTATACCCAAATTTAAATATAGGTCATAACCGTCGTTTTACATATAACGACGCAAAATACACAATATAACACTATTTACCTTCTCATAACGGTAAATAGTCAGAACATAGTAAATATTATCCCTAAATCTCACGGGAAAATAATATTTACTCCAGCATTCCTTATTTTATAAAATTTGCCCATTAGGCAAAATAGTATAAAATAGTCGCTTGAAAACCTGGGTTGTTACAGTTTTGTATTCTCACATTTTATCCCGGTAAGTGAGGATGTTTACTGAAGTGAATCAGGGTGGTGAGATTTATTTTCGAGCAAAGAGAGATAGCTCGGGGTTTATTTTACGAAAGGACTAGTGATAGTAAGGGCACGGCATTTTATGTTGTCCTTGGTAACAGGAAAGTAAGCGTATATACTTTTGTGTTGAGAGACAAGTATTTTGTGGGAAGATAGTTGGACGTTAGTACATGGGTTGGGTACCCGGGCAGTAGATTTATATATGTCTATATGTGATATGACTACGGGTTCTAAGTGATATTACAGTTTACGACTAGCATAGTCGGGTAACTTTGTGCGGTAAAGCACGGGGATAGGGTGTATGGGCACCCGGGTTAATTAAGGAAAATTTTGTGCGGTTAAGCACGGGTATAGGGAGTATGGGTGCCCTGGCAAATTTTAAATGCATACTGGTGTAACGTATGGTTAGAAGCGGATGGGATAGATATATAGGGATTGGAGGCACATGACTAGAGAGTAATATGCGAAGCTTAGAGCATTGCGCTCATCTTAATTTCAAGGACGAAATTCCTTTGTAAGGGGGGGAGTTTGTAACACCTCGTGATTTTGAGGATTTAATATTTAATTATTTTTGTGAGTTACAAAAATATTTAAATTGGAGAAACTTAAATTCATGAGTTGGAGAATTTATTTGAGTGACACGAATTATTTATAAATGGCGACTTTTAAGTTTAATGATTCAAAATCTCGTGTGTCACATTTTGAGGTCAAAATTTGGAAATTTTGAACAGTATTTTGGATGGAAATTCTGAGTGCACGGTTGCGTCCGTATGGATCGAGATAGTCAGAAAATAGTACCCGGGGGTGGTAATTGGGTCTCGGGACATTTATGGGCATAGTTGAGCCCACATGGGGTGAGTTGGGCCTTTTTAATTAGACCCACATGGCCAAAAACGGGATTGGATGTTTTTAACCGAATTGAGAGATTAGGGAACGACGGGAAACTCAACTCTAAGCCTAGGGATTGAGAGGGAAAATGGGGCGGAAGCAAATCAAGAGCAATTGGGAGCTTTTGGAGCCAAATTAAAGGGTTAATTTGGGGTGTTCTTCATCAACCAATCTCTACACCAACGGAATCTGACCCTATGAACAATTCCAGGCAAGTGGTTAACTGTTGTGATTTCTAAATTGATGATAATCAATTCATATCATAGTGATGTGTAAACCAAAATTCATTTTGGGGATAAATGGGTACAAAAAATAGGGGTTTTATTTATGGAACTATTGAATGAGATTCAATGTAACAATTGTTGTGTTGTATATCTCTGAGTATGGATATCTGATTTGAATAAGAATTTGGAATATAAACTCGTGCGATTTGGATTTGGAATTTGGTTGGTAGAACAAAGTTGATGAATTTTAATGGAAAACCCATTTCGGAAAATTATGGAAGTAAGTGGAGAAATTGTGTGTCTTAAAATCCATATGATGTGTAGGATGTAGGTTAAACATATTTATATGGTGGGGTGTTTTGATTAGAGGTTTGATTTAAGTCTTAAGAGCCTTAGTTTTTCGTCAATGGCCAAACAGGGGCTTAAGATGACAGGGTCTGGATCGATCGATCGATCGATCGACCCAGGGGGTTAGATCGATCGAGGGTACAGGATTCTTGGCAGTTCGGCCAAATTTTGATTATAAAGAGATAATTATTTAAGATTAAGTTTCGTACTTTTATTTAGTGATAAATTCATATGTGGCATATATTTCCTTAACAGTTATAGGGTGTTATAATTCGGATTAGGAGGGTGTGAACGCTATGTCATGGGATGGACGAATTTGGGGAAATAATTCGTAAAGATTTGTGCTAATATCGGACCGAGGAATAATATTCGGGTATTGTAGTTGGGTGACGCTACATTATTAAAGTAATTGAAGTGGATACTTAATTATGGACCAAGAGGACGAGTCCGAGTATGTTGGTAATTATAGGTAAATATAATTGGGGAATTTATGGAGATAAATGTGTGACATATTGTGGGAGAATATGGGGGAAGAAATTATGAGATATAAAATGGGCCAAGTGAGGGAGGCCCGGTATGTTGGTTAAGTGACACCAAAGTATTAAATTAATTATTGATAGAGAGTAATTAATTTGGAGTCGGAATATAGACTCGATAAATATTAAGGTATGGGCCAAGTGAGTGAGTCCAGGTATGTTGGTTAAGTGACACCAAAGTATTAAATTAATTATTGATAGAGAGTAATTAATTTGGAGTCGGAATAGACTCGGGAAATATTAAGGTATGGGCCAAGTGAGCGAGTCCGGGGATAATGGTTGGGTGACACCAAGTTATTAAATTAATAAGTTTGATAATTAATTTAATTAGATTCAGATTGTAGACTCGGGTAGGATTAAATTAATAAGTGTGATAATTAATTTAATTAGAGTCGGATTGTAGACTCGGGTAGGATTAAATTAATAAGTGTGATAATTAACTTAATTAGAGTTGGATTGTAGACTCGGGTAGGATTAAATTAATAAGTGTGATAATTAATTTAATTAGAGTCGGATTGTAGACTCAGGGAGGTATTAAATTAAAATGTGTGTTAATTAATTTAAATTAGAGTCGGACGTTAGACTCGAGGAGGTATTAAACTAATATGTGTGTTAGTTAATTTAATTAGAGTCGGGTGATAGACTCGGGAAGGTACTAAATTAATAAGTGTGTTAATTAATTTAATTGGAGTCGGACCATAGACTCGGGGAAAGTATTATATTAATTGAGGTGTGAATTAATTATATTATAGTCGGACCATAGACTCGGGATGATGATAAATTATTAAGTGAGAAGATTAATTATGTTGAGTCGGGCCACAAACTCAGGAAATTACTGGCAGTGTACAGGATTTTGAGTACACGGTAAAGTCGTCTTTATATTATATATATACGATATAGTGATAGTATATATATATATATATATATATGTATATATTGTGTGTGATGTTAAATATCCGTGACTAGATATTTATTCAGTTTATATACTCTAGTGCTATCAAGGGAGGTTGCGCGATGTGGGTGAATCCCCTAGCTTGAGGAGTAGGGCGAGTATATTCCCAGGTCATAGTGTCCGGTATATATGGGTGAGGGAATTATCTCACTTTCAGGGAAGGAATATGACCGCCTCCACTACATTTATATTTTGGGCCAAGTTGGTGAGCAATTCCAACTTGGGGAAACTAGGTTTTGTGAGTACACCTAGTGAGATATCATTTTAGAGGGAATCATCCGGCGATGGTCTACTCGAAGGGATGGATATACGTATGTTATATGTGCGGATATTGTGGTAAAGGTACGTATGTAATGGTAGTAGATATTATATATGGGTAATAATACAGTGTGTGATGTATTTACTTTATATAACTTGTGACACCGTTATATCCTACTATTTAAGAAGAGTTAATTAAGTTAATTGTGAGATAACTTATAATTCAAGAATCATTATACTCGGGTTAGAGTATTATGTCAAGGGAAGGTTATACCAAGACTAGTTGGAAGGGGTAGTACAACTAGGTGGGGTTAAGGTAACCGGTACGTGTGCACAATAGTGGAGGGGAGAGAATGTCCACAAGGGAGTGCGACACTAACTTAAATATGAAGCGCATTCATGCATTTTAAATTACTAGTGTTAATTCACTTGCTAAATATTTTCAAAATGTTTTGGGTTCTAACCCCTGCAATAAAACTATTTTCAAAACCTTTTAGGTGTCCAGCCACAGGGATGCCAGGATTGATATTCTATTCTAGGGACACGGAGCTGTAGCATATGTGGATGCTAGCAGGAGTTTGGATTAGATGCATCATTCATTCATTCCTATAGTAGGAATCTTGTATCAGTTTCATAATTATTTAGGGCAAGTCTCCCAGACTTTCAGTTCAGTATTCAGATTTGTTTAATTCTTGTATTGGATTATTTTCCTTGGTGGCCGGTGGTTTATTCGGCAGGTTGTGTAATTAATTATTCAGTTGAGTTTTATCCAGTTGTGTGAATGGTTTATATTTATTTCCGCATGTACTGTTTTGTGTAATTAAAAAGTTAAAATTGGCACCAGCTTTTGGAATACTAGGTGGTTAGTAAGTTTTAAAAACTTTTCGACAGTTATGCTAAGGATGATCCAACTGAGATTCCTGTTTTAATTTGGTATAGGACTGATCACCCGATATTTTATAAGGCGGGGTGTCACAGATCTCACATCATTAAGAATAGTCTCAATTAATTTTGAAAAAATTAATGCTCATTTATTGCAAAGCATCAATATTTAAAATTTGGCTTGGCACTTATGTTTTTATGTACCTATAATCTTTTTAGGATATTTTCATTGAAAATGATGGATTTTAACGCAATGAATTTTATATTTCGTAGTCCTTTTCCTTTACTAAAAATATAACAAAGTTTTTAAAAAAATGATTTTAATCTGGGTAATATTTCCTACATGCGTAACTTTTTATCTCATTTTAACATTTGGTTCGACTTAAAGTAAAATTGAGATGAAAACACTATAATCGACAACTGACAGGTAACTATAATATTCAAATAAGATCATGGTCATATGCATTAAAAGAGATAAGGAGTCGAGCATTTAGAAAGTAATCATCAAATCATAACTTAATGACACCAGACATTAATAAGAAGATATATGAAATGGTGTCATGTCTCAAAACACTACAAAACAGTGATGTGGATGTGGAATGGATGCGTGTTTCGGATATCTTAGATGTTAATCCATATAAGGTGAAAAAAATTACAAAACTATTTTGGCCTTTTCAAAAATTTTATCAAAATAAAATCTTTTTCACTTTTTCTTAAAAATAAAAAATCATTTTGTATTTTTCAGATATTTTCAGAAAAACAGAAATCTTTTTTGATTTTTTCTAAAAGTATCAAAATAAAAAAGATAGATATACAATGATAGAAGAATCTAGCAATAGGCATGTAAGATATGAACATAAAAAGCACCTTATGCTAGAAATAAGTTTCAACCTCAATCATTAGGCTCGGAGGAGCTCTTAAAAGGAGAAGCCATCGTATGAATCTTCCATTAAACATTGTGAAGTCTTGACCAAATACTCTACTTTCTCTTGAAAAATCTCAAAATCTCTCAAATGATGTGCAGGAGCATACAGAGTAATATGTGTGGGAGTACAAATGGGAACTCGTGTGCAAGCATACCGGGGAACATACTTATAAGACACTCTCCCTAGCTTAAAATAATACTTTCTAAGGTGGATTAGGTTGAGGTCCATAAGGATCCAACATAAACTTGGGAACTAGGTAGGGTGTGGCATGAAAATTGGGTGCACTGTCATAACCTATTCCTAGCCTCTCAACGTTACCGAATACGGGACCGAGGAGCATCTTTCCTCCATTCTTATATGTGTTTTCTAAAGTGATCTTGAACTCTCGAGCACATTTGAGATCGTTCTCGAGTTAGGATATACGGGATTCAAGTTTCTCACGATTCTCTAATGAATATTGAAGATCTCCCATAAGACTGGCCACGATGTTGACCAAATCAGTCTTTTCCCCACCTAAAAAAATCAACTACTCATATAAAAAAAATCTCCACCTTCTCAAATTGACTAACCGACGCCTCGCACTCTCTCAAAATTTTCACTTCCTTCTCGAAATCTAACACCATAAGAAAAAATCTTTATTTAGCTTTTTATTTTCAAGGTCTCAGTGTAAAAATCACTTAATGCCTTTTAGAGATCATCTTGTCCCACACTCAAATTATCTTCATCACTCTCACTATCTCCAAAATGAAATGAAATATCATCGAGACTTTCACATTTATATATGTCCTCATCGACGTGGGACAAGCTAACGTGACTACCCATGGACGCAATGCATGGCTCATGTGGTGATTCTCCCCCTGAATTAATTGACTCGACCTCACTATCGCTAAGAGTGGATTTATTCATAACTTTGTTGGCCTTTATATTAAGCCCACTGGGACACTCATGTGCCTTATGGTCTTTACCTTCACACTCATGGCATCTTATCTCTTCCTCTTTCTCTTCCCTGCTCGTGCTCTCGTTCTTATTTTATTTTTTCTCAAGAATCTTTTCTTTAGAAGATTTTTCCTTGGAAAATTTAAGAAACGTTTTTATATTTTTACAAATAGGTCCAAGTCATCAAAATCAACTTTAGATTCAAATTCACAAACTTTCAATTTCCTCTTTTTCTTAGTTTGGGTCTTTAAAGAAAACCCCATTTCCTTCGATTTAATAGCTGTAGGAAATAAATCAATATCATATGTTTGAAGATCTCCTACAAGTTCTTCTAACCTAAGAGTATCTAGGATTCGTAATGAATTAATAATGGTAACCTTGGGAATAAAGTGAGCAGCAAGAGACCTCAAAATTATCTTAAAAACTCCTGTCTCAGGAATTTTCTCACCCAAATTAAAATTATAATTAACTATGTTCGATAAACGTGTATAAAACTCATCAAAAGACTCGAAATCTAGCATGGTAATGGTCTCAAATTGGGTAGTAAAATTTTGTAGCTTGGATTCCTTTACAGTGTTTTTTCCCTCGTGAGTGAGCTTGAGGGTGTACCAAGATTCTTTTGACGTGGTGCACGTCGTAATGCGGAAGACCTCATCGGGGGTGACAGCTCCAGAAAAAGCATTTAAGTCGCATGAGGTTTAAGTATTCCATTTAAATTTATCGTTAGTCCATGAAGAAATAGATTTAGGACTTACGACATTATCAATAGTGACAGTAGGTGGTGTCCACCCTCTTTCACAAACTAACAAAACACGTTCATCAATAGCTTTTAAGACATAACTCATTCTAGCTTTCCAATATGATTAGTTTGAACCATAAAAAAATTGCATTCAATTATACAAATTATCCATTAACTTTTTAAAGATTAACAATTTTTCAAAAAAAAAATTGATATCAAATTTTTTTTTGATAAAAAAGTTAGGATCACACGATATTTTAGTGTTACCCGCTCTTATACCAATTTGAGAGTGCACACGATCTCAATGGATTGATTTATATAATTAAATGTCCCAAGCATACATATCCAATTTTTACAAAATTTTATTATTTGATTAAATTTGGTTTGCATATGATAATGATCCGATCACATAAATTAAACTAAGCATGCAATCAACCACAGTAAATAAGGAAATCCCATTTTTCAGGGCAAAACCTAAATTCGACACTTTAGAATGTTTTACAAGATAGTCGAATTACAGACTACTTGATAACCCAAAAGTATATCTCTTAGTCTTCGAAGAACTTCTAAAGAATACTACTAAGATCCAAAGCAGTCCACAAATGGTATTCCACCCTCGGTATCTACCGATCAGCCTTTCTTCTTCTTCGGTCATGATAACTCCAGTCACAAAATTAGCGATAGGGAATCCTCTCCCCAAGTGTATCCAAGATACAAATCTTCTAGGGTTTCAAAACGATTCTAAAAAATATATTTAAGGATGTAAATTTATGAATCAAAAGTGTTTTGGAAACACAAAAGGTGAAATTTTTTGCAACAGATATACAAGAAATGTTTTCTCAAAAGTCCCATGAAATTTGGAGTCAAAAGAGGTATTTATAGATCTGACAAAATTTGAGGCGGTGGCTCATTTGAACGATAAACAATCTTATTTACACCAACTTCTAATGAGATTCTAACGAAGTAAGACACGTTATGCAATGGATTCTCGTTCGAAGTTCGTGTGATACAAAGATCTAACGAGCTAAAAACGAAAAGCCAATTTTGTTCGAACGAGATAAAATAAATTTATTTTTAAAACATAAAATTCAAACCTCAGTTTTTTATAAAAAAATACATCCTAAGTGTAAATATGAATAATTAAGAACTCCTAAAAGAATTATACCTTCATGAGATGTAGAGGAGTCTTGAACTTGGAGATGCTGGAGTTCGGTTCTCGTGTCGATGAGTGTCGGTTTATAACGGGATACGCCAAATATGACAAAGTGCAAATAAATACAAATAAAAAGCCTAAGATAAAATATTTGTGTTTACATGCGTTCTTTACAATTTAATTGCATTTGATAATTATATTTTCTTACTTAATTAGAAATTTTCCTAAAATCAAATCACTTTTTCATTTCTTTCGAGAGTCGATGCCTAGATTTTAGAAGCCTACCTTCTAATCATCATAACGTTTATCTTCCTATTCACTGAAAATTCTACCCTAACTTACCGGGTATTACTTAAGCGGTCGACTTGCACGAGTCGTAGGTATATGCGTACGCGTCGTGTCGGTCAGTCCAAATTTGGTAGAATAACTTACCGAGAGGACATATCTCCATCTTTTAACAGCTGTATGATTTGTTTTTCAACAACTTCTTCTTTGGAGCAAAACCAGTTAAAAGGGTAACCCATCTGCTAAGTGTTCTCCAAAGAGTCAAAGAAATCGTGTGTGAGTATATCACTTGATTTAATAGTGAAAAGCTGAGGATTATTGTTTACGTAGAAAAGACGTTGATCAAAGGGTTAATAAGTGGCTTACTCCTCGAGAAAGTATACTATGCACTATCCAAATATTCGCTAAATACCATCACCAAATTACCAGCTAAAGTAGAAAAAATTATGAACCAAACAATCCCACAACCCTAAGGTCGACAACAACAAAGGATTCGAAAGGAAAGAGAAGAAGGGAAAGAAGGTGGAGAAATCAAATAGGTATGATGAATACACCTTCTCACTATTTTCATATATCACATCCTGGAGGAAATTCGGGGAAGCATGGACCAGAAATGGCCCAAGAAGCTAAAATATCCCCCAAATTGAAGGGATAAATGTAAGTATTTCAAGTTTTATGAAGATCATGGCCACGACACAGAAAGTTTCATGGAATTAAAGAATAAGATAGAAAGCCTAATCCGAATAGGGAAGTTGTCCAAGTTTGTGGATAGAGAAAGTAAAGCAAACCCTTTAGCTGAACGGGAAATCCAGAGGCAATTGAAATCCCCAAAGAGGAGATGATAAGAAAAAAGACAGGTACGATAATGCCAAGGATGATCCAAATTTGCTAAGAAGACCTAAAGAGCCTATATAAGAGGTGAACATGATCTTTTTTGCTGTAATTTTATTGTAGGTAGTGACGTCGATGGCGGTGATTAAATAGTCAAAAGGAATGCCTACCTCAACGAAGCCAGAGGATACTCCTACATCTGACAGATCAACTTATCCGACGATGTGAATAATCGCCGAAGAAAGGTGAACAACGAGAGATTGGTGATCGTTTTATCTAAAGAAGAACTATCAGGAGTACTCTATCCACACACGAACCCCTAGTCATCATAATGTTTGTACACAAAGGAAGGGTAACTAGAGTGTTTGTCGACAAGAGATGCTTAATCGACGTACTATTCTGCAGTTGCTTCAAATATTATCAAAGGAGTGGTTTGGTGTAATGGTTAGTCTCATGTTGTATGGGGGTTTAGGTCAAGGGTTCAATTCTTACCTAAGTCAATAATTTTTAGCAAGTGCCAAGTCACTAGTCAACTGCCACATCAGCGCATCCAATCAACAGTTCAGTGGCTGCCACATCACCAATCAACTGCCACATCACCAGTCAACTACCACATCAGCTGCCACCACCTAGACACATCACTAACTTCGTCATGTTAGCTACCACATCACCAGTCAACTTGCCACGTCAGCAGGTAGATGCCCAGTCAATGCCACGTCAGTTATCCAACTCTATCAAAGTTAATCATTCAAAATCCAACAGTATTCGTCAAAGCTTGTTGAGATAAATTTGGATTTCAACTTCCACAAAAGTCTTAAACTCCCCATTTTGTGGAAACCGCCGAAATTTGTAAAATATCTTATTTAAATTGATTTGTGGATTTTTAAAAGTTCATTTTAAATCAATTAAATAGGTATTTTATACCCATCCAAATACCCGACCCATAAGCCTATAAATAGGACCCTTGGGTTCGTTATTTTAGGGAGATATAGAGAGAGCTTTAGAGAGGGCCAATAATTATTTTGTGGGAGAAATTCTGTCAAGAATATTTGTGACACACTAATTGTGAAAATTGGCATTCATTCTTGCAAATTTATTATGTCTACAACTATGCTCGCTTAATTTCCTTACTAGGACTAGGTGAAATTTATCATGTGTGATTAACATTGTGTCTGATTTAAATTCATTTTTTTCCCGATTTGTGCTAAATACTTAAAAAAATCGGTATTCATTTAAAATGACACGAGAGTGCATTAAACCTTCGGAATTGTTTGAAAAAAAATCATTTGTTTTAAGTATGTGTAATTTTTGATGGGTTATACTTTTATTAAATTGATTAATAGCCCATGCTTAAAGACTATATTTTGAAATTGAAAAGTGAACTTTTTAAGGGAATAGGGATTTTAGGTGTCTAAATTTAGAGACGTTAAATTTTATTTTGGACTTCTAACGTGTTATTTTTCCGAATTCAATATGACGAGAGTCGGTTTAATTTGAGTTATAAAATTGGGAATGATGAATTTAAATTAGTGCACGCTGCTAGTTTAACGTGATAAATGGATCCAATGTCCTAGTATTCACGCTCCCTTAATTATATCTCTCGTAGTCTTACTTTTTGTTTGTGTTGCTTAGTTTAATATTACATCTTATCTTTAAACCCATTTCGTCTAGTTGGACAGTCACAATAATTTTAACGAAAGAAAAATTGATAAACCCTCGTGGGTTCGACCCGTACTTACACTCGCTATTCTATAATAGCTCGTGCACTTGCAGTATTTTATAAAATTGACAACAGTTGGAATCAACTCACATGGATCTTATGGTTCCTACGTATGAAGATAATTTATGGTAAGAGATACATTCTCATGATGGTTGATGACTCTTCAAAATACTCCATTATTGGGTTTCTTAGAGAAAAGTTCGATGCGGTTGAGTTTCTAACAACCAAGTGTCGTGTCCTACAAAACTAAAATGGTGTGGTTATTAATCGGATACGTAGTGACAACGATTGTGAATTTAAAGAAGCCAGAGTGGATAGATATTATGATGAAATGGGCATTAAACACAAGTTTTTGGCCATTCGTACTCCTCAATAAAATGGGATTGTCTAGAGGATGAATCGGACAATTCAAGAGGTGATTAGATCCATGATTCGTGGTAGAAATGTGCTTAGACATTTTTTTATAGAGGCGATTAATATTACATGCCCCAAATAAGGTGTATCTTCATCCACACATGCTACACACTTTATATGAGTTGTGGATAGGGAAGAAACCCAACCTATCATATTTTTGAGTTTTGGGGAGTCCTTGCTACATCCTTAGAGATTAAAAGCATTTCGGAATGTTCTATTCATGAAGGAAATGTGACAACCCACCTAATAAAATACCGGGCGATCACTCCTATATCAAATTAAAATAGGAGTCGCATATGGATCATTCTAAGCATCACTGTCGAAAATCCATTTTAATTACTATTAACTTATTAGGATGGAGTCAAAATTTTACTTAACTACTCTTTTTAAACAACTACATGATATAAACATCCACACAATTTAGGTAAATGAAACTGAAATGAAATAAAGTAACGGAACACTCGGTTCAAATATGATACAACCAAATCGAATGTCGAACTAAGAGGCGGTAAAAGAATAAATAAATACAATTGGTCCATTGGCCCGAACATTTGTACAGTACCTCCTATCTAGATTACAACGATAGAAGCATCTATCGAAAACCTGCATGCATCCACAGCTGCCGCAGCAGACGTCTGACTCGAAAGAAGTGTCATCAAGGCGTCCCCGTGTCTAGACACCTATATAATATATATATATATATATATCATGAGAGGAAAGGTAGATAAACGGGCCAGAACCCGAGTGTGAAAAATATTTAGCAAGAGCATAAATGCTTTATTTTTAAAAATACGTTTTATCTAATATTCAAATTGGTATTGCACTCCCATGAGATGATCCTCACCCCTCTTCTAATGGTGCGCACCTAATGCACTCGTCTGAAACATACTAGCTAAGCTACCCCGTCTAACTAAACTAATTCACCCGTTTGCTAGAACCACCACAACCCGAGTACTAAGGCCTAAACTTCTCTCCCTTCTCAACACTGAACTAAGTTCATACGTGGGGTGTCTCACGAAGTGAAATCGAAATAAGGAACCCCCCGATACACTACTATGTGGCAAGGTCGATCGTCGAGATCCATTAGACCCTCAATACACAACATATATACATACTATATCATGATATACATCTTACAATACACATACGGATCTATCTCCCGGACTGAGGTTATTCTATTTCATTTTTATCTCTTTATTCTCATTAGAGATTTATATTACCTTTTTTTCATAAACAAGTAATATACAATGCACACAAGCATAATAACCATCCCAACGAGTTATAACTCGAGGATGCGGTCTCATAGTACCGATCCAAAATCCGGGTTTACTCACTATACCACGGTACCAAGCTAGACTTACTCAATGTTCATGGTAAACATATACACAACGGTGGAGGCGATCATGTTCCCCCTACAAGTGGAATCACATAAATCGCACTCGAACGCGGGATGATTATGACCTGGGGACTATACTCACCCTGCCCCTCGAGCCAAGGAATTCACCCACATCGCGCAACCTCCTTGGATCGCACTAGAGCATATATATCATCTGGACGTTCCAACCCTATACTCAAAGGGATAGCCTATGGAAACCAGCCTCTAAATACACATATACCATCACATATAAATACATAATGTATTTGTATCATAATATATATACTTTAATCACATAGTGTATATATATATATATATATATATATATATATATATATATACACTATATATTCCTCCTCGAACATATATATAAATGGCCATAATTGCCAATCACATCTAGAGATGACTAATAATCCCAAAGATTCTCTCAAAGCATCATATTCGTACGTTCACATACTCATGACACTATACCCAAAGTGTTCCCTCACTCTGATAAGTAATAAATACCTTATTCCCATCTAAGGATTTAGTTGATATCTCCAAATATACCAATTTATATTAACTGAATAAGTATATTCTCCAATCCATCCTAATAATCCCATAGGATTCCCTCAACCATCATCAACATAATGATGTTATCCCTCATGTATCATATAGGCCAAAATGGCCACTGAAACTATCCCAAATGATATTCGTCCCCAAATACCCTAAAATTTAATAGGTTGTGGATTTTCTTCCCACAACCCAAGGACTACATCTTGTCCAATTAATCATTTAGAGGTCCCCACCCTATTTTAAGAACCCCAACCTTCAAATTTCTCAAATATATTATTTTCCTCGATAATATAGTTTAGTGTCATACACATAAAATACTCACTTAACTCCCTTAATTTCCCTCCATTGGATGGCGATTTACTCTTAAAGATTACTTATTTCCTTTCTTAAATAAACTAGAATCAATTAAAATTAGAATTTGTCCCATCCAATTAACCCTAGGAGAAATTGTCAAACTTCCTGAAGGGTCGATCGATCGACCCATTGTCCTCGGTCGATCGATCCTCTACCCTCGATCGATCGATCACGTCAGACAGCTTCTTCTTCGTGAAGCTGTTTCGGCTATTAAAGCTTCCCCCAAGCTTTCTTCTCCGTCTCTAACGTCCCCCAACCTCGATCAAAGATATATACACATATAAAACGGGTTCTAAACATCCTAGAACCCCAAAACCACAATTAATTTCACTTAAATCCTAAATTTATCGAATTGGAAAATTATTGGGGTTTATTCATTTTAACTCCCGAAAACCCGTTTTATCCACGAAAACCCAACCCAAAATCTTTAGGGTTTGTTATTACCAACTATGATATGAGAATTTATGCTCAAAAGTAAATAAAGCAAGTAAACACTTGCCTCGTGGATAAAATCTGACGATCCCGAGTCGAATCTCGCGGAGGTTGGTCGGATTTTCCCCTTTTCTCCTCTTTTCTCTCCTCTTCTCTCTCTCCTCTCTTTTTTTGCTCTTCCCTCCCCCTCTACCTCCTTATATAGGGAGAAAAAGGGGTTATACCCCTTAAAACCCAAAAATGACTCATTTACTCAATTGCGAGTCCCCATTCGTTTAAAAATTCCTGAAACTCAATTTCGACCATCAGACACTCTTTTCTAACTATCTCGGCCATTCCGAGACTCACCACGAAGTCAGAATCTCCATCCGAGGCACTTGACCGCAATCCACTATTTTACCCCATTGCATCTCACTGCTGGTTTTTCCAATTAAAATCTTTCATTTTGTCTCTTTACTCAACGGCGACATATGATTAAAATACTTTGACATATTTACTTAATCCCAAAAGTAAATAAAACACACATCGAAAATCATCTAATCCTTGAAAATCCCCAAAATCACTATTTCGAGAAATTCCTCAAATTTCCAATTTAGACACAATTATGGAATTTAATTATCCCCAAAAGAACGGGTTGTTACATACTCCCCCCTATAAATAAATTTTATCCTCAAAATTCAGATACAACCGATGCTACCAGTACTAACCTAAGATCGCTCCAAATCCTAATACCTCAAAGGGGAATGATACTCACCCAATGGTTCCCAACCATACACTATACGTCTACCACGGTCGTAAAGTGACTCCAACAACGAAACATTGCACCCATCATTTCTTGTGCCCCACGTGGAAAGACAAGCCTACAGCCGTCGCTCTAATGTCCAAACACGATTTTTAAACGTTCACTCCTCAAAATTCAGGTATCTAATTCCCCCCCCCCCCCCCCCCCAAAAAAAAAATAAAAGAAATTATTCTATCGCTCGACCACTCTTGTCAGTGTCCTTTCTTATCTTGGGCATGATGTTCCATCCAACACACTCCAAATCTATTCATGACTTCCTTATGGCATAAACTCCAACTTTATACACTAAGCATTTTCTATTTTCAGGCAGTACATAAAACCAACTTATTGAGGTGCCCATACACCTTTTGAACCCATGCACATCTTCACGACCATTGCAAACGTTCAACACGTAACACTCTCTCTAAATAAGGGCCTCATTTCCTCGGTGTAATACTCACACATGGGACCTTCCAACCCACAAAATTTCAATTCTCCTCAGGGTTAATCAACCAATCTTCTTGTGGTTTACTTCCAAAAATCTTTCTGTATCAGCGCCACTAATTCTATTAAACTTATTCCTTAATAATCCTACGATCTATGTGTTATCCTACACACGCGAAACGAGTATAATCCTAAATATATCCCTAGTTCCCAAGGCCTCTCTCAAATTCTGAAATTTTCTTAGTTCCATGCATGGGATGTCTTGCAAAGAGAAATCCAGACAAGGAACCCTCCCATTACACTACTACCTCGTGTCGTCGGTCTCCGAGATATAATGGCCTGAGGCACATCAGCGAGACGTCCTAAATCTGACCTTGCTAACCTAACTAACACTCTTCTATCACTACCATTCTATCAATCGGGCACCTATTCTTTATCGAGACGTTATGATTATTTTACCCAAAACGCATTAACTCTAAAATATGCCTTATGCACAAGGCCTGGCCATAAGCCTTAAACCACTTTTCTTTACCTTGTCTCAACTTTACTTGCAGTGAGAGAAACATTTTGGCGCTTTTCCATAGCACAATATTTTCATAAGCATACCATCATCACATGGCTCATAGTTTATAGTGTTTCATCCACGCTATATGACTTATCCACAAAACCCACATCCTTGCATCCTATAACATCTCTCCACTCCCAACGTCGTTAAGGTTCATGCGTGGAGCATCTCGCAAAGATAAATCCAAGCAAGGAACCCTTTAACACACTACTACTTAACTTTATCGGTCATGGAGGTCCGTTATCTTCGAATATGCAACTGGGATAATCCTATCCCTTCTTTCAACCAAATGTGGTATGAACTCCCATATATACCCAGGAGCTATACCCCTAAGTGCTCGCACCCCACTCAGTCCTTGCGCAATCAATAATGAGATTAAACTCACAGCTCAACAATCAGCCATGCATACCTTAAATCACATCTATAAGGTCACCACGCACTCGAATCATGATAATGAAACATCTGCTCACCGAAGTTCCATATATCCATTTTAACAAAGGCGAAATCAACCTGTATCCAAGTGAGATATTTCAACAACAACTCGTTCCACCCTGCAACCGCGGACACGATAGTCTTGCAATCATTAGCCTGGTATCGCTCCGAACAACAAAGAATATAATATACTCATAATATTACCATACTCGTATAAACATATAAGACGAGCATCGTAATCCAGATATATATATTCAAAATATCAACTCCCGCCTTTATAGCGAATGTAAGAAAAAATAACTTCGCTACCGCAGAAAACACATAGGACTATGTTACATAATGTTATCGATACTGCCACGAAGCTCAATTTACACACACGAGTCTATGGCTAACAAAAAACTACGACTTTATGTAGTCATGCCAATCATACCTCTTCCTTCTGAGGTGAAAATCATAATAACAACATCGCAGTTATCTACTCCAATTGGTTCTCGAACCTGGTACACTTGTCCTAATTGAACCAAAATTACTTTAATCAATGCCACATCTAGGCATCCTAACCTTGTCCTTTATTCCTATCGAGAAAAGACACCCGTGCAGCTTCACACTCCACATCAATATTTTCATCACTGGCCTTCCTGACTATTATAAAGTTATCAGTATATTGGACTCCATTGTCGTGATCCTGACAATCACTTTACTAATTCCCCCTAACTTCTTCTTGTTAGAAGGAGATTCCGCTATCGACCTCAACAACCCCATTTTAACAAATTCCCTTGGTGGATGTCCACCAATGGGGTCCTCGAACATACACATTCTCCATAAGTGTTAGCGACACTTCTCTAGTGAGCCTATCATTCTTTGAAATGAGTCATTATTCATTGTACCTACCTCACCTCGGTAGAAGGTTCACTTCTCCATTATACTCTTTATTCACTATCGGCCTCTGGCCGATCCTTATGTGAATAATTTAGAAACTGCATTCTTCTCATTCCTGCTAAATCATGGGGACTCACGGTTAAAACTATTCATAAGATCCCTTTTGAACCCTTATCATCACCGGGAAATTCAACTTTAGTACCACTCCCTACCATGGCGGTACTGCGGTACTCATAACTACTATACTTTAGTAGTCATTACAATAATCTTTAGCAAACACTACAAAGGAAGTGACCTCTACTACGGTCCTCATCCCTGACTTCTACCAGTTGCTCTAGCTAAGCCCCGCCTCCTGCTTCCATCCAAGCCCCGAACACGAATCTCAAACGAGCCAGCAAAAGATTTACATAATCATATACTATGGAAGGAGAATGAAATCTCGCAATAGAAACCAACAATCCTAATCCTGAGGCTCTATATCAAATTGAGAGCAACGCTGAAAGCATAGTACGTCCGCAAAGATTTCGAAGGACACTAGAACCTAATGCTCTGATACCATCTGTGACAACCCGCCTAATAAAATACCGGGCGATCACTCCAATATCAAATTAAAACAGGAGTCGCATATGGATCATTCCTAGCATCACTGTCAAAAATCCATTTTAATTACTAATAACCTAATAGGCTGGAGTCAAAAATTTACTTAACTACTCTTTTTAAACAACTACACGATATAAACATCCACACAGTTTAGGTAAATGAAACTGAAATGAAATAAAATAATCGAATACTCGGTTCAAATATGATACAACCAAATCGAATGCCGCAATAAGAGGCGATCAAAGAATAAATAAATGCAATTGGGCCATTGGCCCGAACATTTGTACAGTACCTCCTATCTATATTACAAGGATAGAAGCGTCTATCAAAAACCTGCATGCATCCACAGCTACCGTAACAGACATTTGACTCAAAATAAGTGTCATCCAGGCGTCCCTGTGTCTGGACACCTATATATATATATATATATATATATATATATATATATATATATATAGCAAGCGAGGAAAAGTAGATAAACGGGTGAGAGCCCGAGTGTGAAAAATATTTAGCAAGTGCATAAATGCTTTATTTTTAAAAATACATTTTATCTCATATTTAAATTAGTATCACACTCCCATGAGATACCCCTCACCCCTTTTCTAATGGTACGCATCTAACTCACTCGTCTGAAAAATTCTAGCTAAGCTACCCCGCCTAACTAAACTAATTCACCCGTCTGCTAGAACCACCACAACCCGAGTACTAAGGGCTAAACTTCTCTCCCTTCTCAACATTGCACTAAGTTCGTGCGTGGGGTGTCTCGATACACTACTACGTTGCAAGGTCAATCGTCGAGATCCAATAGACCCTCAGTATACAATGTATATACATACTATATCATGATATACAACTTACAATACACATTCGAATCTATCTCCCGGACTGAGGTTTACTTTATATTAATCTTTATAATACACATCCGGATCTATCTCTCGGACTAAGGTTTACTTTATATTCATCTTTATAATACACATCTGGATCTATCTCCCGGACTGAGGTTATTCTATTTCATTTTTATCTCTTTATTCTCATTAGAGATTCATATTACCTTGTTTTCATACACAAGTAATATACTATGCACACAAGCATAATAACCATCCCAACGAGCTATAACTCGAGGATGCAGTCTCATAGTGCTGATCCAAAATCTGGGTTTACTCACTATACCACGGTACCAAGCCAGACTTACTCAATGGTCATGGTAAACATATACACAACGGTGGAGGCGGTCATGTTCCCCCTGCAAGTGGAATCACATAAATCGCACTCGAACGCGGGATGATAATGACCTGGGGACTATACTGACCCTGCTCCTCGAGCCAGGGGATTCACCCACATCGCACAACCTCCCTGGATCGCACTAGAGCATATATATAATCTGGACGTTCCAACCCTATACTCAAAGGGGAATCCTATGGAAACCAGCCTCTAAATACACATATACCATCACATATAAATACATAATGTATTTGTATCATAATATATATACTTTAATCACATAGTATATATATATATATATATATATACACTATATATATATATATATTCCTCCCCGAACATATATATAAATGGCCATAATTGCCAATGACATCTAGCAATGACCAATAATCCCAAAGATTCTCTCAAAGCATCATATTCGTACGTTCACATACTCATGACTCTATACCCAAAGTGTTCCCTCACTCTGATAAGTGATAAATACCTTATTACCATATAAGGATTTAGTGGATATCTCCAAATATACCAATTTATATTAACTGAATAAGTATATTCTCCAAATCATCCTAATAATCTCATAGGATTCCCTCAGCCATCATCAACATAATTATGTTATCCCTCATGTATAATCATATAGGCCAAAATGGCCACTGAAACTATCACAATTGATTCGTCCCCAAATACCCTAAAATTTAATGAGTTTTGGATTTCCTTCCCACAACCCAAGGACTACATCTTGTCCAATTAATCATTTAGAGTTCCCCACCTTATTTTAGGAACCCCAACCTTCAAATTTCTCAAATATACTATTTTCCTTGATAATATAGTTTAGTGTCACACACATAAAACACTCACTTAACTCCCTTAATTTCCCTTCATTGGATGACGATTTACTCTTAAAGATTACTTATTTCCTTTCTTAAATAAGCTAAAATCAATTAAAATTGGAATTCGTCCCATCCAATTAACCCTAGGAAAAATTGTCAAACTTCCTGAAGGGTCGATCGATCGACCCATTGCCCTCGATCGATCGATCCTCTACCCTCGCTTGATCGATCACGTCAGACAGCTTCTTCTTCGTGAAGCTGTTTCGGCCATTAAATCTTCCCCCAAGCTTTCTTCTCCGTCTCTAACGTCCCCCAACCTCGATCAAAGATATATACACATATAAAACGGGTTCTAAACATCCTAGAACCCCAAAACCACAATTAATTTCACTTAAATCCTAAATTTCTCGAATTGGAAAATTATTGGGGTTTATTCATTTTAACTCCCGAAAACCCATTTTATCCACGAAAACCCAACCCAAAATATTTAGGGTTTGTTATTACCAACTATGATATGAGAATTTATGCTCAAAAGTAAATAAAGCAAGTAAACACTTACCTCGTGGATAAAATCCGACGATCCCGAGTCGAATCCTGCAAAGGTTGTCCGGAGTTCCCCTTTTCTCTCCTCTTTTCTCTCTCCTCTCTTTTCTTTCTCTTCCCTCCCCCTCTCCCTCCTTATATAGGGAGAAAAAGGGGTTATACCCCTTAAAACCCAAAAATGACTCGTTTACTCAATTGCGAGTCCCCGTTCGTTTAAAAATTCCTGAAACTCAATTTCGACCATCAGACACTCTTTTCTAACTATCTCGGCCATTCTGAGACTCACCGCGCAGTCAGAATCTCCATCTGAGGCACTTGACCATAATCCACTATTTTACCCCATTGCATCTCACTGCGGGTTTTTCCAATTAAAATCTTTCATTTTTTCTCTTTACTCAACGGCGACATATAATTAAAATACTTCGACATATTTACTTAATCCCAAAAGTAAATAAAACACCCATAGAAAATCATCTAATCCTTGAAAATCCCCAAAATCACTATTCTGAGAAATTCCTCAAATTTCCAATTTATACCCAATTATGGAATTTAATTATCCGTAAAAGGACGGGTTGTTACAGGAAAGTTGAGATATTTTAGGATATTCATCGTCGAGTAGATTCTATAGGGTGTTTAACCTTAAAGGCTCTAAGGTTATTGAAACGATATATATCACAATTAGAGACAAAGAGCCACCTACGTTTAGTTATCCTAACCTTGAGTGTTAGAATAATTCACCCCTTGATGACGATCTCATCGTTCCTCATACTATCCCATTGGAACCGAATCTTGATTTAGAAGATCCACCCTCTGGGGGTCGAAGGAGTCATGACCCTTCTTATATAATTGGTGATCCTACACTAGGTGTCAAGACTCATGCCCAAGTTGAGAATATGGATAACTACTTTTACTACACCTCCTTAATAGATCCCAAGAATGTGAAAGAGGCACTCAAAGACAAGTATTGGATATGTTCTTGTAACACCCCGTAATTTTATTGATTCTTATATTGGGAATTAATTGGGATTAATTAAATTATATTTAATAATTAATTTGGTAAAATAAATATTCATTAGTGAGATAAGGGTTAATATTTATTCATATTGAATATTACTTAGTGAATAAGTCTATAATAATGTTAAGAAAATATTATAATTGTCGTGAATGAGAAATACAATAATTACGGTTAACTTAGTCAGAATGTGCGTGTCAATCATGCTGGGACTTAATTTGGAAAACAAAATATAATTTAACTTTTGATATTCTATTTGGTCATTTTGAGTGTGCCAGTGTGTTTGAAAGGGTCGAGATTGTCTGAAAACTCTACCCGGGGGTTTAGTTTGGGTCACGGGTCACTTTTAGGCCGAACTGGCACCCCGGAGGGGTATTTTTGTCTTTTAACATTTTGGAGAAATTGAAACCACGAAACATAGGGGATTATATCTGATGAAATGTAAGGGAGATGAGGGATATTAGTTTCCAAACCAAGGGAGAGTCACAAGAGGAAGAAGGAGATCCATTCAAAGGGTTCCAAGGCTAAGAATAACCTTTTTGCACCAACACCACCGGACTGTTGATCCGGAGGAGGAGAACACTAATCCTATCACCTATTCTACAAAAATTTAGACTTTCACATTAAGGTAAGTGTTTAATCTTGCTAAACTATGATTTGGTATATCATTCATGCAAGAATATGGTGATAATCTTGTGAAAATCATGAAATTTGGCTTTATAATTTGAGATATAAATCATGTTCTTGGGTAGGATTGGTGTTATATTTGATCCCTTACACATGTTGACTGAAATTGATGAGAAACAACACAAAATTTGGGTGTAAATCTGGAAAAACATTGAAGTTCTTGAACATGAATAATAAACTAGGGTTTTGAATGTTTAATTTGAATCAATTGAATTTAAGGGTGTTCTTTGATGATTTAATGATTCCAATACGTTAGAAATCATGTATATTTGATGGTATAATGTTTAGTATGATTGGTTTGGAGATTGGGAATGCATAATAGTGTTTTTAAGGTTAAAAATAGTGAATCCCATAACTGCTATAAGTGGATAAGATAAGACCTGTAGCAGGCAAATCGATTCGGCTCCTTGGCCGAAAAACGAATCGATTTGGACCAAGGCAACCCGATTCGGTTTTCCAGAATTGCATAATTTCCCCCCATTTTATTTAGAACTTATGGGAAATGTTTGGGTTGACCTTGAATTAATTGTAAGAACCTATTACGGGATAGTCCAACTACCAGAAGGCTAAACTTGGGTTTGAGATTAGTCGCACGAGGAGAGTTTAAGACTAAAATTATTACATGTAATGGGTAATAAAATCTTATTCGGATATTGACTTCCGATTATGGAAAAATTAAGGGAATGTAGGACCAATACCAATAGGACTTGAGTGGGATTTCTTACTGAATTTACTTAAGGGACACTTGACAACCATTTAGGATTAAGAAACACTAAGGAACTTACTATAAGAAGTATTATGTTACGTAGAATATTCGAGTGATATCATACTACGTACGAGCATATTATATAGATTATGTGTATTCCTATGATGACAATATATATATATATATATATATATATATATATATGCATGTATGCATGTATGTATGTATGTATATGGGTGGTGTGTATACCTATTATTTGATTTTTATGTGTAATCATACCTACACATCTTGCTATCACGTAAGGTTTCGCGTTGTGGACGATCTTATTTTGTTGAACCCATTTGGGAAAATATTGACTTGTACCTCAGGACATAGTCCTTAGGGATTGAGCACCACTTGTGTGAATGAGGGTGTGACCGATAATTTGGGTGCGTTAGGTATGAGCGTATTCCAAAGGCCTAGAGCTATGCTTGCCTCCAATATTGTGTTATTTGATTTATTGTTCGAGGGAGACTATCCGAGCTACTTTCCTCATATAGTACGTGATGTACGGGGACTTAATATCAGAGTATGCCCATACCGCATGTCTCCATTTAGGGGTATTTTAGACGTATATATGATAATATTGAGGTATATATGTACGTCTGATTGATTCTTCTACGAGTCTGTTAGTATAATAGATAGATTGTGATATCGAAATTATTTCAGTGTAAGAGAACTAAATCAACAATTAATAGATAGTGATATCTAAATTAACCAAAGTATACGAGAACTATATCATTTAGTAGAAATTCCTAATGAGAATACAGATTTGGTAAGATATAGTAATGTATTGTATGGGGATGCGAGGGAAATCGAGTGTTCGTGTAAGGACACTGTCATTGATTTCGGCTCCCGCTCTACATGCAAAAACCTAAGCTACAACTACACTTGATAAGAAAGCACAGAGGTAAGTCGGGTATCGAGAATCCATAGGGAGTGATTGAATTTTATATTTTAATTATTTTACTACTTCAAAAATAAAAGTGTAAAAGGTGATATGGTTTAAAAGAAAGAAAAGGAAAAAAAAATAAGAAGTTAACACTAAACAGCAATTAAATAAAAGGAGAGTCTGGATCGTGTACCCGCCATGGTCTAAACAACTAATAATTAGAATTTTGGTCTAAAAACATTTAACTGAGCATTTTTAATAATCATAAACATCACGCAAGAAGAAATTTAACTCAAAGTTGCGAGATAAAAAAATTAATAAAAAATGGTGAAACATGTCTTAAAATCGAATTATCTCTATAAACACTAACGTTGCGTGACAAAGAAAGTTAAACGCATAATAAACCAATTTTAATACGCAAGGTTTTGATTAAATGCAATTTTACACAAAACCTAATTTTCGGAGCTCGGTGCCCATTAATGGCGGACACGCGACACAAACTCTATTTAACTACTCACTTCACATGAATAAAACTAATGTAACAACTAATTAATAATTAAAACAAGAAATAAATTAATTAAACTAATTTTTCTAGGCAATGAAATGTAAAGAAAGCATGGAAATTAAACTAGAGCAACAAATACAATAAGGAAGATGATGAATAGTAATACTTACGTACAAAAATAGACAATCATTCAATAAGAAATGTGGAGAGAGAAGCTCCCCCTTTCACAGACCCTAAAAACCTAATATAATGAAAGATTTTTTTCAAAAATGAGAGAAAGTTGTATTTATAAAAAACCTCAAAATGGAAAATTTATAATTAAAATAAAAACAAAAATAGGGGACCGCATCGATTTGGAGGGTCCGAATCGATTCGGATCTGGGAAGTTTCAACTCTGTAAAGATAGCCAATTTGTCGAATCGATTCGCATCTGTAGGTTTCGAAATCTTCAATTTCCATCCAATTCAAGCTCCAACAAAAAAATTATGGCTGCCATGACTGCGTTTGGAAATATAAACCAAAACCCAATTTCATTTTTGAATTCGGACCAGCTATATGTGTGCAAAACACCATGGATACGTTTGCAGTACCAAGACGTATACACCACATAATTTGTATGGAATCTGCGTCTACAAAAATAGCAAAAGATTTGCAAAAATAACCAATAACCTCCATCTCCATTAATGTCCAAAGCCTAAGATCTAAAAAAGTGGCCAAAAAGACCCATTTGTATATGTGGTCAAAGATTGTGCTCCAATTTTGGACGAAAGTCCTCAATTTGAGACGAAACCAAAACCCGAGCAAAACTTGAGCCTAGGGCCAAATCGCTAGTCGAATTTTCTGAAAAAAACGAGTTAGGTCGTAGATGGAATTGTGGAATTTGTTCATAAAAGACAAAAGGGACAAGGAAGGAATTAATTAAATTGTTATTTTTCTTATAATTCTTCCTCCGATTAAAGGTATGTATTTTCTTTTTTCGGACTCCAATTTGAGCACCGTTTATGGCCACGCGACGATTGGCCTAAGGGCTACAACTTACGTGAATACTTCGGGCCAAAATCTTGAAGTGTGAAATTACCAAAATGCCCCAGAATGTGCAAACTCTTACGAAACTTTATCGAAACGCGACGAAACTTCATACTAAGCACCGTAACACCTATATATTCTCAATAATAACTCAAATAATATGTTAGCGTATAAAATAGAGGTTGTTTGATTAACTAGCATAAATATAGCAACTACGATACCCGAGGGGGCTAAAAATGCAGAAGTTAACAGGCGTAAATACGCAATATTTTTGCCGTATCATATGGGCATTACAAGTTGGCAATATAATTGATTAGATGGGAAGATATATAATCTAGACTATTTAGACGGGTAGCATAACTATGTGGGTTGTAATAGTACGTTAGGCATGCATATTGGTTGAGGGGTGAGGATCTCAAGTGAGGGCACACAGTACTAACATATATTTAATATCTTATCTTGTCGCATTTTAAATACTTGCGAAACCTTTTCAAACTATTTTACTTGGGCTCTGACCCGTTTCAAATCCTTTTTGTAAAAACCATTTTAGGTGCCCAGCCACAGGGACACCAGGCATAAGAGTTCCTCTTTTGATGTGCTGCAACTGTTGTGGAGGTTTCAGGACCTTTCTATTAGACGCCTACACTTTTATTCAGTTCATATCTATCTTCATTTATCGCAGTCAGTCATGTCGCCCAATCATAGTCTGTTTACTAATTTCATAGACTTTGTAGTTATGTTTATTTATAGTATTGATTTAGACTTTACTCATGGATGACTACATTTAGTTTTTCTCTGGAGTGTTATTGGATACTCAGTTATTTACTTATGTCATTATCTTATTATTCATTGTTATGTGCATGGAAATGGTGAATGATATATTTCTTCCAATTTATTTATTGTATGATAATAAGATAATTTTTTTAACACCGGGCTATTAGGGTATTAATAATTAATTTGAAATTCGACAGTGATGTTAAGAATCAGACCATTAATGATTCCTATTTAATTTAATAATAGACTGATCACCCAGGATTAGAATAGGTGGGGTGTCACAGATAGTATCGAAGCATCAAGTTCTATTGTCCTTAAGATCTGTGAAACTTTACTACGTTTTACCATAGTGCTATTTGATATAGATCTCTATTATAGGATTGTTGTATTCCTCTTCATACACAAATTTGCGTACTCCTACTGTTAAGTATAATCGATACGATTCATATGCGAGTTCAATTGGTTTTCATACACTGAACAATATAGGGCAACTAACGAGGGTCGTTATAAGGACTGCAGGAGGAGAGGTTCAGCAGAAGCCATAAAGTATTTTGGGAACGGTGATAGTTATAGGTGTCACCATGAATATGGTTCAGACAGAGGCAATAAGATAATTTATCGGGAGTAGTAGTTTTCCTAAGCACTGTCATAGATAACGGTGGTGCAAATTTAGACTCACCCAGCATAGTCGACAAGGGGGAGTCGGAGGGTATCCTTAAAAGTGCCATCTATAAGGAATCGAGTAAGAGAGGAAGTGTGATGGGAAAATAGAAAGAGATAATCCAAATGTAATTTCGTATAGTGGAGTGAAGTGGCACTCAGGATTTAAATTTTGGTTTAAATTTTTCTTATAGGAGCAGTGTTGCATGGTGGGAGATAGTCACCACATATAAGGAAGTAGATAAGAAATTAATCGAGAAATTTTGGGTGCGATTTAACCACAAGTTCTTTCACCTATTGTTCAGATAGAGATGCAAAGGAAGTTTCTGAACTTTTCATATGCGGGATGAACATAGGATGATTGTGATTAAGAATTAAATTATTTAATTGAACTTCGTACCCAAGGAGGTAATTAATGGAGAGGAAGATTCCTAAATGTGATGATGGACTCACGATTAGGAGTCGCCAGTATTTATGGGAAATCATTCTTGTACGACTTATTCACATGGCGTCAATGATGTACTTCTACCATGTTTATACCAATGCTTTCATGGGAAGGGATCCAAGAGAGTTGAAGAGCATAGCCAGAAGGGCAAGACCAAAAGTAACTGGTGATAGTGATGCCCCACAAAGGGATTCCCAGCAGGGGACACATTTAAATGATGTAGATCAATGAAATTCCTATCGAGTGACGATGGATTCAATTAGGGCCGCTAGGGAAAAAATGTGTTCCATAGGACAATAAAAGTCAAAGGAACAATGGGGGTACTAATCGGGGCCAAGAGTACCAAGTTCGAGAGAAGGACAATCCTAATATGTCTAGTGGGGCCAAAGATAGGGGAATAAAACCAAGAGGTGTCCTATGTGCAAAGAGTAGGGCCACATGTACCGACCTTGTCCGCAACGAGTTAGGGGATAGGAGTGGGATGCCTAGCTGGGGCAATAGTTATAAAAAAATTTGGATCGATGTGGATGAGAATGTTATGTCCAGGTTGCATTTGGACTGTCAGTGCTATTGGAAATTCAAAGTGTGAGTTTTATCCTAGGGTAAATGGGGCATGTTTGTGTGACACAACCGAGTCACATTATTTCATTAGCACTAAGTTCGCACATGAGATGGGTTTAGTGTGTGTATCGTTAGTGTTACTATTGTGTGTATATAATTAATGTTGCATTTCGGGGGTCTTTTTGGTCTCATCTGAAAGGGAGAGGGTGGGTACACTAAGAGGATATATTTTAGTGGGTTAACTTATTTCGAGAGATGATATTCGAGTATGATGTTGTCCTGGGAATTTGTTGGTTAGCGACGGGTTTATCGATGGTGGGTTGTTACAGCAAGGCTATCATGTTCGCTACTCCAGGATGTGTTGTTTAGCGATGTGCACCTGGAAGAGGGTTGAGCTCGTGTTTATGTTACATCACGTAGGAAAATTCAGAGGTTATAGTCATCTCATTATATTTGATCCTAGTGTGTAGGGACTGTACTGATATGAATCAATGTATATTAAGTTTTCTATTGAGCGAAGAAATTTTTCTCGTTATCGACTTAGCACGGGAATACTAGTGATAGTGAGCGCGTCGTGTTGTATAACTCCTTCAGTTGTGTGGGACTGGACAGTTAGACTTGTACATCTAGGAATAATATTTTGGATATTTGGGTTATGTGCATTGGACTTATGGATCTCGATAATCGACAATGTTAGGTAGTAGGGTATCATGAGGGTTCCTTATTTAGATATCGCTTGAGAGACATCCGACACATGAATACCAGTGAATGTCGAGAGTTGAGAGATGTGTTGGTCACTAGGCCATGATTTTATCACTTTAGTTATTACACGTAAGTAGGTGAAAGAATGAGATGATAACTATTCTACTATATAATACATGTAGTGTTGAGTCGTGTTGTGTGGGAAGCACTAGAAAGTTTTTGCATCACTAGTTAATGGGTGGGGCAGTCTCGAGGAGAATAAAACCATTTTGTATGGTAATTGAGGTTAACCATATGGTATATCCATGATGAAATTAAAGGGTCGAACTTGAGATAAGTATGTTACGTGTGGAACGTGTGGGATGATTGTACAGTTGTGCAGGGGATATAGGGTGCATGGGCGCCCAAGTTAATTTTACTTTCAGCATAATTTTTGATAAGAAGTCTTAGAAAGATATTGTAAATGTGCTTATGGGATAGTCAGAAAAACAAGTGGAAATGTAGGAGAGGCTGAACTTCGTTCAAGGAAAGGAGATAGTCTAATTATGTGTATGTCACTAGAAAACTCCCACAGCCGAGGTGAGTCAAAATAGGTTAGGAACAAATGGAGTCTAACCTAGTCGAATGCGTAGAATGGTTCGCGCATATATAGGTCGCTAAAATTTTAATAGATAGAAAAGGGCCTAGGAAGTGCGCGGTGGTGGAGCAAACGCATGGGCTATAATTTTTTTTATATCTTAGAAATAAAGGGAGTAAGATGTTCTACGTGATGTGAGATGATGAGTGTGTTGATATCAGGTTGAGAGAGACATAATGAAGTTATTTCCAAGTTTTCCACACGTAAGAGGAAGAGGTTGGTCTGTACTACCGACCCGAATGTTGTCATAGATGGATAATTCCAGGTACGAAATGGACACGTAAATTGACAAAGTTCATTATTGGACTATCCAAATCAGCGTAGTCAGTCTTTGGGTTGTGATGTGAATTGTCCATGGAAAAAATAATCGTTAATATTTTGGGGTGTGTTATATTACCGGGCAGTGTTCCCAACAGGTTATAAAAGAAAAAAATGAATCGACACAAGGTGTCGCCCAATGCTGTTATAAATTAGGATGACACCATGGAGTCCCACCTTGAATAGGGAGTATCAAGAGGCAATGGGGGCAGAGTTGATCCCTAAGCTAGGCCTGCCAACCATAGGCTGATGGTTAGTCGGGATGGGTGATATAAAATGTGGAAGAATGCGAGGATGCATGCCTTGGACTTTTGGAGTAATTAGAAATAATAACTACAGATGGTATGGATGCATGTGATTACCCATTGCAGGATATTAACTGTTAAGTGACTTTGTAGGATTAATGGGGAGAAAAAAATTCTCCCACCCTTTGGATAGTTAAAAAAGGGGAAATAACAAGTTTCTCGGATCCGAAGTGACTCTAATCCGTCGATAAGGATTAAGTAAATCCACATCATTTTCTTATAGTTCAGAAACGTAGTGAAAGTACTTTGATGGGAACCAAAGTTTTGAGGCCCAACATGAGTAATCAGGGATCACTGAGGGTGTACCCCATGAGGAAAGATGGCTAGGTAAGATACTAAGGGAAATTGGTACCTGTAGAATTGAGATCTTTTCTAACATAGAGATGACAGAGCCAGTGGAATATAGGCTTGTCTTTTGAGACATTATTATCGAATTCCTGATAGTTTCTTGTGTCATTATATTAGTGAGACCTTAATCATAAAGGAATATATTGGTATGTAAGGGCTTGAATGAAATTGTTGCTGATCGTGGGTTGTAGTGAGCAGGCCTTCAGTTAAAACGGTACCATTAGTGTATGTATAGTGGAAATAACAAAAGATTATTGCGAGTAAATTTTGAACATGTTCAAATGCAGTTGTGTGTAAGAATCTAAGGTGTTAATATGGGGCTTCATAATGCCAATGAGTTTATTTGAGAGGGGGAAGATGAGATGCATGAAAAACATCTAGAGTTAGTCATACCAGCTATTTTCTTTTTTCGAATTTGGGGATGAAATTCCATTATTAGGTGGAAAGTATGTAATACCCCATAATTTTATTGATTTTTATATTGGGAATTAATTGGGATTCTTTAAACTATATTTGAAAATTAATCCGATAAAATAAATATTCATTAGTGAGATAAGGGTTGATATTTATTCATATTGAATATTACATAGTGAATGAGTCATAATAATGATAAGAAAATATTATAATTGTCGTGAGTGAGAAATATGACAATTACGGTAAATTTAGTCAGGAAAAAATGTATCAGTCGTGTCGGGACTTAATTTTGGAAATAAAATATAATTTCACTTTTGATATTCCATATGGTCATTTTAAGTGCGCCAGTGTGTCTAAAAGGGGCATTTTAGGGCAAATCGGTACCCTAAAGGGATATTTTAGTGTTTTGAAATTTTAGAGAAAATAAACCCACGAAAATTAAAGGATTATATCTGATGAAAAGTATGGGAGATGAGGGTTATTAGTGCCCAAACTAAGGGAGAGTCATAGGAGGAAAAAGAAGAGACATTCCTAGGGTTCCAAGGCCAAGAGCCACCTTTTTGCACCACCACCAGCAGATTGTAGATGTAAAGGAGGATAACACCTATCCTATCACCTATTCTACAGAAATTTGACTTTCACATTAAGGCAAGTGTTTAATCTTGATAAACTATGACTTGATATATCATCCATGTTAGAATAGGGTGATAATATTATGAAATTCATGAAATTTGGCTTTATAATTTGAGATATAAATCATTTTCATGGGTAGGATTGGTGTTATATTTGATCGTTTACACATATAGACTGGCATTGATGAGAAACATCACGAAATTTGGGAGGAAATCTAGAAAAACATTTGAGTTATTGAATACGAATGATAAACTAGGGTTTTGAATGTTTAATTTGAATTAATTGAATTTAAGGGTGTTCTTTGATGATTTAATGATTCCAATACATTAGAAATCATGTATATATGATGGCATAATGTTTAGTATGATTGGTTTGGAGATTGGGAATGAATAAAGAGGTTTTAAGGCTAAAAATGGTGAATCACGTAACTGCTATAAGTGGATAAGATGAGACCTATAGCAGGGGAATTAATTCTTCTCCTTTGGCTAAATCAATTCGAAAAGAGAATCGATTCAAACTAAGGCCAAATCGATTTGGTTTCCGAGAATTGAATAGTTTCCCCCTTTCTCATTTAGAACTGATGGGAATTGTTTGTGTTGACCTTGAATTAGTTGTAAAAACTTATTACGGGATATTCCAACTACGAGTAGGCTGAAGTTGGGTTTGATATTAGTCGCATGAGGAGAGTTTAAGACTAAAATTGGTTTCGTGTAATGAATAATAAAAGCTTATTCGGATATACACTTCCTACTATGGAAAAATTAAGGGAATGTAGGACCAAGACCAGTAGGCCTTGAGTGGGATTTCCAACTGAATTTACTTAAGGCACACTTGGCAACAATTTGGGATTGAGAAACACTCGGGAACTTACTATGAGAAGTATTATGTTACGTAAAATATTCGAGTGATACTATACTACCTACGGGGAAAATGATAAAGGTTATATATATATATATATATATATGCGTGGTGTGTATATCGATTGTTTGATTTGTATGTGAAATCATACCTAGGCTACTTTCTATCACCGGAGGTGTCACGTCATGTACAGTCTCATTCTGATGAGCCCATTTGGGAAATATTTGTAATACCCCGTATTTTTATGGCTTTTAAATTTAGGGATTTATTAAATTTAATTGAGATAAATTAATTTAATTTTAATCCAAAAAATTATTTTAAATATTTACTAGCGTGACGAGAGTTAGTAATTATTAGAAATTTGTTGATTTGATTAAATATGTCTTATTGAGTAAAGTAATATGTAGAATTGATTTTATTAAAAATTATCACGAGTGAATAAAATGACAATTATAAAAATTAAGTCGGGACGCGCCTGTGTCGTGTCATGACTAAATTATTATTATTATTATTATAAGTGAAAATTATAAGTCAACTGTATGGTCATTTCGAGTGTGCCAACATGTCCGAAGGGTCGAGATAGTCAGAAAAGTGTACCTGGGGGTTTAGTTTGGGTCTCGGGACGATTTTAAGCGTAACTGGTAACCCGGGAGGGCATTTTGATAATTTTCTATTTTTGGACTTTAATAATGACAAAAATCATTAAGGTTATATCAGATGGAGTACCAGGGAAGTTAGGGTTCTTAGAACCAAAAGAGAAAAAGGCCATAGGAAGAAGAAGGGAAAAACCTTCCAAGTGTTAGAGGCCAAGAACCACCAATCTTGCAACCCCACGACCACCAAAGCGTAGTTCGTAAAAAGAGGATTATTGCTATACCAATCTGAGTCGTCGAATCAGAACCTTAAATTCCCAAGCAAGTATCTATCTTGCATTTCTTGTAGTTAATGTTTCACTCAAGTTAGACTAGGATTGATAAACATATGTCTCATGGAAAAATTTAAGGATTTAGAGAATCAAATCACATGTTTAGAGGGAATAAATATATTCTGGAAATCTCAATCACATGTAGAGGATTACCCACGAAATCGGAGTGATTTAAAAGTGATAAATCTAGAAAAAAAAGAATTAGAACAATGGAAGTTTAGTGTAAAACTAGGGTTCTTGATAATTAAGACAAATTTCTCCATTAATACAACCTCGTTGATGAATTTGTACATGTTTCACGTAGGGAATCATGCATATATGTATAGAGAACTAGTAGAAATGTTATTTTGGAGTTTGGGAATCGATAATGATGTTTTGGAGAAATTTGGAAGATGAAACCCGTAGGTTTAATTTGCAGTTTCTGGGTAAGAACTGCTTAATCGATCGATCGACCCAAGAACATCGATCGATCGATGATCGATCGATTGGCCACTTACATCGATCGATCGACCCCTCCTGGAAAACTGCATATTTTTCTTCTGTTGGTTTAATCCGGTTAAAATGTGTAGTAACCCTTGATTATTATTGTTGGAACATAATGGGATATAAATAGGACCAGTAGGGGCTAGGTAAACTCCGTTGAGTAAGAATTTCATGTAAGATGAAATTAAGGGTTAACGGTGAGTTATCCACACATAAGAAATTATGCATACATTTGATAAAAGGTCTAGTCTTGTGAGGAAGTGAGACTAGAAGGTAAGTGAGAGTGTCTACTGAAAATATACTTAGGAAGTTATAATACTTTGAGAGATGAGAAGTAGGTGTGCAGTAACTTATATATTAGAGAATAAAAGTGACAAATCTATTATGCGAGATAATCAAGTAAAAATGTACTAAAAGCGGATAATTATAATTTTGGGTTGTGGGTGCAGCTAATTTAGAAATGTGAATATTTATATATATGACTATGTGAATGTGCATATAATATATCTGTGTCAAAATCATACCCGGGCTACATGCTATCACGGGTGTTTAAGCGCCGGGACAGTCTTATCTCGATTGGACCTTTATGGGGGATATTGACTCCTACCCTAGAAGATAGTATCATCGATATAAGCTATCCGAAAATGATAGTCAGATGTTCTAAGAGACCTGAGGGTATGTGCTGACCTCTTACGACCTGGAACTATGCTTCACCTCCATTTGTTTGTGTATTGTGTTAATAAAGTTCGAGAGTGATTCCAAACTAGTATTTCCCTTAGTTTGTGTGACACGGGGACTTGATAGTAGAGTATGCCAGCACCATAGGTTTTATGTGGGGTTTCGTTAGTATATATATTATATGTGTGACTAATATATATACGTATATCTATATGAGAACTTTATCCTGTGCGTTTAAGTAGATAAGTAATGAATAAATGCTTCAATTTTATTATAAGAATTCGGGAACTTTGTAAGGGAAATGAGTTATTCTAAATAATGTAGAAATCGCGAAGAGAATGATTTTCTAAAGTAAATATCACAAGCTCGATTTTCATCTGATAAAACCTTATGAAACTTATGAGATTTCTTAGTACAGTAGGCATGAACACTAGAATGAGAGGTGAGAATTCTTAATAGAGGGTCGCATACTAACATGGTTGTGGCATTAGCCGGTAAGCATTTTAAATACTTGCTAAACTAATTTTAAATTATTTTACACTCGGCCTCTGACCCATTTCATGTTATTTCTTCTCTCTTGTGTGTATATATATATATATAATATAGGTGCCCAGCCACATGGGCGTCATTCTTAGGTTCTTTGTACCGGACGTGCTGCAGCTTATGTGGGAGTTGCAGGCCATTGCTTAGATGACCTCATTGTTGACTCCACTCCTACTTTTAGATCTTATTAGTTAGGGTATGTGTCCCCCATTTCTCTATTCAGTTTGGATTTTTGTCAGAGATTTACATTCCTTTATAATTCCATTTATTGGTACTCTTTGTGATTTAATTATTGTTAGGATGGTTTTATTTATAGTTTAAACTTGTTTGGTTTATATGGATGAATCTAATTCTTGTGTGTTATTACCCATATTTAGTATGTCAGAGTTCTGAAATTATTGGTTATTTAAAAAGGTTTTCACATTTGGATTTAATAAAATTGGAATATGGTTTTAAAATTGTTTTGACACTTAGCTTAATTAATTAGGGTGTTTAAATTGAAATTTTTATTTTGCGACAGTGATGCTAAGAATGAACAAACCGTTCACCTTGATTTTTAATTTAATAAAGGAATGATCACCCGATATTTAATTAGGCGGGGTGTCACAGGTGGTATTTAAGCATCAGGTTCTATTGTCCTTTAGGATCTGTACGGCTTATTCCGTTTCCATCTTAGCGTCTTTGATTTAGAGCCCTAATATTAGGAATGTTGAATTCATCTTTATGCGTTGGGAATTCGTGCTTCTGCGATTTGTTTGTGAATGATGAACTCATCCAGATTATTTAAAATTTTCAGATGGATCGTCAAGAAGAACAAGCTAATGCCGTTAGGGGAGTCAATGAGCAAGGTCAACTCACACCTCAGGTGTCTCCAGAGAGTGTATCAACCGTCGAGTTAGTTGGTATTGTGGCATAGGCAGTTACCACTGCGGTCTTACAGTATCAAGAATTCAGCACACAACTTATAAGGGCAAAAATATCTAGAGAGTATAGTCAATCTGTCATGACTAGAAAAACTAGGTGCGCGAAGACACTAAAATCGCAACAACTCAAGAACGTAAAAGCCACGAAGGTAAGTAATTGTGAAGGGAAAACCAAAAGCATCAGGGCCAACAAAGTCGAGGACAGATTGAAGTCATAAAGAGGTGTTTCAAATGTGAAATGGATGGTCATGAACGTCAAACTTATCCGGATCAAATTGGAAAGAAACTCATACCCGACTAGCGAGAACTTTCAGGACTTTACTATAAGTGTGTACAAATGGGTCACAAGTGGAGGGACTGTCCACAACCAGATGTCATTTTTCATCAAGATGCTCAACCAGGCTAATAAGGCAAAGGAAAAAGTGGAACTGTACAATCAGGCCAAAACCAACAGAGCTGTAAAATGAAACGGTTTAGAGGTAGATGCTTCAATTGCGACAGGATGGGTCACCGGAGGCAGGATTGCCCAGATAAGAGTAAGATACCCCATCAGCAGGGGCAGAAATAGCACGAATGTGTGTGCGACATCCAACATACTGAAATCCAGCAGCCATCCTCATCCATTGATGGTATGTTCCTTCCTTCTAGTAGTATGGGACACATTTTATTCAATACTGGGGCATCATTCTGTTTCATAGATACTCACTTTGCACGAACCTTAGGATTTTTTAGACACTACTAAGAGTACGGTGTCATGCGTAGACTCATCATTGGGAAAGGGTCATTAATTTTCTTTATATGTCGGGGTGTAGGTATATAGTTTGGTATTTTGGTTTTACCTACAGTTTAGTCATACGTGAGCACGACGTCATTATTGGCATGGATTGGCTCACGAGGTATGATAAATTGATTCGGTAGGAGTATTATCTTTGCCATTTCGGGGTAAGAGATGTTTTGGTGGCGATGCCTCGCCCAGAAAGGGGACCTTCCACCTACTTGTATTACATAAAGGAGGATACCTCTAAGGAGATTGTGACTCTCCTAGATTTAATTCCAGTCGTTCATGAGTTTTCAAATGTATTTCAGGAGATAAGTGGGTTATGTGTTGAGGTACTTTGTGGAGAGTAAAACCACAGGGGTTAAAATTTCCCCGAAGTGAGAATAAGGGATAGGGGAATGGCGCTTACAAGGTAAATGGTTAATATAATTTCTGATTTGGTTCAGAGAGATGCGCTATATTCGGAAGACGATTAAGTAGCCAAGGCGATTGGCAAAGTTGAAGTATGAGTTTTATCCTCAGAGGATGAAGCGTGTTTTATGTGACATGAACGAGTCATTTTATTTATTTTTTATTGCTAGATTAGCATGAGAGATGAGTTGGTGTGTATAATTATGACCGTTATTATTATGTTAATATTCTCCCTAGTGTAGTGGGATTATCTTTAGTGCTATCCGTGGAGGATGAATGGGTGTATTAGTAGTGTTATATAATTTATTGAGGTTACTCGTTTTAGTGGTGTGTTATACGAGTATGATATTATCTTAGTTACAACTTTATAGTAATGGTTAGTACGATGGTAGGCAGTTATTGCAAGGCTATCGGAGTGATTGCATTAGTGCAGCATGTTTTGTTCTGACGAGGCCTCACTTGCGAGAGGGTCGGACTCGCACTTATATTATTTATTCTAGAGACTTCGGAGGGGATAGTGGGCTCGAGATATTCGATCCTGGTGTGTGTAGGTAATTTTCTGTTATGATTCAGTTTGTATTAGGTTTACTGTTGAGAGAAAAAATTTAACTCATTATTATGTTTAGCGCTTAGGAGTTGGTGATAGTAAGAGCGCATTGATATACCTATCCTTTAGAGATGTGGGAGTTGAGAGTTACACCCATATGATTGGGAACGGGATTTCGAGAATCCCGATTGTATGTATTTAAGGTTTTTAGAATATGATTTCCACTAATACTAAAAAATTGTACAATTGGCAAAATGTTCTTTGTTAAGTGTAATTACGGGAGGAGATGTAACCTTTTCTATAAAGAGATAGAATAACTGGGTATATGTTATGGACGGAGGGCCTAATGGATATCGATAACCGATAATGCTAGGTAGTAGTGTATCGGGGGGGGGGGTTCCTTGTTTGGATTTCTCTTTGCTAGACATCCCACGTATGAAACTTAGCATAAGGTTTGAAGTGGGAAGATGTTTGGTCATTAGTATATGAGTTTGGTACCTCAGTCGTAGTAGGAACAAATAATATATCTGTAAGTTGGAAGTTGAATTACGATTAAAAAAAAGAGCCGGTGGGGTGGTAAGGAGGCATTGGAAGTTTTGTCTTATCACAACGAGTTAAGGGGTGGAACGATGATAAGGAGGATTTAAAATTTTGATTTATAGGGTGATTGAGAGTACCCAAGTGTGGTAATCACGTTGTGAGCACAAGGAAAATAAGGAATTGGGTGTTATACGTGAAGCGTATGTGATGCGTATGATAGTATACACGGTTTATAGGGTGTGTGGGCATCGTGGTTAGCTGATGTCAAAATCGTCCGAGTTGAAGAGACATGGAAATAGACATGTGGAATAAATATTTGAGGGATTGACAGAACGAAATGGAAGTGGTAGAGTGGATTGAGCATCGTGTGAAAGATGATAAATCCCCATAATTGTATTCAAAGTAGCACACCGAATCAGGTTGGAAGGTTGTGGGAAGCCATTTAAAAAGGAGTATTCCTTGAGAAGGGTAGAATTCAATTATTATGGAGAACACTCGGAGCGAAGTTGTAATTGGTCAAATGTTGATAGCGACTGATGCGTACAAAGAGTGAAGATGTTAGTATGGTATAACAGGTCCGTAAGTGGACATCGTGGAGAAAAGTGCATGGGTCGGAACTTTCAGCATACGCAAAGGAAAGAAGGGGAGTATTAAGTGTCACTTAATGTGAGACATTACAAGTAGAAGTCGGTGTCGAGAGGGACATATTGGGTAGTCTCCGCGGGCACTACTCATAAATAGAAATCGGTTGGAAGAAGAGGTACAACCAGAGAATTTTGTGGCTACCGAAGATTTCGATAAGGTAAGAGGCTAGTGATGTCGATAAAGTTTCCTTAATGGGTTGTTAACCTCAAGGCAAGATCAAAGGTTCATTCTAACATGTGGAACAAGTCGCCCAAGAAGGAAGTGATTGATATTCCTTTGGGGTGATTTACCATATTAACTAGTGTGCACCAGTCTTCCTTTGAAAGGAAGAATCGCTTAGGTACATGATCGCTCTCCTTAGGGTGAGACTTTCAAATCCCACCTTCAATATGGAATATCAGTAAACAGTGGGGATAACACTTAGTGTGAGCGGGTGACCATAATCCGGGGAGTAGGCGAGCGGTAATTAACCATTAGTGGAGCCTTGTGAAAGTAATTTTGGATTCATTGTGATCGTTTCATTTCCACAACGGTTATAGCTAGCAAGTGGAGTATAATACGATAATTGCGGAAGGATATTACCTAATGGTAGGGTTCTGTGGGAGCATTCTCACCCGTTTATTGTGAACAAGGTGCTTATTGAGGTTTTGGTGTGGAAAACCTTAACTTTTCTCACTCTGAATGTTAAGAGATGGGCGGATAATCAGAATTTGGGGTTGCTCGAGTTAGAGTCTGATGACTATGGTGGAATTCCACGACTATTTTAGGCGAACAAGAGTGGTCATATGTTCTTATGGTTTCTCTCAGAATGGGAGTTTTGTTGTTAGAAAAATCCGTGTAGTTGTCATGTAATGAGGTGCGGCGTCCCAATGATATTGAAATAATGGGAACTAATAGTGTATATACGTGTCTCATGCGAATGCTGTCGGATAGGAGCACAATATGAAGTGTCGTTAATGAGAGTGTTAAACAAGCTTGCTGAGAGACGGGGGCTATAGTGATTGAGCTCCCTACTATGTAGATAGTTTGCGTACAATTACGATATCCCAAATCGTTTGAAAAGGGAGTCCTTATCTTTCGAACTTCGGGACAAAATTCCATTATTATGGGGGAAGTATGTAATACCCCGTACTTTTCTGGCTTTTAAATTTAAGCATTTATTAAATTTAATTGAGATAAATTAATTTAATTTTAATCCGAAAAATTGTTTTAAATATTTACTAGCATGGCGAGAGTTAATAATTATTGGAAATTTGTTGATTTGATTAAATATGTCTTATTGAGTAAAGTAATATGTAGAATTGATTTTATTAAACCTTGTCACGAGTGAATAAAATGATAATTATGGAAATTAAGTTGGGACGCGCCTATGTCGTGTCAAGACTAAATTATTATTATTATTATTATTATTATTATTATTATTATTATTATTATTATTATTATTATTATTATTATTATTATTATAAGTGAAAATTATAAGTCACTTGTATGGTCATTTTGAGTATGCCAACATGTTAGGAAGGGCCGAGATAGTCAAAAAAGTATACCCGGGAGTTTAGATTGGGTCTCGGGACGTTTTTAGGCCTGATCGGTAACCCGGGAGGGAATTTTGGAAATTTTTTTATTTTTGGCCTTTAATAATGACGAAAATCATTAAGGTTATATCAGATGGAGTGTCAGGAAAGTTAGGGTTCTTAGAACCAAAAGAGAAAAAGGCCATAGGAAGAAGAAGGGAAAAGCCTTCCAAGTGTTCAAGGAAAAGAACCACCAATCTTGCAACCCCACCACCACCAAATCCTAGATCGAAAGAAGAGGATTACTGCTATACCAATCTGAGTCGTCGAATCAGAACCTTAAATTCCCACGCAAGTATCTATCTTGATTTTCTTGTAGTTAATGTTTCACTCATGTCAGATTAGGAATGATAAACCTATTTATCATGGAAAAATTTAAGGATTTAGAGAATCAAATCACATGTTTAGAGGGAATAAATACATTCTGGAAATCTCAATCACATGTAGAGGATTACCCAAGAATTTGGAGTGATTTAAAAGTGAGAAATCTAAAAAAAAAAAAAAAGAATTAGAACAATGGAAGTTTAGTGTAAAATTAGGGTTCTTGATAATTAAGACAAATTTCCCCTTTAATACAATCTCCTTCATGAATTTGTACATGTTTCACATAGGGAATCATGCATGTATGTATAGAGAACTAGTAGAAATGTTATTTTGGAGTTTGGGAATCGATAATGATGTTTTAGAGAAATTTGGAAGATGAGACCCGTAGGTTTAATTTGTAGTTTCTTAGCAAGAACTACTTAATCGATCGATCGACCAAAGAACATCGATCGATCGATGATCGATCTATCGGCCCCTTACATCGATCGATCAACCCCTCGTGGAAAATTGCATATTTTTCTTATGTTGGTTTAATCCAGTTAAAATGCGTAGTAACCCTTGATTATTATTGTGGGAGCATAATGGGATATAAATAGGACCAGTAAGGGCTAGGTAAACTCCGTTGAGTAAGAATTTTATGTAAGATGAAATTAAGGGTTAACGAGGAGTTATCCACACATAAGAAATTTTGCGTACACTTGATAAAAGGTCGAGTCTTGTGAGGAAGTGAGACTAGTAAGTGAGAGTGCTACTAAAAAAAAACTTTGGAAGTTATAATACTTTGAGAGACAACAAGTAGGTGTGGAGTAACTTATATATATGAGAATAAAAGTGACAAACTATTATGCGAGATAATCAAGTAAAAATGTGCTAAAAGCGGATAATTATAATTTGGGTTGTGTGTGCACCTAATTTAGAAATGTGAATATTTATATATATGACTGTGTAACTGTGCATATAATATAACTGTGTAAAAATCATACCCGGGCTACTTGCTATCACGGGTGTTTCCACATCGAGACAGTCTTATCTCAATTGGACCTTTATGGAGGATACTGACTCGTACCCTAGAAGATAGTATCCTCGATACAAACTATCCGAAAATGATAGTCAGATGTTCTAAGAGACGTGATGGTATGTGCTGACCTCTTAGGACCTAGAACTATGCTTCGCGTCCATTTGTTTGTGTATTGTGTTAATGCAGTTCGAGAGTGATTCCGAACTAGTATTTCCATTAGTTTGTGTGACACGGGGAATTGATAGCAGAGTATGCCAGCACCATAGGTTTTATATGGGGTGCAGTTAGTATATATATTATATGTGTGACTAATATATATATGTATATCTATATGGGAACTTTTTGTAGGAACCCAGCAATGTGCAAAAGACTTCCATGTGCGGAAGTAAACTTGTTGTTGAGTAAACACCTTAAACCTATGAGTTTATATGAATGATGCAAAAGGGACCAAATTAAACTTTTACATAATTTGTTAACTTTATGAAAATGAATTTGATTTTCAAAGTTAATTAACATTCCAAATTATTATCTTTTTAAATCAAGGTGATTTACAAAAATAATAACCAAATTCAATTTTAGGCGAGTTTCTATTTAGTTCAGCCTACTTTTTCATGTGAGGTGATATACGAAAAAATATACAGCACAATGTGTTTGTTTTACGTCGTAAAAACCCTTCCCCGGGAAAAATGATGAACTCCTCTAGGAGTCACCTAATCTACTTCTACTAAAACAATAAATCAATAGGGACGATTTACAAACGACAAACTCACGCCAAGGGTGAAATGGGTGACAGGTATGGCTAAGGCTATATCTACTCTACACCAATACATATATAAGACATGCTAGCATCTTAACAACATATAACATATAATATATAATATATAATACTATACTAAGGTCCAAAAGAGGTCAACTCGCACAGGCCAAAAGCTACAGCTAAGGCAATTCAAAACAAGCAACATCATGCACTGTTTAACATATCATCATATATTAAAACACATGCAACCACTATATTAGGCCAAAAAAAATGCGCACATACAAACATATAAAATATCACGCATGCATCAGGTATAAATAATCAATCATATAGAAAGATATGGGTGTATGCAACTGTTATGGTAGAAAGGTCTATATAATAGTATATATATCACGCACATGCATAGTTCATAAAAAAAATATTTTTAACTTCAAATATTTTATTCTGAAGATTTTATTAAAAAAAATATTTTGTGTCGAAAATATATTTTCACAAAAATATTTATTTTTATAAAAGCTTCAAATTAAAATAATGAACTCAAAACAAATTATTATGACAAAATTAGCACTATCATGAGATATGAAAAATGACATGCAAATGCAACGTGGTGTCATGTCTTACGTGACAAAAATTCCTATGAGCCATAGAAACTGAAAATTATCTTTTCTGAGACGGCAGACTAAATTGAGTGCTCATTTGATGTAGATGAACAAGGAAAGCTTGGCATCGATATGGGGACACACAATCCTAAATTACAAAAATATTTTGTCAAAATTCGAGTCCAACTAGATGAAGTCCTATATAGCTAAAGCACGGAAAGCAAACCCTAGGTGTGCTCTATATAGGGCCTTCAAACTTCCCCATTGGACTAATTTTGACAAAACCCTTGAGTACATCAAATGATATTTTAAGGAAAAATAATTCTTATTATGTCCTATACAAAAAAAATATCTACCTACCCACCCATCATAGAAAAGAAAAGACACAACTGAAATGCATGGTTGATGAAAACCTGCAAAACATAAATACACATTCTGCCGAGAAATCAAGTTAGTATCATTTGCTCTACCAAAATATTAACATGACATAATTAAATGTGAAGAAATTATAAGATAGGATATGTATGAAAAATATCAACAACACAAGACTAGAATATGTACTCAATTCTCCCCCATTTTGAATAAATTAGACAATGGTAAGAAGAGAAAAATAAGTGTTTATAATCTGCAAAATAAGTGTCTCCTACATTACACATGGCTTTAAGAGATACCGATTATTAGTAGATACCTTTATCCTAAAACCTCGGAGATCTCGTAATCAAAGTATGCAGTATAAACACAAGCAAAACATTCAAGTACAATCTTTCCAATCAAATGTTGAAGTTACATGTAAGCAAGACTTATCATAAGGCATAGACAACATATCATCAAGCTGAAAATCACAAGAAATAGATGGAACTACCCTAATATGTTTATGATTTTTTGGAACATTAAACAAGTACGAATAACAATAAGCGTCACATAACTTGGTAACTCCATTTTGATTAAACTCACCTCCCCCATCATTGAATGAATCTAAGGGTGTGGTGGTGTTTAAGTCCTTAACCTTCACATGAGGAGACTTAATGATTTTCTCACTCTCGCAAGCGTCACATACATTAGTAGGGCATTTCTTCGACTTTAAAAAATCCATTTGAAGTCTCAAGTCACAAGTCCTAATCCAAATAGGCAAAGTTTTCTAAGGTTTTTGTGCCTTTTGGAATTTAGGATAATTTTTTTTTTGAAAATGTTTTATTGTTAACATGAGGCCTAGACTTATTGAAGAAATGATTCCAATTATTATTAGTGCGCTGCCTACGAAAATTTGTAAATCGATTCACATTTCGGCTATGCCTTTTAAAATGAGTACCTTTCTTGCGATTACCAAGGCATTCCCAGTTTTGGTGACCAAAAACATCACACCTTGTACAAAATTTACTAGTACTAGGTAGGTCTGAATGGTAGTGTTTTTCTTCTACATGCTTGACAGATTTATTAGGAACAAATGGTTTAGGAGGTCTATAGAGTCTCTTGGCCGGAGGGCAATATTTTGATGTAGATGGTTTTACAAAATTTTCAATGAAAGTATTAATGTCATTTTCAAAATCACTTTCAATTAAGACTTATTTTCCTTTAGCCTTTTCATATGACTTGCTTTCCAACGGAAGAACCTTTTCTTCTACGGCCTTTACAAATAAGATTTGTCTACTTGGATCAACTTTTTCAAGAGGACCCTCATATCCAAATCCTCTAGTTTCACCCTTATATCGTTGTTCAACAAGAAATTTGTCAAGGTCAAAACATTTAATATCACTACTACGACACATTTTGAAAGTTGTTTCACAAACTTGTTTGGATTTTTCAACTTGCAAAAGCGCTTCATTATATTTTTCTTCACAAGAAGACAATTTTTCATTTAATGTCGTAATCTGAAATTTAAAATCAAGTGACTGCTTTTCAAAATCAATTTTGACATTGTTAAATTCAATGGAATTTTGTTGAACAATCTTATATTGAATCTCTAAGGTCTCACTAAGCATTTTAACCAAATTCGATAATTCTTGTCTATTCTGCAAAGTCCTGACATACAATTCCGAGTAATCATTATAGCCAACAAAATTTTAATGCTCATTTGTGTTCGTGTGTGAATTGTTTCTATCATCAGATTTAGTATCACATAAGGCACGTTTAGGATCAAACGGATCAGTTATTTCATGCATAGAAGGTTGACTAGCTAATAAAGATTTAGCAGCATCAATTAAATCAAGCACATCATCAGATTCAGAATGAGAATCATATTCGGAATCAGTGATTCCTGCTAAGTACACATCTCCACGACAATCATAAACTTTCCCAAAAAATGCAACGCAGTTTGATTCAGAATTTTCAAACCTAAGTAATTGACTTGAATCATCCATTAAAACAAGGTAAAAAGAGTTTAACAAAAGTTTTGGAGATGATCTTTAAAAGTCTAGCTCTCATACCACTTGTAGGAACTCAGCAATGCGCGGAAGACTTTTATGTGCAGAAGTAAACTTGTTGTTGAGTAAACATCTTAAACCTACGAGTTTATATGAATGATGCAAAAGGGACCAAATTAAACTTTTACTTAATTTGTTAACTTTATGAAAATGAATTTGATTTTCAAAGTTAATTAACAGTCCAAATTATTATCTTTTTAAATCAAGGTGATTTACAAAAATAATAACTAATTCAATTGTAGACAAGTTTCTATTTAGTTAAGCCTACTTTTTCATGCGAGGTGATATACGAAAAAATATACAGCACACTGTGTTTGTTTTACGTGGCAAAAACCCTTCCCCGGGAAAAATGACGAACTCCTCTAGGAGTCACCTAATCTACTTCTACTAAAACAATAAATCAATAGCGACGATTTACAAACAACAAACTCACGCCAAGGGTGCAATGGGTGACAGGTATGGCTAAGGCTATATCTACTCTACACAAATATATATATATAAGACATGTTAGCATCTTAACAACATATAACATATAACATATAATATATAATATATAATACTATACTAAGGTCCAAAAGAGGTCAACTCACACAGGCCAAAAGCTACAGCTAAGGCAATTCAAAACAAGCAACATCATGCATTATTTAACATATCATCATATATTAAAACACACGCAGCCACTATATTAGGCAAAAAAAAAATGCGCACATACAAACATATAAATATCACCCATGCATCAGGTATAAATAATCGATCATATAGACAGATATGGGTGTACGCAACTGTTAATGTAGAAAGGTCTATATAATAGTACATATATCACGCACAAGCATAGTTCATAAAAAAAATATTTTAACTTCAAATATTTTATTCTGAAGATTTTATTAAAAAAATATTTTGTGTCGAAAATATATTTTCACAAAAATATTTATTTTTATAAAAGCTTCAAATTAAAATAACGAACTCAAAACAAATTATTATGACAAAATTAGCACTATCATGAGATATGACAAATGACATGCAAATGCAATGTGGTATCATGTCTTACGTGACAAAAATTCCTATGAGTCATAAAAACTGAAAATTACCTTTTCTAAGACGGCAGACTGAATTGAGTGCTCATTTGATTTAGATGAAGAAAGAGAGCTTGGCATCGATATAGGGACACGTAATCCTAAATTACAAAAATATTTTGTCAAAATTCGAGTCCAAGTAGATGAAGTCCTATATGGCTAAAGCGCGAAAAGCAAACCCTAGGTGTGCTCTATATATGGCCTTCACTTTCTACTGTGTGTATAAGTAGAGAAGTAATGAATAAATGCTTCAATTTTATTACAAGCATTCGAGAACTTTATAAGGGAAATGAGTTATTCTAAATAATATAGAAATCGCGAAGAGAATGATTTTCTAAAGTAAATATCATAACCTCGATGGTCACCTGATAAAACCTTATGGAATAAGTTAGAGAAACTTATGAGATTTATTAGTACGGTAGGCGTGCGCACTAGAATGAGAGGTGAGAATTCCCAAAAGAGTGTCGCATACTAACATGGTTGTGGCATTAGCCGGTAAGCATTTTAAATACTTGCTAAACTAATTTTAAATTGTTTTACACTCGGGCTCTGACCCGTTTCCTGTTATTTCTTCTCTCTTGTATATATATATATATATATATATATATATATATATATATATATATATATATATATATATATATATATATATATATATATATATATATATATATATATATACTTTATAAACTAATTTTAAACTGTTTTACACTCAGACTGTGACTCGTTTCCTGTTATTTCTTCTCTCTTGTATATATATATATATATATATGTATATAATACAGGTGCCCAGCCACAGGGGCATTATGCTTAGGTTCTTTGGACCGGACGCGCTGCTACTTATGTGGGAGTTGCAGGCCATTGCTTAGACGACCTCATTGTTGACTCCACTCCTACTTTTAGTTCTTATTATTTAGGTCATGTGTCGCCCATTTCTCTATTCAGTTTGGATTTTTGTTAGAGATGTACATTCCTTTATAATTCCATTTGTTGGTACTCTTTGGGATTTAATTATTGTTATGATGGTTTTATTTATAGTTTAAACTGGTTTGGTTTATATGGATGAATCTAATTCTTGTGTGTTATTACCCATCTTTAGTATGTCAGAGTTCTGAAATTGTTGGTTATTTAAAAAGGTTTTCGCATTTGGATGTAATAAAATAGAAATATTGTTTTAAATTTTTTTTGACACTTAGCTTAATTATTTAGGGTGTTTAAATTGGAAATTTTATTTTGCGACAGTGATGCTAAGAAGGAACCAACTGTTCACCTTGATTTTTAATTTAATAAAGTACTGATCAACCGATATTTAATTAGGCGGGGTGTCACAATATTGACTTGTATCTATGGACATAGACCTTAGGGATTGATCACCACTTGTGTTAATGAGGGAATGACAGGTCATTTGGGTGCGTTAGGTATGAGCGTATCCCAAAGGCCTAGAACTATGTTCGCCTCCAATATTGTGTGATTTGATTTATGGTTCAAGGGGGACTATCCAAGCTAGTGTCCTCATATAGTACGTTATGTATAGGGACTTAATAGCAAAGCGTACGCACACTGCAGGTCTCCACCTAGGGGTGTTGTATATGTATATATTATAATAGTGATATATGTACGTGTGACTAATTCTTCTACGGGTATGTTAATAGATAAGATAGATTGTGATATCTAAATTATTCAAGTGTGTGAGAACTAAATCAATAATTAATAGATAGTGATATCAAAATTAACCAAAGTATACGAGCAATATATCACTAAGCATAAATTCCTAATGTGTATACTGATTTAGGAAGATATAGTAGCATATTGTATGAGCAATACAGGTGGGCACTATAATTTGATTAGATGCGAAGAGATATAAGCCAAACTAGTTAGTTGGGTAGCATAACTAGGTGGGTTAGAGTAGGACATCAGACGTGCACATTAGTTAAGGGGTGGGGACTCAAGCGAGGGCATGCATTACTCACATGTATTTAATATCTTATCTTGTCGCATTTTAATACTTGTGAACCGTTTCAAATCTTTTTTGTAAAAACCATTTTTGGTGCCCAGCCACGGAGACACCAGGCATAGGAGTTCCTCATTTGATGTGCTACAGCTGCTGTGGAGGTTGCAAGACCTTGCTATTTGACGTAACCACTTTTATTCAGTTCATATCCATCTTCATTTATCTCAGTCGGGCATGTCGTCCAATCATAGTTGAATTACTATTTTCATAGGCATTGCAATTTTGTTTATTTCTAATATTGATTTAGACTTTACTCATATATGACTGTATTTAGTTTTTCTATGGAGTGTTATTCCAGAATCAGTTATTACTTATGTCATTATCTTATTATTCATTGTTATGTGCAAGGAAATGGTGAATGATATATTTCTTCTGATTTATTTATTGTATGATAGTAAGTAGGATAAATTTCTTGACACCGAGTTATTAGGGTATTAGTCATTAATTTGAAATTCGGCAATGATGCTAAGAATGACACCATTAATGATTCATATTTAATTTAATAATGGACTGATCACCCAAGATTAGGATCTGTGGGGTGTCACAGTACTATGCAAGATAAGTTACTTCAGTTTTGCAAGAACATTGCATAAGAGTTTATCCCTCGACCTAGAGAAATAATGTGATTGGTGCCAAGTGGATATATAAGAATACTATGGATTATAATGGTACATAGTTCTTAATAAGACTAGGTTGGTCACTCAAGAATACATACAGATTGAGGATGTAGACTTTGACGAGACATTTACTCCTATATCTCGGCTTGAGTCCGTCTGCTTACTACTCAAATACAACCAATCAGGGAGAGTCACATCTCATCAAAATACCCTAACCCTAAGCCTATAAATAGAACCCTTGGGTTTTTTTATTTTTGACACAGGGAGTGGTAGAGAGAATTGTAGAGAGAGCATGTATAGTTTTTGATTCCTTATTGAGGGCCAATAATTATTTTGTGAGTGGAATTTCTGTCAAGAATATTTATGACACATCAATTGTAAGTTTGTTTATTTAATGAAATTGAGTATTCATTCTTGCAATTTTATTATATCTACAATTATGCTAGCGTAATTTTGTCACTAGGACTAAGTGAAATTTATCATGTGTGATTAATATTGTGTGTGATTTAATTTCGTCTTTACTTCCCGATATGTGCTAAACATTTTGAAAAATTCAGTATTCATTTAAAACGACACAAGAGTGTGTTTTAAACCTTCGGCATTGTTTGAAAAAAAATATTTTTTACTTTAGGTATGAGTACTTTTTAATGGGTCATACTTTTATAAAATTGATTGATAGCCCATGTTTAAAGGCTATATTTTAAATTTTAAAAGTGATTTTTTTAGGGAATAGGGATTTTAGGGGTTTAAATTGTGAGACGTTAAATTTTATTTTGGACTTTTAACGTGTTATTTTTTCGAATTAAAGACGACGAGAGTCGATTCAATTTGAGTTATAAAATCGGGAATGACGAATTTAAATTATTCACAATGTTCGTTGAACGTGATAAATGGATCCAACATCCTAGTTTTCACGCTCCCTTGATTATATCTCTCGTAGTCTTACTTTTTGTTTGTATTGCTTAGTTTAATATTACACCTCATCTTTAAACCCATTTGATCTAGTTGGATAGTCACAATAAATTTTAACGAAAGAAAATTTGATAAATCCTCGTGGGTTTGACCCGTACTTACACTCGCTATTCTATAATTGGGCGTGCACTTGCGGTATTTTATAAAATTGACAACAATTTTTTGGCGCCGTTGCCGAGAATTTCTTCGATTTTTTTTTAAGTTGTGATTTTTGGACTAGTTTTTTTTTTTACTTTTCACATTTTGTTAGTAAAAATTGACCCAAAAAAAAAAAGTAAAAGTTTCTGGAAAAAATTTTATTTTTATTTTTATTTTTCTGTGTAAAAAAATAAATAAATTTTATTTGTGCTTTTTTAATAAATAGCACTTTTAGCACTAAGTTTATCCTAAAACACATAAAAAAAAATTGGAAAAACTTATAAAAAAAATCTGGATATTTTCCAAATTCGTTTTTTTTTTCAGTAGGTAGACCCTAAAAAAAAAATTATTTCATAAGTGTGCTGTATTTTTTTTTGTTATATACACCACTAGTGCGTATGTCATTTTTTTCTCTTTTCGTTAATTTTTTTTGGGTGTATGTGTCGCACTTTACGTTTGGTGTAGTTTTTTTTCTTTTTTTCGGGAGTATATTCATTCTTGCAAAAAAAAAACAAAGTGAAGGAAAATTCGAAAAAGTGTTCAACGGTGCGCGAATGCGAAGAAAAAAATTGTGTAATCTTGCCACGAGCACAAGGAACTCTCGAGGACGGCTGAAACGTAGGTGGAATTTCCCTCCGATTGATGTCAACTTGAACTTCGGCCCGGCGTAAACATGTGACCATAAAAAGTCCAAGCCATAGGTATTTTTTTTGGGTGCTCCTACGTGGTTTAATTTCGCATTTAATTTAGCACGCTGTATAAATTGACTTAAGGGCAAAACCCGTGTGAAAGATAAGGTGGGGATTTCATCACCCTTCCTTGGCCCGAAAATCACGAATTAACCCAGCATTTGCATATCCCGAGCCATTACATTTAATTAAAAATCAAGTAGACATTGGCCTTAGGATATCACATAGTTAATAGGAAACCTCTTATAAAGGCTAGAATTAAAAGCTACTCCAACGTGAACTTGTCAAATCGATCCCGTATCACCTTGTCTAGGATTGGTGGTTTTTAATGTGTCTTCGTATCGACCACCTACCTGGAGGAAAAAGTGGGATTTGAGGCGATAACCGTAGTTGGTTGTCTTTTAAATTCTCCCTTGTCAAAGAGTAGGAGCTGTCTAATTAGGGAGATTAATTTGGAGACCTCCGTTGTCGTCGATTAATCTCGGGAAAACTAGATTTTAACATTGAAATTCCCCTTACCTAATTTAGATAATTCAAATTGATGTGTGTTAGCTAGGAATTACGTGGTTTGAGTCTAATATTTTTTTTTCTTCAACAAAAAAAAGAAAAGATTCGAGTGAGTTGAGTGTAAGCAAAGATGATTTCGAGATCATACCGATCGTTTATCGAGTGTGGAGTTTAGCATTCCCGATACTTACGTAGGTAGATTTTCGATTTTCATCGAGATGGGAGATGAGTTAACTCTACGTCCCCTTAAAGATTACATTTATCCAACTAGGTCGATTCAACCTTCATGCATACGTCTTCTCGATCACACTGCGAATAATTTTCTATTCCATCATGGAACAATCCAAATATTGCCCGTGTTTCGAGGTACCGACAAAGAGGATCCCTACCTTCATATTCGAGAATTCGAGGAGATATGTGGGACCATTAAGTATCAACAACTCACCGATGAGATTGTCAAACTTAAATTGTTCCCATTCTCGTTGAAAGACAAAGCTAAGAGTTGATTTAACTCGTTACCACCCGAGTCGATCACCACATGGAACCAAATGAGTGTCGCCTTCCTGTAAAAATTCTTTCCCAATCAAAAGATGGCGTCGATACGTCCCGCCATCAACACATTTAGCCAAAAGAAGGGAGAATCCTTGTGGATGTATTTGGAGAGATTCAAGGGCTTGCTACTGCAATGTCCGCACCATGGGATTGAGTTGGGACGCCAAGTCCAAATTTTGTATGAGGGGTTTTATTTTAATACTCGAACCATGCTCGAGTCATTATGTAACGGTGATTTCACCGAGAAAAGTGAGGTTGACGCATGGTTATTCCTAGAAGCCATAGCAAAAAAGTCCCAGCGATGGGCACCCAATAAAGAATCTAGATCCACCACCTCCAATGAGGGTTTCATTCACCAAGTCGAACAAAGTTATGATTTAAATGCCAAAGTGGCCACATTGGCCCGACGTTTAGAAGCTTTAGAGACGAGCAAAGAGGGAAATAGAACCGCACCTACGATCGTTCAACATGTAGGTTCCGCTATGTGTATACTTTGTGATGCATTCGACCACTTAGTTGAAAATTGTCCCGGCCTTTCGATCCACAAGGTACGTACCGAGCAAGCCAATGCCCTTTATAAAAATAGACCAAAGTATGACCCATATTCCAATGTATACAATCCGGGGTGGCAAGACCACCCCAATTTTTCATGGTCCAAGGGTCAATACCAAGAAAGTGGAGATCAATCTTCACGTAATCCACCTTCGGGTTTCCAAAAGAATGCCACCGAACCATCATATCCTTCTTTCGAAAATATCCAAGCTTTAGAGGACACAATGAATTTGCTTGCTTAAAGTATCCTCCAATTCCAGCAAACCACTCAAAATATCCTCCAATCCACCCAACAGATCTTATATGCAAACACTCAATCCATAGCCAAACTCGAGGTTCAAGTAAGTTAATTAGCGAACATGTTGAGTAAGAGAAACTTAAGGAGAATGAAGATCATGTGGATCCAACTTCCTACCCACCCTTATCTTCCGAGCCATCTGTACAAACCTATGTTTGAAAAGCTCCGTTTCCCCAACGATTGGTGCCCCAAAAGAAAAAGGCACAAGTTGATAAGATGTTGTAAGTATTCAAGCAAGTAAAAATCAATATCCCATTGCTTGATGCTATACAACAAGTCCCATCCTATACCAAATTTTTGAAGGACCTTTGTACCTTCAAGAGACAAACCAACGTGCCCAATAAATCTTTTCTCGCCGAGCAAGCTAGCTCGATCATTTCCTATATAACTCTCGTAAAGTACAAGGATCCCGGGACACCAACGATCTCTATCAAGATAGGGGACATCACTTTGAGAAAGCTCTATTAGACTTAGGAGCATGCGTGAACCTTCTATCGTACACGGTGTACGAGAAACTAGGTTTGGAGGAGCTAAAGCCTACCAAGATGACCTTGTCCTTGGCCGATCGATCCATTAAGATACCTAGAGGTGTTGTGGAGGAAGTCTTGATTAAAGTGGGTGAGTTTATATTTTCGGTAGACTTTGTGGTCTTAGACACGCAACACGTACTAAACTCATCCACACAAATCCTGATCATCCTCGATCGACCCTTTTTGGCTACCTCCGACGCTGTCATTCGATGTCTTAGTGGGTAACTAAACCTATCATTTGGGAACATGACCATGGATTTAAAAGTTTTCAATTACATTCAAGAAGTGAACGATGTCACTACTCCACGGGATAGTGACCCAACCGATCTACGTGCTTGACCACCTGACTTGTCTCTAGATATGAGTCTTGAAGATTTTGAAGAAGAATTTGGTTCGGTTGATGAGGATCTAAGTGTTGAAGTCCAATCGTTGTTGGACTCATTTTGTTACTCAGAGGAAAGAGACTGGGAAGATAGAATAGGCCAATTCCTTCTCTGTGAACATAAGCCCGTTCCTTTTGAGTGTATGCTGACATGTGAGATTTTATCTACTATTGATGAGATTGAAAAAAATCATTCACGTGTTTCCACCTGGTGATGCATGTTTTTTGAGGCCGTATTGTCCTGTTTCACCACGTTCACCTATGTCATTTGAGTGTTTGGGTGAGATGGAGGAAATGAGTAGAGGATCGTCCGATTTAGAGCCAGATTTATTCATTATCGAGTTTGAGGGAAACCTCGGCTTAACCTGTTATTCAGAATTTCATTATGATAGTCTCTGCGAGACTGACCATATTTGTTATAATGTGATTGCGCATTTAGATAATTTCACTCACAACATTCATTATATGCATTCATATGTATACTTTTTCGATTGGGTTGACTCTCAATTGTTGAGACTTTTGATTTATGATGAAAGGAATGTAAGATTGGTAGGAAGTTGGTAACACAAGCGGAAATTTAAGGGTAATATCATCCTTTTACTTCTATACTTTATTTGCTTTGTCCATAATTCTAGTTTGAGCATACATTGAGGACAATGTAAAATTTAGGTTTGGGGGTAAGGATGAAAAAAAAAATCAGAAAAATTTCAAAAATCCAAAAAGATTTTCTATATAATTGAGTTTTGAATTGATTTCTTAATATAGAATTAATTCATGGATCTCTCAACTTATGAATTTTTTTACACATTAGCCATACAATATGATCGAAAATGGATCTTGAGGCGAAAGTTAATATGCTTAACGAATAAATGTGGAGATTTTAGCCCGGTGAGATATTGCGACATTCATCATTTTCGAGAGATTTAAACAATCCGACTCAAAATAACTCAATCTTTCCTTTAGTGATAAATTAGTTGATGATCTCAAATTCTTTGTTTTGTTGGATTACTGAAAACAAAAAGTCAAAATGTGAATCTTAAGCACTAGAAGTCTTAGTAAGTCCTTTTGAGAAACAAATCAACTTAATGAAACTTGAGAAATGAGGCCATCGTTTGAAAGCCCAAAAGTAAGCCTAAACTCCAACCTTTTTACATTATTCCATTGCAAGCCCATTTGACCCAAAAAGAAAATAAGCCTTTTGTTGAAAACTCATTGTCTTTCCCAACTCCAACTAGGAGTTTAAAGCCCATAAAAAGAAGCCATACCCATTTTCTGAGAATACTATGTAAAATTACGGTAGGAAAAAGGCTAAAAAAAAGAAAAAAAAAAGGAAGAAGAAAGAAAGAGAAAAAAAATGAGTTTGAAAAAAGAAAAAAAGAAAAATGGTGGTTAGAAGAAAAAGTTCCTTAAAGTCAACATATCGAAAAACCTCTACATTCTCAGAAATTTTGAACTCCAAAAACCATTCTTTCTAGCCAAATCTAAGCCTACAGTACAACCAAAGAAAGTGCTAATCGATCTTAAGTGAAGTTAGTTAAAGTGTGGAGAGAAGATGAATTGGATATATGGTGTGATTCAATGTTTTCAAAGAGTAATCGATTTTCTATTCATGATATTATATTCATCCATTATAAAATATTCCATTTTTGATCATGTATATGTGAAAATTGTTCATTTAAATTTACTCTTTTATTCTCATATACCGAGAGAAAATAACCCATTTTTGAGTGTTCGATTGAGAGTGAATTCCGTGAGATTTTGAAATCAAAACGAACTTTCGGATAAGAAAAGTAACGATCAAATCTTTTGAAATGAACGGTTATATTGGTTATGCACACGCACACGATAAGTTGAGATTGAAAAGTGAAGTTCTACTATATTTATGAAGTTTGAATTTAAACTTGGTTATATTACTTTTGAGTCATTTGTATTGAGTCAAAATTTTGAATTTTTTGGGTATATTCACTGCAAACCCTCATGAGACAAAACTCATCCACTAGGGTAACCTAGGGGTTTGACGGCTTGTGGCACATGCTAAGTACAACCGTGATTCCTACGAAAGTGAGTTAGATTTTAAAGTTTTTATTTTTGCTCGAGGACTAGCAAATTTTAGGTTTGGGGGTATTTGATACGTGCATTATTTTGTATGAATTATGCCAAAATCAAGACCTTGTTAGACCCATTGTATCATAAATAATGAGTTTTTAGAGTCGTTTTCATAAAAGAAAAGAAAAATGCATGTTTGAATAAAATTCGAGTTAAAAATGCAATTTTAATAACTTGGGGGTGAAATCATAATTATCAAATTTTATGGGCCTAAAAATGATTTTAAATATTTATCTAGGAAAAATAAAGTTCTCTGTGAAATTTGGTTGAATTCTGAATTAGAACGAGCAATTAATGAATTTCGGGAGCTAAAATGCAAAGAGGGATAATTTTGTAAATTTTACATATTTGTTACCCTAAATTTGAAATAATTATTTTTATTTTTTTGTATTTTTATAGGTACCCCATAAATTTGTACTACAAAGGCGTCGATGTGCAAAAAAATCATCAGGATGCATCGCGACGCGACACAACACAGCTGACACAGCAGGTCAAAATATTTTTTATAAAATCGCTCGAGTGTCCGTTGAGGCCGTGCCATAGCTTTTCGGAAAGGTATTGCCAAGACTCACAACTTTGAAGTTCGGAAGAAAATGAGATTTTGCATTTTTGGAGTCAAAAGTGTGATTAAAGTTGGTGCTGTGAATAGTGACGAATTTGGGGATAATTATCTCCAACTTTTTCCAAGACTCCAAGAGATAATTAATTGCTCAAATACAACCAATCAGGGAGAGTCCCATCTCATCCAAATACCCTAACCCTAAGCCTATAAATAGAACCCTTGGGTTCTTCATTTTTGACACAAGGAGTGGTAGAGAGAATTGTAGAGAGAGCTTTATGTATAGTTTTTGGTTCCTTATTAAGGGCCAATAATTATTTTGTGAGTGGAATTTCTGTCAAGAATATTTGTGACACATCAATTGTAAGTTTATTTATTTAATGAAATTGAGTATTCATTCTTGAAATTTTATTATGTCTACAATTAGGCTAATGTAATTTCCTCACTAGGACTAGGTGAAATTTATCATGTGTGATTAATATTGTGTGTGATTTAATTTCGTCTTTACTTCCCGATATGTGCTAAACGTTTTAAAAATTCGGTATTCATTTAAAACGACACGAGATTGCGTTTTAAACCTTTGGCATTGTTTGAAACAAATTATTTTTTATTTTAAGTATGACTACTTTTTGATGGGTTATACTTTTATTAAATTGATTGATAGCCCATGCTTAAAGACTATATTTTGAAATTTAAAAGTGAAATTTTGAAGCGAATAGGGATTTTAGGCATCTAAATTTAGAGACGTTAAATTTTATTTTGGACTTCTAACGTGTTATTTTTCCGAATTAAATACGACGAGAGTTGATTTAATTTGAGTTATAAAATCGGGAATGACGAATTTAAATTATTCACAATGTTCGTTTAACCTGATAAATGGATCCAACATCCTAGTTTTCACGCTCCCTTGATTATATCTCTTGTAGTCTTACTTTTTGTTTGTGTTGCTTAGTTTAATATTACATCTCATCTTTAAACCGATTTCATCTAGTTGGATAGTCACAATAAATTTTAACGAAAGAAAATTTGAAAAATCCTCGTGGGTTCGACTCGTACTTACACTCGCTATTCTATAATAGGCCGTGCACTTGCGGTATTTTATAAAATTGACAACAAGTTTGCTCACTTCTGATATATTAGCTCGTGATTTCAAAAGAGGGGGAGTGGATAAGACATTGTTTTTTAGGAGAGAGAGTGGTGATATATTAGTTGCCCAATCTTATGTGGACGACATAGTATTTGGATCTACGTGTTCCTAATATGATCACACATTTGATGAGGAGATGAAGCGTGAGTTTGATATGAGAATGGTTGGTGATCTTACGTTTTTCTTAAGTATCCAAGTGCATCAACTTTAAGATGGGATATTCATATCTCAATCCAAATATCCTAGGGACCTAGTGAAGAAGTTTGGTTTAGAATCTGATAAGCATTCACGTCCCAAGAGAAAATCAACTAAGCATAGCAAAGATACTTTGAGAATGGACGTAGAGAAAACCCCTTTATTGGAGCATGATAGGTAGTCTTATTTACTTGACTTCTAGTCGTCCCGATATTGCACTTAGGATTGGATTTTGTGAACATTACCAAGAGTCCTCAAAAGAGTTGCACTTACTTGTACTTAAACATATCATCAAATACAAAAGTGGAACTCTTTCCAACGGTATTTGGTATTTCTTTGATACTGGTAATCGTTTGTTCGCCTAATTGGATACTGTTTGGACTGAGGATGTTGATAGTTGTAGAAGCACCTCCGATTAATGCTTTTACTTTGTGATTTCTCTTCTCCCTTGGATGAGAAAGAATCAAAACTCCATTTCTTTTTCCACAATGGACGTTGAGTACATCACCATCGGGAGTTGTCGCACACAAGATTATGGGATCACCCATTGCACAATGACTAATTCATGTGATAGTAAGAGTGAAATTCATATTTCTCGTAATCTAGTCCAACATTTCTGTACGAAGCACATTAGGATATGTTAGCACTTTATTCATGATTTAGTTGAGGAGAAGATCTTATCCTTGAGCTTTGTGAGAGCCGAACATCAATTAGTCGATATTTTCACGAAACCTTTAGATTCACTTATATTTAAGGATTTTAGGAAGTCTTTCGGTAACTGTTCCATTGATTGAGTTTGTGCATTTTATCTAGTATAGGGTGATTATCTTGTTGCAGTCATTTATCCCTATTGCTAGGTTGTATATCTATGTTTGTTATTACTGAAAAATCCTAAAAAATCCAAAAATACTTTCTTTTCTTTTAGAAGAAGTTCAAAAAATATCAAGATTTTATTTTTTATTAAAGTTTTGAAAAAAAATTCAAAAATATTTTTGTATTCTATTTTTTTACCATATATGGATGTGTATTTGAGATATTCAAATCAAAACTACATTCCATCCATTCATGTGACTTTTTTATGGTGTTTTAATACATGGCTTCGTTTCTTTAGTGTTCTTAATAATGCGTGGCTAGCATTTTTTTATTCATTGATTATTATTTTCACCATGCTAGACTTTTTATCACCTTTATTGCATATATGCACAGACATTTTAAACATTTTAATTTTTATCATATGTCGAATACAGTGTTCTCATCTCAATAATGTTTAATAACAAGCCAAATGTATTAGAGATAAGTTGTGTTTATGAGAACCATTGCCCGGATTTATTTTCCCAAAAAATTATTTTATGTTAAACAATGGAAAGGGGCTATGAAAGAGAAAACCCTATCTGCGTTAAAAGGCATCATTTGCTAAGAGCCTAAAAGATTAATGGCACACAAAAATAGAAGTGCCAAGGCAATTTTATTTCATTGATTCTTATACATATATGAGTGTTATGACATCTTCAAAATTTTGAGAGTGCGTTCTTAAATATGTGAGATTTCGAGGGTGTTATATAGTATAAGGTCAAAGGATTTCACAACAGAATGTCTTGAAAAATATTAAACAGTTTGGTTTTATTGATTTGAGAAGCATTTAAATTCACATCACTTTGTACAGGACAAGTCAATTTCATCTTGTTCAACATTCTTACACCTAAGTTTGAAATTGAGTTATTTCTTTAGACGTATCTCATTGACTTCATATGCTTTAGTTATTAATGCTTATGTTAATTTGCCGATGGAAGTTGTTCACATAATTACATTTCGCTGTCATGATACGGATATTTTAGTGCTATTCCTCGGATTTTTCAATTAGTAAGTCGACTTACTAACTAATTGATATCATTCGACTTACTAATTAGTTTTCACACTTTTTTTATCGCCCACAAGTATAATGCGCAATCTTCGCATAACCTCTAAAGAATACTACGGAGTCCACATCAGTCCGCAAGTAGAGATATTCCCTCAGTATCCACCGATTAGCCTTCAGTATTCTTATTTATCCATGATCACTCGGGTTACAACGTCAGCCTTAGAGAATTCTCTTCATAAATATGTATGCAAAGATACAAAACTATCTGTGGTTTCAAAATGATTCACAAAACTATTTAGGATGTAAAGTGTGAATCAAAAAGTATTTTGGTAATAAAAAAAGTGTGAAAAATTTTGCAACAGATATGGAGGAAACATTTTAGCAAAAGTCTTACAAAATTTAGATTCAAAACATGTATTTATAAATGAGGAACAAATTTTGAAATGGCAGTTCATTTCAATGAAAATGAGGCTCGTTCGAACAAGAAAGGCAGTTCGTTTGAACAAAAACAGAATTTGTTCAAATGACAAGGCCATCTCATTTGAACCAACTTCAAATGACCTTCAAACGATGTAAAAATAGCATGCCCTTGATAGATGCTCGTTAGATGTATGGATAAAATGATCCTTCTCACGAGAATCTAAAGTTGTTCGAACGAGCAACGAATATCGTTTGAACGAGGTTAAAAATAAAAGTTTTATTTTAAAAGCATTAAACATACCAGCCTCATTTTTCGATATTAAATAAACATCCCAAATAAATTTATGAATAATTTCAAACTCCTAAAAGTCTTTATACCTGCTCGAGATGTAGATGGGTCTTGAACTTGGAGATGTTCGTGTTCGGTTTGACTGGTCGGTTTGTACTGGGACACGCCAAATATGCTAAAATGTAAATAAAATAAATAAAAAGCCTAATGAAAAAATATATGCGTTTACAAATCTCCCTCTTATGATATTCCGGTATAAAAACTAAGCGAAATCCAAATTACAAAAAAATCCCCCTTAAGACAAAAATTCTAATACCCACCCTAAACCCTAGAAATGGAATGGCATAGAAAAATAAACTTTGTCTTCAATCTCCACTTATTCTTTTCTTTGACACTTTGTCTTCAGCCTATGTAATATGATCTTCTTCTTTAGTCCCTACACAAATGAAGTGAAGAAAATACCTCGTGGTGCATCGAGTTTGAAACAAAATAAAACATTCATAATATTATCTCCCCCATAAATCAAACTCTTCAAATCTTTGCCATAATTTGTTCTCCCCCTTTTTTGTCCGAAATAGATAAAGGAGTAGAACCAAAACATGAAGAATAACGCATCACATAGAAGAAGTAAGATATCATCATATAGATCTATAAATAATGCATGCATAATGATAATCTCAAAGGCTTAACTCCACCGACTATTTTTGAAAATTTTCAAAATTTTCCAAAACGTATAAATATTTCGAATACAACACAATACCATATATAATATATGCAAAATATACCAAAGAAAATCCGGTACACATATATAGGTATAAACGACCACAAAACTCGATACAAAATACATAATCTTTACACACTAACATAGTATCGAAGTGTCTAAACATGTGGTATGGAATGAATGAGCGTGAACTAGATACAAACGAATTATGATTCAAACATTCAAATGTGTTCAAGAAGTTCTAATTTACCACAAAACTTTATCAAACTAAGCTTTGGCCTCAAATAACAAATAATGTGAACTTCAATGAACAAATAAGCACAATGCACACAAGCCTAGAATATTGATAATTCTACAAATCAATTGCATCATTACAAAAGAAGAATAACTAGGCTTCTATGCACAAACCCATTGATCTTTAACTAAATTCCCTCAAAAGTTAAACATATATCATATTTTCTTTTCTTTCCTCAACTGTTATGAAGTTATTTCTTTTTTAAGATCAATCAAACTAAACTACGTTGCCCCCCCCCCTTTGGCAATTTTTCTATTTTTATTGCCTTTAATATTTTATTGGGCTCTTACCAATAGTGGCTTTCACGCAAAGGAGATTTTCTCATTTCACAGCCCTTTCCCTTACTTCTCATATTTTTCAATGCTAAATAAAATATCTCACGGGCAATGATTCTTACATGCACAAATCCCTCATAGTCACAAAAATACGTAGATGACAAAATTGATGGAAGAACATCTCACAAATCTCGAATATACATGTGAAGTTAAAGTTTAATCAACCTATTCATGTGTGTGTGAAGGCACATACAAAATCGAATCCATAAATCAAATCAAGTTTGAAACAACTCCATGAAAACATGGTTAAGAACAATTTAAGTATATATAATCATAACCAAATGCCCTAGACACATGAAAATTGCGGAGTGAATTGGATTCAAACACACCTACATGCCATACAAAATGTGAAAAATTAAAATACACAAAACCAAAAATCCTTTTGTATTTAAAAAAATTATCCAAATAAAATCTTTTTGTATTTTTCCAATATGACATAATAAAAGAAAAATATAATACAAAAGATACACATGTCATATAATAGCAAACATATATCATGAAGCGTAATCGGAATATGCTAAACAAAATCATGAAAGTAATCATCCATAAGATATAACATGTAAAGAGTCATGTGCAAGTATAAGAGAATCAACTAGTCTAACATCTAGTGCCTCCAAAAAGGATTTCCTAACCCAAACAGATGTATACCTAACACATGAGGCTTTGGGAACCAAGGGGACAATATACTTAAACTTCCTAGCACCTCTTCCATGGTCATAGCAAAATGACCTAAGGTGAATTTTCCTACCTCAATGTGAACATCTGTAAGCATGAGGAATGCTACCTAAGGTTTAACATTTTCTAACTTGTTTGTATTAATTGACTGTCTAAAAAAACAATGGTCTTGGCTTTAACATTGGAAGCATTAGAAACAAGAGAGCTAGTACCATTACTACCAACATTACACGAGTCCTTTAAATCATCTTTTAACTTTAAAATTTTACACTTAAGCAAAGAATTTTTCTTAGAAAAGTCTTAGGGACTCCTTTAAATTTTCAATCATTCCTATAAGGTTATCTCACTCCCCTTAATACAAGAGGATTTATTCCTAAGAGTATTCTCACATGCCTTCAAATCTAAAATCAATTTTTCATTATCTTTACTGGCACATAAACACACCCTAGAAATTATAAAGTCCTCTAATTATTTATCTAAAAACCAGACTCAATCATCACTCACTTTAATTTTAAAATTTTAAAATCACAGTCCATGTCCACAAGCTTCTAATGAAAGAAATCTCTTTGAGTTTGAATAGTTTGCAAAAGTCCCATTGTAGCTTTAAAACAAAAAAAAATTCTCTTTCAAGAATTTAAATTCTTTAGCAAACTTCAAATTTAAATGATTTAAGTTGTCATCATTATATATATCCATCGAGAGAAAAACAAATAAACCAACACAAGTGATATGAAAGAAATAACCACCCTAAATAACACTAAACAAGCTTCCACATGATAACTTAGTGCAACCTTCTCTGATACCAATTGTTAGAGATGGTATCAGCGGGAAAAACTCTTTTAAAATCATTATCACACAATAATTTGGCATAACTTGCTATGTTACCAATTTGTAAAGGGGAAAAAATTCTCTAACACCACTTTGAAAGAGTGGAAGGCTCTAATACCACTTTGAGAGTGCAGAAATAAACATGCTAGGTAAGGATGGTCACAAACAAAAATTATATTTTTATAATTTTTCAAATTAAAGCCCAATTAAACCTTTCTTGTGAAAACCGATTTACCACATTTTATCTTTTTATCCTAAACATGCATCTAGGTGATAAAATAGATAAATTAAATACGTAATCACATGGCAAATAAGGAAAAATCACTTTTCAGGGCAAAACCTATATTTCAGCACTTCAGATAATTTTTCAATACAGTGGACTTACAAACTACTTGATATCACCAACAAGTATAATGTGCAATCTTCATAGAACCTCTAAAGAATAATTCTCGGTCCAGAGTAGTTCACAGGTCGCGATCTATCCTAGGTATCCATTGATCAGCCTTCAGCCTTCTTCTTCAGCTATGATCACTCGGGTCACAAGGTTTGTCGTAGAGAATCCTCTGGATAAAGATTTATGCACGAAACTATCTAGGGTTTCAAAATGATTTAAAAAACTATTTGGAGATGTAAAGTGTGAATCAAAAAGTGTTTTGATAACACAAAAAGTGTGAAAACTTTTGCAATAGATATACAGGAAACCTTTTGGCAAAATTCTTATGAAATTTAGAGACAAAATAAGTATTTATAAATGTAGCAAAAATTTCGAGGTAGTGGTTTGTTCGAACGAAAATAAGGCTCGTTCGAACGAGAAAGGCAGTTCATTTAAATAAAAATAGAATTCATTTGAACGATAAGGCCATCTCATTTGAACCAGCTTTAAACGACCTTCAAACGCTACAAAACAATACGCACACATTAGAACCTTATGGCCATCCCGATGTCGGGGGGTCGGGGTCTCTGGAGGTGGATTCCCCCTTCCTTCTCCCTTTTTTTCTAGCATGCAGGATAGATTTCATCCTTTATCGGGGCTCTCGGTCGTTGTTAATGTGGGGTGATATGTAGAGATAGAGTTGCCAGGCTATTTTTCACAAAAGAGGAAAAAGAAATGTTGTCGCCTTGTGAGAACGACATCAAGGATAACACCAATGCTTGCAAAACCAAGTAGTTCAAATGTTCAAGGACTAAATTATGGAATAGGAAGGTGTTAGGCACCCATCCTACCCTTTATATCTCTCATGGTAATGTGATAATCTTCTTTTGTAGAACTCCATGATGCGTGTGCTTCTGTGCATAATATAAATGGAAGATTGAGTCACTCGGCTCGCATCATGGATAAAGGCGGAGCGAGGTCATCTGTAGGAGTGTTCCTAAAATAATAAAATATATGATATAAGTGTTTGTTGATTCACAAGTCGTTATGGAAGAATGATTGCTAATATTGAAGAAGACACAAGTGTTTGCATATAAAATGTATATATCATGAATATATGATGAGAATAAAATAATAAATATATAAGGGAGGACTCGAGACGAGGGATTTACCCAAGACGCTTATGTAGCCCGGAGGTACCAAGGTCCACGTAGCTCAAAAATAATATGGGGTGGGGTTTAAACCCTAAATCCAATTGGGGACCTTATTATAGGTATGTGTGTAGAAAAAGGTGTTTAAGTGTAAGAAAGTGTCATGAGAATTCCTTTTTTTGAATTTACAAGTGAACCCTCTTTTTCTTGTTTTTTTTGAAAATAAAGTATGTGTAAGGAGTAATAATAAAAAGCTTGTAATTAAGATGTGTGATGTAATGAAGTAACGTACTGCAGAGAAAATGAAGTAACAAATGCAAAATTAAGAGAATTTAAAGACAAAGAGGAATAAATGAACGTCCTTACGAAGACTTGAAGTAGATCTTGCTTGTAGATACGTTGACCTTAAGGTTATGTGATGGTGGTTTGAGGAGGTGGGTGAGAATTTACTCTAAATAGTATGAAACTGATGGAAGGGAACAACTATAAATTCGAGGGAATTATCTCTAAATTGCTGAGAGGGATGTTTAGGGGTTCTGAGGCGTGTTTTTCAAAGTGATGTCATGGAATCTATTTATAGGGTCAAGGGGTGTTCCAATCGACATAGTTTTAGACCTTCCTCTCAGCATAGAACCCTAGACACGCTACCGATAGGCAGGGTCCTGGGGTTGCCAATTAGCAGTTTGAGGTAGGTTTTTCAAAATAATGATCATAAAATGTGAATCGTAAGTCAGAATCGTGCACGGAATAGACTGTTGGAAAGGCTATTAAGAGACCATAAATAATCTCTTATGATTCTTGAGTTCGGGAGTTGAACGAGGTCAAACGGGGCATAAAAGAACTATTTGGTCACTAGATAGGAAATTCTTCGAGGGAAATGGATCGATCTTCTGAATCGTAAGGCCGATTCTCCCATGGGATGGACTGTTGGAAAGGGTATTTAGATCCCTTATAGGATTCTTTCAGTATCATTACCCAATAACCCTTTGAAGTAAAATGGGTCGTTCTTCCGTACTGTAAGGTTGAATTATGCATGGAGTGGACCTTTGGACAGGGAAATCAAATCCGTTTATAAATTCATTTAGTATCGTTCAAGCTAAAGAGTTAATAGGATTCAAATGGAGCTCGAGAGAATCCGGTGAACTCTGGATCAGTTTTCAAAGTAAAATGGATTGTTCATCCTAGTCATAAGTTTGATTCATGCATAGGATGGACCATTGGAAAGGGGATTCAGAGCCCATCAAAGATCAATTGAGCTTCTGCCCAGGAGAGGAATTCGATTGGAGTCTAATGGGGCTCGAAAGTGCTTGGTAACCTTTAGATTGGTTTTTGATAGTATAATGGATCGTTCTTCTAAACTGTAAGTCTGATTCGCACATGGGGTAGATTATTGAAAAGGGAATTCAATGCCCTTCAAAGATTCATTGAGCTTTTGCTCAGATGAAAAAGTTTATCAGAATTAAACAGTACTTGTGAGCGCTTGGTGGCCTCTAGATTAATACTCGGTCCATGACTTAGGGTTTGCAATGAATGAGTGAGTGCTAGGGACCTAGGAGGGTTCTAGGATGGGTTGTCTAGAGAGAGCCCCTTGATGGGAAATCTTGGAACAAATGAAGGTCGTCGAATGATAAACATCACATCATCATTCGAAAAGAGGTTTTTAGGTCGATTATGAGGACATAGAGGATGGAATTGACCAATTTAGTGGGTCAAGGTCAGTTCTGAGGACCTAAGGAGATGAGGATGACCGATTTAGTGAGGTGAAGATGAATTAAGCTTGGTTTTAAGGGTCTAAGGAGATCAATTCGACGAGTCGAGGTTAATTCTAAATTTGTGTTGGGGATGACCAATTCTGAGGGTCGATGTCAATTCTAAGGGCCTAAAGCTTATAGTGACCAATTCTGAGGGCCGATGTCAAATATGAGGAACAAAAGCGATGATGACCAATTTTATAGGCCAAGGTTAATTATGAGGACTTAAAGTGCTAGCGACCAGTTCTACAGGTTGAGGTCAATTCTGAGGACCTAAGTTGTAGCGATCGATTCTACAAGTCGAGGTTAATTCGGAGGACCTAAATTTATAGAGACTAATTTTACCGATCGAGTTCAATTAGGACATTAAGTTATGAATACCGATTCTTCAGGCCGAGGTAAATTCTGGGGATCTAAAGTTTTAGTGACCAGTTCTGAGGTTCGAGGTCATTCTGAGGGCCTAAAGTTATGATGAGCGATTCGGTGGGCCTATGTTAATGTGGAGAACCTAAAGTGGTAGTGACCAGTTCTAAGGGTCGAGGTCAATTTTGAGGACCTAAAGTGGTAGCGACTGGTAATGAGGGCCAAGATTTGTTCTAAAGACCTAAAGTTATGATGACCGATTATGCGGGATGATGTTAATTCTAAAGTCATGGATGACCAATTGTAAGGGTCGAGGGCGATTTTGAGGACCTGAAGCTTGTAGCGACCAATTCTGAGGACTGAGGTCAATTCTAAAGACCTAAAGTTGTAGCGACCTATTTTGCGAGTTGAGATTAATTCCGAGGACCTAAAGTTATAGCGATAAATTCTACAATTTGAGGTAAATTCTGAGGACCTAAAGTTATAGCAACTATTTCTGCGAGTTGAGGTCAATTTATAGCGACTAATTCTGCGATCGAGGTCAATGTTGATGACCTAAAGTTGTAGCGACCAATTCTGGGGGTTGATGTTAATTATAAGGACCTGAAGCTTATAGTTACCAATTATGAAGGCTGAGGTTAATTCTGAGGACCTACGATTGTACCGACCAATTTTAATGGTTGAGGTAAATTCTGAGGACCTAAAGTTATAATGATCAATTCTGAGGGTCGAGGTTAATTCTGAGGAACTAAAGCTTGTAATAACCAATTCTAAGGTTCGAGGTCAATTCTGAAGACCTAAAGTTGTGACGACCAAACCTGAGAGTCGAGATCGATCCTAAGGACCTGAAGTTACGATGATCGATTCTGCAAGCCGAGCTGAATCCCGAGGACCTAAAGTGGTAGAGACCACTTTTGAGGACCGAGGTCAATTGTGGGGACCTAAAGTTGTAACACGGGGAGTTTTAAATTATCGTGAGGGTGCAGATGTACTTGTGGTTCCATTGGGGATTGTGTTGCATTGGGACTTTGCTAGGGAATAATTTATCTTTGAGATATCTAGTTGGGGATTATGCTATCTTGAGACTCCACTGAGGAATGTTTCAGTAAGGGAATAGTAGACTTGGATGTGAGTGCATCGTTGGTTCATGTTAAGGAGAAGTGTGCAAGATGAATCTGGCTAGGGATTATGTTGGAGATAGGGGTGTAAGATTAATCCAACTGGGGATTTTGAGAGTTTATAAGGGGCTTGGGGTTCCAAAAATGATTTTCTTGAGAAAATTTGGGATTTTTCGAACAATTTTTGTGATTTTTCTAACATCTTCTATACGAAATTTGGAGGGCATGCATAGGCAATCTTGTGAGGGTAAAAATTGGCAAGGGCATGTACTCTTGGTCTTCTTTAGGAAGAGGAAATGGCGGTTGCCAATCGGTATCGTCAAGGGCTTCAGAACTTTGCATCTGTGTATTTTTTAAATTTTTGTTGGGATTATAGGTGACCTTCTACCATTGGAGACTTCCTTCGGGGGCACTGAGGCAACATGTATGGAGGTTGCTGGTGCATGAGGTGGTCTTTGGGTTGTCGGGGCTTACGGATAAGGTGACATCCATTTCTGATACTTCCCCTTCGATATTTTCTTACATATGTGTTGTTATGAGTTTAGGAGCTTGGTATTGACCATGTTGCATGCTTTGGTACAAAGACTTTTTTGTACCTTAAAAGAGAGACTCAAGAAGGAAAAAAGATGCATTTTTTTTATTTGATTATCTTGATTTAGTGTCTTACTCTGCATTCACTTTAATTTTCTACTGAGGTTTTGATTTGAGAAAAAGCAGAAAAATATCATTTTTGGAATTTTTTTGAGTAATGGAAACCCTTGGAGGCTTGGTTATGAAAAGTTTCCCTTTGAAGGAACCTATTTTGAGAAAAATGTTTTTTTTGGAATTTTTGAGTAAAGGAAGGCCTTGTAAGATTGGTTGGTATATGGGTGAGGAGATAGAATCCTTAATATAGAGTGGACCTTGTCACCTTTGTTTGGTTCTGCTGATTTTGATGTATAGGATGGATCTTTTCGATGTTGGTTTTGTTGGAGTTATTGCCTTGGGCTTTAGTGTGAGGATTTTACTGGATATGGGGGACTTGGCAGCTGATCCCAAATTGATGCGATAACGGCTTGGATGTCTTACCGCCATAATCCCTCATCGGTGGTGTTGGTACACGACTTGGATTCTTAGAAGGAGGGTCTTTCTGAATTTCTAAGGGTGAACCCCGTAATGCTATTTATGTGTCTTGCAAATAGGTTTCGCTTGGGGACCCCTACTGAGTAACCTTTAGCGGTTTTGCCTAATTTCTTTGTTCGACCTTTCTTCAGCTTCATCCCATCTGTGGAGAATTGGGTAAACTGGCTTGTATATCATGGAGCCCGGTGTCTTTGTTGGTCAGTTCCATAGTAAGGGGACTTACTTCCTGTCCTGCAACTTGGTGATACCGGTATGTGCAGCTGGAGAGCCATCGGCAAACTTCTTTCTATTTCCCTTGGTGGCTCCTACGCTAAGTCGGGTAGGAACAAATCGTGCCCTTTCTATAACAAGTTTCTTCCCGGTGAAGGAATTAACTAAATCATTGAGGATGATGTTGGGCTCTTTATGACAGCGCCATCGTTCAGTCTACCCATCCATCACAGTCCGTGGGAAGGGCTTGACATGTATCTAGGGACTACCTAAAATGGCTATGGAAGAGGGTAGTAGATAAGGTCCTAGCGAAAGAGACCGGTCAGATGTGATTCGTGGCTTATTTCACCATGGAAGACAGTATTGTGGTTCTGTCCAAGTTTGTTAGGGTGTACTGCTCTATGGAGCATATTCAAAATTCTAATTAGGAGTAGGAAACTTAGGGACCTTCAGGGGCTTATAATTATGATGAAGCAGGGCCACCTGAGATTTGAAGACATCATCTCTTATGAAGCTTTTGGTGTTTTTTGTGAAGATGTGGTGATTTGGGGAGTTTTGTATTTGGGGTTTGGGGATAATTTTATGTAGTTTGGTTAGGTTTAGGTTTATTTAGTAATGGGGTGGTTTGTTTGACTCCTCTCGTTGATACTTCGTGTAACAGTGCCATTATCCTTAATCGAAATAAAAGTTGATTTTGAATATATTTTATTGTACCTCTTGATGAATTTTGCATTTGAATTATCTACACCAATCGCTAAGGCATACATAATCCTTCTATTTATTTAAATGGTAAAATGAATCTCCGTTCTCGAAGGTTCGAAAAGAATAGCATTTTGTGAAAAGAAGGGGATCGGACCAATGTATGATGTATTATCTTCCTACATACCTCTGGGGGTTTTAAAAATTCTCATGAGTTTCATTTTAAAAGGGAAATATTTTTTAGAGGATCAGGTCCCACTTAGTTCTAGGTAAGGGAAATAAAGAGATTTTTTTAGAATAGAGGGGGGGTGAGAAGAGTCGTAGCCCTCCGAGATTTCGAACTAAGGGTCAAATTTCTTGAGATGGTCCATGTCTAATGGACGCACCGTCTCTTCTTCATCTATGTTTGTGAGCATAGTGGTGCCTCCTGAGAGAATCTTCTTCATGATGTAAGGATCACTCTAATTCAGTTTCAATTTCCCTCTGGGGTCCCAGACAGGTCCTATAATTTCTTTGAGGGCATGGTCTCCTTCCTAGACACCATGGTCTTTGACTTTTCATTTTCTGATGACGATATGGGTAGATTCTCTGTAGACATATAGGTGTCGGATTCCTTTCTATTGGTCAATCTTGAGGCCTATGGTGCATGCCTCGTACTCGGTTATGTTGCTGGTGGAAGGGAAGTCTAGCTTAATGGAAATAGGGGTGTGAGAGTCATAAAAGGAAATTAGGAGTATCCTAATGCCGCATCCTTTCTTATTTGTAGATCCATCAAAGAACATTTTCCATCGGAGGTCCTTCTGAGAGGTGAAAAGAATATCTTCATCTAGTAATTTAGATACCCAAACATCGACTTCTTCTATGGGGTAATCGTCAAGGTAATCGGAGATGGCTCTCCCTTTCATAGCTTTCTATGTAACATACACAATATTGAACTTGGATAGCAATATAACCCATTGAGACATTCGGTTGGATGTAGTAGGATTTTCTAGCATGTATTTAATGGTATCTATATCCGACACAAGTCTTATGGGGAAAGAAAGCATGTAATGCCATAACTTTCATATCTCTCTGAAACTGATCGAAGCGACGGTCTATTAAGGTATTACTATCCAAATGGTATAGACCGGATGCAGTCGGAGCAGTAGATGCTTGTCTAGTACAGACTTAGGTATTAGGATCAAATATGTTCCATGCTTGAGTAGTCTCTACAACATACTTAAGATGGGCTTCAACATCACTAGAGTTTAATTCCCATAATGGTCGTTCACACATAGTTTGGACAAATTATTTGGAAGTCACTTGCAACTTATTATGGAAGAAATAGATTAAGTGGTTCTTTTCAAAACCATGATGGGGTCATGCACTTACCAACTCTTGGAAACGCTCCCAGCACTTGTCAAAAGGCTCATTATCTTGTTGTCAGAAGCCTTGGATTTGAGTCTTAACAGAGTTGGTCTTGTGTGGTGGGTAGAATTTTGAGATAAATTTAGATTGCATATCCCTCCGGGAAATAACGGAGTTCGAGGATAGAGACCATAGCCAGGTCTTGGCTTTATCCTTTAAATAAAAAGGAAAAAGCTTTAGGCGAATGACATCCTACGTGAAAGCTTGGTCACTAAATGTGTCGCACGCCTCTTAGAACTCTTTTATGTGAAGGTGTGGTTTCTCCGAATCCATGCCATGGAAAGTAGGGAAAATATGTATCATCCCATTGAGAAAGTGGAACTAACCGGTATTATATGGGAATAAAATGCAAACAGGGGTGACTGTTCATTCTGGAAAGAGTAAGTCTTTCATGGGACGATAGGGTGGATTTCCCTTCCCAATGCCAAAACAAAAGGTGTCAGACATCGATCTCTCTTCAAATGACTTGGAATACTCATTCGGTGTCCTAGATGTGTGACTCAAGGATTGACTCAGGGTGTAAATACCGAAAGAGTGCTCAAGAGTAGGAAGTGGAACCCAATTATACTCAACCATTGGATTTTCGTGGATTCTGGTTGGAGTACTTTAAGGAGTTTGAGTATGTTCAGGATTTTTCATTAAAGGGTTGTGAGAGACGAATTTTTTTTTTATCAATTTTTTTTATATATATTTTTTGAATTTTTGGTCTAAGCTTTAGATTGACTCGATCTAACCTGAGTCTACCTAATTCCCAGACAACGGCGCCAAAAACTTGACGCCACCATAAGTGTGTCTGGTGTGCGTGCTATGTAGGCTCAAGTGCAAGCCTGCCGCTCAAGTAATATCCCGATAAGTTGGGTATCGATCCTTAGGGAAACAGGACGAACTTAGTGGTGACGACGTTGGAAAGATTGAAGCAATCCTAGCTTTGACTCTAGAAGGAGAGAAAAGGTGATTTGGAAAACGAAACTATCACAACTAGATGCAAATTTTGGAAAAACCAACTAATGAAACTACGAGCTAACAAAATGCAACTACGCTAATTAAATGACAAGCTTAAGATAAATTGTTTGACGATTTAACTATGGGATGAGGACAATAGGTTGGGTTACAATCACCCACACCCCAGTAATTCATCTAATAGGATACTAGATTTGGAATTAGAATTTTAAATGAACCCCGTCTTTATTAATCATAAGCATTCCATATATGAGGGATCGTAGCCCGCGCCACATGAAATCAAAGGCAAGAACAAAGCGGTGTCCCATTAACCAATATGCGCATCGCACTCTTAAGCATCCCGGTTACCTAGGGCAAACGAGATCAAAAGTCCTACGACGGTTGCAATAGTTACGCAACACGATTCCTTTAAGATTTTAATTCAAAAGTCTATTTCCCAATATGATGAATCACATCGGGTGAGGTTTATGCACCCCAACCCTTAAATACTTAGCCGTACATGTTTACTCTAATGAAAAACATAAAATCTAATGTGCATGGGTTCATAATTCTGAAGAAAATAGATCTAAACATGAAAAAAATGCTTGGAACATCAGGACATAAGAAAAACATGCAAAGAAAAGTTAACCTAAAACAAAAGATATGAAGAACACAAACTTTAAAGAAGAAAACCTTGAATTCACTCCATAAAACTTGAGTATTGTTGAAGAAAATAAAACGCTAGGGTTCTTGGGTGCAAGAAACCTCTAAAACTATTAGAAACCTAGCTCCCTAATCTCTGCCCTCCATAATAACTGAATATATCACGTCTTATGTAGTCATTCATCAATGCACAACTCTATTTTTGAAATAAAAAAATAGAATTTCGGCCCGCCGAACCGGTTTGGATATCATATGCTTTACTGGGGCGAACCGGTTCACTTTTCCAGTACTGCCAGGAAATTTTGAGATGGAAATTTTTTCTAAGTCTTTTCTTCTCTTTTTGCTTATTTTTCCATGGTTTCTTCCCAACTTCAAACCTTCATAACTTTTCACTCGTAGCTTGGATTTGGGCACCGTTTCTTCCTGTGCGCTCATGGTACCAAGAAATTCAACTTCTTCGGAGGCGTCCGTGTCCAATTCTGAGTGAAAAATTACGAAATTTCCCCTCAACTTTTCTTCTCTTGCTTTTCATCTTTCTTTCTCGACTTTGAGTTTTATCCATTCTTCTCTTGAATGAATTTTTTGCAAAATGTATGAGAAAAACATAAACTCAATAGACTGCATAGAAAAGGTTAGTAGAACTAATTATGAAAGAAATCAATGGATTACATGAGGTGATAAAACTCCTAAATTAAGGGGATAAATACACAATATTTATGCCTAATCAGCTTCCCCCGAACATCTCGATGCCTGGCATCTTGAACTTGTCTGGAATTTTGGCTTTGGTATAGGGAGACATATGGGTGTAGTCCATGTAATTCCCAAATATCTTGACTTGGTCAAACTTCCTCGACAACAGCTTGAGGTCTTCCTTAACCTTATTTAGTTCCTCTTCCTTAGGATCTCTGGGTAATAGCAGGTTAGCCCCTGGTTGGGCAAGGCTTAGGATTAGGAGTTGAGCTGGTGGCAGCCCATTGGCAGGCGGGGAACGTAGAGAATGCTGATACTTTTTTAGGACCCAAATAGGCTCAGGAGTGGGTGGATCCATGGGACGAGAAAAGAGGATCTCGGGTTCTTCGAGAATCTAGGCCCAGTGACATTATATATCATGGACCTCGGTTTGAAGGTTATCAATCTTAGCACTAAGCTGGGCCAAGATGGTTATCAGATCGGCTACACATTCGGTGCTTGATCGATGTTCTCCATGAACAATTTTTAAGGTAAATTCCAAACTCGGATGAGGTTGCAGAAGAATTGGCGAAGCTTTAGCGCGGTTTGATAGAAGATCAAAGTCAACAAGGAGCTAGGCCAAAGTTAGGTATGTAATGACCCGAGAGGGAAAACGGTTCGAAAATATTTTTATAAGAGGCAGGGAGAAAATTTTGGGTATTTTCAAAAGGAGGAAAAAATGTTTTTGGTATTTATGGAAAAGGAGGGGAAAAGGAGAGGAATCTCATCATGATTATTATTAATGTTATTATCAGGTTCTCACTTGTATTATGTTTGCCTAAATACAGAAAAAAATGTCGGACCAGATGCGATCTTAGGAAAATAGGGTTTGAAAAAATATGTAAAACATGGTTGGACTTGTTTCCAGGCACACGGATGGGATACTGTTTTGAAAAAAGGAAAAATTGCACAAAAATTAGGAGGTGTCTGACTCAAAATTTCGATAGAGTTTCTTATGGTAACCGACCAACTAAATATGAGTGACCTAGGTCTGACACCTATATGAGGTTTATGCAATTGTTGGGTTAGTGGAAGGGTTACCCCCTTTGGCATGACTTCTGTGATATACTTCTTGCCCATAAGGGAAATCATTTATTAGTACATTTTGACAAAACATTTGATATAATTGAATGTACATTAATTGCCTCACTATATACCTTACGAGGATAGTACCTGTGAGAGAGAATTTGATATACTCGATGTAGTGAACGAGTTCCCTGCTATATACCTCACGTTGGGAGTTCGTTCAAGCGGTACGATGTGGAAGTAATCGTTCAATAGATGTCGAAGGTGCAAGGACAATGGAAGGAAATAGTCATATCGCTTAGGCTAACTTCGACCCACGAGTCAATTGCCCATCACAAAGTGACCCCCCAAAACGAGACAAAATTTTGGTCAATATCCTTGCTCTTAGTGATGTAGTGTACAAAAATGCCTGAGTCTTAATTAAAATATTGTGGAGAGAGAGTATTTTTTTATCATTTTTTATTTGCATGATGAGTAAACGGAATACTAAACTAAATGGGAAGCATATACAAGTATATCTAGCATGGAAACTACACTACATATGGATATATGTGAGTGAGTAGTGTCATGGGAGTATATACAAGTGAGTGTGTCTGGTAGTGAACCTATACATGGATCAACCACAACTAGTGTGTGACATGTGAGAATATATACAAGTGTAGAAAATGTGGTTATATGCTAGTGAAGCCTAAGAATGGATATTCTAAGTGGTGTGTGAAGTACGTGAGTGTAAAGTGAAGCTAAGAGCAAGTGTGTGAAGTATATAAGTGAGTGGGCAGTGATATATACATGAGAGAGATATATACAAAAAGGTAAAGAGAGGAGAAAAGGGAACATACGCGTAGGTGCATATGCACACATGCAGAAAAGAATATTTCTCATGCAAAAATAAAGTCTAGTTCTTTGATAAAAGGTCCCCAGCGGATTTGCCACTGTGGACATCCCTATGTGGGGGGGTTGGGGTCTTCAGAGGTGGATTCTTCCTTCCTTACCCCTATTTTTCCATCATGCCGGTGGGATTACGTCCTTTATTGGTGCTTTCAATCGCCATCGATGTGGGGTGATATGTAGAGATATAGTCGCCAACTTATTTTTCACAAAAGAGGAAAAAGAAATGTTGTTGCCTCGAGAGAACGACATCAAGGAAAATACTAATGCTTGCGAAATCAAGTAGTTCAAAGGTTCGGGGACTAAGTTACGGAATGGGAAGGTGTTAGGCACCCATCCCACCCTTTCAATATCTCATGGGCATGTGTTAATCTTCTTTTGTAGAACTACGTGATGTGTGTGCTTATGTGCATAATATAAATGGAGGATGGAGTCACTCGGCTCACATCATGGATAAAGACAGAGCGAGGTCATCCGTAGGAGTGTTACCAAAATAATAATAAAAAATATGATGTAAGTGTTTGTCGATTCATAGGTCATTATGGAAGAACGATTGCGTATATCGGAGAAGACACAAGCAAGTGTTTGCATATAAAATCTATATATCATGAATATATACTGAGAATAAAATAATCAATATATGAGAGAGGAATCGAGTCGAGGGATTTACCCAAGACGCCTGCGTAGCCTGGAGGCATAAAAGTTCACGTAGTTCAAAAACAATATGGGGTGGGGTTTAAACCCTAAATCCAACCTAGGACTTTATTATATGTATGGGTGTAGAAAAAGCTTAAGTGTGAGAAAATGTGATGAGAAATCCCTTCTCGAAATTTACAAGTGAACCCTCTTTTTCTTGTTTTTGGATTTTTTATGAAAATAAAGTATGTGCGAATAATAATAATAATAATAATAATAATAATAATAATAATAATAATAATAATAATAATAATAATAATAATAATAATAATAATAATAATAATAATAATAATAATAATAATAATAATAATAATAATAATAATAATAATAATAAGAAGAAGAAGAAGAAGAAGAAGAAGAAGAAGAAGAAGAAGAAGTTTGGAATAAAGATGTATGATTCAATGAAGTAACATACTAAAGCAAAAATGAAGTAACTGAGGCAAAGTTAAGAGAATTTAAAGACAGAGAGGAAGAAATGAACCTCCTTATGAAGACTACCAATAGATCTTGATTCTAGATGTGCTGACCTCAAGGTGATGTGATGGTAATTTTAAGAGGTGGGTGGGAATTTACTCAAAAGAGTACGAAAATTATGAAAGGAATGTGGGATATGAACTTTTAAGGAAAGAACAACTCTAAATTTGAGAGAATTCTCTCTAAATTGTTGAGAGGAAAGTTAAGGGGTTCTGAGGTGTGCCTTTCAAAGTGAGGTCATGGCCTTTATTTATAGGACGAAGGGGGTGCAAATTGGCATGGTCCTAGACTTACCTATCGGCATAGAACCTTACACACACTGCTAATAGGCAGGGTCCTGGGGTTGTCAATTGGCAGTCTGAGGCAAGTTTTTTGAAAAAATGACCAAAAAATGTGAATCGCAAGTCAGAATTGCGAACGAGGAGGACCATTGTAAAGGGTATTCATATCCCTTCAAGAATCCATTAATCCACTCCCAGTTTCGGGAGTTGACTGCGACTAAACAGGACCCGAAAGCGCCCGTTGGTCACCAAATAGGAAATTCTTAGGGGAAAATGGATCATTCGTCCGAATCGTAAGGTCGATTTGTCCACGAGATGGATCATTGGAAAGGTTATTTATAGCCCTTAGAATATTCAATTAGTCTCATTCGGTTTGGTTTAAAGAGTTGACCTTGCTCAAACGGGTCTCGAAAGCGCCCGATGACCCTTTGGAGTAAAATGGCTCATTCGCCCGTACCGTAAGGTTGATTCGCACACGGGACGGACCATTGGAAATGGGATTTAGAGACCTTCATAGATTAATTCAGTCTCCTTTGACCTGAAGAGCTGATAGGAGTTAAACGGAGATCGAAAGCGCCCTGTGGCCTTCGAATTAGTTTTCGAGGTAAAATGGACCGTTCGTCCGAATGGTAAGTCTGATTCTTACACGGGACGAACTTTTGGGAAGGGGATTCAGATAACTTTAAATATCCATTGACCTTCTACTCAGGAGAGTAAGTTTATTAAAGTCGAAAGGGCCTGGGAGCACCCGGTGGCCTCTAGATTGGTTTTTTTTTATAGTAAAACAGATTATTCATCTAAATCGTAAGTCTGATTCACGCATGGGGTGGACCGTTGGAAAGGAAATTCAACGATCTTCAAAGATTCATTGAGATTATGCTCAAACGAAAAAGTTGATCGGAGTCAAATGGGATGGGGCTCGGGAGCTCCCGGTGGATTCTAGATCGATACTCGGGGCATGACCTGGGGTCGGCGATGAATGAGTGAGTGATAGGGACATAGGAGGGACCTAGTGTGGGGTGTCCACAATAATCGTTTGATGAGAGATCAAAAGACTCTTCTCACAAGAATGTAAAGTCATTAGAATGAGAAATGAATCTCATTTGAACGAGGTTAAAAATAAAACTTTTATTTTAAAAACATTAAAAATACCAACCTCTTTTTTTAATAATAAATAAACATCCCAAATAAATTTATTAATAATTTCAACCTCTTAAAAGTCTTTATACCTTCTAGAGATGTAGAGAAGTCTTGAACTTGGAGATGTTGATGTTCGGTTCGATGAGTCAGTGTGAGTTTGTTTGTAAGGGATATGCCAGATATGACAAAGTGAAGATAAAATAAGCAGAAAGTCAAATGCTAAAATATTTGTGCTTACAGTTAAACATTGTTTGGAAGTATATGGTATAAGTGTCTTTGATTTAAAATTATACCAATTTATTCTGGGATGTGTTTATCTTTACTTGAGGCATTTTTATAAAAAGGATTTTTATAAAAAAAGATTTTTTTTTTCAGTTCATTAGAATGAATTGTGCATCTCGTTGGAATGAGATCCTGTTCTTGTTAGATTGTGGTTTCTCACTTTTTGGAACGAAGTTCTTAGTTTGTTCAAGATAAATTCTAACGATCTTCAAACGGGGTCTCTCTGTTTAATAGAGCTTCATCCATTAGAAGTTCGTTGGATACTCGTTAGGACGAAGTAGACTATTCGTTCGAATGGGATTGCAACTCGTTAGAACGAACCTGAAAATTTTCGTTCGACCGAATTGCCATTTTTATTCGAACAAATCCCTCCGCCTAAAAAATCATGTTTTATATAAAAAGGACTTTAATGAACTAATTTTCATAACATTTTTGGCGAAAAATAATTTCCATACATGTTCTAGAAGTCCAATAAGTTTTGTTTCAAGATAAACACTTTTTGATTTTCCAAATCTACATCCCAAGAATTTTTTGTTGCGTTTATCAAACCCTACTTCCATAAACAACATTAGACCCTTGTAGAATGATTCTCTACGGCTGACATTTGTAGAGATTGGATCTTTACTACTAAAGAAAAAAAAGGATTCCATATCTTGAGGTTGATCGGTGGATACAGAGGAAAAAGCCGCTTCTTATGGATGATGTTGGATTGTGTTGTATCTGTAAAAGATTTGAAGACCATTATCGTGTTATACTTAGTGGATCTCTAACTAATCTGTAAGTCGTTACGTGTCTGTCGATTCTTAAATAGTGCTGATAAAAAGATTTTGCCCGCATGTGATTTTTTCTCAAACTTCTTTTGTTTTGGTTTGATTATTTGGTTTGGCATAGTTAGCTTTGGACTTTTTCTTTCATGCTCACTTAATTCTGATCAATATAAAACTTGGCTAAAAATTGGATGTTTGTTAGTCACTGGTCTAAGATATAAGTGAATCCATATAACCCGCATAATCACATGACTTGAAATTGGAATTGTAATATTTTCAAATCAGAAAACATTACAACTCGAAGGCATATACTTTTAGGTCCTAAAACACCCTTGTTGATCAATAGTGGGTAATAACGTCAAACAATAGACCAAACATTGCAACTAACAGTAATACCTACATGTCAGAATAGTTGACATATTTTAAAGGTCGCTCGAATAGACCATTATGACCATCCAGACTGGAAATACTCGAGAATTATGATTCACATTTCGCGACAATAGCACATAGAATTAAAAATACAATAATAATAATAATAATAATAATAATAATACTAATAATAATAATAAAGTAATGTAATTCCATAAAGTACTATATCGTTATTACACCCTTTTACCAATGCCTACACAAATTCACATTTACTAGTAACAATTTGATGATGACACCATTATTACCAATGAAGCCCAAGAGACTCATGTTCCATATCTATCGTTGGTGCTTCTCTTCCAAGGTTTTTTGTCTCTGAAAGACAATGCGGTAAGGGCAGAGAGCTAACTCATAGATGTTTTGGCAAAAAAAAACTATATATCTAATTCCCTTTAAAATGAACGAGTGAAAACTTGTACTAATAACACACCTAGCAACCACAATCAGATAAAATGCTAGAATTATGGGTAAACAAAGGAAAAATATCTTCAAACAAAAAATCAGAAAAATGACTTATATTAATATAGATCAAGTGTGTATACAATATTATCTTCAAACAATCAAGCTTGACAAAAATATCCAACACTTCTATTAACTATCACAAATCTATCCAAACATATGAAAAAAAATCTCTCAAACAAAACTAGATACAACACCAATTTTTTTATATCAACCCTAACCTAATATATCAATACACAGAGATGTCTGATCTCACAAAAGGAGGGCCAAGAATATCTAACACATCAACTAATACAAACCTAACCAAATAGAGAATAAAAGGCAGATCTCATAAGCATAATCAATTTCATAACCACTTTCAAATCAAATATTAAAATAATGCAAAACAAAAGTTACTCATATACATGGAAAGATATCACAATATAAATTAAATAACCTTTCTCACATCCATGGTCATAGAATTACAATACCGCGGTGTCATTTTACTTTAGCATTACTGTAAGCCTAACGGTGGATCTGATTTTGTTTATGAGAAACAAAATCACAATAAAATAAAATAAAATCTAAAATCGTAGTGGGAATTACCTTTGTTATTGAACGGAGGAGAACATTAAATTTGGGACGGAGGGGGTATTAGACAAATTATTCAACATCGAGAAGATGCAAGGTAAGAAAATATATTTAGATGGATAGATCATAAATACATACATTATAATAAATAGGAGATGTCATACCAATTGATTCCATACAAACCCTAACTTCATCAACTGTTGATTTGTATCATCACCCACCACCAATTGATTCCAATTATAATGAATTAGCATTAGATTCATTATTTACAACATAATTTAGTCTTATTTCTCAGAGTAAGAATAGGAGATGTCATACCAATTGTCTCATTTTCAAATTCACCATAGAATCCTAGTTTCATTCATTTATGGCTTTCACATGCGAAGTTTCGTCAATTTCAATTCTCGATTTCAACATTTATCATTAGATTTATGGCAAAAATTTACATATTAAATTAGGGTTAACATAACAAAAAATATATTACGATTATATCAAACTAAAAATAATGAGCATATGTAGTTTCTTGACTTTACTGGTGTGAAATGAATTCTTCCAATTGTATTTCAATTCTCCAAATCTTCTTCCTCCCCCAAATCTCCCGATTAGCTATCTCTCTACTGTTTCTAGGTTTAGATTTTTGGTGTATTGTATTATGTTGGCTTAGGCTAACTTTATGTTAATATAGATTAATTCCCAATGTCCTCCTTCACCCCAAAGTAAAACCATCTAATTGGTTCAAAAAATGGCCCGAACAACTCGAAACTTTGCACATTGGGTCACTTAAACAGTGCATCCAATTTTGCATAATTTTAACACAATTTGGGCACTATAACATTGTCAACCCCGTCCAAATACCATACATAATTCTGACCAAATTCCAACTTACCGAGTCCAGGAAAAAAACAATTACCACATAAATCCAACCCACTAAATAATAAATTAAATTAAATTATCCCAATACTCCAAGGCATTACAAAATGAACTAAATTTGATTTTGTAAATTAGTTCAAATAGAATATTATAGCATATTAAAAGTGAATATTATGTTATTATTCAATGGTAAAGTATCCAACAATTTTCATGATTATAATATAAAGTAAACAAATTAATGGCTTACGTTTAATTGACAACTAACCAGTAACTAAAGTCTGCATGCGACTAATTTTTCTTTAAAACTCATATTTTGTGATTGACTAAGATTATTAGTCCTCTATCTTGATATTATAAACTACATAATTATTATTTAAAAAAATATAAAAGTGTTCATTCAAATAATTTTGGAGTATCAAAGTAATAATAATCATAGCTTTATAATTCCCTTAAAATGTTTAGTATATTAAACTCATATTATGTTACGTTCCCCATTGGCATATTGTAGTGTGTAAGCTATAAAATCATTCTTAAGAACACCCTAATATTAATCATGAACACATTAATATGATTAATGTTTAACATACAATTGTTCTTAATAAAAGGATCTTAGATCTTCATGTTTTCACAAAATACGTCTAAAAGATAGAAAATAAGACATACCTTGATCAAAGATCAATCTTGATTAATTGCTCCATCAATCTGCCTTCTTGGAAAAAATGCACTCTAATGGAATCTCGGAGTTTCTCTCCCACCTCAGAAATAGTGTGTTATGAGATGACTCTAGATGGTGTAGAGGTCTCTATTTATAAGGGGAAGAGGGCCGGAATCCTAGTCAAGGTGGGACTCTTTCAAGTCTCCCACTAATGCCACTAACCATCATGTGACTAACGGATAAGGTTTACCCAAATCTTTTAATATCTTTATTTATCACATTCCTAATTAATTATCTGACATTTATTAAAACCACATAATGGGAAATTCGGAATTTAATACAATTGAAATTAAATAATTAATTTCGTCACTTAACATTAATTTCCAACAGTCTCCCACTTGGTCTTAATAATTCGCATAATTAGATTAGGTATCATAAGGTGCACAATCATTGATAAATTTATTTTGCTGAATCAAATGATTCACGGATGCGAGTCATGGCGGTTCCATACTATTCAAGAGCATGGTTCCTTCCATGTACCACAACACCAATGTTTCATTCAACTAAGCCTTTAATATTGGGTATCATAATGGCCTCATAATGTCCTTTGCAATAAGGACTATTTCTGTCAACAACACTTCATAATTGCATGCATTCACAAAGGACAGAAATAATTGAAATCAGAAACACTTTTATTGAATTCAAGTAATAGTGTCAAACAACTAAGCCAAATAGCAATCATAATTTTACTAATCGAGATCCATCTCTTTGACACGTTCCATAAGGTCTTTTGGAGATAGTCCTTTCGTAATAGGATCTGCTATGTTATCACTCGTACTAATGTGATCAATTGACACTTTTTGTTTCTGAATTTCTTCTTTAACTGATAGGTATTTCATTCAACGTGCTTAGTTACTTTAGGAATACCTAACATTTCTTCATAAAGAAGATTGCAGCGACATTATCATAATATTTCAGCGACTTGATAATAGTGTCGACAACTCCAAGTCCCGAAATGAAGTCACGCTGCCAAAATACATAAGTTGTAGCATCAAGCATACTACAAACTCAGCTTTCACAATACTTAATGGATGGATTGTGTTGCACTCCTTCATTATATTGGTTGATAAACCAAAACAAATATTCTTAAGCAAGAGTGAACTTAATACCATCCGTACAAATAGTAAATCTGAGTCACAATAATTGTTCATATTTAAATGAACACATATATCATAAATGTGAGCATATAGTCCTTTAAGTATCTCATTACTTCATACACAACTTTTAAACCCATAAAATTATTTTGATTCTCTACTTTCTAAATCCGTGCTTGTATATAGAGAAAATATATAAACTTACTCCCACTGATCTTAAGGTGTATACAAATATACAACGATTAAAAACAAATAATGATATTATTTCTTAAAATGCCTCATGTGGGAAACTTATGTTTATAAAATGATCTCCTAAACATATACGCATGGTTTATTAGAATTCAAAAAATAATTTTCACATCCACTTTATGTAACTCTCAATCATAATGAGCTACTAATGTCATAAGAATTACATGTCCTTACATATAATTGAGAAGGTTCATTTATAACCTTTTCTTCATTAATAGTGAAATATTTTACTACAATTTAGCTTTATCTCGTTTAACTACCGTTAGTGTCGCTTTTGGTCTTGATGACCCCCTTATACCCGACTTTAGTGCATCAATTATGTAATTCAACGAGATTTCAACCTTAGTTGTAGTCCATTAGTTTCACTTCTTATGACTTTTGAAAATAAAACCATGTCATTATTTATTCCTTCACCAAATTCATGTTCATGCAGATACCCCACATAATCATTTAGGATAGTAGACCTTTTAGGATCTTCTTAATACTATTCCTTATGATTTCATCTACATTTCTCTCACGGTGACAATACTATCATTTAGTGGTTGACCATTTATTTGTTCTTTGTTGTTTAGACAATCTAACAACTAAAAGAACAAGGATTCAAGAAGGTTATCGTTAATGGGATAAGTACCCTACCTTCCTTTATAATCATATTTCATGATTTTCTACTACCACTAATTTCACCTTTCATAATGAATTTGACTTTAATGCAATAAATACGTGTCAATGACAATTATATGATCTATGTAGGTCCACTTTAAGGGAAGTTTCTCATAATCTCCCACTTGGGCCACATAGGTCATCCTTATATTAGACATCGTAATACCTTAAGAGCACAACTCGATTATCAAAATTTGTAAGAGACATTACAAAAATCTTGTCCACGAAAATTATGAAAAAGAGTCTAGATTTAATTTGGTACAAGATTTAAAGAGTTTCATAAAAAATGCTACGATTATGATGCAGGATCAAACAAATCTTTAAAGAACTATGTCCAAACTTTATTTTGTACAAAACATCAAAACTAAAATCATAACCCTTGAAAAATATACATCAAAAGATTCTTTAGAACATATCCCTCACGATCAAGTCTAGACAAACATTTTCCAAAGGAAATTGAGGGTTTATGAAAACAAATGGAGATTTGATTCCCCAAGAACAAAAGAAAAGAATCTTATTAGCATTTCTAGTTTGTTTTGTAAGAAATCCTTGCATCAAAAGTAGATACTTTCTATAACACATTAAGTATAACTTGAAAACTCTACTGAGATGAAAAACTCATTTCAAATCATAAAAGATACATATTATCTTTATCATTATTAGCCCGAGTGTGCAATATGTAAACAAACTTAATTTGTTTAACCAAATTAAATATGAAATTTTAGAGAAATAAAATGGGATACAATAATATGTGATAAGATAATGAGATAAATTGCTCACTTCATTAATGCTTTGATTTAACAACACACACATCGATTACATGATAAATTGAGTGCATAACCGTGAGTTTTTGTCAGTAGTAACCGTGAAATATCGATTATATGATGCTTGTAGATTACTTTATTGGGTATAATGTTATTTCATTATATTGCACACGACATTTGTGCACAACTTATTTTCACATACTATAATAATGTATGTGATCTATGATGTTCATTCAATCACTCAAAATTGATTCCCTGTAAGGAATAACCTTGCTTGAAGAAATGAACTCAATATACCCCATTAATATCTTTACAATTATAAGCATCGTGAGTTACTACTACCATCATCTTTACATTTAATATTCATTGCAATTCTAGTCGGGTCACTGTAGTGACTACCAAACATTTCATAATATGAATATTACATTACGTAAAGACTTACATACACAAGTCAATAAATTTTTCACTTATTTTCATTAAATATCCCATGATCAATAAGCTAAATTATTCATGTTTATGGTTTTCATAACCTTAATTGGTGATATGATAGTGAAAGAAACTATGGCATCTGTGTTTGACGACCATTATTACCTTCCCAAAATATATATCACCACTAACATTTTGTTCAATTATTGTAATCACAATAAATGAATAAACAATAATATGTATGCAACATCATAAAGTATCACCATCCTAGCATTCAATATCATACATGGACCCGTAGGCAACCAAAATATGCATGATATTAATGCATTAGTCCAATATTTATATCTTCTGGAATGGAGCACTTTAATGAACACCAAACCATATATTATATAAATATAAGAGATACGCATACATGTGCAAAATACCCGTAATACATGAATAATTATATTATTGTCTATTCCTTAATTTGAAATTCACGAAAAATTAGACATAATGTGAAAATCAAATAGACAAAGAGTTTACATGAGATATTACACAAATAATAGTAAATGGAATACACAAATCATTTACTTTCGCTTCATCACTTATGTATGAGTAACAAATCAGAAATATTGACCCAAATCATTCATGGTCATACTAATGCACAATATGGTTATAATCACAATTATCATACTAGTGACATATGTAAATATGACTTTTTAACATTGATGCCAATTATTTAACATTTACAAAAATTCCAATGTTTATTTGATTTAAATTTCAGCATGTGTTGCGCTTCAATTTAATCTTATAACAAACATTAGGATAATCTGAAATGACTACAAGTATAGTATCTTCACATGTAATCTTAGCCTGTATTTGGCATTTGATTAAACTGAATGAATACCTACTTATGAGTCTCAAAATTTGCAAGTCATGCATTCAAATATGCATGCATGCAACGAATATATCTAGTATCCGCACATATGAATTGTAGCCTGTGTTTGGCATTTAATTCAACTTAATGGGAGTACTAGCCTTAAAATAAACAATAATTCTGATTTTCAACCACATGAATCGTTGGCTTGTGTTTGGCATGAGACTCATTAAAACATGAATATCATAATATTCAACAATATGAATCATTGGCCTATGTTTGGCACGAGATTCATCAAAATATGAATATTAACAATAACACAAGTCTAATATCCGACCATATGAAATATGTTGGCATGTGTTTCGCACGAATATTCAATTAAAAAGGATCATTAGAGCAAGGTTTTATGAAATATGGGAAAACTTAAATTTTCACACACAACAAAAATTGCAAGGGTCGAATATTGAATTGTTGACTAAAATTTTGGTATATTTCATCTACATTCCGAATATCACGGAATCTGTGTTAATCATCACATAATATTCAGATTGTAAAGATATATTACCCTATAATTCATTTATCATGGTCCCATAATTTTGGCATCTGTGTTTGTTGCCTAATTCATTTAATACCATGATTAATGGACTTAATGTCAACTATTCTGTTTTTACAAAACTGGTTCTAATGTTGTTCAATTCAGATATTAGCATGTGTTGCGCCTCAATCCAATTTTATAACTAACATTAGAATAAGTCTTTAATGAATGTAAGTATATTATTCGTACATGCAGTCTCAGCCTGTGTTTGGCCTTTGACTTAACTCAAATGAATAATTGTTTACATGTCTCAACTTAAATATAGTTAATCATGCATTAATATTAACTATAATATGTAATCTATCAGTAATCACAAAGATACCAATAGTAGCTCGAATGCCTCAAAAACATAATTTTTCTGGAAGTCATAAACATTATTTATGTAAAATCAATGCCCCAAAAATATTATACTCAAAACTTAATGTATAATTAATGGTCCAAATATAAATGCATACACAATAATCTAATATTTACAATTATAGATTAAGATACTTTTATGTCTTCTCCATCCAACATCATATAAATATTATTGTCGAAACATCAATTCATAATTACATTAGGACCTTTGGGCAACCAATTATAGATTATGCACAATAACCTAATATATCGAAATGTTATTGTCAAACACATAATCATACATCTAATATTCAAAATTTTATATTGAACCCTTTCATCAATACAAAATAATACATAACATGAATATTAGAACAACCATGAACATAAAGAAAAATATCCCCCGTGGTAAAAAAAAAAAATATATATAATATTTGGAAAAAATCGTGATTTTTGCCAAAAATAGAAAATTTGAGTTAGCACCACAGAGATGTAGATAATTACTCCAGGATCTCAAAACAATTTGCGGAATTCAAAAATCAATTTTCTGGAGTGAGATATTGACGTCAACATTATTACCAAAAACGGCAAAAACACAATTTTAAGGGTCTTAACGACGTCAAAACGCAAAAGTAAGATGGTGCCCATTGTTAACAATGGGTTTTGTTTATTTCGACGTTTCCAGTCGACCATGTCAGTTTCGTAAAATTCTGAGCAAGTTTTGACCTTTCATTCTCACCAGTGAGTATTGGGGACAGAAGAAAAACGTCACAGAAAATCTCAGACACACTTTAAGAGCAGATTTAATGACAGAAATAAGACGTCGCAGAAGGTCTCAGGCACAAAAGCAATTTAATGACATAAATAAAAATGTTGCAGAAAGTCTCAGGCACATATATCATTATAGACGAATATCAATAAGGAAAATCACGAGATCTTAAACTTTAGCTCTGATACCACATATAAAATCATTCTTAAGAACACCCTAATATTAATCATGAACACATTAATATGATTAATGTTTAACATACAATTGTTCTTAATAAAAGGATCTTAGATCTTCATGTTTTCACAAAATACGTCTAAAAGATAGAAAATAAGACATACCTTGATCAAAGATCAATCTTGATTAATTGCTCCATCAATCTGCCTTCTTGGAAAAAATGCACTCTAATGGAATCTCGGAGTTTCTCTCCCACCTCAGAAATAGTGTGTTATGAGATGACTCTAGATGGTGTAGAGGTCTCTATTTATAAGGGGAAGAGGGCCGGAATCCTAGTCAAGGTGGGACTCTTTCAAGTCTCCCACTAATGCCACTAACCATCATGTGACTAACGGATAAGGTTTACCCAAATCTTTTAATATCTTTATTTATCACATTCCTAATTAATTATCTGACATTTATTAAAACCACATAATGGGAAATTCGGAATTTAATACAATTGAAATTAAATAATTAATTTCGTCACTTAACATTAATTTTCAACATAAGCGACTAACTGTTTGCTAATCAAAGGATGGTGTGTTAGACGTTTGGGTACAAAAATCTTTTTAAGTTATATAATGAAAAGAAAATTAATTGCTTACAACTTAACTGTAAAAGTGTTTTGTACAAATTAATGTGACACTAATTAATGATGAAGAGAAGAAAAGATAAAAATTAAAAGTAAGGTATAACATAATTATTGATTGATGCCACACAAATTTGCACATTAAGTTTCTACAATTTGTTTGTAGGTGTACTATTTGGGACAAACAAATCAAGAATGCATGTATATCGTTCAATTGGCATTAACAGTCTATGCTATTGAAATTATATGTACAATGCTCACGCCCTTATAGTTCCTGGTACGGAGCTAGGACTAGTGTGTGAGCTAACACATATGCCTCGCCCCATAATCTCTCTCTCTCTCTCTCTCTCTCTCTCTCTCTATATATATATATATATATATATATATATATATATATATATATATATCAAACTAGACATAAATAATCTACATAATAAAAAGATCATTTATAGAAAAAAATTATCAAAAATTTACTTGAAAATGAATAAAATGATGACAAAAATTTGAACAAATGAAAATGCTCGTATATATCTACTTTCCTTTCATCCATTTTCGAGTCTCCTGTGGCTCCGTCCTGTAAATGTATATCATGCATACACATCATGGATACACATTGATACAACGAGTTTTTAATTTATATGTTTATTAAAGATAGTATAATGATAAGTGATTTAAAAAAATATTGCACTCACAAAAATTATTTGAGAAAAAAATGAATATTTGGTTAAAATGGCATAAGGAAATGCAGTTGGTATGATGATGACCTAAAAATTCATATGATAAAAAAAAATTGTAAATACAAATTTTGAAATTAAAGAAAAACTGTAATAACGTCGGAAGAGAAGGCATGCTTTTAAAGGTGGTTTGATTTTCGTACTCGTACTGCTGTGTATAAAAACAGAAGAAGCACAAAACCGTCAGAGATTGCCGGGTATAATAAACTCGATCTGCTAGCCTACAGGTATGATATTCTCTCTCTTCCTGGCGCTCTATAAAAGTAACGCTTCGTATTTTAAGTGCAAACCCAAATAGACGACGGTTTTTCATTACAGAACATTGTCTTTTTGTTCCTCGCTTGTCTTTTGGTCTTCGTTATTAGTTTGAACTCAAAGACAAATAGTTTTACCAAGTAGCTAGTGTAAGTTACTTTTCGTTACCATCGTCTCTTTATTCCATTGTTCATATGTGTATTTCTTACTCACACTACATATATCTTTAGTTTCTAAATATATATATAATACATGTAAAATGAGCCTATATTTCAAGTTTTTTACATCCAATTTCATCAATTTAAGGATCGGCCATGCAGGTTATCATAGCTCATTTATTTCAATATTTGAACAAGTTTTATTCTTTAGAAATGAGATGCATAAATTTATTTAATTTCTTTTGATTTCCTAAAATACAGTTGTTATCGAAGATGGAGATAGAAAACCAAGTGTGTGGAGAAACACAAGTGGTGAAGATTGAATCCATTTACGAGAGGGTACGGGACCTGGCGTGTGGCAACGCAGTGGTGGTATTCACAATGAGTGGGTGTTGCATGTGCCACGTGGTGAAGCAGCTCCTTTTTGGTCTCGGGGTGGGACCAAGCATTGTGGAGCTAGACCGAGACTGCAAGGGAGCCGAAATTCATGGCCTGCTTTACCGGATTAATCAACAGCCTGTTCCGGCGGTTTTTGTAGGAGGCAAGTTTCTTGGTGGGGTTGAAACTGTGATGGGTTGCCACATCAATGGCACTCTTGTGCCTCTTCTCAAGGATGCCGGTGCTCTCTGGCTCTGATCACTTTATTACCTGACTATAATATATGCTATTCCTGTTAAATTTATAGCTGTTGTGCATGGTACCGAGAGAGATAACTAAATGTTGTTTGAGTATAGGTAAATGTTAAACATGACTCACATCAGATATTAGATATCTTATATAATGACGGTGCATTTTGTTAATTTTCGTTTGTATTTTGGGATTCATGATTTTTTTTATTGTATTTGGATATGAGACTTGTCTGTTTTTTGCCGAATATGTGGTGGAGTAATCTTCTTCCGAAAATTATAAGGTGATGGGTGACATTAGCCACGTCATGGCCGATTTGGTTCCTTTAGAGAGGAATAATGATATTTTTTAATGATTGGCATATGAGTGACCTGATCCTGGTTTGGTGCTTTCGGCTTTCTATATGGATAGTTTTGGGGCTTCCATTGGATATTGAAAAAAACGTGATAAAAGTATATTATATGGTTATTAAATGTCCATGCTTAAGCACGTGTCGTGCCAGAATTCTTGTTTAGATTATGAATAATAATAATGAGGGTGCTCCTTAAAATTCATAGATCCACAAGTTTAAATGTGAACTAAGTATAGCGGTTGAGTAGTTCTAATAGCCTTTCCAATAGATTTCGGTGGGGGAGAACGGCCTTAGAAGATCTCAAAAGATTTGAGGTTTTGCTAACTACAGGTGCTATCACCCTCCACGAAACATCTCTTTGTAGTTATCTATGTCCCTTCCCAGACCACCGGACCGACCTCCGTCGTCCGAGCTAACACCCCCGTTAGATGACGAAGGAGAGTTGCGTACCCACAGCAAGAAAAAACATAAAGAAAATCATCTGGAACCTATGGTGGTAGAGACTTCCAAAGACATGGCTATGGACTGCGATACCAACCCCACCAACCTGCTGAGGGCTGGAGATGTGCCCATAGCCCCTACATTATCTGAAGGACCTACCTTGATCGAAAATAACTACAGAACCACTAACATCTCCTACAAAGATGTGGTTGAGAGAAAGAAAAGCAACAACACGGAGGTTTATTTTGATGACTCTACTGGCAACTGGTCCGAGGACGAGACGGACATGAACATACAGAATGAGCTCGACCTCAATAACAATCCCGTAACCGAAGACGAACTTGACCCGATGTGCCCGATTGTATCAATACCGCAAACTTATGTGGATAAACTCCGAAAGAAGTGGAAAGAAAGCGTGATTGTGAGTCTTCTTGGAAGACACATCGGTTTTCAAATGCTTGTGAATAGGGTTCCTACTGTTTGGAATCTGTAAGGGGATTATGAAATCATCGACCTTGAGGAGGAACATTACCTGTTCAAGTTCAACATGCAAGTAGACTATTACAACGTACTAACTGGAAGGCCGTGGATTATCAATGGCCATTATATTATTGTTCGTAACTGGACACCTAACTTCAACCCCACTAACACCCACGAAGTCACCACGGCATTGTGGGCGAGGCTGCCCCGGTTACCCATTGAATGGTTCGACGAGAAGATCCTCTTCCACATTGGTTGTAAACTGGGTAAGCCAGTCAAAACTGATTTCAATTCTATCTCTTCCTCCAGGGGTAAGTATGCTAGAGTATATGTGGAGGTCTATATCTCCAAACCACTAATCCCCTGCTACATGCTGGATGGGAGGAAATATCGGGTTGAGTATGAATTCTTACCATATATATGCTTCACATGTGGTAGAATAGGGCATAAAAGTGAGTCTTGTATGTCAAACCAGCCTTTTGATAGCCCCGACCACTCGCCGGTGAACTACCAGCCTCCGAGTTGCAATAGGGTGCAATCTAGCGGTATCTCCACAAAAAAACAAATAAACGGCAACTATTTTGATGGTAACAGAGTGACGGATACGTCGTCAGCAAGTGAGGAGGACCCTACGGGTAATACTTTTGGCCCATGGATGTTGGTTAAAAGAAATAACTCAAGTCGGCGACCTAGCCTAGGAAAGGACCAAAGTAGGGTCAATTCCCAAAACAGATTTGCTGGGCTAGATGCCAATGCGGACGTTACTGGAAAAAATTTCAACCACAACTCAACTAACCCACCTAGGACAAGACAACAGGCTAAACATCAGGCCTACTCCCATTCTGAGAAGAAACGTCAGTCGGCCGTCCTAGAAGATTTCATGAAAGGCGTTTATCATCTTCCCATGAATGGTACGACAACGAAAAGCACCTCGGAGTCTAAGACACTTGACAAAGAAGCTGGTACTATATCGGGTACAACAAGCGATGGGACTAAACATTACCTACTACAGCACGAGTCATCCTCAGTGAACCCTCAGACTGTGCCATCCAATAGGACAAGGACAAAAGGTACGTCGACGTCTGACGGTACCGAGGTAAATAACTTAACCTCTGCTACTATTTGCATTGATAACGCACTAATTACTCATACTGTTAATAACACGGTTAATTCAACTATCCCCACTTCTTCCTATAAAACTCCTAGAAATCACTCTCTGCCCCACAACGAGTTTTATAAACCTATTACTACAAACTTAGAAAAACCTCCTGACCACTCCATCATCTCTAATGGATGCCCCACCGTTCCCAGTTGCACTAATAGGCAGCCTACCTATTCAGTACCTAAAACTTCTAGGGGGAAGAAGGAGTTCATCATAGACCTAGAATCGGAAATAGTTATACTCACAACGATACAATGGAATGTAGCACAAGTACGTATTCTGCTCCGAACTCTAGAGGAAGGAGGGAAGGAGATGAAAATGAAGGGGAGACTGCGGGAAATGTCCTCAACCATGGAATCCATCACCACGATTAGAAATATGCTTCCATGGTCTTCCCCTATGGAACTTCCCATTTCCAATAACCTCAACTCTATGTCTGTACTAACTTGGAACTGTAGAGGGGCGGGGAAACCCCTTTTCAAGCCCACTTTCACTGAACTTTGTAGTAACTTTACACCTACCATTGTCATCCTTATCGAAACTCAAACTGCCTTCCACAATTTCTCCAACTTCTTCGAGGCTCTGGGATTCACCAACTGGGAAGTCTTCAAAATTAGAGGTCGCTCCGGGGGCATTTGGGTCTTATGGAATCAAAGTTCCATACAACTCAATACCATCAATGTCACCGATCAAGCCATCCACCTACTTGCCATCCTCAAGGGCTACGATGACTGGCTCATTTCCGCTATTTATGCTAGCCCGACTTACACCCTCCGCCAAAACCTCTAGAACAACCTCAAAACCTTAGCCAGTGACCTTGATACACCGTGGCTGGCCACAGGAGATTTTAATGATCATTTCGACCCGTTTGAGAAGAGAAGCTTTTCCACTTAAAATAAAGACCCGAGATGTAATAAGTTTGCGGAAAATGTGAATTACTGTAATTTTACTGACCTCGGCAGCACGGGTCCCCGCCTTACTTAGACCAACAGTCGAGATGGGTTTGCTAACATGCTCGTGAGACTAGACAGGTCGATGGCCAACCCTACTTGGTGTCTTCAGTTCCTTGATGCTGTGGTGGAGAACATCCCCCGTACTGCGTCCGATCACTGTCCCATGCTTACCCGCTTTGAAGGTAAATATCCCTCCGTTTTCATCCCCCGCCCTTTTAGATTACTTGCATGTTGGTTTGAGCGTATTGATTTCCACAACATCATTTTGAATAACTGGAATAGGAGCCTTAATTTCCACCAAAACATTGATAATTTTATTCCCATTATTAAGCACTAGAACCACTCTATTTATGGTAATATAAACAATAGTAAAAAACGTATCCTCCAAAGACTTAATGGTATCCAAATCGCCCAAGAGACGCATTTCTCCCATAACCTTAACATCCTGGAAAAACAACTCAAAAACGAGTATAATGACATTCTGCTCCACGAAGAGCTCCTCTGGAAACAGAAATCCTACATTAAGTGGTTTAGCGAGGGAGATAAAAATACAAAATTCTTCCACACGTCCACTATCATCAGAAGACGCTATAACAAGATTGATCGTATCAAAATTAACCGAGAGTGGGTTGACAATTGTGATGACATCGCCCTCCGCACTAACAATTATTTTAAATCAATTTTTTCTAAGCCTAACAACCCTTTTCATAAAGACATGTTTACTGACTTCAACCACCCTCGCTTTGACGATTTAGACAACAACATCTTGGACCACCCTCTTTCCCTTGAGGAGGTCAGGAGAGCTACGTTTAACATGAATGGGTTCAAAGCCCCAGGCCCGGATGGCATCCAACCTATGTTTTATCATACCTTTTGGGAGACTACCAAACTCAATCTTTATAAATTCCTAAATGACTTCTTTACTTCTCGGTCCTTCCCTGAGGAGGCAAACAATAGTCACATTACTTTGATCCCAAAAACTGGACAATGTCGAAAACATCACTCAATTCAGGCCTATAACCCTCTGTAATGTGCCTTATAAAATTCTGTCCAAGATCATTGTGAATAGACTTCGTCCAATTCTCTGTAGGATTATCATCCCCAACCAAGCAAGTTTTCTTACTGGTCGCCAGACCTCGGACAATATCATCATTACCGAGGAAATTATTCACTCTCTTAATAAGAGAAAAGGCAAGAAAGGGGGTGCCATCTTCAAAATAGATCTTGAGAAAGCCTATAACAAGATTAGTTGGGACTTCTTGGACCACACTCTATTATGGTTCAATTTCATCCCTAACCTTAGACGTCTCATCCTTAACTGCATCACCAGCACGTCCACTTCTGTTTTGTGGAATGAGGCACCCCTCCCGAACTTCAAACCTTCCAGAGGCCTTCGGCAGGGTGACCCACTATCTCCCTATTTTTTTTTCATGTGCATGGAGTACCTGGGCGCCGCTATCAATAACCAGGTGGATTAGGGGAACTGGAAGGGACTTAGGTCCTTCCCTAATGGCCCGACCATCTCCCATCTCTTCTTTGTCGATGACCTCATTCTCTCCATGGAAGCCTCCCCCACCAGCTGCGATGTGGTCATGAAAACCCTACAAATTTTTTGCGATATACTGGTCAGACCCTCACCCTCTCGAAATCTAAAATATACGTTTCACCTAATATTCCTAAACAAAGTGCCTATAATATTGGCAGAAGCTGTGGGATCAACATTACCAAGTACCTTGGTATGTATCTTGGCACAAATCTCATTCACGGGAAGGTCACTATTAGCCATTTCAACCATATCATTGAGAAAGTTCGGAAGCGACTCTCGGGATGGAAAGCTAATCTCCTATTCCTGGCCAATAGAACTACTCTTATCCAGGCCGTCACCTCTACCATCCCCGTCTACAATATGCAAACCTCGGTTTTCCCCAAAAAGATAAATGATAAACTTGATAACCTGAATAGGAATTTCCTCTGCAGAGACTCAGAAGACAAAAAGAAAATCCACCTCATTAAGTGAAATACTGTATGTCGCCCCAAAGACTTGCGGGGGGGGGGGGGGGGGGGGGGGACTGGAGATTGGGAGTAGCGAAGAGAATAATCGTGCCATTGTTTTTAAGAGTGGTTGGAAACTTCTCATTGGAAAAAGCTCCCTTTGGGTTCGTGTTCTAAGCTCGAAATATAAGACTCAAAATAAGTCCGACGATTGGACCAGAAAAGCTCAGGCCTCCCATATCTGGAGGGGCATCCTTAAATGCAAACATGATATTGTTAAAAATACGAAATGGGTGATTGGCGATGGGAAGTCTACTAATATCTTCAATGACTGGTGGACCGGCAACTCCCCCATCCCGAAGAACCACAACAATTCCCTTGTGTCTCTGTTTAGTGATTTGATCAAAGATGGGGTCTGGAACGAGAAATTGATCAAAGACACCTTCAGTCATGATACTGCCAATCTTATCTTGGGAACCCCCCTCCCCCACACTCTCGAGAAAATTGATAGTCCTAGTTGGGGCCCATCCGTTAACGGAAAACTCACTATAAAATCGGCTTATGATACCCTCATCAAGATCGACCTAAATACTTCCTACCTAATCAACTGGAAAAGCATTTGGAAACATAAAATTCCCCAAAAATTCAAAACCTTTCTATAGCTCATTTTTCACAATAAATTACTTACTAATTGCCAGAGATTCAAAAGACGCCTCACGGATTCCAAAAAATGTGAGTTTTGTGCGTATGATGAAGATATTGACCATGTGCTTAGAAACTGCTACCTTGCCACTACTGTGTGGGAGACCACCTATTCCTCTCAGGAGTGGAATAACCTTAGATGCACTTACTTTTTTTATTGGATTAACGAGAACATATGGGACAATACCGTGCAGATGGGCAATAATCTCTTTATTTATACTCTTTGGCATATTTGGACTGCTCGTAATAAACGCATTTTTGAAAAGAAAAATATCACCCCGACTATGGTCTGTACTAACTCTAGTACCCTCGCCAGGGAACTGGATCTTATTTATAAACCTATTACTAGTACTGACCACAGCCCGGGTAATATTCCTAACACCGCCTCAAGTGATGTCACTTTTTCAGGATATGATATTTTCACGGATGGCAGTTATGACCCGTTTAGTAATATTGGGGGATTTGGAGGCATAGTTAGCAGCAGCGAGCAACGGTGGATCCTTGGGTTCAATGAAAAGATTATCGGAGATAGCAACCCCATTAAGGCTGAATTTGTGGAAATTCTTCACGGCTTGAATCTGGCAAAAATTAAGGGTTGGACGGGGTGTTTAGTGTGTAGTGACTGCTTGGATGCTGTGCATATCCTCAACAGATAGGGCCACCAGAACCATCCACTGACGAATATCATCGAGGAATGCATGGCCATCATGACTGAAATGGATATTTGGGTCACGCATATCAGGTGTTACAACAACATATAGGGGGATGGTCTTGCACAACTTGGGAGGCGACAGACACATGACTATGCCAGGTATGATGATGTTCCGGATTCTCTCTTGTGTCTTCTTCAGAATGTTGATCGGGGCAAGACTAGGGTCTCCCTACAGGCTTGTACTTACCCTGTTTAACGCATTGCCACCTTTAGGGGCTATGTCTTTAATGATCTGGGTCATTGGAAGGCCGTCTTCTACGGTCGGCTTAGGGGCACCCCCTCGCTTCTCCGCGCATTGATGGAAGGCCTCTACCACAGCCTGAATATGGCTAGGATGCGCGGGTGGAAGGACATAATGGTGGAAACTAATTCGCATGATCTGATTGATATATTCAAGGGTGTCCAGCACTGGGAAGCTGACTTTGAGAATATCAGGGTTGACTGCTATGATCTCATTAGGATTGTGGGGGTGGATTTCATCTATGCTAACCCTAACATGATTCGGGGTGCGGACTGATTAGCGCGCGAGGCGAAAGTTCAAGAGGAGACCTTTGTGGAGATTGATGACGTTCCAAATGGCATGCGGTGGATCCTTACTAAACCCACGATGTAGTTGGGCTCCTTACCCTCTCTGTCGCATTATTGCCGATATGGTGTTTCTGTTGCCAATATGGCTTTTGTTTCTATGTGATGTAGTCCTTATGTAACCTTTCATTTTTAGGTTTACCAAAAAAAAAAAAATAAGGGTGGAGCTATTGGTGCTCCACTAATTCCTCTTGCACTCCTAAATATTAAATAATTACCACCTTACTGCCATCTCTTCAAATAAAATACTAACCTTCATCTCCCTCCTCATTCAACCTTTGATTTTTTTTTCTACAAACATTACTAAAAATTTGCATAAATATCAACATTTCAACAAAAATATTCAAACAAAAATTTATTAAATTAAATATTTTCAGGAAGCATAAAAAAACAAAAAATGTAAAAAAAAAATCTAAACAAATAAGGGACATATACCAAATAGTCACTCAAACATTTTTTAATACTCAGTTAGTCCAAGCTTTTTTATTTTGCTTCAAAAAGTCCTTTGCCACATATATTGGAGAGGTAGTGCCATTGGCGCGGATCTCAAAAAATAAGAGAATATTGAGTGCTTGAGGGACTAAATGGGTTAAACTAAAAATATGTGTCCCTTTTAAAAAATATATATTTCTTGTAGGGACTATTCAATAATTGACCCAACAAATAATCCCAACAAATAAAAAAAGAAGTAAATATAAAAAAGAATGTTAACAAATAATCCTAACAAATAAAAAAACAGAAAAAGTAAAAAAAATCTCAACAAATAATCCCATTTATCAAGCGTATGAGTTTCCAAGTTTCCATTTATCAAGCGAAAAATAATTTTTTTTGCGAAAAATTATTTTATTATGTAGAGTTTATTAAAAGAATTTCAATGAGTGTTAATTGAGTGTATGGAATTTAAAAAATATATATATGGCGTGAAATGTTTTTATTTTATATAAAAATGTTTTATTTTATAGTTAAATAGAAAACTATTTATAAAATGTTTTTAATAAAAAAACAGATAACAAATTTTTTTAAACAATTGAAATGTTTTTTTAAAATAGTTATGAAAAGTAATTTTTTTAATAAATAAAAGCATTAAAAACTCGCTAAGGGAGCGAAACTCGTATACAAGGATTATACAAACATCCCATAAGTAATTCCATTACAAGAGTTTTTTACCAAATACAAACACAATTTTTTTTACCAAACCGAAACACGATTTTTTGTGTTTGTGTTTTCGTAAAAAAAAAGATTCCGTATTGCGTGGCATTTTATTTATTTTTTTACAAAAACAAAAACATGACCAAATTAAAATGCCACCCAATACGAAATCATTTTTTTACGATAACAGAAACACGATCAAATTAATTTTCCACAACGTGACTTTACTTCGATCGTGTTTGTATTTGTGTTTGGTAAAAAAAATCCTGTTTGTATTTGATAAAGAAAATATTATTTGTGCTTGGAAAAAAATCTTGTAATGAAATTACTTATGGACATGTTTGTATACTCCTTGTATATGAGTTTCGCTCCCTTAACGGGGTTTTAATGCTTTTATTTATAAAAAAAAAATTACTTTTCTTAACTATTTTAAAAAAACATTTCAATTGTTTAAAAAAAATTGTTATATGTTTTTATTTAAAAAATTATAAATAGTTTTTTATTTAACAATTAAATAAAATAGTTTTATGTAAAATAAAACTTGTCACGCCATATATATATTTTTTAAATTATTGTTAATACACTCAATTAACACTCATTAAAATTCTTTTAATAAATTCTACATAATAAAATAATTTTCAACCAAAAAATTATTTTTCGCCCATTTTATTTTGGGAAAATAGTTTTTTTTCATTTTATTTGGAAACTCATACGCTTGATAAATGGGATTATTTGTTGAGATTTTTTTTTTGCTATTTTTTTATTTGTTGAGATTATTTGTTGACGTTCTTTTTTACTTTTGCTTCTTTTTTTATTTGTGGGGATTATTTGTTTGTTTTTTTTTACTTTTTCTGTTTTTTTATGCTTCCTGGAAATATTTAATTTACTAAATTTTTGCTGGAATATTTTTGTTGAAATGTTGATATTTATGCTGATTTTTAGTAATGTTTGTAGAAAAAAAATCAAAGGTTGAATGAGGAGGGAGATGAAGGTTAATATTTTATTTGGAGAAATGGGGGTAAGGTGGTAATTATCAAATATTTAGGAGTGCCAGAGAAATTAGTGGAGCGCCAATAGCTCCACCCTAATAATAATACTTACAATTTTAAGTTATTTTTACTGAAATTTTCCAAAAAAGTAAGGATAATTTTATTTGCATCAAGATCCCAACTCAATACACTAGTGTCTTAATGAAAAATAATAATTTCAATCTACCCCTTGAACAAAATACCTAGATACCCAAATTTAAAAATAAGTCAAAATACAGCATATCATTCTTTCACAAAAATTCAAAAAATCTAATATATTCATCCTTCTTTTTCTCATTGTTTTCATTGATGAAAAACCTAGACTCAAGATGCAAAACATATAATGATGATGGGGAATCGGATTCGAGAGCAATAAATTATGAGCTTAAAGATTTAAGTAACCTATTAACTTTAATAAGATAAATATTGAGCTATACATTGTACTCTAATTGGTTAATCTGAAATAATTGAAAAATAACTCATAGATTTTTCAAAATATTACTAAGTAATAATTTGATGTAAATGGATTTTCAGTTTAGGTCTTTTTATAGAGAGAATTTAAGGAAATACGTGTAAAGGAAATGAGTGTAGTTTCTATAGTCTCACGTAGAAACTATACATAAATGTGAAGTGGTATATAACAAAAAAGAAAAATTAGGTTTGTCTTATATTTAAAGAGGCTACGAATGCGATGTACAAAAAGGGCGATTGGGCTACTTAGAGTGCATTGGGTACTTTAATGGCTCACTTAGCACTTTGCATCGTCGTTCAAAATGTGAGAGCCTTTAGTTTTATCAAAATCAACTAGATCGACGTTTGTGGTGGAGCAATGTGATCAAAGGATGTTATAAGCCAAGCAGATTGATCCAAACCGCGAGATCAACTTATAACAATTCGTAGAGGGTGCATTCATTCACTTATGATCAGATGTCAAATCTAGACCTTGTGATCGAAATAAATTCAAACAGGTAGGATCTAATGACTACTAAGTCACGTGCATGGTAAGAGGTGATTGTTGATAAACGGTCACTAAAACGTCTATAAAAATAGATTTGGACTTATGTTTTGGATATCGAAAATTATTGTGCTCTCCTCTCTTTGTCATTTATCCTTTAGCATTATTAAGTTCACATTTCATAGTGCTCTTTGTTTGACTAGATTGTACATTGTTTGCATCAAATAAATAACACAACTACATTGAATCTTAAAGGTAATTTTTAAAATAAACATCAACATGTACTCACGATTCTTTAATCGAAAAAGGAGAAATATTGCCTAAAAGATACTGCTCCTAGAAAAATCCTTGCGATAACTTTGAATTAATTTTTCTATTTTTTTCCTTCCATTAAAATCCAATAATTCTTAGCCATATTCTTCTAGGAAAATGGAATAAACGATGGCGCATAGTCTATTCAAGTTATATGTCAAGACTTGGTTCGAATAGATCATTTTGATGACATAAAATTCACTCATTGGGAAGAGAAAATCATGTTCTTTATCATATCTATGAAACTTGCATTTGTCCTTGATGACAGAATTGAAGCTTTTCCCGAATCCACACCAAAAGATATTGAAGATATCAAGAAAAAACAAATGAAGAGACAAAAAGATAAATGTATGTGTCGAGTACACATTCTCAATGCTTTTATCACAATCAATTTATGGTTCAAATCGAATGATTCCAACAACAAAAGAGTTATGGACACTCGACAACAAGCAACAATATGAGGAATCGAGTAACTACAAGTTTCTTATTTCTAATTATATGAATTATATAATGTATAACGATCAATATGTTGTTGCACAATTAGATGAACTCCAACAAATAGTTAGATATCTTAAGGCCACTAGAATGAATCATTAAGATGAATTTCAAGTGGGTTGATTGTTCCAAACTTCCTTCTACTACGAATGGCTTTAAAAAAGAAACTTAATTATGATGAAAACTTAAACACATTTGAATCGCTTCTTCACCACCTCCGTATTGAAGAATATTCTTGCATTAGGGATAAGAAGGAAGAACATCGTGATAATCATTCCAAGAAATATGGTCGAGGATCAAATTTCAAGAACCAAAGTGCAAATAAAAATATGAAAGATAAACGTTACCTCTGTGAAAAATGGAATCACTTTACATGACAATCTCAACTAAAAAATAAGTCATTTGAGGAAAAAAGTGACTAAGGAAGCCAAAAATGTTGAACATCTTATTGGAATGGTGTGTGAAAAAAATTATATGGTTAATGAATATGGATGGTGGCTGGATACCAACACAACCATTCATGTACGCAAAGATCGTTATATTTTCACTACATATCAAACGAGATGAAATATAAGTAAAAATGGTGAATAGCCTCTTCACCAAAGTAATTGAAAAGGGCACGATGGAATTAAGGTTGGTGTCTGGAAAGGTTCTTATTTTGACAGATGTACGTCATATATTAGATATGTTTAAAACCTTGTGTCTAGAGGCCTTCTCAATAAGAGAGATTTTAAACTAATGTATGAGTCGGGTAAGTTTGTCTTATCCAATAATGGTAAATTTATTACAAAATGGTAATTTTGTAACGACATGATCAAATTTAATATAATAAATTATATTAGTTTTACTGATATGGTTGATTCTATTTCATTATGGCATTGTTGATTAAGACATGTTAATTATAGTAGTATTAAAAATATGAGTAATTTAGGAATAATTTTTTATTGTAAAATTGACCAATATGATAAATATGAAATTTTTCTCAATATAAGATAATTGTAAACTCATTAAAATATGTTCGGAGAACATCTGTGTTGCTTGATCTTATATGCAGTGACGTATGTCATATAAAGAGTAACGTTACTCATGGAGAAAATAAATATATCTTAGATTTTATCGATGATTAATCTCAATATGCATACACATATTTACTTAAGAGTAAATATAAAGTAATCAAGAAATTTCTGATATATAAAGCGGGAGTTGAAACTCAACAAAATTGAAAAATCAAAGTCTTGTGATGTGATTGAAGTGGTTAATACTACCCAAATGAGTTTATATCATTTTGTAATTGTCATGGAATAATCCATCAGTTACAACACCATATACACGCAATAAAATAGAACCGTGAATACGAAAAATAGGACTTTGGTTGAAATGGTCAATGAAATATTGATCGGCGATGGGTTGCCTTTGTCTATATGGGGTGAAACAGTTTTATCCATATGTTATAGTTGAAATAGAGTTACATTAAAAAATAAGGACATTACACTATATGAATTATATAAGAATACATTAACTTAGGAAACGTCTCAAAGTTGGGGTTGTCTTGCTTATATAAGAATACGTCAACTTAGGAAACCCTATTTAGGGTATTAGGATATGTAAATGTGTTTTTATTAAATACTCTTACAATAATACAACTTATAGATTTCTAAAATTGGAGAGTCAAGAAATATATACGTCAGTAAATATGAAATTCTTTTAACATATAACAAAGTCAAGTACTTTGAACCAAGGTTTGGAAAATTCGACAATTGACGCCTCATATTCTAATGTACCTTCAAAACCAATATCTTCTTTGGAATAAACGAATGATGTTAAACCAAGGAGGATTAAGACATAAATAATTGAAAATACATTTGAACCTAATTTTAAAATTTATCTTATTAAGGGAGATATGAATGAAACTAAGGGAAAAAACAAGTTTGTTCTTATTATGGGAGATGAATTGAATAAATTTCATAAAGCAGTAACATTAAGGGATGATATATTTTTGAAAGTAACAATCAATGATGAAATGAACTCAATTGTATCAAATCAAACTTGGGTTATTACAAAATCTTCTTCCTGAAGAAAAATCAATTAGGTGCATATAGATATTTAAAATGAAATTAAATTTGGATGATTCAAATAATAAATTTAACGAAATATTTTTTTTCTTAAGGTTATAAATAAAACATGGAATTGGTTAAGCATCACTTTCATTAGACTCTTAATATCTCTTGCTTCTATTCATAATTTAGTGATTCATCAAATGGATGTAAAAATGGCTTTTTAAAATGGTGAATTTGAAGAAGAGATTTATATGGAAGCACCTGAAGGTCTATTGTAAGAGAAAATTTTATGATTGCTCATTCATTATTTTTTATTTGGCTTGTCCCGTTATACCCCACTATACCTTCATGAACATTCTCAAGTCTTCAAGAGAATAATCGCTAGTGACCATTTGCAAGGATCGAAGATCGTGCATCGCTACTTTACCCGTGATGGTTTATAAGGTGATTTTGGTTTCACAGATGTTATTCAAAATAATTTAAAATTATTTTTAAATGAATTTTGAAATTTTTACAAGTCTGTTAGAATGACATATAATGTCGTTCGAACGAGGTCTCACTAGTTATTTGAACGAGACTCAATGCCATTCAAAACAGTTTTGATGCTTAGCCTTTTGGCAAGCACTAGAATGACGTTCGAAGTTTCCTTGGAGGGCTGTTAGAATGAAAGTGGGTACGTCAATCGAACGAGATGGCATTTCGTTCGAATGAGTACCCGTATTGTTATTTTTTATTCCAAATCAATTGCAATCTTTCATGTATATCTTTAGTGGATCTCTATCCCTATAAATAGAGATGAACGAATGCATTTGTTTTCAAGCCTTTTAAGAGTTCTTTTTGTGATCAACCTCTTCAATTTTTTCATCTACAACCCTTGGATCTTTTAGGATCACTATGAAAAACTAAGAGGAATACAATATGAGTTCTAAACCCTTGTAGAGATTATTCTCCAATGCTGAATTATGGAGTCGAATCTCTACTACTGAAGAAGAAGAAAGGAATTATGAATTCTTGAGGCTGATCGGTGGATACCGAGGTTTTTGCTATGGGTGGTTAAAGGATGAATCATATTATGTTGAAGATTCGAAGACACTACTGCGTTAAAATTACTGGAGCCCTAAGTTGTCTATAAGTCGATCGTGATTTGTTGAGTCTTAAACAGTATCGAATATAGGTTTTGCCCGAAAGAAATTTCCCTCTATCTTCTTGTCATTCTGTTTCGGTTGGGGTATTTGGTTCGGATATTGGCTTTATAATTTATCTTTCATGATCACCTAAGTATAATCGAGATAAAATTTGGTAAAAAATGAATCTTTGTTTGTGTGACCTACCATACAGTGAATCCACACAACCCTTAATTTTTATTTATTTCCCTTGACCAATAAAGGAAGGTGTGTAAATTAGTTAAATCTCTATATGACCTATAAAAAGCTCATATACAATAGCATGAAAAGTTTGATAACATAATAACATCTCATGGTTTTGAAGTAAATGATGCCTACAAATATATTTATAGTAATTTTAAAAATGTTTTTGGTGTCATTATTTTCTTATATGTGGATGGCATGCTTATATTTGGGTCATGTCTCAAATATGTGGAAGAAATTAAAAGGTTTCCATCATCAAATATTGACATGAAGGATCTTGGGGAAGCTGATGTGATCTAGGAATAAAATTAGTTGGAAATGATAATACAATAGCATTATCTCAATCTCACTATATAGAAAAAAAATTAAGAGACAATTATTTTGAACTTAAGATAAAATAAACACCAGTGGATTATAGTAGTAAATCGATTACAAATATTGGGTGTACCATGGGTCAACCTAACTATGTCAGTGTAATTGGAAGTCTTATACATGTCATTACACTAAACCACACATTACCTATGCAGTAGGCATAATATATAGATTTACAAGTAATCCAGAACAAAAGCTTTAGAATGAAGTTTCTAGAGTGCTTAAATGCCTAAAAAATCGATTTGTAACATCCTTTATTTCCCGCATTCCAGGTGGTAAATACGGCATTCCGAAGATAGGAGAGTGTTAATCAATTTGTATCATTCTCATCATCAATGAGTATATAAATAAATGAAATTATAATGTAAACCATCTACACAAAAGATGACTAATTAAGATAAATAAAAATTATCTCTAACATGAATCATAATACTAAGAGGTTTCCATAAACTTAATAGAATAACTGATAGTCTCATCAAATGACTAGTCTTAAAATTAAAATATAAAAAAACTATTGAACCATTGTGTTCCCATAATAAATCTTTAAATAATAAATACGTAAGTCGGATTGGAGTAACTAGAGCAAAATAACATCCTACATAAGGAAATGAAAACAAAAAAGATAAATAAAGGCAAGTCTGGCTATTCAGCGCTGTAAGAACATATTTTTAATAAGTCCGTCACAATTAATTATGTCGTATACCACTACAAGTCGTCGAAGAATTGAGAAGACTGTATCTACAAAAGACGGATCCGAATTGCAAGTTGTCTTCAACATTGAAGCCCAACAATATGAACTTTGGTAAGATAATGTTTTAAAGTTTCATATAGATTTCATATTAAGAGTGTTGGGATATTTTTAAAAGGAGTTTTTAAAAGTTTTTATACAAAAATGTTTTTATAAATGTTTTTTTTATAAAAAGGTTTTATTACTATTTTAGAAAACATTGATTTTTGAAAAAGTTTTGGAAAAATTTCTAAGCCAGTAAGGCAGCAAGCGTTTCTGGGTTTCGATGCCAAGATCATTCAAACGAGATCATCATCTCGTTCGAGCGATAAGGGATGTTGCGCGATGTCGTTTGAACGATACGTGGATCTCGTTCGAGCGAGATGGGATTCTCGTTCGAGCGAGGTTACTTTTTAGCTGACACGCTGATCTCATGCTTATCCTTTGACCAACTCAAAATTTGTATAGAAAGGGGTTATGTCAGCCTTGAAAAACGTGAAGAACAAATTTCAACCTTAAAGAGTTTTATCCTTTGAAAAATTTTGTTTGTTTATCTGCCCAAAATCAATTAGAAAAATAATTTTTGGCAGAAAGTTTTTCTCCAACAATTTAAGGGTTCAAATATTTGTTTTGTTTACAATTCACAAAAATCTCAATTACTTTTATGTGAATTGTTTTGTGGAACCCAAGAACATATTTTAATTTGGTTTATTCTTTGTGGGGAAAACTCTACAACCGACAGCTTCTTGCTTTTGTGGAGGGAGTCCTTATAAAGTCCACACTTGTGGAGAAGCCATTTTCTTCTTCATTGCTGACCACTTGGAGTTCTTACGGGAGATTCCAGCCGACGTTATTTCTAGCCGTTGCTTTGGAGGTTTATCGAAGACACCGTGCGTTACACTTGTGGGAGAAAGAAAGATTGTATGTAAGTTAATGATCTTGTAAACTTGTCAAAGTTCTAGAAATAAAAGGTTTTACCCGAAAGGGGTTTTTTCTTTAGCTCTGTGTCACAGGCTTTATCTATTTATGGTTTGACACGCTCACACACATAGATGCATGTATAGGGGCTGATTTAAGTTTGTTTAAAAATGGACTCCAATTAAATAAGTGTGCCAAATTAGAAATTTGCAAATTAATTTAAATCATTATCACACCGACAAGGTTTTTCAAGCACTACTACTCCTGCTTAGGAATACTTGAAAGAAAGTTATATAAAAAATGGGCTAGATACCGAAAGCTACAAGAAATAACTTACTTTATCATGGAAGAAATAACATGAGACTTATCCACATAAAAATGCCAACCCAATGGAACTCTAGTGAAAAAGATACATCACCCCTCAATATAAGTGAAATAATCCACTATGAGTTCTTAATACAATTATAACGTATAAGTCATGACTCTAAGAATAGAAAGTAAGTTATCACATACTGTCCTATATCTACATTATAGTGTTATCCATATCCATAGAGTAAGGGTACATATTAGTACAATCCCCACTCGTGTCAACCGAATAATAAAATATGCACTATATCATAATAAATACAATAACGTGACATAATCACCTCATAAAACATGTCCATCATTGCACTAAGAAAAATATGTAATTCTCATTAACCACATGAAGGCTTCGACTAACGAGGAAATTCACATGCCTCTATCAATATATCCATAGGGGTTTCGCACCTAACGGATTCAAAACATGCAAACAAAAAAACGAATGGGGGGATCGTTACACAATCACACTATCATCTAGTCACATATCAAATCACTCAATGGATCAAGGCATACATGTCTACCCATCATGATATGGTGACCAACTAAATGCAATATCAAAACATCAACCTCCACACCACCCATTACATCAACCAATAGAATGGTACCTAATCCCATAATCCAATTAAATTTAAAACTCGTGTCAGTAGATTCCAGACGATCCAAATATGTACATATGTAGGTTTGCATCCAACACAATATATATATATATATATATATATATATATATATATATATATATATCTTATTACTACTCACTTACCTAATTCTTGTTCAAATTCCTAAAATCGGGGTTTTTAGTTATACGTAGGTTTACCAAGCTAAAACCCTAACTAGGAATTCCTAAAAGAATTACATAAGTCCTTAAATAGATATAACCACAAACTCAACTAATGTCCTTAACAAATTCCAACTAAAAACCCATCCAAAGGTACAACCCGTATGTCCCTATTCAGTCCTGTTGGTGCGACATAACCAGGCACGACCGCAGGTGGAAACCCCATAGGCATGGCCCTTGTTTATTTCTAAAAATGATGTAGTTTTGAATTTGTGTCATTTTTAACCCTATCTTTGAACTTCTAATTCTTATATCCGCCATTAATGGTTGCCCAACCCTCAAATCAACAACCCAACATCTCCAAATTAACTCCCAGTGTTCCTAAATATGAGTCTAACACTATAGGGTCATAAGATTTACTAGAATAATACTTAAACTATCTTTCTAACTAAGTTTAATTTAAGCGTCGTTAATTGATACTAATATCACGTTGATGGATACTTGAACTGAGATTAATAACTACAGTTTCATCATCATTAATTTGAACGCGACCATGTAGTTTGTTATTCTCCTATTAAGACCAGTTAAGAATTATTCATTTACAAAATCATCATCATCAAGAGTTTGATTAGAATCAAGACAATTAATGTAAGGCATAGCAAGATACTCGAAATCTTCATTTATTTCATTTTCAAGAAAACAACATTAAGAACCTCGTCAAAAGAGGTTTCAATTACATTAATATAAGAAAAGGGAACAACAACATCGGATGAAGAGATTTTGATAGGGTAGACAACAGAGTTGGCTTGAGTCTAGGTAGGTTGGATAGGCACGACATTCCAGTTGAGGAGAGGCACGTCAACAGCTCTTATCTAAGTAGACGAATCCGATGGCATAGCAGCTGAAAAGATCATACAGAGACTCGACCCAATGTCTGCAGGTTGAATGAGTCCTCAGAATGACTTTCTTCAGAATCCTCGGTAACTATCATGGCTTTCTCAGTGAGAGGTTTAACTTCATGCTAGTAGTCAGCGGCCCAAATGTTGCTATATTGAATGAAAATTTCTAGCCTCGGTTTCATTTTCTTATCAATGTGGTTATACTATGGTTCGATGAATCTGCGAAAAGAGAAATCTTCACCTTCCTTGATAAACCTTCCATTCAAAGAGTCTTTCCTTATTCCAAGCTTCTTTTTGGTTGTGGCCGCCGGAGGGCTTTAAGTTCTTCTAGTGAGGGTTAGTAGTCCAGGACACATAGGGGGGAATGCCACCTTTATGATTATGGGCTCAAGGATCCCTTGTTGGCGTCATCCTAGCACCATTCCGGGCATGAAGTGCATATTTTTTAGCATCTAAATCACATTGATGTTATCATGAAGGCTGTGTTTTGGGAAGACCCGATCTTTAAAACTATCTTTTCTTTGAAGGGGAAGGGGGTCAAATCTGAAGCTAGAGAGAAGCATGTCATTTATCCCATACTGGATCTCTAATACTAGGTTACTAGTACTGGCAGTATCTGAAATGTCGCCATCCCCCAAGATGGTGATAACCTGGCCATTAGCGAAGAATTTATGTTTTTGGTGAAGAGAAAATGATACCCCTCGGATGCTATGGATCCATGGATGGCTAAGAAGAAGGTTACAACATACAGGTATGCCAATAACTTGGAACTTAGTAACAGGATTGATATGGCCAGCCCCTATTGTGAGTTGTATAGACCCTATTACCTCTCAACGGGTATTTTTGTAAGCATGCACAGTAATGGAAGTGGGAGTGAGATCACTAACTTTTAATCCTAAGCAATTGAAGGTTCTGAGCGAGAAAATATTAAGGGCAAATCCATTATTAATAAGGGAGAACGAGAATGTCTTTACCAACACTGCAACGAGATGTCGAGGGCATAATTATTGTTAAGGTCGATCTTTGGTATCTTTGCTTTGGAAAAGGAAAAGAGTCTAGAAGAAGTCAAGGATATAACTATGTTCACGGCTTGTTAAGGAATAGTTGAAGGAGAGATTATAGGCTCGATGATGAGTCTTATCATAGCATTCCAATGCAACTGGGAGGACATGAAAATCCCCAATAAGGTGATATTGGATTGGGTTTTCTTAAGCTAGTGTGGGACTTTACTTTCCTCAATGGTCATCTCTTGCATGGGAAGTTCTTTGGTAACTCTTTTTACCTTATCTTTCTCAGTCACATGAAGTGTCGGATCTTTGTAGTGTCTCCTTGATCTGGTTATGTGGTTTACTGGGGAGGGGAAGAACAGGAACCCCATGCCTTTATCTATTTCTGACTGAATGACAACCTTATTTATTTTTCCCAATAAATATTTGAAGGATACCATTCTTTACAAGCTGGCTACTAGACTAGCATTTTCTTGACTGGGTTTATCATATGAGTTGTAAAAATCGCCCCCCATCCGGTGGAAATTATATCTTAATGTTAATAGAAATCAATGCATTCAATACCGTTGACAACTTTATGATACAAATATTCACACTCAATAGGGAGGTAAAGGAGCGAAGGGACTACCTGTCCCTGAAGTTTTAAATTGATGAGTAGATCATCAATACTACAAATTTCATATGTCTATCAAAATGAATCGTCCATAATCTGCACTACGTCATTTAAACTGACTTCATCAATGCGTACCACCTAATTATCTAACTCTCAACCCTATTTCCAGGCTTTTATGAACAAGCCACTGAATTTTCAATAATCAATGGTCATCTTTATGGAAATATAAGCCCAAGCTCCAAGAGTTGGCTCAATATAGTAGGTATTCCATATCTTTCCCTTCAGATCGGGTACATAAAACTACACAAGCCTTTGTAAGGAGTGACAGAGCTCGATCGATGAAATAGGTAGGGTGTAGGAGAAAATATGGGAAAACTTTAAGTAGTTTAAGTGAAATTATGGGAATGATGGGTGATTTATTGGGCACAATATGAGCAGATGGATCAAATTTTGGGTCATTTTTCCAGAAAGATGGCATTTGCATGATTTGAAAGTGGGTTATGAGTGGTGTTGGGTTTAAGATTGGTTGGTGGGGAGATGATACCCTAGTCAATTAAACCTTAGATCACATTTTGAAGGTGGAAGCATTGGTCAGTAACATGGACGAAAGACTGGCAGAAATCCCAACGGGAATCAGATTTATAATTTTTAGGGAGTCGATTTGGCAGTGGACGAGGGTTCAAGGGTTTGATAAGGTTTTAGCTCAGCAGGGATTAATAGACTTTTAACAGGGGAGTACAGAGCTTAGTGTACTCTTTCTTCGTAGGGTTAGGGCGACTTTTCGATGCCCAAAGGATATCAGGTTAGGAAATTTTATTGATGTTTGAGACTGTAGTACTGGTGGGCTTCTCATATTTTTGGGGAGTGAACTTTCCGGTCACTTTCTTTAGCTCAAATTTGACTTTGGCGATGACTTCCTCAATTTTTACACCATTTTCTTAAAAGGCTCGAAAGTGTGGGTAATACTATCTTCCTATGGACGCTCGGATATGCGGTAAGAAGTTTTCTTCACGATAATGACTTGTTCCTCATTGGAGGGTCTGTTAGTCATGGTAGAAGTTTTCTCTCTCCACCTTCCTATAAAGTTATTAACTATATCCCTAGGGTTAGTCATAATAAGCTCTAGATCTCGACGTGTAAACTATAGCTCCTCATTGTACTAGTAATGTGATATGAATTCTCGGGCGGCATCCTCCCAACTACAGATTCAGAATTCCTCGAGGGACAGGAACCAAGCAAGGGAACCAAGGAGGATCATGTCTTGGTGATAGCTTCGAAGGTGAATAATTGGGGGTCTTCTTACTCAACCTGCTCAATGTTTGGAATCTCTAACATTCTGGCTTTAGGATAGGGAGACATATAGGTGTAGTCCATATAGGTTTTGAATATCTTGACCTGGATAAACTTATTGGACAACATTTTGAGGTCTTATTTGGCCTTGTTCAGTTCCTTCTCCTTTGGATCTATGGGTACTGGATGGTTAGCCTCTGGATAGGCAAGGTTCGAGATGGGGAGCTGAGATGGCGGTGGCCCATTGACAGGTTGGGCGCGCAAAGCATGCTGATAATCTTCTAGGACCCAAACAGGCTCAGAAGCATCTAGACCCATGGCATGATGAAAGAGAACCTCGGGTTCTTCAGGAATCTGGGCCTAGTGACATTCTATCTCATGGACCTCGATTTGAATGTTATCAATCTTGGCACTGAGATGGCTAAGGTGGTCATCAGATCGGTCAACATATTCGGTGCTTGGTCGATGTTCTCTATGAAGAGCTTGTGAAGGTAAATCCAAAACTTGAATGAGGTAGAAGAATAATCGGTGGAACTTCAGGGTGATTTGATAAAAGATCGAAGCCAATAGAGATCCAGGCCAAAATCGGGTCTACGATTGACGTGAGAGGAAAAATGGTTCGAATTTATATTTAAAAGTGGGAGGGAGAAAATTTTGGGTATTTTAAAAAAAGGGGGAAAATGTTTTTGTTATCTTTGGATGTCGAAAAAATGAGGGGAAAAGGAGAGGAATATCATCATAATTGTTATTAATGTTATTATTAGGTTCTCACTTGTAAGATTTGCTTAAATGCATAAAAAATGCCGGAGAGAACCCGAGCCTGGAAAAATGGGGTTTAAAAATTTATGTAAAACATGGTTGGACTTGTTTCCAGGCTCATGAATGGGGTACTGCGTTAAAAAAGAGGCAAAAATTGCACAAAAATTTAGGCAATATGCCAACCCATAATTTCGAAAGAGTTTCACATGGTTGTTGACAAACTAAATATGAGTGTACTAGGTTTGCCATCTATATGAGGTTTATAAAATGTTGGATTAGTGGAAGGGTTCCACCCTTTGGCATGACTTCCACAATATACCTCTTTCCTATGAGGGAAATCATTTATCGGTACGTGTGGATAAGCCATTTGATATACTCGAGTGTCATGAATTGTCTCACTATATACCTCGTGGGGACAGTACGTATGAGAGTGAATTTGATATACTTGATATAAGTGAATGAGTTCCCTGTTATATACCTCCCATTATGAGTTTACTCAAGCAGTACGATGCGGGGTGAACCGTTCAACATACGTCGAATGTACTAGTCCAATGGAATGTGAGACACATATTTCTTAGGCTAACTGTGACCTGCATATCTAGCGCCCATCACAAAGTGACCCCCAGTACGGGATAAAATGTTGGTCAATAACCATGCTCTCAGTGATGTAATTTGTAAAAATGAATGAGTCTTAATTAACATATTATGAAGAGAGGTTATTTTTATCTTTTTTTTATTTTCATGATGAGTAAAGGGAAACACTACCTTAATGGGGAGCATATACAAGTATATCTATCATGAAAACTATAATACACATGGATATATCTGAGTGAGTATGTGACGTGGGATTATATACAAGTGAGTGTGTGTGATAGTGAACCTATAAATGGATAAACTACAAGTGGTATATGACATGTGAGCATATATACTAGTGAAGAAAGTGTGGTTGTGTGCTAGTGAAGCCTAAGCATGGATATTTCAAGTGGTGTGTGAAGCATGTGCGTGTAAAGTGAAGCTAAGTGCAAGTGTGTGAAGTGTACAAGTGAGTGGAAAGTGATATATAGATTAATATGACATATTCAAAAAGGTACAGAGAGGATAAAAGGGAACATACAGGTAGGTGCATACGCACACATGGAGAAAAGAATAGCTCTCATGCAAAAATAGAGTCTAGTCCACTTTAAGAAGTCCCCAACAGAGTCGCCATTGTGTCCATCTCGATGTCGAGGGGTCAAGGTCTCCGGAGGTGGATCCCTTACACTCTCCTTTTTCAGGCATGCTCGCGGTATATCATCCTTTATATGGGCTCTCAGTCGTCGTTGATGTGGGGTGATATGAATCGATAGAATTACCATCCCATTTTGTACAAAACAGGCAAAAAAAATTTAACCGTCTCGAGAGAAAAAAATCAAGGACAATAATGATGCTTGGGAAACCAAGTAGTTCAAAGGTTCAAGGACTAAGTTTCGGGATAGAAAGGTCTTAGCACCCATCCGTCCCTTTCGGTGTTTAATGTTCATGTGTTAATCTTCTCCTGTAGAACTCCGTGATGTGTGTGTTTATGTTCATAATATAAATGGAGGAAGAAATTTCTCGGCTCGCGTCATGGATAAAGGCGGAACGAGGTCATCCTTAGGAGTGTTCCCAAAATAGTAATGATAAAAAAATATGATTTAAGTGTTTCTCAATTCATAAGTCATTATAGAAGAGCGATTGCGTTTATCGGGCCAGACACAAGTAAGCTAACATGTAAATACAAATATACCATGAATATATGATGAGAATAAAGTAACAAATATATGAGGGAGGACTCGAGACAAGGGATTAAGATGTGTGATGCAATGAAGTAACGTACTAAAGTGAAAATGAATTAACTAAATGAAAAATTAATAGAATTTAAAGACAAAGAGGAAGAAATGGACCTCCTTCTGAAGGCTTGAAGTAGATCTTGCTTATAGATGCGCTGACCTCAAGGTCAAGTGATGGTGGTTTGAGGAGGTGGGTGGGAATTTACTCAAAAGAGTATGAAAATGATGGAAAAAATGTGGGATATGGGCTTTTAAGGAAAGAAGGGCTCTGAATTCGAGGGAATTCTACCTGAATTGCTGAGAGGGATGTGATGATGCTGTAAACAGCACCACCAGGTAAGGGTGTTTGTAAGCTCAATACAGTGATAATAATGGAAGCACAAGAGTATATTAAGTATAAGAGATTGAGATGAGGAGAAGAGGATGAACACCAATATATAAGTGGTTCAGCCAATTAGGCCTACGTCCACTGCGCAAGTGAGTAAGATCACTAAAATAAGGCACTAATGGCCATGGATACAATCTCTCAAGATTTCTCTCTCTACTGTGTAATTTGACAGAGTTTCAGCTAGGGTTGTAATTTCGGATCCCTTTACAAGGTAGAGGATGACCTCTATATATAGTGTTTGGGGGGTGTAGTGTATCCCCCAAGCATACAATGAGCATGTGCATGGAGGACTAGCCAGTGAGAAGATAACACCTGGCTAATCTTCAATTAAGTAATGATGACCTCAATATTCCCTTACGTGGAGGGAATGAATCAGTTATAACAGATTTTTCCACGTGCTTTATGCCATACATGTACGCGTTCAAGCTTGGTTGTCTTTGCTTGGTACCAACCTCGGCCTAGGTGAGTACGAGGTTGGTGAGGTACAATCTCTGCCTTGGCTGGGAATTATATGATGACCTTGGCTGGGATGCCAGTTGAGGTTAGATATGTGGAACGTCGTCTAGGGCTGATGTTGTCCTGACAATTGATGTTGAGCCTGCAGGGCTACTGATTCTCATGTGGCACTTGCAATGTCGACTATGGCCGATGATAATGTTGAAGGGTGGTTGAACCCATGAGTCCTTTTTGGCCTCGGTTGATGCCCAGCCGATGTTGATGTATGAGGTATATGTGATGTCGGATGTGGTCGACCTGATGGATAACTGACCCCATGAGTCGTGCAGACCTCGACTATTAACTAGTTGAGGGGTGACTAGTAACGTCGATCGTGGCTGACCTTAATCTGGACGAGATTACTGATGGTCGATCTTGAGTCATTGTTACCTCGGCCCTTATCCAGGTTGAGGTTGGTGCCTTCGAGCTGGTAGGTACAATTTGGGCATACCAATTACCCCCTATCCCTTAGTTACCTACGTGAGTAGGTGACTAAGGGGTATAAACATCTGAGGCTGTATTTCCCTTGTGTACCAACATTTCTTTAACAAGTGTCAACATCCGAAGTAGGTTGCGTGCTTGGAAAGTGTAATAATTATGGTCTTTTGGGCTCCCAAGGCAATGATGGGCCTTGGGATGCATGTAAGCAGATTTTGAGGGTTTAAACCCTTTTCTTTCCCTTTCTTCTTCATTTCTCATCATCTTTCCCGCCTGTGCTTTTCTTCTGCAATTTTTCTCTCTTCTAGAGTTCCTGCTGCGTTTTGGGGTTTCTTTCATTCAATCTCCCTTGTTTTTCATTTTTCACTCCTTCAGGTATCATTCTTAACTTGCCCTTTGCCATTTTTCAGCCTTATTTTTTCTATTTCTTCCATTTTTCGGTGACAGTTGAATTTTTCGGTGGTCGTATGAGTTTTTCGATGACTCTTTGAGTTTTTTGGTGGCTCTTGTTCTTGAATGTTCTTGGTTTGAACTTGACCAAAACTAAGTTTTGATCCTTAGTTTATCTTATGTCCAGTTGTTTGCCTTTGGTTTAGGGTCCTAAGTGTAAGGTCGTCCTTCTATGCTCAGACCTCTTTATAAACTCATAGAAGATTTCCCCTCTCTTAGAGATAAGACCTTTGCAAAAATTAGGCAAATAGAACTAGCCCAAGAGGAAGCTCTTAGTGATGAGGCCTTCCCCCTCAGACATATCTTCCCTCAACCTCTTAAGGTGATTTAGCCTAAGCCAGCAGAGCCTGCTGAGCCAACAGAGGATCCAATTTACCCCTCTCCAATGTCTGAGTCTGAGCCATCTACCTCAGACACTAAGTCTGTGGATTCATTTTAAGAGGTCATGGACTTCTCCATAAGGTAAGATTAGGTCCCTGATTAGGCCAAGGTCCAAAGTCGTGCCTCGTCGCACAACGGTGATAGCTCTTTACGAACTTCTTTCGACGTTGAAGTTATGGGGTCGAATGCGGCTATACCACCAATTATTAATGCCATTCCCCTGTCGGTCGCCACAGGGGTTGAGTTCGCTTAGAGGTTCCCTGATGGTGTTCCTACGCCTGCCCAGACCGACATTTCCATGGATGAGGATGATGGTCATGAGAGTGATGTTGACACCTCAGAGGCAGCGGAGATAGAGAATACTATCAATGAATACAACCTCGTAGGCTTTATGCACCATTATTCCATAGGTACTTCTATCAAGCGTAGGAGACCTCTTAGGGATGAGAGGGACTTTGGTGGCCGAGATAGGTAAATCTATGTATATGAATAGATGTTTAAGTTAGGATTATGTCTCCCGATCCATCCAATAATTAGAGCCATATTGTCCCATATTAACCTGGCCCCATCCCAATTATCCCCCAATGCTTGGAGGGTGATGATTGGACCTATCATCCTTTGGAGGGCAGTCCATCACTCAGACCTTCCTGCAGGGTCTTCACAGGGTGCTATGTGCCATCCTCTGCCAGAAACCACCTGAGCTACTACTACTTCCTAGCTAGGAAGTCTGATAAGAAGATGTTGTTGGTTACCCATACCTCAAATCATAACTGGAAGCCACGGTACTTCTTCATCTCAGGGGCATGGAAATTTGGTACCTGTGGTCCCTCTTCATCACTAGAGCCGAGGACCCCAATGAGGTGGAGAAAATTATCATTAGCTGCCAAAGTCGACCCTGGATTAATCCAGGATAACCTAAAAAAGGTAAAAAATATTCAGGATCAGGGGAGCTTGGTTGGCTAGTCAAGTATGAGCATCTGATGACCTCTTACTATCTATCTGAGACTGGTCTGGGGGGAGTCCTCTGGCCGAGCTTCGAAAGTGTTTATTTTAAAAAATTTAACCTTTAATTTTTTAATTCTCTGATATACTGACTCAGATATATTCTTTACAGAGCGCCCAGAAGGAATCTCAGACGACCTATGGGAGATGTCTGTACCAAGTCTCATCAAGTTGGTGAAGAAAGATGGTCTCAATGTACCCCCTCCTCCTCCGCCTAAGCAGAACATTGGCACATCCAAAGGTAATGCTACCAAGAAAAGGAAACCCCCTACTGACTCGGAGTATCAGAGGCCGAGTAAGTACTAAAAAGCAATCCTAATCTCCTATGATGACGCATTGGCTGCTCGTCTGGAGCAGCTGAAGATCAGTGACAACCTAGTAGGTCATAGTCTGAAGGTAGTGGATACCATCGGCTCTGCGATGACCGATGCAGATAAGTGATTTCTACGCTCGATTGATACCCCCTGCTGGCCGAGTTCTGCCTTCACAGGTCTATCCAGGGAAAAGTGTTTGCTTTTTTATCCCAAGTCCAACCTCTGCTTTCGTTGGATTAAGGTTTTAATTTATACATCTGTCTTTGTATTGCAGGGTATCCTGTCCATGCACCAGTTTGTTGACTAGACCCTGAGGAAGCTGCCCTTAATTGAGAAGGGAAAAGAGGCCCAAAAGGTGGAGGCCTCTCTAAATGCTGAGGTTAAACCTCTGAAGACAGCCTTGGATGAATCTGAGAATAAGAAGAAGCAAAGGGGCAGGGATGTTTCCAAGCTCCAGAAGGACCACACCTCTACCCTGAAGGCCAAGGATGACGTTCTTTAATAAAAGGTTGATGCTTCTGTAAAAGCTTCCCTTGAGGATGCCTCTGAGAAGATTTTAGCTGATTATAAGATCTCTGACCAATTTATAAGCTTCGGATTTGAATACCTTAAAAGAGGTGTTAAAGATACTGATAAATGGGTGGCCATTAAAGAAAGGGAGTTTGGAAGTTTGACAGCCTCAGATTTCATTGGTCTCAGTAATGGTAATCCTTAGTTTACCTAGGCCTTACAAGAGGTTGAGGAGGAAGGAGAAGGTGATGCACCTACAGAGACTGCACAGCTGAAAGCTACAGAGACTGAGGATGTCAACCCTCAAGATAATGGGGCCGATCTTACCAACGTCGGCCAAGGTGATGGGGCCGAGGATACCAACCCTGTGGCTGCAGACACCTAGACCATGATTTGTGAAGCTCTACACTTGTAATTTTTATTTCTCATTCGTAGTTGCTTGTAACCTCTGATATCATACTCTAAGGCATGTTGACTTGTAATTCTGACTTCTTCATGTTATATCATCCTCCTCACAGGATGTTGCTTCTTTCGATGAATGCTTTCTTGAATGTAGTCTTACAAATCATACATCCCATCAAATGATGTTTAAGACCCGATTAATGATGTTTAAGGTCTGAGGTCATCTAACTAAAATGTTATGCTCATAAATTCCACGAAATTAATGATGTTTAAGGTCTGAGGTCATCCAATTATGATGTTACCCTCATAAATTTCACCAAATTAATGATGTTTAACGTCTGAGGTCATCTAACTAAGATGTTTCACCTCAGACCCTGTCACCAAATTATGATGTTCAAGGTCTAAGGTCATCTAACTAAGATGTTACCCTCATCAATTTCACCAAATTAATGATGCTTAAGGTCCGAGGTCATCCAATTATGATGTTACCCTCATAAATTTCACCAAATTAATGATGTTTTAAGGTCCGAGGTCGTCCAATTAAGATGTTATCCTCATAAATTTCACCTAATTAATGATATTTAAGGTCTGAGGTCATCTAATTATGATGTTTCACCTCAGACCTTGTCACGAAATTAATGATATTTAAGGTATGATGTCATCTAACTAAGATGGTATCCTCATAAATTCCACCAAATTAATGATGTTTAAGGTATGAGGTCATTCAATTATGATGCTACCCTCATAAATTTCACCAAATTAATGATGTTTAAGGTCTGAGGTCATCTAACTAAGATGTTTCACCTCAGATCCTGTCACCAAATTATGATGTTTAAGGTCTGAGGTCATCTAACTAAGATGTTACCCTCATAAATTTCACCAAATTAATTATGTTTAAGGTCCGAGGTCATCCAATTATGATGTCATCCTCATAAATTTCACCAAATTAATGATGTTTTAAGGTCTGAGGTCATCCAATTATGATGTTTCACCTCAGACCTTATCACCAAATTATGATGTTTAAGGTCCGAGGTCATCCAATTATGATGATACCCTCATAAATTTCACCAAATTAATGATGTTTAAGGTCTGAGGTCATCTAACTAAGATGTTATCCTCATAAATTTCACCAAATTAATTTTGTTTAAGGTCTGAGGTCATCTAATTATGATGTTTCACCTTAGACCTTATCACCAAATTAATTATGTTTAAGGTCCGAGGTCATCTAAGTAAGATGTTATCCCCATAAATTTCACCAAATTAATGATGTTTAAGGTCTGTGGTCATCCAATTATGATGTTACCCTCATAAATTTCACCAAATTAATGATTTTAAGGTCTGAGGTCATCTAACTAAGATGTTATCCTCATAAATTTCACCAAATTAATGATGTTTAAGGTCTGAGGTCATCTAATTATGATGTTTCACCTTAGACCTTGTCACCAAATAATGATGTTTAAGGTCTGACGTCATCTAACTAAGATGTTATCCTCATAAATTTCACCAAATTAATGATGTTTAAGGTCTGAGGTCATCCAATTATGATGTTACCCTCATAAATTTCACCAAATTAATGATGTTTAAGGTTCGAGGTCATTTAACTAAGACGTTATCCTCATAAATTTCACCAAATTAATGATGTTTAAGGTCCGAGGTCATCTAATTATGATGTTTCACGTCAGACCTTGTCACCAAATTAATGATGTTTAAGGTCTGATGTACTCCATTTATGATGTTACCCTCATAAATTTCACCAAATTAATGATTTTTAAGGTCTGAGGTCATCTAACTAAGATGTTTCACCTCAGACCCTGTCAGCAAATTATGATGTTTGAAGTCTGAGGTCATCTAACTAAGAGGTTACCCTTGTAAATTTCACCAAATTAATGATGTTTAAGGTATGAGGTCATCCAATTATGACGTTACCCTCATAAATTTCACCAAATTAATGATGTTTTAAGGTCTGAGGTCATCCAATTATGATGTTTCCTCATAAATTTCACCAAATTAATGATGTTTAAGGTTTGAGGTCATCTAATTATGATGTTTCACCTGAGACCTTGTCACCAAATTAATGATGTTCAAGGTCTAAGGTCATCTAACTAAGATGTTATCCTTATAAATTTCACCAAATTAATGATGTTTAAGGTCTGAGGTCATCTAATTATGATGTTTCACCTCAGAATTTTACCACTAAAGCATGATGAAATAAAGTATTGACATCGAAACTGCTATTCTCATTAATATTCTCTTTATAAAGTGATACATGTATTATAAGAAAGTAACAACAATAGTATATGTAATACTTCTTCAGGTGATCAGCGTTCCATGGATTGGAGAAAGGTTCCCCTTCGAGATTTTCTAGCCGGTAGGTACCGGGTACAACCTCATCGACTACTTTGTAAGGACTATGCCAGTTCGGTTGGATCTTGTTTGCCTTCTGCAACGTCTTCTTCAGCACCAGATCTCCTACAACTATAGGTCTCGATTTCACCCTCTGATTATAGAATTTTTCTATTCTCTACTGGTAGGCTGCCTGTCTGATCTCAACGTCTTCCTTTCTCTCCTCAATTAAATCTAGGTCAAGTCTTCTCTCTTCCCCATTCTTCTCGGGGTCATAAGTCTGAACTCTGTGAGTCGGGAGTCCTACTTCTGTAGGTATGACAGTTTCTGAGTCGTGGGCTAACATAAATGGGGTCTCCCCCATTGGCGTCCTAGTCGTTATTCTATAGGCCTATAACATAGCATAAACCTCTTCCGTCCATATACACTTAGCTTCTTCCAATCTCTTCTTAATCCCGTCGAGGATTATTCGGTTCGTGACTTCGATTTGACCATTTGCTTGAGGTCGGTCAGGAGAAGAGAAAAATTGCTTGATCCTGACCCTCTGGTAGTATTTATCTAAGGAAGAATTCTTGAACTGGGTTTCGTTGTCTAAGATGAGGGTGTTGGGAAGGCCATGTCTGGATATGATTCTCTTCCAGATGAACTGGAAGGTCTTCTTCTCTGTAATCGTGATCATCGACTCAACCTCTACCCACTTGGAGAAGTAATCAATTGCAACTATCAGAAATCGATAATTATTCGTAGCTCTCGGCAATGGTCCCACCAAGTCAATCCCCCATACAACAAAGGGCCAAGGAGAACTAATTGACGCCATAGGTTGATGAGGTTGGTGGTGGATAGTAGATAATCGCTGACATTTGTCACACCTCTTCACGTAGGCAGCAGCATCTCTTGGCTAAAGGTCTTCCTCGTATGTGACTGGAGCAAGAACCTTCATGCGCATATTGTAGGACGTGGGGGACCTCTGTGGGATGGACACATCTGAGGAGAGGTAGTAGAAATACTTTTTATATAGGACATCTCCTATTATTGAGAACTTTACAGCTCTATACCTCAATTTCCTCCTTTATAGCTTCGATTTAGGCAGCTCTCCCTCTCTTATATATCTGATGAGGGGGTCCATCCATGAGTCTCCTAGGTTCAAGTTGAGGAAGGAGCTGGCAACCTCTTATTCTTCAGTGGTCGATTTGAGCAGGATTTCAACTGGTACTGTCCTTTTGATGCCAGTCCTTATTGCTAAAGCCAACCTTGCTAGTTCATCTGCACGAGTGTTATTTTGTCGAGGTACCCTCTTCATCTTCACCTCTTTGAAGACTTCTAGCGTCGTTCTTAACCTCTTCAGGTAATTATCCATCCTTTCATCTTTTGCCTCATATACTCCAAGTACATGGTTGACAACCAACCTCGAGTCACTATGAAGTAAAAGTCGACCAACTCTAAGGGCTTTTGCTAAAGAGAGGCCTGCTATCATCGCCTAAACTCGGACTTATTGTTTGAAGCCTTGAAGTTAAACCTTAGCGCATATTTAACATCGGTGCCATCCGGGGCTGACAATATCAGCCCTGCACCGCTTTCACTTTCGCATGAAGAACCATTAACAAAGAGGTTCCAAACATCTTCATTTAAAGAGAAGTTCCACTCTGACAGGGTTCCTTGCTTGCAGAGGTATTTGTCTTCCTCACTCTTAGCTATTCCTTTTCTGGCTCTACTGGACACAACCTCTTTCGGGTCTCGGAAAACGTTACTGTTTGATTCATCTGCGGTCTCTGGGTTATTCTCAATCTCAGCCTCTTCCCATGTGAACTCATCAACAAAGTCTGCAAGTTCCTGCCATTTAATGGCCACCCTTGGTTGATAAATAAGGTCATACTCTCCCAACTCGATGGCCCAGCTCATCAATCTGCCTGACTTCTCAGGTTTGTGGAGGAGTTGCCTTAGCGGGGAGTCAGTGAAGATGACCATAAAGTGGTCTTGGAAATAAGGTTTCATCTTTCGAGAAGCATGTATCAAAGCGTAGGCCAACTTATTCATCCGAGGATAGTTCTGTTCAGACCCCTGAAGGGCCTTACTATTGAAGTACACATGCCTTTATATCCCATCGTCTACCCGTACTATGGCTGCGCTTATAGCTGACTCTGAGACTTCTAGATAAACATACAACTTCTCCCCCAGAATAGGCCGGTATAAGAGTAGAGGGGACCCAAGGTAGGACTTGAGCTCCTTAAAGGCCTTATCACACTCTTCATTTCACTCGAAGGCCTTTCTAAGCACCTTAAAAAATTGAAGACACTTGTCGTGGTTCTGGAAACAAACCTGTTGAGTGCTGCAACTCTTCTAGTGAGCCTCTAGACGTCTTTTATACTTCTTGGTGTCTTCATATCAATCAAAGACTTAATTTTCTCGTGGTTGGCCTCTATTCCCCTATGATTGACTATAAATCTAAGAAACTTTCTAGCTCCTACTCCGAAGACACACTTGGCAGGATTGAGCTTCATCCTCTATAAGTCCATGATGTTAAAAGTTCTCTTCAGGTCGGTTACATGAGTGCAGGTCTTTAAGCTCTTCATCAACATATCATCTATATATACCTCCATGGTCATACCAATTTTATCTTCAAGCATATTATTTACAAGACGTTGATAAGTGGCCCCTGTATTTTTCAAGCCGAAGTGCATGACCTTATAGAAATAGGTCCCCTTATCTGTGATGAATGTTGTCTTCTCTGAGTCTTCAGCATCCATGAAGATCTAACTGTAACCTGAATACGCATCCATAAATCTCATGAATTCATGCCCTACCGTGGTATCTACCATCTGATCAATTCGTGGTAAGGGATAGCTATCTTTTGGGCAAGACTTATTCAGGTCAGTAAAGGCTACGCACACCCTCTATTTTTAGTTGGCCTTGGGCACAATGATGGCGTTTGATAACCACTCTGGGTATTTGACCTCCCTGATGAATTCTGCCTCTTCCAACTTTCTGATCTCCTCCCTGATGACATCATACTTTTCTCTGGAGTAAACTCTTCGTCTTTGTTTGATTGGCTTAACATCTTCTGCCACATTGAGTTTTTGGCACATCACCTCTGGATCAATGCCAGGCATGTTTGCGTGGCTCTAAGCAAAGACACTCTGCCTCTTCTTCAAGAATTTTATCATCTCTTCTTTGATCTCTGATTTTAAGGCCTTGTCGATTTGGATGGTTTTTTCTGGTTCGTCCTTATTGAGGATAATGGATTCTACCTCTTCTGCGGCCTCTCCTTTCTTTAATTTAGTTTCGTCCCTATGATGAAGGGTGTCGATGTTATATGTGGTCGTTTCCCTCTTATGGGCTTCTCTCTCTTCGGATGAGTTGAAGTAGCATTCTCGTGCCGATGTCTAGTCACCCTGCACTTCCCCTACCCCATAGGGGGTCGGGAATTTTAGCATTTGGTGGACCTTTGATGGCACGGCCTTAAATTCCTTAAGGACTACCCGTCCTATGATGAGGTATGCCGAGAAGATGTTTTCATCCATAATAAAAAAATTAATCTTCCGGGTCAATATCTTAGGCCACTCGTCTCCCATTCGTACATCCATCTCATACATGCCCAATGGATGGACCTTTTCACCGCTGAAGTCCATCAACGGATGATGATAGGGTACTAGTCTTGCTCTGTTGAGGCCTAGGCTCTTAAAATATGGCCAAAACATCACGTCCACTAAACTTCCTCCATCTACGAGGATTCTCTGGACCTCACACCCATGCACCCTTATAGTTATTACCAAAGGATCATCGTGTGGAGCTAAGATACCTTTGAAATCAATTTGGGAGAACCCAACTATAAGGGTGTCTATGTCTACTTTCTTTCTCTTTTGCTTGGCCTCTGAAGATTCCAAATTCATAACCTCCACTTTGGTCAGTGCCTTAGCCTCTGCCACATGAGATTTACGATCAGCTACTTTAGAGCCACCCCCTGCTAGTCCTCCACATATGGTGTTAACACCGAAGGAAATCATTCCAACCCTCTTTACAGGGGCATTGTCGTACATCGACGAGAGGTCTGGATTGTCTTCATCGTCAACATCTGAGTCCTCATATCTTCTCTCTAGGGTTTCATCTCGACACCTGTTGTTTCTCTTCTTTTTAGGGTCATCTCTTCCCCTCCTAGGAGCCTTACCATCGACATACTTCCTCAATTTTTTGGACTTCAACATCTTCTTGATTTCATCCTTTATGGCAAAGCACTTTTCTGTCACATGGTCGTGGTCTTAGTGGAACTCGCACCACAGGTTCTTGTTCCTCTTATGCGAAGGAGCCTTTATCTTCTCCTTCCATCTCAAAGACCGGTCATTCTTGATCTCGTTGAGGATGTGTTCACAGCTCACAGTTAGAGGAGTATAGTGTGCAAACTTATCGTCGGCAGACCTCTTTTTTCCATCTTTCTTTCTTTGGAATTTCCTGCTTCCACTTTCGTTCTCATCTCATACTTCGCGGCCATAGCCTCTTCAGCGTTTATGACCTTCCCTACAGTTACCAATAGCTCTGCCATGGACTTATGGGGGAGGGGGTCTTTCGCAAGCTTACATAATAACTTCCCCTTCTGGAGTTCTCCAATGAGGGTTGTCATGGCTATGTTCTCTTCATAATCTTCAACCTCCAATTTTTCTTTATTGAATCTGGCAATGTAGTCTCTTAGGCTCTTATTCTTGCCTTGTTTGACATACAACAGATGAGTGGTATTCTTTTGAGGTCTTACCCCAATACATAAATTATGAATGAACCGTTCGGCCAAGCCCTTAAAGTTCTCTATAAAGTTCTTCGAAAGAGAGGTAAAGTAGATGTGTGCAGCTCCCGTCAAAGTCCCAGAGAAGGCCCGGCACCTTATCTCATTCGGGATCGAATAAATATCTACCGCAGACTGGTACTTATCAATATGATGCACATGGTTGGTACTACCATCATATTTGGGAGACATTATAGGTGGTTTGAACTTGGCAGGGGTAGAGAAGTTCACTATTTTTGCCACAAATGGGGAGCCCTCTGAGAAACCTCTTTTTCAGGGGGGTATAGGCTTTTTATGAGGTCTCCTATCTTCTCTTCAAGACGTTGAATGGAGTCATTCCATGGCTTTGAAACGCCGGCCTAGCCGAGGTTGTCCCCAACCACCTCCATGGGGTGGACTGAAGGTTCCCAATCCGCTGCATAACATCGGATGTTGACCTCCTCTGTATCCCTGTCTCTCCCTTGCTGGGGTCGGCCATGATGAGGCTGATGTTCCCCATCTTCCCTTTGTGACCCTGCTACACTTCTTGATCTGGATAACCTCTTCCTCAGGACATTTATGGGTCGAGCCTTTCAAAGGTCGACCCTCTGTTTAAGCGATCAAAAACTGATCCTCTTTTTTGGGCACCACCATCTCTTCTGCCCCCATAACCTCGGCTTTGCTTGATAGGAGGTACAGTGTTGTTCGAAACCTCATACGGCTCCCAACAGTCTTCTGGAGCATCCTCTTCCTCCACATCGTCATACCTATCCTCAGGGCAAGGGTTTCCTTACCTCCCCAAACGTAAATGCCTAGGGTCAGTAATGTCCCTCCTTCACTAAGGAGTAGGTTAGCCTTTTCGCAGTGCATGGACTGGTCCCCTGGATCCAGGATGGGGTTCAATAGCTGCCGAAGTAATTATCTCCGTCGAGACCCGCCTCGTCATATTTTAACTGAGCTATGCAAATTTCTCCTTCATTATTTGATGTGTTACAACCAAAGATTTCAAGGTTGCCTCCACCTCATCCATTTCGGACTTGGGTGGTGCCTGAATGTAACTGGGTCCTCCCGCGCCAGATGGTGGAGGAGGTGGTGGCAACTCCAGTTCCATACATTAAAACTGAGGAGCTGGTGAAGAAAATGAGCTTAATACCTTTAAGGACCTCTTTCAATGGTGAAACGGCTCCACGCAAGGGGTGAGACCTGGTTCACCACCAGAGTCTCCGGCGAGGTTAAGCAGAAAAAGAAGAAGAGATAGCTTCTCGTTCCCATAGACGGCGCCAAAATGATGATGCTGTAAACAGCACCACTCGGTAAGGGTGTTTATAAGCTCAATACAGTGATAACAACGACAACATAAGAGTATATTAAGTACAAGAGATTCAGATGAGGAGAAGAGGATGAACACCAATATATAAGTGGTTTAGCCAATTAATCCTACGTCCACTGTGCAAGTGAGTAAGATCAATAAAATAAGGCACTAATGGCCATAGATACAATCTCTCAAGCCTTCTGCCTCTACAGTGTAATTTGATATAGTTTCATCTAGGGTTGTAATTTCGGATCTCTTTACAAGGTAGAGGATGACCTATATATATAGTGTTTGGGGGGTCTAGTGTACCCCCAAGCATACAATGAGCATGTGCACGGAGAACTATCTAGTGAGAATATGACACCTGGCTAATCTTCAACTAAGTAATGATGACCTCAATATTCCCTCACGTGGAGGGAATGAATCAGTTATAACGGATTTGTCCACGTGCTTCAAGCCATACATGTACGCATAGAAGATCGGTTGTCTTTGCTTGGTACCAACCTCGACCTAGGTGAGTACAAGGTTGTTGAGGTACGACCTCTACCTTGGCTGGGAATTATGTGATGATCTTGGTTGGGATGCCAGCCGAGGTTAGATATGTGAAACGTCGGGTAGGGTTAATGTTGTCCTGACAATTGATGTTGAGCCTGCAGGGCTACTGATTCTCATGTGGCGCTTATAATGTTAGTTATGGACGACGATGATGTTGAAGGGTGGTTAAACCCATGATTCTTTGTTGGCCTTGGCTGATGCCCAGCCGAGGTTGATGTATGAGGTAGATGTGATGTCGGTTGTGGTCGACCTGATGGATAATTGACCCCATGAGTCGTGCAGACCTCGGCTATTGACTAGTTGAGGGGTAACTAGTAACGTTGGTTATGGCCGACCTTAAGATGGACGAGATTGCTAATCGTCAGTCTTGAGTTATTATTACCTCGGCCTTCATCCAGGTTGAGGTTGGTGCCTTCGAGCTGGCAGGTACAATTTGGGCATATCAGGGTATTCAGGGAATTCTTTTCAAAATGAGGCCATGTCCTCTATTTATAGCAACAAGGGGGTGAAAATTGGTATGGTCCTAGACCTATCGATCGGCATAGAACCCTAGATACACTACGAATAAGCAGGGTCCCGGGGTTATCAATTGGTAGTCTGGTGCAAGTTTTTCAAAAAAATGGTTGTAAAACGCAAACCATAAGTTAGAATCGCGCATGGAATGGACCTTTGGGAAGGATATTAAGATCCTTTTAAGAATCCATTGAGGAATTTCCAGGCTCAGGAGTTAACCGAGGTCAAACGAGGCCCGAAAGCGCCTATTTGTCACTAGACCATAAATTCCTGGGGGAAAACAGATCGTTCGACCGTACCGTAAGTCAGAATCACGCATGGAATGGATCGTTGGATAGGGTATTTATATCCATGTGAATATTCATTCACTCTCATTTGGTTAGGTGAGTTGACCTTGGTCAAGTGGTGCTTGAAATTATTCGATGACCTTCGACTAAAATTGTTTATCTGTCTGTACTGTAAGGCTGATTTGCTCACGGGGTAGACCATTGGAAAGGGTATTCAGAGCCCTTAGAAGATTCATTTAGTCTCGTTCGAGCTGAAGGGTAGGATAGGAGTCAAAGGGAGCTCAGGAGCACCTAGTGGCCTATGAATTAGTTTTCAGGCTAAAACGGATTGTTCGTCCGAACCATAAGTCTGATTCATGCACAGGATGGACCGTTGGAAAGGGAATTCAGAGTCCTTCGAAGATCCATTGAGCTTTTCTCAGAAAAGGAAGTTGATTAGGGTAAAAATGGGGCTCGAAAATGCCTGGTCATCTCCAAATCAATTTTTGATAGTAAAACAGATTGTGCATTTGAACCGTAAGGTCGATTCGTGCATACGAAGGATCGTTGTAAATGGAATTCAGAGCCCATTAAATGTTCATTGAGCTTTTTCTCGGGCGATAAAGTTAATGGAGTCAAATGGGGCCAAGGAGTCCCCGATGACCTCTAGATAGGTACTTAGGGTATGACTTAGGGTTTGCGGTGATTGAATGAGTGCTAGGGACCTATGGAGGTCACTTAAAGGGTCCTAGGATGGGGTGTCTACACTTGGGAAGAAGCATTTTAAACCTAAAAATTCATGAATATGACCTTAACACATGATTTATTCAAGAAACTCCATAATAGTTTCAAAAACATACATTTCAAGAACAAGGGATATTTTTATTCTTCAAACTTAGATAAATGTCCAACTTTAATAAATCTTCATTTTTGTAAGAAACATTAGAGCATTGCTCACAAAATATCCTTAACAAGATAAACATTATTTTCAAAACATTTTATTCTATAAAATGTTTAACACCAAGCTTCTTGAAACACGTCATTTATTCAGTGTTACTGAAATCCCTTTTTAATCCATTTGTATAAAATAATAAGAAATTCCCTCTTTAAATCCATATATGCATCCTACTCTTAAAAACTCAACTATAATACCAATATATGGGAAAATAGATTTTTGAGCTAAGAATGAAGTTTTTCCTACCTCAATGAGCACCAAAATGGTAGGATGAAAATTGCAAAGGATGGCAACCTCCCACCTCCTAAAGTGTCCTCAAAGAGGTTGTCTAGCTCCAAAAATCTTTCCTCCATAAAGGCTCCAAGTAAAACCCCCTTCAATCTTCATTAATCTTCTATTTTTCTTCCTCACCCCCCCCAAAAAAAAAAAAAAAATCTAAATTCGTAGCTCTACCCAATGATGGAAGAAATGGGTGTATAAGGCTCAAATTTGGTGGAATACTAGTAAAATATGGTGGCACAAGGTGGAGGGATGGTAGTGGTGTAGTGCAGAAATGGTGGGAGGAGCTTAGGGAAGATGAAACACCCTTGAAATTAGAGAGGGAGAAAGAGAGAGAGGAAATCTGATGGGTTTGGTGGGAAACCTTCTAACGAGGTAGGGAAACCTTATGTAGGGACATCTCGTTAGATCCTCATTAGAACCCAACTTCGAACGACATTAGAATTTAATTTGAACTAACAATCTTTTCGTTTGAACGAAATGGAGACCTTGTTCAAACGACCCATTTTCGTTTGATTCAGAGAATTTTTCATAAATTTCAAATTTCTCCTAATGACTTCCACAATTACAATCTAGGCCCAAAGAATAATAAATTATAGAGATAAACTTCCATGCATTAATGATCTAAACCTTAGGAACTTCATATGGTCATTAGTTACATGGGCAAAATAATAAAATATTGGGCACGGATATTACATTCTTCCCGCCTTAGGAAATTTTGTCCCTAAAATTATCGACCTGTCAGTTCTTCTAGTCCATGGGGTTTACTAACTCTTATTCTAAGTCATAGGAATCCTCCAAGATCAAATCATCGAAGCCCTAAATAACTAATATGACATCATACACCCTTTCACAAGGTTGTCACCACAAATTCAACATGAAACATGTTGTAATGCTCTCCATCATGCTAATCATCAACGTCATATGATCGTCCTCGAGTCTTTACACGCATGATGATAACACTAACTTAAGTCCCAAGACAACCTTTCCAATACACAAAGCATACCGGCAAACCTACCGGGTAATGCTTTCTAGTGATTAACACTCACCCAAGTGCAAATCATAATACAACCAATCATCAAATTTATCATCAAGAACCATTCTGGACCTTAGGACCACACATCCTATGTCTCTATAATTCTCATCTCATCTTGACTACAGAATTTCTCTTAAGCTTGATATTAACCTTACATCGTTAATTACGCACTCCGAGGGGTAACACAGACCAAATCATTATCGTGCACCCGACTCCCTCATTTCGAAGGTCTCCCCATGAACCTTGTATCACTCTAGGCATCTAAATTTGGATTACTCACTAGAGTATTGTACTAATCCACTCGGCGTGGTAAGGTAACACTGTGTGCTAAGATCCCCTGAGTTCTAAGACTATACTATGTACTCAAGTCATTATGCTACTCTTTATAAATAGAGCCACTGACTTCCATGTAGGCTAATCATAAGGTCCCTAATTCTAAAGTGAATAGATACTATAAGAAAACTATGTGGCCAAAATTGCAGCCTTTCTGTACAGAAATTTTTTTGCAATATCAAGGATACCTTAGACAAAGTCACACCCAGTTACTGAGCTACATTGACTATGTCAGGTCCAACTGCACTCTACTTGGCTAAATCGCGTTGTCCCATAACCTAGTATGAATTCGTGCCACCACAACCATAGCAACATAATCCTTGATCATCATAACTAAAAGGGATACAAGAATAAAAAAGTGTGAAAAACTGTTTAGAAAAAAATCCCATTCACATAAAGGACAATGATTTACGAAAGATAAACCTACGCCACACACTTTAAAGCTTATGAATCCTCCCAGACATTTTCACTGGGTACCGACCTAGCCATACACCCTGGCTCGAGTCACCAACCGTGATCAATCAAATTAAAAACCATTCATCCTCACATAACGAAAGCCGTATATGAACATATTATCCTATGGGAAGTCAAATGTTGGACTTACCTCCTTAAGAATATGGTTTCCTCCTTACATTGAAGATTATGCAAGCCACCTCGATCGATGAATGCCAACGCCCTTGTCGACACTAACCTTGTCCATCTTACTAGTGACGACATCACCAATCTACTACACCTAGGTCACTGTATGCCTTATCATATCATAATAGTAACTCGAAGCCTCCTTAGGCAGTACCCTGTTCAAATGAAACATTCACCTTATTATAACCTCTAACTATGCAAGGTTGTCATTGAGCTAACTCTGGGTTCTACCCATATTGGACTTACATGATGGCCACAACGGTTGCTATTAGAATTCTAAGGGTAGTAGGTACAACATAGGGCCACATCTTCTAATCCATACCAATTTAGAAAGACGTTCTAAGAACTAGTCCCTACCTTTCTATATCTACCTTAACTTATGATATCGACACACGCCAGTATTCTAATCATGCTTTGATATCCTTCTTGGGTGTTATTTTCAAGTCTTTAACATGACATCATTAACCTAGTTATCCTCGAAATGAAGTACTACACTACCCCCTCTATTCATCCCATGATACTCAAGCAACACGCCCATTCATGACATAAGCTCCCAATCTCTGTTAGAAAATTCCATCACCCATTTATGCCAATTCGAATGGCAGTAATTGGCTTGTGCATTATTCGACTCCTTTGAACTTGACTGATATCTTGTAATCATCACATGACTCTCAACACCACTATCATTGGAACTCTAATGCTCCATGATACCGAATGTGATTCGTTCCCTAAGGATGTAAATCATACTCCGCACAAAAGTCCTCATAGGCCGACAAGTTTTCTTCACATATATGACTCTCCTATCGTAGGTGATCTACAAATTTCTCAACATCCACATCATGATTACTAGGTGATTGCAAAGACACTATTATATGAGCCTATACATATGGCTCACCTTAACCATTAAACACGTTAAGATGTCACAACAAGTCAATTTATATTCCCAATTACGCTACGTACAATTTTTCCTATGAACACTCCAAGACGAACTTAAACCATACTCACACCGGAATTCCCTCAAATCTAGACATTAGTTAGGTCGCTAAAATGGGCCCTGACATTTAGATAATAATCTTATCTCCCTTCCAAATGGCTGTGGCCATAAGCCACGTACCAAATCAATGAATGACACTGAAAAGGATTTCGACAGGATAAGGGATGTTGCATACAACCTATAAGCCTCTAGGTTTATATCATCGGCATAACTACGGATCCGATTCCTCAAAATTACATCATATTTCCCAAAACTCTAATATGGAAGACAATCTAGATTTCACTCCTAAGTCACCTTAACCATTATTGTTGCATACATAACATACTTGCCACAATTTGCTCGTAACTCTCATCATACCTTGTGAGGTACAAATTTCAATCAAAAACCACTAAGACACTTACTTAAAATAATAGTATCCTACCGACTCCGACCAGGTACACATACCAAGTGTTGAACAACACGATTCCTCATATAACCGAATCATCAATTGTCTTATGACACTATACTACCCCAAGGATCGAATTTTCTTAATTACATCATCATTATTAACTTTATAAAAGTACTGCACCCTGAAACTTAATGCATCATTATCACAAATTAATACTGCTTAGGAATGACACCCTAGTCACCTAATCTCCACAGTCGACTTTACACAGTTTATGTTTCTAATTCAATGAGCATCATCTAGTTCTGTTAACATCTCAACAGACCTTTCACATCATCAAGGATTGACACACAAGCACCTCACACTATAAATCGTGGTGTTGCCACTATTGGCTCGTACTTACACTCATAAATTATTAACATATAGAAATCAGAAGTGTAGAAGCGATTAATGACCATTAACTTGGTCGCATGCCACGTAGTAATGAATTACTCATCATGCTAATCTCCTTGACTCTATCAACATGACCGGACCAAAACCAACACCAACGTCGAAAGATCCACTATTGACCTCACTACGTCACTCCCAAAAGTAACCTTGAACCTAGAGCTTTGATACTATTTGTAAGGCCTTGATCCGAATTTATGGGTTATCCGTGGTTAAGCCGGTACAACCTAAGCATTAGGTGTGCAGTAAAATCAAATAACCTACATAATATTTCTATTCTAGGTTTATTTAATTAACATTTCACTTGTTTAGCATGTAATTTCCATTTAAAACAAGCTACGTGATGAACCCATGGAAATCATTCCTGGAATCCAAGCATACAAGGCTACTAACATAAAATAAAGGAATACTTACTTGTATAATGCGCTCAAAATATGAAACCGCACCAAACCTATCGTAACAAAGACGAGGGAATGAACTGAATGCCTAGTGGGAAATTTCATCAATGCAACATAGAATCGAACGACAGAAAAGAGACTCTATCACGTCATATCTACATGCACATGCAACTAGCTTATATATATATATATAAACGTTAATTATTCCGATTAATTCCCCTTAATATTATAAAGAACTCTGTCTTACATGATATGAAATTTATTTCTTAATTTGACACATCCAGTTAAATACTTCAAAAAATACCTTTTGTTTAAGGAAAATCATTTATATAACCAAAATTATCCGTTTACTCACACCAAATTTACCTTAGTAGTTTCATTATAAACCAATATTCAACACATGCAAGCACTATGTTAAAAAAATACTTTCAAAGCCTTTTGTAAATAAACTTTGGGGATAATTATGGGTTAAACCTCATTAGGTTGTTTAATCCCCAATTAATCACTTGACTTTACCATTACTTTTACTTCATGGACATTAATTTCTTTACATTACTTGTCCACATTGTTCTTTCAACCGGAACCTTTATTAATTCATTTAAGTTACGTTGTCTTTTCACATATTCACCACATAACACATTTCTTGACATGTTCCATTTTCTTTATATTTTTTTGAAATATTTCAATATTCGCATACTTTAACGGGCTCCACACCACCGGCTATACTACCATATGCTCGGGCCACTGATTTTGGGTCTTTCATCCCAGGGCTCCAAACTCTCCTTAATTTTTTTGGTATCATTCGAGTCCATATTAATGTGTTTTAACATTTCAGAAATATCCACATAATTCCACTTTTCCTTTATCGACTGAAGCCAAAATCTGGAGTTTCACCCCAACTTGTGTTACACTTCAACATCATCATTTCTTGCCTTTTTACTCTAGCATTGATTTTATCCCAAATTTTTTTCATTTAAGACCGTTTTGTGTAACACCTTTTTCAACTTTTTTATTTCATAAAAATGTCCCACATTACGTCAAATTTACCATTTTACCCATTTATTTCCAAACTTGCATTATCCTCAATTTTCACAAGTTTTATATCCAAGACATCATTAAGTTACCCACAGTAACTTCTTAAATACCTTTAACTCATTAACACTTATTTAGTACTTTGTAATAACATACTTATCAAGTTTGAAACCTATTTGTTTCATTATTTTCTTTCTCTAAGAAATCATTGAACATTTAAAGACTACTTTATAAGAAAACACCATTTTCTTTATTCCTAGTTACAACTCATTAAAACTCCATTAAGCTTGTTCATATGCTTGTCATCAAAATACTACAAATTTATATCCATGGGAAGAAGGATTTTAAACATAAAAATCTTAGAATATGGACTTAACACATGATTTATTCAGCAAATTCCATAATACTTGGAAAAATATACTTATTAAGACTAAGGGACATTTTTATTCTTCAAACATAGATATATTTCCAACTTTACACTACAACAAAAATAGTAATCTAGCACGGTTTAAAATTATGCCAGATCAAATGTGGTATGGTTTTGAACTGTGCCAGAATAAGGTGTTCCAAAATGGCCATTTTTTCAGGCACGGTTTAAAAGTGTGCCAGATTTGGCCAAACGTGAACACTTCTGGCACACTTTAAAACCGTGCTAGAATTTGATATTTCTGGCACACTTTTGGAATACTTTAGAACTGTGCCAGATTGAGTACATTTTGGTACACTTTTGGCACAGTTCAAAACCGTGTCAAATTTTGATACACTTTTGGCACAGTTTTGAACTGTGCCAAATTTTTGGATCAAAGAAAAAAATTAATTATAAATAATATTGCCCAAAAAAATCAGCAACAGTCCACTATTTTTTGTACCTATATTAGAATAACAAAAATTCAATAATAATATAAAACCATCATGGAAAAAATAGTACAACAATAATACAAATAGTCTGCAACAACACTAATACACATCTAGACAATAAGTCCACTAAAAATTAATAGGTCAAACTCCATCAATAGAAAATTTATGTCAATACATATGAAATTTATCTCAATACATGAGGAAATTTGACTTTTATCTCAATTCATGTCAATACATACGATAATAATCTCAAATTTCACGGTTTTCTCTTCAAGCAGAACTAACGTGTTTAACTCCTCATTCTTCATGCAACACTGGTTCGCTTTACATTCACAACCATCGAACTTCCAATGAGTTACAACCTATAAAACAAAAAAACAAAAAGTGTAATTAATTATTATCATTTGATAAGATTGAAGGCCAACAATTTAATAGAGACTAACATATATTCTTTCAATCCCACAAGATCTGTCAAATGCATAGATTGTTCCAGTAAAATGGGGTGCATTGCCCTCAACTTTCAAGTGAAGGAACTTCCCTTAACTAAAAAAATAAAAAAAATTATGCATTCCGACTAATAAAAATAGATGATAAAAAACATATAAACACCTAGTACAAACTCAAGAAACTTATATTATGCTTACGATAGTCTCACATACCTATGGAACACTAAGTACAAACTATGGAAATTAACTACAAACTATCGAACACTAATGACAATTCAAGGTCAACGTTATATAAAGATGACATGTAAAATATTGATCTGAACAATATCTATTTAAGTACTACAACAAATACTTTTTTGGAACAATAGCTCATTGAGTAAAGCCAATATTAAAAACACCCCCCGCGAAAATTTTACCTACCAAAGTGGATGACAACAATGAAATCATTAGAAAGTAATACTGCCACGATACAATTTAGATGGATTAGATGGAGTGTAAGTACCTTAATACTTAACATCATAGTTTTTTATGGATTAGGGCATAATCAAGGGTCGTACTTGATCATTAGTGATAAGCACTCAAAAGTGTTCAAATAATACCCTGAATAGACGTATTTTAATTGTTAATTCTCGACAAAATGGGTCTTATGAGCTTATATGTATATTTTGTAGGTCATGTGCCTGTTGTGACATTCAAGTGCTCAAATCGAGGTAAATGCGCGTTAAAAGGATCTTTAAACTAACCCATGTGCCTTTTACCCTGTCTCGTAACCTTCACCTAAACCCATTCCTGAGCCTCGTGTGTTTAGTTTGCACCCTCTATTTTATTTTTTATTTTTATTAATTTTTAGATTTTTACTCGAGTCATTTTTAATTTTTAGGATTGATTTTATATTTACTTTATAATTTTGTATATATTTTTAGGATTTATTTGTGTTGGAAACTTTTAACACTTCTTTTTACTTAGGTGTAAGTTTTATTTTTATTTAATCTTTATTTTTTATTTTTTGTTTTATATTTATTAGGATAGATTATTTTTGTCTTGTATCATGAATTTAATTTTTTTAGTTTCATTAGGTTTTGTATTTTCCTTAGTTTTATTTTATTAGGAATTTAATTTTTAGTTTTTTTTGTATTTGATGTTTTTAGTTTTATTTTTTATTTTTTAGATAGATAGTTTTATTTTTAGAGTGGGTACATATGTAAACACACACACACACACACAATCCTACATTTTCCTATCATGCGCCCACGCTACACCCAAACCCTTTCCATTATCTTCAACCTCTCACCACTTATACACTCTCTCTCCTCTCACCTCCATTAACAATAAAAACCCATTAACCACCATTCACTTTCTCTCTCATCCCTCATCATCTTCTATATTCACAAACCCATCTTCTCTCTCATCCACCATAACTACGATCATCATCCAAAACTGAACCCTCAACCCAACTCACCACCTAACCCGCGACCCAAAACCCATCTCTAAACCCATCCAAACCTCCACCACCTTCCGAGCATAACTCGGACGGCCCTACATAACCAAACACACCACGACCATCCGCCCTTATGTATCCCCACTATCCGACCATAACCTAATCTTGCCCGACCCCTAACCCGACTCAACCCACCTGAAATTCTAACCAAAAACACCCAAATACCCCCCAAAACCTCACCTCCCACATGTCTTCTACCGAAACCCCAATTTATCCTCTCTCTCACCCCATACCCCCATGCACATATCAATTCTCCCATTTATAACCCTAGCCACTTGCACACTATAGAGTGAAGAAGAAGATCCATTTTAAAGGAGAGAGGAGAATTCTAGAGTAAGAGAGAAGAAGAATACATTTATTTTAGATTAGTTTATTTTTTTAGTTTAGAAAAAATAGAAAAATATAATAAATTGAGCGATTGTAATTATATTGAGAGATTGTTGAATTAATTGAAGAATTCATGCAATTGAAGACAAAATTGGTTTGATCTACTCTTCTTTAATTATTCATTTCATGCTTTTAATCGATTATCATTTTTGTTGGATGATTATTACTGAGGGTTAATCTCCCAATCAAGGGATAAATTGAAGCCCTCATGAATCCAATTTGATTTAGCTGTTCATTTTAATTTTGTTAGTTTCCTTTTATTAATAAATTTAATTCTTACTTTTATTTTCACATTGAGAAATGAAAAATCATCCTTGAGAAAGGATTGAAAATTGTATTATCATTTGATAATTTGATTCAAACTAGAGATAGGCTTATCAATTGATTTAAACGTTAGTATAATTTTCATCTACTCTTATTTTTATTTTGTCTAATTAAAATTAGTTGTATGAATCGATCCTAGCGAGTTATTCGTTTGATTTTTTTTTATTCATTTAGAGTAGTGTTTATGGGAATTAAACATAGTTTTCTAAAAGAATATTCAATTAATTTATTAGTGTAATGGGAATTAACTTTTGAATTAAATGAATATTTTGGAAATTGATCGAATTAAAATAGTGCAAGCTAGATTAATTTTTGTGAAGTGGGGGTGGATTTACATCCGTTGAACATTTTTCTCTCATTTAGTTACATCTCACTCACTTTCATCACATACTTGTTTTTGTTTTTGGCACTTTCATTTTAGTTTGATTTCCATTTCTTATTTAGTTCTTAGTTTAATTCACATTCACCTAATAATTATTTTAATATTGAAAAAGCTAAAAAAATTAGAAAAAGTAAAAAGTCCAAAAAGAAAACAAATAAATATGAATTCCATTCCTCTCTTACATGTTTCATCCTTAGATTAGGATTAACACACTTACTTACCTCTACACTTTTGTTTATTATATTTTGTAGGTATTTTAAGGTTTTGATTAACTTGTCTTTCAACAATGATGAACAACCAACACACAAAAGTCAAGTTATCAAATGGCGAAGTTGTCGATCTTTGGAGCTCGAATTACTTGAGAGGATTCATTTTGTGATTCATTTGTACTGCATTTTTTCGTACCATTTTGCATTTTATTAGAAGGATTTTATTAGGATTATATCATTTGGCTTGCATTGCGGGGCTTGGAGAAACCATTTATTTTTCATTTAAATTTTTAATAAAAAGAAGAAAAGGGTAATAGGGAAATTGGACAAGGTAGAGACAGGGCTTCCAAAGGCAAGGATTTAAAAGACTCTCTACTTTGGGTCAGTGGGTCTCCTGGGGACGACTGAGATAGGAAAGATCTCCCCCCAATCGAATCAAATCGTTCATCACCCCACGGTAAAAAAACTATGGGAGGTACATTTCTAAAGACTCGCGATTCTCCTGTAAGCGAGTCAATTTTTGTGTGTGTTCCTACATGCTCTTATTTCAATTTAATTTTCGCATTTATTTTTGAATGTGTGTGGTGAATTAATCAATTAAGACCTATACCCGATCATTCACGAGAAGGGATTTCATCACTTGACTCATTCGCTTGCCATTTGTGTGCTACCCTAGCTATCATTAATTTTAAAATCAATCCACTAGCTAGACCACTGGGAGAATTTTTTTGCAAAGGCAATCACTTAGATAATTTCGTGATTTTTATCGTCCATGGACTTCATTAAAATTTGACTACCCTCTCACCTAAATTTAAAGATTGGCTATGTGCTAGTTAGTATTTATCCTTGAGTTGTGTGTGTTCAATTTACTCTTTCGATAGTCGATTTTAGTGAGTTCATCTAAATTCAAAGAGTCCAAATATTTTTCCCACTCTTTTCTTCCAAAACTAATTTCTCCTTCTTTTTCTCCACAAAAATCCAAACATATTTTCTTCTCTTATATTTATAAAAATCCAAATATTTCTCTCATCTTGGACAAAGAACGTCCTTTACGGGATTACTTTGGCCATTTCTCATTTTCTCAAAGCATGTTTGAGGTTTAGCCCGAGTCGAACCTCCATACCTTACTTCGTGGCTTTAACTCTCATCCACACACCGTGGAGACTCATGCTTTTTCCATGCACACATCTCACATTTCATCGCCTCCGATGACGAGTATCAACGTTTCACATGCTTCGCCATGAACATATTGCTTTCGCGCCGATCACTTGTCCTATGAGTGCCCGTATCTTTCTTATCCATCTGAACCCACTATGGAACATGTGTATCCATATGACACTATTCCGAAACCCACCTTGGTCTATTATCATGATATATCCAATCCCGAGTGCTGTGAGCACCCCATCTATTTATGGAGGCTTGATCATACTCCCACGCAATACGAATCCCAACCCTATGTTATGTATCCTCCCACGTTCCAATAGTCGTCATGGCAATCAAGTGCACCTCATCCCGATCAGTTCCCTCACTATACACCCAACGATTATCATCCTTTTATTTCTCACGGAGATGCTTCTCCCGTGTATGACACACTTGACCACTTTCCACAAACTTCATATGAGTATTATCCATTTTCACATGTCAATAGCGAGTTGTGTCCACCTCCACCACCGTCGCCACCTATCACTTCACCACCATCATCCACCTTTGCTCTCGAAAGCCTCTTACAAAAGTTCATCCTCGAGCAAGAGAGATCTAATCAATTTCAAAATATATCCCTCCAATGGCTTGAACAACGTCTTAATGAATTTGAGTGTGAGAGAGAGTCGAGTTTCACCCCAAGTCAACCCACTGTTGCCCCCGCGTGGAGTTATAATGAGTCGTCTTAAGCCACTGATTTTGAGTGTGACCAAACCCATCCTCCCGAGAACATCAATGTTGAGACCATCCTGTGGTTTGGGCTATAAGTTGACAATTGTGTTGATTTATCCATAGATTGTGAGATCTATCCCGACTCTATGATAGATAATGAACCCACCATTGATGTTCACATTTACCTTCCCAGCGAATCCAAAAAAAAGCCCGAGTCTACACCTATTGATCCCACCGTGTGATTTCCCAAGGAACCACTTCATCACAGGTTATCTTCGGCTACAAGTTTTCACCATTTTCTCGAGATTGAATCCGAGACGGTTACTACCTCTCCTAATATGGATGATGTCCCACTATGCATGGCTCCCCTTGAACCTAATATTTCTAGTGATTCCTCTATCTTCGATCTTGGTGCCTCGTTTCATTTACCCACCACATTATTTGGTGATACTCTTGTGGAGAAGTTAACCATGCCATCTTTAGATACCACGCTCCCTTGTGAGTATTCCTTTACTCCTACCGACGAGTGTGTATCCCCTACACTTAAGTTGGATCATTTTCCTTCACCCTTTATCCCACATGACCCTCCCATTGTCCCTTACACCCCACCACCTAGTTTGGACTTAGTCCTTATACCAAAACATTTCACATATGTTTATCTAGGTCCTTACTTGAAACCACCCTCCACCATCCATGAGGGTATATGTGGTACTACTCTCACTCGTGACACATATCTTATTACTCCATGACCGCCACTCTCTTGTGGTGTTGATTATTCCCATCGATAGCTCACTGATGGGTCACGGCTCGACCATTATCATCATCCATTTATAGAACAGTCGTGCCATTTTTATGAGTCCCACCCCCATCACTATTTTTGTACCCTTTCACCTCCCCCTCCAATTAGAGCATCATGCTTATAGGGCCCTTATTTTCCTCACCTTTACGCTAAATAAGGCCCTTGATCGGTGTCTATTCACCATCGCCCTTGCTTTTCTTCCATATACCTTTATCCCCACCCACCCTTGGTCCACCGATGATTTGCATCATGTGAATTACTTTGCCATATAAGTGCATTGACCCTTTTAGCCTTTATCCAGTAAGACTGACACTTCAGTCTTGTTTGGGGGTGATTCTTATCACCCCATTTTTCCTCCACCCTGCGTTTTCATAGTTCTTATCCTTAGAGTGAGTTCCCTTCGATCTGGCTAAAGACATTAAACTTAGCACTATCGGGAGGCAGTCCGTTGTTTCTGACTAGAAGTCTTATCCTGTTTGGGGGTGGTGTTTCATACCACCCACTGATTTACAATGTTTACAGACTTATACACATTTTATTTTCTAATCACTTATTCAGGTTCATCTTGGATACATATGGTCCACTTCATTAGCAGTTGATTATGTGTAACAACCCGTGTTTTTATTATTTAATTTAATTAATTAATTGAAATATTCGAGAAAAATAAATTTTTGGATTTAAAAATTTTTATTGGTTAAATATGTTGGTTATGATTTTAGAAGAATAAAACTTCAAGCGGAATTAAAATCAGAGTTAAAACAGATTTTATATGATTTTTTAAAATATTTGTCCCTTATAGTTTTTAAGGCGAACTGTTAGATTTCCTGGGCGATCGATCGATCGACCCCAGCAGAAATCGTACGCTGCAAGTTGTTTCTAATTAGAGTTAATTTAGGATTAGGACTCCTAATCACTATATAACCTTAATAATACTTAGGGTGACTTCTCATAATCACTTTTTCTCATGTTTTTCACCAGAGAACACTTCCAAATATTTTTCCTCTCAACCATAATCATCAACCTCCAACACAATCAATTTTTTGTCATAATTTTTGGGAGGGTTAATTGGGGTTTAATCAAGTTTGTTCAAGAACACTTCTTCGCTAATTTTTCAAGAGGAATCTAGATTTCTAATCATATTTTCAACACAATCTTCACAGGCATGAATACTCTATTCCTTTCCTTTAGTATCATGCGTTTTAAGTGTCGCCTAAACACTTAATTACATAATTTCTTAAAAATAATTAGTAAATTAATTAGAGAAAGTGGAAACTAACTATGGGGTTATTTTTATAAAATCTTTTAATCTGAATAATATTCATAACCCTTTGGGTACGTAGGATTCATGAGTGGATTTTGGGTTTGGTGGGTATAGGTTACATGTAGAAAAACCCTAATTTTGAAATAAATAAAGTTGGGTGCGTGTAACTCATGTAATTTGTGTAGAGATAATGAAAAAATTGGTTTTTGATGTTTAAATAATGAAAACTCGGTATATTTAATTTAAAATAATTAAATGAGATTATTTGCGTACTTTGACGTTGTGATAATTAAATTAAGATTTAATTAAATTGGACTATTATGCATAGTTTTATACGTTGATTAATTATGCTTGTTTGTATGACTTGTTGGTATTATTATATTGCCTTTGTGACGATGGGTTGTTGGATAATTTTTCTCACCCTATATTTTAGGATGCCTTTATGTATGGGACTAGTGAGGGTAGATTATTTCGTTTTTATCATCTTAGGGGTGGGCTAATTTTTGGCACTTTAGCGTCGTTACACTAGCCTAGGCATGAGACTAAGTCAAGGTTTAGGTTAGAAATTCATCCTATACATAGGGTAGGATGGATTGATAACTTGAGGGCCCTTCGTTATGGGACTAAGGGGTATTTTGAGGATCTCACATTGATTAAAAGGGTGGAGTAATTTATAAATTGAGAAATTGAGAATTAATACCTAAGATAAAAACTGGTATTAAAATATGTTGCAACATAATGTCTCGGGACCGACAGTTTAAATGGGTCAGAGGGCGATTCATAAGAGGAAGTGTGACACTTTAATAAAAAGTGAGAACTATAATAAAAGTTGGTTAATTTAATTAAATTAATATTGTGGGACATGGGAATTTAAAATCATATTGGTGTGCCTTTATAAATGGAGATTTTTGTGGCCGGAGGGAGGTAAGAGTTAGGTGGCCGGAGGCTAGGGTTCGTGTTTTCTTATCTTTTGTTACAAATGTCATTCTAAAATGTGATCATTTTTGTTCTCCAACACATTCTAACAAAAAAACGTCATCCTTGTTTCCATTAAGATTCCAACTTTTATCGGTAGATTAAAGATCATTGAATAGTAAATAGGCTAACAACGATCTGCACCAATCCACCCCCTCTTTGATAGAGAACTCTTCTTCCACCCATCAAACTTTCTCAACTTTATCTAAGACGGGGTTACAAAATTCTAAGGGTAATGGGTCCCCTCTCATTGAAAGTTCTAGATAACCTAATGACCATTGCCCCCACTCATAATGAAACAAATATGAACCGAATAAATTTCACAAACAATAATCTCGCAATCCGGTAAGCTATTTCACAGACAAGTTTAGACACATTTACTTTCTCCCACTGGTTCGAGTGTTTGAGTGTTTTTTCTTTTTTGGTATCTCAAAAAGTTAAGTTTCAGATTTAGGCAAGGAGTTGGCATCATTTATATATACTTTATGATGAATTATAGAACTTAATATTTGAATTTACCATTTCATATTCTAGGAAGCACAAAGCCATGAACCAAATGAGCATGAGTGAAAATTAGTTCATGTCTCCATGTTCTAGTAGGGTTTCCACGTGAGGGGTTATAAAGAAGAATGTACAAATTTAGTTAATATCTCTAACTATAGTGCTTTGTAATATTAATGAATCACATTCAAGTATATATTAACATCTTACATGTAAACAATAGAGCATATGTTCATAAAAAATAATCAACAACGTGACTTGAAAGAAAATGTGATAACTAGAGAACAAAAGGATCTGAAGTACTAGGGTTAAAAAAACAAATTTCACCAAAATCTTTTGAGATACTTAAACACATATACATACCCAAATATAAAAAGAGGCTCATATGATTCGAATACCTCGAGAGATGGAAGAAATTATTGAATCCAAATTACTTGAGATTTTTTTCTGAATCGATTTCCCTTCAGGTTGAATGAACAATATTAAGAATAAAAAACACATCGAGTCCATTTCCTTTTAGATTGAACAAACATTTTTTTTGTGATGTTATGCAAACAATACAACGATCAGATCTTTGTTTAATTATTTTTTGGGCATATATATATTTGATCGTTGTATTGTTTCTTCAAATTTTATGCCCCAAAAATGATTGTTTTTATTCCCCAAAAATAAATCGATTAAACACACACACACACACACACACACACACACACACACACACACACACACACACACATACACACACACACATATATATATATATCACACAGTAGATTGATTCACAGTATATATATTCACCCTATAATATATACTAATATAGAACCTTCGAGTCACAGTTGCGGTGCATGCATACTCTGATATCATGTCCAATATTAATTCTCATTGTACAAAGGAGAAATGGTTCGGTGTCTTCCCTGAATCATAAATAACATAACACACATATGTTAGCGAGCATACTCCCCAGCCAAATGGGTCACGCGCATACCTACGTTTCCATTCAACCACCAAAACTACAAATCTCACCGATAGCACGTATCCAAGGTCCTATGCTCAGGGTACGAATCTAAAATCCTCCCAAATGGGCGCACATGATAAGACCGTCCACAACGCGAAACCTCCACCCCGATAGTAAGTAGCGTAGGTATGTCATACACATAATAAACTATAATATAGGTATACATCCACCTATATATATAATATCAACAAGGTATTCACACAACCATAAGATAATTCCCATACGTTGTATTATTTATCTCTCAAATCCTACGTATTAAATTTGATGACTTTTCTCCTTAATTTATTATTCCCGAGCGCATATTATTACTCGAATATTAAATAAGTTTTCCTTGATATATATATACAGTAAGAAAATTACTTATACCCTACTGGTCCATGTCATCATACTCCCCAAATTACTGAGAATTAAACTCATCTTTAATTAGGATTAAATTCGATAAAACTTATTCTCTCTTAACCATATATTCCTTCACCTAAGATTAATCTCACATATGGACTTAAGATTGTTCAGTTGATTCAAATGATCCCCTACCTACTGGTCATATCCTTAATCTTCATATATATATATATATATATATATATATATATACGAATCCCAACCCACCACGTGAATCTATCAACCGTAATTAATTCAATTAATTAACCTAATTCTCTCCAACTAAATCCCAAACATAATAATATTAATCTGGGTTTACATATGGCCTAGTGACCTTCCCTAAGTCCCATTATGTTCAAATAATAATCGTTAAAGATTTCCAAAAGTTTTGGGATTAAATCAAGAATAAAAAAGGAACAAGTTCATCTTTTCTGGGGAGGTCGATCGATCGAAGGTCTTGGGTCGATCGATCGATCGATCACCCAGATATCAGCCCAAATTTTACAACTTTTGTTCTACGGGTTTCACATATTTTGATCAATTAAACCTCTATTTTAATGTCCCAAACTTCTTGTAATCCATACCACATGATATCACAATATATGTAAATGATTCTTGTTGATTTAAACAACCTAAAATCATTAAGGATTTGGATTAAAAGCATATATCTCATATTTTTCCAGATTACTAAATTTGTGAATATTTCAAGAACAATCCTATAATTCTAAGAATTTCTCCAACATGTGATGTTTATTTCGTGGATTAATATCTACCAACAACATGAGATTAATGCTACATATTTCTATCTTCCAGAAATGAATTAACATTTAACTAGTTTATCTTCAAAACTTGTAACTTCTCGTCATTTCTAACTATCCTAACATGGACATTATACTAACTAGATTACAAATATTAAATCATTTTCCTCTACTGAAGATCTGATCATTTGGGGATGAGTGTCCACTGGTGGTGCTTCCCTTTATCTAGTCAACTTCCGTTGATGGTTGGTGGTGACGAAGTTTGGCTCTTAGTTCTCCCACAAAGACTCTTCCTTTTCCCCAGAGAAACTCCTCACTCTCTATCAATTTCTTTCTCTCTAAGTTTGTATAATGAATCAATAATCTAAACACTTTAGACTTATAAATAATCTCCCAAATTCGTCTATACTATTCACCTTCCAAGTCAAATGACCATATTATCCCTCCGGGGTGACTATTCGGCTCCAAAGTTCCCCGAGACCCTATATAAACGTCCAAGTAGACTTTTTTTACTATAAAAACACTTTTGAACACTTTGGCGTAGTCAAAACGACCATTTGGATGACATAACAATATTCCTCTTTTTATTTTATATAAATTCAGTCCCGACACTACTTTCACATGCGTCTGACTTATTCACCGAAATTATTGTATTAACTATTCGCGACTATGGCCATCCCCAGATAGATCCCCTCGTGGCGCGGCGGGAGAGGATCCCTCTAGGTCTCACACGTCCCTCTCGGGAGCGCTTTGGCCGGCGTCGGTGAATGAGGTAAAAAATTTAGAGAGATAGAGTCGCTGGTCTATTTCACTCAAAACAAATAAAAGAAAAGGGAACCATCCCGAAGGACAGCATCCAAAGAAATACTGATACATACGAAACCAAAATGATTCAAAAAGGGTCTAGAGGCTAAGTTACGAAATGGGAAGGTGTTAGGCACCCATTCTGCCCTTACGGTCTCTCATGGGTTGTTGCTATTTCCTTTATTTCCCCGGGATATGTGTGCATGTGTATATGTAGTGGAGATAGGAATCATCGACTTGTATCATGGAAGAGATAAAGCGAGTCATCCATAGGAATGTTCCTAAAAGTAATATTAGAAAATAGGATTTATGCGATTATCCGAGCGTCGATCATTATAGGGGAATGATAACGCATGTGGAATAATACGCCATTGAGAACAAATATATATGTACGTAAATACATAGAATTTGAGAGAATTAAGTCTAAAGAATATAGAAAAATGGGAAAAGAGTAGAAAAAGGGACTCGAGTCTCGGGTTTTACCTCGAGACGCCTACGTAGCTTATAGAGGCATCAAAGTCCTCGTAGTTCGTATGCAAAGCGAGGGGTGGGATTTATCCCATAAATCTAATCGGGTACTTCTTTTGTATGTGCATGTGTGAATAAAAGTGTTTTAGTTGTGAGAAAAGTATGAGAATTCCCGTTTGGAATTTATGAGCAAATCTTCTTCTTCTTATTTTTTTTTGAGTTTTTATTTATATGAAAATAAGATATGTGCAATATTACTAAATAAAAAGTATATTAGGATATGTGAGATGAAAGAATAAAAGTGCTAAGTAATAAAACAAGTTAAGCGAATTTATGAGAATTTAAGTAGAGAATTGAGAAAATTGGACCTTCTTTAAGATCTTGATCTTGATCTTGATCTTGAATGTTGGAGACCAGACCTTACACTTGGATGATGATGGAGGGTACTTAATTCACCAAGTTTGATGAAAAGGATGATGAAAATTGAAGGTTGGAAAGGGATTTGGATGTGGAAATCACGTTGACTTCGAGAGAGGTTTTCTGGATTCGCCGAGAGTGATGTATGTCAGATCTGGGCTCCCTTTGCAATTAGATCAAGCCCTCCTTTTTATAGGCCCATGGAATTATCGATCGGAATAGCCCTGGTCCTGCCAATCGGCAGGTGCGTTTAGGCACACTACCGATAGGCAGGGTGTGGGACCTACCGTTTGGCAGTCTCTTTAAGGCTCCTTTGTAAAATTGATCGTTGAGCGCCAATTATTAATCCGAATCGTGCGCGAGGTGAATCATTTGAAAGTTAATTCAGAGAACTTTGAAAGTCCTTTGTACTGATCCTGGGTTCGGGAGTTGACTTTGGGTCAAATGTGGCTCGAAAGCGCTCATCGGTCCTTTGGACGGAAAACTTTGGACGCAAATGGATCCTTAGTCCGCATGGTAAGTTAGAATCGTGCACGGGGTGAACTGTTGGAAAGGTGAGGATATGTACTTCGATATTCCAAAGAGTTTGACTTGGTTTGGGGAGTTGACCTTGGTCAATCGAGGCCTGGAAGTGCTCGGTGACCTTTCGGAGTAAAATGGATCGTTCGTCCTTATTGTAAGTCAGAATCGTGCACGGGGTGGACCGTTGGAATGGGGTTTCAATGCCCTTAGAAGATTCATCTAGTCTCAATCGAGCTGAAGAGTTAACTTTGGTCAAACAGAGCTCGGGAGTGCCCGATGGCCTGTAGATTAGGTTTCGGGGGAAAACGGGTAGTTCATCCACATGGTAAGCCAGAATTATGCATGGGATGGACTGTTGGAAAGGGGTTTCAGTGCCCTTTGAAGATTCATTCAGTCTCGATCAAGCTGAAGGGTTTGACTTTTGGTCAAACGGAGCTTGGGAGCATCCGATGGCCTCTAGGTTAGTACCCGGGGTATGACTTGGGTTTCAAATGATGAAGGGAGGTGTTAGGGACCTTAGGATAAGTTAGGGTGCTATTAGAATGGGGTGTCGATAGAGCCCCTCGACGGGTGACTTTGGAATAAACAATAGCCGTCGAATAGACACCGCATAATGCCTTTGGGAGAGTATGACAAGAGGGTTGAGGTCGATTCTGAAGACCTAAGGATGAGGATGACTGATTATGTGGGTCAAAGACAATTCTGAGGGCTTGAAGAAGAGGGTGACCGATTCTGTGGGTCGAAGCCAATTCTGAGGGCTTGAAGATGAGGCTGACCGATTTTGTGGGTACAATCTAATTCTGAGGGCTTGAATATGAGGGTGGTCGATTCAGTGGGTCAAAGCCAATTCTGAGGGATTGAAGATGAGGGTGATCGATTTTGCTGGTCAAAGCCAATTCTGAGAGCTTGAAGAAACATACTGGGGATGGTCTTAAAGGAAGTGATGACCAAAGAATTGATGTGGGTGACCAATTCAGTGGGTCAAAGCCAATTCTGAGGGCTTAGGTTGTGATGACCAATTCTGCATGTCAAAGCCAATTCTACGAGCTTAAAGATAAGGGTGACCGATTCTACGGGTCCAAGCCAATTCTACGGGCTTAAGTTGAGATGAAAAATTCTACAGGTCAAAGCCTATTCTACGAGCTTAAGGTGAAATGACCAATTTTTCGAGTCGAAGCTAATTCTGCAGACTTAAGGTGAGATGAACAATTTTCTGGGTCGAAGCCAATTCTACGGGCTTAAGGTGAGATGACCAATTCTGCGGGCTTTAGGTGAGATGACCAATTATGCGGATCGAAGCCAATTCTGTGGGCTTAAGGTGAGATGAACAATTATACGGGTCAAAGCCAATTCTGCGAGGTTAAGGTGAGATGACCAATTCTACAGGCTTTAGGTGAGATGACCAATTGTACAGGTCAAAGCCAATTCTGCGGGCTTAAGGTGAGATGACCAATTCTGTGGGTCGAAGCCAATTCTGCGGGCTTAAGGTAGGATGACCAATTCTGCTGGTCAAAGTCAATTCTGCGGTCTTAAGTTGAGATGACCAATTCTGTGGGTCGAAGACAATTCTGCGAGCTTAAGGTGAGATGACCAATTCTGCGGGTCGAAGCCAATTCCGCGGGCTTAAGGTGAGATAACCCATTTTGCGGGCTTTGGAGAGATGACCAATTCTACGGGTCGAACCCAATTCTGCGGGCTTAGGTTGTGATGACCAATTTTGCGGGTCGAAGCCAATTATGTGGGTTTAAGGTGAGATGACCAATTATGTGGGTTGAAGCCAATTCTGTGAGCTTAAGGTGAGATGACCAATTATGCGGGTCGAAGCTAATTCTGTGGGCTTTAGGTGAGATGACCAATTCTGCGGGTCAAAGCCAATTCTGCAGGCTTAAGGTGAGATGACCAATTCTGTGAGTCGAAGCCAATTCTGCGAGCTTAGGTTGTGATGACCAATTCTGCGGGTTGAAGCCAATTCTGCGGGCTTAAGGTGGGATGACCAATTCTTCTGGTCAAAGTCAATTCTGCGGCCTTAAGTTGAGATGATCAATTCTGCGGGTCGAAGCCAATTTTGTGGGCTTAAGGTGAGATGACAAATTCTGTGGGCCAAAGCTAATTCTTCGTGCTTAAGGTGAGATGACCAATTCTGGGGGTCAAAGCGAATTCTACGGGCTTAAGGTGAGATAACAAATTCTGCTAGTAGAAGCTAATAATGTGGGCTTAGGTTGTGATGACCAATTCTGCGGGTCGAAGCCAATTATGCGGTCTTAAGGTGGAATGACCAATTCTGCGGGTCGAAGATAATTCCGCGGGCTTAAGTTCAGATAACCAATTCTGTGAGTAGAAGCCAATTCTGTGGGGTTAAGGTGGGATGACCAATTCTGCTGGTTGAAGACAATTCTGTGGGCTTAGGCTGTGATGACCAATTCTGTGGGCTTAAGGTGGGATGAGCAATTCTGCGGGTCGAAGCCAATTCTGTGAGCTTAAGGTGAGAAGTTCTTGGGGAACTCTGTTGGTAAAATTACCTCGTGATTTTGATTTGATCTATTGAGCTGATTGCTGGGGAAATCCTTGTGTTTTTTAGAGACTGTACCTGGGGAACAACCAATCTAATGTTGGGGAAGTGATTAGGTGGTCTAGGGTTTGGACGTATTTCTTTGGGAGATTTGAGACCTTTGGGAAATAGGATATGATCCTTCAGTTTTGGATATTTTGGAGGTCCTCTGGAGACGTCGCCGGGGAGAGATGCGCTTGGCTTTTGAGAGTTCCACTGGGGAAATAGCGATTCCAATTGAGAGAGTGTGAAATTTTCTTGGTGAAAATGTTCTAAATCCCTCTTGGGATTTTTAGGAATTTTCTAAGGATTTTTCAGGGCTCCTTGATATTTTTGGGGAATTTTTGTACGAAATTTTAAGGGGGGTACCAGTCGGCATGGTGTAGAGGGTGCCATTTGGAAGTGGCACGATCAATAGGACTCCCTCGGGAAGGTAAAGGGGCAGTGTCAATCGGTATATGGGGGGTCGGTGCTGATAGACATGACCCTTGGCATCCTATATAAAAGGGGCGAATTCCCTTCATTTTTCACAGCTTCTTGCCTTCTCTCTTTTTGTGATTTTCCTCTATGAATCGTTCTAGCATTCCGTGATCTGACAAATGGTCGCTTTTGTGAGCATTGCAGTTCATCGGGAATGGTTGACTGTTGATGACTGGGCAAACGCGGAGTGGAGGGCCAGGAAACCTCTTGCTTTAGGGAGTAAGAACTCATTTGATGCGTTCGAGTCAGTTACAAATGAGCAAACCTTGCTGTGGGAGCCGTCGCATCATTGTTGTTCGAGGGTGGTGGTGGTTATGTAAGTAAAATGACTTTTGACATTCTCTTTTTTATTTTTTCCTCTTTTCGTGGATTCTAACAAGGTTTTTCTCTTTTGGCAGTCTGATGTTTCTTTGAAATACATGTGTGCCTGCGGAACGACGGGGCTTAATGATGACTGGGAGCATCTTCCACCTATGGTGCATATGGTGGTATCCGCAACAAGCTTTGGGAGGTTGGCATTTGTGCCAGATGAGACACCTCGTTCGACGGCAGTCTTATGTGCTCTGGGGGAGAGGTGGTGGGACACTACCCAGACCTTTTATTTTGGTTTAGGGGAGATGACAATGAATCCCATAGATGTGCAGTAGCTGCTGGGGATTGATTGCGATGGGGAGAAGATAGAGGTGGATCGCTCTTTGCGGGTGAGGCCGGAGGCGGTGCGTGCGGTGCTTGGTGATATGGGGAGGATAGTGTCTGGGGACTCCATCCGTCTAGCGCTGCTGAAAGATGTTTTATTGGGTAAAGTGATTGATGTGGAGTATGGGCTGCAGGTGAGGCATATGGACCGATTGTTCATTTTATTGGTGTTAGGGAGATTTCTGGTGGCGTCGAGCATTGATGTTGTCCACTTATGGTTTTTACCATATTTGAGGATGTTTTCGAACATCCCTCTCTATGATTGGGGGAGCCTAACTTTGGCGACCCTTTATTTTTCCTTGGAATCATTCAGCCGGTGAAGCCGGTAATCTTTCACTGGAGCCACGTATCTTCTTTAGGCATTCTTTAATTTTGTGCATTTTCCTTTCATGCATTCACATTTTCCTTATTCATCTCTTATTTATTGTGAAATTTTTGTCTTTGGCAGACGTGGTTCTATGAAGTGATCGGGTGTAATATCCAGCTGATTACTTTGAAGGATGACACCATTGGGGATTTTTAACGGTTGCATTGATGGCGGAAGGCCAATCGACAGTCGAGGAAGTCTCTCTCTTTGGAGGCAGTGCGTCAGGTCTTGAATGACCTAACCAGTGGCAGGGTAAGACTTCTTTCCTCTTTAGTCTTGGTATTTATCTACTCTCATTCTGCATTGATTTGTACCTTTTGGGGATTTTTTTTTCCAGGTGACCTTTTACCCTTGGGGGACGGTTGTTTAGGATACGGGGTTGGCTGGACTAAATGCGCAGATGAGGCATTTGGTGGCTCATGAGTTTGGACATACTTGGTATCTCAGGGGGAGGGTGGTTCGATAGATCACTGAGGAGGAGGTGGTGGTCCCACCTGCGCGACCTCTTTTGTTTATGAGGCGGGAGCGGCTGCTGCCGGAGGATGCGAGGATCGTGGCGATGATCGGCGAGTCCTACCTATTGTACACTGATACAACTGTTCCGTATGATTACATGGACTTTGTGACGAGCTGGCTGATGGCCCCCAACATATATGATGCCTTGCCTTTCCCTCCCGCGGGTTCGAGTCGACCAGGGGGTCCTCCCAAAGCGGTGGTGGTCTGTCGACGTCTACGGTGATGATGAGTTCAGAGGTTCCCTTCGTGCGGTTGCATACTCCTTCGTACAACATCCGACGGACTGATGGAGGGATGGTGCCTATGTTGCACCATCCTCATGCGATGGATCCGGAGGAGCTGGGCTTCACAGAGGAGGTCCTTCGTCCTGCGGTATACCATTATGTTCTTCTCTTTTCTTTTTTTTTTGATTTCTTTTCGGCTTTGATACTGATTTCTTCCTTTCTTACAGGAAATCCGGGTGTCGACCACTTAGATGACGGATATCAGAGACTGGATATCTTCGGCGACTTACCATATTTAGGATGCGGTCTTGGTTCCTTCTTGCTTGGTGCTATCTGCTTTGTTCAGGGTGGAATACGGCTCGGGTAGCAGTGGTGCGTCATCTCGTTACAGGGGAAAGAGAGCGCGTCACAGGGGTGAAGTTTAGGTTAGAGGGAGAGAGAGAAAGAGAGAATGTGGGTTCGGGTTGTGTCTCATTGCTTTTCTTTATTTTCTACAAAATTTGATGTAACACAGAAAAACATATATATGCAATGAAATGGGGTTTTTTATTATCTTCTGTTAATGATGAATGAATGCATGCGCATGTGCTTTTTACTTTGCTGCTGAGATCGTAAAAAGAGAAAGTTTTAAAGGTGATAAATTATACGAGGGATTTTTGAAATTCTATTGAGAATATAAAGTTATTTTAAATGAGTTTCTAATTTTAACAAAAGAGGAAAAAGGAAAATTTCCAAAAATAGGGGGTTGCCGATCGGCAAGACCCTTGTCCTGCCTATCGGTAATCAAGTCCAGTCCCATCAATTCAAAGCCTTGATGGGTATCCCCTTCAGCCTTTTGTACTTTGTGGGGAAGGATTCCCTTCGATTTCTGCAAGGGTTATGTATTTTGTGAGGGTTTGCAAGTATAAAGAAGGGGAAAGGGTGGAGTATTTTCATCACACCTTCACACTTTTACATTCCCACATTCTCACTTGCTTACTATTTCTCAAGATGGCTCTCCCCGGTAGCATTGAGTTTGGTAACTAGCTCAAAGCACTGGAAGCAATGTTCTCTTATAATGTCGACTACAATGCTTTCAACATGCGTCGAGTCTCTTTGTGGCGTAATTGGCCCATTGAGTGGAACATGTTGATGGCGGAGGTACAGTTTTGGTATCCCGAAGACCATATATTTCGCTTTGGGTTGGATGAGGTTTGTCCTACCTACGAAGAGTTTTCTGCCATGCTGGGGATAAATCCCTGCATTGCTGTGGCTTTACCTGAATTTTCCCATTCTCCCAGGGATTTATTGGCCGGGTTTCTTCATATTTCTCCTTCAGCAGCTAGGCCAGTGGTCGCTAGAGGAATAATATCCCTTTTAGCGATGTTACAATCCGTGCATTTGCAGGAGGTTGGTGATGTTGGATACGCCGGAGCTATTGTTCTGGGCTTGGTTTTAAAATTGTTGCTGGTGGCTGGGGAACTGCTGGTGGAACCATAACTTGCCGCCGTTACTTCATAGATGTCCTACCATCGTAGTCTTGCGACGGTGATACTGGCTGAGACTTTAAATGTCCTGGATGCCTAGTGAGAAGGTCGTTATGACTTTTTGAGGGGTAGCCCGTGATGTTGTTCATGTGGTTGTCTGAAAGGTTTCGTCTGGTGACTCCTCCAGAATATCCTTTGTCGGTTGTACCCAACTTATTCTCACATCATTTCATCAACATTGGCTTGGATATTGAGAGCTGGGAGAACTGGTTTGTAGAGCATGGGGCTCTAAATTTGTACTGGTCAATGCCTTGGTATCGACAGATGCCGCTTATTTTGGAGTTGGGAGAATATCCGTATGTTCGGTTGATTAGTCTCAGACAGACCTCTTTTTATTTCCCTTGGAGGCTTTTGTGCCAATTTTTCTAGGAGCCAATCGTACCACATCAGACACTAGACTTCTTTCCGATAGAAGATTTGACCAAGTGTCTGCGCATACGGCTTGGCTCTTTATGGGAGATTCGGCGTCCATCGACCCGTCCCTCTTAGTTTGCAGGGAGAGTTTGGCACATCCCTAGGGATTATATAAAGTCGTTGTGGAGGAGAGTGGTCAGCAAGATGTTGGAAGTAGAGACGGGACAAATGTGGCTTGCCTTATTTGATACCATGGAGGGAGGTGTGGTAGTTTTTTCGAAGTTGGTTTGAGCTTATCGATCCATGGAGCGTCTGAGGAATTTTATTCAGGCAAGGGAAGCTTGGGGACCCTAGGATGTAGATGATGATGACGGAGGAGGCTCCTTTGGTAGACGTGGATAAGAGTCTTGGAGAGTTTATTTTTTATTGGGGGATAAATTTAGGAGTATATTTGGCTTTGAAGGTAGGGGAGGGAATTATTCGTTCCTTTTCTTATGTAATTGTACCGTAATTTCTTATTAGTGTAATAAACAACAACTCCATATTCATAGCTTTAGCCAACAATGAATGAAATGAGTGTATAAGGCTCACATATGTTGGAATACTAGTAAATTATGGTGGCAAAAGGTGGATGGATGGTTGTGGTATGGTTTAGCAATGGTGGGAGGAGCTTGGGGAAGATGAAACACCCTTGAAATGAGAGAGACGGAGAGAGAGAGAGAGAGAGAGAGAGGAATATGATGGTTTTTGATGGGGGAAAGACCTCCCCACCTATCTTCCTCTTCTCACCCAAATAAACCCACAAACCCTCTTAAAAACAACCCCAAACACTTAAATCCCATTTTTGATGATCTGGGTTCACCTGGAGGCAACACGCCATCGATCCAAAGGTAAAAAATGTGATAGTATACAAGGGCAATCTATTTTAAAATAGTTCTAGACAGGTCATTCGAACAATAATGGGACCTCGTTCGAACGCGATTAGGATCTCGTTCGATCTCCTATTGAATGACCTTCTAACTAGGTAGGAAAATCTTATGCAGTGACATCTCGTTAGATCCTCGTTAGAACCAAACTTCGAACGACATTAGATTTCTATTTGAACCAACAGTATTTTTATTCGAACGAAAACCTTGTTCGAACAACTTCCATTTTCGTTTGATACACAAAATTTTTCCTAAATTTCTCCCAATGATTTCCACAATTACCATTAAAGCCCAAAGAATAATCAATTATAGACATAAACATTTGTGCGTTAATGATCCAAACCTCGGGAATTTCATATGGTCACAAATTACATGAGAAAAATAATTATTGGGTGTGGGTATTAATCACTTTTGTGTAAAGTTTCTATATGGGACTTTAGAAACTACACCTAATTGATTTACACCCATTCCCTAAGTTATCCATCTACAAGAAGACCTAAACTAAAAACCCATTCACATAAAATTTATACGCTTTAATATTTTGAAGAGTTCCAACACTATCCCACCATTTTCAAAATACCCAAATAAGACAAAATAATCTATTACAATGAATCTAAGATATAAGAGTTCAAGGGCAATAATAGAGTTCGTTTGACATTATTGCTAAAATCTATACATAAATGAGAAATGACTTTCGAACTTGAACTTCAACTTAGTACAAATAACTCAAAGCTAAATAAAATTAATGTGGTGGATGTGTCTTGAACCAATGATCCTTAGAGATGATTCAAAACCATCACACATGCTGCTATATGTGTGGAAGAGTGTTGTTTTAGCAAACACGTTTATGACCTTATGCTTATCTTGATTTCATGAATTCTTTAGGATTGGTATTGGTTCCATACAAAATGTCCACACTTTCAATAGTCATATAGGTAAATCATCTTGAGTGATTTTGCGAGTCACATTTATTTAATTTATTAAGAGGTAGACTTTATCCTCCATCATGTAGAAAACCAACACCAGGTTTGTAGGAATGGAAATTTACATATAAGTTCCTAGTGTTCCACAATTATTATTTAACTTGTTAGTACCACATTGGACTTTATCTATATTTTCAATACTTTACTTGGGTTCCCATTAAGTATAATTATTTAGTTATTAAGCCTTAGTTATACTCCTTTAGATTTTATATATATCATCTCTCTAATAAGACCTTTAACCAGAGGATCTGATAAATTCTTTTTTCTTTTTAACATAGTCGATTGTAATTTCTCCAATATTGAGTAATTGGCTCAAAATTTGATGTTTTAGACTAATGTGTCTAGATTTCCCATTAAAGGTCTTGCTTAAAACCTAGTATGTTGTATCATAATTATCATAATTAATCACAATAATATGAATTTTTTCATAGAGAGATATCAAATAATAAGTTTATAAACCATTTTTCTTATTTACATGCATCTTTTAGTGTTATGAATTCTGATTGCATTGTTGAATCATACACGCATGTTTGTTTCTTAGACCCCCAAGAATCAATCTCTCATAGTCTCAATATCCAACCAGTAATGGACTTGGATTTTGATTCAAGGTTATTCCAACTAGAATTATGATATACTTATAATATATATGGATAGCCTACATGATCAAATACATAATCATGTAATACCCCATATTTTATTTTGTAATATTTATTATAGATGGTGCATTGATTATTAAATGTGAATTATTATTACTTATGTGATATTGTAATATTATTTGCATAATTTATGTGACATTTAAATTTTCATGTTATGCGACATTTAAATTGCATATACGAAATTAATTCATTGATGGAAATAATTATGTGAGATTAACTCATAAAATAGCTAGTTCGGTATCTTATTTTATGTTTTGAGGTGTTATTATTTAGATTGAACTCTAGGGTGGTACGAAGGCCCAAAGATGACCTTTTATGGTGTTGGATTGTGTCACATGGGCAAGTATACCTTTGTGCTAAGTTTTGGGTCAATTTGAGTAGCATTTTGAGCTAATATGGGGGTCCAAAATTAAGCCTTTTATGGATCTGTGGGATTAAGGGTATATAGGCAGCACTGCCCCTCATTAATTATTCACTTTAGACCTAAACCCTAGCACCATAGGAGATTTGGGAGATCCAATGAAGTCTTTTAGGAAGAATTAGGAGATCACAAGAGAGAGACTCAAGATAATAACTTCAACCTTCATTAAAAGGCAATAAATATCTTGATTTATTATAATTTAACTTGAAATTTATTATACTTTCATTGTTGATTGAGAATCAATTTTATATTACATGAAGGATAGTATCTGATATGATGATTAATTATGTATTATCTTAGACTAATTTAGAGTAAGGGTTTGACTTGTTGAATATGCCGTTAATTTGATATTAATTGGAGTTATTGATAAAAACCCATGTAATCTATTTTAAATTTGATATTAAAATGTTTAGTGTTAATTCGTATAATTTATTCATGTATACAAATGATACTTGGATGGTGAAAATATATTAACGGTGGAACCCGAATCTATAAATGACCCATAAATTAAACTTAGTTATAATAATGATTTAAGCATTATTCTGATAAATCCTTGTTAGATTATGACCCTATAATGTTAAACTGCGATTTAGAAATTCTTCAAGATGATTTGGATATGACTTGAGTGTTGGGCAACGATTAATGGTGGATTTAAGACTTAAAAGTTTGAAAATAGGGTTAGGGATGACATAGAGTGAAAACTATGTTGTTTTGGCATAACCACATAGGGGGCGCGCTTGCGCGGTTTCCACCCGTGAATGCACCTGCCCCTGTTCAGGCCATACTTGTAGGTCTGAAAAGGGGACATAATGGTCATGCCTTTGGATGGAATCTTAGTTGGTATTGGTTAAGTCCTTTAGTTAGGTTTGTGGTTATATTAATTTAAGGACTTAAGGGATTCTTTTAGGAAGTCCCAATTAAGGTTTTAGGTTGGAAGACCCACGTATAATTCTAAACTTTGATTATGGGAATTTGAATAAGAATTGGGATACATGAGTAGTAATATATATATATTACTGCTCTTGTGCGGAACCGCCCACATTTTAAGAGTGCGGACCAGACGTGTCACCTGGCGGTGAGCCTAGAAATTATTGACTAAATTATAGGTACACCCGCCCTTTTTTGGATTCACTGTCTGGTGACACATGTCTGGTCCGCACTCTTAAAATGTGGGCGGGTCCGCACAAGAGCAGTAATATATATATATATATATATATATATATATATATATATATATATATATATATATATATATATATATATATATATTATATCATGTATATGTGTGTGTTGGATGAAAACAAACCATATGTGCATATTTGGATCGTCTGAAATATATCGACGATGGTTGTGGATTTATTAAATTATGGGATCGAATTCTGCGCCCTTAGCTGATGTAGTAGGCGGTATGGAGGTCAATGTTTTTATCACACATTTAGTTAGTTGTCATCTCATAATGGGTAGACGTGGATAACTTGAGATATCAGGTAGCTTGGTATGTGACAAAACGACGTTGTGAGTGCATAGTGACCCACTCGGTCTTTTATGTGTTCATGTTTTTAATCAATTAGCTTCAGGATTGCTATGTATTTATCGATGGATGAACGAGAATTTCCTCGAAGATTAAAGTTTTCGTGTGGGTTATAAGAATTATATATGTTTCTTAGTCTAGTGATGGACACATTATATGAGGAGATTGTGTCACATTATTATATTAATTACATATCGTGTATATCTTACTATTTGGTTGACATGAGTGGAGACTATATTTATTTGTACCCTCAGTCCATGGATAATTATAGCACTATGATGTAGTTGGAATATAATATGTGATAGCTTACATTATAGTCTTAGAGTCAGGACTTATATGTTATAGTTATGGTTTGCTATAAGGCACTCGTAGTAAGTTACTCACTTATACTTAGGGGTGAGATATCTTTTTCATGAGAGTGTATGTGAGTTGGCATTAGGTTGCATGTTATTTCTTCCATGATAAAGTAAGTTGTTTCTAGTAACTTTTAGGCTCTCACTTATTTGTTATCTAAAAATAATTTCTAAGTATTCCTAAGCAAGAGTGGTATGGCTGAGTAGTCAAACTTTCCTTTCTTCAGCTTTCTAATTTTTCCATTTCCCAATATAAGATATTATTTTCTTTCAATTTATTCCATCCAGACTTATATATTTTTTATTTATATATTTGTTATGGGTTCGTAATAGTTATAGAGTTATTTATATTTTGGTTTTGAGACTAGTAATTTGATAAGACTATAAGTTATTTTCATTAAGTTTGTGGAGACTTCTTAGTATTTTTATTAATATTTGAGACTGTTTATATTTATCTCAGATAGTTGTCCATATTTATTATGTTGTGTAGATGGTTTACATTATACTTTTATTTATTTATATACCTATTGATAATGATAATGATATAGACTGATTGACACTCTCTTATCTTTGGCTATTCTATACTTTGGAATTGCGTTCTCTAATAGTAGGGACTTATTTTAGGATTAGTTGTAATTTCTCATTTTGATCATTAGATATTTAAGATGGAAATCACAAGTGGTAGGACATGACGAGTGGTTGCCAACAACGCTATTAACAGGGATGCTCGTCAGGAGTATCAACCACAACAGTAGTAGGCACCACCAGTAGCATCTCTAGTTGACATGACTGCCATTATTGTTCATGTAGTGACAACTAGAATGGTTGTCACATTACAACACCTGCAATTGCCCCATCATCCACAGTTACGGGTGGTAATCATAGCTCAGCCATTACCATCTACTTAGGAGAGGGAACATGGGTCATTTGCAAAAAGTAATACATTAGAGTTATAGCAAACCATTGATATCATGGTGTCACATCAGTTGAGGAACGATCATAAAGGAACTTGAGGATTATAGAGTGCATAAAGTTTTAAATGGATATGATTTCTAGCCTTAAACTAGTGGGGGCGGCTCCACATGGGTGAAGATCTACCACCAATGCAAAGGAAAGGATAAGTTTGACCATAGCTAAGTTCTAGAATAAATTTAAGGAGTAAATTTTTCCATCAGTTAGGGGAAGAAGGATAGAGAAATTTTTTAGCTTGAGTTAAGGGAATCACACTGTTTTAAAGTATGAATAGGAGTTGTCTAGTCTCTCATTATTTAAAATAAAGAAGGTGGACACTAAGGTAAAGATGATGAACTGATTTATTTGTGGACTGACTTGCCAGATTAAGCAAATATTATTTGGGAACCTAGACTACACCGTTTATACACAATTCACGAATACCAATTTAATTAATTATCATAATCACTGAGAATTACAAAAGGAAAAGGGAGAGAAGAGGTCTAGTTGGGATATGTTTAGCCAGCCTGACCAGGCGGTAGGAGGTGTTACGAGAAATTCTTCTCGTACAAAGGAGGCTAAGAGTTGAAGGGACCAATATATAGAGATTAGCCTCAAAAGAGGCACATGGGTTATGATGACCATCACTGTTAGGGAGATCAGGGCCAAAGACAATAGTTCTATTAGGGATAGTATGCCCAAAGACATTAGGGCCAACAAAAGAGTAGGCATCAAAACATGATATTTCTTTCCACTTATTTTGCTTGTGGTGAGGTGGGTCATATAAGCAAGAGGTGGTCTAAGGGATATCAAGGTGCCTAAGGACAAAGAAGTTAATAGGGTTATCAGGCACCACTGGGCTAGCACTAGCAGTTAATGGTCTCACTAGTTATTTCAGTTATGTCTTTACCAACTACACAACCAACTTAGATAAGTCCATCATAATTTTTAGTACGGGTATATGTACCACGTTTCTCTGAACGATACTTAGGTACAAATTTATGTAGTAAAAGGTATGTTTATTTTTCATGTACACTTAGGAAATGTATTTATTGATACAAGAGAATCACATTCTTCTTTAGTAGAGCCTTCGTGCTATTAGTTGGGATTTCAGATTTAAAGTCGAACACCATATTGCACAGAGAATCACTGTTGATTTGGGGTAAAACTATTCGTTCAGTGTGTCGTGATATATACGTGGATATTGGGAAGTTATGTCTTGTGATCAATCTTTTGATATCAAATATATATACTTATGATGTTATTTTGGATATGGATTGATTATCTATTTATCATGGTAGTGTGCACTATTTTGGGACATCCATTATTTTTGTCATTACGGGATAGGAAATGAATCTGGTTGTGATGCCACATCCTGAGAAAGGGTCGAGCACGCATTTATACTACATATAGCGAGGTAATGTGTCATTAGTTTCCATTCCTATTATTAGTGAGTTCATTTATGTCTTATAGGATATTTTAGGGTTAACACTTTGCACCATATCATATGGCTCTATTAGAGATACTTGGACATGATTTCATTAGGAGGGTGTTAGAGTGTTAGAGTGGAGAAAATAAATGACAACTTTGAGGGTGTGTAGTTTTTGAAGTTTGGTTGGCTACTATCTTCAGTTTATTCAGGGCTTCTTGAATATTATGGAACCTTTGATAACTTTTTACGAAGAATGGGGTACCATTCGTATGGGCTGAGTTTTTTCTAGCAGGCTTTCGATAAGCTCAAGACTGAGTTGACTTTAGCTCTCGTGATTGCCTTACCTCGTATTGTGGTTGACTACGTGGTATATAATGATTCCTCACAACAGGGACATGGGGATGTGTTGTTGTAGGAGGAGAAACCTATAGTGTTTTCTTCCCGGATTCTTAAGTGTTATGAAGGTAATTATCCCACCCATGACTTGGAGTTAAGAATATATACTTTTCCCTTTAAGTGTGGTAATATTATTTGTTGGGGGAGAGATTTCAGTTATTTATAGACCATAAGAGTTTGCAGTATTTTTTCACATTAGAGGAGTTGAACATGAGGCGATGTCATTGGTTAGATTTTATGAAGGATTATATATTTGATACATTGGATCAACCGAGTAAGGCGAACAAAGTAGTATATGCCTTGAGCAGTAGATCGAGAGTGACATGATCAGTGATTTGGAAGTTGAAGTGGGGTTCTCGTTTCATAATAGATGAGTTGGTGAATCCTTTAATGGAAGTTCTTACCATCAACTTGAGATCATTATTTGGATTTTAAAGGTGTAAACATGGGACCTTCTTTATTATGAAAATGTCAGAGAGTTATTATCCGAGGGGGTATCATCATATTCAATTGTATCTGATGGAGATTTACTATTCCATGAAAGACTAGTGGCACATGATGATGAAGATTTATGGAGAGAAGTTTTAGTAGAGGCGCATGGGTCACGATTTGTAACACATCTTCGAGAGGATAAGATGTAACTGGATATGATGTCTTAATATTAGTAGACCGACTTGAAGAATGACATTTCTTTGTATATTTCCAAGTGCACAAATTGTCAGATGATGAAAGTAGACCACTAGAGATTGCCACGTGTTATATAGCCTCTTGAGGTCCAAGTGTGTAAGTGTGAGAGTATTTCCATTAAGATCATTATCGGTTTGCCTACGTCATAGTGAGAACATGATCACATCTAGGGATCATGGACGTTTGACTAAAGTAGCTCATTTTCTTCCACTTCGATCAACTTCACATCAAATTAGTACGTAAATATTTTAATAGAAGAGATTATGAGGATACATGATGTGCCACTCGACATTATGTCCAATAAGGACAAGACCTTTGTGTCCCAATTTTGTCGAATGTTTTAGCTGGCAATAGAGATAGAGCTACGATTGAGTGCCTCATATCACCACGGATTGATGGACAAATAGAGTGGGGGAACAAAATGCTTGAGGATATGTTATGAGGTTATATTATGGACTTTAAGGGTAGTTGGTAGATGTACTATTCATTAATATAGTTTTTTTACAACAATAGTCATTAGCCAAATATTATTACAACACCATTTGAGGCACTGTATGGGAGGCCTTATCTTTCTTCCATTTTTTGGATGAAAGTGGGGGATAAGAATATTTTTAAATTGGAATTTATTTAGGATACCTCAGATAAGGTGCACTTATCAGGAATAGGGTGAAGGTTATGCTGAGTAGATAAAAGAGTTATGAAAACAAAGGGAAAGACATCTATAGTTCACACTTGGAGATCGGGTTTTACTTGAGGTGTTCCCAATAAAAGGTGTGATGTAGTTCGAGAAGAAGGGAAAATTGGGACCCTGACATATAAGTCCATTCACTATTATTGATTGAGTAGGACCAGTTGCCTATCGATTAGCCTGACCAAATCACCTACAACAGGTGCGTAATGTCCTCCTTGTCTCTATGTTATAGAGATTCCTTAGAGATGACAAGTCATACTGCTAAATTCATCTTCATTAGATAGAGCTTCGGTTGGATATTATATGCAAGGAGAAATCATTTTCCATTCTAGATTATAGGGAGCATATTCTTCAGTCCAAGGTTATTCCATTGGTGTGTATTTAGTGGTGGAACCATAGTAAGGTGGAGTCTACATGGAAGATGGAGAGTGACATGCGAGAGAAATATTTGGAACTCTTCTAGCCACGTACGTATCAAATTTCGAGGACATAATTCCTTCATTGTGGGGAAGAATGTAATGCCCGATATTTTATTTAGTAATATTTATTTTGAATTGTGTATTTATTATTAAATGTGAATCATTACTTGTGTGAGAATTTAATAATACGTGCATAATTTATGTGACATTTGAATATGCTTGTGATGTGATGTTTAGACGGCATGCTAAGAATTAGATAATTCGTGAAATTAATAATATTTGGTTAACTCATAAAATATTTAAATTGTATATTTATTTTATGGTATAAGGTGTTATAATTTGGATCAAACTCTAGGGAGATTTAGAGTCCCGGAGATGTATTTTTAGTGTGTTGGAATGGGTCCTAGAGGTAGGTATACATTTGGACTAAATTTTAGTTAGTCTGCGTAGCATTTTGGGCTCATGTGGGGGTCCAAAACTAGGCATTTCATGGACCTATGAGATTGAGGGTATAAAAGTAGCATTAACCCTCAATAATCATTCATTTTAAAGCTAGAACAGAAATCCTAGTATCAAAGGAGACATAGCATAGCCAGGGAAGGACTTTGGGTAGAACTAAGAGATCACATGCGAGATACTCAAGCTAGTACCTTCAACCTTCATTAGAGGAGAAGAAATATCTCATTATATCATAGTTTAACTTATAATTTATTTATGTTTTGACTCTTGATTAAGAATGAATTTGGGATGAGACGCATGTTAGGATCTTATCTAATGATTAAACGTGTATTATTTTAGAATAATCTATATTAAAGTGTTCGACTAGTTTAATATTCCATAAATCTGATATTAATTGGAGTTAATAACTAAAATTCATGTAATCCATTTTGAATTTAATATTAAAATGTTCAAGTGTAATCCATAGAATTAATAATGTATTTAGATGTTATTTAAATGATAAAAATACATATTAATGTCTACCCTTAATGAGCATGAGCTTGCGCAATTTGAATACCGACTGAAGGAATCCGTGGACATCATTGCATGGTCCTATGATGACATTATTCATATTGACCCCAAAATAGCTTAACACGAGATCCCAATATTCTCCAAATGCAAACTGGTCAAACAAAAGCTACGGAAGCTCCTCACTGAATGGTCACTCAAAGTTAAGGACAAAGTGGTCAAGCAATTGAATGTAGGATTCATCTTCACAGTCAAATATCCAATATGGCTAGCCAACATCGTCCCCGTACCGAAGTCAGGAGAGAAAGTTTGAATGTGTATCAACTACCAGGATTTGAACAAAAGAACCCCGAAGGATGATTACCCATTACCTAACATCATGGTGATCATGGACAACATGTATAGCCACGCCCTCAAGTTATTTATTGTTGGATTTTTCAAATATAATCAGATCAAGATGCACCCTGCCCATTAGGAAATCCATTCAGACTCAAGAATACTTGGGCTACCTACCAAAAGGCTACCACAACCATCTTGAATGACCTTATTCATAAAGAAGTTGAAGTCTATATAGATGATATGATCATCAAGTCTAAGACTCGGGAAGGTCATATTCCCACCCTTCAAAAGTTTTTCGAGCGACTGTAGCAATACCAGATGTGGTTAAACCCACATAAATGTATTTTTAACATCATGAAAGGAAAAATCTTGGGATTCATGGTCAGTGAGAGGGGAATCAAAGAAGACCCTGTAAGGCCATACTTGAGATGCCACCACCACAGACGGAGAAGGAAGTTCAAGGATTCCTTCGAAAATTACAGTACATTAGTTGATTTATCATCTTGCTGACTTCTATCTATGAAACCATTTTCAGTTTCTCCTGAAGGATTCTACCAAAGTATGGAATTATGCATGCGAAGAAGCCTTTAAATGAATCAAACGGTACCTTACTCGACCTCTAGTCCTTATGCCTACGCAGTCAGGTCTTCCCCTCCTCCTATACTTGACCGGGACAGATACTATAGCAGGGGCTTTACTAGACCAATACATTGAAGAATCCCATAATGAAAGATTGATTTACTATAACAGTCAAGAATTAGTCAGGTATAAAGTCAACTTCACTTCTTTGGAGAAAGCATGTGTTGCCCTGGTCCGAGTCGCGGAAAAGTTATGACATCATACGCTTGCCCCTTATACTTGTATCCCTCATGGATACCATCAAGTACTTACTAGAAAATCCCTCTATGTTTAGTTAAATGGACCAATGGTTGATGTTATTAGTCGAGTTAAGTATTATGAACGTTACGCAGAAAGCTATAAAAGGGAGAGCCATATCTGACTACCTTGTTGATTACCCCATAAATGAAGCCGATGTTGAGTTCTTTAAATGCCTAGATGAATATATTCTCTGCACCTATCAAGAGGACCTCCGATGACAAATATTATTTGATGGAGCTTCCAACAAGAAAGGATATGGCATTGGAATACTCCTAATCTCCCTTAATGACTCTCACACCCCTATTTCCATCAAACTAGACTTCCCTTGCACCAAAAACATGACTAAGTATGAGGCATGCACTATAGGACTCAATATCTCCCTCTAGGAAGGAATCCTACACCTAGATGTCTATGGAGACTCTGCCCCTATTATTGGCCAAATCCTCAGAAAATGGAAAGTCAAAGATGAAAAACGCCTACCCTTCCATGCCCACTTATAAGAACTATCCTCTTAATTTAATGATGTCACCTTCCACTACTTGCCCCGAGAAAAGAATAACTTAGTTGATGCCCTAGTCACCTTGGCCTTTATGGTCAACCTGCTGGAGGGAATAACAATGGACCTTTTCCCCGTTCAGAAATAAGCTAATCCTACACACTTTTACCATCTTTAACTCATTACCAAGGACAATTTTGATATGGCGAGGTTATGGTACTATGATATTTGGTGCCTCCTCAAACATGGTATGTATTCCCAAGACGTCGATAAGAAAGACCATGCGACCCTTCACAAACTGGCTTCTAAGTATATCATCTATGATAAAGTGTTGTTCAGGATAAACATTGATAGGGATGATGTTAAAGAAATAATATGAAATTCCATAGTGGGGAATGAGGGCCCCATATGAATAGTCGCATGCTTGCCAAAAAGATCATTTGTCAAGAGTATTATTGGTCCACAATGGTTCAAGATTGCACTGGCTATGTACAAAGATGCCTAAAATGCCAACAGTTGACCAATCTCGAACATTTGACTCCCTATGAGCTATACAACATGACTTATCCTTAATCTTTCTCCACTTGGGGCATCGACATCATAGGGAATGTTACTCTCAAATCTTCAAACGGTCATAAATTCATTTTAGTCTCCACTTAGTACTTCACCAAATGGGTCAAAGATGAGTCATACGTAGTGTTGAATGACAAGAAAGTGGCTAAGTTTATTAGAAAGAACATCATATGACGATACAGAGTCCCTCACGAATTGGTGTCAGATAATAGGCTCCAGTTCGAAGCTCAAATAACAAAACTAGTCGACAAGTACGGGATTCAGAGACACAAATTGTCTCCCTACAAACCTCAAAATAATGTTATCATTGAAGCTGCTAATAACACGATTATTCAACAAAAAAGTCAATAATCGTGTTGTCCAGTAAGGAGACCTTACCCGCAAAGAGATCATGGAACCCGTCAAGGACCCAAAGGGAAATTCAAATCGAATTAGAGCGGCCCCTATATCGTGAAGAAGATTCTCTCAGGAGGCACAGTTATGCTTACATACCTTGATGGAGAAGAAATGTCGCATCCAATCAATCTGTACCATCTCAAGAAATATTACCCTTAGTTCGAAATCTTGGCGCACTACGACTCTTCTCACTCCCTTATATTCTATAAAAAAAAACCTTCATTTCCCCTACCCATAACTACTTGGGACCTGATCCTTTCAAAAAAAATCTTTTCAAAATGAAACTCATGAAAATATTTTCAAAACCCCAAGAGGTACATAGGTAGCCCATAAGCCATACATGGGTCCAGTCCCCTTCTTTTCATAAAATGCTATTCTTTTTTAACCTCCAATAACGGTGGTTCATTTTATCATTTACATGAACAAAAGGATTATGTATGCCTTAGCTATTAGTTTAGATAATTAAAATGTAAAACTCATCAAGAGGAATAACAAAATATGTTCAAAATCAACTTTTATTTCTAATCAAGGATAATAACACTATTACATGAAGTATCAGCTAGGGGAGTAAAACCAACTGCCCCTTCGCTAACCAAACTATTCCTAAACAAACCTAAACCTAACTAAATTATAAGAAATTATCACTAAACCCCAAACACAAAACACCCCAAATCACCATAGATTCATAAAAATCACCAAAAGTTTCACAAGACGCTGCCTTCAACTACTGGATGGACCTGTTTCATCATCATTACCAGCCCCTGGTGGCCCCCCAAGTTCCCCACTCCTGATTGGTATTTTGAATATGATCCATGGAACGATATGCCCTAACAAACTTGGATAGAACCATGACACCGTCTTCCATGGTGTTAAAATCCCTGAACCACCTATGGCCGGTCTCTTTTGGTAGGACCTTCTCTATCACCTACTTCCATAGCCATTTCAGATAGTCCCTAGATACATACTACAACCCTCCCACGGTCTGTGATGGATGTATTGACGATCAACGGTGCTTCCACAAAGAGCCTATTATGATCCTTAGTGATTTAGTCAAATCTTCCATCGAGAAGAAATGTGTTATACGAGGATCACGATCTGTTCCTACCCAAATTGGTGCAGGAGCCACTAGAGAAAATAGAAGGAAGTCTGTCAAAGGCCCACCAGCCATACATATAGATAATCTCCAAGCTACAAGATGGGGTGTAAGTTCCCCCACCATGGCACTAACCAACAAAGACACTAGGATCCATGCTCTACAATCCAGTTTACCAAACTCTCCACAGATGGGTCGAAGCTAAATAAGGGCCGGACAAAGAAATTGGGCACAACTACCAAAGGGTCCTCAGGAAAGGATTCCAGATGGAACCTCTCTACGACCCACATAAACAGCATTATGGGGATCCCCCTCAGAAAATTAGGACGGACCTCTCTCTAAGCATTCAGGCCGTTCAGGGTCTCAGCCAGTACCGCCACAGGGTTTTGGTGGTAAAAAAACCTAGGCTGTTATCGCAGCAACCTGACGATCTATAGTCAAGTCCCCCATCACTAACAATAGCCTCGCAATAAAGCCTAAGGTGACAACCCCAACAAAGATGGCATCTTCAAAACCCCTCAGACGAATGGAGTATATAACTACCTGGAGAGAAATGGCACTTCCGATAACCAATGATCTAACCACCTAGTGAGATATGTGAAGCAACTCCGATAAGAAAACTCAGGGAGAATGGGAGAAATCAGGCATAGTCACTGCAACAATGGGGTTTACCCCCAATTTGGGCGAGAAATCCTCATAAGTGGGACAGACCTCATCCATACCGAAACAAAAATGTGATCTTTTGGATACCAAAATTTCACTAATGCATCCAAAAACTTCCAGTCTATCACACGGTCGTGCCACAAAGAAAACCGACGCAAGTTGAAAGTGTCATAGTTCATACATGGGAAGAGACATTTGAAAAGGAATAATTTAAAGCAATAAAGAATAATGTGGGTATTAGTAGAGAAAAACCCATTCCACACACCCCATTTTATACTTGAAAACTTTGTCTAAAGACAAGGGCCTTAGAAACTCAAGCAGAATCTAACCCCACCAGGGTACTCTGAAGTTCAAGAAAGTGCAATAAAATCCTTGGGATGATTTGACTTAACCCCCATGGCTATAGGCAGGTCGAGGGGTATACCAATTGATAACCACCCCATTTTGGAAAATTCCATATTTTCCCTTTTATCAAAATCAATTTCAGAAAAATATTCAATTTGAAAAATTACCCCCGGGTTATTTACTCAATTCTTTCTCTCAAGAAAATCATTTTCTCTTAAACATAGATTCATATTCAAAAAATCCTTTTTCTTGAGTTAGTCATTTTTAATCCTTTTTAATAACAATTCGTATGCTTGTCATTCTTCAAGAAAATAAATCATCTCAGCAGAAAATTAAAAGTGAATATAGAATAAATCACTAAATCAAGAAAAAGACAAAAAGAGATTGCACGTTTCTTTATATATATCATTTCACTAGTTACATTTAGAAGATAAGAAAAATAAAAAATAAAAACAAATGGGACTCTGCCCGAACCCATAATCTCTCTCTCTCTCACCCTTAACCCCCACGATGGACGCATTTTCCCCTGTGATGAGCGGTGGATACTCCACTCCCAGAACTGAAGACCTAATCAGAAGTAGCAGGAGGCATAAATCATGAAGAATAGGAGCTCTTGGTAGACTTTGACATAGAGGACATCCAATTAATGATATGCCTCAGCCAAGTGGTCGACACCCAAACATTCTGCAAGAAAAGGAGCAACAAAAAAAGGCAAATCAATGAGTCAAGAAGTAAAGGAAAGTCAAAAAAATAAGAAGAAATAGAAAAGGATATACCTCAGGATGAAGGGAATCATTTGTAATCTCGGTTAGTCCAGACACCGACGCATGAAGGAAATTCGACACACTCTGTGACTCCCCACTTCTGAATTGGAAATTGTAAAAAGGGGGAGTAACCTGAATAATCATAGTCTCCTCTCCCATCGCTAATGTACCACCACCTGTGATGCGGGACAATCCCACTAGTGCACTAGTCCCCCTACTCGAAGTCATAGAAGGTGGAGGCATGTTCTCCACATCGTAGATACAGGGAGGCATTAACCAACTCGTTACAAAGTCTAGGTAGTCATAGTTCACCATCATATCCGTATAGAGTGTGTAGGGATCCCCTATCATCGCCACCATTCGGTCATCATCCGACATCTCCCTCACCAGCCTCATATACATAGGGGGCGTCGATGGTAGGACCGCCACCTCCTCCTCCACACTCTGTCTGACCACTCTCCCCCTAGGTACTAGACGCACTTGAACTCATGCATGATCAACCGCCGCATCTGCGCATGTAGGCCCTTCACCCCCATATCATGCGGTCTCCTACCCCCTAAGGGTAGAAGGTCACCTACAATCCCCAATAAAGAATCGATATATACTCAAAACAATGAAGAAACCAAAAGACTCAGAGATGGCAAAATGATAACCTAATCACTTGTTAGGTCAATCAGAGCCCGTCGTACGTCTGCCACGGACAAATCTTGATTTGACCTCAAGTTAGACTTCCACCATCGAAACATCCACCAAAATTCCCCTAAGCTATCTTCCTTCGTGGATATCAACCCTGCGTTGTACCTGTAATACCCCGTGTTTTCACGAATATTTATTTTATTATGAAATTATGGGAAATGGGGATTAATTAATTTAAAGGGAAATTATGGAAAATGGGAATTAATTAATTTAAAGGGAGAAAAATTAATTTGTAATTAATCCAATTTAATGGTAATAATTACTAGCGTGATGAGAGTTAGTAGTTATCGAAATAATATTAAGTCCGAGATGAGATACACGGCAGTTATGATATAATTATTTGGGACACACGTATGAGTCGCGTCACTGGTATGTATTGGGGGGGATAAAAAGCTAAATTATTTTTATATAACTTGACTGACTATTTTGAGTACGCCAGAGTATCCGAAAGGGTCAAAATAATCAAAAAACACTTCTCAGGTATTTTATTTGGAGTTCGGGGCATTTTAGCCCAAAATGACACCCCAGAGGAGTATTTTGGTCTTTTGGGATTTTTGGATAATTAAATGGACGAAAATTGGGTTTAATTAAAAACATTAAGGGTTAGTGGTCTGTCAGTTTCAACTTACATGGGAAAGATAGAAAAATAGAGAGAGGGAGAGAACCAAGGAAGAAGAAGACTCCATTGGAGCCCTAAGCCAAGAACTCGAGCTTTCACGCTAAAAATTACACTAGCGCGTAGATCGTGTCAAGAGGCTCGCTCCCATACAAATTTCAGTCCAAGAATTAGAAGTTCATTCTGAGGTAAGTTTTTATCTTGCTAGTTTATTTAGCATATATTGTTCTTGTTAAACTCTGTTAATGATTTAGACATCCTACGATGGAAAATTGGGTTTCATTAGGTTTAATCGTAGAAGAAAATTAGATTTCGGTGATGGGTTGCATGTAAAGGATTTACCCCATTTGTAAACTATTAAATGTGGATTTTTTATGTACAAATCACGAATTAAATTTAAGGATTTCGAATAACTAAAGTGCTGGGTTCATTATATGAGGATTCTTAGAGATTTTAGAAATTATTGCTTTCCCTTTTGAAAACTTAAAGATTTGAATACTAAATTGTGTTAGAAATTGCCCCATAATGATTAGGGTTAGTTTAGGAAACATTTAAACTGATGTTGGACGAAATTTGGATTTAGTTTAAGGTTTGGAATGTTGAAAAAAATCAAAATTTGGAAGAACTGGGTTTGTCCGGAATTCTTGTTCAAAGACCTGCCCAGGTCGTTTGAACGTCCTCGTTCGAATGACCTCGTTCGAACAAACCTTCTAACGAGATTTCCAAATGCCTTTCTAATGAGTTTCTGAGTTCATTCGAAGTGGTAACTTTGTTCGAACGAACTCGTTCAAACGAGAATCCTGAAACTTCTAACAAGATTCCAGAACAATTTTTTAGGGTCCGTTCGAGTTAAAAACCATCCTACGGTTATCCAAGCGAGAGTATTAACCTACATGAGTAACGGGTGGCTTAAATTCCAAAGTGTTAGGGAATTAAGGGTGTAATGGTCCTCGGGGAATCGAATTTGTGTGAAAACCTAGGAGAGAATGTAAGTTCAAGAGAGGCTAAATATATACGAACATCGTGGAGAGTAATGGCGTGGATATTACTTACGGATCATAATATTTGGGTTATGTTATTACATAATAATGTATATAAGTTGTGTGCATGCTTATTACTTGGAATATCATGTGTATGACATACCTAGATACTGGCTATCGAACGGGAGTTAACGAGTTGTGGACGACACTTGTGTGACTTCGGGGGATTTCGAGTGGTACCACTAGAGCATGGAACCTAGGTACGGTCTAAATGTGACAACAATAGTGTTGAAGGTCATATGAGTTCATAGGTATATGCGTAGTCCATAGGATTGGGACTATGTTCGCTTCCAATATGTGTATATGTTTTATGGCTTCTTGAGAGATCGAACATGTTGTCCTTTATGCATGAGCTTTGCAATGGGACTAGATAGCCGAGTATGCCTAGCACTAGGGGTTTGTTAACCATGGGTGTTGTATAGATATATTTGTATGTATACATAGAGATATTTTATATATGTATACTGAGCTCCCATTTTGTGTTTCTTGTTGGCTACTTTATTAAAGTATATACTTATTGTGTCACTAGTTGGGAATAAAGAATACTACGAGAATGAGTTATAACATCCTTAAACCTATTCCTAAATAATAGTAATATATTAATTTTGGGTTATTTAGATATTGAATCCAGCATAGTGATTATCCTACATATAGTCAGGTAGAGTGACGATATTAGTATGGGTAGTTAGACTCGTTAGCTGTGCACATTAGATGAGAGGTGAGCATCTCAAGTGAGTACGATAAGTTAACATGGATAATATATGTTATAATTAAATCAATTTAAGCACTTGCTGTATTTAAACTATTTTCTACTCGGGCTCAAACCCGTTTTTCTGCAACCCTCTTTTGTTGTTCTATTATTTTAGGTGCTCAACCACAAGGACACCAGACTTAGGAGATTCCATTTATTTGTCGAGTTGTAGCTGCTGTGGAAGCTATGGGATATTGTTAATAGATGCTTCTGAGTCTATTGCTCCTTATCCATAAGAAATTTGATTCAGTTGGACATGTCATCCCTCCTATTTTACATTCAGAGATTTAGAGTTATTTTCATTCTATCATTAAACTTTGATGTCATGTTATTGGATTATTGTATGGGATTTTGACTGGGTGTGTTTACTCCAGTTCTTTATTTTACTTCAGTTAGTTCTTACCTTATACTATTGTGATGTATGGTGATGTTTAGATATTACCCTTTAATGATGATGGTAAATAACAAGATAATATTTTGACACCAACATTTTTAAATATTAGGTGGTTAGTTTTTATTAAATTAAAATTTGATTTTTCGACAGTGATGCATTATCTGAACCAACTTGATATTCTGAAATTAATTAATAAAGTACTGATCACCCGATAATTTATTAGGAGGGGTCTCACTAGTGGTATCAGAGCATCAGGTTCTAGTGTCCTTAGGATCTATACGGCTTATTATGTTTTCACGTAGCGTCCTTTGATATAAAGCCCTATATTTTTGGATTGTTGTATGCTTTATGCATTTTACGTTCTTCAGCTACTTTGAGATAATAACTGTATACTTATGAAACTTTTCTCTCATTTCAGGTGCCTCCTAGACGTACAGAGAGTTCCCACGAATGCCCAACGTGAGCCTCAGCCTGCTCCAGCTCAACGTATGATGAATGCCACTGAAGTTACCGCCATTGTATCTCAGGCAGTGAATGCTGCATTGGTAGTTGTGCAACAAGCACCACCTCAGGCACTGGTGGTGGCTCCAGTTTAGGCACAGGCATTCGCGTATGCTTGGGAATGTGTTAGGGATGACTTCCAGAAGGCGCATCTTTCGGATTTTATAGGGATCTCCGATGTAGTGGTAGCAAGCCAATGGAAAAAGGATATCCTGAGGCATTTGATCATGCATGAGTGCACGGAGTTGCAGAGACAGATATTGACCACATTCAAGTTAGTGGGAGCAGCAGTGCAGTGGTGGGAGTCTATTACCACCACTGAGGAGAGAGAGACACTCACTATTCGAGACTATTAGGTGTGGTTAGATCGTAAATATGTCCCCTCGATCATCCAGCCATAGATGAGACAGAAATTGGTGAACTTGAAACAGGAGGGAAAGACCATGGTGGAATATGAGGCAGAGTTTATCAACCTTTTGAATATTGTACCGGATAAGATCCCAACTGAGGAGAAAAAGATTCAGCATTTTATAGATGGGTTGACATGGAGGATCTACCAGCATTTTGTAAGTAATATCCCTTTGGCCACCTAATCAGACGTGGTTAATGCAGCACTACTCCACTGCCAGGACCACCATTTTCATCTAACTGAGGTTAGGACAGGAGGAAATGGTGCCAGTGGAGCACAGGAAGTTCAGGGTCAGCATAGGCATAGTGACCAGGGTTCCCAGTAGGGGGATCCTAAGGGGTTCATGTCGGGAGGTTTTAGACTTGGGCATGGAGGCTTCTGACATGTCCAACAGGTTCAACACGGCCATCAAGGCTAGCAGTAGGGCCATAATGGCCAAGGGAGGAGTGGTAAAGACCATCAGGGCTGGGGATAGCAGGGATAGAGGGGATGACCCTTACCGATAAGATGTTTCACTTGTGCCAATACTGGACACAAGCATCAAGACTTCCCACAAAAGGGCAGAGGCCAGCAGCAGCAGGGCGCTCGACAGGATCCCCATAGACCATTATTTCTCGTAGCTCTCCCAGTACCCTCACAGATGCCAGTACAGCCACCCATTCCAATCATCCCGGTTCAGAAGGGACAACTTCAATAATGATGAGTCTACAATCTTCATCAGGTCATAGTCTCGTAGGACCCACTTACGATTATGGGTGTGTTTTCTATCTAGGGGACTTTGGGGAGCATTTTATTTGACATGGGAGACACACACTATTTTATTGCCACGGGGTTTACTACGGGATTATTTAACACAACAGAGAGTACGATCACTTGTGTGGATTCGCCATTGAGTAGAGGTTTAGTTATTCTTTTATTTGTCGAGGAGTGGGTATAGAGCTTAGGAGGTTTATCTTACCCGCTGACATGCTCGTATTCGATATGTCCGAGTATGACGCGATTGTAGGTATGGATTGGCTTGCCAGGTACAGGGCCATGATTAATTTTTTTAGTAAGAGTATAGTTTTTTCCATACCCGGTCAGGAGATGTTTCTGGTGGCGATGCCTCACTCTAAGGGAGGATCGTCCACTCATTTATACTATATAGAGGAGGAGACCTCTACGGAGGTCGTGATATCGCTTGATTTGATTCCTATTGTTCGAGAGTTTGACGATGTGTTTCAGGAGATTTTGGGGTTAGCACCGATTAGAGAGATAGAATTCATCATTAATTTATCTCCAGGCACTCGACCAATAGCCTGCGTACCTTATCGTATGTCTCCAGCAGAGATGAGGGAGTTACGTGACCAGATTGAGCAATTATTGGGGAAGGGGTTTATCCGTAGGATTACTTCGCTGTGGGGTGCCCCCGTACTATTCGTTAAGAAGAGGGATAGATCATGAAGGTTATGTGTTGATTATCGGGAATTGAATAAAGTCACGATACGAAACAAATATCCATTGCCTCGAATCGATGACTTATTCGACCAGTTGAGAGGAGCGGCCTTCTTCTCAAAGATTAACTTGAGATCGGGATACCATCAGTTGCATATCAGGGAGAAGGATGTGTCGAAGACTGCCTTCTTGAAGATATATGGTTCCTATGAATTCAGGGTTATGCCTTTTGGGCTAACCAATGCCCCAGTTGTGTTTATGGACTTGATGAACAGGGTGTTCAGAGAGTTCCTGGACCGGTTCATCATAGTCTTCATAGATAACATTATGGTTTACTCGCAGACCGAGGAAAAGCATGTCGAGCACTTGAGGTAGGTTTTGCAGACATTGCATCAGCATGAGTTATACGTAAAATACGAGAAATGTGGATTTTGGCTGAAGGAAGTCCAGTTTTTTTGGCATATCATCTCTGACATAGGGATATCAATGGATCTAGGGAAGGTGTTACCGGTGAGGGAGTGGGGATAGCTCATGATACCGACCGAGATACGCAGTTTCATGGTCTTAGCCAGATACTACAGGAGGTTCGTCTGAGGGTTTTCGAAGATAGTGGGTTCGTTGACACACCTGACTTGCAAAGGGGTGCCGTTTATCTGGCGTGACGCATGTTAGTTAGCCTTTGATGAGTTGAAAGATAAGTTAACCTCAGCACCAGTGTTAGCATTTCCCAGGCCGGTAGTGGAGTATCTAGTCTACACTGATGTGTCGTTATTAGGACTTAGAGGTGTACTTCAGTCGGAGGATCAGGCAATAGCTTATGCTTACCGTAAGCTTAAGCCTCACGAGAGGAATTACCCCACCCACGATTTAGAGTTGGTGGCGGTGGTGTTTGCACTTCGGATTTGGAGACATTACCTCTTAAGGGAGAAATTTCGCTTGTTCACATATAAAAAGTCATTACAGTATCTCTTCACACAGAAGGAGCTGAATATGCGTCAATGCCGACGGCTTGACTTTGTGAAGGATTATCATTTTTATTTCCAATACCAACCGAGAAAGGCTAGCGTGGTAGCAGACGCGTTGAGCCATAAGTCAGTAGGGGAGGTGGCTGATGTGTGGAAAGCTAAATGGAAGGAGTTAGGGTACCAGGATGTGGTGGCTCTATCGTTCATGTCTGTGATAACGGTTACTCCCCAGATTATTACGAGAGTGGTATAGGATCAGGCAACTGATCCTTTTTGCCAAAGTCAGATAATGCAACTTCTAGTAGAGGGGGTCGAGTCTTATACCATGGATTCATACGAGGGTCTACGTTTCAATGGAAGATTGGTGGTTCCTGAAGGAAAAGACTTTCGACACTAGGTGATGACAGAGTCGCACGGTTCATGATATGCGGTATATCTCGGTGGGGATAAGATGTACCAAGATATGCGTAGACAGTACTGGTGGAGCGGGATGAAGAAGGATATTGTCAAGTTCATCTCGAAATGTGCCACTTGTCACTTGGTAAAGGTGGATCATCAGGGACCGACGGGACTTCTGTAGCCATTAGAGGTTCCTATGTGGAAATGGAAGAGCATTTCCATGGACTTCATCATGGGATTACCTACATCAAAGAGGGGTCACGATTCGATATGGGTGATAGTGGATCGGCTAAAAAAGGTAGCCCACTTTTCACTATCCAGGACAGATTACACCACAGGACAGTACGCTCAGATATTCATAGCAGAGATAGTAAGACTCCATGGAGTGCCTCATAATATCGTGTCTAACAGAGATAAGGTGTTTGTGTCTCGATTTTCGAAGAGTTTTTAGGAGGTGATGGGTACGGAGTTGCGACTGAGCACAACCTATCCCCCACAGACGGATGGTTAGACCGAGCGACAAAATTAGATATTAGAGGACATGTTGCGTATGTGCATTATTGATTTTGGCTGAGGTTAGGAGCAGTGCCTTCTGCTGGTGGAGTTTTCCTATAATAACTCCTACGAGTTTACTATAGGTATGGATCCATTCGAGGCACTATACGGCAGACCTTGTCGTTCCCCAGTATGTTGGTTTGAGGTGGGTGACAACAAGCTACTTGGTCCAGAGGTGATTCAGGATACTTCGGCAAGGATAGAGTTGATATGGAGCCGTATTCGGATTGCTCAGGATCTACAGAAGAGCTACGTTGATGATAAATGGTATTTTCGAGAGTTAAATATTAGGAATCAGGTGTTACTTCAGGTATCTCCTATGAAGGGAGTTATGCATTTTGGTAAGAAGGCAAAGTTGGCACCCAGGTATATAGGGCCATTCCCCATTATCGAGAGGATTGGGTCAGTTACTTATAGACTTGGGTTACTGGAGCACTTATATAGGGTCCATGATGTGTTCCATATTTCTTCGCTAAGAAGATTTCTTTTAGTTGATTTGGCCCGTACTAACATTGCGTTGGAGGACATTGACTTATAGCCTGATAGCTCCTACGAGGAGGGGTCAGTTGTTATCGTAGACCGTAGCGAGAGGAAGTTGAGGTCGAAGATAGTACCACTAGTTCGTGTTCAATCGCGACACCATAATATTAAGGAATCAACCTAGGAGCGCAAGGATGCCATGCGTGAAAGTTATCCAAAGTTATTCTTGCCATGTATATTTCCATTTTCGAATTTCGGGATGAAATTCTGTTATTAGGGGGGAAGTATGTAATACCCCTTATTTTCACGCATATTTATTTTATTATGAAATTATGGAAAATGGGGATTAATTAATTTAAAGGGAAATTATGGAAACTGGGGATTAATTAATTTAAAGGGAAATTTTGGAAAATGAGGATTAATTAATTTAAAGGGAGAAAATTCAATTTGTAATTAATCCGATTTAATGGTAATAATTACTACCGTGACGAGAGTTAGTAGTTATCAAAATAATATTATGGCCGGGATGAGATACACGTCATTCATGATATAATTATTTGGGACGCGCATGTGAGTCGCATCACCGATATGCATTTGGTGGTTAAAAAGGTAAATTGTTTTTTATAACTCGAATGACTATTTTGAGTGCGCTAGAGTGTCCGAAAGGGTCAAAATAGTTTGAAACACTACTCGGGTATTTTATTTGGAGTTCGGGGCATTTTAGCCAAAAACGACACCCCGGAGGGGTATTTTGGTCTTTTGGGATTTTTGGACAATTAAATGGACGAAAATTGGGTTTAATTAAAAACATTAAGGGTTAGTGGTCTATCAGTATCAACTTACATGAGAAAGAGAGAAAAAGATAGAGAGAGAACCAAGGAAGAAGAAGACTCCATTGGAGCCCTAAGCCAAGAACTCAAGCTTTCACGCTAAAAATTACACCAGCGCGTAGATCGCGCTGGAGGATCATTCCCATACATATTTCAGTCCAAGAATCAGAAGTTCATTCTGAGGAAAGTGTTTATCTTGTTAGTTTATTTAGCATATATTGTTCTTGTTAAACTCTGTTAATGATTTAGACATCCTACAATGGAAAATTGGGTTTCATTAGGTTTAATCGTAGAAGAACATTAGATTTCGGTGATGGGTTGCATGTAGAGGATTTACCCCATTTGTAAACTATTAAATCTGTAGTTTTTATGTACAAATCACGAATTGAATTTAAGGATTTTGAATAACTAAAGTGTTGGGTTCATTATATGAGGATTCTTAGATATTTTAGAAAAGATTTGAATACTAAATTGTGTTAGAAATTGCCCTATAATGATTAGGGTTAGTTTAGAAACATTTCAACTGATGTTGGACAAAATTTGGATTGAGTTTGAGGTTTGGAATGTTGAGAAAAATTAAAATTTGGAAGAACTGGGTCTGTCCGGAATTCTTGTTCGAAGACCTGCCCAGGTCGTTCGAATGAACCTTCTAACGAGATTTCCAACAACCTTTCTAACGAGTTTCTGAACTCGTTTGAATGACCTCGTTTGAACGAGAATCCTGGAACTTCTAACGAGATTCCAGAATAAGTTTTTAGGGTCCGTTTGAGTTAAAAACCATCCTACGGTTATCGAAGCGAGAGTATTAACCTACGTGAGTAACGGGTGGCTTAAATTCCAAAGTGTTAGGGAATTAAGGGTGTAATGGTCCTCGGGTAATCGAATTTGTGTGAAAACCTAGGAGAGAATTTAAGTCCTAGAGAGGCTAAATATATACAGATATCGTGGAGAGTAATGGCATTGATATTACTTATGGATCATATTATTTGGGTTATGTCATTACCTATTAATGTATATAAGTTGTGTGCATGATTATTACTTGTAATTTCATGTGTACGACAAACCTAGCTACTGGCTATCCAACGGGGGTTAACGCGTTATGGACGACCATATTTTGTGTGACTTCGGGGGATTTCAAGTCTTACCACTAGAGCATGGAACCTAGGTACGGGCTATCTATGAGAATGATAGTGTTGACAATTGTATGGGTATGTGCGTAGCCCATCGGCTTGGGACTATGTTCGCCTCCAATATGTGTATATATTTTATTATTTCTTGAGAGATTGAACCTGTTGTCCTTTATGCGTGAGCGTTGCAATGGGACTAGATAGCCGAGTATGCCTAGCACCAGGGGTTTCTTAACCATGGGTGATGTATAGATATATTTGTATGTATACATAGTGATATTTTATATATGTATACTGAGCTCCTATTCTGTGTTTCTTATTGGCTACTTTATTAAAGTATATACTTATTGGGTTACTAGTTGGGAATAAAGAATACTATGAGAATGAGTTATAACATCCTTAAATCTATTCCTAACTAATAGTAATATGTTGATTTCAGGTTATTTAGATATTGTATCCGACATAGTGATTATCATACATATAGTCAGGTAGAGTGATGAGACTAGTATGGGTAGTTAGACTCCCTAGGTGTACACATTAGATGAGAGGTGATTATCTCAAGTGAGTACGCTAAGTTAACATGGATAATATATGTGCTAATTAAATCAATTTAAGCAGTTGCTGTATTTAAACTGTTTTCTACTCGGGCTCTGACCCATTTTTCTGCAAACATCTTTTCTTGTTCTATTATTTTAGGTTCTTAGCCAGAGGGACACCAGACTTAGGAGATTCCATTCATTTGTCGAGTTGTAGCTGTTGTGGAAGCTACGGGATACTGCTAGTAGACGCTTCTGAGTCTATATCTCATTATCCATCAGCCATTTGATTTCTGTTGGACTTGTCGTCCCTTCTATTTTACATTCATATATTTAGAGTTGTTTTTATTCTATCATTAGTGAGAATGTGTAATATTGATCCAAGTTTGCAAATTTCCAACTTATCGGATTACTTATTTAATTCGGTATCTGAATTTGCACAAACCACAAATCAAATTAAAACAGTCCTTAAACATGCATATACGAGACATAAACATTCAATCCATTAAATAAATTGTAACACCCCGCCTAATTACATACCGGGTGATCAGTCCTTTATTAAATTAAAAACTAGGTGAACGGTTGGTTCATTCTCATCATCACTATCGCAAAATAATATTTCCAATTTGAACACCCTAAATAATTAAGCTAAGTGTCAAAACCATTTAAAACCTCATTTTTCCTTTATTAAAAACCAATAAAAACTTTTTAATACCCAATAGTTAAGAATTACATAAATACTAAGGATGTAATTTAACACACAAGAATTAAACCATCCATATAATCCAAACCAAGTGTAAGAACCATAAATGAAATCATCCTGACAATAGTTAACTCCCTAGGAGTACCGAATGCTGGAAATATAAATGAACATAAATCCTTGACAAGATCTAAATGGAATAGGAAATCGGGCGACACATGCCCTAACTATGAAGATCTAAAGTAGGAACTGATTCAATGACGAAGTCGTATAAAGCAAGGGCCTGCAACTCCCACATAACCTGCAGCACGTCCAATCCAAAGAACCTAAGCATGACGCCCCTGTGGTTGGGCACCTGTAATACATACATATATATACAAGAGAGAAAGAAATGACAGAAAACGGGTCAGAGCCAGAGTGTAAAATAGTTTTAAAAATAGTTTAGCAAGTATTTAAAATGATTACCGGCTAATATCACAACCATGTTAGTATGCGACACTCTCTTGAGAATCTTCACCTCTCATCTAGTGTGCACCCCTAACATACCTCTAGGACATCCTAGTTATAGTCCCCACACTAACTAGATTAACCACATGTATCCATTATTTATAGCCCAAATTATTCCTTTATAATACATATAATGATGTTATAAACATATATATATCCATTTAGATTCAACATGGATAAGTCCCTTATTAATTCAAATCAACTAAGTGTTTTCATACATAACTATCTTACATTTCTACTTTAGCCACATAGTAAATATCATCACATGTTTATATATATATATATATATATATATATATATATATTCACTATATTATATATACACTATACTTCACCCCGAGACACAGTTGTGGTGCTACATTACTTTGCTATCTTGTCCCAATACATCACGTCGATGTATAGGGGACTATAAGTTCGGTAAAGATTCCACGAACCACAAATATCAACACAAAAATTGGAGGCGAACATAGTTCTCATACCCACGGGTCACGCACATACCTACGTTCCCATAGTCAGCGGACTTATCAACTTACCAATAAGTCTTTCATAGTCCTATGTTCTCGAGCGACAAATAAAAAATCCCATGGATTCATCAGGATATGACTGCCCTCACGCACAAACCTCCCGTCGATAGCAAGTAAGCTAGGTATGTCATACACTGATACATAATATATGCACATTCACAAAGTCATACATATAAATATTCATATTTTTCAAATTAGGTTTGCCCACGACCCATAATTGTTATTATCCATTCTCAACACAAATTTTGCTCAATTATTTCTCATAACGGATTCGTCTCTTTTATTCTCGTTTATTATTTACTTTGTTCATACTTCTCATCTCTCGAAGTATTCTTTCTCACTAAGTATAAATTTCAGTAGGTATACCCTCACTTACCTTCCAGTCTAAATCTTTCACGAGTCTCAATATTTTAGTAAACGTACGCATAATTCCCAATGTATAAATAACTCCCCGTTAACCCAAAATTTCATCTCATATTAATTTCACTCAACGGAGTCTACTTAGAGCCTACTGGTCATCTTTATAACCCATTATACTCTATCAATGATAATCAAGGGTTCCAAAGAATTTTAACCGGAGTTAACAAAAAGGGGGAAAATATGCAGTTTTTCAGGAGGGGTCAATCGATCGAGGAAAGGGGGTCGATCGATCGATCATGCAGTTCTTGCCCAGTTTTCTGCAATATTTAACCTACGGGTTCAACCATTTAAACCTCTCCAAACCTCTAAAATTTCATCCCAAACTCCCATAAAAGTAATCCAAGTGTATAAGCAATATATATAAACAAGTTCTAACGTAATGACATCAATAAATCCTCAACGAATCAATAAAAAAAAGTTTAATCTCAAATCTCTTTATAAAACCAAAATTTGCATGAATAATCACCACCCTCTATTTTAATCAAGATTTTCTTCCCAAATATCAGAACAAATTCATGGGTAATCCTCTACATATGATCAAGATTTTAGACTACATGGGTTCTCCCTACAACACATATAAATTCTCTTCCAAAATATACAATTCTTCCATTAAAACATATAATTTTCATTCCTAGACTAACACGGAAGGTATATTAACTTGGAATTTAGCAAGATAGATACTCGCCTCGGATTCAAGGGTCTGATTTGTTGATGAAAATATATGTTTGCGTTCCTCGTCGTGCGATCTACGTTTTGGTGGTGGTGGCGGCGGTGCAATTAGGTGAGTTCTAGGCCTTGGATTGCTTGAAGACTCTTCACCTTCTTCTCAAATATCTTCACCTTCTTCTCTAATCACTTCACCTTCTTCTCTAATGGTTGGCTTAGGTTTTGTGTTTGTTAACCCCAAGAGACAACTCTAAATGGCTAATAAATACAAAAAAAATTCGTGGGTTTATATACCCAAAAATACCAAATGTCTAAAATACCCTCACGGGCTGTCAATTAGGCCTAAAAATGCCCCGAGACCCAAACTAAACCCCCATGTACACTTTTCTGACTATCTCGACCCTTCCGGACACTTTGGCACACTCAAAATGAGTATACGGATGACTTATAATCTATTCACTTTAATAATAGTAGGTTAGTCCTGACACGACACAGGCGCGTCCCGAATTAAATTTCCATAATTGCCATTTTATTCACTCGTGACAATTTTAATAAAATCAATCTCATATATTACTCTTCTCATCCAGTAATATTCAAAAAATTCCCAATAATTACTAACTCTCGACACGCTAGTAAATATTTAAAATAAAATGTCGTATTAATATTAAATTAATATCTCAATTAAATTCAATAAATCCCTAATTTTAAAAGCCATAAAAATACGGGTTATTACATACTACCCCCCTAATAACGGAATTTCGTCCCGAAATTCGGAAAAATAAAGCGTAACTGGTAAGGACAACTCTGGGTATTAATCTCACATCTCATGTAATTTTGGTCGTACCACCTATACAATACATTACCGAATACCCCCACTAATGTTATACTCCAAGCCTTACTATTTAGTTTAGATTATCTTGAGTTAAACATTACCCAATCCGTACTATACCATCCTCATGGAAAATTATGGGTAGTAACGATCCTAAGTCATCAAACAACTAAATCTGGAAGTCACAACTTCTACTTTCATTAACCTCAAGAATACTTAATGTGACACAAATATGGAAAATACTACAATCAAACCATCCAGGGCGCCCATACACCCAATGTGTGTACATTCCATCATAAGGTCTAAATGAATGTGATTCCTCTGTAAGGTTACCCTTAATTAACTGACTACTTAGGCTATAATTCGTATTTCTATGATTTCCACATTCTCATTTGGCGATTTCATTTGCCTCAAATCATGCTACATCTCATAACTCTCTGATTAATATATATATATATATATATATATATATATATATATATATATATATATATATATATATATATATATATATATATATATATATATATATATATAAGGGCAAAGGTTATAAACTCATATTCTAAAGACCTAACTTACTTCGACTCCCAACGTTCTTTAGTTTCATGCGTGGGGTGTCTCGCATAGCGAAATCCAAACAAGGAACCCCCCCGATACACTACTACCTAAAATAGTTGATCCTCGAAACTCCTCAGGTCCTTAGTCTATAGTATATAACATCCCAAAAAGTTTTATCTATTTATATAAAAGTCTACTTATTCACTCTCTTGTCAGTGGCAATATGCTAGATATAACGATCATTCTTAGTCTCATATACAACAAGTCAATCCATGCTGATAATCACATCCTACTCGGATATGTCTATAACAAGTAAATCCCCAATAAAATTAAACTCACGTTTTGATATATACAAGAAAATAATAGGCGTCCCACTACCCATCGGTGAGTCTACATAAATAATAGTGCCAAGGGCCAAGTATAGTAACCCTATGGTCCACGCAATTCTAATAGCTACAAATGAATGTGAGGTCCTAATAACAATCATTATGTACCCCATAATTCCATAGGTAGCAAATGTACCCTCATTCGCGGGTGATGGTTGTTGACTCCCACTATTATAACTTTGCTCCGATGAGTCAAGAAAAATTTTACCCTAAATTTACAGTTTTAGTTAACCACACTCCATTATATGTCCAAACCTTTGAATATATTGCCTTCGTTGGGTAATACACCCAATTCCCGCATTTCTAGAACTTCTACTGATGACTCTCCTCAATTTTCCATCTGACCCTCTCCCAAGCATACTACACTGGGTGAGTCTAATTTGGCATCACCTTCGACTGCAGTAGCACTTGGAATTTTTAGGTTGCATCCTAACCGCCTTTACAGTCCTAGCCTCTCGTGCCATAATAGGGGTGACTTCGACTACGGTCATCATCCTCGAATATACTTCATAACCTCCTAAGTACGAACTCCGCTATCCGTCCAATGGCCCTCATTTGCCATACTTCTTGTACGAAGACGTTCGATCGCAAATAAGATTCACTAATATATACGTTATAGCAGGAGAACTGAATCTTACCATAGAAATCAATAATCCTAATCATAGGGTTCTATGTCTAAAATACCCTCCCGGGGTGTCAATTCGACCTAAAAATGCCCCGAGACCCAAACTAAACCCCCGGGTTCACTTTTCTGGCTATCTCGACCCTTCCGGACACTTTGGTACACTCAAAACGACTATACAAATGACTTATAATATATTCACTTTAATAATAATAGTTTAGTCCTGACACGACACAGGCGCGTCCCGAATTAAATTTCCATAATTACCATTTTATTCACTCGTGACAATTTTAATAAAATCAATCTCATATATTACACTTCTCATCCAGTAATATTCAACAAATTCCCAATAATTACTAACTCTCGTCATGCTAGTAAATATTTAAAATAAAATGTCGGATTAATATTAAATTAATATCTCAATTAAATTCAATAAATCCCCAATTTTAAAAGCCATAAAAATACGGGGTATATCATAAATCATGCATGAAACATAATAAATGTTCTGAGACATAGATTTCAGGAAAAAAAATCTTTCGAGTAAAACCTTTATGTCACTATGAATTCAATAAATCGCAACTAACAATTACATAGAGAAATCTGCAATGGATCAACGCGCAGCCAACCCACAAAGAATCGTTATCTTAAACTCAGCAAGAGAACGCACTCAACACCCTGTAAGGACTTGAACTCCAATCTTCAACAAAGAATCTTCTCGTAGCAAGATCATCAATGACACGCAGCCATACGGTGTAGAGACGCACTCCACAAGAATGAATAAGAGCAAAGTGTTCTTGGGTTCCAAAAGGATTCATAAAAGTATGGGAATAATGTGTGAATCAAAACATGAGTTTTGGGACTCACAAATATGAAGACTTGAGCAAATAGAACTCTTAAAAATGTCTCTCAAAGTCTTAAACAAATACACCACATAAAAAAATCAGATGCGATCTTTTGAAAATATCTTATGCGGTCCGGAATTGGTTCCCAAGGTGGTCCGAATCTCTTGCTTATTTCGAACAGATCCTTATCTTCTTAGGCGGTCCGAACCTTTTAAAATAAAAAGGTTCGTATCCCCCATATTTTTATGCAGGGACCTTTTTCCCTTTTCTTCAAACACGCATAACTTCTTGATCGTAACTCGTATTGAGGTGTCGTTTTTTCCAGTATCTTCGTGGCGTCGAGATCTTAAACTTTCCAGTTGACTAGACCACCTAAATATGGCTGTAAAATTACCAAAATACCCTTGAACTTCCTATCTTACCTTTCTTTCATTGTTTTGACTTCTCTAGCGTACCACTTACATAAAATCCATAAATTCATGGAATGTGAAGTCGTTTAGGCAGATGTGGGACACTTGATGAAGATATTGAATGCTTGATTCTTAGAATTAGGATAGAAGCCCTCATGTGAGATCGTAAAGTGACGTGCCAAATGTAGCGGCGTATGACATACACAAATGTAATATATTAGTCATGAGAAAAATGTACTTACAATTAGACTTTGATGTCATGTTATTGGATTATGGTATGGGATTTTGACTGGGTGTGTTTACTCCAGTTATTTATTTTACTTCAGTTAGTTCTTAAATTACACTATTATGATGTATGGTGATGTTTTGATATTACCCTTTAATGATGATGGTTAATAACATGATAAAATTTTGACACCAACCTTTTTAAATATTTGGTGGTTAGTTTTTATTAAATTAAAATTTGAGTTTTCGACGGTGATGCATTATCTGAACCAACTTAATATTCTGAAATTAATTAATTAATGACTGATCACCCGATAATTAATTAGGCGGGGTGTAACAGTACCCAATCATCTCAGAGAACCACATCTGTAAAAAATAGGAATCATAAAAAAAAATAATGCAAGGAAATGCATAAAAAAGAAAATGAATTATAGATTACCTCTAAAAGATACGTGGACCCTGTTTAGTTTATCGACAGCACCGGCTGAAAGCATCCAAACAAAAATAAAGGTATGCCAAGGTCAGGCTCCCCCAATCATAAATCCAGACGTCAGAATTCGTCCATAAATATGGCCAAAACCAGAGGTGGATGACATCGCCACTTGTCGCCATCAGAAAACCACCCAATAAAAGAAAAATAAACAAACAAGTTGCCTGCCTCACCTGCCTCTCGTCGGTCACATCCAGCCTCCTCTACAAAAGAGTCTCCTATAAGGAAGAAATACGAATCAAATCCCCAGAAATGATCCTACCCACATCACCTAAAGCCGCCTGCACCGCCTCCGGTATGCGATCCACCACTACCTAAAACCCTTCACACTTAACCCCCGTCAGCTGTTAAACATCTATGGGAGTCACCATCATCTCCCCCAAGCTAAGATGGAAATGTAATAACCCTTAATTTTGAGCAACTTATTCTATATTAATTTACCATGTGGGTTAATTATATAAAATACTGGATAATGGAGTAAATATTATTTTAACTCATTTAAAAGATAATCTTTTCTATATTTTGCATATTTACTATTGAGTGAATGTAAATGGCATCATGTTATGATTCATAGTGTCGTTGTGCTTTAACTAGAATTTATGGTTTAAAATGAAGTTGGAACTTGAAATGATTTATATTATCCCGGATGCGAATTTAGAGGGCGCGATTAGTCCCAAAATAGTCGAAATAGTCAAAATAAGTGCCACATTGTATTTTTTGGTTCCGGGCACTTTTGACTGGTTATGACTCAATTATGTAGTTACGAGTCATTTTAATGGTATATTAACATTTAAAGATGAAAATTAATTCTAAGTACATGATTATGTCCTACAACCCCTCTTATTTCCTAAGTGTATGCTTCCTAAACCTAGAGAGAAAGAGAGAGTAAGACAATTTGGGGAAAAAGAAGAGAAAGAAGGAGAAGAGGAGAGATTGAGCTGGAATATTTTATACCGGAAGAAGATCCTACTATACAACCTTAAGGAAAGTTTCTCACTTTATAATAAATGATTTAAGGTGAATAAATTGTAGTGATAGTTGTGTATTGGAATCAATTGAACAAATATGGGTTTTAAAGAATTTGTAGTGTTTGAACCCTTAAACATTGTTTTAGATAGTTTCATTGTGTGGATTATAGTTGTTAGAATTAATGTAGGAGTGTCTTGGTTGGATTATTGATGAATGGTGTGGACAAAATGGAAGATAAATGAGGTTGAGAAAATTTGGGTTATTAAACTCCATAGCCATAACTGGGCATTCTGGCCCAGGCGAATCGATTCACCCCTAGAAAATCGATTAGCTAAAGGGGTAGGATGCAGGTCTGTGTTGGGAGAATCAATTAGGATTATCCGAATCAATTCGCTTTCAAGGCCGAATCGATTCGAAATTCCTGCTGTTTTAGGATATTTTTCTAACTTAGTTTGAAACCCTTTTCTTGTAGGTTTAGGACCTAGGAACTTTCTCTTAGGAAGTAATAAAGTGTGTTAGAGACTTATATTAGGTAAATGACCACACTCGATTAGAAATGGGATACTTGGGCTTATCTTGGGGATTATTTAATAGACGTTAGGGTAGTTCTTTCTTGAGTAAATGAGTTTGAGACTAGGGAAGAGTAGGATTATATAATTGTAGGAATACAAAGACTTGATTGAGTTATACTATACTTGATGGCTTATAGTAAGTTCATTATTTCTCGGAGGTTAATTTAGGGATTTATGAAACGTTGAAGTTTATAATGATGACATTAAATGCATATGGCTTCAGAGAAAAATGTAATGCATATTTTAAAATGGGAATAACTTGTGAATGATAATTTTCTTATGCACACCTCTCTAAATGTTATCATAGGGGAACGTACGCACATGAGGTGAAGTCCCCTGGCAAGTGAACGCAGGGTGAATATAGTCCTCGACCATAGGACCGATTATTATATATTGTGTGATTATTCTTCGAAGTGAGGTAATTTCGGGTGTGGTTATAACTCACTGTCGAAGGTATATGACCGCTTGTCGACGTCACGTGATGTAAGATGCCCAGGTGGTCTTGGTGATAGGCCCTGGAAGATGATAGCTGTTTAGGGGCACATCCAGTGGGGGAACCCGGAAGTATGGACTTAGAATCGTTATATGATGTGAATTATAACTATTCTTATTAAAGCGGGATTTTATTGAGGATAAAGAACTTTCTGAAATAATTTTCTTTGAATAAGTTTCCTAATGAGAAAAGGAATGGTGAAGTAAAATTGTGTAAAATGGAATTGGAATCTCATTAATTAAGTTTTTATCTATATTCTCCTGCATAAATGATTATTGATCGTCATCATTGATATTTCGCTAGGTTGTGCTTTTAGATTGAGAGGTGAGAATTCTTATCATTATTTGTCGAGGGTGAGTCAAGATTATTCATGATGATTAATTATTCATAACTGTCATGCACTTTATTCACTTGGTGATCATTTTAAATAGGGCCCTGACCCGTTTATATCTCTTTATTTTGTATGAATCTTATATTCGCCCAGGTGCTCCGCCGCAAGGACGCCCGTATTGACTTTTCTATCCCGGTGTCGTGGAGCTATAACACCTTGCGGATGTTATGGGATATATGATATAGATTGTTCCATCTTTTTGTCTTCTAGTTATGATCGGTTACACATTCGGGCGTGTTGCTTAAGTTTTGTTCTTGTATTATATAATGTGATATTGTATTTTAATAATCGGTGTAGCGTAATTATAAGGTCTGTTAACCGACAGCTTATTCGGTTATTTTGTTGTATATGATTGCTGATATATTATCTGTGTTTATTTATATCCACCTTCTTTCAAATTGAACTGTTTAAATGTTTTTCATTAACTTAAAAAATAAATTTTGACAATCTGTTTTCTAAAATAATTGGTGGTTATCTCGTATACTTTTTATACTACTGTGATGCTAAGAATGGACCATCTATGATTCCTGTAATTATTGGAGTATCGGGCTGGCCACCTCTTATTTTAATAAGCGAGGTGTCACAGGAAAGTGTGGGTAGTGTTCCACCACCTCTCTCAAAGAGCACACAAAACTTCAATAGAATGTGGTGTCTCATCCAAAGCCCCCGCCAAGTGACCAAAACCTGCATAGGAAACCATCCAATGTACCACTTAAATAAGATTCTCCTAAACCTCCTTCAACCTCGTCATCACTCGTGATAGGATAGCTAAAGGAGAAATGTCAGTCTATAAAAAGAAAAGAAGAAAAATCCATCACTAACACAAAAAAAGAAGAGAAAAATGAAATGGAATACCAAAAGTCATTACACTTACGTAGACACTAGGGTTCCTCACCCTAGACGAACGGTGGTGTACCAACTCGAGTAGAAGAGTACGCTTGTCATCCGTAGGCTCAAACAAACCAAATACATTCTCGTTGCCCAAAGCAAGAGGCACCCTAAACTTCCACTCCAGGCCATCCATGTCATCAATATCCAGCCATGCATTGTCATATGCCTCACGTGAACCCGCCATTCGAAGTATTGAATCAAGAAGGACTTAGGAACTATTTTTAGAGAGAGAAAAGAAAAGATTCAAACACTTGAAGGTGTGGAAAATGGGGAGGATTCACCCCCTTTTTATAGAAGCCAAAGGGGCCTACCGATCGGCAGTCCCCTGACCATGCCGATCGAGAGTCATCTTTTACTTTTCCCAATGATGCCCAAAAGTTCGTTCCTTTATTGAATGGCACCCCCAAGGACTAACTATCAGTAGCCCCTCCAAAATTTGTACAAAAAATTCTAGAAAAAACCCAGAAATTGCTCAAAAAATTCCCAAAAACACTAGAAAATATTAAACCTCAATTTTCTTAAGAAAATCAGTTTTGGGGCACCAAGACTCTTATAAAATCTCAAAATACTCGTCAGGTTAATCTTACACCCTTATCTCCAGCATAATTCCCAAGCCGGATCCATCTTACAAACCTATCCTCAACTTGTTCCGTTAGCAGAACCAACGATGCATCCACATCCAAGTTTATAATTCCCCATCTTAAGCATCCCCCTAATGAAGTCTCAATACAACATAATCCTTGGACGGATATCTCAAAGATAAATCCTTCCCTAGCGAAGTCTTAAAGCAACACAATCCCCAGTGGAACCACAAGTGCATCCGCACCCTCAAGATAAATTAAAATTCCACAAAAGAGTAACTTCCTACGTCACAACTTTAAGTCCACAGAATTGACCTTGGCCGTTAAAATTTGTCACTACAAGCTTCAGGTCCTCAGAATTAACCTCGGACCTTAGAATTGGTCGCTACAACTTAAGTTCCTCATAATTGACATCGGCCCACAGAATTGGTCATAATAACTTTAGGTCCTCAGAATTAACCTCGGTTCACAGAATTGATCATCACAACTTAAGGTCCCAGAATTGACCCTAACCCACAAAATTGGTCGTTATAACTTAAGGTCCTCATAATTCACCTCGATCCTCAAAACTTTTCATCATAATTCAAGGTCCTCAAAATTAACCTCGGGCCTCAGAATTGGTCTCTACAATTTATGGCCCTTAGAATTAACCTTGACCTGTAGAAATGGTTGTCATAACCTTAGGTCCTCAGAATTGACCTCAGCCCTTAGAATTGATCGCTACAATTTAAGGTCCTGAGAATTAACTTCGACCTGCAGAATTGATCATCATAACATTAGGCCCTCAGAATTGATCTCGGCCTGTAAAATTGGTCGTCATAACTTTAGGTCCTCATAATTGACCTCAGCCCGTAGAATTTGTCATCATAACTTAAGGTCCCAAAAATTGACCTCAACTCTCAGAATTGGTAGTGTAAAATGTATTGTGTCCAATATCAATCGAGTTCGCAATTAGCTAATGGATTCAGCCCACTTATTTAATTAGGTATCTAAATTTAAACAAACCAAATTCAATTTTATTTAGCCCCTATACATGCATCTAAGTGTTCAATAAAATCATGCATGTAAAATAAAGACGAGAGATTCAGGAAAAAAAACTTTCAGGTAAAAACCGTTTTAACACTTTGAAACGTTTACAAGACCATTGAATTACATACAACCTGATAATCGCCCACAAGTGTAACGAACAATGTCTTCATCAAACCTTCAAAGGTACGAGAGACAGCGAAATACCCTCCAGGTGTCAGTTCGTTGTCTTCGACTCGTCCACACGGAGAATATCTATGCTCGGTATCCACCAATAAAATATGGAAGATTGAACAATAGCAAACTATGCTTTGGGTACCACAAAAAAACTCACAAAAAATAAATTGGGATTTGTGAATTGTAAAACAAAAGTTATGAACCCTCAAAAGTGGTTGGAGAATAAAACAAAACACTCAGAAACGTATTCTGTTTAAGACCAGTGTTTCTCCACTCGAAATTCAATGCTCTGACACTCAATTTCTATTAAAAATTAAGGCGGTGATGTGTCAGATAAAAAGTCCTCTCATTCGAACGACACGGTGTCGTTTGAGTGAGATTCCATCTCATTTGAACAAGACGTGATGTCGTTTGAACAACAGTCACTTATCCCCAGAAAAAACTTTAGCCTTATAAATAACTTGGAAACCTCAAACTTAAAACTGTTCATGATATCAACAAACACTTATCGAAAACTTTTATGATAAAATATTTTTGAAAAATAAAAAACATTTAAAAAAATTTCAAAAAACATTTTAACTTTTATAAAAAATATCCCAACACTTTTAATATGAAATGTAAATGAAACTTAAACATAATTTACCAAATTCATCCTTGTTGGGCTTGAATGTTGAATTCTTCTTGTAATTTGGATTCGTCTCTTGTAGATGTAATCTTCTCAATCCTTCGACGATTTTTAGCAGTATACGACATACTAAATTGTGAGGGACAATGTCCTTACAAATCTCCCCCTATGTTTATGCCGCTACAAAATAAAAATATCTGAATTATCAACTTAAAATGACCTATACAAATCTATCCTCCCAAAAACAAAGCTTGAAAGATAAAATGACAAGTCTTCAAACTTTGGTTCAGCATTCAACTTTTCAAAACTTTAAGCTTTTCTCGGCATGGTGTGTAAACCAAAAGTCTACAATTGTGCCTAACACATGAGACAAAGGAAATACCTCATGACGTATCGAGTTTGATATGATAAACATAAAACATGTAAGCATAATCAACTTCTCCCCTATACTTAAACTCCCCCACAAAATCATAATTCGTTCTCCCCCTTTTTATTTTTTCAAAATAAACAAGGAAAAGAATAAACCAAATAAATCAAATCGGGGTGTTACAGTAAACCAAGGCAAACAAACTATTTTTCACTTTTCAGATTTTTCATACAAAAAATGTAAAATTGATGTTACAGAAATCACACATAATGAATTTACCCTAAGACAACCAAATCGTGGATACATAATGAATGCGTGTGAATAGATTCGATAGGAAAATTGACTCAATCATGACATGTGTGCAAGATATATAAGTGTACTCCTAACGAATGAACATCAAAATAATCCTTAGGTGTAAAAATTATTGAATTTAGATGACATCATCTTAATCATATCAACAAATCAAAGTATAAATGATTTCCACACCAATAACATCCAAAACTGATGTAATGATTTTTCATGACTTTCAAGGACGTGCAAACTCTATAAAATTCATCCAAACTCCCTCATTAAAAGATAATTCTTTTTTTATTTTTCTTATGAGGTAATGAAACTAAAACCTATTGGCCCATTTTTAACATTTATTTCTTTTATTACCTGTCAATTTTTTCGGTCTCATTTAGACCTCAATGGGCCGCGGATAATTTTCAATTCATCACTTTTATAGATCCATTTAAATGGTGGCTATATCATAAAGGAAAAAAATGAAATACCTTTCACAAGACTTTTTCGTTTTTCAAAATAAAACACACAACCTCATAAACGGTTTATGTTATGCACTACTTTAAGTCAAGTTTTATCGCATTTGGTTCGTTTTATAGACAAAATTGAGATGAAAACACTCAACCAATATGTCATAGACAAGCACAAAAGTCAAATAATTCCATGCATGTGTGCAATAAAGGAGAAAGTGAGTCAAACATGTAGGAAGTAACACTATATCATCTCAAAGACTCCAAACTTTGTAAAGCACGTGAATGACACAACATATTGTCTCAAAACACTATCAAATAGTCACATGGATATGGAATGAAACTGTGACTCGGTCATCCTAAGTTTCCATTCATATATGGTGTAAACAAAATACAAAACGATTTTTTGATTTTTCAAAAAATTTATAAAAAATGAAAATCTTTTTGTATTTTTCGAACACTATTCAGAATCAACCCAGTAGTACCAAATAATATAGCAAGATGAAACAGAGGACTGCAAACATAAAATTAATGGGGTCATTGGAACAAGACTCCTTGTCATTTGAATGACAGAGGATCTCATGAGAAGGCTTCGCGCAAGATGAGTTCTCGTTAGAACGAGAAAAGAAAAATTTCCCAGGTTATTCAGAATATCTTGGAGTTTTGTCCAGTGAGAAAATTTTGAAAAAATAGTTCCTGGAATGGGCAAATAGATCAAAAACAGTGCTAAAACAGTACCAAAAATAAGAAAAGCAAACAAAATTCTAACAATGTATAAAACAAATGGTACATACTAGAAATAGGCATAAGATAACATCATGCAAATCAACTTATGCTAGCAAACATGTCTACACCTCAACCAGTAGCTGCGGTGGAATTTTCCAAAGATGGTGAGATCTTTCGAAACAACTCCATCAAATCATCAGATGTATTGACCAAAAACTTTACTTGCTCTCGAATATGTGCAAAATCTCTATCATTATGTGCAAGTAAAGTATTATGGGTGGGTGCATGTGTGCGAACCTGTTTAAGAGTAAAGTGTGATAGATAACCTAATTTAAAGCAAAACTCCTTAAGGTGTCCTCTCTTTTTAGAATGGGAGACAACACAAACTGGCCTAGGTACACCTCTCTTAATAACTCTAGGACGTGCTCTCCTAACAGGTACAGGACGCCTAGGTGGGTTGGGTTGAGGCACTAATGTGGGAACCGACTCGATTGCAACAATAGAAGTGGATACACCATTATGACCATTTCCTAAATTCTCACCACTACCCAAAATGGGATTGAGAACCATCTTTTCAACTTTCTTATATGCGTTCTCTAAAGGGACTTTGACCTCCAGGGAATGTTTAAGATCACTCTCGAGTTAGGATACACGTGTCATTAGACTAGACACCGTGTCAGTCAAAGTCACACTTTTCCCTCTGAAAAACTTCTTTTTCTCTCTCCAAATCTAAAACCCGATGACCTAAATCTATATTATACTTGTTTTTTTTCAAGGTCTCGGTGTAAAAACCCCTAAATGCTTTTTGGAGCTCATTTTCATCTCCACTCTCAAACTCGCTCTCACCTCCATTAGAAACGCTTGAGTCACCACCATTGATCTCATGAACACTATCATCGTGAGACAAAGTGGGTGTTCTCACACAACTCAAAAAAGTTACATACATACCATGTGCCATGCAAAACCTTTACTGTACTCATCTCACTCATCTTTCTCATCTCCCTCACTATCGCTACGTGTGGCAGGCATAGAAGTTTCTTTGCCCTTTCTCCTTATCCTAGTAGGACACTCTTTAACTATGTGGCATTTACCCTCACACTCAAAGCACCTCGTCTCACCCTCCCTATCACTTTCTTTGTCCTCCTCTTTCTTTTTATTTTTCTCAAAATATCTGTTTTTATTGGAAGAATTTTCTTTAGACATTTTGAGAAACTTTTTTTAAAAAATTCGTAAGTAAGACCATGTTAAAATAAGACTCGGACTCTCAAAAACTCACTTTCTTTTTCTTATCCCTCTTCCTCGAAACATTGTCACTCGATCTCGACCATGACCTAAATGCAATCCTTTTATCTTTAGGTTTAACAGTTGGGGGAAACATATCTAACTCGCAAGTCTGAAGATCACCTACAAACTCTTCTAATTTAAGTGTGCTCATTTTTCCCATCGAGTTTAAAATAGTGACTTTCAGAATAAAATGTTTTGGAAGGGATCTCAAAATATTTTTCGCGACCCGCGTGTTATCAATTACCTCACCCAAATTAAAACTAGTGTTGACAATGTCCAACAAACGTGTGTAAAACTCATCAAAAGTCTCAGACTCTACCATAGTAATGGTCTAAAATTGCATTGCTAGATTTTGCCATATTGACTCTTTAATAGCGTTTGTACCTTCATATGTCAATTTTAAAACATCCCATGCCTCTTTAGACGTGGTGCACATCATAATACAGTGCAATTCTTTGGGAGTGACGACTCCAGAAATAGCACTCAAACCACAAGAATTAAATTTAGACAATTTATAATCGTTCTCAGTCCAGTTTGACACATGTTTTAAATGGTGACATCATCAACAGTCACGGTGGGAGGAGTCCAACCATTTTTAACCAACAACCAAACTCTGTCATCTATGGCTTTTAGAACAGATTTCATGTGTGCTTTCCAACAGGTATAATTATCTCCGTCAAAGATGGGCACTCGATTATATAAGTGATCCATTGAAAAACTTGTTATTTTAAACAAAATCAAATTTTTCAAACAAAATCAATATCACACAAATTTGTAAAAAAAATAGTAATACACAATAAATTAGCGTAACCTGCTTTGATACCAATTTATAAAATGTGATGTGTGCGATATCAATCGAGTTCTCAATTCTTTAATGGATTCAAACCCACTTATTTAATTAGGTGTCTAAATTTGAACAAATCAAATTCAATTTTATTCAACCCCTATGCATGCATCTAAGTGTTCAATCAAATCAATTACATCATGCATGTAAAATAAAGACGACAGATTCAGGAAAAACCCCTTTCGGGTAAAAACCTTTTTAACCCTTTGAAAAATTTACAAGACCATCGAAATACATACAACCTGATAATCGACCACAAATGTAAAGCACGGTGTCTTCGTCAAACCTTCAAAGCTACGAGATACAGTGAAATACCCTCCAGGTGTGTGTTCGTCGCCTTCGGCTCGTCCACATACAGAATATCTACGCTCGGTATCCACCGATCAAATATGGAGATGACTTATCCACTAAGGTTAAACAATAGCTAACTATGCTTAGGGTTCCTCAAAACAACTCACAAAAAATAAATTGGTATTTGGGAATTGTAAAATAAAAGTTATGAGCCCTTAAAAGTGGTTGGAGAATAAACCAATACACTCAAAAATGTATTATGTTTAAAACCAGTGTTTCTCCACTCGAAATTCAGTAGTGTGCCACTAAATTTATATTAAAAATAAGGCGGTGACGTGTCAGATAAAAAGTCCTCTCGTTCGAATGACATGATGTCGTTTGAGCGAGATTCCATCTCGTTTGAACGAGTTATGATGTCGTTTGAACGACAGTCACTGATCCCCAGAAAAAACTTTAGACTTTTAAATAACTTGGAAACCTCAAAACTTAAAATTGTTCACAGGATCAAGAAACATTATCCAAAACTTTTATGATAAAATGTTTATGAAAAATAAAAAACATTTATAAAAATTTCAAAAAACATTTTAAATTTATAAAAAATATCCCAACACTTTTAATATGAAATGTAAATGAAACTTAAACATAATTTACCAAATTCATCCTTGTTGGGCTTGAATGATGAAGTCTTCTTGTAATTCGGATTTGTCTCTTGTAGATGTAACCTACTCAGTCCTTCGACAACTTGTAGCGGTACACGAAATACTAAATTGTGATGGACAATGTCCTTACAGGTAGTCATAACTTTAGGTCCTCAGAATTGACCTCGGTCAGCAGAATTGGTCGCTACAAACTTTAGGTCCTCAGAATCGACCTCTTCCCTTAAAACCATTCATCCCTAGTATAACGTGAGAGTTAAACTTGACCCACTAAATTGGTCATCCTCATCTGCTTAGACTCCCAGAATTGTCCTCGACCAGTCAAATTGGTGTCCCTAGCCCCTTAGAACCAATTTTAACACATCTTCAACCTGCTGAATCGGTCCTCCTCATCTCCTTAGGTCCTATGAAATAACCCCAACACACTAAATCGATCATCCTCATCTCCTTAAGTCCTCAGAACTGACCACGGCCCACCAAATTGGTCAACCTCATCGTCTAGGTTTGTAGAATCGAGTTAAAACCTCTTTCCCAATGTCGATGTGGCGTCTATCTTTCAATGACCTTCACTTATTCTAAGCACCCCCGTCGAAGGGATGTCTATAGACAACCCATCCAAGGAGCCTCTTAGTCACCTCCTTAGGTCCCTAGAACTAACTCAATCATCGCAAACCCTAGGTCATAACCCGAGTACCGATCTAGAGGCCATCAGGCACTCTCAGGACTTGTTTGACCCCGGTCAGCTTTCTCGTCTGAGTTAAATCTCAATAAATCCTAAATGGTCTCTGATACCCCTTTCCAATGGTTTGCCTCGAGCATGAATCGGGATTACCATTCGAATGAATGGTTCATTGTACTATAAAAAATTGATCTGGAGACCATCGAGCGCTCTCGAGCCCCATTTTGATCCCATTTAGTTTCCTCGCCTGTGCGTAAGATTAATGAATAATTTAATGGCTCTAAATCCCCTTTACAATGGTCCATCTCATGTGTGAATCGGACATACGTTTCAAACGAACGATTCATTTTATCCCAAAAATTAATTGAGAGGCCATCGGGCGCTTTCGGGCTCCATTTGACTCCGTTTAGCTCTTTAGCTCAAATGAGACTAAACTAATCTCCAAAGGGCTCTGAATACCCTTTCTAATGGTTTGTCCAATGCATAAATTATCCTTACGGTACGGATGAATGACCCATTTTACTCCAAAAGGTCACTGGATGCTTCTGGACCTCTTTTGACCAAGGTCAACTCTCTGAACCAAGTGACACTGAATGACTCTTTGAAGGAATACGAATACCCTTTCCAATAGTCCATTTTGTTCTTGATTTTGACTTACGATTCGGACTAACGATCCATTTTCCTCAGGGAAATTCCTATCTAGTGACCAATGAGCACTTCTGAGCCCCATTTGACCTCGGTCAACTCCTGAACTCAAGAGTGGCTTAATGGATTCTTAAAGGGCTCTAAATAATATCATAACCACATTTACTCACTTATAACTATTCATATGTCACTCACTCACATGTATATATCCTCATGCTTTCCTATCACCATGCCTGATATAGTCTACATTCTTAATTTTAGATTTACTTTTCATGATACTTATATATGCTCCCTCATTAGTGTAATACTCCCTTTACTAATCACGCAAAGAAAAAACAAAAAAAAATGCCTTCTCCCCATAATAAATTAATTAAAACTCATTCATTTATGCACACTATATCACCAAGAGTATGGCAATATTGACCAAAATTTTGTCTTGGACTTGGGGGGCACTTTGTAATGGGCTTTGGTCCTGCAGGGTACAGTTAGCCTAAGAGATATGACTCTCATCTTCCATTAGCCTCGTACCATCGACGCATATCGAACGATCTCCCCTGCATCATACCGCTTTACTGAACTCATAATGGAAGGTCTATATTAGGAAACTCGCTCACGTACGTCAAGTATATTGAGTTCGCTCTCACACATATTGTGGTGACAATTATATTCAACAAAAATTAATAAGAAAGCGCAATCACCAAAGAGAATAGAGAATAAGAAATGCCAATCACACAACACAGTATGTAGGTGGTTCAACAAGAATGCATATGTCCACAGTGGTGCTCTCAATATTATTTCTATAAACTCCGAGGAGTGTTTTACAGAGAATATAATGCATGCCTTTTGCCCCAGGCTTAGGGTTTGTTGTATACATGTACGTTCTTGGGGAGTGGGGGTGTTGGACTTCCCCATGTCCATCTTCTACTCCTAGAATATCTCCTTACGAGATTTTAGGAGTAGACTAAGTCATAACCGGATTCAGTTGAGATACGAAGAGCCCTAACTTTGGGTCGTTGCTATTGGGCTACTCGCTTGGGCCCGTGATGACAAATCGAGGTACCCACAATTGCCCCTAAAGTTATTGGGCCACAATTTGGGCTCAATAAATTTAAATGATTTGTCATAATGGCTCTCTTGTAAATTTTTTAACTCTTCCCAAGATTGGAGTTCTCTACTTGATTTTGGTGGCAGCCTGCTTCGGGTCTCGTGCGATATGATTAGAAATGTTTAAAAGGTCACTTGCAACAGCATTTACATACCGTAATTTCAAGCTTCTTAATATTTTCCAGTCTTCTTCAAGCTTTCGCTGTTGCGCCCTTCTCTCCAGGTCTTTGTTTACTTTTCTTTCAATCTTATTCGTCATCTAGGCTTGTGATCCTGTGTCGTCCAAGCCAAACCTTCATCCCGTAAGTTCCCTTTTCTCTCTCTATGTTTTTTCTATTGAGTTTGCTTCGAATTCATAATTAGGGTTTATAAATGGCAAAGATAGGCAATAGGTATGTGTTTGAGTTTAGGAAGTTCTATAATATCCCAGACTAGGTAGAAATTGAGTGCACCTCTATCCCTAAGAATGTTAGAGAGATAGAGGACGCTCATTAGATTCACGTCCTGTTGCTGTCCCAAGGGGTGATCACTTTCCCCCGAGCAATTAGTTATTGCACTTCTTCGGTTACTTTAATATCGTTCTTGCACAGTGCTCGCCAAACGTTTGGAAGATAGGTAATGGTGTCTATAGAATAAACCAACTCTATGACACTAAATTAGGGCTTACTGAAATTTATAATTGTTATTATTTCTCACGAACAAGCTCTGGTCTTCTCTACCTCAAGGCCAGGAGTCCTGATAGGGTATTGGTTGTAAATCTACCTGATTCTCACAAGGATTACTGGCAAGAGGGTTTTCTTGCTAGAAATTGGCAATTTCCTCCCCATACTAAGGGGTCGAGGTCCGATAGGTTTACGGTCCCCTTTTATGGAGAGGAGTTTATAGGTAGGCTTAATTTTTTCTCTTCTCTTCAATCTCCCTATTTATGTATGATTTATCTAATACCCTTATCTCTTCTGTTCAACGAGGACAAAGAATTTGGAACCTGCTCTCAGTGAGGTTCGAGCTGCCGAGCTGATTAAATCTTGGAACATTAGAGAACCCTTGGCTGACGGTGATCATCCCCGATCACCTTCCTTTCTTCTGTAGTATAAGATTATTGGGTCTAGTTTCATCGCTAGATCTATAGATAGCATCCCCGAGTCTGACATCACTGAAGAAGATGTTGCATACACCATTCAGTTGGACGAGGAGGAGAGAAACTCTGAAGGTGATAATAGGGGAGGTGGTGAAGGTGGTTATAGTGAGGCAAGCTCCAGTGGTGAAGGATTTCAGATGAGGTTTCAGAGGCTCGAGAGTCTTCAAGTACATCTTGTAGTTCCACTGAGGAAGATATGGTTCCCCAAGGAAGAATCTGATCCGTGATGATGATGAAAATAATGACGTGTTTCTTTCTCAGCGGTCAAAGAAAAAAAAGTACGACATTGGGGATGTTGCCACCGGTTCTTAGTTTGCTGCTCATGAGCAGGAGAAGAAGAGGAAAGAGGAAGATCTATTGAAAGAGAAAGAGATAAAGAGGGGGGAGTAGAGAAGGAAGACTGAAGAGAGAAAAAAGGAGGAAGAGAAAAAAGAGAGCCGAGAGGGAGAAGAAGGGGAGGGCGGACGAGAAAAGGAGAGTGGAAGCGAGGACGAAGGCAATGCAAACTTGTGTTCCTGTCTTCGCATTGCCTGAGGGGGACTGTGTCGCTATCTCTCCTCAGTTCACTCCTGCATTGCTCGAGCGAGCAATTTTGCCTGCTGATTGACAGAAGGCAATGGCGACTGACCAGTTAGCTCTGCAAGTGAGTCAGAGGCTAGACTTGGTAAGTCCATTTTCATTCTTTAATACTTACAATATCCTGTTTAATGCTTCCTTCTAATGCTCTCTTCTTACTTGCAGTTCGTGACTGAATTCGTTATTCTCTACCGCACTCGCGACGAGCTGTGAGTAGGAATGTAGATTTGGAGAAGTAGAACGCTGAACTGAAGGGGAAAGGTACCGAGTTGGAGGCCAGTTTTAAGGCCACCAACAAGGCTCAGAAGTCCTCTGATATTGCCCTTGTTGATGCTAATAGAACGAAGGAGGCGACGATAAAGGAGCTGAATGAGCTGACGTAGTCATACGACCTGGTTTGCATGAGAAAGTTAGCTGTGGTCAAGGAGAATAAGGTACTGGCAGAGAAGCTGAAGAGGATGGAGTCTGTGGCAGCCACCATTAAGGAAACTTCATACAATTTTTGGTGGGCTACCGCATATGAGGATGCTGATGCTCAGATAGGCTACATCAGCCATCTAAACTTTAAGAAGGGCTGGAATAAGGCTCTCTTGGTTGCCGAGATGGATATTGATTGACCCTTATTCGATGAGCATGATCCAGTCCCAAAGCCTGTTGTAGACGAATCACATGCCCCAACTGTTGAAGGTGTTATCCCTTCCTCCCAGACTGTTCCTATTGATGCTTCTCCTCCTCAGGGAACAACAGTTGTTCCTTCTGAGGGAGATTCTTCTACTGCTGCTGACAAGGAAAAACAGCCAACCACCTCTGGACAAACCGAGGTAGCCAGCTAGCCTGCTCTTAGGACTTTATGTATTTTTGCTTTGTTTGGATTGTTCTCCTTCATCGATGTAATTTGGTCTTCCATTAATGAAATGAACGCATTTTCTCTTCAGCATACTGATTCTTTTATTCTTTACTGCTCTTTATGGCCTGTAGTACTAATTCTTTTATTCTTTACTGCTCTTTATGACTTGTAGTTGATGGATGTAGATGAATATATTCATGCCACCTCTCAACTGGGAAGGATTCTCGATCATAATGTGAACGATCAAGTTCACCAAGCCTTCGTTAGGATTTGCATGTCTCTGAGGTTGAGGAATAAGAGCTTTAAAGACCAATCAGAGCTCGTCGCCAAACTAAAGGATAGACTTCAGGAGATGGAAGAGGTTGGTGACTCTGTTCAAGAAGAAGTGAACACTTTGAGAGCTAAGCTCCTAGATGCCTCTGAAATCAATAAAGTTGGAGAAATTCTTTAGCAGGAGAACGAGACTCTGAGGAGGGAGGTGTTGTGACTCAGGGAGCATACACTGAGCGTCGCACCTCGTGTTTTATAAGGTTTCTCTTCATCGGCTGTTCCGTGAGCTAGCACAGGACCGAGCGTTACCCCTCCAATTTTATGAGGTTCTACCCCATCGGTTGCTTTGTGAGCTAGTCCATATGCAGGGATCCAACTAGGGAGGTGGACAAGCTCCGAGGAGATGTTCATCGAGCATACGTTATTGCTGCTGGGATTCAAAGGGATAGCACACGGTTGAGGCATCTGTTCAAGAAAGGACCTTGGTGTGTGTGGGCTGATGGTTATAAACAAAGTTGGATAGATGCTCTGACGAGGCTGACAGAGTTTGAAGAACTATCTTTTATGAGGGTATGGTTAAGCGCCCTCAGGGAGCTGCAAGTCCCAAGTAACTCATTACTCTGGTACCGTCACGAGATCTCTCCTTCAACTTTGAGGCCTAACCCTTTCAGGAGGGATGAACAGAGCATCCCTATCGATGTTATCCCCAGGAAGCTGTTAGATCCATATGCGAATGAGGTCGATGAAGAATTGGCTCCTCACCCGGATGATGACCGAAGAGCACAAGTGATTGATTATCTTGTTCAGAGTACTCAACCTCATTAAGATTTTACCGGATGTAACTCATTGTATATGTAATGAAGTAATGTAATATCGATGTTTTGGGCGATCTTGTCGACTAAACTTGTGATGTATATTATCATTGTACATGTGATGAAGTAATATAATATCTATGCTTTGGGAGATTCTGTCGACTAAACATATGTTGTATATTTTTTCCATCATTTATTTCTCCTTTAACTATCTTGGGCCCTTCGTGGCCGACTAGATTGGTAGGATTATTTTGTTGATTGAGTGTCCTACCAGTTCAGTATGCTTATAGGTTACCATTATGCCTCACTTTACCTTTTAGGTCATGTTGTCAAACTTCCTTAGGCCTAAGTGTGGCAATGGAGAGAACATACCTAGATGTTCTATCCGATCAGGTTTTCTAAAACAAACATAGTTTGGTAACGCGTTCGTTTTTGGTTTAATTGCCTAAGGGTCCCCTGTAGGGCATCATATATTGTCGGGCAATGCTAGGAGTTTGTTCGTGTTTCATAACGAAAAACCAAGGAGGGTGTCACCCTACTTTTATGCTTCGAGTAAGGTGCCATTGCTTGGAAAAGATGTGCAAATTATAAAATTCCTAATAAAGAATTAACACTTCATAAGATGCCATTGCCAAATAGTCTTTAATTAATCAAAAAACAAATAAGACATGAGTTGCCCATTCAATCAGGGTAGTAAAAGATAAATGAAGGAAAGATAGAAACAGAATTTCTTCAGATTGGCAGTGTTCCAAGCTCGGGGTATCTCTCTTCCTTCCAGCATTTCTAAGTGATAGGCTCCTTATAGATCATCTCTTGTCACCTTCAATTATCCCTCCCAGTTTGGTCCTAGCTTGTCGTCTGATGGTTTTAATGCATCGCCAAGGACTTTCCTTAGGACGTAGTCCCCAACCTGGAATGCCCATGGATTGACCTTTTTGTTATAGTATTTCGTGACCTGTTGCACATAGCTTGCCAACCTTACTAAGGCTAGTTCTCTACATTCGTCAGCTAGGTCAAGTTCAGCGAGTAATGTTGCATCGTTCTGTCCTTGGTCGACAAGGGCGGTTCTCATGTTTGGTAGACCAGCTTCCATGGGGATGATTTCTTCCATTCCATACATTAATGATAATGGGGTTTCCCCAGTTTCTCATCGTGGGGTAGTGAGGTAAGCCCACAAAATATGTGGCATCTCACTCACCCATATGCCCTTGGCTCGCTCTAGTCATTTCTTCAGCCCATCGATCACTATTTTATTGGATGCCTCATCTTGACCGTTACTCTGGGGGTAGGCCACTGAGCTGAAATAGTGCATGATCCCGTGTTCTCTACATAAGTTCTAGAAAGGGCCACTCTCAAACTGTGTTCCGTTCTAAGTGATTATGGTTTTGGGGATTCCAAAATGGGTAATTATGTTTTTCCATATGAATCTCATCATGTCTTCATCTTGGATGTTTTCCAGTGGCTCTGCCTCGATCCATTTGGTTAAGTAATCTGTTACGACCAACAGATACTTGTGGTTGCCAATGGCGGTAGGAAGAGAGCTTACTATGCCCATCCCCCACTGGGCGAAAGGCCATGGGCTAGTAAGCGATCTTAGGTCGCTGGCAGGTTGGTGGACCATAGGAGTGTGTAGTTGACATTTCTTGTATTTGTGAGCATATACTGCAGAATCTTTTTGCATAAATGGCCACCAGTAGCCTTACTTTATTGCTCAAAAAACTAAAGACCCCTCTCCAAAATAGCTTCCACAGATTCCTTTGTGGAGCTCGTGTAGAAATTGCTTGACGTCCTTTAGGTGAACACATTGAAGGTAAGGGCCAGTGAATGATTTCTTGTATAGTTTGCCCTTAGGAGATAAGTGAAAGTGATAAGCTTTGACTCTTATCTGTTGAGCGGCCTTCTTATCATTTGGAAGTGCACCATATTTTAAATAGTCCCTCAAAGAGTCCATCCAACTAGGTGATGACTCAATCTGGAGCATATGTTCACTGTTTAGCAACTTGTCGCTCTGGTTGATGCTCGGATGGGCGAGGAAGTCAATTGGGATCGTCCTCTTTAAGTCAGAATCGATTACTGAACTTAGGGCTGCCAAGGCATCGGCATGGCTCTTTTGTCCTATGGGAAACTGTTGGACACTAACTTCCTCAAATATAGACATTAGCTCCTTCGTCAAGGTGAGGTAGGCTTCCATTCTTTTGTCTCTTGTGTTGAAGTCCCCACTTATCTGCTTGGAGACTAATTGTGAGTCGCCAAACACCTGCAGCTGCTTTTCCCTCAACGCCTGTGCCTTCTGCAAGACGACTATCAAAGCTTCGTATTCTGCCTCATTATTGGAGGCTTCAAATCCAAGCCTGATTCCTTGCTTGGGGATTGTGTCTTCTAGAGTAACGAGCATAATGCCTACTCCTTCCCCCTTTGAGTTGGAGGCTCCATCAATGAACATTCGCTAGATACCTACTGATGGGTGATCTTTCATTTTCTTCATTTGTTGAAGCTGGTTGCAAGGCTATTCGCTTGTGAATTTTGCGATGAAATCAGTGAGGACCTGCCCCTTAATTTCATTCCTGGGTTGAAATTGGATGTCAAATTGTTCGAGCTCGACTGACCATTTGGACAGTCTGCCAAACAAATCTGCTTTCTGCAGGACTGTTTTAAGGGGGTGTGATGTGAGGACGATGATAGTATGAGCTTCGAAGTAGTGCTTCAGCTTCCTCGAAGCCATCACTAGTGAAAAAAGAGTTTCTCTAGTGGTCGGTAGCACTGCTCGGCGTCCAATAAGGTCTTGCTTGCGTAGTAAACTGGGTGTTGGACTCGTGCTTTTTCACACACCAGTGCAGAACTGATGGTGTGACTGGAGACGGCGAGGTACAAGTACAAAGGATCATCTTCTTGAGGTATAATGAGCAAAAGCAATGAGCTAAGGTAAGACTTGATCTCTTCCAATGCGTGCAAGAAATTTTGATTCCATTCTATTGTCTTGTTTCCTTTCAAGAGCTGGAAGAATGGATTGCATTTCTCGGAGGACTTCGAGATGAAACGGTTCAAAGCAACGAGCATACCTGTGAGCTTCTTCACGTCTCGTATTGTGCGAGGGGGATGTACCCTGTTGATCACATCGATCTGTTCCAGGTTGACCTCAATGCCTCTCTCGCTAACCAAATATTCGAGGAATTTTCCTGACTGGACATCGAAATAACACTTGCTTGCGTTGAGTTTCATTCGGTATTTCCTGAGGATCTCAAAGGTATTTGATTGGTCTGGGAGATGGTCCTCTTTTTGCTTGCTCTTGACGAGCATATCATCAATGTAGACTTCATGGTATCTCCCATTTGGTCTTTGAATATCTTGGTGGCCAATCGCTGGTAGGTTTCTCGTGCATTCTTGAGCCCAATGGGCATAACTTTGTAGAAGTATAGTCTGACAGTAGTGATGAATGTTGTCTTGTCTTGGTTTGATGCATACAGAGGGATCTGATGATACCTCGAATATGCATCCAGAAAACTCATTCTCTCGTGAGCTGCTATGGTATCCACCAATTAGTAGATCTTCGGGAGAGGGAAACTGTCCTTAGGGCAGGCTTTGTTAAGGTCAATGAAGTCTACACAGACTTTCCATTTCCCATTTCTCTTTGGAACTACTACTGGGTTGGATAGACATTTAGGGAATTGACCTTCCCATATGGATCCTGCATCCAGTAGCTTCTCTACTTCCTTTTCTACATCTTTGGCCTTTTCGGGCACAGTTCTCTGTTCCTTCTGCGCGATAGGCCTGAAAGTGGGGTCGACGTGCAACCGATGACAAACCACATTAGGATCAATTCCAGGCAGCTAGTACGGTTCCCACGCAAAAATTTCTAGATTACTTCTCAATAATACTATCAATTCCTTCTTTTCTTAATCTGTGAGAGAAGCTCCAATTAAGAACATCCTTTCTTTCTTCCTCCCACCAGTGGTGATCTCTTCCAGGTTTTCAACGACCTGCTCAAAGGGGAGGAGCCTAGTCTCCTCCACCAGGTCTCCCATACTTTAATTACTATTTCAAAGGTATCAAACATTCTTGCTGCTAGATCTTCTCTTTGGCCTTCTCGACCTTCTTTTTTAGTTTTGGGCGGATGGCCGCTATGAAGCACCTTCTTGCCATTGCCTGATCTCCGTGGATCTCCATTACTCCTCGCTCAGTCACATACTTGAGTTTTTTATGGTAGGTCGACGGGACTTCCCTCATGGCATGTAGCCACCCTCTGCCAAGAATATCTTGGTACGGTGAGTCAATGTCGACTACCAAAAACTCGATCATCTTTGAGACGCTTCCTGCCCTTACTAGCAACACGATTTTTCCCAATGGGATAGTTACTTTTCCAGTGAAGCCAACTAGATGGACAGTGGATTCCTTCAGGTCGGCAACGCTTAGCTTCAACTTTCTGAAGAGGTCGAGATACATTACCTCGGATGAGCTTCCTTGGTCGATGAGCAACTTGTCGACGTCATAGTTATCTATCATAAGCATAATGATCAAGGCATCATGATGTGGGGTTCTTACCCCCACCAGATCTTTATCTGTAAACACGATGTGTTTGTTATAGTCGACGTCATTTGCTCTCCGATGATTTCCTTATTGTGTCTTCGCTGGATCGATCTGAAAAGCTTGCATTACTGCTGTAAGTTTTTTCACTTCCATACGAGCTGAATTCCCTTGAATCTGCTTCATATCAAATTCCCCATGAATAACTGCACATTCATGTCCAGCATCGTCTTCAAGTACGTTATCGGGTCTTATTTCTCCACTGGCAGCGACTTTCGCTACGTTTTTCTCCACAAACTCATTCAGGTGCCCAGTCTAGGCCAGTTTTTCGAGGTGAGATTTAAGAGCCTTGCAATGCTCAGGCTTATGTCCTCCCGCCTTGTGAAAAGCGCATCTCAGCACGTTGTTTCTCTTTAAGGTATCTCCTCCCATTTTTCTGGTCCACTTGACAAATGGCTTGTCTCTGATCTTCATAGGGATCTTATAGATTAGTCCTTTGAAGATAGTGTTCACTGCCTGAAATGCTTTCAAAACATCGTTATTACCTCCATTCTTGGAGCCATTTTTTCCCCCATTCTTGCCTCCTTTCTTTTGGTTTTCAACCTATGTCGTTGCCCTTGGCAACGATCTTAGTTCTGCCATTCTTCTCTGCACTGAGGCGGGTCACATCTTGCACCTTGGCGTACTTCATAATGCGAGCCATCAGGTCATCGAGGGTTGCGGCCTCCTTTTTTGTCAGGGATTGGTGTAGAAGGAAAAAGATGGGTAGGTCGATCTTGAAAGAGGCCACTGCTACCTGTTCTGAGCAGTCCTTGACCTCGTTGAACAACTCCCAATACCTTGTTGTGTAGTCTCGAAAGCTCTCCTGTGGCGTCTTCTTCATTGTCAACAAAGCATCCATACTCTTTGGATAGGAGCTGCTGGTAATGAAGAGAGTCGTGAAGATCTCGACTAGGGACTCGAAGCTCCTAATGGACCTATGAGGGAGCCTCTCGAACCACTTATGGGCCACATCGTGTAGGCTCGAGGGGAAAATCCAGCACATTAGTGCATCCCAGTGGTTCCAAAGAGTCATGGATTTTCTGTACTGCCTAACATGGTCAATAGGGCCAGTCTTTCCATCATAGATCTTGAATATCAGAATAGCAAACTTCTTGATGGATTCTTCTTCTATCTCCCATGAGAAAGGGGATTTCATCTGGGTCTTGAGAGCTCGTCGAGTAAGCTCCTTGATTGATCTAGCACCTCGATGAGTTGGGTGATGGTCCATCTCTCTTCGAACCAAATTTTGTATATCCTCATCACCTCGAGATGGGATATTGTAATGGAGAACTGGTCGTTGTTGTTCGAGCAAGTCGTCATCCGACTCGTGCTCAAATCTCTGGGATTCACATCTTGGGATCCTTCCTCGGCTGCGAGACTTGCTCGCCTGAGGACTAGGAGTGCAGTATGCACGTCATCTGGTACTGCGATGGAGTTCCCTATCCATCCTCTCTAATCTCCTTTTGAGGAGAGAATTCTCAGCCTCTTCCTTGTGAGCGATTTCTCCTTGTTCTTGGAGCCTTGCCTCATAGGCATCGATCAATCTGGAGATTTGCGTGGACCTCACTGGTCCCTGACTTTCTTTTGAGGCCTGCCGCTCTGGGCGACCCCTTTGACTTGAACGTCTAACTTCAGATTTGATCCTACGAGGGGCAGGATGTTCTTGGATATCTCCTGCTTAAGGGGCATTGCTGCTGTAACCAGACATTTCAAATCCTTCGTTGGTGAAGGCTTTCTTAAAGGAAGACAAACGTTTCCCACAGACGGCGCCAATTGTGGTGACAATTTTATTCAACACAAATTAATGAGAAAGCGCAATCACCAAAGAGAATAGAAAATTAGAAATTCCAATCACACAACACAGTATGTACGTGGTTCAGCAAGAATGCCTACGTCCACGATGGTGTGCTCAATATTATTTATATAAACTCCGGGGAGTGTTTTACATAGAATATAATGCATGCCTTTTTCCCAAGGGTTAGGGTTTGTTATATACATGTCCGTTCATGGGGAGTGGGGGTGTTGGACTTCCCCAAGTCCATCTTCTACTCCTAGAATATCTCCTTATGAGATTTTAGGAGTAGACTAAGTCATAACCGGATTCAGTTGAGATGCAAAGAGCCCAGACTTTGGGCTGTTGCTATTAGGCCTACTCGTCTGGGCCCGTGATGACAAATCGAGGTACCCACACATACCATCACCACGAGCTATATCTGAGGCAATACACATACACTCAGGCATATCAAATATCTTGTCCACACATGCCGATTAATGATTTCCTATAGGCAAGAGGTATATCGTGAAAGCCATGCCAAAGGGGGAACCCTTCCACTAACCTAACAAGTTCATAAACCTCATATAGGCTTTAAACCTAGGGCACTCATATTTTGTTTGTCGGTTACCATGCGAAACTCTACCAAAATTTCGGATCGGTATACTGCCCGAATTTTTGCACTATTTTGCCTATTTTCAAAACATGACCCTGTCTGTGAGCCTAGAAACAAGTCAAATCGTGTCTTACATTTTTTAACCCTATTTTTTCAGGCTCGATTCCTATCCAACATTTTTTCTGCATTTAGGAAAACCTAATACAAGTGAAAACCTAATAATATTAATAATAATAATAATAATAATAATAATAATAATAATAATAATAATAATAATAATAATAATAATAATAATAATAATAATAATAATATTGAGATTCCTCTCCTTTACCCTCTCTTTTCTAAACTGAAATACCAAAAATATTTTTCCTCCTTTTATAAAAAATACCAAAAAAATCTCCCTCCTTATTTCAAAAATAAATTCAAAATGTTTTCCCGTCCCCTCTCTAGTTGGTCCCATACTCAATTTTGGCATGGCTCCCTAGTAACTTTGGTCTTCCGTCAAATCGCCCAAAGCTTCGCCGCTTCTTCTGCTACTTCGTTCGAGTTTGGGATTTACCTTCACAAGATCTTCATGGAAAACATTGATCAAGCAATGAATGTTCATCCAGTTCTGATGGTCATCTTAGCCCAACTCAATGTTAATATTGACAAACTTCAAATTGAGGTCCAAGAAATATAGCGACATCAGGACCAGATTTCTAAAGAACCCGAGGTTCTCTTCTTTCATTCTATGGATTCACCTGCTCCCATGCCTATTTGGGTCCATTAGAGCATCAACATGTTTTGCGTGTCCCACCTACCAATGGGCCGCCACGTTCTAAACCTTGCCCAAACTGGGGCTAATCTTCTAGTACTCGTGGATCCAAAAGAGGAAGAACTAAACAAGTTCAAGGAAAACCCCAAACTACTATTAAAGAAGTTCGTCCAAGTCAAGATATCCTAGAACTACATGGACTACACCCATATGTCTCCTTATCCTTGAGCTAGATTGACAGAGAAGTTTAAAATGCCAGACATCGAGAGGTTTTGGGGAAGAGAACACCCAATTATTAACCTTTTAAGATATCACCAAGCCATGACCCTCATTGTTGCCTCCGAAGAGATAATGGTCCAGATATTTTAGTAAACCTTTAAATAAAGCACCTGTGGTTGTTTCTATCCATTAAAGAATCTTGGATTCGTAGTTGGGAGGATGTCTCCCGAGAATTCATGTCTCAGTACAAGTACAACAAGTAACTAGAGGTTATGCGCTGAGGTCTATAGCTTCTTAAGAAAAACCCTGGGGAAATAGTGAGTAGCTTCATAGGAAGGTGGAGAGAGAAAGCTGCCATCATGACCACCAGGCTCTCTAAACTTCTTGGCTTATATCCAAGAATCCATGGGAGGATATTAATACCTAAAATTTTGAGTCCTTTAAGAGACTAGCATAGAAATTAAGGAAGGTGTCACCAAAGTGAAGTCTGAACTAAAGAAAGTGACCATATAGTTCACTCCCCAAAAGTATGAGAAGACTACCAGTGCTACTGTCTCAACCATAAACAACATTTCACAACTTGCTACCTCTTGAGCATCAAAGAGTCTCCTTAATCCTGCCAAAAAAGAATATATCGAGATTCATGATCCTTTGTCCAAAGTCTACAAGGCCTTGTTGAGTCAAAATATCATCAGACCCTTGTACCCACATCCATTACCAAATCTACACCCCAAAAACTTCAAACCCAATGCCCATTGTGATTTCCACGAATTTGCGGGTCATGCCATCGACCAATGCTTCCACATTAAAATTTGGTCCAATGCCTAATTGACTAAGGTATCATTGCCCCATAAGCTAACCATAAACCCAATACCACTCATAACTCACTTTCACTACGTAAAAATGTCATCTTCCTAAAAAACAACCAATAATTTTACCCATACACTCAAATCAAGCCTAGTAAAACACCTATCATCCCGACAACCTCAGCCAAATTGCTAAAGGTTTGACCATTCTTTCTCCTGCACCCTACCTATTTTGTCGATTATGCTTTATCACTCCTTACAAGGTCCTACATCACCGCCCACACCCAATTTGAGGGGTAAGTCATGGAGTTATCTACTATGTTAGACCAACTCTTGGAGTTTAGGATGAAATTACCCATCGAAATGTACGTTGATGATCAGAAGTTCAACAAATTATTCATAGAAGCTCGAAAATGGTCTCGAGAATAAGACGAATGGGTAGTACATGTTGAACAAGTCTATCTAGATAATTTTCTATAGACCATGATCGATACGTTTCAAAAAACAAGTGAAATCTTTAGCGTCTCAGAGTTGCTCACAACTTTGAAGCTTTATGGGTGGTTGGTCCCTTCACTCCTGCATTTCCCCATTGAGTGGGAATATTTATACCATGAAGCCGTTCATGTGGTCGAATATATTGATTATTCTTAGCAAGAGGACATAGTTTTCTTCGGATGGGGGATGATTTTGAGAGCTCAGTCGATGAACCAAGTTAGGGATAAGTCATTCCTGTAGCCAAGATGTGTGGAATGATCTCCTTTGAGGATTTATTGGGAGAAATCAACAAAGTCTCTGTTCATCCCCCAAGATAGATTAAGCCATGTGATTATTATTATTCCCTACCTTAGTGAACCACACGACCTAATCAGGGCGGTATTATAAAGATCCAATTCCTTATGTAATCGAAACAGACAATGGAAAGGGTGTGACCGAAGAACTTCCAGTGCCAAAAATGACCATCGGAGAGAGAAATGTTCTTGATCAGCTCAAGAAGACTAAGGACAATATCACCCTAAGTGGGATATTAATATCCTCTCAGTTTCACTGAACTGCGTTGATAAAACTCCTCACTAGACCTAAAGTCCCTCCTTCCACTACTTCTGAAGGTGCCATAAATATGGTTGGATCCCTGACCGCTTTCCAAATCCTCTCCTTTTCTAAAGAAGAGATACCAAAGTTCGGCCTTGGTAACAATTATGCTCTCATCACCTCTATCTAAGTCTTAGAAAATATAGTCCCACTATCACTTGACGATGGCGGATTTATTCCCAATGTCTTTCTGCTCAGAACCTTCATTTATTTGGGACTAAAAGTCAGTGATGTCACTCCCACCTTTTTCGTCGTGCATGCTTATGGCAATACTCACCAAGAAGTAATGGGGTGTCTCTGAGTTCCAGTCCATCGATATACATGCATGCTTCAATCTACTCCTTGGTGATCTATGGCTTCACAACATCCGAGGAGTATCTTATTATCTTCATGAAAAGATGAAGTTATTTTCCAAAGATCGGGTTATCACCATTTTGGGGAACAATAACAACACAGACAATGCAAGCACTACCAATCTAGTATTAAAAATTCAGCATGGGACTAATGACATGCTCCTCTTCGATTTCAGAATTGATCCGCTTACTCTTCCAACAGGGGACAAATTCAAAGACCGAGTATGTCTAGAACATAATCCTCGTGGTAATATCAATGTGATTCAGATGTTCAAGAACATGCAATTCATGCCTTGAATGGGGCTATGGTGATGCCAGTAAGATATCCTTGAGCCCAGAGTCCTCAAGGAGGCTTTTCCACTACATGGACTCGGTTATTTACCTTCACTAGATGAACTCAAAGCACTCTGTTGATCGAGGTTGAAATGAAGCTTAGAGAATGAAAACCCTATTTTAGGAGACTCTTTGAATGAAAGATTTATCAAGGAGGGTGAAGACTTCCCCTTTTATGGTTTTCCTGAACTGTGGTACAACCATGTTGATAAGAAGATGAAAGAGGGAATAGAAATATTCTTTCAAGATGTAATTTTTGGGCTAAAGACTGCAAACATGAAGTGCAACCTCTCGTCAGGCAAACCATGACAATTACCAAAGACTGAGAAAAGTGAGTTCAAATAATCCTTTGACTTAGAGACACTAGGATTTATTATCTTCATGATCCACTCAAATGTTGTGTCATCGAACCAGTCCGCTAAGATTATGACTGCTGACATGCCTCTCCTCAATTGGAATGTCGTACCAGTCCAACCTACTCAGATTCAACACAACCCTATTGTTTACCTTATTCAAGTCTCTTCACCTATTATTGTTTTTCCTTTTCTTAATATCAATGTGAACAAGACCTCTTTTGATGAGGTTCTCAATGTTGTTTTTCTTAAAAATGAGAATTTTGAGTATCTTGTTATGTGATTCTAATAAAACCTTTGCTAATGATGGTTTTGCAAATAAACAATTCTTAACTAACCTTAATAAGGAAAATAACAAACAACATAATCGCATTAAAATTAATGATAATGAAACTGTTGTTATTAACCTCGATTCTACTAGCCACCAATGTGAGATTAGGATAGGGTCCACCAATAACGAACATAAGTGTGCACAATTTGAAGAAATACTTAAAGAATTCATGGAGGTCTTTGCACGGTCCGATGAAGACATGCTTGGAATCGACCCAAAAATAGATCAGCATGAGATCTCGACATTCTCAGAATACAAGGCAGTAAAAAAATCTAAGAAAACTCTGTACATAGTGGTCTCTCAAAGTCAAAGGGGAAATGACCAAGAAATTGAACTTGGGTTTCATTCGTGTAGTCGAATATCTAACTTGGCTCACCAATATCGTCCCCATACTAAAGTCAGGAGGAAAAGTCCGTATGTGCGTCGACTACCGTGATTTATATAAAATACCCCCAAAGGACGATTATCCGTTACCCAATATCGACATGATTGTGGATAACACGACTAGTGATACCCTCAAATAATTTATCGATGGATTCAACAAATATAACCACATCAAAATTCACCCTGACCATCAGGAGAAGACAACCTTCATTACCCCATGGGGAACCCTTTGCTATACTTTCATGACATTCGGACTTAAGAATACTGGGGCTACCTACCAAAGGGACATCACAACTATCTTGCATGACCTTATTCATGAGGAGGTTGAAGTCTTTATGGAAGACACGATTATTAAGTCTAAGACTCGGTAATGTCATATTCCCACCCTCCGACAATTCTTTGAGCGAATACGACAATACTAGATGCAATTCAATCCACATAAATGTGTTTTAGGCATCACGAAAGAAAAGATATTGGGATTCATGGTCACTGAGAGGGAGATTGAGGCGAACCCAACCGAGACAAAAACCATATTTGAGATGAAACCATTATGGACGGAGAAAGAAGTTCGAGGATTCCTGGATAAACTACAATACATCATTTGGTTCATCAACCAACTGACCTCTATCTGTGAAACCATTTTTAAACTCCTCTGAAAAGAATCAACCAAAGTTTGGAATAAAGCACGCTAAGAAGTCTTTGACCAAATCAAGAGATACCTTACCCAACCTCCAGTCCTTATGCCTCCACAGCCACGTCTACCACTCTTTTTATACTTAACTGTAATAAATACTACAATAAGGGCTTTGATATCCCAATACATGGAAGAATCCCATAAGGAAAGAGCCATCTATTACACCAATTGAAAACTGGTTGAATGAGAAGTTAACTGTGACACCCCATATTTCTAAGTATTTAAAATTGAATTAATTCGGTGTCACCCCCCGCGTAATTCTGGCGTCGGCCGCCACCAAAATTATGCCGAGCGCGAGTAAATAAATACCATTCTTAGCATGATACATATATGAGACATAATAAGATCAATCCATAAGATAAATATTTGAATCAATCCCAAATTAGAGTAACAACAGAACGATAAAAGATCCATCACATGCTAAAAATTCGAATAAATTCAATCTCCAAAAATGATTTAATTAAAACTGAGAAGTAATCAACTGTGAATAATCCAACGGAAATCCTCTAACAACTTTGGAACCGAATGGCCCAATAAAATCCAGATGAAGTCTCATAATAAAATACGACTTAAAAGAAAGTTTAACTAAATAAAGCAATAAAATAAATTAACTCCAGCTGCACCTCCAAGCGAGAAACTCCGATAATCTTATGCAGCTTCTCCAAAACTTATCTTGAAAAAGTTACTCAACGCATGAGGTCAGAGCCCGAGCATGAATACACACTACTCCCCTCAAATAAGGTCCGTGAACCCAGACCATAGCATTATACACAATAAATATCACGATAGAGAATTTTAATTACGAATATAATTAAACGGGGGGAAGATAAATTACTAACCACCCCCAAAGATTCTGATAAAAACACACCAATATCATTTTAATTATTCCACAGCCCTAAAGCATTAATTTCATTAAATTAACCTAAATTATCGTTTTCTCAATTTTTTTCACTTAAGAATAGCGGTCCTCCCGCCTCGGGTGATTTCTCCACCAAAAAAACAAAGCCCCTCGCCAAAACGCCAGTTGGTCCGTTTAAACGGTCAACCCCTACTACATGATGAGGTTCCACACACAACATGACATAAAACGTCAGCTGGCCCATTTAAACTATCGGCCCTCGCTGATTATGTCGCCAATATATTTTAATACCCGTTTTATTATCTTAGGTATTAAATTCCCAATTTCTCAATTATCAAAATTACCCCACCCTTTTTATCGATGTGAGATCCTCAAAATACCCCTTAGTACCATACCTAATGGTCCCCAAAGTACATATACGTCATGTCCTACACATAGGATGAATTTTCAATATAACATACGTTCTAGTCTCATGCCTATGCTAAAGCGACGATAATAGGACATAAAAATTAGCCCATCCCAGAAATATAAAATCCCCACGAATTTACACTAACTAGTTCCATACCTAGCACGCATAAATTATAACCAAGGCCTAGCGACTAGTCCCATACCGAGTGTATCCTATAATAGAGGTGAGCAAGAATACTACCCAAAAGCCCTTCGTCCCCGCGATGGCAAAAGTGAATAATAATAAATCACAGAATACACGATTCATAAGAATAACATAGCACGTAATCATAAAAGTATCAATTCAATTTGATTCAATGAATAACATCGTCGTCGGTTTCAACCTAATTAATTACAATCAGAAATGTTAAATTTTATTAACATGCAACAATATTCAATACGTCATAATTATTCTCTTTTATAAGTCATCTAATTTTTTATAAGTGTGAGTGTGTCCCAATAACCATATAAATAATCCCATAAAAATTCTACATGAGAACCTATACCCAAAACCATAAAAATCCAAAAATCTAACCTACGCACCCAAGGGTTTTCAAGATTAATTCGTATTATAAAATTTCACAAAAACAGGCCCAAAAATTTATTGTCCACTTCCTCTAATTAAGTTGTTAATTGATTTTAATCAAAAACACGTGATTAAGGATTTAGGCGACAGTTAAAACGCATAATACTAAAGAAAAGGAATAAAGTATTCATACTTGAGATTAACATGAAGAAATTATGACTATACGAATGGATTCCTCTCGAAACTTAGCAAAGTGATGTTCTTGAACAATATTGAGAAAATCTGGTTTAAATCTTCAAAACTTGGATTTAAAATAGCTCTCCAATGGAGTTAAGGTTTTGAGGGAGGAAGAAGATGTAAAAGAGGAGATTTCTACTCTTAGAGTTTAGAAGAAAGTGTTTTTAAAAGTCCTAAACTTGTCACTTTGTTTATATACCAAAAAGAATTAGAGTCCTAATCAAATACGAACACTAGAAAAATTATTACGGACGATCGGATCGTCATATTGGCTTGACATTATAATATGTTGTAGCGAATGGCGAGACGAAGCTGCTGTGAAAAAATTATCTCCGGTCGGACGGTCATATTTCTAAAAATATTATTTTTATCCACCTTAGCTCGGATCCTCCCTCAATTTTTATACAAAAAGTTATAATTTCCAAATTTTAATCCCGATTTGAATTCGACTTAAAACCTTATTTTTATATATATAAACCAACATATTTAATAACTACGAATAATTAAATCTAAAATTTATTTATTTTTCTCGAATTTCCCAATTAATTAATTTAATTAACTATTAAAAACAATGGGTGTTATATTCGGTTAATCTTTAATTACATGTGTGACATAATTTAATGGAATTAAATATTATGTGTTGATTTAAAATATTAATCAAGAGAGAAAATGGTTAATATTTGTTGAATAAGATTACTAAGTGAATAGTAAATAATTATTTTTGTATCCTAGCGAGTGATAGTGACATGGCAGCGTTATATCCCAACCGGGAGTCGCAGGTTGACTAATTGAGGTTAGCTATTATAGAGTGAATCTGATGGAAATTTTGGGGTAACACTTGATTTCGAATGTGTCGAGATAGTCGAAATAGTGTCCCCCAGGATTGTAATTGGGTTCCAGGGCCTTTTTAGTCATAACTGAGCCCGTATGCGAATGTTCAGGTCATTTGTGCTTGGCCCGTTAGTCTAAATTTGATAATTAGGGTTTAAAACATAAGGTTAGTCATTTGGGGTAGCGGCATAACATAACTCAAACCCTAAGAATCAAAGGAGAATATAGGAAAGGCCATTAGAGGGGAAGAAAAGAGAATTTGATGCTGAAACGTCTCAATTCATCCACATTTATTACCAGAATCATGATCGGAAGCAAGGAAGGAACCTTCATCACACAACACAAAATGAAATCATACCTACTTGATAAGTCAAGTCTTTATCTTTCATGATTTCATGAGTTATAGTAACCATGTAGTGTAGGGTTCTTGATTTAATGAAAATTGGTAATGTTCTTAGGAGATTGATGATTAAAATCCATGATTTTGGGTAGGATTGCATACAGTATAAATCCACATATGTAAAGGACACGAAATCAAATTATTTGTGATAATTAAAATGGGAGTAATTTGGGTAAATAAATTATTATTCATGAGAGACACTAAAACTAGGGTTTTTGTGAATCTGGAGTTTTAATCGGCTCTTGGACGAAATTTGAATGGATTTGATACAAGATTTACATTAAAAATCACCCCCCCCCCCCCCCCATATATATATGATGCGTAGGGAGTTTGGGAAAGATCCATGAGGATTTCAGGTGCTGAAAATGAGAAAAACATAACTGGGATGAAACTGTCAACCCAGGTTCGATCGATCGACCCATGAATATCGATGGATCGATCGATGGCTGCTGAAATTGGTTAGTTCTTTTGATTGCGTGGTTTTCTTTATGCCGATTTATCGAGAATCTTAGTAGTGGTATTTCAATTATATAAGGACACGGGGAAGGTCAGTAGACATGTAGTTGATGCTGGCATAGTCTTAATGAGCATAAGGTTTGAGACTTAGATCGACAAGAGTCTACCGACTGTGTCATATATTTGTAATTTATAAACCGAGTTAAGGGAAGCATACATGGTAATATAAGATAAATACCAGTAGGATAGAAATGTATTAAGTACTGAGGGTAACTAGGACCCTTCATGTAGCGAGTGATACTCAGAATCATGTGAAAAAAGGTCATAATTAGTATATTGAGCATTTGAGAGTTATATACTACGTACGAGTTACTGTAATGGGTTGTGTGGATACCTACTCAATACTCTGCATATATACGTTGTGAATACCTATAATTTTTATTTCATTATGTGTGTGAACATACCTACATTGTCTGTTATCAGGAGGTTTTCTTGCAGAGGGCGATCACACCTTGACGATTCCAATGAGGTTTGGATTTGTGTCCCGGAACATGGAACTTAGGGCGGCGCACTATGTGTTGTGTATTAGTGGGACCGACGTGTCATTTGGGTACATTAGGTATGTTCATATCCCAAAGGCTTATAACCATGTTTGCCTCAAGTGTGTGTTGATTTAATTTTTTTAGGGTTCGAGGAAACATATTGAACCAATAGTCCTTGATTTGGTACGAGAGGTACATGGACTTGACAGCAGAGTATGTCAACATCACGAGGGGCCATTACACAGATCCTATAGTTATATATTATGTGTCTGTTAAATATATACAAGTGTGATATATCCACTTATGTGTTATAGAAGAACAGATAGATTGTGTATATCTAAAAGTATTTAAGTAGATAAACTTAATTAATTGACTCAATAATAATACATGGGTAAAAATTGATTGTTGAAACTGTGATATCATGTAGTGCGGGTAATAGGAGTGGGATAGACTTATTGAAGCTTTCTAGATACATTATCAAGTTAGGATGAGTAACATAGCTAGATAGGGTACGTTAAGCATGCACATTATTGAAAGGTGAGGATCTCAAGGGCATGTATATGGAAATTAACAAGTGTATCTAATAACTTATTTAACTGTGATTTAAACACTTGCAAAATATTTTTAAACTATATTCTTGGGCTCTGACTCGTGTGAAAATATTTTCAAAACCTTTTAGGTGTCCAGCCACAGGGACACCAAGCTTGAGGATTCTATCCAGGAATGTGTAGCTGCAGCACATGTGGAGGCATGCATGAGTTTTTCTAGATGCTTCATCTCATTCATTCCAGATAGGATTTCTTTCAGTTTATTATTTGGGCATGTTGCCCCTTTAGACTATTTAGTTCTTTTGTTTATTTCTCAGAATTTCTTTAGATTAAGTTTTATTATTTCAGACTTGTATTTGGATTCATTTTGGGAATCGATTGTTTATTCGGTCTCTCTCTCTCTATATATATATATATGTTGTGTGATTTTTCAGACTATTATTATGTGGATTGTTTGGTTTATTTATTTTAATTTTCGCATGTTGTTATATAATTTAAAGATAAAATTTGGCACCGACTTAATTTAACATAGGTGGTTAGTAATTAAAAAGTTCTTCAACAGTGATGCTAAGAATGAACCAAATGACATTCTTGGTTATTTTCATAAAGGACTGATCACCCATGATTAAAATTGGGTGGTATCACAGATGGTATCAGAGCATCAGGTTCTAGTGTCCATAGGATCTGTACGGCTTATTACGTTTTTCGTGTTGTTTTTCTTTGATATAGATCCCTATCATAGGATTATTATATTCATCTTCATACGCATGTTTATGTTCTCCTGCTATTAATTATAGTTGATAAAAATCGTATACGAGTTCGTTTGGGTTTTGTACACTGAACAATATAGGACGACCAACGAGGGGCATTAGACGGACTGTAGGAGGGGAGGCTTAGCAGAAGCCGTAAAGTATTTTGGGAACAGTGATCGCGATAGGAGTCACCATGATTATTGTTAAGGATGGTGATGATAGGATATTCACTAGGTCATAGTAGTTTCCCCAAGCACCATCATAGAGAACAGTGGTGCGAATTCAGACTCACCCAATATAGTCGGTAAAGGGGGAAGTCAAAGGGACTCTTTCGAAGAGCTATATATAAGGGTTCCAGGAAGAGACGAAGTTAGATGGCCCAATGGAAGGAGATAATCCGTGACACCAAGGATTTAAATTTTGTTTTAAAATTTTTTCTCTTAGGAGCAGTGTTGCCATGATGGGAGATAGCTACCACATATAAGAAAGTAGATAAGGAATTGATTGAGAAATTTTGGGTGAGGTTTGAATGGAAGTTCTTTCATCTTTGATTCAAATAGATATGCAAAGAAAGTTTATGTACTTATCATAAAAAGGACGAACAAAGGTCGATTGTGATGAAGAATTTATTTGTTTAAGTGAACTTCTTACCCGGGGAGGTAGGTAGGTAGGAGGAAAAGGATCTTAAGTGTGATGATTGACTCACGAGTTGGAGTCGCCAGTATTTATGGGAAATCAGTCTTGGATGAATTATGCAAATGGAATTAATAAAGTACTTTTACAATGTTTATATCAATGCTTCTATCAGAAGGGAGCCAAGAGAATTAGAGAGCCTAGCCAGAAGAGCTAGACTAAATGTAATGGAGGAGGTTGTGACACCCCACCTAATTAAATACGGGGTGATCAGTCCTTTATTAAATTAAAATCAAGGTGAACGGTTGGTTTATTCTTAGCATCACTGTCGCAAAATAAAATTTCCAATTTAAACATCCTAATTAATTAAGCTAATTGTCAAAACAATTTTAATCCTTATTTCTATTTTATTTAATTCCATTCAGAAAACCTTTTCAATAATTAATAGTTAAGAATCCTATAAATGTTAAAGGTGGAAATTAACACACAAGAATTTAACCATTCAGATAAACCAATACCAAGTTTAAAAACTACAAATTAAATCATCCTGACACGAATTACATCCCAAAGAGTACCAAATACTGAAAATAAATGAACATAAATCTCTGACAAATCCAACTAAATAGGGAAATGAGTGACTATGCCCTAACTAATCAGAACTAAAATAACAATAGAGTCAACAACGAGGTCGTCTAAGCAAGGGCCTGCAACTCCCACATAAGATGCAGCACGTCCGTTCCAAGGAATCTAAGCATGACGCCCTTGTGGCTGGGCACCTGTAATATATATATATATATATATATATATATATATATATATATATATATATATATATAAAAGAGAAAAGAAATAACAAGAAACGAGTCAGAGCCTGAGTGTAAAACAGTTTAAAAATAGTTTAGCAAGTGTTTAAAATGCTTACCGCCTAATGTAACAACCATGTTAGTATGCGTCACTCTCTTGAGAAATTCTCACCTCTCATCTAGTGTACACACCTACCGTACTATTAACCTCAAAAGTTTATTTGAAATTAACTTTCCCGTAAAGTTTCATATCGCTAACTACGATGGTTAAGATAATTAATTTCTAAAAATTAAGCTCTCTCATATATCTTATATTATATTAAAATAACCCGATGATATCACAAAATTCTCAAACACTTATAATGAAGTTGGAGTATTTATTCATTACTTAACTACTTTTATGCACAGTATAAAGTTCCTATATATATATATATATATATATATATATATATATATATTATCGGCACCCCACATAAAATCTATGGTGCTGGCATACTCTGCTATCAAGTTCCCGTATCACTCGTACAAAGGGAAATACTAGTTCGGAATCACTCTCGAAATGTATTAACATAAAACACATACAATTGGAGGTGAAGTATAGTTCCAAGTCGCTAATAGGTCAGCACATAACCTCACATCTCTTAGGACCATCTAACTATCACTCAAATAGCCTGTATCTAGGATACTATCTCCTAGGGTACAAGTCGTTATCCCCCATAAAGGCCCAATTGAGATAAGATTGTCCTGGAGCAGAAACCCCCGTGATAGCAAGTAGCTTAGGTATGATTTTTACACATATATATAATATATGCCTAATCACACAATCATATATATATATATATATACATATATATATATATATATATACATATATATATATATATATATAAGTATTCACATTTCTAAATTAGGTGCGCCCATGGACCATATTTATAATTATCCGTTCTTAGCACATTTTACTCGGTTATCTCGCATAACGTACTCGTCACTTTTATTCTCATATATAAGTTAATCCATACTTACTTCTCATCTCTCGAAGTATTATAATTCCCTAACTATAATTTCAGTAGGCACTCTCACTTATCTCCTAGTCTAACTTACTCACGGGTCTCGATCTTTTATTAGACGTATGGACGATTTCGAATGTATGAATAACTCCCCCGTTAACCCATAATTTCATACTACATTAAATTTCACTCAACGGGGTCTACCTAGGACCTACTGGTCTCTTTTATATCCCATTATACTATAACAATAACAATCCTATGCATTTTAACCGGATTAAACCAACGGACGAAAAATATGCAGTTTTCCAGGAGGGACCGATCGATCGATCGATGTTCTTGGGTCGATCGATCGATTAAGCTGTTCTTGCCCAGAAACTGCCATTAAAACCTACGGGTTTCATCTTTCAATTTTCTCTAAAACGTCATTAACAACTCCCAAACTCTTAAATAACATTACTACAAGTTCTATATACATATATGCAAGATTTCCTACGTGAAACATGTACAAATTCAACAACGGAATCGAATTAAAGGGCCAATTTTTATAATTATCAAGAACCCTATCTTTCCACTAAACTTCCATTATTCTATTTATTTTTCCAGATTTCTCACTTCTAAATTAATCAAATTTCGTGGGTAATCCTCTATAGATGATTGGGATGTCCAGAGTTTATTTATTTTCTCTACATCATGTGATTGGGTTCTCTAAATCCTTGAATTCTTCCATGAAACATAGGTTCAATCATCCTAATCTAACACGGTGTGGCATTTAACTAAAAGAGAAGAAAGATAGATACTTGTATGGAATTTAAGTTTCTGATTTGTGGATGAAAGAGGTATAATTGCATTCCTCGTCGCACGATCTACACTTTGGTGGTGGTGGCCGTGTAAACAATTGAGTCTTTAGCCTTGAGTTGCTTGGAAAGCTCTCCAACTCCTTCTCTAATGGTCGTTCTTTGATTTTGTGTTTGTTAACCCTAGAAGGCAACTCCCAAAGGCTGATTTATCCTTAGGAAATTCGTGGGTTTAATTACCCAAAAATGTCAAATCTTTATAATACCCTAATGGGATGCCAATTATGCCTAAAAACGCCCTGAGACCCCAACTAAACCCCCGGGTAAATTATTTTGACTATCTCGACCCTTCCGGATACATTGGCGCACTCGAAATGACCATAAGGGTGACTTAAAATTTATTCACTTTTAATAATAATAATTTAGTCCTGATAAGACACAGGCGCGTCCCGACTTAAATTTCCATAATTGCCATTTTATTCACTTGTGATAATTTTTATAAAATCAGTCTTATATATTACTTTACTCTTTTAGAAATATTCGATAAATCCCCAATAATTACTACCTCTCGTCACGCTAGTAACTATTTAAATAAATTTCCGGATTAATATTAAATTATTGTCTCAATTTAAATTTAATAAATTCCTAAATTTTAGAAGACATAAAAATACGGGGTATTACATACTTCCCCCCCTAATAGCGGAATTTCATCCCGAAATTAGAAAAAATATAAGGCATACCTGGTAAGAATAAATCTGGGTATCTCTCATGAATATCTTCCTCGCGCTCCCAAGTGGATTCCTCCACATTATAATGCTCCCACTAGACCCGTACAAGTGGGACTACCTTCGACCTCAATTTCCTCTCAGTGTGGTCTAGGATAGCCACTGGTCTCTCCTCGTAAGAGCTGTCGGGCTGTAAATAAATCTCCTGTATCGCGATGTGGGTTTGGGCTATATCATCCCGAAGGTATCATCTCAACAATGAAATGTGGAATACATCATGAATGTAGTGCAAGTGCTCTAGCAGTCCCAATCTGAAGGCCATCGGGTCAATCCTCTCGATAATGGGAAATGGTCCCACGTACCTCGGAGCCAACTTTCCTTTCTTCCTGAACCTTATCACTCCTCTTATAAGAGACACGTGCAGTAATACTTAGTCCCCCATGTTAAACTCTTGAAAAAACCGTTTTGCATCGGCGTAGCTTTTCTGCCTGCCCTAGGCTACCCGAATATGACTTCTGATAAGCTCAATCCTAGATGAAGTTTCCTGGATCACCTCTGGTCTCAGTAACTTGTTGTCCCCTAGCTCTAGCCAACAAGAAGGAGAACGACAAGTCCTGCCATACAATACCTCAAATGGTGCCATGCCGATCGTGAACTGGTAGGAGTTATTATAAGCAAACTCCACCTGTGGAATATATGGCTCCCATCCTCCTCTAAAATCAAGGACACACATGCGTAGCATATCATCCAACATCTGATTGGTGCGCTCTATCTGTCCATCCGTGTGCGGGTGATAAGCTGAACTCAATCTCAACTCTATACCCATGGCCTCCTGAAATCTCTCCAAGAAGCACGACACAAAGATCTTGTCTCTATCGGACACGATATCTAGGGGTACCCCATGTAGCCTAACAATCTCAATAATGAATAATTGTGCATACTAACCCGTGGTATATTATGTCTGTACTGGCAAGAAATGAGAAACCTTTGCCAATCGATCCACTATAACCCATATGGAGTAGTGACCCCTCTCTCATGTAAGCAGCCCAGTAATGAAATCCATGGAAATACTCTCCCACTTCCACGTAGGTATCTCTAACGACTGAAGTCATCCCGATGGTTTTTGGTGGTCTACCTTTACCATCTGGCAACTAGAACACTTGGACACGAACTCGGCAATGTCCTTCTTCATCCCACTCCACCAGTACTGCTACCTCATATCCTGGTACATCTTATCCCCTCTGGGATGTACAGTAAATCTGGACCCGTAAGACTGTGTCAACACTGCATGACATAAGTCTTCTCCTTCTAGGACCACTAATCTCCCATTAAACCTTAAACCTCCATCAGAACTTACTGAATAGGATTCAGTACCCTCAGCTAAAAGTCGTACAATCTCTTCCTGACAAAACGAATCCGCTGACTATTCCTATATCACACTCATAACAATCTCTGGTGTGACTATCGTGACAGATACAAAGGAATGGGCTACCGCGTCCTGGTGACCCAACTCTTTCCAATTCTCTTTACAAACATCCGTTACATCGCCCAACGGTCTAAGGCTTAACGCATCAGCAACCACGTTAGCCTTTCCTGGATCGTACTGTATTTTGAACTGCTAGTCCTTCACAAACTCCAACCATCTACGCTGACGCATATTCAGCTCTCGCTCAGTGAACAAGTACTGCAGTGACTTGTGGTCTGTGAATAACCGAAACTTCTCCCGTAACAAGTAACGTCTCCAAATCCTCAATGCAAAAACGACCTCTGCTAGCTCTAGGTCATGGGTGGGGTAATTCCTTTCGTGAGGCTTTAGATTGCAGGAGGCAAAAGCTATAGCCTTATCCTCCTACTGAAGTAGTCCCCCGAGTCCCCATAAAGAGGCATCAGTGTACACCAGATATTCTACTCCTAGCTTGGTCAAAGCAAAAACTGGAACCGAAGTCAACTTATCTTTCAGCTCATCAAAAGCCAATTAACAGGCATCATCCCAAACATATAGAATTCCCTTATGAGTCAGATTCGTCAACGGACCCGCTATCTTCGAAAAGCCTCGGATGAATCTCCTGTAGTACGCAATGATATGCCTAAACTGTACCTGACATCTCGGAGGAACCAACCTCGGCCAACTTGATAATCGAGGTAACAAGGGCCTAAGACTGACGATCATTGATCTTGTCCAACATAAGGTCGGCTACGGCCGATGTTGCTAGTTACCCTACAATCAGGCAATAGCCGAGTTCTTCATAACTCATGGGGTCAACCATCCATCACGTCATCCACAGTCTACATCACATCTACCTCTACATCAACCTCGGCTGGGAATCAGCCGAAACAAACAAGGACTCATGGGTTCAACCACCCTTCATCATCATCATCGGTCCAGGCCAATGTTCCAACTATACTTGCCTAGCCTCGGTGCAGACCGACGTCCCAACTTCTTATGTCTTACCTCGACCATCCTACCTAGCCGAGATTCTAATGAATAACCTAGGATAAAGAAACAGTCAGACTTAACCAACCTCGTACTCTTCCAGACCTAGGTTGCACCCGTCAGGGACAACACCGAGCATTCACAAGAATATGCAAGGATAGGAACACGTGGACAAAGTCAGTTGTAATCGAATCAATCTCCTCACGTGGGGGAATATTTCATCATCATTCTCTACATGTGACAGTGACAGATGTCTTCATTAGATTGGCTAGATCAACACACACATGCTCATTGCATGCATGGGGGGTACATTACACCCCCCAAACACTATATATACTTGTCTTCTCCTACCTTGAGAAGGATTCAAAAATTACAACCCTAGCTGAAACTCTGTCAAATTATATAGTATAGAGATAAAGCTTGAGAGATTGTATCCATGGCCGTTAGTGCCTTATTTTAGTGACCTTGCTCTCTCACTTGCACAGTGGACATAGGCCTAATTGTATGAACCACTTATATATTGGTGTTCATCCTCTTCTCCTCATCTCAATATCTTACATTTAGTATACTCTTGTGCTGCCATTATTATCACTGAATTGAGCTTACAAACACCTTAACGGGTGGTGTTGTTTCTAGCATCATCATTTTGGCACCGTTTGTGGGAATGAGAATCTATATCTTACTCTCTTTTCGCTTAACCTCACTAGAGACTATGGTGGTGAACCAGACCTCACCCCTTGTGTGGAGATGCTTCACCATTCAAAGAGGTCCCTTAAGGTATTAAGCTAATCTTCTTCACAAGCTCTTTTGCTTTAACATATGGCACTGGAGTTACTACCACCACCTCCACCACCTGGTACTGGAGGGCCTAGTTCCAGCCAGGCACCACCCCAGTTCGAAATGGCTGAGGTGGCGGCAGCCTTGAAGTCCTTAGCAGTAATGCAGTAAGCGATGAATGAGTAATTTGCATAGTTCAATGAAAACATGATGACGCCACCTGGGGTCTCACCGGAGATGATTACTCTGGTGGTCGCTCAGCCCCATCTTGAAGCCCGAGGACCACCCAAGGCACTGCGAAAATACCAACCTACACCTCAACGGAGGAGAGAAGTTGCTGACCCTAGGCACTTACGCCTGGGGAGGCAAGGACACCCTTGCCCTGAGGATAAGTATGACGATCTGGAGGCAGAAGATGCTCGAGAGGGCTGCTGGGAGACGTATGAGGTTTCAAACAACACTGTACTTCCTATCCACCAAAGACGAGGTTGTGGGGACAGAAGAGATGGTGGTGCTCAATATAGAGGGTCGGCTTTTGATCGCTTGAGTAGAGGGTCAGCTTTTGAAAGGCTCGGCCCAGTAAATGACCTGAGGCAGAGGTTATCCAGGTCAAGAAGTGCAGCAGGGTAATAAAGTGAAGACGGGGAACATCAGCCTCATCATGGTCGACCTCATCAAGGCCGAGACAGGGATCAAGAGGAGGTCAATAGCCGACGTTGTGTTGTGGATGGGGAACCCTCAGTCCACCCCTTCGAGGTCACTGGGGATAACCTCGATCCGGCCGAAGTTGCAAAACCGTGGAATGACTCCATCAAATGTCTTGAAGAGAATATAGGGTACCTCATCAAAAGCTGAGACCCATTGTAAAGAGGTTTCTCAGAAGGCTTTCCATTCGTGGCTAAGATAGAGAGCTTCCCAACCCCTGCCAAGTTCAAACCACCTACGGTGTCTCCCAAGTATGATGGTAGTACTAATCCTATACATCATATTGAGATGTACCAGTCTGCGGCTGACATTTATACAATCCCAGATGAGATGAAGTGTCGGGCCTTCTCTGGGACATTGACGGGAGGTACACATATCTGGTTTACCTATCTTCCAAAGAACTCAATTGAGAACTTTAAGGGCTTGGATGAACGTTTCATTCACAATTTTTGTTTTGGGGTAAGACCTCAAAAGAAGACCACCCATCTGTTGTATGTCAAGCACGGCAAGAACGAGAACCTAAGAGACTACATTGCTAGATTAAACAAAGATAAATTAGAGGTTAAAGATTATGAAGAGAATATAGTATGTCTATGGTAAGTCCCCTTAGAGGGGAAGAGATGACCCTAAAAAGAAGAGAAACGACACATGTTGAGATGAGACCCCAGTAAGAAGAGACGATGAATCAGATGGGGATGATGAAGACGATCCATATCTCCCACCAAAAGACGACAATGCCCCGGTGAAGAGGGCTGGAATGATCTCCTTTGGTGTTAACACCATCTGTGGTGGACTTACTAGGGGTGGCTCTGAAGTAGCTGACCGAAAAGCTCATGTGGCAGAGGCTAAGTCAGTGACAAAAGTAGAGGTTAAGAATTTGGCATCTTCAGAAGAAAAGAATAAGATAAAGAAAGTAGATATGGATACTCTTATAGTTGGTTTCTCCCGACTCGACTTTAAGGATATCTTAACTCCGCATGATGACCCTTTGGTAATTACAACAAGAGCTCATGGATGTGAGCTGTAAAGAATCCTCATATATGGAGGAAGTTCAGCAGATATGATGTTCTGAAACTGTTTTAAGAGCCTAGCCTCAGTAGAGAAAGGTTGGTACCCTATCATCATCCGTAAATGGGCTTCAGCGGTGAAAAAGTCCATTCGTTGGGCATGTATGAGATGGACGTATGAATGGGAGACGAGTGGCCTAAGAGGTTGACCTGAAAGATTAATTTTTTCGTCATGGATGAAAACATATTCTTAGCGTATAACCTCATCATAGGTTGAGTATCCCTTAAGGAGTTTGAGGCCATACCCTTAAGAATTTTTCCTTAGAGACGTATTGTGAGAGATTTGGGATCAAGCAATTTTTCTCTTCTCCAGGACAACCTCAGGATAATGGTCAGAACGAAGTCACGAACAAAACAATCCTCGATGGGATTAACAAGAGGTTGGAAGAAGCTAAGGGGAGATGGACTGAAGAGGTTTATTCTGTGTTGTGGGCCTACAGAATAATGGCTGGGACACCAATGGGGGAAACCCCATTTATGTTACCACGTGGCTCAGAAGCTGTCATACCAACAGAGGTAGGACTCCCTGCTTATACAGTTCAGATCTATGACCCCGAGAAGAATGAGGAGGAGAGAAGACTTGACTTAGATTTGGTTGAGGAAAGAAGGGAAGATGCCGAGATCAGACAGGCAGCCTACCAGCAGAGAACAACAAAGTTCTACAATCAAAGGGTGAAATCAAGACCTATAGCTGTAGGATACCTAGTGCTAAAAAAGACGTTGCAGAAGACAAATAAGCTTCACCCAAATTGGCATGGTCCTTATAGGGTACTGGATGAGGTTGTACCCGAAACCTACAGGCTAGAAAACCTTAAAGGGGAACCTTTCTCCAATCCATAGAATGTTGATCATGTGAAGAAGTACTACATATGATGTTGCAATTGTTTCAATATAAATGTATAGGATTATGAAGAGAATATTAATGAGAAGGGAAGTTCCTGTGTCAATTCTTTATTTCATTATAGTTTAGTGGTGAAGTTTATGAGGGTAACATCTTAGTTTGATGACCTGAGACCTTTAAACATCATAATTTGGTGATAAGGTCAAAGGTGAAACATTATATTTGGATGACCTCAAACCTTAAACATCATTAATTTGGTGAAAATTTATAGGGGTAACATCTTAGTTTAATCACCTCAGACCTTGAAATATCATATTTGGATGACCGCAAACCTTAAACATCATTAATTTGGTGAAATTTTATGGGGGTAACTTCTTAGTTTGATGATCTCAGACCTTTAAACATCATAATTTGGTGACAATGTCTGAGGTGAAACATCATATTTGGATGACCTCAGACCTTAAACATCATTAATTTGGTGAAAATTTATGGGGGTAACATCTTAGTTTGATGATCTCAGACCTTTAAACATCATAATTTGGTGACAAGGTCTGAGGTAAAACATCATATTTGGATGACCTCAGACCTTTAAATATCATAATTTGGTGATAAGGTCTGAGGTGAAACATCATATTTAGATGACCTTAGACCCTAAACGTCATTAATTTGGTGAAATTTATGAGGGTAACATCTTAGTTTGATGATCTCAGACCTTTAAACATCATAATTTGGTGACAAGGTCTGAGGTGAAACATCATATTTGGATGACCTCAGACCTTAAACATTATTAATTAAATGAAAATTTATGGGGGTAACATCTTAGTTTGATGTTCTCAGACCTTTGAACCATAATTTGGTGACAAGGTCTAAGGTGAAACATCATATTTGGATTACCTTAGACCTTTAAACATCATAATTTGGTGACAAGTTCGGAGGTGAAACATCATATTTGGATGACCTCAGACCTTAAACATCATTAATTTGGAGAAAATTTATAGGGGTAACGTCTTAATTTGATGATCTCAGACCTTTAAACCATAATTTGGTGACAAGGTCTGAGGTGAAACATCATATTTAAATGACCTCAGACCTTTAAATGTCATAATTTGGTGAGAAGTTCTGAGGTGAAACATCATATTTGGATGACCTCAGACCTTAAACGTCATTAATTTGGTGAAATTTATGAGGGTAACATTTTAGTTTAATGACCTCAAACCTTTAAACATCATAATTTGTGTAACACCCTGCCTAATTAAATACTGGGTGGCCATCCCCATACCAAATTAAAACAGAATATACAGTTGGCTCATTCTTAGCATCATTGTCGAAAACATTAACTAATCACCCAATACCCAATTAAGCTGGTGTTAAAAACTTTCCAAATTTTAATTCAACAAAACCATTTTTAGATTACGAATAACACTACACATTTTATTCTAGCACAATAATAACTGAACAGATGACACAAAATAATTTAAATGAAATTGTAATACACATTCCCAAATAATTATCCAATACAGTAATCCCAACAATAACAAATGTATTAAAATGACACGAATACAAGAGTATTTGACTCAGATAGATAGAGATAACCGAATTCCTTTGGGGGACATGCCCTAACTAAAAGAATACTGTGAATCAAATGAAGATAGGCGTCTAAGCACTACTCCATAGCTCCATAGCTCATCATAATCCGCTAAGGTTGGCGTCCGTGTTACTGGACACCTGATATAGAAGGTACAATAGAAAAGAAAATATGCAAGAAAACGGGTCAGAGCCCGATTGTAAAAATGATTTTTAAAACAACAAGTATTTAACAAGTGAAATAAAGCATTTATTATGTAGATGTTAGTATCCAACTCTCACTTGCTATTCTCACCTCTCATCTTGAGTGCACACTTAACGTTTCCTATTAACCTCCTAGTTAATGGTTCCTCCTCACTAGTTTCCATATTATGATTCCATCCTATAACAAAGCCCTGTATGTCCCATACCATTCGTCATATAATAATTCATATACGTTTCTCATTAACATGATTCGTTTCTCATTAATATGAATTAAGCTTTTCAATTCTATAAGAATAAACATTCATTAACTTAATTTCATTCTCTTCCTCTATTCACCATTATCTACAATTATCACACAGTAGATAGATTTAACCACTATATACATTCATTTAACCACTATATAATATGGCACCCCGAGTCACAGCTGCGGTGCAATGCATTACTCTGCTATCATGTCCCATCATCGCTGGTTGCTGAATAAGAGACAAAAGGTTCGGTAAGGATTTCTCGAACCACAAACATCAACACAAATATTGGAGGCGAAGAGAGTTCTCATATCCACCGGTCACGCACATACCTACGTTCCCATAGTCAGCGGACTCATCAACTCCCCTATAAGTCTTTCATAGACCTATGTTCTTGAGCGATAAATCAAAGATCCCATGGATTCATCAGGATATGACTGCCCTCACGCGCAAACCTCCCGTCGATAGCAAGTAAGCTAGGTATGTCATACACATAATCATAAATCAATCAAATAGGCATTATCATACCTATAATATACTATCAATAAGGTACTCACATTACCCTTAGATTATTCCCATATGTAGCATTATATCTCTTTAAATCGCACGTATTAAAATATCATAACTTTACTTCTTAATTTAATTATCCCCGAGCCTCACTCAATACTCAAGGTTCAAATAGATTTCTCCTCAACATATATTCAGTAACAAGTCACTAATACCCTACTGGTCCATATCGTCATCTCTCCCGAGTTACTACAAATTAAACTCTCCCTTTAATTAGGGTTAAAACCGATAGTTTCAAATCTATTATAAACACATCTTCTTTCACTTAGGACTAAAACCTCTTGTAAACTTAAGGCTAACCATGTGTTATATTCAATCATCACTATTGGACCTATCCTTAATACTCATGCATACCAATTAGAATCCAAGACATGAATCTAGCAACCGAAATTTCTTTCAATGTAATTAACATCATTCTTAATCAATTAAATCCCAATCAAATTAATTCGATTCTTAACTAGGGCTTACTGATCTTCTCTAAGTCCCATAATATCCAATTAATAATAACCAAAGATCTACAAAAGGTTTTGGATAAGAACCAACATTAAAAATAAATAACTTTAACAATTCTAGGGAGGTCGATCGATCGAAGGCAGGGGGTCGATCGATCGAAGGTAGGGCGTCGATCGATCGATCGCCCAGGTATCAGCCCAGTTTTTTTGCATTTCTTCTACTACGGGTTCATCACTTTTTATCATTCAAACCTTCATATTAACAACCCAAATGACTTATAATCCTTACTACATGATATATCATCATATATAAATGATTTCTAATGCTCAGAACATCCTAGAATCATCAAGAGTTTGAATTAAAAGCATATGTTTACCCTCTTTTTTCCAGAAAATTATATACATGATATCTTCAAGAACATAACAATGATTTTCATACTTTCTTCAACAGATTTATGAATATTTCGTGGATTACTAATTACCTACAACATGAGTTTGATTCCTATATATGTTCATATTTCAAAAAATCCATTGCAACTCCATCTTTATCTTCCAAACATGAAAAATCATCTCCTTTTATAACTATTCTAACATGGACAATATACAAACTTAGATTGAAAATATCAAACACTTGCCTCTAATGAAGATCTGATCCTTTGGAGTTGAATAACACAGGTGGTTCTCCATTTCTCCGGCCAACTTCCGGTGGTGGTTGGTGGAAGTGACCTTTGGTCTTTGTTCTTCTCCTTCCCAAGTAAGCTTTTATCTTCCCAAGTAACCTTTCACTCTCTCTAAGAAGATGACTTCTCAACTTTTGTGTAGAAGAGATGAATAATCCACGTACACTTAATCTCCAAATACTTATAATAGGACAAAATCCAAAATCACTATTCATCCCCTTATAAAAATGATCGAAATGCCCTTTTTGGGTTGTTTTTTCATTTCCAAATGACCCGAGACCCAAAACCAACATCCAAATAGACTTTTCTGACTATTTCAATCCTTCTGGACACAACGACGCAGTCGAAATGACTATAAGGTCGATAGAAAACAAACTCCCTTTTTAATTTAACAAATTAGTCCTGACACGTCCCATATCGCGTCCGACTAAAAATTCAAATTACTGAATTAAAAATTCATAGCAATATCAATAACATCACATTCATATATTACCTGTATATCTTTAAGTAATATTCAGAATCATCCATTTTAATATCCATAATTCGGATAAAATCCAAATGAATTAATTTTTAATAAAATCCAATTAATCCATTAATTTAAAATATAACCCCTTTTAAAAGTCATTAAAATTACGGGGTATTACAATTTGGTGAAAAGGTCTGAGGTGAAACATCATATTTGGATGACCTCAGACCTTAAACATCATTAATTTGGTGAAAATTTATGGGGGTAACATCTTAGTTTAATGACCTCAGACCTTTAAACATCATAATGTGGTGATAAGGTCTGAGATGAAACATCATATTTGGATGACTTCAGACCTTAAACATCATGAATTTGGTGAAAATTTATGGGGGTAACATCTTAGTTAGATGACCTCAGACCTTGAAACATCATATTTGGATGACCTCAGACCTTAAACATCATTAATTTGGTGAAAATTTATGGGGGTAAGATCATAGTTTAGTGATGAAGACACCATTATATTGAGGCTTCAGACCTTAATACGAACAGCATTGCATGACATATAAAACCATTCAAGGAACGTTTATAAAAAGAAGAAAAGCCCTCTTCAGAGGATGATATAGCATGAAGAAGTTTAAATTACAAGTCAAATTGTGCAAAAGAATGTTATCAGAAGTTTAGAAGTTACAAATTAACAAAAATTACAAAGATTCACAAATTATAGCCTAAGGGTCTATAGCCATAAGGTTAGTAACCTTGGAATGGTCATTTTGGCCGACATTAGTAACCTCGGCTCCATCGTCTTAGGGGTTGACATCCTCAGTCTCTGTGGCTTTCGGTTGGGCAATCTCTGTAGGGGCAGCACCTCCTTCCTCCTCCACCTCTTATAAGGCTTGAGCAAACTGAGTGTCAGCAAAGCCCATACTAATGAGGTCCAAAGCTGCCAAGATCCCTGACTCCTTCTCTTTCATGGCCGCCCATTTTCCAGTGGCCTTAACACCTCTTTTGAGGTATTCAAAGCCAAAGCTAATAAATTCTTCAGAGACCTAGTAGTCAAACAAGATCTTCTTTGAAGCGTATTCAACTGCAGCTTTCACTGCAGCATCAACCTTTTGTTAAAGAGCATCATCCTTGGCCTTCATAGCAGAGTTGTGGTCCTTCTTGAGTTGCGAAATCTCCTTCTCTATTTGCTTAGCCTTAGTCTCCGACCCTTCAAAAGTAGCCTTCAGACATTCCACCTCTGCGTTTAAAGAAGCCTGCACCTTCTGAGCCTCTTTCCCCTACTCAATGAGGGGAAGCTTTCTCAGAGTCCAGTCAACAAACTAGTGCATGGTTATGATACCCTACAAAACAGAATCAGATACATAAATTTAGGAGTTAATAAAATTCAAGGCAGAGGATACAGTTGGAATATAAAAGAAAAAAAGTCTTACCTGGATTGACCTATAAAGGCGGAACTTGGCCAATAGAGGAGTATCCAAAGAACGGCAGAAGCATTTGTCAGTATCGGTCATCATAGAGCCGATGGAATCCATGGCCTTCATACTCTGTCCTATGAGGCTGTCACTAATTTTTAACTTCTCTAGACGAGCAGCTAGTGCGTCATCAGATGAAATAGGGATGGCGTGATCTCCCTTAGAGGCTTTGCTCTTCCTCTGATTCTCAGGGCCAGCAGTGATGGATTTCCTCTTCTTTGAAGCATAAACCTTAGAAGAAGTTGGGGTAGAAGGAGCTTCATTTAGGCCTGCTTTCTTCACCAGCCTGACAAGACTTGGGGCCGACATTTCCCAAATGTCGTCTAAGATTCCTTCGGGGCATTCTGCAAAAAGAAAGGTCTGAGTTAAAAGATTAGAGACATAGTAAAATTAGAAGTATAACTCGTTGAAGTAACTTACAAAGCTCAGTCAGAGGACTCCCCTCAAGGCCAGTCTCATAGAGGTAGTAAGCGGTCATCAAATGCTCATACTTGACAAGCCAACCAAGTTCCCCCTGATCTTGAAGGTCTTTGACCTTTTGAAGGTTATCCTGGCATAACCTAGGGTTGGCCCTGGCAGCCATTAACCCCTTTCCCCGCCTCAGAGGTGTTCTCAGCTCTAAAGATTAAGAGGTAGCATAGGGACCAAATTCCCTTACCCCTGAGGCAAAAAAGTATCGTGGTTTCCAATTATGGTTTGAAGTATGGGTAACCAACAACATCTTCTTATTAGACTACCTAGCTAGGTAGTTGTAGTAACTCAAATGGTTCCTAGTAGAGGAGGGCACATAGCACCATGTGAAGACCTGGATAGGAAGGTCTGAATGATGGACTGCCCTCCATAAGACGATAGCTCCAATCATCACCCTCCAGGCATTGGGGGATAATTGGGAAGGAGCCAAGTTAAGGTGGGACAATATGGCCCTAACTATTGGATGAATGGGGAGACAAAATCCTAACTTAAACATATGCTCCTATAAGAAAATTTCACCATCTCAGCCGTCAAAGGCCCTCTCATCCCTCAGAGGTCTCCTAAGTTTGATAGAGGGGCCTATGGAATAAAGATGCCTAAATGCTAGGAGGTCAAATTCATTAACAGATCTCTCTGTCTCGGTTGACTTTGAGGTGTCAACATCACTTTTATGACCATCATCCTCATCCCTAGAAACGTCGGTCTGGGCAGGCGTAGGAGCACCACGAGGGAACCTCTTAACAAACTCAGCCCTTGTAGCAGTCGACGGAGGGACAACGTTAATGGGTGGAGGAAAGGCAACACTTGGCCCAATAACTTCAACATCTGAAAAGGTTTGTGAAGAGCTAGACTCATTGTGGGATGAGACACAGCTCGAAACCTCAGCTTGATTAGGGACCTGATCTTGCCTAATAGAGAAGTCCATGGCCTCTTGAAAAGAATCCATAGACATAGGGTCTGAGGTGGACGACTCGGACTCAGACATTGGAATAGGTTCCAATGGTGTCTCTTCTTTCTCAGTTGACTCGATTGACTCAGGGTATACCACCCTCAGAGGAGGTGGAAAAATTGGTCTAAAGGGGAAGGACTCAACCCTACGAGCTTACTCTTGGGATCGCTCTATTTGCCTAATCTTCTCTAAAGTCTTCTCTCTAAGAGAAAGGGAATTCTTCTAAAAGCAGATAAAGAGGTTTGAGCATAGGAGGAGGACTTTACACTTGGGACCCAAAATCAAAAATAAAAAAATTGACTCAACCTAACTAAGGATCAAAGCCTAGTTTTGATCAAGTTCAAATGAAGAATAGTGAAGAACAATGTCACCGAAAAACTCAAAATGTCACCGAAAAACTCATAACCTCGTCGAAAAATAGGAACTGTCACCGGACTATGCAAGAAATAGAAAAATAAGGCTGAAAATGGAAAGACGAGATGAAAATAGTACTTGAATAAATGCAAGATGAAGAAAAGGAGGATTAAAATCAAGAAAAATCCCAAAACCCAGCAGCAGTGGAGCTATTGAAGAGAGAGAGTACAGAAAACTCGAGCGAGAAAGTGAGAAGAAGTAAGGAGGAAAGAGAAGGAGAAGGGTTTAAACCCTCGATATTTTCTTGCACGCGTCCCAAGGCCCATCATTGCCTTGGGAGCCCAAAAGGCAATCATCATTTCACTTGCTAAGCATGTAAACTACTTTAGCAGTCGATACTTGTCAAAGGAATATTGGCACAAAGAAAATAAAAACCTCAGACATGTGTACCCCTTAGTCACCTACTCACATAGGTAACTAAGGGCTAGGGGGTGATTCATATACCCAAACTATACCTGACAACTCGTAGGAAACAACCTCGGCTAGCATGATAGCCAAGGTCACAAGGGCCCAAGACTGACGATCAATGATCTCATCCAACATAAGGTCAGCTACAGCCGATGTTGATAGTTACCCTACAATCAGGAAACAACCGAGGTCTTCATAACTCATGGGGTCAACCATTCATAGGTCATCCACATCCGACATCATATCTACCTCTACATCAACCTCGATTGGGAATCAGCCGAGACCAACAAGGACTCATGGGTTCAACCACCCTTTATCGTCATCATCGACCCAGGTCGACGTTCTAACTATACTTGCCTAGCCCCGGTGCAGGCCAACGTCCCAACTTCTTATGTCTTGCCTCGACCATCCTACCTAGGAAAAATCCTAATGGATAACCTCGCATAAAGCAATAGTCATACTTAACCAATCTCGTACTCTTCCAGGCCTAGATTGCACCCGTTAGGGATAACGCCGAGCATTTACAAGTATATGCAAGGATAGGAACACGTGGACAAAGTCAGTTGTAACCGAATCAATCTCCTCACGTGGGGGAATATTTCATCATCATTCTCTACATGTGACAGTGATAGATGTCTTCATTAGATTGGCTAGATAAACACACATATGCTCATTGCATGCATGGAGGTACATTACACCACCCAAACACTATATATACTTGTCTTCTCCTACCTTGAGAAGGATCCCAAAATTACAACCCTAGCTGAAACTCTCTCAAATTATACAGTAGAGAAAGAAAGCTTGAGAGACTATATCCATGGCCGTTAGTGCCTTATTTTATTAACCTTACTCACTCACTTGCACAGTGGACGTAGGCCAAATTGGATGAACCACTTATATATTGGTGTTCATCCTCTTCTCCTCATCTCAATATCTTACATTCACTCTTGTGTTTCCATTGTTATAACTAAATTGAGCTACAAATACCTTGACGGGGTGTTGTTTCTAGCATCATCACCCGACTAACCCAAGGAAACTACGAACTTTCGTTGGTGTCGTGGGCTGTCCCCACTCCCTCATCACCGACACTTTACTCGGGTCAACCGATATTCCCAATTCCGACACAACAAGCCCAAAAAAATGTACCTCCCGTAACTAGAATCCGCACTTCTCATACTTAGCATACAGCTGATGCTCTCGTAGAGTCTGAAGAACCTGCCTCAAGTGATCGGCATGCTTCTCCTCAGTGTGTGAATATATCAGAATGTCATCCATGAAAATGATGACAAACTAATCCAATAACTCTCTAAACACTCGATTCATCAAGTCCATGAATACGGCTGGAGCATTTGTCAGCCCAATCGGCATGTCTCTGAACTTATAAGACCCATATCTCATTAAGAAAGCAGTCATAGACACATCCTGCTCCCTAATCCGTAGCTGATGGCATCCCGATCTCAAATCTATCTTCAAAAATAAGGTTTCTCCCCTCAACTGGTCGAACATGTCATCGATTCGAGGCAACGGATATTTGTTCCGTATCGTGACCTTGTTCAACTCTCGATAATCCACGCATAAACTTAGTGAACCATCTCTCTTCTTCACAAACAACACTGGAGCGCCCCAAGGTGAGGTGATCCTACGAATGAAGCCCTGACCTAACACCTGCTCTATCTGATCATGTAAGTCACTCATCTCTATTGGTGCCATATGGTATGGAGCACGTGCTATCGATCGAGTGCCCAGCATCAAGTTTATGATGAAATATATCGCTCAACTAGGGGGTAGGCTCGGTATCTCCTGAAATACATCAGAGTACTCATAAACAACTGGAATCGAATCTAAGGGAATCAAAATCTCCTTAGAGGTATCCTCCTCTATATAGTACAAATAGGTGGAAAATCCTCCCTCTGGCCGAGGCATCGCCATCAAAAAATCTCCTGCCCCGAAATGGCAAAGATAATACTCCCATCGAAACAATCTATCATGGCTTTATATGCAGCGAGTCAATCCATGCCAATAATAACATCTTGCTCATGCATCTCTAAGACTAGCATACCTACCGGTAAAATCAAGCTACCAATCTCTACTCCTACACCCCGACATATAAAGAAAATAAAATATCCATTCCCCAATGGCGAGTCTATGCATGTCGCAGTGCTCTTAGCCGTGTCTAATAACCCTGAGCCCCATGCAAAATGAGCAGCTATAAAATAGTGCGACGCCCCAATATCAAATAAAACTTGACCCATAGTGCCATGGATAGGAAACGTACCCTCAATCACGGGCAGTGCCTGAGGTGTTGCTGCCTGGTGGAGGTTATAGATACATTCGTACTGTAATTTCCCCTGTTGTACTGGAGCTGCTGGGATGTTGGGTAAGGCTGGAACCTGAGCTAGCGTTGGGAGGGTGGTTAGAAAGAGTGTCCTCTGCGGCTCATTACGGGCACCCTACTGCTGTGGGGACCTATCTCCCTCTGAGCAATCCTGACGCCTATGGCCATTCTTACCAAATATGAAACACCTGCCCCTGAAGTTACCTCCCCTTTGCCCCTGCTGAATACGGCCCTGTTGGCCGTTACCACCCCTCCACTGTCCCTACTAGAAATGCTGTAGACCCTGATGTCCCTGCTGATGTCGGTGTTGGCCCTATTGGCCATGCTTATTAGATTGGCCCTGCCTGAATCCCCCAAATCCTTGTCTGGAGTCACCTGATCAGAACCGCTTGGTAGGGTCTCCCTGATGAGAACTCTACTCACTATGATGGGTCTACCCCTGGGCTACTGGTGCCCCACCAGTACAACTGCCCCCTTTCATGCCCTGCTGGCTGGACTCCCCTGCTCGTTTTCTCCCCTCCAGATGGAAGCGGTGATCCTGACAATGTAACAAAGAAGCATTGAGTACATTAGTGTAGGTACTCAATAATAGATTGTCGATGAGGTGCTGACGGATCGTCCAGGCTAATCCATCTACAAACAACAGTATCTTCTTCTCCTCAGTGGGTGCCTTATCTGGCACTATAGTGATAAGTTTAGTAAACTCCTCCTCATACTCAGAAACCGTCATACTCCCCTGCTTCAGATTCAGTAACTTCCACCTCATCTCAATCTGCACGACAGATGGAAAGTACTTGAGATCAAACCGCGCCCAGAATTACTGAATCATGATGCTGTCCCTCTCCTCCAAGGTGGTGGTGGACTCCCACCACTGCAAAGTGGCCCCCACTAGCTTGAAGGAAGCCTAAAATCTGTCTCTACACGTTAGTGCACTCATACATGCATAGATGCCTCTGGATATGTTTCTTTCATTGGCTGGCAACTACTATATTCGAACTACCCGAGAACTTCAAGGAATGCGCCTTCTGAAAGGCATCCCTAACCCGCTCCCATGCAGATGAAAGTTGTGCCGGTACTGGATCCACTGCCTGAATCTGGGGTGGAGCCTGCTTCACTGCCACTAATGCGGCATTCACTGCCTGAGCAACAATAACGGCTACCTCAGTTGCGTTCATCATCCCCTAACTCGGAGCTGCTGGTTGCTCGGCCTGGGCATTCCTGTCTCGGGGTGCGCATCTCGGAGGCATCTGAAACGAGAAGAAAGTTTATTAGTCTACAGTTATTATCGATTCTCTAATATCTGAAAACGTAAGTGTACATACAAGAATACAACGGTCCTAAATAAATAGGGCTTTATATTAAGGACGCTAAGCTGGAAGAGAAATAAGCAGTACAGAGCCTAAAGGACACTAGAACCTGATGCTCTGATACCACTTGTGACACACCGCCTAATTAAATACCGGGTGATTAGTCTTTTATTAAATTAAAATCAAGGTAAATGGTTGGTTCATTCTTAGCATCACTGTAGCAAAATAAAATTTCCAATTTAAACATCCTAATTAATTAAACTAAGTGTCAAAACAATTTTAATCCTTATTTCTATTTTATTTAATTCCATTCAGAAAACCTTTTCAATAATTAATAGTTAGGAATCGTATAAATGTTAAAGGTGGAAATTAACACACAAGAATTTAACCACTCAGAAAAACCAATACCAAGTTTAAAAACTACAAATAAAATCATCCTGACACGAATTACATCCCAAAGAGTACCAAATACTGAAAATAAATGAACATAAATCTCTGACAAATCCAACTGAATAGGGAAATGAGCGACGATACCCTAACTAATTAGAACTAAAATAAGAATAGAGTCAACAACGAGGTCGTCTAAGCAATGGCCTGCAACTCCCACATAAGCTGCAGCACGTCCGTTCCAAGGAATTTAAGCATGATGTCCTTATGGTTAGGCACCTATAATATATATATATATATATATATACAAGAGAAAAGAAATAACAAGAAACGGGTCAGAGCCCGAGTGTAAAACAATTTAAAAATAGTTTATCAAGTATTTAAAATGCTTACCGGCTAATGTAACACCCATGTTAGTATGCGTCACTCTCTTGAGAAATTCTCACCTCTCATCTAGTGTACACGCCTACCGTACTATTGACCTCAAAAGCTTATTTGAACATAACTTTCCCATAAAGTTTCATACCGCTAACTATGATGGCTAAGATAATTAATTTTTGAAAATTAAGCTCTCTCATATATCTTATATTATATTAAAATAACCTACTGATATCACGAAATTCCCAAACACTTATAATGAAGTTGGAGTATTTATTTATTACTTAACTACTTTTATGCACAGTAGAAAGTTCCCATACTTAAATATATATATATATATATATATATATATATATGTGTGTGTGTGTGTGTGTGTGTGTGTGTGTGTGTGTATTCGGCACCCCACATAAAATCTATGGTGCTGGCATACTCTCCTATCAAGTTCCCGTATCACTCGTACTAAGGGAAATACTAGTTCAGAATCACTCTCTAACTGTGTTAACATAAAACAAATACAATTGGAGGAAAAGTATAGTTTCAAGTCTCTAAGAGGTCAGCACATACCCTCACGTCTCTTAGGACCATCTGACTATAACTCAAATAGCATGTATCAAGGATACTATCTAAATTAGGTGTGCCCATGGCCCATAATTATAATTATCCGTTCTTAGCACATTTTACCCGGTTATCTCGCATAACGGACTCGTCATTTTTATTCTCATATATAAATTATTCCATACTTACTTCTCATCTCTCGAAGTATTCTATTTCCCTAAGTATAATTTCAATAGGCACTCTCACTTATCTCCTAGTCTAATTTACTCACGGGTCTCGATATTTTCTTAGATGTACGCACGATTTCGTATGTATGAATAACTCCCCATTAACCCATAATTTCATACTACATTAAATTTCACTCAACGGGGTCTACCTAGGCCCTACTGGTCCTCTTTATGTCCCATTATACTCTAACAGTAACAATCCTATGCATTTTAACCAGATTAAACCAACAGACGAAAAATATGAAATTTTCCAGGATCGATTGATCGAGGTAAGGGGGTCGATCGATCGATTATCGATCGATAGATGTTCTTGGGTCGATCGTTCGATTAGTAGTTCTTGCCTAGAAACTGCCATTAAAACCTATGGGTTTCATCTTCCAATTTTCTCCAAAACGTCATTAACAACTCCTAAACTCTAAAATAACATTACTACAAGTTCTATATACATATATGCAAGATTTCCTACGTGAAACATGTACAAATTCAACAACGGAATTGAATTAAAGGGCCAATTTATTTTAATTATCAAGGACCCTAACTTTCCACTAAACTTCCATTATTCTATTTCTTTTTCCAGATTTCTCACTTCTAAATTAATCAAATTTCGTGGGTAATCCTCTACATATGATTGGAATGTCCAGAGTTTATTTATTTTCTCTACATCATGTGATTGGGTTCCCTAAATCCTTGAATTCTTCCATGAAACATAGGTTCAATCATCCTAATCTAACATGGTGTGGCATTTAACTAAAAGAGAATCAAGATAGATACTTTCTTGGAATTTCAGTTTCTGATTTGTGGACGAAATAGGTATAATTTTGTTCATCATCACGCGATCTACGCTTTGGTGGTGGTGACGGTGTAAACGGTTGAGTCTTTGGCCTTGAGTTGCTTGGAAAGCTCTCCAACTCCTTCTCTAATGGTCGTTCTTTGATTTTGTGTTTGTTAACCCTAGAAGGCAACTCCCAAAGGCTGATTTATCCTTAGGAAATTCGTGGGTTTTATTATCCAAAAATGTCAAATCTCTATAATACCCTCATGGGATGCCAATTATGCCTAAAAACGCCCTGAGACCCAATTTAAACCCCCGGGTACATTATTTTGACTATCTCGACCCTTTCGGACACATTGGCGCACTCAAAATGATCATATGGGTGACTTATAATTTATTCACTTTTAATAATAATAATTTAGTCCTGACACGACACAAGCGCGTCCCGACTTAAATTTCCATAATTGTCATTTTATTTACTTGTGACAATTTTTATAAAATCAGTCTTATATATTAATTTACTCTTTTAGTAATATTCGACAAATGCCCTATAATTACTACCTCTCGTAATGCTAGTAACTATTTAAATAAATTTGTGGATTAATATTAAATTAATGTCTCAATTTAAATTTAATAAATCCCCAAATTTTACAAGCCATAAAAATACGGGGTATTACAGAGGCACCACAAGGGAATACCTATTAGGGGACCCATTTAAATGATCTAGAATAATGAAAGTCGTACCAAGTGATGGTGGATTCAGGCAAGTTCTCCAAGGCCAGCGATGTGTTCTACAGGGCTAGCGGAGCCAAAAGAACAATAAGGGTAGCAAACGATGGTAAAACTACTAGGTCCGAAGGAAGGACGACCCCAACCTGGTCAACGGGGACAGAAAACGAGTGTGAGTTTCATCCCAAGATGAATAGGGTATGGTTTATGCGACAAGAGCGACTCATAATAGTTCATTAATACTAGATTTGCGCTTAAAATGAGTTTAGTGGAGGTATCGTTAATAGTACTATAATTTCCATACAATTACTATTAAGTAGAGGGGCTCTCTTTAGTTCCATCTTTAGGGGCGCGGGTGTGGACACTGAGAGGGTATATTTTACTAGAATATCTCATTTTGAGAGATGATATTCAGGTATGATGTTATCCTGTGTATGGACTAGTTACCGAGGGTTGAACGATGGTCGGAGGTTACAGCAAAGCTATCGTGATCATTGTTTCGAGGAAAAGTATGTTATTTTTGTGATGTCTCACCAAAATAAGGCCTAGCTCGTGTTTATGTTATTTTATAAAGGAGATTTTGGGGAGCATAGTCATATCATTATATTTGATCCCAGTGTGTAGGGACTGTATTGATGTGATTCAAGGTATATTGGATTTACTATCGAGCAGAGAAATTTAGCTCATTATTGACCTAGTGCGGGAGACTCAATGATAGTGGGAGAGACATATTGTATAACTCCCTTAGTGATGTGGTAATGGACAATTAGGCTTATATGACTGGGAATAAGATTTTGGAATATCCTGGTTATGTTCTTTGGACCTGCGGATCTCGATGACGGTTAATGCTAGGTAATAGTATATCGAGGGGTTCCTTGTTTGAATTTTGCTTGAAAGACATCCCACGCATGAATCCCGACGGATGTCAAGAGTTGGGAGATGTGTTAGTCATAAGGGCATAGGTTTAGCACTTTGGATGTTATACGTGTGTGTGGACAAAATTATAAGATGGGAACTATTAAATGATATAAGACCTGTAGAGTCAAGTACTGTTATGTGGGGAGCACTCGAAAAAAATTTGCACCAATAGTTGATGAGTGGGGTAGTCTCCAGGAAAACCAAATAATCTTAATAGGGTAACATAGGTTAGTTATACAGTATAGCCACATTGAGAATGTGGGGCCGAACTTGAGATCAGTGTGTTACGTATAGGACGTTCGAGATGATTGTGCTGATTTGCACAAGATGTAGGGTATATGGGTGCCCTGGGTAATTTGACTTTCAGTATCGTCCGTGATAAGGAGGCTTGGTTATAAAGGTGTTGAAAATATGTCTATAGGACACAAAAACAAAATTGGAATAGTTTGATGGATTGAACTTCATTTGAGGAAAGGATATAGTCTGACTGTGTGTATGTCACGAGAAAACTCACACAATCGCAGTGGGACAAAAGACATTGGAAGAAAATGAAAAAGGCATCCCTTAACAAGGGAGGACCTCACAACTTTGAGATGTGGAGCGAAGTCTCACCTAGTAAAATGTGTAGAGTGGTTTACGCATGGATGGGTTATTAATTCTGACAGATGGAAAAAAGCGTAGGAAGTATGCAGTTTTGGAGCAAATGCATGGACCACGATTTTTTAATATCTAAAAAAAGGGAATAAGATGTCCCAAATGACATGAGATGTTACGTGTGTGGATTTTTGGTTGAGTGAGACATAGTGAAGTTGTCTCCAAGTGTGACACTCGTAGAGGGAAAAGGTTGGTCCAAGGTTACCAACCGAAATGTTATGATAGATTGATGATTTCATGGACGGAATAGATACGCAGGCTGAGAAAGTCCATTATTGGATTATCAAAATCGCAAAGGGGTCAGGTTTTTCTTTGGTTTGTGAAGTGAATTGACTAGAAACGGAATAATTGTTAATCGTTTGGGGTGTGTTATACTATATGTTAGTATGCCCAATATATTACTAAAGAGAAGAAATGAACCGACACAAGGTTCCGCCCAATATTATTATGAATCGGGAATAGACCCTTGAGTCCCACCTTTGATAGGGAGTATCAGGAGGCGATGGGGACGGAGTTGAGTCGTGGGATATATGTGTCAACTATAGGCCGATGGATAGTTGGGAGGGGTGACATGGAATGTGGTAGAATGCGAGAATACATATTTTGGATTTTTTGAGTAATTACAAATGAAAATTTCAAATGGTAGATCGTCATGTGATGACTCATAGCAGGATATTATTTGCAAGGCGACTTTTGATGCTTTATATGAAGAAATTTTTTCTCTAACCCTTTGGATAGTTGAGAATGGAGAATAACAAGTTTCTTGGATCCGGAGTTATTTATGGTTTGTCAACAAAGATTGACTTAATCCACATCATTTTTTGTATAGTTCAGCAACGTAGCGAGAGTACGTTGATGTAAACCATGTTTTGAGGCCTGACATGAGTGGTCAGGGGTTACTGAGGGTGTCTCCATGAAGAGATATGAGGTGGTTTGGCAATAAGGGAAATTTCCACCTATAGAAGTGGGGCATTTTCTAACATAAAGATGATAGAGACAGTGGAGTATACGCTCATCTTTTGAGACGTTGCTATCGGATTCAAGACAGTTTTGCACGTCATTATATTACTGAGACCTTAAGCATAAAGGAATGTATCGCGAAGTAAGGGTTTGAATAGACTTGTCACTTATCGTGGGTTGTAGTGAGTAGACCTTCGGTCAAACGGTACAAGTGTTTTGGTATAGTAGAAATACTAAAAGAGTAGTGCGGGTGAATTTAGGATACATTCGAATAAATTTGTGTGTAAGGATCCGAGGTGGTAATACCACGCATATCCGAATTTCGAGGGAGAAATTCCTTTATAAGGGGGAAGTATGTAATACCTCGTATCTCTGAGTATTTAAAATTGAATTAATTCGGTTAATCTTAAATTACATGTGCGGCATAGTTTAATGGAATTAAATATTATATGTTGATTTAAAGAATTAATCGAGAGAGATAATGGTTAATATTTGTGGAATAAGATTACTATGCGAATAGTAAATAATTATTTTTACATCCTAGCTAGTGATAGTTACATGTCAACGTTATCTCCCAATTTGGAGTCGCGAGTAGACTAATTGAGGTCGGGATAGGAATTTATTGTAAAGTGACTCAAATGGTGATTTTGAGGTCACGGTTGATTTTGAATGGGTCGAGATAGTCGGAATAGTGTACTTGGAGGTTGTAATTAGGTTCCGAGGCCTTTTTAGTCATAATCGAGCCTGCACGGGAGTGTTCGGATCATTTGGGCTTAGCCCATTGGCCTAATTTCGGGAATTAGAGTTTAAAACACAAGGTTAGTCATTTGGGGAAGCAGCATAACATAACTCAAACCCCAAGAATCAAAGGAGAAGAGAGGAGAGGCCATTAGAGGGGAAGAAAAGAGAATTTGATGGGAAAATGTCTCAATTCATCCACATTTGTTACCGAAATCGTGATCGGAAGAAAGGAAGGAACCTTCATCACAAAACACAAAACAAAATCATACCTACTTGATAAGGAAAGTGTTTATCTTGCATGATTTTATGAGTTATAATACCCATGTAGTGTAGGGTTCTTGAATTAGTGAAAATTGATAATGTTCTTGGGAAATATATGATTAAAATCCATAATTATGGGTAAGATTGCACGTATAATGAATCCACATATGTAGAGGATACGAAATCAGATTATTTGTGATAATTAAAATGGGAGAAATCTGGGTAAATGAATGATTATTCATGAGAGACACTAAAACTAGGTTTTTTGTGAATGTGGAGTTTTAATCGATTCTTGGACGAAATTTGTATGGATTTGATACAAGATTTACATTAAAAATCACCCCCATATATATATACATATATATATATATATATATATATATATATATATATATATATATATCTGTGTGTGTGTGTGTGTGTGTGTGTGTAGTTATGTTGGTTAGGAATTTGGGAAAGATCCATGAGGATTTGAGGTGTCGAAAATTGAGAAAATTGTAAATAGGACAAAGTTGTCAACTTAGGTTCAATTAATCGACCCATGAATGTCGATTAATCGACCCATAAATGTCGATCGAATAATGGATCGATCGATCGATCGATCAGATTCTTCAATCGATTAATGGCTGTTGAAATTGAGAACTTTTTTTGATTGCGTGGTTTTCTTTACCCCGATTTATTCAAAATCTTAGTAGTAGTATTGTAACTATATAAGTACTTAGGTGAGGTTAGTAGACATGTAGTTGAGGCCGACGATGAGCGTAAGGTTTGAGACTTAGACCGGTGAGAGTTTACCGATTATGTCACATATTATAAATTTATAAATCGGGTTATGAAAAGGGTAAACAGTAATCTAAGATAAATACCAGTAGGATAGAGATGTATTAACTACTGATATTAATTGAGGGCTAACTAGGACCCTTCGGGTAGCGAGTGATTCTCTAAATTATTTGAAAAAAAGGTTATAATTAATACATTGAGTATTCAAAAGTTATATACTATGTGCGGGTTACCTTGATGGGTTGTGTGTATACCCACTCAATACTATGCATATATAGGTTTTGTGAATACCTAAGGTTGTGATTTGATTATGTGTGTAAACATACATATGCTGCATGCTATCAGGAGGTTTTCACGTAGAGAGCGATCCCACCTTGATGATTCTAGTGAGGTTTGAATTTTTGTCCCAGAACAAGGAACTTAGGGCGGCTCACTTTGTGTCGTATATTAGTGGAACTTGTGTGTCATTTGGGTACATTAGGTATGTGTATATCCCAAAGGCTTAGAACTATGTCCGCCTCCAGTGTGTGTTGATTGATTATTTTTTTGGGGTTCAAGGAGACATGCCGAACCAGTAGTCCTTGATTTGGTACGAGAGGTACATGGACTTAATAGCAGAGTATGCCCGCATCACGAGGAACCATTCCAGGGATGCTATAGTTGTATATATTATATGTGTATTAAATATATACAAGTGTGATATATCTACTTATGTTTCATAGTAGAACAGAAAGAATGTGTATATCTAAAAGTATTTAAGTAGTGAAACTTAATTAATTAACTAAATAATAATATGTGGGTAAAAATTAATTATTAATACTGTGACAGCATATCGTAGGGGTAATATGAGTGAGCTAAACTTATTGAGGTTATTTAGATACGTTATCTAGTTCGGATGGGTAGCATAGCTAGATAGGCTACATTAAATGTGCACGTCAGTTGAGATAAGAGGATCTTAAAGGAGTGTACATGGAAACTAACATGTGTATCTAATAACTTATTTAATTGTGATTTAAACACTTATAAAATATTTTCAAACTGCTTTCTTGGGCTCTTACCCATGTTAAAATATTTTCAAAATCTTTTAAGTGTCCAACCACAGGGATGCCAAGCTTAGGGATTCTATCCAGGGATGCGTAGCTGCAACATTTATGGAGGCTTACAGTATTTTCTTTAGACGCTTCAGCTCATTCAATCTAGATAGGATTTCTTTCATTTTTCATTTGGATGTGTTTCCCCTTCAGACTATTCAGTTCTTCTGTTTATATCTCAGATTTTATTCAGATTCTATTTTATTGTTTCGAACTTGTATTTTGATTCATTTTGGGAACAATGGTTTATTCGGTCTCATTTATTTATATATTCGTCATGTGATTGTTTAGACTATTATTATGTGAATGGTTTAGTTTATTTATTTTAATTTTCGCATGTTGTTATATAATTGAAAGATGAAATTTAACACCGGCTTAATTATCTTATGTGGTTAGTAATTAAAAAAAATTCAACAATTATGCTAAGAATGAACCAAATGAGATTCCTGGTTAGTTTGATAAAGGATTGATTACCCATGATTAAAATAGGAGGGGTGCTTTGGAGAAAGCCTGCGTCGCCTTAGTCTGGGCCGCGAAGAAGTTACGACACTACATGTTTGTCTTTCCCATCAGACTAGTATCCTGAATGGATTCCATCAAACACCTTTTAAAAAAACCTGCTCAACCAAATGGCTCATTGGTTGATGTTACTAGATGAGTTCGATATTTTGTATGTCATACAGAAAGCTATGACAGGGACAGCGATCTTCGACTTTTTCTTTCTTATTACCCCATGGAAGGAACGGACGTTTGGGTCTATGAATTCCCATATGAAGAAATCCTTTTCACCTCTGAGGAGGACCTTAGATGGTAAATGTTCTTTGATATAGATGCCAATAAGAAAGGATACGACATTGGGATACTCCTAATCTCCCATGATGACTCTCACACCCCCATTATCATCAAATTAGACTTCTCTTGAACCAACAACATGACTGAGTACAAGGCATGCATCGTAGGCCTCAAAATCTCCCTCAAGAATGGTATCAAGCACCTAAATGTTTAAGGGTACTCTGCCCTCATCGTTGGCCAAATCCTCAAAAAATAGAAAGTCAAAGACGAGAAATTCCTAGCCTTTCATACCTACTTAGAAGAACTAGCCTCCCAGTTCAAAGATGTCACCTTCCACTACCTTCCTAGTACAAAGAACAGTCTAGTTAATACCCTTATAACCCTAGCCTCCATAGTTGACATGGTTGAGAAAATAATAATGGACCCTTTCCTGATTCAGAAACAGGCTATGACCACCCACTGCTACCAGATTGAGCACGTCACTGAGGGAAATTCTAATATGGCTGAGTTCTGACCATGCAACCCCCTTTCACAAATTGGTTGCCCAATATATCATCTGTGACCGAGCACTTTTCAAGAAAAATTTCGATGGAACTCATTTATACGGTATAGCATGGCTGATGTTAAAGAAATAATGCAAAAAATCAACAGTGGGGAACTCAAGACCCACATAAATGTCCATATGCTTTCTAAGAAGATCATTTGTCAAGGATATTATTGGACCACCATGGTTCAAGATTTCACTGCCTATGCTCGAAGATGCATTAAGTACTAATAGTTTGCCAACCTCCCTCGAGAATTATACAACAAGACTCTTACTGGTCTTTCTCCACCTGGGGCATTGACATCACAGGAAAGGTTACTCCAAAAGCTTCAAACGGTCATGAATGCATCCTAGTCGCCATTGATTACTTCACTAAATGGGTCAAAGACAAGTCATACGCAGTGCTGAATGCCAAGAAAGTGGCCAAAATTATCAAAAAGAACATCATTTATCGATACAGAGTTCCCCATGAGTTAGTTATAGATAATGGGCTTCGCTTTAAAGCCGAGATCATAGAATTGGTCAAAGAGTACAAGATTAAGAGACAAAAGTCTTCTCCCTATCGACCCCAAACCAATGGTGTTATCGAAGTCGCCAATAAAAACTTCAAAACCATCATCAACAAGGTGATCGAGAGTTATAAAGATTAGGATGTACCCATCCCATACGTCCTCTAGGTCTGTTTCACTTCAATAAGAATGCCTATTGGGTCTACCCCTTATTCTCTGGTGTACAGTATGGAAGAAGTCCTACCCGTTGAGATAAAAATACCTTCCCTACGAGTAATGCTCCAAAGAAAAGTTAGCGAAGAAGACTAGCATCATAGATGGTTTAACGAGCTATCACTCTTGGATGAGAAGAGACTTAAATCTCTCTACTATATACAGGGGTATCATCACCAAATAGCGCGATCATTCAATTAAAAATTCAAGGATTACAGTGTCTAACAAGTAGACCTTTCCCGCAAATAGATCATAGAACCCGTTTAGGACCCCAGAGGAAAATTCATAACGAATTGAAGCGACCCCTACATTGTAAAGAAAATTCTTTTAAGTCGGTTTCTATGCTCACAGACCTTGACGGAAAAGAGATGGTGTGTCGAGTCAACCTGGACCGTCTCAAGAAATTTTACCCTTAATCTGTAATCTCGGTGCGCTATGACTCTTCTCATCCTCCACGCGTTTTAAAAAAGAAAAACTCTTCATTTCCCCTACCCAGAACTACATGGGACCCGATCCTCTCAAAAACTCTTTTCTTTGAAACTCGTGATAATTTTCAAAACCCCTAGAGGTACATAGGCAGACCATATGCCATACATGAGCATGGTCCCCTTCATTTTTATAAAATGCTTTTCTTTTCTAACCTCTGAGAACGGCGGTCCATCTAATTATTTAAGTGAAAAAAAGAATTATGTATGCCTTAGTGATTGGTATAGATGGTTCAAAATGCAAAATTCATCATGAGACACAACAAAATGTGATCAAAATAATTTTTATTTCTAATAAGGGAATACATCACCGCTACCTAAAATATCTGTAAAGGGAGTACAAACAGACTAACCTCTTTCCACTGATCAAAACCATCTTTACAAAAAAATTGACCCTACCAACTTCACAAAAATTATTCCTAACCCCACAGAAAAATAAATAAAAAATAAAATCCAAAACAAAAATTACCCTAGCTTCAAAAAATATTATCCCAGCTTCACATGACATTGTCCTCAAATACCAAACGTCCCCACTTAGTTATCATTTCCTGCACCTAGAGGTCCTCAAGTCTCCCACTCCTAGTTAGCACTCCATATGCGTTCCTTCGAGTGATACGCCCTGGCAAGTTTGGATGAAACCACAACAATATCCTCCATAGCATCGAAGGCAATAAGACAACTTTGACCAGTCTCTTCCTCCATAACCTTCTCCAATAATCTCTTCTATAACCACTTCAGGAAGTCCCCGTACACATGCATACCCTTACTACAAATTATGATGGATGGATAGACGGTCTACGACACTGCCACAAAGAAACTAGCATCATCCACAGTGATTCAGCCAACTCCACTAGAAATAAATTCGTTATGCGAGGAGGAATAATTTGTTCCCATCCAACTTGGCATTGAAGCCTTCACGGGAAATAAAAGGAAATTTGATGGAGGCCAAGCAACCACACATACGGTACTCTCCTAGCTACAAAACAAGCTACAAATCTCCCCACCATGGCATCGACCAACGAAGACACTGGGCTCTGGGCTCCACAAATCAGTTAACCCAGTTCTCTACCGATGGACCAAAACTAATGAAAGGTCAGACAAAGAAATTAGGTAGACCTGCCAATGGATACTTAAGATGGGTCGTGAGACGAAACCATGAACAACATAACTAGGCTCCCCCCTCAAAAAATTAAAACGACCCTCATTCCATACATCTAGACCATTTAGGGTCTGCCAGCACCACCGTCGCATGATTACAGTGGTAAGACATCCATGCCACTATCGCGTCCACTTGGAGATCAAATGCTAAGTCCCGTGTCACCAATAAAAGCCTCACAATAAGGCCCAAAGCAATAAATCTGGCAAAGCCGTCATCATAAAACCCCTACTGGTGCGCTGAATACGTAATCGCTTGAAGAGAAATAGTCCCTCCATTAACCAACGATCGAGATGCTGAAGGAAAAATATGGATAAACTCCACTAGAAATGCCCGGGGAGAACGAAAAAAATTGAGCATGGTCGTCGTGACACTGGGGCTAACCCCCAATATTGCTGAGAATTCCTCGTAGGTAGGACAGACCTCATCTGGATAAAATTAGAGACATGGTCCTCGGGGTACCGAAATTGAACCGCCACTACTAGCAGATGCCAGTAAACAGCTCCAGTAAAGCCATCACTAGTACAGTCTCTTCGACACACCAGAATCAACACAAATTAATAAAGGCGATAAGCTCCCTTTTACATCAGGCTTTCTATTTCCTCATCCATATATCAACCAAGCCTCCAAGGACTTCCTCTATTCAAAGAATTTCAAAAATACACTTTTCTTAAAATAAGTCCCTTCAAAGGGAACCTTTTTGCATCCAAACCCCCAAGGCCTTCTTCTACTCAAAAAAATTCCAAAAAATGCAATTTTCCTGCTTTTTCTCAAAAATAAAACCTCATGAGAAAATTAAAGTTCATGTAGATTAAGACACTAAATCAAGATAATCAAAAAAATGATGCATATCTTTTTGCCTTATTGAGTCTCTCTTTTCATGTACAAAGCCTCTACATCAAGGATACAACATGGTTAATGGCAAGCTCCTGCAGTCATGACAAAAGATATGTAAGAAAATCTCGAAAGGAAAGAACCAAAAATTGAAGTCACCTCATCCGCCGCACCATATCATGCGCTAGAAACCTCCTTATCTACACTTTGATACACATAGACCCATGGCCCCCAAAGGAAGACTCCAAGGGTAGAAGGTCATTTACATCCCTAGTAAGGAATCTATAATCCACCCAGAAGAAAAGTTGAAAACTGGTAGCTACATTTTCCTCTTTTTGAAGAAGCCTAGGAGTTCGTGCCATTACCGATTAGCCCTCGCTCAATCCTGCCTATTGGCAGTCCCCTAAGATTTTGTACAAGAAACTACCAAAAAATTCTAAAAAATCTAAAAATTGCTCGAAAAATTCCCAAAAATTCCAGAACACTATTTTCTTTCAATAAAATCATTTTTTAAGCAGTAAGCCTCTTATAAACTCTCAGAATCCCCAATTTGATTATTCTAACATTCTTATTCCCATCCCACTACAAATCCCCTAGTTGAAACCTCAAAACACTACACATTACCAATGGAGTCTCAAGACAACAAAATCTCCAACGGAACCACAAGTGCACCAGCACCCCCAAGATACTTTAAAACTCCCAAGATATTCCCCACACTATAACTTTAGGTACTCAGAATTGACCTCGGACCTCAAAATTACTAGACCCAACTTTAGGCCCTCAGAATTGACCTCGGCCCTCAAAATTGGTCGTCCAAATCTTAGGTCCTCATAATTGACCTCAACACTCATAATTGGTCATCCCAACTTTAGGTCCTCAGAGTTGACGTCGACACTCAGAATTGATCATCACAGGTTCTCATAATTGACCTCGACCCTCAGAATTAGTCGTCATAACTTTAGGTCCTCAGGATTTTAGGTCTTTAGAATTGACCTTAGCCCTTAGAATTGGTCGTCCCAACTTTAACTTTTCATAATTAACCTCGCCCCTCAGAATTGGTCGTCATAACTTCAGGTCCTCAAAATTTACCTCGTCCATCTGAATTGTTCGTCACAACATTACGTCCTCAGAATTAAGCTCGGCTCTTGAAATTGGTCATCACAACTTTAGGTCATCCTTGAACTCAACGCTCATCCTTGACCTCAACGCTTCATGTTGCCACTACGCTAGGACTGTACGGGGTTTCAAAAACTGTCGAAACTAATTTATGCACCAAAAACTGCCTCCGATCATCGATTTTGTTTCATACTCCTCTATACACAATTGCGATAAAAAAATCGTAACAATCCTATGCCTCCAAGAAGGAGTTCACATTGTACATCAATATTTCATTAATCCGACATAAAAAATAACCACGAATAAACCATCGTGGGATCCAATTACATAAAAATAAAAACATAAATACGTGACCATAATAGTGGGATTAGATCGCTTGAAAAAAAGTTAGCACAGATCTATATTCTATCCAACATCCATGCACATATACGATTGTTTTAATTAGAAAATATGGTTGAATTAAACCTATACACGGTATCAACAGGCTCTGATACCAATTGTTGGAGCAGAAGTTCGAGGGTCTATTGAAAATGCATATAGATCGAACTACAAACAAATTATACATACGTGAAATCCTACAAAGTAAATTTAGGATTTACCTACGAGATCTCTTTGATTTGATCTCATTTTATTACAAACAAAATATGTGATGGCTCGATTCACCTCACGATCTTCTACGTTATTCCCGATATGGATAACCTCGAGTAGAGGGTGGGCTCCTATTTCGTCACCACCTTCTTATCTCCTCTTTCTTCTCCACTGTCTCTCTTTATCACCAGTATGAACTCGGGTATGTTAAGTATCCAAGAGTGACGGGTAGGTTAAGAAAGAATGAGACTTAGGTGTATATATATAGGCTACAGTAGGGACCTTAAGGAGAGATAAGGATGTGGCTCCTAATGGGCCTGAGAAAACCTAATCCTTCCCGAATCCTAATCTTTGTCCGTTAATTATATTTAATACAACTAAATAATTATAATTGCATCTCCACTATTTAACTCAAAATTATATTTCGAGATCCTCAATATTAATTACTTAATTCTCCCCAGGTTAATGTTACAGATACCCGTTAATAAAATAAATTACTGATAATTTATTTGATTAACTTTTTTAAGTCCTTGAGCGGTCCAACTCAACTTATTTGTAGTGCCGAATTAATATAATCCACCTGCAGGGTTTGACACATACAAAACTTATAAGTATCTCAAAGGGGTATCACCTGTCTCTATACTGAGACATGAATTCCATCCATAAAAAACTTTCACCATACATTAATCACCATTACCCAATTTATCAAGATTATTTATCCAATAATGAATCTCACCCGATAAGTGAAAGTAATGAATAACTAGTGCTTGTGTCCATCAATCATATTCGGATTAAGAGCCTTAAGTAAAACTAATAAGCACAAGATGTACATTGTCATATAAAATCAGTATAAAAATAATGACCTCAAATTGGTCCCGTTCAATACACACAAAGTTTACTAGCATAATAAGTTAAAACTATACAGTTTCCCGTAATCAAGGTAGACCTGCTAAAATATTATGCTGCAGTCCTACTGGTGATGTGTCCAGTTTCATCTAAAACTGTGAACGATAAAACTTATATTCCACAAGAATTGGTGATCTGATCCTCTCTGTGTAAGTCATACTCTACAGACCAAAAAATCCATTGGGCAGAATAAAAGACATAAATATTATATAAATTACTGCAAACATTATGTCCATACATGATTCTCATTAAAATTGAAATAATTAATTTTATTATAATAATAAATCCATAACTAAAATTATTATATAAATCATGGTTTTAGTCTACATCTCTAACACCCTCAAGAATTATAAGGGTAAATAGTTTATGACAGCATGAGAAAAGACTAGATTTTTCGCATAGGTATTAGTTTGTTTCTTCTTACATGCAAGTCATCCACATCCACCTAAAGAAAGGTAACAATAAGTAGTTTCATAGACAGCTCTGCCAGGAATGGAGTAATTAGTTTCCACGGTCCACACCATGTTGCTGCAAAATTCACAACTACCTGCATCAATACTGAGAACGTGCAAGGAAAATATTAGGAAGACGATAACTATATAAAATATAATAAAATCTTTATTATTCAACCATCTCCATCTTTGCAAAACTTTTGACTTTCTGTAACTTTGAAGTATTTATAATGCAACCAACCATTGGAGGTAAACTATCTAACCATTAGAGGGGAATCTAAAAAAATAAATAGAATAAGTTTGAAATCCAAATACAAAAAAAAAAAAGAAAAATAGAGTTTTATCTCATTCCTTATTTCTCACTAAAGTTAGATATACAGTAAAAATATTAAAATAACAATTAAATTATCTAACTATTGGAGGAGAATCCTAAAAGCATCCTGAATCTTCCTTCTATTATGACTTAAAATTTTGCATTCGGTCTCGATGTTAGTGGGTTATAAAGTGGGAGAGGGGTAAGGAAAGGACCCAAAGAAAGGAAAAGGGGCTGGAAATCGAAGGGATAAATACTAAATATTCGTAAATGGGAAAATGGACGGATAGAAATTGAATGATTATGGGTGAATTAAATGCTCTTAGGAGATGGCGCTCTAGTAAGGATTTAAGACTATATATAGGGGCGGAACTAGGTGGTCCCGAAGGTGGGCGGCCGCCCACCTAGATTTTTCAGAATTTTTTCCCGGGTATAGGATATTTTTTTCATGTTTGGACCTTTGCGTAATGTTTCATAGTAGAAGGCAGTTAATATTTTGGGCACAAATACAAATACCCGTTTTTCTATACACACATTATGTAAAACATTTTAAACCTAAACCTAAACTAAATTCTCACCACAGCCGCTCTCTCCCTCCTTCCTCCCTTCCCCTCCTCACCTTACCCCCTCCCTCATCCTCTCCTCTCCGACGCAATCCAGCAGGAGCAGCCCTCTCTCCGCCCGCAAACCAGCAAAACAGGGCAGCAGCAAATCAACCACCACCCATGTTGTTGTCTCCTCCTCTCCGCCTCAAACCAGCGGCGCCCCTGTCTCTCTGTGACAACCCGAATATAATTATGATAAATTATATTTAAATCAAGCTTACCTTATGTGATATGAAGAATGTGTTATTAGTATATCTAATGTTAAGTAATTATGTTTACTTTAATCCTACTTTCCTAAATCATGAAATGTCGAATTATTTACAAACACAAAATTTTGTTGTTTTCGATAGAAATGTCCCTATTTAAGACTAGTTTTGACCTTTATAACATAACAATTGACTTAAGGTGAAAACTATATAATTGTAGACATAATAGTTAGGTTTGTAACACAACAAATGGTGCATCAAACGGATGTACGAGTAAGAAATTAGGCCAAATTTACAAACAAGGGAAAAATTTGTCAATTCCCTTTAAGTGGTAAATTGTCTTTTATTAAACCAAATGGTTTAATTTGATTGGTTCGATTGGGAGGTATCCTTGGCCGACCTTATACCCTTGAAATAGCCTTATACTTCAGCCAAAATAATCTATGAAAGGGTTTTACCTTGAGGAGATAGAATTAGGGAGTTTAGGAAGGAAAAGTGAGGATGAAAGTTGTAGAAAAATTCGTAGAAATTACGTAAAAGTCCCGAAGGTAATCCTAATTGCAATTCTTGTTATTTTTCTTATATTATTGATTTAGATGATATAAATCATCATTTTTTTACTAAAGTTTCAGCTATTTATATATATGTATTGGTAGATAAAAGTTTAAGTTAAATTGAATGTACAATCCCTTAAAATTGCTTTGTATTGAAACCCCTTGTATTCAAACTTGAATATCTCTTTGTGTGCTTGCTGTAATTGAGAACTTCCAATTGGATATGAAATTAGAGTCATATATGCATATCATATCCGAAATTGCAATTGGATATGATACATAGTTGTTGTTGGTATATTTCATTTTGGTATGCCATGAGTTTGGTCAAGCTTTTGACATAGCAAATGAAGTCAAACAATTATGAAACTTCAATTATGTACTATTCAATATGTGTACTGAAAATGAGTTGAAAATCAGGGAAAGTGATGCTGTAGAAAAATTATGAAAATTCTTTGAAATCGAAGGAACAATAGAGGAGCTTGTAGGGCAGATTTCTTATGTTGTAAAAAAATGATCATAACTTGCTCTAGGAAGCTTGAAAAATTACACCGTCACTTGTACTGGAAAGTATATTCATATATGTTTTCATATTGATAAGGATGGACACCTGTATTTATACAATTTGGGAATATAGGATGGTTGATTATAGAAGACAACAATTTGAGGCCATACTGAATACCGGATGAAAGAGTATTGTTATGTCCTCTTTCTAATGAGTATTTTGAGTACATGTTTCATGTGTATATACATTGATAAGTATGTTTTCATATTTAATTAGGCTTAATTATAAATCCCTTATGAGTTATTTCCTACGGTTGAATGTTCATAACTTTATCAATATGTGTACCATTGTTTTGTCTTTAATCATGATTCATGGAATGTGACTGAAGTGGAATTATATTGTTGTTGTATAATCATGGAAGGTTACATAATTATGTTAAGATAATACTTATAATTGAGATTCAGTACTGATTTAGTTGGATGGACGGGTGTAAGGTCTAACTAACCCAGTTTAGCTCCACCCGAAGGAAATATAAATACATAATTAACAACCCAAGGTGAGTGTACTCACTGGAATGATGTATTTGTATACTGTTACGAATATGATCACAATGTTATGAATATAAAATTGTTCATTTCGGTTTACCAAAATGGAAGGTTGCTCCTCGATCCGTAATGGGGGAGATTTGTTTATTAATAACAAGGGGTTACTCCTCGACCAGGAATGGGGGAGAATTGTCTATTCAGACAGGATATGTGAATCATGATTCGGAAAAGTTGGCCATTCATTATGAATGAGCCAGATAATTTAATACATAATTATATGGACATGATTTAAGCATCTAAATTCATGCAGTAGTATAGTAGTGATGCATTCACTGGGTTATTTTGCTCACGGTTCCTATGTTCATATTTTTCAAGTAACGCGATGTCACTGCCAAATCTTGGAAATCGGGTTGGGTTAGCCAAGAACGGGAGAAACAATGATTTTGTGTAAATGTAAATGATATAATTAAGTTAAATTATCCTTCAATAATGTTTTTATGGATATGACCACTCTGATGTTGTAAAAAGGCTTTCAGTTATATGGATTTACAATGATGACTCTGAAATTAAAACTCGTGTTTATGGTTTGGTTAGATTAATTATGGTTTGAATCACTTTGACTTTCAAACTTAATTATAAGTAACTGGGTTGGGGTGTGTCAGCTTTTGGTATCAGAGCCAGGTTTTAGAGGTTCTGGAGTTAGAAGAGTCTAGATTTGGCAGTGAATGTTAGAAATATGTTTTGTCTGATACTAACGATTATGTTAGGAAAATTATGTATATATGCATGTTGTTACATCTTTGATTCATTTCATATATAAAAGAATGGAACAAGGGAATTTAAATGTGAGAATAGAAGATGAGTCTTCAAATATGGCAGCAGAGGCGGAGGTTGAGCAACCTGTTCGTGGAAATGTAGAACCTGACCCGGAATAATTGACAGACATGCAAAAAATGGCACATGCTATGACTCTAATGACAGAGCAACAAGCTAGATTTATGGCTCATGTGGAAGAACAATAGACCAAGCAATTGGAGGCACAAGCATTGGCTAGGGCTGAGGAGGTGATACACCAGGAAGAGAGGATTACTTCACATGAGAAATTTACAAAAATGAATCCACCCTCATTTGAAGAAGCAGTTAATCCAGCAGGGGCAGAAGAATGGGTTAAAGAGATTGAACTTATTTTCGGGGTGATGAGAATGCCTGAAAATCAACGAGTGATCTTGGCAACGTACATGTTAAAAGGAGAAGCTAAATATTGGTGGGATGCCACAAAACATTTGTTGATTACTCCAGGAGGTGGGAATGTGATCTCATGGGATTCTTTTGTCAAAGCTTTGTATGATAAGTATTTTCCCCTAATGTATCGAAAACAAAAGGAGAAGGAATATTTCATGTTGAATCAGGGGAGCATGACAGTTAGAGAATACGAAGCTAAACTTACAGTCTTATCTCGGTTTGCTTCGAGGTTTATACAAAATGAGGAAGACATGTCTAGCCGATTTCTTGACGGACTTGAGTTAGTTATTAAATCAAGGTTGTCGGCTTTAGAGACTGTTAACTATTCCGACTTGGTGAACAAAGCCCTGCTGGTAGAAAATGACATGAATGAAGCGGGAGGGAATCGAGAACGAGGTGTAAAGAGAAGCATATTCAATCCAAGTTATCAAAAAGGTAATGATACAAAATATTCGAGACTTAGAGGGCAGAAATTTCAGCATGGTAGAGGTATGGGAGATGGTTCGCAGAGGGGCGAGGCTATTAGTGGAAGAGGTTCAGGAGCTTCAGCGTAAGGAGATCCGAATGTTTGTTTCCTTTGTGGTACATCGAGCCATATAAAAATAAATTGCCTAAAGTTACAGAATATAGAATGTTTTAACTGTCATTAGAAGGGTCATCTTAGAAAGAATTGTCCTATGTTATCTAGAGCGGTTTTAGTTAGTAGTGTGGGGCCTCATAAAGGATCATCGCCAGGGAATGCAACCAGGGGAAGGGATACAGGACAAGAAAGTGGATCGAAGGCAGGAGGAAGAGTGTTTGCGATGATGCTGCAAGATGCCCATGCTACACTGGAAGTGGTTACAGGTAAACTTTATATTGCAAATAAAGATCTATATGCACTTATTGATCCAGGATCTACGCATTCATTCGTAGCATTGCATATTATTTCACATTTGGGTAGACCATGTTCATTTCTCAATTATGCCTTATATATTTTTGCCCCAATGGAAAGTGTAATTCTGGTTGAGCATGTTTATAAAGATTGTATCTTACGAATGGGGGAACGAGATTTCTATGTTGATTTGATACCGTTGGCCATTAGAGATTTTGATATTATATTAAGTATGGATTGGTTATCATCATATCATGCTTCCATTGATTGTTTTCGAAAAGAAGTTACATTTCATCTGCCTGGTGAACCCGAGTTCCAGTTTATAGGGGAAAGGAATGTTGTCCCTAATTGTCTTATCTCAGCAATTAGGAGCAGAAAGTTATAGAGTAAAGGTTATACAGGGTATTTAGCTTATGTTGTTGATGTTAGTATGGAAGCACTTAAAGTTGAAGACATACCAGTAGTTAGAGAATTTTCTGATGTCTTTCCAAAGGAATTGTCAGGACTGCCACCCGATAGGGAAGTAGAGTTTTCCATTGAATTAATTGCAGGTACTGGTCCGATTTCCCTTGCTCCTTATAGAATGGAACCAACATAGTTGAAGGAATTGAAAGTGCAATTACAAGATCTGATAAGCAAAGGGTTCATTCGGCCTAGTGTTTCGCCATGGGGAGCCCCAGTGTTATTTGTGAAAAAGAAAGATGAGACAATGCGATTATGTATTGATTATCGACAATTGAATAAGGTGACCATTAGAAACAAGTACCCTCTACCTCGTATCGATGATTTTTTTAACCAATTACAGGGGGGGCCACAGTATTTTTGAAGATTGATTTGAGATCGGGTTACCACCAATTGAAAGTAAAGGATAGCGATATTTCCAAAATAGCTTTTCAGACTCGATATGGGCACTATGAGTTTTTAGTGATGCCATTTGGATAAAGTAATGCTCCAACAATTTTTATAGACTTGATGAACCGAGTATTCCACCCTTTTATTGATTCATTTGTGATTGTATTCATAAACGATGTGTTGATTTAATCGCGTAACATGGAGGAACATGAGAAACATTTGAGACTTGTATTGCAGATTTTGAGAGAGAAAAAATTATTTGCTAAATTCAGCAAGTGTGAGTTTTGGTTGAATGAAATTGTGTTTTTAGGGCATGTTGTCTCGGGAAATGGGATATATGTTGATCCAAAGAAGGTTGAAGCAATCGTTGAATGGGAAAGTCCTAAGAATGTGACAGAAATTAGGAGTTTCCTAGGATTGGCAGGTTACTATCACAGATTCATTAAGGGATTTTTAGCAATAGCATTACTATTGACAAAGTTGACTCATAAAGAAGTGAAGTTTGTATGGGATGAAAAATATGAGAGGAGTTTTAAAGAATTAAAGAATCGGCTAGTTTCAGCCCCTATACTTACTATTCCATGTGGGAATGAGTCTTTTGTGATCTATACAGATGCTTCATTTTAGGGGTTAGGATGTGTTCTTAAGCAAAGTGGGAAGGTAATAGCATATGCTTCCAGACAATTAAAGATGCATGAACGAAACTACCTTACACACGATTTAGAGCTAGCAACCATTGTATTTGCTTTAAAGTTGTGGAGACATTACTTATATGGAGAAACTTGTGAGATATTTATGAATCATCAAAGTTTCAAATACTTGTTTACACAGAAAGAACTGAATTTGAGACAGAGGTGTTGGATAGAGATGATTAAAGACTATGATCGTACCATTCATCATCATCCTAGGAAGGCCAATGTAGTAGCAGGTTCTTTGAGTCAAAAATCATCAGGGATGCTTGGTTGCATACGGTGTGCCCGTGTTGGAAATATTATTGACTTGGCATCGATGGGGATTGAATTGAAGTTTTCAAAAAGCGGAGGATTATTAGCACATGTCATAGTGAGACCTTTATTGGCCGAACGCATACGATATTTACAGATCAGTGATCCATTCCTTGAGAAGAAGAAATAAGATGTCCTGGATGGTAAAGAGAGTGACTTTAAAATTAAGAATGATGAATCGTTATGTTATAAAAATAGGATTTGTGTACTGAATGATCCACCCTTAAATAATGATATATTAGAAGAGGCACATAGTTCTATTTACTCTATGCATCCGGGAGGTACCAAAATGTACAGAGATTTGAAAGAGTATTACTGGTGGAACAATATGAAATGTGAGATTGCAGAGTTCGTAGATAAATGTTTAGTATGCCAGCAAGTAAAGGCGGAGCATCAGAAGCCGGCGGGATTATTACAGTCATTGCCTATTCCGGAATGGAAGTGGGATCATATAACGATGGACTTTGTTACCGAATTACCCCGGTCACCAAAGGGGCATGATTCTATTTGGGTGATTGTAGATCGATTGACGAAGTCGCCCCATTTTACCACCTACACTGTTGATAAGTATGCACGTATGTACATTGATGAGATTATCCATTTACACAGGGCACCAGTGTCAATTGTATCAGATAGAGATCCAACATTCACTTCTAAGTTTTAGCCTCGTTTACAGAATGCCATGGGCATAAGTTTGAAGTTCAGCACTGCATTTCATCCACAAATCGATGGGCAATCTGAAAGGACGATTCAAATATTAGAAGACATGTTACAAGCTTGTGTATTTGACTTCAAAGGTAGTTGGGAAGATTATTTTCCATTGATGGAATTCTCGTATAATAATAGTTATCAGTCCTCCATTGGTATGGCTCCGTACGAAGCTTTATATGGGAGGAGATGTAGAATGCCTTTGTGTTGGGATGAAGTGGGTGAAAGGAAAATATTGGGTCCTGAATTAATAGATGTGACGACTGAAAAGATCAAAATAATTCAGGAACGGATAAAGATAGCACAAAGTAGGCAGAAATTTTATGCAGATAAGAGGAAGTGTCCATTGGAATTTCAGAAGGGAGATTTTGTATTCTTGCATATTTCACCATGGAAAGGAGTTATGAGATTTGGGAGGAAGGGGAAACTAAGTCCAAGATACATTGGACCATATGAGGTGTTGGAAAGAATTGGGAACCTGGCATATAGATTAGCATTACCTCCATATTTATCCTATTTACATGATTTGTTTCACGTATCGATGCTTCATAAGTATTTGGTGGATCCATCTCATCAGTTGAAAACTCAACCAATTGAATTGAAGGAAGACTTGTTGTACATCGAGGAACCATTGGAAATTATTGATCATAAGGAGAAGGTATTGAGGAATAAAGTTATTCACTTAGTTAAAGTTATGTGGATGAGACATGGATTTAAAGAAGCAACTTGGGAAATGGAGGATAGCATGAAGAAATAGTATCCCCATTTGTTTGGTAAGTGACCTTTATATTAAATTTCGGGGACGAAATTTTCTAAGGGGGGTGAGTGGTGACAACCCGAATATAATTATAATAAATTATATTTAAATCATGCTTACATTATGTGATATTATGAATGTTTTATTAGTATATGTAATGTTGAGTGATTATGTTTAGTCTAATCTGACTTTCTTAAATCATGAAATGTCGAAGTATTTACAAACACAAAATTTTGTTATTTTCGATAAAAATGTCCCTGTTTAAGACTAGTTTTGACCTTTATAACATAAAAATTGACTTGATGTGAAAACTATATAATTGTAGACATATGAGTTACGTTTGTAAAACAACAAACAGTGCATCAAACGGATGTACGAGTAAGAAGTTAGGCCAAATTTACGAACAAGGGGCAAATTTGTCAATTCCCTTTAAGTGGTAAATTGTCTTTTATTAAACCAAATGGTTTAATTTGATTGGTTGGCAGCCTTGACCGACCTTATACCCTTGAAATAGCCTTATGCTTCAGCCAAAATCATCCATGAAAGGGTTTTACCTTGAAGAAAGCGAATTATGGAGTTTAGGAAGGAAAAGTGAGGAGGAAAAGTGTAGAAAAATTCGTAGAAATTACGTAAAAGTCCCGAAGGTAATCGTAATTATAATTCTTGTTATTTTTCTTATATTATTGATTTAGATGATATAAATCATCATTTTTTTACTAAATTTTCAGCTATTTATATATATATGCATGGTTAGATGAAAGTTTAAGTTAAATTGAATGTACAAACCCTTAAAATTGCTTTGTATTGAAACCCCTTGTATTCAAACTTGTATATCTCTTTTTGTGCTTACTGTAATTGAGAAATTCCAATTGGATATGAATTAGACTCATATATTCATATCATATCCGAGAATTAAGATTGAACTCCTTGTGGTTAGGTCGTAGTGATGGTTGCAAGTTCGTACATAGTTGTTGTTTGTATATTTCATTTCGGTATGACCTGAGTTTGGTAAATCTTTTAACATAGCAAATGAAGTCAAAAAATTATGAAACTTTAATTATATAATATTCGGTATGTGTACTAAAAATGAGTTGAAAATAATGGAAAGTGATAATGTAGAAAAATTATGAAAATTCTTTGAAATCAAAGGAACAATAGAGGAGCTTGTAGGGCAGATTTCTTGTGTTGTAAAGAAATGGTCATAACTTGCTCTAGGAAGCTTGAAAAATTACACTGTCACTTGTACTAGAAAGTATATTCATATATGTTTTCATATTGATAAAGTTTGACACCTGTATTTATACAATTTGGGAATATAGAATGGTTGAGTATAGAAGACAACAATATGAGGCCATACTGAATACCCGATGAAAGAGTATTGTTATCTCCTCTTTCTAAAGAGTATTTTGAGTACATGTTTCATGTGTATATACATTGAGAAGTATGTTTTCATATTTACTTGGGTTTAATTATAAATCCTTTATGAGGTATTTCCTACAGTTGAATGTTCATAACTTTATCAACATGTGTACCATTGTTTTGTCTTTACTCATGTTTCATGGAATGTAACTGAAGTGGAATTATATTATTGTTGTATAGTCATGGAAAGTTACATAATTATGTTAGGAGAATACTTATTATTGAGATTAAGTACTGATTTAGTTGGATTGACAGGTGTAGGGTCTAATAAACCCAGTTCAACTCCACCCGAAGGAAACATAAATACATAATTGACAACCCAAGGTGAGTGTACTCACTGGAATGATGTATTTGTATACTGTTACAAATATCATCACAATGTTATGAATATAAAATTGTTCATTTCGGTTTACCAAAATGGGAGGTTACTCCTCGACCCGAAATGGGGGAGATTTGTCTATTAATGATAAGGGATTACTCCTCGACCAGGATTTGGGGAAAATTGTCTATTTAGACACGATATGTGAATCTTGATTTGAAAAACTTGGTCATTCATTATGATTGAGCCGAATAAGTTAATACATAATTATATGAACATGATTTATTGCATTTAAATTCATGCAGTAGTATAGTAGTGATGCATTCACTGGGCTATTTTGCTCACGGTTCCTATGTTCACATTTTTCAGGTAACACAATGTTACTGCCAAATCTAGGAAATCGGATTGGGTTAGCCAGGAACGGGAGAAACAATTATTTTGTGTAAATATAAATGATGTAATTAATTTAACTTATCCTTCAAGAAAGTTTTTGTCGCGCCCCGACTTAATTAAGTTAAAATCGTCCTTTTATTTAATAATAATTTCCCATAAACATGTACTTTACTGTAAATCTTACACAAAATAGCACAAGATTTTTTTTTTCAAAGGCATGTTTAGATGAAAACATAACTACCTGTACGTATAACTTACAAGTACTAAACAACTTTACATATACAAGTTCCTTTGTTTCACATTGACACAAAACCTTGTTCATATACAACCCATATTAGATATTCATCACTCCCCCGTTTTAAGGTCCTAACGTGGCAGTGAACTCTAAACGATAGGCATACTTGAAACACAATATTACAGGAGTGTAAGCAATATAAGCTTAGTGAATGACAATACACCACACCTATAACCAAATTGAATAACCATTTTTATTTTGTTCTAATGCTATAACCCAGCAGGAATTGTGAAACTCTCGCAAGCCTGGACCCGCCACAGTCCAATAATCCACCAAAGTTATTGGGGACCACCACATCCCTTTATTAGGCCCGAGTAAACAAACCTTTAAGTTGGATTAACAGGACCGCCACATCCTGTAGGACCCACCACAGTCCTTAATATTAAATAACATCACTTAACATTTTAATCATATGTATATGTTTCCTAAATACAACATCACCCCCATAAGCATTTTAACACATGTATTGAACTACACATTTTCATATGAACATATAAGCATCTATATTTCATAGGATAGGTCACTCACCTTGGATTTGGTGCTAAGATTAATACCAAACTACTTCCTTGATATGGTAGTATTAGTTCCTTCCCCACCTAACAAGTCAATGTCATTAGTATCCGAATACACCAATTAACATTAAACCTAGTAATACATCACATCATTTGGTCAATCAGAAATAACTAAGGAGGAAATAAATATGATACTTCACATTTCTATAACACCCAAGTAATTAGGGTTCTAACACAATTTACAGAATTAAATTACCAATTCCCTAGACAAAGTTATGCCCATTTTATTACAACCTTTTCCAAATCATTTCTCAAGAAAAACAACAACACAACTTCAACTTCCTGGAATTTCCAAAATTTTTGTACAATATAACTTTGCATGATATTCCACCCAATATCAGTAAACACATTTAATAATATAAAATTAATGTTTCATAGTTTTTAGGGCTCATTTTCTATGTCGAGCAAAACGTCAAACACTTGGTATGCATTCTTGCTCCTTTAGGGCAGATTTTAAACAAAAACTTCAAACTATCACCAAAGGTTAATTACTTGATATTTTTACACACTTTTCGGATATGTTATACATGTATGAGTTTTTTTTACTCTCCAACTTGAATCACTCAATCCCAATAAGTATCCCATGATTTATGCCATTTTTAGCATAACTAGGTCAAAATAGAATATTAAGGCATAACTTAACATTTTTAAGCATATATAACCTTGACCTTGGGTATAATTAATGGAAACATATAATAAACATGTTTTAGAAGAAATATACATCATAATAATGAATTTTATAAATCAAAATGCTTTACGAAAAGATGATGTAAATTTAGGACTTTAAAGTATGCATTTACGATCCTAGTTCCAGTTTTAACTTATGTTCTTAACCCATCCTTGTTCTAACACAATTCAGTAATATGGGTATCATTAAAATATATATATAAAAATAAAAAATAAAAACATGCCAAGTGTAGAACTCATCCATGTGACCAACTTTAATTAAGAAGTAATTACCTTACGAGAATTCCTCAATTTATGGTGAATTTTCAATGAAATTCCTCCTTAACTTTCTTTTTCTCTCTCCATAAGCATATTTTTTCTCAAGCTTGTAATAGGAAATGAAAACGATGGTAAGGTCTATCTTATAAGCTTAAAAACGTGGCTATGTGACCACTTTAAGGTGGTATTATGCGATTCGTTGGGCAAGGAGTCCAATTGGACAATTCCGTTAATGACATATTTGTCCTGCCTCGTAAAATCACCATAACTCACTATTTTGGGCCCCTATTTACTCTCACTTTGTGTCTATGAGTATATAACTTAAACATATACAACTTTCTTATTTTTTGTTTTCCCAAAATCATAAAACTATTGCACCTAATTTGGGCTCGAACAGAAGAGTAATTATTTACTCAAAATTTCATAACTTTCACATTTGGCGACCGAACATCGCCACTTTCGCACCAACACTCTAGATTACTTTTTATAAACATAATGATGCATTTAGAAACATATTTTCATGATGCATTTAACCACATAACCAATTTATAAATTATAACTCATAACTCATACTTAATCGTGTAATTAACTTTACTAATCGTGTTTTAGGGCCTTACAATTCTACCCCTCTTATAAAAATTTCGTCCTCAAAATTTAACGCATAAGAAAATTTCCAAACAAATGAGGATATTACTTCTTCATGTTATCCTCCCCTTCCCAGGTGGCATACTCCACATTCTGACTTCTCCACATCACCTTATCTAGTGAAATGGTTTTACTACATAACACTTGCTCCTTTCGATCTACAATAGCAATAGGTTCCTCCACATAGGTTAGTTCATCTTGAATCTCTATCGGTTGTGAAGTAAACACATGTAAAGGATCAGGCACATACTTACGTAACATGGATATATGAAAAACATCGTGTATCCAGGAAAATTCTGGTGGTAACGCCAATTTATAAGCTATAGCTCCAACCCGTTTCACTATCTCATAAGGGTCAATGTACCTGGGACTTAACTTTCCCTTCTTCCCGAATCTCATAACCCCTCTCCAAGGAGAAACACGTACGAATACTCGATCACCTTGCTCAAATTTCAATTCTTTCCTTCGGCTGTCTGCATAACTTTTATGTCTACTTTGCGCCACCTTCAAGTGATTATGGATAAGATTTATCTTTTCCGTAGTCTACTGTACGATTTTTGGTCCAAGTAGTTTTCGTTCTCCTACTTCAGTCCAACACACTGGAGTTCTGCATTTTCTCCCATACAAAGCTTCATAAGGATCCATCTCAATACTCGAATGATAGCTATTATTATAAGAAAACTCTATTAGTGGCAAGTGTTCATCCTAACTGCCTTTGAACTCCAATACACAAATTCGTAACATGTCTTCGAGTGTCTGGATCGTTCTTTCTGACTGCCCGTCAGTCTGAGGATGAAAAGTTGTACTAAATTTCAATTTATTCCCCAAAGCTTGTTGTAAACTAGGCCAAAAGTGAGAAGTAAACTTAGGATCTCGATCAGAAATAATAGAAACAGGTGCACCATGCAATCTAATAATCTCATCCACATATAATTTGGGATATCTATCCATGGAGTAAGTAGTTTTAACAGGAATAAAATGTGCAGACTTAGTGAACCTATCAACGGTAACCCAAATAGAATCAAACCCTCGTGATGATTTTGGTAAACCTATAACAAAATCTTTAGTAATATTCTCCCATTTCCACTCAGGAATAGGTAAGGGTTGTAATAAACCACTTGGCTTCTGATGCTCCACCTTCACCTGTTGGTAAACTAGACATCTAGCAACAAAATCTGCAATGTCGTGTTTCATTCCCGACCACCAATAACATTGTTTCAAATCTCTATACAGTTTCGTGCTCCCTGGATGCATATCATATAAAGAACAGTGGGCTTCCTCTAAAATTGTTCTTCTTAAATCAGGCACATTAGGTACACACAAACGGTTCCCATACATAACAATGTCATCATCCCGAATAGAAAATTCATTTGTTTTACCCTTTTTCATATTATCTCTAACTTTCTCCAATTATGTATCTCCTGCATGTGCTTGTTTTATCCAGTCTATTAATGTGGATCTAACATTTAAATGTGCTACTATTTCATAAGACTCATTCAAAGTTAATTCCACCCCCATTAAAGCTAACTCTCTCAGTAGATCAACTCGAATACAATAAATACAAGATACTATGCCTAGAGATTTTCTACTCAAAGCATCACCAACAACATTAGCTTTACCTGGATGGTGACGTATCGTGCAATCATAATCTTTTATAAGTTCCATCCACCTTCTTTGCCTCAAGTTCAAGTCTTTTTGAGTAAACAGGTATTTTAAGCTTTGATGGTCAGTAAAAATTTCACAACTAACACCATATAAGTAGTGTCTCCACATCTTTAATGCAAAAACTAATGCAGCCAACTCAAGATCGTGTGTAGGGTAGTTGCGTTCATGTATCTTTAACTGTCGAGAAGCAAAAGTAATTACCTTTTCATGTTGCATTAACACACAACCGAGTCCTTGATACGAGGCATCACTATAAATAACTAAACCTTCTGTACCCATTGGGATAGTCAATACTAGAGCTGATGTCAACTTACCCTTTAATTTTTATAAGCTTTTATCACAATCGTCACTCCAAACAAACTTATTCTCCTTTCTGGTAAGCTTAGTCAATGGCAATGCAATAAAAGAAAACCCCGGTATAAACCTCATGTAATAGCCCGCAAATCCCAAAAAGCTACGGACCTCTGCCACACTAGTTGGTCTTTCCCAATTCATTACTGCTTCTACCTTCTTGGGATCAACACAAATACCATCAGCAGAAATAACATGCCCCAAAAATACTACCCTGTCCAACCAAAATTCACATTTAGAAAATTTAGCATACAATTGCTTCTCTCGCAAGGTCTGTAAAATAATACGCAGGTGGTGTTCGTGCTCATCCTTACTACGAGAATATATCAAAATATCATCAATGAAGACAATAACAAAAGAATCCACGTATGGGTGAAATATACGGTTCATCAAATCCATGAATACGGCCGGTGCATTTGTTAACCCAAATGGCATGACAAGAAATTCATAATGTCCATACCTAGAACGAAAAGAAGTTTTAGAAATGTCACAATCTCTTACTTTCAATTGATGATATCCAGATCTGAGATCGATCTTGGAAAACACTTTGGCTCCTTGCAACTGATCGAACAATTCATCAATGTGGGGTAATGGGTATTTGTTACGGATAGTCACCTTATTCAATTGACGATAATCGATGCACAGTCTCATGGTTCCATCTTTCTTCTTCACAAACAATACTGGGGCTTCCCACGGTGATACAATATGCCTTATAAAACCACGATCTAACAAATCTTGCAACTATATCTTTAGCTCTTTTAATTCTGTAGGTGCCATACGATATGGTGCAATAGATATTGGTGCAGTTCCTGGTAACAACTCAATCGAAAATTCCACCTCACGGTCTGGTGCTAATCCTGGGAGTTCTTCTGGGAAGACATCTGCTAACTCATTAACTACTGGTATATCTGATAGTTTTCTAGCCTCTTGTCGTGTGTCCACCACATGAGCAAGATAACCCTCACATCATTTCCATAGCAGTTCATAACATTATGTAGCAGAGATCAAACATTTTGGAGTGACATTTCGTTCTCCAATAAATTTAAATTCAGGTTCACCCGGTAATCGAAACACTACCTCCTTTTTAAAGCAATCCAAATATACATTATATGAGGCTAACCAATCCATACCCAGTATTACATCAAAGTCACGCATATCGAGAGGTAATAAGTCAACTAGTAATTCTTTTTCACCCACTCGTACCACACACTCCCTATATATCCTCTCAATAAAAATCAACCCCCCCCCACCCACTGGAGTAACAATAGCTAAACCAGAATCTAATGATGATAATGGTTTATTAAGATGCAACAGATAAAGCAAAGACACAAAAGCATGTGTAGAACCAGGATCTATCAACACATAAGCATCTTTATCACCAATAGGAAGTGTACTTGTCACTACGTTAGGCATAGCTTGTGCATCTTGTTGCTTCAGTGCAAACACTCTGCCTTGGCCTTGATTTTGAGACACGCCTCATCTACCTCCCCTGTGTACCTTCGCTGTAGAAATCCTATCTCCTACTGTCACACTCCCAACTGAAGTTGTAGCTCCCATCGCTGGACAATTCTTTCGTAAGTGACCCGGTTGATGACAATGGAAACATAAAGGTGTCGTCTCGGCTATTGTACACTCCCGAGACATGTGTCCTTGACCACCACATCTATAACAAAATATGGCCCTCGATCCCATCACTGATGCATTTTCTGACCGATTCATCCCAGTCCTTCCACCTCGAACTTGAAATCTTCCACGATAATTTCTATTATTTTTAAATTCTTGCCCCTTAGGTACTCCTCGTGCTACACTCTGAGTTGAGGTTCCCGTCTCCCATCCATATGATCTTATACCATCATGTCTAGCTTTCTTCGAGTGTTCAACTTGCATTTCTTTTATTGACTTTTCTGACAACATGGCCCTATCCACCAAGTTCACATAATCTGTGATCTTCATATTAGCAACCATGATTTTTATATCTACACTCAGCCCAGTTTGAAACCGATCACATTTACTTTCCTCTGTCCTCACCAAGTCAGGTGCAAATCTAGATAAGGATATAAATAAAGCTTCATACTCTATCACTGTTCGGTTCCCCTGTTTCAACGTGATAAATTCCTCCTCCTTCTCTTTCCTATAAAGCCTTGGGAAATATTTTTCAAAGAACACCTTCACAAACCTCTCCCATGTAATTTGTGGAGGATTTATTGGTACCACTCCCCCCATGGTAGTAAGTAACCTTTTTGTTGCATCCCACCATAACTTTGCATCAGCCTCTAACCTAAAGGTTGCTAATAAAACCTTTTGTTCATCTCGCACTTCTATCACCTTGAATATTGTTTCTATCTTTCTAATCCACCCCTCGGCCACTAACGGATCCGTAGTCCCAGTAAATGCTGGAGGATTTAACTTCATGAACCTCTCATGCAATTTTTCCATATCCCCGGCATGTTCTCCACCTCTTGCTTGTTCCATAAGTTGTGTCACAGCATGTAATATTCTTCCCACGTCGTCAATAGGTTGTTGCACCTCTGGTTCCTCCACTTTAATATGTCTATGTCCTTGTTGACTATTAGGAATATAAGATCCCTCACTCTCTGCTCCATCATGCGGCTCATGTGGATCCATCATTCACTGCAATATAATTCACTTAAACAAATACAATAGTAGCAGTTTAATATTAACATTGTTAGTCAAAATCCAGGTGCATAACAAACTCACTTTATAGTGTCCACTACCAATCTAGACCCTAACACCCTATCCAGAACACAATAACCACGCTCTGATACCAAGTTGTCGCGCCCCGACTTAATTAAGTTAAAATCGTCCTTTTATTTAATAATAATTTCCCATAAACATGTACTTTACTGTAAATCTTTCACAAAATAGCACAAGATTTTTTTTTTCAAAGGCATGTTTAGATGAAAACATAACTACCTGTACATATAACTTACAAGTACTAAACAACTTTACATATACAAGTTCCTTTGTTTCACATTGACACAAAACCTTGTTGATATAAAACCCATATTAAATATTCGTCACTCCCCCGTTTTAAGGTCCTAACGTGGCAGTGAACTCCAAATGATAGGCATACCTGAAACACAACATTACAGGAGTGTAAGCAATATAAGCTTAGTGAATGACCATACACCACACCTATAACCAAATTGAATAACCATTTTTATTTTGTTCTAATGCTATAACCCAACAGGAATCGTGAAACTCTCGCAAGCCTGGACCCGCCACAGTCCAATTAATCCACCACAGTTATTGGGGACCACCACATCCTTTTATTAGGCCCGAGTACACAAACCTTTAAGTTGGATTAATAGGACCGCCACATCCTGTAGGACCCACCACAGTCCTTAACATTTTAATCATATGCATATGTTTCCTAAATACAACATCACCCCCATTGGCATTTTAACACATGTATTGAACTACACATTTCCATATGAACATATAAGCATCTATATTTCATAGGATAGGTCACTCACCTTAGATTTGGTGCTAAGATTAATACCATACTACTTTCTTGATATGGTAGTATTAGTTGCTTCCCCACATAACAAGTCAATGTCATTAGTATCTGAATACACCAATTAACATTAAACCTAGTTATACATCCTATCATTTGGTCAATCAAAAATAACTAAGGAGGAAATAAATATGATACTTCGCATTTCTATAACAACCAAGTAATTAGGGTTCTAACACAATTTACGGAATTAAATTACCAATTCGCTAGACAAAGTTATGCCCATTTTATTACAACCTTTTCCAAATCATTTCTCAAGAAAAACAACAACACAACTTCAACTTCCTAAAATATTCATAATTTTTGTACAACATAACTTTGCATGATATTCCACCCAATATCAGTAAACACATTTAATAATATAAAATTAATGTTTCATAGTTTTTAGGGCTCATTTTCTATGTCGAGCAAAACATCAAACACTTGGTATGCATTCTTGCTCCTTTAGGGCAGATTTTAAACCAAAACTTCAAACTATCACCAAAGGTTCATTACTTGATATTTTTACACACTTTTCGGATATGTTATACATGTATGAGTCTATTTTACTCTCCAACTGGAATCACTCAATTACAATAAGTATTCCATGATTTATGCCATCTTTAGCATAACTAGGTCAAAATAGAACATTAAGGCATAACTTAACATTTTTAAGCATACGTAGCCTTGACCTTGGGTATAATTCATGGAAACATATAATAAACGTGTTTTAGCAGAAATATACATCATAATAATGAATTTTATGAATCAAAATGCTTTACGAAAAGATGATGTAAATTTAGGACTTTAAAGTATGCATTTACGATCCTAGCTCCTGTTTTAACTTATGTTCTTAACCCATCCTTGTTCCAACACAATTCAGTAATATGGGTATCATTAAAATATATAAATACAAATCAAATATAAAAACATGCCAAGTGTAGAACTCATCCATGTGATCAACTTTAATTAAGAAGTAATTACCTTACGAGAATTCCTCAATTTATGGTGAATTTTCAATGAAATTCCTCCTTAACTTTCTTTTTCTCTCTCCATAAGCATATTTTTTCTCAAGCTTGTAATAGGAAATGAAAAAGATGATAAGGTATGTCTTATAAGCTTAAAAACGTGGCTATGTGTCCACTTTAAGGTGGTATTATGCGATTCGTTGGGCAAGGGGTCCAATAGGACAATTCCGTTAATGACAGATTTGTCCTGCCTCGTACAATCACCATAACTCACTATTTCGGGCCCCAATTTACTCTCACTTTGTGTCTATGAGTATATAACTTAAGCATCTACAACTTTCATATTTTGTGTTTTCCCAAAATCATAAAACTAGTGCACTTAATTTGGGCTCGAACATAAGAGTAATTATTTACTCAAAATTTCATAACTTTCACATTTGGCGACCAAACATCGCCACTTTTGCACCAACACTCTAGCTTACTTTTTATAAACATAATGATGCATTTAGAAACATATTTTCATGATGCATTTAACCACATAACCAATTTATAACTTATAACTTATACTTAATCGTGTAATTAACCTTACTAATCGTGTTTTAGGGCCTTACAGTTTTTATGGATATGACCACTCTGATGTTGTAAAATGGCTTTTAGTTATATGAATTTACAATGATGACTTTGAAATTAAAACTCGTGTTTATGGTTTGGTTAGATTAATTATGGTTTGACTCACTTTGAATTTCAAATTTAATTATAAGTAACTGGGTTGGGGTGTGTCACTCTCTCTCTTCTCAACTGAACTTGTCTGAACCCAGCCCAACTTCCAAGCAGAGCAAGTTGTAAGTTTCACTTCTTCTATCTTTTCTTTGTGTTTTTTTTTCAATTTTATATTCAATTGAGAGCAGGTGTTTTTTTTTTTAATTTTCAATGATAATTGTTATAATGTTAAAATCGGAGCAGGTGTTATTTGTAATGTTCAATGATAATGCTTTTTTATAATGTTCAATGATAATTTTTTATAGCTTCCAAGCATAGCAGTTTCTTTGTAATGTTCAAATCTCTCCAACTTCCCAACATTGTTGAAATAATTTATTGTAAAAATTAGTACATTGTTTTATGGTTAAAATTATTAAATATCAATATTTTTAGTGTTAGAAAATTGCAAAAAAAATAAAAATGACTCTAAAAAAATTTTCCTCGGAGGCTCCCGACCTTTGTTAAATAAATTCACACCCCTTGACCGAAAATCCTGAGTCTGCCACTGTATACATAGATGTTTAATCACGCATACACATTGATATTAGAATTTTTTTATTTTAATATTTGTTTATTAAAGATGGTATAATCATAAAGTAATCTAATAATATGTATACTAACAAAAAAATTATTGGAGAAGTGAGTGTTTAGCTTAAAATGGCGTAAGGGAAGACAATTCATGGAGCAACTGGAAAACAAGGAATGACAAAGAAAAAAAAATACACCTTGGTGTGATAGTAAAGCTAAAAATTCGTAGAGTAAAAAAATATTATAAATTATATTTATAATTAAAAAAATGTATATATATATATATATATATATATATATATACAGTCCTGTTCTTGTGCGGACTAGTCCGCATTTTAAGAATGCGGACCGGACATGTGTCACCTGGCGGTGAGTCCAGAAATTATCGCCTAAATTATAGGTACACTCTCTCTCTTTTCTGGGCGCACCGCGAGGTGACACGTTTGGTCCGCATTCTTAAAATGCGGACTAGTCCGGACAAGAGCAGGACTGTGTATATATATATATAATAATGCTCATGTGCGGACTAGTCCACATTTTAAAAGTGCGGACCGAACACATGTCGTCCGGCGGTGAGCTTAGAAATTATCATCTAAATTATAGGCACACTCTCTCTCTTTTCTGGGCTCACCGCTAGGTGACACATGTCCGGTCCGCATTTTTAAAATGCGAACTAATCCGCACAAGAGCAGGACTATATATATATATATATATATATATATATATATATATAATAACGTCGTAAGAGGAGGCATGCTTTTAAAGAAGGTGGTAAGAGGCTAAGAGCACACAACCGTCAGAGATTGCCGGTGCAATATACTCCATCTGCCAAGGTCTGATATTCTGTCTCTCTCTCCCTATCTGTCGATAAAAGTAAGCTTCATATTTTAAGCGGAAATAAACGTTTGGTCTTTCACGACAGAACACATTGTCTTTTTGTTATTCGCTTGTGTATCGGGCTTCGAAATTGGTTTGTACACAAACCGAAAAAGGTTTTCGAAGTAGCAAGTGTAAGTCCCTATTCGTTACATTCATTTCTTTATTCCATAGTTGGTATATGTATAATCAAACACATTATCATTAGTCCTTCATTTTGTTTTCTTGAAAAACAGTTGATATCGAAGATGGAGCTAGAAATAGAACACCAACTATCGAGTGTTCCAGGAGAAACACTAGTGGTGAAGATTTAATCCATTTACGAGAGGGTACGGGACTTGGCGTGTGGCAACGCAGTGGTGGTATTCACAATGAGTGGGTGTTGCGTGTGCCACGTGGTGAACCAGATCCTTTTTGGTCTCGAGGTGGGACCAAGCATTGTGGAGCTAGACGGAGACTCCAAGGGAGCCGAAATTCATGGCTTGCTGTATCGGATTAATCAACAGCCTGTTCCGGCGGTTTTTGTAGGAGGCAAGTTTCTTGGTGGGGTTGAAACTGTGATGGGTTGCCACATCAATGGCACTCTTGTGCCTCTCCTCAAGGACGCCGGTGTTATCTGGCTCTGATCACTTTATTGTCCCAATATCTTGTAATCTTAACTTACTCTATATATGCTTTTCTTTTCAATTTATATGTGTTCTGCATGGTACGGGGAGAGAGAACTAAAATTATGATTACTATTATTTTGGTTTTAGGTGAATGTTCTACATGAGTCATGAGTCACATGATATATCTATATAATCATGTCCATATACACAAACTTAAATGACTAACAAAATCAAATGTTCAAGTTGTTAATTTTCGTTTTCATTATCGGATTCATGATTTTTTTTGTTGTTTTGTTATATTTGGATGAGATGTTTGAAGTTTTTGCAGGAATATATAGTGGTGGAAGTTGTGAAGATTATTAGGGGTTGGGTGACATTAGCATGGTTTTAAATAACGGTATCGAGTAACGTAACGGTTGCGGTATCGGTGTAACGGTATCGGGAGTATCGGACGTAATGTAACGGGAATCGGTTACCGCAAGCGTGAATTTTTTTTTTCCATTCACAAATACCATAAATTAAAATGATACTTTTATTTTGACTCTATAATGTTGAATTTAATTAATATGTTGGTTCATTACACAGTATTAAAGAACATTAAAGCATTTTATTACTCAATCAAATACTAAAAGCACATCATAAAAGCATTTTATTACTTAATCAAATACTAAAAATACATCACTCAATAACAACTTGTAACATGCTTAAATTTAACAACTAATTACATACTTAAAGTCATTGCACAATTGTGAATCATTACCACCATACCACTAAACAAATATGATAATAAACTAAATTACATATATTACAAATGATTCTATGCTTTCACCACCAAAAAGAATGTCGTGGCGGGTCTCTAAGAATCCCCATATCATCATCATCATCATTATTAGCCCGTTCATGTGGTTCTATCTAAAGTAATTAGAATGTGAAGTACTTGAATTAGATGCACCCATTCCAAAATTGCTACTTTCATTTGATGCCCCTTGTTGTGGAAAATAACCTTGAGGCACTGGCAGAATCATGTACCCATGTGGATAGTTCTCAGTAGATGAAACGGTATTATATGAAGGTTCAGGTGGATGAGGAGGATAATAATATGACCCGGTGGGTGGATAATAGTGTTGTGGTGGTGGGGAATAATATGAGAATTCAGGGGGATGGGGATACGTGGTTTGTGCTTGTGGGTTTCTTCTTTGTGCTTGTGGGTTTCTTCTTTCGTTTTCACGAACTCCAAGATCAAGTTCAACAAAACGGTTCTCTAAATTATCTCCCATTGAACGACGTGTACGCCTTCGTGTCCCACCCCATGGCTGAAGATTTTGTCTATCCTCCAAATTGTCATCATCACCCCGAATTCCATAACTTCCAGCTTCTCCTTGATACGGTGAGTAACTATCACCTGTTTCAGTAAATGATATATTTTTTTTAGAAGTGTAATATAATAATAATAATAATAATAATAATAATAATAATAATAATAATAATAATAATAATAATAATAATAATAATAATAATAATAATAATATAATACTAGAAATAAAATTTAGACTGCAATATTTATTTACCTTCATATTGCACATCTCTACCAGCAAAGCCACCTCCATAACTACCACTAGCACCACCTCCATAACTACCACTAGCAGTATCTCCACGAGTACCACTACTTGGTTGACTCAAGCCAACACCGCCACTACCACCGCTACTAGTTCCACTACCAGAAGGAACTAAAGTAGCATGATCATCTTGGTCATTTTCATCGACATCCAACCATTCAGAATTGTCTTGACCATCTAAAAGAGCTTCTTCCGTCTCTTCCAACCACGAAGATAATGGGTCATATTCGTCAAAAATGTAATCCAAGTTAATAGGATTAAAAGATTCCTCAATGTCTTGTTGGCTTCTTCTGGTCGCATTTCTGATCTTTAACCTCATATTATAGTATACAAAAACCAGTTTATTTAACTTTTGGGATTTTAAACGGTTTCTTGTCTTTGTATCTCCCCCTTTGGAAATATGAGACAAAATCTCCTTTGAGTTAGCTTAAACTCTTAGGGAACCAAAAAAAATAAAACCTAGTCCTATGCAAAAGATACTATCTACCCATTTCTTAGAAAGTCAAAAATTACATAACTCAACTATTTACAAATTTGTACACTAGACAGAAATGGTAGATAAACAGTAGAAGAGGTTCCTGCAAATATGCACTAAGATCAAGAAGTTTAGATGTAATGTGAACAAAACATTGAACCCGTAAGACTCAAATTTCTCCCCCATTTTGTCTCAAATGGACAAAGGGTAAAAAAATTACGGTTTTAAGAGATTAATCAGCACATACCATACCTATAGAATTACGCAAATACAGAAATCTGTTATAGTCTAGAGGTTTAGTTAACATGTCTGCAAGTTGCAAATCAGTAGGTAGGTAATGGATTTCTAACTCCTTAGTCTCAACAAGTTCGCGTATAAAGTGATGTCTTATTTTAATATGCTTAGTTCGCGAGTGTTGAACCGGGTTTTTAGATATGTTAATGGCGCTTTGATTGTCACAATACAATTGTAATTGATCTTCTTTAATCCCATAGTCGCTTAACATTTGTTTTATCCATAACAATTGAGCACAGCAACTTCCTGCTGCTATATATTCGGACCCAGCCGTAGATAAAGATGTGCAATTCTGCTTTTTGCTACTCCAACCTACTAAATTATTCCCGATATAATAACAGGCACCTGATGTACTCTTACTGTCATCGGTACAACCGGCCCAATCAGCATCAGTATACCCTATGATGGTGCTGCAGGTATCATTAGTGTACCTAAGTCCAAGATTAAAAGTGCCTTTTATGTACTTTATTATACGTTTTACACAAGATAAATGGCTCTCTTTAGGGTTATTCTGGTAACGTGCACACAGACATACAGCATACATTATATCTGGTCGTGAGGCAGTTAGACAGAGTAGACTACCAATCATACTACGATAAAGCGTGGAATCAACTGACTTTCCATTTTCATCTTTACATAATTTAACAGTAGTACTCATTGGCGTTTTGGCAACTTTAGCATTATCTAAACCAAATTTCTTAACAAGGTCTAAGGCATACTTAGTTTGAGAGACAAATAATCCATCAGAATTCTGTTTTACTTGAAATCCTAAGAAAAGCTGTAGCTCCCCCATAAGGGACATGTGAAACTCCTTATGCATAATAGCAGAAAAGGATTTAACTTCAGATGTTGAAGTAGACCCAAAGATGATGTCGTCAACATAGACTTGGGCTATAATAATGTTTTTGTCAAAATGTTTGACAAAGAGGGTCTGGTCATTTCCTCCTCTCGTAAAACCATTATCCAACAAAAAGTTGGAAAGGCATTCATACCAAGCTCTAGGAGCTTCTTTTAAGCCATACAAAGCCTTTTTTAGACGAAAGACATGGTCAGGGTATTTTGGGTCAATGAACCCTTTAGGTTGTTCTACATACGTCTCTTCGGACAAAATTCCATTGAGGAAGGCAGACTTGACATCCATTTGATAAAGTGTAAATTTTAAGTGACACGCTATGGCGAAAAGAAGTCGAACAGATTCAAGACGAGTGACTGGGGCAAATGTCTCGCTAAAATCTATCCCTTCTATTTGAGAGTAACCTTAAGCAACAAGTCTAGCTTTGTTTCTAAGGATTACCCCATTTTCGTCAGATTTGTTCTTAAAGATCCAACGTGTGCCAATAACATTTTTGTTTTGAGGCCGCGGTACAAGATACCAGACATCGTGAATGACAAATTGTAAAAGTTCTTCCTGCATAGCAGAAATCCAGTGTGCGTCATTCAAAGCTTCATTAACATTTTTCGGTTCCACAAGGGAGACGAAACATGCGTAATTAGCATAATTTCTTAACTGGGATCTAGTACGGACTGGCTCATTAGGATTACCGACCACGTTGTTAATGGGATGATCTTTAGAGACCCAGCCAGGTACTTCTGGACTCTCAATAGGTAATGAGTCATCTATTTCTAGTCAATCATTTTTGAAAACATTTTCAGATTCAACCACAATAGGTGATTCAGATATCTTATTTTCGACAATAGTGTCGATTACAATTACATTTATCGACTCCATAAGGGTCTTAGTACGCAGATTGTATATACGATATGCACGACTGTATGGAGAGTAACCTAAAAAGATGGCTTTATCTCCACGCGTCTCGAATTTGGACAAATGTTCTCTGTCTTTACAGACGTAACACCGACTTCCGAAAGTTCTTAGGTATTTCAGATTAGGCTTCTTACCGTACCACAACTCATAAGAGGTTTGTTTAGTGTTTTTCCTAAGGTAAACCCGATTAATGATATGACATGCAGTTCTAATAGATTCTACCCAGAAGTACTTAGGTAGAGATTTGGCATGCAACATGACACGCGCCATCTCTTGAAGAGTTTGGTTTTTCCTTTCGAAAACACCGTTCTGCTGAGGAGTCTTAGGGGCACTGAATTCGTGTTTGTAACCGTTGTAGTCACAATATTCAACTATTCCCGTGTCTATGAACTCTCCCCCTATATCGCTACGAATGCGATTGACTTGTGTGTCCTTCTCATTTTCAATTCTTAGTAAAATTTTCAAAAATGTCTTAAACGTGTCAGATTTATGTTTTAAGAAGGCAACCCAAGTGAATCGTGTAAAATCATCAACCATGACTAGGATATAACTGTGTCCACAAAGACTAACAGTTCTAGAGGTACCAATAAGGTCCATGTGGATGAGATCTAGAGGTCTAGAGGTGAGAATGTCTTTAACTTTTTTATGCGAAGTCTTAACTATTTTTCCTTCTTGGCAATGACCACAAACAACACTGGAAATAGGTTTAATTTTAGGAATTCCTCTAACTATCTCTTGACTAGACAATCTACCAAGGGTATCATAACTTAGGTGACCCATACGATTATCCTAGATTTCATTGTCATCCATTCTAACAATGTTACAGGTTTCAGAACTAGTCTTGACAATATAGCAGTTGTCAGGTGTTCTAAATCCGGTAATGATGCATTCACCTTTATCATTTAGAATTTTGCAATTGTTCTTTGAAAAGGTAACTGTATGATCTGAGTCACAAAATTGTGATATACTTAGGAGGTTGGCTTTAAGGCCTTTAACTAAAAGTACATTTTCCAGAACAGGCATTCCCTCTTCTTTTAGGGTTCCTTTACCTATGATCTCGGACGAAACTCCATCGCCAAAAACTACTTTACCTCCAGCAAATATGGTTTTGTTTAAGAGTTTGGTTTCATCTCCTGTCATATGTTTGGAGCATCTTAAATCTAAATACCAACCAGATGAAGTGTGTTCAGATTTTAAGGCAGTGATGACAATGTTACACTTCATTTGGGGTAAAAGATCATCTTTTCTAACCCAAATATCTCTAGTTTTAATTTTGCGCAAGTTTGCTCTCATTTGATAAAATTTTCGAGAAGCAGCTTTTTGTCGAAAAACATTTGGCGCAACAAACTGATTTTTGTGGAAAAATTGAGCTTTTGGTTCAGGAAAGTTTCTGGGAGCCTTTCTCTTAAATGAACTCTTAGTTTTGGTCTTTCTATTCTTGTAGTTAGAGTTCTTATCAGGTTGTCTTGGAAGGACATAATGGTTACGATTTTGCCTAGAATAGTTAAAGTTCTTGTAAACAGGAGTGTTGTACACAGGGGTGTTTAGATGCCTAGCATAACAACCTTCAAAGGAATGACCATAAACGTCACAGTAGGAGCAATATTGATTGCTTGAGGGATGTAGTTCCTTAGGAAAACTTCTAAAGATGGGTTTAACAGGATTCTGTTGAGAAGTCTTATTCCTAGGAGGTATGGTTTTAAAGGTAGATTCAGCCTTTCTGATCAAAGGACAGACGTATTTAGTCTCAAGTGTACTGTCAGACTTAGAGTTACTAGACTCTCCAATGTCTTTCTGTTGTTGCTTTTGATCATATTCCTTGTTAATAAAATGAAAATCTGGACATGTTTCGATTGGTCTTTTGCCCCCAGACACAAACTTAATAGGTTCAAGATTTTTAGTTTGTGATTTATTCTTAGGGCAGAATCCAATACCGGTTCTATCATCAGAATTGGTCTTAGAGTCAACAACAAAGTCAGTGAAACAATTTGAATTGTTTTCAAACTTAGAAATTTTTTTGAAAACTATTGTTGTCTTTGTTTTTGCTTCCTCCAGTTCTAATAATGTTCCCTTGTATTTCATTTCCAGGGTTTCATTAGTTTTGGTCAACTCTTTCAATTTTTGATCAAAAGTTTCAATTTTAGATTGATGAGTCAGACACTGGTTAGTGTACTCTTCGGCATTCAGCTTCACAATAAGACTTAAATCATCTAATTTCTTAGTCAGGTCTTTAACAGTCTTCTCCAGTCTAGTGCCTTTTTTAAGGGTTTTAGCATACAAAGTATGAATATCTGGGAGGTCATCTGTGTCTGAGTCGCTAAGTGAAGTGTGTGCAGTGACCCCTAACGATTCAGTTTTAGTACTCATGCACCCATTTACATCGTCGTTATCGAGATCTCTTTGACTCACACACACGGAACTAGAGCTAGCAACATTTTCAGATAACAAGGCATCTAGGCCAGTCAAAGCAGTATTCATAAAAGCAGGAGTAGAGGTATCATTATCACACACAGGCATATCATCATTGTAAATGATCTTAGCAAAAAAAGATATGCAAGGGTCAAATACATTTGATTACTCAAGTTCCTCTTCATCAGAGTCACTTGAATCTTCCCAAGTTTTACAGACATTGGCTCTATTGTGTGTGTTGGTTTTATTCAGATTAACTCTGCAATCGTGAGCAATGTGACCTAGTTTCCCACATCTAAAACATTCAATCTTTTTAAGGTCTCTGTTAGGTCTGAAGTTGTTGTCCTTAGGATGTTTATCATGACCTCTCTCATGAGGTTTGGGATTAGACACAGTTGGATAATTAGGCTTGCCTTGTTTAGATGCCTCTTTGTTTCTAAATTTAACAATTTTCTTAAATTGTTTGGACATTAAGGCAATCTGATTATCTAGTTTGTCTATATCACACTCCTCATCAGAGTCACAGTTGGTCAAATTAGTCTCATGTTTAGATATCTTAGAAGAAAAACTCAAGTTAGAGTTGGGTTGTTTTCTTTGAGACTGATTTAATTGTTTCTTAAAGTCTAATTCCATTTCCACAGTCCTAAGTTTGCTACTGAGTAACTCAAGGGTGAGGTTTTGATCACTCATCTCCTCAATAGCATACCTCTTGTTGTCAAACTTTTGTGGTAATGATCTTAGGATTTTAGAAACAATCTCATTCCTATCATATGTTATACCATTAGCATGCAACTTAGTAACTATATCAGTTAGGTTCATATAAAAGTCATCAAAAGACTCAGAGTCCGACATAATCAAAGAGTTGTACTGCTGGGTAAGCATTTGAGTTTTAGCAGCTTTAACTCTTGAGTCTCCTTCATGGGCAGTGATTAATGTGTCCCAAGCTTCCTTGGAAGTGGCACAAGATGAGATTCTCTTGAACTCATACTCATTAATTGACATAAAGATGGCATTCTTGCCTTTATTGTTATTACAAGAAATTGTTTTCTCATCTTGGGTAAACTCACTTAAGATTTTCTTTACCCTCTCATCACTTCCTTCAGTGGATGGTTTAATAGGATAAGTATATCCATTTTCAATAATGTCCCAGACATCATCTCCTAAAGTCCCTTGGATGAAGGCAACCATTCTTACTTTCCAGTAAGCAAAGTTGTTTCCATCAAAGAGTGGAGGTCTGGAAAGATTACCAAACCTTTCATTCTTCTCGTCCATAGTTAAGATTTTCAGAAAACGATTTCAGAAACACAAGATCCTTTTTGAAATAAAAGTTTACAGGGCTCTGATACCAATTGAAAAAGACGTTACTAATGTCGTTTAATACAAGATTAAACTGTATAAGCAACTCCGAGTTGTTTGTTGAAGAAACCCTTTTCTTTTGAAAATAAAATAGATAAACAACAAGTTGTGTTTACAAAAACTTATGTTCGAGAATAACCAAGACTTTGTAATCAGTTTTAAAACTAAGAAAGTTTCAAAATATCAACACACTATATAATGAGATGAGGAGATGAAGATAATCAGAACACACTATTTTTAACGTGGTAAAACCTCTCCCAATAGAGGAAACATCCACGGTGACTTCTAAGTCACGAAAGTAAAAAAATCCACTAAAAACAAATAGCAGTTACAAACAATACAACATACATGCACACAACTCAACCTATTCTAAGTTTAGGAATATACCCCACTTGGTGTCCTTCTAACTTCTTTGTAGATCTGATTGTGGATGATGTTCTTCCAGTTTGATAACTTCCACTTTGCTTTAGCTTTCTTTGCGTCGACTCAATAATCTTTGATCTTATTCTCAACACTTTCAGTGTGGTAGTGTGTCAAGTGTTTGTGATGTGATTTCTATCCACATGCATGAACTCACACACACTTAGATTGTACAGACAGCCCTAGAAAATTGCATATAAAGACTATATGCTGTGATTTTCTTTTCTTTCTTTCTTACAAAACTTGAAACCTTTTGACCTTTTAATCTATCCCAGATTCCACGGATATCTTGCTTCAAAATCAGTCAAGATCTTAATCAATCTCAGTTTTGAAAAGATTTTCGAGATTGAAAACCTCCAAGTGAGAATCCAACTAGGTCAAGGTTTAGTTTCACAAGAACAAGAAACAGAAAACATTTACAGATCTAAATCAACAAAGATTTTCACAAAACGAGAAACAAATATGCAGATCTAGTGATATATAACATGCAATAGTGTAGATCTAAGATTTCTATGAAAAAAGAAATACAGATCTCACCAAAATGTCTAAGTTGGTAACAAGATCACAGATCAAGAGGTTACAACTACAAACTATCAAACCAGTAACACCACTCTCTCTCAAACACTCAAGGTTGTGTTTGGGGTTTTGAAATTACGAAGGTTTGAATATGGTTTGAAGTTGTTTAGGGTTAGGGTTTCTCTAACTCAGTTTCCCTTTCTCTCACTTCTTTCTTTTCTTTTCTCTCTTCTCTCTCTCTTCTCTCTTCTCCTTTTTTTCTCTCAATTTAGACGACTGCCAAAAATCTTAAAAGGCTGAGAATGAGAGGGTTTAAATAGGAGCCAAGGAAGGTTTTGGATCGAAGATAGAAATCAATGGTTGAGATTTAGTCTTCCTATATTGACTTTGATCCAAGGGTGCTAAGATAGCGGTGGTTAAAACGAAGATGATTGGTCCACAGTGATAACACACGGATAGTCTTTAAACACATAAAGGCCATTGATAACGTTTGATCTAACGATCCACAATTCACCAGGTTGCTCTCTCACAAAACAAACACAAAAGGGATAACAGGAGCTTGACAAGTGTTGGCATGTTATTGGCTGGCAAACGCGCGTCCAAACTAATTACAGGCAACACCCTAATGTCTCTGGCGCATTGATATTCTACCCAATCAAACATTCTAACGAAAAACTAATTTTGCATAATATCATTTTAACCCCACAAAGTTTATAAACAAACTTTTTATAAAGAAAACATTATTTTAAAAATGTTTAAAAATTCTCAAAAAATTATTAAAACAACATTTTAAGGGGAATTTAACACACAATCAATATGAGCAATATATACACATGTATGCACTTCTAATGTGTGTAGTGTGATTCAATTTATACCTTTTTTGGATCATTGAAGAGGATTAGAGAGTGAACAAGTCTGAGGTTCTTTGGATTCTAGGTTAGACAACTAATTTTGTCACTATTTCCAAACTAGATTAACACTTATACAATATAGACTTAAGTAAGTCAAAGGTATAAGGTGCTTCAGTATGTATGAGGCTAAATGTACTCCAATTTCGTTCACAGTTGGAAGATGAACATGTTTGACACAATACTCTTACAGCAATTCGTTGAAGTTCTGGAGTCGATGTGCCATAATGAATCCACCATTCACCTACACATGATGAACACAATGATTTATTTATATTGTATACTGAGGTATAAAGTGAAATTGATAGTAAATAAATTAAGACATATTATTACCCGGATTTGTTCGTGACACTGCTGTTTGAGCTAATTCGGTTCCAAAAGAATCATATTTGTCACGAAATAACAAAATCTGTAACATTTCACGAAATATTAAATACATTAGTGAAAAACCTTAACAAAATATAAATATATTATCGACTTACTTGGTTAATTGCCTTTATTTGATTGTTAATATCAGGTTCCAACCTCTGAATCACTTTTCTAAGCCCTACCATTGCGTCTGAAAGGTTTGTAAAATTATCACCGTATTGGAACTGAGGATTCAAGTAATACCCTAATATATTGACATAAGAATAATATATCAAATTTTTGAACAAATAAAACACAATTAATTTTTTAACAAATAAAACACAACTAATTTTATACTCACCAGCTGCGTGCAAGTCTTGATGTAATTGGAACTGCCATCGTTTGTCAATGATTTTATGAAAATCTATGTAATTGCGGCAATCTCTTTGAATTGCTTTCCTTGCCCTATCCATAGCTTCATAAATAAAACCCATGGTAGGTTTTAAATCTCCATCCACCAATCGAAGAACCTTCACTAAAGGCTCCTGCACCTTCAAAATATCAGTTGCTTTAGACCAAAAGTCCCTGTCAAATATTACCTTCTTTGCCTCCTTGTCTTTTGGCAATTTTGACCACTTGCATCGTTTCCACTCATCAGATCGAAACATGTCCTCTAAACCCCTTTTGTGCCTCACAATACTCTCCAATGTGACAAAATTCGTAGCAAAACGAGTGATGGTTGGACGCAGTAACTCTCGACCATTAGTGAATCGCTTCATGTAATCAACAACCCAATTGTAATTGTAAATGAAGCTGGTGATAATTTTTGCTTCATCCAACACTTTCGCCACGCTCTTCTTTTTACCAATGTCTTCAAGAATAAGGTCAATACAATGAGCTGAACATGCTGTCCAATACAAATTCAGTCTCTTTTGAATAAGTAACTTACCACCCGCTTTCATAGTCGCTTCATTATCAGTTACTACTTGGACAACATATTCCTCTCCAATTTCATCAACCACCTTATCCATGAGGCGAAAGTAATAGTCTGCTGTCCAACTCACCACGTCTGTTGCATCAATGGACTTGTGGAAAACTGTTCCATGATTGCTATAAACTAAAAAATTAATTAAATGTTTCCTGGTAGGTCTTGTCCAACCATCACACATAATAGTAACACCCCTTTCCTTCCAAATTGGCTTTTGAGATTCAATCCATTTTTTCAAGCTAGAAAACTCTATTGGCAAAAAAACTTCATTGACCTCATACGGAGTTGGAGGTTTCACTCCGTGTCCAACTTCTCTAGCGACATCAAGCATCCGGTCAAACCATAGGCTTACAACAATATTTGCAGAATGTTTTCCAAACAATACAAACTGACTAACTGCACGTCCTAACTTCTTTCGCAAACCCTTCATAAGTTTTGTTGATATTTTAGGTTGCTTAGCACCCTTACTTCGATGGAGGTCCACATCCACTTCAGCTAATCTATATTCAGGCGAATTAATATCCATCCATTCCTTACGTCGCATTCCAGACATACTAGAAGATCGTTGAGGAGCTTTAGGTAAACTCGCTCTACTTGAACTTCCAGCCTCATACCCACCCTTTGATTTAGACTTCTGTGTCTGCTCCCATTCCCTATATTCATTTCTACTCATATTTCTTGCCATGGTCATCTCGAGATCTAAATCATCACTTGAAACAACAATCCCCTTAAAGCCATCACCCCCCATACTCATTTCTAATATAATCAATGACTCCTTCCTTTTGGGCGACTTTATCTTTTTTTTTTGCTTTTGTTCCTTAAAGATGTTTCATCATTTGCTCCCTAATTTCGATTGTGACGTTAGGACACCCTCTTACTTATCCTTTTACATGAGCTAAATGTTGTTTTAGTCTAGTTATACCACCATTTATTTCTCTTCCGCATAATTTGCCATTTAATTTCAATCTATTATTTAATACTGGAGTAGCAAACTTCCACCCAATATCCCCACTTGGGGCGATCACCGACTCATCTTCCTCTATTCTTCCACAAGGCATTTTCTTTTTTTAAACTATCATAGAAAACAATTGAATAATAATAAGTTGACTTTCAAGAAGTTCATTATTTTTATGCATTTATATAAAGAAAAAAATAATAAGTTGACTTAATATTAAATTGAATAATAATAAATTTTTAAAATGTAATAATAAGTACTAAACTTTAACGAAATTTTTTTAAAATTATTTGGTAGAATTTTATTATTTTTGGTACTTTTATTAGCTTTTTTTAGACAATATTTTTGCTATATAATATCATATTAAATCATAACGCATATTAACTTGAATGATAATTAATATTTTAAGATATGATAATAATTAATTGACTTAAATAATTTTTTTGGATAAACTTTTATAATATTTTGAATGCTTTTTTTTAACATTTTTTTTATAACATTTTTGAATGTTTTTTTTTAACATTTTTTTTATAACATTTTTTTGAATGTTTTTTTGAATGTTTTTTTTAATAAAATTATAACTTTTATAATTTATTTTAACATTTTTTTGATATCATTTGTTGATAAACTTTATAACATTTTTTTATTATTTTGTCACCTCATCTCATCCGTTAAAAAAAAACAAGATGAGATGAGGGTTTTCTTGTGTTCACTTCACATCAAATAAAAAAGACTTCATAAGACTAAGTTCAAAGCCCTCTCTCTCTCTCTCTCTCTTACGGCTCAAGTTGAAAAGAACAAACCAACACCAACATTTTTTTACTCACCTTGATTGATCCGAGATTGAGAGATTCCGGCACCGACTGGAGACGCTGAGATACGTCGTCTTCTTCCTGTGCTCCTCCTGATATGCCGCCGCCAACGATGGAGAAATAGTTTGAAGGGAGATGAGGAAAAAATGGAAGGGTTTGTAACCGTGTAAAATGGAATGGGTTTTGTGAGTCTTCTTAAGCTTAACACAAATAAATAAGGGGAAGATGATGGAATCTCTTGTCAAACAAAGCCTAGCTAATCTAAGGCTGTACACTTTACAGCCTACAGGTTTGTCTTTGTCCGTTCTTTTTTGTCTACTTTTTCTTTGAGATGAGTCATACGATTTGAACACTTTCTGTTTTTCTTCATCTTTTTTTTCCATACAAAAAACTGAATAGCATTTGACCGTAACGGACCGTAACGAATTGAAACGATTTAACCGTTACATATCGGATACGTATCGCGATACGAGTGTGAATTTGGTCCAATCCGATATATCGGTGTGTATCCGAAACGGGAACTCCAGATACCGTTACGTAACGGCCGATTCGTTACGTAACGGCCGTTTTTTTAAACTATGGACATTAGCTATGCTAAACGGAGAAATTAATTGCACGTCACCATGAGTGATTTGGTTCCTTTAGAGGGGGTTAATGTTATTTTTTAATGATGGGCATATGAGTCAGTTGATATTCGTTGGTGCCTTTTGGCTCTCTGTGGTGGCTTTTGGGTTTCCTTTGGATATTGAAGCAACATGATAAAAGTATATTATATGGTTATGAAATGTTTTTATAAGCACATGACATGTCAGAATTTTTGTTTAGTTTAGAAATAAACTCGTTTTTAGTCTCCCCTGATGAGAAGCTATTTATAAATTGCTTAATAAATTATCAACACATTAAAGAATTATGAATATTGAACAATGGGAAGCATAATTTTATTAATAATATTTTTTTCTTTTCATGTATCTGTAATTTAAAGGAATATTACAATCGGGTATATTTGTAAACATTATAAATATCATCCTAACAATCGCTATATGAATGGGACTATCCATGAAAGGAAAATGGTAAATGATGTTATACCCACTCCATTGATAGGATTAAAGATATGCAAGAAACCCAATATAATCAAAAAGCATTATGCAATGATTCATAGTGGTGTTTGTTCTTTTCACCAGAAATAAAATGGAGCATAATTATTTAATTCGTAAGAAAAATGAGGGAATTATAAAGTATCAAAAATGGCACGAATTAAATGGGTAGTGGTAGCCTTTTGTTCCACAATCCTTAACAACTTTGAAAGTGAAGCAGATGTGTTAGAAGCAAGGGATATCGATCCGAAAAAAAGTTAAAACGAACATAGTAATGATGAGGTAATTGGTAAATGAAAAGTGAATAAGTTACTAATATTATGTAATTCATGCGTAATAATGTAATAGTTGTTTAAAATTGAAAAAACATTAAAATATTTTGGCCTAAGCCAGCCTTCCACCATTAGATTGCTCATGTTATTACATTAAAAATCTCATTTCCATAACTACATTTAATTACACTATGAATGTAAGTTTATTATAATATATTGATATAATCAAGCTATAGTAGCATATAACCCGCGCGATGAGCGGGCGAATATCAATGGGGCTTAAAATAAATGACTAAAAATGAATTTATTCAGCACAAGTATTTTGGAATCATTGAAAAACTTACTATTTATGTACAGTATGAAATAAGAAATCCTCTTTCATATTAATCATAACATTTAAGAAAATATATTTAAGGTTTATGTGTGGAATTGGTTGAAAAGGGCGTGGTTATGCCATATTATACTATCAATTCCTATTTGATATGATTAATTTATGTGTTATGTGTTATTTGATATATTTGAGTTGTGCACATATTTATTTTTATTTTATTTGTTTGTTGTGTGTATATGATTGTAAATATCTGTGTCAGTGTATTTATTTATTTATGTTGGGTGTTTTTATAATTTTATGCAAATATAATAGGTATGTGTATTTATTAGATTTTTATTTATTTTATTTTATTTATTTTTAGTTTTATTAGTTCAGTTTTTATTTGAGTCTTTTATTAGTTTATAGGTTAGAATTTAATTTTTAGTTTTAATAGATTTTATTTTTTTATTTTTATTAATTTAATATTTTTAGTTGAGTTATAAATATATAGATAAAAAAAAATTCTAGGTAGGTACAAATTTAAACACATATACCACACAATATTCCACACATAGACCTTAAGACTACTCTCACTCACACCCTACCACAATAAAAATTACATACACCCAACTAACCTCACACATCTCATTTCAAAACCCACAAAAAACTCACACGATTTTCTTTCCTCTCTCCCACCAACCACCCATCTTCTTCTCACCTATCTTTTCTCTCTCTCCCTTACCTCCATAACTAAACCTTTAAAAAACTTTCACCCTCCTCATACCACCACAACCCATATTGTTGCTCCTTTATAAGTAATAAAAAAGAAGTAACTATGGTATAAGCTAAAATTATTATGAGCTTTCAACATAGTGTATAAACAAATCATTGAAGATTGAAAACAAATTTGATATAGAACCCAATTGCCTCAACTGTTACTTTATTAATTTACTTTGGTTTGGAAATTCTTTGAATCCTCAGCTTGGTATCTCAATGAGTATACTTGTTGCTCTAAATGTTGGATAAATTCCAATATATTATAATATTTTAATTATATTATTGATGTTTTATTTTTTAGTTGTTAATATTTTATTATATTATTGGTGTTTTATTTTAAACATAGATTCGATTTTATTTTAGAAGGTAGAAACATGAACAAATGGGTGTGAACGATATGGGAGTGCTCAAAAATCTCATATTGTCCCACATTGGAAGAATACTACAAAAATTAGTGGCACATCAACTAAAAGATAACTAAGATTCTTAGTTGACAAGTCAAACAAGAGGCTATGATCCTACGAATTGCGGTGGTGCTTAAGCACCACCAATCACAACACGCATAAGTGCGACACGCGGGGCGTGAAAAGGGCGATTGGGCGACTTAGGGCGCATTGCGCGCTTTGACGCGCACTTGGCACTTCGCTTGGAGCGTGGGAGCCTAAAGTTTTGACGAGGTAAAACAGATCAACGGTTGTGATTAAATGATCCAATCAAAGAGTTTAAAATCCGAAACGACTTGATCTGAACCATCAGATCGAAGTTTTTCCAAACAGGCACCATCCAACGGTTACTGAGTCGCTTCATGAAGAGTTGTGACTGTTAAATAATAGTCACAGAAATGGCTATAAAAAGAGTTGCGGGGATCTGTTTTGGAACCCAAAAATTGCTAATTTCTACTCTCTACATCCTCTATATTTTGTCATTATCAAATTACAAATTCAGAGTGTTCTCGGTTTGATCAACCAGTATATAGTTTGAATCAAACAACTGGTCATACACTGCATTGTATCCTGAGGGCAGATTCTATAAAACCCATAGTGTACTCGCGATTCTGTCACAATCGGATTGGGAGAAATTTTACCTAAAAGAAAGCGTTCCGAGAACATGCCTTGCAGAAATTAATTTATTATTTCATTCTTTCCATCTCAAATTTCCAACAGTTTTAGGAAAAAAATTCTTATTCTTATTACTCCACTCAAATGGAAGGAACAATGGCATAATCTATCCAAGTCATGACTCAAGACTTGATCCGACTCGACCGTTTTGATAGAGGAAATTTCACCCGTTGGCAAGAGAAAGTTATGTTCTTCCTCACATCACTAAAACTAGCGTACATTCTAGATGTTAACCTTAAGAAAATTCCCGAGCCCACACCCGAAGACACCGAAGAAATAAAGCAAAAACGTGTTAAGAGGAAAGAAGATGAATTTATGTGTCAATGACATATCCTCAATGCTTTATCTCAAACTGTTTATAGCGCTCATCGAATGATTCTGATGGCAAAGGAATTATGGAAGGATTTGGAGTAAAGTATCAAAACGAGTAAGCGAGCAACCATAAGTTTCCGATTTCAAACTATATGAATTTTACAATGAGTAATGATAAATCTATTGTTTCACAATCACCTGAACTCCAACAAATTGTTGATGACCTTAAAGCCGATGGAATTAATCTTCAAGATGAATTTCAAGTAAGGGTGATTGTTTCAAAACTTCCATGCTCTTGGAATGGCTTTAAGAAGAAAATTAATCATGATGAAAAGACTTATACTATGGAATCCCTTCTTCGTTACCTTCGTATTAAAGATGATACTCGTATTCGAGAAAATAAGGATGAACAAAGTGAGGGTCATTTAAAAGCAAATATGGTTGAGGATAAAAAATCAAAGATTACCAAAGACTCAAAATTTAAAGTAAAGAATGATTCAAAATTGAAGAACCAAGGTGAAAATAAGAAAAATAAGAGAAAATGTTTCTTCTGTGACAAACCGGGCCATTATTCTCGAGAATGTCGTCCTAAAAATAAGGCATTTAAGAAAAAATAAGGGTCAAAGGAAACCAACAATGTTGAAGATCTTATTGCTACTGTGTGCGAAGCAAATTCAAATGATAATGAAAGTGGATGGTGGCTGGATACCGGCGCAGTGGTCCACATATGCAAAGATTGCTCTTCATTCAAAACATATCAAGAAATTGATGGAAAATAAGTGAAGATGGAAAATAATCTTCGCACTAATGTAGTTGGAAAAGGCACAGTGGAATTGAAGCTAACTTCTGGAAAGACACTTACTCTAATTGATGTACTTCATGTACCTGATATGTGTAAAAATCTTGTGTCTGGGGACCTTCTCAATAAGAGAGGTTTCAGACTAGTGTATGAGTCTGATAAGTTTGTCTTGTCTAAGAATGGCCAATTTATTGGCAAAGGGTACTCTTGTAACGGCATGATCAAAATTAATGTAATCAATGATATTAGTTCTACTTATATGATTGAGTCTATTTGTTTATGGCATAGTAGATTAGGTCATGTGAATTATAAAAGTATAAAAAATATGACTAATCATGGCTTAATCTCGGATTGTAAATTTGATAACCTTTCTAAATGTGAAATTTGTACTCAATCGAAGATAACTAGAAAGTCGTTCAAATCTGTTGAGAGGACATTCGAAATGCTTGATCTTATTCATTGTGATGTATGGGATATGAAGAATAATATGACTCGAGATGGAAATAAATATTTCTTACCTTTCATTGATGTATGGGATATGAAGAATAATACGACAGCTCTTACGAGGAAAGACCTGGGGCTATCCTAGACCATAGCGAGAGGAAATTGAGGTCGAAGGTAGTCCCACTTGTACGGGTCCAGTGGGAGCATCATAATGTGGAGGAATCCACTTGGGAGCGTGAGGCAGATATGTGCGAGAAACACCCAGACTTATTCTTACCAGGTATGCCCCATTTTTCGAATTTCGGGATGAAATTCCGTTATTAGGGGGGAAGTATGCAATACCCCGTATTTTTATGACTTTTAAATCAGGGAATTTATTAAATTTAAATTGAGATATTAATTTAATATTAATCTAAAAATTATTTTAAATATTTGCTAGCGTGATCAGAGTTAGTAATTATTGGGAATTTATTGAACATTACTTAATGGATAAAGTAATATGTATAATAGAATTTATTAAATTATCATGAGTGTATAATTTGATAATTATGGAAGCTAAATCGGGACGCGCCTGTGTCGTGTCAGGATTAAATTTATATGTATTAAAAGTGAATGAATTATAATTCGCCAATATGATCATTTCGAGTGCGTCAATGTGTCTGGAAGGATCGAGATAGTCAAAATAATGTACTCGGGGGTTTAGTTTGGGTCTCGGAGCGTTTTTTAGCCTAATTGACATCCCGGGAGGGTATTATGGACATTTCGTATTTTTGGGCAATTAAACTCACGAATTTCCCAAGGTTATATCAGCCTTTAAGAGTTGTCCTCTAGGGTTAACAAGAGCAAAATCAAAGAACGTCCATTAGAGAAGAAGTGGGAAAGCTTCCCAAGTAATTCAAGGCCAAAAAAACTCAACCGTTTGCACCGCCACCACCACCAAATCGTAGATCGCGCGATGGGGAACGCAACCATACCACTTTCTTCCATAAATCAGAAACTCAATTTCCAGAAAAGTATCTATCTTGCTTTATTTTTAGGTGATGTATCAATCATGTTAGTCTAGGGTTGTTTAGAACTTGTTTCATGAAAGAAATTATAGTTTTGAGACTTAAAATCACATGTTGTAGAAGAAGTAATCATATTCTGGACATCTAAATCGCATGTAGAGGATAAACCACGAATTTTTATGGATTTAGAAGTAGGAAATCTGGAAAAGAATTGGAAGAATTGAAAGAAAAAGAAAAATTAGGGTTCTTGAAGTTAAGGAAAATTTTACCCATTAAATTGTTGTAATTGATGAATTGGGACATATTTTACGTAGAAAATTATGTGTTCTGGTATATAGTACTTGTAGTAACGTTTGTTGGGAGTTTGGGAATGATATATGGAGATTTGGTTGAGGTTGGAGAGGCAAACCCGTAACTGGGTTAATGCAGTTTTCGTCATAATTGCTTGATCGATCGATCGACCCAAGAATATCGATCGATCAACCCCATTTCCTCGATCGATCGGCCCCTCCTAGAAAACTGCATATTCCCCTTATGTTGGTTTAATCCAATTAAAAATGGATAGTAACCCTTGATTATGATTATTATTGGAGCATAATGGGATATAAATAGGACCAGTAGGGTCTAGGTAAACTCCGTTGAGTGAGAATTTAATGTAAGATGAAATTAAGGGTTAAGGTGGAGTTATTCACACATATGAAATCATGCGTACGTTTAATAAAAGGTTGAGACTTGTAAGGGAGTTAGACCAGAAGGTGAGTGAGTGTGTGTCTACTGGAATTATACTTAGAATACTTCGAGAGAAGAGAAGTGAGTATGACGTGAATTATAAATGATAAGAAAAATGACGAGTCCGTTTTGCGAAATAATCAAGTAAAATGTGTTAATAACGGATAATTATAATTATGGGTCGTGAGAGCACTTAATTTATAAATTTGGATATTTTTATATATATATGACTGTGTGATTGTGCATATATTATATATCTGTATAAAAATCATACTCGGGCTACTTGCTATCGCGGGGGTTTCTGCGTTGGGATGGTCTTATCTCGATTGGGCCTTTATGGGGGATATTGACTCGTACCCTAGAACATAGGATTCCTTGGTATAGGCTATCTAATTGATAGTCATAAGGTTCCAAGAGACGTGAGGGTATGTTCTGACCTCTTAGTGACTTGAAACTATGCTTCACCTCCATTTGTATGTGTTTTATGTTAATACAGTTCGAGAGTGATTCCGAACTAGTATTTCCCTTAATATGTGTGATACGGGGACTTGATAACAGAGTATGCCAGCACCATAGATTTTATGCGGGGTGCCAATAGTATATATATTATATGAGTGGCTAATATATATATTTATAATTAAGTATGGGAACTTGCTATTGTGCGTAGAAGTAGTTAAGTAATGAGTAAATACTCCGACTTAATTATAAGTGTTTGAAAATTTAGTGACAACACTGGGCTATTTTTTAGATAAAATAAGATATATATATATATATATATATATATATATATATATGAGAGCTAAAATTTCAGAAATTAATTATCTTAGCCATCGTAGTTAGCGGTATGAAACTTTATGGGAAGGTTAAGTTTAAATGAACTTTTGAGGCTAATAGTACGGTAGACGTGCACAATATATGAGAGGTGAGAATTTGTCAAGAGAGTGATGCATACTAACAAGGTTGTTTCATTTGCCGGTAAGCATTTTAAATACTTGGTAAAATAATTTTAAACTGTTTTACACTCGGGCTCTGACCCGTTTCCTGTTATTTCTTCTCTCTTATGTATATATGTATATAATATAGGTGCCCAGCCACAGGGGCGTCATGCTGAGGTTCTTTGGACCGGACGCGCTGCAGCTTATGTGCGAGTTGCAGGCCATTGCTTAGACGACCTCATTGTTGATTCTACTCCTACTTTTTGTTCTTATTAGTTAGGGCATGTGTCGCCCGTTTCTCTATTCAGTTTGGATCTTTGTCAGAGATTTACGTTCCCTTACATTTCCATTTATTGGTACTCTTTGGGATTTATTTACTGTCAGTACGGTTTAGTTTATAGTTTAAACTGGTTTGGTTTATCTGGATGAATCTAATTCTTGTGTGTTATTATCCATCTTTAGTATATCGGAGTTCTTAAATTGTTGGTTATTTAAAAAGGTTTTCATATTAGGAATTAATAATATGGAAATAAGGTTTTAAAATTCTTTTGACACTTAGCTTAATTATTTAGGGTCTTTAAATTGGAAATTTTATTTTGTGACACTGATGCTAAGAATGAACCAACCGTTCACCTTTATTTTAATTTAATAAAGGACTGATCACCCGGTATTTAATTAGGTGGGGTGTCACAATTGATTGTTTGAAAACTTCCACCCTCTTGGAATGGCTTTAAGATGAAAATTAATCATGATGAAAAGACTTATACTATGGAATCCCTTCTTCGTAGCCTTCATATTGAAGATGATACTCGTATTCGAGAAAAGAAGGATGAATAAGGTGAGGGTCATTCAAAAGCAAATATGGTTGAGGATCAAAAATCAAAGATTACCAGAGACTCAAAATTTAAAACAGAGATTGATTCAAAATTCAAGAACCAAGGTGCAAATAAGAAAAAGAAGGGAAAATGTTTCTTCTGTGACAAACCGGGCCATTATTCTCGAGAATGTCATCTTAAAAAGAAGGAATTTAAGGAAAAACATGGGTCAAAGGAAACCAACAATGTTGAAGATCTTATTGCTACTGTGTGCGAAGAAAATTCAATTGATAATAAAAGTGGATGGTGGTTGGATACCGGCGCAACGATCCACATATGCAAAGACCGCTTTTCATTCAAAACATATCAAGAAATTGATGGAAAACAAGTGAAGATGGCAAAGTATCTTCGCACTAATGTAGTTGGAAAAGGCATAGTGGAATTGAATCTAACTTCTGGAAAGGCACTTACTCTAATTGATGTACTTCATGTACCTGATATGTGTAAAAATCTTGTGTCTGGGGACCTTGTCACTAAGAGAGGTTTCAAACTAGTGTATCAGTCTGATAGTTTATCTCGTCTAAGAATGGCCAATTTATTGGCAAAGGGTACTCTTGTATCGGCATGATCAAAATTAATGTAATCAATGATATTTATTCTGCTTATATGGCTGAGTCTTTTTTTTATGGCATAGTAGATTAGGTCGTGTGAATTATAACAGTATAAAAAAATATGACTAATCTCGGATTGCAAATTTGATAACATTTCTAAATGTCAAATTTGTACTCAATCGAAGATAACTAGAAAGTCGTTCAAATCTGTTGAGAGGACATCCGAAATTCTTGATCTTATTCATTGTGATGTATGTGATATGAAGAATAATATGACTCGACGTGGAAATAAATATTTCTTAACTTTCATTGATGATTACTCTAAGTATGCATATACATATTTACTTAAAAGTAAAGATGAAGTTTTCGAGAAATTTCTAATTTTTAAAGCAGAAGTTGAAACTTAACAAAATCGAAAAATTAAAGTCCTACGATCCGATAGGGGTGGTGAATATTACCCGAGTGAGTTTATACAATTTTGTAATACTCATGGGATAATCCATCAAGTTACGGCGCCTTATACGCCATAGCAAAATGGAACAGAGGAAAGGAAAAATAGGACTTTAGTTGAAATGATAAATGCAATGTAAATCAAATCTGGTTTTCCTTTGTCGATGTGGGGAGAAGCGGTTTTATCCACAGGTTATATTTTAAATAGAGTTCCATTGAAAAATAAGGATATTACACCAGACGAATTATGGTTTAATCGTAAGCCTAATCTCAGACGTCTTAATTTTTGGGGATGTATTTCTTATGTAAGAAAACCCGAACCTAAAAGACCTAAACTTGAAATAGGACTTACAAATGTGTTTTTATTAGATACTCTAGTAATAGTACGACTTACAGATTTTTAAATCCTGAAACTCAAGAAATCATTGAGTCGATAGATGGGCAATTCTTTGAACATCTAACAAAGTTTAGTACTTTGAATCAAGGTTTATAAAATAATAATCCGACTGTTGACTCCTCAATTTTGGAAGAAAAATCACAACTAGTATCTTCTTCGAAAATAACAAATGACGTTGAATCGCGATGGAGTAAAAGACAAAGAACTGAAAAATATTTGGGCCCGACTTTGTTATTTATTTAGTTTAAGGGGATTTAAATGAGACTAAGAACAAAACAAATTTTTGTCTTAATGTAGAAGATGAACCGACAACATTTCATGAAGCGCTAACATCTAGGGATGCTGTCTTTTGGTAAGAAGTAATAAATGATGAAATGAACTCAATTATGTCAAATCAAACTTGGGTTATTTCCAATCTTCCCCCCGGGGCTAAACCTATTAGGTGCAAATTGATATTAAAAAGGAAATTAAATCAAGATGGTTCTATAAATAAATTTAAGGCAAGACTAGTTGCTATAAGCAAAAACATGGAATTGATTACTTTAATACATATGCTCGTGTTGCTAGAATCACTTCCATTAGGATATTGATATCTCTTACTTCTATCCACAATTTAGTTATTCATCAAATGGATGTTAAAACTACATTTTTAAACGGTGATTTAGAAGAAGAGATTTACATGGAACAACTCGAACGGTTATCTTGCCTGGCCAAGAAAAGAAATTGTGTAAACTGGTTAAATCTCTTTATGTCCTTAAACAAGCTCCTATGCAATGGCATGAGAAGTTTAATAATATTGTTATATCCCATGGATATAAAGTTAATCATGCTGACAAATGTATATATAATAAATTTGAAAATGGTGTTGGTGTTATTATTTGCTTATATGTGGATGACATGTTAATATTTGGGTCTAATCTCAAATATGTTGAAGAAACCAAAAGGTTTCTTTCATCAAAATTTGATATGAAAGATCTTGGAGAAGCTGATGTGATTTTAGGAATCAAAATTGTGAGAAGGGATAATTATTTAGCGTTATCTCATTCTCATTATATAGAAAAAGTTCTTAAAAGATATAATCATTTTGAACTTAAGCCAGCTGCTACACCAGTGGATCCTAGTATCAAATTAATGAAAAATATTGGGCGTGCTATGGACCAACTTAAATATGCTAGTATTATTGGGAGTCTAGTGTATGCCATGCATTACACTAGACCAAACATTGCTTATGTAATGAGTGTATTGTGTGGATTTACAAGTAATCCAGGACAAGAGCACTAGAATGCAATTTTTGGGGTGCTTAGATACCTGAAGAGGACTTTGGATTATGGCTTACATCATGTATGATATCCATATGTTTTAGAAGGATATAGTTATTCAACTTAGCATAATCTCCAATCGAAATCCAAGTCAACTATTGGTTGGATTTTTACGCCAGGAGGAGCAGCTATCTCTTGGGGATCCAAGAAATAAACCTGCATGTCAAATTCAACAATGCAATCTGAATTTATAGCCCTAGCAGATGCATGTAAAGAAGTAGAATGGCTTAGAAATGTGTTGTGTGATATTCCTTTATGGAAAAAGCCATCTCCTTCTATTATGATAAATTGTGATAATCAAGCCACAATTTATAAAGTTTGAAACAAAATTTACAACGGGAAATCTAGACACATCAGTCTAAGGCATCAAATTATAAGAAAATTACTTAAGGAAGGAGTAATTACAGTCGACTATGTTAAAACGAATAAGAATTTAGCAGATCCTCTGACTAAAGGTCTTGTTAGGGAGATGATATATATCACCTCAAAAGGAATGGGACTAAGGCCTATTAAATAACACAACTATATTTAATGGGAACCTAACTCATATCTTGAAAATATGGATAGAGTTCAATGTGGTACAAACAAGTTAAAATATAGTTATGGAACACTAGGAATTTTATAGAAAAGTTCCATTCCTATGTGCCTAGTGTTGGTTTTCTGCATGTTAGAGGATGAAGGTTACTCCTTAATAAATCATATAAGTGTGGCTTGCAGATTCACTAAAGTTGATTTACCTATACAAGTGTCGAAACTGTGGCCGCTTTCAATGGAATCAAGACCGATCCTAAAGCGCTCGTGAAATCAGGATTAGCACAAGGCCATTAAAGTGCATGCTAGAAGAACACTTATAAACTTAGAAATCGGTATGTGTGATAGTTCCGGCTAGTCTCAAAATGTCCCAGGTTCACGATACGCTCACCACAGCACCTTGATGAAGCTTTGAATTATTTACACTATATGGAAGTTCAAGTCCAAAAGACACTTCTCTTTTATGTACTAGATTTTAGCGATAGTGCCAAAAGTTATTTATTGTCTTTTTTATTTTGCTCTCTTGTGTATATTGAAATTAGTGGGGGAATGTTGGATAAATTCCAATATAATATAATATTTTAATTATATTATTGATGTTTTATTGTTTAGTCGTTAATATTTTATTATATTATTGGTGTTTTATTTTAAACATAGTTTGGGTTTTATTTTAGAAGGTAGAAACATGAGCAAATGGGTGTGAAAGATAAGGGAGTACTCAAAATCCCATATTGTCCCACATTGGAAGAATACTACAAAAAGTAGTGGTATATCAACTAAAAGACAACTAAGATTCTTAGTTGACAAGTCAAACAAGAGGCCATGATCCTACGCATTGCGGTGGTGCTTAAGCAACACCAATCGCGACATGCGACACGCTTAAGTGCAAAAGGGAGATTGGGCGACCTAGGGCGCATTACGCACTTTGACGCGCACTTGGCACTTCGCATCGTCTCTTAGAGCGTGGGAGCCTAAAGTTTTGACGAGGTAACACAGATCAATGGTTGTGATTAAATGATCCGATCAAAGGGTTAAAAATCTTAAATGACTTGATCTGAAACGTGAGATGAACTCGTAGTGTTCCATGTAGGGGATGTCAATTCGCTTACGATGGAATGCCTAATTTGAACCATCAGATCGAAGTTGTTCCAAATAGGCACGATGCAACATTTGTTGAGTCGCTTCATGGAGAGGTGTGACTTTTAAATAACAGTCACATAAATGACTATAAAAAGAGTTCCAGGGCGCTGTTTTGGACACTGAAAATTCCTAATTTCTCCTCTCTACGTCCTCTATATTTTGGCATTATCAAGTTACAAATTCAGAGTGTTCTCAGTTTGATCACATAGTACATAGTTTGAATCAAACAACTATTCATACACTGCATTGTATCTTGAAGGAAGATTTTATAAAACCCATTGTGTACTCGCGGTTCTGTCATAACCGGATTGGGAGAAATTTTCCCTAAAAGAAAGCGTTCCGAGAACGTTCCTTGCAGAAATTAATTTATTATTTTGTTCTTTCCATTTTAAATTTCCAACAGTTTTAGGCAAAAATTCTTATTCTTATTACTCCACTCAAATGCAAGGAACAGTGGCATAATCTATCCAAGTTATGACTCAAGACTTAATCCGACTCGACCGTTTCGATGGAGAAAATTTCACCCATTGGCAAGAGAAAGTTATGTTCTTCCTCACATCACTAAAACTAGCGTACATTCTAGATGTCAACCTTGAGCAAATTCTTGATCCCACACCCGAAGACACCGAAGAAATAAAGCAAAAACGTGTAAAGAGGAAAGAAGACGAATTTATGTGTTGGGGACACATCCTCAATGCTTTATCTCAAACTATTTATAGTGCTCATTGAATGATTCCAACGGCAAAGGAATTATGGAAGACTTTGGTGATAAAGTATCAAAACGATGAAGCGAGCAACCGTAAGTTTTTAATTTCAAACTATATGAATTTTAGAATGAGTAATGATAAATCTGTCGTTGTATAATCACATGAACTCCAATAAATTTTTGGTGACCTTAAAGCCACTGGAATTAATCATTGAGATGAATTTCAAGTAGGGGTGATTGTTTCAAAACTTCCATCCTCTGGGAATGTCTTTAAGTAGAAAATTAATACTGATGAAAAGACTTATACTATGGAATCCCTTCTTCGTCACCTTCGTATTGAAGATGACACTCGTATTCGAGAAAAGAAGGATGAAAAAGGTGAGGGTCATCCAGAAGAAAATATGGTTGAGGATCAAAAATCTAAGATTACCAAAGTCTCAAAATTTAAAGCAAAGAATGATTCAAAATTTAAGAACCAAGGTGCAAATAAGAAAAAGAAGGGAAAATATTTCTTCGGTGACAAACCGGGCCATTATTTTCAAGAATATCGTCTTAAAAAGAAGGCATTTAAGGAAAAATAAGGGTCAAAGGAAACCAACAATGTTGAAGATCTTATTGCTACTGTGTGCGAAGAAAATTCAATTGATAATAAAAGTGGATGGTGGTTGGATACCGGCGCAACGATCCACATATGCAAAGACCTCTCTTCATTCAAAACATACCAAAAAAATGATGGAAAAGAAGTGAAGATGGAAAATAATCTTCCCACTAATGTAGTTGGAAAAGGCACAATGGAATTGAAGCTAACTTCTGGAAAGACACTTACTCTAATTGATGTACTTCATGTACCTGATATGTGTAAAAATATTGTGTCTGGGGACCTTCTTAATAAGATAGGTTTAAAACTAGTGTATGAGTCTGATAAGTTTGTCTTGTCTAAGAATGGATAATTTATTAGCAAAGGGTACTCTTGTAACGGTATGATCAAAATTAATGTAATCAATGATATTAGTTCTGCTTATATGGTTGAGTCTATTTCTTTATGGCATACTAGATTAGGTCATGTGAATTATAAAAGTATAAAAAATATGACTAATCTCGGCTTAATCTCGGATTGTAAATTTGATAACCTTTTTAAATGTGAAATTTGTACTCAATCGAAGATAACTAGAAAGTCGTTCAAATCTGTTGAGAGGGCATCCGAAATGCTTGATCTTATTCATAGTGATGTAGGTGATATGAAGAATAATATGGCTCAAGGTGGAAATAAACATTTCTTATCTTTCATTGATGATTACTCTAAGTATGCATATGCATATTTACTTAAAAGTAAAGATGAAGTTTTCAGGAAATTTCAAAATTTTAAAGCAGAAGATGAACCGACAACATTTCATGAAGCGGTAACATTTAGGGACGCTGTCTTTTGGAAAGAAGCAATAAATGATGAAATGAACTCAATTCTGTCAAATCAAACTTAGGTTGTTTCCAATCTTCCCCCCGAGGCTAAACCTATTGGGTTAAAATGGATATTTAAAAGGAAATTAAATACGGATGGTTCTATAAATAAATTTAAGGCAAGACTAGTTGCTAAAGCCTATAACCAAAAACATGGAATTGATTACTTTGATACATATGCTCATGTTGCTCGAATCACTTCCATTATGATATTGATATCTCTTGTTTCTATTCACAATTTAATTATTCATCAAATGGATGTTAAAACTGCATTTTGAAATGGTGATTTAGAGGAACAGATTTACATGGAACAACCCGAAGGGTTTGTCTTGCCTGGCCAAGAGAAGAAAGTGTGTAAACGGGTTAAATCTCTTTATGGCCTTAAACAAGATCCTATGCAATAGCATGAGAACTTTAATAATATTGTTATATCCTGTGGATATAAAGTTAATAATGCCAACAAATGTATATATAATAAATTTGAAAATGGTGTTGGTGTTATTATTTGTTTATATGTGGATGACATGTTAATATTTGGGTCTAACCTCAAATATGTTGAAGAAACCAAAAGGTTTCTTTCATCAAAATTTGATATGAAAGGTCTTGGAGAAGGTGATGTGATTTTAGGAATCAAAATTGTGAGAAAGGATAATTCTTTAGCGTTATCGCAATCTCATTATATAGAAAAAAAATTTAAAAGATATAATCATTTTGAACTTAAGCCAGCTGCTACACCAACGGATCCGAGTATCAAATTAATAAAAAATATTGGTCGTGCTATGGACCAACTAAAATATGCTAATATTATTAGGAGTCTAATGTATGCCATGCATTGCACTATACCAGACATTGCTTATGCAGTGAGTGTATTGTGTAGATTTACAAGTAATCCAGGACAAGTGCACTGGAATGCAATTTCTAGGGTGCTTAGATACCTGAAGAGGACTTTGGATTATGGCTTACATTATGTAGGATATCCATATATTTTAGAAGGATATAGTGGTTCAAGTTGGAATAATATTGAATCAAAATCCAAGTCAACTACTTGTTGGATTTTTAGGCTAGGAAGAGCAGCTATCTCTTGGGGATCCAAGAATAAACATGTGTGTTAGATTCAACAATGCAATCTGAATTTATAACCCTAGTAAATGCATGTAAAGAAGAAAAATGGCTTAAAAATGTGTTGTGTGATATTCTTTTATGGAAAAATCCATATCCTTCTATTATGATAAGTTGTGATAATCAAGCCACAATTTATAAAGTTTTAAACAAAACTTACAACGAAAAATCTAGACACATCAGTCTAAGGCATCAAATTATAAGAAAATTACTCAAGGAAGGAGTAATTACGGTCGACTATTAAAACGAACAGGAATTTAGCAGATCCTCTAACTAAAGGTCTTGTTAGGGAGATGATATATATCACCTCAAAAGGAATGGGACTAAGGTCTATTAAATAACACAACTATATTTAATTGGAACCCAACTCATATCCTGAAAATATAGATAGAGTTCAATGTGGTACAAACAAGTTAAATTGTAGTTATGGAACACTAGGAATTTTATAGAAAAGTTCCATTCCTATGTGCCTAGTGTTGGTTTTCTGCATGTTAGAGGATGAAGGTTACTTCTTAATAAATCATATAAGTGTGACTCGCAGAATCACTAAAGTTGATTTACCTATACGATTTTCGAAAGTGTGGCCGCTTTCTATGGAATCAAGACCGATCCTAAGGCGCTCGTGAAATCAGTATTAGCACAAGGCCATAAAAGTGCATGCTAGAAGAACACTTATAAACTCAGAAATCGGTATGTGTGATAGTTTCGGCAAGTCTCAAAAGGTCCTTGGTTCAAGATACGTTCACCACAGCACCTTGATGAAGCTTTGAATTATTTACACTATATGGAAGTTCAAGTCCGAAAGACACTTCTCTTTTATGTACTAGATTTTAGCGATAGTGCAAAAAGTTTATTATTGTCTTTTTTTTTCTCTCTTGTGTATATTGAAATTGGTGGGGGAATGTTGGATTAATTCCAATATAATATAATATTTTAATTATATTATTGATGTTTTATTTATTAGTTGTTAATATTTTATTATATTATTAGTGTTTTATTTTAAACATAGTTTGGGTTTTATTTTAGAAGGTAGACACATGAGCAAATGGGTGTGAAAGATATGGGAGTACTCAAAATCCCATATTGTCCCACATTGGAAGAATACTACAAAAAGTAGTGGTATATCAACTAAAAGACAACTAAGATTCTTAGTTGATAAGTCAAACAAGTGGCTATGATCCTACGCATTGCGATGGTGCTTAAGCACCACCAATCGCGACATGCGATACGCGTAAGCGCGACACGCGGCGCGCGAAGGGCGATTGGGCGACTTAGGGCGCTTTGACGCGCACTTGGCACTTCGTACGTGCGCATCTTCGCTTGGAGCATGGGAGCCTAAAGTTTTGACGAGGTAAAACAGATCAACGGTTATGATTAAACGGTCTGATCAAAGGGTTGAAAATCCGAAATGACTTGATCTGAACCGTTAGATGAACTCGTAGCGTTCCGTGTAGGGGATGTCCATTCGCTTACGATGGGACGCCTAATCTTAACTGTCAGATCGAAGTTGTTCCAAATAGGCACGACCTTATAGATGAACACGTAGCGTTCCGTGTAGGAGATGTCCATTCGCTTACGATGGGATGCCTAATATGAATTGTCAGATCAAAGTTGTTCCAAACAGGCACGATCAAATGGTTGTTGAGTCGCTTCATGAAGAGTTGTGAGTGTTAAAGAACAGTCACAGAAATGGCTATAAAAAGAGTTCCAGGGCTCTGTTTTGGACACCGAAAATTGTTAACTTATCCTCTCTCTGTCCTCTATATTTTGGCATTATCAAGTTACAAATTCAGAGTGTTATCGATTTGATCAAACAGTCCATAGTTTGAATCAAACAACTGTTCATACACTGCATTGTATCCAGAAGGCAGATTCTATAAAACCCATAGTGTACTCGCGATTCTGTCACAATCGGATTTGGAGAAATTTTGCCTAAAAGAAACTGTTCCGAGAACGTGCCTTGAAGAAATTAATTTATTATTTCGTTCTTTCTATTTCAAATTTCCAACACTAAAAACACTTCAAACATAAACAAATTATCGAAAGCAGCAAGACAAACATATTTGATTAATGAACAAAATAAAATAATATGGCATGAAAGCCCAATAAAATGGCTCCAAAAGGAATACACAAAAAAAATCCCATGCCCACAACCCAACATCAAGGGCAGAGCAGACTCAACCCAAACCAATGGACCAACGCCCCAAATTGGGTAAAGAAATACAAAACCCATCTAAGCACGTTTGTCCATCAGAAGATATCATCACACACCATCCGAAACCACCAAATAGGTCCGTTCTCTCCCCAAATTAACCATACTCAAATAATGAAAAAAAAATTGAATGGGCTGGACATCGAACTTCTTGATCTCCTGTTTAGGAACAGTAATAGTAAGCACACCGTTCTCCATCGAAGCTTTGACCTGATTAACCTTGGCGTTCTCGGGCAACCTGAAACAACGGAGGAAATTGCCACTGCTACACTCGATTCGATGCCACGTATCATTCTTATACTTTCTATTTGCTTCTCTCGCCGCCTATGTGAAGGAACCTCCCATCTTCAACTTTCACTTTCACTTCTTCCTTTTTTAGCCATGAATTTCTGCCTTAAACCCGTGAGATTCCAAGGTATGTACTGAGGATTGGGTGGATGAGGAGCAAAAGGAGGTAACACACATTTATTTACCAAGAGAAATGGGGTTATAGATACCATTAGAGAAGATAGATGGGAGTTGAAGCCGAATAATTGAAAAATAAAAAATTATCTCATTTAATAAATCGTTTTCTAATCCTAGGGAGCAATATATTTAATACCAATACATTATAATTTGAGAATCATTAATGGCATGTATGCTACCGTATTAGAGGTATAATATAGATTACTACCAAGTCATCTGAGATTCTTGCTTTATACTTCAAAATGCACAACATATATATATATATATATACTATTCGGATTTAAAATGTTTTGAGTTTCTCGATTTGACTATTTGAAAATTTCAATTACAAATACTTATGTAAATAATTGGAACCAATTTCAAATTTCCAAAATACAAAAAGCTTTGGTCCAATTTTCTACCTCAATGTTGTAACAACCCGTCCTTTTTGGAGATAATTAAATTCCATAATTGGGTATGAATTGGAGATTTGGGGAATTTCCCAGAATAGTAATTTTTGGGATTTTTGAGGATTAGATGATTTTCAATGGATGGTATGTTTACTTTTGGGATTAAGTCAATATGTCAGAGTATTTTAATTATATGTCGCCGTTGAGTCAAGTGACAAAAGGTAAAATTTTAATTGGAAAACCCGCATTGAAATGTATGGGTTAAAATAGGGGGTTGCGGTCAAGTACCTAGGATAGAAATTTTGACTGCGCCGTGAGTTTCGGAATGGCCCAGATAGTCAAAAAAGAGTGTCCGATGGTCGAAATGAAGTTTCGGGAAATTTTAGAGTTAAAAGGGCTCGTAATTGAGTAAACGACTCGTTTTTCGATTTTAAGGGGTATAAACCCTTTTCTCCTTATATAAGGAGGGAGAGAGGGAGAGAAAATAAAGAAAAGAGAAAGAAAAGAGAGAAGAGAGAGAGGAAGGAAGAAAGTGGAGAGAAAAAGGAGATTTTGGGCCAAACTCCATCGGACTCGACTCAAGATCATCGAATTTTATCCACAAGGCAAGTGTTTACTTGCTTTATTTACTTTTGAGCATAAATCTCATGTCGTAGTTTGGTATTAACAAACCCTAAAGATTTTGCGTTGGGTTTTCGTGGATAAAACGAGTTTTCGGGAGTTAAAACGAATAAACCCCAATAATTTTCTAATCGAAGAAACTTAGAAATTAATCAAAATTAATTGTTGGTTTCGGGTTCTAGGATGTTTAAAACCCTTATTATATGTGTAGATGTTGTTGGTTGAGGTTGTAGGATGTCGGGTGAAGAGACAAAAGCTTGGGAGAAGCTTTTATGGCCGAAACAGCTTCTCGAAGAAGAAGCTGTCCGTCATGATCGATCGATCGAGCGTGGGGGTTCGATCGATCAAACCATTGATCGATCGATGACCAGGGATCTATCGATCAACCCTTCAGGAAGTTTGACAACTTTTCCTAGTGTTAATTGGATTGGATAAATTCCAATTCTAAATTGATTCGAGGTTATTTATCTGAGGAAATAAGTAATCTTTTAAAAGTAATTAGTTATCCTATGGAGGGAAATTATGGAAATTAAGTGAGGGTTTAAGTGTGTAACCCTAAAATGTTATTTTCGAGGAAAATAGAATAATTGAGAAATTAGGAGGTTGGGGTTACTAAAATAGATTGGGGACCTCTAAATGATTGTTTGGACGAGATGCAGTCCTTAGGTTTATGGGAAGGAAATCCACAACCTATTTAATTTGTATTGTGGGCTTATGTTAGGGCGTCAAATATCCTAGACTAGCATGGAGTTGATTGGGTTTATTCTAAGGATGTTTTATAGAGGTTAGAGTTCCATATGATATAGGAAGTTAACCTAGAATTATTATAGGTAGAATGGTGATGTTTTGGATTATTGAGAGAGTAGTGTGAGGACAATTACATTTCGGGTCCTAGGTCATTAATAAAATATGACTAAGAGAATAAGAAATGCATATTCCATAATTGGTATTTAATCATTGAAAATAAATGATTTTGAGAATGTAAAATACGAATGTTTTCAAATTGGAAAAAGAAATGATTTTCATAAATGATAATTTATGTATACACACCTCTCTAAATCTCTATCATAAAGGAAGTTGCGCGCGTGAGATGAAGCCCCCCGGCTAATGAATGCAGGGTGGATATAGTCCTAGGCCATATGAGCACTTATTGTATGTTTTTCTGCGATGGTGAGGTAATTCTAGGTGTGGTTATGACTCTCCCACGGGCATATGGCTTCTTCCCGATGTCTTGCGTTGTAGGATCCCAAGTTGTCTTTATTGATAGGTCCTGGAAGATGATAGCCATTTAGGGGGCGCACAGTGGAAAAACCCGGACGGGCGGTCTTAGAAATGTTATATGATATGTAATATAACTATTCTCAATAATGTGGGACATTATTGGTGTTAAAGAAATTTATGATAATAAATTGGCTTTAAATACATTTCTTGGATGGAAGAAGGGAAATGCGATAAATGATTTGGCTTTAAATACATTTCCTGGATGGAAGAAGGGAAATGGGAGCATATGAAATGAAAAAGCATTTTTATGATAATAAAATTGGCTTTTAAATACATTTCCTGGATAGAATAAAGGAAATGGAAAGTTTTGAGATAAAAAGAAAATGATAATGAAATTGGTAAACATGTTGTAAATGAATTCTCACTCCGGGAGATATATCCAGAAGTGTAACATGATACATATATAAAATATGAGTATGTATGTATAAATTGAGTACCGAGGGTCTAATGGATCCCGACGATCAACCTTGCCGCATAGTAGTGTATCGGGGGGTTCTTGTTTGGATTTCGCTTTGTGAGACACCCCACGCACGAACTTGGCTTAGTGTTGAGACTGGGGAGAAGTTTAACCCTTAGTGCTCTAATATTGGGATTTCTTATATGGTATGTATATATTTATATCTTTTGTGTACTGAGGATCTAAAGGATTCCGACGATCGACCTTGCCGCGCAGTAGTGTATCGGGGGGTTCCTTGTTTGGATTTCGCTCTGCGAGACACCCCACGCACGAACGTGGCATAGTGTTGAGATTGGAGAGAAGTTTAGCCCTTAGTACTTGGACTAACTAGGGTTGTTAGTAGATGGGTGACGGATTAGTTAGGCAACGTAGCTTGACTAGGAGGTTTAGAGGGATGCGTTAGGTATGCACTGTTAGAAGAGATGTGAGGGGTATCTCATGGGAGTGCGATACCAAATTTAAATATGAGAGAAAACCTATTTTTAAAAATAAGGCATTTATGCACTTGCTAAATATTTTCAAAACTCGGGCTCTGACCCGTTTATCTACTTTTCACTCTCTTGCTCTATATATATATATATATATATATATATATATATATATTATATTGGTGTCCAGACACAGGGACGCCTGGATGACACTTCTTTCGAGTCAGACGTCGACTGCAGCAGCTGTGGATGCATGTAAATTCTCGATAAACGCTTCTATTCTTGTACTCTAGATAGGAGGTACGGTATAAACATTCGGGTTAACAACCCAACTGCATTTATTTATTCTTTTTCGCCTTTTAGTGCGGCATTCGATATGGTTGTATCATATTTGAACCGAGTGTTCGGTTATTTTATTTCATTTCAGTTTCATTCATATAAACTGTGTGGATGTTTTAATTTAGTAGTTGTTTAAAAAGAGTAGTTAAGTAAAATTTTGACGCCATTCTAATAGGTTATTAGTAATTAAATTGGTTTTCGACAGTGATGCTAAGAATGATCCATATGCGACTCCTGTTTTAATTTGATATGGAGTGATCGCCCGTTATTTTATTAGGCAGGGTGTCACAAATGCCTCGAAAAATATATTTGGGGAAAAAATGAGAAAGAAAAATAGTGTTTTTTTAGTCCAATTTTTTCAACCTTTATACCTCAGAACATATATTTCGAAAAAAAAGGGAAAATTGCTGAAATTATCAAAATACCAATTTTAACGACATTGGAAATTCAATTTCTTTTTACGAGAAATGGGTATTAGTGGAAATTTAACTTCAAAATATATTTTTTTGGAAAAAAAATCAAATTGAATATTATACAATCCAAAGCAACCAAAATATATGAGAAAAACATAAATAAATATTAATATTTTCAATCCAGTTTTCTAGCTTTATGCCTCGAGTTCGAATATCTATTTAAAAATATTGAAAATGTACCTCGTTAGTTACGGAACAAGCAGAGATAAGTGAATTTCTAGTATTGATTGGGAGTTAAATAGTGTAGCCTCATGACTTCTCAGATACATGGTGAGGAAAATGGAAGGGTTGTATCTTGTTTGATGAAAATGGAAGAGAGAAGGGTAGGGGATGATAAATGAGAAGGAGTTGAGTAAAAGTTTAGAGAGGGAGAAGAGGGTTGGGTATTCTTGATTGTAGGAGCCACTTGGTCAATCCAAAATAGGAGGCACCATTTTTAAATAATAATATTTGATTAGATGTATTGTTCTCTTCATAATAATCAAATTTTCAAGCTATTTTTAATGAACTCCACTCCTCAAAATGGGTTAAATAATCATCTAACTCAATCTAAACATTAAGGGTAATTGTATTCAGTGGCGCACCTACCTTCTGTCGAATGGGGGGCGACCGCATCCATAGACTTTTGGGGATTTCTTTTTCATGTATATCGTAAAAAAAAAAATCTGAACCTATATATAAGAATCTGAAATATAAGGCAACAAATTAACAACTTTTCAAACTATAGGTGGAGATAGAATAATTTATGAAATCGAAATCCAAAACAAAAGACGTTAAACTCTTCTTCTTAGATTTCGTTATAATTCACCTAAATTAAAACTTTAGACCCTTCCTTTCTCCTCCTCCTCTCGTCACCAGCAGGAGCCCGCCGCCATCCACCCTCTCTTTCGTCATCGAAGCGTCGTTTTCTTTCTCTCCATCCCTCAATTTCTCCTTCGTCGAACATATTTCTTTATTTCTTCTTGTATTTTATGGATTTAGACTAATCCATCTGAGTATTGCTATCAAATCAGCATATTGACGTATTTGTTGTATGGATCTAGTTTATAATTAAAATTTGAATATTGCTATTGATATTAAAAATCAATTAATTTAATTTGTTAAAACATAAGGTCGGTATTGTTTTATTATTTATTGCTAATTATTGAGTCTTGCTTATTGTTGAGTACATTGTTTGCCCTTTGCTATTTTTAGTTACTGAATGAACATATATAGCTTGTAAATTAGCTATAATATTTATTTGCTAAAAATTTTTAATTTGCAAAATTTAATTGTTATCATATACTTACTGAAAATTTAATTTGATCATTTTTTTATTTTAAAAAGTAATATTGACTGAAATATTTATTTGCTAAATTTTATTTGTTGAAAAATCGGTGAATATTTTACCAAATGTAATTTTTTATTATAATTACTATCATTTAATTCATTAAATTATAAAGGCTAAAAAATTAAAAATAACCCTAAAAAAATAGTCTCGAGGGATCACGCACCCGAACCCCCGACTACGGTTAAAAAAATTTCGCACCCACTGACCAAAAGTCTTGGGTCCGCCACAATACAACTAATGCATTGATTAAAAAATATTATTTTTTACTTTAATAAATTACTAAATTTTTTTCGTAGACTTTAATTCTAATTAATAATTTTAGTAGACTTCTATAACATTTTTTGTCGATAAAAATGTCACTAAATGTCACTTTCAGTGGCGAGCTGTTTACATTTAGCAATGAAAAATTAGTAATGTATTTAAGTAAAATAAATAAATATCAGCTTGCCCCTTAGACAAAATGTATTAAATATGAAAATTAAAAAAATAAATCAAGATAAACTAATCACTTTACTAATTCAGCCAATAATTCTTACAAAAAAAATTCAAAAAATCTAATGAACGTTTATCATTTGTTCTCTTTGCTTTTGAATACATAAATTCCCAAATTCATTGAAGACCTGGACTCTTGTTGCAAACATATGAAAATGTTAATGTGAAACCGGATTAGGGAGCAACAAATTGTGACCTTCAAGACAAAAGTAACCTATTAACTTTCATTAGAGGAATATTGAATTAAATGCATGAGTCGACCACAAATTTATGAATCATTGTTGGACTACTAATCGCCCTTGCCTTTAAGACAATGACATTCTTCAACTCTAGCAAATAAAAAATATATATATATCCGAGCCTCAACACAATATATAAAGTTCATATTCGAGGGAGTATAAATTGTCAGTACACAACTAAGATTATATAATATGGGAGATAAAGTGACAATTTTAAACATAATTCATTGTTCATCGTCCCTTTCATGAACACAGTTGATTGTTCATAACTCGTTTATTGAGACGAATATAATTTTCACGGGTTTTTAGGGTTATTTTGTGTTCTTAATGTTCTTCATTGATTTTTTTTGTGTGTGTTTAAATACAAATGAGTAAAAAAGGTGGATGATCATTTTAAGTCTTTAACTACATAGTTTAGTTTGGTATTAATAAGGAATAATGTTGTAATTTGGGTTAAAGGATAATGTGGTAATTTGGGTGTGATTATATATATATATATATATCACACCTAATTCTAGGTCCTAAGAAATCTTTTTTACATTTTTTTTTTATTTTTTATTGAAATTAACCTTTCAATCAACACAAGATTAAAAAATAATACTGATTTTTCAATACATACCATTTTTTTATACATAGAATCTCCTTTAAGGACTTTTATCAACATGTTTTGATACTAATTATATAATTCGTTTTGTTTAATTTCTTCTAATCCCATTTAAAATACATAACTTAAGTAACACATGTAGCACGGTACGCGACATTTTTGAACGTTTCTCCTTAACCTTAATTATAATTAAAAATAATCTATTTATATTAGTCCCATTAATTTCTCATGATGTGAATTTATTAATTCAATGAAAATCGGGCATTGCAAGGTAGGTCATGGTAAGATAAAGAGGTCAACTCCCATGACACGAATGACCTCGTAAACTCAAACTAGGACAAAGACATAGCCGTTATGGATGATTTCGTTCCTTTAGAGGGGAATGTTGATATCTTTTAATAATGGTCATATGATTGAGTTAATCTTCTGGTTTGGAGTCTTTTTGCTTTTTATGTTTGGGCTTCCTGTGAATCTCGAAGAAAACATGATAAAATTATATTATATGGTTATTAAATGTCAATACTTAGCATGTGTCATGCTATAATTCTGGTTTAGGTTATGAATAAATGTATTGTTCTCTTAATATTCATTAGATTTTAAGACTATATTTAATGAACTTACTTCTTGAAATGTGAAGAATAATTGTTTAACATAATGTAAAAATAAAGGGTAAGTATATTCTCATCCACATTCCGACTCAATACAGCCAGTGTTTTAATAGAAAAATCAATATAAAAAACTTTTAAAAAATGTCTTAAATACCAAAATTAACAAAATACGACAACATGCAACCTACCATTATACTAAATTTAACCAGACATCGAATAAACAACCTTTTTTGTCTTTGCTTAACAGACCCTAAATGCCTAAATTCATTAAAGACCTAGAATCACGTTACAAAATATAAGAAAAAGTTGATGTTGAATCGAATTGGGGAGAAACAAATTATGATGTGGTTCAAGATGTAAGTAACTTATTAACTTTCATGAGAAAAATGTTAAACAAAATTCAAGAGTTGTCGTGAACTTCTGAATCATTTTTATTCTGTATTGTTCCTATTTTAGGAAAATGGCATGGTTCAACTCTCACGAATAAGAACTTTATATCTAAGCCCCAACACAATGTCAAAACTTTATATCTGAGCCAATATTAACTATATTATTATTATTATTATTATTATTATTATTATTATTATTATTATTATTATTATTATTATTATTATTATTATTATTATTATTATGATGATGATGATGATGATGATGATGATGATGTAATTGAGATTATATAATATGGGTAAGACAATGATGATTTTGAAATTAGTGCATCGTTCATCATCCCTTTCATAAACAAAGAATAATGTTTATAACTTGCTTCTTGAGAAAAATATATATTTCAGGAGTTTGTGTTAGTTGTTGTGTGTTTGTAATGTTCTTCATAGTTTTTTTTATGTGTTTTTATCTAAATGCTTAAAAAATGTGGATGTTCATTTGTTAATCTTTGGCTGCATAGTTAAGGGATGATATGGTAATTTGTATGAGGTTATAGAAAAATGTTTAAAACGTGTATATATGGAAAATCAAGATTTATTATTTGGCTACATTTAATCCAAATGTAATATTCAAAACTTGGGTGGTTATACATAGATTATGGGTTTCATTGAGTCTAATTATGTTGCGGATAGAGTTACCCAAAAATAATTTGTGAGAGATATAAAATAGGACCAAAATTTTATTTTTTGTCCAATTTAACCTTCGAATGTTATTTTTATTTTTGTGTATTATTTTTAGAGTAAAAATACAAAGTATAAGTACAATGGACATGAAATATGTTTTAGAAAAAATCTTAAATAGGGGAAAAGTAATCCCTAATTTTAGATAAAAAGAGTAATAATCTTTGATAGACTGATTGGTGGTGATTAGTGTTTTGTAAAAGTCATAAATGGACAACTTTTCATTTAGATTTTGGTGATCCCTTGAGATAATTATAACTTATATATGTGTCGTACAAGTTGAGTATGCTAATCCAAATAAGTCGAGATGTATCGCTTAAGGAATTATAGAAGTTAATTAAAATAAATTATTAGTAATTTATTTTATTAACGCGTATTTATAACCTAGAGATGGGTAGAATAAGTAATAAGGAGATAGAATATAATTTTGTTTTAGGATACGAGTTCAAAATTATAATTATATGGAATTAATTATAATTAATAAATTACATTTAAGATCTTTGCCTAATCAAGTTTTCCAAAGCACATTGGGAGCCATGACCTTATCTTTCCTTAGAAACCTTAATGTAGCCCACATATGTGCTCCTAAAGCTCGCTTGTTCTCATAAGCTTGGCACTCTTAAAACACTTAGACCTTAATTTGGAATCCAAATATATATATATATATATATATATATATATATATATATATATATATATATATATATAGGCTGGATCGTATACGGACCTAGTTTACGGACCGCTACCGTCCAAGAATTATCTAGGGACCGTTTTGTCTATTTAGGACCACCTTTTGGGACCGCAATGTCTTTTGTCTTATTCTAAGTTTTGGGAAATATCAATTTTTACCCCAATGATTTCTAACGTCTTTTAAGCTTATTTTAAAGTCCAATTAATCTGGAAGTCTAATTGTAGAAGTTTCAGGGCTGCTGCTACTTCTTAAGCTTCTTCCGTCACTATCGTACTGGAATTCTGAATAGCGAGGATTATCTATATAAATAGTTTCTTCTGGAAGTCTAGAAATTGAAATAGGTTTTGCTGGAAAATATTCTAGTCTTAAATACCTTATACGGTATCGTGGGTTTATCTGTCTAGTTTCTTTATATATTTGATTAACAATATCAATTATATCGTTATCTATAAATTCGTCTAAATTATTATCACCATAAGATGACAAAAATCTACGGTATGTTCTTGGGGCAGCTGTCTCTACGTTTTTAAGGAGAGGACGGATTCCTCCGGCTCTAATTAAAATAGTCTTTGTTTCAGCTAACCTTTTACGTCTAACAAATTTTAATACGTCTATACTATCTTCAAGTATCCTAGTGTATTCTAGATACTTTTCAGGTCTTGACAATTCTTCTGCAAATTCTTCAGTTCTTAATTTTTGTCTAAAGAGGTCACGGATTCCTGTTCTAATTATTTCTATTCTAGGTACTTCTCTTCCTAACCACTCAATGATCTGGTCTATGTATTTAAAAGTACCACCTGCATATACTAAAGCAGATTCTATAAGTTCTTTATCTTTAGGGTCTGTAAGAGTCCAGTCTTGAATTTCTCTAGTTAAGTCTAAACTTGTTTGATTAACAAAATCTAAAAAGTCTTTAGTGATTTGTAAGCTCATATAAGATTTTTCTTAAAATAATATTATGTAAAATAGTTAAGGGTTTGGTTCGAGTTTATACCTTCCTTTTGGTCTGCAATATTTTTATCTTCTTCCCTTTGTCTCTTCAGCTTTTTTACTATTCTTCTCCGGTCTTGGCCTCCTACAACTCTCTCTTTATGTGTTGCACCTCAATCCACTATTTTGGCGGCTGACCCGTTTCCTGCCTGTACGCCTTCACGCCTAACGCCCACCCTGGCTAACGGCTTACGGCAAATCGGCACCTGACGGCGGTTCACCAGTATAACACCTTGTGTGTTACACCAGAGGTTCAACACAATAGTCCTCTATGAACAGAAAGTTGGAGACAATTTGGAAAATAATAACAACTTAACATAAGAGATTTCTGGAAAAGAAAATACTTTAATTGCATATCATAAGTAACTACAACTCTCCCCTCTCCCCTAACTATGAGAGGTTTACTCACTCATATACATAACATTTATTACAAGCAGTCTAGCTATCTCTCACTCTCTTCTCTCTCTCTAACTACTGATGTCTTAAACACAAATGGACGCTCCCTTTTATAGATCAAGGGTACTACAACATGACTGGTAACCGGCTACCAAAAGCAATCCGGTTGAAAGCATAAATTATTAAAGCAGCATAGTCTTGGGAATCTTTATCAACTGGGTCTACAACTTTAGACATCTTTTGATAATGGAGGGACCCTTCCTTTATGAAAAGAAAGGCATGCCAGGTCTTCATCATAGGTCTTGTCTTTTTGTAATAATGCAAGAGCATCAAACAAAGTTTTCATCAGTCTGGTGGTCCATGTGGGGCATGGGTCTTTCTTGCTTTATGGAAAGCATGGTCTAGGTAAATGATTCTTCCGTCTTTATTAATTCATCCACCACTGAGGGGCCCTTCTTTGTCGTGTCTGTGTCTTCTTCTGCCTTGTCTTGATTTGGGAGGGTATTATTGAAAAATTCATCAATAAGGCCTACCGTTCTGAGGCTGGCTGGCAAAGCTATCTCCACCATGTCTTTAGATTCTTTACTGAGCCTTCCGTTGAATGGCTCATCAGCTTGGATTATCAAGTCTTCTTTGTGGTAGGCAGTGTACCACCTGTCTTCTCCTGTTAATAATTCCATGATCTCAATTGTTTCCATTACCTGGGCGATCTGAAGTTTGGACTTATCAACAATTAAATCTTTAGTTTCGTCTTTAGATAGGATCTCAATGTCTTCAAATGTATAGTTAGAAAATCTAACAAGTCTAAATCCTTCCACTCTCATTCCTCCGCTGGAACTTGGAGCAATCTGATAGATTCTAGCAAATAAAGGAAGGAAATCTTCTACCTTTTTAACATACTCATGGACTATCTTTCCAAAAGCAACAGAGTCTTCAATGTCTTTTATTTGAACGAGTCCAATGAACCCGTGGTCTGCAAGAGTTATATGTGCCATTTCTAATTTTCCAAAAAGATATATTTTTGGAACGTCTTTGAAGAAACCTTTAACTATTAAGGCATCTCCACTTATTCCTGATAATAACATATTAAAATGATCAATAATGTTATTAGATTCTGTTTTAAAGTCTTCAGTTAATGGAAGATTATTATGACCAAATGGTATAACAATCTTAGTCTTAAAAGTCTTTTTCTGATAACAAAAATTATCATTGGGTCTAGCTTTGGAGGTTTCTCCAAGAGTCTGAGCATAAGTCTGATTCTGAGGTCTAGGCACAGTATTACCACTAAGCTGGGTAACTACGAGTCTTTGGGTTCTCATAAATCTGGCAATAGCTACCAAATTTTGGTTGAACTCAATCCAAAGTCTATTCTTTACGTTCCACCATATGGCATCTACAAGAGTATTTTCATCTTCTGAGAATTCTCGTCTAAATTTGATCAAGTCTGGATATCTTTGATCGGGTCTATATTGGGGGAAATACATCTTCCCAATGAGTATATTTTGAGAAATAATCTCTTGTCTAGATTTTCCAGGAGGAACTAAGATATCATCAAAGTTCTCTAGGATTGGTCTTTCTTGAGAGTCTTGAATATGAGTCTGTCTTTGCGTTACACCAGCATTTGGTCTTACGCGTCTAAGATAGTCTGCAACATCGTCTTTGTTCAGTCTATTTGTTCCAGAGGAACTCATGTCTTCTAAGTCTTCTGTTTGCAACATAAAACATGAAATTATATTAGTGTTAGCAAACATTGGCTCTCTTGATATAATGTCTGGAATGGTATTTTTACTTCCCTTAATATGAATAACAGAGAAGTCATAACCATTAAGCAATTGCTGCCATCTAATAAGTCTATTAGTTCTTGATTTGGATAAATCTAAGTCTCTGAATTTTACTGCATAAGAAGAGTCTGTATAAACAGTAAAATGCTTAGGTCTAAGAAACAACATATATTTTTCTATTGCCCTTACTATTGCTAAAACTTCTTTTTCATGGGCAGTGTATCTTGTTTCTGGGTCTGTGAAAGTTCCAGAACTATGTCTACAAAGTTTCTTCTTTTTTGTCTGATGATCAATGGCAAAGTATACTGCTCCCCATTGCTTATCAGAGGCATCTGTTTCTACTATAAACTGATCTTCTGCATTAGGCAGTTCAAGTAAAGGAATGTTCTTGACTGCATCTTTAATTTGTCTTATTACTTTAAAATCGTCTTCAGTCCAATAAAAGGGATTAGTTTTGTCTGTTCCTTTTAATTTGGATGTTAAGCTTTGTCTTTTAGAAGCAAGGTCTTTAATAAAGTCTGCAGCACAATTAAGCAATCCTAAAAATGATTGTAATTGTTTTCTATCTTTGAGTTGGTCTGGGAACTCAAGAATCTTTTTGGTTATGTGTTCTGCTAAGGATAATTTTCCTTTATTAATATGCATTCCCACAAAGTCTATCTCAGTCTGAAATAATTGCATTTTCCTTTCGGAAATGACAATACCATGTTTGTCTAATTCTAGAATAATCTTTTTAAGATGGTCTACATGCTCTATCTCAGTCTTACTTGCTACAAGAATATCATCTAGGTAAACAAGGCAAAATTCTGAATAAGGTCTAAATATGTTATCCATTCTTCTTTGGAAAACTTGAGGAGCATTCAAGTATCCAAATGGCATGACTAGACATTCGTATTTTCCTTGGGGCACACTAAAGGCTGTCCAAGTAATACTGTCTGGATGCATCTTAATTTGCCAGAAGCCTGATTTGCAATCAAACTTACTGAATATTATTCTGTCTTCGATTAAATTAATCAAATTATTCTTGTCTGGTATCTTATAAGAATCAAATTCACAATTCTTATTTAATTGTCTATAGTCTATAACCATGCGTCTTTTTCCTCTTTTACGTTCAGATTCATTTTGAACATAGAAGGCTAAGCTATTATGTCTACTTTTACTTTTTCTAATAATGCCTAACTTAAGCATTTCATCTATATCTTTCTTAAATTCTTCCCTATCTTCTTGTGAGTATCCTTTCTTATAGGTTCCACCATTAATAGTGGCGTCTGGGTTAATAGGGATAATTTCACAATAACTTTGGTCTTTATCCCACTTGGCGATGGGATTTTCTCCTAAAGTAGGCTCTGCTAGTTGCCTAATCTTTTCCTTTTCTACTTCTATATCCATTTTCTTCTGCTTGGATATAGCTTGGACCTGTAATAAGGTCTGCTGGGCTTGATCTAAAATGTCTTGTTGTATAAGCGCAATTTGCTTATAACACTTTTGGTCTGGACACTTACACTCTTTTTGTAAGGGTTTAGTAATGTCTAGGGCTTCTTGTTGGGTTGTAGGTCTAGGTCCACCATGCTCAGCTGAAGAACTCTGATGTTTAATGGGTCTATAATTGGGCTTGACCTGCATAAGGTCAAAGGCAGTCTTATGATCTATTAGAGGAGCTTTAATATAAATTCCTCTTGATCACTAATTAATATCTTATCGTTATACTGGGTATAAGGATGATATTTACTAATAAAGTCTTGTCCTAAAATAATGTTTCCTGTGAAACTAGGACGAGGATCCATTATCCAAAACCGATGATTAACGGTTTTGTTGGTCTGATTTCCTAATTTAAAATAAATAGGAATAGTCTGGAAATATAAGGTAAATGGATCTCCATTAGCCACTTTACCATAGATTTCTTGAGTACTTTCTAAAAAGTAGTCTTCAGGGAAGGCATTAGCCTTACAATTACTCTGAGAGCACCCTGTATCTATAAATGCTGAAAGTCTTTTAGGATAGTCTTTATGTTGAACAAATAATTCTACAAAACAAGCATGTGGTTTAGTAGAAATTCCTAAATTGTTCTTTTCTAAAATAGATATTCCTTTCTGGGGTTTATCTATAAGATCTAAGGGTATTTGTTCTTCTGAACTATCATCAGAATGGTATTCGTCTAAGTTATAGGAAATTCCTTTGCCTTTGAAGTCTTCATTTTCTTGCAATCTTTTGGCTATATTCCTATCAATGTCTTGATAATAGGTTTTAATATCTAAGTCTATTTGAGCGTCATACTGGCTAGTATAAATTGCTCTAAATCTAGTTCCCCAACAGTCTTCATGGTAGTGTAGTTGACAAACAATACAAACCATAAATAATTATGTTTGTATAGTCTCAAAACATTCTACACATCTAAAGTCTTTCTTGCAACATTTCATCTCAAACGTGCAATAATGTCTTTCATCAAAGTAACATCTAGGTATATAGGTTAGTAACTCTGGATTACTAACAGTCCATCTTTTCTTCAAAAAGGGGCTTAATATACACTTATACCAAGCGTCTTCAAAGTCTATATATTTATCATCTAGATCGCCTAGATCAGTCTGCATCATATATAAGTCTAAGGTATCCTGAGAGTCTTCATACTCATCAGTATCACTATAGTCTTCAGAATCGCTGTCTGTGTAAACACTATAGATACTAGTGTTATCATCATCTTCTATGTTTGATATTTCTATAGCATATAAGATATCTAATTCTTCTTGATCTGCATAGTCTAATATTGTATTAATAATCTTAATACTTTCTTTATCTTTCTTATTAGGGCAGTCTTTAGCAAAGTGTCCGTCTTTGCCGCAAGTCCAACATTCTTTGGTGGCGGTCTTAGATTGAGCTACATCTTTTTCTTTCCTATAATTAGGAACCTTCTTATACTTACTAGTATTCTTCTTAAAGTATCTTCTTTGATTAAATCTATTTTTCTTAGTCTTAGGATTCTTTTCCCTAAAGGTAGTAGATTGTCTAAATTTGTATTTCTTTGGAAATCCTAAAGGTCTAGTCTTAAACTTCCTATGTTTCCATTCTACTTTCTTTTTGAATTTCTTAGATTCACTTCCACATCCCCATTGGATTGGAGCAATGTCTCTTTCGTCTTTGATCGGAGGGATCTGTTTGAAAGTTTCTTCTATCAACTTTCCTTGGGTTATATCACGTCTCTTTGATATGATATAGTCTTTGGCGAAATTGATTCTTTCACCAAGGGAGTTATTCTTAACTCCAGCTACTCCTGGCCAATTCCTATATTCATTAATTAGGATTTGTCCTATGGATGGTATCTTTCTAAAGTATTCATCTTTTAAGGTTTCTCCAAATTCTTGGTAATATAGCTGCTCGTAATTATTACTATATTCATTTATCTTATCTAACTTGCAAATGCTAAGGAGGGCTAACTTAGTTTTTGCTAGGTCTTGTTCATTGATTTGAGCTAGATGTCCGGGTCCAATGAATTCTGCAGTGAACAACTGAATATATTCTTCAATTGATCGTTCTTCTAGGTTTTCCTTTATCTTCTCAATCTTAGCTAAGGAGTCTTCGTCTGTAGCCTTTCTTAAACTATCTAAGTAGTCTTTTGCAATACCTCTAATGGATTGCTCAGCGTACTGCTTACATGAACTTGCATCCCATTGTTCATTAGATTCAAAACACATGTTCATCTGATTATGCCATTCGTCTAAGGCTTTCTTCCTATCTTGCACATTGTCTAGGTTGAGGTATATACCTACTGGATTTATGGCTTGGCTTGCCATAGTCTTGACGGGAGTGAAACTCTTATCACTAGTTGGGAAGTCTTTTATATAATCAGGTTTAGTCTTTACTACGGTGCTAGAGTATATAGGAATATTTATTCCTATTGGTTTACTAAAAAGTCTAGGAGCATCTTCTAGCCTACTACTACTTCCTATCTCTTGCTTATTAGGTTCTACTTGTGTAGCTGGGATTAGTCTTTGTTCTCCTTCTTCTATTAGTCTTAAGTTTCTAAGAAGTTCTTTAGTGTTCTTAGATTCTTTTAATTTTAACATGCGCTCTTGAGCTATCATATTAAATCTTTCTCTTTCTTGAAACCTAACAGAATGACTCTTTTTAAGGTTATCTTTAAATGTCTTCATATCCAATTCTGAGGGTTCATGTCCAAAGTTTTGGATTCTAGCTTTTTCTTTAACTAAGTCTTTTTGTTCAAATGATCTTCTAGGTCTAATTGTCGGAGCTTGTCTAAGTAAACTAGCACTAGTCTTACTACTACATTCTCCTTCTGAAGGATCATTGATTATGGCTTCTCCCATATTCCTAAATCTAATTTCTTCGGTCTGGATATTCTTATTGACAATCTTAGGGGGACCAAACTGGATGGTAACATTTCCAGTGACGTCGTCTTGATTAATAAACAAAGGTTTATTCTGTATAGTCTTTGTTTCTTGGAATTCTGGCAATTGCCAGAGAGTCTTAGCTTTCTCTTTCATAGGTCCAGTATTCCTAATACTGTAAGTATGGTTATAGTCTGAGACATTGGTTCTAACTAAGATTTCTTCATTAAGTCTACCGCTAGGAATTCCCGATTGCATTCCTTCATAAGGAAATTGGGAGAACTTCACATAGCTTTGAAATTCTATATTTATATTAGCGTCTGGGATAATATAGTCTTCATAACCACTAGCATATAAGATTAACTTAAAATGCTTGGCTGTGTCTACGGTTACTGTAAATGCCGGGATGACATTAAAGTATCCAATGTTATCTGACATTTCTAATTGGGCTATCCCAATAAGACTCTTCTCAAAGTCTTTCCATCTTTTGTCTACTAAACATCATAATATGTTAATATTATTCTGTGATCTATGTAATCCTTGGATTCTTGCTTGAAAGAGTCCAAAGGTTAGAAATTGGAACTTCCTATCAGTTCCTCTAGATCTAAGCCATTCTGAGTCAAATACTTGGAGCTCAGTATAGGATTTGTCTAACACATGATTTCTACAATGGTAGGTCATGTTATAATTGGGAGTCTTAGGAGTGGCACCTTCTTTAAACAAGTCTATATATCTAACGGCTGGAAGTTGTCCATTATGAATGGAGTCTTCAACGATCTTCCAGTCTACTTCACCCCACTCTTTCCATTGGAGGGGATTGGTGAAATTCCTTTCTTTCCACCATGTCCTAACATTGGAGGATGAGTCTTTAAGTCTTTGGAGCATATGATTACTCTGTCCAATATTTGGGATAGAGCTGGTTATCTTGCTAGTCTTATCTAATCCATCATTTATGATTCGTCTACCTAAGGTCTTTCCTTCACTAGTTTCTATAGAAGGGGTTTCTTTGAATTTACAGGTGGATGCCTGTTTTTGTTCAATTCTTTTTTCAATTCTTTCTAAGGAATCTGAATAATCTTTTTGTCTTTTTATCTGATTAAGAATTTCTTCTTTAGAATTCTTATTTTCTTTTCTAGTCTTTTCAAAAGTTTCTTCACTATGTCTAGCTAGAGAATTAACGATGGTTTTACCAACGTTAGTGATATAGTCTTTTACTTCATTATCTTTTTCTAGTTGTTGCATAGTTCTAACTTCTATGGCTTCTACAGTCTTTTCAATTTTATCTAACCTAGTTAGAATAAAAGGCGAGTCTATTTCTGCTTGGGATGGTTTATTATATACGGCCTTAATTCCGTTTATAATTTCACCGTATTTTTCTTCTACTTGGGCCATGTCTAGTCTAAGTTCATTAATAATGCTATCCATTTTAGATAGATTATGTCTTTCCATATTATTAAGGTAATTTGCTAAATTCTGTTGGAATTTAACAAAGTCTGTGTAGAAGGTAGTTAATCCTTCTGTCTTGGCCTTTAAGTCTAGATGCAAGTCTTTAACAAAGCTACTATTATAGTCTTGGGTAGCTGCTATAGATGTAGAAATTAAATTTAGTCTTTCTAATATAAGCCTAGTTGCCTTAGCTGCGTTGGCAATCTCATTTTCATTTATCTTGTAATAAAATCTATCATCGTTTATCTTTTCTAAAATTCTTTGATAGAATTCGGATAAGGTCTGAATGGAGAGGTCTTTTGATACCTCATTCCAGTCTGATCTAACTATCTCCATTAGGAAGATAACTATCAAGTCTAGGGATAAGCTTAGCTTGTTCTTTAGTAAGTTTAATTAACTCACTGTCTTGGTTTTTAATTAAAGTCTTAATTTCTAGAAAGTCTTTGTTAAGGACTTCTATATGATTAGTCTTAATATTTATATCTTGTAACACGTGGACTAAGTCTATAGGGATTTGATTATCGATGTCTAATAATCTTTTAGAGATATTTTTGATCTCTGTTTCTAAGGTATGAGTGTCTTTTATTAATTGTCTTAATATAAGCAATATACACTTATTTTGGTCTATTATGCTATTAATAGCACTAGCAGTGACTTGTCTACTGTCTGCGTGTTTGGCTGGGATATGTTCAATGTGTGAACAACCGTCTATGTGTGTGGTTAAACAACCTTCTGAGTCTAAATCAGTTATGGGTATAGGTTGGTAGTCTGGGTTGGTTCCAAAAATATCTTGGTAAATGCGGGGGATAAATCCCAAGGGCATTAAAGTCTTTTAATCGCATGTCTAAAAGGAACGTCTTATGGCTCTGATACCAGAATTAGGGTTTTGGTCGGAATTTGGTGAGGTTCTAAAATCTTTAAAGTCTTGATACCAATTTTGGGTCTGAATTATAAATCTTTTAATTATATAGAGTAAGACAAGAGGGGGACCATCTGGAGTAAATAACAAAAGTCTTTGGGACCACGGGGGACCACTTTCCGGATAAGGACAAAAGTCCGCACGGGAAGTCCGCACCTGAGCCTGGGTCTATATATATATATATATATATATATATATATATATATATATATGTGTGTGTGTGTGTGTGTGTGTGTGTGTGTGTGTGTGTGTGTGTGTGTAGTACATTGGAAGATTGTGAGGTAAATGGATCACGTGTTCTCGATTAATCTTCATAAACTCTTAGTAGTGATAAGACAAGATCAAAATGTAGATATCTCAAAGGTAAACCCTTATTCTACCTTATAGGGTTTTAAATTTGGGTAATAAATAAATTTATAGTTCGATTTACATGCATGATCAACAAATCTTGGGGCCGCTCCAATAGGTAGTAAAATGGATTGGAATTCATATAATTTCTTCATAATCTATCACAAATTGAGTGAAATAAATCTCTTAGTTGTGTAAATATCCCACAGCCCTAATTCAAAGAGGTCACAAAAAATATACCCTTTTTTGTAGTGGTGATTTTAGGGCCAGTATGAAAGTGACAGCAACGTAGATCTTAGAAATTGAAAATTTGTAATGATTTGTCAATCAAATGGTGCTTTATTGTAAAGATTTTTGGTCATAACATATTTCTTCTTTTAATAGGATATATATAAATGTGAGAAGATTCAATTTTATTGGCTTTATACTTCCTCAAGAGGGCGTATAAATTTATCATTCAAGTATTGAAATGATCTTTTCCTTATCCATAACAATATAAATTTGTATCATATGTGAAGTTGATTATTACGTCAAACCAATTGCAAATTCACATAAATTTGGTGTAGAAGTGAACATATATTCTTAAATTCTTACAATCAACCAAAGTAAGAAAGATAACACTAAATTTCCTCATGCTTGCACCATATTTTTATTATTGGTGAGTGAATTCATATAATATTTTTTTAATAAGACTCCATAATTTATCGATGGTAAAAATAGTTAAAACTTGGGCAAATGCTTATCAACACCATTTGTAGAGGTATTTAATGATGGCATAATCAATGACGTGTTGGGTTATAAGGATGAATTATTTCTCTTCTAGGATCAATTGCTTCAGTAAATCTCAACTAAGGAAGAAAGTCATCTTGGCTTGGAGGATGTCAAAATTCGCCATTGACTTGACCTATAGTGGATAATTCACAAATTTACTTTGATGCAAAGGTTTTTGCCATTATGGGTACACAATTATTTGAATTTTGACTATATAATTTTTCTAACTAAGTGGGAAAAATATGGAAATATTAATTAAGATCATGGATTCAAATCAATGATTCACTTATACTTATCAATTTCATCTATGGTGGGTAAAGGTTGGATTGTAGAATAATGAATCGTCTAAACTTGAACATAAATCACACCATAATGGATCCACTATTAGTCTCTCATTGTGATGGTTGATGAAATCTTTAGGAAATCCAGACAAATAGTAGTCTCTGCAATGTAATTTAGGAGATTTTTTTAATTGAATGATGAATCAATTTTAAATAAAAAAAATTATCGTTATCTCTCTCTTTGATAAATTAGATTCATGAAAATTTCCTGATCTTTGATTAAAATGATTTGGTGGTGGAAGTTGCTCCTTTTTTCTTTCCTACAATCTAATTTATTTGTAGGTAAAAAGTTTTACATGAAGGTGAAGGCTTTCGATGTTTATCTTTCTCCTCACGCTTTTAAGACATAAAAATAAAAATAACGCGAACTACCGCATTGCACATAATATAATGAAAGTGCCCAATATGTGTGTTTTAAACAAAACCAGTTTTTCTTCGAAAATTATCCAACTTTTAATTATGCACCAAACCAAGTTGTGAAAACCCAATTCTTACTTTAAACCAATTTTATCTTGATTAATCCTAAATATGCATCTAGTGATTAAAGCAAGTAAAATAAAGTAAATGATACTCACAATGCCGGATGTACGAGGAAAAAACCCAAAATGGGAAAATAACCTCGGACAGCCCAAGCCAGACAATCACTATGAATGTGAATTTACAATGAACAGGCACAGACTCACTCAATGACTCGATCCCCACGGGTATTGACGCTCTTCTAATATTCAACCACTACTCTCACAGTGCCCACGCAAAAAGTCCTTCTTTTACGATACATGTCCACAACACACGCGTTCACGTATGTCTCAGTGTCCACCGAATGGCTTTGATTCGTCTAAAATGTCGAATAATAAGTCCTTCTCTTTTCTTCACCGCAAAACCCTTATGTTCAATGATAGAACAAACTTCTTGGTGCAACAAGTTCACGTAACCATATAAGAATGATAACTCGGATCTTTGCAACCTCTAAGGATGTGTTTATGCTTTTTAAACCTTAGAAATTATGTGCAAACAAGTTTCTGGTTCGAGTACTGTTTTTCAGAATGCACACTTACGAAACTCTGATAAAAACACACTTTAAATAACAAATAAGTTCCACCTCAAAATACGTGTCATTCAAACGACAATGCCATCTCGTTCGCGCGACATAGGCATCTCGTTCGAACGAGATCCTTATGTCGTTAGAGCGAGCTAATGTGTCAGTTTGACTTTTTGACTTTTAGTTCAAAACATCTCTTTTAAAGGAGATCCAAATAAGTCAAACTATATTTCGAGTATATCAGAATAAAACGTAGTGTAAACACTTAAAACACTTTTAAAAACATTTTAAAATATTTTTCTTTATAAAAATACATCCTTATTTTTTATAAAAATAATTATGAGCACCATTAATTATACGCATTCATAACTGAGTGATCTCGGAATACAATTAACTTTGAAGACGATTAAACTGCACCAATTAAACTTCGGCATGATAAATTCTTTGAAGCTTTGCCGCAACGTCTTCAATTTTCTTCAATACGTCATAGACCAAGTGGGATCGTGACAAAATAAAAATCTCCCTATGACATATTACAAACACAGTTTTGTTCCGGAATTAAGTCAAAATAAGACAGGGACTCAATTGAAAATTTATGTCCTAACATATAATGGGGGATTTTTTATATAAACCCAGTATAACTTTCTTCATACTCCCACAATCAGTTTTTAAAAGTTCAAATAACAAAAGTATAAAAAAACTATAATATTCCTTTTTAACCTCCCGAACTAATTAGCCTGCAGTTCAAGTAAGAGCCAAACGAATTTAATGTCCAAACACTCAGAGCAATTTAGATTACCGCCAACATCACTAACACAAAATCGGCTAGATTATTTAAATTTTAAACTACTCGATATTGAGTTACACACTATCTCATTGAAAAAAACTTAGCTTAAAGCCTTAAAAAATCATGATATGTGGAATAGTCTTATTCCATTGCCCTTTGGCATTTTTAGTTAGACGAGAGGAAAAAAAATATAAGAGTAGAATATGTAATGGAAGGTTCTGAGATCAATGGAGGAGAGAGATTGGGAGAGTGCCTAGATTTACTCAAAGTATTCTTTGGAATTAATTTTATTAATAGGTTTAACAAATTTTATTTCTTTTTACAAACCCCATTTGATGGGTGTGTTTAAATGGATATAAACCCAATTATGTGGGGATAAATAAGGTTGGGGTTCCTAACAGATTTTATGGGTTTATATAATAGTACCCTATAATGTACAACCATCACACCTTTAAATGATAGTTATCGGGAGATCCTAAATCGGCCAAATCCAATTTAAGGAATTTGTTTTCAAAATATTTTCTAATAACTTTATGCTTATTTTTACGCTAAAATGCAGCAAGTTATTAACCCATAATACTCATGAGCATTACAAGTTGTATGATTGCATATATACATATTCACATATGCATATATAAGTAAATAAGTCATTTTAGTTTCTGGGATTGATGTATGGGCTCCCATTTGAGACGCAAATTATTAGTTTTGTATTTATAAAATTTGGATGTGAAAAATGATAGGTAAATTTATGGTCGTAGAACCCATAATTAACAATATTATAAATCAGCATATGGAAAATAGTAGTGTCACTTCCTAAGATGATGCCACATTGTACTAGGGAAAAATCATAGGGCAGGGGGTGTCCGACAATCATAACAAGAACATAAATAATTTAAAAATACATATGAGTATTTACATGGTTCGGCCATCGTAGGCCTACGTCCATAGGGTTGTAATGGAGATTCAATGTGATATGAGAGAATTTACATGAGTGAGTTTTGCTCACTTATAATCCCCTTTTACACAATAGGACTCTCCGCTTTATATAGAGTTAGGGGTTACAATTGGATACACACTAACCTTCTAGAGTTTAAGTTATAATAAAATGAAAATTCGATTGGATCTGATATCCTTCTTAATCTTGGGCTTCTGTTATATCTATCTATCCAACATTATTTTACATGGACTCCAAATTGATCCAATATCTTTGCCACATATTACACTATTATTAAAAGAATATTTTTTCATTCCACATATATTAAGATTAATATAATTTACTACTTTATATATATATATATATATATATATATATATATATATATATATATATATATATATATATATATATATATATATGTATTTATTATATCTTATATGTAAAATTAAATGTGAGTATATACACGATACTAACTATATATATTATAGTAACATAAAAAGTGGATATACATTTTTTTAAGGTAAATATATATAAATTAAATATATGAGTATGAGTATAGTATACTCGTGTGACTAGAGTTTGTTGGGTTTGTCTTCATTTCGTGAATCGAAATCACACTTTTGGTACTTCGTCTTTGCCACATCAAAACACTACATCAAATTTTAAACTCGCCTTTCATCAATAAGTCATAATGATCACATTTAATATTAAGGTATAATAATTAGTTACCTAGTACTCACCTTGGTTAGAAAAAATAATATTTATTCAAATAATATTCAAAACCAAGTGCATGTGTGTGGATATTTTTCATCATCATATTTCGTTATACTTCTCAAGTATAAAATTTATTGTCTAAAACCTATCCATATTATTAAGTGGTTCCTTTTTTCCACAACAATCACATGCTTTGTTTGACGCAATATTGTCTTACCCTTTAGCATATTTCTCTAGTTTATTTCGTTAGTTATCTTCTCCACTAAAGTGTCTTCAATGCTCACAACTTGGATTAACAATTTAGGTGCTCTTCGCTGGAATGTCAATCCCTTCTTTTACTGAAGTTTTTCTCCAACAAAACCGTTATTTGCTACAGTGGCATGCTCTCGAGGATTGTGGGAAATCATTCCAAGTGCGTATCTTCATAAATGATTTTGGTATACTGCCTTGGAATTTATGCTAGGTCCCCCTTTAAGAGGAGTAAAAGTTAATGCTTGGATTTTATAGATTCTACCCACTCTCTCATACCATTTTGGGTGGTGAGAAGTGACTATTGGTTTAGGATTTTCAAAACTAATTTGAACACATCAGAATATTAAAAAGGGTAATATTAGCATTTATCTTAAATTAAATCGTTCTTTGGGTTACAAAGCTTTTACTTGAAGAGATATATGACTATAACTTTGCGATTGTTGTTGGTGAACTGAAATCAAAAAAATGATTAAGATGATTTAATGTAGATTTATTTTTCATTGATTAACTCACCTCATCTGGTATATGAACCATGAACAAGTTAGTTGTGTGTAGGGACGCACCTTGTGAGAAACTTTCATAAGACTTGATATTTCCCTCTCTTACTTTTAGTCGACCTCTTTCTCTTTCTCTCTCTCTCTCTCGCTCTCTTTCCCTATAACCAATATATATAATTTGAGAGTGCGATATTTGTTGGCTTTTGGTTCCTCCCACTATATATATAGGGAACAAAACTCCTAAGGTTAAGGGATGAGGGGTATGTTCATAATTAAGGACAATATCGGGGACTTATGGAAAATAATTAAATTGGATGCCAACAATAATATGAAATTTCATATTAATCCCTATAATTAAATTTCCACTATTTTATTTTTATAAATTAACTCCACTAAATATTTGCAATTATACTCTAAATTTTAATTATCTCGAAATTACTATATATTATTTAATAGTCCTTGTCTCGCAAGTTTACTTATCACATAATATTATTCCCTGCGTTAACAAAACTAACTTATTTGATACTTTACTAGATTATAAAATAATTTAATATCGAGGTAAACTAGTGGAATCAAAATGTATATGTTCATCAGGGGATATTACAATACAAGATTAGCAATCTTGAATATAGATTATGACTAAATGTAGCACTGACAATACCTACTATAACTATTACCCAACTTATAGGGTATTGATCTAATAAATTTAATCCCACCCATAATGAAATCAAAGTAATAATTAAATCAATATTTCAATATCCAATATTCCTTGGGATTATAAATAGTGTGACCTCTCTAAACCTATGAAATCATTATATCCATAACAATTAGTATACAACATTAATTTCACATATGGCCCCATTCGATAAATTCCTGATGTACACATACATTCTTCTTTGAACCATCAGATGATTTATTGAACCACAGGATAAGTTCCCTCGTCCAAGACTAACCACTAAGATTATACACATAGTTATCCCAATAGTATAGTGATTCATATATAGGTTGTGAATGGTTCAATTATACTAGAATCAAAATTTTGATCTTCCATGAGTAAGTTAAATTTTTCTTACTATAATATCTACTGAGTATAATTAACTAACATAAAAAATCATTTATTAGTAAGTATAAATTATTACCACATTCAGATTCACATTTGAATGAGTTAAAGATAATCTATTATTAAAAGTACGGGTTATACGGAATCACTTGTATCTTAGGTTACACATAAACAAAATTTCTTTTTGCAAATTTTATCTTGATTAGATTTAAGTGAGCATGAAAGACAAATTGTAAAGCCACTATCCAAACCAAATAGGAAAGAAAAAATCCCTTTCAAGAAAACCTATATTCAACATTATTTTAGATAAGACAGACACTTAACGACTTACAAACTACTTAGAGGTCCACTAAGTATAATGCGGTGATGTCTTCAAATATTCAACATAAAATCATGTAGTCCAGCACCTCCCACATCATGAATCTCTTGTCTCTCTATCCACTGATTAGCCTCAAGAATTCTCAATTCCTTTTTCTTTAGCCGTAAAGCCTCGACGCCACAAATCAGCATTAGAGAAAAATCACTACAAGGTTTCAAAAGTCAGATCGTGTTCTTCTTAGTTTGGCAAAGTGATCCCAAAAGATCCAAGGGGTTTGGATGAAAAAATTATTAAGTTCGATCATAAGTAGAATTTTAAAAGGACTTCAAAACAAATGCATTCCCTCATCTCTATTTATAGGGAAAGAGGTTATGAGGGGATAAAGATAAAAGTTTGCATTTGATTTGGGATAAAAAAAAAAACAAAAGCATGTGTACTCGTTCTAACAAACTACTACCTCTTTCGAATGAAGAACCTGCTTTCATTCGAACATTTCCCAAAGAGACTTCAAATGGGATTCCGGAGCTGACCCATAAGGTGACGCTTCGAAACTCGTTTGAACGAAAAAAACTCATTCTAACGACTAGCAGCATCTCGTTCAAATAACATGTCAAGTCGTTCTAACAAACGAGTGAGATTTTTAAAAAACTTTAAAAATCATTTTAAAAATATTTTTAAAAACTTCATAAAAATAAACTTTTTTAAAAAGACCCCTGAATATTTTAAGATTGCCAAAGCCACCTCGTAAAACTTCTTAGGAACTGTGGTAATACTCGATCTTAGATTTTAGTAAATAATTACTAGTTCTTCTTCTCTTTGAAGACTTGAGAACTTCCATAAAGGTGCATTGGGGTATAACGGGATAAGCCAAATAAAAAATAAAGAATGAGCAATCATAAATTTCGCTCTTACAAATCTCCCCGTTTGGCTATCTCAGTACAAAATAAAAACTCGATCCAAATCCCTAAGATAAATATAACTAATGCCCTCCCAAACCAAGAAATAAAAAGGCATAAGAGTCTTTGTCTTCAACTGAAATTCTTCATCTTATGTAGCCCAAGAGATCATCATCAAAGAGAAAAAGACCTACACATATGAAACAAAAAGAATACCATGACGCATACAAGAATTTAAAGCAAATTAAAACTACCCCTCAATCTGTTCTCCCCATTTTTGTCCGTAAAAGACAATGGGTTAAAAACTAAGAATGAAATACTAGCATCACCCAAATCCAAATGAAATAACATCACAGAGATAATCCAATAAGCACATGCGATGAAATTTTGAAGAAGCATACGTACTATTTTTGAAAATTTTCGAAGCTCTCATGTATAAAAGGTACATATAAGTACAAACACATCACACCATGAATATGTGAAATAAAGGTTATAAAAAGGAACATGAACAAAGTGATCATCAATGAATAATGAAATGCTAGCTATGAATTATTAAGAACACTAAAGAAATAAATCCATATATCAAAACAACATGAATTTTTGTAAGATTTTTCAAAATAGAAATATAGAATTAAAATCCAGCAATAGGGACAAATGATATAATCATGATAAACACACTATACTAGAAATAATGCCCAAAATCAATCAACGAAACAAGTACCTAAAGACTTCCTAAGATCCTAAAATCTAATTGCATTTAAAAGTTTTGTACAAATATCGATTAATTGACGTTCGGTTCTCACAAAGCTTAAGGACACGATCTTCTCCTCAACAAGGTCACGAATAAAGTGGTCACGTTTACTAATATGCTTCATGCGAGAATGTTTAACCAAATTACAAGATATATGAATTTCACTCATATTATCACACGAAATAGTCATTGTGCCTTGGGTGATCCCATATTCTTCCAACATTTTCTGCATCCATAAGAGTTGTGTGTAATAACTCCGAACAACAATGTACTCAACCTATATCGTGGATAAAAAATAGAGTTTTACTTCTTGCTCAACCAAGAGACAAGATCACTCCTAAAGAAAAAGCATCCACTCAAAGTGCTCCTACATGTCACGTCCCGAAATAATCAGGAGTGATATGGGGGTTGGGTTTATAGGTGTAACTGGAATATAAATTTAAGTAGCGGAAGTGAAATAATATTTTAATATAATAGTAGAGTTTAATATAAAATAAAATATGGAGATACATAATTTATTACATTCCTTATAAATAGAGGCACGAACTTTTATTACATACTACATAAAAGAAAATAGAAAGTAAATGAGAAAGAGTACGACATATGTTTTGGGACTACATCAATTACATCCGTTTATAAGTAGTAACGTAAGAAATTATGAGGGGGTGTTCATTACTGCGACTGATTTTCCTGGTGTATATAATTCTTAGAGTAACACGAGGTGATGCATTAAAATAGTGCAAGGTCGAGTGATGTTGCCTTCTCTATTTCCTGGGTCCATCTAGAATTTGAAAAACATAAGCAAAATTTCCAAGTAGATAATTCACATTCTATACACTTCAAAACATAATTTCTGAATGAGTTAGTATAGTAAATTTCAATAAGAAAGAGATTCAATGCTAAAATATAATAATATGTTTGTTCGGTAATAATATAGAAATTATTTGTATAGAATCGGTAATGATTAGGAATGGTTTTTAAACAAATAACCCATAATTATCCGTTTAGAGGCGTTAGGGCAGTAGCATATACATACGACAACGTCAATCCAAAATACTTGGAGATAATCACTCTAGATACTGGAGATAAATTAACCACGCTGAGTCAATCACAGACATTTTATATGGTAACAAATAACTAGGCCCTCAATCATCTGAGTCTTACAGGATAAATAATACAGTCGTATATATAACGAAAGATTATTTCCTAGTCATAATGTATGCTATAAATAAGTAACTGGGTAAAATTCGCATCATATGAACTAATATGATTACATAGTCATTTCAAAATATGAATCAATTCTACGTAAACAGTTTGAACTACTAGAATGAGCTCCACAATAAGAATATGATATACTGGGTCTATCATAAAGTGATATCAACAATAGGCGTAATTCAAAAGCATTGCGTGAATTTAATATTAAATAAGAAATCACCTACAAAGTAATATTGTATAAGAAGTCACCTAATTAGGTTTAGGATTTTGAGGGTTCCAAAGAGTTGTTAACGGTTAAGGTGATATTCCGTGTCAGTCAGTTAACTGAAAAATATATTAGGTGTATGTATGAAGTCTGTAACTTAATTTGAAACTGCGATAAACCTAAAATTGCATAAAAAATAAGTATCGGGATTTAAATTGAAAATAAAGTTAGGGTTTTATTACATTAAGTTCCTTAACTTTTTCGGATAGGTGTTACAAGACTTTTTTGTTCTTAATAATGTCCAAAAGTTATAAAAAAAGTTTGGGGCAAAAATACAGAAGTTAAAAAACTTCAGGAGTTTATGTGTAAAACTTAGAATAAAATTTTAATTCCTAATTTAGGTTATATGCTAAATTTTTGTTCTGAAAATACAAACAGGGTGTTGTAATATACCATTTTGACCAAAAAAATGAAATAAATTTTTGGATTTTTTTTTTAAGAATTTTTTGATTGGTCACGTGCTCTCACGCACTGAGTTAAGGCTAATGCGCCCTAATTTTGACTTCACTCGTGCACGTTAACCATACGTGTCTTCAATCTTTCTAATTTTGACCTATGGTTTTGAAAACTTTGGCCTGCGATTAAATCCTCTACAGAATACCTTTTAAGTTCATTCAAAAGCCATTCTTTCTAATTTTTCACAAGGATTTCAAATATATAACTTTTAAAAGTTGAGATGAACTTTAGAGATTTCTTCAATAACTGTAAAATATCGAGATTTTTAGTTTAACATTCGTGGATTTATGGTGAAATTTAAAGCATGGAAGTACCGGGGTTTTGTTTCTCCGTGAATTGTGAACAAAATGGTTTTGGTTTGAAGTTTTAATTCATCCTGTACAAGAAAATTTTTGTTTTGCCAGAAGTTGAAAAGCTCAGATTATGAACATCTACGGATACCAAAATGAAATCAAACTATATGGTTAAAATCTTACAAGTTTTAGGACAATGATTCCCACTTTAAAACTGGTTTAAAGTCAGGAACTCAGAATCCACCGTTGGAACTCAAGCGTGATTTTTTGATTTTTTTTTTCCTTTTAACGCATGATTCTTACATAGAAGATTACATGTAAAAGCTTATTTGAATCCTATTCTACTACATAAACATAGCTGAAGTGAAGGAATTAAGATCTAAGCATAAAATGATAGAATACTAAAAAATGCAAAAAATTAAGCCTTGGTTTTTAGCCTCTGTTTATATTGGTTTCTCTGTGCAGATAGAGGCTGATTGGTCAAAATTGTGGCGAAAATAGGTTGGTCTAATGGGAGATAAGCTTGAGGAAAGTTTATGTTGTAAAGGGGTATAGGGTTTCTTAGTTTTTCATTAGTTCCCATGTAGGTTTTTTTGCCATTCTTATCATCCTTGCTGATGAAGAAGATGATAAAAAGTTTGGTTTAGGTCCTCATGAAGTTTTGGTTAAGTTTAAGGTGTTTATTCCTTATTTTTCAAACTTTTGGGGCTTTTGTATAAATTTTAAAAGTTAAAAACGTATTGGAATTGGCTAATTTGAAATTTTAGAGAATAAGGAAGGTGTTTGTAGAGAAATATTGAAACATATTGGTTATTTAGATAGATAAAAAGTCCATAAAAACTTTAGGGGGTGTTTGGCAATTATGAAAACTTAAGGATAACTTTAATATTTGTATTTTTATAAGGATTATGTTGGTGATAATCCAAAATTATTTCTCATGTTGCTTATATATTAAGGTAGAATTAGTTATTTCTCGAATATGTATGTTAAAAAAATGAATTCGGGTGCGCTGGGTGTGTATGGGTCTTACAACTCTCCCTACCAGAAGAAAAATTCATCCTTAAAACTACCTTCAAATAATTCAGGGTATTACTGATATATGGCATCTCTGAGTTCCCACGTTGCTCTTCATGACCGTGATGTTGCTAAAAAACTTTCACTAAAGGATGGTATTTGTCCGAAGTATTCGATCATGGGTATCTAAAATTTAAATTGGTCTTTCTTCATAGTCATGATTAAATTGTATCATTAGTCCATCCCATGTGATGATGTGAGTTGGATTCGTAATATACTTCCTTAACTGAGATATGTGAAATACATTGTGAAGTTGAGCTAAATCAAGGGGTAACATTAGTCGATATGCGACTAGTTTAAACAGTCAGTAATGGTGAAAGGTCCAATGTATCATGGTGAAAGTTTTCATTTTCTTCAAAACCAAATAATCCCCTTTCAAGGTGATAATTTTAAGAAAAAATTATCTACTTTTTGGAATTCAAGGGGGAGTCTATAATTATCGGCATAACTTTTTTGTCAACTTTTGGCTTCTTTTAATTTTTCCCTGATAAGGTGTATTTCTCAGTAGTCTCTGTTATAATTTCTGGACCATAAACGTGATTTTCTCCAGACACATTCCAACAAAGTGGAGAACGAGTGGGTCTACCATAAAGTGCTTCATATGGAGCGCTTGAATGCTAGCTTGATAATTGTTGTTGTATGAAAATTCTACTAGTTCTAAATGATCGCCCCAATTTCCTGATCGCCCCAATTTCCTGTTAAATCTTATGCCCATGCTCGTAACATATCTTTAAGGTTTGTATCAATCGTTTTGATTATCCATCAGTTTAGGGATGATATGCAGTACCAAGAAATAGTTTGGTTCCTATGGATGTTTATAAATCTCGCCAAAAATGTCCCGCATATCAAGGATCTCGGTTAGATGTAACAAATAAAGGAAACCCATGTAATATGATAATCTCTTGAAGATAAAAGTTGTTGAGTCATTGTAATGAATCAGTATTACGCACTTTGAAGGAAATGAGTTAACTTAGTTAGTCGGTCTACGATTACCCAAATTGAATTATTTCCCCGAGTTTTGCGCGGTAAGCCACTAACAAAGTCCATAGCAATATGATCCCACTTCTAGGCCGATATAAGAAGAAGTTGCAAGAGTCCACCAAGTAGTTGGTGTTCAATCTTGACTTGTTATTATGTTAAACATTTGGCAATAAAGGTTCGAATGTCTTGTTTCATTCCTGCCCACGAAAATGCTTTTTTGAGTGTATGATACATTTTGGTGTTGACTGGATGGATTATGAATTTGGAATGATGACCTTCTTGTAATATTTATTCTTTCATCTTGGGGTCTGAAGGTAAACATAATCGGTTTCAAAATTTTATTCCCATATAAGGGTTATATGTCCATTATGGGTTAGCTTTTCCACGTTCAATCTTACGTCATTCGATGGTGAGAAATTTATTAGTGTCTTGTTGCTCAATTATCCTTTTTTTTTAAGAGATGGATAGTCTATGATATTTTGAAAAATAGTAGAGGTTTTGTTTTGCAAATCATAATCGGTCAATGTGAGCATGATTTGGTATGCAAGTGTTCTAGTTAGCCTTCCATTTGTTTTACGACTTAAAGCATTAGATACTTTGTTGCTCTTTCCTACATGATATTATAATTGGAAGTCATAATCCTCTAAATATTCCATCCACTTGTGTTGTAGCAAATTCAAATCCTTTGAGGTGAAAATATATTTTAAACTTTTATGATCTGAAAATAACTGAAATTCCACTTTGTATAGGTTGCACCGCCAAATCTTCAAAGAAAAAATAATAGTGGCTAATTCGAGATCATGTACTGGATAATTGCGTTCATGAATCTTTAATTGTCATGACCCAGGTTCAACGACTTTTCTATATTGCATGTGTACGCATGCTAGCCCTTGTAAGGAGGCATTTGTGTATACATCGTAACTTACATGTCTGGAAGGTATTGTGAGTACATGTGTGGTATTTAAACGTTCTTTTAATGTACGGATGCCTTGAGTACATTCTTGGTTCCATTGAAATCGTGCATCTTCTCTAGTTAATTTCATAAGAGTTAGAGCGATAGTGGATAATCCTTCTACAGATCTTCGGTAATAACCAGTTAATCCTAAAAAACTATGGACTGCAGTTACAATAGTAGGTTGTGGCCAGTCTTGAACTGCAATAATTTTTACTGGGTCTACTTGGAATTCCTAGTTCCGTAATTATATGTCCTAAAAACTTTACCTTTTTCATAAAGAAGTGAAATTTGCTTTTCTTAGCATACAATTAATGACACCATAAAGTATCTAGTATGATTTGTAAATCATGTTCGTGTTCTTATCTATTTTGTTAGTATATTTGGATATCGTCAATGAATACTATCATAAATTTATCAAAAAAAATTTGGAATACGCAATGCATAAAGTCCATAAAAGCAGATGGATCATCAGTAAGTCCAAAAGACATTACTAAGAATTCAAAGTGCCCCTATCGAGCTCAAAAGGTTATTTTTGGTATGTCTTCTTCTTTTACTTTCAACTAGTGATATACAAAACGTAAATCGATCTTTGAAAATACACTACACCAAAATGGTCAAATTGATACCCTTCAACCGGCCAGCCTTGTCACGGTCAATGATTGTGATAAGGCCGTGACAAAGATTTGTCATGGTTATTGACCGTGACAAGTCCGTGACATTTACTGTTATCACAGACTTGTCACGGTCACTGACCGTGAAAAACCTTATAAACTTGTCACGGTCAAGGACCGTGACATGTCCGTGACAATTCTGTCAGTAAAAAACCCTCCCCCCTTCTTTTTCCCCACCGATTTCTTTTCCCTCCATTTCTCTCTCTCTAAGCAACTGCACTCTCTCTCTCTATGATTTTGGTAGGTTTTCTCTCTCTATTTTTCTTCCATTTATGTATATGTGTGTGTATATATGTGTGTGTAAATGTGTGTGTGTGTGTGGTGTATATATGCACGTGGTGGGTGTATATGTGCGCGCGTGTGTGTGTGTGTATGTATGTGTGTGTGTGTGTGTGTATGTGTGTGTGCGCGCGTGTGTGGTGGGCTGTGGCAGTGGGGGGAGGGGGTGTGGGGCTGTGTGTGTGTGTGTGTGTATATGTGCGTGTGTGAGCTTGTGTGTGGTGGGGGAGGAAGGGGGTGGGCGGCAGGAGAAAATGGGCCGGGGGGGGCTTGTTAATTTTTTTAATTAAGTTTTTATTAATTTATTAGATATTGCCCCTCATATGCAAGTAGTGTCCCTTGTAAAAGAATTGATTGATTAAATATTGATTGGTTGTTAATTTCTTTAGTAAATTAATAATTAGTGCCCCTTTCATATGCAAGTAGGATTGCCCCCCATTGTAAATTAGTAAATTAATAATTGTATACTTTAATTGTTAGTTTAATTGATGAAAAGAATTAATTGAGTAGATGAATTAGAAGGAGTACGGAATACACATTTGTTGTTGCTATTGCGGTTGGATTATAGTGGTACGATGTTCGGTTGGTTAATTTTAGAAGTGGCATGACCACTGGATTATTGTCCATACGGGGGTGGGATTTTTCAACTTTTTTTTTAATATTACTTTGTAACACGAACAATATATATATATAGTATTATAATTAAATGAAACATACTTGAAAATACATAAAGTGCGCATAGATACTAGCCTTCTAGTTCTTATGCGTACGCATTCAATAGTCCTTAGACCCGTTCGAGAGTCATTACCCTTGTAATGAGATCTCTCGAATTGTCCTGTTTGGACAGTTTGGGCCTGCATCTGTATAATAATATTCTTAGTGGCTTAAAGTTGTTACTTTTGGAGGAAATATGCGATCGTATCCTAATGTTCTCTGGGTACATACTAGATTGATAAGTGTGACCGTTATTTTAATTGATCAATTGAAATAATGCTCATACTTATCAATCTACGTCGTGTACTTGGAGAACTACGGGGATATGCTACCGAATTTTTCTCAAATCGTAACAATGTGCAATAGTTGTTAAGTATATTACAGAAATATGTGGTGTTGAATGGGATAGGACCACTCACCCTTTATAGGAGATGGAGGAAATAGGAATTTCTATTATAAATTGAATTTGAACTTGAAATTTAAAAACCGAATATAAATCAGACATAATTAAATGAAACATACTATAAATCTAAGTTTTGTTTATACTAATCCTTGAATATACGCTTCTTACCTTTAATAGGTGATTAGTTGTGGTAGTTGTGATGGAATATCCTAATTACAAATAGTGGATGGGTGAGACAAATAGAATGGGGGATGTGTTTCGCAGAGGTGATAATGAATTAATGAAATACGCAAAGAGATGTCATAATGATGAAGAGTTTCCGTGTCCGTGTGGTAGGTGTAAGAATGGTCAGGTGTTTGAGTGGAAAACAATTGAACTACATTTGTTCAGATCGGGTATGCAAGATATTTATCGATTTTGGAGTTTTCACGATGAATTGAAAGTTCCTTTTGTCCCCGAACAACCTTCACCAAGTAGGATAGATGTAAAAGGGGACGACGTAGATCATAATATGTTAGAGGATTTAGTTGATGATGCATACGGAGTTTATGAAGCTTATGGGACATTATCCGGTTGTATAGTACAAGGTTATTTGGGGTGTTCTATTTGTGGAGAGGAGACTGAATCTCTTCGTCTATCCGCTAGCTCAAAAAATGTATACCATTGCCATAGGAGGTTTTTACCCCCGGCTCATAGTTTCAGATTTGAGAATTATACATATTTGCATGTTTCGGATTTTTAGTAATTGTACATATTATGACTTCGATGTTGTTTTTTGGAATTCAGAATTAAGGTGTTAAATAGTAATAATTCATTTGGATTTGTAGTAATTATACATATTTGCATGTCTTCTTCTAATTCATTTAGATTTGCACTAATAACAATATTTTTTTACAGAAAATGTCTCCTTCTGGTATTAAGGTGAGGATGGTGATGCTGATCATGATGATGTCGTCTAGGCTCGGTGGTAGCGGAGGTGACGAGGGCTCCTCATCCCCTAGGCTCCCCAAATAGGGAAAATTGCGGATGGCCGTCGAGAACAAGATGAGGCTATTAGTGAGATCCCTCGAGATGATAAAGACTATCATCGGCCTGGGGTACACTAGTTAGAGGGAGGTGCCAAATGACCTCAAGTTAGCTATTTGGGTGGCATAATGTATTTATAATAATATTTATATGAATATGAATATTTCAATTTCGATTTCGATTTCAATTTCAATTTCATTTAATATTTATATTTATATTTATTCGCAACTAACATTGTATTTGTTGGACAGGAACAATTCAGCCTGGACCCAAAACTACGCGATTCCGTCTTAGAGTAGTTGAGGGAGAAACATAAGACGTGGAAGAAAAATATGCGGACCCGATATTTTGGGAAGACCCGAGACTCCGTTATCCGAATGCGTGACTCCATCCCGCCGAAGGAGCCGATCTCATTAGCACAATGGTAAAAGTTCATTGATAATGAGATCGGGGAGCGACAATTGGCATCTCGCCAATCGGGGAGGGAAAATCGGGCAAAAAATATGGACCTGCACTACTCCGACCAGACATCTTACGCCGAGGTGGAGCATAGGATGATGGTAAGATTTAATTTTTTTATAATTATAGAAATATGTTATTCTGCATTATTTTACTTTGCGGGGCCGATAGTAATTTTGCATTATTTTATTTCAGGGGACGGGGAGCGGCCTTGGGGGTATGCCGCATAGGCTTGATACTTATGTGGCAATTCGAATGAAGAAGGGGAAGGATAAGGAGGTGTCCCCGATTATCGCGTCCACGATTGTAAGTAATCCAACAGTTTACTTTTTTATTAATTACGTTATAATTTTTTTATTTACTTATTTAACTAATCATATGCTTTTTGTTATTTCAGGCAAAGCTTAATAAAGTGCGTGAGTCGCAGTGTGATGTCGACATGGCATCTTTGTCCACAGACGAACTCAGCCAAGTGCTTAGCGTTAATCGCAAGGGGAGGACAAGGGGGTGAGCTCGCGGGTGGCCAAAACTAGGATCATCGGATTGGAGACAAGCAACACCGGATTAGATCGAATGGTGGACTCGCATGACATGAAGGTGTCCCATTTGGAGGCGACGGTCCAAGATATGTTCTCATTCATAAAGCGTTCGTTGGGCGAAAATCGTAAGGGGGAAGGTAAGGAGAAGGTGGTGGTGGAGGAGGATGAGGATGTGGACCTCGTTGCTTCATCGTCGCCACGTGCGCACTCTGATGATCCAGTCCCCTATTTGGTTGCATACGACCAACCGATGTCGACACTTGGTTGGCCAAGCGTGTTTATACAGGACATATTCGATGGCCAACAGATAGGGAGGGGGTTGAGGGAACCGAATACCATCCAGGGTATGCCAATTCATGGACGTTTGCTTCAAGGCATCGAGGCCAAGGTGCTCATCACTCATGTGATACCCAGAAAGGAGAACTCCCCATTGTGGTTGCGTGAACAATGTGGCATGATGTATATTCAAGGGTGTATCAATTCGTATATCGTGTGGCCTACTCACCTCCTCAGACCTACCCCAAACATGTAGTGACATTATTTGAATTGAATTGTTATAAGTTGTTACATTTGGATTATATCGTGATGCATATTGTTTTGAATGTATATTTGCATTATCTCTATTTTTTTTGGATATATGATCTTTGAACAGGTACAACATTGCTATAACAGGTACAAATATACTGCTGGGCAGTGATAGTGGCTATACTGCCCAGCAGATTTTTTTTAAATTCTGCCCATAATTGTCACGGTCAATGACCGTGATAATTTTTTCTAAAATGTCACAGGTTTGTCACGGTTATTAACCGTGACTAAGCTTGTCAGGGTCATTGATAGTGACAAGTCTAATGAACTTGTCACGGTCAATGACCGTGACAAGTTCGTGTCACGGTCATTAACCTTAACAGGTTGGACTTGTCACGGGCAATGACCGTGACAATCCGGCAGATTTGGTTTAGTGATACTTTGGTTTCTCGTAACTGATCAAATAAATCACCGATTCTAGGTAACATATATTTATTTTTAATAATGACTTGATTCAACGTACGGTAATCTATACATAGTCGAAATGAACCATCATTCTTCTTTACAAATAAGATCGGAGCACCCCAGTGAGATGAGCTTGGTTGAATAAATCCTTTGGATAATAAGTCATCAAGCTAGATTTGAAGTTCCCGTAGTCCCAAAGGTGCCATTCGATAAAGTGGTATAGAAATAGGAGTGGTGTTGGGGAAAAGATTAATTACAAATTCAACTTCTCGAAATGGAGGAATTTTGGGTAAGTCTTCAAGAAATATATCATTATAATCATTAAGAGTCTTTAATTTATAAGAGGTGATAATGCAAGTGTAACACCCTGTCGCGGCCCTTATGAACATAGGGCGTGGCCCTACTGAACTCGTTGTCCGGCCCTGCAAGTACTGGGCGCGGCACTCACCCCATGTCTTAAAATACAAACTGCGTCCCTACCATGTATAGGGCGCGGCACCTGTGTCTCTAGCCTCATTAAGGTTGCGGCACTTTGAGCTTGCCTTATAGGCCGCATCCCTTTCTACTACAGTAACTTCGAACTTACGTCACGTGCTCAGGACACGTGATAACTCATGTATCTCTTATAAATAGAGGACTACACCTCGAACTAAAGGGATCAATTCCCACACAGCCGGGGCAGGTTCAAAAGTACCGATTCTCTCTACACAACCTCAGCATACAGTTTGGAGATTGTTCATCCACATCGTAGCTACCTCTCCGACATACCGGGATCATTAATCATCATGTACTCTCCTTTATTCTCATACTTGTACGCCTCTTAGGCATGATTATATTGTACAATACCCCACATATAATTAGAACGGAGCAACACAGTGGATGTAGGACTATTTTAAAGGTTGAACCACTCTATATCTTGTTTTCCCTCTACTTGCTTGGTTTATTCATTACATATTTTACACTTTGACTTGTTGATACGAGAGCGACTAATGAACGAAATCTCGTATCATCAATCTGGCTCCGTCTGTGGGAAACATAGATATCTTAACCTTGTTTCTCTATATTTTGATTTCTTTAACACCTTATTTTATTCGTGGGGATCCGTTGGATCATTGTCTCACGAGTAGATTCGGGTTAGTGAGCTCTATTTCATATTCACACCCTTAAATGGGTAATTTGTATATTCAGATCTGTTATGGTCTCTCTTTTATGACCTTGGATCTAACTTACATACCCCTGTGATATCATTTCATCTAGATAGCGCTGAAAATCATGATGGGCTTTACCCCCGAAAAGATGAATGATTAGGGAAGAATTATGTTTAATCCATTTCTTTGTTATCCTTTTACCTATGATCTAGGGTTTTATCGTTAGAATCATGCCATTATGTGCACCGAGGGGTTATTCCCTCATAGATAGACCCTAGTAGGCATGCTCTCCCGGTGTTTCGGGAGAAAAAATTAGCTTCTGAGTTTCGATTTGGGATTTCTCTCCCCCCTGCCCCGCCTAGCAAGGGATGTGGCAGGTAGTTTAAATACCTTCATGACGCGACCTGTGCTAGTACGGTCGTGTTACTGAACCTTCAAAACATTAAGGAATGGACTCGGTAGGTCTCTAGTTCAACCTTGGTGAATGTAATACAAAGGCCACGGCAGTGCACCCTGGTGCTATACTGGCCGCGGCACCTTTCAACAGTGCAGCAGTAGAACGTTGTATCCTTATTTCCTACTTGGTATCTGTGATTACTCATTTTTACTAGTTTTGTCCCAGATTATACATATACTTTGTAAAGACTAACAAAAGCAGAAAATGGAAGGAGAGTCCAGCCAGAGCACAGAGATCAAAGATGAGATTGTGCAGCTATACAACCACCTCTACGATAGTCATGCCTCACTCCAAACCCAGGTCAACTACCTGACTCCGAAGGTGTTAATGCTCGAGGTCGCGGTATCCCCTAATGGGGGTGTAGCACCCAAGATCATAGCTTCAGCGGCTTTTGATACCGTAACAGTTAAAGAGGATATGGTCGCGAAAGCAGTCAGCAGGAGGCAAAAAAGGGGAGTGGAGAAGGCAAAAAAGAAATCGGGGCCCTACTCTCCGTTGGCCTTCCCAATTGAAGAGGTCTTAGGGTTCTTCAAAGAAGACAAGCTGTTGAGATGGCCAGAAAAGCTGAGTGATCCACCCCACAAGATGAACAAAGCTACTTGGTGCAGTTTCCATCAGGACCATGGCCATGACACTGAGCAATGTTATGCTCTCAAGGACGAAATTGAAAGGTTGATTGGGCAAGGGATGCTGCGGAGGTTCCTCAAAGATGCTTAGGGGATGCTGCCTTATCCCACATGCCGTATGCTTATTTTTCATGCTTATGTCTTATATTTCATCTGTCTCTACCTTACAATAGCAACTCCTCTTATGCTATTTTAAATTAAACTTTGTGTTATCATTACAAAGTCATATATATGAATAGTTATAAAATCAGGTGCACTATTATAGTGTCATATTTTTTATTCTCATTTCCATAAAATATCATCTTATAAAGATCATTCTTGTCTTAAATAGATCCCTATCTGAGACAACATGTTGTATCGAGAATGATAATATCTGAAGGGGCCACAATGCCTGAGAGGACGTCTGATCGTCCGAAAGTTGATGATAATTAAAAGTGGCGAAGCCAAATATTGGAAGCAATTACCTAAGTTGGACTGCAACATCACTCGCAAGGGCTTCTGATGCCCACTCTTAGCTTCCGTAATGCTTCATTCGCTACAAGGGCTTATAATGCTCGTTCTTAGATTTAAGGAAGCATCATTAGCCATGAGCGCTTACAATGCTCGTTCTTAGCTTTTGGAATGCATCATTAAGTCGAGAACTGGTAATATCTAGCCAGAGATGGCTTCAAATATATTTATAGCTGTGGGTGGCTTAACAACATAACCCAGCCTGAGGTGGCTTCAAAATATCCTATATGTTAGCTGTGGGTGGCTTAACAACATAACCTAGCCTGAGGAGGCTTAAAAATATCCTATATGTTAGGTGTGGGTGTCTTAATAACATAACCCAGCTTGAGGAGGCTTGAAAATATCCTATATGTTAGTTGTGGGTGGCTTAACAACATAACCTAGCCTAAGGAGGCTTGAAAATATCCTATATGTTAGATGTGGGGAGCTTAATAGCATAACCCAGCCTGAGGAGGCTTGAAAATATCCTATGTGTTAGCTGTTGTGGGCTTAATAACATAACCCAGCCTGGGAAGGCCTGATAATATCCCACTTACATACAGAAGGGCGGTGCTGATGAAGATGGAGGATATACTTCGTCAAAACAATGAAAGCGACTGTCAATCAACCATTTGTAGAGAGTACAGTAACCCTATTAATACAACTGCAACCGATAAAAGCAGCTTTCGAAAAGCTTCCGGCAGTTAAAGCGACTAAAGGGGATGAAAAGACAGTCTACTCTATATGTTCCATTTGTTATGAGATGAAAACAAACAAGGCTGCAGAAGATGGGTTTCAAACACTAGAAGGTGCCGCGACCTTATTCAAAAGGAAATTTTTACGTTCAGCAGGAACTGTCGCGACCTTATTCAAGAGGCAGCACCTCTACGCTTTGGTGCAAGGGGCCGCAGCCTCTAACAAGTAATTGTGAAGGTTCACGGCCATTACTCGAGGGTGTCGAGGCAATTCAGTCAGCGGTTATCCAAAAAAAATGTTATAGTGCCGCGGACGTATTTGTACAAATTCATCAAAAAGGCAGTTGTGTTCAAGTCACGAGAGGTATACAAAAATTATTCATTTAAGCATTGAAATGAGAAAAAAAAAAGATGCAAAAGATGCAAGAGAGTGAAGCTAATATGATTATGTATAAAAGGTGTCCTCGGCCTTGATATTATCAGTTAAAGATTACAAGCATATGGGTCGCAGCCACTGCAAAAGTAAAATTAACAGAAGGGACGCAGCCCTCTATCAATGATCAAAAATGAAACAAACTCAGGAAGAAGCATCATCATGCTCATCAGCTTCCTCCCCATCCGCGGTTGTTTCAGTCTCTTCCTCCGCGACCACTGCCTCTGCTTTCGCTCTCAGTCTAGCCTTCTCTTCAGTCACGGCTTTGAGCTCGACAATGCAGTCTTGGTGTTCAGCATCACTCAATTTACAGGCCAGAACCTTCTCCTTGGCCTCGGGGAAGTTCTTTACAATCCTATGCCTTAGCTCCTGGTAGCCGCGGAGGTAGGCCCTGTTATTGATAAGGAAAAAGTCCTTCGAGCCCTTGAATGACTCCACGGTATGGTCTATGGCCAGTTGAAGAGCATCGCAGTGATCAGCCTTCATCTTTTTTATTACCGCGGCATGATCTAGGGCATCCTGAGCGGACTTGGCCTGCATCTCTTCGTATTTATTTTGTAGAAGTACGAGCTTATGATTTGAAATTTCTTCGGCCTGTGCATCTTTCTCAGTCTGAGCTTGGGAGGCCTTGAGGGATTCTATGGCCTGTTTGAAGTTTTCCTCCGCCTCTTCCCTCTTATTGTTGGCAGAAGTCAGGTCCATTTGGGCCGCCTTAAGAGCCGTGGCAGAAGACTGTTTCCCGGCCTCAAATGATGTAGTCCGTACAACCTCAAGATCCGCGACATACACCCTCTTCTCGGCCTCTTTCAATTTGTAAAGGGCCTCGTACTTCCTTTTTTGGGCTACCATGACATCCGCGGCCTGAAATTAAAAAAAAAGGGTAAAGTTAGTTGCAGTATATGGAGCAAAAGAGAAAAACGGAGACAAAGCACTTACCCTCAGAAGACTATGGAGGCCGCAGTCCTCCAGGTCATCGTGTTCTTCTCCCACCAGCCTTTCGAGGTCCGCTGCATCAAGGGCCCTCTTCATTCTCCGCGCAGCCTTAGCGGTATTGTCCTACGAGGACTCGGGATCAGGTTGTCTCAACTAAGGCCGCGGATGACCATCGAGACCCGAAGTTCTGCGGCACTGAGGAGGTGCCAAGTTTTCATTAATTTCAACCACAAGTGGCGGCGGTGAAGAACCTGTATTGAGGGGAGCATCATCCGACATCAAACCTGCCGTGACTAGGTTTGACCCTATATCGTCATCAAATTCAGGTGGTCGATGGGCGACAATATCAGTTTTATTCGCGGCAGGAGTTGAGTCTGCGACAGGTGCCTTAGCTTTAGTCCTTCTCCTCTTCCTGCTCCATACAGAATTATTTAGAACGACTGTGTCGTGTCCATCTCTGCTAGCTGGGCGGCCAAAAGTTCTCGATCAACCTCCTCACCTGAAAAAGCAACAACAAATATTGGGAATTGAATTGAGGGGAGCATAAGTGACCACGGAATAAAATTCATGACGGTCAGGGTATTACCTTCCGCGCCCATAACTTGAGGAATGGACTTGTTGGGAAAAAATGTTGCTTCGAATATGGTCGCTGATGTAGCAAGTGTGCTGAACTTTTTATGTTCAGCAGGAACTACCGCGGCCTCAGCAACTCTCTTTTATTGCCTCTTGTTCAAAGTTAAGTTATCCAGAACTGCAGAAAAGAAAATTTAAAGGTTAGTGGAAGTTAATATTCAACTAGGAAGACGGGACGCGACTATAATAAAAATACCTAGCTTGGAGGGAGAACCCCATTACCGCGACATTCGATATGACCTCTCCCTCTCGTTCTCTTCGGGGTGGATCTCCCAACCTTTGCCAGAGATGTAAAAATACTTCCCCTTCCAGTTCTTCACACTAGTCGGCCTACCAGTGTAGAGGGTCTCGTCCCTGCTGCAGACAGAGAAGTAGTAGTACCCTGCGAACTTCACTGAGTTCTCCTTTGGGCGGTAGAAATGAAAGAACTTCGCGGGAGTGATGTCCCTTTTGAACAGATTCTCCCAAAAGACGACTGCGGCAAGAATGGCTCTCCAACCATTAGGATCTTACTGGGCTGGGGGAAGTTTCATTGTCTGAAAAAGGCGGTGGATGGGAACAGGAAGCCGCAGCCCGTAAATAAAGGCGTGAAGTAGGAAGCAAACTCCATCATCATCCAGAGTTGTGCAAGATCTTTTGTTCGCAGCAGGTGCCGAGCACATCAAATTTTTTTGAAATTCGAAGGCCTCAGCCACTTGCTCAACCCAGTCTTGGGTCATGGTGATGCGGATATCGAGTGCAGCTAAGGGTCTCTCAGCCCTCCAGGATGTACCAGCTGGGTTATCTCTAACTTTCGCGGCATCATCCCCTGCACCCCATGGATGATTACTTGAATTGGCTTCTTCTTCCATCGGTATAGACTGAAAATCCCAGACGTAGAGTCCGCGGAGTCTAAGTCTAGTATCACGCAGTTGGGGCAATCCCTTAGTTTGCAAGGCCCTATTAATCTCAGAGGGGGTACGGAAGTGAGTTCGGGAGGAGAGGTTCCAAAGTGCTTTGCTCAAAATCCTCTCAGAAACTCGTCTGGGTCAAAGCTCATATGGTTGCAGTAGTACCTGAAAGCAGAGTCCACAATTAGGCACCGCAGCCAGTATGGTTTGGAAAATACTTTAAGAAATCGCGAGAAGATTATATATAAATAGTAAATGTTTGCTTGTTGGGAATTATTTCCCTAACGTAGTTATTAATGGGCCAAATCTATTACTTGAACCTAAGGGATCGTCCTCTGGCCCTACTGGCCACAGCCACCTCCTAAATCAGCAATGGAACATACACGGCCGCGGAAATAGGCTCACAGGGATTTAGAGATCTATGACCATGGCCATTTCTAAAATTGCTAAAGGTCAATTCAAGAAGTTCTAATAGCAATTACAATTATTTATCATGGATGTGTATTTGGTTCATGAAAGTTTGAAGACTCTTCAAATTACAAGGGTGGGGATTCAGAGCTTTAAAAGACCCCACCATCGCGACAGAATAAATGGATATGCATCAAAGTGCCGCAGAGGGAAAATCTCAATGCTTAAGGGGCCGAAAGCCATCGCCCACACTATGCTGAAAATAAGGACCAAAATAGTTAAAGGGAATAGATTCGTAAAATTCTATCATGTTGCGGCCTATCTTTTAAACAGTTATATAGCTAATGTTTAGTCGATTTTAGATCAAATTCGCAGAATACGAAGAGTTTGACTATAAACAGCGAGAACAACTATATGATTTTCATGACGTTTGGAATATCATGGGTCAAGTACAGAAGATTATTCAAGTTAAACCCTAGTTTTCTACCAGGCAATGAAGAAGTTCGTGTGTTTGTGTGTTTAAAGAGGAAGTACGATCTGCGAGTAAAGTGTTTACAAAGATCGATGGAAAAGTTACCTGGAAATGAATAAATCAGCGATGCTCATCCTCACACCGCCTAAGAACCGCCACACACAGCTACGAAGGGTCGCCGGAAAATGGATGGAGAATGGACGCGCAGAGATTCGCTCTCAACTTGCTCTCAAAATGTTGGAAACGTAATGAAGTCCACGGCTCGAAACAATTTATATAAGAGAGCACGGAAGACGAATCGTCGCTTTAAAAAATACCGCGGCACATAAAGTAACTAAGTCGCAGCCCCAATCGAATTCTCTTAGCACTACAACTTGGGGGCTTATTGATAATGCAAGTGTAACGCCCTGTCGCGACCCTTATGAACATAGGGTGTGGACCTACTGAACTCGGTGTGCGGCCCTACAAGTATTGGGCGCGACACTCACACCATGTTTTAAAATACAGACCGCGTCCCTACCATGTACAGGGCGCGGCACCTGTGGCTCTAGCCTCATTAAGGGTGTGGCACTTTGAGCTTGCCTTATAGGCCGCATCCCTTTATACTACAGCAACTTTAGACTTACGTCACGTGCTCAGGACGCGTGATAACTCACGTATCTCTTATAAATAGAGGACTACACCTCAAACTAAAGGGATTAATTTCCACACGCCCGGGTAAGGTTCAAAAGTACCGATTCCCTCTACACAACCTCAGCATACAGTTTGGAGATTGCTCATCCACATCGCAGCTACCTATCCGACACGCCGAGATCATCATTCATCATGTACTCTCCTTTATTCTCATACTTGTACGCCTCTTAGGCAAGATTATATTGTACAATACCACACATATATTGAGAACGGAGCAACACAGTGGATGTAGGCCTATTTTAAAGGTTGAACCACTCTATATCTTGTTTTCCCTCTACTTGCTTAGTTTATTCATTACATATTTTACACTTTGACTTGTTGATACGAGAGCGACTAATGGAAGAAATCTCGTATCATCAAGAGGATATATCAAAGAAAGTCCTAGAACATTGTCCCTGAAATTGGTTAGTTCGGGTGGTAGTATTTTAAAAAATTACGTTTCTTAATGCGCAATCAAAAAATGCATTATTGGAAGATAAGAAATCTGTCCCAATAATTATATCGAATCCCACTATATGTAATACAACTAGATCAATGATGATGAATCTGATATCAAGTCCTAACTCATAATTTTTATAAATCTGTCGTGTTCTAGCGATGGTACTTATGGACATACTAATGGCAATCGGATGATCTATGAAATAAAAATAAGGCCTGCTAAAGTCATAAATTTTGAACTAACAATGAATAAGATAACCATGAGTCAACCAATACATAAGCCATAAGGTTACTAAGAAAAGTAGTACCTTCGATAATGGCATTGTTGTATGTTTGTATTAATAATGCAAAAGATAGGCCCTGAGTAACCATGTTGGACGTAGATCTATAATTATTAGAATTTGAAGAGTGCGTGTATGTTCAAATAAATAAATTATTTAATTAAACTCAGTTTTTCAATTAAATCCTAATCATGCATCTAGGTGTGATTGAAGATGATGAAATCAGGCAAGAATATTCAAACACACACAAATGAGAAAAAATCCCCCAAAGGGGCAAAACGTTTTATTTTCACTATAATTTTGTAAGATACGATTACACGGATCACTATGAAAATAAGAGTGGCACAAAAATACCCACGAGCCTCAGTTCTCATGTCGTCGGCTAGAATCTCCCGCGGGAACTCCAAGTGGGCAGCAATGAAGAAGAGAGCGGCTTCTCCACAAAGTACTCCAGAAGAGTAAATGATCCTCTTAAAGGTTTAATAATTCACATATATAAATGGGAGTGATTATGTGAATAAAAAGGCTTAAGAAAACCTTAAAAGGTGAAGTCTGATTCTGGGTTGTTTTTGCAAAATTCGTGTTTGCGAAAAGACTTAGGAAAACGTGAGAAGGTACACTGGTATTTATACGAAAATCGAGGCAGCGGCGGCGCTCGAACGAAATAGGCATCTCGCTCGAATGAAGGACACGTGTCACTTGAATGTCTTCGCGCGATAAGCTGATCTCGCTCGAACGAGAGTGCCAGCTCATTTGAACGAGCTCTTCAACCAAGGCACTCCACTTCTGCACTAAAAAAAATTATGTTTTGATAAAAAAAAAATTTCAGACTTCAAAAAATACTATCTAAAAAATTTCCCATATATTTATGCAAGTATTAACACTCCAATAAAACCATTTTACCAATATAGCGTAGTGGAGTAGAGGGAAATAGCTGAGCAGCACGTCGCATGTAGCATGATGCACGTGTGAAGATGATGGATGCATGGATTCGGATAGAGGCCATCATTGATGATTGTGTTGACGTGCCGAATGTAGTGGTATCAGACATACAAACTGTGATCTAGGGAAAACAGAAAATTCCTAGATTCTACCCCGGACATTTATAAAATTATGTCCTTACAAATCTCGCCCTATGTCTATTCCGGTACATACATAAAAAATCCAAAATATGCAATCTCCCTAAAACAAATGACATACAATATAATATCCCCATTAAACCCTCAAATTGAGAATACTACATGACATGTCTTCAATCAAACTTCAGTATCTTCAAATCTTCAGCTCTTCAGAAACTCTCAAAGCTTTTCTCATCAGGGTGTGCAATCCAATAAATCAACTTTGTGCTTACACACATGAGAAAAAGCAAATACTCGTGACAAGCAACAGTTTGAAATATAATGACATGCTAAAATTAATGATCAATTAAGCTTAAGCAAATTATTGATAAATCAAATAAACAAATCTCCCCCATAATTCATTCTCCCCCTTTCTATGTTGTCCCAAATAGACAGATACGAGAAGCATAAATATGGAAAATGTCACATGGTAAAAAAAGCTATTTTTGAATTTATTTATTTTTGAAAATTTTTCACACAAAATATACAACAAAGAATCACACCATGAACAAACACAGTAGCTTTAATGGCAAACGGAAATACGGGCTTTGAAAAAATAATAGGTATATGGGTTTTATGAAAACTTAAATGTTTTTCAAAATAATTTTGTTACAATACTCAGTTTAAACCTTGATTACAAAACAAATATACACGCAAATATTATAATTTTTACAAAGACAAACGTAACTTAATTATAATATGAAGATTATAACTCCATATATTAATTTTAGCAACAAAGCAAACATTAATATTAAATAACATAATTATTTATATAGAATTAGATATAAACGATATCTCATACAACAATTATTACGACACTTAGTTCCAACGATTTTATATTTTACTTTAAAATTTTCTCCAATAACATAAGTGCGATGGTGGAGTATAATAGTTTCTACATTAACATTCATATTAGAAGAACAATATAAGCATAATTTAGAATACTAACGTTTTGTAACAAGGCTCTGATACCAATTACACAAGTGCGGAAATGATCGGAATATTATTGACCCAAACTTATTATTACACAAGTGGAGAGAGGGATTTTACATGAGAAAGAGAGAGAAAATATTACAAGTGAGAGGAGAGAATTCAGAAGATGGAATTTCAGAAGATTTCAGAAGATGATTTCAAACTGAATACAAACATGATTATTGGGATGAAAATAATCCTTCCAATAATTTTGGTATCCGTGGTAAGACAACCACTGTACCAAAATCAATTCAAAAACATGAATTGATATGTGGATATAATTCTGGAAAATTTAAACCAAATGAATTGAATTATATCATTTTTGAAAAGGAATTACTAGCAAATAAGCTTGCTATTAAAAAATTCCATATTTTTCTAGCACTAGAAGACTTTATTGTCAGAACAGATAATAAAGCAGTAAAAGACTTCCTTGTAAATAAAAAAAATATTTTAGAAGGAAGAATACTCAAATGGTACAACCAAATTGCTATTTATACTTTTGAGGTTGAACATTTGAAAGGTACTAACAATTTTCTTGCAGATTATCTCAGCAGTAATTATGAAGAATACTCCACTAACCAAGTGGAATATTTTGATTAAAAACCCACTAAACCAGTGGAATATATATATATATATATATATATATATATGTGTGTGTGTGTGTGTGTGTGTGTGTGTGTGTGTATGTATGTATGTACGTCAAACCCACTAAACCAGTGGAATGTATTTTATTAAAACCACTAAACAAGTGGATTATTTTCATTTCAGGATGGGAGACAAGAATCCAAGTGAAGTAAAAGGAGATTGGGTAACTACTGTTAAAAAGGCAAAAACCCAAGCCTCATCTAGTACACAACCTAAACCAGACCCTATGTATCTAGTACACAGCCTAGGGGTGTGATCAAATTCGATAGGAAAATCAATGCATACAAACATGACATATGTGCACGATGAATATCGGATACTCCTGACGAATAAACTCAGCATCTTCCTTAAGAGTAAAAAGATGTAAATATTAGATATTGACTCAATCAAATCAACAAATCAAAGCTCAAAATAATTTCCACACCAATAACATCCAAAATGATTTAATGCTTTTTCAAGACTTTCAAGGAAGTGCAAACCCGTTTAAATTCTCCAACCAAAACTCCCTCAGATTTATATTTTTAATAGAGGTAATCTAAATTCTCAAACTTTGGAGAATTGATGGTGAAACCTAATGGCCCATATTTGGCAAGTATTGCTTTTTATTGCCTTTAAATTTTCCGAGCTCTTTTAACCTATTTGGACCTCGTATAATAAAATTCCTCAATTTTTTAGGTCCAATTTAACGGTGGATTAATCGCAAAGGCTAGATAATTACCTTTCGTAGCCCTTCACCTTTTTTTTTTTAAAAAAAACACAATCTCACCAAATGATTTTTTGACATGCATTCCAATCTTGTCAAGTTTTATCGCATATGGTTCGTTGTATAGACAGAATTGAGATGGAAACACTCAGGCAAATATGTGATAGACAAGTACAATAATCAAATAAAACTTTTCATGTGTGCAATAAAGGAGATAAGAAGCCAAACATGTAGAAAGATATCACTAATCACATCTCAAAGACTCCAAACAATGTAAAGCACATGGATGCAACGATGTAGCGTCTCAAATCACTATCAAACAGTCACGTGGATAAATGGAATGAAATTTGTGACTCGGCTATCTTAAATGCTCATCCATAAAAGGTGCAAATAAAATAAAAAAATCTTTTTGTGCTTTTCTAAAATTTTTACAAAAAGAAAATCTTTTTTTTTCAAAAAAATAGAAAAAAAATAAAAAAAAAAATAATAATAATAATAATAATAATACAAATGATACAACCTAGGAATAGTAATCATATGATATGAACATGACAATGCATTCTATCCTAGACATGAACCAACCCCTCAGTCAACTGTGCAAATCCCCAAAGACTTCCTAAGACTCTCAAATCTAAGGGCATCTAAAGGCTTCGTGAATATATCGGCTAACTGAATGAGTCGGTGGATACGAAACTCAAGGAAATGACTTTCTCATCAACTAACTGACGTATAAAGTGCTTGCGTATCCTGATGTGCTTTGTACGCGAATTCTGGACTGGATTGCGGGATATGTGTATCGCGCTCATGTTATCACAGGAAATGGTCATGGTGTCCTGTGAAATCCCATAATCCTCCAGCATCTGCTTCATCCACAAGAGTTGCATGCAATAACTCCCGGCGGCGATGTACTCAGCCTCCGCAGTGGACAAAGAGATGGAGTTTTACTTCTTGCGCAATCAAAAAATGCATTATTGGTAGATAAGAAATCTGTCCCAGTAATTATATCGAATCCCACTATATGTAACACAACTAGATCAATGATGATGAATCTGATATCAAGTCCTAACTCATAATTTTTACAAATCTGTCGTGTTCTGGCGATGGTACTTGTGGACATACTAATGGCAATCGGATGATCTATGAAATAAAAATAAGTCCTGCTAAAGTCATAAATTTTGAACTAATAATGAATAAGATAACCATGAGTCAATCAATACATAAGCCATAAGGTTACTAAGAAAAGTAGTACCTTCGATAATGGCATTGTTGTATATTTGTATTAATAATGCAAAAGATAGGCCCTGGGTAACCATGTTGGACATAGATCTATAATTATTAGAATTTGAAGAGTGCGCGTATGTTCAAATAAATAAATTATTTAATTAAACTCAGTTTTTCAATTAAATCCTAATCATGCATCTAGGTTTGATTGAAGATGATGAAATAATGCAAGAACATTCAAAGACACACAAATGAGGAAAAATCCCCCAAAGGAGCAAAACCTTTTATTTTCACAATAATTTTGTAAGATACGGTTACACGGATTACAATGAAAATAAGTGTGACACGGAAATACCCGCAGGCATCGGTTCTCATGTCGTCGGCTGGAATCTCCCGCAGGAACTCTAGGTGGGTAGCATTAAAGAAGAGAGAGACTTCTCCACAAAGTACTCCAGAAGAGTAAATGATCCTCTTGAAGGTTTAATAATTCACATATATAAATGGGAGTGATTATGTGAATAAAAAGGATTAAGAAAACCTTAAAAGGTGAAGTCTGATTCTGGGTTGTTTTCGCAGAATTCGTGTTTGTAGAAAGACTTAGGAAAACGTGTAGAAGGTATACTAGTATTTATACAAAAATCGAGGCGGTGGCGGCGCTCGAACGAGATAGGCATCTCGCTCGAACGAAGGATACGTGTCATTCGAACAACTTCGCGCGAGATGCTGATCTCGCTCGAACAATAGTGCCAGCTCATTTTAACGAGCTCTTTGACCAAGTCACTCCACTTTTACACTCAGAAAAAATTCTATTTTTGATAAAAAAAATATTTCAGACTTCAAAAAATATTTTCTAAAAAATTTCCCATATATTTATGCAAATATTAACACTCTAATAAAACCATTTTACCAATATAGCGTAGTGGAGTAGAGGGAAACAGCTGATGCACGTGTGAAGATGATGGATGCATGGATTTGGATAGAGGCCGTCATGGATGATCGTGTTGACGTGACGAATGTAGCGGTATCAGACATACAAACTGTGATCTAGGAAAAACAGAAAATCCCTAGATTCTACCCCGGACATTTATAAAATTATGTCCTTACAGAATTTCCTGGAGGAGTTTTTGGGGTAGATTTATCTAGAATAGTTGGAGGTCTTCTCACATTTCGTTGTGGTTTAAGGTTTTTGCTGGTATTTTAACGGGTCAGAGGTTATGTTTATGAAAATTGGGACACTACCTGATGTGATCGGGAGCATTACATTTATGGCAACGAATGGTAGAACCACTATTTCGGTGTTGATTCTGACTAAATGATCGTCCTTTATTCTTAAAATTGGGGCGATTTCGAATAGAAAGATTTGGTGCATGTTTGATAGAATTATTTTGGATAAAAGAAATATTAACAAGATGTTCCACCAGGAGATGGATTTTTCTCATTGAGGTTAGCTATATCAATTATTTTTCTGAACATGCAAATTTATAAGGGAATAAGAGAAGTTTTGATGCTGGATTTGAGTCCTTGTTCAAAGTGTTTGCATTTCTTGTTATCATTATCGACATATTCCTGAGCATGATGGGATAGTTCTGTAAATCGAGCCTTATAATGTGCTACTGCCATAATATTTTGTTGGAGTCCTAAAAACTCCATTGCCAGATGATCGTGTAATGATTTATAGAAATACTTTTTGAATAATTTTCCTCAAATTATGTCCATGTGCAATTTTCCAAATTCTGCTTACATTTTACTTCTTGCCACCAGTGATTTGCCTTGCCTTTAAATAAATAAATAACTAGATCCACTCGAAGTTCATGTACTATTCCTACTCTGTTTAAAACTTTTGGATTTTTTCTAAACTAACTTTTATCTTCTGATGCTCCATGTTTCCCATAAAAAGCTGGAGGCCGTTGTCGCAAAAATTCTTTCAAAGCATGCATGCATCGAATCTCTGTTGATATCTCGGTTTCGAGTGTAGGACTCTGTCGTGTTAGCGTAAATCCTGTAAGTTCTTATAAACACCTAGCTATATTATCCATAGTCGTAGATGGGATAGTTGATGTAAATTCATATCGTGATGTTATGTTAATGTTACACGTGTTCACCATCCTATAGAAGTTGACAATAATTAAAGCATAGCATAATTATAAACAATTCATAAAACAAAATAACTTATCTCAAAAGATCCTTCAACTTTATTATTAGGAAATTTGAACCTACATACTCAACCTAAGTTATGATTAGATTAGTTCCTAGTCCAACTATATTAGTAACATAACAATCTATTCGTATATTACTCGCACACACAGATTTATTTATGTCACAATAGTCATAAGTCCTCTAGATGTCTGTGAGTTTCCCACCCTCCTCTTTTTCTTCTTTGAAACCTCCTAAACTTGAGCCTGACGAAGACATGGTAGCATTTAGAGATGGTAAGTTTGGACCATAATCCTCCGGAGATACCGACGGAATGATATGTATTTCTTCTATTAGCGGGACATCCCATGACAAATGGATTGTGGTTTGCAGGAAATCTTCATCTCCAGTAAATCTTCGAGCCTGTTTCATCGCTTGTTCTCCCCTAAGAGTCGGCACGTCAATAGATGATGTTTGATGTTTGGGGTGGAGATTGACCAATCTCGATCGATTTCCCTAATGACTTTACATAACTTATTATAGCCCTCTTCTCAAATCGTTTGACTAAAATGCTCTTGGTTAACACCTTCAATATTCACATAGATATTGTCCCATACATTCATGACTGCAAGACAGACATTTAGTATCGATTGTAATCTAAAGAAATTACAAAAATGTAAAATAACTATATACTTAAATATGTCCCGCATAGGAGTAAGAACCTGGTATTTTCAAATAATAACTCTTTGATAACATGTCGTCACATCCCGAAATAATTAGGAGTGATCTGGGGGTGGGTTTATAGGTGTAATTTGAATACAAATTTAAGTAGCGAAAGTGAAACAATATTTTAATAGAGTAGAAGTGTTTAATATAAAATAAAATATGGAGATACCTGTTTTATTACATTCCTTCTAAATAGAGGCATGAACTTTTATTACATACTACACAAAAGAAAACAAAAAGTAAACGACAAAGAGTACGACGAGTGTTTTAGGACTACACCAATTACATCCATTTATAGGTAGTAACATAAGAAATTATGATGTGGTTTTCATTGTTACGACTGATTTCCAAACGTATATAATTCTTAGAGTAACACGAGGCGATGCATGATAATAGTGTGGAATTTGATAAACATAAGAAAAATTGCCAAGTAGATAATTCTCATTATATACAATTTAAAACATAATTTCTAAATGAGTTAGTATAGGAAATTTCACTAAGGAAGAGATCCTACAAGTCTCAGGACAATAATTCCCACTTTAAAACTGGTTTAAAGTCAAGAACTCAGAATTCACCGTTGTTGCTCAAGCATCCATGGTGATTTTCTATTTTTTTTTCTTTCCACTCATGATTCCTACGTAAAAAATTTCATGTAAAATCTTATTTGAATCATATTCTAATGCAAAAACATAACTAAAGTTAATGAATTGATATCTAAGCATAAAATGATAGAATACCCAAAAATGCAAAAGTTTAAGTTTTAGTTTTTAGCTACTGTTTTTATTGCTTTCTTTGGGAAAATAGAGGATTTTTATAGGGGAGGTGAAGGTGATTTGATTGGTCAAAATTGGGGTGGAAATAGGATGGTCTAATGGGAGATAAGCTTGTGGAAAGTTTATGGTGTAAAAGGGTATAGGTTTTCTTGGTTATTCATTGGTTCCCACGGAGGTTAATTTGTCATTCTTATCGGCCTTATTGATGAGGAAGATGATATAAAGTTTGGTTTTGGTCCTTATGAAGTTTTGGTTAAGTTCAAGGTGTTTATTCCTTATTTTTCAAACTTTTGGGGCTTTTGTATATATTTCAAAAGTTAGAGGCTGATTTGAAATTTCAGAGAATAAGGAAGGTGTTTGTAAAGAAATATTGAAACATATTTGTTATTTAGATGGATAAAAAGTTTATAAAAAAATTTAAGGGGTGTTTTACAATTATGAAATCATAAGAATAACTACAATATTTTAATTTTTAGAAGGTTTATGTTGGCCAAAATTATTTCTCATGTTGCTTTTATATTAAGGTAGAATTACTTGTTCCTCGAATATGTATATTAATACATTAAAGTGTGCTTTTTGTGTAGGGGTATTACACTACAACCATCGACATTCCCGACCCAATCGGATTCCGAATAGGTAGACAAACGATCATATGTATCAAAGGAATACCAAATACCGTAGGAAAGAGTTCCAGTCACGTATTTGATCATACATGTAAGTGCGAGCAAGTGAGAGTCTTTTGGGGATGATTGGTAATAATCATAAACTCCAACATTAAAGGTAATATTGGGAAAACTACTTGTCAAGTAGAGAAAACTAACTCTCATGCTCCTATAAAGGGTTTTCTTTACGTCCTAGCCTGAAGTTTCTTTGCTAAGCTTAGTCGATGTACTCATGGGGGTGCATGAGTGCTTAGCAGAGTCTCAAATAAACTTCTTCACTATGTACCTATCATATTTCAATTGAGATGTGAATATCCGATCCTCAAGCTAGCGCATTTGAAGACCTAAGAAGAACGTAAGCTTACCAACCATGCTCATCTCAAACTCTCTTTTCATCTCCTCCTCAAATAAGTGAACCAATATAGCACCACTATCTCTCCTCCAAAACAACGTCTTATCCACTCCCCCTCTCTTGAAGCCAAGAGATAAGAAATAAAAAGTTATTCTTTCGTACCAAACACGTGGTGATTTTTTCAAACCATATAAGCTCTTCTTAAGATAAAATATGTGTCTCGAGTGCTTTAGATCTTTGAACCCCTTATATTGTTCCACTTACACTTTATCCTATGGAATGTCATTAAGGAAGGCACTGTTGACATCTATTTGGTATAATTTGAACCTTAGATCACATGCTATGTTGAGAAGTAAGCGAACGGACTCAAGCCTAGAAACAGGAGTGAATGTCTTGTGAAAATTTAAATCCTTAATCTGTGTGTAGACTTGAGCGACCAACCTAGACTTATTACTAACTATGGTACCATTCTCGTCCATTTTATTCTTGTATATCCATGTATTACTAATCACATTAGTATCTCTTGTTTGAGGGACTAACATACATACATCGTTCTTGCAAAATTGAAGTAACTCATCTTGCATAGCACATATCAGAGCCTTATCCTTAAGTGTTTTTTTCACATTCTTAGGATCTACTAAAGAGGTGTAGCAAAAGAAGTTAACCATGTTCTTAACTTGAGCGCGAGTATTTACACCTAGTTTAGGATCATTGAGTATATCGAAAGGGGCATTACTCTTTCGAAACCAATAGGGTATATCCTCTAAATCAAGTGCGGGGTCCTCGGGGGTAGTATGAAAAATGATGAGATCGTCACCAGTGGTGCATCATTTTCACACTCGAGGTTAGGATAAAAAATCATAGGCCTCTTGTCGTCTCTAATCATGACATTTATAGACTCCATAACCTTAGCGCTTTTAAGGTTAAACACCCTATAGGCTCGACTCGACGATGAATATCGTAAAAATATTCCCTCATCACTTCGGGAGTCAAACTTTCCTAATGTCCCTCTATCTCTCAAATATGATATGTTGGGTTTCTTCCCTATTAATAACTCATGTGGCGTGTGTAACTTCTGTGGATGAAGATATATCCTATTCACCGTATGTCATGCGGAATTAATCTCCTCTGCCCAAAAATGTCTAGGCACATTTCTCCCAAGATATATCCATCTCTTGAATCATCCGGTTCTTCCTCAACTATCCCTTTTTAGGAGTACGGACAGTCAAAAACTCATGTTTGATTCCCACTTCATCACAATATTTATCCACTTTGGCTTCTTTAAATTTAGTGTCATAGTCATTATGCATCCGATTAATAGTGACACCATGTTGGTTTTGTAGGACATGGCACTTAGTTGTTAGAAACTCAATCGCTTTAGAATTTTTTTTTGCGAAACTTAATAATAGAGTCACTCAAAAAGTAATCAACCATTAAAAAAATGTATCTCTTACCATTAATGCTTTCCGTACGAGTAAGATCCATAAGATCTATATGTATCAACTCCAAAACACGAGTGGTGGTAATGGTATTCAACTTTCGCAGGGGACACTTGATTTATTTTCCTTGTTGGTAAGGATCATAAATTGAGGAAGTTAGTTTCCCAAGTGATAGTAAGCCATGAACTAGGTCTTTGTTGACTATTCTCTTAAGATATCTAAAGTTTATATGACCTAGTCATTAATGCCAAAGGTCCATAAAGGAGACCCGGCATTATTTCCCATAAAAGAGGACTTGGGAATAATCCCATAGTAATTATTTTTGATCATCACTCCTTATAGTAATAGTTTATCGGATTGATCACAAACGTTACACTCCAATTGGTAAAACTTTATCGCAAAGTTTGCATCACAAAGTTGTCTTATGCTAATTAAGTTCGCTTTCAACCCTTCTACATACAACACATTGTATAGCTTAGGAAAATTGGGTATCAAAACACAATAAAATCTTTAAAATCTAGACCTACTCCTATCACCAAAGGTGGCTTTACATTCCTTACGATCCACAAGGTCGATCAAATACGACTCATTACCAGTCATGAACTAAGAGAATCCAGAATAAAAATAACATTGGGAAGTATACTGAACCTTGAGAGAAACGTGAACAACAAGGGATTTATCGTCATGCTTAGGTACCCAAGTGGAGGTAATCTTTTATTTTCCCTTATCATTATTGGCTCTAGTCGTAGCAGTTGAAGTGTTCTCAAGAAGTGTAGACATCCTTTAAAATTCTTCCATTAAGATTTAATAAGTGGCGACTAGGAACTCAACTTTCTCTCTAAGACTAGAAAAGTCACCATAGAGATGCATGGGAGTATGTTCACATGGAGTTCTTCTTAACTTGTAGAAAAATTCCCTAAGGAGACCTCTCCTTTTGCAATGGGTGAAAATATATACTTGTTTAGGTCTAACTTAGTTAGCTCATTTAGGTTGAACTCTCATTAGTGGGTTAGGTCGAGGATCATATAGATCCACCACAAACTTAAGAACCAGTTTGGGTGCAGCTTGAGAAGTGGATGTAGAGAAGTAACCTATTCCTTGTCTCCCCACAAAACCTAAAGGGGAACCAAGAAACATCTTCCCAACCTTCTTTGATATATCCTCTATAGTAACTTTGACCTTCCGAGCATGTTTGATATCTTTTTCGAGTTAGAATACAAAGGCTTCAAGTTTCTCACTAGTCTCCAATGAAGGTTGAAAATCTCTCGTAAGACTAGCCACATTGTTGGTTAAATCACTATTTTCCCTCTCCACTAAAACAACTCTCTCCCCTAAAGAAACTCTTACTGAGGTCTTGTCCTCTCTCAAATCTTTCAGCTCTTTTTCTAGAGATAAAACGATAAAGTCAAATTTTTATTTTGCTTTTTTTTTTAAAGACCTCATCATAAAGATCATTATAGGCACATCGAAGGCCACTTTCTCCCTCACTCAAGTTGTCATCTCCTTCACTCTCTCCCGAATGACTAGACTCACTGTCGAGGTTATCATGTTTAGAAACATCCTCATCGACGTGAAACGTACTCTATGTAATAACATAACTTCAATAAACTCGATGAAGTTACATATATGTGGTGATCCATCCTCGGAATCCACCGACTCTACATCGCTTATTAAATCTTTGGGAATTTTAAATTCGCTTAGCTTAGAAGAACTCGTAAGAGACCTTCTCACTTAGGAAATCGACATGTTTTCTAAAACTCAAAAGCCAAAGAAAAAAGGGATTGATTTGAAAGCCTAATATAAAAAGAAAAAGGAGGTCTCTTTTGACTTCGAATTTGATTTTGATCTTAATGATCTTGCCCTTTTGTAAAAAGGTTCAAAAAAATTCTCAAACTAAGAAAAGAAAATTCTTCCAAAGAAAATAAAATTTTGATAAAGATAAAAAATTTAAATCGAGCAATAAAGGTTTTGAAAAAATCGAGAGGAGAGCAGCCTAAGAAAGACGCGGAGAGATGCTATGAGTGAAAGTGTAAGGGTCACAAACCTCGCGAGTGTGATACATGGATGAAGATACAAGGTAAAGGCAAAGTTACCTACAATGCCACCCTTAGATATCTCGTGAAAAGGACTAGGAATTCATGAATAGGGACTTACATCCTTTAAATCTCCCTATATACAATATTACAAAGTTGGTTTTGTGTACAGATCTACCACCGAGGAACTTGACCACCTAGAACAGGACACTCCCTAGGGAAAATTTCGGCTTACGCCACATGGGTAAATAAACTCCGCAGAAATCTCGAGTCACTACCTCAAATATATATATATATATATATATATCGTGATAAACTGTCTAAATATCTTTATATAACTTAGCCGACCCCCATTTAAGGGAACGAGTATTTACTCTACACCATTCATATTTCAAAACCCGATTTTAATCCACCACCTCTGTTTATTAAGCTGAAAAGATATACGCATACGTTAAATAAATGCAAATAAAATTCTATAACTAAATACAAAATGAAAACATAATTTTCAAAATCATTCTTAGAAAAGTCCTAGTGAGCTGAACCATTCCAAAACTTTGCTAAAACTAAAGTCTAAAATCATACTACTCTCACCACTTCTCCGAGAGAACAAAGACCGTCTCAATAAAGACATCCCCGAATAGATGTTTTCTTTCACTACTTGTCAAGCATCGACCTTTGATTAACTAATATTTAAAATATGAATATGACATTCCAACTTATAACAAAAATTCTATATTAAGGACTAGTCTCTATAAATACCGTAATGTTATATATTGTATACCCAATATCACGTCGCCAACACCCATAAATATGTCCCGTTTATTGTATCTACGTTGGCTTTGATCTTAAGTTGTCTTGGGTACTGTGGCTATCTGAGTCAAATTCCTCCAGAGGGGGCCGACCTCAAAATCGAGATGGGGGAGAAGGGAAGAAGGTATCCCCTCTCTTCCTTTTTACCATGCGCGTGCAGGTGATTCGAGGGTATGGAGGTCCTCTTTCCAATTTTAGTGCCGACGTCTTCGCAGATTGCCTCGTTTCTAAAATAAGTTATTATCAAATGGGGATAACACAAAGGGATGGAGTATGTAGCCTCCTTGAGAGAACGACATCAAGGTCCTATTGATACATACAAAACCAAGTGGTTCGAAGGTTCGAGGACTAAGTTACATAATGGAAAGGTATTAGGCATACATTCCGCCCTTTTGGTCTCTCGTGGGCTATGTTAATCTTTTTATTTTCTCCAAAGAGTGACGTGTGTGTACATGTGTGTAATATAAGTAACAAGAGAAGATAATTATCCAACTCACATTATGGACGAGACAGAGAAGACTCATCCATAAGAGTGTACCCAAAAATAATATCAAATATATGATGTAAGTGTTCACTGAATCACGAATCGCTATAAAAGAGCGAATGTGCATGTTGGAGGAGACATTCCAGTTTGAGTGTTTGTGTTCAAGTGTGGAAGTGTGAGAAAATGAGGACGTCTTAATTTTGGAATTTACAAGTAAACCTTCTTTTTGTCTTTTTTGAATTTTTCATAAAATAAATTGTGTAAAATACTAATAATAATGAGTGGATATTATTTGATGTGAAAAAATGAAACAAAACCGAACGATATCACAAAATGAGAATAAAGTGAATAATAACACTAAGTGAATAAACTAGGAAAGAGATGCAGCTAGACCTTATAAAAGACTTATGTTGCTGAGTTTAGGAGGTGCGTATGCTTATTTTTATAGTGGTATAAGAGTGATATAATGGGATGAGGTAGGTAGATGAATGTAGTAGGAAAGAGAGGTGGAAGAATGTTAAAAATAGGCTTTTATGGTAATGGGAATGCTCTGATTTCGAGGGAAGGTTTGTTGACTCCTAAAAGGGACCTCCTTCAAGGGTAAGGTGATGGGATCTTTATATAGTGCCTTTTTAGATTTGGGGGTGCCAATTGACATGGCCCCTGGCCTTCCTATAGCCATAGATACTTCTTTTCTAGGGAAGTAAAGTACACTCGACCGATAGGCAGGGGTTCTGGGGTGCCAATAGGCAGCTTGGAACGAACTTTTTCAAAAAATCGGGAATAAAATACAAACTATAAGTCCGAATTGTACACAGTCGGGACCATTGGAAAGGGAATTTAGAGCCCTTAAAGAATACATAAAGAAACTCTTGAGTTTGGGAATTAACCAAATTCAAATGGGGATTAGAGGCACTCGACGGTCTCTAGATAGGCAATTTTTAAGGTAAACGGGTAGTTCGTACCAATCGCGAGGCCGATTCGCACATAACACAGATCGCACCCCAGACCTGAAGGATAGAGGTGATCGATTCAAAGGGTCGAGGTTAATTTTATTGATCGAAGGAGGGTTGAGGTCGATTCTGCGGACCTAAATATTGAGTTAACCAATTCAGAAGGTCGAGGCTGATTATGAGAACCTAAAGATGTAGTAACCGATTCAGTGGGTCGAGCTCAATTATGTGGACCTAAACTTATAGTGATTGATTCGGTGGGTTAAGGTTAATTCTTCGGACATAAAGATTGTGATGACCAATTCAACAGGTCAAGGTAGATTATGCGGACCTAAAGAGTGGGATAACCAATTTAGCAGGTCATGGTAGATTCTACGGTCCTAAAGAGTGGGATGACCAATGCAGCGAGTCGAGGTCAATTCTACGGACCTAAAAATGTGGGATGACCAATTTAGTGGGTAAAGGTCTGTGCAAACCTGAAGGTCTAGTTTATGGGGAGTGACTCCGTTGGGGAAAGCGTAGAGCATTTTGGTGCAGGCGCAGCTTGGATTTTTTATTCGATAGGGGAGTATGTTGATGTTGAGAGTGAGTGTTGATGATCCTCTTAAGGGTATTTGAGATTTTGTAACCGTTTTTTCTCCAAAAGGGGGTTTCCTCGAAGAATAATGTTCTTGACTTAGTGGGGATTTTTGGGCAATTTTTGGATTTTTTTGGCATTTCTTAGACGAAATTTTGAGGGGATTTCCGATAGGCAGGCCTGGAGAGGTGCCTATCGACATAGGGCATGGACTCCTCTGCTTTTAGAGGAAGGGTAAAGGTCACTGCCGATAAGCAGGCCCAGGGGAATGTCAATCGGAAAACTTCTTAGCCTTTTATAAAAAGGGGTAGCCCTCTTTATTTTTTTCACACCTTCAAGTGATCGAAACTCTTGCTTTATCTCTCTAAATGTCATTTTCGAGTCCATATCTTTACAAGATGTTAAATGGTAGGTACTTTTAGCACTAACAACAATGAATGGGTGTCCATTAATAATTGGGTAGGTTTAAAATATTGGGTAGTGGTGCCCCGGGCTCTGGGCAATGAGAATGCATATGACTCCTTTTAGTCAATGACTAATAAGAGGATTTTGGTGGAGGAGCCTGCGCATCATTGGTCGACAAGCGTGAAGAACCCTAATGGCTATGTGACTGTTTATCTTTTGATTTTCGAATTTTATTTTTCTCCTTATTTTTTGGTAAATGAATGGTTTTCTTTTATTTCTCACAGGTTGACATTGCTTCTTCAAGCATTCAATCCCAGGAGATGACTGGAATAAAGGATATCTAGGACTGTCTACCCAAGGCAGTATAGTGGATGATGGCTTCCATCAGGTCTGTTACATAGCGAGTGCATTAGATGAGACATCGTGCTCTTCGACAGTATTATGTGTGCTTGGCAAGAGATGGTGGGACACGACCCACAATCCACCTAAGGATTGGGGAGATGACAGTTACTCCTCTAGATGTCCTATAATTTATGAGGTTGGACTGTGTTGGTTATCAGATCATGGATCGTACTCTATGGGTCACGGAGGCAGTGGTACGGGTTGCCTTTGGGATGTAGGAAGAATCATGTTGATGGATTTTATCCACATATAGGTGCTAAAGAAGACTCCGTTGTCTAGGCATATTATTGATATGGACAGGCAGTAGGTGAGATAGGCAGCCCGCTTATTTATTCTTATTTTTCTGAGGGATATGTGTTGGCAATGATTGGCGACTGTATTTGAGGATTATCTAGTACGACCATCTTTATGACTAGGGAAGCTTCACTCTATCATCCTTGTATGCTCCACACTAATATAATGGATGAGGAGTGGGCGGCGGAAATGGAGGGCGAGCCTTTTACGCTCTACACTGATATGACGGTGGGCTGCACTTATTTGGATTTTGTATCAGCTGGTTGATTTCGTCTTGCATATATGACGTTAAGAATATGCCTCCACCTTCTAGTTTTTGGGGGAGAGGTATTAGTGTACTGACGGCATCAGCCCATAGTTATGGAGGAGACGTGACTGCGATGGTGGGGGTGGTTTCACTTCTTCAGATTTCCACTCCTTCTTATGATTTCTGGTTGAGTAATGCGTAAGTGGTGTCGGTGCCCCACCTTCCTCCTGTGATGGTAGAAGGGTTGGTGGGTCTTTACGCGAATGCTCTCCGAAGTGAGGTATAATCCTTTCTTTCCTCTTTATATTTTATTTTCCTTGCCTTATTTTTTTTTACTGACTTGCTAAATTTTGGTGTTCTTGTTATTCTTTTCTTGTAGAATATTCGTTTGTCAACCACCTGGAAGAGGGACATTGAGTATTAGATAGCGTCGGTGTCAACCTATATGAAGAAGTCAGCCAACGCTTACTTGGTGCCGCCATCCACACCTGATAGGAATTATGGCTCTGGTACTGGATGGTCTATCGCTTATCAAAGAGAAAAGTGTGTATGCTACGGAGGTTGAGAGTTGGTTTTGAGCGATTCGGGTTGTGCCCCGATGTGTCTATTTTCTTTTTATTTCTTTCACTTTTATTAGTTGCACCTGCAAGGAAATTTAATAATTCCAGAAAAATATATATAAGAAATGTATTTTCTTTTTGGTTTTATCTTGATTTAATGACTTACTTTATATGCACTTTAATTTACTGCTTAGGTTTTTCATTATTTACAAATATGGAGATAAAAATGAAAAAGGGTTTCATAGTAAAAGGAGAATATTTATTTCAAAAATTACATACAAAAGGGAAAGTAATAATTTTTTGAAAAGGAACAATCGAGAGATTTGTTTTTTTCAAAGTAAATATTTATTTTGGAAATTGATATGTGTAAAAGAGGAAATAAGGAATTTTCTAAAAGGGGGGGGGTTGCCAATCGGCATATGGGTTAAGTCCAAATTACTCCCGTGTCTATTATTGCACTTTCTGCGTACTTTAGGTACTTTGGGAGGAGATGAATTGGTGGTACTTTGAATGGCTTTTCTTATGGAATTTTTTAGTATAAAAGGGGGATTTGGAGGTGTTTTTGTCATCACATTCCACTTTCTCTCATTTGTAGATTTCTTCCTCCCTTATCTTGAAACGTCTCTTTTAGTATCTAGGGCCTTTTCTTCCTACCTCGAGGTTTTAGAGCAATATCCCTCTATAATATCGATTATGAAGCCTTTGGTTTGTTATAGATCTCTTTTTGGCATAATCGTCCCATAGACTAGAACCTTCTAGAAGCCACGGTACAGTTCCAGGACCCAAAAGACCATATTTTTTTGTATGGCTTAGACGAGGTGTGTCTCACTTATGAGGAGTTTTCGGTGATGTCGGGTGTCAGCCCCGGTGTAGCGGTAGCTATGCTAAATTTATCTCGTTCTCCCCGGTTGTCTTTGCCAGAGTTTCTTCACATTTCTTCCTCAGCTACTTAATCGCTGGTTCATGGAGGAAATATCATCCTCCCAGCGGTCATGAATTCGATGTATCGAAGGGATTTTTTTTATAATGGCTTTTTCGGAGCTATGGCCCTGGGTATGACTGCTAGGATTTTATTGGTGACAGGTGACCTGACGGCTGATCGTAATGTAACCATGATAGTGTTATGGTTTTTCTGCCACTTTAGTCTTGTTACGGCGGTATTACCAGAGATTTAAACGACTTGGACGCCTAGAAGGAAGGCCGGTTCATCTATATGTTAAGGATCACTATCATGTTGGGTAAGTGTCTTTCTGAGAGCCCTCCTAAGTATCCTCTTTCGCGTGTTCCCAATTTTTTTACTAGACCATTCTTAAGTTTCGATCCTGGAGAACTGGGTTAACTGGCTAGTAGAGTGTGGGGCCCAATACCTTCGCTAGTTTGTACAATGGTGGGGGGACTTGTATCCCATTTTGCAATTAGAGGAATATCGATATGTGCGGTTAGTTTATCTTCGCTAGACTTCCTCTTATATTTCCTAAGGGCTTCTACGCCAAGGGGGGTGGGAGCAGAATGTGCCTCCCCGCATAACCAATTTTTTTTATTGGAGGACTTAGAGAATTTATTGAGGATGATATTGGGGGCCTTTATGGCAGCACTGCTAGCTGTCTAGACATCCGCCACATTCCATAGGAGAGGCTAGGTTTATATTCGAGGATTATTTGAAATGGCTATGGAAATGGGTAGTTGAAAAGATTTTGGTGGAGGAGACTAGGCAAAGATGGCTTGTCATGTTTGATACCAAAGAGGAAGGTGTTATGTTTTTGTCAAAGCTTATTAAAGCCTACCATCGCACAGAACGCATTCGAAATAATTATCAGGAATGGGGCACTTGGGGCTTTCAGCAGCAGGTAATGATGATGAGGCGGGCCTACCTGGTAGTTGAGGACAGGTCTGGGAAGCTGGTTTTGTGTTTATGTTTTTGTGTGAATTTGTGTTTGGGTAGGTGTTTAGTTTTTTTTTTTTTTTTTTTTGTGAAGCTTGTCTAATCGTAGGGACTGTTGGTTGTATAAAGGTTAGGAAGGGGAATGGTTTGTTTAACTCTCGTCGCTAATATTTTGTGTAAAAACCATATTCCTGATAATAAAAGAAAAATGATTTAATATACTTTGTTATGTATTTTTGACGAATTCGGTATTTGAATAGCCTATTTCGATCAATAAGGCACACATAATCCTTTTATTTGTTTAAACGATAAGATGGACCGTCTGTAACACCCCGTAATTTTGAGGATTTAATATTTAATTATTTTGGGAGTTATAAAAATATTCAAACTGGAGAAACTTAAATTTATGATTTGGAGAATTTATTTAAGTAAATAGAATTTATTATTTTGGCGACTTTTAAGTTTAATTGTCCGAATTAAATGTGTGTCACATTTTGAGGTCAAAATTTAGAAATGTCAAAAAATTATTTCGGATGATAATTCTGAGTGCGCGGTTAAGTCCGGATGGGTCGAGATAGTCAGAAAAGAGTACCCGGGGTAGCTATTAGGTCTCGGGGCATTTATGAGCTAAACCGAACCCATACGAGGGCATTCTGGCCTTTTTATATTTTAGGGTGAGGAAACCCACGAATTTTAGAACTCTAAGTAAGATTATAAGAGTTGGAGGCTAGGGTTAGGGAGAAGAAAAACACACCGCAGCCATTAGAGAGAAGAGAGAAATAATTCCAAGGCAAAAAGCAAGAAGTGGGAAGGATTCAAAGGAGACTTTCACCACAAACTCATTGGGAAGAAAGATTGAAGGAGAAAGATCATCAATCACCAACCACAATCATGAAATCATACCTACTTGACATAAGTCAAGTGTTTATTACAAATCAAATTCAAGTTATAATGCCCATGTGCAGGGAGTTTTAAGAATTGGTTGATTCCATTGAAAACCCTTGAATTAAATGTTTGAATTGATCACATGTTTGGGTAGGATTGCATGTATAATGAATCCCTAAGTAAAGATAAAATGAAATTTGAATATATTTGATGATTAACATGGAATATTTATGAGTTCTTGGAAGAAGAACACGAATCTTGAATGGCTTAGGGTTTAATTGATGAACACAAGATGTTAATCTGCCAGAATTTTTGACAAAAATTTAAATGTATTCCATTTGAGTTATACTTCGAATTAGAGTGTGAACCATATATGACTGGAAAGGTATTTCTCTTAGTTATCCAATGAATTTGTAATCAGGTCAATCGGAGTTCTCTAGAGGGAGTAATCGACATTTTACTACAGGGTGTTTGATTTATCAACATAGTAATCTGCCAGAATTTTGATGTGATTTTAAACGTGTGAGATTTGAATTTTACTTCGAATTAGAGTGTGAACCATACATGACTGGAAATTTATTTCTCTTAGCTATCCAATGAACTTAGAATCAGGTCAATCGGAGTTCTGTAGAGGGAGAAATCAAAATTATACTAAAGGGTGTTTAATCTGCCAGAAAATTTGAGATTTTTCTTTTTAAGCCTAAAATGTCTAAAATTTTATTGGGGAAGTGTTTGGGACCTTGATGAAAAATATTGATGGAATAATGATTTGGCAGTAGGTCTATGATTGAGTGTTGGACTTTAATTTAGTGAGAGAGTTAAAGTGGATATTCATAGGCTTAATTGTGACGTACTCTAATTCGAGATGATAAGAATATAATTACGGAAAAGTGTGAGCGAGCTTAAATTCGTTAAGTCAGTCGGTTAACAAGGGTAACTACTGAATTGATATAATAAGGGGTAACTAGGACCCTTAGAGTTGTGTGAATACTCGAATTAATACGAAAGTGAAATAAATTCGTAAAGCAAACAAGTACCGTGAATATTAAAGAGATATATATTACGTACAAGTATGAATAATAGGTTTGTGTGAATACCTATTATTTTATAGGATTACTTGGGTTATGCTGCCTATTGTGTGTTTCCTCATGATAGGATTAGTAACTTCGATGAGACATTCCGAACTATGCTCGATGAGATATTCCGAGCCATGTTCAAGGGGACATTCCGAACCATGTTCGAGGAGACATTCCGAAGATTACTCGAGGAGACATTCTGAGCCATGTTCGAGGGGACATTCTGAACCATGTTCAAGGAGACATTTCGAACATTAATCGAGGAGACATTCCGAGCCATGTTTGAGGGGACATTCCGAACCATGTTCTAGGAGACATTTCGAACATTACTCGAGGAGACATTCCGAGCAAGGTTCGAGGAGACATTCTGAATCATTTGTCCTTAATGTGTGAAATAGGATCGATAATAGGATATGTTGTACTGGGAATAGGTGTGAGTGAAAGATATACCGTCTAAATAACCTACTTATGTGTGATAGTAGTAAGATTAGGTGGGGTATACCTAAATATTATTTTCAATATATACTTAGGCGTGATAGTATTGAGAACTATTAGTGCATAACTAAAATTGTATAAACTACATATGGGTAAGAGTGGATGGAATATAAGTGGACAGCTAGAATATATATAAAATCTACTTGAGTGTGATTAGTAGAGAAGGTAGGCAGTATTTACCTAAATTTTGATTAAGTATGAGAACTTGATTTTAAAGTATTAAACTAATCATTGAGAGAGTAAATTAATTTATAGTCAGAACATAGACTCTGGAAATATTAAGTTACGGGCCAAGTGAGCGAGTCTGGGTATAATGGTTGGGCGACACCAAGTATTAGATTAATTGATGTGTTGATTAATTAAATTAGAGTCGGACCATAGACTCGGAAAAGTATTAAATTAATTAATGTGTAATTAATTAAATTAGAGTCGGACTGTAGACTCGAGAAGGTAATAAATTAATTAATGTGTAAATTAATTAAACTAGAGTCGAATCATAGACTCGGGCTATTATTATATAAATTAATGTGTAAAGTATTTATATTAGAGTTGGGCTATAGACTCGGGTAAAATATCATATTAATTAATGTGTGAATTAAATAAATTAGAGTCGGACCACAGACTCGGGACAATGATAATTTAATAAGTGAGAAAAAGTATTTAGTTGAGTCAGGCCAGAGACTTAGGAAATTTCATGCTAGTGTTTCTTGTTGTGAGTACACGGTGAAGCCGAGATTTTATATATATATATATATATATATATATATATATATATATATACGATGTAGTGATAGTATATGTATATGTGTATATATTATGTGTGCTATTTAATATCAGTGATTAGATATTTATTTAATTATACTCTAGTGCTATCATGGGAGGTTACGCGATGTGGGTGAATCCCCTAGCTTGAGGAGTAGGGTGAGTATATCCCCATGTCATAGTGTCCGGTATATGGTTGAGGGGCTTATCTCACTTTCAGGGAAGGAATATGACCGCCTCCACTTCGTTTATGTTTTGGGCCAGGTTGATGAGTGATCCCAACCTGGGTAACTAGGTTATGTGAGCACACCTAGTGAGATGGAACTTTAGAGGGAATCGTTCGTTGAGGGTATGCTCGGAAGGATGGACATACGTATGATATATGTGTGGATGTTTTAGTAAAGGTACGTATATAATGGTGTTAAATATTATATGTGGTTAATAATACAGTGTGTGATGTACTTACTTTATATAACTTGTGTCACCGTTATATGCTATTATTTAAGAAGGAATTAATTGAGTTAATTGGTGAAATAACTTATAATTCATGAATAATTATACTCGGGTTAGAGTAGTATGGCAAGGGGAGGTTATGCCAGGACTAGTTGAACGGGGTAGTACAACTAGGTGGGGGTTAAGGTAACCGTTAGGTGTGCACGATAGACGAGAGGTGAGGAAACTAAAGAGAGTGTGTGTGATCCTAGCATGTGTAATCAATAACTGATATTTATTGCGATAAATTACTTGCTAAATATTTTCAAAATATTTTGTGTACTAACACTTGCTATACAATATTTTTAAAACCTTTTAGGTGTCCAGCCACAGGGATGCCAGGATTGATATTCTATTCCAGGGACACGAATCTGCGACATGTGTGGATGCTAGCAGGAGCTTGGATTAGACGCATCGTTCTTTCATTCCTAGAGTAGGAATCATTTATCAGTTCAGTTTTCAAATTTTGATTCAGGTGTTGAATATTTGTATTGGACTATTTAGTTGGTGGCCGATGGTTTATTCGTCTTGTCATCTTATTATTTATTTAGTTCATTTAATTCAGTTGTGTGAATGGATTATATTTATTTCCGCATGTACTATTTGGTTTAATTAAAAAGTTAAAAAAATTTGGCACTGGCTTTTGGAATACTAGGTGGTTAGTAAGTCTTAAAAGGTTTTTCGATAGTGATGCTAAGGATGATCCAACTGGGATTCCTGTTTTAATTTGGTATAGGACTGATCACCCGGTATTTTATTAGGTAGGGTATCATATATGGTATCAGAGCCTCAGGTTCTAGTGTCCTTAGGATCTGTACGGCTTTTCACGTTTTGGCTTAGCAATCTTTGATATAGATCCCTATTATAGGATTGTTGTATTCTCATACGTATGTGCATTTACGTACTTCTACCACATTTATATTTGAGGGTGAACTCATACGATTCGACTCTCATTTCAAATGCCTCCCAGGAGAGAGAGAGCAGTTAGGGCAGCAGAGGGAGATGAGACTAGAGAGGCTCATCAGGAGAAAGAGTTTTACCCCTAGAGTTCGCGGGTAAGTCAAATTTAGTGGGTACGCTGGTTATAGCAACCATAGTATGTAGATAAACTTTCCATGTAGCGGAGTTCTTTGGTGTTCTTCACGGGAGAGTGGAGGTGTACACTGAGTGAAGGTTTGAATTATATGAGGGGTTACTACTTTCGAGAATTATGGGAGTAGGGTTGATGATTCTTCCCAAATATCGACTGGATAGCAATGGATTTGAACTATTGTGGATAGTGGGGTTAAGTTTTGGTGTTCACGACACCAAGGTATGATTGGTACTAGGTATCACCTGAGAGGGCATCTAGCCTATATATATGTGTGTATATATGTTGTATTATGTGGTGCGATAGACACATAGTGAAGTCTTGTGTTCTCACATTTTATCCCGATAAGTAGGGGTGTTTACTGAAGTGAATCAGGGTGGTTACATTTATTTTCGAGCAGGGAGAGATAGCTTGGGGTTTATTTTTGCGCAAGGACTAGTGATAGTAGGGCGCGATAATTTATGTTGTCCTTTGTAGCATAAGGGTAGGCGTATATACTTTTGTGTTATGAGACAAGTATTTAGGGGTACGTGTTATGGACTGAGGGTCTAATGGATCTCAACGACCGACAATGTTAGGTAGTAGTGTATCGGGGGAGTTTCTTGTTTGGATTTCGCTTTGCGAGACGTCCCACGCACGAAAATTAGTGCAACGTGGAAGTGGGGAGATGTTTGGTCGAAAGTTTCCCGACTATGCTAGTCGTAACCCATAATATAACTTCCAACTCGTAGCCATATTACACACACACACACACACACACACACACACATATATATATAACACCCCATAATTTTGACGATTTAATATTTAATTATTTTGGGAGTTATAAAAATATTCAAACTGGAGAAACTTAAATTTATGATTTGGAGAATTTATTTAAGTAAATAGAATTTATTATTTTGGCGACTTTTAAGTTTAATTGTCCGAATTAAATGTGTGTCGCATTTTGAGGTCGAAATTTAGAAATGTCAAAAAAGTATTTCGAATGATAATTCTGAGTGCACGGTTGAGTCCGGATGGGTCGAGATAGTCAGAAAAGAGTACCCAGGGGTAGCAATTGGGCTCGGGGAATTTTTGGGCTAAACCGGGCCCATACGAGGGCATTCTGGCCTTTTTATATTTTAGGGTGAGGAGACCCACGAATTTTACAACTCTAAGTCAGATTATAAGAGTTGGAGGCTAGGGTTAGGGAGAAAAAAAACACACCGTAGCCATTAGAGAGAAGAGAGAAACAACTTCAAGGCAAAAAGGAAGAAGTGGGAAGGATTCAAAAGAGATTTTCACCACAAACTCATTGAAAGAAAGATTGAAGGAGAAAGATCATCAATCACCAACCACAATCACGAAATCAGACCTACTGGACATAAGGCAAGTGTTTATTGCAAATCAAATTCAAGTTATAATACCCATGTGTAGGGAGTTTTAAGAATTGGTTGATTATATTGAAAACCCTTGAATTAAATGTTTGAATTGATCACATGTTTGGGTAGGATTGCATGTAGAATGAATCCCTAAGTAAAGATAAAATAAAATTTGAATATATTTTATGATTAACATGGAATATTTATGAGCTCTTGGATGAAGAACATGAATCTTGAATGGCTTAGGGTTTAATTGATGAACACAAGATGCTAATCTGCCAGAATTTGTGACACAACTTTAAACGTATGCCATTTTAGTTGTACTTCGAATTAAAGTGTGAACCATACATGACTGGAAAGGTATTTCTCTTATCTATCCATGAATATGGAATCAGGTCAATCGAAATTCTGTAGAGGGAGTAATCGACATTTTACTACGGCTGTTTGATCAGTCAACATAGTAATCTGCCAGACTTTTGACATGATTTCAAACGTGTGAGGTTTGAATTTTACTTCGAATTAGAGTGTGAACCAACATGACTGGAAAGTTATTTCTCTTAGCTATCCAATGAACTTGTAATCAGGTCAATCGGAGTTTTGTAGAGGGAGAAATCAAAATTTTACTAGAGGGTTTTTAATCTGCCAGAAAATTTGAGATTTTTCTTTTTAAGCCTCAAATGTCTAAAATTTTATCGAGGAAGTGTTTGGGACCTTGATAAAAAAATATTGATGGAATAATGATATGGCAGTAGGTCTATGATTGAGTGTTGGACTTTAATTTTTTGAGAGATTCAAAGTGGAGATTCAGAGGCTTGAGTGTGACGTACTCTAATTCGAGATGATAAGAATATAATTACAGAAAAGTGTGAGCGAGCTTAAATTCGTTAGCTCAGTGGGTTAACAAGGCTAACTACTGAATTGATATAATAAGGGGTAATTAGGACCCTTAGAGTTATGTGAATACTCGAATTAATACGAAAGTAAAATAAATTCGTAAAGCAAATAAGTACGGTGAATATTAGAGAGAAATATATTACGTACAAGTACGAATAATTGGTTTGTGTGAATACCTACTGTTTTATAGGATTACTTGGGTTGTGAAGGCCTATTGTGTGTTTCCTTGTGATAGGATTACTACGTTCAATGAGACATTCCTAACTATACTCGATGAGATATTCCGAGCCAGGTTCGAGGGGACATTCCGAACCATGTTTGAGGAGACATTCCGAACATTACTCAAGGAGACATTCCGAGCGATATTCAAGGGGACATTCCAAACCATGTTCGAGGAGACATTTCGAACATTACTCGAGGAGACATTCCGAGCCATGTTCGAGGGGACATTCCGAACCATGTTCGAGGAGACATTCCGAACATTACTCGAGGAGACATTCCGAGCAAGGTTCGAGGAGACATTCCGAATCATTTGTCCTTAATGTGTGAAATAGGATCGATAATAGGATATGCTGTAGTGAGTATAGGTGTGTGTGAAAGATATACTGTCTAAATAACCTACTTATGTGTGATAATAGTAAGATTAGGTGGGGTATACCTAAGTATTATTTTCAATATATACTCAGGCGTGATAGTATTGAGAACTATTAGTGCATAACTAAAATTGTATAAACTACATATGGGTAAGAGTGGCTGGAATATAAATGGACAGCTAGAATATATATAAAATCTACTTGAGTGTGATTAGTAGAGAAGGTAGGTAGTATTTACCTAAAATTTGATTAAGTATGAGAACTTGATTTTAAAGTATTAAACTAATCATTGAGAGAGTAAATTAATTTAGAGTCAGAACATAGACTCAGGAAATATTAAGTTATGGGCCAAGTGAGCGAGTCCGGGTATAATGGTTGGGCAACACCAAGTATAAGATTAATTGATGTGTTGATTAATTAAATTAGAGTCGGACCATAAACTGGGGAAAGTATTAAATTAATTAATGTGTAATTAATTAAATTAGAGTCGGCCTGTAGACTCGGGAAGGTAATAAATTAATTAATGTGTAAATTAATTAGACTAGAGTCGAATCATAGACTCGGGTAATTATTATATAAATTAATGTGTAAAGTATTTATATTAGAGTTGGGCTATAGACTCGGGAAAAATATCATATTAATTCATGTGTGAATTAAATAAATTATAGTCGGAGCACAGAGTCGGGACAATGATAATTTAATAAGTGAGAAAATTTATTTAGTTGAGTTAGGCCAGAGACTCAGGAAATTTCATGCTAGTGTTTCGGGTTGTGAGTACATGGTGAAGTCGGAGTTTATTATATATATATATATATATATATATATATACGGTGTAGTGATAGTATATATATGTGTATATATTGTGTGTGCTATTAAATATCAGTGATTAGATATTTATTTAATTATACTCTAGTGCTATCAAGGGAGGTTGCGCGATGTGGGTGAATCCCCTAACTTGAGGAGTAGGGTGAGTATATCCCCAGGTCATAGCGTCCGGTATATGGGTGAGGGGCTTAACACACTTTCAGGGAAGGAATATGACTGCCTCCACTTCGTTTATGTTTTGGGGTTGGTTGGTGAGCGATCCCAACCTGGGCAACTAGGTTATGTGAGCACACCTAGTGAGATGGCACTTTAGAGGGAATCATCCGTTGAGGGTATACTCGGAAGGATGGACATACGTATGATATATGTGTGGATGTTTTAGTAAAGGTACGTATATAATGGTATTAAATATTATATACGGTTAATAATACAGTGTGTGATGTACTTACTTTATATAACTTGTGTCACCGTTATATGCTATTATTTAAGAAGGAATTAATTGAGTTAATTGGTGAAATAACTTATAATTCTTGAATAATTATACTCGGGTTAGAGTAGTATGGAAAGGGGAGGTTATGCCAGGACTAGTTGGACGGGATAGTACAACTAGGTGGGGGTTAATGTAACCGTTAGGTGTGCACGATAGACGAGAGGTGAGGAAACTCAAGAGAGTGTGTGTGATCCTAGCATGTGTAATCAATAACTGATATTTATTGCGATAAATTACTTGCTAAATATTTTCAAAACATTTTGTGTACTAACACTTGCTATACTATATTTTTAAAACCTTTTAGGTGTCCAACCGCGGGATGTCAGGATTGATATTCTATTCCAGGGACACGGATTTGCGGCATGTGTGGATGCTAGCAGGAGCTTGGATTAGACGCATCGTTCTTTCATTCCTAGAGTAGGAATCATTTATCAGTTCAGTTTTCAAATTTTGATTCAGGTGTTGAATATTTGTATTGGACTATTTAGTTGGTGGCCGATGGTTTATTCGGCTTGTCATCTTATTATTTATTTAGTTCATTTAATTCAGTTGTGTGAATGGATTATATTTATTTCCGCATGTACTATTTGGTTTAATTAAAAAGTTAAAAAAATTTGGCACCAACTTTTGGAATACTAGATGGTTAGTAAGTTTTAAAAAGTTTTTCGACGGTGATGTTAAGGATGATGCAACTGGGATTCCTGTTTTAATTTGGTATAGGACTGATCACTCGGTATTTTATTTGGTGGGGTATGACACCGTAATTCTTGGGGGAAGAAATTAATAGAATTTTGTGAGAGTGACCATGCCCATGTGTATTTTATTGGCTGCCCACATACCTCAATGGGTTTGTAAAAATTTTGTGCTTCATTTGAAAAATGGTGTTCAAAGAGGATCAGGTCCCATGTAGTTCTGAGTAAGGGGAAATTAAGAGATTTTTTTAAAATATAAAGGGGATGAGAAGAGTCATAGTGCACCAAGACTTTGGATTAAGGATAAAATTTCTTGAGACGATCTAGGTTGACTGGACGCGCCATCTCCTCTCTGTCAAGATCTGTGGGGAAAATGGTGCCACCTAATAGGATTTTTTTCACAATGTAGGGGCCACTCTAATTAGGTTTGAATTTTCCCCTCGGATCCTATATGGGTTCTAGGATTTCCTTGAGGGTAAGATCTTCTTCTTGGATACCGTGGTCCTTGAACTTCATATTTTATGATCGCACGATCCGATAATGGTAACCTAGTATGTGGTATAGAGATTTTAGTCTTTTTAATCTAAGAGTGAGATCTCATTGTAGGGGATTTGATGTCAGTCTTCCTCACTGAAATTGGTTTTGATCATGACACACGGAGAAGGCAAAACTAATTCGATGGGGGGAACCACCTTCATGATATATACCAAAGAATAGGGGGTATCCCTAGTGGGTGTCCTGAGAGAGATATGGTAACCCCAGAAGGAAAATAATATTCGATCAACCCAATCACTGTAGCTTTTAGTCATCTTGGTGATGATGGTTTTGAGGCTCTTGTTGGTAGCTTCCACAGTGTCATTGGTTTAATGCCAGTAGGGAGAAGATTGTTTCTCTGAATCCATACTCGCTGACTAATTCTATGACCTCAGCCTTAAAGTTGAGTCCATTCTTTTATACCAACTCATAGGGAACTCCATAGTGGAAGATGAGATTATTTCTGATAAACTTAGCCACTTTCTTCACATTTAGTACCGCGTATGACTCAGATTTGACCCATTCCGTGAAGTAATTAATAGAAACCAAGATGAATTCATGCTCGTTTAAATCTTTGGGAGTGACCTCCTTTATGATGTCTATGCCCCAAGTAAAGAAGGAATAATGAGAGGTTATGTTGTACTGCTCTTCGGGAGGAAAGTGTTAAAATTTGGCAAACTATTGGCATTTAAGGCATCTCCGAACATAGGCAGTGTAGTCTTAAATAATGGTGGTCTAATAGTACCCTTGACGGATGATTTTCTTATCAAGTATGTGACCGTTCATGTGGGATCCACATTCCTCGTTGTGGATTTTCTACCTAATTTCTTCCATTCCAGTCCCTACTATGCAATGTAAATGGGTTCCATCGAAGTTTCTCTTTAAAAGCGCTTTATCACAGATGATATACTACATAACCAATTTGCAACTGGTCACAAGGTCTTTTTTATCAGCATCTTGGGGATACCTACCATGTTTGAGAGGGTGCCAAATTTCATAGTACCATAATCCTGCCATGTCACAATCTTCTTCAGTGACAAGCTCAATGTGGTAATAGTGGGTGGGCATAACTTTTTTCTGAACCAGGAAAGGGGACATTGTTCTTCCCTCAAGAATGTCGACCATGGAGGTCATGGTTACTAGTGTGTTGGCAAGGCTATTCTTCGAGTGAGGAAGGGAATGGAAGGTGATATCTTTAAATTGGGAGGCGAGCTCTTCTATATAGGCGTGGAAGGGTAGAAGCTTCTCGTCTTTACCTTTTCATTTTCTGAGAATTTATTTAAAAATGAGGAAAGAGTCCCTAAAGACGTTCATGTACTCGATTCCTTTCTCAAGGGTGATCTTGTGCCCTATGATGCATGCTTCGTATTATGTCATGTTATTGGTGCAAGGTAATTCTAGCTTGATGGAAATAAGGGTGTGAGAGTCATAAAAAGCGATCTAGAGTATCCCAATGCCATACCCTTTCTTGTTGGTAGCTCTATCAAAGAATATCTTCCAACTGAGGCCCTCATGTGAGGTGCAGAGGATGTTTTCATTTAGAAATTCGAAGAATTAGACTTTGGTTCCTTCTACGGGATAATCGACGATATAATAGAAGATGACTCTCCCCTTCATGGCTTTTTATGTGATGTACATAATGTTGAACTCGGCTAGCAACATCATCCTGTGGAATATTCGATTTGATAGATCGGGTTTTTCTAGCAGGTATTTTATGAGATCCATTCGGGATACCAGTCTGATGGGAAATACAAGCATGTGGTGCCGTAATATCTATGTGACCCAGACCAGGGCAACATATGCCTTCTCTAAGGTAATGTAATTAACTTCATACTCGACTAGGTTTCAAGTAACATAGTAGATTGCTTTCTCCTTACGGTATTCTTCAATATATTGGGTCATCAAATCCCTTGTTGCAATATCGATGATAATCAAGTATAAGAGGAGGGAATACCTAGCTACGGATGCATGAGTACCGGAAGTCAGGTGAGGTATCACTTGATCTGGTCAAAGTCTTCTTGGCATGCCTCATTACAAACTTTGGTTGATTCCTTTCTGTAAGAGGGTAGTGAGACTGGGGTCTATGAATAACTGGAAAGGGTGAGGCGTGACCCACTCCAATGGACACTGTCTGCAAGTCTTCAAGGTTTCCTGGTGCAACTTCTGAAGAAAACTTCTCCTTCTGGTAACAATGGAACTCAAGCTTCAACTCACTCCCTGCAAGAAGATGAACTTTCACAGCAAAAATAGCAATTTTCTCAAGGGAAACACCTGAGAGTGATGGCTGTCAGTGGGGAGTGAAGGAACAAGGCACTCAACACTAAGAGAATGAGAAGGGAGAGAATACTAGGTAGGTCTGGTGATATTTTAGCAGAGTAACAGTGCAATTTTTCTTGTCTATCTTTTGACCTTGCCCAGAGATCTATTTATACATGGGCGTAAGGGGTGAGCTGGCGATTTTGGGCGCCAAAATTGAGAGAGTTGGTGGGGAACAATGTCTGAAGTGTACCATTTGTCCCTACCTGCAGGCAGCCTACCTGTCCCCTCTGCAGGCGCCACCTGGCGCCGACCAAAACCCAAAAAGCACATATGTCCCCTAATGGAACCAAAATAGCAGATTTTGGTAGTTATCTTTTGAAACGGTAACTTGTGGTGCAATTTTGCAAATCTTTGAGAGAGGAGACCTTAGGGCCTCCTCCCCTCTAAAAGTGTTATTTTCCTTGAGAGGGACCTCGAGGACCCCCTTTTCTGGAAAAGTCATTTTCTTGTAAAGAGTTTACTTCTTGTGAGTAGCCAGCTCTTTGGCTGCTCACTTCACTTGTGATCAAGTGTGCAGTGTGTGTGGTCCCGAGTGACTTCTGAATCTTCCTACTAGTACTCTCTCAATCCTATAGTGCTAAGTGGTTGAGCTTGCTCAACATACCTTGTCCCTCAGCCGCCAAGCCAAAACTCCCAGGAGGTCCCGAAGCGCCTGTTCGAGCCCTGCTTGCTCGACTAGGCAACCTGTGCAAGAAAGTAAAGTGTTAGTGTTGTTGTTCATTTAGAGCCTGCTGTTTCATGATGAAAACTCCTGTAGCAGCACTTCTCGAATAACATTTCTGCAGTGACCCTTGCAGTGGCGCTGACGCTTGAAGCGGCGCCGACCCTTGTCCTGGCGCCGTTGCTCGGAGTGGCGCTGATGCTGTGAGGCGGCGCCGACCCTTGTTGTGGCGCCGACGCTCGAAGTGGCGTTGACGCTTGAAGTGGTGCTGACGCCCGAGGTAGCGCTGATGCTTGAATCGGCGCTGACATGTGAGGCGGCGCCGACCCTTATCCCGGCGCCAACGCTCGAAGTGGCGCCGACGCTCGAAGTGGCGCTGGTTCCCGAGGTAGCGCTGATGCTTGAATCGACGCTGACATGTGAAGCGGCGCCGACCCTTGTCCCGGCGCCGACGCTCGAAGTGGCGCCGACGCTCGAAGTGGCGCTGACGCGTGAGGCGGCGCCGACCCTTGTCCCGGCGCTGATGCTCGAAATGGCGTCGACGCTCGAAGTGGCGCTGACGCTTGAGGTAGCGCTGATGCTTGAACCGACGCTGACAGGTGAGGCGGGGCCGACCCTTGTTCCGGCGCCGACGCTCGAAGTGGCGCCGACGCTCGAAGTGGCGCTGACGCCTGAGGTAGCGCTGAGGCTTGAATCGGCGCTGACATGTGAGGCGGCGCCGACCCTTGTCCCGGCTCCGACGCTCGAAATGGCGCCGACGCTCGAAGTGGCGCTGACGCTTGAGGTAGCGCTGATGCTTGAACCGGCGCTGATAGGTGAGGCGGCGCCGACCCTTGTTGCGGCGCCGACGCTCGAAGTGGCGTTGACGCCTGAGGTAGCGCTGATGCTTGAACCGGCGCTGACATGTGAGGCGGCGCCGACCCTTGTTGTGGGGCGCCGACGCTCGAAGTGGCGCCGACGCTTGAAGTGGTGCTGACGCCTGAGGTAGCGCTGATGCTTGTACTGGCGCTGACATGTGAGGCGGCGCCGACCCTTGTCGGGGCGCCGACGCTTGAAGTGGCACTGACGCCCGAAGTGGCGCTGACGCCTGAAGTAGCGCTGACCCTTGCGGTGGCGTAGGGACTCGCCGCGGCGCTGACACTTGCGGTGGCTTTTGGACTTCTGGGTGACCTCGCGGGTACCTCTCGGATGTTATTTTAATAAAAAAAGCATATTTATTTTATTTTGCTTTTTTCTGTCTATAACACCCTTCTACACTTTCGAAGAAGTTTAAAAATGGGTTCGTAGATAGAGGTCAGTTGGCAAATGAACTAACTGATGCATTGTATCTTACCCAAGAATCCTCGTACTTCTTTTTCCTTTCGGGGTGGTGACATCTCAAGTATGGATTTCAGTTTAGCGGGTCATCTTTATTCCCTTTCTCACTAACCATGAATCCAAGGAGTTTTACTTTAGTGACGTCGAAGATACATTTTAATGGATTGAGTCGTATCTGATATTGTTGCAGTCGCTCAAAGAATTTTTTCAGAGCGAGGATATGACCTTCTCGAGTATTGGACTTGATGATTATGTCATCAACATGGACCTAGACTTCTTTATGGATGAGATTATGCAGGATGGTTGTAGCGGTTCTTTGGTAAGTAGCCCCAGCATTTTCAGCCTAAACGGCATGACTGTGTAAAAGAAAGTTATCCTTGGGGTAATTAGGACATTTTTCTCTTAGTGGTCAGGGTGCATTTTGATCTGGTTATAGCTAGCAAATCGCTCAATAAATAAATTGAGGGAGTGGTTGGTCTTATTATCTATAATCATATCGATGATAGGCAGAAGGTAATCATATTTTGGGGATGCCTTATTCAGATCCCGATAGTCGATGCACATGAAGACTTTTCCTCCCGATTTTGTCGCGAGAAAGATATTTACAAGCCATATAGGGTATTCGACTATGTGAGTGAATCCCACATTCAACTATTTGACTAATTCTTTTTTTACCTTGAGGGACCATTTTATTCGGAGCCTCCTCAGTTTTTGCTTTACGGGTTTTCTTTCTAGGAATATGGGGATATTACGTTGAGTTATCTTTAGATCAATACTGGGCATGTCACCGTAGGACTATGTGAAGACATCCAAAAATTCTTTCAGAAGCTCTTTGAATTATGCCCACTCATGCTCATTGAGGGTAGACCCTATCATAATCTCGTGTAAATATCTACTAGAAATGAGATTAATAACAGCAGTCTCATTATCATTAGTTTGAATGTGGTTAAGTTGTTTATTATTTTCCTTATTTGTATCTGTTAAGAATTATTCGTTTACTAAATCATCATCATCAAAAGTTTGATACGAATCAATGTAATTGATTTAAGGCACAACAAGATACTCAAAATCTTCATTTATTTCATTTTTGAGAATACAACATTAAGAACCTCATCAAAAGACACCTTGTTTACAGTGATATCAAAAACAGATGAAACAACAACAAGTTTGGCGATTTCTTGAATGGGGTGTATAGAATTTTGATGGGCTTAGTCAGGATGGACAAAATGGCATGCCCATTAAGAAGAGGTACTTCAGCAGTGGAAATCTTCATGAATAGGTCTGATGGTGCAACTTCTTGGCGAATCATTCAGAGACTCAGCCCCAGTCTCTTCAGGTTGAAGGACTCCTTGGTGTTGTTGTCCTCAGAGTTTTATTATTTTCCATGGTCTCGTCAATTAATGGTTCCACCTCATATTTTTGCTCCTCGTCCCATGCATTATTGAATTGGAAGAATATTTCCATCCTCTATTTCATTTTTTTGTTAATGGGGTCATATTATGGTTCAGAAAATCTGTAAAAGAGGAAGTCCTAGCCTTCGAGTTCACCATTTGAGCTTTTGAAATCATTACCCCAGTCAGTAGCAATGATATCTTCCTGTCAAGAGTAGTCAATTCATTAAATAACCTCTTAGATTCATTGTACACGTCCTCCCACTCAGCGGGGAAGTGCAGGAGTGAAAGTACTACACTCCCATAGAGTTTTAAGGTTGTAAGCAACTCGGGGATGCTGTATATCTCCCCTTTCTGTCCAAATATATCTGACATGGTACCACTCATATATCTAATTCTCGAGCCCACTTTTGAGCTTCCATATATAGGCCACTGAACCTTTCATAGTCAATGGTGATTTCTGTGGGCATTTTCATCCTAAACCCTTAGAGTTGATCTAGTACTGCGGGTATCTTCCTGCCTCCACCCTCTAATCGAGTGAAGATGGTAATATAGGTTCACGTGAGGAGCAACAGAGCTTGATCAATGAAGCTTGTGGGATGTAGGAAAAAATATGGGAAAACTTTTAGAGGTTTGAGTAAGACTTTAGCTATGCTGGGTATTTTGACAGGTACGATTTTGATAGAGAGGTCGAACTCTGAGTTATCTTCTATAAAGATGGCACTCACCTTGGTTCCATATGCTGGAAGAGGGTTATAAATGGTGTTTGGTTTAGATTAGCTAGTGGAGCAATTATGCCCCACGCTATAAGGCCTTGGATCACATTTTTTAGGTTGAAGCACTAGTCGATGGTGTGGCCTGTGATTTGGTGAATGTCGTAGTGAGCATCATGTTTAAATTTCTTAGGAAAGGTATTTGTCAATGGTCGGGGTTCCAATAGCTTGATGAGTTTTTAGAAGGGCTTGGTAAAATTTTAACAAGGGAGCATAGAGTTAAGTATATTTTTTTCGGGTAAGGTTGGGGCGACTTTCAGGTGCCTAAGAAGTGGTTGGTTGGGATATGTTTTTTATTCTAGAGACTGAGGTACTGATCGGCTTATCATAATTCTTTAACACAAATTTCTCAGTTGACCTTTTCGATTTAGACTCCACCTTATGACTAGAAGCCCCTTTTTCAATCTCCATACCAGCCTCATGAAGTCCTCTGAAGTGCGAGTAGTATTGTTCTCCTATTAATGCTCGGATATGGGGCATAAAATTCTTTTTCACTATACTCGCTTGCTCTTCTTCTAACGGATGACTGGTAATGGTGGCAACTTTTTCTCTTCATCTTTTGATGAAACTGGTGACTGATTCCTAGGGAATCTGCTTGAGTAGCTCTAGGTCTCTGTATATGTCCTCCGTTCTTCATTGCATTTGTATTGGTATATGAATTCCCTTCATACATCCTCCAACTGTAGAATCTGGATTTCTCGAGGGATAGGAACCACCTAAGGGCATTCTCTTTCAGGTTTTGCTGAAACATCTAGGACATTATCTCCTTTGAAGCTCTAAGTAGGGTTATAGATTGGTGATAACTGCGTAGATGAACAATCGGGGGCCCGATACCTCCGAATTTCTCGATATCTGAGATTTTAAACTTCTCTGGTAGTCTAGCTTTAGGATAGGGAGACATGTGGGTGTAGTCCATGTAATTTTTAGAGATCCTGACTTGGTTAAATATCTTTGACAGTAGTCTGGGGCCTTCTTTGACCTTATTTAGTTATTCCTCTTAAGAATTTACAGGAACTGGTGGATTAGCTCCTAGTTGGGCAAGGTTTAGAATAAGTAGCTGAGTGGGTGGCAACCCGTTTGTAGACAAGGCACGCGAGGCATGTTGTGTAATACCCCGTATTTTCACATGTATTTATTTTATTATGAAATTATGAAAATTTGGATTAATTAATTTAAGAGAGAAAATTTAATTTATAATTAATCCGACTTAATGGTAATATTTACTAACGTGACGAGAGTTAGTAGTTATCGAAAATTATTATGTTGAAAATCATGTTGAGTAATAATTATGTTAAACATTACGTAGTGAGTAACGTAATAGATGGTCTTGGAAATAATATTATAGTCGGGATGAGATACACGTTAGTCATGATATAATTATTTGGGACGCGCCTATGAGTCACGTCACTGGTATGTATTTGTGGGTTAAAAAGGTAACTTATTTTTATATAACTTCAATGACTATTTTGAGTGCGCCAGAGTGTCCGGAAGGGTCAAAATAGTCAGAAAACACTACTCGAGTATTTTATTTGGAGTCCGGGGAATTTTAGCCCAAAACAACATCCCGGAGGGGTATATGGTCTTTTGGGGTTTTTAGGTAATTAAATGGACGAAGATTAGGATTAATTAAGAGCATTGAGGGTTAGTGGCCTGTCAGTTTCACCTTGCGTGAGGAAGAGAGAAAAGAGAGAGAGAACCAAGGAATAAGAAGACTCCATTGGAGCCTTAATCCAAGAACTCAAGCTTTCACACCAAAAAGACACCAGCGTGTAGATCGTGTCAAGAGGATCATTCCCATACCAATTTCAGCCCAAGAATCAGAAGTCCATTCTGAGGCAAGTGTTTATCTTGCTAGTTTATTTAGCATATATTGTTCTTGTTAAACTCTGTTAATGATTTAGATAATAAATGATGGAAATTTGGGTTTCATTAGGTTTAATTGTAGAAGAACAATAGATTTTGGTGATGGGTTGCATGTAGAGGATTTACCCCATTTGTTGATTATTAAATCTGGAGATTTTATGTATAGATCCCGAATTGAATTTAAGGATTTGAAATACTTAAACTGATGGCTTCATTATATGAGGATTCTTAGAGATTTTAGAAATTATTAGTTTCCCTTTTGAAAACACAAAGTTTTGAATACTAATTTGTGTTAGAAATTGCCCCATAATGATTAGGGTTAGTTTAGAAACCTTTAAACTGACGTTAGACAAAATTTGGATTGAGTTTGAGGTTTGGAATGTTGAGAAAAAATGCAATTTGGAAGAACTGGGTATGTTCGGAATCTTCGTTAGAAGACTTGCCCAGGTCGTTCGAACGAGATTTCCAACGACCTTTCTAACGAGTTGCTGAGTTCATTCGAAGTGGGAAATTTGTTCGAACGAGAATCTTGGAACTTCTAATGAAATTCCAGAATGGGCTTTTAGGGTTTGTTTGTGTTGGAAATCTTCCTAGGGTTATCTATATAAGTGTATTAACCTTCGTGAGTAACGAGTGATTTAAATTTCCAAAGTGTTAAGGAATTAAGGGCTAATGGTACTTCAGGTATTGAATGTCTGTGAAAACTTAGGAGGGGATGTAAGTCCTAGAGAGGCTTTATATATACGGGTATCGAGGAGAGTAATGGCGTTAATAATACTTACGAATTTTAGTATTTGGGTTATGTAATTACCTATTAATGTATATAAGTTGTGTGCATGCTTATTACTTTGAATATCATGTGTATGACATACCTAGCTACTGGCTATCGAAAAGGGGTTAACGCATTGTGGACGACCATATCTTGTGTGCCTTCGAGAGATTTTGAGTCGTACCACTAGAGCATGGAACCTAGGTTCGGGCTATTTGTGAGAATGATAGTGATGACGGTTATATGGGTGCGTAGGTATGTGCGTAGCCCATAGGCTTGGGACTATGTTCGCCTCCAATATGTGTATATATTTTATTTGGTTCTTGAGAGATTGAACATGTTGTCCTTTATGCGTGAGCGTTGCAATGGGACTAGATGGCTGAGTATGCCTAGCACTAGGGGTTTCTTAACCATGGGTGTTGTATAGATATAATTGTATGTATACATAGTGAGATTTTATATATGTATACCGAGTTCCTATTATATGTTTCTTGTTGGCTACTTTATTAAAGTAAATATTTATTGGATCACCAGTTGGGAGTAAAGAATGCTATGAGAATGAGTTACACAATCCTTAAACCTATTCCTAATAATAGTAATAAATTGATTTCGGGTTATTTAGATATTGTATCCGGCATAGTGATTATCTTACATATAGTCAGGTAAAGTAACAAGACTAGTATGGGTAGTTAGACTCGCTAGGTGTGCACATTATATGAGAGGTGAGCATCTCAAGTGAGTACACTAAGTTAACGTAGATAATATATGTGATAATTAAATAAATTTAAGCACTTGCTATATTTAAACTGTTTTCTACTCGACCTCTGACCCGTTTTTCTCCACATCCCTTTTCTTGTTATATTATTTTAGGTGCTCAGCCATAGGGACACTAGACTTAAGATATTCCATTCATTTTCCGAGCCGTAGCTGCTGTGGAAGCTATGGGATATTGTTAGTAGACTCTTCTGAGTCTATTTCTCCTTATATATCAGTCATTTATTTCAGTTGGACATGTCGTCCCTCCTATTTTACATTCAGAGATTTAGAGTTGTTTTAATATATCATTAGACTTTGATTTCATGTTATTGGACTATTGTATGCAATTTTGACTGGATGTGTTTATTCCAGTTCTTTATTTTACTTCAGTCAATTCTCACCTTATACTATTGTGATGTATGGTGATGTTTAGATATTACTCTTTACTGATGTCAGTCAATAACAAGATAAAATTTTGACACCAACCTTTTTAAATATTAGGTGGTTAGTTTTTATTAAATTAAAATTTGACTTTTCGACAGTGATGCATTATCTGAACCAACTTGATATTCTAAAATTAATTAATTAAGGACTGATCACCTGGTAATTAATTAGGCGGGGTGTCACATGTTGACACTTTTCTGGGACCCAAACTGGTTCAAGCGTGGGTGGATCTATAGCACGAGAAAAAAGGATTTTAGGTTCATGAGCTTCGAGAGTTTTGGTCCCGATGTTATCGCATCTCTTGTACATCAGCTTAAATTTGTCAATTTTATACAAAGTTGGGTTAGGATGGCCATTAGATGTGGTTGGACATTCGGTGCTTGGTCTATGTTCTCCATGAACAACTTGCGGAGGTAGATCTCAAATTCGATGGAAGCAGTAGAGAAATTAATAGAGCTTCGGGGTGGTTTGACAGAAGAACGAAGCCAATAGGGATCTGATAAAAAATATGGGTATGCGATCAACCTGAGAGGGAAAAATGATTTTGGTTTAATTTTGGAGCAAAAAGGGAGTATTTTTGGTATTTTTCATTTTTTAAAAGAGGGAAAAGGGAGAATCCTCAGCGTGATTATTATTATTAGGTTCCACTTGTATTATATTTTCCTAAATCCAAGAAAAATACTGGACAGGACTTGAGCCTAGGTAAAAGATAGGGTATGAGATTTAAGACATGGTTTGACTTGTTTCCAGGCTCATAGACAGTGTCCTATTTTAAAAACGGGAAAAATAGCGTGAAAATTCGGGCGGCATGGCAAACCGAAATTTTGACAGAGTTTTGTATTATAATCGACAAACTAGATATGAGTGTCCAAAGGCAGACGCCTATATGAGGTTTATGCATTTGGTGGGTTAGAGGAATGGTTCCCCACTTTGGCATGACTTCCACGATATGGCTCTTGCCTATAAGGGCAATCATTCATCGGTACGTATGGATAAGCCATTTGATATACTTAAGTGTACGTGAATTACCTCACAATATACCTAGTGGGGACTATACGTGTGGGAGAGAATTCGATATACTAATCGCACGTGAACGAGTTCCATGCTATATACCTCCCATTGTGATTTTAGTTAAGCGATACGATGCGGAGGGAACCGTTTGATAGACGTCGAATGTACGAGGCCAATGGAAAGGGAAAATCATATCACTTAGGTTAACCGTGCTACGTAGGATCGGCGCCCATCATGAAGTGAACTCCCCCAGTATAGGACAAAATTTTGGTCAATATTGTCGTGCACGAGTGATGTAGTGTGCAAAAAATGCATGAGTTTTTATTAGTATCTTATGGAGATTTTTTAGTATGCTAAGTGAAATGAGTATTACCACTACGAGGGAGAACATACAAGTAGCGTAAAATAAGAGGGAAAATCATGGAATGTAAGTCTAGCATTGAGCATGAATACTATATAAAGCATGGTGATAGAACGTGAAGCACATGGATATATAAGTAAGTGAGATATATGTGCAAAGTAAGAGAGTGACATGGGAATAGTGGGAGTGAAACAACATGTGAATATATAAAAGTGAAATTGTTTTTTTAGTGAGACTAAGCATGGATAAAGTACAAGCAGTGTGTGAGATTCATAAGTGAACATGGAGATATATACAAGTGAGAAAAAGTCAGGGTGTGTGCTAGCGAAGCTAAGCATGGATAAAGTGAGACTATATACGAGTGTGAGTGAAAAGTGAGCATGGAGAATATATACAAGTAAGAATAAGGTGAAATATGGTGAGCATGTACAACTAGGTGAAGAGTTATATATACATGACAAGAGATCATGGTAAGGCTAAACATGAGATAAATATACAAGATGTAAGCATAGGAGTAAAGGGGAATATTCAAGTGGAGGCATATGTACGCATGTAAAAAAGCATGAGATTAAAGAAGTAAAACGCATACGAAGATAGAGTCTAGCTCTCAAAAAAGGTCCCAATAGAGTCGTCACCCTGGCCATCCGAGTCGGATTCCTCCAACATAGGTTGGCCCCGAAATCAATAAGGGGGAGAAAGGAAGAAGATCCCCCTCTCTCCCATTCTTCCATTCGCTTGTGGGTAATTTGAGGATACGGAGGTCCTCTTCCTGCCACTCGAGCAAGCGTCTTTGGGAGAAGCCTCGAATATAAAATTGGTCGTCATCAAATGGGGATAACATGAAGGGATGGAGACGCCAGACTATTTTGCTCAAAATAAGCAAAAGAATGTAACCGCCTCAAGAGAACGACATCAAGGTCATACTGATGCATATGAAACCAAGTGATTCTATGGTCCGGGGACTAAGTTACAGAATGAGAAGGTGTTAGGCACCCATTCTTTAGTTTTAATCTCTTATGGGCTATGCTATTCTTCTCCTTTCTCGAAAGCATGATGTGTGTGTACACGTGTGTAATATAAGTAACAAGAGAAAGGAATTTTCCAACTCTCATCACGAAAGAGATGGAGCGAACTCATCCGTGGGAGTGTACCCAAAAATAACATAAAATATATAATGTAAGTGTTAGTCGAATCACAAATCGCTATGAAAGGGAAAATGTGCATGTCGGACGAGACATAAATATGTCGGAGTTCAAGACTCACAAAAATTGATATAATAAAATATAAAAAGTATAAAATGGAAAGGAAGGACTCGAATCCTGGGATTGGCTAGAGATGCCTGCGTAGCCTGAGGGGGATCAAAGTTCATGTAGTTCGAAAATAGTATAGGGGTGGGGATCAACTCATAAAACTAAATTTAAGACTCCTCTTTAAGGGCTTTTGAGAAAAGTGTGTTCAAGTGTGGAAGTGTGAGAAAATCAGGAAGTCTTAATTTGGGAATTTACATCTTTTTTGGTTTTTTATGAAAATAAGTTGTGTGAAATACTAATAATAAAGAGTGAAGATTATTTGATGTGAGATAATAAAACAAAACTAAAAGATATCACTAAATGGGAATAAAGTGAATAATAGCCCTAGGTGAATAAACTAGGAAAGAGATGACGATACACCTAATAGAAGACTTTTGTTGCTGAATCTGGGAGGTGTATGATGATTTTTGTAGTGGTGTAAGGAAGATATAATAGGATGAGGTATGTAGATAAGTGTAGTAGGAAAGTGAGGTGTAAGAATGTTGGAAAATATGTTTTTTTTTTGTAATAAGAATGCTCTGATTTTGAGGGAATGTTTATTGACTGCTAAAAGGGACCTCCTTCAAGGGTGTGGTCATGAGCTCTTTATATAGTGCCTTTTTAGGGTGGGGTGCTAATTGGCATGGCCCTTGACCTGCCTATTAACATAGAGCCTACCTTTCTGGTCAAGGAAATTGCTCCCTATCGAAAGGCAGTGGGTTTGAGGTGCCAATAGGTAGTCCGGAACGGACTTTTTCAAAAAAATGGGCATAAAATGCAAACCGTAAGTCCAAATTGCTCACAAGGGATCATTAGAATGGGAATTCGAATCCCTTCAATAATTAATTGAGCCACTCTGGGGTTCAAGAGATGACCAAAGTCAAACGGGGATCGAAAGCTCCCAATGGTCTCTAAACAGGAGGTTTCAAGAGTAAAACAGGTCGTTCGTACGAATCATGAGGTTGATTCATGCACGGCATGAACCGTTGGAAAACTAATTCAGTGCCCTTAGATATTTTGCTGGGATTTTCTCAATTTTGATGGTTTATCAAGGTTAAATGGACCTGAGAGCACCCGATAGCCTTTCGAAGTAAAATGGGTCATTTATGTAAACCTTGAGGCCGATTCGTGAATGGCGTAGATCGTTGGAAAGGGGATTGAGAGACCTTCAAGATTTCATTAAGCTTCCCTCAGGTTGGATATTTGATCAGATTAAAATGAGTCCCGAGAGCACCCATTGGCCTCCAGATCGGTACTCGGAGTAAAAGGGATCGTTCATGCGAATCGTGAGGTCGATTCGTTCATGGAAATGACCGTTGGAAAGGGGATTCATAAACCTTAAAGGTTTAGTTGAGATTCACTCAGGTTGTAGAGTGGACCGCAGTCAAACGAGGCTCAAGAATGCCTAGTGGCCTCTAAATTAGTCCTCGTAGTAGAACCTAGGGTTTACAGAGGGAGGAGGAGCGTTCGAGACCTAAGAAGGTGCTTAGGGGGTACTAGGATGGGTTGTCTATAGGTATGTTGGTGTTATACCATTCTAAACTTGTGAAGTCCAAGCCTTATAATACGTCTCTTGGCGTATTATCTATTAAGGATGAATTCATCTTTAGTCCAAATATAGAGTGATCGGCCGAGACATACGACACCTCTAGAATTTTATCTATTTTGATAAGAAATACATATATGTCTATGAGTGGCTTTTGTTCAACTCTAATACAAAATATACACCTCCCCCATCCTTAGACACCTCCAAACCAGTCTGGAGGTTCAATAACACCTTCTGGTTAGTTATCACCTAACATCACTGAATATCTTTTTTGGCAAATTTAGGTCCACTACCATTCTGAACCTTCCACTCGATCTACCCTCTCGCCCAATTATATCTTATTTGCCTCTTAAGATAAGTCCTCACAATTTCACAAATATCATGTTTGAACACGTGTATAACCGAACTACGTAATCTTTAACTCCTTACCTTAAATGAGATATCAAACTATCTCAAGTCGTGACTTCTTGCACATATCTATATGACACGCATAAAATATATACATCTTCAATGACTTCTCGTTATTCAAACCGACCTTTCTCGTGCCCTTACATTTAAACTAGCGGCCATCTGTTATCACAAATACACACTCGCATACAAGCAATCTTATGTACCCGCCGGGGTTTAAGTGACGATCCTACACCACCCACTAATACCATTTTATACCTAAGAATATATCTATGTTTTAATGGATTCTCAAACTAAGGTCTCTAATCATGTTCTAAAATAAACTAAAAATTGATCACGTAATGTTAAAATAGATATTGAAAGAAGGGGTTAAGGGTAATCATAATGAGAATAATTTAGGCTAGTCTATTTCAAAATGAGACCAATTTAGGCATTCCAAGAACTTTGAATTATGGGGTAATCAACAAACCTATGTTTGAACAAGTATCAGGGTGATAGTAAATAATAGTAGGTTTGAAAATTAAATCCTTCTAGTGTCTCAACCAATGCCTTTTTAAAAGAAATGCTCCCCCAAAAAAAAATTCCAACATCATTAGTGTAACCAACGCCCATAATGAACCAAACCATTGGTCCACCAAACAGGCAGTTTCTTAAAGGAGTAGGGTGAGTGAAATTATGCATCTCATAAAAGAGATTAGTGGACCAAGGGCCCAAGGGGTGCATACTCCAGTGTATAGGAAGCCATACCCTGAATGATAGATATGATTGAACTGCCAAAGTGATTTAAATTCACAACTTTTTCTCATTTTTTAAGAGATGGGAGTCATTCCACCGTGGAACACATTGCTAGGTTCACTGGTCAACATACTAATGCTGGAACAAATAAATATCGCAAATTACATTTTTTTCCCTTATTGATGCATCTTTCATGGTTCATAATTCTGCCTCCTAATGCTGCCCAAACATGGTAGCAAATAGAAGATATGTTTCATGCACAATTCTTCAAAATCGAACGAGAACTATCCGCGGATGATTTGGCAAGACTAAGCTAAAAATAAGATGAAAAAATAACTACCTTCGTAAATAGGTTCAAAAGGGATAGGAATAAGTGAAAAATAGTTCTAACTGAGTCTGAGTTTGTTAAATTGGCTCACGGTGGATTGGAATTTATGCTTTGAAAGAAGTTTAATGCAACTGAATTTAGAGATTTTATGGAATTAAGTGCCAAAGTATCCAGATACGAATCTCTTTTTGAGTATGTGTATGAAATAAACAGCTATTCTTTCAAACATATTATAAGTGGTCACATAATGGACAAACCATAGGCCTAAACCCACTTTAGGATTAGCTTGAAAGGGCTAATCTAAACCTTTTATGTGTTTTTATATAAAAACAAACTGGCGACTCTGAACAATCAACAACCCCTCGCATGGAATACTTAGGCTTAGGACTAAATTTGGGGGCATGCAACAAAAATTGAATATGGTGTCTAAAAACATCTAGGGATAACCATCAATTTTTAAACCGATAGCTTGACTTCAGGGGGAAACAGTGAACTAGATATATGCACTCTCGCATCTCCATGTTATTTCCCCTAAGTACATTACCGCCCGAAACCCATAACACCACACTTGATCTTCTTTTTCAAATTTTTATAACAGGAGCAAAATTTTGACAAAGGATATGGGATCGAAGGTAGACGGTGTTGAATTTGGAACCATCACTTTAGTCTAATCAAGGACACGGGCCAATTTTGGGCTTTTAGAAGCTTTATTTTGACTTTGGGGGAGGGATTTAGATGAAGTAGTGGCTATCTAATATATGCTCATGTCTGTATGGGAAGGATGAGTGAGGATTTTCACCACCGTAGTGAGGATAGGCTCATACCCTTGACTCGGGGTGTCAAAGGTGGTTCTGTAGACATGGATGACCTCGAGCATATGTCACCATCCGAGGCATTCTCATGGATGTCATAGTCATCAGAAGAGGATTTCGATCTCTTCGGGTTTATGTTCCTCACTATGCTTGAGGTCTCATAGTATATATCTTCTCAATATTAGCGGTAGTCTGCATATTCTAGTCCCCAATGTGAGATTCCCTTACAAATATAGAAATAGCTAATGCATACACCACATACTAAGAATGTGGAAATTTTCCTGTGTATGATCATGGAGATATGGGCTAACCATTTATGGCCATAAGTAATACGAATTCCTATGTGTGAGGGACCTTTTGGCAAGATATGGACTGGACAAATCATCTCATCTTGGATCTCGATGATGATGACAATATGGGCAACATCTAGGTATGTGATCCCATAAATACATCCTGCATTGGTGTAGTTATGGGTCCATTGTGATATTCCAAGTATGAATAGGTCGAATGCCAATCGCAGGATGAGCAAGTCTAGTTCAATATGAGGACCGATATGATTTTCCATAGTGTGCCTTTCGGGTTAGAGGATAATTTATTATGGATTGGGATATGCTTCGTTAGACCCGCATATGGTATCTTATATCCATCGGTAAGTCATACCATTTGGTTGATCGAATACTTTGGTATATATTGACATTGGGGTGTTTCAGTTCTCCCTTTTCATTGAAGAACTGGAGCGGTGGTCCTTCGTATATGACTTAGTTGTAAATTATTTATAGTGTAGCCTCACTTTTTCATACAATTGGACCAATGTTTGTGCTATTCATGGACGTCAAGTTCCTCAGAGATAGCTATGTACCTAACCCTTTGAGGCACCTTTAATTTTTACGGAGTAGGTTCCCCCTCTCTAGAATAGCTCCTATGTGGGACATATGCTATGGGGTCGGGATTAACTCTTAGTTCTGTTTCCCAGGATTCATCTCCGTTATCTATGTGGGATCTGATTCCTTCTTCGGATTCATCTCCGTTATCTATGTGGGATCTGATTCCTTCTTCCTCCTTGTATAGTAGTTGGGGATGAAATCGATACTTTTAATTAATGTGATCGTCTACCATGAGTTGTCACTACTTTTCACTCATCTATACCAGTGGGCTAGGATAACGGTGCATCCTAACTATGGGTTTTTTATTTGACGACTTCCATATGTGTATCTCCCATTATTTTTCAAAGAGATGATAGAGACTGTGTTTGAAGTAGCGGGTGAGTGGAATACACTATTAGTTCCTCTATCCGTGAGTATAAATAGATGTATCTTAGAGGCCGATCCTTCCCATCCAGTGGATTGGATTGGTATCATGAAGGTGATGTGCATGGTTGCTGGGAGGGCCTCATCATACATCTTTTCCCACTCAATTGAGTGATCTATTTCCTCCATAAAAGGGATAATAATTCTTGGATCTTTTGAGAGAAAGAACTATGTGACCAAGAACAAGTCCTCACTACAATGGTTAGTTTGACAAAAGTGTATAGCCATGATGAAAAATGACATATGGTCAGTAGTCGACTTTGTCTCAACTATGATTTTTATGGTGGGTGATAGTGTTCATAAAGGTATTATTATTTAGAAGTTTTAGTGTTTCCTCGTTCTCGATTTGAGATGAATAGGGACTATCAGGGTGGATGGGTAGATGTTCTAAATGGGAGTGTCTGATAAGGCTTTGGTGGGTTGGGATGATATGGAAGGAAGATTTTTGTAACATTAGGTTTTGGTGGGATGAGCTATCGGCATCAATGAGGTCTTAGATGGCGTATCTCAATGGCCAATAGATATTTTTTATGTGATAAGTCCCCTTATGCAATTCACAATGTGTGTCGGTATTCCAATTACTGTCTATGATGGCAGGAAGTGGCCTAGGGTTAGGGGTTTAAGTTGAACGTCCAATTTTAGTACGATGAACAGCCGATTGAGAGGAGTTTGAAAATATATGAGGTGTTTTTACCGGGTTTAGAACTCGTTAGGAGGAAGATAACTTAAGAGTTTTTTTTGGGGGGGGGGCTCCAGGCTAAAAAGGTACATTGGTGGCTACCATGGCTTGGGAGGTGTTAGTATCTTAGAGTGGTTTGGGTTGAGGATGGACTACAAGGGTAGTGATGTGAGATGTGGACTCTACACATGAGTTCTTATGGGTGTATAACTGATTTTTCTATCTATGGGACTCTTTTAAAGATTTGGTGGCTTTAGTGGACAAACTTTCCTCGATATTTCATCATATATGGTTGAGAGCCTTGAATTCAAAAATCTAGGTGAGCCTTAGTTTTCTCTATACTTCCTTTCAGAGGTTTCTTATTACGATCTCGATTTGATAATTTTCCAATGGATGGTTGACGGTTTGGCCAACTTTATCTCTTAAGCGAGTGATGGAAGTTCCAACTACCTCCCCTTCCTCTTATTTCAGCATCTTTAATTCCTTACATGTGATACTAAGCTCCTCATTATATTTTAATTACTTAAGAAATGCATGCCATACATAATATTAGATTTTAGCGGTTCCTTTATATTTTATGTCCATATACCAGGTAAGGGATCCTTTGGATAGCGTGGAGGATAACAATGTCTTTAGTAACCTGAGGTTTACATTTTGTACCTGCATCTGAAGGTGGTAGTTGGACAAATAGGCATATGGCGAGCCCAATCCTTTTGTGGTTTTAAAGACATGAATATTAAATTTATTCGACAAGCGAGCTTCGGGGTAGAGGGTCATTTTCATGATGTTCATAAGCCTATTCGTAGTTTGCATCTTGGTGATGGCTTCTTATAGGTGACATAATTCAAATTGGACCTGCGTTATCTCTTGGTTCGGAGGAGGACCAACCTTATCGGTTAGTGTGGAAGCTACTGATTCAACTGATGGAGGGCCTTGATAGGAGGAGTATGGGTACAAGGTTATAGATGGTATGGTTTAAAGTAACCATAAGGGGAAAATAACACTTGAAAGTGGGGGCACTGGTAATAGAAGGGGGATCCGGTGTTGGAATTAGTGAAGGTGGATCCAAAGGATTATTTGGTACCATTTCGATAACTTCCACATGCGGGGTACGAGTGTTGAGAATAGGGGAGGGATTACGTTCTCTCCTACTTTAGGCATAGCAGTATCCTTGCAGAGGGAGTTATTCTTAGCTTGATGCCCTAATTTTAAATTACATGGTGTTCTGAAAGGCAGTGATGTTCCCCAGCTATCTCAAAATTTGATCCATTATGGATGGAGCTCAGTCTTCTTCAATAGATATGGAATGCACTATGGAGCAAACTTTGAAGTTGTGGGTGGGAAGTTCGCTGATGAAAACTAAATGACCACATGGAGTGCGAACTCGGGTTTCTAGGGTAATAACTTAGTGGAAATTTCTACTGTTAATGATAATTGTAGAAAAAAAGGGCACTTTCGTTTAAGATTTTTATAGACAGAAGGACTGAGAGAAGGACAATACGTAGGGAGAAGAACTCATATATATATATGACTTTTTGGATGAAATTCTTTTATCTATATTTAACCGTATGTGGATGGTATTTTTTTGTATTCTCTATTTTGTAGTGTCTTCAAAGCGGAAGAATTGAGAAAAGTCCCATTGGATTCGGGTGAATGGAGGTGATCCCTTATTTTTTGTACAAGGAGCGCGAAATTAATAGATTATGGTCAATTATGTTCTCAAATAAAATGTGGGTAGGGTAATCTAATGTAAAGGAACTCTGCTTTGGAGATGACATGCAAATTCATACAGTTATTTTTTCATGTAAAAAGAAGACATTCATCCTCAAATATAAGGGGTTTGGACCATCCTCCGGTCGTTTGAAAATTTTGACAATGATATTGTCCCATAAGTATCTATTCTTTAGGTACAATAGGGTGATACCTAGAGCTTTTTCTCTATATGAAAAGGCGATGCGACTCAGTGATCGAAGGACCATTTTTTATTTCCATGGATCATAATATACCAAGTTGCTTGGACTAAATATACTTTGAGGTATATGTGAAACCACTTCACCCTAGTACTAAATAGTTGTGAAAGCCTATTAGATATAAACCAGTACTGAATGAACGTTAAACATTCCTCATCATCGAGACTTTAGGATCGAGAGAGAAGTTGTCTGATGTACTGGATGGGTGGGTGAAAAGAGTGAAAATATTCATCGGCGATTAGCCTTTTGGCTAATTAGTTTTGGCCTCTAGGTTATATGGTTTAAAAAATATGAAAATCAGGATGAGAAATAGGTAATATTTATTTTTATAAACTTTGATGTTTATTTTATCGCGAGGTCCTTCGCGTGAACTAATACATTTGCATGAATACAAAATGCTGCACATGGGGACCTAAGAACATATTTATGTTTCAAGGGACTTTAAAACTAAGGTCCTAAAAAGTTCTGAAATGTGATTAGAGTAGTCATGTTGGGGAGTGATATTAAGCATAAGTATAGTTCGACTCAATTGATGTATCCCCAGAGGAATCTCCACTATGGTGTTATGGGCCCCGAGTTGATGATTGCTTAAGGGAGAAGAGGGATGTTGCATTGGAAAGAACCTTGTGTCTTTGATCCCTCCGAGGATGAGAGAGTTATTATTTCTCGGTCCTCTATTTCCCCTGAGGTCGGGTTATCGAGTCAGTGATTAATGATGTTCTGGTGAAAGTTATTCAACACCATATCCAAATTTTAGGTTGAGTTGCAAGCCCTTATTTAGGCCTGAGCCTAAGTTCTCCATGTGAGGGGTTATCAGTTGTTAAGAGTTGCCAGTTTGTTTTATATAAAAATTAAAAAAAATGTTCAGGGTAACCCTTTCGGGATAATCATAAGGTAGGTTTAGGTCTGCGGAGGATCCAAAGATTCCTGTTGTGGGTTCGGGATCGGGTTACAAGTGGGGAAGATATTAGGAACCTTATATGTTATTTATGATTGATGATGCTGAAAATCAGCACCACCAGGTGAGGTGTTTGCAAGCTCAATACAGGTGTAACAATGGCTACACAGCTATATGAATAAGGTAAGAATGAGGTGAGGATAAGAGGAATGACACCCGAACATGAGTGGTTCAGCCAATGTGGCCTACGTCCACGGTGAGTGTGTGAGAGTAATATCACTGAAAGAAGGCACTAATGGCCATGGTTACAACCTCTCAAGCTCTCTCTCTCTCTCTACTGTGTATATTTAGACAGTTTTTGCTAGGGTTTTTATCTCTGGATCCTTTTGCAAGGTAGGGGTGATCCCATTATATAGTGCCTAGGGGGTGTAATGTACACCCTATGCATGTAATGTGCATGTGCGTAGTTTCCTCACCAATGGGGATGTGCCACCTGTCATGGCCACATGTAGATAATGATGATGAAATATTCCCCCACATGTGGGGAATAATCTTGTTATAACTGATTTATGCCCAGGTGTCCTTATCCAAACGTCAACAGATGCCTGGTAGTCATGTTGGTGAATGGCCTCGGCCTAGGAGAGGCCGAGCTATAAGGGTTGGTCGTCCGCTCAATCCGTGAGGTGTCATGGGATGTCTCGGCTTTATGTCAGCCGAGGTGTATGCCCGTGTCGGCCTTAGCCGAGTCATTGGCGTGTTAATGGTAAGCGATGCCTCTGGTAACCTCGGCCTCCTCCGAGGTAAGGTTCATGTTGAAGGTGAATGTAGAGCTTCTTGTCATCTTGGCCTACTGTTGACCGGGGTTACTATTCCTTGGTACCTGGGGTTGATGTTGACATCTGTGATATGAGAAGTGTCCCCGGGGGGGTGTATGTGGAAGTGTCGGCCTGGGCCGAGGTAGACTTGGCCGAGGGATGATATCGTGGGCCCCGATGCACTGGTGGGTTGTCCATCATCTCGGCTTTCATCTCGGCCGAGGTAGGCACCTCCAGGCCGAGGTCATACTTGGGTATATCAATCACCCCCGGCCCTTAGTCATTTGCTAGAGTGGGTGACTAGGGGGTTCTTGCCTCCGAGGTCTATTCACCCCAAAGTCAATACCTGCATGACACTTGTCCGTTGCCAAGGCGTGCCCACTTGGTTGGCACATGTTCAGTTGTCCCTTGGGCTTCCCAAGGCAATGATGAGCCTTGGGAATCGTGCCCAAGTATTTAAAGGTTAAAACCTTTCTTTTTCTTCTTCTTCCTCATTTCTCTCCTGTTCAAGCGATTGCTCCCCTGTTTTCTGGAAAAAATTTCTCCGAAGTTGGCCTCTGCTCCAGCGATTGTTCCGCCGAGGGATACCTCACTTCCTGCGCGATACTCTCCACCTTATTCACCAATCTCACCTTCAGGTATCCTCCCTCTCCATTTCCTTCGTTTTTGATATTTTTTATCTTGAGTTTTCCGGCTAGCTCTTGAGTTTTCCGGTGAGATCTTGAGTTTTCCGGTGAGCCAGGCTTCCTGTATAAGTTCTTTGGTTTGATCTCTAATTCCCTTAACTTTTCAAGCCATATTTGTTTGTAGTTTTTAGGATATTCCCAAGTTTAGGGTCTGCCAAAGCCTTGGATCGTCCCCAGATGCTCAGACCCTTGTACCAACTTCTTGAAGACTTCCCATCTCTAAAAGAAAAGACCTTAGATAAAATTAGACAAATAGAGAGAGCTCGGGAAGAAGCTCGTAGGTCACAGGAGTCCCCCATCAGACCCCTCTTTCCTCCACCTCTCAAGGTGGTATACCCTCGTCCTCCTGAAAATTTTTACCAGACAGACGTCTCTGCCAACAATTTGCCGATGTCCGAGTCTGAGTCTTCCACCTCTGATCCAATGTCAGTGGACTCTTTCCAAGAGGCCATGGACTTCACTACTCAGGCTGATCAGAACCCTGACCATGCCGAGGTCTCCAGTCGCGCCTCGTCTCAAAATGGCACAAGTACCTCTGGTTCTTCTTCAGAGGTTGAGCTTGTAGAGCCAAATGTGGCTGTGCCCCCCATTCTAAATGCTATTCCATTGTCGGCCGTCACCGAGGCCGAGTTTGCTCAGAGGTTCCCCGGTAACCCGTCCACGTCTGCTCCAGCCGACGTTGAGTCTGACGATGACGAGGATGCCGAAAGTGATGTAGACACATCTGAGGCGGTCGAGTATGAGAGCACAATTACTGAGGTGGATCTACTGCACTTCAGGTACTTATACTCCATTAGCCCCTCTATCCACTTAAGGAGACCTCTGAGGGAAGAGAGGGCCTACCACGGTAGGGATGGAGAAATATGCCTGTACGAGCAGATGTTCAAGTTAGGTTTTCGTCTTCCCTTCCACCCCGTCATTAGGACCATTCTATCATTCATTAACTTGTCCCCCTCGCAGCTCTCTCCCAATGCCTGGAGGGTTATTATAGGGGCAATCATCTTGTGGAGGGCAGTTCACCACTCTGACCTCCCAGTGCAGGTCTTTGCTGGTTGTTACGTCCCTACCTCAGCGAAAAATCATCCGAGCTACTATCACTTTGTGGCTCGGAGGCCTGAGAAAAAGATGCTCCTGGTCACTCAGACCTCCAACCATAATTGGAAACCCAGGTACTTTTTGTCTCAGGGCCGTGGGAATTTGGTTCTTCCATTCCCTCTTCCATCTTCGAGCCGAGAATACCCCGAAAATGGGGCAAAGTTACCATGGCTGCCAGGGCCGACCCTGGACTAAGTGTGCAACATGGCAAAAGGGTGAAGGCCCTGCAGGACCAAGGGGCCCATGGGATGTTTGTCAAGTTTGAGCATCTGCTGACCCCCCAGTATCTCTCAGGGACGAGCCTCGGCAGAAGTCCCTTAGCTGACTTTGGTAAGGATTTTTATTTTGACCAAGTGTAGCCTCTTATCATACGTACTTTATTTCTGACTCATATCTCTTTACTTTTGCAGAGAAACCACCAAACATTTCAGACGATCTGTGGGAGATGGCAGCTCCAAGCTTGTCTAGACTTGTCAAGAAGACTGGCATGAACGCTCCTCCACCTGCTCCCTCAACATCCAAGTCTAAGAAGAGGGCACCTGAGGTCCATCCTCCTGAGGATCAGAGGCCGACCTCCAGAACCAAGAGGGCCTCAGATACTGCGTCCCCCTCACGGCCGACACGTTATCAGCACGTTTGGACCAGTTGAAACTGTCTGATAGCGTGGTCGGCCACAGCCGACAGGTCATGGACGCTCTGAACAATATGATGACCGAGGCCGACAAGCGTTTCTTCAGGGCCATGGACACTCCCCTGATGGTTGAATTTGGTCTTCACCGAGTAGTCCAGGTATAACTTGTTCTTGTCCAAAGTGCAACATATGATTCTGCTTCTCATCTGACTTCTTTATTTACTGTGCAGGGTGCGGCTGCCATGTATCAACTATCCAACTGGGCCCTGAGGAAATTGCCTCTCATCCAGAAGGGGCAGGAGGCTGAAAAAGTTGAGGGCACCCTGAAGGCCGAGGTTGCTCGTCTGAGGATCGAGTTATAGGAGGCTGAGACCAAGGCTCAGACCTCTGAAAATAAGGCCCAATCCCTAGAGAAGGACATCTCTGCACTTGTTCAAAGTCATACCAGGGCCCTGAAGGACAAGGACGATGCTTTGCAGAGGAAGGTTGATGTTGCGGTGAAGGCTTCTCTTGCAGACGCCTCGGAGACAATAATTGCTGACTATAAGGTCTCCGGGGAGTTTGTAGGTTTTGGCCTGGAGTACCTTGAAAGGGGTATCAAGGCCATCTCCAAGTGGGCCGAGGTAAGGGAGGCCGAGGTTGGCACCATTAAGGCCTCAGATTTTGTGGGCCTCGGCCTTGCCGATGCCCAATTTGCCCAGGCCTTGCAGGAGATAGAGGATGAAGTTGCTGCCCCTGGTCAAACTGTTACTCTGGAAGGGGATGACCTTGGAGAAACTGACCCTGCAAACGAAGTAGCCGAGGTGACCAATACCGAGCAGGCCAACCCTGAAGAGACATCAGACGTTCCTCATTCAGATGTTTAACTTGTATTTTCCATTTTTTGTTTTGACTTGTAATCTTGCATGTAATTTCTCACACTTAAATATTATGCAATTTCAAGCTTTTGTTGAATGCAAATGTCTCTCTTCATCTTTATTCGTGAATGTACATGAATGCTATGCACTCTGAAGTCATTACTGAATGTGGTGCCATAACTATTACTTAAGAGTCTGAGGTCCTCACCTAGGAGGTTATTCCCATGATAAATTTCACCAAATGAATGATGTTAAAAGTCTGAGGTCCTCCAGCCGAGATGTCCGAGCTCAAACCTCGTCACCACCAAGTGGTGTTATGAGGGTCTGAGGTCATCACCTAGGCCGAGGTAAGCCTTATAATGTCATCAAATTAATGATGTTTAAGGTCTGAGGTCCTCATCTAAGAGGTTATCCCCATAATAAATTTCACCAAATGAATGATGTTAAAAGTCTGAGGTCCTCCAGCCGAGATGTCCGAGCTCAGACCTCGTCACCACCAAGTGGTGTTATGAGGGTCTGAGGTCATCACCTAGGCCGAGGTAAGCCTAATAATGTCATCAAATTAATGATGTTTAAGGTCTGAGGTCCTCACCTAAGAGGTTATCCCCATAATAAATTTCACCAAATGAATGATGTTAAGGGTCTGAGGTCCTCCAGCCGAGATGTCCGAGCTCAGACCTCGTCACCACCAAGTGGTGTTATGAGGGTCTGAGGTCATCACCTAGGCCGAGGTAAGCCTCATAATGTCATCAAATTAATGATGTTTAAGTTCTGAGGTCCTCACCTAAGAGGTTATCCCCATAATAAATTTCACCAAATGAATGATGTTAAAAGTCTGAGGTCCTCCAGCCGAGATGTCCGAGCTCAGACCTCGTCACCACCAAGTGGTGTTATGAGGGTCTGAGGTCATCACCTAGGCCGAGGTAAGCCTCATAATGTCATCAAATTAATGATGTTTAAGGTCTGAGGTCCTCACCTAAGAGGTTATCCCCATAATAAATTTCACCAAATGAATGATGTTAAGGGTCTGAGGTCCTCCAGCCGAGATGTCCGAGCTCAGACCTCGTCACCACCAAGTGGTGTTATGAGGGTCTGAGGTCATCACCTAGGCCGAGGTAAGCCTCATAATGTCATCAAATTAATGATGTCTAAGGTCTGAGGTCCTCACCTAAGAGGTTATCCCCATAATAAATTTCACCAAATGAATGATGTTAAAATGAAACAAGGATTTGCCATGGAAACTGATCTTTATTCACAACCTCTTCTCAATAAGATGGTATATTTACAATTGACAAAATTGATGCAACATTATATGAAATATCTCTTTAGGTGGTCGGCATTCCACGGGTTGGTGAAGGGTTCTCCCTTTAGGTTCTCTAACCTATACGTGCCAGGCACAACCTCTTCAGTTACTCTATAGGGGCCATGCCAGTTCGGGTGAAGCTTGTTTTCTTTCTGTAGGGTCTTTTTAAGGACTAGATCTCCTACCGCAATGGGTCTTGCTTTTACCCTTTGATTGTAGAATTTTGCTGCCCTCTGCTGGTAGGCTGGTTTCCTGACCTCTGCGTCTTCCCTTCTTTCTTCAATAAGGTCCAAGTCTAACCTCCTCCTTTCCCCATTGCTGTCCTGATAATAGGTCTGAATCCGATGAGTTGGTAGGCCTATCTCCGTTGGTATGACGGCTTCTGAACCGTGTGCCAGCATGAATGGGGTTTCTCCCGTGGGTGTCCTTGTTGTGGTCCTGTAAGCCCATAGCACAACGTAAACCTCTTCTATCCATCTCCCCTTCGCGTCTTCTAACTTCTTCTTGATTCCATCCAAGATTTTCCTATTTGTGACTTCAGTCTGGCCATTAGCCTGGGGTCGACCAGGGGATGAGAAGAACTGTTTAATCCCCACACTTTGGCAATACTTCTCCAAGGAGGCGTTCTTGAACTGGGTCCCATTATCTGAGATGAGCGTGTTTGGGAGTCCATATCTACATATGATGTTCTTCCAGATGAACTGAAAGGTCTTCTGTTCTGTAATTGTTATCATGGGTTCGGCTTCTACCCATTTTGAAAAGTAGTCAATGGCAACTATCAAGAATCTATAGTTGTTGACTGCTCTTGGCAAGGGTCCTACCAAGTCAATTCCCCATACCGCGAACGGCCATGGTGAAGAGATCGATATCATGGGCTGATGTGGTTGATGTGGGATGGTGGCGAACCTCTGACATTTGTCGCACCTCTTCACATAATCAGCAGAGTCCCTAGACAAGGTTGGCCACCAGTATCCCTGAGTGATGATTCTCTTAGCTAAGGGTCTTCCTCCTATATGGCTAGAGCAAGAGCCTTCATGAACCTCCTGCAAGATCCGAGGTACTTCCAAGGGGTGAACACATCTGAGGAGGGGCAAGAGGAAACCTTTTTTGTATAAGACGTCTCCTACCAATGAGAACTTGGCAGCCCTGTATCTCAGCTTTTTCCTTTCCAGTTTGGACTCAGGCAGCTCCCCCTCCCTCAGGTATCTGACAATCGGGTCAATCCACGAGTCTCCCGGGTTTATATTGTGACAAGGGTTACATACCTCGTCCTCCTCGATGCTTGTTTTTCCTAGAACTTCAATTGGGATGGTTCTTCCCAAATCTGTCTTTATTGCCGAGGCCAGTCTTGCCAATGCGTCAGCATGGTTATTGCTCAGTCTAGGCACTCTCTTCAGCTTGGCCTCTTCAAAAAACTCTAGCAATCCTCTTACCTTTTTTAAGTACCTGGCCATCCTCTCATCCTTGGCCTCGTACGCCCCCAGCACTTGGTTAACAACCAACCTTGAATCACTATAAAGTAGTAGACGCTTTACCCGCAGAGTCGTTGCCAATAGGAGGCCCGCTATCATGGCCTCATACTCAGACTCGTTGTTTGAAGCCTGGAAGTTGAATCTTAAGGCATACTCAATGTTGGCGCCATCTGGAGCTGAGAGTACTAGCCCCGCGCCGCTTCCACCATCACAGGAGGATCCATCCATGAAGAGGCTCCACACGTCTTCATTTGAAGAGAAGACCCCTTCTCTCATCACTCCTTTTTCGAAGAGGTATCGATCCTCTTCGTTCTCTTCTACCCTCCTCCGGGCCTTGACTGGTACTACCTCTTCTCGGCCTTGGAAGATGTAAGGGTCTATCTCTTCCGAATCTCGAGAGACAGCTCGGCTCTTCTCTGACTCGGTCTCTTCCCAAGTGAATTCCGCGACAAAATCTGCAAGGGCCTGCCCCTTAATGGCCATCCTGGGCTGGTAAGTAAGATCATACTCCCCTAGTTCAATGGCCCAGGCCATCAATCTCCCGGACTTCTCAGGCTTGTGCAGAACCTGTCTTAGTGGGGAGTCTGTAAGGACTATCATAGAGTGAGCTTGAAAGTAGGGTTTCATTTTCCTTGAAGCATGGATAAGAGCATAAGCCAATTTCTCCATTCTGGGGTAGTTCTGTTCAGACCCTTGTAGGGCCTTACTGTTGAAGTATACAGGCCTCTGAACTCCACCTTCTTCTCGTATGATGGCCGCGCAAATAGCCGACTCAGAGACTGCCAAGTACACAAACAACCTCTCTCCTGCAATGGGCCGGGACAGCAGCAAGGGAGATCCTAAGTAGGACTTGAGTTGATCAAAGGCTTTTTCACACTCTTCATCCCACTGGAAGGCCTTCCTTAGAATCTTGAAGAATGGAAGACACTTATCCGTTGCCCTGGAAACAAACCTGTTCAGGGCAGCTACTCTTCCAGTAAGTCTTTGGACATCCTTGATACTCCTAGGGGTCTTCATGTCGAGCAATGCTTTGATCTTCTCAGGGTTTGCCTCAATCCCCCTTTGATTAACTATGAACCCCATAAATTTCCCTGCTCCTACACCGAAGACACATTTCGCCGGGTTGAGCTTCATTGTGTATGAATCCATGACATCAAAGGTCTTCTCAAGGTCTGCCACGTGAGTACATGCCTTCAGGCTCTTCGTTAGCATATCGTCCACGTATACCTCCATGGTCTTACCTATCTGTTCCTCGAACATCCTATTGACGAGACGCTAATATGTTGCCCCCGCATTTTTCAGACCAAAGGGCATCACTTTATAACAATACGTCCCCTTGTCAGTGATGAAGGCTGTCTTCTCAGAGTCTTCGGTGTCCATGAAGATTTGGTTATAACCTGAATAAGCATCCATGAAGCTCATGAGCTCGTGCCCTGCTGTTGCGTCCACCATCTGGTCTATCCTAGGTAGGGGATAGCTGTCCTTCGGGCAAGACCTATTCAGGTCTGTGAAATCTACACACATCCGCCACTTTCCTTTGGCCTTAGGCACGATCACTGCATTTGAGAGCCACTCTGGATAGGTGATCTCTCGTATGAACTCGGCCTCTTCCAAATTTTTCACTTCTTCCCGAATGACCTCATATTTCTCTCTGGAGTAAATTCTTCTCCTCTGCTTGATTGGCCTGGCATCCCTATCCACATTGAGTTTGTGGGTCATGACCTCAGGGTCTATACCAGGCATGTCGGTGTGGTTCCAGGCAAAGACACTCTGCCTCTTCCTGAGAAGGCTTACCAACTCTTCCTTAATCTTTGGTTCTAGGGCCTTGCCGACCTGGACGGTTTTTTCCGTCTTGTCCTCGTTGAGGACGATGGATTCTACCTCTTCCGCGGCCTCGCCCTTCTTTAGCTTTGTTTCATCTCTCGGGTCAAGAGTGTCTATGCTGTATGTGGCGGTTGCTTTCTTATGGGCCTCCCTCTCTTCCGCTGAGTTGAAATAACACTCTCGTGCCGTGGTCTGATCCCCTTGCACTTCCCCTACCCCATACGGGGTCGGGAATTTTAGCATTTGATGGACCGTTGACGGCACGGCTTCAAACTCCTTGAGGGCCACTCTTCCGATGATGAGGTTGTAGGCCGAGTAGACATTCTCGTCCATCACAAAAAAATTTATCTTCTTAGTCAGCCTCTTGGGCCACTCATCCCCCATACGCACATCCATCTCATACATGCCTAATGGGTGCACTTTCTCACCACTGAAGCCTATCAAGGGGTGGCGGTATGGCACTAGCCCTGATCTGCTAAGACCCAAGCTCTTGAAACAAGGCCAGAACATTACATCTGCTGAGCTTCCCCCATCTATGAGGATTCTCCCTACATCGCACCCATGCTCCCTTGTCGTTATGACCAAGGGGTCATCATGGGGGGCTAAGATGCCCTTGAAGTCGAGCCGGGAGAAACCTACCACTAGGGTGTCCATGTCCACCTTCGTTCTCTTCTGCACCGCGTCAGAAGACGTCAGGTTCACAACCTCTGGTCTGGCTACCGACTTGGCCTCAGCTACATGGGCCTTTCTATCCGCTACCTCAGAGCCGCCTCCTGCGAATCCCCCACATATGGTGCCAACACCAAAGGATATCATTCCTACCCTCTTCACTGGGGTATTGTCATCCCTCGGTGGGAGATCTGGGTCATCTCCATCATCACCCTCTGAATCATCATGCCCTCTGACTGGGGCATCGCCGCGACACCTGTCATCTCTCCTCTTCCTGGGGTCTTCTCTTCCAGCTTTCGGGGCTTTGCCGTCCACATACTTTCTCAGCTTCCCAGACTTCAGCATTTTCTCAATCTCATCCTTTAAGGCGAAGCATCTGTCTGTGACATGGCCGTGATCCTGATGGAACTCACACCAGAGGTTTTTATTCCTCTTATGCGGTGGGGCCTTCAGCTTCTCTGGCCACCGCAGAGCCTTGTCAGTCTTAATCTCATTAAGGATGTGCTCACAGCTCACAGTCAGAGGAGTGTAATGAGCGAACTTGTCCTCCGCTGACCGCTTCTTCCCTTCTTTCTTACCCTGGGACCTCCCAGCGCTACCGCGGTTCTCCTCCTCGTATTTGGCGGACATCGCCTCCTCCGCATTCATCACTTTTCCTGCAGTGGACAACAGCTCCGCCATAGACTTGGGGGGGTCTTCCGCCAGCTTCCATAGTAGCTTTCCCTTCTGAAGACCTCCTATAAGGGCGGTCATGGCTATGCTCTCTTCATAGTCCTCCACCTCTAACTTCTCCTTGTTGAATCTTGCTATGTAGTCTCTCAGGCTTTCACCCTTAGCCTGTTTGACGTATAGGAGGTGGGTGGTCTTCTTTTGGGGCCTTACCCCAAAGCAGAAGTTGTGGATGAACTGCTCGGCCAAGCCTTTGAAGTTTTCGATCGAGTTCTTCGGAAGAGAGGTGAACCAGCTATGCGCTGCCCCTGTCAAGGTGCCCAAGAAGGCCCTGCACTTCATCTCATCAGGTATCGAGTAAATATCTGCGGCTGACTGGTACATCTCGATGTGGTGCACTGGGTTAGTGCTGCCATCATACTTAGGAGTCACCACAGGAGGTTTGAATTTAGCTGGGGTTGGGAACCCCACTATCCTGGCCACAAACGGTGAGCCCTCCGTGTAGCCCCTCTGTATGGGGTCCCTGCTCTTTATGAGGTCCCCTATCTTCTCCTCGAGACGTTGGATCGAGTCATTCCATGGTCTTCTCTCATCAACTTGGCCGAGGTTATCCCCTGCCACCTCTCTTCGGTGGACAGAGGGTTCCCCAGCCGCGACCCGCTGACTGTTGACCTCATCCTGCTCCCTTGCTCTTCTCTCCATGATTCGGCCTTGATCTGGCCGAGCCTGCCTATCCCCTCTTTGGGAGCCTGCGACACTCCTTGACCTTGATAGCCTATGTCTTAGGTCATTAACGGGTCCCATCCTCTCGAAGGCCGAGCCTCTGCTCAACCTGTTGAAGGCCGACCCCCTCTGCCGTGCCTCATCTCTTCTTTGGCCGACACATCCTTGGCTTTGCCGAAGAGGTCGTACGGTGTTATCGGACACCTCATATGGCTCCCAGCAGTCTTCTGGGGCCTCTTCTGCTCCTATGTCATCATACCTGTCCTCCGAGCATGGGTTTCCTTGCCTCCCCAGGCGCAAGCGCCTAGGGTCAGCAACATCCCTTCTCCGCGGGGGTGCAGGTTGGTCCTTCATCGGTGCCTGGGGTGGTCCCCTGGCATCCGGTTGGGGTTGAACTGCCGCCGGGGTGATCATGTCCGGCGAGACTCCGGGTGGTCTCATCATCATGGTTTGGCTGAGCTGTGCAAATTGCTCCTTCATCGCTTGTTGTGTTGCAGCCAAAGATTTCAAGGCAGCTGCCACCTCCGCCATTTCGGACTGGGGAGGAACCTGACTGGAGCTAGTTCCTCCACCTCCGGGCGGCGGAAGAGGCGGCGGCAAGTCTGGTGCCATGTGTTACCACTATAGAACTTTGAGTAGCAGGTGAGCTTAATACCTTAAAGGATCTCTTTCAATGGTGAAACAGCTCCACGCAAGGGGTGGTTTCTGGTTCACCACCAGAATCTCCGGTCAGGCTAAGCAGGAAAAGAGGAAGAGATATCTTCTCGTTCCCACAGACGGCGCCAAAATGATGATGCTGAAAATTAGCACCACCAGGTGAGGTGTTTCCAAGCTCAATACAGGTGTAACAATGGCTACACAGCTATATGAATAAGGTAAGAATGAGGTGAGGATAAGAGGAATGACACCCGAACATGAGTGGTTCAGCCAATGTGGCCTACGTCCACGGTGAGTGTGTGAGAGTAATATCACTGAAAGAAGGCACTAATGGCCATGGTTACAACCTCTCAAGCTCTCTCTCTCTCTCTACTGTGTATATTTAGACAGTTTTTGCTAGGGTTTTTATCTCTGGATCCTTTTGCAAGGTAGGGGTGATCCCTTTATATAGTGCCTAGGGGGTGTAATGTACACCCTATGCATGTAATGTGCATGTGCGTAGTTTCCTCACCAATGGGGATGTGCCACCTGTCATGACCACATGTAGATAATGATGATGAAATATTCCCCCACATGTGGGGAATAATCTTGTTATAACTGATTTATGCCCAGGTGTCCTTATCCAAACGTCAACAGATGCCTGGTAGTCATGTTGGTGAATGGCCTCGGCCTAGGAGAGGCCGAGCTATAAGGGTTGGTCGTCCGCTCAATCCGTGAGGTGTCATGGGATGTCTCGGCTTTATGTCAGCCGAGGTGTATGCCCGTGTCGGCCTTAGCCGAGTCATTGGCGTGTTGATGGTAAGCGATGCCTCTGGTAACCTCGGCCTCCTCCGAGGTAAGGTTCAAGTTGAAGGTGAATGTAGAGCTTCTTGTCATCTTGGCCTACTGTTGACCGGGGTTACTATTCCTTGGTACCTGGGGTTGATGTTGACATCTGTGATATGAGAAGTGTCCCCAGGGGGTGTATGTGGAAGTGTCAGCCTGGGCCGAGGTAGACTTGGCCGAGGGATGATATCGTGGGCCCCGATGCACTGGTGGGTTGTCCGTCATCTCGGCTTTCATCTCGGCCGAGGTAGGCAGCTCCAGGCCGAGGTCATACTTGGGTATATCAATGATTACTTATCTACATATTATTATTGATCTTTACATTGCGTGATTAATTTTATTTTATTTTAGATCATTCTGAGAGACCTTTGTTTGATAATCCAAAAAAATGTAGATATATGGTTAGGTATAAAGACGATATTAGTGAGAGGTGGAGAGATGTCACTTAAACTAGTGTGGGTACACAAGGATTCTTGTGTATGAATATGTATTTAGATAATGGGTGGACATTTAAGTGTGTGTCTATGGGTGTGAGAAAGCTCGACTTGTATAACTAGGGGTCGTTTAAAAGTGTTTATAATTATGAGCTAGAAGTCGCGGCTTGAGATAGTTTGATATCTTAGTCAATGTATAATAGAAGTTTAAAATATAATATGATATATGTGTGCATCTCTATGGTGAAAACATATTGAGAAAGATATTTTTGAGGCTTTTGCTCACGAGAAGGACTTGGTATTGCGCCTATGTACTAGTATATCCATAAGATCAAAGCCTACATAGTTCAACTCGAGGTAGACTTGGCCGAGGGATGATATCGTGGGCCCCGATGCACTGGTGGGTTGTCCGTCATCTCGGCTTTCATCTCGGCCGAGGTAGGCAGCTCCAGGCCGAGGTCATACTTGGGTATATCAATGATTACTTATCTACATATTATTATTGATCTTTACATTGCGTGATTAATTTTATTTTATTTTAGATCATTCTGAGAGACCTTTGTTTGATAATCCAAAAAAATGTAGATATATGGTTAGGTATAAAGACGATATTAGTGAGAGGTGGAGAGATGTCACTTAAACTAGTGTGGGTACACAAGGATTCTTGTGTATGAATATGTATTTAGATAATGGGTGGACATTTAAGTGTGTGTCTATGGGTGTGAGAAAGCTCGACTTGTATAACTAGGGGTCGTTTAAAAGTGTTTATAATTATGAGCTAGAAGTCGCGGCTTGAGATAGTTTGATATCTTAGTCAATGTATAATAGAAGTTTAAAATATAATATGATATATGTGTGCATCTCTATGGTGAAAACATATTGAGAAAGATATTTTTGAGGCTTTTGCTCACGAGAAGGACTTGGTATTGCGCCTATGTACTAGTATATCCATAAGATCAAAGCCTACATAGTTCAACTATTTTGGTTAATCACATAAAATCATTCTAATAAGATGTGTGTGCAAGTGCGAGGGATTGACTTGAGAGGAAGATAAGCTATATGTGATCCATAGTGTATTTTTGATGGAGGTTCAGAATGAGAGTTGATCAAAAGTCACTGACAAAGATATTTATATCTGTTAAGAAATCACTAACCAAAAGGTGTTGTTGAACCCTCAGACTAGTTTGGAGGACTAGAAAAAGGGGGTGTATTTAGGTTTGGAGTGTACTATAAGTCACCGACAACTATATATGATCCTTTACCGACATGGCTAAAATCCCAAAGGCGTTGTAGGCCTCGGGTTGATCTGAAGTGATAGATATGACCACTTCGTATGAGAAAGGGTATTTGAACTAGAGATGGAGGCATCCCTAATAGATACTATGTCAATAGGAATATTATAAGGCTCGGGATCATGAGTTTGGCTCGGTATTGTACTTACATACCCAAGAGTACTTGGGATCAAAGACAATGTAGTTCTAACAAATGGGACATATTTATGGGTGTAGGCAATGAGACATCAGGTATATAATATACAACATTATGGCATTTATGAAGCCTAGTTCTTAATATAGCATTTTCTTTATGCATTGGAGTGTCAGGTTCATATCTTAAAAATATGTTTAATAAAACACAATTGTTTGATAAGTATTCTAAGAAAACACATATTCAAGGGTGTTGTCGTTAGGAGGGGCTTTGTTCCCTCATAGAAGTGGTGAGAGCATTCCGATTTTAGACTATGGTTTTAATAAAGTTTTGGGGTAACTCGTCTCATGGACACTTTCATGAGAAGGATTATAAAAAGTATGTCTTCATGTTGTATTTAGTTGTGCCCTTTAATTAACATATTAGTATATTTCAGCTCAACAAATAGAGGTGTTGGGTCAAAAACCCACTATTAAAATATAAATGTTGAAAAGTGCATACCTGGTCCCCTAACGAGGGTAGAGCTAAATGATTTAAACATATATGAATAGTTTATATCATATTAATCTATATTTCTACAGAGTTTCTTTACCTTCGTACCATAAGTTAATTTTTCACGGGGAGTGTCCCCTATGAGGTGGCATCGTTGGGCAGAGCTTTGTTTGGAAGATCCAAATTTCGCGGGATGCGCATAGAGCTTTGCCTTTGTATTTTGGAGAGAAAGACTCTTCTGAAGTCTGAAATTTACTCTGAATTTCTTACAGAACTCGAGATTTAGAGATGTTCAGGGTTGAATAAAATTCAAAAACTAAATGAATGTTAGGTTTTCGGGTGCTTTCTAAGGTTAATGGGGGTCCTTTTTCAAAAGGACTGATCTGGTTCCTTTAATCGAATTATTAAAGGACTATTAACCAAATGGTTAATCTTTGTGCCATGTGTAGGATGGATTAGGCAGTGAAGCGACATCTGTAGATTCGATCCATTTTGAATAGGGACAAATGTCCTCCGGTAAATTTAAGAACTATAATAATGATTCCCTAGATATTTGACCATTTGATTAAATGTCTTTAACCATTCGATTAAAGGTACTATGTTAGCTAATCTTTGTCTTTTCGTGGTTTTTAGGGACATTTCCACTTTTCCCTGAGCCTTTTTCAGGGACAACTTTAAAATATCATCTTTGACCATCCTATTTTAGTGGTGTATTATTTCTACCCTTTTGTTTATAGGAGTGTCGGGAAGAGAAAGACTCGAGCCCAGATTATAAATTGAGAGAAAGACTCAAGCCCAGATTATAAATCGAGGTGTCCATAACATGGTTCAATCGTAATGTGACCTATATTAATGGGTTAAAGGGTAGGGGAGTTGTTTATTATTAGAGGATCAAAGTCACTACATATAATGGGTTCAATTTCCTTTCTGCTAACCTGCTGTGGCATTATATAATATCCATACAACAAAAGTTATATAATTTTGACACTACTAATAGGGGAGCAAGTTTCCCCAGTAGTACATGTGGTTAACTCCTAAGCAAGTGCATTTAACATGTTTTCTATTCTTCTAGATAATGGGTCTTTAAAAAGGAATGTGCCTAATTGGCATAATAACCGTATGACTTAGTTTTCACCCTAACTATTTGGATGTTTTGTCTGGCCACTTACTAAAAGGGCAAACACTGAGTTGTGTTTTATAAATTGATTTTTTTTTTAATTTGACCTCTTGGTTTAAGGATTTTCCAAATACATTATGCAATATATTTTTTTAAATGAAAACATATTTTAGAAAATACACCCATTTATATGTAGAAGAATTATTTCATAGGTTGGAATAAGTTCTTATTTTTTATGCTTTCTCATGTTAGAAACCTAGCAATATCCTTGCCTCCTTATGTGATCTTTTAAATGGTGATTCACCACATAGACCACATTTACTTTAGCAAATTATGTCATCACCTCTCTTGAAGTGGATGGTTTTTACTAAAATCTCTTAAAGTATTTGCTTCCTTCATCATTGGATGTTCCCTCCAGCAAATATTGACTTGTGTGTAGTGAACTGCTAGCTACACAACCAACAAAGCCACCCATATTTGGGATTTGACAATCTTTAGTGATTCGATTGCATCGTAAATGTATAGATTCGCATCTTTTCAATATCTATGTGATAAATATGCTAATAGCTTGTTTGTGTGATAAGAATTATGTACCATGAGATCTTGTTTCATAGGCTCAAGGTTGAATATATAGGCGAGTCTCCTCTTCATAACCAAGTCAGTGTTTAAAGGTTTTTTAAAATCATTTTCGAGTATATTCCAATCTTAAGAGAAATAATATTTCTAAGAGAGCTAAACCTTATTTTTTTGTAAAAAATATTTTCAACATATTAAGAGAAAGCATTTAAGAATTTATTTGTTCTTCAAACTCAAATTTCATTTTGTTCTTGAGTGTTGTTCTCCTTTTATTTTTATACAATTTTTTAGATTTTTATCTGATCTCGAACATTTTCTAGAACATAAACCTTTAGTATATCCTCACATATTCTAACTCTTAGTTACATTGGCTACTCTCACTTCTTTTTCCTTAGAAAACACTTTATTTCAAATTTGAAATAGATTTGGGAACTCGATCAAAGTCAGAATTATCGAAGAGGTTGCGACATGGTGAGTGATTGGATGTAATTCATGTTTTCCATTGCTATTATACGTTTGTGCAAGGTGTCAATTTAGTACAAAATATTCTCCCCCAAGGGTTTCCTCGTAAAAATCCTCGTTTCAAGGGCATGATTTATTTTTCGCATTTTGATTCAATGATATTCTTGTCAATAAAAACTATTCACATAGACATTATAATAACATTTTTCTCAAATTTGGATTATAATAGCATTCCCTTTTAATTAGATATAATTTTTATTTGGTATCCATCGTTGAGGTCACGCACTCTCACTCTCCATTAGAATCCTTACCATGTTTCACCCATTGACTCATGGAAATGTAGGAATGCTTAGATAATCGAAGGTCAAATTTCTTTAAACTTTTTTCATACTTAGATTGTGATATAAATATTTCATTATCCATTTTCACACTTGAAGAATAGGAAATAAGGTGAGTTCCTCAATCATTCTCATCTCAAACTCCTTTTGCATCAAAAATAAAAAATCTTGAACATGTTGGTCATTAGTGGAGCCAAAAATGATTTCCTCAATGTAAAGATTGTCTGCTATTATGTCATTACCATAAGACTTAACAAAGTCTAGTCCACATGTCATCGATTGAAACATGATATGAGGTCATTCTCTTGTACCAAGATATTAGGGCTTGATTAAAGTCATGAAAAGCCTTTTTAGGATGATAAAAGTGTAATGGCAACTCAGGGTTCTCAAAGACCTTTTGTTGCTCTATATAGATTTAGTCTTCTAGATTTCCATTTAGTAATGCACTATTCTTATCCAATTGATGTAGATTTAAATATAAAGCAAGCTATATCCAAGAGTAAACATATTGATTCTAGGCTATATAATGGGGAAATAAACACATTAAAATATAAACCATTAATTTGTATGTAACATTAAGCCACTAGCCTAGCCTTATTTCGAATAATGACACCACATTCATCAAGATTATTTTTTAATATACACTTGGTACTTATGACATGAGTGTAATAACACATAGGAACTATATTCTAAACCTCTTGTTTTCGATTTGGTTTAACTCTGCCTACATCGTGTTGACCTAATATTCACCCAATCAGGGTTCTTCATATTTTTAGGTTCAATGTTTTAGGTATAACAAATGTAGTTCACCTCATTTTGGAGTTAATCATAAGTTCTCACTCACATAATACCAATTATCTTTTTCTTTTCAAGGTCCTTTTGAAACCTTGAGGTGTGTCAACCACATTCACAACCACTTGGGATGGTGTGGTAACCTCTTCAAAAGTGTTTTCATAACCGTCCTCACAAATGCAAAGGAATCATCATTATAAATCACAAAGTTAATAGACTCCCACTTTATTTAGACACTCAATTGTAAATATGATAAGCTCGAGTATTTAGTGGATTATCCAAGGAAATTCACCTCGTCACTTCTCAAGTCATGTTTATTTATATGTTCTTTATCCTTGAGAATATATAATTTACCCCCAAGGACTCACTTAATTATGGTTTTATAAACTTTCCATGTCTCGTAGTGGTTTTGTCCGTACCATACCTCATTTGAACATTATTTACAATGTGACATGTGATATTAAGCGCTTCTTCCCAAAATCATTTAGGATCCCCTTTGCCAATTAATATGAACGTTAACATTTTTTCAATAACGTTCTTTCACTCAACAACCATGTTTTGTTGCAGCAGTTTAGGGGCTAAAAACTCAAGTTGTGTCCATACTTAATCACACTATTTAGGAATCCTAGTTCCCTAAAACTCTTTCCCGCGGTCATATTGAATTCTAATGATAGTGCATAATTTTTAAATCTGGAGATTTTTTTCACTTGGGAATGAAGAAGTACTTAGCCATGGACTTGTGACATAAAAAAAATATACACAAGTGCATTCTTAGAATTCATTTACAATCAATGGGACGTATTTCTTTCTTACTATACTTTCCATGAGCATTGGACCCATAAGGTTAATATGCAAGAGATATAACACCCGTGCAGTAAAAATCACGTCCAACTTCTTATTTAGATTTCAAATTTGTTTGACTATTTGTCAAGTACCAGATATATGGTATGAATTTGACTCAAAATGAGGTAGGTTACGAAAGAGTTCATTCATCACAAGTTTTTTAATGTATCTAAATTTCATGTGTTACAAACTCTTATGAAAAAGATTTCCCTCATCATTCTTGGCACTTTTTCACACGTCATATGGAACCACGTTGATTATATAAAAATTATCTATCATATGCATGACCTCCAAAATAAAATTACCCTTAGAGTAACAGACATTTATTTATAGTATAAAATATATTATATCGATTGTTGATGCAAAAAACTGGACCGAATCCCGTTTTTATGATCACAGATAAATAGATAAAAACAATCCAATCACGCACATGAGAGACAAAGATTTTTAAAGTGGTTCGGCTATGAATAAAGCCTACGCCCACTGTTATTTTATTTCCAGGGGTTTACAATAGCACAATGTGGTAGAGAGAGGGATAAAAAGGGTGTATCTTGTGTATGGTCTCTCATCGTTCTCAGATCTCCTTCTTTGGCTAAGGGAATACATATATTTATAGTGATGGGAGATAAAGAGATTCATTGTATGTAGACATTTATACATTATGTCTACATTCAACGAATCTAATTGTTGAATTGCTTGGTATGTTATGTGTTGTCATCTACAGTATAAATGTACATTAATGCTCATTAAATTCGTAGTTATCCTTTGATCTTCCCGGTTGGTATGCCGACCAACTCTCCTTGGGTGCCGACTAACTCTCCTCGGGTACCGACCAACTCTCCTCGGGTGCCGACTAACACTCCTCGGGTGCCGACCAACTCTCCTCGGGTGTCGAATATTGCCACGTAGGATGACATGTGTCCTTTTCTGATTGGTCCTCATAGATGGAAAATTTTTGCGTTAACATCGATCATCGCATATTTGACTTATGTTAGGAAAATTATCCTTCAAGCCACCCACCAAAGAACATTATCGTAGAATATATCAAAATCTTATCTATCAAGACATAATATCTCCCATACCCAGAAGTAACTGTGCATGTTTTGTTCTTAATGAAATTTAAAAAAAAAAAAAACTTTTTTGATCATGTGCCTAGAACATCCTTAATCCAAATGCCACATTGAATCAAATTTCACAATAAAATGTGCATAAATTAAAAAGCCATTTGGATTTTTCTACTTTGTTTAAAAGTTTTTATTCACGAGATTTGTTTTGGTCATGTCAATCCTTCCAAATTTTGGAATTCAATTTAACACTTTTGATTTTTAAATCTTTTCTGTTTTAGACAAAATGGTTCTAGATTTTTCAATAAAGATTTTTAAGTCACATTTCAACGAAGATACTTCATTGGATAGGGAATCCTTAGTAGTTTAAGAGGCTTGAATAAAAAAATTCCTCAAATATCTTTTTTATGATAAAATGTGCATTTAAAAACAACATGGAATCCTTTATCACTGGGATGCTTTGGCACATTTTCTTCACCTGTAGTGGTGCATTGTTTGGATTTTTGAGTCTCAAGTGAAGGTTTGAAATGTCTGGTATTAAGTTTTATGGAGGGGAAAGCCTCAATATTATTGAAACCAATGCCACTCTTTTCAGGTGAATCTTGGATAAAAGATAAAATCATTTACCCAACTTCTTGGATTGGTTTACCAAATCCGCTTTAATATAGAATAAACAAAATTATTTTCAAGTGACCATATTTTTTAGTTCAAAAAGTAATTCAAAATTTTAGTTCAATACATCAATGATATCTTATAAATAATTTTTTCCTTCTCTAAACAAAAGGAGTCTTTCACTTAGAGTGATTCTTTCATCTTCCACCTTGATCAAGTTCAAATTTTCCCTTTTGAAGTTAATGATTTATTTTTCAACCTTCATTAACTTCATAGAATTTTTCAAGAAGATTTTTAAAAATAGCATTTTTTTAAAAAAAGTTTATCATAATCTTGGTGTGCATCGCGGTCCTTTCCAATGCAAGTTTCATTCCGGAGATAATCATAAAAGGAAAAACGTGAAACTTGGTGAAACATTCATCACTCTGGGATGAAGATTAACATGACTCTCTTTTATTTAACACGTTGTAATTCAATCCAAAATTTAACTGTAGTATATGTTTGAATGATAAATTGTGTGGAAAAGATAATTCAAGACATAACTTCTGATGTACGAGAAAAAAATCCAACAATGTGAAAGACCTTAGATAATGCAACAATCTCAGACTTATAAACAAGATTAACATCTCAAATCACTTTCCACTCTATCGCCATAAAACTCTCTTTGCACAATACTATAGTAATTGGAGACATTTACAATGCCAGTAATAATATCAACATCTTGATGTCTTGATAAAAGATCAATATTATTTCCCTTGAACCTCTTTAATAAAGTATTCTTTGTAAATGAATATATCTCTGGATTCCAAATATGTGGACTCTCAAAGTGAGCCAAAATGATCACCATACTCTTAAGGATATACAGCCCAGAGTATTTGGGAGAATAACTGATACAAAGTTTAGGCTTAACAAAGGGTTCCTTATCCTCTTTGTAATTGATTAACCTCAAGCAAATGAGGTGATGAAATGCACAGAGAGATGGAGAGAGAGAGAGAGAGAGAGAAAGAGAGAGAGATGAACAAGATAGACTTAGGGTTTTATCTTTCTTCCAAGTGTTAAGAAAATTTTCAAAGTTTTTTAAAGATGAACAAACTTCGACAAAAAAGTGCACTCTCTGGTTATGATGAAGAGATGATTGAAAATTAAAAATATTAAAGGGTTATATGAAGGAACAAAATTAATGGAAAACCAAAAATAGGTGAGATGATTTCATTATTAAGGTCTTTATCTTTAAACCATTGTGATTATAGAATCATTTATTAAGTTTTATAATTGTAAGAGAAAAATTTATGATTGATCATTCTTTAGTTTTTACTTGGCTTATCTCGTGCACCCCAATTCACCTTTATGGAAGTCCTTAAGTCTTCAAATATAAGAAAAACTAATTATCATTTACTAGAATCAAATATAGATCATCAGTATGATTCCCAAAAAGTTTTATGAGGTGGTTTTAGAAATTTGAAAATATTCAGGGGTCCTTTTAAAAGAGTTTGTTTTAACATAAAAATTCAGAATGTTTTTAATATGATTTTTAAAAGTTTTTTTAAAATCTTTCTAGTTCATTGGAATGACTTGACACGTCGTTCGAATAAGATGCTTCTGATATTTATAATGAGTTTCCTTCATTCGAACAAGTTCTAAAGCGCCACCTTATGGGTCAACTCTAGAATCTTTTTCGAAGCCGCATTAGAAGATATTCGAATGAAAGCAGGTACTTCGTTCGAACGAGTTGCCAGTTCGTTCGAACGAGTATAAAAGTTTTTATTTTTATCCCTAATCAAATGAAATCTTTTATCTGTGTCCCTTTGTAACCTCTTTCCATATAAATAGAGGTGTGGGGATGCATTTGTTTTGAAGCCTTTTTAGAGTTAAATTTGTGATCAAACTCTATATTTTTTTCAGCCAAACCTCTTGGATCTTTTAGGATTACTTTGCCAAATTAATAAGAACACAATATAACTTCTAAACCCTTGTAGAGATTTTATTTACTGCTAATTTGTGGAGTTGAGGCTCTACAGCTGAAGAAGAAAGGAATTACAAATTCCTGAGGCTGATCGGTGGATAACCGGGCAAATACTTATTGGATCTCTAAGTAGTCTATAATTCATTAAGTGTACGTCTTATCTTAAATAGTGATGAATATGGATTTTTCGCAAAAAGGGATTTTCCCTCTATTTTTTCTTCTTCTTCTTCTTCCTGTTTGGTTTGGATATTGTCTTGACAATTTATCTTACATGCTCACTTAAATCTAATCAAGATAGAATTTAGTAAAAAGGAATTTTATCAATGTGCGACCTAAGATACAAATGAATATGTATAACCCGCACTTTCAAATTAGTACCAGAGGAGGGTACACTAATTTATTGTGTGATCATTATTTTGGGATTATATGGACAATTTGTATAATAGGATATCAATTTTTATGGGTCTAATTAGGCATATTTGAAATCTCAAATAAGGTCGACACTAAAGTCGATTGACGAGTGGGTCTGACTTATTTGTGAAAGAGGGTAAACACCACCCACTGTGACTAATGATGATTTCATAAGTCTTAAAACTATCACTGCCTGGATTGATGATGATTTTAAATGGAGTAATTATAACTCCCATGGATTAAATGCAATTCTTGGTGCATTCACTCCCAACGAGTTTCATCGTATTATAACGTGTACTATGTCTAAATAAGCATGGGATATCCTCCAACTTATTCACAAGGTTACCAATGTTGTGAAAGCTTCTAATCTACAAAATTTCACCACACATCTTGAGACCATTACCATACAAGAGATTGAGACTTTTGATGAGTTCTATGCACATTTATATGATATAGTCAATTCTAGTTTTAATTTGGGTAAAAGAATTCTTGAGACGAGAGTTGTGAAAAAGATTTTCAGATTTTTGTCATCCCGTTATATCCCTAAAGTTAGGGGTGTTTGCAGTCCAGTCCGATCCGATTCGATTTTTAATGAATTTAAGGACCGGACCGATTAAACCGGTTCTAAAAAAAGGACCAAGACCGGACCGATTAGATCGATTTTTCGGGCTTAGTCGGTTCAATTTTTTGTATGGTCAGTCCGGTCAAACTTGTCGGTCCTAATCTCATTGAAATAATCTTTTTAAAAATAAAAACAGGCTAAATTTATCCAAAAAACTGTCCAAATTTTACCATAAAACTACCCAAATTTATCCAAAAAACTGTCCAAATTTGATCATAAAAATTGCCCAAAATTTATCACATAAATTGCTCAAATTTTACTTCAAAAACTTGACAAATTTTACCATAAAAATGCCAAAACTTGTCCAAAGCAATAACATGTTGTTCAAATTTTAGCATAAATAAAAACTGTTCAAATTTTGACATATAAAACTATCCAAAATTTTGATATATAAGCTGTCCAAAGATGCCCATATAATACAAACACATCAAGCTGTCATAAACTGCCTAAATTTGGACATATAAACTGTCCAAAATTGTCCAAATAACACAAAATAAAGCTGTCTAAATTCAACCACAAGGTTGTCCATAATAATACAAATTAATAATGCGCCTATAAATTGTCTAAATTAATAAATATGAGCCGAAGTAACTGCAACAAATCTCCTCCATAAACCTGAAAATGATCACAAATAATTTTGAGATAGATAGAAAAACAGTCCATATAAAATGCAACCATGAATTTGAAAAAAATATAAATTATTCACTTTACCTCAATAATACAAAGTCAAATTGTCAATCCACAATTGTTGATGTTCTCAAAAAATCTGTAAAAATAATATGATAATGAAATGATATGATATGGTTAGTTACATGAAAAAAAGATAAATTACACCTATTAAATTAATAATTTAAAATTATGATATATGTTAGTTACCTCCATCCAATTGCTCAAGTTGTTTCACCTCATCCATGGCATCTTTAAGGCTAATTGATTTTACTTATGGATTTTCAGGGGGGTGAGGAGCTGAATTTGTACCTTGCATCATAGCTTGGGTAGAGGGAAGCCCACCTTCATTTTCATCCATTTGAGCAGCCATTATCTACAATATGTACCACGTAAATTAAACAAATTATTATGCTATTTTGCTTAAAAACAAAAAATAATGGGAATGACGAATGAGACTATATACAGTTGTTTTGAACAAAAAACAATGAAACAAATTATTAATTTATATTTCAACAAATGAGACTATATTACAGCAAAAATAAATGAACAAAAAATAATGGGAATAAGTGTTCTTACCCAGTGAATTTATATTACAACAAATTAGATTATATTTTTTGAAAAAAATAACTGAGCAGAAAAAAATAACTGAAAATAATAATTAATTTATCATCATAGATTTTGGGCAGGTTGGGGGCTAGCAGATTTAACACTTCATAGCAGATTTAACACACTTTATAGCAGATTTAACATAATATAAACATATAACATATAACATATATGATAACATATAACATATATAATAACATATAACACAACATATAACACATATAATAACATATAACACATATAATAACATATAACTTTTATACCTGTGCAGGAGCAACGAGCGCCGAACGGCGGAGCGAAGAGTAAAAAGCAGCGGCAGAGAAAAAGTAGCGGAGAAGGATAAGTGGCGGAGAGAAAGCTGAGAGAAGAAACAACGGCGAATGATAAGCGGCGGAGAGGCAAAAGAGAAGAGGCACAACAGCACAGAGGAGAAGAGGAGCGGCCGGTGCAAGAGAGAAGAGAGAAATAGTGTGTGCTGCTGTAAACCTGTAATCAAACCGTGTGTGTGTGTGTGTTTGAAGATAAAATGTTGTCTAGGGTTTCTATTCTATCCTTCTATCTTTTTTTTTGGACGAGCGTACCCCTTCTTCCCTTACTAATTCTAATTGTAACTTGTGTGTGCGTGTGTTATTGTTAATATATATATATATATATATAATTAAATGCATACACATTATAGTAACCGGTCTGGGTAGATCCAGCCTGGGTATTAATTAAGGGAGATCGAGGACCGGAACAGTTAGACCGGTCCGAAAAAAACCTGGACCAGACCGATTAAAAACAAATGTAAAAATTATGACAGTCCGGTTGGATTCGGTTCGATTCACTGGTCCATTCGATTTTCTGAACACCCTTACCTAAAGTCACGGAATAGTCCCATTGTGTCACAATAGTCCAGACCTGAGGGTTAAAGATAAAGTCGTCCCCTAGCCTCACAGATGTGCTCCTATCGATGATTAAGAGATGGTCAAATCAATTTGTGATGCCATGTTTTAGTAGTGAGCATAGTAGACATGCTTGGGTTCGGGGGCTGAAAGTCTTAGGGTAGGCTCTGGTTTGTCGAAGGCGGTATTTTCCATGGTAAGGTTAAGCCTAGATTTCAGACCTATCAGTTGATAAATATAGATACTTTCCTTGGATTCCGTCTGTATCATGTGGATGGCAGCAAGAGGAAAAACTCGTGTTTCAGGTCCTCGGGGAGGGGGTCAAACATTCATCCCTCTTTTTCGATCATACTCGATCTAGAATATTATCTAGGCAACCATGACCCTTTGATTTTTGCGAAGAAAGTTCCATCGTTATTTTGGAAGACTCATGTGTGTGACATAAGTTATTGGACCTGGGTTATCCCTTAGTTCAGCTTTTTAGGTGGCGTCCTTTTGAGCAATGTGGGTTCTCATTCTTTTTCCCTCTTCATATAGTAGTTGGTGACGAACTCGGTACTTCCCGGTAATATAATCATTATTCCTGAGTTGTTAGTTTCACTCTTTTGTACTGGGAGGCTAGGATATCAGCGTGTTTGAATTACGAGTTCTTCTGCCTGGTGACTGGAAGATGTGGCGCTCCAATTGTTTTCAAAAGAGTTGAACGAGAATATGTTCGAAGTAGTGGTCAAAGGTGATATAATTGGTTTCTTGGAGGGCCTCATCATACATCTCTTCCCACTCGACCAAGTGATCTATTTCCTCTACGGAAAGAGTAAGAAGCCCTAGCTCATTTGAGAGCATGAACTTCGTGACTAGGAGCAAGTTCAGGCTATAGTGGTTGGTTTACATTAATTATATGGCCATGACGAAAAATTCCATATGGTCAATGTTGGGCTTAGTTTCAGTGACAATTTTTATTATGGATGATGGCATGCTCAGAGGGTTTACTTTTTGGAAGCGTAGGTGTGTGTCCTCATCGTCGATTTATGATGAATGGAGACTATCAAGGTGGATGGGTCAATTTTTAGGATGCGAGTGTCTAATAAGGCATTGGTGCGATTGTTAGAATGATATTGCAGGGGGTTATTAGTAACATTAAGTTTTAGCGGGATGAGACTGCTAGTGTTAATGAGGTCTTAGATTATATATCTCAATGCCCAAGAGGTGATCATGATCCTGATGGAACGTGTAATGTGAGTTATCCTATCACTTCTTATTTGGTATGCCGAGGGCTGATCTAGGGTTAAGATATTTAAGTCGGCCATCTAAGTTCAAGGTGGTGAAGACCCGACTGAAGGGGGCTTAAAGATTTATGAAGTGCCTTGGCTGAGCTCTGAACTCTGGGAGGGGGCACACCTTGATAATTTATTAGAAGGGTGTTCTGGATGGAAAGGTGAAGCCTTTATAGGTGTTAGTGACTCGGCACAATTCTGGATGTTAGTGACTCGGCGCAATTCTGGTTGCAAACTAACCACAAGAATAGTGATGTGAGATGTGAAAGCTCCAAGTGCTTTCTTACAAGCAGAGAATTAATTTACAGAGTGACTAGGTTCCTCTATAGATTTGGTAGCTTTGGAGGCCGAACTTTACTTGATCTCATACCCTATGTGGTTGATATTTTTGAAGCCCATGATCCAGGTGAGCCATAGCTCGCTCTGTACTTCTTTCTAGAGATTTTTATCATGATGTCGATCTGATTATTTTTTAAAAGGCGATTAGCTGTCTGATTGACTTTTTTTCTCCAGCGAGTGATAAAAATCCCAATTGCCACTTCCTCCTATTGCTTTAGAATTTATAATTCCTTGTGTGTCACGCCAAGATCCAAGTTGTATTATTACTGCTTAATAAAAGCATAATATACGTCATCCAAGTTATTATCAGTTTCTTCTCGTTTCAGGCCCATATACGATGTGAGGGTTGTTTCGAAAAGAGTGGAGGAGAACATTTTTTTTAGTGTTCTGAGATCTAAATTTTAAACATGTAAGTTAAGGTTGTAGTTTGATAAATGGGAAGATGGGGAGACGAGCCCTTTGTATGCCCTAAAGACAAGCTTCTTAAATTTTTCGTATAATTGGACTTCGGGATAGAGGACAATTTTCTTGATGTTTCTAAGATCCTTTATAGTTTGTATCTTGCTTATGTCTCTCTAGAGGAAACACAATTTATATTGGACCTGCATTATCTCTTGGTTTAGAGGTAGAGGGACAACCTTATCGGCATGTGGAGGAATTACAAATTCAGCTCATGGGGGTTGAGAAGAGTGCGCTTGCGTTCAAATAATGAAGTTATTTAATTAAACACAGTTTTTACCACTCAAGTCCTAAACATACATCTATATGTGTTTAAATACGATGATGAAACATGCAAGAACACATATATGAGGAAAAATCCCCCAAAGGGGCAAAACCTTTTATTTTCACAATAATTTTGTAAGAGTATGGCTTACACGGATTACAATGAAAATATATGACACAGAAATACCATCGGGTGTCGGTTCTATTATCGGTGGCTGGAACAATCCCTTTCCAGTAGGGCAGCAGTGAAGAAGAGAGCGGCTTCCTCACAAATTACTCCAGGTGAGTAAATGATCTTCTTGAAGGTTTAAAGATTCACACACATATATGGGAATGGTTTTGTGAATCAAAAAGGTTTAGAAAACCTTAAAAAGTGAAATCTTATTCTGGGTTGTTTTCGCAGAATTTTGAGATTGCAGAAAGAATTAAAAAAACGTGTAGAAGGAGATCAGATATTTATACAAAAATCGAGGCGGTGGCTCGTTCGAACGAGATAGCTATGTCGCTCGAACGAAGGACATAAGTCGTTCTAACGATATCGCGCGACATGCCTATCTCGCCCGAACGACTTCTAAAGTCGTTTGACCGATCTCGTTGATCGAGGCAATTCGCTTCTACACTTAGAAAACTTTTGCTTTTGATAAAAAATAAAACCAGACTCCAAAAATAATTTTCACAAACATTTCCCAAATATTTATGCAAATATTTTAAAGCTCCAATAAAACATATTACTGATAGAGCATAGTGGAGTAGTGGAAATGAGCTGAGCAACACGTTGCATGTATCATGATGCACGTGATGAAAGTGGTTGCATTGAATTCTGATAAAGGCCGTTTAAGAGGATCGTGTTGACGTGCCAAATGTAGCGGTATCAGACATATGAACTGTGATCTAGGAGAAAACATAAAATTCCTAGAATCTACCCCGGACATTTATAGAATTATGTCCTTACAGGGGTCCTTAAAAGGCAGGGTGTCGGTACTCGGGCTACTGATGGTATGGTTCAAAGTTTCCATTCGGGGCAAATGGAAATTGGAAGTGGGACACTATCATTATAAGCGCGAGTCGGTGCTAGAATTGGCGTAGATTAATCCTGGGGAATAGTCAGTAAGTAAATTATGTTAATCTCGATATTCATAGTATAATCTGAATGTATTAAAATCACTTATGAATATAAGATAGATTGGACTTATAATTATGGGTATTATGTTATATACTGATAATTAATAAAAATCCCCTTGGTTATTTCACGAATTAACCTAAATCAGAGCTTAATTGGGTAAAATTATAAAACTAGGGTTCTTGAGATGATTCTAAACTTAAACCTTTAAATTCTTTTAGAATTGTATAAAATAATTATTTATAGGTTGTTATTGTTATTAAACAACTTAAATATAAAGGATGTTGGGATTGGTACTATTTAGAGCCTCAAAATTAGGTGATTTTGGTCTTTAATGGTTGGATTGGCTTACAATAGGAGATGGACATTCGAATTAGATTTGGTCCTTGTTCGAACAAGATTAGGGTTCTCATTAGAATGAGATTTATGGTCATTTGAATGAAAATGGGAATTTGAAACGATTTGGAATTTTATTTCTCAAATAACAGGGACTACTTAAGTTAATGATTCTGGATTCAAGGTTTGTTATCTTTGGGTAATTATGATTACCACTCTCATCTATTATGTGTGATATACCACGTGTGAGTGCTCGTGGGATACATACTAGAGGGGATATCCTTTATGAGGCATGTATAATTTGTATCTCGTTGGTACCCCAGTGATAGAGACGTTATCTACCTTGGTCATTTTACCCCGAACACTATGTGATAAAAGCACTCGTTGTATCCTGAGGAGATTAATGGGGGTATCCTCTCGTATAACTTGGGTTATGGGGAAATATGATTGGTTTGAAGGCATAGTGATTATACCTTGTTGATTATTTGAGGTTATAGGTGTAGTACAACCTATAAATATACCTAGAATGCTTAAGAGATCCCCAAAGGCAGAAGGGATATGCCTTAGTTGTATGCGGGCTCGGGCATGGGTGAGACCACACTTATGTGGATATTAGACGTAGAGACTGTCTTCCTTTATATATTCATATACTTGAGATGTATAGACTAGTATAATTATGGAACCTTTACTTATATTCAGTTGAGATGAATATTATGCAATCATCTGGTTCACTTGGTTTTGGAGATAGATGCATGAGATATTAATGACAGTTTTTGGTTGGGATAACTTAAAAGTAATTGAATTGCATGAGGAAGATGCGTAGTTGTACTATAGCCCAAACTCCGTTATATTCTTACCCATATTCTCCACAATCATAAGCATTTTCGCATTTTAGGGGTGAACCCTCATTCGAGGATGGCCACGGTAGATACATGCCTAGGTCTCCATGTACATCATTATATATTCTTCCAAACGTATAGGTATGCATGAAGGACCTCTTGAAAAAACAAACATCAAATTATGTAAAATGAGGATTACCTATGTGCATCACGCATTGAATAATCATGATTTTCATCTTGTATGAACCCTATACCCTCGAGGCTAAAAGAAGTCAGCTAAAAAGTTAGTGACTAATGAATATTCTCACTCTTTTTTGCCCACCCATTATGTATATCGAGAAACTTCTCTCTCGATTCCAAAGCCTCGATGACATGGAACATTTATATTTTTCTACTATTGGGGTATATCAAATAGCCTTTCATATATATTGAGTAGTAGGGTAAAGTGGCTTCGCACGTACCTCAAAGGTTGTTCAGTCCAAGCAAACCGATATATCATGATCCATGACAATGAAAAGATCACTGAGTTGCATCTACTTTTTCATATAGAGACAAATATCTAGGTACCCATCCTATTGCATAAAAAGAATAAATACTTACAGTCCAATCACTTTCACAAAAAAAATTCAAAATTGTCAGATGGTCAGAGGTTGGTCCAAACCCCTCAGATTTCAAGCTGAATGTCTTCCCATTTTTAATGGAAGATAAAAAAAATATGAATTCGTAAGCCAACATCAAAGCATAATTCCTTTATGTTGGATTCCCCTAACCACATTTTACTTTTAAGAAAATAATAGACCACGGTCTATTAATTCCTTGCTCCTCATATAAAAAATGAGAGCTCGCCTTGTTTACTCGAATACAACGAGACTCTATTCAATTCTTCCCTTTTGAAGATACTACCAAACACAAAATATAAAAAACAAAATTTCATCCATATATGGTTAAAAACATATAAAATAATTTCATCATAAAACATCATACATATGTGAGCCCTTTTCCCTTATGTATTATTCTTCTTTCAGTCTTTCTCTCCACAAACTCCTGAATGAAAGCCCCGAATTTTTCTGTTGTTATCGTCACCGGTAAAAATTCACACTAAGTTCTTACCTTGGAAACTCGAGTTCATTCCCCATGCGTGTGTCTATTTTTCATCAGTGAGCTCCCTCCCTATGACTGTTAAGCCAGCTCTGCAATACATTCGAAGAGCATGCTCCATCTGTGATGGACCAGGTATTGAGAAATTTTGAGCACATCACCTATTTTAGAAAAAACATGCAGTTAGAATCAGGGCACTGGACAGAGCGCAAGTCAGCCTACAAGAGGTCAAATTAGTTAACTGGTTATCAAAATCAGATTACAACACAATTAGGTTTAGATTCCAATGAACAATGATAATAAAACACAACAACAATTACATTCCCACTTAGTAAATATGTCTAAGTCGAAAGTAGGAGGAATCCCAGGCTCTTAGCCTCTAATTCCGCTCTTCTCCAAGTTGCCTCTTCTATATATGTTTAGGGTTCCTCTCAAAAATGTTAGACTGAACTTAGACTAATCTAATGAACCTTTAAATGAACTAATGATGAATTTGGGTTAGAATTCATATGGGCCTCAACCTAATGAGCCCAAATACACCTCCAAACAAACCAAAATATATCCCAAGCCATATACCAACTGATGAGTGCATTATTTTGTATATTTTATAACAAGATTTATACTTTGCTGGGCCCAGTTTATTTTGATCAGTAAGTTGTTAGGACTATTTTATTAAATGAAGGAAATAATACAAGAATTATTGAATTTGGATTCAAAACGGTAATTTAAAGTCAAAAGGGGGCATTTCACCCCGACCAAATACCTCACCTCTTGGCCTATAAAAATGACTATTGAGCTCCCATTTCACACATAATTTTTTGGAGCACCTTTTGGGAGATCAAAGCTTTGTAATTTTTGGAAGTATTTTCTTTATTATTGTGGGACAATTCTTTGCGAGTTTGATTAATTCATGAAAAATTCTACTCATTCTTGCAATATTTTTTTGTTTTGGTCTTTCATTATGGTACCTTGATTATTCTATTAGGATTAGGGTGAAGTTTATCATAGTTAGCTAATACTGTCATGTTGATTCAATTATTATTTATTGCCTACTCATTTCAATTGTTATTACATGAAAGTGCATTTTCAAACCTTCAAAATTCTTTTGTCAAATCAAGTTTTGAGATTTAAAAATAGTAATTTTTGATGGATTTTGCTTGCATTTTTCTTGTTTTGATAGTCCATGCTTAAATACATTTGTGAACTTTAAAACTTATATTTTCTCAAGGAATAGGGATTTTCCCCATCTAATAGAGATGTTAAAGTTGTGTCGAAAGAGGCCATTGTATTTTTCGAATTAAATGTGATGAGAGTCGGTTTAATTTGAGTTATAAAAAAGGAATGACAATATTAAATTAGTGTGCAATATTAATTACGTGAAAAATGGACCCTGAATCCTAATTTTTTCCATATCATTTACATCTATTATGCGTTGTTATCATATTTACATATTTGATTTAGTTTAGTTCATAATTATAATATTTATTCTCCACCCTATTTAGTCTAGTAGACAGTTGCAAAAATTTTAAATCTTAAAATTGACAATCTTTGCGGGTTCAACACGTATTTTCCATTATATATACTATTAGCCCGTGAACTTGCAGTTATTTTATAATTTCATAACAACAACCCATAGGACTTAAAACCCATTATTTTAGCTCATAACCAAACATTCTACATGTCCCAAAAGTCAATTTGAAATACAATACTAAATAAACTAATATTCTTACTGGTACAAGTCCTAAAAATAAATTATTAAATTATTTATTTATTTATTACGACAAGACATTATAAGAAACTACTTCATGATCAGTGGAACTCGACATCAATAGGATAATCCAAATAAGGAAATCCTCGATATTAAATCCCTTACAATTCCATGGTCGCCCATAATACACCGTCACTTCTAAATATTTAATTAATAAATTACCATGTATTAAGTCCGATTTCAATTTCGAATTATAAATACACATAAAACTTAAATAGTGACATTACATGTTACAACAAGCATATAATATAATTTTCATAATTTAAATACTCTAAGGAAATTATAGGGTATTACATATAGGGACACACATATGACTGGGGTGAAAGTGAAAAGATTTGGTAATTATTGTTACTTGATTTTTAACAGTTCAGTTAAAGGGAAAAATGGGCCTTCAACCGATCTGTTAAAGGGCCCCTAGTAATGATTTTTTGAACTTTGGAAGGTTTTGAAGATTTTTATCTCCCCCCCCCCCCCCCCCCCCCCCCACCACAAACTTCTTCATGGTGGTTTCAACCCCCTTACTTTTGGGTGGCTTACAACTTTTTACCCTTGGGGTTTTTATGGTGCATAATGGGATAAGGACTCAAGCCCCGATTGAGAATCAAGGTGTCCACCCCAAGTAAAACCCATACTCTTTACGGATAAATAAGCGGACTTCCTCACTCGATCTGGACGACAATTCACACCACTAAACCCATCCAACAAAGATAAGTGTCCCACTGAGGGAACTAACATTCCCCTTCCCTGAGAGAATAATAAGATCCAGGAGAAAATCTGTCGGACTTCAGAGAACATTACCATCTGGGAATTATTGGACACATATGGAGAGAATCGATACGCCCTTATCCATTTTTTATCTAAATATTTTGTGCCCCAAGACTTAACCCCCACAGAGATGTCTACTACCATCAGATCCATAACTATGCAGCAATTCATGATCTTCTCCAATGAACATCTCCCCATATAAGGCTATAATCATCGGTTCACATTAGACATCAACACCTAGGCCAACTTACAAATTTTACCCTTAGTACGCATAGTAACGGGTCCCCCATCAAGGTGTGCCCCCTCCGCACCACCATTTTTCTAGTATACACAACCTTCGAGTTCATGCCATCTTTCATAGCCATCGAGTGCTATGATAATACTTGCCAAGAGGTCCCACAATCCATCACTCTGACATTCGTGGTGGGGCCTACCGAATCTGATATGTAGTTAAAAGTACTCGACACCCCCACCAGTTTTAACCTTTTACTAGGAAGGGACTAGATACACCCCATGGGGGAATTACCCTCATCATTGCACATAAAAGCCAAGTTCCCGTTCGATACAGAGGTCATCACCATCCAAGGGTACAAAAGATGGGCCACAGTGGCCAACGCAAGTACCACTCACCTCTTGGATACCCACCATGACAATAGTGATATATATCTTAGAGGAATCCGAGTTATCCCAATCACTCACATATCAAAGAGGATTCGATTATCCATAAAGTAGACACCTGAATCATCCAAATAATGGGGTATGACGCAACGTAAAATGTGTGTGCAGTGCGTGTGACTATGGCTCAAGTGCAAGCCTGCCGCTCAAGTAATAATCCCAAAAAGTTAGGGTCGATCGACAGGGAATATGATGAATATCGCAACGACAACTACAAGGAAGGTTTCCAAAAACTAATTATTGATTCTCGAACAAAAAAAGAAAAGGTGATGGTTTTTATGAAAAGTGTCACTTAACTAAAGCAACCTATCTAGCAAACGCAAATTAAAAGAAGGGGATAACTGAAATTTTGAAAACTCTTTGAGAAAAGTGGAATCGGAATACAACCCGAAACCATCGGTAATTTCGTTGGATATAAATTTTTTGACAATTATATTTATAATTAAAAGAAAACATTAAATTTATCAAAGTACGAGATATATGAGAACTTTACTCTGAAAATATTAAATTTATCAAAGTACGAGATATATAAAAAGTTTACTCCGCATAATATCTAGTCAATAATCAACTTAATGCGGGTGACAAGATTGTCGACATGCGTATTATATTCTCAAATACTCTGGTTACCTATGGCAAACAAAGTTAAGGGACCTATAACAATCGTTCCAAAAAGTATCAAACCTATTACTTATTTATATAATTTTGTCCAATTTTATATCCAACTTAGATACCTAGGTTAGGTTCATGTATCCTAACCTTCAAATTATTTAGCAGGATATATTGAAACTAACTACACAAGCATTATTTATGTTGTATGATGACATGAAGAATTAAAAATAAGAAGAAAGCACGTAAATAATATTACCAAAAGGGTAGAGAAGCAAGAACTTACACAAACCAAGCTTTGAAAGAAATAAACCTGAAGTAACCAACTTTTTATTAAAGTTACATGCATAAAAATCAATAATTATTTCTTTAGATATTCCTCTACCTCTCTAACCTTATCCTTAATCAAATATAGGGTAAAAGACTCCTAATACATGTTTACATACATCCCTAAGTCGTTTAGAAGAGTCCTCAAAACATAAAACTTTCTAGGCTAAAAAATAGGGTCAAAATAAAAATCCCACTTCAGGTATATCGAACTGATTAGCCCATATACCCGAACCGGTTCTCCGTAGAGAACCGGTTCTATCCATTTCTAAACCCTTTAGGCCAAAACGACATGAAAGTTGCCTTATTTTGGGATGAATTCTTCATAATTATACTTTTTCCCCTGAATTTTTATTCTAACTTTAATTTCTCATAACTTCTTCACCGTAGCTCGAATTTGGGTGTCATTTCTTCCAGTGTGCTCGTGACTTCAAAATTTCGAATTTTTAGTTGGATCCTCCTTCAGATTTGGGCTGAAAATTATAAAAATACCCTTAGCTTTCCTTTTCTTCATTTAATTTTCCGCTTCGATTTTCCTCCCGCATCCACTTGTACAAAATACCTGCAAAACAAGAGAGAGACGTACAAAACACGAAATAGTCGCCGAAAAGGCTAGCAGCATAAATATGAGTTAAATCTAGTATAATTACATTTTTAGGGACCATAAAAATACCGAAATTGAGGGGATAAATATGAAATATTTATGCCTAATCAAATTTCACTAACTTAGAACGTTACTCGTCTCGAGCAATGTAAAAGAAATAAAGTATGAGTTTAAAGAAACTTCCAAACAAACAACATGATAGGATACCTCTTTCACGGGAAATCGATTATATTTAGCGTATTCAATAAGCCATTATGCCCCTAGGTTACCCTAGTAGGACAAGTGATGTCTTGTGAGGATTTGCAGTGAATTTACCCACAAAATTCATTTATTTACTTAAAAAAATATCAAAATAAATAAAATCGTAAAATTTAAATTTCAAAATAATAATCACTTCAAATTTTTATTTGATAATTCTCAATCCATAGTGTGCGTGTGCGAAGTCAAAAACTAAACTGCTTACTTCCACCGATTGATCACTACGTTACTTTGTGAAAATTCGCTTCGATTCAATTTCTCACGGAATCCACTCGCAAACGAATCACTCGAATTGTTGATATTTTCTCTCGATGTGTGTGATGAGTAAATATAATGGAACACGAGTTCACGCAGACAAATTGAAAGATGAAAATTTTATGGGTGAAAATATCACATGAACGGATTACGGTCATTGAAAAATGAAAAAACACCATTCTTTATTCGCACCGTATTGTCTCTTCGTTATCTTTTCATGTTTTATCTCTCCACACAGTAATTAATTTTGTTATTCAAACTCGGTTAGGACTTTTTTATGTTAAGGTGTTTTGGGTAATGATGGGAATGTTTGGAAAATTTTGTGAAGTTTGAAAATTTTCTTTCGATGTCTGTTGGCACGTTTTCGGCCTTTTGCTCATTTTCACTTCTTCTTTTCTTTTTCCTTCTATTTTTCTCATATTTTTTTATTTTTATTTGAGAATTTTTTTATTTTTTTTCTTGCCCATTTTTATGCACCATTTGGACTAAATTGATGAATTTTTTATTTTTACAACTTCGGGCTAATTGGGTTTTCCGGGTTAACAAACGAAGATGGTATAATGTATTAGGTTCAAATTGGCTTGCAAAAATGATAATTTTTTTATGGACTAATATTTTTAGGTAAACAAATGATGGCCTAAATTCATTTATTCGAATTACTAATCACATTACCATATGCTTCTCGAGATGAATTTTAATTTTGAGACATTTTAGCGCATTTTTAAAATAATTTTTCACTCGTTTTTCATAATTGATCGAGCAATGATTTAAAGATCATTAACCATTTTTTAATCACTGAAAATAACTTTGAGTTAACTTTTAACTCAGATTTATTTAATTACTATAAAAAAGTGATAGGCTCAAAAATCTCTCCGGGTTAAAAATCTCCACACTTATTCGTTAAGTCGTCAATTTTTGCTCAATTTTCATTTTTGGTTAATTTTGGCTTAGTACATTAGATTTTTACAAATTGAGACTTCAAACAAAAATTTAGTGATCTTATTGAAGAATTTAAATTCTAATTTTTATTTATTTTGAAAAAAAAATGACTTTTTCGAAAATTTTCCATTTCTTTGAAAATTTTTGAAATTTTCTAAAAATAAATTTGGGTATTTTAAAACTTGTGAAGTTTAAAGACGCACGTTTACCCGCACCCCCCCCCCCCCCCCCCACACACACACACACACAACCACCACCACTTAGACATTTGCATTTTCCTCAAGCAAAAGGATGAAAATCTAAATAAGAAAGAACAATACAAAATTAAAATGAATAATAAAATTCAAATGACACTAAGAGCTCAAGCACACGACTCAAAAATACAATAAAAATTCACCCCATACGCATCAGGGGTGCGATGATCTCTCTCTTAAAACTAACTCAACCCCGTGTATGGGGTTCAAAAAACTCATCTCCACCTTCCCCTCATCATAAATCAAAATTTGGAACAATTGGGAATCGCCCCATAGGAAGAATGGACACCTCGAGGCACATGATGAATGAGGTGAGTGAAATTATCGAGGTGCACAATCACCTCATAGCATATTTGTTCCGACTTGGAGATGCTTGTAACACCCCACCTAATTAAACATGGCCTTTATTAAATTAAAATAGGTTTCTCATATGGTTCATTCTTACCATCACGGTCGAAAACTTTTTAATTACTAACCACCTAAGTGAAATAAACCGGTGCCAAATTTTATCTTTCTTTAAAACAGATAAATTAGCGAAGCGGAAAAATAAATTAAATATTCACAATATACTAGAGTTCAACCATCACAATATAAAATGAATAAAGTTTTGCTGAATAAACCATCGGCTAAAATCCAACCAAATACTCCATAATAACAAAAGAATTGAATGACTGAAAAACTGTCAACGGATAACATGTCCAGACATGAAAATGTAAAATGAGATCCTACACTAGATCTGAAAGGAATAATCGTTTACTCAAATCCTTTAAGTATCCACAATGCTACAGTTCTGAGTCCCTGGAATGGAGTCTTCAAGCCTAGCGTCCCTATGGCTGGACATCTAAAAGGTTTTGAAAATATTTTGATAGCAAGAGTTAGTACTCAAAACGTTTTGAAAATATTTATTAAGCATTTATTACAATAAAATTCGGTTATTGATTACACATGTTAGATTCACGTACACTCTCTTGAGTTTCCTCACCTCTCGTCTATAGTGCACGCCTAACGTCCTATACTTAGCCCACCTAGCTATACTACCCAAGCTAACTAGACTAAAGTATTCAACTGAACTTACCTACACGTCTAAGTTTCTGTACCGCCCATACAGTACATTAAATTATTAACATCACTCGTATGTTAATTATTTATCATATAACATTTCACATATGTTATATTTTTTCAATCTTATAATTAAGTCTCACTACTTAATTTGCTTTTCAGATATATATCTATATGTAACATTTTCCAGTCTACTATCACTCATAAATAGAATAATCATAAATTATATATTCCGCCCACAATATATACTATAATTGTATACATTATAATCACATCCCCATATCACACTTTAGGGATTATTGGCTCGAAATCCTACCTCGGTCATCAATAGTGATTTATATATTATAGCTCGGAATCCTACCTTGATCACCAATACTAGTCATCTATATTGACTTGGAATCCTACCTCGATCACCAATATTTATTTAGTATACTTTAGGTATTCACACAACCTATGCATTACTATCCGTCGATATGTATTCACACATCCCGACCATTCACATTTAGTACGTAATATATTTCTCTCTAATATTTACCGTACATTTTATTTTACGATTTATCTCACTATCGTATAAATTCGAGTATTCACCTTACTCTAAGGGTCCTAGTTACCCCTTTATAAATTTCAGTAGTTAAGTCTAACTTACCATACTGGTCGATACATTAACCCTTATAGTCCCCGTAATTATTTATCCGTCTCTCATATTAATTATGATTAAATTTAACCAAATCTTGTTCTCTTCTTAATCCTCTCAATAAGACTAAACCATACCCCTATCATAAGCCTACTATAATATATTAGTCTCTCAATATCACTTTACCACTCAAAATCTCACAATAACAATTTAGGGATTTAAGGCAAAAAGCGAAATTTTTTAGTTTTCTGGGAAGCCGAATCGGTTCGATTATGTACAGTTTTTGCACTTCGTCTTCTCCATGCGTTATACCCGATTTTCACCATTTTTACTTAACATAATTATCATGATACTACACCAAATTCAAGGCCACATTTTCCTAACCATTTCTACATCTAACGTAAATCAGTCATCAAAACATTACAATTATCGATTAAAAATGGATTAATTCGTCAAATCCTCAAGAACCCTGGATTTCAATATCCTCCATTAATACTCATCTGAAACCCATATGTAAATTTGTATAACTTACTAAAAATCTCAGATAACTTGTCCTCTATAGATTTTCATTCAATCTACATTCAATATCCTACCCAAACATGTATAAATATAGGTTTTTCTTCCAACCATATCAAAGAAATCAATATTTTTCAAACCCTATTCACATGGGTTTTATAACTTCATATTAATTTGGAATAAAAAACTTGCCTTAATAGAAGGGGTCTGATTTCATGGTGTTGATGATGGATTGATGGTTGTCTCTTCAAATCCGTACTCCTTAGATGATTATGATGCAATATCTAGGTTCAATTCTTCAATAACACCAATGGTTTATCTCTTCTCTCTAATGGCCTTATTTGGGAATAAGAGTTTTTAACCCTAACCCCAATATCTAATCATCAAATATAGGACTCTAAATTTCGTAGGTCTCTTAATATATATTTGCCAAATGACCGAATCACCCTCAATAGGTGCCGATTTGGTCTAAAATTGATCGGAGACCCAAACTATACCCCCGGGTACACTATTCCGACTATTTTGACCTATTCGAAATCATCCGTGACCTCTAAATTATCATCCGAATCACTTAAAATATATTTTCTATCTCGACCTCAAATTAGTCTACACACGACTCCCAGCTGAGATAAACTAAAATACAAACATATCACTTGTTATGCCGTATAACACTAATGATCAATTATTTACCATTCACACTTAGTAAATATTATATCATAATATTGATCAGTATCTATCTCTCGATTAATATTTAATCATCACATTTATCATTTAATCACCTTAAATTACTTCACTCGCGTAATTTAAATAAAATGCATTTTCTCAATTAATTCCCGAATTAATTAAATTATAAATACACATAAATACAGGGTATTACAATACTATCATACCAAAATTTTGAAGAACATGTTAATCCTAGATTTTCATTAAACTCAAGAATGCATGGATCGAGCTCTAAATCGGATGACACTATAGTCATTTCCTCAGTAGCATCTGAGAATTCAAGTGGCATTGGTGGATGGTTATAAAGAAGGAATTTACCCATCCTATATTTTTAGTCGCTCTCCTCTAAGTGATAAAAAGAGTCTAATAATGATTGAACTTCAACATTGAGGTTCTCATCCACCGGCCCGAATTCTTTCTCAAAATATTCTAGTCTCATATCTCCTAACTCTCTCTCTCTCTCGCTCGCTCTCGCTCAATCTTTGAATCCAATTTCTCGCTCTCAACTAAGTGCTCTCTCATGCTCTTGTCTACATTCTATCTCCCTCTCTAGTCTATGTGCTATTTCCTACTGTTGTCTACGTGCTCTCTCTCGTTCTCAATAACCGTCACTAAACACACCTCGCGTCGATCTCAAAATTATCACCCTCAAGTCGTTCGTGTACTAACTCCTCGATAAGATACAATTCATGAAAATCGTCCTCATCAACCACTTGCTTGGTGATGTTGAAGATATTTGTTTTGTGTGTCATATTCCCAAACTTGAGTTTCATTTTTCCATTTCGCGTCTTAATCAACACGTTAGCCATGGCTAGGAAAGGTCGTCCAATAATAACGGGAACATGATGACTCAATGAGAAGGAGAGATACGTGTCCCAAATGATAAAGTCTATCGGGAAGTAGAAAATGTAGACTTGGACGATCACGTCCTCAACTAACCCTTGGGTATCTTCATGGAAAAATTCGCAAGTTGGAGAGTAATTTTAGTGGGCTTTAGATTTCCAAAACTAAGCTTTTTATAGAAAAAGTAGGGGAGAATGTTGACACTCGCCCCTAAATCTATTAAAGTTCTCTCAACTCTTTTCTCCCAAATATTGCGCAAAATGGTGGGCGCACCCAGATCTTTATACTTGGCTGGGAGGTCTTTTAAAAGTACTAAAGTCACATTTTGTGCTAAAAAAACCTTCTTCTTTACCTTTAGTTTACGTTTCATCATGAGCAAGTCCTTGAGAAACTTTGCATACACGAGAATTTGCTTAATAGCCTCAAGAAATCGTAAATTAAGTTTAGCTTGCTTAAGCACGTATAGAATGTCATCACGGTCATCCCCTTTAGGAGGAGGGGCCAATAGTTGAGAGTAGGGTTCTGCTAGAGGAGGTCTCACTACCACCTCGAGCCTAACTGTGTCATCTTTTTCACTCTCTTCCAAAGGGGAATCTTTGGCCTCTTGCGTACCGAGTGAAACCTCCTTATCTTTTTTCACATCGTGTGGTGGAGGTGATAATTCAATAACTCTTCCACTACGTAAAGTGGTTACCGCGCTACATTGCTCTTGATTTTTATCGGGATTAGAGCTAACACAGTTTTGACCTTGGCCTTGGGTGGAAAATTTTCCCTTCTCTTTGACACTAAAGGAAGATTGCAACTTAGAAAGCGATTCCTTTAAGTTGGCAAAATTTTGAGAATTTTGGGCATTTATCGCTAACTGAGTTTGCATGAATTGAGCAAGAGTTTCCTCGAGAATCTTTTGGTGTAGGTTCACATAAGGCACTTGCATGGGTGGTACTCGTTGATACGGTGACAGTGGTGGCGGTTGCTGGGTATCATGTGGATTTGGGTTCATCGCCGCATTCAATTGCTTATAACTAAAATCGGGATGGTTTCGCCATAAAGGATTAAAATAATTACCGTTAGGGGCATCAAAATTACCATTAAAAGCTCATACCGCCTTAATTTTCTCTTGGAGTATAACTTTGTAGATGGGTCTTGTCGGACAGTCCTTTATTAAATTTCCCGCCTCACAAATAAAAAAAATATCCTCCTCAATTTCTCTAGATGAGTCGGATATATCTCTCCCCTATCATCTACTTTAGAGCTTCAACTCTGCTTCCCTGTCCAATTGGTAGAGTTCGAATGCATAAGGAGTTGTGGGCATGATTCTAACTTTGGTTTGGGCATTCAGATCCGATGTTTCCCACACTTGAGTAATCTCGGCATCATACTCAAAGTGGGCCTCCGCATCGTACATATCTAACCCGAAGAACTCTCCCTCGCACATAATCTCAACTATTTGCTTTGAGCTTTGGCTAAGCCCATGACGAAAGTAAGATATGAGTATCCACTTCTCAAAGCCATGATGTGGGCACATGTTAACTAATTGTAAGATCTGCAAAACGATTGCTCGTTTAGATTCGATATATATATATATATATATATATAATTGATAACCTTATTCAAGAATTCTTGAAATTATAGACCTTGCATATTTACAATAAGAATCTTAGAAAAATGCAAACTTGGAAATAACTCCAAAGTTTTAAATATTGTAAAACAACCCCTAAATTTTTAAATTGACCTTTAAACTATTCAAATTAGCTATAAATTTCAAAAAGATTCCACACTTAAACTTATAAACACTTTAACTTGAAAACCAGACCCTAACATTAATCCCCTAAGTTTTGGAAATTACACAAAATCCACCAAGATTTTGAAAAACCAAGAAAATGAACTTAAACTTTAGGTAAAAACCTCCCAGGACTAAAACCAAAAACTTTATCCTCTTCCTCATAGCTGAACTGATAAGAATAACATCTAATCTTCCTTAGAACAAATGGTAGCCCAGGAAACACATGCCTCCGTGTGTGTACAAACTTCCCACACAAAGAACTCTTATTAGATCAGCCAAACTTGCCTCCTTTTCTGACCAATCAACCCATCCTAACCCCCCTATAAAAGGCACATCATAGTTCAAAGAAATCCACTGATTCAGTAAGCCAAAAATCACCTCTAAATTTTGTCATTTTAGGGTATACGAACATTTTATGTATGAAACTTAGTTTTTCAATTCAATTAGTCATATGTGGTAGTCTAGACTTCAATTATCAATTTACATGCAATATTTCACGTAGGAGATCATAGCTAAGGTTCAAAATTTTGAAAACACCATGAAAGCTTGAGCTTTAATGGTTGCTTATGTGTTCCTACCCTGAACCAGTTTCAAGGTGGGAATATGTGTCCTTAGACTTGTAGAAGCACAACCATGATGTTTAATTTCAATATAGTATACTTGCATGACAAGAAATCAAGTTTTTTCATTTCGGCAATAGAATTTTCAAAACTCAAATTCTCTTTGTAAACTATTAATTAAACCCTCAAACCAAAACCATTTTGTTCCGAATTTACACAAAAACCAAACTAGATCACTACCATACTTCGAATTTCAGTGTAATTCCACTGATATAAAACTAAAAATTTCAAGATTTTATAGTCTATGGAAAAGGAGCTATAGTTAACCTCTACTCTTAAAAGTTATATTTTGAGAATTCATGTGAAAAATTGGGGAGAATGGCTATGGAATCATCTCAAATGGTTTTCTGTAATGAATTTAATTAAAGGTCAAAGTTATAAACCTTAAAGTCAAAATTCTAAAGGTTGAAGATGAAGTGTAAGCCACGCGCATGAGTAGGGTCAAATCAGTTCGTATGAAATTTAACTCAGCGCGTGAGGGCGCATGTCAAATCATAAAATTTTGAAAACAATCCAAAAAAATCATTTTATTTTCCTGGTCAAAAGGGTTTTGGTCAACTAGAAAGAAAATTTGAAATATCCCCTAAACTAGAATTTTAACATTTACTTTTACACTTAAACCCCTAAAGTTTATCAACTTCTTATTTTTCACCCCAAGCTTTTCCTACTTATTTTTTACACCCTTAGGAAAAAAAAGTCTATCACAACTAAACTTGAAACCTCAAGGAAGTATAAGAAATAAATCCCCAACTTATTTATATATTAAACCCCAAAACTTTAATTAGATGCGATTTAGATTTTTTTATATATCGCAATATCTTTGAAACCCGGCCTCACTTAAACGTTTTTCTTATTTCTAGACTTTCACGGACCCCTTCCTTAACCAAACGGAATCTATTTTAAAAAGTCCTAAAAATAAGTAGGTTATTCTTATTCAGTATTAATTTCATAAAATGCTAATGTGTGCGCCTTTTGTTAATATCACCATGTAATAGTCCCAGTATATCATATTCTCATTAATGGACTCATTTGAGTAGTTCAACTATTTACGTATAATTTATTCAAATTTTAATTTTATGCAATCATATTATTTCATATGATGTAGTTTTATCCGATTATATTATAGCATACATTATGACAAGGGAATAATCTATCGTTATACCAACGACTGTATTATTTGGCACGTACGACTCTGATAATTGAGAGCCTAGTTTTGCAACCATATGAACTTTCTGTGATTGACTTAGCACGGTTACTTTATCTCCAGCTATCTGGATTGATTATCTCCAATTTATTTGGATTTATTTGTTGTATGTATGACTATTTCCCCAAAGCCTCTAAATAGATAACTATGGGTTATTTGTTTGTAAACCATCTGTAGCGTGTAACTAATTCTAGCCTCGATATTTCCAGTTTTAGCAAATATCGTCATGTATTATTGTGCTCTCTCCCCTGAACTATCAAATCTTAATTCTTATGATCCTCTCATTATTACTAATCCTTATTCTAATTATTTAAAAATAATATAAAATAAGAATTATCTACTGGGAAATTTTTGCTTATATTTTTTAAATTCCAAATAGACCAAGGGCATAAAGAATGAAACAAATCCCCAACCCCACAATTTATAACGCATCTTCTCGTGTATTTCTAGCAATCATTTACTCATGGAAAATCAATAGAGATTCCAACAAACCCATCATAATTTCATATGTTACTAGTTATAAGCCGATGTAGCTTATGTTGTAACGTCATAACGTCATGTTGTAACTTTACGTTGTACTAGTCATGTGTAGTATTTTTTCTTTTCCTTTTCAGTATCATTATGTAATGTAGGAACAAACCTAGTAAGTGTTGTATGATGTAATATAAACCTATATTATCTTATTTATGTTTGATCTCCAACCTTTTATTGTTATCTAAATCCTTAGGCACCCCAAAAACTCGGGATGTGACGACATGGAATCAGAGCGAGGGCCATGTTTATTACTCCTGTGTAGGACTTATTTAAGAAATATAGTTATTTTATTTTCATAACTTCTTAATATGTTCTCGATACTAATATTTGTATTGCAACCATGAATGTGTGGGACAATGTTTATCTGAACCCCGATGGAATTGACCAGGTCCAGTTTAGCCAAATAATTCGGGGTGAAGCAATAATAAACTATGTAAAACAATCAAAGATGTAGATATAACAACTCTGAACATTAAAAATCACTTCCTAACTTATCGATTAATGGGTGAGGAAGAGGCGATGAAGCAGGCTCATCGATTTACTGAAGAGGAAGAATTTCTCCAATAAGCAATTCATCTGGCATGGAATTTAGCATTGGTAGATGAACTACTTATAACTCTACCAGTATCTCCTGACAACTGTAGCCCAGAATTACCATCTTTCAATGCTACCACTTTTTCATACGGATCCAGTACTGGAGGTTCCGAAGAAGAATGAGAGGAAGAAGACCAGTCTGTGCCGCTAGTGGAATGAAAGCCTAACTAGACTCCAGATTAGTATATAAAGAAACTCATAGGAGTACGCGTGATTATAGCATAAGAACGGGGGGAAGAAGGAAAAATGGGGTGTTACGTTAACTACTAATATGGTTTGATAACTATTGTAACCTAAATAGGTTAGTTTTGAAGACTAGTGTGTTAGACAAAACAAATTATGATATTTTGTATGCTTAGGGATCGGTTTTACTTATCTAATAACATGACTAATTTTATTATGAATCATTCGTAACATATCTTATGCTTTAATTTTTGAATTATTCATATAGGATGGTACGAACACGCAACGCCAACATGCCAGCACCAATGGCGTCGCAATAAGAAACAATTCAAATAAATCCACCCACAACTATGGATAATATAACCCAGTGTCTTCAAGAGCTAAAGAGGTTAAACCAAGTGCATCCAAATTCTTTACCTAAGCTAGGGATAGAAATAACAACTGAAATTCAAAGGATGAATGCTTGGAAAGAGTTTTTGTGCTAACAACCCCCAGCATTTAATGGGAAATCTAGAGCATCCGAAGCCGAGCGATGGTTTTGATAAATATTAAAAGTACTAAATGGAGTAGAAATATCACCAGAGCTTCGCGTAAACTTAGCCATTTACCTGTTCGAAGGCGAGGCCGATCATTGGTGGCAAGCAGTGAAACATTCCTAGAACATAGAGAATTTAACATGGATACAATTTGAAGATATATTCTTTAAAAAGTACTTTTCTAAATCCTTACATGACCAATTGACTGTGGAATTTTGGGGACTACAATAACAAAATATGACTGTAGCACAATACGAGGTGAGATTCATAGAACTTTCTCAATACGCTCAGGAATACATAGACACGGACGTTAAGAAATGCAAACATTTTCGCGTGGACTAAAAGTCAGTACCAAGATCTCTCTTATTCCTTTATAAATTCACAAGTTTGGTATAATAATCGAGGTAGCAAATCTCATTGAAAAAACCCAGCCCCGAGTGGAACTTCTCAAAATATTACCCTAATTTCTCGAAATAGCTTCAATAATCGTTCATTGAACGTTCCAATCAAAAATCATTTCACATTAAAAAATAATTAAGGTCAAGCATACAATCAAATCCATCATAGAAACAGTGGTGCCATGATTCGTTGCCATGAGTGTAATACTCCTGGACACATTATATCCCAATGTCCCAAGCTTCATTAACCTAACTTTAACCAATGATCAGTCATGAATTCGGGAAGGAACACCAAACCCCAGTGACCTTTAGGGAGACCCCCTACCCCATGAGGAAAAGCGACAAATAATTCATCCCTAGGGAACCTCAATAACAAAGGACCAGTATCCGGTAACACAAACCAAGGCCGAACTTTTTCCCTCCTGACATAATCCGATAGTCATGATTATTGAAGGTAATATCTCTTTTAAAAATCTTATGGCGCATATACTAATTAATTTAGGCCCATATTTTTCGTTTATTAGTTCTACATTATGATTTTATCAAATCTCGTTCCCTTTACCATAGAGTATCCGATAGACATAAGTATGCCTACCAGTATAATTGCAATAACACACCATGTTTACAAAAATTATGAACTAATACTCGAGGTATGTTTAGTTGTCAGTGATTTAGTAGTTGTGGATATAGTATGATTCAATATCATCGTCAGAATAAATGCATTATCCAGAAACCATGCCGTCAATTATTACTTAAACAAGGTGATTTTTAAGAATTCCCAGACCCAAAAATGAGAATTCCAAGGGCAACTTTCAGGGAATACTCCTGACATATCTTTATGTTCTCTTTCAAATCTTGATACCTATGAAGATGTATTTCACGAAGACCTACCCAACATTCCTCCACCTAAAAAAAATATAGTTTATAATCATTTTTTTCCAACATTTTTCCTATTTATATACAACCATATAGAATGGCCCTCTTGGAACTACAAGAACTTAGAAATTAATTAGATGAATTATTAGCCAAAGGATTCATTCGACCAAGTACATCACCACGGGGAGTCCAATTCTATTTGTGAAAAAGAAGTATGGATCGTTTCGACTATGTATCATTGATCGTATAATGAATCAGGTTACCATTAAGAATAAATATCCATTACACTGAATAGGTGATTTATTTGATCGACTAAGAGGAGCAAAGGTATTCTCAAAAATCGACTTCGATTAAGGTATCATCAGTTATGAGTAAAAGAGGAAGACATACTGAAAATAGCTTTTCGAACTCGGTATGGACATTTTAAATTCCTAGTATTGTATTTTGGACTTATTAATGCCCCCACGGCCTTTATGGATTTAATGCACTGAATATTTCAACCATTTTTGGATCAATTCGTAATTGTGTTCATTTACGATATTTTAATATATTCGCAAATCGAGCAGGATCACGAAACTCATCTACAACTAGTACTCGAAACATTGCAACATCATCAATTATATGTTAAGTAAATGCGACTTCCTGATAAAAGAAGTAAAGTTTCTAGGAAATGTCATTATTGAACTCGGAATCAAGGTAGATCCAGCAAAAACTGTCACGATTATTGAAGGGCCTCAACCCACTGTAATGATCAAAATTTGTGGTTTCTTTGGATTAGTTGGATATTACTGCAGATTTGTGGAAGGATTGTCTACTATTGCATTACCTCTTATGAAACTGACTTGAAAAGATATATGTTTTGACTGGACTCAGGAATGTACCCGTGCATTTCATATTTTATAAGAACACTTAACTACTACCCCCATACTCACTATATCATCTAGCAATGTCAGTTATAAGGTATACACCGACCTTTCTTTACAAGGGTTAGGTTGTGTACTCGTGCAGTTAGCAAATGTAGTAGAATATGGGTCTCGACAATTGAAAATTCAAGAATGAAATTACCTAGTTCTTGACTTAGAATTAGTCGCTATAGACTTTGCATTGAAGATTTAGTGATGTTACCTGTACGGAATAGACTTCCAACTCTTTTCTGATTATAAAAGTTTGAAGTACATATTTACCAGAAAGATTTGAATTTATGACAACGATGATGGATTGAATATATAGAAGATTATAAGTTCGGACTACAATACTGTGAAACCCCTCCTAATTAAATACCGGGTGATCAGTCCTTTATTAAATTAAATCAGAATATCCAATTGGTTCATTCTTAGCATCACTGTCGAAAATAATTTCTTATTAATTCACCTAATAATTAATTCTGCTAAGTGTCAAAACTTTTCCAATTTTAATTTAATTAAATCCATACCACCATACTGAATAAAATGAGTAACACCCCAACACAATTGAATTAACATTCAAAAAGTATAAATATAACTGGAATAAACTCTCCAGTTAAAATATTTCAATATCACCATTTAAAACAAAATCATAATAATAGTATCAATATAAAACCATTACAATATCCTAAATGGAAATATAACTACTAGAATCTTAGGCGACATGCCCTAAATGAGTCAAATGCTATAAAGATAGCAATCAAGGAAATGAAAGCGTCTAATCCAAAGCTGCATCTCCAAAAACTCATCAAAATATCCATCCTCTAAGTTGGGCATCCCTGATGTTGGGCACCTAGTAATATAGATATAGTAGAGAAGAGAATATGTAAGTAAAAGGGTCAGAGCTTGATTGTAAAATATTTTAAAAATAGCAAGTGCTTAATAAGTGCAATTAAGCAGGTATTGTGTACATATTAGTTCTCGTCTCTCACTTGAGAATCTCATCTCTCATCTGGTGTGCACGCCTAACGTACCTTATTATCCCTCTAAACAAGGTTCTTAATTATTATTCTATCTCTTCTCATTATCCCGCATTTCCCATGCAATACTTATTTTAATTAAACATGTTCATTTCTCTTTAAGATGAACTAGGCATTCGAGGATTAAGTATTCATTTACTTAATTCAATTGAGATTTTATTATTCATTTTTATCTACTAATTCACACAATATATCACATTATAGTGTATATATATATATATATATATTCATCACACTATTATATATACTAATACGACATCTCCCAAACACAGCTGCAGTGCATGCATACTCTGCTATAATGTATAGTTACATCTCTCGCTGTAAAAAAGGACTATTGGCTCAGCATCTCTCCCGAACCATAAATATCAAAACACACATATTTGGAGGCGAGCATACTCCCCAGCAGAATGGGTCACGCACATACCTACGCTCCCATTCAAGCGTCGAAACTATCATTCCCACTGATAGAACGTGTCTAAGGTTCTATGCTCAAGGTAGGAATATAAATCCCCCCCCCCCCCAAGTGGGATCATCAGGATAAGATCGACCATAATGCGAAACCTCCACCCCGATAGCAAGCGGAGTAGGTATGTCGTACAAATAAAAATATAGGTATTCACCCCACCTATATAATATCAATAAGGCATTTACACAACCCATATGATAATTCCATACGTAGTATATTTTTCTCTAATATCCTACACATTTATAGATTATGACTTTACTTATTAACATATGTTTCCCAAGCTGTCTCACCATTCGAAAGTTAACCATTATTTCTCAAATAAATTTAGTACGTAATTGTCTACACCTTACTGGTCCATGTCATCCTAAATCCCGAATTTTCACAAATTCATATTATCCTCAACTAGATTTATTCTTCGATAAACTCGAATTACTTTTAATCCATGATTCTACTTTCAAGGGTTAATTCACACATAAAATACTTTTGGAGTCTCAATTACCACTCTACTGACCTTCCCTAAATCCCATTATGCTATAATTACTTTACACTAAGCATCCTTGGAAGTGAGAAATTTAATCAAGCCTTAAACAAAAATCAACATATGAATTATGGAATTATCGATCGATCGACAGTCTTGGATCGATTGATTGATCGATCGACCTAACGGGTATGAGCCTATTGTTCTGCATATTTGGCATACGGGTTTAACAAATTTTCATCCTCAAATCCTTTATTTTAAGATCCCAAACACTTTATAATTCATTCCACATGTATAAAAATACATGTAAATGATTTTCAATCAATAAACAACCTAAAACATCAATAGGTTTGGATTAAACATGGCATTTTCTCATAAATTCCAGAAAACCCATATTTTATCATTTCTCCAAGAATAACATATAAAATTCAGATTTTTCTTTATCAAATGATTCCAAATTCGTGGATTAAAATATATAATCAAAAGAAGGTTTGTTTAACATATTTCTCATATTAAGGATTCCATTAAAATCATAATGTTTTATCTCTAAATCATGCAATTTCTCAGAATTCTACAACTTTCCTAACATGGGCATTATACATGCTAATTTTGTACAAATTAAGTCACTTGCCTTTAAATTGTAGGTCTGAACCTTTGGGGATGTTAGTCTACTGGTGGTCCTCTCCCTTTTTCGGCCAACTTCCCGCGGCGGTGATGGTGTAGGATGACCTTTGACTCTTAGCTTCCTAGGGTGTCTCTTCTTTTCTTAGAAAAAACTCTCCTCTCCTCACAGACTTATCTTTTGATGAATGAATTTCACTTTGATAAACTCTACACTTAAATAAGATATCTCCAAATTTCGTAGGTACTGTTCACGTCCCATGTAAAATGACTAAAATACCCCTCTGTGGTATCTATTCGACTCCAAAATGCCCTGAGACTCAAATCAAACACCCAAGTAGACTTTTTTGACTATTTAAACTCTTCCGAACACTTTGGCGTAGTCAAAATAACCATTTGGATGAAATAAAAATTATTTTACTTTTAATTCCTTTAAATTTAGTCCCGACGCGACTCTCACACGCGTCCTGACTTAATTCCCGTAATTATCGTATTCATTACTAGTGATAATTTTAATTAAATCATAATCATATGTAAAGTCATAATCATATATTAATTTTAACCACTAAGTAATATTCGTATAAATCATTTATTACTTTATTCCCAAGTAATATTGAAATTCGGATTAAATTTAACCCATAATTAATCCCAATTTTAAAATCATTAAAATTACGGGGTATTATAAATACCACCCCGGTAAGGGAAATATTGTAGCAGACGCCCTACGTCAAAAAATTAGTGGAAGATCAGCCGGAATGGTTGTAAACCCGACCATAACTACTCTTGATTACTAGCATCTACAAAGTGAAACCCTTACTATTCTTCGCAACACCATAGTTTATCCATCATTGTAGAAAAGGATAATAGATCTTAAATTTATGGATGATTTTCTTAACTCCCAGCGCCAAAAAATTAAAATAGGGAGAGCCAGTAAGGATTGGACATATCATCCTCCCCACTGAATGATATTCCAAAATCGAATATGTGTACCTTCTAAATCGACGTTAAAAGAAGAACTCTTGAAAGAAGGTCATTATTCCAAATTTATCATACATTTAGGCAACACCAAGATGTACCATGACCTTAAAAAGGCATTATTGATGGACAAGAATGAAGCAAGACATTAAAACTTTTATTGCCAAATGTTTAACCTGCCAACAAGTTAAAATCAAACACCAACACCCAAGTAAATTATTATAACCTCTTCCAATTCCATCCTAGAAATGGGACCATGTTATTATGGATTTTGTTAGTGGAGTACCCCCAAAATCCTAAGGATATAACTCTATTTGGGTAATTATAGATCGACTAACTAAATCAGCCCATTTTCTTAAAGTACACACCTCTGATTCGTATCAGAAACTCAGTACCATATATATCCAAGAAATCATTAGATTACACGGAGCACCTTTATTTATCGTATTCGATCGTGATCCACGATTTGCAGGATGCTTTTGGCAAGCATTACAAAAAGGCATGGGTACCAAATTGCTTTTTAGTACTGCATTCCATCCACGGACAGATGGACAATCCGAATGCTTCATCTAGACACTTGAAGATATGTTATGCGCATGCACACTAGATTTAGCAGGAAATTAGAGCAATCATTTATCTTTAATCGAATTTTCTTATAATAATAAATACCACGCTAGTATCCAAGTCGCTCCATATGAATCCCTATATGGAAGACCATGTCGTTATCCACTTTATTGAAATGAATCGGCGGAAAACTACATTTTTGGACCTGGAAAAATAGAAGAGACTATCGAGAAAATATGTTTAATCAGAGAAAAGCTACATGATGCCCAAAGTAGGCAAACAAGCTACCCGAATCACCATAGTAAACCCTTAGAGTTCAAAGAAGGAGATCAAGTTTTCTTAAAACTTTCACCCGGGAAGGGAATCATAAGATTTAAAAGAAAAGTAAAACTTGCGCCCCTATATATCGGACCCTCTACCATTGTCGAACGTATCAAACTAGTAGATAATCTATTAATTTTACCCCCAGGATTATTACAAATTCACAATGTGTTTCATGCCTCTCAACTTCAAAAATATATTTCTGGCCCAAATCACATCATTTCATGGGAAGGACTTTCTATCCAACCTAATCACAATTTTGAAGAAAGGCCTCTTCAAATTCTGGATACCCAAGATCAAATTCTTTGCACCCGAACCATTCCCCTAGTTAAAATTCTCTGACAACATCACAGAGTCAAATAAGCTACTTAGGAACTTAGGGATGCCATAAAACAATAATACCCCGAATTATTCGAGGGTAATTTCGAGGACGAAATTTTTTTTGGGTAGGAAAAATTGTAAGATCCGCAAAATAATATCTTATCTAGATTTGATGTATATATGAGTGTGTGTGTGCGTGCGCGCGCGCGTATAATTATAAATAGTTGATAACCTTATTTAAGAATTCTTGAAACTATAGACCTTTCATATTTACAACAAGAACCTTAGAAAAACCTAAACTAAAAATAGCCTAAAAGTTTTAATATTGCAAAACAATCCTTGAAGTTTAAATTGACATTTAAACTATTCAAATGAACTATAAATTTCAATAATTTTCCACATTTAAAATTATAATCACTTTAACTTATAAACCAGCCCTTGGAAATTATACAAAAGCCCCCAAAAGTATGAAAAAACTAGAAAATGAACTTTAACTTCAGCTAAAACCTCCAAGGACTAAACCCAAAAACTTTATCCTCTTCCCCATCATCTGAACTGATAACAATAACACCTAACCTTCATCAGAGCCAATGGTAGCCTAGGGAACATATACCTCCATATGTGTCCAAACTTCCCACACAAAGAACTCTTATTAGATCAGCAACACTTGCCTCTTTTTTTGGTCAATCAACCTATCCAAACCTCCCCTATAAAAGGAACAATATAGTTCATAGAAATCCACTGATTCAGTAAGCTAAAAATCACCTCTAAATTTTGTCATTTTCGGGTATACTAACATCTTATAAAGGAAACTAAGTTTTTTCAATTCTATTAGTTTTCTGCAGCAGTCTACACTTCAATTATGTATTGACATGCAATATTTCATGTAGGAAATCATAGCTAAGGTTTAAATTTTAGAAAATACCATGAAAGCTTGAGCTTTAATTGTGGATTCAATGTTCCTGGCCTTGAACCAGTTTCAAGGTGGGAATACTTGTCCTTAGACTTGTAAAAATGCAACCATGATGTTTAATTTCATTATCGTATACTTAAATGCCCATAAATTAATTTTTTCATTTTAGCAGTAGAATAATCAAAACTGGAATTCTCTCAGTAAATTATTAATTAAACCCTCAAACCAAAACCATTTTGTTCCAGATTTACATATAAACCAAACCATATCACTGTCATACTTCGAATTTCAGTGTAATTCCATGAATATAGAACAAAAAATTTCAAGATTTTACAGTCTATGGAAAAGGAGTCACAGTTAACCTCAACCCTTAAAAGTTATATTTTTATAATCCTTATGAAAAATTAGGAGGAATGGCTTTGGAATCATCTCAAATGGTTTTCTGTAATGAATTTAATTAAAGGTTAATGTTTTAAACCTTAAAGTCAACATTCGAAAGGTTGAAGATGAAGGGTAAGCCACACGCGCGAATAAGGTCAAAATCAGTGCGTGTGAACTTTGACTCAGCGCATGAGGGCAAGTGTCCAATCATAAAATTCTTAAGAAATTACCAAAAATTTTATTTTATTTTTCGGTTCAAAATGGTATGTTACAACACCGCATTTGGTCAACTATAAATCAAATTCGAATTATTCGTTAAACTTGAAATTTAAACATTTAATTTACTTTTACACTTAAACCCTTGATGTTTTTTAACTTCTAATTTATCACCTCAAACTTTTCCTACTTATTTTTACACCCTTGGGAACAAAAATGTCTATTACAACTAAACTTGAAACCTTAAGAAAGTATAAGAAATAAATTCCCAACTTATTTATATATTAAACCCCGAAACTTTAATTAGACACGATTTAGATTTTTTTGTATATATCGCAATATCTTTGAAACCTAGCCTTACTTGAATGCTTTTCTAATTTCCAGACTTTCACATACCCCTGCCTTAACAAAAAATAATCTATTTCGAAAACCCCTAAAAACAATTAGGTTATTCTTATTCAGTATTAATTTCATAAAATTCTATTGTGTAGGCCTTTTGTTGATATCACCATATGATTGTCCCAGTATATCATATTCTCATTGATGAACTCATTTGAATAGTTCAACCATTTACATATAATTGATTCAGAATTTAATTTTATGAAATCAAATTATTTCATATGATGTAACTTTACTCGGTTTTATTATAGCATACATTATGACTAGAGAAGTCGTTATACCCGCGATTGTATTATTTGGCTTATAGGACTCAAATGATTGAGGGACTAGTTTTGCTACCATATGGAATGTCTATGATTGACTTAGCACGGTTAATTTATCTACAGTTATCTAAATTGATTATCTCCAATTTATTTTGGATTGATTTATTTCATGTATGAATATTTACCCAACGCCTCTAAACGGATAATTATGGATTATTTTTTTGGAAACCACCTGTAGCCTGTAATCGATTCTAGCCTTGATATTTTTAGTTTTAGAAAATGTCGTCATATATTAATGTGCTATCTTACCTGAACTATTGGATCTCAATTCTTATGATCCTGTTATTATTACTAATCATTATTTTGATTATTTTGAAAACTCTATTGAATAAAATTACCTACTCGACAATTTTTACTTATATTTTTGAAATTCCAAATGGAACAGGGCATAAAGATGGCAACAAATACCTCAAACTCGCAATTTAGAATGCATATTCTCGTGTATATCTAGCAATTATTTACTCATGGAAAATCAGTGGCGATTTCGGCAAACCCGTCATAACTTCATATGTTACTACTTATAAGCTGATGTAACTTATGTTGTAATGTCATGTTGTAGCTTTACATTGTACTAGTCATATGTAGTATTTCTTCTTTTCTTTTTCAGTATCATTATGTAATGTAAGCATAGCCCTAGTAAGTGTGTAATGGATAAAATGCATGGTCACCATTACTTGTATGATGTAATATAAACCTCTATAATCTTATTTATATTTATCTCTAGTCTTTTTTCATTATTAACTAAGTCCTTAGACACCCCGAAAACCCGGGATGTGGCACCAATTCATCGAACCAATCCTAACACTGATCAAAAGGCTTGTTATCATTTTGCTTAAAAGTTTGAATTTTAGCCCGAATAGAGTTGTTCATGTGTGCGGGAAAGAGCTTCTAGAGAAATGTATCATACATGTCTCTCCACGTAGCTATCGAGTTCAGTGCTAATGACCAAAGCCAAGTCTTGGCCTTGGCCTTAAGTGAAATGGGGAAAGCTTAAGGCACACTACATCTTGGGTGCAAGCTTGATCGTTAAACATCTCGCATGCCTCATCTAACTCTCTAATGTGGAAATAAGGCTTCTCTGACTCCATATCATGAAAGGTTGGGAGAATCTGAATCATCCTATTCCTAAAGTGGAATTGCCCTACATTATAGGGGAATAGAATGCATCCTTGAGCGACAGTTTGTTAGGAGTGTAAGAGATCTCTTATGGGGAGATACAACGCCACTCTCTCTCCCATTCTGAAACTGGAGTTATCCGACATCGTACTCACACTAATATAATCACCTTCCTCACCAGAGTTCCTAGAACGTTGTAGGAGGTGGGACCCAAAAATTTGGAGTGTTTAGAGTGTTATTGTTAGAGGGAGGGAGTTCGACTCCAGGCTCGGGATTTCGATTAGGCTAAGTATTTTTCATGTAAAGCTCAAAAAAAATATTTTTATTTTTATTTTTATTTTTATGATTTTTTTTGGATATTATTTTGTTTTGAATTTTTGGGATTTATGAGTTTTTTTTTTGCTTTTTAAATTTAGTCAAATTATTAGATTGATTCGACCTAACCTAGTGTGTTTACTTAATCCCCGACAACGACACCCAAAACTTGATGCGATGCAAAAAGTGTGTGGAGTGCGTGTAACTGCGACTCAATTACAAGTCGCTCGCTCAAGTAATAATCTCGATAAGTCGGGGTCAATCTACATGGAATAGGATGAATATCATAACGACAACTACGAGGAAGACTTTTAAAACTTATTTATTGACTCTCGAACGAAAAAGTAAAAGGTGATGATTTTTATGAAAAGTTAAAGTAACCTATCTAACAAAGGCAATTTAGTTAAAAGAAAAGGAAAACTGAAAATTTAATTTTTTAAAACTATTTGAGATAAGTGGAGACGAGATACAATTTTTGAACCGTTGGACTTTTTGTTATATATAATTTTTTTGATAATTATGTATATAATTAAAAGAAAACATTAAATTTATCAAAGTACTAGATATATGAGAATTTTACTCTGCACAATATCTAGTCAATAATTTAATGCGAGAGATTGCCGACACACGTATTATATTCTCAAATACTCCGGTTACCTATTGCAAACGAAGTTAAGAGACCTATAATAGTTGTTTCAACAAAATATCAAACCTATAAATTATTTACATAATTTTTTTCAATTTTATATCTCACTTATATACCTAGGTTAGGTTCATGTGTCCTAGCCCTTAACTTATTTAGCTGGACATGTTGAAACTGACTACACGTGCATTATTTACATTGTATTATGACATGATGAATGAAAAATAAGAATAAAACATGTAAATAATATTTCCAAATGGGTAGAGAAGCAAGAACATACACAAACTAAGCTTTAAAAGAAATAAATTAGAAGTAATCAACTCTTTATTGAAGTTCCATGCATGAAAAGGAATAAATCTTTCTCTAGCTATTCTTCTACCTCTCTAACCGTCTCCTTGATAACGTACAGGTTAAAAGACTCCTAATACATGTTTACATAGGTTCTTAAGTCATTTATAAGAGTCCTTAAAACATAAAACTCTCTAGGATAAAAAAATAAGACTAAAATAAAAATCTCGCTTCAGGTATATCGAACTGGTTCGCCCATAGACCCGAACTGATTCGCTGTAACGAATAGAGTCTATCCATTTCCATACTGGTTCGATCAAAAGGACTGTTAAAGCTAACTTACTTGGGGATAAATTCTTCATAATTATACTTTTCTCCCTGGAATTTTATCCTAACTTCAATTGCTCATAACTTCTTCACTGTAGCTCAAATTTGGGTGTCGTTTCTTCCGGTGTGCTCGTGACTTCAAAATCGTCGACTTTTCAATTGGCTCCTCCTCTGGGTTTTGGATAAAAATTACAAAAATATCCATGACTTTCATTTCCTTCGTTTATGTTGCCGTTTTGATTTTCCCCTCTCATCCGTTTGCACAAAATACTTGTAAAATAAGAGAGAAACACACAAAACACGAAATACTCACCAAAAATGTTAGTAGCATAAATATGAGATAAATCCGGTCTAATTACACGCACAGGACCATAAAAATATCAAAATTAAGGGGATAGATATGGAATATTTATGGCTAATCAAGATACATGTGGGATTTGGGCTTGAAAATAATCAACAAGGAACCCTAGAATTCATCGTTGCCATGGAACACAAAGGGAAAGTCGATCAGGGCTACATCCCTAGAAAAAAATTGTTGGACCCCTATCCCAAAGACCCTAATCAAAAGTTGAACAAACACTCTCATCTCCATAGGGAGGACTTACCGTATCACGGACTCCCTGAACCATGGTGCGATGAAATAAAGAAAAACTTATAACTGGGGATGGAGATCCTCTATGAAGAGACTATAAGTGGATTACGGTAAAATCCACAATGTCAGCCACAATGAGCTCAACGTATCACGGGTTACCGAGGAAGACAGAAAAATCCCTGAGTTAGAACCTGAATGGGGATTACCCCCCTTATTTCCTAATAAAATTGACCTGATGGCCATAGTGGGGCCCTCATACTTAGACCCCATTGAATGCTTCCATGACTAGTACATCTCCTCCGCCTCCAACGGTAATACGATCGAGAAAGTACGATTAGTCAGCATCCCTGAACTCAATCTCTACCTCTGCATACCAGATTCAACAACCCCACCATTTGAGGTCACATTCGATCAAACCTCAGGATGCGACCTGCCAGCTCCCGTGGGACTACAAGTGGAATGAAAAAAGTCACCAGCACTTACTGAAAGCCCCCTTTAAGCCCACCCACCCCCCATCCATGATAGACCCAAGTAGGGACCCTATGGAAAACTCCGATCAAAAGATATCCAAGCTCAAAGAGCATATCTTGCCTCAGCCTGTAGTCCAGGCTAAGTTTTAGGATCATCCAAAGACTGCTCCTAATGTCCTCCAGCAGAATTCGTACCATTTCATCACGAGAATGGAGGTACTTAATAACTGGGCCTTTTTTAGATGCATCCCGATGCCCATCATTTGGAGGAGCTTTGAGTCTGTCTTGCTAATAAAATAGTCACCCCTTATCCCCTCTCCTAATGTATCCCTCTATAAAGCAGAATTTTCTGCTATTATCAATGTTGTCCTTCCTCCTTTTATGGCGTTATAAATAGTGATTTCTAGTATTTTCATGTGTTTATTTCATGTTATGATTATGAATCTAGTGATGGATTAAAGCTCACACCTAATAATGATGACTCCGCGGATATAAAATACTTATAAAAACTTGATTAAGTTCAAAAGAGACGTGTGTTTCCCAATGAGGAAGACATAATAAGCATAAACTTGGGCACTCCCTAAACCCAAACAACTACAAAAAGGGTTATCTCAAAATAAGATAGGGCAAAAGGATTTCACAAATCTCCTCGCTAGCATCATAAACGTATTCGCTTGGTCTTTCCCCGACATACTCGGAATCGACCCAACCATCATTGTACACAAGAATATAGACTCTGTAAACTAATACCTAAATAGTCTCTGAAAGTTAAGGAGGAAATGGAGAAATAACTCAGCGTCGGGTTCATACGAGTGCTAGAATACTCCACATGACTAGCCAACATCGTACCCGTACCAAAAACCAATGGCCAAGTCTGAATACGCGTAAATTACAGACCAATCAGTCCTGGGCCAAGGATGATTCCATGTATCACATATCGACTTATTGGTTGATATCGTGGACAATAACGTACGCAAGCCCTTCGTAGACGAGTTCGCAGGCTAGAACGAGTTAAAGAAGCATCCTGATCACTAAGAAAAAATCAAATTCATCAACCCATAGGGAATATATTGCGATACAGTTATGCCATTTGGTATCAATAATGTCGGTGTAACTTACCAAATAGCACCCATAACCATCCTTCACGATCTCGTACACAAGGAAATGGAAGACTACATAGACGACATGATAATTAAATCCAAGGACGACAAAGGACATGCTTCATCACTCTAAAAATTCTTTCAAAGGTTATGTCTCTTAAAAATGAGGTTAAACCCTCGCAAATGTGTCTTCAGAGTCACTAAAGGGAAAGTACTTGGGTTCATTGTCACTAAAGATGGAATCGGAGTATACTTCACCAAAGTCAAAGCCATACGGGAGATGCCACCCTCCAAATCGGAGAAAGAGGTCAGAGGGTTCTTAGGTTAAATACAATTCATAATTCAGTTCATCAACCAACTTACCACCATCTGTGAGCCCATCTTCCAAATACTCAAGAATAATTTACCTAAGGAGTGGAACGCTCAATTCCAAGAGGCATTCAAGAAAATATAGGAGTACCTCACTCACCCTCCTATATGTACCACCCAACCTGGGCAACATCTCCTAATCTGCATTACCATAACTGGCACGGGTGTGGTAGCCATACTAGCCCAATGCATAGAAAGTTTCTACATATAATGCATTATTTACTGTGTAAGTAAAAATCTAATATCCAACGACCTCAAATACACCTCCTTGGAAAAGGCTTATGCATTTCTCGTATGGACCATTCGTAAAGTCCACCATTAGATGATGTCCTTCAGCATACGACTCATCTCTAAGATGGATCCCCTGACATACCTATTTTAAAGACCCTCTCTCTCTAGAAGAATGGTTAAATGTCTATTGATGCTATCCGAATTTAAAATCACATGCTTCACACGAAAATCCACCAAAGGAAGAGCCATCTAAGACCTTCTCACAGGGTAACCCCTATCAGACAAGGAAGAAGAAAAAAGGCAAAATTCCCAAACGATGACTATTCGCCTTAAGCAATAGAGAAACTTGGGGACTCTATTATAGGCCTCATCTGACATTCGTCCAATAAGAACTCGGCTCCCACATTTACTGGACCCTTATGACCTTCGGCCTTCATAGGGTCATCCTTCACATTCTTGGGACCCTGATTCCCTCGGCCTTCATAGTGTTAACTTGCTCATTTTTAGGATCCTCAACTCTCTCATACCTTTATAGGGTCGGTTGTAGTATTTTATGGACCTTCATGACCTTCTATCTTCATAAGTTCGGCCTGTATATTCTTTGGACCCTCAACTCCCTTGGCCTTCATAGGGTCGGCCTGCTTATTTTTGGGACCCTCATCTCCCTCATACCTTCATAGGTTCGGCTATAACATTCCAGTGGCCCTCTTGTGGCGCAACTAAAATGGGTTCGGCCTCAATAATTTAAGTATCTTATGAGATCATCAGACTATCATATAAATGAGGATCAACTTTAGAGAAAGAAATATCGAACCAAGGTTGGACTGTCTTTCTCATCTTCCCTGGTGGGGAAAAATTTGACTATAAATCTAACCATTATCTTGAAAAAGTCATATGAATAAAACAATACTTGGCATGAGCAAGTTCGATAACGAAGACGACCCTCACTTGAGAAGGACCTAGTTTTATTGAGGACTTAGCCTGATTCGACTTTTATGATTTGACGATCTCGATAGAATAAAGAGGTTCGACTAGGGCATTTTGATATCCCTCTTATAGTCTTGACTATCTATGGGTCTTAGTAGACGCTCACCAAACATCAAATGACCATTAGCTCAATAAGGCTTTGTAGAACATAATAAATTACGGAAGTCCAAATTATCTTTCACCTTAACACAAATTTTGCTGCAATATTTTATAAAACTTTAAGGCCTCAAGACCCTCGTCTAAATTGGGGATCAATAGGGTCCAACTGTATCGTGAATGGGGTGTAGGGTTTGTTTCATCTAAATCTTATTCTAGGGTCAGCTGATAAAGGCTCAGAAGAGAAATTTGGATATCAAATATGGAGATTCGGCTCGAAAGCGTTTATATGCCCTAATGTAATTCATGGGCAATCTTGGCGCAACTGGAATGAATATTGTTTTTGTTAGTCAGCACCTCCCTCAAAAGCCAATTCCATAAAATTGAGATTTGCTCAACTATAGGGAAAGGGCATGATAATGACAAGAGTAATCACAACAACATTACATAAGTACAAATATATAAGTTTGTATGACATAAAATCTACTCTTATCTCCATCAAGTTTTGGTTAAGCAGTCCAAAACTACAAAGGAACAAATTTTGACGATCATCGGAGCTGTGTTAGGCTTGTTCAATAAATTGATTTCGTTCATAAATAACGCAATCTTGCAATTTGGTCTTAAATTAATGGAGACAAGTTATCCAAACTCAGAGGATAATTATTCACTTGGGTCATCTCACAATCAACGTTGATATTGTTTTCCAAATGCAAAACCATCTAATTTTTGGGCAACACCAAGTTGTTGTTTTTTACCTTTTAAGTTTGAATCTGAACCATTCATACTTAAGATGTACCAAAACGTATTTGTTTTTTGAATGATTAAGAGACTAAGGATTATATTTGACTCTTAATGATTAAAAGGTAGAGTTACATCTGAAATCTGAATCGATCTAAATATATTCATTCAGAGGTACGTTCAGTTATAAAAATAAATATATTTTTCAGAGTTTGATTTTAGTTTCAAATGAAAAAAAATGTAACCCAACACTTAGACGAGCTTAATGAAAAAACCAAATGATAGTATAGTTGAACGTAAACACAAGTCGACTGAAATTCCACAAATATTGTCCCAGTAATTACCGAATTATGGCTAATAAAGTTAGAGATCCGATGAATTTTGGATAACACTGGTATTGACGTCAAGGTCGTTGTGGAATTAGCAAAGTATAATTATCTTTCCGCAGCGGTGCTGTTACATCCTTCACTCGTCACTTTAAAGGATATCCTTAGGACTACGGTTCTAATTTAAATATTGGGAGTTGGAATTTGTCAAAGATCTCCATCAGAGTTATTGAAACACTTTGAGACAACCTTAAATGCTAAGTCTGAGGTATGGAAAATAAAAAATGGGTCACTCACTCCATGTAGATATATTCATATGTGGCATCAGTCTTCACTGGTCATATACTGTGTATATAGTTGTTGTCGTATATCTTTTTCCTTAGTGGTAAATGGTAGTGAAGTATCCAAATATGCAAATCCACGGGATTTAATGCTTTATTTTCGATAAAGTATTATTTACATACAATCACATATATATTCCTACGAAATTAACGGCAATAATAAAGCCACAAAGTTATCATCACCAATAAAGTTGTGGATCAGATTGAGGGTATCAGGGAAGGGGTATATCACCAATGAAGTTGTCATCACCGAGCAATTTTAGAGAGAGGAGAACAAAATAACCCATCAACCAACGTCTTTCAGTGGCATACCCATTCATCAAGAACTTCAAAAACTTTATTTTTGTTGAAATAAATAGGCCACAAAGAATTTTAAAGACACGAAGAGTTTTTATTAATTGGTGTGTTAATAATGAGGGAATCACCCTTATTTATACTATAAGTTAATATGAGTGAATATTCACTTAAATAAAATAAATACAAATATTTATAATACTCCCCTTTAAATTTACACAATTTCCACCATTCAATGATTATTGCCTCATTAAAACCTTAATAAGGAAAATCCAGTGGGAAAAAAACTAAGTGAAGAAAAAAGAGTACAACTTATGTGATCATTGAGTCGGTATTGGACGTGCTTAATACTACCTCGTTAAAACCTTTACTAGGTTCCCAGTGACACAAAATCTAGTTAAAGGAAAAAGAGTACAGTGCACAAATGTCCCAAATTACATGTTCTTGTATCCTCCCCCTGATTAATATGTTCAATTTCACTATTGATAGAGTCGACGCATTCCACTCTCGTACACAAACTTTTGAAATGTCACATTTGGTAGTGACTTTATGAAGAAATCAGTTAGGTTATCACTTGAACGAACTTGCATGACTTCAATCTTATTTTTCTTCTGAAGCTAGTGAGTGAAGAAAAACTTTGTTGAGATGTGTGTGATTCTGTCTCCTTTGATGAATCCTTCTTTGATTTGTGATATACATATTGCATTGTCTTCATAGATGACACTTGGAACATTTGTGCTGGAAGGCAATTGACAAGAACTACAAATATGTTGAATTAAAGATCTCAGCCATACATATTAACGACTAGTTACATAAAGCGCTAAAATTTCAGAGTGGTTAGAAGAAGTAACTACTAAAGTTTGTTTAGTAGAATGCCAGAAACTAGAAGTATTACTACAAAGAAATACATAACCTATCAGAGATCGACCCTTATGAGGATCAAAGAGATATCCGGAATCTGCATAACCAACTAACTTAGAACTAATATATATGTAGGAATAAAATAAACCCATGTCAGTGGTTCCACGTAGATATCTTAAGATATGCTTGAGACCGGCCCAATGCCTTTTGGTTGGTTCAAAACTATATCTAGCAAGCAGATTCACATAGAATGAAATATTCGACCTAGTGAATTGTGCTAACTACAACAATGCACCAATTACACTTAAATAGGGTACTTCTAGACCCAATATTTTCTCGTCTTCTTCTTTAGGGTGGTATGGATCTTTTTTTATGTCCAAGATCAGACAGTCATGGGGGTACTTAGTGGGTGCGCTTTATCCATATTAAAACGTTTTAATACATTTTAGGTATAATTAGAGTGATGGACTAAAATTTCATTAGAATTTTTTCGATCTGCACGCCGAGACAAAATTTAATTTTTACAAGGTCTTTCATCTCAATTTCCTTTTTTAAATAGTTAGCAGTTGTTTAGAGATCTTTAGGAGTACCGATTAAATTTATGTCATCCACATAGACTGCTACTATTGTATACCCTTTTGAGGATTTCTTTATAAATACACAAGGACAAATTGGATTGTTTTATTACCCTTTTTTAGGCAAGTATTCACTAAGATGATTGTACCATATTCTTTCGGATTGCTTTAACCCCATAACAAACCTGATACTCGAAATCAATCTACCTGGTTTTGCCCAACAATATACCCACTTGCCAAGCAAAAAAATCGGATGACAACAAGCAAAATCAGGAAAAACAAAACCCAACTGCCAAATCCCCAAATAAAATCTTTGACTTGGTTTTTTCAAATCTCCAAATATCTCTCAAACCAAGAGTCGTGGGTGATTATAAGAGAAAGGCTCCATCTCATAAAAAAAGAGAGACTCTCACTCAGAGATGAAAAATAAGAGAGAACAGAGACTGCTTTGTACTCCAGTTTTTGTACAATTTAGGAAAAATAAAAATAAGTTTAGAAAAATACAAAAAAATTAGTTTAGTTTAGCATAATTCTTAGGTTTGATTTTTATTTTTATTTGTGTAATCAAGTGCACATATTGTGAAGAAGCTGGACGCATGTCAGGACGCATTTCAAGAACATGATTCGACAAGAAAATTTGCACATCGTATTTCTTTCCTTATTTCATTTTATATTATTCTTTACATGTATTTGATTGTTGTGTTATATTCTAATATGAGAATGTTAGGCCAAACCCCCCGTTCAAGGGGTGGGATGACACGCATAGGATGTTAGTTTTATTAATTAATTTAATTGATTGTTATAGTTTTAGTAAAATTTATTATGAATTGTCACTAGTTAGTTTATGTATCGAGAGATTAGAAATTAATTTTGTTTTAATATTTGATTTTGGAATCAAACTAGAGATATGTTTTTCCTAGAATTTGAATATTAACTCGGATTTGCGATTCTCGGATTCATATTTTTTTTTATAAATCGATCTTAGCGGGTGATTTCTTTAAAGAGAGTATAAATTCATTTTGCAGAGTAGTGACATTCTTAAATGAGTTTGCTAAAAAAGACATTATTGAATTTATGATTGTAATGAGAGTTAAATTGTAAATTTAATATTATCTCAAAATATTTCAATTTAATAAATTAAAAAATTAAAAATAACTGGACATGCAGTGTAATCCCAACTCTTGAATCTTCTCACATTTATCACACTTGGTTACGTATTAATTTTAGTTTATTTAATCACATTTGATTTTCTCATTAATTAGTTAATCCCCCCTTGAAATTATTTTTTTAAATAAACAAATGTTTTAATAAAAAAATTGGAATTACAAGTGTTCGCGCTATTTGTTTCACCTTGAAAGTTGGATTGATACCCTTACTTACCACGATACGAGTTGTTTAAACACGTTTTGTAGGTATTCAATGGATTTTTAGACTAGGCTTTTGAAGACAACGACATATACACAAAAAGCCTAGTTAGCACTTCTTATTCTTAGTCTGATTTTTCAAAGCAATCCCTATTTCCTTAGGTTTAACAGTTTTAGGAAACATATCAATCTCATATGTTTGAATACCTCCTACAAGTTCTTTTAACCTAAGAGTATATAAAATCCCTAACGAATTTAACACGATAACCTTAGGAATGAAACGGGTTGGTAAGGATCTCAAAATTTTCTCAACAACTCTCGTTTCAAAAAAATTCTCACCTAAATTAAAACCAGAATTAACTATATCCGATAAACACGCATAAAACTCATCAAAACACTTGAACTCTAGCATGGTAATAGTCTCAAACTGTGTGGTGAGGTTCTGTAACTTAGAAGCCTTAACAGCATTGGTTCCATCGTGAGTGATGTGGAGGGTATCCCAAGCTTCTTAGATGTGGTGCACGTCATAATGCAGCGAAACTCATCAGGGTGACGGCTCCAGAAATAGCACTTAAGCAGCGAGAGTTGTAAGTACTCCATTTAAATTCACCCACTGTCCAGGAAGAAACGTGTTTGAGACTTTTGACATTGTCGACAGTCACTGTGGGTGGTGTCAACCCTCATTCACAACCAATTAGGCACGTTCATCTATTACTTTTAAAGCCGATCTCATCCTAGCATTCCAATATGCATAGTTTGAACCATAAAAATGGGCACTCGGTCATACAAATTATCCATTAAATCCAAGATTTTTAAAGATCAACAATTTTTTCAAAACAAAATTCATATCAATTTTTTTTTTTGCCAAAAAAAGGATCACGCGATATTTGGGTGTAATCGACTCTAATACTAATTTGAGAGTACGCATGATCTAATGGATCAATTTATATAATTAAATGCCACACACAAAATTCAGCTGTAATCAAATTTTAATCTTTAATTAATTATGGTGTGCATACGAGATGATTTTAAATTATAATTTGCAATAAAGAAGCCAAGCATGCAAATAAACACGAGATGAGGAAAAATTCCTAAGAAGGGTAAAACCTTTAATTCAACACTATTGAGAGTTTTGAATACAATCGACTTACAAAACACTTAGCCACACTAAGTTAGATGCACATGGTCTTCAAAATGTCAATAGATACAACTCAGCTCTAGATCTGTCCACATATAGCATCCTCAGTATCCACCGATCATCATCGTCGTCTTCTTCAGCCGTAAAACATTATTCTAGAATCTTAACAGTAGAGAAAAGTCTCTACATAGGTGTATATATAAGAATCCTTCTTGTGAATGGTAAACGTGATCTTGAATAATTTTCGGAGGTGAGAAATAGAATATGAGGTGTTTTTATCACAAAAGAGAACTCAAAAGGTGTTTTTCTTTGTGAAAAAGAATTATTAGGATATCTGATCCCGTTCAGCCTTTTTATAAGAAGGAGAGATAAAAAAGGATAAACTCAAAAGATATTGGGAATATAATCTTTAAAAAATAAATCTACGCCCGTTCATTCGAATGAAAAGGGAGGTCGTTCGAACGATACTTGCATTTCATTCAAACGACTTCAAATAAGTCCTTCTAACAAGATTTCAGTACAACGTGCTAAATACTTCGTTGGAACCTCGTTAGAACGGATAAACAACCTCGTTCAAATGAGGCATCGTATTTTTCGGTACTTTTTCTAATTAAAAATTTAAGTTCCTTTATGTGAAAAGTAGCCTTATAAGGATAAGTAAAACCCTAGAAAATATAAAGGACCTTTTACCACTCATGATCACATACTTCTTCCATGTTTGTTTTGATGATCAAATTTTGTAATCTTTAACGGTCCTCAATAATGTCTTCGAGTATCGAGAAGTTGTAATAGTGCCATGTTTGTGTAACAGGATACACCAAACCAAATAAAATAAAATACCAGCAATCATAATTTTGCTATTATAAGTTATTATAATTATGGATAAAAAAGGCTCAACACTCAAATTAGAATGAGGGGATTACATTTCTACGAAAATAATGAGGGTTTGAAGTTTGAAGTTCAATAAGAGTAAGAACCGAACCCTTGTTCTTCATTTTAACATTTCAGTTTGATTTCCTGAAGCATATGTTGAATTAATGCGCAAGAATAAAAGGAAACATGAAGACGAGCAAAATCAACGAAAATAGAAATATAGGCTAAATCCAAATTGGAAATAATGATGTTGAAGGTTGCCAAAAAACGCACCTGGTTTTTCGAAACTTGCCTAAAGTTTTTGCTCTCAAAGTTTGGAAATGGTAAATGAGACCTCATACCCAAATCCTTTGGATTTTAGATCTCGAAAGTTCAAAAGTACCAAAAGTTGGAGTGCCAGAAGAAAGGCCTCGACATTAAGATAAAGATTGTGAAAATCATTTAAAGCCTCAACACTAAATAACTTTCCTATTAACACTTAGGCTTGGGGCTTATGTTGTACCCAAAATGTGTCATCCAATACCTGATGGACATGTGGCATAAATGTAAATACAAACATATAAAATAGTGCCCAAGTACATATAAAAGGCCTCGAGCTTGGATGAGGCATCAATCATATATATCATTATGGTCGCGGACTTTACACCTCGGTATAACAATATCATGAAAGGCCGCAAAGTTTATACCTCGCCTATAGACTGCCAGCTGCCGACCTTCTAGAAAAATTCACTTTTATTCACAAGTCACGTGAACAGTGCACGTGGGGACACCAACCGATTACTATAAATAGATATGATCACTCCTCATTTAGTAGGCAATGAAAGAGTAACCAAACTCTGCCTAATTCTCTCCAGTTTCTCTTTACACTCGAGTACCATTCCTATTCCGGTAAGCCCAGTATAGTCGCGACCTCCTTCAAGATTACTCTGCATGGCCTTGACCTCAGACACACAGAATTATGTTTCCATATTCAAGCCTCCTAATCTATACTTTTATGCTCCCGAGTCAAAATTATATACCTGTATATATAAATTTAATGAGAATACGGTTCGTAGAGTAGATGTAGGCTCATTTTATAGTCAAATCACTCTAAATCTTATGCTTCTTTCTCCTTATCTCTATCTCATACTCTTTTTATACTTTTAATTGTTGATTAGAACTTATATGACACGGTTCACATTAGTATATTCATTTTTACGCCCAAGTGGAGATGCGCGAAAACTAGCCTGGACATCTCATGGTATGCTAAAAAAAAACTCTATAACTTTGCACTCGCATCTATATTATACCTCTAATATAATAGTATTAGAGGTCAATAAATCATTAAATACTAAAGCCAAAGAGATAGTCGACGTCTCAATTTTTATTTTTTATTTTCACTATTTCCTCCCTTTCTTCTATATTTACTTAGTTAAACCAACCTCCCCCGACGATTTTTATCTTTTGTGATAAAATGGGTAATTTAATCTCACATCTCATAAAAAAGAAAGCCCTACCTCGCAAAGCAGTAGGTCAATCTTGGTAGGATCCCACACTTGCATAGTGGGCTGAGTACAAGTGTAGACGATCCACAACTATGAGAAGACGTCATTCGAGCTTGATAAAATATTTACCCATGGGATGATTACGTGGAGACACTAACAACCTCACAAATTTTGAGTCCCAATTATTTTGGCGACTGGTTTGATTTTCTAAATTTTTTCTGACTGATATTAGTGATATTTTCTTGCTGGGTTTAAAAGTTCTAAGTCCCTATTTAAAACTCTAATCTATTTTTAAGGGAAGAAGAAGGAGAACTCCCGGTATTTGTATCGTCAATGTTTCCAAGTATGTTTAATAACCTCTTATGTAGTTCTTTATTTGTTTGCTAATATGCCTAACAGATTCTCACACTCTTACTATTTTCTATGATTTATATATGAAATGGAGTATACTATTAAAAATGGGCTTGGGGTTGTGAATAAATGAGTACCATACATGGATCTGCCATACTTGAGAATTAAACTTTGAATATTCCATAACTTTCTCCCGTTAATAATATCATTTGCCTGTGTACAAAGGTATAAAAGACTAGAGAACGAAACAAATGGTGAGCCACCTGAACAATACTTTATGAATGTAACATCTTCTCAGCTTTTTATTTGTTCATCATAGATTCCACGTGCAAATTTTAATCATGGTTGTTCATGGGAAGCTTCCAACGAACATGAGAGTGCCTTTTATTCCCCAGTCGTCCATCACTATTACTAATTGTCATTTTGATCACCACATTTGTTGTATGTTATTATATGCATCAATGAGTAATTTTTTTTACTAAGGTCTTCTTTATTTTCTAGTTTTGTTTATTTGTAAAATGCGTGCAATTAAACCCAATGTGATTTATGTTTAATAGGTTTAGATAATGTAAAAATAACACGTTCTCAAAAGTTGGTCGGTCACTAGTCGACCGACGCATTTATGTTACTGTAACCATTTTTTGTACTTTATTAAAATAATTTTGTTGCTGGAATAAATATTCATGTTGTACGAAAAAATATCCAATCAACAATTGTATACATAAACCTTCATAATTTACATATTGTGACATAATATTTCATTTTAAAAATCATTACATTATATTCTATGCATAAATAAAATATTACAGGCCATAGACATTTCAAATGATGAAACGACCATTACATTAAGTCAGCATTAAGAAGACTTAATGAAAGATCATATTTCACAATATTCAACTGCACAAAGTTCACACATTAAAGGGGAAGACGATAGCAAAAATACTCGGGCATTAAAAATACTCAAATCAACAAGGTACCTTTAATTTATAATTACTCCCAACTTTTTATAACGCCATCCACATATGTTTTCTGATAACGATATCCAATTACACCCCAAATTGATTAATATCAATAAAAAAAAGTGAGTAATTTAAAAATACTGGGAATTTAACATATAATTGTTAAATTTTGCAGGTACAAAAAAATAGACCTTTGGGATCGATTGAAGAGAAAAACGGCTGCAATACTCATACATATTGGACATTTTTATTTTTTTTAAACTACAGTCCACCATTTGCTTTTGTATTTCATTATACTTTTCACATAAATATACTTTTAACAAAGAAATTATTATATTTATTTTCACAATTTAGTGTCTTCTACAATTACGCCCGCACATTGCGAGGGCTCCATGCTAATTATAGCTCTAATACGATAGTATTAGAGGTTTAATAAGACTTTAATGCAATTTATGCCCTCTCTCAATGTCTCTCAAACGTCAAATCTTGAGCCTTTCACAACCCAAATTATTTGGCTTTAATGCAATTAAACCTCCCCTTTTAAATCACTTACGTTCGTGCCTTTTGGCATTCCAAAGTGCAAAACCAAAGGTCACAAGGAGAATTAAAGTTGCTTCCCTCTTCCTTCTTTTAAAATTTCCTATTAATCATCGACATGGGCATTTCTCTCCGGCAGGGGATAGGTTGAAATGACAGGGTGGAAAATAATTCACTATCCCAATGAGTATCTGTTAAGATCAAGAGGTTGTCTCGATCTGATCTGGAATGGAAGGAACTTAAGATTGTCTATATCTTTATGCACTAATTCGAATACTTTGTAAGTTTTTCCATTCCGAATCAGCCACAAGGAAGACATCATTCCACATCTCCATAGGTGCCTTCTTTTCTTATTATCCGTATGATAGGCCCATTAATTGAGGAATAAATCTTTTGCATGCTTAAACTCCTGTAATATCAAGTTCTCCCCACCCAAACATCATACAACAACATGATCGATTTGAACAAAACTTTGTTTGTTTAAATTTTGAGAAGGTGAGTGATCGGTCTATTAGGGATGGGGATGGAGATGTTGGTATTGAAGATGGTTTGGATTCTTCATCGATCTATCCTCAGGATTAAGTGGATAGTAGGTAGCCATGAGAGGTTTTGTGCAGGCTGTGGTTCCATTAATGTAAATTATGTTTTTGTTAGATTTACATTTTTAGTGATTGAAAATAAGTATTGATGTTGAATTCATAAAATTTTAATGGATTCAGCAATTTGTTCAAGCTGTTTTGTTTATGAATTTATGGATGTGCAATAGAATATCATGTTTATAAGGAAAATATAGAACTAAATTAAAACTTCAGCAGGTCTTCTCCATAAATCAAAAAAATCAAAATAGGAGTTGAAATGGATTTGGACGGAAATAACAACGAGAGCCATATTATCTAAGCAGATAGCCGCATGTTGTTGATCAAATTATATTGGATTTGTTACCAAATTTCATAAGATAAAGTTTAAATATTTGTAGGATTGCTGGTGGTTCCTACTTTTTTTTCTATTCAAATGCAACCATAAATGTTTGTTGAACATTATTCTTTCTTTTAAATTTATTATATAAAGTAATGCAACATTACTACGAATGAGTGATTAACCAAATTTATGAGAATCATCCAAGTTGTATTCTTAAAATTCTATGTATGATTGACATGTATGGAAATATTATTTTAAAGAAAGTGGAAAGTTCTAAATTTCGATGATTTACAGTAAATTGAAAAGTTAAAGCATTCAAAAATTTATATTATTTTAGAGATTTATGAAAGATAAAAAAAGCACCCATTTAAAAGTCAAATTCGTGTGGCAAGCGTTATACATGCGAGGACAAGTTGTCCAAGCATTATCTTAAGATTGTCTAGGCGTTTGGAAGTTCGTTTCGCCTCTGTTAAGTGGCTATTTTAAAAGATATTTGAAGAAAGATTCGAGACAGATTTGAGATACATACAACAGTGAAGAGAACGCTTCATTGTGAGAAATTTTTTTAGGGTGGGTTTCATTAAAGAGTGAGAGCGACGTTCGTGAGTGTTGAGACTGGGATGTTGTAACCATGAGTTTCAGCAAAGGGGAAATGAATGCACTTTCGTGGCCAATCATTTTGACCCTCATTACTGTCATAAGTGTGGCCTTACCTATGTTTACCAGAAGGATGGTGATGATTAGATTCACTGTGATGCTATTGTGAGTTTACTTCTTCTTTAATTTTGTTATGTTTCTTGAAGTATTTAGAGTTTGTTTTAAGTCATGAGACCAAGTATGTATTGTTGTCATTTTTGAGTATCTTTTGTTGGTATCAACGTTGAACTACTCAGGGTTATAGGAATTTTATTTTTGACTTAAAAAAACTCTTTTTTACAGGTTATGATTTCAGAAATTCACAAATAATGGCCTATTTGTGCACTTAACCTAGCCTATAATGTGTTGTAAATCAAACAAATATTTGACTATAATTCTGAAACTGATATTGAAGTTAAAATGTATAATGTCTAGGATATCAGATGAAGAATTAGATTTCAGGTATTTTGACCATTATTTTGGTAGTATGATTTGAGCAATAAATTCATTATAAGTTGAGTGATTTTTTCTTCTTTCTTTTACAGAACTTAAAAACACATGTTGTTATATGCGGATAACTTTTCTTCAAACACATGATGGGGATCCAAATTGGTGAAAGCTATAATATCTCATTTTTTGTTTTTACTGCTTGGACAACCTTAGAAATAAAATGATGTCTCTATATGGTTCATTTATAATTTGTATTTTATCTAACTTAAGTTATTGTTTTGTTTTGGAAAAAGCAGTTATGCTTTAGTTTAGAATTTTTTTTGAGTCTTTATGTTTTTCTAAAAATACCTTTTATAATTATTATTTACTCTGGTAGCAATGAAGTTGATCCCGAATGTAGAAAATATGTAATTGTAATGGGTCTGTGAAGGTTAACATAAATGAGTGCTTGATTTTCAAAATTTTAGTGACCGTGTTAAATCCCTAAAAAACGTATTTAGGGGGTTGTAAAATAAAAGTAGGATGGTCGAGTTTGTTTAGGGAATAGGGTATTTAGTTTCAACTACTTTTAATTATTGTCCGATGTGTTGACGTTTTATGTGATAGGAATTTTGAGGAGTTCTTGCATTCGGTTGTTGCATGCAGTCAATAAAAGGGTGTTACTATAACCCAGTGAACAAATGTTCCCGTCAAATTTTCTCTTAATTATATATTAATTTAAACTTAAACATATGTAGCCTTTTCACGTATAATTTATACATCCATGTATCTTATAATTTGTGTACTTCATAATTAGATTAATTGATGATATTTTAGAGAAAAATGTTTGCTAAATGTATTTTTGATAATTTGCATTCCTTTCAAGGTTTTATGAATTGATTGTAATATCTTTTTTGTCACGTATTTAACAAATTGGTTATTGTATCAAATAGTTTGATCCACACACACACACACACACACACACATTCTTCCTCCATCTCAACTCTATGATTATCTAAAGGCGTTTAACCTATCTCTCATTTTATTTTTTGCATTTTGTGGTTTTGGGGGGCCTTTAGTGAACTATAAAACACTATAATGAAAAAATATTTGTTTAAAATTTCTTGGTAAGTCTTTGTTGCTTTGTAGGGTGAAAACAGTTGTTAAAAAACTAAGGTGATGGTTATAGTCAGTAAATGTAAGCTAAAGGGTGGTGAGAGCGGTGTATGGTGTGGAAGGTGGCGGTAGTATATTTGTTTGGACATAAACAGGAACTAGACTAATAAGAGTAAGATATATGGCAGAGAATACATGAGATGGAGGAGGAATCATTCGTGGGGTTGAAATGAAGGTTAGAGAAAGAATGGGAATAAAATTTGACGGATTGTGAGTCTGGAGAGCATTGAAGAGCCATTTTTTGATTTATTATTCTTTCACCCTTTTGGATGTGATATGTTTAATAGCGAAATTAGTAAAAGTTCTTTTTTTGGCTTTTTTCCCTTATGTTATTGTTGTTGTAAATTTCCTTAATATATTACTTTCTACTAGCAATGTCTTTATAGAAAAAATATGATGAAAACATGGATTTAAAAGAGACGAAATGATCTCTTATGTGAAAAATATCAGACTGATTATATATCTTTATGTTTACACAAACTATAAGAATATATGGAATGACCAGTTATCATATTTATTTCAGGAACTTTATTTTCAGTTTGGACTTTGGGTGTTCAAGATCTCAAATTTACTAATTTAATGTTTGTTTAATCTTTATTCCTGTTTGGAGGTATTAATTTGTTTTGTTTTTATACTTAGGTACACACACTCTTTGCACTAATCCACATTTAATTATCTACAAAAAGTTTTTAAGTCAGAAATAATCCAAATTTGGCTCGCCTAACAAAAGCGTGACGGTATAGTATTCACATATATATTTTTGTTTCAAGGCACTAAATTGTGCTTATATGATTATTTTTAATTGCATATTTTTGCACATTGTTTTACTTATTTTGTATGGCTTCATTATGTTTTCAAGCAAGGAAATGCTTTCTAAGTGGGTTTATTGTATGATTGTCCCTTACTTGATATCTTGTATTTCTTTGTATTTAATTATAATAGTGAGAATTGTTCACAATGATTTTTGAATTTTTAACCATGATCCCAAAATCTTTCATTGGAGTGTTTATCATGTAATTGCTAGCTAATTGATGTGTTTTAATTCTTTACTAGGTATTAATCCGCGTGATGCGCGGACAGTGCTATTGTCATAGTCGTTTTGTAAAAATCATATACATACCGTATATAAAAATCGCTAAAACTTACTCGCATAAATATTTTTAACACATATATATATATATACTAATGATTGAGATCTTAAAAATAAATTAAATTACCAGTTTTTAATATACACTTAGAAATAAACGCATCAATCATGCTTAAATCACCCCATATAATCCAATACCGACATCATGCATGAATGAAAAACAAAACTTATATTTTAGTTTAAATTTCACCTTAAATTAAAAAATGATAATTAAATAGCACAAACATAATATATTTATTTTGTACACTAATCGTATGCTTATGTTTAAAAAATATTATAAAGAATTCTTCTTACATCTACCTATTAGATTTATTTTTAGAATACTATGTTTAAAAAAATTATAAAATAAATTTATTTAACCAAAAATACAAAAATATTCAGTTTTGAAGTGATAAATGATGAAATCTATACAATGAATAGCAGTATGTAATGTAGTACCCTCTTGGCCAAATTTTGAATCCAATATTAATAACAAAAGACAATAAAGTAAAATGAGAAAAGAAAAGTAAAATAATATTATCCTACACCGCCGCTACAGATACTGGTGAAAAAAACAGGATATCTACATATTCCCGTTGACGTTTATGAAAACTAAAAAAAAAACTAATCCAAACACTGGGAAGGATCAAGTAAAGGACACCCAAATAAGGGCTATTTACGGGATTGTATTTAAAAAAAACAATTTTAAATTTTTTGGGGTTCTAAACATTTCAGGGTACCCCTAAAAAAAATCATCCCAAAATATTTTATTTTGATATTTTTAACAAATGGGTCAATATTTGCCAGTTTTTAAGCAGTTAATTTTTTTTTTAAAATATCAAAGTAAAATATTTTAACTGCTTAAAAACTGGTAATTATTGATCCATTTTTTAAAATATCAATATGAAATATTTTGAATAATTGTTTTTAGTGGTACCCTAAAATATTTACAATAAAAAAATATTTTAAAAAAAATCCCGAGGGGGGGGGGGGGGGATAAGTGGCTCCTGTATGGGATCTCCCGCGTCCAAGCATATAATAGAACAATATTTTTTAACACATAAATCACAATAGAAATATTCCAAACTAAATACAACCCAACCATTAACAACATAATAGAAAGATCAGAAGCTTATTTTAATTTATAAACAATACCCACATACAAAACTTTACAGGCCCAAGAAAAAATAGTTGAAACTAATCTAAATAATTACATCTCAAAGTCCATATCCAGTAAAAAAGAAAATCTATTATTGTGGAATCCTCGTCCCTACAAAGGCTCAGCCATTTCCAGCCAGAGCCACCTTCGACGCTTCTCCTCAACCAAAGTCCCAAAGTCCCAGCTTTATTTTTCTTCTTGCTCCTCACAGGTCCTTATTAGTAGAGCAAGGTTAGTAAATATGTTTGCTTAGGATCCAGGTTAGGATTGAGTAACTTTCAGTAAAGTTATTGGTGAAAACTCCAAAAACACAAGTGATGATTTTTACACTACTGTATCACAAAATTCCTACACAAACATAAAGAGAGAAAGAAGGAAAAAACTCAACTTCTATCCCTGGGAAAAGACGACCCAAGATGGGTATTGGCCACGCAAAAGTATCTTCCTTGAATCTTCCACTGTCATCCTCGCAAACGCCACAATCATAGTTTTGCCTTCAACAAATCATCAACTCACAGTATCACACACACACATATACGAAAATAGTAACATAACAGAAAAGCCTGCTGAGGAATACGGAGTGTCTACCTGGTAGGTATGTATTTAGATGTGAAATGGAGAAATATATTAGGTTAACCTAAATTGGAAGTAGAAGAGAAAATGGAGAAATATATAGTGGCTTAACTTGAATTGGAAATAGAAGAGTTCTTTGCATCAAATGTAATGAATTTAGATGAACGTATGGGGAGGAAATGAAGAGTTGGTGAAAGGGGAAATGAAAAGGGGGGACGAAATAGAATACAGCGGGAGAGAGAAAAAAAGATGGTGATAATGTTCACGTGGAAAATGAATCATTAACTCTTATTTAGCATTTTAAAAATATAAAAATATTTAATTATAATACGTTTGCACATAGTACAAATTAAATTCTAATAGCGTGTAAAGTTATCACTAATTGATAATAAAAAGAGTGCGGTAAAGAATCCGAAAAGATTCGATTTCAAAATATATTGAGAATGTACAAATATGTACTTTTAGGATATTTTTGGAAGAATAATGGTTTCCGTTTGTTGTTTTAGAGCAGGAAACCAAAACCATCTGCTAACGCCCACCGTTAAATCCTCTTTCCATTTTACACAGCCAAGTCGCAGAAAAAATAAAAAATATTCTTTGGAGCGAGGTTGGCGTTTTTGAGAGCACTAGTCATGGTGACATCCGAGATACAAAAGAAGAAGAAGCCAACATACCCATGGAGTTGGGCCATTGTGGCTCTCATCGCCATTTTCTTCGCTGCAAAACTCACTTCCACAAACCTTCCCAAACTCTCTATCTTCTCCCCCACTAATAAACCCTGCCACTGTTCCCAGGTACCCACAACTCCATACATTATTTCTTTATTTTGTACTATATTCTATTGTTTTTTCATACAAATTACAATATATGTATTTGTGGACAGGACACACATAAATATAGTGGGCTAGTGGAGAATTGCTGCTGTGATTACCAGACTGTAGACCATCTTAATCACCATGTGTTACATCCTTTGCTCCAAGACCTCGTTTATACCCCCTTTTTCCGATACTTTAAGGTCTCTTGCTATTTTTTAGTTTTGCTGCCTACCTATGGATTGTAATGTTTTATCATGAAAATATGTATGGTCATCTTTTTATAGAAATTTGTGTTTGCTTGTGTCTGTTTTGCTTGTTTAATTTTTAGGCTTTATATACACAGCAGTTGATAATGATACGAATGGCTCACTCAATATATGTAGTCATAGACTTGGACCATTATTTTGAGGCCAATGGTCTTGAAAAGACGCCGATATCGTTGCAGGGCTTGAGGATTTTCATTGTTGCGGAACTAATAAAACGAGACTAGGAGTGCGTTTGTTTTTATCTTAAATAAGTCTGAAAATTTATATGTTTTTATATCGGAATAAATTCTTTGAATCTTATTCCTCTTAATTAAGCGACTAAAATCTGTTTGCACTTCCCACATTTTTTTTGTAAAAACAGAGAGAGATGAAAGGGGTTTGTATGGAAGATTGGTTAGCTCCACAAAGCTTAAAATCGGTTCACTCTCGCTATATGGTTGGCCTTCTTCCTAGTTGCCCTCCTTTTTCTCTTGATGGAATCATCAATCTCCGAGCCCCTATCTTCATAGACAAGTCCACGTGTTAGGGCCCAGAGTTTCGGGGCAACTTGTGGCCCGTGCGGAAACCTTTGGCATTTGGCCATAGGGACCAGACTACACGGCCTGCCTTGCCCTCATAAGGAAGTGGAACGAGCGGGACAACTCCCGCTACGAACCAGTTTGTCGAGGGATATACAAGCCTCATATTCAAACTTGTGAGGCAAAAACAAACACCCTTGAACCACTTAAATAAAATGTCTTGGTGCTTTGTGTGATTTTGTGGTTAGTCTAATAATTGGAAAGGTATACATATTTGTTAATTTAAATGCGGACTAGTAAACTCTTTTACCATAAGGAAATGGACGGACCATGTGAGACTTTAATATGTGTATATATGCCAATTTACGTCAAGTGGTAAGAGCAATGTTGTCAATATCGGCCGATACACGATACGTATCGGACGTATCGTATCGTATCGGGGGCAAAACGTGTTGTATCGGTGAATGTATCGTTTTTTGTAAGTATCGGCAATAAATAAGTAAGTATCGGTCGATACATATGTATCGGACGTATCGTATTGTATGGTCGATACATACCTTTTTTGTTTTTCAGCTAAACAACGCCACTTTGCTTTTTTAACCAAAAAAAAAAAAATAGATTAAGTTGAGGGAGTTTGTAAAAGGGATTTGGGACTTGAGATTCGGTTTGGTAAAGTTACGAGGGTTTTAAAAAACAAGGAGAAGAACTTACAAACCATTACAACTTTGCTAGGGGTTTCTAATTATGAACCAAATCACATACTCCTCTCTATTTCTTCTTCTTCTTCGATTTAGGTGAGGGTTGATTTCCATTGATTGCAACCTCCTCTCTTTTTTTTCATTTATTATTTTCTTCCTTTGTTTTTTATTCCCAACAAATTTATTTATTTATGTGTGGGCTAGTGTCCTGTGCAAAGTCACTATATTATTATATAATAAGTATACCTGGTCTTAGTGGCTATGATTATTGTATAAATTATTAAATATTGTGTTTAATAGAAAATAGACCATAGTGACTACTGAGAATATTATTATATTTCAGCTAATGGTTTAAATTACTTATTACTTATTTTTTTAATGTTAATATAGAATGCTAAGACAAAAAGATTTGGTGTATGATCATTGCACGCAAGTTGGTGAAGGGAAAAATAAAAGGCTGAGATTGCTAAATAATTATTGTGTTTTCTATATTATTTTTAGATACTACACCCACGTATTTTAATGTATATAAAATTATTTATATAATTATTGAAAATCAAAATGTATCTTACGATACGATACGATACACATTTTTTGAGAAAATGATACGGCTCCGATACACATTTTGACAACCTTGGGTAAGAGAGCTTCCTTTGTTGATTTGTTATGTTGTGTTAGGTTTATGAATTTGTGATTAAACTCGAAACACATTTTGATCAACGCGGTTCATTGTCAATGAGTGTATTAAAGCTAGCCGACACAAGTGGAGTGTCGTTTTTTCGCCTCTCGATTTTCATATTCATAAAAAAAAGATGAAGCATCGTTGGATTCATCTTTCAATAATTTCTATGCCATTCTCGCTCGACGTCCTATCGACTACAAATCGTTACCACCTGTCCCCATCTCGTTCCTTTGCTTCCTTCAGCGTGCGTCAAAATACCCTATCACTGCTGCACCTCTTGTCTTGACAACTGATCCTCCGGCGTCTCCACAACATGGTGTCGAGGCCGATTACGAGGGGGTGAACAATCCCACTGCCAACAAAGAAGATGGAAACGTAGGAGCCATGGACAAGATCTAGTTAGAAGGGTTGTTTGGCGAATGAGAAATCCACCTTGATGCTCATGCCAAAAGCCACATGTCGAGATTAAAGATGGCAACTGTTGTGAATCAAGTGGGGTGGGGGAGGGGGGGCATAATTGTCATTTTTATATTTATTGTAATCCCGCATATTATTTTCCCTTTGTTGTTTTATTAGTAGTTATTAGAAATAGTTAGGGCCATTTAGGGTATGATGTAATAAGAATGTGATAGACTTGTGATATTATGATGGAGACCATTCTTAGTGATGTCACGCATGACACCACATGGATGCTAACTTGTATCATTTGGAGAAAGTAATAGACCCTCTAAAATATTCCCCTCATCCCTACAAATATTCTACACCGGATTTGGGGTAAGTCATTCAATTAATATGTATTTTAAGAGTTGTCTTTTGTGTTCGAATGTTTTCTTAGAGTTCCATTGACACCCTTTGCGTCAATTGATATCGTAGCCTCGTCGCTTCACTGCACTGAAGAAGAATACCTAATTCAAGATTGAGCCTCACATCGGCCGGCTTGAGAGTCTCATGGCTCCATTATGGCCAAACATGATTGTTTAATGTTGTGTGACCAGATTTAAGTCCCCAACTACACCCTTGCCCAAACAAACCCCTCTGACGCCTCCTGTCTCCTATCCTTGCCCAATCGACACCCCAACAGACCTCCTCTACCATCGCGAGGAAAAAATCGACCCATTCCAATCCTTCGCATTAAGTCTGCCTTCTTATTCCTCACCACCGAGAAGGAAAAACAACCTGTAATAGGGATCAATCCAATCACTCCAGCCTCGCGACCTCCAGGTGTCCCTCGCCTGTACTGCCAAAACCCTCGATCTACCCCCAATCCTCGCAAAGTAGAATGTTATCATTGGGAACTAAACCCTAGCCTAGAAACCTTATTGTTAAAATCAAGGTTCTAAAAGGCGTGAGGTGTGGTTGAGCCGTAGAGGTCAAGTCTCAAGCCTTAGAAGTCTAGGCGCGCCTAGGCGAAGTCCAGGCTTATAAAGGCGTTTTTCCTTTTTTTATTATTTTAATTATTCTAAGGCTAGTAATATAATAAAATAAAATAATACTGTGGTGACAATTAAACTCAACACAAAATAATAAGCAAAGGCGATCACCGGAATAAATAAAGAACTTGAAATAATTGCAATCACACACAACACAAGATATACGTGGTTCGGCAAGAAGGCCTACGTCCACGGTGGTGCTCTCAGTATTTTATTTCTCTTTACTCCAGGGGAGTGTTTATAATTGCATGCCGTTTGCCCCGGGCTGAGGGTTTAATATATACATGTTGTTTCTCGGAGAGTGAGAGTGTTGGACTCCTCCACGTTAGCTCATAACTCCTAGAATATCTCTTGAGAGATTTTAGGGGTTGAATAGGTCATAACTGAATTAGTTACGTGTGTGGCCCACAGACTTTGGGCCGGACTGAAGCGGACTACTTATCTGGGCCGAAATGTTTAATCGAGGTACCCACAATTGCCCTTAAAATTTTTGGGTCACAATTTGGGCTCAATAATTTTAAATAATACCCTTAGTAGCATTTTTGTGAATCGCATGACACTTTGGGATTGAAGCGTCTTTCTCGAATCGATTTAGGCGGCAGATTGCTTCGTTTCCTGTGCGTTGTGCGTTATGATTAGAAAGGTTGAAAATAGCTTGGAGAGGTCATTCCCTGACGTCGCTTCAAATTTCTTTGCGCTCTCTAGATTTCTCCAACCTCTCACTGTTGCTTTCTCACTTCCAGGTCTCGTCTTCCATCTTCAAGCTTCTTCCTTATCTTCTCATCTTCCCTGCTTGCGGCTTTGCATTGTCTCAAGCTGATTCTTACTTCGTAAGTTCTTAACCCTCCTTTTTTTTGTTGGAATTTCTTCATATTCGATATTTGGGTTTCTCCTTACCGATGACGAAAATAGGCAATAGGTCGATAACTGAGTTTAGGAAGTTCTGCAATATTCCAAACTGGGTAAACATCGAATGTGCCCCTGTTGCTCTTAATGTCAGGGATATTGAGGACGGTCACTGGATACATGTTCTTTTGTTATCCCAGGGGCATCTTACTTTTCCCCAAAATCGCTTGTTTTTGCACTTTTTTAGTTACTTTTATATAGTTCCTGCATAGTGCTCGCTAAATATTTGGAAAATTGTCAACGGTGTGCATAGAATTAATCAGCTCTATGACACCAATCTAGAGCTTGCTGAAATCTGCTATTGCTATTCCTTTTCTCGAACATGCTCTGGTCTTCTTTACCTCAAAGCTAGGAGTCCTGATAGGATATTGGTAGTAAATCTACCTGATTCCCACAAGGACTACTGGCATGAGGGGTTTATTGCTAGAAACTGGCAGTTCCCTCCCCATACTGAAGGGGCGAGGTCTGGGGGACACGTGATTCCGTTTTATGGGGAGGAATATATAGGTAGGCATAGTTCTTGTTCTGCTCATTGATTCTCTATTAGTGTATGGTCTTTCTCATATCTTTCTCTTTCTTTTTTCAGCAAAGACAAAGAACTCAGAACCCGTTCTTCGCGAGATTCGAGCTGCTGAGTTGGTTAAGGCTTGGAAAATCAGAGAACTCTTAGCTGACGGTGAGCATCCTCGATCAGCGACATTTCTTCTGGAATACGAGAACATTGGGTCCAGTTTCATCGCACGACCTGTGGATAGCATTCCTCAGCTAGATATCACAGAAGAGGCTACTGCTGACCCAATTCAATTGGACGAGGGGGAAAACAGCTCTGGTGAAGAGAGCGAGGGGGCTAACAGGGGTGGTGCTGAAGGTGATTACTGTGAGGAGAACTCAAGTAGCGAAGAATCTTCCGATTCGGAGGAGGGTTCAGAGGCTCAGGAGTCTTCAGAGGATTCAAGTAGCTCCAGCGAGGAAGGTATGGCTCCTCCTAGGAAGAATTTGATCCAAAATGATGATGAAGGTAATGTGCTGCTTTCCCGTCGGTTGAAGAAGCAGAAATCTGGGAGCAGGGATACCGCCATTGGCTCCCAGACTGTTGCTCACGAGCAGGAGAGGAAGAAGAAAGAGGAGGAACTGGTGAGAGAGAGGGAGAGAAAGAAGGAAGAGGAGGAGAAGAAGGTGGAAGAGAGAAAGAGGATAGAGAGGGAGAAGGAGAGAGAAGAGGAGAGAAGAGGTGAGGACAAAGGCGGGGCAGTCCCTGGTGCCCGTGTCTGCTCTGGCTGAGGGGGCTTCTGTTGCTCTTACCCCTCAGTTAGCTTCGGCAGTGCTTGAGAGGGCAGTGCTGCCAGCTGATCGCCAGAGGTCGATAAACATAGGGACCGACCAGTTAGCCCTGAAGGCGAGTCAGGGGCTAGCCTTGGTAAGCCTGTTTTCACTTCTCTTCTCTTGCAATGCTCCTTTCAATACTTTCTCTACTGATGTTTTCCTTTTCTCTGCAGTTTATGTCTGATTTCACTGTTCTCTACCGCAGTCGCGACGAGCTGGCGAGGAAGAACGCTAAGCTGGATAGGAAAAATGCCGAGCTGGAGGCCAACTTGAAGACTGCCAGTTCTGCTCAAAAGTCTTCTGACCTCGCCTTGGCCCAAACCAACAAAGCAAAAGTGGCAGCGACCAAGGAGCTCGAATAGCTGAGGCAGTCCTATGACTTGGTCTGCGCGAGCAAACTATCTGTGGCCGAGCAAGCTAGCTGAGGCAGTCCTATGACTTAGTGACCTAAACCATGACATCACTTATCCTAACTAACCTAATGTAGAATATTTATTTATTTTGACAATAATAAAACATTACAACGAAAAAAGATTACAATTTAAATGGCTTGTTGCAATCTTCTCCCATCCCAATCATGTACCATTTCATCATTTGATTCATATCCTTCAGACTTTTTTTTTTTTTTTTTTTAAATTTCCAATTTTATGTTTTTTGCATGTTATGTGCTTTGCACTTAAATCTTGGAGAGGGTCAAGGGTATATTATAAAGTCATGGACTTCACTGAAGACAAGTATTTGAATTGAACCTAAGTTCATTTTGATTTATTTTTAGGGTAAAGTTACTATCATACTAGTCGCAAATGCTTTTCTAAACTATTAATTTTGCGAAAACCTCTTTAATTATTCCCATTATTTGCAAAACGCCCCTCCCAAATATGTCGCACTTTTTAGCGACACCTAGCATGGGTATTAGTGACTTTTCCATAATTACGGGGTTATTTGCGCACTAAGGTGTATTTGCAATGAGAGGTATAGTTGATTTTTAAAAAAAAATTATTTATGCACTTTACCCTTATTCTTATAGGTCCAATGATCATGTAATTTTTCCCCCTGAGTGTTATTCTGTCTTTCCGTGCCTTACTTTGACGTGCTTACAACCTTACATGTACACTAGACTCACTGATTTCTGATTTTCTAGTGCCTGGTCGATTTGTTGCTGTTGTAGGTTAAGTTATGGTGTGCATGCCCTTTCTGGCTTGATGACGGTATGTGCCATTTGCGGGATTGCAGTGTATGCGAATGCCCAGAAGATGAGTTCCCTGAACCATTTAAGCAACCTTTCAGTCGCGGCCTTTCATCAAAAGATCTAGTCTGTCAGGAGGGAAAACCAGAAGCTGCTGTTGTCCTTACAATAGATACTACAGCTTTCAGAGGGTGGATAGATGTAGACAATCCATGGACAGCTGATGATGAGACTGATAATGGTGCTTTTTATTATTGCCTCATTCTAGTCCTTATATTGTTTGTTAAAACATTTATTTTTTGCTTTTTGCGCTACTTTTTCTATCATATTTGATTATGATTATTTCGATGGTGAATTTGTACTAACATTTATAGTTTTTAATGCTACTGCTTCCTTGGGATTTTTATAAACCTATTCCTCTGTCACATTTCTTTTGCATGCCATTTTTGTATCTTATGTAAGATGATATCATGGTAAGATGATGATGCTTAAAATTTAAGATTATTCTGCAGTTAATCTGTTGTTATTACTTGCAGCGGAAATGACATATGTAAATCTTCAACTGAACCCTGAACGCTACACCGGCTATAGTGGTCCACCTGCTAGAAGAATATGGGATGCTATCTACAATGAACACTGTCCCAAATGTGAGTTACTTCTGTTTTTAGGTGTTCATGGGACTTTTTTTCCTTTCATATTATTATGTGATTAGTTTCTTTTTCTTGGACTATGCCAAGTACTGATATTGTGATCCATGCAAAACATGTCCCAAATGTGAGTTGCTTCTGTTATGAGGTGTTCATGGGATTTTTTTTTCTTTCATATTATACTTTGGAGCAAGGTTCTAAAAACCGTGGGGGGTGGTCGAGGCGTGGAGGCCAAGCCTTAAGCCTTAGAAGCCTAGGTGTAAAAAGGCGTGAAAAAACGTTTAAGCCTTCTTAATATATTTTAATATTTTTTAACCATAACAAGGCTATTAAAATACTAAAATTGTACATATCATAAAAATATGTCTGAATATATGCAAATTAAAATACTATTTGATTATTTTGGATGAGATAATGGTCTGGTTAGTAAAAAAATTATTTAAAAGGCGATATTGTTTTATTAAAGCATTGTTGTTTTTAGAAAAAAGTGCGCCTTGAGGATTTTACCAAGAATAAGGCGTAAAAAACTTAAGGCGGGGCGTTTCTCCCAAGCCTTAAGCCTACGCGTGCCTAGGCGGAACCTAGGCGGGGTTTTTAGAACAGTGCTTTGGAGTAATATTTATTAATTTCTTTTTCTTATACTACGCGAAGTTGTGATATTATAATCCATGCAAAACATGCGGACTCCTCTTAGTGGAAGTTGAGATTTAATTTTATGTTAGAACTTTCTATCTTGTAATCTATGTTACATGGACTCAATTATGTATGTAGAAGGGTGTTTCAAGCTTCACCACTATATTTATGAGTGAGGGTCCCTCAAAGACCCCCCCTCAGCTTACAGAAAATATATTGGAGAAGGAACCCCAGGGTCCCTCCACCGCACAAGTGCCATATTGGAGAAGGAACCCCAGGGTCCCTCCACTGCAGAAGCCCAAGTTGAGAGGGGCCACCGCAAGGGTTCCTGTAGAAGCTCTAGTTAAGAAGGGACACCGCGAGGGTCACTGCAGAAATGACATTGCCACCACAAGGGTCACTGCGGAAATGACATTTGAGAAGTACCGCGTAAGGGCCACTGCAGAAGTCCAGGATTGAGAAGGACCGTCGCAAGGGTCACTGCAGAAATGTCATCCGAGAAGTGCCACTAAAAGGGTCACTGCAGGAATGACATTCGAGAGGTGCCCCGCAAGGGCCACTGCAGAAGTCCGAGATTGAGAAGTGCCGTCGCAAGGGTCGCTGCAGAAATGTCATCCGAGAAGTGCCACTGCAGAAGTCCAAGATTGAGATGTGCCACCGCAAGGGTCACTGCAGAGATGTCATCTGAGAACTGCTACTGCAAGGGTCATTGCAGAAATGACATTCGAGAGGTACCCACAAGGGCCACTGCAGAAGTCTAAGATTGAGAAAGGCCACCGCAAGGGTCACCGCAGAAATGTCATTCGAGGGGTGCCACCACAGGGGTCACTGTAGAAATAATGTTTGAGAAGTTCCCCGCAAAGGGTCACTGCAGAAATGTTATCCGAGAAGTGCCACTACAAGGGTCACCGTAGAAATGACGTTCGAGAGGTGCCCCACAAGGGCCACTGCAGAAGTCCAAGATTGAGAAGTGCCACCGCAAGGGTCACTGCAGAAATGCCATCCGAGAAGTGCCACTGCAAGGGTCACTGCAGAAATGACATTCGAGAGGTGCCCCACAATGGTCACTGCAGAAGTTCAAGATTGAGAAGGGCCACCGCAAGGGTCATCGCAGAAATGTCATTCGAGGGGTGCCACCGCAGGGGTCACTGCAGAAATAACGTTCGAGAAGTGCCCCACAAAGGGTCACTGTAGAAATGTTATCCGAGAAGTGCCACATCACTTTAATAGCGCTGATATCAGGCCAACCTCGCCGGAGGTTATCGAGTACCATCGGAGGTTTAGTGAAGCTGACTGGAGCCACAACTAGCATGAGCAAAGCAGGGATTCTTATGGTAAGCTTCGGGTTCAAGATCATATGTGTCGGCCATGGTTGGACTTGGAATAAAGAAAGAGGATTGCTTATATTAGAAAGGTTTGATTCTTATTTCACAAGAGAGGCCTTTATTTATGCTTTACAAGACTTGGCCATTAAGTAATCTAATAACTAAAGGACAAAAATAACCTTATAAGACTAAGTTATTGCAAGATTTAGTCATTAACTAACTTAATGACTTAAATGACTAAAGTAACTTTATAGTGGTTAAGTTATTACAACACTCCCCCTCAAGCAAGTGCGTAGATAACAATTAAGCCAAGCTTGCCAATAGAATTGCGAATAAGAGACAGACTAATAGGCTTGGTAAGAATATCATCAACCTGGGAAGAAATAAACGACGGGGTGATGATCTCATTACAAACCTTCTCTGTGAGGAAATGAACATCTATCTGAACATGCTTTGTCCTCACTTGAAGAACTGAATCAGAAGCAAGTTGAATAGCCGATTTATTATCACATTGTGGAACAGAAGAAGCCTTTTCAGGAATCCTAATTTCCCAAGAAGATAACGAAGTTATATAATCGCACAAGTGCCTAATGTCATGGCTCTACATTCAGCCTTTGCAGAAGAATATGTAACAACATCTTGTTTTTTACTTTTCCAAGAGATGAGATGATTCCCACGAAAAGTATAGAAGCCCCTAGTGGAGCGACCATCACAAGCTCCCCCATAATCTGAATCAATTTAGTTTTTTAATCCTCCAGGCTGTAGTCCCGCCCCGCTGTATAAAATAATCCAAGTCCAGGGGAAGACTTGAGATATCGCAAAATATGATATACAACATCCAAATGAGCCTGATAGGGTTTATGCATAAACTGACTAACACTCCCAACGGAAAATGACATATCCGGTCTAGTATTGGCCAAGTAAATGAATCGACCCACCAAATGTTGATACGTAAATGGATCTTTCAGAGGCTCACCAGTGTCGGCAACAAGCTTCAAATTAGGAATCATAGGAGACGAAGTTGCTTTACACCCAATCATTCTAGTATCCTTGAGAAGTTCCATAACATACTTTCGCTGTGAGAGAGAAATATCATGATGGGGCCTGGCGACTTCAATTCCCCAAAAGTACCGAAGTTAACCAAGATATTTCGCATCAAATATCATTCCCAAATCAGTCTTAACTTGTGTAATTCCAATAAACTCATCTCCAGTAATAATAATATCATAAACATATACAAGCAAAATCACACTTTTTCCATTTGAATCTCGCTCGATAAAGCAAGTATGATTAGAATGACACCTAGTAAATTCAAATCCAATGACAACCACACTGAATCTAGAAAACTAGGCTCGTGGTGACTGTTTCAGCCCATAGAGATTTCTGGAGATGACAGACTTCCTTGCATACTCCCCCTCACCACGAAAGTCAGGTGGAAGATCCATGTGGATGACCTCATTAAGGTCGCCATGAAGAAAAAGATTTGTTACATCAAGATAGTATAGCGACCAAGGGAACGAAGCGAATAAAGAACTCAATAAGCGGACAATGTTGTACTGGTTCCAAATTAGATGAATGTTATGGTAAAACTTTGTTTGAAACGATGTGGTAGAAAGCAACGTGCGACTTGAAGAACACGATTCGGTGTAGATTCTTAGTCTTACATCCACCATTATATATATGAATGAAGACGCTCTTCTCCGAAATCTGAGTAAAGCCCTTTGCAACAAGTCGAGCTCTATACCTATCGCATGTCCCATCAGCTAAGAACTTGACTGTATATACCTACCTACATCAATTGTCTTAGCCCCTTTAGGCAAGGGAACAATATCCCAGGTATGATTACATTGTAAAGTATCCATTTCACACTGCATAGCGTCAACCCAGTGTGAGGACTGTAAAGCTACATAAATAGTCCTTGGGATACGAGTAAATGAAGGGGTCGTAACAAAAGCTTGACAAGAGAGAGGATGTTGTGTAGAACAAATAGGACTATATTGGATAGGCCTTCTCCACCCTCGAGAGGGGTACCGAGGCTCAGGGTCTGCAGGATCATTTGTAGTCTCAACAACAGGCTCAACAACATATACAATTAAATATAAAGGGTTATCAATGTTACATAGGGAGGTCAGAATAATGACATGAGAGATATGTGAGCGTGGGTGACGAGAATGCACCAGCATAGGTTGATTAGCTGGAGAGGCAGGTGAATCAAGGACAGGGACAGGGTGAATGATATGTTGTGTCCTCACGGGGTAAAGTAGATAGATGGACAAAATTAGATTTACCAAAAAAATGACGCATTTTCATGAAAAGTGATATCTAAAGTATGATGCATACGACGTGTAATTGGATTATAACAATGTTAACCTTTGGACATATTAGAGTATCATGCAAAATACAACGAATAACTTTATCATCAAGCTTAATGCGAGGAAAAAATTTATTATGAACAAAGCATGTACAACCAAACACATGCGAAATTACAGGAAAAAGAATCTTATTATGATAAATGACATTATTCATAAATAACCTATAACGGAGTTTTGTTTTGTTTGACCCGACTGGGAGTACGATTCAAAAGATAAGCAGTCGTTAAAACAACTAAGTGCCAATAAGATTGAGGAACCTGCATCCCCTTTAACATACAACGGGCTACTCTCATAAGACATCTGTTTTTTCGTTCAACAACCTCGTTTTGTTCGGGAGTACATGGGCAAGTGAGTTGTTGATGGATATCTGGTTGAGAAAGATGAGAGAAATTCATTTAAGATATACTTTTTAGCATTATCTGACCGAATTCCTTTAACAACAACTTTAAATTAAGTTTTAATAAGTTATAAGAATTGAGTAAAAAGGGGTAGGATATCATATTTTTTACGGAGCAGATAAACCCCGGTACACCTCAAATATTCATCAATAAAAATGACATAATATCGATGCCCAGAAAAAGCTGTAACATGCGAAGGACCCCAAACATCAAAGTGTATTAAGTCAAAAGCACTAGGAGTACGATGCACGGGGTGGGAGATGGGGGGTGGGGGGTGGGGGGTGGGAGGTGGGTTAAGTGTTTCAAGTATGCTTAGATAACGAGCAGATAACACATTGAAATTTTGAAGAACTGCAAGCTTTGATTAAGTAAGGGAACAACATACATAGATTTTGAAAATTGACTTGTACAAAATGATCATGCCACAACTGTAATATCTTGGAACAACACATAACAATCTGAATTAGGAAAGGAAACAGACTAGCATGAAAAGTAGAAGTGGAAGGTAGAATTGGTGGAGGATCTCCAAAGTAGTAGAGTTCATCACGCTCATATCTCCTGCCAAAAATTGTCCTCATACGCAGGTCCTGAAGATGACACCAATCAAACAAGAAAACAACAACACAATTAAGACTTCTTGCTAAACGGTTTATAGATAACAAGTTCATATCAAGATTAGGTACCGGTAAAACTGAGCGTAAAGTTATGTCTGTGGAGAGGCATATATCTCCTTTGCTGAGAATGGTAGTAGAAGTTCCGTCACTAAGGTGAATGTGTTTATGGAATGGTTGAGCAGATGAAGTAAAAAGATTCTTCTCACTCTGTCACATGATCAGTAGCTTCTGAATCCATAACCCAAGTAGATGGAGTGTCAGTTGTGTGAACATGGTATGCTCGAGGAGTACCTGAGATAGACATAGTCATAGCAGTAGGCTTAGGCGCAGAAGCCTGTTGATTATTGGACATATGGAGAATTTGATTCATTTTGGAACTTACGTCCTGCTCAGATCATTAGGAGTGGAGGAATGAGAATCCCTCAGCAACCTCAAAAACAACTGTTATACGAATGAGGTTTCCCTTTCTTATTGCTCAACTCTTGAAAACAATTTTCAGCATTTAGCGTTTGCATGCCTTTCTCTGTTACAATGTTCACATATTGATTTCTTCTTTTCAAGACGTTTCCATAAAACAGAGGAGGAAAAGACCCCCTAAATAATTTTTTGTATTTGCTAAGAAAGTCATTTGGTCAGCTGCAAAAGAAGACTGAAATCACAGATGAGGAAGTAAGATTGAGGCGCCACTCATGCTGCTCAACTAGTGCATACACTTCACTAAGTGGAGGAATAGGTGAAGTGTTCAAAATCTGTGTCCGAGGAAAGCTCAAAATCATCCTCGAGCTGTAAAGGAATTTGCATCTTGTGGGGCAAAACCTTTTATAGTAGCTAAGGGACGATATGAAGCATACTCCTCCCATCTTCAAGTCAGATAACTATAACAAGTTAATACTGAGTCCAATGTTTAAAAAGGCGAAAGGCGAGGCGAGGCGTTTTAGTCGCGGAGAGGCGAGGCGTAAGCCTCACCGAAAAGGAAAAAAAGAGCAAAATAATATTAAAAAATACTAATAAAACCATAAAAATAAAATAACAAAGAAATATAAAATAAAACTACAAAAAAAAAACATTCTTGAGGACTTTCTCACATAGTTTGACATTTTTTTGTTCCCCCGAGATAACTTTTAAAAAAAAAAGTAATTTGAGAAAATCAATTTTAACATATTGGTTATTTTACAATATGACAATTAATTAATCAATGCAAGATCATATTGGCAAAATCATTTTTTTAGCTTCATTCACATATTGGTTATTTTATAATATGACAGTAAATTAATCAATGCAACTTAACAAGCAAATTTATTAAAAAACATTGATTTTCAAGCTAAGATTAAAAAAAAAACAATTTTATTAAAAAAATAATAAAACATATCAACCTAAGTTTATTAAAAAAAACAGCAACCTTTAAAATATATTAGTTTCTTAATATATATTCAGTTTAGTTAAAGATAACATACTAATCTAAGTTGAAAACCAAAAAACAGGAAACTTTTAAAAAAAAGTCATATTGAAGTTAATTTAGTACATTCATTTCAAACAAAATCAAATTGACAAAATTAGTTTTTTAAGTTTCATTAACATATTGGTTATTTTTTTTAAAATTCTCTCAAGTTACAATAGTAAATAGTATAAGTTAAGTGCAGCTTTAAAACAAAAAAAAAGAACAAGATTTTTTTTTTTTTTTTCGCGCCTCAGCAAAAAGGCGCGAGGCGAGGCGTGAGGCGCACTGAGGCGTAAGCCTTGAGGCGCATTGAGGCGTAAGCCTAAAATACAACCCTGAGGCTTAAGCCTCGAGGCATTTTTTGCCCGCCTCGCCTCGAGGCGAGCCTCGAGGCGTAAGCCTCAAACGCCTTTTTAAACATTGACTGAGTCATTGCCTTGCATTGCATGCAATATCTCCTTATAAAGTTCAAATACCTGAACCTCATTGTGTGAAGGTGATTACATAGTAGTCATAGCCTTCCATAGGTTAAGAACAAACTTTTAATACTGAAAAATCTCATAAACTATCGACTCCATAGAGTAAAAAATTCATCCCATAATAGTACTATTGCTGTCAAATCGTTGACAAAAGGTTGGATCAGATTTGTTTGGTGTTGGAATCTCCCTTAGAAGCCAATCAAAATTCATTTTTGCACCACAAAATAAACAGAATGATTTGGCCCACGACGAAATATTCCAGCTATTAAGTAATTGTGCCGTAACTTTTTGTGAGGGGGAATGCGAGTTCATTAAATCAGATGGCACAACTTTTCCGTCAAACATCATTCACCAAAGTAGCAATAACAATAAATTTTATGGATTAGTGAATAACTCAAACTTGGCCACAAACAGAGTAACAAATAGGATATCCAAAAAATAGCGTACAAAAATATATTAATTGGCTACCAAAAAATTAACGGAGCAACGACAAATAAATCTCTAGATCACAAGAGATGAAAAAGGGTGAAGAATACCTTCAATTGCATATAATCAATGAAGAAAGAACAACTTCACATATCCATAAAAAAGAATGTTGCTCTAAATGGATAAAAGATGTACCGAAAAATCTACCACATCACTTGTAAATAATTAGAATCCCTTTATTCAAGGGAAACCAACCCCAAAAAGCGAAAATAGAAGATCTATAAACAATCCCTAGGCAGCCTGTTTGCTGAAATCAGGCCTTAAGAAGAAAAGGGTGGGGCCGCACCTTGAGAGCGCATAATGGGAGCTGCGTGGTGGTGGAAGGCCGAGGGAGGGATTTCCAATGAGTTTGGGAGTTTTTTTTTCTTTGTAGCTCTGATACCAACTAGAAATAAAGAAAGATGATTTGCTTGTATAAGAAATGTGTGATTCTTATGTTACAAGAGAAGCCTTTATATAGGCTTTATAAGACTTGACCACTAAGTAATCTAATAACTAAATGGCAAAAATAACCTTGCAAGACTAAGTTATTATAAGACTTGGTCATTAAGTAACTTAATGACTTAAATGGCTAAAGTAGCCTTATACTGGTTAAGTCATTGCAACATTGGGATTTTTGATCACCAGTTCCCGCATTTTTGCTACCCAACATGTGGGACATTTTCGAGGTTGCCTTTCCTCCAGTTGGGCTATCCACTGATGGTTGTTTGTTCCTTTGCCACCGGCCTCTATCGCTCAGTACGAGCTTTTTCAAGTTGGGGAGAATGATGTATGCGGGTGGCCCAGGAAATTAATTGTATTTATTTTATTTTATTTTTATGTCTAGTTTATGATTTTCCCCCTTTTAGTTGGTATAGGTACTTCAAGGTAATATTCCCATGGAATGTTCTCGTGTGCCCTCTTTTGTCATGTTACATTTTAGGGTTATCTTGACTTGCAAGATAACTTAGCCTGGCCACTAGTCTTCTTTTGTAGTCACTACTATTACTTTTTGAGATGAATTAGAAAGAGAAATTGGGCCCTTGGCCTCGAAATCATGTTATTGGTGTTTAGTGTAGATTAAATCGCTTCCGCTCTCAACTACGCTTTAGAAAGACATCGAAGTATCTGGAAGGCTATTTGGCTATTAGGTTAATTGGTGGCCAAGTACAAGTTGCTTTATAATTTTCCATGTATATTTTATCATTTGTCATGAACTTTCATTGTCAATATCTCAATCTTCTTTGATGATTTGACTTTTTCGTAAATTTTCTTTATTTGAAAAATCTTTGTATTAAGTTTTGAACGTGCTATATAATATGTAAATCGACCTGACATTGAAGTAGATTTGGGTTCTTGAATTGGACCCAAACTCACTAAACGTTAAAGTGACTGGTTTTAAACTGGCAAAGTTTTTATAATAATCCAAATAGTCCAATACTGTTTTTTTCAATAATAAACTTCTTAAAGGCAATAAAGTTGAATTCAAGTTGATCTGAGTTTGAAATTTAGTGACTGTAACATGCACTATACTTGATTGTTCATGAATTTGTTTTAGATTACAATTTATGTTCATTGAATATGAAAGTAAGAAAAGGAACAGCGGCCTATTTGTCTAATTGTATGGGGTGAAGGATGTGAAACCTTTGTTGAGAAAGGAAAGGAATTCAAGAGCTGGGGGTGGGGATTAATGTGGAATTTGAGACAACTCTAGCAATTAACACCCATAAGAATTTACTATATAAATGCTTGCTAGGTTCGTTTGTCTCTTTTGTCCTGTCAGACTAAGAATGTTTTAGGAATTGTTTGAGGATAGGAATTCTATCATCATTATTACTAATATAATAAAGAAGTTAAAATGAAACAATTTGTCAAAACTAAAGATTATGAGTTGTTGTACTTATATTAGTTTCGAATATATTCAATTGGAAGAAGCTACTGACCAGTTTTATATTGGCTGATATTCCTCTCAGCAATTTTTGTTCTATAATTTCCAAAATTAAATAAATACTCTTGCAGTAATTTCAAGGAGTATATTTAGGTCAATGTAATGGAAATGGGCCTGGGTGGGTCAGGGTTCTCATATAAACCCTATTTCCATCTATTGATCAATTCTTCCTCCAATCCTATTTTCGCACCTTTTAAATTGACGTGGGTAGGGTAGCAAGAATGCCACTAAAAGTGTAGACTATCAACACTTTGCTCAAGTTCAGACCACTGTAGTCAGTAGGTGTAGACAATTGAGGTGGTGGTTGTGTTTTTACTTGCAGTTTTTATTTGTTCTGTATTTCCTAAATGTTCTTATATTGATAATCGACATGTTATGCAGATCCATCTGGAGAGGATTGTCCGGAGAAAATATTGTTGTTCAAATTGATATCTGGTCTTCACTCCTCCATATCAATTCACATAGCTGCTGATTATCTACTCGATGAAGAAAAAAACTCTGTATAATATCTTGCTCATAACCTCACCATATCTCTTAGAATTTTTGTTGTGATAATTATTTCAGATTAATTTAATAAGATCCTTTTTTAATTCTTCAGTGGGGTCAAAATCTTACGTTGCTGTATGACCGGGTCTTAAAATTCCCATATCGTGTCAAAAACTTGTACTTCACTTTTCTCTTCGTTCTTCGAGCTGTGACAAAAGTGAGTAGGCACTTAAAAACTTGCACTTTTCTTGTTTTAATGATTGTTCACCTTCATATAGCTGCCTCTTCTGGGTGACTCTTAGGCTACAAATTACTTGGAGCAAGCTGAGTATGAAACTGGTAATCCTGAGGAGGACCTAAAAACACAATCCTTGGTGAAACAGCTACTCTACAATCCCAAATTACAAGCTGCATGCCCACTCCCATTTGATGAAGCTAAATTATGGAAAGGCCAAAGTGGACCCGAGCTGAAGCAGCAAATACAAAGACAGTTCAGAAACATTAGGTTTTGCTTGATATCCTCATTCTTCATACAATTTTCCGAAAAAGTGGAACCTGAAATATTCTGTTTTAACAAGAAATTCGCCTAAACTATTTTAATGACAAAGTTTGTCATGAACTATACATTTGGAATTTAAACAGAATATGATGAATTTTAACCACACGTCAATGGTCTTTACAACAGAATGCACAGTTCTAAGAGCATTTGGAATTTAAATTAGTTTAGGAAGTTTTTGCAAAAATTGTATATATTTTTTTTTACTGTACTTATTTCCATCTGTTTTATAGTATGCACAGATGGAGACCGCAGTCAGCAAAGAAAATGCCATCCCTTATGATGACTGAGCATAGTTTTAGGGGTTATTTTTAGAATTATCAGTTCTTGTCTAGCTCTTTTATTATTGTTTTCAGGGGTCTGTTGTCTTTTTGTTCTCTTGGGCTATCAAAGGGTGCTTCCTCTTGTATTTGGGATTAGTACATGAAACTGGAATGAGGATTGAGATTGAAACCCTAAACCTAATGTTGTCTCTTATGCTTTATGAGTTCACATCAATATCAGTGTTGGGTTTGTTCGTGGTGAGGTCAGCATGGATGCTGACGATTAGGAGGCTGAGGCTTAACTTGAGCTGACTACCTCTATCCTAATCTTCTGGCTGGCCTCTTCTTTTGAACCAATGGAGTTCTTATCCTCTTCCTCATCTCCACCTTCTTTCTTCCCATCCATTTTCTCTTCTCTCATTTCATCATGCTCTTTGCGTATTCAACGTGTGAGTACGGATCTCAGCAGAAAGATCGTTTATGTCCTTCCGTAAGGATGTGATCTCATGAGAGTGTTCAGGATAGCCGATGATAAGTCCTGGTGAGATTTCAAGATCTCCTGATTTGCTATAATCGTCTCGGCAACTGACGAGGAACAGAGGTATACTCAGTTTGCTTTGAGCGAAGAGAGTGAAACACGATCAGCAATCAACTGAGTCTGCTCGGGAGGAATATTTTGGTATGATTGAGTGGGTGCACGCGAGTTAGATTGTGAAAATCATGTTGGACCAGGCTGAAAAGGTCTTGGGATTGACTGGGATGTGCCAAGAGCTCACTGTGATGCACAGGGAGTACCGGAAAACAGGAGGGGGGCACTAGGTGGTGTTGCACCATCTTGAGAAAATCCCTCTGCCAAAACCTGATGCTCTAGCAGACTCTTGCTACGACCAGTCTCAAAAGACTTCCACGTGATCGTGCCCCTATTGGGATCCTGTATCTCAGAAGTGAATAAATAGAGTTTCTCTGCATTCAACCGACACAGATTAATCTTTTAAATGACAAGGCAAGCTGTTTCTTCCTTTGTGCAACATCTGGTCGTACGTAACATGAGCAACATATACCCTCAGAGTAGTCTCTACGAGAAAGAGAGCGTAGAAGTCAGTGAAGCTGGGACGTAAGCGAAAGGTTCCATGACGCAATCATTTGTAGAAGATAGTGTACGTCAGTGAGGTTCTTCTGGTTCTGCTGAAGAGGAACAATAGTCCACTTGGTCCACAGACCACCACTAATATGAGATAGAAGTAAGTCCATGCATGGCAAAGTCTCGGCAAAAAATCGATACTCAGGATTCTCAACGTGTGCAAGGCCATAATGCTCTTTAATAAGCCTGATGACATCACAAATTTTACCCCCACATAAGCCTTATGATGCATGGAATTCTTGAACTAGGTTCAGAAAACCTATGTTTTGTGACCATATCTTTTCATTGATCAAACTACCATGAATATGATTGAACCTAAAGAACAACCAACCAATCCAAAAACTTTGATAAAAAACTAATCTAAGGGGTTAGATACAACTAACCAATGATTAGATAGGATTAAGAGATACAAAGAGATTGAACCAAGTAAAATTATTAGCACTAAATCTTTTAGAGCTCTGAGAGAAATCACGAGATGTGCAAAAAATGAGATGTTGTAGTGACTGAAAGAACTCAGCTCGCAATGGAGGCAATTTTTGTATTTTTGTCGTTAGATATCTTTTGAGTCTCTAGATTGATGATGCCACCTTTACTCCCTTGTACTCTATAAATAGTATGCTCCTCTTCGTAAAGCACCACTTTATTTAACTAGATGAATGAGAAATAGGTTTTGGGCCTTTGGCCTCTAAATATTGTTCTGTAGTTTAATTAGGATCGCTTCTACTATACATCAAATTGGTATCGGCAAGGTTATCAAAATGTGTATCGGAGCCGTATCGTTTTCTCAAAAAATGTGTATCGTATCGTGTATCGTAAGATACATTTTGATTTTCAATAATTATATAAATAATTTTATATACATTAAAATACGTGCGTGTAGTATCTAAAAATAATATAGAAAACACAATAATTATTTAGCAATCTCATCCTTTTATTTTTCCCTTCACCAACTTGCGTGCAATGATCATACACCAAATCTTTTTGTCTTAGCATTCTATATTAGCATTAAAAAAATAAGGAATAAGTAATTTAACCCATTAGCTGAAATATAATAATATTCTCAGTAGTCACTATGGTCTATTTTCTATTAAACACAATATTTAATAATTTATACAATAATCATAGCCACTAAGACCAATTATACTTATTATATAATAATATAGTGACTTTGCACAGGACATTAGCCCACACATAAATAAATAAATTTGTTGGGAATAAGAGACAAAGGAAGAAAATAATAAATGAAAAAAAAGAGAGGAGGTTGCAATCAATGGAAATCAACCCTCACCTAAATCGAAGAAGAAGAAGAAATAGAGAGGAGTATGTGATTTGGTTCATAATTAGAAATCCTAGCAAAACTGTAATCGTTTGTAAGTTCTCCTTGTTTTTTAAAACCCTCGTAACTTTGCTAAACCAAATCCCAAGTCCCAAATCCCTCAACTTATTCTATTTTTTTTGGTTAAAAAAGCAAACTGGCGTTGTTTCGCTGAAGAACAAAAAAGGTATGTATCGACGATACAATATGATACGTCCGATACATATGTATCGACCGATACTTACTTGTTTATCGCTGATACTTAACAAAAACGACATATTCACCGATACAACACGTTTTGCCTCCGATACGATACGATACGTCTGATACGTATTGTGTATCGGCCGATATTGACAACACTGGGTATCGGAGCGTCGTTTGATCTTGGATGTTCAAAAATATATACCGATGGTGTTGCCAATGGCACCCAATAGATGCACAGACAACCTCCACCTCTTTGACCAACCTCTCGAATGGGCAAAACCCAAGCAACCAAGCCTTGCAAGAAGAAGCAATTGCCGAATCAGACGAGGGGGATGAAACCCTAGCTATTCCTGCCTTTAGTCAGCGGGCCTCAATCCCTCATTGTTCCGACCAAATCCCGACTCCTTAAGACGAAGACCCGACCGACAAACAAGCTGCTCTGACCTCACGGTGACCCCGAATAGGGGCGGACGAGCTAGATTCGGCCATCGGTACATCTCGATTTAGTTTCTCACCCTCCTCAACACTTACTTAAGGTCGTCAGGATTCTGACCAACTTTCGACGACGATTCACACTGGAAATTTCAAATCCGACCCTCACATCCGTTGTCCAACCTCACATGGGCTGTAAACGGATATTCGAAAATCCGCATCCGTCCGATCTCCGAATCCGAATTTGCGGATATTTATCCGAAAAAATGGAAACGGATACGAATATGGATACTCTATAAAAATATCCGAGAAAATGGATACGGATGTGGATAGTACTAGTATCCGACACGGATAATCCGTATCCGAGGCGGAGTATCCATTTTACCGGATATCCGTATCCGTAAAAAATATGTTTAAAATATTATTAATAATATTAGTATTAGTACTACTAATAAAATAATATTAAAAAAAACCTTAATCGTTTATTCCTTAAAACAAAACAAACACAAGACTCCACTCAAAACAAAAACATCTTACAGTTATTATTTTATGGGGTATATTATAAAATTCCATGTATTATTATTTTATCGGGTATATTATCATGGAGTTACACTAAAGTTACAATACACCCTATCACACACAACATACACCCACTAAAGAACATATACTCAACTAAAAAAAAACTAATTTCATTTCATTTCTCTTTCGTACAAAACAAGAGAAAAGAAACCCTCATTTCACTCCATAAAAAATTCTCAATCCCCCACCTCCATCTCCACCTCCCCCGCATCAGCCCGCAGATGCTCATCAACCCCGCCACCGCTTCTCATCAACCCCTCAGCTGCGCATCAACTTTGTCGCTCCGCCGCTCCACATTCTCTCCTCATGTAACAGAAAATTAGCAACAACAGGTACATACAAAATAAAAATAAAATATATAACTGTATTTATATGTTGTTTATGTGATTGTTCATAAGTTTCCTTAATTATAAATAAATTTTGGAGAGAAACAAAAAAGTAAAGTGATGGTTTTGATTGTGATGAGAACTGAAGTTAACAGTAGATATATTATATACAAAATAAAAATATATAGTTATTAAAATAAATATATCAGAATGTTTTTAAGACTAAAAGGTCAATGAGGTTATCATTCTCAATCAAATTTGATTTAATCTAAAAGGTGCATATGTATTTCTACTGTTATGGAATGCTACTGTTATTTTTTTTATGGCTTGAAGCTTACATGTTTGTAAAGTATGGGTCGCTTTAAACCATATTATCATTATGGAATGCTACTATTATTATAAAAACCAGGAGGTAGTAATTTTGTTATATATTTATTTGGATTGGATTGGATTTCATTGGATTGGATATTTTAATAGTTATTTTGCGACGGCTAAATAATGCAAACGGATACGGATATTATCCGAATCCGAGGTATCCGAGCGGATACGGATATGGGTAGTTGTTTTGACTATCCGGCGGATACGGATACGGATACGGATACGGATACAGATAGTGCATTCAGATAGCGGATATGAATATGAAAAACATGGTATCCGATCCGTATCCGTCCGTTTATCACCCCTCTCACATCTCCTTTGACCCATTTGGCTCCCATCAACAACTTTCCTCTGTCCCGATCCAATGAGATAAAACTCCAAACATTAGTCCTTCCTTCCCCCCTTCCCTACCAAAACCCTAGCTTCACCCCACAAATATGATGACCCGCCCAGCCCACTTGGGCCCCCGTTAACCCAAAACGTGGCGGATATAACCCACCTCTACACCGGTTGCCCCTCTTTGGGCATTTACCGTACCATCTCTTCCGCCAACGATTGATCTATTTGTTGACGACGTGATACCTTTTACCGTCACCAAGTTAAGCGGGTCACATTAACCCCAACCTAACTTAGTCGTTGACTCCACCTATTTGGTTCCTGTTACATCCCTAAACTCTTTTTGGTTACGGACCAACATTTTTTTCAACGGTTGCACGTCCATAGGGAGTTTGTGTACCGTCATCATCGACAACGGAGCCAATGACAACCTCATTGCCCAAGAGATGGTCGGCAAGTTGGGGCTCCCTACGAATCCACTCGCCAAGTCATGTCATATTGGGTGGTTATGCAACAACAATTCTGTATGTCTGAGTTGATAATGTCATGTGTTGTTCTACATCGGGTCATATGCCGATGAAGTATTATTCATATGCGTGCCTGTCACTTACTTTTGGGAAGGCCATGATGACCGCGCCAACACCTACCCATTTTAGCACTTCGGCCGATGCAAGAGCTCCGTTGTAACATCTTATTTTCCAAGTACAAAGTGGCCACTCCAATCGCCGAAGATGGAGGACGTCAAATAAGTCGTACCATTCGAAGCATCAATGAGAAATAATGAAACCAAACCTAAGGATTGATAAACTGGAATGATCAAAATTCTTCAAGTTTGCCCGCTCAGCCCTGTCATTTTGGCTTAAGAACACTTGAAAAGATTTTTTGGAAAACATCGTTGGTCAAATCCCACATTTGTAAAAAAATATCTAACATTTACTGAACAACAATTTTAAATGCGACTCATTGACGTCTCATGTCCATAGTTGTCAAATCGCGAATCGTATCGTGAATCGTTTACCCCCCGAATCGCGAATCGTGAATCGTATCGATCGAATCGGAACCAAATGATAAAAATGTAGTAAAACATACGTAAATGGAATTTAACACTATAGAATTGGTAATTAAGCGTGATATGACAAAAAACTAATCGTAGCACATGATAATATACCAAAATATATCACAAAAATTAACCATAGCACATGTTCTCATTCATTTTAAGCTTAAAAATGTAAAAAACAAAAATATATCATAAAACAGCCTACATATTAATTTAAAACACCCTACATAAAACAAATATATATCATAAAGAGCCTATATATTAATTTAATGTAAAAAAATCGCGCCAAAAAAAAAAAGTGAATCGGACTGAATCGGGAATCGGACCGAATCGGACCCGAATCGGAAGATTCGAATCGTGAATCGCCGATTCAGTCCGATTCTTTAGACATTTGTGATTCTAAGGTTGATTCGAATCGTTTTGGTAGTGAATCGAATCGAATCGTCCGATTTGAATCGCGAATCGGACGATTTTGACAACTATGCTCATGTCATCCCCGCCAACACTCACACCCAAATACCTCACCTTTAACCTAGGTAAATGCCATTCTATACTAGGCATAGCTACAATGTGCATACGCAAGACCTATGTCTAACAGGTAAACTACATTATCTCTATCTAGAGCTATACGTATATGTAGTTTCCATATACTATATCGTAACAAGTAACGTAACTATATCCCAAGAATAGTAGTAGCACAAATAAAATCCTCGTACGAATATGTCCATCGCAGACCATCTACATATATGTAATCATAACACGAAGGCTCAAACCTTTGGGGACCTCTTGTGCCTCTATTAGGTCAATCCGTAGGAGGTCCCATGTCTAAGGGATTGCAAACAAACACACATAAAAGAGGAAATCACTACGCTGTCACATCACCGTGCATCACATACTACACGGCGGATCACGCCTCCTATGTCTCCTTCTCGCGAGGCGGTTGACCAACTGCACCTAAGATCAAGATACAGACCTATACTCAGCCTCCATTATCAGCCAAGGGCTGGTCCCGCGAATAATCCCATAAAGTCTGCATCGATAGACTCCTCACGAATTACTCACACATCCGTACACCAACTTTCATTTGATGTGTTTTGTTAAAGATTTTCCTGGTGATAATGATATGAAAGTTTATTTATGAACATTGCAGTGCATTGATGGACTGTGTGGGGTGTGAAAAGTGTCGCCTTTGGGGAAAGCTTCAGGTTCTGGGACTTGGTACTGCTTTGAAAATTCTCTTCTCTGTTGATGACAATGACAGATTGGGTCAGACTGTAAGTCTATCTTTAACCAAAATTGTCTGCAAAAGAGAAAGTCTTGTTTATTTTTTCTTTCTAAACTGGTCACACTCATTTTAAATGGTCTTTGACATTAACATATGTGATAACCGATTTTCTATGATAACAAGTGCTCTTTAAGACACTGTTCATTCGCTCCAGAATTCCCCTTTTAAGTCAGTGACGTAAATAACAAATGAAGGTTTATAAAAAGTCTAAACTGAAACTATATAAATAAAAGGGACATCAAGTGCAAAGAAAAACCGGAATTGTGTAGTTTTTGCAAGCAGCCCATTGAACTATTTTTTACGCAAAAAGACCCCTGAGCAATACATTTTGTTACAAATACCATTATGTGTCAACGAAAATTGTAGTTTAGTTGCTAAAAAGACTAATAGGGAATGTTTGCAACAAACTGCATAGTTCAGGGATTTTTTTGCATTAAAATTAGTTTTAGGGGTTTTCTTACAAAATTTGTATATTCAAGTTTTCTTTTTTTAATTTTTATATTGCACTTTCCCCTTGTTAAAGATGAATTTTTGATGTTCAGACTGTGTGGAGTTTATTTGTTTATTTTCCTCGACTCAGTGGCCCATTATGAATGCCTATTCGATTGGGAAAATAAAAATAAAGTAAAAAAACAAAATTCTAGCATGCAATACAGAGACAGGCCTGGTCCACATAGATACAAGTTTCTACCACTATTTCTCATTGAAAATGGCGAAGCTAATTATTCTCTAAAATACAACATTGTACGGATCAAAAATATGAAATTGTCTTCATCCCTACCTTAGAAAACCAAGGGTATTTTTCAAACAGAAATGGTCTGTAGAAATCACTGGGTTTCAAATAGATATATCATGTGTGTTTTCTTTTAAAGCTGGCTGGCTGGCTGCTTTTTATGCAAATAGGACAAACTGGGTTTTCCACTCAATGTTGTACATTTCAGCTACAAACTATCCTATTAGTTATAGTAATAACCTAATGTTCTGGTGCTGCTGATTTTCTCGGACTAGAGATTTCCCCCCAATTTTTTTTTTTTTGGCTTTCTTCCCATTACTTCATTCACCACACCTTGTGTTAATTATCTAAAGTCTCTGGTGTGTCCGGCAATTGAGGATTTTTGACTGACCAAAATTCCTTGTGTTTTGGGTGTTATTATGCACTGGTCTTCAGCTGCAGTTGCAACGCAATGAAGTGATTGCTTTGATAAACTTGCTCAATCGACTCTCGGAATCTATTATATATGTCCGCGAGATGGAACCCTCTGTTGAAACAACCATACAAGGACACATATCTGCAACTACTGATCAACTCAGCCCACGGCAAACGATCTGGGCATCTATGATTGGACATAGGTGACACAGTCTGCTAGGATCTCTACTTGAGCATTATAATGTTCTTTTAGACTATATGGTACTCTTGATGTAGCTAACCTGGAAATTCGTCTTTGTTGAGCATCTATTTGCAGGTAAGAACTTATGCATATAAGAGCTAACATTACTGTTGAGAAGATAGGGTCAGGAAAATGCGGACGGTCTTACTTTAGAAAGAATATTCCCGGTTACATGTATACGATGTATTTATCTATATATTGTTCAATATGATCTTTTCAATTTTGTTTGGAGAGCATATATTAATATTTGGAAGTGTGCAATGTGTTATTTATAATCAAAACTGTATTTTTATAGACACAAGAAATGACATTGTTTGAATATCAAATATCATGATATGATGTACACGAGGAGCCCAGCTTGTTTAATTGTATTTTGCTTCTTTGTACATCTTTATTTGCAGTCTTCTATAGATTATTTCCTAATTTTAGTTAGTACATTAGTGGAAGTGTTACTTAGTGGTTGTACCCTTTTTAAGTGGCTAGCAAAATAATTTAGCATATAATAAGGCCATTAATTAGTCAATTTATTGTATTCACTTTTTACTTTCAAAATGAGTTGAGATATTGTTGAGACGGGGGAATCCCAATTTTTAATTTCCCAAAAAAATTGATTTCCTTTTATAAATGGATGCGGAAGCGAGAGGTGGTTCAACAAAAAACAAATTTTAATTTCTTCTAAATTAAAATAAAACCAAGTGAAATATGATGGAACACACACAATTTAAATTTCACTTAAACCAAATAATTTCACTTCAAGTCCTAGAAATTTGCCTTAAACATGTTTTCAATATTACCAAATTAGGTCAAACCAATTTTATCAAATTAAGTGACGACTTGAATTAAATTAGTTAAACATTACCCAAAGTTAATTTAGCACCAAATTAAACAAGTAGTGATTAAATTAAATCAATTTTATCTTTTTACCTAAGCAAGCGTTTTAGGGAATTTTGCAAAAGATAAAATAAACAATTAATTCATTACGTCACGATGTACGAGGAAAAACTCACAACGGGAAACTTCGGACGGCCCTAGCCTTAAGTCCACTAAGTATGGTTTTACAAATTACAAGACAGATGACTTACTTCCTCGACCCCTTTCAAGCTTTGACGCGTCTTCTTGTAAACACCTTCGCCTAGTAGACAACTCCGGAGCTTCACCGGAATCTTGGTTTTCAACCAATGAGACAATAGATACACCATCAACAACACATGGTGCATTTCATCATATGAGAATGCCGCAGCAAAACACGTTTCTTCTTCTTTGAGGGATTTAGAAGAAAATCCAAACGAACTCTTCAATATGTAGAGTAAACCGGTGCCAAAACTCCAAGCAATATATATATATATATATATATATATATATAAAGAAACTCGGAATAAACAAATATGGGTGAAACAAAGTGTTTAAAGGATTTTTCTTTATAAATAAACACTCAAACTCATGAACTTTTTCTTGGAAGAATAATCTCTCAAAACTCTCTTTAGGAGTTAGAATATTATGAAAAAGTTGGTTTTCCAAAGTTGGTTTCTGCACTAAGATATTATGTCAAAAGTTAGTGGGTAAAGGAAGTGGAAAAAGTGGAAAAACTGCTCAAAACTGCCAATAAACTGTTCTCGCCAAAACTCGTTCGAACGAGATTTTCGTTCGAATGAAGTCTCATTCGAACGAGCCTTCTAACGAAGTTCCAGTGTGAACTCGTTAGAAATCTCGTTGGATATCTCGTTCGAACCATCATTCTCGTTTGAACGATACTTCGAACGACATTCTAGTGGCCTATTGGGGAACTCGTTGGCAGCTTCGTTCGAACGACATTCTCGTTCGAGCGACAATATCGAACGAAAAAAGAAAAAGTTGTAAATTTCGAATTTAGCCCAGAAACTTTATATACTTTATATAAAAGTTTTAATAAAATTTTTCTGAAAAATAAACAACAGTTTTAAATAAAATTCACCCAATATAAAATGTTCCAAGCTCCTATATATATATATATATATATATATATATATATATATATATATATATATATATATATATATATATATATTCAAATGCATTTATACCTTGGGAGCAATTGGAACTATGTTGGTGACGTAGAAACAAGACACTTGAAACACGACATTTGATGAAGCTTTATACTCGTGGCCGCTTCGTCTTCAACTAAACACATCATAGGCTTGAATAGGTACATTGAACACTATCATATGACATAAACGTTTTTGTCCGGAATTGGGCCAAAACTACAATGGACTCAATTGAAAATTTGTGTCCTTACAAATCTCCCCCTTTGACTATTTCGGGACAAAACCCAAACAAAAATCCTAAAGGGCGGTCAAGCTCACTAGACTAAAAAACATTCCACCCAATACTTGACACAAGACCTAAGGATCAAAATCTTTGCCGGTGAAAGTTGCCGCTTAGAATAATGAATAATTCCTGCACACTTAAGCAAACTATCAAACGCATAGGGAATATCAATATATTAAATGCAATTAAAATAAATACTCCCCCTAAATTAATTCTCCCCCTAAGATAAATCTCCCTATAATAGATTAAGATACCATTTCTCCCCCTATCATTTTCCTCCTTTTTGTTCAGGAATAGACAAAGGATAAAACTAATTTAAACATGCAATTGTGCATAAAGTGATGAGAACATTCAAGCACATGGGCAACAAAAAGCATAATTAATCCAACAAATAATCACGGATACCAATTAAGATGCAAGAAAATGATATCAATATGATACATAAAGTATTAAGCATGTGATATCAAACAAAGAATGCAACTAGATAGATACCAATTATGAGTCAAAGCATAAATGGACTAGAAAGCAAGGCAAATATAGAAAAATATCATATATATACATAGACTAAATATACCAATAATGCACATGGAAGTATATATAGATATAAACACACAAATGACACAAAATAAAATAAGCTTTTCACACTCGTATGACAAAAATGTGTCATATGGAAACGAAAGTATTGGGGTGTGAACTAGTAACAATTAAATTTAGACCCAATCACTTAAAACATGTTCACGGAGTTCTCTTTTCATTGCAAACTTCATCACATTTGAATATAACCTCATGTGTCAATATAGATTGAACTCAATGAACAAACATACACATTGCATACAAGCCTAGCATGTTGATGATTCTATAAACCAATAGAGTTACAACATTGATAGCGCAACTAGGATGAACGGACATTGTGTAAACCGTTGATATATCATCCAAACTCCCTCAATAAGCATATATATTATTCTTTTGAATGAATAAATCAACTAAACATAGGTCTTGGCAATTGTATTTTTCTTTTTAATGCCATATTTTCTTTCAGGCCTTTGGACCACGTATTTATTTTAGGTCCATTTCAAACGGTGGCTTACAATCGCAAAGGATAATAAATCCTTTCGGAGCCCTTCCCCGTACACATTTATATATATCATTTTTTTTATATCTCACACAAATCTCACATGTAACGGATTTTGACATGCACTAGTCCTCCTAGGTCACAAATATGTAGATGACAAGATTGGTAGGAGAACACCTCACAAAGCTCAAATATACATATGAAGTTAAATTTCAAAAGAGCTCGTGCATGTGTGAATTGAGGCATATAAAAATAGAATCCATTTAAGCAACACAAAATCCAACTACTCCATGTAGGCATGGTAAAGAACATAATAAGGATTGACAATCTAAACCAAAAGTTCTAGCCACATAGGAGCGTAAAAGATGGGATTCAAACATAAGTATATGCCACATAAAATGTGTCAAACTAAAATACACACAAAAAAATCTTTTTGAGTTTTTGACTTTTTAACAAAAAATAAAAATATGTACTCAAAAGACAAATAAAAATCATTTGTATTTTTCATTAAGCCTAAATTACTAAATAAATAAAACAAAAATGATAAACAAAAATCTTTTTGTATTTTTCATTTAATGCAAACTAAAAAGTATAATACAAAAGATAAACAAGTCATGATTTCTAGCATGAGATATGAAATAGAGCAATGACTAGAAAATGACCAAAAAGAGCATACATCTAGTATGAAGTACAAAAGCTAAAGTATGGAAACACTAACACATTCAACCTTTAGATTTAGCAAGGGAGGAAGCATGTGAAAGTAAATGAGAATCAAAAGTCCTGTTTTGTAAAGCTACCAAGTCGGATCTCCTAACCCAAACTAATGACGAGTGACTAATTCGGGGTGTATGAATCTTGGCTACCTCGGTTGCCTTACGAAAGGATTTTCTAGGACCTCTTTTAAGATCAAAACAAAATTTTCTAAGATGACCTTTTCGACCACAATGTGAATACTTAAACTCACGACGAAAAGATTTACCTAAGGAGTGATCTCTAAAAGCTTTCCTAGTGAATTCTCCTAAAACATTGGTTTTGGCTTTATGAGTTGATTCACTACACATATCGAAGCCTAAACCACACAAGTCATTTTTGATTTGGACCGTTCCTAAGATCTTATCTAGTTTTTCAGACCTACACTCCAAATCAAATTTGACTTTGCTGGAGTCTGTTAGTTTAATTTCTAATTCTACAATTTTAGACTCTAACAAAATATTTCTCTCTTCAAACTCGAGAAGCTCCTTTTTCAAGGATTCCATTAAACCTCTAAGGCCATCTCTCTCGCCTTCTGTATATTCTTGCTTCTCTCGAAGAAATCACTCTCGTGTCCTAAGGTCTTCAATTAACGCACTCTCATCAACGACCTTGACATGCTCTCTCAAAGAAGCTTCTAACTTCAAATTTGCTCTTTTTAATTTAATAGATTCTTCATATAATCCTTGAAAATCATTTTGAAGTTCACTCATATCAACCTCATCATTTTCACTCTCTCTCTTCTCCACTCTCACTACCATAAAAAAATAAGGGAATCAAAAACTTTGACCACGGAAGTGTCATGTGTTTGTATATCTTCATGAGAAGATTCACTATCGGTGCTCACATGACTAGCCATAAAAGCCACAAAGTTGGGCTTAGTGTGGGAATCGAGTTCCTCTTCCTTATCACTATCACTAAGGGTCGCATTATATGAAATGGGTCGCTTACCCTCTCTCCTTAGTTTAGTGGGGCACTCAGAAGCCCTATGGCCATACCCTTCACAACCAAAACACCTATTTGACTCGTCCCTATTTAAATTTTCTTTAGAAGTTTTAGGGATCCTTTCGGCTTTGTCATGCTTAGAAGTTTCAAATTTCTTAAAATCATTTTTAAATTTATCTTTGTTAAATTTAAGAAATTTTTGAGATTTTCGAGCAAACAAGGCCATGTCTTCCGAGTCACTATCACTCTCGCTCTCTACTACTTGTTTTTCCTCTTTTCGGGCTTTTAAAGCAATGCCCTTTTCTATTTTCTTTTCAGTTTTAGAGGAAAACATGTCTAGTTCATAGGTTTGTAAATCACCTACGAGCTCTTCTAATTTCATAGAGGCTAAAGTTGGTAAAGAATTTAAAACGGTCACTTTTGGAATAAATCTATCGGGAAGGGACCTTAAAATTTTCTTTACTACTTGGTTGTCGGGTATTTTCTCTCCCAAATTAAAAGATAAATTAACAATATCGGAAAGTCTAGCATAAAATTCATCAAATGTTTCTTTTTCATTCATTTTGATGGTTTCAAATTGAGTGGTGAGGTTTTGAAGTTTTGAAGCTTTTACGACACTCGTACCTTCCTGAGTGAGTTGTAAAATAACCCATGCTTCTTTAGCGATCTCACACGTCATAATGCGTCGGAATTCATCCGGTGTGACAGCGCTAAACAAGGCGTTTAAACATCGGGAATTAAAATTTGATAATTTAAATTCACTCTCACTCCACCTATCGGCCGGTTTGGGGACACATTCATTATCTACTAAATGAGTTGGTGGAGACCACCCGTTAACTACAGATAACCAGACCCTCTCGTCGATAAATTTAAGTGCCGATTTCATTCGCGCTTTCCAGTACGCGTAATTAGAACCATCGAAAATAGGAAATTTAGAGAATGGGGAAAATTCCATTTTGGCCAATTTTTTTTTAAAGATCTTTAACGAAATATTTTATCGTTTTTGACTCTATTACCACTTAGTGAGACGGGGGAACCCCAATTATTAATTTTCCAAAAAAATTGATTTCCTTTTATCAATGGATGCGAAAGAGAGAGATGGTTCAACTAAAAACAAATTTTAATCTCTTCTAAATTAAAATAAAACCAAGTGAAATATGATGGAACACACACACAATTTAAATTTCACTTAAACCAAATAATTTCACTTCAAGTCCTTGAAATTTGCCTAAAACATGTTTTCAATATTACCAAATTAGGCCAAACCAATTTTATTAAATTAAGTGACGACTTGAATTAAATTAGTTAAACATTACCCAAAATTAATTTAGCACCAAATTAAACAAGTAGTGATTAAATTAAATCAATTTTATCTTTTTACCTAAGCATTCGTTCTAGGTGATTTTGCAAAAGATAAAATAAACAATTAATCCATTACGCCGCGATGTACGAGGAAAAACTCACAACGGGAAACAACTTCGGATGGCCCTAGCCTTAAGTCTACTAAGTATGGTTTTACAAATTACAAGACAGATGACTTACTTCCTCGACCCCTTTCAAGCCTTGACGCGTCTTCTTGTAAACACCTTCGCCTAGTAGATAACTCCGGAGCTCCACCGGAATCTTGGTCTTCAACCAATGAGACAATAAGTACACCATCAACCACACATGTTGCCTTTCATCATATGAGAATGCCGCAGCAAAACACGTTTCTTCTTCTTTGAGGGATTTAGAAGAAAACCCAAACGAACTCTTCAATATGTAAAGTAAACCGGTTCCAAAACTCCAAGCAATATATATATATATATAAAGAAACTTGGAATAAACAAATATGGGTGAAACAAAGTGTTTAAAGGATTTTTCTTTATAAATAAACACTCAAACTCATGAACTTTTTCTTGGAAGAATAATCTCTCAAAACTCTCTCTAGGAGTTAGAATATTATGAAAAAGTTGGTTTTTCAAAGTTGGTTTCCGCACTAAGATATTATGTCAAGAGTTAGTGGGTAAAGGAAGTGGAAATAGTGGGAAAAACTGCTCAAAACTGCCAATAAACTGTTCTCTCCAAAACTCGTTCGAACGAGAACTTCGTTCGAACGAAGTCTCATTCGAACAAGCCTTCTAATGAAGTTCCAGTGTGAACTCGTTAGAAATCTCGTTGGATATCTCGTTCGAACCATCATTCTCGTTCGAATGATACTTCGAACGACATTCCAGTGGCCTATAGGGGAACTCGTTGGCAGCTTCGTTCGAACGACAATCTCGTTCGAACGACAATATCTAACGAAAAAAATAAAAAGATGTAAATTTCGAATTTAGCCCAGAAACTTTATATACTTTATATAAAAGTTTTAATAAAATTTTTCTGAAAAATAAACAACAGTTTTAAATAAAATTCACCCAATATAAAATGTTCCAAGCTCCTATATATATATTCAAATGCATTCATACCTTGGAAGCAACTGGAACTATGTTGGTGACGTAGAAACAAGGCACTTGAAACACGACATTTGATGAAGCTTTATATTCTTGGCCGCTATGTCTTCAACTAAACACATCATAGGCGTGACTAGGTACATTGAACACCATCCTATGACATAAACGTTTTTGTCCGGAATTGGGCCAAAACTACAATGGACTCAATTGAAAATTTCTGTCCTTACAGATATGTTTAATTATTTTTATGCGTTAATTCGCTATGCTTACATCGTTGGAAAGTTTCATTTTCATTCATGTCAAGTTGCATCAATATTGGAGAAGTGGGACAGGCTTGATATCAATCGGATATGGGCAAGAGAAACTTTTTTGCTTACGTCAAATTTATTTATGGTTGTGTGAACAGAGACCACGATTTAACAAAACAAACTCTCACTTCCTTTGTATTTTTTTCCTCCCTTTTGCTTCATGTTCCCAATCCACAGTATAGAAGGGGAATTTATTGTGTACATTTAACATTATTTTTAAGGGTGAGGGGATAAGGGCATCCCAAAAGTAAATCTATAATACCACCAAGATAAAATAATTTTATAATATTACAAAAATTATATTTTACAATCCATAATACCATGCAAGGGCATTCAAATACTTAAAGTTCAAAATTTTCACTTTTAACTTTCCCCCCTCTCTAAATCTTTTCTAAACCTCTGAACCTTTTAACATCTAAATCTCAAAAACTATTAAGATCAATTTTATAAAAACTCGAACTTCAATATTTAGATCATTAAATTGCACAAAATCTGAATGACATTCACTAAATGATCTTTAATTTAGGGTTTATAATGTTCATTAGTGTCAAATTTTTAATCTACAAATATTTACTAACAAATTTTATGGAATGAAACATGTTAATAATTTATAAACCTTTGAAAACAAGAAAAATAATCCAAAATCACTCAAATGAATCCTATGACAAGTCATGAGTGTTTAAAGTAACCCTAGCTTCGTACATTGTACCTTCGCTATCCCGATCCCGAATCAACCCCCATATTTCACTATCTATGCCCTGAGCTAATTATTAAAAAAACTGTATTCAAACTTCATTTGGTAAAATTATCCCGAGTATATGTGTTTGATTCGATATAATTACCCCGAGTGCATGCGTTCCATTCCTAGAATTAGACATTTTCAGTAGAAAAAATATAAATTGATTCAGTATAATTACCCCGAGTACGTGCGCTCCATTCCCCAAATGAGACATTCTCAGCAGAAAAAATATATATTGGTTCGATATCCTTATTTAAAAGAAAAGATGCACTTCTTGATAGATTGGATTGCCTAAAAGAAGGTGGAGGATAAGACTTCTAACTCTTTAATCTCATTAGCCCCAAGGACAGATCAAAGACGTGACATAAATCCCTAATACATGCATTTTATTCGATATAATCATACCGAGCTTTAAGGTCTTACTTCATATTCCAAACCTACACTATTGAAGGGGAATTTATTGTGTAAATTTTATGTCTAACATTATTTTTAAGGGTGGGGACTAAGGGCACCTCATAAATAAATCTATAATACCACAAAGATAAAACAATTCCATAATACCACAAAAATTTATTTCACACTCCATAATTTCACCAAAGATCACTCAAATACTTACAGTTCAAAATTTTCGCTTCCAACTTTCACTCCTTTCTAAATCTCTCTGAATCTCTTAACCTTTTAACATCTAAACCTCAAAAACTAAAAAAATCAACATTACGAAAGCTCAAATTTCAACCTTTAGATTCATCAAACTACAAAAAAACAATGGTAATCAAAATTTTAAATTTACACATTTACTAACAAATTTTATGGAATCAGACATGCTAATAATTTGTAAACCTTTAAAAATAGGAAAAACAATCCAAAATAATTCTAATGAACTTTATGACAATCCATGAGTGTTTTGAAAAAACTAGCTCCATATACTGTGCATTCACAATCCCAATCCTGAATCAATCCCGAGCTAATTATTTAAATAAAATTGAGTTTAGACTTAATTCAATATAAATAGTCCGAGTATATGCATTTCATTCAGTATAATTACCCCGAGTATATGCATTTCATTCCTCGAATGAGACATTTTTACCAAAAAAAATATACAGTGGTTCGATATCCTTCATTCGGGGTCTAGATCCCGAATATATGCATTTTATTTGGTATAATTATACTAGTCATTAAGGTCTTACTCAGGATAATGACCCGAATGAACATTTTTCCTTAAAAAAGTTAACACTGATTCGGGATAATCACCCCGAAAATCGTCATCTTCTTCGGGGGCTCGATGGCGAACAACTGTAAAATCCATTTTCGGGGTTAAGCTTTTTAGCGTCTAAAAAAATTGAAAAAACGTATATGTGCATTAAAATGACCTCAAAAGGACTGTTTTAGCTATTTTCTTTAGTGTTAGGGTGGCCATAACCACTTCTAACACCTTCCATGGTGTGTTGTAACTTCAATATGAGAGTTCTGGTAACTTCAGTGGATGAAAATGATTGAAATCCCTAGTTTGAATACGGTCTCAACATTTTTTTGTCACTATCCCAATTTCTAATGTGAAGATTCAACATAATTTGTGAAGTTTACGTTGGATTTGAATGAGAAAATGGTTCGAGAGAGAAAATGGCTTGAGGGGGAAAATGGTGGCGGTATCCGATTTGAGTGTGAACAAATTATTTATACTATGTGATGGTTCGTAGAAAAAAAATATGAAAAACTTGTGTGATATTATGTAGTAATAATTGGGGTGCCCTTAGTGCCCACCAGTTTTAAATAAGTTTGAGCAATTTTGCACTTAAGTGTGCCTTGTTTATTATATCAATTGATTGTGATTTAAAGGGGATGTGGAAGGAAGGTGGATTTTGAAAGCTTGGAAATTTATATCTCTAATACCATCCCCAAGGAGTGAATGCAATTTCCCTCTACGATGTGGCTGTTTTTCTTGTTTGACTCTTTAGAGTGTGAAGAAAAATGCTAAAATGTCACTAAAACCAACTCCAAGGCATGGAGTAAAATAACATAATGCAATTGGAATGTAGTGTGACATGGAGGTATTGTGTGATAGAATATCAGGGTTTGTATCTTCGATATTAAAACCCACCCATCAGGCTCCTCCTTTTAGACGACCGTGTTTATCTACTTTTTATGTTTTATTTCTTTGCAATTTTAAAATTCTTAGTATCTGATTAAATGAATAAAAAAAATTCATAATATTATGAACTTTATAATAGTAAAATGATTAGTTACACTTACCCCTGAACTTTACCCCCTTGTCATTTCACACCTCACCTTTCATTTTCGTGATTTAACCTCTTGAACTTTTAAAATGACTTTAACTAACCCCTTATCGTTAACACCATTAATTTTTAGACAGAAAATGACATGAAACTATCACGTGAGTTTTTTAAAGGGTATTGTTATCTTTTAACCTCTTAGTATTAAAAACAACTTACCCATCTCTTCCTCCCTCTCTTTCACTCTCATGGAAGCCATGGAGCTTCCATTGTTGCACTCTCTTCTCTGTTCTTCTTATTCTCTTTTCCCTTAGCACACACACAAATAAATGCACACACATAAACATGCAGACTAATCCACACATACATTTAAAAGGATTTTTATGGGTTCAAAATGCCCAATGTAAAATATTTTCGAACCTTTGGCTCAATCTACTACGTTTGCAATGATCACAAAAAACTCTTAAATTTGAAGCCAAAGGTGATAAATCAAATTTTCTTGGTTATTCTCATAATAGCAGGGCATATAGAGTTTTCAACCTAAGAACCAAATCTAATGTTTATTTGATTAATGCTGTAATAATTGACAACACATTTGAGCTTGTTAGTAAAGATCCACCTGCTAAAACTGATTTGGACACAAACGTTTTAAATGGTCGAAATTCAACAGAAGATGAATCTTTGCTAACACCAACCCCTGTCGTGCCTAACTGGGTTTCAAAAGATCATACCTCCACAGAAATTATGGGAGATATCTCTGTGCCTGTGCATAATAGGAATCAATTACGTGAAATATCTCATATGACTACTTTTGTATCCCTCGAGGAACCAAAATCAATAAATGAGGCACTTCGTGGTTCTTGTTGGATTGGTGCGATGCAAGAGGAGCTAGCTCAATTCAAGGATCATGACGTATGGTATCTAGTTCCTAGGCCCAAGGATATCAAAGTAATTGGCATAAAATGGATTTTAAATAATAAGACTGATAAAAAAGGGATAATCATTAGAAATAAGGCTAGACTACTTGCACACGGTTACTCTCAAATGGAAGGAATAGACTATGACGATATGTTTGCCCCGATAACCCGTCTTGAATCAGTGAGATTACTTCTAGCTGTTGCGTGTCACTTACAATTTAAGTTGTTTCAAATGGACATCAAATCAATTTTTCCTAATGGTATTCTGTCTGAAGAGGTTTATGTTGAGTAGCCCAAAAGATTTCAAGATCCTAAACACCCTGATCATGTTTACAAACTTAAAAAGGCTTTATATGGTTTAAAACAAGCTCCTAGGACTTGGTACGAACGTTTGACTGCTTTCCTATCTTCTCATGGCTTTGTTAGAGGAGGAGTAAACCAAACTTTATTTGTTATGAAGTCTAACAAAAATTTCATTTTAATTGCTCAGATTTATGTAGATGACATAGTTTTTAGGTCAACCTCTCAAAACAAAGTTAATAAGTTTTTCAAAGACATGAGTATTGAGTTTAAAATGTCACTTATGGGAAATTACAATTTTTCCTAGGACTCCACATCAAACGACGTAGTGATGGCTTGTTTATATCGCAACCTAAATATGCTAAGGATTTAATTATTAAATTTGGACTTGAACATGCTAAAATATCCCCTACACCTATGGCCATAAAAACCAAGTTATCAAAATATGAAATTGACCCTTATGTAGATCCTACATTATACCGTAGTATAATCGATAGTTTGTTATACTTAACTGCTTTTAGCCCTGATATTCAATATGTTGTCGGTATTTGTGTGCGGTTTCAATCCAGTCCAAAAGAGTCTCATCTTACTTGTGCTACAAATATTTTAAAATATGTTAAAGGCACAATTCAGTGTGGACTTTGGTATAATAATAAATCATCATGTGAGATAGTTGGGTACTCGAATGCGGATTGGGGCGGCAACACAGATGATTGTTGTTCCACTTCGGGTGGTTGTTACTATTTAGGCTAGAACCTTATAAGATGGACTAGTAAAAAGTAGACTAGTCCTACATTATCAACTGTCGAATCTGAATATATTGCTGCTAGCGCATGTTGTGCTCATTTAATTTGGACTAAATAGATGTTATATTATTATGATATAATTAAGTCCAAAGTTCACCTATATTGTGATAATGAGAATGTTATTTACATAGCTAAAAATTTGGTACAACATAGTAGGACTAAGCACATTAATATCAGACATCACTTTATCAGAGAGTTGGTAGAATCGAAATAGCTTATTATTGAACATATTTCAACCGATAAGCAACTCACTGGTATCTTTACAAAATCGTTAGATAAATCTAGATTTGAAAGACTGAGACATATGATAGGAATTACTGTACTCGATAACTAGATTGTATTTATTCTGCATCTTGATTACTAGATCTCTGAGGTTTTCGGATAAAGATATCTACTAATAATGGTATCTCTCAAAACCATTTTTATTATAGGAGACGTTTAGTTTGTAGTTTATAAACATTCATATGTTAATCTCTTACCATTGTACAATTTAGTCAAAATGGGGGAGAGTTGAGTACATATTTCTGTTTAATGTGTTAATATTCTTTCATGCATACTATCTTGTCTTATCTTTTCCTGCACATTTATTTCTGCATTTTAATAATTTGGTAGAGCAAATGTTACTAACTTGATTTCTCGGCAGAAAGTGTATTTATTATTTTGCAGGTTTTCTCGCCGGTCTTCGTCTTGAGCCGAGTATTTTCTTTTCTAGGATGGGTGGGTAGTTAGAAATATTTTTGTATAGGACATGATTGGAATTTTTACCTTAGTATATCATTTGATATACTCAAAGGTTTTGTCAAAATTAGTCCAATGGGGGGGGGGGGGGGGGGGGGGGGATTGAAGGTACCTATATAGAGTACTCCTAAGTTTTTTTTTTGTGTTGTAGCTGTATAGACTTTCATCTCGTTGAACTTAAATTTTGGCAAGTTTTTTTATGCAATTATATCGTGTCTAGATGCCTAGGCCAAGCTCTCCAAGATCTCTACTCATGCCTACATATACTCAGGTAACGTCACACTTATTCTATTGGCTCATAGGATTAGTTTTTATCACATAGGACACCTAAGACACTGCACTTCAATATATCATGCTTATTAATTGCGTATCAGTTTTATTCAAAAAGAATTTTTAAAATTGTTTTAAATTTAATTTGAATTTTTATTAATGTGATTAAATATTCTCATAAAAATAAATTTTCAGAATTAATTTCAATGTATTTGTGGTCATTTATAATCAGGGACGAAACCAGCCATTTCCAAGGGGGGCCATGGCCCCCCTTAACTTTTAGAAAACTTCAAATAATGGCCCTTGAATTTTTATAATATATAACTTTTATAGTCTACAATTTATTAAATATATATATTGCCTCCCTTAACTTTAATTCCTAGCTTCGTTACTGTTTATAATACATGTTACCTTAAATATATATGTGTGTGCTATTATATGTACGCATATCAAACTGTATGTATACGTATTTGCATATCTCTTTATATGATTTATTGGTTGGCAGTTTAGACCATGGCCGGTCATGTAGGTTGTGGCTTTAAGCAAATCTATAGCTATCTAGCCTTAATTGTTGGCATGAATTACCATACACGATTTGACTGTTGCAGGTCAGATTTGACCATAGACTTTAACTAGCTTTTTACTTGCTCGTCACATGGTTTAATAGATAAATAGCATCCCTTTCTTTTAAAATTCCATCCCACAGTTTTGTTTTAAACCAAAGCTAGTTTTCGTGTTTCTCTTAACACAACACCGTCAGCATTTTAAACGGTAACATTTTATTGCATTACAGCTATCCTTTAGCCTTTACAAAATGACGTCGTGGTCTTATTTCCAAACGGTAGTTTTGCTTTGTGGATTACAGCTAGCTTACACTATTATTTAAATAATCAGAACGCCATCGTTTCATAAAATGGCCTTACACGATTTGTTTTGTTGGTAACAGCTGGATTGCAACGTGTTTGAGTTGTAAGCAGTCTGTTTGTGTTCCTTTATAGACCGTGCGATTAATTTTAATCAATGGTTGTGTGTGTATTTTTACAATCCACGTGACACCTTTTTACACCAATCAGCACATACCCACTAACTCTATTAATACACACTTTCGGTCTCCATTTTTAATATTCCAAAAAAAAAAATCATTTTTTACCCAAACTCTGTCAAATTAATTTGTAGAGAGATAGAGGAGAGTTCATACACCACCACACACACTATAATTCATTGTGTTCTTGTTTGAAGATATAATCTCACCAATAGATTTTACCTAAAAAAAACACTAACTCTATTTGATTTTGTGTGTTTAATTTGTGTTGAAATTAGTTTAAATCTGTTAAACCTTTTTCAAAAACTCTCAACTTAGGGTTTTGTTTCATAATTGCTTTCTTTAAAAAGAAACCCTAAAATTTTCACTTATGATTTTATCCGATTTATTTTTTAAGTGAAATTTCATCTCTCCACGTTTGATGTTATTTAGATCGAATGAAATCTGATTGTGTTGATACTGTGGCTATCATATTATTTTGGGGTGAAATACATTATACACGTTAATTTTCACCATTCTTGTGTTATTTTTCATTTTTCTCTTAGATCTAGTTGTTTAGATCTTGAATAAATTGTTAGGTTGCTAGAAATTGTTGTGTATCACTACACGCACGGAACACTTTGTTTTGTGTTATTTTTGTCAAAATTTGTTGATAACTAGTTGCATGATAGCTTGAGGGTGTTCTTACACCTCAAACATGGCACTAAGTGTTCTGTGTATTTGATTCGTTCAGTTCTGGTTTGTTTTGACACGATCTGTAATACAACTTCCTTCCAATTCATATTTTTGATTTAGTGCTTAAGAAGTTGTGTGTATTTTAGTCAGTGTTAAAATCTATTTTTAACAAAGATTGATTAAGGTTTAGACACTTAAACCAAACTGATCAAACAAGAATTATCCTATTAAGATCTTATACTTGTTTATATTCTTGACCTTGGATTTTATATACCTGAACTGATATTGACATTAGAATAAGGATTGAGAGAAAGAACTGAGAACTGTTATACTGAATAGAGAACATTAAACTATTTTTAATTGATTTAATAGGGTATTAGATTAAAACTAGTTTAATCTAAACTGACAAGTAAAAGAGTTTGCTTATATTATTAGACTTTGTGCTTATAGCTTATATATATTTGAAGTCATTTTATTTGTGTATTGCTAGATTGTATATGCTTACTGGATTATTCTCGTTTTGCAATCTTAGTCTTATTTCAAATTTGTGACACATCATTTGCATATCACTTTTAGATCAAGAACACTATACACCACTATTCACATAGGCATCGATTATAGTGTACATATTAGTTAAAATCCGAGTGTTATGATTTTGAGAAGAAAGTTTGATGAAAGTTGTGTTAAATCAAGATAACGTAATTTAAACAAGAAAGAAAGAACATAAGATTTGCAGTTAATATTTAGGAGATATCAAATTGTTCCATAATCATTCGAGTTGTAACATTAATGGTGAGTATGTCATATAGAACATGACAAATCACGAAAGCATTGCAATATCACAAGTCATAATTAGAATCAATAGGTACTGAGCTAACCTAAGCTGAAGAAGCTAGAGGAAAGGCTGAGACGTGGAGAAAGCAAAGTGGACAAGAGTTGCATAGTGAGGTTAATTGTTAAAGAGCTACTAGAGCAAAGATAAGCTTGATCAATATAGGTAATAGATTTTTATGATTTATCCTACTTTGAGTCATGGTGCATGTTTGTAAATCGTTCCATATTGATTTTGTTTTAGTGGACTTGGTGACTAGGTGACTCTAGAGGGTTCGTCGTTTTTTCCAGGGAAGGATTTTTGAGATGTAAAATAAACACCACATGCTTTAATTTATGCATTAATCACTTAACTTGAAAAAGTAGGATTAAAGTTTAGAAACTCGCCTAGCTAAACTGAATTAATTATTATCTGCTTAATCACCTAATTCAATGATGCATTTTCAATTTTCTTCATGTTATTAACCTTTAGTCCTCCAATTATTCAATATTGGGAGTAAATGCATGAATTAAATCTTGAAAACCCATGAGCACTTGAGCATATGTTATAAATGATTCAGTAGGACAATTATAACTTGTTTTTTTTTTGCTGCTTTTGTGTACACTAAAACCGAGCGAGCTTTGTGATTTTCTTCATTTGCGAGTGTTTACACATTACTCTTTCCATTTTGAAAACGTTAGATTTGTTGGTAATCTCAATATTTTTTCATTGATTGTTCATTAGTTGAGTTTATATACGAAATGTGTTACTTGAGCTTGATTTTCAAAATTATTTTGACTCGATAACTGTATAAACTTTAAGAAAGGATAATAGGTATTCTTTGTTATATTACCCATATTGACCACGATCTCACCTTATATGTTTTCTCTCGTCAACCCTTTGAGCCTAAATATAGCCTTTCATGTCATAACCCAAAGTCTCCTAACCAATTCCACATTGGAGTTCTTTAAATCATATATATCACCTTCCATACATTTGTTTGGAATGATACTTAGGATTGAATGATGTTCTTGTAATGTGGTTAAAATTGAGCATGTGAGAGTGAAAAGAAAAGAAAAAGTGAAGCAAAAGAAAAACAAAAGCAAAAGAAATGAAAAAGTGAAGAAAAAGAAGAGAAAAAGAAGAAAACAAAAGATAGAGAAAGTACTTCCATTTTGTATATAGTGAGCAATAACCTTTGTCACTTTTCAATGTTATATTCAATGCTTGTTATGGAAATCATTTTCCAATTTTAAAATGACCCACAATTTTCCATTATTCCAAGTGTTTCATCCCCAAACACCTTTGAATCTATACATATTGCCTTAATTTTTGTAATTTCAACCCCAAACCTATATTACAACCCTATAAAAGTCCTATGTGATCCTAAGGTAAATTTGATTTGAAAGTCATAATAATTGTGATAATCTGTGAAAATGCATTTCACCTCTTTAATGATGATATCCTTTCATTGAGATTACATATTTTTCATTTTATATATAACGTTCTTCATTGATGACACGTGTTCAACCTAATTTTCATTTATATTCACTCATTATGCCCGCATGTCCCATGTGTTATACCCCATTCCAAGTGCTTTTATTTGTTGAGTGCAATATCCGAAGATGATTGAGTGGAAGCATGCTCTAATTTTTATCTGGCTTATAGGAATTATAGACACCCCATTCTGTTACCCCCCAACCCACTACAAACCAAGGTCATGTCCCGAGTACTGACCTAGAAGCCATCGGGCACTCCCAGGCTCCGTTTGACCAAAAGTCAAACTCTTCGACTCGACCGAGGCTAAATGAATCTTATAAGGGCACTAAAATCCATTTCCAACGGTCCATTTCGTTTGCAATTAAGACTTACCATGCGGACGAACGATTCGTTTGCATCCAAAACTTGATCTAGAGGCCACTGGGTGCTCCCGGGCTCTGTTTGACCTAAGTCAACTCTTCAGATTGACCGAGGATGAATGAATCTTCAAAGGGAACTGGAACCCCTTTCCAATGGTCTGCTCCGTGCGTGATTCTGACTTACCATTCGGACGAACGATCCGTTTGACTCCAAGAGGTCACCGAATGCTTCCAGGGACCGTTTGACCAAAGTCAACTCCCCAAAATGGGTCAAACTCTTTGGAATGTCGAAGTACATCTCCTGACCTTTCCAATGGTCCACTCTGTGCACAATTTGGACTTACCATGCGGACGAACGATCCGTTTGCGTCCGAACGATTCCCCATCCAATGGACTGACAAATGCATTCGAGCCATATTTGACCCAAAGTCAACTCCCGAACTCGGGAGCAGTCTAGGACTTTCAAAGGTCTTTGAATTACCTTTCCAACGGCCTTCCCCGTGCACAATTTTGACCAACGGTTTGTCCTCGGCAACCAATTTTCCGAAAAGGCCTAAAACACACTGCCAAATGGCAGGTTCCAGACCCTGCCTATCGACAGGTGCCGATAGGAAGGACCAGGTCTATGCCGATCGGCAGTGACCTGGGCCTATAAAAGGGGGCCTTCACCTCATTTGCAAAGGGATCCCAGATCTGATAAAAATCGTTCTCAGTGAATCCCAAACACCTCTCTTGAAGACAGCGCGATTTCAACATCCAAATCCATTTCTAACTTCCATTTTTCATCATCCTTTTCATCAAAATTGGTGAATTAGCTACTCTCCATCATCATCCAAGTGCAAGAGCTACTCTCCAACATTCAAGATCAAGCTCAAGATCTTCAAGAAGGTCCAACTTTCTCAATCTTCTCTTCAAATTCTCTTAAATTCTCAATAACTTGTTTTATCACTTAGCACTTTTATTATCTCATCTCACAAATCCTAATATAATTTTTATTTAGTATTATTGCACATCTCTTATTTTCATATAAATAAAACCCAAAAAATAGGAAAAAGAGGGTTTGCTAACAAATTCCAAATAGGGATTTTCATACTTATCTCACATTTTTCTCACAACTAAAACACTTTTTCTATGCTCGCACACACTCACAAATAAGAGATCCCCCATTTGTATTTATGGGATAAACCCCACCCCTCATTTTGTATGCAAACTACGTGGACTTTGATGCCTTTATAGGCTACGTAGGCGTCTCGGGGTAAAACCTGATACTCGAGTCCTATTCACTTTCTCCCTCATTTTCTATCTTCTCTAAATCCAATTGTCTTATATTCTATATACTTGTTCTTAGTGACGTATTACACCATATACGTTATCGTTTCGTTATAACGATCAACGTAAGGGTAATCGCGTAAATCTTATTTTCTAATATTATCTTTTGTACCTTCCTACGGATGACTCGCTTTATCTCTTTCATGATACAAGTAGAGGATTCCTATCTCCGCTATATATATACACATGAACACATATCACGGGGAAAATTGAAAATATTAATGAGAGACCGAAAGGGCGGATTGGGTGCCTAACACCTCCCATTTTGTAACTTAGCCTGCGAACCCTTCTCGAATCATTTTGGTTTCGTATGCACCAGTATGTCTTTGGATGCCATCCTTCGGGATGGCTTCCCCTTTTTTCTTTTTTCTGTTTTGAGTAAAATAGACTGGCAACTTTAAATCTCTCTACATTTTTACACCTCATCTCAGATGACACTGGCCGAAGCGCTCCCGAGAGGGACGCGCGGGACCCGAGGATCCTCCCTTCACGCGCCCGCCCACAGGCGAGGATCGGGGATGACCACAGTGGCGACTCTGCTGGGGACTTTTGTATATTTTGAGGGCTTGAATCTATTTACATGGATGTTATATTTTTTTATGTTTCCCCCATATCTACATGTTTCCCCCATATCTGCAGGTGTATCCCATGCTTATACTTTTGTTCACACACTTGTAGAAAATTCTCCATGTACACTTCACACCACGTGCACCTAGGATCACATATATCTACATGGTGCACGCATCACCCATCCATACTTGGTGTACCTTTGGTACTTGTACTTTGCTCCCTGTTTGGCATAATCAAGAAAAGCATTCTCATCATAAGATGCTAATAAGAGAATCATGCATGATTCACACGACATCACCAAAGAGCATTGTTATTGACCAAATTTTACCCAGTAACAGGAGGGTCACTTCGTGATGGGCGCTGGTCCGGCAGGGTGCAGTTAGCCTAAGCAATATGACTCTCACCTTCCATTGGCCAAGTACCTTCAACGTATATCGAACGGTTCCCTCACATCGTACCACTTGGCCAAAGTCATGACGGGAGGTATATCGCAGGGAATTCATTCACGTATGCCGAGTATATCTAATTCGCTCTCACACGTACCATCCCCACGAGGTATATAGTGAGGCAATTCACGTACACTCAGGTATATCAAATGGCTTGTCCATACGTACCAATTGCCTGCAAGAGCAAGACGTATATCGTGGAAGTCACGCCAAAGGGGGGAACCCATTCTGATTCACCCAACCAACTGCATACCCGCATATAGGTGTCAAACCTAGGACACACACTTTAGATTGCCGATTTCAACCCGAAACTCTGCTAAAATTCCGGGTTGGCCTGCCGCCCAAGTTTTTGTGATTTTTTTTAAAACGGGACCCTATCCGTGAGCTTGGTTACAAGTCCAGCTGTAGCTTTGCATATATTAAAAACCCCACTTTTCTAGGCTCAAGTCCCGTTCGGCATTGCATTTAGGAGAATTAAATACAAGTTAGAACATAATAATCGTAATAATCATGTTGAGTTCCGTCTCCAAAAACATTTCTCCCTTCTTTATCAAAAATCCAAAAATAGTTTCTTCCCTTTTTTTCAAAAATAAATCCCATTCTACGCCTTCTCAGGTCGATCGTAAGCCCTTGGCCTGGCTCCTTATTGGCTTCGATCTTCAGTCAAATCACCCCAGAGTTTCATCCATTCCTCTACTAATTCTCCGAGCCCAGAATCCATCCACTTTCCATAAAAAATACATATTAAGTACCAGTTATACAGCCGGATCTGATGGCAGTCCTAGCTCAGCTCGTGTCCAAGATTGACAACCTCCAAACTAAGGTCCGAGAGATGCAACAAAACCAGATTCCTATTCTTCAAGAGCCCGAGGCCCTATTCCCTCGTGATATGGGTCCACCTGTGCCTATCTGGGTTCCCGATGAATATCATCACGCTCCACGTGCCCCTCCTGTCAATAGGCCGCCGCCTGCCCAGCTTTCGATGCGAAACATTGCCCAGCCTGTGGCTAACCTGCCTATGGTCGCTGATCCAAAAGAGGAGGAGTTGAATAAAGTCAAAGAGGATCTCAAGATGCTCACCAAGAAGTTCGACCAAGTCAGAATCTCTGGAAATTACATAGACTACACCCACATGTCTCCTTATCCTAAAGCGATATTACCCGAGAAGTTTAAGATGCCAAATATCGAGAAGCTCGGAGGGAGTGGACCCCCGATTGTTCATCTTCACAGTTATCATAATTCCATGACTCTACTAGGGTATTCTGAAGAAGTGATGGCCCAATTGATTCAGCAAACTCTGAAGGATAGTGCCCTCCGATGGTTTTTATCTCTCGAGGAATCCAGAATCTATAGCTGGGAGGATGCGGCCCGAGAATTCATGTCGCAGTACAAATACAACGAAGAGCTTGAGGTCACCCATCGTGATTTAGAGCTACTCAAACAAAACTCTGGGGAATCAGTTAGTAACTTCATAACCCGATGGAGGGGGCAAGCAGATACCATGACCAATCGGCCTTCTGAGGAGGAACAGGTCAACATAGTGAAGAAGAATTTCTTGCCCCATGCTCGAGCGACGATGGGAGGACAATACTATCCCCACTTTTGAGCCCTCAGATAAGTGGGAGTAGAAATCGAGGAAAGCCTTGTTAAAATAGAGGTTGAATCGAAGAAGGTGTCCGGATAGTTCACCCCTATAAAGTATGACAAGCCTGTCAGTGCTACAGTCTCAACCATCAACAATATCTCTCAACCAACCACATCATGGGCACCAGAAAGCCGCCCTACCCCCATCTGAAGGGAATACACTGAGGTCCATGCTCCCCTCTCCAGCTGAAACCTCATCAAACCCTTGGATCCCCGTACATTGCCAAATCCACTCCTAAGAAACTTCAAGGCCGATGCTCATTGCGCCTTTCACCAAACTGCTGGGCATACCACCGACCAATGCTTTCACCTCCGAAATATAATCCAAGATCTCATTGATCGGGGTACCATCTCCCCACCATCCAATCCTAAGCCAAACACTACTCACAATCCACTCCCAAATCATGCCAATGCCATCTTCTTAAAAGAAAACCCAGATTTTGATCCCTCAACTCAAATCACACCCATATACTCTCTTAAACCTCTTTAAATTTGCCCATATTTCCTCATACACCCTACTAGCCTCGCTGATCAGGCACTGTCACTCCTTACCAGAGAATGCATCGCTGTCCATACCCATTCTAAAAATGGAAATATGGAATTGTCAGAGGTGTTAAACAACCTCCTAGAGTTCGGGCTGAAATTTCCCTCACAGATGGTCATCGATTGCCAAAGGTTCAATACACTGTTCTTGGAAGCACGGGTATGGGCCCGAGTTTCAGACAAGTGGGTGGTACCAACCGATGAAGTCAGCCTAGATGATATTGTCCAGATTATGGCAGAATTATTTGAGCAAACCAACAACATTTATAGTATCACCGGGTTACTTGACATTTTGAAGCTATAAGGGTGCTTGGTCCCTTCCACCATACATATCCCCACAGAATGGGAATACCTGTATGAAGAAGCCATTGAAGTTGTGGAATGCATTGACTTTACATGGAAAGACAAAATTGTTGCCACTGGATGGGGGAAAGAATTCAAAGATTCGAGTGAAGAACAAGCTTCAGGAAGAACTGACCCTGTAGCCGATATATGTGGAATGATATCATTTGAAGAACCCCTCGAAGAAATAAACAGGGTAACATAACAACCTGATATTGACGAGGAAACGGGATTCATGTTCTTCCCTTCTTCAGTAAATCATATGACCAGATCAGGGAGACATTACCAGGTTCCAAGCTCACTACCAGCAAATGATAAAGGGAAGGGCATTGAAAACCTTCCTATGCCAGAGATGACTATCGAGGAGAGCAAGATCCTCGATCAACTGAAGAAAATTCAAGATAACATCACTCTATGAGGGCTTTTCATGTCTTCCCAGATGCAAAGAAATCCTTTAATCAAGCTGCTCACTGGGCCCACAGTTCCTCCCTCTACCACACCAGAAGAAGCGGTAAATCTGGTCGGATCCTTGACCTCTACCCGAATGCTGTCATTTTTTGAAGAAGAAATCCCTAGAATTGGGCCAAATCACAATCATGCACTCAACATCTTCATCGAAGTTATGGGGAAGGCCGTGCCACTCTCTCTTGTCGATAACGGATCCGCCTTGAATGTCTGCCCACTGAGAACCTTCAAGTGTTTAAGCCTGAAAGAAAGCGACCTCGCTCCAACCTCCGTCACTGTACATGACTACGATAATACCCACCAGGAGGTGATGGGATCCATAAAACTTGTAATAGGGGTTGGACCTATAAATCCTGCCATTGAATTCCAAGTCATAGACATCCCAGCTTGTTTCAACCTGTTGCTCAGACAATCCTGGCTCCACAGTATCAAGGGTGTGTCTTCCTCACTCCATCAGAAATTGAAGTTCTTCGCTGATGGGCGAGTCATCACCATTTTGGGCGACGATGAAAATGTTGAGGGTGCAAGCACCAGCAGTCCAATCCTTGAGATACAGCAGGGGTCAAATGATATGCTTCTATCAGGATTCCGAGTTGATCCACTCCTACTCCTAGCAGGGGACGGTTTTAAAGAAAGGGTTCGTCCATAATATAACCCTCATGGCAATGTCAATGTGATTCAGATGTTCGAATACATGCACTTCATGCCCGAACTGGGGCTAGGGCAACGGCAGCAAGGGATACTTGATCCCATCAAACTGAAGAAAGCTTTCCCTCCTTGTGTCTTGGGGTATCAACCATCAGAACAAGAACTCATAATGATCCACCAGTCTCGACTAAAGAGAAGGTTAGACTGCATCCCAACTATCCCATGAGATTCCTTGAATGGACGATTCATCAAAGAAGGCGAAGACTTCCCTTTTTGCGGTTTTCCAGAACCATGGTATGACCACACAGACAAGAAGATGAAGCTTGGAATGGAGATATTTTTTCAAGATAGCTACCCATGGGCTGAAGGTTTCCAACATCGAGTACAACCGCTCATCAAAGATATCAAAGAGACTGAGGAAAGTGACTCCGAAGATTCCTTCAACTTACAGACACTAGGGCTGGCACTCTGCATGGTTCATTCAGGCACTACATTAATGGATGCGTCCCATCTGATTAAAGCTGCTGATACACCCTTCCTCAACTGGCATGCTGCCCCAGTTCTACCTCTTGAAATCTCCCCTAACCCCAATGTTTACCCTATTTCTTCTTCTATTGTCTAACCTTGTTCAAATGTAATCGAGACCTCTTTTGATAAGGTTCTCAATGATATTTTTCCTATTAATGAAATAAACGAAGATTTTGAGTATCTTGTTGTGCCTTACATTAACTTCTTGGATTCTAATCAAACTTTTTATGATGGTGATTTTGCAAATGAACAATTCTTAACTGATCTAAATAAGGTTAATAATAAACAACATAATCGCGTTCAAGTTAATGAAGAAGTGACTGTTGTTATTAATCTTGGTTCTAGTAGCCAACTGCGCGAGATTAGGATAGGGGCCACCCTTGACGATTATGAGCACGCACAACTTGAAGAATTACTAAAGGAATTCGTGGATGTCTTTGCATGGTCCTATGATGATATGCCCGACATTGATCCTGAAATAGCTCAACACGAGATCCCCACTCTCCCAGATTACAAGCTGGTTAAACAAAAATTAAGAAAACTTCGCATCAAATGGTCACTCAAGGTCAAAGAAGAGGTTGTCAAACAGTTGAATGTGGGATTCATTCGTGTGATTGAATATCCCACATGGCTAGCCAATATAGTACCTGTGCCAAAATCAGGAGGGAAGGTTCGAATGTGTGTGGACTACTGAAATTTAAACAAAGCTTCTCCAAAAGATGATTATCCGCTACCCAATATCGACATGATCGTGGACAACATAGCCAATCATGCTCTCAAGTCATTCGTCAACGGGTTTGCCGGATCGACCAAATCAAGATGCACCCAGACCACCAAGAAAAAACTGCATTCATCACCCCATGGGGAACCTTTTGCTACACCGTCATGCCATTTGGTCTTAAGAATTCTAGAGCTACCTACCAAAGGGCTTCCACAACCATCCTGCACGATCTAATTCACAAATAAGTCAAGGTTTATGTGGATGATATGATTATCAAGTCCAAAACTAGAGAAGATCATGTTCCCACTCTCCAGAAGTTCTTCGAACGACTGCGACGGTATCAGATGAGACTCAATCCACAAAAATGTGTCTTCATCGTTACAAAGGGAAAATACTTGGGATTCATGGTCAGTGAGAAGGGGATAGAAGCAGATCCTGCAAAGCTGAAGGCCATACTTGAGATGCCACCACCCCGAACAGAGAAAGAAGTCCGAGGTTTTCTTGGGAAATTGCAATATATCAGCCGATTCATCAGCCAACTAACCTCCATCTGTGAACCGATCTTCAAACTCCTCCGAAAGGATTCAATCAAGGTTTGGAACGAGGCCTACCAAGAGGCCTTTGACCGAATCAAACAATATCTAACCCAACCTCTAGTGCTCATGCCACCTCAGCCTAGTCTCTCTTTGCTCCTATACCTAACCATAACCGACACTGCAGCTGGGGCTTTGCTAACCCAATACCTTGAAAACTCCCGCAAAGAAAGATCCATCTATTATGCTAGTCGCAAATTGGCCGGGTATGAGTTCAACTACACTGCTTTAAAAAAAGGCGTGTGTCTCACTTGTCTGGGTCACCCAAAAGTTGCGACACTACATGCTCGCCTTCCCCATCAAACTTGTATCCCAAATGGATCCCATCAAATACATGCTTGAGAAACCTGCCTTATCCAGTCGAATTGCCCGATGGTTGATGCTCCTAACCGAGTTCAATATCGCGTACGTCACGCAGAAAGCCATTAAAGGAAGAGCCATCTCTGACTACCTCACTGATTATCCCGTAGAAGAAGTAGATGTTTGGATCTCCAAATTCCCAGATGAAAATATCCTCTGCACCGCTCACGACAACCTTCGATGGTAAATGTTCTTTGACGGCGCTGCCAACAAAAAGGGATATGACATTTGTATACTTCTTATCGCCCCAGATGACTCCCACACTCCCATCGCCATCAAACTAGATTTCCCTTGCACCAACAACATGACAGAAGACGAGGCATGCATAGTAGGCCTCAAAGTTTCTCTTAAGAAAGGTATTCAATACCTTGATGTCTACGGGGATTCTGCCCTCATCATCGATCAAGTGCTCAAAAAGTGGAAAGTCTGGGACGAAAAGCTCCAACCCTTTTATGCCCACTTAGAAGAGTTAGCCTCCCGATTATGAGATATCACCTTCCACTACCTACCTCGAGCAAAGAATAACCTAGATGATGTTCTCGCTACCTTGTCCTCCATGGTCGACATGCCCGAAGGAATAACAATGACCCTCTTCTTAGTTCAAAAGCAAGACAAGCCAACTCACTGCTACCATATTTAGCTTGTATTCATCGAAGATCTCGAACTAGCCGATTGTTGGTACTATGATATCTGGTGCCTCCTCAAATATGGTAGGTATCCCGAGGGTTCCAACAAGAAAGACCGAACAAGCCTCCGAAGACTGGCCACCCATTACATCATTTGTCATAAAGCTCTACTCAAGAGAAACTTCGATGGAACTCATCTACACTGCATCGCAGGGGCTGAGATTGAAAAGATAATGCAGAAGATCCACAACGGGGAATGCGAGCCCCACATGAACGGTCACATGCTTATTAAGAAGATCATCCGACAGGGCTACTACTGGACCATGGCCCAAGATTGCACCGCCTATGTCCGAAGGTGCCTCAAATGCCAACAGTTCTCCAATCTTCAACACCCGCGTCCGCGAGAATTATACAACATGACCTCTCCCTGGCCGTTCTCCACCTGGGGTGTCGACATCATAGGGAAAGTTACACCAAAGGCTTAAAACGGGCATGAGTTCATCTTAGTTGCCATTGATTACTTCACCAAATGGGTCGAAGCTGAGTCATACGCAGTATTAAACGCCAAAAAAGTGGCCAAATTCCTCAAGAAAAATATCATCTGCCGATATGGGGTTCCGCACGAGTTAGTGTCAGATAATGGGTTGCACTTCGAAGTGGAAGTCACAGAAGTAGTCAACGAGTACGGGATTCAGAGACACAAATCTTCTCCCTACCGACCTCAGACCAATGGTGCAGTTGAAGCCGCCAACAAGAACCTCAAAGCCATCATCAGCAAGATGATCAAAAGATGTAGGGATTGGGTCGATCGGATCTCGTACGCCCTTTGGGCCTATCGAACCTCAATCCGAACCTATACTGGGGCTACCCCTTACTCTTTGGTCTACGGCATGGAAGCAGTCCTACCTGTGGAGCTGGAAGTACCCTCGCTACACATCATGGTCAAAAGCAAAGTTTGCCAAGAAGACTGGTGCCAAAGTCGTCTCGACGAGCTGACCCTCCTAGATGAAAGGAGATTGAAAGATCTTTACCACATACAGCGGTACCATCGTCGAATAGCGCGATCGTTCAATAAGAGAGTCAAGGACCGCGGTGTCCGGGAGGGGGATTTAGCCCTCATGGAAATAATAGAACCCATATGGGACCCCAGAGGGAAATTCAAGCCCAATTGGAGCGGCCCCTACATTGTGAAGAAAATCTTATCCGGCGGTGCCGCCATTCTCACTGACCTAGATGGGGAGGAGATAGCTCGCCCAGTCAACCTGGACTGTCTCAAGAAATTCTACCCCTAGTCCGAAATCTCGGCGCGCTATGACTCTTCTCATTTCCCTTCTATTCTAAAAAAAAACTCTCTTCATTTCCCTCTACCCAGAACTACGTGGGCCTGATCCTCTGCAAAAAAATCATTTTTCAAGAAAAACAAAAAAATATTTCAAAATCCCCAGAGGTATGCAGGCAGCTCATAAATCTTACAGGACCACGACAGTCCATTCTAACAAATACTTGAATAAAAGGATTATGTATGCCTTAGTGATAGGTATAGATAATTCAAAATTACAAAATTCATCGAAAGCCACAGCTGGATGATCAGAAACTTGCTTATTTCATTAATAAGAAATTACAGCACATATTACATAAGAAAAGGAATGGATAACTCCCTTCCCCCTACTGCCATAAAAAGCCAAATAAAATCCCCACATCTATTCCCTATTACACAAATAAACTCTCCAAGATTCCTACCTACAACTACCAGAGGAGCCTGCACCCTCATCATCTACATCCTGGGGTCCCCAAATTTCCTCTGCCTGAATAGAGTGTCGTAAACACTCCATGGACCGATAAGCCCGAACCAACTTCGAAAAAACCACAACACCCCCTTCCATGGTGTTAAATAAAACAAACCACCTTTGTCCAATCTCCACTGCCAACATCTTTCTGACTACTCTCCTCCACAACCACTTCATATAATCCCTAGGGACATGCCAAACTGTCCCGACAGACTGAGAGGGACGGGTCGACGAACGCCGATTCTCCCACAGAGATCCAAACAATAGACGTAGGCGCTCGGTCAAAACGTCTACCGAAAATAAATTTAGTGTTCGAGGTGGCACGACCTGTGCCCAGCCAAATTGGCGCAGAATCCGCCAAGGGAAATAAAATGAGGTATGTCTGAGACCAACCATCCTCACATATGAGTACTCTCCTAGCTCCAGAACTGGCTGCAACTGCCCCCACCAAGGCACTGACCAATACAAATTCCTAGCCCCGTGCTCCACAAACCAATTCTCCCAGCTCGCAATATCCAGGCCAACGCGAAAAGAAGTTGGGTACAACCAACAAAGGATACTCTAGAGGGACCACCAAGCAGAGTCTTTCAGACAACCACATGAACAACATCACGGGGCTACCCCTCAGAAAGTCAGAACGACCTTTTCTCTAGGCATCTAGACCATTCAGTGTCTCTACCAGTATCACCACCACAGGATTGCGATGGTATGACATCCATGAAGTAATGGTTGCAAGTTGCGTGTCCACTAGCAGTTCCCCAGTCACCAGCAACAATTTTGAAACCAGGCCCAAAGCAATGGCTCCAGCATAGACAACATCACCTACTTCCCGCAAATACACGGACTACAGCACCGTCGGGAAAAAGATCATTCCTCCAGCAACCAGTGATCTGGCCGTCGAAGGCGAAATATGAAGAAGCCCGACCAACAAATCCCTAGGAGAACGGGAAAATTCAGGCAAAGTCGCAGCAACACTGGGATTTACACCCAGCATGACAGAAAATTCCTCGTAAGTAGGATAAACTTCATCCAACCCAAAGCGGAATACATGGTCTTCGGGGTACCAGAATTGTACCGTCGCCATCAGCATGTTTCATTCAATAGGCCGATTGTGCCACAAGGAGACTCGACGCATGTTGAAAGCATCATAGTCGATATTATAAGAGCACATTGCTTCCAAGGATTCGAGGTAGTTAGCAAACTCAATGCTAACAGGGAGATCCATCTTGCAAGGCTAAGAGATTGTGGGCAAGTAAGTAAGAGTGCGAAGGTGTGATGAAAACACTCCACCCTTACCCCTTTTTATACTTAAGAACCCTCATAAGAGACATTATCCTTATAGAAATATAAGGGAATCCTACCCCACAAAATACAAAAGGCTGAAGAGGTACCAATCAAAGCTTTGAATTGATGGGACTGGACTGAACTACCGATAGGCAGGACATGGTGCTTGCCGATCGGCACCCCCCCCATTTTTAGAAATTTCCCTTTTTTCCTCTTTTGTCAAATCAGAAAACCAAATAAAAATAAATTGATATTCTCAATAGAATTTTAAAATCCCTTTTCCTCCTTATATAATTTCCCCTTTTAATTAAAAACTCTCCTTCAAATATTCCAAAAATACTCCTTTTTACGGTCTCAGCAGCAAAGTAAAAAGCGCATGTGCATGCATTCATTCATCACTAATAAAAGATAATAAAAAACTCCATTGCATTGCATCTATCCGTTTTCTGTGTTACATCAATTTTGCAGGAAATAAAAAGAAAAAAAAGCAAAAACAACGAGACTCTGCCCGAACCCACATTCTCTCTCTCTCTCTCACCCACCTTTCTCTCTAAGAGCTTCCACCCCTATGATGTGCTCTCTTTCCCCTACGGTGAGACGATGCACCGCCACTACCCGAGCCAGAGTCCTCTCCAGATGAAGCAGATGGCACCAAGCAAGAAGGAACAGGAATCGCATCCCAAATATGGGCAGTCGCCAAAGATATTCAGTCTCTAATGTCTCTTAGCCAAGTGGTCGACACTCGAACTTGTTGCAATGAAATGGAAAAATCAGTATGAAAGCAGAGATGACCAAAATAGAAAAGAAATAAAGAGAAGAATAGAAAGGTATACCGCAGGTCGGAGGACCTCCTCTGTCAAACCCAACTCCTCCGGATCCATCTCATGAGGACGATGCAGCATAGGCACCATCCTTCCATCAGCCCGCCAAATGTTGTATGAAGGGGTATGCAACCACACAAAAGGAACCTTTGAAGTCGCAGCCACCGCAGATGCCGTCGGACCGTCGCCACTGTGGGAAGATCCCACCGCCCGACTCGAACCTGCAGGACGGAAAGGCAGGGAATCATATATATTGGGCGCCATCAAACAGCTCCCCAAAAATTCCATATAATCATACGGTGCAGCCGTATCGGTATACAATAAGTAGGACTCGCCGATCATCGCCGCGATCCTCGCATCCTCCGACAGTAGTCGCTCCCGCCTCATAAACGTAGGAGGCTGCGCAGGTGGCACCACCACCTCCTCTTCAGCAATCTGGCGAACCACCCTCTCCCCGAGATACCAGGAATGGCCAAACTCATGCGCCAGTAAACGCCTCATCTGCGCGTTCACGCCGGTCGTCCCCACATCCTGAATGGCTGTCCCCCAGGGATAAACGGTCACCTGAAAATTTCCAAGCAGGCATAAATCAATACGAGATCAGAAGGTACAAAAAGAAAAATCAAGACTAAAATGGAAAGAGTCTTACCCTACCACTGGTCATTCAAGACCTGACGCTCCGCCTAAAGAGAGAGAGATCCCTTCGACTGTCGATTGACCTTAAGCCATCGATACAATCGACAGGAGTCCCCAACAGTGTCGTCCTTCAGAGCGATCAGCGAGGTATTGCACCCAATCACCTCATAAAACCACGTATGTCAAAGATAAGAATTCAGAAACAAAAAAGAGACGCATAAGGAAAATGCGAATGCATGAAAGGAAAATGCGAATGCATGAAAAGAAATGTGCAAACTGAAGAATATCTCAAGAAGGTACGTGGCCCCAGTAAAAGTCTACCGGTAGCACCGACTGTATGCATCCAGAGAAGAGTAAAGGGTCGCCAAAGTCAGACTCCCCCAATCATAGAAAGGGATGTTCGAAAACATCCTCAGGTACGATAAGAACCACAAATGGACGACGTCGCCGCTCGACACCACCATGAAACCTCACAACATCAGCAAAATAAATAACCGGGCCCTCCGCCTCACTTTCAGCCCATCCTCCACATCAATTACCCTTCCCAACAGAACATCCTTCAGCAGAGATAACCGGATAGAATCCCCAAAAACTATCCTCCCTACATCACCAAGTGCCGCACGCACTGCCTCCGGTCTCACCCACAAAGAGAGATCCACCTCTATATAATCTCCATCATAATCCGTCCTCAACACTTGCTGCATGTCTATGGGAGTCACAGTCATCTCCCCGAAGCCAAAATGGAAGGTGTGGGTAGTATCCCACTACCTCTCCCCCAAAGCGCACAGGACCGCTGTCGAACGAGGCGTCTCATCTAGCGCAGATGCCAACCTCCCAAAACCTGTTGATGATACCACCCAACGCAGCATAGGTAGGAGATGCTCCCAAACATCCTTGAGCCCCGTCGTCCCACGGGCGCGTATGTTCTTCAAAGAAATATCAGACTGACAAAAAAGAAAAAAATCTCATCAGAAGTCAAGAAAGAAAGAAAAATCACCAAAAAGAAAGGAATGCCAAAGGTCAGGTCACTTACATAACCGCCAGGATTCATTTTCGAAGAGAGATGACGCGACGACTCCCATAGCAAAGTCCGCTCATCCGCAACAGGCTCAAACGCATCAAAGAAGTTCTCACTCCCCAAAGCAAGAGGCGCCCTGGCCCTCCACTCCATATCCGCCCAGTCATCAACGGTCAACCACTCCCTGTGGACTGTGGTGCTCACAAAAGAGGCCATTTCTTGAAGATCGGAATGCTAGATCGATTTGCGGAGAAATCACAGAAAGAGAGAAAGCAAAGAAGCTGTGAAAAAAATGAAGGGATTCGCCCCCTTTATATAGGATGCCAAATGCCATGCCGATCGGCACTGACCCCAACCATACCGATTGGCACTGACTCCTTACCTTACCGAGGTAGTCCAAAAGTCTGTGCCACTGCCGAATGGCACCCCTCATACCATGCTGATCGGCACCTCCCTTAAATTTCGTACAAAAATTCCCAAAAATACCAGAAAGCCTAAAAAAATTCTCGAAAAATTCCTAAAAATCCTAGGAGGGATTTAGAACATTTTCACCAGGAAAATTTCGCATTCCCTCAATTGGAACCCCTTTTCCTAGAAAAATCCTCAAAAACCAAGTGAATATCCTCCTGGAAAATCCCCGGAGGATCTCTAAGGATCGCCTGATCACTTCCCCAGCGGAGTTTTTACAGCACCGAAATTGGTTGTTCCCCCCTGTGAGGCCTCCTAAAGAAACAAAAGCTTCCCTAGCTATCAGCTCCCCAGCTCAGATCAAAATCACAAAGCACTTTCTCCCGCAGAATCAAAATCCAATCTTTATCCACTCTTAGGTCAGAATTGACCTTGGTCTTAGATCATCACCTGAGTTAGGTCAGAATTGACCTCGATTCTCGATCGTAACCACTCTTGGGTCATAATTGACCTCGATCTTGGATCGTCACCTGACTTAGGTTAGAATTGAACTCGGTCCTCGGTTGTCACCACTTTTAGGTTAGAATTGACCTCGATCTTAGATCGTCACCTTAGTTAGGTCAGAATTGACCTCCATCTTCAGTCGTCACCACTCTTGGGCAGAATTGACCTCAGTCTTGGATCGTCACCTGAGTTCGATCAGAATTGACCTTGGTCCTTGGTCGTCATCACTTTTAGGTCAGAATTGACCTCGGTCTTGGATCGTTATCTGAGTTAGGTCAAAATTGACCTCGATCCTCGTTCGTCACCACTCTTAGGTTAGAATTGACCTCGGTCTTGGATCATCACTTTAGTTAGGTCAGAATTGACCTCGATCCTCGGTCGTCACCACTCTTAAGTCAGAATTGACCTCGGTCTTGGATCGTCACCTGAGTTAGGTCAGAAATAACCTCGGACCTTAGTCGTCAGCACTCTTAGGTCAGAATTGACCTCGGTCCTTAGTCGTCACCATTCTTAGGTCAAAATTGACCTCGATTATTAGATCTTCACCCTAAGCCCGCAGAATTGGCTTTAACCCGTAGAATTGGTCACCCTCATCACTTAAGCCCACAGATTTGGAGTTAACCCACAACATTCTTCATCCCCAGCACACCCCTCAGGTCCTCAAAATTGGCCTTGACCCTGTAATCGGTCATACTCCCTCAAAAGCATCATGTGGTGTCTATTCAACGGTTATCATTTGTTCCAAACTCACCCGTCGAGGGGCTATGTAGACACCCCATTCTGTTACCCCCCAAACTCTCCTTAGGTCCCTAGTACCTCCCTTCATCACTACAAACCAAGGTCATGTCTCGAGTACTGACCTAGAAGCCATCGGGTACTCCCAGGCTCCATTTGACCAAAAGTCAAACTCTTCCGCTCGACCAAGGCTGAATGAATCTTCGAAAGGCACTGAAATCCCTTTCCAATGGTCCATCCCGTGCGTAATTATGACTTACCATGCGGACGAACGATCCATTTGCATTCAAAACTTGATCTAGAGGCCACCGGGCGCTCCCGGGCTCTATTTGACCTAAGTCAACTCTTCAGATTGATCGAGACCAAATGAATCTTCTAAGGGCACTGAAACCCCTTTCCAATTTGACTCCAAGAGGACACTCAATGCTTCCAAGGCCTGGTTGACCAAAGTTAACTCCCCAAACTGGGTCAAACTCTTTGGAATGTTGAAGTACATCTCCTAAACTTTCCAACGGTCCACTCCGTGCGTGATTCGAACTTACCATGAGGACGAACGATCCGTTTACGTCCAAACGATTCCCCGTTCAATGGATCGAAAAATGCTTCCGAGCCATATTTGACCCAAAGGCAATTCCTGAACTCGGGAGAGGTCCAAAGGACTTTCAAAGGTCTTTGAATTACCTTTCCAATAATCTACCCCATGCACAATTCTGACCAACGGTTTGCCCTTCTGCAGCCAATTTTTGAAAAGGCCTAAAACACATTGCCAAATGGCAGGTTCCAGACCCTGCCTATCGGCAGGTGCCGATAGGCAGGACCAGGTCTATGACGATCGGTAGTGACCTGGGCCTATAAAAGGGGGCCTTCAACTCATTTTTAAATGGAGCCCAGATCTAATAAAAATCGCTCTCAGCGAATCCCAAAAACCTCTCTCGAAGACAGCGCGATTTCAACATCCAAATCCCTTTCTAACTTCCACTTTTCATCATCCTTTTCATCAAACTTGGTGAATTATCCACTCTCCATCATCATTCAAGTTCAAGGGCTTCTCTCCAACATTCAAGATGAAGCTCAAGATCTTCAAGAAGGTCCAACTTTCTCAACATTCTCTTCAAATTTTCTTAAATTCTCAATAACTTGTTTTATTACTTAGCACTTTTATTATCTCATCTCACACATCCTGATATACTTTTTATTTAGTATTATTGCACATCTCTTATTTTCATATAAATAAAACCCAAAAAGTAAGAAAAAGAGGTTTTGCAATAAATTCCAAATAGGGATTCTCATACTTTTCTCACACTTTTCTCACAATTAAAACACTTTTGCTACGCACACACACTCACAAATAAGAGATCCCCCATTTGGATTTATGGAATAAACCCCACCCCTCGTTTTGTATGCGAACTACGTGGACTTTGATACCTTTATAGGCTACGTAGGCGTGTCGGGGTAAAACTCGAGACTCGAGTTCTATTCTCACTTTCTCCCTCATTTTCTATCTTCTCTAAATCCAATTTTCTTATATTCTATATACTTGTTCTTAGTGACATATTACCCCATATGCGTTATCGTTCCGTTATAACGATCAACGTAAGGGTAATCGCGTAAATCTTATTTTCTAATATTATCTTTTGTACCTTCCTACGGATGACTCGCTTTATCTCTTCCATGATACAAGTCGAGGATTCCTATCTCCGCTATATATATACACATGCACACATATCACGGGGAAACTAAAGGAAAATAACAAATATCCATGAGAGACCGAAAGGGTGGAATGGGTGTCTAACACCTTTCCATTTCGTAACTTAGCCTTCGAACCCTTCTCGAATCATTTTGGTTTTGTATGCACCAGTATGTCTTTAGATTCCATCCTTCGGGATGGCTTCCCCTTTTTTTTTGTCTGTTTTGAGTAAAATAGACTGGCGACTCTAAATCTCTCTACATTTTTACACCTCATCTCAAACGATGCCGGTTGAAGCGCTCCTGAGATGGACGCGTGGGACCCGAGGATCCTCCCTTAACGCGCCCGCCCGCAGGCGAGGATCGGGGAAGGCCACAGACATTTTTTCTAAATCAATGTTTTTGCATGTGCATACACACCACTCACATTTAAGGTTTCAATTTCATGTAGTTATTCTTTTAGTGTTGATGGTTTTAGATTATTGGGAAAAATTCTCATTTGCTTTTTTAATAATATGTTGAAATATCTAGTTGTTGTTGAGCTTGGCATATTAGTTGGTTGGACATCTTTTGAGTAAACTTTGGTGTTTATGGGTTTCATCCTTGAAAACCCTTATGAGATAACACTCGTTTACTAGGGTAACCTTGGGGTTTAATGACTTATTGCATATGCTAAATGCAATCGTTCGCTCGTAAAAGTGGTATTTATATATTTTATGCTTTATATACGTTCTGTATCTCCATCTGTTGGACTGGTTTTATTTTGTTTTATCACTAGGGACTGAGAAATGTCTAAGTTAAGGGGTGATACGTTACAAATATTGCATATTTTAACTGTTATCCTTATGCATCCTAGCGCTTTTTCCTTCATTATGCCTATATTTATGCTCATATACTTTATAACCTCATATATATATATATATATATATATATATGCTTTTCATGGTTTAGGCGATCTTTTGTAGGAATTAGATCGCTTAATGGAGAAAGTGGTTGCATTTTGAGGAAGTTCACTCGTCTGACATAACTTCAAGGAAATTTTAGTCATTTTATACTTCATCTCCTTCTCATTGGATTTTCATCGAAGTGTATTTCGTTGAGTTAGCTTCGTATGGTGGCAAACGGTACGTCGTTTCGAGTCCAAATGATGAAGTTATGGCCATATTTATAAACGAAGTTTTTTACCTTTTTATGGATCAAATTTCCCTTAAAATAGAGCTTCGGTCAATCGACCTTCATACCTGGTCGACAAAAATTTTCATTTATGCCTATAAAGGAAGGTAGGGGTTCAACATTTTGGCAATTTGCTCCTATTCTTTTCTTTTTCTTTTTCTTTTATTATAGCTTACTATATATACGTATGTTTGTTATTATTCCCAGAGACAAGTTTATATTTAGTTTTTAGGTTAGAGAATAGGGTTTGAGCGGAATTTTGGGAGCTTCCTTTTCTATCTCCTAGGGTTTGCCCTTATGGGTATGTAATCCAATATTCATCATCACTTTCATTAATTTAAGCTTCCACTGTTCATTACAAGCTTTGATAATTAGTTTTACTTTATTTCATTTAATTCATGTCATTTGACATGCTTTGTATCTAACTTAGTTTAAGTTGAGGTTGATAAACTCACATGGGTTAATTAGTTTCTATGCTATGGTATGATGAGTTTAGGTTAGTTTTAATGGTTAATTGTTCTTCGTGTCACACTTACGAGATTTAATGGTGTATGTCACGTATGCGTCATGTTTACGACCTTTCATGTGTAATTTCGAGAATATTCGTTGACATCGAACTCAAAATTAAGCTTTTATGAGAATTTAGAGTGTGACAACTTTCGGTTTAATTAATTGTCCAAATGGGATTAATCTTGTTAACGCTTTTACGTCCATGTAACCATTTATGCTACTTAGTCTGTGTGAGGGAGACAATTCTCAACCTATAGTTTTACTCGCTGTGTTAGTCTAATTTTGAATACATTCCCAGTTTGATGATTTTCTCATATATCATCTTTTAACTTTTATTCAAGAAGTAACTAATTAACAGAATTCTAACAACTAGTCTTTGTGGATTCAATCCCTACTTGTCGCTACACTCCATAGTTCACGATCCAAGTCTTGGTATTTGTTTGTGCATAGGTGCAAACAACCAACGACATATCTTACATACACATGAAGATTATGACGATTATCAATATCATTTTCACATCAAAAGAAATCATATGAAGGTTATCTTTAACTGTAGGAGGCTTGGCACAAAGGTTTGGGTTGTCTTCACCACTATTATCTAATTCTGGTTCATTTCTTTTCACTTGCACCTCGTTCCATGGTTTGGCATCCTTCTATTGAGTTTAACCTTTTTCTGCCCTCTTATCTAGTTATTGATTCGTTATGTGTCCATGATCTTGATGAAACTCGTACCATTTGCTCGTGTCCTCTTATGAGGGGGAGCCTTTAATTTTTCTAACTACCTTGTCGTGATGCAAAAAGTGTGCGCTAAGTATGTACCTACGACTCAAGTGCAATTCGATCGCTTAAGTAATGACCCAGTAAGAGGGGTCGAATCCTCAAGGAATAGGTTGATAAACGATGACGATGATAGGTTTGGATTCTTGGATATAGGTTTCGACTCTGGAAAGAAAGGAAAAGGTGATGATATGTGTTTTGAGAAATGTCTAATTATCTACGCAAATTTATCTACGCAAGTGCAAATTAAACTACCAAAAGTAAAAGAGGGACCGGGGGCATTGGAAAAGTGGCTTCCACATGCTTCCGAATGACAAAATCGGATGACACTTTAAATCTCATCGTCTGGTGCAGATTTATGGATTATTTGGTATGCGCAATACTTAAATAGATAAGGATACTCATAAAAGAACATGCGCGATCAAATGAAAAACTTCCTCTTCTCTTCTGAAGTCCAATTAGAGGGAACGATCCCGTTATTAGATAGTTTACGATGTCCACAAACCAAGGTAGAGAGGAAATAGATAAAAGTTGCTAATACAAAAAATACTCGTCTATAGGTATGGGTTCTTAAGACACGTCGGACGAGAACCTATACAAATGATCGGCTATAACGTTTTCTACTCCTTTATTATCTTTGATGGAAAGGTCAAATTCTTACAGTAACGAGATCCACCTAATGAGGCACAACTTTGCATCCTTCTCAGAAAGGAGGTATTTAAGTACCGCATGGTTGGTAAAGCATATAATGGGTGACCCGATAATATATGATAGAAATTTATCAACGACGAACACTATCGCTAGAAACTCTTTCTTTGTGGTGGAGTAGTTTAATTCGGATCCAATTAAAGTTCGGATAAAGTAGTATATGACATGTGCTTTCTTATGTCTCATCTTCCCTAAAATAATCCGTATTGAGTAATAACTAGCATCACACATTAGTTCGAATGGAAGGGTCCAATATGGAGCTTGCATGATGGGAGCGGACACAAGCATGCTCTTTAATTTCTCAAATTCTTCTTGGTATGCTTCACTCCACTCAAAAGGGGCGTCCTTAACGATTAAGTTACTTAAGGGCCTAGATATTGAGAGAAAGTTCTACGTGTCCCAACAATGAGCACACATCTTTTAGTGGCTTGGGTGGGGAAAGTTCAACAATTATGTTAATTTTTATCCTACTGTGTGGCCTATAACTACTCCTTCGGTAACCATGAATGGAAATTTTTCCAATTTAGTACTAGGTTCTTTTCCATACATCGAGATAGCACCTTCTCAAGATTAGCAAGACATTGGTCAAAAGAGGGGTTGAAGATGCTAAATTCATCCATGAACACCTCAAGGATTCTCTTAACATTGTCACTAAATAGACATAGCATGCACCTTTGAAAGGTCGCGATCGCATTACATAATCCAAATGGTATCGTTTTGTAGGCAAAAATGCCAGAAGGGCATGTAAAGGTAGTCTTCTGTTGGTCAATCATGTCCGCCTTTATTTTGTTATACTCAAAATAATCATCTAAAAAATAGTAAAATGGATGGCCCCAAAAATCTCTCGAGCATTTGGTCCATGAACAGCAAAGGGAAGTCGTCTTTCTTAGTGTCGGCATTGAGTTTTTTGTAATCAATGCAAACAATCCACCTGGTGGTGTGTTTTTGAATAAGTTCTCCCTTTGTGTTCTCAACCACGTTCATTCCCGACTTCTTGGGAATGACTTGGATCAGACTAACCCATTTACTATTCGAGATGGTATAGACGATGCCCGCATCCAATAATTTTATGATTTTTATTCTTACTACGTCTTTCATGATCGGGTTTAATATTCTTTACATTTCCCTAAATGGCTTCATGTCTACCTATAGGTGGATTTTATGGGTACAAATCAAGGGACATATACCTTTTAAATCCGTCGTAGGCCAACCAAAATCACCCTTGTGATGCCTCAAAATAGCCATAAGGTTCCCTTTTCCCTATTTATTTAGGCTAGAGGAGACAAGAAGAGGATATATCTCATCCTCCCCCAAATAAGCATATTTGACGTTGGAAGATAGCTTATTTAATTCAAGTTTGGAAATTTCATATCGTAGGGGACTTCATATGATTCCCTAGGTGGTAATTTCTCAAATTTTGAGACCCAACTCACATTTCTCATGTTGTACTCGCTCCGTCCCTCACCTAATTTCTCCTTCATCCTACTCACCTCTTGATTGAACTTAGAGTACTCTTTCTATCTCTCACTAGTCGTTAATAGACATGCTTTAAGTGAATCTCTAACATTATTATCCTTAAAATGTTTGTGTACTACCTCCTCGATAAGATTCGTGTCGTGTAAATGGTCTTCGCCACCCATTTGATTAGTGATCCTAATGATATTCGTTTCAAGTGTCATATTCCCAAATCTTAGTTGCATTTTCCCATTACGCATATTAATAAATTCATTGGACTTAGCTAGGAAAGGGCAACCAAGAATGATGGGTACATGATGACTCGATGGAAAGGAGGGCTTCGTGTACCAAATGATAAAATCTACCAGGAAGTAAAAAGTGTTAACTTGGATGATCACGTCCTCAACTACCCCACGAGGTACCTTAACGGAACATTTTAAAAGTTGGAGAGTAATTTTAGTGGGCCTAAGATCTCTAAAATCGAGCTTCCTCTAGATGGAGTAGGATAAAATGTTGTCACTCACCCCTAAATCTAATAAATCTCTCTCTATTTTACTATTTTCAATAATTCACAAAGTGGTGGAGGCTCCCAAATCTTTATACTTTGGTGGGAGGTCACTCAAAAGTACTGAACCGACATTTTGTGCTAGGAAAATCTTCTTCTTTATCTTTACTATTCGTTTCACCGTGAGTAAGTCCTTTAAGAACTTAACAGACGCGAGAATTTACTATACAGCCTCAAGAAGATGTAAGTTTAACTTTTGCTTAATCCACTCTAAACTGTCTTCGTGTGAGGCCCCTTTAGGAGGAGGGACCAACCTTTGTATGGTATGGATATTGGGGGTTTTAGTACCACTTTGGGCCTAACCATGTCTTCTTTAACATTCTCTTCTAAGGGGGTATCTTCAGCCTCTTACGTGTAGGGCGAAACCTCCTTGTCTTTTTGTATGTCGTGTGGAGGAGGCAACAAGTCAACAACTCTTCCACTATCTAGAGTGGTTACCGATTTATGTTGCCCTTAAGTTTCATCAGGGGTAGAGCTCACATTATTTTTTTTTACCTTGGGGAGGTCATTGGCCTTGGGCGAGAAACTTCCCCTTCTCTTATACACTCAAAAAGGATTGCAACTTAGATAGAGATGCCTTTAGGTCAATTTATTTTAGAAATTTGGACAATAATTGCTGATTAAATTTGTATAAATTAGGCAATATTGTCCTCGAGACTCTTCAGTCGTGGGATCACATATGGTGTGGGAGGGAGGCTTGCGTTTGTGGTACTTGTTATAAAGGTAGGAGTGATGCAATTTTTGGGAAACATGTTGATTTGGGTGCATCGACACATTTGGTTACCCATAATTAAAACCGAGATGGTTCCTCCATGAGGGATTAAAAAAGTTCCCGCGAGGGGCGTTAAAATTCCCTTTATAAGCTCCCACCATTTTAACTTGGTCTTGAAGCATAATTTTATAGGCGGGGATAATTGGACATTAATTTGTTAAATGCCTCACCTCATAAATTCCGCAAATATCCTCCATTAAAGCTCGAGATGGGATGGATGTATTTCTTCACCTAGCTTCGACCACATCTTCTAGCCACTTGGCTAATTGATTAATTTGGAGCTTCAACTCGCCTTCCTTGTCAAATCGTTAGAATCCGAATGAAGAAGGAGTTGTGGAAGTGATTCTAGATTTGGTTTGGGTGTTCATATCCGATATATTCTAAGATTGAGTGGTCTCGGTGACATACATAAAATGGGCCTCTTTATTGTTCGCATCGAACCCAAAGAACTCTCATGGGCACATTATTTCTTTGAGTTTCTTTGAGACTAGCAGATCGAAGTACGATATGAGTATCCACTTCTCAAAACCATGATATGGGCACATTTAACCAACTCATTGAACCTCTCCCAACATCTATCAAAGGGCTTATTATCATTATGCTTAAATGTTCGAATTTGAGCCCTAATAGAGTTGGTCCTAAGAGCGAGAAGGAATGTTTGGAGAAATTTAGCTTTCATGTTTCTCCACGTAATGATAGAGTTCAGTGCTAAAGGCCAAATCCAAGTCTTGTCCTTGTCCTTGAGTGAGAAGTGAAAAATCTTGAGACGTACAACATCATGGGTGCAAGATGATCGTTAAATGTTTCGCTAACCTCCTAGAACTCATGGATGTGGAGATAAGGCTTCTCCAACTTCATGACATGAAAAGTAGGAAGAATTTGGATCATTTTGTTCCTAAAATGAAATTTCCCCACGTTATACGGGAATATAATGCATCCTGGAGTGACGGTTAGCTCCAAATATAAGAAGTCTCTTATAGGACGATACAAGATCTCACCCTCTCCTGTTCCGAAACTAACATTATCTGACATCGTACTCGCACATAAAGAATCACTACCCTCACTGAAGTTTCTAGACGCTCTACTCATGGTGTGACTACTCAATGTAGGAGGCACAGGAGGTGGTACCCAGAAATTTGGTGTGTTATTAGCAGGAGATGGAGGATTCATTTTTGGCTCGGGATTTGGAGTGGGCAGAGTAACCCGGTAAGACGGGGTCTAATCCTAGGGGAATAGGTCCTTAAACTATGATGACGACAAGTTTGGCTTCTTAGATATAGGTTTCAACCCGGGAAAGAAAAGAAAAGGTGACGATTTGTATTTTGAGAAATTTGTAATTATCTATTCAAATTTAACTACGCAAGTGCAAATTAAATGTCCAAAAGTAAAGACTTGAAACTTTTGGCTTTAAAAACACTTTTGAGAAAATGGAGTTGAGATCCAATCCCCCGAACCATAGAGTATATTCAATAAATCTAAAGTTCTAGAAAATTATTTAATTAATTAAAAGAAGAGCACAAACTAATTTGAAGAACCAAATATGTTTGGGCGTTAACCTACAAGATAATTAGTCAAAAAATTAATTAATGCGAATGATAAATTTACGAACAAATATAATGTATCCTCAAACACTCCGGTTGATTTCAATAAATGGAGTTAAGAGGCATGCAATATTAGTTTTTATTAATGTATCAAACTCCAAGAATTAAAATTTTAATTATGTTGAATTTTACATTTAACATTGATGTTCCCCAACCCAAAATAGATTAGCTAAACATGGATTTTAATTCTACACTAATCATCTTCATCATGCAAGTATTCATAATTAAATAACATGAGTAAATAGTTGGAAATTTTATACCAAGTATGATGAAACAAAGTTGCAATGCTAAGAATTCACACCAAAGATAGATTTATGGAAAATTGCAAAACTTTAACTAATTTAATGTAGAAAGATCTCTCCTTTGTCCTCCAATTATAATTGGTGAATTACTTTCATAACAAAGTATAAAATATTGATAATAAGACTCCTAAATGACTTAAACTAGTGCCAAAATTCGACCACGGAGGTAAATATTGACCCTAACTACGTTAACTAAAATGTCGAAAAAGATAAAATCCCACATGAAACCTAACCCTTAGAACCAAAACAAACCCTCACGACTGCACTCTCAAGGGTAATAGAATCGGTTCGCTCCCAGAACCAAACTTTATCTTGCTTCTTTTCCATATTTATAGTTTTATCCATAAACTTCTCTTCAACTTTAAAGGATCATAACTTCTTCACCGTGACTTGGATTGAGGCGTAGTTTCTTCCTACGTTCTCATGAGCTCGAGATCTTCAACTTTTATGTTGTCTCCTTCTTCAGATTTTGGCAAAAAATTTACCGTTTTCCCCTTGACTTCCCATTCTCACAAAGTTTTCATTGTTTCGGCTTTTCTCTTTCGTCCAATTACATAATTAACCTGTAAAACATATGAAAAAGAAACAACCCATGAAATACTTTTCAAAAAGTTTAGTTACAATAAATATGAGATAAATTAGGGATGAATGTGATGTTGGGAACCGTAAAAATAACAAAATTAGAGGGATAAATATGGAATATTTGTGCCGAATCACACTTGATCTCTTTATCATCCTTTATTTCATCCAGGATAATGTCAGGATTGATTGTCAGTGGAGTATACATGGATAATTTTCATCATTGGACCTTTTCTATCCTCCCTTCTCCTTATCTCAACTCTCGTTGGACTTGTTATTGCTAGCCTCTTTTAGGTCACCTATCTTGGTCTCCATGGCCTCCTCCGCTTTCATGATTCTTTCGACTGTTACCAAAAAAAATTTCATGGACTTTGGAGGATCCTCAGAGAGATTCTATAATATTTTTTCTAACTAAAGGCCTCTAATGAGGGACGTCATGGAGATATCTCCTCATAGTGTTTGATTTCTAATTTTTTCTTTTAAATCGAAGATAGAATCCCTTAAAGGCTCGTTCTTTCCTTGCCTGGGATTTAGCAAATGAGTTACATATTTGGCCGACTTCATGCCAAAATAAAAATTATGAATGAAATTCTCGACCAAATATATGCAATTCTCTATGGACCCTTTTGGTAGGTCGGTGTACCATACATGAGACACGCTAGTGAGGGTGATAGAAAATGCTCGACACCTCATCTCGTCTGGATTTGAGTAGATGTCAATAGACGATTGATATATCTCTATATAGTGAACAAGATTTGTACTCCTATCATACTTGGCGTCCCTCCATATATCCCCTATGGCTTGGATCTCGTCTTTTAATATGACTATCAATCTTGTCTTCTAACCTTTGAGTTGAGCTGTTTTAAGGTTTTTACTTTTGGACTGCATTATTGCATGCTCCTTCCAGTTCACCTTCTGTCTCGACGGACAGGTCTCTTCCTGTATGTCTTTATCTATTTTTCACTTATTTGTACTCCTTTCTATTCTAGTCTTGATCAATTATTATCGAGATGACCAGTGGCACATGCGCCATATATGATTTAGGGATGTTGATTTCGGTTACCATCGCCCTTGGTCCGTAATGGTTGAAGGCCGACCCCCTACTTAGCCTATTAAATGCAGATCCTTTATGATGACTTTAAAGAGTGTGATGGAGACTCATCCATTAGTAATTTGGAGTCAAGGTGGTCCCCTATCGATAGGATATGTCAGGAGTTTCATACCTCTCCCAATAGTTCTCTGTGTCGCACACCAGATCCTCCGGATACTCTTGGACTTACTTATTAAGGCAAAGACACCATGGATCTTCAATAGTCCTACACCTGAGGTGGTGTTTAATTTCTTTTATGGGATATGTGGGAGGTCCCCTGTCTATTGGATGTGAGGACTCTCTGGAGGACGAAATTCTTATATTGATAGTGGGATCGTTTGGGATCCTGCTCATGATGTCTTGGGTAAAGACCATGATTTTCTATTAACGGGCCACAAGGGACCTTAGTTCCTTCACCTCATCAACTATTTTTTACTACTGAGGTGGTTGGCTAGAACTGGCCTTGGTGTTGGAAGGTAGATCAATAGTTATCTTCAGTGGAACTCAATCAAACAATAAAAATGATAAGAAGAGAGTAGAAAACCCAGAAACGGGATGAACTAGTGAAGCCTAAGAATCACCCAACTTAAGATAATGAGAGTTTAAGTTGGATCACCACTAGAGACAACATAGTGAGAGCTCAAATTGAAGTGATATACAAGCTCTCTCTCCGCCTCTCTCTCTATCTCTAAAAATTTAGTGTAATAATAGGGTTGTGTTGATGATTGGCCCTCGTGGAAAGAGAAATAAGATGCCTTTTATAGTCCTGGGGGTGAGTAGTGTCACCCCAGGCATGCACTCCCTATGTGAGTGAGTGAAAAACTAATGAGCATATGACACATGTAGAGAAAGATACAGAGGTCATGATAAAGAATCTCCTCCCCATATATTGTTTGATTTGTTATTACGGTCTTAGTTGGATACGCTAGAAATACCCTTATCACGATTTTCATGGGTGTGCGAATGTCTGAAACAAAGGGTTTTGGCTCACCAAGACTGCTGGAACTCTTTTCTTGTAAGGCCGAGCCAAGACTTACTGACTATCTAATTGATATAAGTGAGACTGATGGTTCGACCTCCTAGTATTATCTCAGGATAACACTACACGTAGACCTCGAGTCAAACACTCTATGTGAAATACTGGTGAGGCTCGACATTATAGGTAGATTTCATTTGAGTGTTGTCTTGGTGTAGGATCGTCTCAAAGGCCAAGACAACTTAGGAAGAGACTATGAATGAGAACTTTTGAAGGATGATTCTAAGCGCATATATGAGAGGCTATATTTTCGTAATGGGTGTTGCTTGGACGATACCAGACTTATGTGTATCAATCATGTTATGGAATAATAAAGAGAGTTTTATGTGGCATATATTTCCTGCCAACCTAAGGGATATTGCCAATAAGTGGTTTGAGAAGATGCCACACATATCAATTACATGTTTCAAGGATATCATCGATGCCTTCACGAATCGATTCATCACAGTAGTACCACTCCTAAAAGGATGGGCTCGCTTTTCCTGATCAGAATGAAGCCTCGGGATACACTTTTGAGAATATACCAAAAGGTATTTGGAAGTACACAACAAGGTGGAGGACTGCACCGAGTAAGTTATGGGGCCCTTCTTCAATATTAGGTTATCAATAAGTTACATGCTTCATTAATCTCTTACCAAGAGAGAGGCTATTACCATCGACGAGATAATGGAAAGAATTTAAAAGTACTCCAAAGTTGAAGATGCAATGATCGCAGTTGTTTAGGAAGATGATTGGCCAAAGCATACCAACAATGGAGATAAATAAGGGTTGGATAAGAAAGGAGGGAAGAAAAATATAGGAAGCATAATGGGAAGCAAAAAGGGAAAGATGAGAAGGATCCCTATAAAATATTCAAAGCCACTAATATAGTTTTAAATTTTAATATAGCATATCTATAAGATCTTTTATAAGGTTAGAGGTCATTGTATTTTATATATCTTTAGAAGATGTTGGATGAACCCAATAAGACGAACATGAAGCGAGATGTGAATACTAAAAAGATCATGGTCATAACACCAAGATTTGAAAGGCCCTGAAATCTCACATTGAGAAACTATGCCAGGCTGGCAACCTTAGCAAGTTTGTTGAGAAGAAGGAGGTCTAGGCATAACCTACGTGCGACCAACGGCTAGATAATGTGTTGGATAAAGATATTGGCCATAAGTTTGCTGTGGTCCATGGGGAATCTAACCCAAGTCAAATAAAGGGTAACTCCCTTAGGATGGATATGACGAAACTCATGATAGTGATGGAGGCGTTTCAGATTGATCCGACCAATCCAATTGTGGGACAATATTGGTGATCGTATGAGATCGATTACTCCAAACAAATAGTTTTCATTAAGGAAAATTTGTTCAGAGTGAGGACTCTTCATCATGAAGTCCAAGTAATCACTCTCAGAGTAGCCAACTGGGACGTGGACAAGCAACTAGTTGATAAAGGGAGATCCTTAGAGGTCGTTGAATAAACAATTCATTCCCACATTACTTAGACTTTTTGCATTAATTTTAAGTTAACAATTCAAACCATATAATTTTAATAAACTTCCCATCAAATCTTTGTAATAAATTCCATTTTATATTTATTTTGAGTGCATTTTGTACACTAATAAGTCCCAAAATTAATTCACTACAAAATTATCTTGCATAAATAACAATAAAACCTCTCAACATATATTAAACATGACTCACTCCCAACTTGGCAACCAAATTCCTAAAATATCATAATTACCACCTAAGGTTTTAAACCATAATCCAACCTTAGACGCAAACAAATTCAAATATTAACTTAGGCACAAAACTATTTTATCAATTCTAATAATTCTCTTAATCCGATGATGTCCAAATAATAAATCACTTAACTAAATATATTATTCCATAATATAATTCAAATAATAAAATTTAATCAATATATCTTAAGTCCAATATAAAATTTAAATAGCCATGAGTTAATCCCATGTATATCTTTCAAAAAATAAGTGGTACTACAGTCTTCCCCCTAGCAATAGGAATTTCATCCTCGAATTTCATTATATGCTTATGTTAGTGTAAATTATCGTAATGAATGGTTCTAAATAGTAAAAATACTATTATTGAGTAAATAAATATCACAATACAAAGGATTTATGTGGCTCGGTAACTGCCTACGTCCACGGAGAGTTTATCAGTTTTTATTAATTCTTTAAGAGTTTTGAGATAAAGGATTACATGCCCCTTTGTCTTGGGGTAAGGGTTTTATTTATAATGATAAGAGTGGTTGAGCCATGTTTAAACTCTTCCAGTTGTTGATTGGATCATTTGTTGATCCGTGTTTATATCCTCCGAGATTATAGATAACAAGAATGAGCCTCGCATGATTATCCATGTGATTCTAATTCTGATTTGATCAACCCATTTTATTCCTCTGAGTTGGGCTTGTTTGGGCTACCGAATATTTGGGCCATTATAATTTTCACCCCAAAATTGCCCCTAAAACTCTTCGTCAATAATAGGATAAAAAATTTGGTACATTTTGTTGGCATAAAGGATAAGTCCAATATTTGAGTTCGAGCGAGGGTATGCCTTGAATATACTTGACCAAGATAAGGGTACGCTGGTCCGAGGTTTCAAAAATGAAGTGCAAGTTGCATTGACGATCTTGGGTTCTTCCCCATATGATTAGTCTCTTGAAATTTGGCCTTCGCTTACTCCAAAAATTGTAGCGCTATTTGCATACTCTTCATCATTCAAAATGATTATTCAAATCTTCTATCTTTACAATCTGCTTGTAAGTTTTCTTTGTCCTTGTTTGTTTTTCTTTGTTTTGCAACTCCTTCTATTAATTTTCATTGGATATCCCTTTCTCCTGCACTTTCTTTCTCAAAAATGGTTTATGCCATTAGTGAAATGACAGTGGGGGAGTTTAGAAAAACCATGCTTATTCTTCCTGGGTGATGATTGAATGTGCCCCAGTGCCTAAAAATTGTGCCACGATTGAGGGTGGTCATTTGATCCAAACTCTCTTAGTGGCCATGGGGGAATAATGTTTCCCCCATATCAAATGTTCCTGGAGTTCTGTGAATTTTTCGAGGTGGTTCCTACTTAATGTGACCCAAACAAATGGAGAATTATGAACAGAGTTCATAAAATAAATGAGCTATATGGGACCAATATCGAAATCCCAGAGATTAGGTACTATTACTCTTGATCCCATACTGCATATTGTGTTTTATACTTGAAGGTAAGGAAAGCTGATAGTGTTTTGGTTGTCGACCTCCCTGGTTCCGATAAGGGATATTGGGATCAAGGATAAATTGCCCAAAATTAACAACATCCACCTCTCCCTAAGGGCGAGCAATATCAAGAGTTTCATTTCCTGAAGTGGGGTACTTACATAGGTTAATTTTTATTTCTTCTTGCTCTGAGATCTACTTAATTACACTGTTACTGATGAATTTTTATTTTCCACTGACCAGATCGATCGAAGGAGGAAAAACCCTCTCTCTCCCATATTAATAGAGAGGAGTTACTCAAAGTTTGGGAGCTGAGGAGTTATTTAGTGTAATACCCCGCATTTTTATGTTTTATAAATTTGGGGATTTATTAAATTTAATGTGAGTTATTAATTTAATATAAATCCGAAAATTAATTTCTTTATAATTATTAACGTGATGTGAGTTAGTAATTATGGGAAACTTGTTGAATATTACTAATGAGTAGAGTAATATATAATATTGGCTCTATTAAATGTCAATAGTGGATAAAATGACAATTTTGGAAAATTCATCGGGACTAAATATTGATTAATAAAAGTGAATAAATTATAAGTTGCTCGTATGGTTGTTTTGAGTGCGCCAAAGTGTTCGGAAGGGTCGAGATAGTCAGAAAAGTGTACCCGGGGGTTTAGTGTGGGTCTCTGGGTGTTTTTAGGCTTATTTAGCGCCCCGGGAGGGCATTTTGGACATTTTGTAATTTTGGGCAATTAAACCCACGAATTTTCAAGGGTTATATCAGATGTCTAAGGTTGTCTTCTAGGGTTAACACAACCAAAGACAAGTGACGGCCATAGGAGAGGAAAGGAGAGAGCTTTCCAAGGTGTTCTAGGCCGAAAATTCACCCGGTTGCACCGCCACCACCACCAACGCGTAGATCGCGCGATGAGGAACGCAACCACACCAAATTCGTTCACAAATCAGAAATCTGAAATTCCCAGTCAAGTATTTATCTTGCTTAAATTCGTTAATGCATCATTCATGTTAGTCTAGGATTGACTAGGATGTATTTCATAACAGAAAACCCATGTTGGAGATAGGAGATTGCATGTACTAATGATCTGGAAATCCCTTTCATATGTAGAGGTTAAATCACGAATTTATGATGAATTAGAAGTAAAAATTCTGGAAAAAGACTAATTAGAACCAAGTTAAAGAAATTCTAGGGTTCTTGAGATTTATATGAGTTTTGGCCTATTAATCCATGGTTATTAATGAAAATTCGCATGCTTTACGTAGAAGATGTATAATATGGGTTTATATTGTTTGTAGTACAAATTTTTGGGAGTTTGGGTGTGAAAAATCTGGCTTTGATTGAGGTTGGATTATGAAACATGTAACTGTTAATCTGCAGAATTCGCCATACCTGTTTGATCGATCGATCGAACCAAGAGTGTCGATCGATCGACGCATCGATCGATCGAGCTCCTGCCATCGATCGACCCCTTCTGGCAGACTCATATTTCCCCTTTCTAAATAGTTGAATTAAATTTAAATGAGTAATACTCCTTAGACATCCTTATTAAAATATTTTTGGAGATAAAGAAGACCAGTAGGACTTATTAATAATTATGAGACCTTTAATGTAAGACGAGAATTGCATTTTTGGGATGTTTACATATAAGGGATGATGGAATTTTGTGTTAAAGGGAGAGACGCGTAAGATAGTTACGATGGAAAATAGATGAGTACCTACTAAATTCTACACTTGAGAGGATAGAGTCCATAAGTGTTACGTAGTGAGTTGTAATAATCCCTCAAACTAAAGTAAGAGACGAACCGTTATACTTGATAACTAAATAATGAGAAAATAAGGATAAATGTTATAATTATGGGCTATGAGATGAACCTAAATTTGATGTGGTAATAGTAGTATATTTACATGACTGTGTTTATGCATATACTATATACGTGTGAAAATCATGCCCGCGCTACTTGCTATCCCCGAGGTTACCGCGCTAGGACAGTCTTATCTCGATGTGTCTTTATAGGGGATATTGACTCGTACCCTAGAAAATAGATATCCTTGGTACAGGCTATCTGATTGATGGTCAGACGGTCCTAAGAGACGTAAGGGTATGTGCTATCCTCTTAGAGACTTGGAATCTATGCTTCGCCTCAATATTGTCTGTGTATGTGTTAATACAGTTCAAGAGTGATTTCGAACTTGTATTTCCCTTAGTACGAGTGAGACGGGGATTGGATAGCAAAGTATGCCCGCACCATAATTTTTATGTGGGGTGCTGTTAGAATATATATATTATACGAGTATTTAATATATATATTTAATTCTGAAATTGGGAACTTCCTACTGTGTTTATGGTAAGTAAGATATGAATAATGATTTCAATTTGGAAATATTTGTTTTGAAAAGTGTAATATGATACTGGGAAACTTTATTAGCGAATAAAGTTAAAATGAGAGTTTTGTTATTAAATGGAATTTACTCCTTAAACAGTTGAATCGCCAATTTAAATCTTACGAGTAACCTAAGATAAGTTAAACCGTTGGGGAGGTTAGTACGATAGGCGTGCACATTAGAAGAGAGGTGAGAATTTCTCAAGGGAGTGCCGCACTAATATGTTGTTGCATTGTCCTGTAAACATTTTAAATACTTGCTAAACAAATTTTAAATCTTTTTACAATCGGGCTCTGACCCATTTCCATTTTCTTTTCCCTCTTATATATATATGTATATGTTACAGGTGCCCAGCCACATGGGCGTCTTGCATAGGATCGTTTGGAAGGAACGCGCTGCAGCTTAGGTGGGAGTTGCAGGCCTCTTGCTTAGACGACTTCATTTATTTGATTCCACTCCTAGCATATTTATTCAGTTGGGCATGTGTCGCCCGTTTCCATTATCCAGTTGTTTTATTGGACATTGTGATTCATTTTATTTCTATTATTGTCACTTTGGGATTTATTACTGTCTGGATGTTTTACTTTAAGTTTAAATGTTGGGATTTAGTTGTTGAATGTTTAAATTATTTGATTATATGTTCCAGGATAATTGTGGTGTGATTCTTTAATATTAAATTATGTAAAGTTTTAAATCATTGGTTATAAATAGAATTTGGAAAGTAATGTCTAAAATGGTTTTGACACTTAGCTTAATTAATTAGGGTGTTTAAATTGAAAAGGTTATTTTTACGACAGTGATGCTAAGAATGAACCAACTGTTCACCTTGATTTCAATTTAATAAAGGAGTGATCGCCTGGTATTTAATTAGGTGGGGTGTCACATTTAGTTATAGGTGATGAGAAACCCCGATCCACCTCATTCCTCCTTGAATATAAGAATTCTACCAGCATCTTCATAACCCACTCGGTAGATATAGTACCCGAGGTTCCAATTCCTTTCGCAAGCAAGGAAGCTTCTACCTCTTCTTCATTTGAATCCATGAACATATAGTCTACTCCTGTCATCTTGGAAGATTTAATGGATCCTAGGAACATGATTTTGTTGATTGATGATGATGATATGACTCTTGCCTCCTTCAGGGCTTCGAGAAAAAAGTAGGAATGAAAAGTCCCATTCCTCTATGTCCCTGGTGCCTTCCAAGAAGGGTTATGCCCATAATTCTAGGAGGACCTAATAGGTGATGTAAGTAGCCAAGAAACCCTCCTTGGCATTTAGTTTATTGAAGGATGGAGTGCTCACGCTTAATCATGAGCAGGTTAATCGACTGACATATGATCAACTTCCTACTCATGCTACTCAGGCTTTGTCTATAGTAAAGTAATTTTTTCCATTTTGTTCGGTTTGTTGAGCCTTTTAGAATACTGATATATTCTTTGCGATATTTTTTATAATTTGTGGCAAATTTCATTGCCATTTTAGAAAAACTCTTCGAGTAGTCCAAGGTCAATGATGACTTACAACGAACCTAGACAAGTGTAATGAAGCTCTTGTTACTTCCCAAAGGGTGTATGATTCAGAGAAGGAGTCCACCAGTGTGTCCATGGATGCGCTGAAGAATAACATGACCAATTAAAGGTTACTCATGATCAAATGAAGTTGAACACGATCAACTAAAACTTAAGCATGACTAGCTGAAGAAAGAATGTGACCAGCTTGCTGCAGCTAAGGAGGCAAGCTATGATCGAGGTCATGTTGAAGCATTTGATGATGCTATATGTCATTTGGATTTTATCAGGAAATCTAACTTTAATAAAGGTTTGGATTTTGTGTTGATGAGGGTAGGTGTCCTGATCAATTCTGAACTCTTTGGCAATCACAATCCTAGTTTCCCACTAAAAGAATATGAAGAGGCTCCAATAGCTTCTCCTATCGAATAGGAATCCTTTAAGGCTGATAAGGGCACAGTCCTAAAAATGCAAGAGTAGGTGAAGGATAAGGATACTAGTTAGAAACAATTAGCCGCTGAACCCTTGTATTTTCTTTTGTTTTGATTATAAGAGCTTTATCGAGTTTTGTTATAATGAAAGATTTGGTCAATGTTTGATTTTATCCTTTATTATCTCTGAGTTATCTCCTTCTATTACCCGTAGCTTCGAAATATTCTTGGAAAAATTTCTTATTTCGCTGGCAATCTAGATGCCATTCTTGGACAATAAGTTAGTGCCCAAGCTTTTCATGCTTTTATTTTTTCTCAAAAAGATCTTAAAAATATGATCGAATCTTATAAGGGTCAGTTTTCCTTGGTGGCCAAACTGAAGGACAATGTGAAGTACTTGGGTGACGTGTGCACCCTTATGGAGGAGGAAGTGAATTCCCTAAAAGAGCAGCTCGTGAAAGACAAGTACATTGGAGATGTAAGGGCTCTTCCACAAGTTGAGAATGATTCTCTAAAAAAAGTATCTCGTTGAGGCAGAGGATGATCAGATAAGGGATGGTATTGTCAAGATGGGAGTATCTGTGAGATACTCAAGCTTCACTACCTTTTTAGGAAGGGTTTAGAGTAGCATGGTTTTCTGGTTATGATGAGGGGTGGATGGATGCCCCTATTAAGTTAAATGAGGTGAAGTAGCTGGCAAACAAGCATGATTTCCTGAATGCCATGAAGATCTTGAAAGTTCCCACGGACTCTGAGCTCTGGCACTGGTACCGAGTTGATTTTCTAGTATACCATTTTCCTCCTTTTGGAAATGAAGAGAATTAGGTCCTAATGGGTGTCATTCCTCTTCAATTAACCAAGAGTTATATGTCCTCGCATGAGAGTGCAGATGAGTTTTGACTAAATCCAGACAATGGTTGAAGATAAGCTATATTGCTGAGGCACTTACTTGCCAATGATAATTATTATATGTCTTGTCCTTCCATTATTGTAAATGGACTTTTTGTGAATTATAACGTTTTGTAACAACAAGTTGGTTATATAATGTTTTATTTTAGCTTTTTTATTCTATTATGCCAAGCATGTATTTTACTATCTTTTATTACCTTTTAGGTTGTGTCGTCACAATACTTAGGCCTAAAACAGACTTTGGCAAAAATGCACTTGGTCTTAGGGCCATCCATCCATTCGGGATTTTTATCCGACCAACACTTAGTGTCTAGGAATCCCCCCATAGGTCTTTTATTTTTCTGGGCAAATCATAAGGTCTTCATGTTTTTCATCACGAAGACCTTGAGACCTTGAGTTTATTTGTAATTAAAAAACTTTTAATTATAATCAAACTAAGGTGATGTTGATCAATGTTTTGGTCATTAATTAATTGTAAGCCTGCCATTTTAAAACAATGTTAAATAACGAATTAAACCCCTTGGTCCATACTTTATTGAAAATGCTAGAACTCACTGGGAGCATAATAAAAGTGGAACTAAAGTTTTCAAAAATTAACTAAGCTAGAAATGACTTTAAATAATTTGAGTAAGAATAAAAATAAAACTTCCTGAGGTTGGCTTTATTCCATGATTTTGGTATTTCTATGCCCTCCTTTGTTTCTAAGTGGTATGCTCCTTGCAAATCGTCTCTGATGATTTTGAATGGTCCCTCTATTAGGCCCTAACTTGCCATTTGAAGGTTTTTTGGCATTGTCGAAGACTATCCTAAGGACATAATCATCGACCTTATATTTTCCTGGATTCACACCCTTATTGTACTACTTATCTAGTTGTTGGTAAGAAGATAACTTTATCATGCATGCTCCCTTCGTTCTTCTGCTAGGTTAAGTTCAGTCCTCATGGATTCGTTGTTCAAACCTTGATCGGTGATGATGGTCATCATGGTTGTCAAATCAGCTTCCAAAAGAATGACATCCTTCATCCCTTATGTTAGAGCAAAAGGCATTTCCCCAGTAGGACCTTCTGGGTGTAGTACTATATGCCCATAGTACGTAGGGAAGATCGTCCATTCAGTATCTTTTTTCTTTCTCTAATCTCTTATTTATGTCATTGAACATTATTTTATTGGAAGATTACACTTACCTGCTGCTACGGGGGTAGGCCATAGAGCTGAAGTGGTCCTTATGCCATGGTCATCACAGAAACCTAAGAAGGGTTCACTGCCAAACTATGTGCGGTTGTCTGTAATGATTGTCCTAGGTACACCAAAATGTGTTATAACATTTCTCTAAATGAATCTGATCATATTGGTGTCTCAAATTTTTGCTAGTGGTTCTGATTCAATCCACTTTATGGAATAATCTATGCCGACCAATAGATATTTGCGATTTCCTAGTGCTGTTAAGAGTGGACCTTCAATATCCAACCCCCACTGGGTTTACGACCATGGGCTAGTTAGTGACTTCAAGTCACTAGTCAGATGATAGAGCATAGGGGATAACTTTTTCACTTTTCACACTTCTGGACATAAGAGGTTGCATCTTTCTGCATATATTATCACCACTACCCTTCTTTGATTCATCATAAGGCAATAGACCTTTCTCCTATATGGATTTTACGAATCACATTTTGTTCGTACAGAACTTGATCTACATCACTTGAAGGTAAGGATCTGTGAAGGATCTTTTATAAGCCTTTCCTTTGAGCTCCAGATAAGATCATGCATCTTTAACCTTGACTTGGTGGGCTTGCTTTTTATCGAATGCCAAGACATCGTTTTACTGATAAATAATTATTAGGTCCATCCAGCTAGGGCTTTATTGCACGGTAAGAACATGCTCAGTGACCATTGACCTTGTAATTTTGGACTTAGCGAGGAATTCCACTTCAATTGTTCTTCTTATATTAGAGTCCACTGCTTATCTTAAAGTTGCTAAAGTATTGGCATGGACGTTATGCCTCTGAGGGAATTATTGAATGTGTACTTCCTTAATTGTTGGTATTCAATCATGAGCCATCTGCAGGTATGCTGCCATCCGTTCATCATTGGCATTAAAATTTCCGGTTACTTGGTTGGTTACCATCTTTCAATTGCATCATATGTCGAGGTTATTTTCCCCTTACGAGTGAGTTTTACGTAGTCTAACTATGAGGGTTTCATATTCAGTTTCATTGTTGGATGCTTCAAAGTCAAGCCTGATTCCTTGCTCGATCATAGCGTTCTCTAATGTGACAAGCGAAATCCCTACTCTTTCCCCCTTAGAGTTAGAGATGTAGTCCACATACAGTGTCCATTTTTTGGCCAATTAATCTCCCAGCATCTCGACTTATCGGTAATCTATTGGTTGTTGGGGTCATTTTCTCCCATAAATTTTACTATAAAATCATCCAACACATGTCCCTTGATTGCCATTCTTAATTAATATTGTATATAAAATCTCCCAAGTTTGAATGACTATTTGGACATCCATCCAGATAGGTTATCCTTGTAAATAACAACCTTTAGGGTAAAAGATACGATCACAGTGATCAAATGGGCTTCAAAGTAATGCTTTAACTTACGAGGCATGATGACCAATGAGTAGGCCAATTTATGCAGTGGGAGGTAATGTTGCTCGGGGTCTAGGAGTGTCTTGTTGACGTAGTAAATATGTGATTTTATCCTTCCTTCTCACAAAATAGTGCCAAACTGACTACGTGCCTTTAAACTTCTAGGTAGAAATAAAGAAGAACTTTTGGATCTAGGATAATCAGCATATAAGGTTAACTCAGATATAATTTGTTTTCCTCAGGGGTCTTTGAGCATTCTTCGTTCCAAGTGAGGACTTTATCTTTATTTAGTAGTTGAAAAAATGGTTGACATCGCTCGGAGGATCTAAGATGAAACGATTTAGGGCTTCTAGCATCTCCGTTGATTTTTGAATCTTACGCAGTGTTTTTTGAGGCTGAACATTATTGATACTAACTATCTAGTCAGGATTTGCCTTAATCCTTCTTTTACTGACCAAATAACCTAGGAACTTTTCGAATTGAACTCCAAAGGATCATTTAGCTTCATTGAGCTTTAATTTGTAATACCTAAGGATTTTAAAGGTCTCCGCTAAATCCTTCAGGTGACCGACTTTGAGTTTGCTCTTGACGAGCATATTATTAATGTATGACTATATTATTTCTCCTAAGTGTTTCTTGAACATTTTACTTCTGGTACGTGGCTCCTGTATATTTTAGGCCAAAAGGAATGACCTTTTAACAATACATGCCCAGAGGAGTTATGAATGAAGTTTGGTCTTAGTTGGGGCCAAACAGAGGGATGTGGTGGTACCCTGAGTACGCATCCAGAAAACTCATTCGTTCATGGCTGGCAGTGGCATCGAACAACTGATCTATATCCATTAGAGGAAAATTGTCTTTAGGACAGGCCTTGTTCAGTTCGGTGAAGTCCATGCATACTCTCCATATACCGTTACTCTTTCATAACATTTTATACCACTAACATGTTTGAGAGCCATTCCGAGAATTGAACTTCTCTGATAAACCTTACCTCCAAAAGTTTTCCTACCTTTGTTTCTACTACCCTTTCTTTTTGGGGGGCAGTGCAATGAGCCTTTTGTGTTGTAAGATCATAATTCGCTTATAGCATACGCTAGGATAGTTTTTGGCATATTCTGCTACTGTTTGATTCGAGATGTTCCAAAGTTCCACAATCTCCAAATTCAAGATGATCTCCACAATATAAAGGTATAAAATAATTTAGGGTTTTTGAATTTATTTATGTTTATAATGCGGAGATTTTTATTTAAAAATCAAGGCATTTTTTTGAATTAAATTTGTTTTAAAAGTTTGCGCATCTCGTTTAAACAAGATGGAAATCTCATTCAAATGAGAGTGCATTTTTGGTTAAAGTGTCGTTTGAAGTTTACTTCCATCAAACATCTAAAGAGGTCATGATTTGAAGCTCATTTGAAGCTTGTTCAAAAGAGATTAGGTATATCATTCTAATGACCTTGTTGTAGTTCTACCGATATGGTTTTCTCATTCGAATGAGCCTAGTTTTCATTCGAATGAACGTCGTCGCCTCAAATTATCTAATGACTTATAAATTCCTGTTTCGTTCAGATTTCAAATGAGACTTTTACGAAAAAGATTTCTGAAAACCTTATGCAAAGGTTCCCACTTTCTTTAGGTAAAAAAAACCTCTCTATTCACAATCTTCACTCTTAACTATATATGTGAATCCATTTAAACCCTAGATAGTTCTATATCTGATTTACTCTTATGGAGAGATTCTCTTCACTGCTGACCATTGTGGTTCTCAAGGGGATCACTACTGAAGAAATACCAAAGCTGATCGATGGATACAGAGGGTGGACTGCCACCTTTGGATGACTCAGGATCGATCCATTAACTGTAGAGGTTTTGTAAGTTGCGTTATGTAAAACTCTATAGTGCTGATTAAAAAAGGTTTTACCCGTAAGAGTTTTTCCCCTCATATTGCCTTGTCTTGTTGCATGCTTTATTTTGTTTGTTTTATCACCTAGATTCCTATCTTAGGTTAAAAAGATAAAATTTGGACTTGTGTGTCCTAGACACTAAATTATATAAATAATCCATTAAGATCGTAAGCACACTCTGAAATTGGCATCAGAGCCTGTTGCACAAATTTACTGTGTGATATTTTTCACAAAAATATTTTTCTCTTGATATAATTTTTTTAAAATTGTTGATCTTCGAAAAATTTGATTTTAATGGGAAATTTGTATAATCGAGTGCCCATCTTCGATGGTACAAATTATGCATACTGAAAAGCTAGGACGAGGTATGCTTTAAAGGCCATAGATGAACGTGTTTGGGTAGTTTGTAAAAGAGGGCGGAATCCTCCCATTGTCACAGTTGATAATGTCATTGGACCTAAACCTGCCTCACAGTGGACAAATGACGAATTTAAGTGGTGCAATTTCAATTCTCGCTGTTTGAGTGCTATATCGGGAATCGTCACCCCTACGAGTTCCACCGTATTATGACATGTACCACATCTAATGAAGATTGGGATACCCTCTAGCTCACTCACATGGGTACTAATGCTGTGAAAGATTCTAAGCTGCAACATCTCACCACACAATTTGAAATGATTACAATGCTTGAATTTGAATCTTTCGACGAGTTTTATGCACGACCTTTTGACATAGTTAACTTAAGTTTCAACTTAGGTGAGAAAACACCCGAGACGCGTGTAGTTAAGAAAATATTGAGATCTGTTCTCACCTGCTTTATTCCTAAGGTTACCGTTCTCAATTTCCTTAGGATCTCAGACAAACTTAGGTTAGAAGAACTTGTAGGAGATCTTCAGATATACAAGATAGATATGTTCCAGAAAATAGTTAAGCCTAAGGATACGTAGGTAGAACTTAAAGCCCAATCTATAAGGAGATAGGAAGTGTCTAAAAAGATAGAGGAAGCGTCATCCGATTCAGAGTTTGATTATGATTTAGATGATTTGGCCTTTTTTCTAAAAATTTCAAGAAATTTTTCAAACTTAAAAAGCAAAATCGTTCCAAATTTTTTTTGAGAAAGATAAAAATTTTAAAATGGGCAAGAAAAATTTTGAAAAAGAAAAGAAAGATTTCCCAATGAAAGACGAGGAGAGATGTTATGAGTGTGAGGGAAAGGTTCACAAAGCTCACGAGTGTCCGACTAGGTTGATATGTCAAGAGAAAGGCAAAGTTTCCTTAAACATCACGTTAAGTGATAGTGAGGTCGAGTCAGTGAGTTCGGGAGAAAAATCACTGCATGGATGTAATTTCACCGCATTCATGGATAGTCATATTAGTACATCTAATGCACCTCACGACGATGAGAATGCTACTAAACATGAATACCTCAACAGTGATTCTAGTCATTCCGAGGAGACTGAGGGAGAGAATGTCTTAAGTGAGAGCGAGAGTGACCTTCACCGTGCCTACACCGAACTTTCATCGAGTCCTTTAAAATGAAGAAACAAAATAAAGGTTTAGTAATGAGAGTTTTAGTTATAGAGAAAGAGTTAAGATATGCGAGAGAGAGTGAGTCCTCGGTGAGAGAAGATTTGGGAGAAAAGGGCTTATTTAGTTGAGAGAGAGAACGGGTACTTGACCAACAAGGTGGATAGTCTTACGGGAGATCTCCAAACATTCGTGGAGACTCGTAATAACCTTAAAGTCCTTGTATCCCAACACAAGAAAGATATCAAACGTGCTCGGGAGGTCAATATAAACTCGAAGAAGGTTGTTAAGATGCTCCTCATTTCTTTAAGAAACATACAGAGGAAAGAAATAAGTTACGACGATGCATCCACTTCTCATATTGCACCCGAGTTGGTTCTCGAGTTTGTGATGGACCCTTATGGCCCTCACCCAAATCCACCTAGGCAGCCTAACCCATCTAGAAGAGTTCCACCTAGAAAAGAAAACCGAGGTAGACCCAAACCTGTTTATGTTTGCATCTTTTACAAAATAGGAGGTCACCTTAGAGAGTTTTGTTGTAAATTGGGTAGGAATAGTCATACACATACTCCCATAAACCACTTTAGCGACTTTGACAGTCTTAGGTAGCAAGCTGAATTTTTAGTTAGGACTAGGGGTGGCAAATTGCGACACGACCCGTTAACCCGACACGAAATCGACACGCTTTAAGCGGGTTTGGGTTTAGCCTTAACGGGTTCGGGTCATAAACGGGTGGACCCGCCAGACCCGTTAAGCAAACGAATCGGGTTCGTGTATATTCGCGAGACCCGTTTATGACCCGCCAACCCGTTTATCAAACGAATTAGTAACGAGTCGTGTGACCCGTGTAAACCCGTTAGACCCGCCTAAATATTAAAAGAGAGGGGCATATTTGTATTTTTCATGGTAAAAAAAAAGGATATCTAACAAAACCCTACTTTCATTTCTCATTACCACTCCACGGCTATACATTTCACGACCTGCTCCCACCTTCTCCGGTTTCATCATCGCCGATCTTCATCGCCGATCTTCTCCGACCTGCTCCCACCTTCTCCGGCCTTCTCCGATCTTCTCCAGCCTTCTTCGATCTTCTCCAGCCTTCTCCGATCTTCTTAAGGGTAAGCTTCCAAGTTCCAGTTTTCATACTTCTTTTTTTTTTCCATTTCTCTGGCCTTCTCCGATCTGTTCCAGCTATTTCTTTTTTTTTTCAAGTTCCAAGTTCCAGCTATTTCAAGTTCCAAGTTCCAGCCTTCTCCGATCTTCCAGCCTTCTTAAGTTCCAGCTTCTTAAGTTCCAAGTTCCAGCTTTTTTTTTTCAAGTTCCAAGTTCTAGCCTTCTCCGATCTTCTTAAGGGTAAGCTTCCAAGTTCCAGCTATTTCTTTTTTTTTCAAATTCATTTCTCAAGAATTCATACCTGTTTCAACAAATGGTTGCTGTTGTTAATTTTTTTTTTCAATTTCTTCGTTTTTTTTCAATTTTTAATTTCAACTTTGTTTTTTTTCATACCTGTTTCAACTTCGTTTAATTTTATTTTCATTTTTCAAACCATTTGTTGTTTTTCAATTTTATTTTCTTTTCTTTTCGTTTTTTATTCCGCAATTTTTTGTTTTTCAATCTCTGAAAGCTAATTATGTTAGATTTTTCATACCATTTAGCTTTAGTTATAGTAATGTTGCCCTCTTTTACATAATACCATTTTTCAGAATACCATTTTTTTTATTGTTGCCCTCTTTTACTCACATAATACTAATTTTTTCATGGTTATTATATTTTTTCAGATGGAGTCATTTGAGGCAACTAATTTGGATGATGTTGATGATAACTTGGATAACACTGAAACTCAATCAACTGAACCAGATTCAACACAAAATGTTGGAGCAGCTCCTTCCTCAAAATGTGGTGGTAAGAAACGGAAAAAAACTTCAATTGTTTGGACTGTATTTGAGGAATTACCCATATCTGATGATGGGAAAAAACGTGCTAGATGTAGGAATTGTGGGGTGGAATACATATCTGAATCTTCTTATGGTACGGGTAACATGTTAACTCACATGAATAATTGCGTTAGAAAGGACACACAAGACGTAGGGCAACTACTTCTTAATCAAACTAAGGGAGTGATCTCACTAAAATCTCCAAAGTTTGATCATGATGTATTTGTTGACTTAGTTGTTGATGCACTAATTATGCACGAGTTACCATTTAAGTTTGTAGAACTTAAAGGCATCAGGGCTATTTTTAATTATATTTCACCGGACCTCAAATTACCGTGTAGAAATACCGCCAAAGCTCGCACACTAAAGAAATATCAGAGGGGAAAAGGGAATCTTAAAAGTTTGTTGACTTCATTACCGGGTAGAATTTGCTTGACATCAGATTTGTGGTCCTCGCGTTGTACTGATGGGTATCTTACACTCACGGCTCATTTTATTGATAAAGATTGGAAGTTGAATAAGATGATTCTTAGTTTTTGCATTATGCCCCCTCCACATGACGGTGTTCATTTATGTGAAAAAATATATACATTGTTAAGGGAGTGGGGGATTGAAGAAAAGTTGTTTTCTATAACTTTGGATAATGCTACTAACAACACTTCATTTGTTGAGATTTTGAAAAGTCAGTTGAATTTGAAAAATGCCCTCTTGATGAATGGTAAATTTTTTCACGTGAGGTGTTGTTGTCACATTGTGAACTTGATAGTTCAAGATGGACTTAAAGAAATTGATGAAGCTGTGGTGAAAATCCGTGAAAGTATTAAATATGTTAAAGGTTCATCTAGTAGAAAGGCCAAATTTGATATTTGTGTTGCACAAGTTTCTTTAGTGGGTAAAAAGAGGTTGCGAGGAGATGTTCCAATGAGATGGAACTCCACATATGATATGCTTGAGGGTGCTCGTTTTTATCAAAGGGCGTTTGCACATTTGCAACTGAGTGATTCAAACTATAAAATGTGTCCATCTCCCGAAGAATGGTGTAAGGTTGATAAGATTTTCAAATTTTTGGGGGTTTTTTATGATGTCACTTGTCTTTTTTCGGGAACGGCCTATCCCACGGCTAACTTATATTTCCCTCAAGTCTTTAGGGTTCAACATACTTTGAAACAAGCAATGTCGGATAATGATAGTTATATGCGTAGGATGGGTGGCCAAATGATGGTGAAATTTGAAAAATATTGGTCGGATTATAGTTTGATTCTAGCAATTGCTGTTATCTTGGATCCTCGATACAAGTATCAATTTGTTGAGTGGGCTTATACAAGGCTTTACGGTAATGATTCATATCAATTGGAATGTGTACGGGATAATATGGCTTCTTTATTTGAGTTGTACACGAACAATCTCTCCAATTTGGGTCGTGCAGCAAGTGATCGTCCAAGTGGGTCAAATGATAGTGGTGAGAATCGAGATTGTCTTTTTGAGGTACGGTTAAATATACTTTTATATTTTTTATTTGTTGATTAATTTAATATTAATTAAGACTTACTTTTATTTTTATACGTCGTAATGTAGGATTTTGACCGAAGTGAAAAAGAGAATAGCACCGTTCGACTAAGTGAGCTTCAAATGTATTACAATGAGCCAAAAATTGATCGGTTGACAAATTTGGACATTCTTGATTTTTGGAGAGGGGAGCAATATCGTTATCCAACATTATCAATTTTGGCTCGTGATGTGTTGTCAATCCCGATATCTACCGTTGCTTCGGAAACGGCATTTAGCACCGGTGGTCGAGTTCTTGATGAATATCGAAGTTCACTTTTGCCAGAAAATGTCCAAGCATTGATATGTACTCGGGATTGGATTTTTGGAAAAAAAAGTAAGTTATTTTTTTTTGTCGAAAAATGTTCACTTTTTTCTTATATTTTTCTTTACTACTAAGCTTGTTTGCATCCTAACCCAATTCTTTTTTGTTTACTCTATATATGTTTTTTCTGTATAGTTGATGACAATGTGGTAGAAGAGGAGGAAACTAATGGTGATACAACTCGATCAGTGTCATCGGGCGAATGCTCAAACACAATTTTTGTGGGTAATTAAGAGAAGGTAGTGAAAGTTATCCGTACTTAAATTCAAAAAGTTTTATCTTTTTTAATTTATCCATTATATTAACTATTTGCATTTATTTAAATTTGATAGGAAAAATTGATTTGGAGGAGGGGAGCTATGATAATATGGAGGAGGCAAGGCGATGATACGATGAAAATGAAGTTCTAGTCAATTTCAGTAGACTTGTCTTAGTATTTTATTTTTTATGTTGAAAGGTTGGGTTGTTTTTATATCGAAGAACAATATGTTTGGATTTTGAACAATTTGGGTTTGTAATAGTTGTGTTGTCATATGATGATTTTGAACAATTTGGGGTTCCTACTTATTTATTGTTTGTGTGTGTAGGGTATTGTTATTTAATTTTGGATGATATCATTAAATTAATTTTGGATGAACATTGAATTTCTGAAATGCGTTAACGAGTGAAACGAATGAAACGAATGAAATGGGTTAACGAGTGAAACGAATGAAACGGGTGAAACGAATGAAACGGGTTAACGAGTGAAACGGGTTAACGAGTGAAAACGAGTCGTGTCGGGTCACACGGGTTAACACGATTCGCTTAGTTAAACGGGTGAAAACGAGTCGTGTCGTGTCACTCGTTAAGTAAACGAACCGTGTACGAATTTAATTTTCTCACCCGTTTAGTAAACGAATCGGGTATGGGTGGAGCCATTTATCACACGATTCGTTTATCACCCGACACGAACCCGGCTCGACACGACCCGTTGCCACTCCTAGTTAGGACTTCTCTTAATTTAGTGGAAGAATTTCCCATTTGAGAATGCTTTCAATATTCTGACTAGAGTCAACAACTACAAGGGAAAACAAAAAGTTACCGCCACTTGGGTACCTAAGTGCAACAAGAAAGCCCTAGTTGTTCATGTTGCTCTCAAGGCTCAAAATACTTCCCAATGGCATTTTGATAATGGGTCTTCTAAGCACATAACAAGTGACATCTCATTTTTTACCCACCTTAAGGATCACAAGGAAGGTAAAGTCACCTTTGGAGATGAGAGTATATCTAGCATTTTAGGACGTGGCAGTGTTGAGATACTCTTTCCTAGATAGATGATATGTTGTACGTGAAGGGGTAAAATCAAACTTGAATAGCATAACCCAACTGTGCGATGCACACTTTACGATAAAGTTTTATCGCTCTGAATGCAATGTTTATGATCAATCCGGTAGACTTTTACTACAAGGTGTGAGGACGGAAGATAATTGTTATGGGATTGTACTTGTGGGGACCAATTTTATTCTTAGCCCACAAGAACGGCCAACCTGGACAAATAAATTTAAAGAGCTGCCCAACCTCATATCATGGAAATAAGCTATGAGTATGTGCAGTCCACATCGCCCTAAAACCACGTCAATCCCCTATAATCTCGTGGAGATATTCAAGGGATTTATGGATCATCATGGGCATCAAGGAGTTACTTGAACACCTGTGATTCTACATCTATAAATTGTAACCCCTGGCCTGGGGCATAGGGGCATGTAACCGAGCATATTAAGGGATACTTAATGGACGTAGGCCAGTTGTCGAACCACGTACGTAGTTGTGTTGTGTGTGTGATTATATGCTTTCTTGCTTGATTGTGATTATTCTTCGTAAAACCTCTATTGTGATATTTTTTGATACCACAATTGGCGCCGTCTATGGAAAACGACCGTTATTCCTACGAGAACACTCACTAATAGAAATGCCTCAAAGTCTCACTACAACAGTAATATCCCTCAAGCCATTGATGTTCAGGAAGAACCTCCCCCCCCCCCAGGGTGAGGTCTGAAATTTGCCAACCAAATCCAAGGCTTTTCTAGCAAAGGCAGCCTTCTAAAGAAGGTCATGGACCACCAAGGTCCACACATATTTCCAGGTTGGTCGACGCCTATGAGGCCAAACTTCAAGAGTAATAAGAAGACACTCGCCGCCAAGAAGAGGAGAATGCTCTCCATAAAAGGCGACTGGAAATAATGAAGAGGGATATCCACAGAAATACAAGACGACGCTATGATCGAACTCTTAGTCCTCAGGTGAGTGAGTCTCACAGCCGAGGAAGGAGCCCCAGGTGTGACCAATTGTAAAATTAAGAGGAATAGGTATGACGATGGTAGATCAGAACAACTACAGCCATCTCGACGCTATGGGAGTCCTAGTCTATAGAATGGTGAAATCAGGAGTTTGGTCCGTAGGGAGATGGATCAACACCCACCCACCAAGGGAAAAAATCCACACGAGAGCTAGCCAAATGATCTCTTAACACCCAGATGAAGTCCTTCTTTTTAAGGGCAATAGAAGAAGAAGAGCCCCCCAAGAAGTTAGCAATCCCTAGATTCAAGATCTATGATGGGAAAACTAACCCTATCGATCATGTTCAACACTACAGGCAGGCCATGACCTTGTGGAGCCACAAGGATGCATTGATGTTACACATCTTCCCTTCCAGCCTTCACGACGTGGACCAAAAATGGCTTGAGGGGCTACCACATAGGTCTATCAAGATATTTAAGTCTATGGCTAAGTTATTCACAGTTCGCTTCATAACCAACAACTCCCACCCCAAGCGGATGGATGCACTACTCACAATGAATAAAAAGCCTTAGGAGAACCTTAGGGGTATGCTAAGAGATACTGGGAGATTTTTAATGAGATTGAGGACTACTAGGAGAAGGTTACCATAGCATCCTTCAAGATTGGTATGCCAAGCACTTCTTTACTACACCAATCCCTAACTAAGAAAGAGGCTAATTCCATCGACGACCTAATGGCCCATATTAAAAAATACGCCAAAATTGAAGATGTAATCCATCTTAATGCAGGGGAAAATGGTCGCGTGAAGATGAACAAAAGGACATAGAATAATGATTCCCAGAAGAAAGGAAACAAGAATGGGGGTAGGAATGGCCCCAAAAATGACAATAAGAATGACCCCTCAAAAGAGTTACTGGCTATTGACACATTCTTCAAGGAACTGATATACAAAATCCTCATCAAGATAAAGGAAGAGACATTTGTCAAATGACCCAAGAAGATGGGAGGAGATCCAACGAAGCACAATAACGCTCGGAGGTATGCGTTCCATAAAGAAGGAGGTCACAGGACTGAACACTGCAAAGTACTAAAATTTCATCTCGAGGAGCTGGACCAAGCTAGTCATCTTAATGAGTTAATATACAAGAAAACAGACAAAGTTACAGCCAATGGCGACCAGAAGCCAAACAATGTCCTCGAGGATGAGATGGGCTACGAGTTCATAGTAATTTATGGGGCATCAAACCTCAAGCAAGTACAATGAAATGTTGTTCGAATGGAAGTTAAGAAGCTTACTGCCGTTATGTAAGCCTTTAAAATAGACCTCACCAAGACTCAGGCCGAGAAGCGTCGATGACCAAAAGATGTTGATTACAACAAACACATTGTGTTTACTGAAGACGACTTAGTTGGGGTGAGATCCCCTATTCATGACGCATTAGTTATCACATTCAGGATAGTTAATTGGGACATCGACAAGTGGCTTGTCAATTAAGGTAGCTCTTTATAAGTGATGTACCTAGACTTATTCCACAAATTAAAGTTGAATATCATCGAGAAAAAAAAGGCCACATTTCACTGGTTGGATTTGCAGGAAATATAACCATGCCACTGGAAAAGATAGTCCTATTAGTTAGGGTAGGAAGTATTTCAAAGATGATCGAGTTTTTGGTAGTAGATATCGAAATCCCCCTTTCACGCCATTCTGGGCAGGGGTTGGCTCCATGCCATGAAGGTTGTTCCATCCTCATATCATCAGAAACTCAAGTGCATAACAGATCGGGGGTGGTCGAGATCCGTAGGGACTAAGCTTTGGCTAAAAAATGATTCATCGCAGCTATTCGCCCCAAGTGCAAAAATAAGAAAGAAAAGAGGCCAGGAGGAAGCCCAAGAAGGCGTGTTACCTTTAAAATAGAAATTACGATACGTCAAACTAGGGTTGGAGGAAAATAGGGTCTACCCCATAAATAAGGTCGTCGAATACCTGGACGAAGTTGCAGCTGAAGTTAACTTACCTAAAAGAAGGTTTCTGATCGGAGCCTCTCTCACCGACCAAGAAAAGAAGGAACTCACCATGTTCCCCCGGAGCAATATGGATGTTTTCACTTGGGAACCATTTGAGTTGCCTAGGATAGATCCCATAATTGCATGCCATCGACTGCACGTTGACCCATCTTTCAAATGAGTCACTCAGAAGGCTCGTCGAATAGCCCCAAAAAGGGTGAAGGCAGTAAAAAATGAGGTAGGAAAATTATGGGATACAAGTTCCATTAGGGAACTTCAATTCCCCAAATGTCTATCAAACCCAGTCGTTGTAGCCAAAAGCAATGGAAGCTGGAGAGTATGTATTGACTTTACTAACCTCATTAGGGCTTGTCCAAAAGATAGTTTTCCCCTCCTAAAGATAGATCGGTTGGTCGACGCCATGGCAACACATGGAAGAATGAGATTTCTAGATGTGTACTCTGGATGCCACCAGATCCCACTTTATGAGCAAGACTAAGACAAGACCTCTTTCATAACTCCTATTGGGTTATATTGTTACAATGTCATGTTGTTCGGTCTCAAGATTGCAGGAGCGACTTATTAGTGACTGTTCACCAGGATGTTCAACAAGAAAATTGAAGAAATAATGGAGGTATACATTTATGATATGCTCATCAAAATTAAACTCAAGGGCAACCATATCTTAGACCTAGCAGTAACCTTTGAGATCCTAAAAAAATACTTAATGAAACTTAACGCTAGCAAGTGTTCATTCGGTGTCCAGTCAGGAAAGTTCCTAGGATATCTTTTCGGTAAAAGAGAGATTGAAGCAAACCATGATAAGATCGACGCCATCAGAAAAGTCCCACCCCCTCAGACGATAAGAGATGTCCAAAAGCTTACTGACATGCTCGTCGCACTTAACCGCTTTATTTCCAAATCTTCGAAGCGTTATCGACTGTTCTTCCAACTGTTAAAGAAAGATAAGGACTTAGTATGGAATGACGACTGCTCCAAAGCCCTAGTATAACTCAACTCTTACCTCAACAAACATCTCTAGTGGTGATTCTAAGCGAAGGTGACCCCTTACACCTTTATTTAGTTGTGTCAAACCACACTATGAGCTTCGCCCTAGTATGCGAGAAGGAAGGAGCCCAACACCCGGTTTAATATGCGAGTAAGATGTTTGTGGATGCCGAGAAATATTATTTCACATGAAGAAGCTCGCCTACGCCTTAGTGATAGCCTCGAGGAAGCTTAATCACTACCTTGAAGCTCATTCCATCATCGTGATCACCTCATGCCTTCTCAAAGCTGTTATAAAGAAAGTTGATCTCTCTGATCGGCTGTCAAAGTGGTCGGTAGAGCTTGGAAGATTCGATATCCACTTTCAACCAAGAATAATAATTAAGGGGAAAATTCTAGCATATTTTATCACTAAGTTCACAGGGAATCAACCTACTGCCCATATAAAAATTGAGCATTCAATAGAAGAGGAAGAAAAATCCTTCGAATGGACCCTTTCTATTGACGGAGCCTCCAATTCTAGGAGGCAGGAGTATGCATTGTATTTGTTACCCAAGATAAGACTGTGCTCGAATAAGGGATCGGGCTAGGGTTTGAAGCCTCCAATAACGAAGCAAAATACGAGATGTTGTTTGTCAGCCTGCGCAAAGCACAATTGCTAGGGGCGAAATGCCTTCGAGTATTTGGCAATTCAAAACTAGTGTCCAGGTAGATATGTGGAGACTTCAGCGCCAAGTATTAGAGTATGATAGCTTACCTCACTGTTGTGAGGGGACTTATGGAAAATTTTGATAAAGTTGATGTTCAATAATTCCCCAGGGGGCAGAACAGTCACGCCGATGCCTTAGCAGCTCTTCGCTCCACCATCGACTTCGATTTAAGAAAAACCATTTAGATAGAATTCCTTACACGGCCAAGCATCAACCAACCAGTTATAGTCGTGCAGTTCCTCCACATAGAAAAGTCACCCAGTTGGATGGATCCCATTGTGACTTATCTACAGAGCGACACACTGCTAGGTGACAAGAGATCGGTGCACCAGATAAGAGTTAAAGCTGCTCGCTTTTACTTATCTCCTGAGGGAAAAATATACAGAAACTCTTTCATTGGCCCCTACCTCCAATGCGTTCACCTAGAAGATGTCAAGCAGGTTCTTTTTGAACTTCATAAAGGCATTTATAAGAGTCATACAGGAGGAAGATAATTGAATTTCCGAGCTATCAAGGAAGGATATTGGTGGTCATACATATAGAAGGATGCTGGAGTTTACGTTCACAAGTTTGAAAAATGCCATAAGTACTCCCCTATAGTCCACCAACTAGCTAGCGACCTTAAGTCATTGACCATCCCATGACCTTTTACCTAGGGCGTTTGGATATTATAAGTCCACTACCTATCGCATTTGGAAACCGCAAGTATCTATTGGTCGACACTGACTACTTCACCTCACAGGTAGAGGTAGAACTGCTCATAAATATCCGAGACTCTGATATCATGAGATTCATATGGAAGAACATCATCACTCACTTTTGGACACCAAGAACGATCAATACTGACAATGGCACATATTTCGAAAGTGTCTTCTTCCAGGGCTTTTGCGATGAGCATGGCATCGAGCACCACTTTAGTTCTGTAGCATATCCCCAGAGTAACGGGCAAGATGAGGCTTCCAACGAGACAATTATTAATAAATTGAGAAAATGCCTAGTAAAAGCCAAAAGCGTCTGTGTAGACAAACACCTCATGTTTTATGGGCTTATAGTATAACTCCCAAGAGAGCAATGGGAGAAACCCCCTTCACGCTCGCCTATGGAATGGAGGCAGTCATACCATTGGAGATATGACTCCCTACTATGAGGACCACCTTGGTCCACTAAGGCCTCAACGATGAAGCATTACTCACTGAAGTTGACTTAGCTGATGAGCGACGAGAACTGACACTAGTTAAGTTGGCATCTTACCAATAATAAATGGACAAACAATACAACCAAAAAGTCAATCTGAGGAAATTTCTAGTGGGGGATTACGTCCTAAAGAAAGTCCTCGGCAGTACTGTAAGACAATCAGATGAAAAACTAGGACCAAATTGGGAGGGACCTTTCAAGATAATAAGGGATAACTTATAGGGAGCCTATCACTTAGAAAAGATGGAGGGCAAGGAGATACTAAGGGCATGAAATGCAGACAACCTTAAGAAGTTATACTTCTAGTCTTCTATATCTTTTATTTTTCTGCATCATTAGTTTAGGCGAATTTTCATTTACAAACTGATGTAGCCTTTTATTTATCATTTTAGTCAATCAAGGTCGATTGGCTCGAGCATTCTAAACATCTTGGCTGTTTGAAATATCTTGATCAAACCTCAATAAACATCTTTTCTAAGAAATATGCCCCCCTCAAAACACAATAAAGTTTCGGGATTATATCAAGTTGATTAACTTGCTCCAGTCAAGGAATAAATCTCCTATGGTTGCAACAGTGTGACATACTTATTGTATTCAAAGCTAAAATATATATAAAGAAAGGTTTACGGTTAACCTTCCTAAGGTATTTGATGAAAACACAATTAGCCTATTGAGTAGCTCCGATAATAATAAAATACCTACAGGGGATCCTTAGGCAATAGAGCCAACTCAAGGTTGGTCACCAACTTAGGTTGGTTAAAAAATCTTGTTCGGACGGATGTCCCCTTAACCAGGTACATTCTCTCCATCGCCCGACTTAGGCCTAAGGAAGTGTGATGACATAACCTAAAAGGTAAAGTTGTACGAAATGATATGGCTAAGGCATATTGGACTGGGAGAATGTTTAAACACGAGATAATAAAACTCAACGTCATTTAGTCGGTTAAAAAGCCCAAAATGATTAAGGTTATTGTACTAACTCATTCTTACTATGATTAGATCTATTAAATACATTTTTGGTCAAACACTGATGCCAAGCAACCAACAAGTAAGGTTAACACATGTTTAGTCAGCAAATGCTCAAAACATAAATAATCAAGTTATCTATCATTAAGAATCATATGGTTATATTTACATCAAAAGGCTAAGAAATACTTAAAGACCTACGATGGCCCAGCATGATGAGCAAGATAGTCCACTACTCGAGCTCTTTGACCATCATCAGGATGAGGAACTAAGTCTTCTTCAACACCCTCTGGGCATGGCTTTAGAAGCTGCATCGAAATAGCATCTATTGGGATCCATCGATCATCCCTCGAAAAGGGATGTCATACGACAGATGAGCAAACGGTCTAATATTTATACCATAGGGTGAATTCCTTAGGAAATTTCAATTTCTTAAGAACATTCATCCATCCCCTGGAAAAAGAAAGTTTTCGATCTTTTTCAGTCTTACTGGGGCATCTTCCCAACCCTGATCATAACCGTCATCCCAGACCTGTCGGGGACCCTTTCGGAACAAATGCCTTAATCATGTGAAGCCCCTCTGAAGACCAACAACAATCACATAAGCTCGTTGAACGTCTTCTTTTAGCTCAGTAACCTCTCTCCTAGAAGCTTGATTATTAGTGTGAGCAACTATAGCAGATAACGAGGAGGATCTTCACAGCACCAAAGGAGGACCAGATGGAGTGTTTTCTTTGAGACAATCAATTTATCTCCTAAAATCATCGTTCTGTCTTTACAATAACTCCCCTTCCTGGTTGATTTCAGATGCATCCAGAAGCTTTTCTTTCAAGGCATCCATCTCCTCCTGCACAGGGATACTAATTATCTCAATCTCCTTAAGTTTATCCTTGAGCTTAGACACTACCTCAGATTGATCTTTGTATTCTTGGTTTCTCTCCCTCAGGTATTTACTAATCCTTACAAAAGATCAAAGCTCTTAAGCACTCATGTTCGGGCTAAGAATTCGGCCTAGACGGGAGTTAGCAAGAATATATTCATCTAAATCAATGAGCTACAACCAACCAAATAAGCAACAAAGATAGCAAGTATCAGTAATAGTTTGACTCACATAAACTATCGGGATGAATTGTGAATTGAAAATAAGGATTAAACCTTTAAAATGAGAAGACAAACGTTTTTACAATAGTAGTTTTTGTAAAACAGTAATCTTAGGTATTCTACTGAAAAATGGAGTTGGACAAATCAATTTATAGAAAATCTAAGGATAAATCTCGCTCAAACGAAAAAGGAATCTCTCTCAAAGGGGGACACGTATCCCTTGAACATCTTCGCACGAGATAGGTTGTCGCTCGAATGAGCAGGTATGTCGCTCGAACGAAATTAATATTTTTATTTCGTTAGAAAATAGTCCGCCCCAACACTTAGAAAAAATATTTTGATGAAAAACTCTGCTCTAACATTTAGAAAAAAATTCAAAAAAGTTATCCCAATATTCTAAGTGAACCATTAAGGACTTAAAACACATCCTTGCCAAAGTTAAACTTGCGAAGGCCTGAATGTTGAAGAAAACTTGAAATTCGGATCCGTCTTGTTGCAGATGTGATATTAAACATTCTTCGACGGTTATAGCGGTATACGATATACTCAATTGATAATGAATAACAAAATACTGTCCTTACAGTACGATTTAGTTGTTGTGGGGTTGTTTACTTTGTGCCTTAGTGTAGTTGTTTGTATAGGCCAAACTATTTCATTTACACTTGTATTTTTGTAATCTGTACTTAAACATTGGTATTAGTGGAGTTGGTTATGTGTGTGGTTGTGGAACTCGGGGACCCGGGGTTTTTCCATTTTGTTGGTTTCCCCACGAACAAATATTCTACTACACTTCTTTTCCTCATCCCATTCTTAAACAAGTTTTACTTAAAACATCACCATTATATTTTACTTGTGTGTGTGAGTGGTTTCAATTTTTAAACTATCAAAGATTTTTTTTAAAGAGTTAAAAGATCTTTCATAACTATGTCCTTTAGCATGTTAGGTTATTTCATGTGGTATCAAATCTACATGATTACTTTCTTAAAATTTATTTTCTTTAAGATCCTGAACTCTTTTAAAGCCTATTTTAAATCGGAGACCATTATGGTAGTTCCGTACGTCCTCCCACATTTTATGGGGACAACTTTGCTTACTGGAAATTTAGAATGGTTGCCCGCCTTCACAATTGGGAAATGAGGTATGGGAAATGGTTGAAACTATTTTTTTCCCCTACAAAACCTAGTGATGGTGATGCTAAAATTTTTGTTAGAAAATACCTTTCCGAATGGACTAAGGAGGAAAAGAAAAACTCACAATATAACAATAAAAGCATAAATTTTATTTTCCAAGCGATGAGTGAGTCTGAGTTTAAAAGAATCTCATCCTGCACTGCATCAAAAGCTACTTGGGATATTTTAATGACAACACATAAGGGTGACACTGGAGTTAAAGGGGCCAAATCGTAGTTATTAGTTAGTCTATATGACTCTTTGTATATGAATGACGATGAAAAATTTGATGATTTTTATCTTAGACTTCAAGACATAGTTAATCAATCACATGCTAATGGAATTGTCTATACTAATTCTGAAATTTGTGATAAAATACTTAGATCTCTTCCTGATAGTTTTGACATGAGAATTCATGTTATGGATGAATTAGAAGACAATCGTATGACACCTTAACTTTTGTGTTGTGAAGTAAAAACATATGAATTGCAAACTGTTTTAAAATGAAATCAATGAGAGGAAAACACCTATGTAAAGAGTCTTTCCATTGCTTCTTCCCTATCTAATATAGATGACTCTCCTATTACACTCGAGTCTTTGGATAATGAAATTGATTTATTTTCTAAACACTTTAAGAATGTATTAAGTTTTAAAATAGTTGTTCTTCAAGAGAAGGTCAACCTAGTTATACTCATAGGCCTCTTGAAAAATTATTTGAGATGAAACGCAATGAAAATGATAATCCTATCAAAGATATTAGTCATATTCAATGTAGAAAATGTAATTAATTTGGTTATTATGCTAATAAATTCTTTTCCAATTAGAATTGGCAATCCTCGAATAAGGCTCATATCTCTAAAACCTGGGATGATAATTCTAACAATGACAATGGTGAAGAGAATAAATTTTTTAGGGCATTTACTTCTATTTGTGCCATTGAATCTGATGATATTTTTTATGGGATCCTTATTTTAACCGATGACTCTGATTTATTTTTAAACAACTATGAGACGCAATTTGATAATATTACTAAGTCCCTTGCACACTGCCACACAACTGTCACTGAACATTATCCTCTAATTGGTGATACTATTGATTCGTTTGGTGAATCCATTTTTCCTAATACTATTGATCATATTAAATCTTCTGATTGTGCTAAATCTAATGATTTCCCTATGGAGGACAACACTAATTTAGGCAAAATCAATTCTAGCGTGCTTGGTAAAATTGATGTTTTAAACAATCAAATTATATTAATCACTGATGAATTTGCCATGCGTGTTGAAGAACTAGAATCTGATATTGTACTACTTGAGAAAATGATTTGTATGTTGACTGAAAGTTGTCATTTGCTTGAAGTAAAACACAAGGCTGCTTTAAATGATTATGATGAATCTCAAATAGAACTTCAAGATGCTTTGAAATGTTAAAAAGGTTTCTCAAATTCTAGTATAGTTGTCAATTCCTAGAATAAATATCTAGAAGAATATGTTCCTTTGAAAGGAATTTTTTTTAATGGAGAATTTTTTTATGAAACTAATTTTGTTAACTCCATTGAGAGTTGTTCATGACCATCAATTGTTAAAATGTCCATCCCTCATGGGAAAGCTGAAATTCAATGTCTTGGAAAAGAACCCCTTAAGAAAAATTATCACTATATTTTCTGTTCTAAAAAGGAACATTTAGAGAAATTTTGTTATAAGCTATTAAATTTAAACAAAAATGTTAAAATTGAAAATAATCTCACCAAGTGTAATAAAGCCAAATTTGTTGATAGAAAGATTTTTCATTGTAACTTTTGTTCTAAATATGGTCACTTAGAACAGTTTTGCTTTAAGCATCAGAGTCTAAATAGAAAGAGGAGAATGTTAAATAATGCATCATACCTATTAATGTTAAACCCAATGCCAGGCAAGTGTATAAGTATAATTTTTGTTTTAAAATTGGTCATTTAGAACACTTCTGCTATAATCGTTTAAATTTAAACAGACTAAGTAGTAAATATAATATGCTCAGGATCTCTTTTAAATCTAATATTGTTAAGAATCGCCCACTACTTATGTCTGTTCCTATCCATACAAAATAAGTTTTCCCAAAATTTAAGGCTAAGTGGATTAAAAAGAAGTCTTGTGTTACCAAATGAGGTGTAATGATGTCCCTAACTAATTCCTTACAGTTTTGTTTGTTAGTACCTTTTATCCACCTATTTTATCGTACTAACTTTTGATATGTAGGATTCTTCCCTACCCTTCGTCCCTTTGAGACAAACAGGGGGAGAATTTGAGACTCTTATTGTACTCGTCGTACTCCTATTTTTTATTTCTTTTGAGTCTCATAGGACACATGTTGTTAGTCGAGTTATGTACTCTTTTATTTTTAGGAACTCATGTTGTTAGTTGAGTTTTGTGCTCTTCTATTTTAGGATGCATGTTGTTAGTTGAGTTATGTATTGGTTCGTCTCTATCCTTATTCGAGTCTCGGCTTTTTTTGTCTCAAAATTAGCGAAAGGGGGAGATTGAAATTCTCTTTCTTATTTGGCTCAATTTTGAGAAATTTGTTTATCTATATATATGTATATATACTTATTTTTTTATTTAATTAAATTGTATTTTAAATAATTTTAAATACAAAATCAAAACAGATTAATTTGAATTAATTTTTAAATTATTTTTGTTATTAAACATGCTTTATGTTTTTATAACTTAAATATTTTTATGTTAAACTTTATTGATTTTATAATTTTTACAGATTTTATTAATATTTTTCACATATTTTATAAAAAATTATTTATTTTAAAAGTGTTAAATTAACATTTGATTATACATTTTTGTTGTTTAATTATCCAATTTAACATAAAATTAGAACAACGGGGTTTTAAATGTGTGTGGTGTCCTTTTGGCTTTGATCCGTGGAAGCCCTTTTGGGCGTCTGTGCCTCGTGAGACATACAAGAGGTCATGACGCGTGTCTGCAGATCTGTTGCTTCATTGATCGTTGTGTCCCTTGATTTTTGTCCTTTTTGCCCTTATTGTTACCGTGGATTTTTACGCATGCAACCCTAGATTATTGATCTCTTTTTTTCCCTTGAGTGGCCTTGGCTATTATCGTCTGTACCCTTTAAGTTGATGGTATTAACGATATACCGAGGTGATTCCATAGGCTTCTCTCGTCTCCTATAAATAGGAGTGTTGAGATAATTAGAGAGGTTTCATTGAAAATTTTGGGAAAAAAAAGATTGTAATCGTAACACATAAGGCATCTATTTATACTAAGCCATGGAAACCTCTGGAACTTCGAAGCAAATGAATAGTCACGATTGAGTCTTAAGAGATGGAGGTAAATATGATGGCTATCGATGCTCCGCTATTAAACGTTCTCACAATACTTAGGATTAGCTTTGTCAGGTGTTGTTAGGATTTCTCCATTCAAGTGAGAGGGACCTGTTACCCTCTCTCATACCAATGTATGATAAAAATCCATAGCTTCAGCTGTGTTGCTATGTTTCTTTCGTGATTTTCCTACACCATTTTTGTCCAAGTTTGTTTCTTTCCAAAGCCTAAATCTTATACACTGAACTTCTTAAACATAAAGAGGGTTTTGAGATATTATTTTCTAGTACAAAATACTTGGTGCATGGATCGTTTGGGAGCAGGGGCGAAACTAGAGGTAGGCTGGGGGGGGGGGGGGGGGGGGGGGCTCCAGCCCGCCCCTAAAAAAAAAAAAAGTAGTGTTAATTTTTTTAAAAAAAAAAAAAACTAGTTTTAAAATTTAACTTCAGCCCACCCTTAATAGGAATTTTGATGATTTTCGTCAAAATGTTTTAAATAACCTCAAAAAAATTCGGCTCAGGGGCTCCCGCCCCCGAACCCCCGACATTAGCCCCTCCCAACGTCAAATCCTGGTTCCGCCACTGTTTGGGAGACCGAAAATTTTCTATTTTTGGATCTTGTGGAGACTGAAGTTTACTTGTTCCTGATCTTGAGTTGTTGTCATCCCTTAAAAGACTCTATGTTTTTATCTATGAGGCTCTTAGTGTGAGTTTCATTTTTACCGAAATACGTATGTAAAATTATCTCTCTCTCTCTCTCTCTCCACATATATATATATATATATATAGTCCTGCTCTTGTGCGGACTAGTCCGCATTTTAAGAATGCGGACCGGACATGAGTCACCTGGCGGTGAGCCCAGAAACGAGAGAGAGTGTGTCTATAATTTAGGCAATAATTTCTAGGCGCACTCTCTCTCTTTTCTGGGCTCACCGCCAGGTGACACATGTCCGATCCGCATTCTTAAAATGCGGACTAGTCCGCACAAGAGCATTATATATATATATATATATATATATATATATATATATATATATATATATATATATATATATATATATATATATATATATATATATATATATATATCGTATTATAGTTCTATATTTATACTTCTATATTCTCATATCTCTATTAGTGGTAGCCTATTGTGTGTTTAAAGTTTTTTTCACTTAGGATTGTTGCTACATCCTTAGATCTGCCTATGTTATTAACTATTTAAAGTTTTCTTAAAGAAATTTTTTGCTTTTTTTTCTTTTGTTTGACAAACCATTTTTATACTCCTTTATACCTAGTTGTGTTAAAATCAAATCTATGATAAATTGTATAATGGTTATCTAGATCATATTTATTTGATCATTATATCGAATCAGTTGTTTTGTGGATGTTTGGGTGTCCTTGCATTTATAATTAAAGACTGATATAAAGACTAATTTTTTTTAGTTTGTTAAAACAGGTTTTTATCTATATATAATCTAAAACCTATTTAATAACTTCTTTTCTTAAACTAGTTAAGGTTTAGTTTGATTTCAGTTGTGTAAATATTAACTCAGAATTCACTTCCTTCTGTCTTAATTGATTTTATTATTTATGTTTAATTATTATTGTTGATAATTAATTACTAAAGAATACCTTGTGTACATCTTATTATTTAGTAGTTCATAATATTACTGTTGAGGGATGAACTGTGGGTCATGTGAGTAGCTTGATTAGGGTATTTTGGTGCAGTTGGGAAGACATAAAGAGTCCCCATAAAGTGATGTTGTCTTGGGTTTTCTTCAGTTGATCGAGGATCTTGCTTTCCTCGAGGGTCATTTTTAGAATATGGATATTCTTGACCCCCTTCCCTTTGTCGCTTGCTGATGGCTATAGATTTGGGATTTGGTAGTGTCTTCCTGACCTGGTCATGTGGTTCACAAAAGAAGGAAAAAATAGAATTCATGTTTCCTCATCGATATCGGGTTGTTCAACCACCTTGTTGATTTCTCCTAGCATCTCTTTGAATGATATCATCCTGCATATATTGGCTATCAGGCTAGTGTTTTCTGAATCTTTCTCTTTATCTGAATCTTCAAAATCGTCCCCCCATCTGCTGGCAACGATATTTTCTTTCCATGCAAAGTCGATGTACTCCACAACTTCCACGACCTCTATGTACAATTCCTCCCATTCGGTAGGGAAATGCAGAACTAAAGGGACCAGGCACCCTTGTACTTTCAAATCATCGAGTATCTTGGATACACTATAATTATCACCATTATGTTGAAACAAATCTGCTAAAATCTGGACCATGTCATCTAGACTGGCTTCGTCGGTTGGCACCACCCAATTGTCTGACTCTCAGGCCCATTTTCGAGCTTCTAAGAATAACCCATTGAATCTCTGACAGTCGATAGTCACCTGGGAGGGAAATTTCATCCCGAACTCCAAGAGTTGGTTCAACACTTTTGATAGTTCCATATCTTTACCTCCAAAATGGGTGCGGACTGTGATGCATGCTCGGGTGAGAAGGGATAAGGCTTGACCGGCAAAGCTAGTAGGGTGTAAGAGAAAATATGGGCATGGTTGGAGAGGTTTAGGAGAGTATATGGGTATGGCTAGTGATTTACTTGGCATGATTTGGGTGGATGGGTCAAATGCTGAGTCTTCTTCTAGGAAGATGGAATTTCCATGATTCAGGAGTGGATTGAGGGTAGTACTTAGTTTAGGATTAGCTGGTGGGTGATGACACCCGATTAATTAGGCCTTGGATCACATTTTGGAGATAAAAATATTGGTCGGTGGTATGGCTAGCTGTTTGGTTAAAGTCACAATAGGAATCAGGTTTAAAGTTTTTCGAAAGTGGGTTTGGTAATGGATGGGGGTCTAAGGGTTTGATCAGATTTTGGCTCAAAAGGGCCTGATAGACTTTGGAGAGATGAGCATGAAGCTCGGTGTATTCCTTTCGGACAGGGTTTGGGAGGCTTTCTGGTGCCCATGAAGCGGTCGGCTGAGAGATGTCGTTGATGGTAGAAACCATGGTACTAGCAGGTTTTTCAAACATTCTAGGAGAAAATTGTTTTCCTCGGTTCAACTTCTGTCTTGACAAGACTTTCTTCGATCTCCACTCTTGCTTCTCGGAGGGCTTGGAAGTGAGGGTAATACTATCCTCCCATTGTTGCTCGAACATGGGGGGAAGATCTTCTTTATAATACTGACCTATTCTTCTTTGGAAGTCCGATTGGTCATGGTAACTATTTTTTCTCTCCATCTTGCTATGAAGGTACTGATTGATTCCCCAGGGTTATTCTTAATTATCTCTAAGTCATGGAGGGTAACTTCTAGCTCCTCGTTGTACTTGTAATGTGACATGAACACGTGGGCAACATCTTCCCAACTACGTATTCTGGATTCCTCAAGGGATTATAACCAACGGAGAGCGCTACTTTCAAAGTTTGCTGGAACATCTGAGTCATTATATCTTCAGAATCCCCTAAGAGAGTCATGACTCGGTGATAGCTACGGAGATGAACGATCGGGGATCCACTGCCTCTGAATTTCTTGATATTGGGCATCTTAAATTTTTTTGATAACCTGGCTTTAGGATAGGGAGACATGTGGGTGTAGTTCATGTAGTTCCCAGAGAGTCTGACTTGGTCGAATTTCTTGGTCAACATCTTGAGGTCTTCCTTAAACTTGTTTAATTCTTCCTCTTTTGGGTCAATAGTCACGGATAAGTTAGCCCTTGGTTGAGAAAGGTTTGCCATATGCATATGGGTGGGCAGCGGCCCATTAACAGGAGGAGAATGGGGAGCATGCTGGTATTCCTCGAGAACCTAAATAGGCTCAGATGCAGGCAGACATATAGCGCAAGGAAAAAGAACATCGGACTCTTCGAGGACAGGTCAACAAATCTGAATGTGCATTCGGCACTTGATCTGTGTTCTCCATGGAAGGCGGGTGAATCTCGAACTCAGAAGAAGTAAGGGGACTGACAGAACTTCGAGGCGGTTCGACTAAAGACCGAAGCCAATAGGGAGCCAGGCCAAGGGTATGCGATTGTCCTGATAAGGAGAAAAATTGGGATTTATTTTTGAAAAAGAAATGAAGGGGAACTTGTTATTTCTAGATAAAGAGGAAAATGCTATTGACATTTTTTTGGAAAACATGAGAATAAAAATGTTCTGTTTTTTGGGCACTTTTTGAACGGGAGAGAAAAATGGAGAGACGGGTCTCAGCATGATTATTATGTTTATTAGGTTCTCACTTGTATTAAGTTTTCCTAGATGCCAAAAAAATAAATGTCGTACGGGACCCGAGCTTGGAAAAATTGGGTTTGTAATATGTGTAAAAACTAGGGTTGGACTTATTACCAGGCTCACGAGCAGGATCCCATTTTAAAAATTGCGCAAAAATATTGGGCGGTAGGCTGACCCAAAATTTCGGTAAATTTTTGGGTCAAAACTGACAATCTAACATGTGTGTCCTAGGCTTGACACCAATATGTGGGTATGCAGTTAGTTGGGTTAATTAGACGATGTTCCCCCCTTTGGTGTGACTTCCACGGTATACGTCCTGCTTTTGAGGGAAATTGGTACGTGTGGACAAGCCATTTGATATACCTAAGTGTACGTGAATTGCCTCATTATATACCTCATGGGATGGTACGTGTGAGGGATAATTCGATATACTCGGTGTACGTGAATGAGTTCCTGCCATATACCTCCCGTCATGACTTTGGTCAAGAGGTACGATGCGGGGTGATCGTTCGATATATGTAGAAGGTACTTGGTCAATGGAAGGTGAGAGTCATATCTCTTAGGCCGAACCAGCATCCATTACGAAGTGACTCCCCAGTTACGGGATAAAATTGTCAATAGCAATGCTCTTTGGTGATGTTGTGTGTACCATGCATGATTCTTTGATTAGTATCTCATGGAGAGAGTATCTTTATTGACCATGCCCATTCAAGCATGAAGTACAAGTATAAATAATGGATCAGGGATTACAAGTGTGTGATAAGTGTAAGTAAGAATGGATATATACAATTATAGGTGTGTGTTAGTGACACTTAAGCATGGATTTCTACATGGTGTGTGCAACATGTGGATATACGTGATCCTAGGTGCACGTGGTGTGAAGTGTACATGGAAAATTTCTACAAGCGTGTGAATAGTGGGATAAGAATGAGGTAGTTATGTATAGGGAATGATAAGGGGAACATAAAAAAATAAGGGGAATATACAAGAAAGTAAAACACCCATGCAAACAGCGTCTACCCTCTTATAAATAGTCCCCAGCAGAGTCGCCAATGTGGCCATCCTGGGGCCGGGTGTCTTGGGGGAGGAGAGAGAGATAGAGATAGATACGTCTCCCCCTCGGTAAGGCTGCACCGTGGTCTCGCACCCCTTCTTCTTGGGAAGGTTGCTTCGGTCGTCATCGGTGTGGGGGTAAATGTGAAGAGATAAAGTTGTTAGACTATTTTGCACAAAACACACAAAAGAAATGTTGCCACTTCGAGAGAGCAGCATTAAGGACAAACTTATGCATACGAAGCCAATAGTTTTAAGGTTCTGGGGCTAAGTTATGGAATGGAAAGGTATTAGGCACCCATCCCGCCCTTTCGGTCTCTCATGGGCTGGTGCTATTATCTTCCTTTTTATATCCCCGTGAAGTGTGTGAGTGTGTTTATATAATGGAGATTGGATTTATTCAACTTATACCATGGACAAGGTAGAGTGAAGTCATCCATAAGAATGTTCCCAAAATATCATTATAGAAAGTATAGTTTGTGCATTCATCACGATATTGGTCATTATTAGGAAACGATAATATGTGTTGGATGAAATGCAAACAAGTATAATATATATATATATGAAAATGGGAGGTTTTAGAAAACAAAAGATTTTGGGAAATTGAGAAAGTTGAAAAATTAGACTCGAGTCTTTGATTTTAATTCGAGATGCCTACGTAGCCTATAAAGGCATCAAAGTCCACGTAGTTCGAATGTAACATAGGTTTGGGGTTTATCCCATAGATCCGAACGGAATTTTATTATGTGTGTGTGTAGAAAATATGTTGTTTTGATTTTAAAAAAAGGTGTGATGGGTAATTCTGTTCGGAATTTACGGGTGTAACCCTCTTTTATTTATTTTTGGGATTTTTTTTGTAGAGAATAAAGTATGTGCAATATACTAATAAAAATGTAGATATTAATATGTATGAACTAAAGTAAGAACTAGACTATAAATTTAATGTTTACTATATAAAAACAGGGAATTTAAAGAGAGAGGGAAGGAATTGGACCTTCTTTGAAGCTTGAACTTTGATCTTGGAAGAACACCCTTGAGTGTTGATGAACATTGATGAGAGGGAAGGATATTTTGCCAATTTTTTTATGAAAAGGATGGGAATGTAAGCTTGGATGGAACTTCACATGGGGGACTTCAATGATTTCGAGGGAATATTGTTGAGATCACTGATGTTGATGGATATGTTGTGTCTTTCTTAGAATGAGGTCATGGACCCTATTTATAGGGTTAGGGGGTGCCAATCGTCCTACCCCAGGGGGTTTCGATCGGCATGTGCCCCAGATACAGTGTCGATGGGCAGGGCTCAGGACCTGCCAATTGGCAGTCCTGTGCAGAATTTTTTGGAAAAATAGTTGTAGAACACCAACCATTGATCCGAATCATGAACGGGGCATACCGTTATAAATGTATTTTAAAGACCTTCAAGATTCCTTTGGGATGCTCTCGGGTCAGAGAGTTTACTTTGGGTCAAATGTGGCTCGGAAGCGCATGTAATTCCTTTGGACGGGAGAACGTCGAACACAAACGGATTGTTCGTCTACATGGTAAGTAAGAATCACACATGAGGTGGACCGTTGGAAAGTCTAGGAGATGTACTTAGACTTTCCAAAGATTTTTTCTCTGTTTAAAAAGTTGACCTTGGTCAACCGGAGCTTGGAAGCGCCCGGGGGCCTCTCGGAGTATAACAGATCATTCGTCTGTATCAAAGGTCAGAATTGCACACGAGGTGAACCATTAGAAAGGGTATTCAGTTACCTTAGGATATTCATTTAGTTAAAGAGTTGACTTTGTTCGAACGGAGCCTGAGAGGTCCCGGTGGCCTCCGATTTGATTTTTGAGGGAAAACTGATTGTTCATCCGAACGGTTATGCTAATTTGTGCACGGGGAGGACCGTTGGAATGGGGTTTTAGTGCCTTAGAATATTAAAAGATATTTTGCTCTGGCGGTGAAGTTTATTAGGATCAAATCGGGGCCCGAGAGTGCCCAATGGCCTCTGAATCGATACTCGAATTGCGATCTAGGGTTTACAGTGAGATACGGAGGTGCAAGGGACCTAAGGGGAGACCTAGGGAGTCCTATAATATGGTGTCAATAGTTTCCACTTGGTTTCTCTCTCCATAAGCACAAATAGGTATTGGTTTTGATTATTGACCACAAGTAGGTTTTGGGTTTAAAACTTGGCTAAAGATGGCTTGAATTAGAAAATTTTGGTTCAAATTGGGTTTCTTGAAGCTTTGGCTTTGATGGAGTTTTTGGAATGAAAAATCTCAAATGGTTATTCTTGATTTATCTTTTTAGAAACTCAATGAATGTATTGCTACAAGATTGATGATGGAACTTTCATTAATGAGATTTGGTAATAGCTTGTATAATTTGAAAGAGAAGTAAAGGGTTCCTTTCAAAGTCTTTTTCAAAAATTAGCCGTTGGAGGGTAGTTTGGTAATTTTAGGGAACTTGGATATTTTGAAATTTAAAATAGATTTATTTAAAATATTTGTCCACGCTACCCTTGGAATCATTTTTACGTATATAGAGTCAACTCTATATGTAGGGGGTCTTTTTGAAAACTTGTCATTTGATTTTGGGTTCAATTGGAAAAAGGTAGAATCAAATGGTCTAAAATACCATTAGCTCGACTCTACAAGTATCCCATCTTGGATTCTACTCCGAAAGTAAGGCATTATGGTTTTGGGGAATTTTTCCTTGGAAAGTTTTGGAAAGTTTTAGGTAAGTGGTTTAGGGTTTCTACTTACTTTTGTGAAATTGCTTACTTCTTTACAATAACTTCTAAACCTTTGAAACTTGGAATGAATTATTTTTACTTCTTTCAAAGTCTTGTAACTTAAAATGATACTTGAGCATGATTTCGTTAGATCATGCTCTTTGTTGCGTAGTTGACTTTCTTCTTTAGAACTGTGAATGTTGTGCTTATTTTCTTTGTTCTTTTATGGACATGAATGTTCTCATGAACTTAATCCCTTCATTTATTCTTTATTTTATTTATACTCTCTTTTATGGATGTGCACTTAATTTTATGTTTCATAGCTTGAATTTGAGTTTGAACAATACTTGGGAACATGTTGTGCAAATCTTGGTCTCAAAGCAATGCTTCTTCAATGCATATCTTGGCTTTGGGGTTGAACATTTATAATACCCTGTATTTTCTGGCATTTATTTATTACTTATTAATTGTGAAATGTAATTAATAACTAGAATTTATTATTACTAGAGATATTTGGTAATAACAATTGCATTTTTGGATGATAATTAAATTTTCATATAAAGTAATTTATATATGTCGCATCCTGTTCTAAATTAATGGGTGTAATTAATTATGTAATTAGGCATAAAATAGTTAATTGTGTATTTTATTTTACCTTGTGAGGTTTTGTCATGGGGTGTGAGACGTAACTAGTTGGACCGGACACTAGAGTGATACATATAATCGGTTACATGTTTTTATCATCTTAAGTTGGGTCCGGGGGTAGATATGCCCTTAGGCTAAGTTTTGGGATATTCCATGTAGTATTTTTCGTCCATTTGGGGTCCCGAAAATAGGCCGAATGTAGAGGTGAAGAAATTCCAAATATTTAATAGAGTTAAGTCTCATTAATAAATCATTTTTCACATTAAAAAACAAACCCTAGAAACCCTAGAGAGTTGGTAGAACTTTAGAGGAACTTTGAGGAGGAAGAACAAGGAATCAAATAGTGGAGGATTCACTGATTCGTTGTTTTAGGAAAGAAATCTCTTATAAAAAACTTTTAAATTTGTAATTAATTTATAGTACATTTTTTCTTATATTAATCTAAGATTAGAATGCATTCTTAGAGCCTGGTTTAATTAGGCTTGTTATATGGGTTAATTAGGAATTTAATTAATTGTCTATTCATTGATGACTTGTACTCTTATGGAGAAAATATGAAATTGAATGTTGTAGATGTGTAAATATGAAATAAAACTCATGTCTTAGGATTTATATTCATTATAAAGTAGAAATATCGTGTTAATTTGAAAATTAAACCTGAATTCGTTGGTCTATTTAGCCCGTGTCATGTTAATGATGAACTAGCTTACTTGGATTAATTAAATCTTGTTTTTGATGATTTTAATCTTATATAATTGTAAAATATGTTTAGGATCATGACCCGAAAGTTAGGATGAAGTTTGGTTGGGTTTTGGACCTGATTAGGGAGATTAGAGAAACTTTAGTGGAGGTTTGGGGGGGGAAAATTCGTAACGAGGATGAAAAGTCAAATATATGGGACGATCGATCGATCAACCAGGGTCGATCGATCTACCCCTCATGTTTTGCCCAAGGATGGGTCGAGGCCTGTTAGGTTGGGTTTTTGGAGCCTAGTTTGAGTGTAGGCTTCCTCTTATGGTTATTTAACTTAGTTATTGAGACATTGGACTTGGTTAATGTTGGGAATAGTTACATAGGTTGAGGATATAAATATTATTACTAATTAGTACCAATTAGTTTTGTGTATGTTTGTTTAAAACTCGTCAGGTGGGGGACTCATATGCATTTATTGATAGATGAACGAAAAGGCCTCCTAAAGGTATATGCCTAGTTTGGTTGTTATGAGACTTATATATGTGAATATGACATGAGTCTAGTTATAGATGCTTTTATTTAAACCTTATGCCACATGGTGTTCTTGTTGTGAAATTGTGTATATCTTATCTTTTGAGTGACATGAATGGGAGTAGTATGGGATCTCATTATGTATATATAATAGAATTCAGTAATGAATACGTTTAATTAAAGATTTTAGGATAAAGAAAAATGTTACGTTATGAGATCAGGACAATCTAAATAAGTAAAATATTGGGTAGTGGGTTGTATAATGTATGCGTGTAGTTATATACATCCATGTTGCATTCATATTGGTTACTTTCTTATTAGTCTATAGATTGATAACTTTTAGTAAAGTTTATGCCTTAGGGTAGGACATGCTCATAGGTGAGGTATTAATTGTATGTGAGTGTCAATGGGTTGCATGTTTATTAAAAATGAATAGTATGATTTGCAATGTTATTGTTTAAGATATTTCCTGAACCTTTTAAAATTATCTATAAATATTTTTCCCCCATGGGTATTATTATTATTATATATAGGTTTAGCAGGGTTAACCGGTCAGGATGGAAGTTGAGGAGATTCGATTTGGCATCTTTAAAGTACGAGCCTTTGGTTCTTTGTATTAATCACTTATGTTTAGGCATTTATTCAGAGGTGGCTAGTACTGTTTTTCATTTTCAGTTGAGACATCTGTGGACACCCCATTCTAGTACCCCCTAAACTCTCCTTAGGTCCCTAGCACCTCCCTTCATCACTACAAATCTTAAGTAATACCTCGAGTGCTTACTTAGAGGCCACCGGATGCTCCTGGGCTCGTTTGACCAAAAAGTCAAACTCTTCAGCTTGACCAAGACTAAATGAATCTTCACAGGGCACCGAAACCCCTTTCCAATGATCTGCCCCGTGCGTAATTCTGACCTACGATGCGGACGAACGACTCGTTTTCTCCCGAAACCTGACCCAGAGGCCACCGAACGCCCTCGGGCTCTATTTGACCAAAGTCAACTCTTCATCTAGACCAAGGCTGAATGAATCTTCAAAAGTCACTGAAACCCCTTTCCAACGGTCCACTCCGTGCGCAATTCTGACTTACGGTACAAACGAACGATCCGTTTTACTCTGAAAGGTCATAAAATGCTTCCAGGCCCCGGTTGACCAAAGTCAACTCCTTGAACCAAGTCAAACTCTTTGTAATGTCAAAGTACATCTCATAACCTTTTTAACGGTCCGCCCTGTGCGCGATTCTGACTTACCATGCGGACGAACGATCCGTTTGCGTCCAACGATTCCCCATCCAAAGGACCAACGAGCGCTTCCGAGCCACATTTAACCCAAAGTTAACTCGCGGGCCCGAGAGAAATACAAAGTACTTTCAAAGGTCTCTGAATTACCTTTCCATTGGTTTACCCCGTGCATGATTCGGATCAACGGTTTGCATTTTACGACCGTTTTTCCGAAGGAACCTGAAAGAGACTGCCAAACGACAGGTTTCAAACCCTGCCCATCGATAGTGTGCCTAAAAACACTTGCCGATTGGTAGGACTAGGGCTATGCCGATCGGCAATGCCCTGGGCCTATAAAAAGGAGGGCCCGAGCTCATTCCAAAAAAACCCAAGATCTGAAACCTATCACTCCTAACGAATTCAAAAACCCTCTCTCGAAGTCAGCGTGATTTCCACATCCAAATCCCTTTTCAACCTTCACTTTTCATCATCCTTTTCATCAAACTTGGTGAATTAACTACTCTTCATCATCACCCAAGTGTAAGGGCTGATCTCCAACATTCAAGATCTTCAAGAAGGTCCAACTTTCTCAACTCTCCTCAAATTCTTCTAAATTCGCATTAACTTGTTTTATTACTTAGCGGTTTTATTCTCTCATCTCACATATCCTAATATACTTTTTATCTAGTATTATTTCACATCTCCTATTTTTCATATAAATAAAACCCAAAAAATAAGAAAAAGAGGGTTTGCTCATAAATTCCAAACGGGAATTGTCACACTTTTCTCATAACTAAAACACCTTTTTACACACACACACACACACACAAGATAAGTCCTCGATTGCATTTATGGGATAAACCCCACCCTTCATTTTGTGTACGAACTACTTGGACTTTGATGCCTCTATAGGCTACGTAGGCGTCTCGGGGTAAAACCCGATACTCGAGTCCTACTTCTTTCCCATTTTTTATTTTTATAATTCTTAAACTTAATTCTCTTAGATTTTATATATTTATATGTGCATATATTTGTTCTTAATGGCGTATTATTCCATATGCATTATCGTTCCATTATAACGATCAACGCTAGGATGATCGCATATATCTTATTTTCTAATATTACTTTTAGGAACATTCCTACGGCTGACTCACTTTATCTCTTTCATGATACAGGTCGATGACTCATATCTCCACTACATACATACATGCACACATATCACGTGAAAATAAAGGAAAATAACAACCATCCATGAGAGACCGCAAGGGCGGAATGGGTGCCTAACACCTTCCCATTTCGTAACTTAGCCTCCGGACCCTTTTTGGATCATTTTGGTTTCGTATGTATCAGTATGTCTTTGTATGCTATCCTTCGGGATGGCTCCCTTTTTTTCTTTTGTCTATTTTGAGTAAAATAGACTTACAATTCCATCTCTCTACATTTTTCACCTCATCACCGACGAAGCGCTCTCGAGAGGGATGCGCAGGACCAAGATCCTATCGACATGAAGATACCCTTTTCTTCGTCTCTCCCGCCGCGAGGATCAGGGATGGCCACAACATCTGTTTGAAAGAAATTTTATATAGTGGATTTAATTATTGGAGTTTCAATTAGTTCACTTCAGTTAATTATACTATTATCCTTTATTGAGTTTTTATTGTAGATGTTTTTTTATTCATTATAGTTTTTTATCATTGATGCTGAGAATGATATAATTATTCTAACTTCTTCTATATTTCATGTTCATCTAAATCAATTGGGTGTGGAAATTAGGAGTGTTACAATCGATTACAAAGCATCCAGGTTCTAGTGTCCTCAGGATTCGTGTTGCATATGTTTAATTTTTCTTTGACCATTATTTTATGTGCTAGATCCTGGCATAGGTTTTTATACTCTGGTGTCGTGATGATGTATATAATCATAGTTCGTATCCATTTGATCATCGGTTAGGCTTAAGGAGTATTCAAGTACAGAAGATTATGGGAATGAATACCATTATAAGTTAGTGATCAAGGTAGAATGAGTGGTTGGACAAAGTGTTCACCACCAGTGTGAGGATAATTTAGGTAGTTATCTTGTTTGAGGTGAGATTTGTGTCTTAGATACTTTTGAAAGCATTATTAGTAAATGTGTTTCACGTTGTGTCCATTTTTTGAGACATTAGGGAGTTCGTGTTTTGAGGAGCTTATTAGAGATTTGAGTTATACCTATGGTAAAATGGATTATAGAAGAATGCCTTTATGAGACGTTCTGTACCTAAGATAAAGGCTAATTGATTACTTCATTTTAGAAAAATAAGAAGATTTTGATGACGGTTTAATCGTGATTAATTTCCATGAAAGAATGGAATTTATGTTACGCTCAGATTTGAGCAAGGTTGATTTGTGTTGTTAGAACCTATATGTGATTTAGAGTGATGATTATGTGAGAAGATTGACCTAGGAGTAGGGTCACTGCATAGTTACATAATATGAATTAGAACTAGACATGAATGAATGATTACTACACGTGCGTAGGTGGAAACTGGAAAAGGGGATTGGTATTTCTGTTAGTTATGTCAATAAAGATTCAATAAGAAGCATTGGTAAAAATGTGTATGCCTACGTGTTGTGGGCGTTTATATTATGGATGCATTATTCATATAAAAGTTAATGAACGATTAAGTTTTGAGGGGTTGAAGGGATAACACGTATTGATTTAGGATCGTGATTATGAATCTGAGACCGAAAGTACACCTGTTAGAGACAGTTGAGGGAAAAGTAAGAGGATGTTACGAAATAACGATTTGAGTCGAGAAACATAGATCTTATGGTTATTTGTGATTATCATTATTATGGCATTTAGTGTGTGGCCATGTAGTTGAATGAATCCCTAATGTGGATTATGACTATTGTAGATAAGAACCAAAGATGGTTTGGTAAAGGCTTAGAGATTTTATTTAGTTGGCATTATTATCGGCACTTGGTGATAGCCATAGGTTTCAAATGATTTCGAGAGTAACACATTATGGAGAGAGGGTGCAAAAATTTAGGGATTGAAGTCTATGGGATCTACTTGACTTGTTGAAGTCATCGTCTATTTTTATACTTTCTACCACTCATGGGATAGTGGGATTTCAATACCGTCTAGATTAAAAGTTGACCTAGGTTGAAATATTATGGTTATGTATACTTATTGTTATGCAGTTTGAGGCATAAATTGAAGATATATAGTTTTATGGCTATATATATTGATGCATGTAGTTATTGTGTTGATAAATAGCCCTAGAATACACGTATTCTTGTGTTGTTGTTTGCGGATGCATGGGTCGAGTGAGCACCTGTTGTATGCAGGAATTTTAACCTGACTATTGAGGCTGTTCTTTATCAAGGTTATAATTAAGCGTTCGATTCATAATATTTATATGTCGTGTAGTAATGTACCTTCCTTTGGCATAGTTGTTTTTTCGAGAGTGGCCAATTTATGTTTGGATTGAGTGTTGACGTAATCAAGTAGATTATAATTCAGGGCTCACTAGGATATGGATTTTGTTGTGAGATATGCCATACCATATGGAAGTGACTATGCGAGTTATTATTTTTTATTAAATCATATGTGTATTCCCCATATATATTGAGAGTTGTGGGTATGTGAGATTCCCTTACATTAGGTTACCTATTTACGAGTTATGGGAGGGACCTAGTGATTGATGTGTTTCATGAATGCTTTGTGCAATGTGCTAGCATTTTTAGGTAGAGTTATGCCTTTTTGGATATTCACCGAGTGAATGTAATCATTAGATTTTAATTTTTGGCAAGATAATTCCTATTGGATATGATATGCTAGTTGTTGCGCGATTAATAGGATGACTATATGGGTTGATTAGTCGATAATGGATTTCTTTTTATGTATGATAATACGTGTGATGAGAAGCATTTATATTTTAAGAAATTGAGTTAGTTTAAGGACAATGTGGCTAGGGATGGCCTCGATTACATGAAGTTATGTATGATTACATATGGTGTTAGCATAGTGATGGTGTCAGGGAAACTGGTGATAGTAGACCCTCATTTGAATGTTTAGATATTTGGTGGTATATAAGTGGTTAAGCACTCTATGAAATTTAATAATGGGAAGAGTGTTCGCTATCAGATGTTTGAGAAATTCTAGATGTTTTTCATGAGTTAATGGATTGATTAACATATGAAGTTTGGGTATCACTCTTGCAAGGATCGATCCGTTTGTTGAAATTGTAATAGTTGAAATTTGTGTGTATAGTGCATTGTTTGATGTGGAGTCTTGGGTAAAACGAATCTTGATAACCAACTAATCTAGGTAGTAGTGTAACGGTAGTGTTCCTTGTTTAGACTTCACTTACGAGGTGTTCCATGCACAAGACCTAGTAAGGGTCGGGAGTTAAGAGACGATTGGGAGATAAAACAATTGTTTACTGCATTGGACGTTACTCGTGTGGAGAGATAACACATAAATCAAAGAGATATTCGAAAACTTAGGGCTAGCAAGGCCAAGAAGTTAATGGTGAGTGCATCGAGTAGCATTCGCACCACTAATAAAATAGGTGGGGAATTCTCAAGAAGCGTTGAGTCGTGGTTAGTAAGGTATTAAAGAATATCATTATAATTATTCTTTATATATCTGGTTGAGTGCTTTATGTATTTATGTGTGATATACATATGTGGTGCTTGTGTGTGTGTACACGTGGTATTGGGTATGGGCGCCCCGATTGTGGCATGTTATGGTAGGCATATGTGAACCTTTTTCTTTTATCTCGTGGTGTTACATGTACATGCTAGTTGTGTATAAGCCTATGATATTTGAGAAATTTATATTTTGATGTTATGCTTTATCCAATTATGAGGGAATAATTCCTTTACTAGGGGGAAGAATGCAACACCCCGTATTTTTTGGCATTTTTTTATTGCCTATTAATTGTGAGGAAAAATTAACGACTAGAAATTAATTATTACTTGAGATATTTGGTAATAATAGTTGCATATTTGGATGATAATTAAATTTGCATATTAAGTAATTTATTTTTGTTGCATGTTGTAGAGACCCCATCCTAGGACCCCCCCCCCCCCAAGCACCTCCTTAGGTCCCTATCACTCACTCATTCACTGTAAACCCTAGGTCATACCACGAGTACCGATCTAGAGGCCATCGGGCGCTCACGGGTCCCATTTGACTATAATCGACTTTATCTCTTAAGTTAAAGCTCAATGAGTATTCAAAGTGATCTGAATCCCCTTTCCAATGGTCTACCCCGTGCATGAATCTGCCTAATAGTTCGGACAAATGATTCGTTTCACTATAAAAAAATTGATCTAGAGGCCACCAAGTGCTCCCGGACCTTGTTTGACACCAATAAACTTCCTCACCTAAGCGAAATCTAAATAAATATTTAAAGGGGATTGAATCCCCTTTCTAACTGTCCAAACCATGCATGAATCAGTCTTACTATTTGGATGAATGATCTATTTTACCCCGTAAACTGATCAAGAAGCTACCTGGCACTCTCAGGCTCCATTTGACTCCTGTCAGCTTTTCAGCTCCAACGAATCTAAATAGATCTTCTAAAGGCCCTAAATTCCTTTTCCAATGGTCCGCCTTATATGCAAATCAGCCTTATAATACAGACGAACGACTTATTTTACTTCGAAGGGTCACCGAGAAATTTTGGACCCCATTTGACCAAGATCAACTCTTCGACGGAACGAAGCTGAATGAAATCTCAAAGGCAACTGGATAACTTTTCCAACAGTCCGCCTTGTGCGCAAATTTGCCTTACAGTTCGAACCAATGATTTGTTTTCCTCGGGTAATTTCTTGTCTAGTGACCAAGGGGAGCTTTCAGGCCCTATTTGACTTCGATTATCTCCCGAACCCGGGAGTGGATCATGGATTCTTAAAGGTATGAATACCCTTTTCAATTGTCGATCGCATGTACGATTCTGACTTATGGTTCGCATTTTATTATCATTTATCAAAAAACCTGCCTCACACTACCAATTGGCAACCTCTGGACCCTCCGTATAGGCAGTGTGTCTAGGATTCTATGTCGATAGGTATATTAAGGACCATATAAATAGAGGACATGACCTCACTTTAAAAGACACCCCTGAATATCCCTCTCAGCAATTTAGAGAGAATTCCCTCGAATTCAGAGTTGTTCTTTCCTTGAAAGCCTATTTCCCACATTCCTTCCATCATTTTCATACTCTTTTAAGAGAATTCCCTCATATTTTGGTTGCCAGTTACCACGCGAAACTCTGCCAAAATTTTGGGTTGGCATACCGCCCGAATTTTTGTGCGAATTCGCCTTTTTTTCAAAAGAGGACCCAATCTGTGAGCCTGGAAACAAGTCCAATTTTTCAAACCCTATTTTCCCAAGCTCGGGTCATATCCACCATTTTTTCTGCATTTAGACAAACCTAATATAAATAAGAACCTAACAATAACCATGCATAGATCCCTCTCCTTTTTTCCTCCTTTTCCAAAAAATACCAAAATCATTTTTTTCTCCTCCTTTCTAAATACCCAAAATTTTCTCCCTCCTTCTTTTAACAGTAAATTTGAAGGTCGATCGTATACCCAACTCTATAAGGGCTCCCTATTGGCTTTGATCTTCCATCAAAATGCCCCAAAGCTCTGCCGATTCTTCTGCCACCTCATCCGAGTTTAGGAGCTACCTTCATAAGATCTTCATGGAAAATTCTAACCAAGAACTGAATGTCCAGCCCGGTCTGATGACCGTCTTAGCCTAGCTTACTGACAAGATTGATAACCTTCAAATTGAGGTCTATGAGATATAACATCACCAGGCCCAGATTCTCGAAGAACTCAAGATTCTCTTTCCTCGTACCAGAGGTCCACCCACTCCCAAGCCTATTTGGGTCCCAAAAGATTATCAATATGCTCTGCATGCCCCGCCTTCCAATGGACGGACTCCAGCTTAGCTCCTTATTTCAAACCTTACTCATTCAGGGGTTAACCTGTCAGTGCCCACAAATCCTAAGGAGGAGTAATTAAATAAGGTCAATAAAGACCTCAAGTTGTTGTCAAAGAAGTTTAACCAAGTAAAGATATTCGGGAACTACATGGGCTACACCTATATGTCTCCTTATCCCAAAGTTAGACTGTCAGAGGATTTCAAGATGCCATACATCAATAAGTTTAGGGTAAGCGAACCCCCAATTGTTCACCTTCGAAGATATCATCGAGCCATGACCCTCATTGGTGCCTCTGAAGAGATAATGGCCCATATGTTCCAGCAGATCTTGAAAGAAAGCATCATTTGTTGGTTTCTGTCCCTCGAAGAATCTAGAATCTATAGTTGGGAGGATGTTGCTCAGGAATTCATGTCACAGTATAAGTACAATGAGGAGCTAGAGGTTACACGCGGATATCTAGAGCTTCTTAAGTAGAACCACGGGAAAATAGTTAGTAGCTTCATAGGAAGGTGGAGAGAGAAAGCTACTACCATGACCAACAGACCCGCCAAGGAGGAACGAGTCAATATCATGAAGAAAAACTTATTACCTCATATTCGAGCTTCCATGGGAGGATAGTACTACCCACACTTTTGAGCCCTTCAAGAGATTGGTGTAGAAATTGAGTAAGGTGTTGCCAGAGTCAAATTAGAGAAAAAAATGACTGCACGGTTCACTCCCTGAAAATATGAGAAACTCGTCAGTGCTACAGTCTCAACCATTAACAACATTTCTCAATATGCTACCTATTGGTCACCAAAAAGTCATCCTAACCCTAAGAAGAAAGATTACACTGTGCTCCATGCTCCCTTGTCAAAAGTCTACCAGACCCTGCTGAGCTAAAACCTCATCAAACCCTTGCACCCTCGTCCATTAACAAATCCACTCCCTAAAAACATCAAAGCCGAAGCCCGTTGATTTCCACTGGTCTTCTAGACATACTATTGACCAATGTTTCCACCTTCATAATATGATCTAAGGTTTAATTAACCAAGGTATCATCGCCCCACCAACTAATGTTAAACACACCACTCATAATTGACTTCCAACCCATAAAAATGCCATCTTTCTAGAGAGTGACCTAGAATTTGATCCATTTGCACAAATTATTCCTAGTAAACATCCATCATACCCGTAATCTCACCTAAAACGCTCAAAATTTTCTCGTATTTTCTCCTATACCCTACCTGCTTCACTGACCAAGCTTTGTCACTCCACACAAGGGCCTACATTGTCACTCATACCCGATCTGAAGGGAAGGATATAAAGTTACTTGTTGTATTGAACCAACCCTTTGAGTTTGGGAAAAAATTACCTATCGAGATGCCTATTGATAATCACAAATTCAATGGCTTGTTCATGGAATCTCAAAAATGGGCTCAGGATTTAGTGCAGAATATTATATATTCATTTCAACAGATATGTGAAATTTACAGCATTGATGAGCTACTCACCGCTTTGAAGCATTAGGGATGATTGGTCCCTTCACTCCTACTCCTCTGGGTTAAGTGGTAAGATATATATGATGAAGTCGTTGAGGTTATTGAATGAATTGATTTCTCTTGGCAATAGGACATAATCGCCACTGGATGGGGAGATGACTTTGACAGCATGGATGATGAGACCAGTTGGGAGAACACCAGTCTAGAAGCCAGCTTGTACATAATGATATCCTTTGAGAATATGTTAGGGGAATTAATAAGGTATCCATTTAGCCAAAAATAAATGAAAACACAAGGTTCCTCTTCTTTCCCACCTTAGTAACTCACATAACCAAATCAGGGAGACACTATAAAGATCTGACTCCTCATGTGACTGAGATAGATAAGGGAAAAGGAGTTACCAAAGGACTTCCCATGCCAAAAATGACCATCGAAGAAAGAAAAGTCCTTGACCATCTCTAGAAAACCCAATCCAACATCACTTTATGTGGGATTTTCATATCTGCCCAGTTCCATCGAAATGCTCTGATAAAACTCCTCATCGGGCCTATAGTCTCTCCTTCCACTACTCCTAAAGAATCCATAAACATGGTTAGGTCCTTGATCACTTCTAAACTCATCTCCTTTTCCAATTCAGAAATATCAAAGATTTGTCCCTGACCATAATTATGCCCTCAACATCTCCGTTAAAGTATTGGGAAAGACATTCCCACTCTCACTTGTTGATAACGGATTTTCACTCAACGTTTTCCCTCTCAAAACCTGTAATTTCTTGGGCTTGAAAGTTAGTGATCTCACTGCCACTTTCACCGTTGTGCATGCTTACGACAATACCCATTGAAAGGTAATGTGGTCCATAAAACTCACAATAGGGGATAGCCTTATTAATCCAATCACTGAGTTATAGGTTATTGACATACTGCATGTTTCAACCTTCTTCTTTGTCGTCCATGGCTTCATAGTATCCAAGGGGTATCATCTTCTCTTCATCAAAAACTAAAATTATTCACTAATTTCCAGGTTATCACCATCTTAGGGTATGACAACAGTTCAGACACCGCTATTACTTGTCACCGATATTATAAATCTAGCATGGCATGAATTACATGATCCTTTCTGACTTCATAGTCGATCCACTTCCTCTTCCAATAGGAGATAGTTTCAAAGACCCTATTCGAAACATAACCATCATGGCAACATTAACGTGATTCAAATGTTCAAGAACATGCACTTCATTCCCAGAATAGGGTTAGGACGATGCCAAAAAAGATGAAATAGAGTGCATGTTCTTATCAACCTTTTTTGAAATAGAGTCTTATCAACCATAGTCCTAAAGAAGGCCTTCCCCCACTGTAATTTGCCTGAACCATGGTATAACGACGTTGATAAGAAGATGAAATAGAGTCTAAAAATCTTGTTTCAAGACATGAACCCTTGGGTCATCGACTTCTAGCATGAAGTTCAACCTCTCACTGAGAAAGCCGTGACAGTTACCAAGGATTTTGAGGAAAGTGACTTCGAGGACTCATTCAATTTGCGTGATCTGTTCAGATGTCGCGTCGTCAGACCCGTCTACTCAAATTAGAGTTACTAACATGCCTCTCCTCAACTGGAATGTCATGCATATTTAACCTTCTCAGATTCTATCTGACCCAACTATTTACCATATCCATGTCTTTTCATCCGATGTTATTTTTCCCTGTTCCAATATTAATGTAACTGAGACCTATTTTAATGAGGTTCATAATGTTGTTTTTCTAGAAAATGAAATAAATGAATATTTTAAGTATTTTATTGTACCTTACATTAATTGTCTTGATTCTAATCAAACTCGATGCAAATGAATAATTCTTAACTGATCGTAATAAGGAGAATAATAAACAATATAACCACGTTTAAATTAACGATGATGAAAATGTTGTTATTAATCTCAGCTCTAATAGCCATCAGCACAAGATTAGGATAGGGTCCATCCTTAATGAGCATGAGCGTGAGCAATTTGAAGAGATACTAAAGGAATTCGTAAACGTATTTGCATGTTCTTACATGACATGTTCGAAATTGACCCAAAAATAGCACAACACGAGATCCTAACATTCCTAGAATGCAAGTCGATTAAACAGAAGCTATGAAAGCTCCGCGTCAAATGGTTGCTAAAAGTCAAAGAAGAAGTGGTCAAGCAACTGAACGTAGGTTTCACTCGCGTAGTGGAATGTCCTACATGGCTCGCTAACATCATCCTTGTGCTGAAGTCAGGAGGGAAAGTCTGCATGTACGTCGACTACTGGGATTTGAATAAGCATACCCAAAGAATGATTAGCCATTACCCAACATCAACATAATCGTGGGTAACACGTTTAGACATGCACTCAAGTCATTTGTTGATGGATTTATCGAATACAATCAGATTAAGATGTACCCTGACCATCAGAAGAAAACTGCCATCATCACCCCATGGGAACCTTGTATTACATCGTCATGCCATTCGGACTCAAGATCACCGTGGTTACCTACCAAAGGGCTGCCATAACCATCCTACATAACCTTATTCACAATGATGTTGAGGTCTATGTAAACTATATGATCATTAAATCTAAGACTCGAGAAGGTTATATTCCCTCCCTTCGAAATTTTTTCGATCGACCGAGGAAATACAGATGTAGTTAAGCCCACATAAATGTGTTTCGATGTCACAAAAGGAAAACTCGTGGGATGTATGGTCAGTAAGAAGGGATCAAAGCAGACCTTGCCAATCTAAAATCCATACTTGAGATTCCACCACTATGAACGGAGAATGAAGTCCGAGGATTTCTGGGAAAATTATAGTACATTAGACAGTTCGTCAGCCAATTACTTTTATCTATGAACCCATTTTCAAGATTCTCCGAAAGGATTCCACTAAATTCTGGAATAAGGCCTGTCAAGAAGCCTTTGATATAATCAAATGATACATTACCCAACCTCCAGTGTTAATTCTTCTGCATTCAGGTTTCCCCTCCTCATGTACTTGACCATGACAGATACCATAGCAGGGGCTTTGCTATCCCAATACAATAATAAATCCCATAAAAAATAGCCATTTACTACTCTAGACAAATATTATTCGGGTACGAAGTCAACTACATTTCTTTAAGGAAAGCATGTGTTGCCCTTGTCTGGGTTACGTAGAAATTACAACACTACATGCTTGCCTTCCCTATCAGACTAGTATCTCTTATGGATCCCATCAAGTACTTGCTAAAAAAGCTTGTTCTGTCTAGTCGAATGGCCCCTTGGTCGATATTTCTAGTCGAGTTTGATATTATGTACATCACACAGAAAGAAGCCTGTGTTTGGGTCTTTAAATTCACGGATGAAGATATTCTCTGCACCTCTCAGGAGAACCTACAATGGTAAATGTTCTTTGATGAAGTTTCCAATAAGAAAGGAAACGGTATTAGGATACTCCTAATCTCCCCTAATGATTCTCACACCCATATTTCCATCAAACTAGACTTCCCTTGCACCAATAACATGACCGAGTACGGGGCATGCAGACTCTGCCCTTATTGTTGGCCAAATCCCTAGAAAATGGAAAGTTAAAGACAAAAAGCTCATACGCTTCCTTCATACACAGAAGAGTTAACCTCCTAGTTTAATGACGTCACCTTACACTACTAGCCCCATGTAAAGAACAGCCTGGCTGACACCCTTGCTACCCTGGACTCCATGGTCGACATGCCCGAGGGAATAACAATGGCCCTTTTCTTGGTTTAGAAACACCCTAAGACTACGCACTGCTACCACATTGAACTTATTCTCAAAGAATATCCTGATATTGTCGAATTATGGTATTATAATATTTAGTGCCTCCTCAAACATAGTAGGTATCCCCAAGATGCCGATAAGAAACACCGAGCAACCCTTCGTAAATTGGTTTCCCAATATATCATCTGCGACAAAGCATTATTAAAGAGAAACTTTGATAGAAACAATTTACACTGTGTAGCAGGGGATGATGTTGGAGAAATGATGCAGAAGATGAGGGCTCCACATGAACGGTGATAGGCTTGCTAAAAAGATCATTCGTCAAGTGTACTACTGGACCACCATAGTTTAAGATTGCACTACTTATGTCTGATGATACCTCAAATGCCAATAGTTTGCCAATCTCCAACACTCGGTCCCCGTGAGCTATACAATATGACCTCTCCTTGTCCCTTCTCCATATGGGGCATTGACATCATATAAAAGTTACTCCCAAAGCTTCAATGATTTCCTGGTCAACATTGATTACTTCATTAAATGGGTAGATTTCGAGTTATACGTGGTGTTGAATGCCAAGAAAATAGTCAAGTTTGTCATAAATAACATCATCTATTGATACAGAGTTCCCCATGATTTAGTTTCAGATAATGGGATCCATTTTAAAGCTTAGGTCACATAACTAGTCAACGAGTATGGGATTCAGAGCCATAAATCATCTCCTTACCGATCCGAAACCAATGGTGTTGTCGAAGTCGATGATAAAAACCTCAAAACCATAATTAGAAAGATGGTTAAGAGTAGCAGAGATTGGGCCAATCGGATCCCTTACTCCCTCTAGGTCTATTGCACTTTAATAAGAACGACGACTGGGGCTACCCCTTATTCTCTAGTATACATCATGAAATCAGTCTTACCTATCGATCTGGAAATACTTTCCCTACGCATCTTGCTAGAAATAAAAGTCGACAAAGAATAATGGCATCAGATACACTTGGATGAAAAGATAATGAAGGACCTATACCATATAGAGGGGTATCATCGTCTAGTAGCACGATCATTCAATAAAAAAAGATAAGGATCGTGCAGTCAGAGAAGGAGACCTTACCCTCAAAGATATTACAGAACCTGCATGGGAACCTAGAGGGAAATTCAAGAGGAATTGGATTGACCCCTACATCGTGAAGAAGATTCTCTTATGAGGAGACACTATGCTCACAAACCTCGATGGAGAAGAGATGCGCGTCCAGTCAACCTGGACCATCTTAAGAAATTTTATCCATAGTTCAAAAACTCAACGCGCTACGACTCTTCTTGTCCCTATCAATTTAAAAAAAAAATCTTCACTTCCCCTACCCAAATTTATGTGGCACTTGATCCTCTCAAAAACATTTTCTTTTCAAAATGAAACTTATGAAAATTTTCAAAATTGCAAAATAAACGTAGGCAATCTATACGCCATACATGGATCTAGTCCCCTCGTTTTTCATAAAATGCGATTCTTTTGTAACCTCTGAGAACGACGGTTTATTTTATTATTTATATGAATAAAAGGATTATGTATGACTTAGCGATTAGTACAGATAATTCAAATGTAAAACTCATCAAGAGGCACAGCAAGCTATGTTCAAAATTAACTTTTATTTCGGATTAAGAATAAGGGCGCTGTGACATGAAGTATCAGCAAAAGGAGTCAAACTAACCACCCCTTTCCACTAACCAAACTGTTCCTAAACAAACCTAACACTAACTAAAATACATAAAATTATTCTCAAACCCCAAACATAAAAACATCCCAATCATCATAGCTTTACAAAAATCACCAGAAGCTTCACAAGACACTGCCCTCAACTGTTGGATGACTTGCCTTATCCTCATTACCATCCCCTCAAGATCCCCAAGTTTCCTAGTCCTGATTGGCATTCTGTATACGCTCCATGGAGTGGTATGCACAGACAAACTTGGATAGAACCACAACACCATCTTCCATGGTATCAAAATCCATTAACCACCGTTGACTAGTCTCCTTCGCTATGACCTTCTCTACTACCCTCTTCCATAGCCATTTTAGGTAGTCCCCAAATACATGTCAGGCCCCTCCCACGAACTTTGATGGATGGATAGACGGTCGATGGCACTACCACAAAGATCCCTGCAGCATTCATAGTGATTCAGTCAAACCCTCCATCAGGAATAAATTTATTATACTAGGGGCACGATATGTTCCCACACGACATGACGCAAGAGTCATCACAATAAATATAAATAAGTATATCAAAGGCCCACCAACTATACATACCGATAATCTTCAAGATGCAAGATAAACAGTAAGTGCCTCCACTATGGCACTGACCAGCAAAGACACCGAGATTCAGGCTCTACAAGCCAGTTACTAACTCTCCACGGATGGGCCGAAGATGAAGAAAGTTTCGACAAAGAAATTGGGCACAACCGCCAAAAGGGTACTCAAGATAAGTTGTCAAACGAAACCTCTCTACAAGCCACATAAACAGCAATATGGGGTTCCCCCTTATAAAGTTATAACGGCACTCCTTCTAAGCATTAAGGTCATTTAGGGTCTCAGCCAGCACTACCGCCGTAGGGTTATGGTGGTAAGACATCCAGGTCGTTATCGTAATAACCTAGGGATTCACAGTCAAATCACCCATCACCAATAGTAGCCTCATAGTAAGGCTTAAGGCAACAACCTCAGTGATAATACGCAAATATTGTGTATTTCATACGTTAAACCTATGCATTTTAGCCCCCTCGGGTGCCTTAATCTTTATATTTAAGACCGTTAACCAGACAACCTCGGTTTATATTGTTAACATGCTATATGAGGTATAATTGGGCTTTTGTAGGTATTTAGGTACCAAGTATGGGATTCGGATGCATTTCGGTGAAATTCCGTACGCAATCGCACGTTCAAGGGCATTTTAGTCTTTTCATAGCTTGGGCACCTGGCCCAACCTCTACACGGAAGTTGTATCCCTCCTCTCTAGCTTCGTGTGGCCATGAACGGTGCACGAATCTGATTCATTACGAAGAAGTTACGACAATTTCAGCGGAGGGAAAAACAAGGAAAGCAAAAGAGGAGGAGAATAGAAGAAAAGGGGATTACAGGTTGCTGCCCTAGCTCACCCCTGCTTGATCGATCGATCGATCCTTCATTAATTTTCCACGATTTCAACAGTCGATCGATCGATCAAATGGGTTGATCGATCGATCCCCTGTTTCTACATATATTTTTGCCTTCTTTTCTTTTCTCCCAACTTACTATATAACCCGATTTTGTTGTAATATTTCATAAACTTAGTTTTAGAAGACATTTTAGGTTAGGGTTTGGTTTGGATAGCTCATCTTCTCTTCTTCTTGGGGTGACAACCAATTATTTTTGTAAGATTGAACTTTTCATTATCATCTCTCTTAAGATAGTTTTGTTCTTCATTTTTCCTTGCTTTGTAAATTGGTTTCATGCTTTGTTAATTAGTTTACTTACTTTAATTCTTGCTTTCCTAGTTTAATTAATATGATTCAGTTTAATTCATGTATTGTCCCTAGATAAATAGGGTCGGGATTTCGTTCCCCCATTTTCGGGCCCCGAGCTCCGAAAATTAGGTTTTGTGAAAAATTGCGTTTAATTGAACCCGCGCGAATTAAAGTCGAATTATTATGCGTTTGACTTTCTTTGTCATGTAACGTTAGTGTTTATAGCGATAATCCAAATTTAATTCGCGTGCGACCAATTTTCGGTTAAGCATTTATTGTCGCAACTTTGGCTTAAATTCCTTATTGTGTGAAGTTTATGTTTAATTGATAATGCTCGATTAAATTGCTTTCGAGCCGAAATCTTGATTAGTAGTTGTTTCGATCCGTATGGTTGGATGATATCCCGATCCTCGCTATACTTTTATTTAGACTTAACTTAATATTTTCTTTTATTTACAACAACACATCACCATTTTACACTTTTATTCTTGAATTAATAATCCGTTACGATCTATCAAACATTCTCTGTGGATTCGATACCCGACTTACCGCTATACTCACCCGTTGAGTGTAGTCGTAATTTAGGTTATTTGTATAGTTAAGGTGAGCCGAATATAAAACAACCGGCGCGTAGGTGACTCTTGCACCGCAGTAAAACCCTGCCTATCAAAATGGCACCGTTGTCGGGGAGTGTTTTGATTTAGATTGTAATTATCTTATTAGTTTGTAGTATTCTTTCTTTTAACCTTTTTTGCAGGACTTCTACATATGAGCGCCTAGAAACGCTTGAATTTTTCCGTGCGCACAATTTTTTATAGAATTTGCTGTCTCGAGCCTTTCTTTGGGGTAAGCATGTCTTATTCCAATCATTTCGGTAATCATTATGATAATTCTCAAAATCCTCCTACTCCTATGACTTTTGGTCAATACTTAGAATAACAAAAAATTGCAAAATCAAAAATAACTTTGGGCGAGTATTACAAAAGTCAAGCATTGGAGTGCGTGTATTTTGATGATGATGATAATGATTTTGGGCCTTTACCTCCTTATAATAGGAGTTTTGAAACGAATTAATAATGAGTTTAACTTTAGTGCCGATAATGATTTTCAAACCCCTCATTTTCAAGCATCCGCACCTCGGCCTATGACTTTCGGCGAGGGTTTGCTTATGCTTGAGAACGAGAGGTATGAAGAACGTTATCGGTAAGAACATCATTGTTGGGAGCAAGACTTGGATTTATTATTCGAATCCGACGACGATTTCTCTTCCGAGACTTTTGAAGTCGAGGAATGTTTTGAACCAATTGAGGATTGTGTGCCTACTTTGGAACAGACAATTCTTGACTTGGCCCATCTTGTAATTGAGAATGAAAGCGAGGATGAAATGGATGTAGTATCTATTTGCAATGAGATGATTTTTTCTTTGGATCCCAAAGAAGAAAGTTTCATTGAAAATGATCCTATCTCCTTTGAAATTCCAACTTTGAGCGATGATAACTCATCTCTTAAGTTTGAATTTCTTTCCTCCCCATTTTCATTCTCCGTGACCACACCGTCATAAGTACCCGATGAATCGGTACCGAACTTTAAAATGTTCAACCCTTTCACCGACGAGGAGTACTTGCTCGATTTTCTTTCCACATGTGCGCCACCTCCCATTTCGCTTGCTAAATCTTTGGGAGGAAATTCAATTTTTTTTGGTCCCCTAGTGTATTCGTCACCCGTCCTATCCAAATCCCCCATCCTCCCTTCCAAAGTTTTAATTGGGGATGGTTCACATTTTCCACCACCCACATGCCTTCCGTCGTTTGAACGGAATTCCTATTTTTCGGGAGGCATGCATGAAAGGGAGGGTCCACCGTTGATCCTCCAAAGTCAAATTATATTTTGGGTGGACCCTCAGCCTTTTAGACTTCTAGCGTATAGTTAGTCTGAAGTCTAAATAGTAGGTTGTATATAGTTAGCTTTTTATTCTTTCTTTCTTTTTATTTTAGTCTAGTGTAATTAGTTAACTTTTTATTATTTGTTTTTGCTATGCTCGGTACTAACTTGTTTTGTAGATTCGTTGGACTTGTTCTTATGGGGCTCGCTCCAATTTTGGGTAATATCGCTATTTTCCTCTCTTTGACTTGGTTCTTAATTCACATTGAGGACAATGTCAAGTTTTAAGTTAGGGGGTGTGGGATATTCTATCCATTTCATTATTTATTTCATGTTTTTTCTCACATGTTAGTTACTTAGTAGGCTTTTCTTAAAAAAATTGAAAATTTCAAAAATATTTTCTTTCTTTTTTCTCCTTTTTGGGCATTTTGCCTTTGTTTTCGATGATAAATTTCAATAATTACCCAATCTTTTGTTGCACTGTATATACTTACACCGAGTGAGATTAGAGACTTATCTTCATTTGTGAGTGTATACACTATTCTTTCCTCTTTGAAAACGTTGAATTCGTCGGTAATCTCTTTATTCTTTCATTGACCGTTCATTAATTGAGTTCATACTTGAAATGTGTTACTTGATCATGATTTTCATGTATTGTTTTGATTCTAGAATTGCGTAAACTTTTGGAAATGATCATAGGCCCTCTTTGTTATATCACCCATATTAGCCTTGACCTCACCCTTATATGTTTACCCTCGTTAACCCCTTTGATCCTAAATATAGCCTTTTGTTTCATAACCCAAATTCCCATAACCAACTCTAAATTGGAGTTATAAACCATACATACACTTTCCATACCTTTGTTTGGAATGTTACTTGGGATTTAATGATGATGTTGTGATGTCGGTTACAATTTAGGCATATGAGAGTTTTAAAAGTAAAGAAAAAGTGGAAAAGTGAAGAAAAAGAGAAAGGAAAAAGAAAAAGAAAACAAAAGAAAAAAATGAGAAAAAGAAGAAAAGAAAAGAAAGAGAAAGTTGTAAATGTTGTATAGTGTTCAATAAGCTTTGATTACTCTCCCCGGTGATATATTCAATGCCGTTTTGGAACTTGTTTTCCAATTTTGATATTGTCCGCATCTTTCCATTATCCCAAGTTTTCATCCCGAACACTTCGAATCCGTATATACATTACTTCATTTCGTACCATAACCTAACCTACATCATAACCCTATTCAAGTCCTATATGATCTTTGGTCGATGTAATTTAAAAGTCTTAATAGTTTTGATAATCTGTGAAAATGAATTTCGCCTCTTTTAGTGTGCGGTATCTTTCATTGAGATTACAGTTTTTATTTTCTATATAGCGTTCTTTCATTTGTAACATGTGTGCGGCATAGTTTCCCTTTACATTTACTCTTTATGCCCGAATGTCCCGTGTGTTACCTCCCTATTTCAAGTGAATTCATTTGATGAGTGTAATACCCATGAGGATTGACTTTTATGCATGCTTTGATATTTAGTATCCGAGTTATTTAAGTTTTTTGCCAAATCATTCTTTGCATGTGCTCGCTACCCTCCCACATTTTAAGATTTCAATTCTATGAGGTGCATTCTATAATGTTAATGATTCGGACTTTTATGTGAATTCATTCACTTTGTTAATAATGCATATGAATTTTTTTTTTGTTTTTGTTGGGCTTGCCGCATGTTGGTTTGGGCATATTTTGAGGAAACCATGTGATATTTGTGGGTATCATCCCTAAAAACCCTCACGAGACGACACTCGTCCACTAGGGTAACCTAGGGGTTTAACGGCTTATTGCATATGCTAAATGCAATCGTTCGCTCGCGAAAGTGGCCTTAACTTTTTATTGATTTTATACCATACTTTTGTACTTTCTCATGTTTTGGTTTACTTGTTCTTCTCGCTGCATCCTATTTCATTGCTAGGTACTAGCAATGTGTGAGTTAGGAGTTGTGATAATACGCAATTATTGCGTATTTCATCCGTCGAACCTACGCACTTAAGCCCCCTCGGGTGCCTTAATCTCTATATTTAAGACCGTAAACCAGACAACCTAGGTTTATATTGTTAACATGCTATATGAGATATAATTGGGCTTTTGTAGGTATTTAGGTACCAAGTATGGGATTCGGATGCATTCCGGTGAAGTTCCGTACGCAATTGCACGTTCAAGGGCATTTTAGTCTTTTCATAGTGTAATACCCCACATTTTTATCGATATTTATTTATGGGATTAATTAAATTAAATTAAATGTGAATTAATTGAGAAATAATCCGGATAAAAATACTAACGAGATGTGAGTTGGTATTTGATTATAATGTGTATATATGGCAATATATGAATATTGAAAATATTGAATTTGTCGTGAGATAGAAATACGGCAATTTGGGAAATTTTGTTGGGACGCGCGTGACAGCCGCGTCAGGAATATAATTATTTTAATTAAAAAGTGAATTTTACTTCTATCAACCGTATGGTCATTTTGAGTGCGCCAACGTGTCCGGAAGGGTCAAAATAGTCAGAAAACACTAGCCGGGGGTTTAGTTTGGGTCCCGGGGCATCATTGGGCCATACTGACAACTAAAAAGGGAATTTTAGTAATTTTGAAATTTTAGGATTATTAACCAACGAATTTGGGGAATTAAATATTAGGATATTAATGACCCACTAGGCCATTACCAGCACTTAACTAATTTGAGGGCTACGGGAGTTATAGGAAGAAGTGGGAGAGAAGTTAGAAGAGGTTCCCAAAGAGAAAACCACCATCTTCAACCTTGGGAGAGAAAGAGATAGGGAAACCTTCAACATTCAACACCAAATTCAGAGAACAATCCGAAGAAAGTGGTTTAATTATGTTATTTATAATGAATGTTTCTTCCATGCTTAGACATTTATGAAAATTGCATTGTTTTGGGAGATTGATAAAAACCCATTGAATTGGAATTAGAAATTCACATTTTTATAAGGAGACTGCATGTAGAATTATGTTTGGGTAATTATTCTGATAGAAATACATCTTTTATATCACAAAAACGGATTTGATTTATGTCTATTGATGACTGCACATTTCTAGGGTTCATGTTCATGATATTTGGGGAAAAATTGGGGAGATTTGATGATTAGATGTGGTTTAGGATGATTTGATCCCACATATATGTTAATATACGACCTAAGTATGTTTATAAATGTTTAGAAACCTTAAAACGCTGATGGGATAATGTTTGGATGGGTTTTGAGAAGAGAAAGTTGGAGGAAAAACGAATTTAGAAATTCTGGGCTCGAACTGTCACCTCGTTAGAAGACCTGCCCAGGTCGTTCGAACGAGCTCGTTCGAACGAACTTCTAACGAGTTGAAAGTTTGCCTTCTAATGAGTGGGATGTTCCTTCGATGCCTTTCGTTCGAACGAGATCTCGTTAGATGCCCACTTCGTTCGAACCAGCCTCGTTCGAACGAGACTTCTAACGAGTTGACAGTTTGGCCTTTTTGGCCTGGTTTGATTTCTAGTGTCCCGTAACCTTATTTAATGGTAGAGATAACATTACCTTGATGACTAATTGATGTAGTTGGGATATTCGGGATATATTTGAGAGTAAAATATAGAAGAATGATTTGAACCAAATGGTAATTGTGGGTTAGGACGCGAGTAACTAATTACGACGTGAGTATAATGGATGATGTGTATATATAAACCGGGAACACATGTATTGGTATAAGAATGAGAAGTATACCACTAATACATTATGGTAATTACTAAGATGTGTGCATGCTTAGTATATGTATAGGATTTTATGTGTATGACATACCTACCATACTTGCTATCACGGGAGGTTTACGTTCGCTTAGGGACATCTAATCCTTGTGTGCCCGGACTTAGATTGGTACCTTAAGAACATAATGCTAGAATGACTTATTTGTGAGTTAATAAGTCAGCTGACTGTGGAGCGTAGGTATGTACGTGATCCATGGATATGTTGAATTATGTTCGCCTCCATTTTTGTGTGTTGTGCTTATTCTAACAATTCCTGAGAGATTCGGAATTTGTAATCCTTATGTACGTGATGTACCGGGATGGATAGCAGAGTATGTGTGCACCGCAGCTTAGCCTTGGGGTGCTTGTAATGTATATTTATGATGTGAACAATATACGGTTAAATGAAAAGGAATTCTTATGTTTAATTGCGTGAATAATTTATGGTAACTCCTTGAGAAGATAAATAAGGGTATAACCTCCAGTACATGGAAATGTAAATAATTGAGAATCCGAGTTTAAGTAAATCTATCTGTTTAAGTGATAACATTGGGTATTTATATTGTGAATCGAGTAGAACGGTTAGAACTTATAACGGTTTGGTTAGATACGTATATCACTTAGATGGGTACGGTACGTTAGGAGTGCACAAGTAGTCGAGAGGTGAGTATTCCATGTGAGTGCACGTCCTAACATGTATTTTTCATTCATTGTTTTAATGTTATTAAAGCACTTGCTATTTTTAAAATAATCTCCACTTTCGGGCTCTGACCCGTTTGCTTTCAAATCTATTTTTTTGTAAAAACCTTTTAGGTGCCCAGCCACAAGGACACCATGCATAGGATTTCCATTCAGGTGACGAGCTGTAGCTGTTGTGGAAGTTACAGGGCCTTGCTAGTAGACGCTCCTTTTGTCTTGACTCCATATTCAGTTTTAATATTTGTAGGGCATGTCGCCCATTTCTATTAGAGACATTTCAGTTATTCAGACTTTTGGCATGTAATTAATTCAGGATTCAGACTTGTTTTATTATTTCAGTTGTGGGATTATTGTGAGGAGTATTTCCTCCAGACTCTTTATTACTTGTTGATTACTCTATTGGGACTTTATTGTGAATGGTTATGTTATTCTTTCATAATCCACTTATTGCATGTTAATCAGATTTAATTTAAAATTTGACAGCTTACTTTTTAAATACTAGATGGTTAGTAATCATTAAATGTTTTCGACAGTGATGCTATTAACTGAACCAACTTGGCATTTTGAATTAATTTAATAAAGGAGTAGCTAACCGGTATTTAATTAGTCGGGGTGTCACAGGTGGTATCAGAGCATCAGGTTCTAGTGTCCTTTAGGATCTGTACGGCTTATTATGTTTCCGCTGAGCTTTCTATGATGTAGAGCCCTATATTTTAGGACTGTTGTATTCTTTTATGTATGATTTGCTCTTCAGCTATTTTAAGTTTATAACTACGAACTTATAGACTTTACTCTTATTTCAGATGCCTCCACGACGTGCACCACGGGTTCCTAGGAATGCACAGCCGGAGCCCCAGCCAGCTCCAGTACAGGGCACCATGAATGCCGCTGAGGTTGCAGCCATTGTAGCCCAAGCGGTAAATGCCGCTCTCGCCGTTCTACATCAGGCACCACCTCAGGCGCCGATAGCCGCGCCAGTTCAGGCACATGCATTCCCGTCTGCTTGGGAACGCGTACGTGATGCTTTTCAGAAAGAACACCCTCTGGAGTTCGCAGGTAGCTCCGATGTTGTGGTATCTAGTCAGTGGGGGAAGGATATTCAGTGGCACTTGAGGATGTATAAGTGCACCGATGTTAAGAAGCAGATACTAGATACTTTCAAGCTAGTAGGTTCTGCATTGCAGTGGTGGGAGTCCATTACCACCGCAGGGGAGAGGGACACTCTCACTATACAGGAGTTCTGGGTGCGGTTCGACCGCAAATATTTTTCGTCAGCTGTTCACACGAAAATGAGGAGAAAGTTGATGAACTTTAGGCAGGAGGGTAAGACTGTGGCTGAGTATGAGGCCGAATTCACTAATCTACTGAATATTGTTCCGGATGAGATACCGACAGAAGAGAAAAAGATTCAGAAGTTTACAGATGGATTGACTTGGAGGATCCGTCAGCACTTGTTGGGGAATCTATCGTTGGCCACTTACTCTGATGTGGTTAATGCTGCACTGCTCCATTGCCAGGACCACCGCTTTCAGTTGACAGAGGGGAAGCGATCAGGAGAGTCCACCCATCAGGGCAGGACAGGGGGAAATGGTGCCAGCGGGGCACAATCAGCTCAGGGTCAGTATAGGCAGGGTGATCAGGGTTCCCAGTAGGGGGATTCTAAGAGATTCCGATCAGGGGGTTTCAGGAACGGTTAGGGAGGATTTCGAAATGGCCAGCAGGGTCAGAACGGCCATCAGGGCCAGTAGGGTCAAAATGGTCAACAGCAGCAGTTTCACCAGGGCCAGCAAGGCCAGGGCAGAAATGGTAACGGTCACCAAGGTCGTGGTCAGCAGGGACAGCGAGGGGGAAACTTCCAAGGGAAGTGTTTCATTTGTGGTAAGATTGGCCACAAACGTCAGGAGTGTCCTGATAAGGGCAAGGCCCCACAGCAGCAGCAGCATGGTTCTTGATACGAGCCACAGAGGCCTATGTTTCCTGCCGCCCTCCCAGCACCACAGATGGCAGCATTACCGCCCATTCCAGCAGTCCCAGTTCAGCAGGGACATCTTCAGTATGGGAGAGTGTATCAGCTCCAGCAGGTCGCAGCCCCACATGATCCACCATCCATTTAGGGTATGTTCTCTATTCAGGGGACTCTGGGGCGCATTTTATTTGACACGGGGGCTACACACTGTTTTATTGCTATGAGATTTGCACGCACCGTTGGGTTATTAGACATCGCCGAGAGTACATTTACTTGTGTAGATTCACCGTTGAGTAGGGGTTCCGTGATTTCCCTTATTTGTAGAGGTGTGGGTATAGAGATTGGGAGGTTTACTTCACCCGCTGATATGTTAGTGTTAGAGATGACCGAGTATGATGACATTATTGGTATGGATCGGTTAGTTGCGTACCGAGCCATGATTGACTGTTTTAGTAGGAGTATTATCTTTGCCATTCCCGGGCAGGAGATGTTTTTGGTGGCGATGCCTCATCCTGGGGGAGGATCGTCCACTCATTTGTACTACATAGAGGAGGAGACCTCTAAGGAAGTGGTGATACCACTTGATTCGATACCCGTTGTTAGTGAGTTCGCCGATGTATTTCAGGATATACCTGGATTACCTCCGAGTAGAGAGATAGATTTTGTGATTGATTTGACACCGGGCACTCGGCCTATTACCTGCACACCTTACCGTATGGCTCCAGCTGAGATGAGAGAGTTGCGGGATCAGATTGAGAAGTTGTTGGGTCAGGGGTTTATACGGAGGAGTACTTCGCCGTGGGGTGCCCCTGTGTTATTCGTGAAGAAGAGGTATGGATCAATGAGGTTGTGTGTGGATTACCGGGAGTTGAATAAGGTCACAATACGGAATAAGTATCCGTTGCCCTGAATCGATGACTTATTCGACCAGTTGAGAGGAGCTTCTTTCTTCTCAAAGATTGATTTGCGATCATGATACCATCAGTTGCGTATCAGGGAAGAGGACTTCTCGAATACTGCTTTCTTAACGAGATATGGTTCCTACGAGTTTTGGGTTATGCCTTTTGGTTTGACCAATGCTCCAGCCGTGTTTAAGGACTTAATGAATAGGGTGTTCAGAGAGTTCCTATATCAGTTCCTCATTGTCTTCATTGATGACATTCTGGTTTACTCCCAGACAGAGGAGGAACACGCCGGGCATTTGAGGAAGGTTTTGCAGACGCTACGTCAGAACGAGTTGTATGCAAAGTATGAGAAGTGTGGATTTTAGCTGAAGGAGGTTCAGTTTTTGGGGCATATTATTTCAGACCGGGGGATATCTGTTGATTTGGGGAAGGTATCCGCGGTGAGGGAGTGAGGACAGCCCACGGCGCCGATTGAGATCCGTAGTTTCTTGGGCTTAGCAGGATACTACAGGAGGTTTATTCGGGGCTTCTCCAAGATAGCAAGTCCCATAACACATCTGACTCGTAAGGGTGTGCCATTCATCTGGAGTGATGCCTGTCAGTTGGCATTTGATGAGTTGAAGGACAAATTGACCTCAGCACCTGTGTTAGTAGTGCCGAGACCGGGAGTTGAGTATCTAGTTTACACCGATGCGTCCTTACAAGGACTTGGAGGTGTATTGCAGCAGGAGAGTCAGGCCATAGCTTATGCTTCCCGTAAGCTTAAGCCTCACGAGAAGAATTACCCCACCCATGACTTAGAGTTAGCGGAAGTAGTATTTGCCCTTCGGATTTGGAGACATTACCTTTTGGGGGAGAAGTTTTGATTATTCACGGACCACAAGTCCCTACAGTACCTATTCACGCAGAACGAGTTGAATATGCGGCAACGAAGGTGACTTGAGTTTGTGAAGGATTATCAGTTCGATATCCAATATCACCCGGGGAAGGCTAACGTGGTAGCAGACGCGTTGAGCCGTAGGCCAGTAGATGAGGTGGCAGGGGTGTGGAAGGCAAAGTGGAAGGAGTTGGGACACCAGGATGCAGTGGCCCGATCATTCATGTCGGTGATGACTGTTACACCGCAGATTTTCACGAGAGTGGTAAAGGCACAAGCAGATGACACGTTCTGTCAGGAGCAGATAGTTCGATTATTAGCAGAGGGAGCCGAGTCCTATACCGTTAGCTCAGACGGGGGATTACGCTTCAATGGCAGACTGGTAGTTCCGAAAGGGGAGGAATTGCGACACGAGGTGATGGCAGAGTCGCACGGCTCACAGTTCGCGGTACATCCCGGTGGGGACAAAATGTACCAAGACGTGAGACGACAATATTGGTGGAGCGGGATGAAGAGAGATATTGCCGTGTTTGTTTCTAAATGCGCCACTTGTCAGCTGGTAAAAGTGGATCATCAAAGACCGGCAGGACTTCTACAGCCATTAGAGGTCCCGATGTGGATGTGGGAGAGCATCTCCATGGACTTTATCATGGGGTTACCTACGTCACAGAGGGGTCACGACTCCATTTGGGTAATTGTGGACAGGTTGACCAAAGTTGCTCATTTTCTATCCGTAAGGACAGACTACACTACGGGACAGTATGCCCAACTTTTTATTGCAGAAATAGTGAGACTTCACGGTGTGACCCTAAATATCGTGTCTGACCGAGACAAGATATTTGTTTCACGGTTTTGGGAGAGTTTTCAGGAGGCCATGGGCACGGAATTGCGGTTGAGTATGGCTTATCATCCGCAGACCGATGGGCAAACCGAGCGTACAAATCAGATGTTAGAGGACAGGTTGCGTATGTGAATCATTGATTTCGAGGGTGGATGGGAGAAGTATCTTCCACTGGTGGAGTTTGCTTACAACAACTCCTACCAGTTCACCATTGGCATGGCTCCATTTGAGGCGTTGTATGATAGACCTTGTCGTTCCCCATCATGTTTGTTGGAGGTGGGGGACAACAAACTACTTGTGCCGGAAGTGATTCAGGATACTTCGGCAAGGATAGAATTGATACGGAGTCGCATTCGAGTAGCTCAAGATCGGTAGAAGAGCTATGCTGATGAGAAGAGGTTCTTCAGGGAGTACCAAGTGGGGGACCAAGTTTTACTCAGAGTATCTCCTATGAAGGGGATTATGCGATTTGGGAAGAAGGGGAAGTTGGCACCGAGATATGTGGGACCATTTCCTATCATCGAGCGGATTGGGTCTGTTGCGTATAGACTTGGGTTACCGGTTGCACAGGATTCATGATGTGTTTCATATTTCCTCGCTAAGGAAATATCTTAGAGATAATTTGGCTCATTCTCACATTGCTTTGGAGGACATCGATCTCCAGCCTGATAGCTCCTACGAGGAGGGGCCGATTGCTATTTTGGACCGAAGTGAGCGGAAACTGCGGTCAAAGATAGTTCCGTTAGTGCGTGTTCAGTGGCGACATCATAATGTCGAGGAGTCCACATGGTAGTGCGAGGATGAGATGAGCGAACGTTATCGAGAGTTATTTTTACCAGGTACTTTTTAGTTCCGAATTTCGGGACGAAATTCTGTTATTAGGGGGGAAGTATGTAATACCCCGCATTTTTATCGATATTTATTTATGGGATTAATTAAATTAAATTAAATGTGAATTAATTGAGAATTAATTCGGATAAAAATACTAACGAGATGTGAGTTGGTATTTGATTATAATGTGTATATATGGCAATATATGAATATTGAAAATATTGAATTTGTCGTGAGATAGAAATACGGCAATTTGGGAAATTTTGTTGGGACGCGCGTGACAACCGCGTCAGGAATATAATTATTTTAATTAAAAAGTGAATTTTACTTCTATCAACCGTATGGTCATTTTGAGTGCGCCAACGTGTCCGGAAGGGTCGAAATAGTCAAAAAACACTAGCCGGGGGTTTAGTTTGGGTCCCGGGGCATCATTGGGCCATACCGACAACTAAAAAGGGAATTTTAGTAATTTTGAAATTTTAGGATTATTAACCAACGAATTTTGGGAATTAAATATTAGGATATTAATGACCCACTAGGCCATTACCAATACTTAACTAATTTGAGGGCTACGGGAGTTATAGGAAGAAGTGGGAGAGAAGTTAGAAGAGGTTCCCAAAGAGAAAACCACCATCTTCAACCTTGGGAGAGAAAGAGATAGGGAAACCTTCAACATTCAACACCAAATTCAGAGAACAATCCGAAGCAAGTGGTTTAATTATGTTATTTATAATGAATGTTTCTTCCATGCTTAGACATTTATGAAAATTGCATTGTTTTGGGAGATTGATAAAAACCCATTGAATTGGAATTAGAAATTCACATTTTTATAAGGAGACTGCATGTAGAATTATGTTTGGGTAATTATTCTGATAGAAATACATCTTTTATATCACAAAAACGGATTTGATTTATGTCTATTGATGACTGCAAATTTCTAGGGTTCATGTTCATGATATTTGGGGACAAATTGGGGAGATTTGATGATTAGATGTGGTTTAGGATGATTTGATCCCACATATATGTTAATATACGACCTAAGTATGTTTATAAATGTTTAGAAACCTTAAAACTCTGATGGGATAATGTTTGGATGGGTTTTGAGAAGAGAAAGTTGGAGGAAAAACGAATTTAGAAATTCTGGGCTCGAACTGTCACCTCGTTAGAAGACCTGCCCAGGTCGTTCGAACGAGCTCATTCGAACGAGCTTCTAACGAGTTGACAGTTTGCCTTCTAACGAGTGGGATGTTCCTTCGATACCTTTCGTTCGAACGAGATCTCGTTAGATGCCCACTTCGTTCGAACGAGACTTCTAACGAGTTGACAGTTTGGCCTGGTTTGATTCCTAGTGTCCCGTAACCTTGTTTAATGGTAGAGATAACATTACCTTGATGACTAATTGATATAGTTGGGATATTCGGGATATATTGGAGAGTAAAATATAGAAGAATGATTTGAACCAAATGGTAATTGTGGGTTAGGACGCGAGTAACTAATTACGACGTGAGTATAATGGATGATGTGTATATATAAACCGGGAACACATGTATTGGTATAAGAATGAGAAGTATACCACTAATACATTATGGTAATTACTAAGATGTGTGCATGCTTAGTATATGTATAGGATTTTATGTGTATGACATACCTACCATACTTGCTATCACGGGAGGTTTACGTTCGCTTAGGTCCATCTAATCCTTGTGTGCCCGGACTTAGATTGGTACCTTAAGAACATAATGCTAGAATGACTTATTTGTGAGTTAATAAGTCAGCTGACTGTGGAGCGTAGGTATGTACGTGACCCATGGATATGTTGAATTATGTTCGCCTCCATTTTTGTGTGTTGTGCTTATTCTAACAATTCTTGAGAGATTCGGAATTTGTAATCCTTATGTGCGTGATGTACCGGGATGGATAGCAGAGTATGTGTGCACCGCAGCTTAACCTTGGGGTGCTTGTAATGTATATTTATGATGTGAACAATATACGGTTAAATGAAAAGGAATTGTTATGTTTAATTGCGTGAATAATTTATGGTAACTCCTTGAGAAGATAAATAAGGGGATAACCTCCAGTACATGGAAATGTAAATAATTGAGAATCTGAGTTTAAGTAAAGCTATCTGTTTAAGTGATAACATTGGGTATTTATATTGTGAATCGAGTAGAACGGTTAGAACTTATAACGGTTTGGTTAGATACGTATATCACTTAGATGGGTATGGTACGTTAGGAGTGCACAAGTAGTCGAGAGGTGAGTATTCCATGTGAGTGCACGTCCTAACATGTATTTTTCATTCATTATTTTAATGTTATTAAAGAACTTGCTGTTTTTAAAATAATCTCCACTTTCAGGCTCTGACCCGTTTGCTTTCAAATCTATTTTTTTGTAAAAACCTTTTAGGTGCCCAGCCACAAGGACACCATGCATAGGATTTCCATTGAGGTGACGTGCTGTAGCTATTGTGGAAGTTACAGGGCCTTGCTAGTAGACGCTCCTTTTGTCTTGACTCCATATTCAGTTTTAATATTTGTAGGGCATGTCGCCCATTTCTATTAGAAATATTTCAGTTATTCAGACTTTTGGCATGTAATTAATTCAGGATTCAGACTTGTTTTATTATTTCAGTTGTGGGATTATTGTGAGGAGTATTTCCTCCAGATTCTTTATTACTTGTTGATTACACTATTGGGACTTTATTGTGAATGATTATGTTATTCTTTCATAATCCACTTATTGCATGTTAATCAGATTTAATTTAAAATTTGACAACTTACTTTTTAAATACTAGGTGGTTAGTAATCATTAAATGTTTTCGACAGTGATGCTATTAACTGAACCAACTTGGCATTTTGAATTAATTTAATAAAGGAGTAGCTACCCGGTATTTAATTAGTCGGGGTGTCACACATATCTTGGGCACTGGCCCAACCTCTACACGGAAGTTTTATCCCTCCTCGCTAGCTTCGCGTGGCCATGAACGGTGCGCGAATCCGATTCATTACGAAGAAGTTATGGCAATTTTAGCGGAGGGAAAAATAGGGAAAGCAAAAGAGGGGGAGAAGAGAAGAAATGGGAATTGTAGGCTGCTGCCTTGGCTCACCCCTTCTTGATCGATCGATCGATCGATCCTTCATTAATTTTCCACGATTTCAATAGTCGATCGATCGACCAAAGGGGTCGATTCGATCGATCCCCTGTATCTGCAGATATTTTTGCCTTCTTTTCTTTCTTCTTTTCTTTTCTCCCAACTTACTATATAACCCAATTTTGTTTTAATATTTCATATACTTAGTTTTAGAATATATTTTAGGTTAGGGTTTGGTTTGGATAGCTCATCTTCTCTTCTTCTTGGGGTGACAACCAATTGGTTTTGTAAGATTGAACTTTTCATTATCATCTCTCTTAAGATAGTTTTGTTCTTCATTTTTCCTTTCTTTGTAAATTAGTTTCATGATTTGTTAATTAGTTTACTTGCTTTAATTCTTGCTTTCCAAGTTTAATTAATATAATTTAGTTTAATTCATGTATTGTCCCTAGATGAATAGGGTCGGCATTTCGTTCCGCCATTTTTGGGCCCCGAGCTCCGAAAATTAGGTTTTGTGCAAAATTGCATTTAATTGAACCCGCGCGAATTAAAGTCGGATTATTATGCGTTTATCTTTCTTTGTCAGGCAACGTTAATGTTTATAGTGATAATCCGAATTTAATCCGTGTGCGACCAATCTTTGGTTAAGCGTTTATTGTCGCAACTTTGGCTTAAATTCCTTATTGTGTGAAGTTTAAGTTTAATTGATAATGCTCGATTAAATTTCTTTCGAGCCGGAATCTTGATTAGTAGTTGTTTCGATCCATATGGTTGGATGATATCCCGATCCTCACTTTACTTTTATTTAGACTTAACTTATTCTTTTATTTTATTTACAATTACCATTTTACACTTTTATTATTAAATTAATAATTTGTTACGATCTATCAAACATTCTATGTGGATTCGATACCCGACTTACCGCTATACTCACCCGTTGAGTGTAGTCGTAATTTAGGTTATTTGTATAGTTCAGGTTGGCCGAATATAAAATGACCGGCGCGTAGGTGACTCTCGCGCCGCGACAAAACCCTAACTATCACTCTGCAAATCCAGCATCCTCAAAACCCCTTAAGTGCATTGAGTATATAAATACCTGAAGAGAAATGGCCCATCCGGTAACCAACGGTCTAGTCATCGAGGGAAAAATGTGAGGCAACTCCGACGAGAAAACCCAAGGAGAATGGAAAATATCAGGCATAGCCGCCTCCACACTGGGGCTAACCCCCAACATGGACAAAAACTCATCATAAGTGGGACAGGCCTCATCCAAGATGAAATGAAAAATAATATCTTCAAAATGCTAGAATTCTACTGCCTCTGCTAACAGGTTCCAGTATATAGTGCGATTACTCCACAAAGAAACTAAAAGCAGGTTAAAGCGTCATAGTCCACACTATACAAGCACATGTTTTCCAAACCATTAAGGTATGAAGAAAATCCTTCATGCATGGGAAGAGCCATTTGAAAATGAGGAATATGAATCAAGAAAGAAGAATGTGGGTATTGGTGGAGAAAACCAATCCCACACACCTCCTTTCATACTAAAACTCTTTGGGAAAAGACAAGAGCCTTAGAAACCCGAGTAAAATCCAACCCCATCGGAGTACTCTGATGTGCAAAAAAGTGAAATCAAAGCCTAAGGATGACTTGACTTGACCCCCATGTCGATAGGCAGGTCAAGGGGTATGTCGATCGACAACCCCCTATTTTGGAAATTTTCACCTTTCCTCTTTTGTCAAAATCAATTTTCGAAAGATCCGCATTTTAAAAAATTACCCTCGGGTTATTTATTCATTTTTTATCTCAAAGAGAATCGTTGTCTCTTAAAATAAATTCATACTCAAAAACCCTTTTTCCTGAGTTAGTCATTTTCACTCATTTTTTATATAACAATTCTTATGCTTGTCATTTTGCATAAACTACCTCAACAGAAAATTAAAAGTTCATATAGGATAGGTCACTAAATTAAGAAAAAAAAAACAAAAAAAAATGCATGTTTCTTCATATATATTGCTTCACTGAGTTATATTTTGCAGATGAAAGAAAAATTGACAAAACAAACGGGACTCTTCCCGAACCCACAAACTCTATCTCTAGCCCTCAACCCCCACAACAAACGTGCTTTCCCCTATGGCGAGCAGTTAATCCTCCACTCCCAACACTCAAGCCGTCATCAGAAGTGGCAGGCAGCACAAATTAAGAAGAAGTCGAGCTATTAATATACTCCGACATGGAGAACCTCTAATCCTGATATCCCTCAGCCAAGTGGTAAACACCTGACATACTACAAAAGGCAAGTCGATCAGTCAAGAAGCAAAGGAAAGTCAACAGAACGAGGAGAAATAGAAAAGGACATACCTCAGGTCGAAGGGCATCGGTCATAAGCCCCGTCAAGCCAGATATCGATGCATGAGGATGGTGTGGCACGCTCAATGACTCCCCGCTACTCAATCAGAAATTTGTAACACCCCGCCCGCCCGGGGAGAGAGAACGGAGCGCTACTACGATAAACTAAATCAATTCCATAATATAACAAGGTATAGAGCATGTAAATCCCATAATAGAAAATAAACCACTAATCTCAAATCTCTTCAAATAAATGAAACAATTCTCTTTAATAAATTACAACATCTAACTTGTAACACCCCGCCCGCCCGGGGAGAGCGAACGAAGCGCTACTATCGATAAAACTAAACTAATCCACAATATAACAAGGTATAGAGCATCTAAAACCCACAATAAAAATAAGAGAATCTGCTAATCTGAAATATCTTCAAATTACATACAACCAAAAATCTCTCGAAATAAAACATCTAACTATCTCGAAAGAAAATAAATCGCCAATGTGCTATACAACCAATACAAGTCTTTTCATCTCTTGTACTAAAAATCTTCCCAAAAGAATCCTCGCTAAAAAATCAATCTCCATACGCCCTAAAATCCGCGCTAACCTGCCACTAAAAGAAAATATGGGGAAGTACACAATACGACAAGAAGATGCTCAACAAAAATGTTAGCGATGAATAAAACATCACAATACGAATACGAATATTCAAATCAATTAATGCAAATCTGAATAGCATTTTATCAACAACAACACATTAACCGGGTCACCAGGCCACACCCCATTCGCATATGCTTTATCAAGTCATAGCCCTTGGAAGCAGGAATTTTGGCAGGTGCCCAACGTCCGTGCCATATTAAAATCTCATGACAACATGATCAACACCAAATATAATACCACATGAATCAAAATTAGATTCCAACAAATAATTTTTCTAGAGTTCAATGAATTTATCAATTCAAATAGGAGTTCAATTAAACAAAAAATCAACGGAATAAACACTCGCGAGATTTAAGAGCATATTGTGTAAAACCCCATACCTCAAACCACCAAAAGATACCATCAATAATTCTGCCCAGAAATCATAGAACAAACCATTAAAACAAGCTCCAAGAATCAACACCAAAACAGCCCCCAAGAACACCTCAAAACCTAAGGTTGAATGCATAAATTAAATGGCATGTTTGTGTATAAAAAGAGAGGAAATAAAAATATGTTTGCTCCATATTTTTCTGCCAAAAGATGCTTCAAAAATAGTCACCCACGGTCCCTTTAAACACATGTTCCCACTATTTCTTAAGTGTAATTTTGCTCCCGGTTAACCCTAATTTAGTCTTACATGATATGCTCTATTTTTATCAAGTCCTACTGGTCCTCTTGATCTCCCAAGATGTTTTAATAAGGATGTCCAAAGATTACTACTCATTTAAATTGAAATCAACAATTTAAAAAGGGAAGTATGAGTCTGCCAGGAGGAGTCGATCGATCTATGGCAGGGGATCGATCGATGATCTTAGGTCGATCGATCGATCAAGCAGTTATGGCGAAACTGCAGAAATACCAGTTACGGAAATCTTCTTCCAAATCATCCAAACCAACATATTTGACTTCCAAACTCCCAACAATTTATACTACAAGTGTTATATCCCCAAATAATTGATATTCTATGTAAGACATGCGAATTTTCATCAAGTATAACGAATTAAAAGGCCACAATCCGTAAAAATATCAAGAACCCTAATATTTTCTTTGTTTAGTTTCTTCCCATTCCTTTCCCGGATTTTATACTCCTAACTTAATACAAATTTGTGGTTCAACCTCTACATGTGAATTTGATTTCCAGAATATGTCTTTTACCTCTACAACATGCAAATAAGAGTCTCCCATACATGCTTTCTTTCATAAAAACTCCCATAATGCTTCGGTTAATGCTTCAATGATGCAAATTAGAGTCTCCCATACATGCTCTATAAATCAAAATAAATAAATACAAGTCTTCTCATCTCTTGTATTAAAAATCTTCCCAAAAGAATCCTCGCTAAAAAGTCAATCTCCATAGCGCCCCAAAATCCGCGCTAACCTGCCACTAAAAGAAAATATGAGGAAGTACACAATACGACAGGAAGATGCTCAACAAAAGTGTTAGCGATGAATAAAACGTCACAATACGAATACGAATATTCAAATCAATTAATAATATCAATAGCATTTTATCAATAAATTTCGCAACAACACATTAACCGGGTCACCAGGCCTCAACCCATCCGCATATTCTTTATCAAGTCATAGTCCTTGGAAGCAGGAATTTTAGCGGGTGCCCAACGTCCGTGCCATATTAAAATCTCATGACAACGTGCTCAAAACAACATGAATAATACCACATGAATAAAAAATAATTCCAATAATTATTTTTCCAGATTTCAATGAATTTAACAATTCAAAACATGAGTTCAATTAACAAGAATTCAATGGAATAAACACTCGCGAGATTTATGAGAATATTGTGTAAAACCCCATATCTCAAACCACCAAAAGATACCATCAATAATTCTGCCCAGAAATGCTGAAATCGCCAACAAAATCTGTCCTCAAACATCATCAAACTTCCTCCAAGATCAACCTCAAAATACCCCCAATAACACCTCAAAAACCTAAGGTTGAATGCATAAATCAAAGGGTACTGTTTGTGTATAAAAGAGAGGAAGAGAAAATATGTTTTCTGAGTATTTTTGTGCCCCAAGGCTGTTCCAAAATAATAGCCAACGATCACCTTTATATAAGGTAAAAATACCAAGAGTTGGAAACTAAAACAACTTCTTAAAATTACCTGCTGCGCACGTTTTCTGGGGTGATCGATCGATCGACTCCCAGGCATCGATCGATCAATCATGCCTAACATCTGACAGTTCGCCTTGAAAAATTATAAGGGACAAAATTATAAAATCAATATAAAATCCGTTTTAACTCCATTTTCGAAACCGTTTGAAATTCTCGCCTTTAAAAATAATAACCAATAAGTTTGAGCAATAAAAATAATTTTATCTCAAAATTTATTTTTCCTATTTATTTTGAAAAATACCCCAAAAATTATGCGGGTTGTTACACTTCCCCACTAATAATGGAATTTTTCCCTCGAAATTCGCCGAATGCCTAACTCTCAAAAATCAGGCCAACAATCTCCAAAAATAATATCGTCTCCAAAATAATTTCCTCACATCTAATCTAGATGCCTTAAACGGAATGATTCTCTAAAAATTTCTATCTCATAAAATTTATGTCTAACCCGCATGCTAGACCCTGCGGATGACGATTTTGGCCCTGCTAATTAGACTGGCCCTGTTGGCCCTGCCTAAATCCCCCGAATCCCTGCATGGAGTCACCTGATCGGAACCGCTTGGCAGGGTCCCCCTAATGGGAACTCTGCTCATGCTGACGAGTTTGCCCTTGGGATGTCGGTGCTCCACTAGTACCACTACCTCCTGTCCTGCCCTGCTGGTTGGACTCTCCTGCTCGCTTGCTTCCCTGCAGATGGAAGCGGTGATCCTGGCAGTGTAAGAAAGAAGCATTGAGTACATCCGTGTAGGTACTCATTGATAGATTGCCTATAAGGTGTTGACGGATCCTCCAGGCCAACCCGTCCACAAACAACAGTATCTTCTTTCCCTCAGTGGGTGCCTCATCTGGACATCCTTATTAAAACATCTTGGGAGATCAAGAGGACTAGTAAGACTTGATAAAAATGGAGCATCTCATGTAAGACTAAATTAGGGTTAATGGGGAGTAAAATTACACTTAAGAAATAGTGGGAACATGCGTTTAAAGGGATCGTTGGTGACTATTTTTGAAGCATCTTTTGGCACAAAAATACGAAAGGTCTAAAATGCCCTCTCGGGATGTTAATTAGGCCTAAAACACCTCGAGACCCAAACTAAACCCCCGGGTACATTATTTTGACTATCTCGACCCTTCCGGACACATTGACGCACTAAAATGACCATACAGGTGACTTATAATTTATTCACTTTTAAATAATTCAAATTTAATTCTGACACGACACAAGCGCGTCCCGATAAATTTCCCAAATTATCAAATTCGATTCTCGTGATAATTTTATTAAATTCAATTACACCACTTACTTTACCCATAAAGTAACTTACAACAAAATTCCAATAATTACTAATTCTCATCACGCTAGTAAGTATTTAAATAATTTTTTGAATTAATATTAAATTAATATCTCAATTTAAATTTAATAAATCCCCAATTTAAAAGTCCTAAAAATACGGGGTATTACAAAATTGTAAGAAGTGGGGTAACTTGAATAATCAGATCCTCCTTTATCTTTATGGCCGACATGCCACCACCTGCGCTATGGGACGATCCCACCGATGCACTAATCCCCCTACCCAAAGTCGTAGCATATGGAGACATGTTCTCCATTTCATAGATACAGGAGGACATTAGCCATCTCATCATGAAATCCAGATAGTAATGGCTTGATGTCATATTCGTATAGAGCGTGTAAGGCTCCCCGGTTATCGCCTTCGCTCAGGCATCGTCCGACATCTCTCTCACTCGCTTCATGTACATATGGGACACCAATGATGGGAATGCCACATCCTCCTCCACAATCTTCTTAAACACCCTCTCCCCTAGGTACCAGGCATATCCAAACTCGTGCGCAATCAATTTCCGCATCTATTTTTATAAGCCCGTCACCCCCGTATCATGAAGAGTCACCCCCATGGGTGGAAGGTCACATGAAAACCTCAACAGATAATCAGTATCAACTCAAGAAATGAAGATTCCAAAAGGAATCAAAGAAGACAGAAAGATAACCTGATCTCTCATTAGGGTATTCAGAGCTCGTCGCACGTCCTCCATGGACAAATCCTAATTCGACCTCCGGTTGGGCTTTTGCCATCGAAACATCTGACAGAAGTCCCCTAATATCTCATCATTCAGGGCTCTCAACCCTGCATTGTAATTAATCACCTCACAGCAAGAAAGAAACCAAAAAAGAATGCAAGAAAATGAAAAAGGAAAATGAATTCAAGATTACCTCCAAAACATACGTGGCCCAGTAAAAGTCTTCCGGTAGCACCAACTGAAAGAATCCAAGGAAGAATAAATGGATGTCAAGGTCAGTCTCCTGCAATCATACATTAGTATGTCAAAAATTATCCGTATATATGGTAAGAACTGGAGATGGATGATACTGCTACTCGTTGCCACCATAAAAACCACCCAACATAAACAAAATGATTAAATGGGTTGTCTGCCTCACCTACTGTCAGTCAGTCACATCCACCCTCCTCTTCAAAAGAGTGTCCCTCAAAATAAAATTATGAATCGAATTTCCAAAAATGACCCTTCCAACATCCCCTAATGCCGCCTACACCGCCTCCGACATCACCCTCAGCGTACGATCCACCACTATTTGAAACTCCTCATGGTCAATCCTTGTCAACTGTTGAACGTTTATGGGAGTCATCATCATATCCCAAAAGCTAAGGTGGAATGTGTGGGTATTGTCCTACAACCTCTCTCCTAGAGAACACATAATCGCAGTAGAGCGTCGTGTCTCATCCAAAGCCTCCGCCAAGCGACCAAAACCCGCATAAGAGACCATCCAGCGTACCACACCAGGGAGATTCTCCTAAAAATTCTTCAACCCTGTCACCCCTTGAGATTGGATAGTCGAAGGAAAAATTTCAGTCTGTAAAATTAAAAGAGGAAAAACCCTTCATTAGCACAAAAGAAGAAATAAAAAAATGAAATGGAATACCAAAAGTCACTGCACTTACAATGTCACTAGGGTCCTCACCCTAGACGAATGGTGTTATGCCAGCTTGCGTAGTAAAGTACACTCATCATTCGTAGACTCAAACGAATCAAAGGAATTCTCATTGCCCAAAGCAAGAGTCACCCTAGACTGCCACTCCAGGAAAGCCCAATCATTGACAAGAAACCACGCATCTTCCTACACCTCACTTGAACCCTCCATTTGAAGTCTTAAAGCATGAAGGACTTAGTAACGGTTCTTAGAGAGATAAAGAAAAAGATTATAACACTAAAAGGTGTGAAAAATGGGTAGGATTCACCCCCTTTTTTTATAGAAGGCTAAGGGGCATGCTGATCGACAACACCCCTGACCATTCAGGTCCACAATCATCTTTTCCCTTTCCCAAGAAAGCCTCAGAGTTCATTCTATTGCTAATTGGTGACCTCCGGGATTTTCATATAGAAAATGCCACAAAAATACATAAAAATTCCAAAAATTGCCTGAAAATCCCAAAAAAATATGGAACCTCAATTTCCTTAAAATATCACTTTTAGAGCACTAAATCCCCTTATAAGACTCTTGAAATCCCCAGAAGGAGTAATCTTATGTTCTTATCCCTAACATAATCCCCAGCTTAATTAATCTTACAAACCTATCCTCAACATATCCCACAAGCAGAACCGTCGATACGTGTACATCCAAGTCTACTATTCCTCAGCTTAAACATCCCCTGCGGAGTCTCAAAATAACATAATACCTATCCAGATATATCAAGGATAAATCCTTCCCCAATAAATTTTTAAATAAACACAATCCCCAGTTGAACCACACATGCATCCGCACCCCCAAGATAACCTAAAAATTCCTTAGGAGAGCAACACCTCGATCTAAAACTTTTGGTGTCCTTATAATAGACCTTGGACCGCAGAATCGATTGTCATCACTTCAAGGTACTCCTACAGACCTCGACCCTCATAATCAATCGTCATCACCCCAGGTCCTTAGAATAGACCTTGACCCTCATAATCGATCGCCGTCACCCTAGGTCCTCAAAATTAACCTCGGCTCTCAAAAATTAGTCGCTACAACTTTAGGTACTCAAAATTGATCTTGATCCTCATAATTATTTACTACAATCCAAGGTTTTCATAATTGACCTCAGCCATCAGAATTGGTCGATGTAACCCTAGGTCCTTAGAATTGACCTCGGCCCGCAGAATTGGTCGCTATAACTTTTGGTCTTTAGAATTGACCTTGGCCCTCAGAATCAAGCATCATCGCTTTAGGTCCTCATAATAGGCCTTGGCCCTTAGAATCGGCCATCATCATTTTAGGTCCTTAGAATTGATATCGGCCCTTAGAATTGGTCGTTACAACCCTAGGTCCTCATAAATGACCTCGGCACACAAAATTGGTCACTATAACTTTAGGTCCTCATATTTAACCTTGGCCCGTAAAATTGGTCATTCCCAACAAAAAAGACCTTGACCCGCTGAAACGGTCATCCTTATCTTCTTAGGTCCCCAGAATCAATCTCAACCCACCGAATTGGTCTCCCAATTTCCTTAAAATCAATTGTTACACATCTTCGACCCGCTAATGGATCGTCTTCATTTCTTTAGGTCCTTAGAACTGACCTTGACCCACCGAATCAGTCATCCTCATCTCTTTAGGTCCTCAAAATTGACCTCAACCCACTGAATCGTTCTACCTCATCCTCTAGGTCCTCAAAATTGACCCATAAAATCTCTTTCCCAATATCGATATTGAGTTTATCATTTGATGACCTTCGCTTATTCCAAGCTCACCTGGAGATGGTCTCTCTATAGACACCCCATCCTAGGGCCCTTTAAGCACCTCCTTAGGTCCATATAACTCACTCATTCATATCAAATCATAGGTCAAAATCCGAGTATCGATTTAGAGGCCACTGGGGCTCCTGGGCCTCACTTGAATGCGATTAAATTTCCCACCTGAGAGAAATATCAATGAATCTTTAAAGGGATCTAAATCTTCTTTCCATCTATCCACCATGTGTACAAATCGGCCTTACGGTTTGGACGAACAATCCATTTTACTTTTAAAAACTAATCTGGAGGCCACTGGGCGCTTTTGAGGCCCATTTTGACCGCAATTAACTTCCTTTCCTGATTAAAATCTCAATGAATCTTCAAAGGGCCCTGAATCCCCTTCCAATGATTTAACTCGTGCGTGAATCAGTCTTACAGTTCAAACGAACGATCTGTTTTACTCTGAAAATTAATCCGGAAGTCACTAGGTTCTTCTGGCTCCATTTGACTCTAGTCAAATCTTCAGCTCAAATAAAGAATAATGATTCTTTGAAGGGCCCAAAATTTCCTTTCTAATGGTTTTCCCCATGCGAGAATCATCCTTGCGATACGGAGGAACGACCCATTTTACTCCAAAGGGTCACCGAGCACTTTTGAACCCCATTTAACCATGGTAAACTCTTTGAGACGAACGAAGATGAATGAAGTTTCAAATGGCACTGAACACCCTGTCCAATAATCCATCTCGTGCATGAATTGGTCTTACAGTTCGGACGAACGATCCATTTTCATCTGAGAATTTCCTATCTAGTGACCTACGAGTGATTTTGAGCCACATTTAACTTCGTTCAACTCCTAAACTCAGAATTGGCTCATGGATTCTTAAAGGTCTCTGAACACCCTTTCCAACAACCCATCGCATGTGAAATTTTGACTTACGTTTCGCATTTTCTGATCATTTCTTGAAAAACCTACCTCATAATGTCAATTGGCAACCCAAGGACCCTACCTGTAGGAAGTGCGTCTAGGATTTTATGCCGATAGGCAGGTCAAGGACCATGTCGATAGGCACCCCCTTAGTTCTACAAATAGATAACATGACCTCACTTTGAAAGTCACCCTTGAACATCCTTCTCAATAATTCTGCGAGAATTCCATCAAATTCAGAGTTGTTATTTCCTTGATTGATTATTTCCCACATTCCTTCCATCATTCTCATACTATTTTCAGTAAATTCCCACCCACCTCCTCAAACCACCATCACTTCAGCGCATCTACAAATAAGATCTACTTCAAGTCTTCATAAGAAGGTCCATTTCTTCCTGTTTGTCTTTAAATTGTCTTAAGTTTGCATTAGTTACTTCATTTTCTCTTTAGTACTTTACTTCATTACAACACATATCTTTATTCTAAAATTTTATTATTAGTATTCGCACATACTTTATTTTCATATAAAACCCCAAAAACAAGAAAAAGAGGGTTCACTTATAAATTCCAAAAGGGAATTTCTCATCACACTCTCTCACACTAAAACATCTTTTTCTACACACACACATAAATAAAGTCCCCAATTGAATTTATGGGTTAAACCCCATCTTATATCATCTTCGAACTATGTGGACTTTGATGCCCTCCGAGCTATATAGGTGTCTTAGGTGAATCACTTGACTCGAGTCCTCCCACATATAGTTGTTATTTTATTCTCATCATACATTCATGATATATACATTTTACATGTTTGATTTCTTGTGTCTTATTCGATACGTGCAATCTTTCTTCCATAACGCCTTGTGAATCGATAAATACGTGCATCATATTTTTATTAATATTGTAGGAACATTCCTAAGGATGACCTTGCTTCGCTTTTATCCATGATGTGAGTCGAGTAATTCCATCCTCCGCTTATATTATGCACATAAGCATGTCCTACATGAGATGATTAACACATGACCATGAGAGACCAAAAGGGCAAGATGGGTGCCTAACACCTTTCCATTCCATAAATTAGTCCCCGTACCTTTGAACTACTTGGTTTCACAAGCATCAGTATTGTCCTCAATGTCATTCTCTTGAGGCGGCAACATTTCTTTTGCCTATTCCGTGAAAAATAGGTTAGCGACTCTATCTCTACATATCACCCCACATCGATAACGGCTAATCCCCCTATAAATGACACAATCCCATGTGCAGGCCGAAAAAAGGGGAAAGAAAGAGGGATCCACCACCGAAGACCCGACCCCTCAGAATGGACACACATGTTATTGTTAATTAATGGGTGCAATTAATTATGTTGGACTATATGCAGTTACGCATAAAATAATTAGTTGCATATTTTATAAGAAAGCAAGTTACACACTAGAGGCTCGGTAAATAAAAATAAGATGTGTACGAACGAGATATCCAGTACCAAGAAGAAGGAAAATGATTTAACAGAGGAACTTTCGAACATTTGGTGATCTCAGATGTGTTGAAGGTCCCATTAGCATGCATCCAGTAGGAATTCAACCTAATAATACTCCAATTATGAGTTAGGTGCTTTAACCATTCAACCATGGATGCTTAGCGGGGATCATCATACATGGTGAATAACCAAATTTTAATTGAAATGAAATCTTTAATGATAGTCCATATATTAGGTTCCTCCCAAAAGAAAATCAAATTTCAATCAATTTTGTCTTGAATTTCAATTATGTGTACATGCGATGTTAATGTCCAACTTAATTTTCACTCATTCCCACAATCGAAACACGCATGTAAAGAAGTAAGGAAAAATACCTTTTGGTGAAAAACCTTTTATTCATCACTACAGAGAATTTGATAGACAAATTTGACTTACAAACTATGTAGCATGACTATGTATAATGCGTAGAGTCTCTAATTTTTCTATACAATACGGCCTAGTCCAGTGTTGTCCACAGGAAGCGATCTTTCCTCGGTATCCACCAATCAGCCTTCTTTTTCTTTAGCAGTAGAACCTTTGTTCCATAATTTAGCACTAAATATCGACTCTACAAGGGTTTATTCAAGGTGTATGGAAACTAGGGTTTCATAAACTCAAAAATCACATATGGAGATGTAATATTTGAAAAACAAAAAGTGGTTTTGAAAAAACAAATATCGTAACATTTGGAACAGGTGTTGAAAAATCATTTTCGCCGAAGTTCTTGAGAAATTCTGAATAAAATAGGTTTTTATAACAAAAACACAAATTTTGAGGAGGCAGGATCGTTCGAACCAAATTAGACCTCATTCAAATGAAAATAATAGCTTGTTTGAATGACATCCTGGTTCATTCTAATAAAAGCTTATTCTCATTTGAACTACCTTTTAACGAGCTTCGAATGACTAATCTCTCTCAAGGCAGGGATACTTCGTTTAAAGGTCCTTTGATGGTGTTCTATCGAGACTTCATATCTCGTTCAAACGAGACTTAACCTCATTTGAACGAGGCTTAAAAAATTCTTTTTTAAAGCCTTGATTTTAAAATTAAACATCCCAAAATATGATTTATAAAAATTCATGAAAACCACACGTTTATACCTCCATAAAGTATTGGTGATAAATCTAGAATTCACTAAAGTGTCTTCTAATGAATTTGGAGATATAGTGTTCGATTTGAGATGTCGGTTTGAAATGGGATACACCAAAACTATAAAACAACTTAAGCTATGAGCAATTATAATTTCTTTCTCTTACATTTTATTTTACGCGTAAATATTTTTCGTGGGGTGCGAGCCGTAACCAGGTGGATCATACTCTAAAGTGACACAAGACCGAGTAATGTGTATTTTATCGTCTTAAGTAGAGCTCGGGGAGTAGGTATACCCTTAGTCTAGGTTTTTTACTATTCTGGGTAGTATTTTTGGTCCATTTGTGGCCCTCGAAAATAGTCTTAATGTAGAGGAGAGGAAATTATAGATAGGAAATAGAGTTAAGTCTCATTGATTAATCATTTTTCACAATAAAAATAAACCTTAGTAGCCCTAAAGAGGGAGAACTTGGGAGGAACTTTGAGGAGGAAGAACAAGGAATCAAAGTGTATAGTATTCACCGTTCGTTGTTTGAGGCAAGAAATCTCTTGCAATACACTATTAAATCTTTAAGTCATTTAAAACACATGTATTTTAATATTAATATGAGATTAGAACGCATTCTTAAGGCCTGATTTAATTAGTCTTGATCCTGTTTGAATATGTGGGTTAATTAGTAATTGAATTAATTGTCTATGTATTGAGGGCTTGTACTTTTATGGAGAAAATATGAAATTGAATGTTGTAGATGTGTAAATTTGGAATAGAACTCATATTATAGAATTTATTTTCATTACAAAGTAGAAATCCCAAGTTAATTTGAAAATCTAACTTGAATTTGTAGGTTAATTTATCCCTGTTCATGTTAATGGCGAACTAGGCCTGAAAGTATGAACTTGGATGAATTAAATCTGTTATTAATGATTAAATCGTATATAATTATTGAAATATGTTTAGGATCATGACCGTATAGTTAGGATGAAAGTTGGTTGGGTTTTGGATCTGATTTGGGATCTTGGAGAAACTTTAATGGAAGTCTAAGAGGAAATATTCGTAATGAGAGGAAGAATGAAATATCTAGGACCATCCTATTTTGTCGAAGGATGGACTGGGGTTTATTTGGTTGGGTTTTTTTATCCTAGTTTGATTTTAGGATTCCTCATATGGTTATTTAACTTAGTTATTTAGATATTTGGTCTTGGTTAATGTTTGTAATATTTACCTAGGTTGAGGATATAAACCTTAGTACTAATTAGTACTATCTAGTACCGGGATTGGGTTAGATTGGATAAATGCATGAGGTAATGATATCCTTCTTCGTATATCTATATTTAGTTTGAAGAGTAACGAACAAGGTGTTTGAGGGTTATTTCAGGCCTAGGAATTATAGGCCATGCAATTGACTTTGTAATTAAATAAGAAGACATATATGTATATTTCGAGAGAGTATATATATATATATATATATAAGTTCTCATATATGTAGGTGCTCATAGTTTGAAGAAGTGATAAATAAAGAGTTGGATTTAATAAGGTTTGAGAGTTGATAAACTTAAGAACGTAGACGTTCGGTGTTTGGGATGATTTGGGCACACTCAGAGTATGTGTTATCCTGTATTTTTATATATTGAGTGTGTATATGTGTGTATGTGTGTATGTGTGTGATTTTATGAACATACGAGTTACTCGTGGTAAATCTATCAGTCGACTTGTTGGATTCAATTTGGGCACACTGAGAGAATGTGTTATGCTGTATTTTTATATATTGAGTGTGTATATGTGTGTATGTGTATGATTTTATGAACATACGAGTTACTCGTGGTAAATCTATCAGTCAAGTTGTTGGATTCAATTGGTCATAAATGTGTACCGCATACCAAATTTTTGACACGTGATCTTTATGGAGGTTGATATCTCATGTTTAGGTGGTTGTCATTTCGTGAGATGAGAAATATGAACCTAATTTACTGGGGGTTGTGTTACAGCTAGTTTTGTGGGATTGTGTGATAATATATTTTGATCATACGTTCAGTCGATCTAAACTACGTAATGAGAAAGGCTGGTGACCTAATCCATCGGATGAATTTTAGTATGGGACTACCTGGTGGTGTTATTCCGTAATGATTATGTTCTTATATTTTTGTGTATGTTTGTTTTGAAATTCTTTAGGTGAGGGACTCTTACGGGTTTATTGATAGAATCATGTGAAGTTACCCCGAAGGTAGATATGACTTCATGTAGTTGTCATGAGACTTACATGCATGTATATGACATTAGTCGAGTGGTGGGCACTTTGATTTAAGCCTTATGTCACATTATATGCTTGTTGTAAGATTTTGTATATCTTATCTTTCGAGTGACATGAGTGGGAGTAGTATGGGATCGTATTGTGTACATACTCTAGAATTCAGTGATGAATACATTAATTTAAAAATGTTAAAACTAAGAAAAATGCTACATTATGATATGGTTAGAATCTAAATAAGTAAAAGATTGGGTAGTAGGTTGTATTTTGTACATTTATAGTTAGTTAAAACCTCGTTGTAGTTGTTATTAGTTACTTTCTTATTAGTCTAGATAGAGGCTTTATAATATAGTTTATGCCTTGGGTTGGACATGCTTGTAGTACTTGCACTAAATGAAAGGTGAGGTATTCATTGCATATGAGTGTCGACGGGTAGCATGTTTATCGTAAATGAGTCGCGTGATTTACATTGGTGTTATTGGAGATATTTCTTGAAACTTTCAAACTCTCACAAAAATATATAAATCTTTTTTCCCCCGCATGTATTATTATTATTACATACGGGTTTAGCAGGGCTTAGCGATCAGACTTGCAATTGAGGAGATTCATCTTGGCCTCCTTAGAGTAGGATTCATTGGTTCCTTCCAGTATTCACTTGTATTCAGGAGTTTGTTCAGAGATGGTTACTACTTTATTTCATTTTCAGTTGATACATATGTACAAAAAAAACTATATAGTGAATTTTATTATTGGAGTTATAAGGACAAATTTCCAAACGATTAAATGGAATTACTCCGAACAAAACGTTTGAGTCATAGGATAGACTTTGTGTATTTGATACCATGAGCCTATGACGTCATTTGATGAAGATGTAGCGGCCAAACTTCAAATATTGGATATGGCGTGTCGTGTTTAGTGTCAAGTATGTCTTCACATTTACCGAGGATCTCAGAGGCATGAATGCGTATTAATTATATGACCTTGGAAATATTTTTTAAGGGTGTTGTTGTTTTTTAAACGTTTGGAACTTTTTTTTTTAATTTTTACAGAAAAATATTTGTGGTTTAAATGAGATTTAAGCTCTTTAAAATGAAATTTGTATTTCGTTCAAACGACTTCTTACTTCGTTTAAACGACATTTTGAACTCGTTAGAACGATTACCAAACGAACATCAAACGAGGTTCCTCTGCCAAGGATATCACACCTCATTAAAATCTCTTTAGAATATGGATCAAACGATATTGCATTTTCATTCGAACAAAATGGAGATATCCTTCAAACGAAATGTAATTCTCATTCGAACGATTTCTATTTTTGTTTGAACAAGCTATTGCTTATAATTTTGTGCATTCAGTATTTAAGGCATGTTGGACTCGAGATTTTTAAGAACTTTTGCCAAAAAATGTTTTCCAACTTGTTTACCCAGTTGCCAAACCCTAAGTTTCACCCTATAGATTTAAAGATCCAAGTTCCGTAATTCATATGCTTTGATATCTTGAAATTGAGCACAAAAGTTTGTTTCTTTCGTCTGGAGAGAACTTGTTTCGTGCAGTGGATTCCTTACGTGTTGTTTGAGGTGTTTAACTGTTGTTAAGCCTCATCAGTGGATACCGAGACGTTTCTGGACTCGTGCGTTGTGGCAGCTAACGTAGGTGGACTCTTGCATTGCATTGTAGAGGATCGATCTAAGATAGAAGAGAATCAAGACTTGTGGGGGATAGAGTCATTGTGTAAGTCTATTGTCTATGCTTTTAAAATCGTATCATAATGAACTATTTAGCTGGGTAGTCCAAGATTTTTCCCTTTGTGGCTTTCCTCGTATGTCGGCGTCTTGTGGGTTGATTTGTATATTTTATATGTTATCACCTTAGATGCATGCTTTAGGGTAAAATTGTGATAAGTTGTCTGATATGTGTAGTGATGACGACCTTGATATTAAAGAGGAGTTTAATGAGCTTCATAATCGTGAGAAAATTTATCTCGTTTGAATTTGAAGTTTGCTAAAAAATTAAAATTCTTGAAAAACAAAATTTTCATTTTAAAGCTTCTATGGAACTTTTACAAATTGTTCAAAATCAAAGAGTTTTCCTTTGTGAGATGCTTATGGGCATGGATCATGATATTAAAATTTTATAAGTGTCCAAAAAAGAGAGTGAGGATAGAGTCTGAATTTTGGAGAAAGAATTATCGGACTCTAAAATTTCTGAGGTTTATTTATGTACCGATGATGATAATGATAAATTGGTTAAAAATTTGAGGGAACGTGAGAAAATTCTTATGGGTAAATTCTTTTGCATTAAGGAGAAGCAAGATAACCTTCTAGGAATGATTGAAAATTTGAAAAAATAATCCCTAAAATTATAAGAGTCTAATCCTTTGCTTGAGTCTATAATTTAAAGTTAAAAGATAATCTAGCAGACTCGAGTAGTGTTTGTAGTGATGGTACTGGCTGTCATGATTATAATGCTTCCATTGCTAAAGTTAAGACCATTGTTTATTTTAGAGGGTCAACCATATCCCAGGACATTAGAAAAGGTCAACCCGAAGGTCCTATTCTGCATTGTGTCTACATGTGCACATAGTGCAGTAGGAAATGTCACCTTATACGTTTTTTCTATGATCTTAGAAAAGACCCTAGGAAGTTGAAGTCTAGTGTCCATCTGGTTCCCCAAAGCCGATGCATTAAGTATACACCTATTTGGATTAGGAAATCTTTTTTAGAGGCGTTAAATGTTCGACTGCTTGATTCTCGCATGCTTGCTCATGACTCTTCACATGCAATATTGTATGGGTGATTGCTTGCAAGTTTTTATTTCTCATACTCTAGTTTGTACTTTATGATATATGTTTGCTTGTATTATGACATATGTACCTTTTGTAATTTACTTTTCTTTTATTGAGTCATATAGAAAAATATAAAAATATTTTATTTCTCTTTTGAGTTTGAGTTTGAGTTTGTTTTCAAAATGTCAAAAAAAATTGGTATTTTCTTTTGAAAAATTTTAGAAAAACTCAAAAAGATTATTAGTTTTTGTGTATTTTAGTTATATACATTTGGTGTGGCATATTGGTTTGTTTAAATCCAATTCACTTCGTACTTTCCATGTGGCTACGACATTTAGTTATGATTGTAGATACTTAGATTGTTCTCATTCATGCTTGCATGGAGATGTTTCGAACTTGATTTGCTTTTTGAATTCAACTTTGTATATACTTCCGCACACACATGCACTATCTTTTTGAATGTTAACTTCACATGTATATTTGAGCTTTGTGACATGTTCTCCCATCAATTTTTTCATCTACTTATTTGTGACTATGGGAGATTTTGTCCATGTAAGAACCGTTCCCCGTGAGTGATTTTGATTATTAGTGAAAGAATATAAGGGTGGTAGGAAAGGGCTACGAAAGGATCAAATCTCCTTTGCAGGAAAGCCACCATTAGCAAGAGCCTAATCGAAAGATTAAAGTCAATAAAAATAGAAAAATTACCATTAGGCCAGCATAGTTTAGTGTGTTTGATCTTTCAGGAGAAATAGCTTCAAAAGAATTGAGAAATAAAAGAAAAGAAAATATGTTATATGTTTATCTTTTGAGGGTGTTAAGTTGAAGATCAACGGGTTTGCACAATGAATCTTATTTACGCTTATTTTTTCATGAAGTTATTGATTTCTAGAATCATCAATATTCTAGGTTTGTGTGCATTGTGCCTGTTTTTCATTAAGTTCGCTTTATCTTGTCACTTGAGGCTAAATCTTAGTTTAATAAAGTTTCGCGGTTAATTAGAACTTCTTCAACATATTTGGGTTTTGGGGTTATAATTTATTTGTATCTAGTTCACGCCCATTAATTCCATTTCACATGTTTTGACACATCGATAGTATGCTAGTGTGTAAAGCTTATGTGTTTTGTGTCGAGTTTGTGGTCATTTATACCTATACATGTGTATTGAATCTTCATTGGTATATTTTGCATATATTATGTACGGTATCGTATATTTGTGTCTTTGTAGTTTACATTCAGTCCATATTTACCATATGCTTTATCATTTGGATTATTTGTGCTTGAGTTGCCATGTTGAGTGTCTGCAAAACTCAACACTGTTGCATGATTTATTCCCTTCTCACTATATTGAATTTGAATATGTGTTTAAGTGTTCAGGATTATAGGTTTATATCAATGCAAAAAAGTTCTCCGAAAAAGCAAAGCTACTCATGTTTGTGTGTCTGTCGAGCCCCTCTATCTTTTTCTCTTTAGGGTTAAAGAATGAGTCTTTTAAAAGAGATTGACAGCTTATACGATTTTTTTGGTTTTATCCCTGAATAGCCGAAGGGGGAGATTTGTAAGGACAATTTCCAATCGAGTCAATTTGTATACAATTAGAATTATTCCAAACAAAACGTCTGCGTCATAGGATATACTTTTTATATTTGATCCCATAAGCCTATGACGTTTGATGAAGACATAGCGGACAAGATTCAAAGATTAGATATGTCATGTTGTGTTTAGTGCCAATTTTGTCTTCACATTTAGAGCGGATCTTGTAGGTATGAAAGCATATTAACTATGAGACCTCGGAAATATTTTTTAAGGGTGTTGATTTTTTGCTTAAAACGTTAGGAACTATTTTTTGTTTTTTAAAGAAAACTATTTTTGGTTTGAATGAGATGCAAGCTCGTTAGAAAGAAATTACTATTTCGTTTGAATGACATTTTACTCCGTTCAAATGACATTCTGAATTCGTTAGAATGACTATCAAACGAACATCATATGAGGTTCCTCAACCAAGGATATCACACCTCATTAGAAGCTAGTTCAAATGAGATTACATTTTTATTTGAAAGAAATGGATATGTCATTCAAATGAAATGAAATTCTCATTCGAACGACTTATGTTTTTGTTCGAAATGAGTCATTGCTTCGAATATAATGCATTTAGTATTTAAGGCATGTTATACTTAGAATTTTTAAGAACTTTTGACGAAAAATGTTTTCCAACCTGTTGACTAAGGCACCAAACCCCAAGTTTCACCCAATACGTTTAAAGATCCAAGTTCCATAATTCGTATGCTTTGAAATTTTGAAATTGAGGGTCAAAATTTGTTTCTTTATTCTAGAGAGAACTTATTTTGTGTAGTGGAGTCCGTGCGTGCTGTTTGCGGTGTTTGACAGTTGCTGAGACTCATCGGTGGATACCGAGACGTGCGTGGATACGTGTGTTGCTGCAGCTAGCATAGGTGGACTCCTACATTGCACTATGGAGTGGTCGAAGATAGAAGAGCATCAAGGATTATGGGGGATCAAATCATTGTGTAAGTCTACTATCTATGCTTTGTAAAATCATATCACAATGAACTGTTTGCTTGGGTCATCCGAGGTTTTTCCCTTTATGGTTTTTCCCTTGATGAGATTTACTAAAAAGATCATATCATCCATGCAACTGTGACCTCAAGATCATAAGCAATGCAAATGAAGATACAATCCATGAATCAGAAAAACCATAAAGGGAAAAACCTTGGACGAGGTTTTTCCCTTTATACTTCACTATATTTTCTCTATCTCAATTTCATTTCAAAGTCAATAATCTTCATAATTTTCAACATCCATTCTACAACCAAATATTTTCTTCAAATCTTCTCCAGTATTCTCTAGAGATATACTCTCACCATAAATATCACTTTTTCAATAATCTTTTTCAAAGATGTGTAATCTAACTATTTTTATATTTCAACATTTAAGTTATGGTATATATTTCACAATTTTGTATTTTTCAAACATGTGGTTATAAGTAGATAAGTGATATATCTTTCAATGACAAATTTGATCAAACATGTTTGGAATTTTACATGTGTTATTGTGATTGTTAGATTGAGCTTGAGGTGTACTACTTTCTTTTAATTTAGTTTCAAGGAAGAACAAATAACCATAAATATAGATAGTACCCCATTTTAAGATTCTTTCAGATACTTAGAACGTTATCAAGACTTTGATATTTCATCATCATTTTCCATACTTATCTTTCATCATGTGTGCCCCTTTTCTAAACGTTCCATCTTTCCCCATTACAAGATCCTTCTTGACTTACTTATGTATATTTAAAATTCTTTTCATCATGTGTTTCTATTTTCATCATGTGTGTCTTTCGAGAATTCTTTGTGTACTTACTAAATATAAAGAATAAATATTCTTTTCTGTTACCCTTTGCGTTTTGGATCCTTGTTTGTTAGTCAAGGAATATGATGATATATTTTGTCTCTACTCATGAATCTTCATTTTTCTTATGTCACAAATATATGATTATTTTTACCACATTATGTGCAACGATCATTAGATGAACAAAATTTACAATTGATAGATGTGTGATCATTATTTTTACAAATGATGTAACAATGATTATTTTTCAATTTTAGACAAGTAAGATATTTTTCAAAATTGTGGTTTCTCTTTTTGAAAAAAGTGCAATGGACATCATGCTTGATATTTTTTAGTTTCGTGATATTCCTTTTTGGTTCCTCCCTTTTCTTTTCAAAATTCAATGCTTCCTTTTTTTTATCCTAGCCCTTCCTTACCGGACTCTTTTGTTGCTTAAGAAATAGATTTAAACTATCACTATTTGATTCTAATTTCTTCAGGGATTGTTTTAAACATTTAACTGCGTCTTTTAATTTTACATTTTCAAGTTGTGTCCACTTATCATTTGATGTTAATTTATCATTCTCTCCTTTTAATATTTTATTTCCAATTTTAAGACATCTATTTTCCTTAAGGATTTTTTCTCTTTTATAAAGTAATATTTTGTTTTTGTCGTGCATTTCAAATGTGTGTCTACTAATATCTTATATGCATCCATGGTTCTTAGATAAAAAAACTTTTCGACTATCTACTTCCTTGATTATATTATCTTTGATATATTGGTCGGAGTGTAAGGATTCATGTGGGGAGAACCTTACCTTTTGGTTCTTTAATGGTTTAGTTTGTTCTTTTGAGGTAAATGATGAACATTCAGTTTCATCTTTTCTTGAACTCCATTATGCTGAGTGATTCTTTTAGGATTCTTGCTTAAATGAGATTGAGAAATCCTCTTCTCGAACTTCTTCTTTGTTTCCTCTTGAAAAGAGTATTTATTCCTCTTCTTTCATTTGTATGTGTTATTCGTTTAATGGATTCAACATCACTTCTTCACAAACAAGACTGGAGCGCCCCAAGATGAGGTACTCCTGCGAATGAAGCCCTGACCTAACAGCTGCTCTATCTGATCTCGTAACTCTCGCATCTCCGCCGGAGCCATACGGTATGGAGCGCGTGCTATAGGTCTCGTATCTGGAAATAAATCTATGACAAAGTCTATCTCTCGACTGGGTGGTAGGCCTGGTATCTCCTGGAACACATCGAAATACTCACGAACAACTGGAATCGAGTCTAACGGAATCACAACCTCCTTAGAGGTATCCTCCTCTATATAATACAAATGAGCGGTCGAACCTCCCTCTGGGCGAGGCATCGCCACTACAAACATCTCTTACCCCGGAATGGCAAAAATAATGCTCCCACCGAAGCAATCAATCATGGCTCTATAAGCTGTGAGCCAATCCATACCGATAATAACATCATGCTCATGCATATCTAAGACTAACATGTCTGCAGGTAATACTAAACTACCAATCTCTACCCCCACTCCCCGGTATATAAAGAAGATAAGCGACCCACTCCCCAGTGGTGTGTCTACACACGTCACTGTGCTCTCTGCTATGGCTAACAACCCTAAGGCCTTCGCAAAATGCGTAGCTATAAAACAATGCGTCGCTCCAGTATCAAACAAAATCCGACCCATAGTACCATGGATAGGAAACATACCCTCAATCGCGGGTGGTGCCTGTGGAGCTGCTGTCTGGTGGACGTTATAGACACGTCCGTACTGTAACTGACCCTGCTGCACTGGAGCTGCTGGAATGGCTGGTACCTGGGCTAGAGCTGAGAGGTCAGCTGGAAAAAGTGGTCTTTGTGGCTCATTACGGGAACCCTGCTGCTGTGAGGCCCTATCTCCCTCCGGACAATCCTGGCGCCTATGGTCGTGCTTACCACACCCAAAACATCGACCTTTGAAGTTGCCTCCCCTCTGACCCTACTGACCACGCCCCTGCTGACCGTTACCACTATGCCACTGGCCCTGTTGGCCCTGATGAATACGCTGTTGGCCATGTTGGCCCTGCTGCTGACCCTGCTGTCGGTGTTGGCCTTGCTGGCCCTGTTGATTAGGCTGGCCCTGCTGACCCTGCCTATAACCCCCAAATCCCTGCCTAGAATCACCTGAATGTAATCGCTTAGCAGGGTCCCCTGATGGGAACTTTGTTCGTGCTGACGAGTCTGTCCAAAAGATGGTGCCCCACTAGCACTATTACCCCCGGTTCTGCCCTGCTGGCTGGACTCTCCTGCTCTCCTGCTTCCCTGCAGATGGAAGCGGTGATCCTGGCAATGTAGTAACGCAGCATTGAGTACATCAGTGAAAGTACTCAGAGATAAATTCCCTATAAGGTGCTGGCGGATCCTCCAAGCTAACCCGTCCACAAACAGCATTATCTTCTTACCCTCAGTAGGTGCCTCATCTGGCACGATGGTGAGAAGTCTCGTGAACTCCTCCTCATACTCAGCTACGGTAGAGTTCTCTTGCTTCAAATTCAGTAATTTCCGCCTCATCTCAGTCTACACGGCGGGTGGAAAGTACTTGCGGTCAAACCGCTCCCAGAACGACTGAATAGAGATCGTGTTCCTCTCCTCCAAGGTGGTAGTGGACTCCCACCATTGCGAAGTGGCCCCCGCCAGCTTAAAGGAAGCTAATAACTGCCTTTGCACGTCGGTGCACTCATACATATGAAGATGCCGCTGGATGTCTTTCTTCCATTGGCTGACTGTGACGATATCTGAGAGACCAGAGAACTCAGGGGGATGTGCCTTCTGAAAAGCATCCCTAACCCTCTCCCACGCAGATGGAAGTTGTGCTGGTACTGGCTCCACTGCCTGAATCTGGGGTGGAGCCTGCTGAACCACCACTAGCGCGGCATTCACCGCCTGAGCAACAATGGCGGCTACTTCATTAGCATTCATAGTGCCTTGCCAGAGCTGCTGGCTGCTCGGCCTGGGCACGCCTATCCTTCGGTGCACGTCTCGGAGGCATCTGAAACGTGAAGAAGTTTATTAGTATACAGTCACTATCAAATCTCAAATAGCTAAAGACGTAACGTTAAAGTAGAAATAGGACAATCCTAAAAATAGGGCCATATAGCAAAAACGTTAAGCTGAAAGCGAAAATAAGCCGTACAGATCCTATGGACACTAGAACCTGATGCTCTGATACCACCTTTGACACCCCGCCTAATTAAATACCGGGCGATCACTCCTTTATTAAATTAAAATCAAGGTGAACAGTTGGATCATTCTTAGCATCACTGTCGTAAAAATAAATTTCCAATTTAAACACCCTAATTAATTAAGCTAAGTGTCAAAACCATTTTTTAACATTCCTTTCAAATTTTATTTTTGAAAAATAAAGATTTAATTATCTACAACAATTCAATATTAAAAAATCACACCACAATAATCGTGGAACATATAATCCAATTAATTTAAACATTCAACAACTAAATCCCAACATTTAAAACTTAAAGTAAATCATACATGCTGAATAAATCTCAAAGTAACAGTACTAGAATAACTGAATCACAATGTCCCAATAAAACAGCTAAATAGTGGAAAGGGCGACACATGCCCCAATAAGGAGAATGATAGAAGTGGAATCAAGTAAATGAAATCGTCTAATCAAGTGGCCTGCAACTCCCACCTAAGTTGCAGCACGTTCCTTCCAAGAGATCCTAAGCAAGACGCCCCTGTGGCTGGGCACCTGTAATATATACATATATACACAAGAGAGAAAGAGAAATAGGAACGGGTCAAATCCCGATAGTGTATGATTTAAAAATTCGTTTAGCAAGTATTTAAATTGATACAGGCCAATGCAACAACATATTAGTGCGACACTCTCTTGAGAAATTCTCACCTCTCTTCTAATGTGCACTCCTATCGCACTAACCTTCCCAATGGTTTATCTCATCATATATCACACTATCTTTCCCCAAGGGTTTAACTTATCTTAGGTTATTCGCAGGATTTAAAATTGAACGATACAATTGTTTGAAAAGAATATTTCAATTAGTATCCAAAATTCTCATTTTAACTTTATTAATTTATAAAGTTTTCCAGTGTCATATTATACTCTCTCAAAACAAGTATTTACATTATGAGTCATCAACCATGTCCTACTTACCATATCACAGTAGGCAGTTACAAATTCCAGTATTTCATATATATATTAAATACTCGTATAATATATATATATATATATATATATATATATATATATATATATATATATTATAACAGCACCCCAAATAAAAACTATGGTGCGGGCATACTCTACTATCCAAAACCCCGTATTACTCGTATTAAGGGGAATACAAATTCGGAATCACTCTCGAATTGTATTAACACATACACAAATAATATTGAGGCGAAGCATAGATTCCAAGTCTCTAAGAGGATGGCACATACCCGCGTCTCTTAGGACCGTCTAAACTATCAAATCGATAGCCTGTACCAAGGATATCTATCTCCTAGGGTACGAGTCAATACCCCCATAAGGCAACACAGGATAAGATCGTCCCAGCGTGGCAACCTCACGGATAGTAAGTTGCGTGGGCATGATTTTCACAAGTATATAATATATGCATACACAATCATATACATATACCACTTTTATTATATCAATTTAGGTTTATCCCATAACCCACATTCACAAAATTTATCCTTATTCTCCCATTATTATATATCAAGTATAATGGTTCGTTTCTAACTTTAATTCGAAGGGTTTTTCCAACTTACTACGTGATTGGACATAAATATTGTATATTTATTCCCCTAATTTCAGTGCATTTGTGAACCCGAGTGATGTAATTCATATGGATTTAATGCACATTTATGCTACTAATCTTCGTTGGCAAGTATTTCGTGTTTCGTGCTTCTCTTATTGGTTTTAGAGGTTAATTATGCAAGCAGCGCAAAAGAGAAAGCGAGACAATGAAAGAAAAGCTAAGAAGGCAAGTTCAAGGGCATTTTGGTAATTTTTCAGTCAGATCCCGAAGGAGGAGTCAACTGTAAAGTTGAAGAGCTCGGGACAACGAGAACACTGGAAGAAACGGTACCCAAATCCGAGTTACGGTTGATAAGTTATGACCCATTGAAGTTGAAGAAAAATCCAAGGAAGAAAGGAAAGAAAACAAGAAAAAATTTAAGTGTTGAATGGAAGAAAAAGCACCCCAGACCAGCAAACATTCGCGAACCCATGGGCGAACCGGTTTGGGGGACTAACCGATTCGGGGTACAGGCGAACCAGTTCGGGGGTCCTGATACGCGAATTTCCTCATTTATTCAGATTGGCTCTAAGGTTTCCTTCTTATACAACATCAAAATTTTGTGGTTCCTTCTTATACAACATCAAAATTTTGTGGTTCCTTCTTATACAACATCAAAATTTCGTGGTTTAATCCTCTACATCAAAAAGGTTTCTAGAATATCCTTTAAGTCATCACTACATGCAATTTCCTATCTCAAATTGGGTTTTTCTTCCCTACAATTCATCCTAATAATTCCTAAACTAATATGAAAGATGCATCAATGAAATAAGCAAGATAAACACTTACCTGGGATTTTCAGAAGTCTGGTTTGGTGCCAAAATTGGTGTGGTTGCATTCCCCGTCTCGCGATCTACGCGTTGGTGGTGGCGGCAGTGCAAACGGATGGATTCCGGGCCTTGGGTTGCTTTGGAAGCTCTCTCCTTCCCTCTCCTATGGCCGTCACTTGTCTTTGGTTGTTCTAACCCTAGAAGACAACCTTAGGCATCTGATATAACCCTTGAAATTTCGTGGGTTTAATTACCCAAAAATATAAAATGACCAAAATGCCCTCCCGGGGTACTAATTAAGCCTAAAATTGCCCCGAGACTCAAACCAAACCCCCGGGTACACTTTTCTGACTATCTCAACCCTTCCGAACATGTTGGCGTACTCAAATCGACCATACGAACAACTTATGAAATATGCACTTTTATTTATCAATAATTAGTCCCGACGCGACACGGGCGCGTCCCGACTCAAATTTCCAAAATTGTCATTTTATTCACTCGTGACTTTCAATATAACCATTAATATATATTAATTTGCTCATTAGTAATATTAAACAAATTTCCCATAATTACTAAGTCTCGTCACGTTAATAATTATAACATAATTAATTTCCGGATTTTATTAAATGAATAATTCACATTAATATTAATAAATCCCCAAATTAATATAGCATAAAAATACGGGGTATTACATACTTCCCCCCTAATAATGGAATTTCGTCCTGAAATTCGGAAAATAAGGCATACCTGGTAAGAACAAATCTGGATATCTCTCGCGCATATCGGCCTCGCGCTCCCAAGTGGATTCTTCCACGTTATGATGCTCCCACTGGACCCGTACAAGTGGAACTATCTTTGACCTCAATCTCCTCTCACTATAGTCTAGGATAGCCACCGGTTTCTCCTCGTAAGAGTTGTCAGGCTGTAAGTCTATCTCATCTATCGCGATGTGAGTATGGGCCATATCATCCCGAAGATACCGTCTCAACGACGAGATGTGGAATACATCATGAATGCGATGTAAATGCTCTGGTAGTCCCAATCTGTATGCTACCGGCCCAATCCTCTTGATAATGGGAAATGGTCCCACGTATCTCGGGGCCAATTTCCCTTTCTTCCCGAACCTCATCACTCCTTTCATAGGAGATACACGCAGTAACACTTGGTTCCCCACATTAAATTCCCGGAAGAAACGTTTCGCATCGGCGTAGCTCTTCTGCCTGTCTTGGGCTACTCGAATGCGACTCCTAATCATCTCAATCCTCGCGGAGGTTTTCTGAATCACCTCTGGTCCTAGCAACTTGTTATCCTCCACCTCAAGCCAACAAGTTGGAGAATGACAAGGCCTTCCATACAAAGCCTCCAATGGAGCCATGCCAACCGTAAACTGATAAGAGTTATTATAAGCAGACTCTACCAGTGGAAGATGTGGTTCCCAACCTCCTCCAAAATCAAGAACACACATGCGTAGCATATCCTCTAACATCTGATTAGTACGCTCTGTCTGTCCATCTGTCTGTGGGTGATAAGCTGAACTCAGCCTCAACTCAGTACCCATAGCCTCCTGAAAGCTTTCCCAGAAACGTGACACGAAAATCTTGTCTCTATCTGACACAATATTCAGGGGCACCCCATGTAATCTAACAATCTCAGAAATGAACAACTGAGCATATTGACCCGTGGTATAATCTGTTCGCACCGACAAAAAATGAGCCACCTTGGTCAAACGGTCTACAATCACCCAGATGGAGTCGTGGCCCCGCTGTGATGTAGGCAACCCTGTAATAAAATCCGTGGAAATACTCTCCCACTTCCACGCGGGTACTTCCAATGGCTGAAGCAATCCTGATGGTTTCTGATGGTCCACCTTCACCAGCTAGCAGGTAGAACACTTGGACACGAACTCAGCAATGTCCTTCTTCATCCCACTCCACCAGTATTGTCTCCTCATATCCTGGTACATCTTATCTCCTCCAGGATGTACCACAAATCGGGACCCGTGAGAATGGGTTATCACTGCATGATGCAATTCTGACCCTTCTGGAACCACTAACCTTCCATTAAACCTCAAACCCCGATCAGAACTAGCAGAATAAGACTCAGCACCCTCTGCTAAAAGTCGTACAATCTGCTCCTGGAAAAACGGGTCAGTGGTTTGGGCCTGTATTACCCTCGTAATAATCTCGGGTGCGACTGTCATAACAGATATGAAGGAACGGGCTACTGTGTCCTGGTGACCCAACTCCTTCCACTTTGCTTTCCAGACATCCGCTACGTCATTTACCGGTCTACGGCTCAATGCATCAGAAACTACATTGGCTTTCCCCGGATGATACTGTATGTTGAACTGATAGTCCTTCACAAACTCTAACCATCTGCGCTGACGCATATTCAGCTCTCGCTGAGTGAACAGGTACTGCAGTGATTTGTGGTCTGTGAACAAACGGAACTTCTCCCCCAATAAATAGTGTCTCCATATCCTCAATGCAAAGACGACCGCTGCTAACTCTAGGTCATGGGTGGGGTAATTCTTCCCATGCGGCTTAAGCTTGAGAGAGGAAAAAGCTATAGCCTTCTCTTCCTGCTGAAGTACTCCCCTAAGTCCCCGTAAAGAGGCATCGGTGTAAACCAAGTACTCCACACCCGACTTCGGTAAAGCAAGGACTGGTGCTGAAGTAAGCTTGTCTTTCAGCTCGTCGAAAGCCAATTGACAAGCATCATCCCAAACATATGGTACCCCTTTGCGAGTCATATTCGTCAATGGACCCGCTATTTTGGAGAATCCCCGAATGAATCTCCTGTAGTAACTAGCTAACCCCAAGAAACTACGCACTTCCGTCGGTGTCATGGGTTGTCCCCACTCCCTCACCGCTGACAGTTTACTCGGGTCAGCTGCTATCCCCTATTCAGAAACAACATGCCCCAAGAACTGTACCTCTTGCAACCAGAATCCATACTTCTCGTACTTAGCATACAACTGATGCTCTCGTAAAGTCTAAAGAACCTGCCTCAAGTGTTCGGCATGCTCCTCCTCGGAGTGTGAATATATCAAAATGTAATCTATGAAGACGATGACAAACTGATCCAAGAACTTTCTGAATACTCGGTTCATTAAGTCCATGAATACGGCTGGAGCATTTGTGAGACCAAATGGCATCACTCTGAACTCGTAAGACCCATATCTCGTCAAGAAGGCAGTCTTTGAAACATCCTTCTCTCTAATACGTAGCTGATGGTACCCCGACCTCAGATATATTTTCGAAAAGAAAGTTGCTCCTCTCAGCTGGTCGAACAGATCATCGATTCGAGGAAACGGATACTTATTTCGTATCGTGACCTTGTACAACTCCCGGTAGTCCACACATAACCTCAGTGAACCATCTCTCTTCTTCACAAACAAGACTGGAGCGCCCCAAGGTGAGGTACTCCTGCGAATGAAGCCCTGACCTAACAGCTGCTCTATCTGATCTCGTAACTCTCGCATCTCCGCCGGAGCCATACGGTATGGAGCGCGTGCTATAGGTCTCGTATCTGGCAATAAATCTATGACAAAGTCTATCTCTCGACTGGGTGGTAGGCCTGGTATCTCCTGGAACACATCGAAATACTCACGAACAACTGGAATCGAGTCTAACGGAATCACAACCTCCTTAGAGGTATCCTCCTCTATATAATACAAATGAGCGGTCGAACCTCCCTCTGGGCGAGGCATCGCCACTACAAACATCTCTTGCCCCGGAATGGCAAAAATAATGCTCCCACCGAAGCAATCAATCATGGCTCTATAAGCTGTGAGCCAATCCATACCGATAATAACATCATGCTCATGCATATCTAAGACTAACATGTCTGCAGGTAATACCAAACTACCAATCTCTACCCCCACTCCCCGGCATATAAAGAAGATAAGCGACCCACTCCCCAGTGGTGTGTCTACACACGTCACTGTGCTCTCTGCTATGGCTAACAACCCTAAGGCCTTCGCAAAATGCGTAGCTATAAAACAATGCGTCGCTCCAGTATCAAACAAAACCCGACCCATAGTACCATGGATAGGAAACATACCCTCAATCGCGGGTGGTGCCTATGGAGCTGCTGTCTGGTGGACGTTATAGACACGTCCGTACTGTAACTGACCCTGCTGCACTGGAGCTGCTGGAATGGCTGGTACCTGGGCTGGAGCTGAGAGGTCAGCTAGAAAAAGTGGTCTCTGTGGCTCATTACGGGAACCCTGCTGCTGTGAAGCCCTATATCCCTCCGGACAATCCTGGCGCCTATGGCCGTGCTTACCACACCCAAAACATCGACCTTTGAAGTTGCCTCCCCACTGACCCTGCTGACCATGCCCCTGCTAACCGTTACCACTATGCCACTGGCCCTGTTGGCCCTGATGAATACGCTGTTGGCCCTGCTGCTGACCCTGCTGTCGGTGTTGGCCTTGCTGGCCCTGTTGATTAGGCTGGCCCTGCTGACCCTGCCTATAACCCCCAAATCCCTGCAAAGAATCACCTGAACGTAATCGCTTAGCAGGGTCCCCTGATGGGAACTCTGCTCGTGCTGACGAGTCTGTCCATGAGATGGTGCCCCACTAGCACTATTACCCCCGGTCCTGCCCTGCTGGCTGGACTCTCCTGCTCTCCTGCTTCCCTACAGATGGAAGCGGTGATCCTGGCAATGTAGTAACGCAGCATTGAGTACATCAGTGAAAGTACTCAGAGATAAATTCCCTATAAGGTGCTGGCGGATCCTCCAAGCTAACCCGTCCACAAACAGCATTATCTTCTTACCCTCAGTAGGTGCCTCATCTGGCACGATGGTGAGAAGTCTCGTGAACTCCTCCTCATACTCAGCTACGGTAGAGTTCTCTTGCTTCAAATTCAGTAATTTTCGCCTCATCTCAGTCTGCACGGCGGGTGGAAAGTACTTGCGGTCAAACCGCTCCCAGAATGACTGAATAGAGATCGTGTTCCTCTCCTCCAAGGTGGTAGTGGACTCCCACCATTGCAAAGTGGCCCCCGCCAGCTTAAAGGAAGCCAATAACTGCCTTTGCACGTCGGTGCACTCATACATATGAAGATGCCGCTGAATGTCTTTCTTCCATTGGCTGACTGTGATGATATCTGAGAGACCAGAGAACTCAGGGGGATGTGCCTTCTGAAAAGCATCCCTAACCCTCTCCCACGCAGATGAAAGTTGTGCTGGTACTGGCTCCACTGCCTGAATCTGGGGTGGAGCCTGCTGAACCACCGCTAGCGCGGCATTCACCGCCTGAGCAACAATGGCGGCTACTTCATTAGCATTCATAGTGCCTTGCCGGAGCTGCTGGCTGCTCGGCCTGGGCACGCCTATCCTTCGGTGCACGTCTCGGAGGCATCTGAAACGTGAAGAAGTTTATTAGTATACAGTCACTATCAAATCTCAAATAGCTAAAGACGTAACGTTAAAGTAGAAATACGACAATCCTAAAAATAGGGCCATATAGCAAAAACGTTAAGCTGAAAGCGAAAATAAGCCGTACAGATCCTATGGACACTAGAACCTGATGCTCTGATACCACCTTTGACACCCCGCCTAATTAAATACCGGGCGATCACTCCTTTATTAAATTAAAATCAAGGTGAACAGTTGGATCATTCTTAGCATCACTGTCGTAAAAATAAATTTCCAATTTAAACACCCTAATTAATTAAGCTAAGTGTCAAAACCATTTTTTTACATTCCTTTCAAATTTTATTTTTGAAAAATAAAGATTTAATTATCTAAAACAATTCAATATTAAAAAATCACACCACAATAATCCTGGAACATATAATCCAATTAATTTAAACATTCAACAACTAAATCCCAACATTTAAAACTTAAAGTAAATCATACATGCTGAATAAATCCCAAAGTAACAGTACTACAATAACTGAATCACAATGTCCCAATAAAACAGCTAAATAGTGGAAAGGGCGACACATGCCCCAATAAGGAGAATGATAGAAGTGGAATCAAGTAAATAAAATCGTCTAATCAAGTGGCCTGCAACTCCCACCTAAGCTGCAGCACGTTCCTTCCAAGAGATCCTAAGCAAGACGCCCCTGTGGCTGGGCACCTGTAATATATACATATATACACAAGAGAGAAAGAGAAATAGGAACGGGTCAGATCCCGATAGTGTATGATTTAAAAATTCGTTTAGCAAGTATTTAAATTGATACAGGCCAATGCAACAACATATTAGTGTGACACTCTCTTGAGAAATTCTCACCTCTCTTCTAATGTGCACTCCTATCGCACTAACCTTCCCAATGGTTTATCTCATCATATATCACACTATCTTTCCCCAAGGGTTTAACTTATCTTAGGTTATTCGCAGGATTTAAAATTTAACGATACAATTGTTTGAAAAGAATATTTCAATTAGTATCCAAAATTCTCATTTTAACTTTATTAATTTATAAAGTTTTCCAGTGTCATATTATACTCTCTCAAAACAAGTATTTACATTATGAGTCATCAACCATGTCCTACTTACCATATCACAGTAGGCAGTTCCAAATTCCAGTATTTCATATATATATTAAATACTCGTATAATATATATATATATATATATATATATATATTATAACAGCACCCCAAATAAAAACTATGGTGCGGGCATACTCTACTATCCAAAACCCCGTATTACTCGTATTAAGGGGAATACAAATTCGGAATCACTCTCGAATTGTATTAACACATACACAAATAATATTGAGGCGAAGCATAGATTCCAAGTCTCTAAGAGGATGGCACATACCCGCGTCTCTTAGGACCGTCTAAACTATCAAATCGATAGCCTGTACCAAGGATATCTATCTCCTAGGGTACGAGTCAATACCCCCATAAGGCAACACAGGATAAGATCGTCCCAACGTGGCAACCTCACGGATAGTAAGTTGCGTGGGCATGATTTTCACAAGTATATAATATATGCATACACAATCATATAAATATACCACTTTTATTATATCAATTTAGGTTTATCCCATAACCCAAATTCACAAAATTTATCCTTATTCTCCCATTATTATATATCAAGTATAATGGTTTGTTTCTAACTTTAATTCGAAGGGTTTTTCCAACTTACTACGTGATTGGACATAAATATTGTATATTTATTCCCCTAATTTCAGTGCATTTGTGAACTCGAGTGATGTAATTCATATGGATTTAACGCACATTTATGCTACTAATCTTCGTTGGCAAGTATTTCGTGTTTCGTGCTTCTCTTATTGGTTTTAGAGGTTAATTATGCAAGCAGCGCAAAAGAGAAAGCGAGACAATGAAAGAAAAGCTAAGAAGGCAAGTTCAAGGGCATTTTGGTAATTTTTCAGTCAGATCCCGAAGGAGGAGTCAACTGGAAAGTTTAAGAGCTCGGGACAACGAGAACACTGGAAGAAACGGTACCCAAATCCGAGTTACGGTTGATGAGTTATGACCCGTTGAAGTTGAAGAAAAATCCAAGGAAGAAAGGAAAGAAAACAAGAAAAATTTTAAGTGTTGAATGGAAGAAAAAGCACCCCAGACCAGCAAACATTCGCGAACCCATGGGCGAACCAGTTTGGGGGGCTAACCGGTTCGGGGTACAGGCGAACCGGTTCGGGGGTCCTGATACGCGAATTTCCTCCTTTATTCAGATTGGCTCTAAGGTTTCCTTCTTATACAACATCAAAATTTCGTGGTTCATTCTTATACAACATCAAAATTTCGTGGTTTAATCCTCTACATCACAAAAGGTTTCCAGAATATCCTTTAAGTCATCACTACATGCAATTTCCTATCTCAAATTGGGTTTTTCTTCCCTACAATTCATCCTAATAATTCCTAAACTAATATGAAAGATGCATCAATGAAATAAGCAAGATAAACACTTGCCTGGAATTTTCAGAAGTCTGGTTTGGTGCCGAAATTGGTGTGGTTGCGTTTCCCGTCTCGCGATCTACGCGTTGGTGGTGGCGGCGGTGCAAACGGATGGATTCCGGGCCTTGGATTGCTTTGGAAGCTCTCTCCTTCCCTCTCCTATGGCCGTTACTTGTCTTTGGTTGTTCTAACCCTAGAAGACAACCTTAGACATCTGATATAACCCTTGAAATTTCGTGGGTTTAATTACCCAAAAATATAAAATGACCAAAATGCCCTCCCGGGGTACTAATTAAGCCTAAAATTGCCCCGAGACTCAAACCAAACCCCCGGGTACACTTTTCTGACTATCTCAACCCTTCCGAACGCGTTGGCGTACTCAAATCGACCATATGAACAACTTATGAAATATTCACTTTTATTTATCAATAATTAGTCCCGACGCGACACGGGCGCGTCCCGACTCAAATTTCCAAAATTGTCATTTTATTCACTCGTGACCTTCAATATAACCAATAATATATATTACTTTGCTCATTAGTAATATTCAACAAATTTCCCATAATTACTAACTCTCGTCACTTTAATAATTATAACATAATTAATTTCCGGACTTTATTAAATGAATAATTCACATTAATATTAATAAATCCCCAAATTAATATAGCATAAAAATACGGGGTATTACAAGGATTTATCACACCGGCTTGGATTTATCACACCCCGATAATACCAGTCGTGAAGATACAATGAAGTTCGGCCATAGTCATAATAGAGAGTATTATAACCAAAGTGTAAAACAAATATTTCTTAAATAATAAATAACGGTGAAATGGATTTTACTTTCACTCTCTAGAAACTAAACCTTCAAACAATCATGAGTACAATATTTAAGGGTAAAGTGTTTTGATCTTTAGCACAAGTGGGTAAGGGATTTGGAATTAGACTAAAGTAGGTTTAGATTGGAACTTTTGCTCATGGAGGTTTCTTGAATTTTTTTGTTTTTGATTAGTTTCTCTCTCTAGAAACTCAAATGCATATTAGTTTGATTCTTTAGCACAAGTATGATTTGGATTGGAAACTTTGCTATAGAAGGATTGAGGTAGAATCTTTTGGTTCAAGTTGGGTTTCTTGAAGCTTTGTCTTTAATGGAGTTTTTAGTATTTGTAAGAGGGTAGTCCCCTTGTAGCCTAGGAGTATGGTAATAATACTAGTTGAGGTGTAACCCCTATATAGGTATAGTGATAAATGATAACCCAGCAACCCTTTAATAAACACAAGTAAACCCACAGTATTATATATGATTAACACTCAGATTAAACTCACAATACTCTCGTGTATATCTCAAAATAATAAAAAGAACTCAGAAGTAACTCATTCAAAGGGAGAGAGAAGTAAACACCCTAGATGCACCTTGGCAGGCAGCTAACACACTAACAACCTCTTAAAGATCTCTGGTTAACTATTAAAATCATCGCAATAAATGACAATGGTGGGTGAGCAAGAAAAAATGGATTGTAATAACTTCTCTCTAATCTCAATTATTTTTCTAGCAATAATCTCTAGCAAGAACTATCTCTATCAGAGGTGGTTGAGGCCAATAAATATCCCCCACACCACTCCCGAGATGCCTTAGTCCCTTGTAGCTGTGAACAGACGCCCCCCCATACTTTACGTCACAAACAGTAAATGCAGTAAATGCATGATGGACCAATCAGCTCTACATCATAAACATTAAATGCCAAGATATGCCTTTTGCCTAACCACTGTGTGTTATAGGACTGTCACCTACAAAGGTGGCTCACCAAACTTTCTGACATACCCTAATACCATAGTAGTTTACTCGAGTTTGGATTTGACAGTGACTAGCTAGATAGTGACATCACATAATTAGATGTGACTTTAGGTTAGGGACTGTTTGGCTCAAGGGTCAAGAAATAATGGAACTCAAGGCTACTCTACGCAAGTTTCCACGGTGAAAGGTTACTCGGTGTTTACTAGGTGTATATAAGATGTTCGGGACAAGCCCTAATGTTGCCTTACATCTCAATCCTCCAAACTAAGTCCCTCTGAAGTTCCCATGGCGAGGTCATTCGGTAGAGCATGTAAGCTCTCCCATGCCCTTCCAAGCCTAATCTCTCTCAAGTACTGTTTGACCTCACACCGAATAATATTACAATCATTACATCATTTCAATCAATATTAATAATTTAACTAAATAACAAACAAGAAGTAAAGGGCAAGATGTATCGACCAATCTCCTCGTTGGGTTGCCTCGCTGAGCTGTCTCAATATTTTGATGTTACTTCCTTCCCTTAAAGTCGTTTATATTAGTTGGGGAGGCTTATCTCTAATCCATAGATTATCTTCAATCCCCCCTACATTTTCCCCTTCGTGTGGCAACAAGAAATGTCCGAATGAAAACTTCTCAATCCGATGAACCTTAAAGTTATGGGAAGAAAATCCTTGCCTCTATGTCTTCGTTGCAAATTTTATCGTTATCTTTGCCAGAAAAAAGTAAAATTCTCCCCGATGTACCTGATCCATAGCTCTTCAGTTTCTCAGCGAATGGCGAAGGGACATCGCCACTTTTTTATGCCGTTACATCTCATTCGTTTTGCCTTCTTAGCTGACGGTTGGAATTCTCCCAAAATATCTGAGGAAAGTATTGACCCATTCTAGATGTTCAAAAGTTAAATTCTCCCATATATGTACTTCCAGAGTAATCATTGAACCTAACCCAGTTTTTGTCATTCCGTTATTCTTCCTCGTTTTATCTTATTCAAAAAGTAAAATTCTCCCCAATGTACATGGGCCAAAAGTAGCTCCAAACGGGCTTGTGGCGAGGGAACATTGTGAACTTTTTGAATTACACTGCGTTGGGTCTTTCCTTTAATCATTGAAATTCTCCCCAATGCCTCTTCAACCCATTTTAACTCAGCTTGGGTTTTCATCATCGTCCCTCTGTTTGATTGAAAATTCTAGCACCAAAACTTATCTTCTCTTTAAATAAACACACCGTTTCCCAAACTTCACCTCATTAATGACGTGATCCTTCATTCTCAACTGACAAAGCGTGCCTCGAAGTGCCACGTGTCCACTTGTAATCATTTTAACGGCTTGGCACGTGCTTATGTGGAAAACTCAAATGTTCACTTAATTTTAAATGACTAACTCTCAACACTTAGTCACATTTTTGTCTTCGTCTCTTTGCTTACCCTCATACTTATAGAGCTTTTAGAGAGAGAAAAAGAAATAAATCGCCATTGTTATCCAAGATTTCACCTTGTTCTTGCCTTCCTTATTTCCTTTACCAACTATGGCTGCTACTACTCCACCATTTTCAGTACTTTGTTCCTTCTCTATGAACCCAACCATCTTTCATGGCTACTTCAAGCTCTCTAGTTACTCCTGCCACCCACCAGTATCCCACCTGCCACCACTAATACTCTTGTTATTGCTCCTTTAGATGTTGTAGCTTTTGTGGCAGCTCGCCAAGAACAATTATGTTTCTACAGTCATTCTTCCATTTTTGGCAAAGGCGGTGATTTCTCAGACCTCTGCAAAACTTTCACTTTCAGTGCCAAGTGTGAACCTTTACTTTTGGGTGATGAAGATGAAGATTTAGCCGAATGGGTTTTCCTCCCCCAGAGGGGCCCCTACATTTTCATCTCCATAGCGGTGACTTCCCTTGTTCACAGATTGATTTTGAAGGGGCTGGAGGCTCTCCTCTCATCAACTACTTCTTTCGAAATCCTTCTAAAAAATGATGGTTCTTCTGCTGCTGCCAAGGGGCATGGTACATCTCTAGAACTGCTAGATTACATCTTTTTCATTCTTTCTCACTTCATACTACCTGGGAAACCAAATGACCAGTCTACGAGGGACCTTATCAACATATCTATCCATTTTTCCAGAGGTATCAAGCTTCTTCTAGCGGCCATGGTGCTAGGATCCCTCTACACCTGGTTGGACAGGATTCATCTGGACATGGAACGGTCCCTTGTCCATTATAACTTAGCTAACTTTGCCAACACCATACTCCTAACGGGCTTCCTATATGCCTATTTCCATGCAATATCAGTCAACACCATCCTTCCTCCTCATGGGGAAACCATCCTGCCCCATCGCTTATACCTTCACCACAAAAAGCAAAGTCGTCAGGAGATACTCCCTGGTATTGACAAACCTGGCAGCTTTGTTATGAGGCCTTATGGTGAAGAATTTTTTGTCAACGCTTGGAATTTTTTTCAACATGGAGAAAAGATGGTCCAACTGACTATTGTGGACCTTATTGTTGAAAATCCTTCTCTGATCGTGGTCTTTTTGTTCTCTCCAGGGTATTTACACTCTTACACCGAGTGAGGACGTACTTTGGATCATTACAACCCCAATCAGTGTAGCCGTCAATTTGGTTTCGACCAATGGGCCCCTCGCCTAGTTTTTCAGTTACCCCACGCCAAGTCCTCCTTTACTGCGGCATGTTCCCTTTATACTTCTACTGCTGCTTGGGGGTCAGCTCATCACTAGTTGGGTGAGTCACCATTCCGAGTATTATAAGAAAACGGTATATGACTTATCTTTTTATGACTAGGTACTGGCCGATGCAACTAGCCAAGATTGCTGAGTTTGTTCAGGGCCCTCCGGTGTATCTCCCAGTTCTTTCTTCTCCTGCCTTGGAACTGGGGATTAAGGGAAATTCTATTCTTTGGGTGGATTTCCCTTTGAGCAAGACTCCAAAGGATCTTTTGAGTGAGCTCCCTCCCTATTGCTCGATGGTCCCCACCGTCACAACCAAGCCCAAACAAGATCCCACGCCTAAATAAACTATCGAGGGTGCTTCTGGAAAAGGTCCTTCAAAACCTCCTTCCAAGAAATTCAAAACTTCCAAGAGTGGTACTTCTTCAAGGTCTAAGTCCCAAGCACCTTTAGACTCATTCCCAATTGCCTTTGTTCCACCTGGCATTCCTGCAGATCTAAGTGGGGAAATAAGAGCCAAGTGTCAGGCTGAACTGGAAAGGGTGCAACGGGCATTTCAAGAAGCCACCCCCATCATTCCTCCTGCTGCTTTCCCAACTATTATTATAGATCCAATGGAGGGGTTATCAAATCATAGGAAATTTTCCAAAGTCCCCTTTGTTATTGTTCTTTCTGGTGCTAGAAAGAAAACCTTAGGTACAAAAACCCATAAAAAATATGCCTACGAAGTGACACCACCATCTGTTGTCCCTGCTCCCATGGATTATCCTCCTCCATCTATCATTGAGGCTATTTCCCTAGAAGATATTCATGGCATTGATCCAAGTCAAACTGAGAGGGCTTCGCCAGTTCCTTCGTCGCCTTCTTCACCGATGGCCATATCATCCCATTCTTCTCCTGAGCAAGTGGTATATTTTTTTTTATTTCCACAGTTACCCATTTTCAGTATGATGTGAAGTTGTATATTTTCTGACTCCTAGAGACTTTGAGAAAGAGATTGAAGAAGAAAGTCCAAGTCCTCCTGTAAGCCACTCCATGGGAGGACGCTTTAGTCGTGCCTCAGCTGATGCATCTCCTCCCCGTTCTCCCATGTATGGGTTGGCCTATTCTCTCAGTCTTGCCCTCAGGTGTGCAGAGGAGGATATTAGGATAGTTGTCGCTTCTAGAGAAACTGTTGGATCTCCTTCGTCGCTAGAGGAATCTTTGTTCACTTCATATGGGCCAATCTATCCTTTCTATGGCTCCTCTAGACGTTATTCTAGTTTCTTCTAGACCTCCAAAGGTACTAACTTGATTATCACTCTCTTCTATTCATTTGGATTTTGTACTAAGTGTTATCTTTGACCTTCAGGTTGTAACCCCCACTGATCTGGAAACATCTCTCGCTGGGTCAATTTTGCAGTTACGTATAGTGAGGCCTGCCATTATGTTATCCCCCTTTACCAAATCACTGAGGTAAGATCCTTCCTTGCGTTGTTTCTTTTTATTTCTATGTTGTGTTGTTGTGCCTAATAGCTTATTATGTGTGCAGCTTTGACCCTTTTTTATCCCACCATCTTCGTCTGGGGTTACCCTATTGTGTAAGATGTTGTTGGGTCATCTTTGCGCCCAGAAGTCTCCTCAGCCTCTATGGGGATCCCTCTCCTATCTTAGCTATAATGCCTTTTCCTGGGCAGGGAGTTTCGCTAAGGGTTAGGGTTCCTCGAGCCGATGGTTATTTGGAGGCTTTGGGAGGAACTGGTTTATCTGCTATAGTTTCTTCCTTTACAGTTGCCTCTCCAGTTACCGTTTCCCCTCCACAATTTTGTGAGGTATTTTCTTATTTCTCTCTCTTAGTTCAAGATATCTTTAACAATGGAAGACACTTGTTAAAAAAAAATCTCAAATTCCACCTAAAAGGATGACTTAACAATGAAAACCGTTAAGATTTTCCATAAAACTCCACCTATAATGGTTACTTAACAATGAAAATCACTTGTTAAGAATTTTCAATAAACTCCACCTATAACGATGACTTGACAATGAAAACCAGTTGTGAAGATTTTTCGTCAAACTCCACCTATAACGGTGACTTAACAATAAAAACCACTTGTTAAGATTTTTTGCCAAACTCCACCTATAACAGTGACTTAATACTGAAAACCACTTGTTAAGATTTTTTGTCAAACTCCATCTATTACGGTGACTTAACAATGAAAAAACACTTGTTAAGATTTTTCATCAAACTCCACCTATAACGGTGACTTAACAATGAAAACCACTTGTTTAGATTTTTCATCAACTCATTTTTCCTTCGTCGCTTTCCAGGTTGTGAGGAGGCCTGCATTTATCCAAACATCATCTCAGAATGTTCCCTCGAATGTTGAACCCACACATCAAGATCCAGTCCCCTCTGAGGACTCAAGCCATGACGACCATGGTTCAATTACAAATCTGCCAGCAGACAGTAAGTCAGGATGTGAGATTCCTTTTCCAGACATGGATCCTCATGAGTTCTGTCTCATGGTCCTTCGATAATCTCCTCAGATTTCTGTGTGTGACCGGTCTATCATAGAGCGGATTGCAATGCACCATCCTCAAACTTTTACTACTAACTGTATATGCTCCAACATGTTAGTGATGATCATTGGGCTGAAAGGTCTAGCACTGAGTTCATCAAGACTCAAATGTCCAACCTCACGAGGGCACTCACAAATCGTCACCTTCGAAGTTTGAAGGAGACGGGCAAGGATAGCCTCCAACTAAATTGGCTTATTGGCCATCTAAAACTTCTGAAGAGACATTATTTGGAAATCCAAATGGAACTACATCTAAAATACGTAGAGGGGCAACTATCTAAAGAGAAAAGGCTAGCAGAGTTGGGCCCTTTATTAGTGGTAGACGATGACAGAGTGAGGGTAATCTAAGAAGCTGTAGCAAAGGCCAGGCTGGAATGGGAAACCCTATTAATCGAAAGAGGTCAAGTGTCGACCAGGCTTGAAGGTTGCATTTTTGCTTATAGGTCATTATTGAAAGATTCTTCTAGTTTGCCTGGGGATTTCTTTTTGCAACCCGATATGTGGTTTCTTCTGGGCTAGAAGTCCTTTCTTTTGTACTTACAATCTTTTCTTTAACCGATGTAATTCTTAGGTGGTAGTTCCCAATTTTTATAATCTTTACAAGACATATCAATGAAAAAGATATAGTATTTTGTCATTATATGTTGTTTCGTTGCAATGCTTCTGTTTATTGCAAAGTTTAAATTCTTATAATTTACAAGCAAACTCCCTCTTCTTAATCCCACTACAAAATAAATAACTGCCACAATGAATTGCAACATAGTTTTAACAAAAAATAAATCTCTAACTGAGGTTACTTGTTTAAACATAGTAAACTTTCAACCACTTGTTATTAATCTTGAAAGGCTTATCTTCTTCCATCTTAGAGATTAAACAGTAACCTGAATCGTGAGACTCCTTTACGATGAAAGGTCCCACCCAATTCGCAATAAATTTAGGCAATGGGAGCCCCTGTATGTGCTTTACTTCTTCTTTCAAAACCAAATATCCTTCTACAAATTTTCTTGGTCTCACCAAGTTGTCATATGCTCTGGAAAGATGCTTCGTGTACATTTGGAAGTGTTGTATCGCATTTTTCCTGTGCTCATCCAGTTCTTCCAACTATACATGCCTACTCTGAGGGAGGATACTTCTTCGCAAGGCATATCTAGCTAAAAGAACCTCCAGTTCTATCAATAAAATTGCTTCAGTCCTGAACACAAGAGAGAACGGTGCATATCTTGTAGGTTTCCTCTTCGTCATTCGATAGGCCCACAGAACTGCTAGAATCTTATCATCCCGTGACCCTTGTAAGTCTTCCATCTTTTTGGTCAAGATGTTGACCAAGGTCTTGTTAGTTGCTTCGGCTTGACCATTCCCCTTAGGATACGCCATCGTTGAGGTATGATGGACAATGGAGTATTTGTCCGTAAGCATCGTTACTTCTTTATTGACAAACGGGGTCCCATTATTAGAGAGGATAACCTTTGAAATTCCAAACCTGTAAATAATGTACTCCCTAATAAAGTTAGCCACCACACCTGTAGTTTCTCTTTTGAGTGGTATCGCCTCAGCCCACTTTATAAAACATTATGTTGCCACAAGTATCCAGATCTTTCCCCTCAAAGATGGGTGTATTTCCCCTACCAGATCAAACGCCCAAGTGTGGAATGGGTAAAGAATGTAATTCCACTAAAGGAGCATGGAATATGTTTCCATGCAGCTGGCACGCCTTGTGTTTTCTTACAAACTCAGCAGAATCTTTTTTCATAGTTGGCCAATAATAACCCAAGGTCATTAGTTTCTCATATAGCTTTTCTCCCCTAATGTGAGTTGGATCGTGATCTTATTTCAGAACTTCTGTTTCCTTTTCCTTCGTGATACATCTCAATGGCTTATTAAAGTACCCCCTCCGATAGAGTTGATTATCCTAGACATAGAATCGTGGGGCCCTTCGCCTAAGTCCTATCGCATACGTTTTCTCTAACGGCACAACACCGCCTTTGATAAAATCAATGTAAGGCTACCTCTAGTCTACTTGAGTTTCAACGAAGTGGCATTCAGGACATTTATCGCACCCTTATTGTAACTCTGTCGCGTCCTACTTCATCGTTGGCCAGAAGTTTGAATTCTCTTGTATAGAGGTATCTCAGTTATTGCTTAGTGTTTGTCGTGTATCTTCTTTAATCTATGTTCTGCTTCTTCTAGACTGACACATCTCGATAACCATCCTCCCATGTTCCTAAAGTAGAGGTTTCCCTGATTATAAAAGTATTGCGCTAGCTATTTCAGTTCCATCTTGCCTTTCCCAGACTCCAATTATTTCCTAACCTCGCCCCTTCAATCTGAATTATCTTCCATTGGTACTATCGATTGCACAACCGATGGGGATGTTCTCCATTATATCACCACAATAGTCATATCGATTTTCATGACCAGCTTCTAAGAAATGGTAGCATAGGCATCATCATGCATATTCATCATTCTGGGATGCCTTAGTATCTTAACCTGGTGGAACTAATTGATCAGTCGTTGGATGATCGTTCTATAAGGAACTAGGCTGAGGTGCTTCAATGCATATTCTCCGTTCACTTGCTGAACTAAGAAGTTTGAGTCACCTTTGATGCACAATGAGTGAATGCCTCTTTGGAGGGCCTCTAGCAAACCCAGTACCAAATATTCATAATCTGCTTCCTTAGTGGAGCAAGGGAAATCTAACTTATAGGAAAGGCAAAATTATTCCTTCCCTTTAGAAAGGATGACCCCTGCCCCTCTCTTCTTTTCCATTGAATAATCGTTGAACTTCATTATCCATTCTTCATGGTTGGTATCCATTAAATTTGCATGTAAGTCATCCCCTGGTATGCTCTCTCGAGGTAGCTCGAATATTCTAGATGGGAAAATTGCCAGTACATCTGCATACGCCCGGCACTTGATCGGACAAGAAACTACACATTTTAAATCATATTCTGAAAGGATGAGGAACCACCTAGATTCCCTTCCAATCAAAATAGTTCTTACCAACAAAAACTTAATTGGGTCACATATTGTCAGGATTTGGATTGTGAAAAATAGCAAGTAATGTCTAAGTTTTTCTGCTACAAACACCAAGGCTAAATAATGTCTTTCTACACTACTATACCTTGCCTCTTGTCCATGTATAATCCTGATCAAGCAGTAAACTGGTCTCTCTTGCCCATCAATTTCCTGTGCCAAGAGATCTCCAACGGACCTTGTTGTGAATGTGAGGTAGAGTTGTAACGGTATCCCTGCTATGGGAGGCATCATCGTTAGTGGAGGAGTGAGAAATTTCTTCAGCCTGGTCAAAGGTTCCTGATGAGCTTCCTCCCATTTGAACTCCATTCCCTTTTGCAACAGTTCCATTAGTGGGTGAGTTATTTCGACTAGTCCAGGTACAAATATCTTAAAGTAGGAGACTTTATCGAGGCAACTCTTGAACTCCTTCATCATTCTAGGACATGGCATCTTCAGAATCACTCGTTGCTTGTCCTGGATCATATGCACTCCTTGTTGATCTACCACAAAACCCAAGAACTTTCCACTTATGACTCTGAAAGTTCACTTCAGCGGGTTCATCTTCAGCTTGTATTTTCTGCACCGAATGAACACATTTCTTAGAACTCCATATGGAACTCCTCCTTCTTCGACTTGATGACAAAATTATCCACATAAAATTCTAAAAACTTATGAATGAAGTCATAGAATATGGCCATCATCGTCCTTTGATAAGTTGCCCCATCATTTTTTAACCCAAAAGGCATTACTGTGTACATGAAGTTGCCCAACGGGGTCGTGAATGCCATTTTCTCCGCATCTACCGGATCCATCTTGATCTAGTTATATCTCACAAACCCATTCATAAAATTGTACATCTCATAGCCAGCAGTTGCATCGATCAAGTTATCAATGGAGGGCAAAGGTAACTCATCCTTTCAAGCTTTGTTTAAATCTCTAAAGTCCACACAAATCCTTATCTGATTCTTATCCTTCTTCCCTACTGGACGATGCTTGACAACCAAAGTAGGTGTTATATATGTTTGATAAACCCTATCGCTAGCATCGTTCCACCTCCTCTTTGATCTTTCAATCCAACTCAGGTTTGTAGTTCCACGTGGCTTGCTTCACTGATGTGGCAGAAGTCATAACGTTAAGTTCATGGAAACTTATTTCTTCATCTAGACCCTCCACTTCTGTGTATTTTTATGCAAAAACATCCTTGTATTCCTGAATTAGCTTAACCAAGGCCTCTCTTTTCTCCTTGATCAGGTATTTCGAAATGAATATAGGACTTGGGTCTTCCCCTTCATCAGCTAAATCCAGCTGTCCCATCTCTTGCACTTGTGGCTTTGACCGATCCATCATGTACTCTGGATTTTCTCCCACTTATTTTACAAACTCTTGTATGTTAGAGTTGTTAATTACCATATAGAGCCCTTATTGGTCTATCAAGAAACATTCATACACCGGGTTAGCCTTTTCGTCAGCCTTTTAAACATCTCCTTAGATCGCCCACTCACACCTTCAGAGGAGGTAAACCACTCTCCCATCCTTTGTAGTTTTCTTCTTGCATTGCCTGTTTATCTTTACAACCGCCCTCCTCTTCCTTTCTCTCAAAACTTCCGCCAATTTGTTTCCAGAAAACCTACTCAAAATGCTCTACCATTGGACCTCATACTCCATCGCATCCATCCTGGGCCTCATTATGTCTCTGAGTTGTTTCAAGATATTCTGGGTATCAGAACCAGCATGGTGAACTTCCTCGGATGCTTTTCTTCTTCTTTCCCTTTCACCATTTTGATCGTTCACAGGTACCATCCGTTCTTTAATAGAAGGAACTCTTGTTCCCTCCATTTTTCTCGTCAAGACTCCAGCATCTTCTTCTAACTTAGTGTAAAAAGTTGAATCTACTAGGTGAGCTTCTTCGATGGCAAAGGGTTTCTTTATTGCACGTATGATAATTTTAGTCCCTTTCGCATTGGCCTTCGTACATTGGTGGTATGTCCAAGGGACTATTCCATGATTGTGCATCCACACCCTTCCTATCAGAAGGTGATACGAAGTAGCACTCTCTATCACATGGAATTTGATGTGCAAAGTAATATTCCCCATCACAATCCCAATGTTCACGTATCCAATTGACTTGGATGATTGGTTATCGTAACAAAAAATTACCAGAGGCATCAGTATCAACCTTGCCTCGGGAATGTTGGTTGTCTGGAAGGAACTGATTGGCATGGTGTTTATCAAAGCTCCCCCATCCATCAAAGCTCTTATAAAACTCACCCCATTAACACTGGTAGTTACGTGCAAGGGCCTGCTATGGAGGAACCTCACGGCCCTATTGGCATCACTAAATGTTACGTGGAATAAAAACTTCCTTACCAACCTATCCATTGGTCCTCTCCACCTCAGCGATGGTACTGCGTTCTTTCATGCAATATCCAAAATTTCTTGTGTAATTTCTAACCATCTCTCCTTTGGCATCCCCGCTTGGTCGAAGAACCATGAGAACTTTGGTGATCGTGTAACAGCCTGGCATTCTACCCCTTAATCAATCTACTCTCCTTTTATGTTGTATACATCTTTTATATCCCTAGAACTAGCTTCATCATAAGATATCACTACATTTTCCACTCCCCTAGTACAGTCTTCCAACGCATCTTCAAATTGTTCTCATTCAATCTCCAGTTCTCTCGCTTCCTATTTAGCCTCCTTATCATAATTAACTATAAGGTTGACCCCCTGTGTTGGCAGGGGGTTGGCGTTTACATTCTCTTGAGGGATTTGCAGATTCCCCGTCTTCATGTCCTTGCTTATGATCTTTCTGAATGTGAAATAAGTTATCGTAAAATAACCCACTTTTTTATGGAGCATGCAATACTTGCAGTCAACCCTTGTCTCAGCATATGGTTCAATGGCTGGAATGCCCTTAGGCTCATACACCATTCCACCCTGGACCATGGTGTTATAACAGCTGACCACTTCTTCAACGGTGCAAGTCAGTGAGTGTGGATCCTCCCTATCTCTACCAAACTTTCTTTTGTTCTTTGATTGCTTAGCCTATTTTCCCCCATCAGCGTAGCCCACCCGTGGAGGATGGCCCCGTATCTCAACCAGTTATATCGGTTGTCTAAACATCACAGGCACCACGACGGGATTTAGCCAAACAACCAATGATATATTCCTTGTTGCATTCAAGAATGCCACAAAAGTTCCCTCACGTGTTTCGTTAACAAGATGGCAAATGTACTCTTGGAGCAAACCTTCAGCGCAGGTCTGAAGAAGTTTAGACTCCTTGGCTTCTTATCTTATATTGAGAGACCTTTCCCTAAACCTTTGAATATATGCTACCACTTCCTCCCTCGATCGTTACTTCTCCTTGCCTAGATGGGTTAGTGTAAACTCATCTTCCACCAGAAAAAAATTCTGGACAAACAGCACATGCATTTCTTCCCACGTTAAGACGCTTTTAGGTGCCAAGTGTGAGTACCATTTGTAGCCTTATCGGTTAGGGATTTGGAAAACTCCCCCACATAAGCTTCTTGTTGTTAAAATGAGCCCCCAGATGTCGATGAAGCGTTTGATATGCTCCTTCTGGTTACCCCCTTTTCCTGTGTATTTTTCAAATATGGAAGGGATGTAGTCCTTCGAGTAAGGTTCGTCGTTATATTCCTAAGGGTAAGGAGTACAAAAATTGTCATACACTGATGCTACCTCGCTGGCTGATTTATAGGAAGCTACTATCATTTTCAACATCTCCTTCCTCATTTCTTCTAAGGTAAATGCAGGCATTTTCTCAACCACTAGAGCGATAGGTTGAGGGATGACTAGTGGAATGTCATTACACATGGCGTACTTACCATGGGTGGAACGCTCATCACACCTGGGATACCCATCATTGCGATAGGGGTGGGAACTGTGTTTGTGGGGCCAACGGCCGTGGGAACTAAACTCGTTGGGGAAATTGGAGCCTCCATTGGTGTTACGAAGGAACTGGGGTCAAATCCACCAAAAATCGTTGTAGGGGTAGGGGTCTGCAAGAACTCAAACAACCTAACCATAAGAAGGGACATTTGTGCATGAGCCATCCCGTCACTAGTAGAAGCTCAAGTCACCCTCGGGACACCGGTTGTCATTTGAACTGGAGCAACATCCACCCGAGGAAAACCATCCCTAGCAGCCTCAAGCTCCCTCGCAGCTTGTTCTTCATTACGCTGAATGGCGTCAAAAATATATGATACAGTTAACATTATCTTGTGCCACATTTTTAGGAGAATACCTCCCTAGCAGAGTCGCCAAATGTAAGAGGGTAGTCCCCTTGTATCCTGAGAGTATGGTAATAATACTAGTTGAGATGTAACCCCTATATAGGTATAGTGATAAATGATAACCCAGAAACCCTTTAATAAACACAAGTAAACCCATATTATTATATATGATTAACACTCGAATTGAACTCACAATACTCTCGTGTATATCTCAAAATAATAATAAAAGGAACTCAGAAGCAACACATTCAAATGGAGAGAGAAGTAAGCACCCTAGATGCACCTTGGCAGGCAGCCAACACACTAAAAACCTCTGAAAGATCTCTGGTTAGCTATTAAAAGCTTTGCAATAAATGACAATAGTGGGTGAGTAAGAACGCTGGTTCATAATAACTTCTCTTTAATCTCTATTCTTTCTCTAGCAATAATCTCTAGCAAGAACTCTCTCTCTCGAAGGTGGTTGAGGCCAATAAATAGCCCCCACACCACTCCTGATATGCCTTAGTCCCTTACAGTTGTGAATAGACGTCCCCCCATTCTTTATGTCACAAACATCAAATGCATGATGGAACAATCAGCTCTACGTCATAAACATTAAATACCCAGACATGCCTTTTGCCTAACCACAGTGGTTTGCTCGAGTTGGGAATTGACAGTGACTAGCTAGCTAGTGACATCACATAAAGTAGATGTGACTTTAGGTAAGGGACTATTTGGCTCAAGGGTCAACCAACGATGGAACTCAAGGCTACTCCGCAAAATTTTCCACGGTGGAAGGTTACTCAGTGTTTTACCAGGTGTATATAAGATGGTAAGGACAAGCCCTAACGGTGCCTTACTTCTAAATCCTCCCAACCAAGTACCTCTGAAGTTCCCACGGTGAGGTCATTCGGTAGAGCATGTAAGCTCCCCCAGGCCTGATCTCTCACGAGAACCATTTGATCTCACGCCGAATAATATTAAAATCATTACATCGTTTCAATCAATGTTAAAAATTTAACTAAATAACAAAAAGGAAGTAAAGGGTGGGTTGTATCGGCCAATCTCCTCACTGGGCTGCCACGCTAGGCTGACTCGCTGAGCTGTCTCGATGTCTTCATGATTCTTCCTTCCCTTAAAATCTCTTCTATTAGTTGGGGAGGCTTGTCTCTAATCCAGATATAATCTTCAAGCCCCCCTGAGTATTAAAACACTTAAATGTGTTTTCTTAATTTATCTCTCTAGAAACTTAATGGAATGACACAAGCTTGATGATGAAACTTTCACTAATGAGATATTATTGTAATAGCTTGTGTAATTTGGAAGATGAGAAATGGGTTCCTTTTATAGGCTTTTTCAAAAATTATATGTTGGACGGAATTCTTATAATTTGAGAGAACTTAGGTATTTTGAAATTCAAAATAGAGTCGTTAAAAATCTTTGTCCAAACTACCCTTGGAATCATTTTCACACGTATAGAATCAACTATTTATGTAGGGGATATTTTTGAAAACTTATCATATGATTTTGGGTTCAATTGGAAAAAGGTATAATCAAATGGCCTGAAATATCATTGGCTGGAGTTAATTCCACGGAATCGGCTCTAAAAGTAGCCCATCTTGGTTTCGACCCCAAAAGTAAGGCATTATAATTTTGGGGAGTTTTGCCTAGGAAAGGTTTGGTAAGGTTTAAGGAAGTGGTTTGAGGTTTGTATTTATTTGTATGAGATTGTTTACTTATTTACAATCACTTCCAAACCTTTGAAGCTTGGAATGAATTATTCTTGCCTATTTTAAACTCTTGTAACTTGAAATGATACTTAAGCATGCTTGGGTTGGACCATACTCTTTGTTGCTTGGTTGAATTGCTTCTTAAGAACTGTGAATGTTGTGTTTGTTTGCTTTGTTCTTGCATGGGTGTGAATGTTATCATGAACTTGATCACTTAATTTTTTTCTATCTTTTGTTTGTGATCTCGTGTTATGGATTAATAGTTTGATGATATGTTGCATTTCTTATCTTTGAGGTGGAAGAATAATTGGGATCAAGTTATGAAAATCTTAGTGTCAAAGCAATGTTCCTTCAATGATTGTTTTGAATTTGAGGTTGAACAATTCTTCTCGATTGATTGCTAATATGTTGTGAAAATCTTAGGCTTGTATGAAAATGTATGGTTTGATATGTGATGATCTTCCATTCATGATTTTCATTCTTGAGTGACTTGTGTGTTCATGTCTTGGTGTTCGATAGCATTTCTTCTTATGCTTCAATTCATGACTTGCATCATGATTTGCAGTGCTTATAATCTTAAGGTCTTGATTGCATGGATGTTATTATCCTTGTGTTATATATTACCACATATTGAGTGTTTCTTTTTATCTTAAGTACATTAGAGAGAAGATAGTGAAGTATGATCACATTTCAATTATGTTGTTATCATAAAAAATTATTTTCTTGAAATACATTATGTTTCACACTGCCCATAACAAAACGTCTTAATAGCCAAGAGGAGATAAGAGATAAGAAACTAGCACAAAAGGACACCTCATTCAGTGGGTGGTTTGGCTGAGGGATGCATACACATCCTCCCATAACATTAACAATGTCAATATATCAATATAATATATTTATTAAGATTATATTTCCACAAACTAGGTATTATTATTCAACCCAATTTCTACAACCCAACATATGCGTAAAATCATCTAATTACATTTTCCCCAACTATATGATGTGAAAATTAATATCACATAATCATAAGTGCAATACGAATGGTGTATAGATACAAGTATATATATACAATATAGTAAAATGTATTACTGACCTCCCTCATTGTGCCACGTGGAAAAATTATAATCTTCTAGTTTTATTACTCTCATCAAGTCATTTCCCTTTATTTATATACTTTCTTCTTCTCTCTCTTCATTTATATGTCTCTTCAATTTTTGTACTCTCACTTATTTTTACCTATTAATGTATATCTCTATTTTTATGTCAAACGAATATCACATCCATTGCTAATAATTTAAGCTAAATTTTAAAATTAATACTTTATTCACATTTTTCGTTCCCTTCGTTTGAACCACTCGAGCATCGAGCGGGCTGGAAAGTAGTAATATATAAAAATGAACCCCATAGCATGGAATATATATATACAGACAATGTTGAACATTTATAGCATACCAAATAACCATGGGAGAACGAACCTACATCAACTCGCAAAATAATCCGACAAAGTTGTAAGAAATTCCATCCATGCACACTTTTGGAAAAATATTCATAAGATATTCATGAAAGCTTCAAAAATTATGAAACAAATGCTCATGAATTACTAATTTAATTGTCTAGGACCTAAAGTAGGCGTGGAAGTCAGATTCACAAATATACCACGTCGAAAACATCCTGAAAATAACGATTTTATTTTAGAAAACTCCAGCACCTCTTTTACTCCCTCCATCTTCCTCTCTAACTCTTGAATTTGTAGAAATATCTTTCCACTTCATATTAATTATGTTTCATCTTCTTATTTATAGTTATATAGCCTTATATCAAACCTTAGGTGTTGTAATATAACATATTTATAGTAAAAGGTGACTAACTAAGATTTTAAAAATGTTAATCCGATTTTTGTCATATTGTCCTCCACTAAGGTATTCAAATGAGCTCCAAATACATATATTTACTCACTAATAACTAGACCATAAGGGTTCATAATCCATGGGAACTTATTTTGTTATTTTTAATGTGTTTTTCCCACTAGCAAGTCCCCAAATTAAGTCGCCATCAAAATCATCTAAATAAATCATAATAAGAATCTCACTACATAAAATAAACATAATTCACTCCTAACTTGTCAATAAAATTCCTAAGAGATCACAATCATACCCTAATATTTTCAACCTAAATCCAACCTTAAACCCAAACAAATTCAAATCTAAACATGGGAACAAAACCAACTTATCCAATTTGAAATTCCTCTTAATTCAATAATGTCCAAATAAATAATTCACTTAACTAAACATGGTAATTCATAAAATAATTCAAATAATAAAAAATCAATGAATTTATTTAAGTTCAAATATATCTAAATATATTTGAATTAAGCTCGCGTATATCATTCTAAAATAAAAGATATTAGAATACCCACCCCTACGCCCAATTTGGCACATCAAAAATACCACTTTGGACATTTGTATTCCCCTAGAGTCCAGTCTAATGTTACTAACTTGTATAATAAATATTGGTCACAATTGTATCAAATTAACCATTCATTCCCATGTTATTTAAATTCTCTCTTTAATTCTAGTTAATAATTCAAAATAAATCATTTCAATAAATTTTTTGTTTAATCCCTTGAATCAATAATAATTAATTATTAAATAATAATTTATTTAATTCATAAAAATACAGGGCGTTAAATTTTTCCCCCTAATAACGAAATTTTGTCCTTAGAATTCACTCAAACCTTAACTTACCACAAAAATATAGGAAGATGGTAAGTTGTATCCAAATCTCAACACCTAGTATAAACTCGTACGTCGGAGAATAAACCTAATTGTAGTCTATCATTTGAGTAGGGGTGTCAAATCTTAACACAACACGACACGAAACGATACGAAATTGGCATGCAAAACACGACTTGTCGTGTTTCGTGTCGTGTTCATGTTCGTATTTTTTAACACAAAGTCGTGTCGTGTTCGTGTCAAAAAAATTGACACGAAATTGACCCAATTAACATGACCCATTTAACACGATTTGAACCCAATTGATACGACCTAATTACACCTAAATAAACCCAATTAAACCTATTTAAAAGTAAATAAATCCTACACCTACACTTGTCAAAAGATTACCCATCTCACATTTTAACACTCAAAACCCTAAATATCAGCCAAACGTCTAACCCATCTCATAATTCAATCTCACCTCTCTCTCTCTCTCTAACTCACCCACCCTCTCATTACAGCAGTCACCCCGCCCCACCATCATCTTTACACTGCCCCGCCCCACCCCACCCCACACTCACCCTCCTCACGGCCACCATCTCATCTCCATATTGTTCTCCCCCCTCTCCCCACTCCCCACTCCCCATCCCTCCTTCTCCAACTCAACACCTTCACCCACCATGGCAAGGTTGTGCAGCACATCTGAGATCGCACGAGCCTTTTCCTACATAACTTTTATGAAAACGGAGGAGGGACTCAGTGCCAGAGAGGGGTAATACGAGAGGCAAAGTCACGATGCATAGCGTTGGGTTTTTTCTTAGATTGTAATTGTGGGTACCCAAAATTAAGACCATGGGCCTGGACAAGTAGCCCAATTCTGGCGGCCCAAAGCCCAGGCCCCCACCTCTTATTTTGATTGTGATTAGGTCTCTTCCCACACTCCCATTAAGGGAGGTTATAGGGAGAGATGGAAGACGTGGGAGAATCCAACACCCCCACTTACCTAAACGCACATGTATATATTGAACCCTAGGTCCGGGGTAAAAGGAAAAGTTGTATTCTCTGTAATCACTCTCCGGAGTATATAGAAATAACACCGACTGCACCACCGTGGACGTAGGCACATCTTTTCTGAATCACGTACATCCTTTGTTGTGTGATTGTCATTTTACATTCCTTGCTCTTACTTGGTGCTTGCCTTTTCTTATCTATTTGTGTTGCATAATAATTGTCACCACAATTGGCGCCGTCTGTGGGAAGCTTTCATCTTTCCCTGAGAAGAGACCACACCAAGAAAGGAGTTTAAAATGTCTGGTTACAGCAGCAATGCCCCCCAGGCAGGGGATATTCAAGAACAACCTGCTCCTCGCAGGATTAGGTCTGAAGTTCGACGTTCAGATCAGAGGGCTCGCTTGGAAAGGCCAGCCTCAGAAGAAAGCCAGGGACCAGCGAGGTCCACACAGATATCCAGATTGATTGATGCATATGAGGCGAGGCTCCACGAGCAGAGGGAGTCTTCTCGCAGATACGAGGCTGAGAATGCTCGCTTGAAAAGAAGACTGGAAAGACTAGAGAGGGAGCTTCATCCTGATAACAGGAGACGTTCATACCGCACTCCTAGCCCTCAGGCGAGCAAGTCTCGCATCCGAGGAAGGATTCCTAGGCGGGGATCTCAAAAGGTCGAAGGAGGTGAATCAGACGATGACCTCCGCGAGCAGCTGCGAAGAGCTCGCCGTTATCAGAGCCCTGCTCGCAGCGATGAGAACATACGAAATCTGGTCCGCAGGGAGATAGACCAACATCCTGCCCACCACGGTACCAGATCAACTCGAGAACTCGCTAGGAGAGCTCTCAAAACCCAGATGAAGTTACCTTTCACGAGGGAAATTGAGGAAGAAGAATCCCCCAAGAAATTTGCCATTCCAAGGTTCAAGATTTATGACGGTAAGACTGATCCCATTGATCACGCCAGGCAATACTGACAGGCCATGACCCTCTGGAACCACTGGGATGCGCTAATGTGCCAAATTTTTCCTTCGAGCCTGCATGATGTAGCGCATAAGTGGTTCGAAGGCTCCCCCACCAGTCAATCAGGAGTTTCAATTCCTTGGCTGAACTTTTTACGACCCGATTCATTACCAGTAGCTCCCATCCCAAAAGGATGGATGCTTTGCTTACAATGAAGAAAATGCCCCAAGAGACCCTCTGAGACTACGCAAAGAGGTACTGGGAGTTATTCAATGAGATCGAGGATTGCGCAGAGGAAGTGGCAGTGGCCTCTTTCAAAATTGGGCTCCCTAGTTCTTCCCTTCTATACCAGTCCCTAACGAAGAAGGAGGCTATGACTATTGATGACCTAATGGCTTGCATCAAGAAGTACGCTAAGGTGGAGGATGTCACCCGCGTCACTACAGTAGAAAACGGTCGAGCTAAACTCACTACCAAGGGAAGTGACAAAGCTGAAAACCAGAAGAAATGAGGTAAGAACGGGGGAAAAAATGGCTTCAAGAACGGAGGGAACAATGATGCGTCAAAAGCATTCCAGGCAGTCAACACCGTCTTCAAAGAGCCAATTTACAAAATTCTTGCGAAGATCAAAGATGGGAGGAGATCCCTCGAAGAGGAACAATGCGCTGAGATGCGCTTTTCACAAAGAAGGAGGACATAAGACTGAGCATTGCAAAGATCTTAAGTCTCACCTCGAGGAGCTGGCCCAGTCTGGGCATTTGAACGAGTTTGTGCAGAAAAGGGAAGAGAAAGTGGCTGCCAATAGAGAGGCGAGACCTGACAACGTGCTCGAGGATGATGCTGGACATGAGTTTGCGGTAATTCACGGGGCATCTGATGCCAAGCAGATATAAGGAAATTCAGCTTGAATGGAGATGAAGAAACTTACAGCGGTAATGCAGGCTTTTCAGATCGATCCAGCAAAGTCGCAGTCAGGAAAGCATCGATGAGAAGATGACGTCAACTATAACAAGCATATTGTCTTCACAGATGAAGATCTGGTGGGAGTGAGAACCCCACATCATGATGCTCTGATCATTACACTCAAGATAGACAACTTTGACGTCGATAAGTTGCTCATCGATCAAGGAAGATCGTTCGAAGTAATGTATCTCGACCTATTCAGAAAATTGAAGTTAAGCATCACCGACCTAAAGGAAGCTACTGTCCCTTTAGTTGGCTTCGCTGGAAAAATAACTATGCCTCTGGGAAATATTATACTACCGGTGCGCACTGGAAACATCTCCAAGATGATTGAGTTTTTGGTAGTCGACATTGACTCGTCATACCAGGCCATCCTCGGCAGGGGATGGCTTCATGCGATGAAGGAAGTTTCCTCGACCTATCATCGAAAACTCAAGTATGTAACCAAGCGAGGAGTAATGGAGATCCACGGTGACCAAGCGATGGCAAGAAGGTGCTTCATAGCAGCCATCCGACCAAAGACAGAGAAGAAGGCCGATCAGCCCAGCGAGAAAGTTGGAGAAGGTATGACACCTTCTAAATAGCAATTAAAGTACGGAAGACCTGGAGTAGAGGAGACCAGGCTCCTCCCCTCCGAGCGTGTCGTCGAGGACCTGGTAGATGTCACGGCTGGAGATGGCGACAGTAACAGAGTCTTCTTGATTGGAGCATCTCTCACCGACCAGGAACAAAAGGAATTGACAACTCTGCTAAGGCGCAACGTAGATGTTTTCGTGTGGGAACCATATGAGCTACCTGGAATCGATCCTAGTATTGTCTGCCATTAGTTACACGTCGATCCCACCTTCAAATCGATCACGCAGAAGGCACGGTGAACCGCACCCGAGAAGGCTAAAGCGGTCGAAAAAGAAGTTGAAAAAGTACTGGATGCAGGATCCATAAGGGAAGTACAATTCCCCAAGTGGTTATCCAACCCAGTAGTAGTTCCGAAGAGCAATAGGAAGTGGAGAGTTTTCATCGACTTCACTGACCTCAACAAAGCGTGCCCTAAAGATAGTTTCCCTCTCCCAAAGATAGACCAACTAGTAGACGCCACTGCAGCTCACGAGCGAATGAGTTTTCTGGACGCATACTCGGGGTATCACCAAATCCCTTTATATGCCCCAGACCAAGACAAAATGGCGTTCATCACAACGGTTGGGTTATACTGCTACAAGGTCATGCCCTTTGGGCTCAAGAATGCAGGGGCAACATATCAGCGACTGGTCACCAAGATGTTCAAGGACCAGATGGGAAACACCATGGAGGTCTACATCGATGACATGCTCATTAAAAGTAAGAAAAAGGAAAATCACCTCTCAGGCTTGTCAAACACCTTCGAAATCCTCAGGAAGTATCGAATGAAACTTAATGCAAGCAAGTATTCTTTCGGTGTCCAGTCAGGAAAATTTCTTGGGTACTTGGTCAGTAAGAGAGGCATAGAGGCTAACCCAGACCAGATCGATGCCATTAGCAGGGTACAACCCCTCGTACAATCCGGGACGTACATAAGCTCACTGGAATGCTCGCCGCATTAAATCATTTCATCTCTAAATCCTCCAAGAGGTGCAAGCCTTTCTTCCAACTTCTAAAGGGGAAGAAGACGGTAGAGTGGAGCCCAGATTGCTCGCGGGAATTGGTCGAGCTTAAATCCTACTTAAGCTCTCCACTGCTCCTTGTCATACCACAACAGACAGATTCTCTGTACCTGTACCTCTTTGTTTCTAACCACACTGTCAGCTCTGCGTTAATATGCGAGGTTGGATGAATCCAGCACCCCATTTATTCCGCGAGCAAGACCCTACTGGACGCCGAACAGAGGTACCTACCACTGGAGAAGCTCGCCTTTGCACTAGTAGTAGCCTCGAGGAAGCTAAAGCATTATTTCGAAGCCCACATTATTATCGTCCTTATATCGCATCCCCTTAAAGAAATCCTGAAGAAAACGGATTTATCGGGCAGACTGTCTAAGTGGTCAGTCGAGCTCGGGCAATTTGACATCCAATTTCAACCAAGGACCGCAATCAAGGGGCAGATCCTTACTGATTTCATAGCCGAGTTCACTGGAGAGGATCGCTCCGACCAACCTTTTCCAACAAGGCAAAAGGAGAACCCAGCAACGGAGGAGACGTGAAAACTGTTTGTTGATGGAGCCTCCAACTCAAAGGGGGCAGGGGTAGGCATTGTCCTCATTACTCCAGAAAACACAATCCTTGAACAAGGAATCAGGCTTGGATTTGTGGCCTCCAACAACGAAGCAGAGTACGAAGCCTTAATCGCCGGCCTCCAAAAGGAGCACACTTTGGGAGCAAAACATTTATAGGTATTCGGCGATTACCAATTAGTCTCCAATAAGATAAGTGGATACTACAGTGCAAAAGATGAAAGAATGGCAGCTTACCTCGCCTTGGTAAAAAAACTAATGTCGAGCTTTGAAGAGATCAATGTCCAGCAGTTTCCCAGAGGGCAGAACAGTCATGCTAACGCCTTAGCAGCCCTAAGTTAGGCAGTCGACTCTGACCTAAAAAGATCCATCCCCATCGATTTCCACACTCGTCCGAGCATTAACCATGATAGCAAGCCACCAAACATGGAACAGGTACTCCAGGTGGGATCAGCCCCTAGCTGGATGGACCCCTTAAGGGACTATTTAACGGATGGCATGCTCCCGGCTGATAAGAAGGCTGCCCACCAAATAAGAGTCAAAGCTGCTCGCTTTCACTTATCTCCAGAAGGCAACTTGTACAAGAGATCCTTCTCCTATCCCTACCTCCAATGCGTTCACCCAGGGGATGTCAAGCAAGTGCTACACGAGCTTCACGAAAGAGTCTGTGGAAGCCATATCGGAGGAAGGTCTCCAGCTTTTCGAGCAATGAAGGAAGGCTATTGGTGGCCATATATGCAAAGGGACTCCGCGGTATATGTCCGCAAATGCCTGAAATGCCAACTTCACACTCCTATGGTCCACCAACCCGCCAGCGATCTAAAACCCCTGTCCAGCCCATGGCCATTCGCTCAATGGGGAATGGACATCGTGGGACCACTGCCTACCGCCACCGATAATTGCAAATATCTATTGGTTGCGACTGACTACTTCACCAAATGGATCGAGGCGGAACCATTGGCGAACATTCGAGACGCTGATATGATAAGGTTCATATGGAGGAATATAATCACTCATTTCGGTATGCCCAGAACCATCATCACTGATAATGGAACACAGTTCAAAAGCGGATCCTTTCAGAACTTCTGTAACAAACACGGTATCAGACACCACTTCAGTTCGATGGCCTATCCTCAGAGCAATGGCCAAGCTGAGGCTTCCAACAAAACTGTTATCGATGGATTAAAGAAGCGATTGGAGCGAGCCAAAGGCGCATGGGTAAATGAACTACCCCACATCCTATGGGCATACCGAACCACTCATTGGCGAGCAATAGGAGAAACCCAATTTTCGCTGACATATGGCATGGAAGCAGTCATCCCACTCGAAGCAGGTTTGCCAACAATGAGGTCCAACCTTATCGACCAGGGCCATAATAATGCAGCATTGCTCGCTGAGCTCGACCTAGCCGACGAGCGCCGGGAGCTAGCCCTAGTGAAACTAGCGAGCTACCAGCAACATCTCGCAAGGCATTACAACAAAAGGGTTAACCCGAGGACATTTCGAGTTGGAGACTACGTTCTAAGGAAAGTCCTGGGCAGCGCAGTGAAACCATCAGACGGCAAGCTAGGCCCAAACTGAGAAGGACCCTTTAAGATAACTAGAGACGATCTACAGGGCGCCTATCACTTGGAAATGATGGAAGGCATAGAAATACCACGAGCATGGAATCCAGCCAATCTCAAGAGATTCTATTTTTAGATCTTTCTTTTATTCTTTTGTTATGAAACTAGTAGATCATTTCCCTTATCATTAATAAAAGTTATTTAATTGGTTACATTCTGATAAGTAACAGCTGCATTTATCGCACATCTTTTCCAAATAACAGGCACATTGATCACTACAGCAGGAAAAAATCCCTCCTCAGGTCATCGTTATGAAACACGAAGGACCTCTTAGCATTGCCCCTGGAAATATATGAAGCCCTACAGGGGATCCTTAGGCAAGATGACCAAATTTTATACTGGTCATCAAACCTTCTTTGGTTAAATGAAATCCTAATCGGATAAAGCATCCAACACCAGGTGTGTCCTCGCCAATTGCCCCACTTAGGCCTAAGGGAGTGTGACGACACAACCTAAAAGGTAAAGCGGTGCACAATGGTATCTCGGTATTATACTGGACTGGGAGGACACTTGCATGAAAAAAAAACTTAAAAGATCACAAAGTAAAAAAGAATATGAAGAATATGACGCACTTGTTTAGTCGGTAAAATTGCCCAAAACACAAACTTATCATTAATTCATCATATTTACAAATAATGGTGATACACGTTTAGTCGGCGAGCTCGCCCAAAGCATTTACATCATCAAAAATACAAAAAACAACAACTGGTAAAATCTCAATGGGGGTGAGGCCTCTGAGCGAGATAATCAGCCACTCGAGCTCTTCGTCCGTCATCAGAAGCAGGAGCTAACTCTTCCTCAACCTCATTTGCATCCGACTCCAATAATTGCCAAGGGATGGCATCAATGGGGATCCATCGATCATCCCTTCGGAAGGGGTTAGGCATCAGGGTAGAGGGAAAAATCTCATGGCGATACCAGAGCATCGAGTTCTTCGGGACTTGCAGCTCCTTCAAAGCACTCAGCCACCCCATGATAAAGGAAATCTCTTCAAACTCCGACAACCTTGTTGGAGCATCTGACCAACCCTGGTCGTAGCCATCAGCCCACACTTGTCGAGGACCCTTTTTGAACAGGTGCCGCAGACGAGTAACATCCCTTTGAAGCCCAACAGCAATCACATATGCTCGCTGGACATCACCACGAAGCTCTTTCATTTCCCTCTCTCGAAGTTCTTCTACCTCCCTGTTTCGGCTCCTGGTGCTCCTGCCAGCTCGCGAAACAGATGAACTAGTGGAACCCCACATCACAGGAGGAATATCACTCTGACCAGCTCTAGCTCGCGATGACGAGGAACCCTGTAATACTGCTAGATCAGTGCTCGGTGCATTCTCCCTAAGTCGTAAGACCTCTCTCCTCAGAACCTCATTCTCTTGCTAAAGCATCTCACCAACCTGGTTGATCTCGGAAGCATCGAGAAGCTTTGCCCTCAATGCATTCACTTCTTCTTGCACTGAAGCACCAACCTCTTCCATCTCCTGGAGCCTGTCCTTCAGCTTAGCCACAAGTTCAGATTGCTCCTTATACTTCTGATTCCTAGATCTAAGGGATTTGCAAAGCTTAACGAAGGCCTGGCGAACTCCAGGACTCGCATTAGGACCAAGGGTCCTGCCCAATTAAGAAGTAGCATGAATGTAATCATCAACATCAATCGACTACAAGAAATAGAAAGATAAGGAGAGAAGAAGACAAATCAGTGCGAGGAGAAAAGGAGCCTTTTCATTAATAATGGTTGAAGTTACATTAAACAGTAAAAAGAAAGTTTACAGATAGAAAAAAAAGCAAAAATACAAAGCAATCCTAGCAGATAACTATTTAGCAACCTCGGGTTGCCCAGAGGTCGATGGCCCTTTCCCCTTGTCGGCATCAGCAGGAACACCGCCCTCGGAAGGAGCAATCTCTGTCGCCACAACGAGGGAAGCATCAACAGGAGTCATCTGGGGGACAGAGTCAGCACCTTCAACAGGTGGGGTAGGGACTTCATCCACGGTTGGCTTCAGACCCGGGTCATGCTCGTCAAACAGGGGAGAGTCGATATCGATGCCAGCATTCAAAAGGGCCTTGTTCCAGACCTTCTTGAAGTTCAGACGACTAATATAGCCTATCTAAACTTCAGCATCCTCGTATGCTGCAGCCCAACCAGAATTGTATGAGTCCTCCTTGGCAGTGACAGCCTCGAACTCCTTCTTCTTCATCTCTTTAGAGAGCTCCCTGTACTCCTCAATAATAGCTAGTTTGCTCGAGCAAACCAGGTCGTAGGCCTGTCGCAGCTCCTTTAAATCCTTGACTGCCGTGTCCTTCTCCTTGTTAGCTGTAGCAAGAGACAGGTCGAATGAAATCCGAGCAGAGTCAACGGCTTTAAAACTAGCCTCGAGCTATTTACCCTTCAGCTTCAGGGCAGCGTTTTCCTTATCCAGCTCACTATTTTTCTTCACCAGCTCATCGCGTGAATGATACAGCACGGCGAAGTCAGTAAAAAACTGCAGAAAAAAGAAGACATTAGAAGAGGGAAATGAGGGAATTCATAAAAACATGGGAGAGAAGGGAAAAACCTTACTAGAGCTAGCCTTTGACTAGCCTGAAAGGCTAATTGCTCGGACCCTACCGCCCTTTGACGATCAGCTGGGAGGACAGCTCTCTCGAGCAGAGCGAGGGCCAACTGTGGGGAAATTGCAACAGAATCCCCCTCAGGAAGCGCGGACACCGGGACTAAGGCCTACCCAGCCTTTGTCCTCGCTTCCACCCTCCTTTTCTCCTCCTCTCTCTCATTCTCTTTCTTCTTCCTCTCCTCTGCCCTCCTCTTCTCCTCCATCTTCTTCTTCTCTTCTTCCTTTTTTCTCTCTCTCTCCCTTACCAGCTCTTCTTTCTTCCTCCTTTTCTCCTGCTCCTTAGCAGAGGACCGGGAACCAGTAGCCATAGCCCCAGAGCTAGATTTTTGCTTCTTTGACCTCTGTACGAGAAGCATATGGTCTTCATCATCATCGTCCCAGATTAGGTTCTTCTTTGGAGGAGCCATTTCCTCACTTGAACTGCTAGATGTGCTCGACGACTCTCGAGCTTCAGAGACCTCCCCACGATCAGAGGAACTGCTACTATTAGAGCTCCCTCCACCCAAATTACTTACAGATGCTACTATTAGATCTCCTCCACCCAAATTACTTACAGCTGCTACAATGTCACTTTCAGAGCTGCTCTCCTCCTCGTCCAACTGGATAGGATCCGCAGCAGTCTCTTCGGAGGAGTCAAACTTTGGGATACTGTCCACAGGCCTTGCTATAAAGTTGGATCCAACGTTCTTGTACTCGACCAAAAAAGCAGCAGACCTTGGATGCTCGTCGTTACCCAAAGGCTCCCTGATATTCCAAGCCTTGACCAATTCCGAGAGACGAACCTCGCTGTGAGCAGGTTCCAAGTTCTTTGACCTCGCTGTGGAAGAAAAAGCAAAGAAGAGTTAGAAAGATCACAAATCAATAAAAGTCAAAACAACAGTGCAATGTCTACCTATGTATTCTTTCCCATAAAAGGGAACAGAGAACCTCTCAGACCTCAACCCTTCAAATTGGGGAGAAAACTGCCAATTTCTAACAAGGAAACCTTCTTGCCAGTAGTCCTTATAGGAATCAGGTATATTTACTACCCATACCCTGTCAGGGCTCCTAGCTTTGAGGTAGAGGACACTAGAGCTAGTTCGAGAAAAGGAATAGCAAAAACAGACCTCGGTGAGCCCTGACCTAGTACCATACAATTGATTTATCTTATGTACGCCATTAACTATTTTCCACACATTGGGCGAGCATTGTACAGGAACAATATTAAAATAGCCAAAGAAATGCAAAAATAAGTTATTGGGAGGAAAAGTGAGTCCCCCCTGGGAAAGCAACAAAACGTGGATCCAGTGGGCATCATCTATATCTCTAACCTAGGAGGGGAGGCACAACACTCAATATCTACCCACTCAGGGATGTTGTAAAACTTCCTAATCTCAGAGACCGACCTATTCCCAATCTTCGCCATTGGAAAATCCTAGAAAACTACAAACTCAAAGAGAAAGTACAAAGAAAAGGTACAGGAAACTTACAAGATAGAAGATCGACTCGAACGATGAAGAAGCACAGGCTCAAACGACAAGGAAGCAACGAGAATGGAGATTGAGAGAAGAAGGTACGAAGTGCTAGAACTCACAAAGAATGGAAAAGTGATGGAAAGATTGAAGCGACGGTAGAAAAGTGGCTATTCCAGAAACCTTTAAATTTTGCTAATCATAGTGCACAAGATACGAAGCGGGTGCCGCCAAAATTAGCTTCATAGCTTTCGAAGAATTACAAAAAAGCCATTATGGCTAATCATTTAAATTTATTGAGCCCAAAACATGGCCCAACAAACTTAGGGGCAATTGTGAGTACCCAAAATTAAGACCATGGGCCTGGACGAGTAGCCCAATTCTGGCGGCCCAAAGCCCAGGCCCCCCCACCTCTTATTTTGATTGTGATTCGGTCTCTTCCCACGCTCCCATTAAGGGAGGTTATGGGGAGAGATGGAAGACGTGGGGGAATCTAACACCCCCACTTACCTAAACGCACATGTATATATTGAACCCTAGGTCCGGGACAAAAGGATAAGTTGTATTCTATGTAATCACTCTCCGGAGTATATAGAAATAACACCGACTGCACCACCGTGGACGTAGGCACATCTTTGCTGAACCACGTACATCCTTTGTTGTGTGATTGTCATTTTACATTCCTTGCTCTTACTTGGTGCTTGCCTTTTCTTATCTATTTGTGTTGCATAATAATTATCACCACAGTAATTTCTTCAGATTGTAATTTCTTCATCTTTCTTTAGATTGTAATTTTTTTTAGATTGCAAATTTTTTTAGATTGTTTGTTGATAATCATGCTTGTTGTGATATTGTAGTTTCAATAAGATTTGACATTAGTTGGGTGAGAAAGTGGGGATAATATTTGACAAAAAAACTGAATTTTTTTAGTCCTATTTTGGGGATAATAGGCTATTATCCTCATCCTTGGTTAACTACTCCCATCACCATGAATGAGAAATAAAGAAAACAAAAAAAATCGTGTTAGGTTAACCGCTCAATTTCGTGCTAATCGTGTTAGTTTGTATAAAAATTGATTTCGTGTAAATCGTGTTAATTGAAAAAATCGTGCTTATCGTGGTAATTTGAATAAAAAGAAAATTCGTGGTAATCGTGTCGTATCATGTTTTTACGTGTTTCGTGTTCGTGGCGCTTAAAAAAACACGACTTCGTGTCGTGTCGTGTTCGTGTTCAATAATTCATTGTCGTGTCGTGTCATGTCATGTTAGGCGAAAACACGACCCAATAACACGATTTTTCACCCTTACATTTGAGCTTTGTACCCAATATCATATGAAATATCCAAAAAAAACTACCCTAACCTAGACCTTCTTATTCACAACACTTTAACTGTGCTATGGAAATTCAACCATATCCACCTATTCTAAAAAAAAAACATGTTGTGGTGAATCAATCATGAAAATTGATAATATTATGGCAAATCAGTCATACCATACTTCTCAATAAATGACCTATGCTTCGACATATCACTCATGCCATCCTATTTGGCAAATCAACTAGATAAAAAAAATCATGCCATCCTTCTTATCCTATCATTGGAAAATTACTCATTCTAGTCCTAGTAGTCACACATAACTTATCTAGTGTATACATATCCTACCATTCCATTACACATGCACAAATAAAAGAATCAAATATACATAAATAAAGTAATACGTGGTTCTATCCTATTACCATTTCGATCAAAATCCCTTGGGTTTGCGTTCAGACACCTCTCGTCCGAATGGCCCAACCCTCCTCCTCACATCCATAGCAACATCTCGGAAAGACTCCATTATGAGACCCTTGATACTGGACCACTAATTTCCCCTTATATTTCTTCTACGGTATTCATTCATTGATCTTTATGTTGTGGTTGTTTTCCCTCCTTACGATAATAGTGACTTTCCCCATCGACCCCACTCATTTTATCTTCAGTAGATTTAGTCCCCTTGTTTGTTGTCTTCCCATTTTTAAACTTTAGAAAATCTGAATTATCTTGGCAATGCATAAGTGCAGCATTCACCACATACGTATACGTGGTGTATGCTGGATTCCTCAATAATACCTACTTGATTCTCTAAGTCAATCCTCTAATGAAACAGTCCATATGTTTCTCATCAGTGCTCACCTCCTCAAGTTCGAACATATAGATATTTGTGACCTCGTGTTTGTAGCCGAGAATTGTACGGCTCCCCTGAACCAAATTAAAAAAGTATCTCTTATTTGTCCCTCTAACTGTTGGCGGACAATACTTGTCCTCAAACCTTTTCCAAAACTCAAATATGGTCATATCGTTCCTCTCCTCGAAAGTGGTGGGAAACCCCCGCCACTATAATGCCTCACCCATCGACTTAAAGATGAAAAGCATCTCCATCTGAACCTTTGTGCACTCAAACATCATCAAGTGCCTATGAATGTCCTTCCTCCATTGATGTGCCATCAAAGTATCAGTAGTTTCCGTAAACTCTACTAGTTACCCTTAGCAAAAGCCCCACATGCCATCTCTTAATCTGACAACTGTGGTTGGGCTGGCATAACCACCTGCAATTGTGGCTTTTGAGACTGCTGAAAGTGTTGTAATGTTGTGATCACCCCGGTTGTGACTGCCTGGGAAATAATGGGAAACTAAGTCAAATGGTGTTGTCAGTGGTGTCTGATGTGGTGGTTGTTGGTTTGACTCAGTCTCCAGGTTGGCAGTCCTAGTGGCAGTTGTTCGTCCTCTCTTACCTCAAGTGATTTCCATCTAAAAGAAAATAAGGAAATTGGCATAAGATATTGCTTACTAATAAAGAGTATAAATAAACATAATGGTGGGGCTCTAACATCAAAGAACTTAATGCAAAAAACCTAATGGATACACACGGATGCTAAGGACACTAGAACCTGGGATGCTCTGATACCAACTGTAACACCCCATATTTACCCATGTCAGGCCGATGTGTCAAAGATAATATGTGTTATGCAATTTATACCATTTTTAGCATCACGATAAAAATAAAATAGATAATAAATTTGAAACCATTCATGACATACAAATAATAAATAGAATAAATATCTTAGATAAAATAATAAAAGCCGTTAAATATTGAATCAATAAAAACTAAGTATGAACAAATTATCTGTCTCGAATGAAACCAGTAATCAATCTTGGCATCCACATGGATTCATAAGCAATAACTACGAAGAAAATATAACTGGTATGTCTAACGCAAATCAAATATTAAATGAATTAAGACGCATACTCTAAGAGTAATGACTGGATAATCAACCATATGCAAGTACGATTGCTCAGCTCTATTGCTCCTGCTTAGGGAAACCTGTAACACGTCGTATTTTTGAATAATTAATTTTAGCATTTCAATTAAACGTGTGCTCGTAATAATATTACATATTTAATAAATATTAATTTGAGAGAATAAAACTGATATTGATGTGGAAGTAAAATTTACTAAGTGTGATTAAGTAAATTAAATTTGGTAAATTTTTAGTATGTCGTGGTGGAAAAAAACGACGGGGTATTAGAGTATCTCAACTGGGACATGAATAAACAATTTTTGGATCGAGATAGAATATTTATGTTTCGTGACTCGGATGGGATTTCAAGTACAAGGTTGATCCGGAATGGGTAGAAATAGTCAAAATTAAGTATCCCGAGATAGTAATTGGGTTCGAGGGGCTTTTTAGACTAACCGGGACTGATTCAGGGGCATTTAAGTCATTTAATTTTAAGGGGCTAACCTAAATTCGGGATTAAGAGGGTTAAATAAGATATTAGGGTTAGGAGGAAGCCACTTTACATAATCTAAACCTCAGAGAGTCTTGTGGTGAGAAAATAGGGAGGAAGAGCACAAGGAAGGTTGGATAAGGCAAAATTGGTACGCATTTGGAGGCCAACTACGGGGTGCTAGACTGGATTCAATCCTACAATAAAGAGGAGACTAAAATTCAACCATCATTCTAGGCAAGTTTATAACTTTCTTGTTGATTTTTCATTGTTTAGATTCATATCAAAATTGGTAAAGTAAAACTGATTTTGGGATGGGATTTCACATGTAAAACGGGTTTGGGGAGAATATTTACATATGAATTATGCAATGGAAATAATCTTGATTTCTGTTAAAATAATCTTGATTTATGTGAGATTCAATACATATGATAATCTGGCTTGTGTGAAAAAATAATTTGGGGAATTAATCAAATTAGAGTAACAATTAAAAGAGGAAGAAATCTGAAATTGGGACGAAATCATTGAATATGTTGAATTGATGAAATTGGGATGATGATTATGAAATTTATGAATATTAGGATTGATTTAGATTAGATTTTATGTATGGAATCCTTGGGAGACAAGAAATATTATTGTGGTTATAAAGGTTTTTGAATTGAAGGTTGTGAAATAAGAAAGCCCGTCACTTTGGTTCAAAAACTAGGCTCCTACACAGAATCAAATCGATTCGGCCTTTATATGCGAATCGATTTGGAGGGCAAATCAATTCAGCTATAAACCCGAATCAATTCGGACCTGCTGTGAGGGACAGTCAGGTCTTCTAATGTAATTCGAGGAACCTTTGGGAAATTATAAATTGTAAAAGGTCTGTAGTGTGTAGTAGGACTTCTAAATATTTTATAAATAGTTATACGATCCTGGGTAGGGGAGATTAAACTCGAATTGTGGTTACGAGTGTTTAGGAGGGATAACACTTGGAATATAAACTACGAATTTGGGGATAGAAGAATTTGGGAATTATTATTATTTACGGGTTGGTTGGAAAAGTCAGGGTGTTTAAGAAAGGTTATGTAACGAGACTTAATTTAATTATTGAATAATTAAATATCTAAGAGTTGGCGACAGACTCACGGCATAGGCCAGTTCTTCGGGTGTTAAGCATGAAATAATCGGACTTGATAAATATATATACAGGTAAAGGGATAGTGTATATATATGAGTAATAATATCTGTGTGCATGATATTTATGTGACACATACCCATCCTAGCGGATATGCTATCGGTGGAAGTTGCGCCCGTTGAAAGTCACTTTGGTTGATATCAGCAGAGGTAGTATCATCCCCAGGGTCATAGGTATGTGCATGCCCATGCTGTGTAAGGTTAGATTCTCGTTGAATGATGTGGTATGGTTATGACTACGGACTTAAGGCCATGACCACTTTTGATTTTCGTTATGTTTTTTGGATTCGGTGTTGAGATTATGACCCGGTTGCCCAGGTTGTGGTGGACTTCCTGGAGTTTGATAGCATGCTCAAGATTTTTCATCCAGCGAGGTACATCTCGGGGGGATAGCGACTACATACATATAGTGAGAGATATATATGTTTATATGCATTTGATGGGTTTGGATTATACATATATAAAGAGTTAGATAATTATATACGGGCATAAGACATTAAGTGTGAATATTATTAATAATCATGGTAAGGTTATGAGAATGAATAATAATGGGATAATGGTTAATTAAGAAAAGAAGTAAGCTAATTAATAAATCAGTGATAAACAATACTCGAGGCAGGGTAATACGTTACATTAAGATTAGTGACGAGACTAGTCAGGTGGGTAGCATAACTAGACGGGTTAAGAGTATACATTAGGTGCGCACATTAGATGAAGGGCGAGGATTATCTCATGCAAGTGGGCTACCACTTTAACTATGAAAATTTCCTTACGTTTTCAATATTGCAACTTATACACTTACTAAACTTTTTTTAAGGTTTTGGTCTCTTACCCGTATCGAATATTTTCAAAACGCTTAGATGTCCAGCCATAGGGACGCCAAGGATGATTATTATTTACAGTGACATGTAGTTGCAGCTTATGTGAAGGCTTGTAGGATTCAGAGTAACCGCTTCATTTATTTCTATCTATATTAGGTTGTCTACTTCAGTTGTTAATTGGGCGTGTTGTCCACTTTATTCAGACTTATATATTTCCAACTATTTTAGTTAGTTGGATTAGATGTATTGGAGTTTTACCCGATGAGTTATTCGGGGACTTTATTTATTTATCTCAACTTTAGACTATATATTGTGATCTCATTTATATTGGTTACTATGTCTGGAATTATTATGGGTTAGTTAATATCGTGGTGTGTTAATGAAAGATAAAAAAAAATAACACTGCTTGTTAAATTAATTAGGTGGTTAGTAATTAATCATGCTTCGACGATGATGCTAAGAATGAACCATATGAGACTACCATTTTATTTTGGTAGAGGGATGGCCACCCATTATTTTAATAGGTGGGGTGTCACAGATGGTATCATAGCATCAGGTTTTAAAGTCTTTTAGGATTTGTGCGGCTTACTACGATTTTAGATTAGCGTTCTTTGATATAAAGCCATAATTTAGGATCGTTGCATTCATACTTATGCATTTTCATGCTTACGTTCTTCTGTTATTATTTTATATTTGACTATGAACTTATACAAACTTCAATCTCATTTCAAATGCCGCCAAATAGAACCTGTCAAACGAGAGTGAGTGCTGAGGAGAAAGCCCCACAGGGGAACATTACAACCACAGAGGTGGCTAATATAGTGGCAGAGACGGTAAATACGACGATGAACACAATGGCACAACACTTTCCCAGGCCCAGCCTCAGTCGCAGGTGGCACGGGTCAGATGAACTCGGGCCCGTTAGCTTGGGACCATGATCATAATGGCAGAACACATTCCCTAGGGCCACTAGGGCCAAGGGAATAAGGGGGGAGGCAAGCAGGGACAATGATTAGGATATCCTTGACAGGGCCAGAGACATGGGGACTTCACCGGCTGATGTTTTACTTGTGGTGAGACGAGCCATAGGAAGAGGGAGTGGCCTCAGCCAGGCAAAGGACCTTAGCAGGGTTGCCAGCAGGCATAGTTACCACTGGCAGCACTAGACTCACCAACCCCATAGCCACAGTGGTAGCTATAGTATGGACATGTCTACAATGTCCGAGATGTAGTCATACCACAGGTGCAGTAGGCGCTGGCATCAGTTGAGTGCACGTTTTCTATTCATGGGCATACAGGTAGGGTTTTATTTGATACGGGAGCCTCCCCCTCATTCATAGCTACAAAATTTGCACACACGAATGGCCTACTAGAGGCAACCGACAGTATCATTATGTGTGTAGACTCACCACTGGGCAGTGAAGCCCTTATACACTTCATTTATAGGGGAGTAGATATAGACGTCAGGAGATTATATTTAGAGGACGACTTTCTTGTTTTGGCTATGGTAGGGTACGATGTCATTTTGGGTATGGATTGGTTAGCAGGGTAAGGAGGTAATGGTCGATTGCTTCGATAAGACTATTGTGTTCTCTATCATATGACAGGAGATGTTCCTCGTAGCGATGCCCCTTTCTGAAGGTGGGTCAGCCACGTATCTTCATTATATTAAGTAGGAGACACACAGGAGGTGGTTATTTCCTTAGATTCAATTCTGGTAGTGAAGGAGTTCATAGATGTTTTCCAGGAGACACCCGTGTTGTCACCCAATCGAGAGATAGAGTTTGTTATTGACTTAGTGCCTGGGACTAGGTTGATTGCATGAGCACCGTATCGTATGGTCGTGCTAGAGATGCAGGAGTTGAGGGATTAGATTCAGCAGCTCTTGGGGTAGGGCTTCATCAAGCGGAGTACATCACTATGGGGTGCACCAGTATTGTTTATGAAGAATAGAGATGGGTCACTTTATTTGTGTGTAGACTACAGGGAGCTAAACAAAGTCACAACAAGAAATAAATATACGTTGCCTTGAATCAATAACTTATTTGACCAGTTGAGGGGAGCATCGTACTTCTCCAAAATAGACCTGAGATCAGAGTGTCACCAATTGCGTATTAGTGAGGAGGATGTTCCTAAGACCGAATTTCTAAAGTGATATGGAACGTATGAGTTGAGGGTGGTGCTATTCAGGATGACTAACGCACCAACGGTGCTCATGGATCTCATCAATAAGGTGTTCCGAGACTTTTTAGACCAGTTTGTGATAGTTTTCATAGACGATATTCTGGTATATTCTAGAATGGAGGGTGAGAATGCAGAGCACCTGCGTATGGTTTTGCGGACATTGCAAGATCACCAGTTATACGCCAAGATCGAGAAATGCAAATTATGGCCATATTGTGTCTAACAGTGGTATTTTGGTGGATCCGAGTAAGGTATCGATGGTGAGGACACCGACGAATATTCATAGCTTCATGAGATTAGTCATGTACTATCGTCGCTTTATAAAGGAATTTTCAAAGAATGTGGGTCCACTGAAAAATCTGACTGGCAAAGGAGTGTTGTTGTTTAGGACGACCAGCGTCAGTTAGCTTTTGATGAGTTAAAGGACAAATTGACTTCAGCACGCGTACTTGCACTGCCTAAGGGAGAAGTGAAGTATAATGTTTTTACCGATGCGTCCTTACAGGGACATAGGTGTGTATTGCAACATAAGGATATGACTATAACTTATGCATCTCGCAAGTTTAATCCCCACGAGAGGAATTACCCCACACATGACGTAGATTTAGCATCAGTTGTGTTTAGCTTGAGGATTTAAAGGCACTACCTTTGGGGTGAGCAGTTCAGTTTTTAACGGACCATAAGTCGCTACAGTAATTATTCACGTAGAATGATCTTAATATACAACAGTGAAGATGATTGGAGTTCGTGAAGGATTACCAGTTTTATATTCAGTATCATCCTGGTAAGGCTAACGTGATGGAAGATCCATTGAGTCGATAGCTTATGGGGGAGATAGTGGAAGTTTGGGAGGAGAAGTGGGATGAGATCCAATATGATGACGAGGTCACCCGATCACATATGGAAGTATTAGTTATCACTCCCGAGATCATTATGTGAGTGGTGAAATCACAGGCCGGGGATCAATTCTATCAGGGTGCGCCAGTTGTTGGCAGATGGGGTAGAGTCCTACTCGATCAGTTATGACGGAGGCTTACGCTTCAACAGGAGATTTATTATTTCGGAGGATGAGGATTTTATACATGCAATGATGACCAAGTCTCACGGGTCGAGGTTTACGGTACATCTCGATAGGGATAAGATGTACCAAGATATGCATAGAGAATACTGGTGGTCAGGGATAAAGAAGGACATAGTAAAGTTTGTCTCAAAGTGCACTACATGTCAGTTAGTGAAAATAAACCACCAAAGACAGAAGGGGATGTTGCAGCCATTGGAGGTTTTGGTCTGGAAGTGGGAGAGTATCTCAATGGAATTTATCATTGGGTTACCGACGTCAAAGAGGGGTCACGATTCCATCTAGCTTATCGTGGATCGCCTAACCAAGGTGGCCCACTTCCTGCCAGTTCATAAAAGTGTTGAGACGAGACAGTATGCCCATCTATTTATTACCAAGATAATAAGGTTACATAGGGTACTGATTAAAATTATGTTCGATATGGACAAGATTTTTGTTTCCCACTTTTGGCAGAGCTTTCAAGAGGCGATGGGCACTGATTTAATGTTGAGTACGGCGTATCATCCACATACAGATGGGCAGACTGGGCAAGTTAATCAAATGTTATAAGGCATGCTCAGGATGTGTATAATCGATTTTGGGGGAGGTTTGGGAGCGGTACCTTCCACTGGTAGAGTTTGCTTATAATAACTCTTACTAGTTCACCATCGATATGGTACTATTGGAAACACTTTATGGACGACCTTGTCGTTCACCCACTTATTAGCTAGAGGTCGGGGACAATAAGTTTTTGGGACCGGAGATGATTCAGGGCACCACTGCCAAGATTGAGCTCATTCTAGGATGCATACAGATAACTTATAATATGCAGAAGAGTTACGCTAATGCCGATAGGAGACACATAGAGCTAGAGATTAAGGACTAGGATTTGGTATGCATGTCTATAGTGAAGGGAGTCCTGAGGTTTAGGAATAAGGTGAAGCTAGCGTCGAGGTATGTAGGGCCTTTCTCGGTCATTAAGAGAGTAGAGCCAATTGTTTATAGGCTTGGGGTTGTTGGAGCATTTACAGAGGATTCACGATGTATTCCATGGGTCATTTCTGAATAGATATCAGAGGTTTGAGAGGACTTTTTAGCACAACCCACAGGAGGAGATTGATTTACAACTAGACATCTCGTATGAGGAGGGACCAGTTGTTATTCTTGATTATAGTGAGCGTAAGTCGCGGTCAAAGGTGGTTCCCTTAATTCGAGTGCAATGGGAACATCATAATATAGATAAGACAATGTGGGGGTGGGAGGATGATATGAAAGAGCAGTATCTAAAGCTTTTCACCGCAAATGCGTCCAAATTTAGGGGACGAAATTCCTTTGCAAGGGCGTAAGTATGTAACACCCTATATTTTTGAATAATTAATTTTAGCATTTTAATTACACGTGTGCTCGTAATCATATTGTATATTTAATAAATATTAATTTGATGATAAGACAAGTTGATATTTATGTGGAAATAAAATTTACTAAGCGTGATTAAGTAAATTAAATTAGGTAAATTATTAGTACGTCGTAGTGGATAATCACGACAGGGTATAACAATATCTCAATCAAGATACGAATAGACTATTTTTGGATCAAGATAGGATATTTATGTTTGGTGACACGGATGGAGTTTCAAGTACAAGGTTGATCTGGAATGGGTCGAAATAGTCAAAATTAAGTACCTCGGGATAGTAATTGGGTCCCAAGGGATTTTTAGACTAGTCGGGATTGATTCAGGGGCATTTAAGTCATTTTACATTAAGGGGTTAACTTAAATTTCGTAATTAAGAGGGTTAAATAAGAGATTAGTATTAGGAGGAAACCATTTTACAATCTAAACCTCTGCAAGTCTTGTGGTGAGAAAAGAGGGAGGAATAATACAAGAAAGGTTGGAAAAGGCTAAACTAGTACGCATTTAGAGGCCAACTGCGGGACTCTTGACTGGATTCAATCCTACAATAAAGAGGAGACTAATATTAAATCATCATTCTAGGCAAGTGTATAACTTGCTTATTGATTTTTTATTGTTTAGATTCATATCAATATTGGTAGAGTAAAACTGATTTTTGGATGGGGATTCACATGTAAAACGGGTTTTGGGAGAATATTTACATATGAATTATGTGATGAAAATAATCTTGATTTCTGTGAGATTCGATACTTATGATAATTTGATGTGTGTGAAAAAATAATTTGGGGAATTAATCCAATTAGAGTAGTAATTAAAAGAGGAAGAAATCTGAAATTGGGATGAAATCATTGAATATGTTAAATTGATGAAATTGGGATGATGATTATGAAATTTATGAATCTTAGGATGGATTTATATTAGATTTTATGTATGGAACCCTTGGGAGACTATTGTTGGGGTTGTGGATGTTTTAGAATTGAATGTTGTGAAATAAGAAAGCCCGTCACTTTGGTTCAAGAAAATCGATTCAAACCTGTTGTGAGGGACAGTCAGGTCTTTTATTGTATTTCGAGAGACTTTTGGGAAATTGTAAATTGTAGAAGGTTCGTAGTGTGCTGTAAGAGTTCTGAAAATTTTATAAATAGTTATAGGATCCCGAGTAGGGGAGATTAGACTCGAATTATGGTTACGAGTGTTTAGGAGGGGTATCATTCAGAATATAAACTACGAATTTGGGGATAGAAGAATTTGAGTATTATTATTATTATTATTATTATTTACGGGCTGGTTGGGAAAGTCAAGGTGTTTCAGAAAGGTTATATAACGAGACTTAATTTAATTAGTGAATAATTAAATATCAAAGAGTCGGGGACAGACTCACGAATTATAGGCTAGTGGTTCGGGTGTTAGGCACGGAATAACCGGACTCGGTAAATATATATGTAGGTAGAGGGATAGTGTGTAATATATATATATATATATATATATATATATATATATATATATGAATATTAATATCTGTGTGCATGATATTTATGTGAAACATACCCATCCTAGCAGATATGCTATCAATGGAAGTTGTGCGCCATGGGAGGTCACTCTGGCGAATCTCAACAGAGGTAGTACCGTCCCCAGGGTCATAGGTCTGTGCATATCCACGATGTGTAGGATTGGAGTCTCGTAGAATGATGTGGTATGATTATTACTACGGACTTAAGTCCATGGCCGCCTCCGATTTTTGTTATGTTTTATGGATTCAGTGGTGAGATTCTGACCTAATTGCCTAGGTTGTGGTGGACTCCCTGGAGCTTGATAGCATGCTAGTGATTTCACATCTAGTGAGGTAAAGCTCAGAGGGATAGCGGTTACATATATAGAGTGGGCGATATATGTATTTATATGCATTTGATGTGCTTCGATTATACTTATATAAAGAGTTAGATAATTATATACAGGCATAAGACATTCATTGTGAATATTATTAGTAACCGGAGTAAGGTTATAAGAATAAATAATAATGAGATAGTGGTTAATTAATTAAGCAGATAAGTAAGCTAATTAATAACTAAGTGATATATAATACTCGATGCAGGGTAATACGTTGCACTAAGATTAGTGAGGAGACTAGTCAGATGGGGTAGTTAAACTAGGCGGGTTAAAAGTATACGTTAGGTGTGCACATTAGATGAGAGGTGAGGATTATCTCATGCGAGTGCACTACCACTTTGAATATAAAAATTGATTTACATTTTCAATACTGCAACTTATATAATTGATAAATATTTGAAAAGGTTTTGGGTTCTGACCCATATCAAATATTTTCAAAACTTTTAGATGTCCATCCACAGGGACACCTAGGATGATTATTCTTTTCAGTGACACGTAGTTGCAGCTGATGTGGAGGTTTGCAGGATTCTAAGTATCCGCTTCATTTATTGTTATCTAGATTAGGTTCTCTACTTCAGTTGTTGGTTAGATGTGTTGCCCATTTTATTCAGACTTATGTATTTCCGATTATTTTAGTCAGTGATTTGATGTATTGGATTTTTACCCGATGGGTTATTCGGGGACATTATTTATTCATCTCACCTTGTGACTTTATATTGTGATCTCATTTATATTGGTTACTATGTATGGTATTCTTGTGGATTGGTTAATATTGTGGTATGTTAATGAAAGATAAAAAAATGACACTGCTTGTTAAATTAGTTAGGTGGTTAGTAATTAATCATGCTTCGATAGTGATGCTAAAAATGAGTCATATGAGACTACCGTTTATTTTTGTAGAGAGATAGCCACCCATTATTTTAATAGGCGGGGTGTCACAAAACCTAGAAAAGGTTTTTCAATACAAATGAGTTAAAGAGAGAAATTTGCAAGAAATAGTTATATTATTTAACCGTATTTACTACGACTCATTTAATCCTTATGTCATCCCTGTCGACACTCGTACCAAAGATACATCGCCTTTCCCTCAAACTAAGGAATTCTTAACCATTCGTATCTTTCGTAACCTTAATATACTGAGGTTACCATCTCCCTTGTAATCTCCTCCTTATGGAAATACTCGAGCATAATAAGTCTATTAATATTTGAACAACTAACCCACATCGTAACCATGTAAACCCTAACCATTACTATGTTACCACACTACCATCTCGTAAACCAATACATTGTACTCATGAGAAATATATTAAAACTAACCTCCATAGAATCTACCACTAAAATTTTATTAGGAATGGCATGCCCATTGTCTCCAAACTCCTAACCGAACTAAAACCTTATGTGTGGGATGTTTTATATATGAAATCCAAACAAGGAACCCCCTCCCCCTGATACACTTATGTCTACCCGAATCATTCATCAGAACGTAATGGTACGAGACTCCCTAAGTAATTATCAATAATTCCAAATTTACTCTATACAGATCAGTTACTGTAAAGTACTCACCTATCTCATATACCATATAAGTACCAAACCAATAAGCTAGCCATCCCCCTATAGAGAAATCACACATCTTTATAGACATCTTACGCTTCATAGTATACAACACAATATAAATTCTTACATTAGTTAAGAGTAGTCAACCAAACATGAACCGTTCGAAAAGGGTAACATACTCTTATCGTTCTATCATTTGCACATAGAAACCAAACCTTAACCGTTCTATGACCGAGTAATCAATCAAATCTGACTTCATCCTAAGTCATACAAAAAGTATAACTATTTTAACCCAATCCATCAACAAGTAATTCCACTATACACGCGCCTCACAAGTATCATGTTAATCATCATATATCCGTTAATTTCACCATTGATAAGTTTACACATATACATTTAATCTCATATTGGTTTTACAAATAATCCTTGAATCTCGTAATCAAGTATACCAGCGCCAATCGTGCCCTTTAAAACACACATAATCGTATTATAAACCATACCCGAAACCTTAACCTTTACACTTTAGATAAAACAATATTTTTAACATCCCAACCAAACTTCCTAGATGCTCCGAAGTAACCCATCCAACTCTTACTAAAACCAACCTAACCAAACAAAAACAAAACCCACACCAAACCATCAAAAGTAGCACCTAAGTGGACCCCTAAACCCGCGGCCCAAACAAACCAACCCGTGTCCAAGGCTTTCGGGGCCACAATCGTGGTCCCTAACCCCGCATCACAGGGGTGCCACCTTCAACTCCTCATAACGAAGTAGTTTTCATTGTCTTCTCCACCCAACCATAAGTTGCGAATTTTAAAACCCTATTTTGCGATTAAAGACCCTTCCCAATCTTCTAACATCTCCAGTCGATCCTATTATGATCTCTAAATAAAAATCCAACCGTTATTCGTTCATGGTCAGTGTTTAGTTTCAATATTAAGGCAAAAACATAATTTTTTACATATTCCTCATATGATTCCACATCAAACCTGAATTATAATTAATTAACAACAATATCATCCATTGAACATGTGATTACACATTAATCAACAATCCTAAATATAAAATTAATGAGAACTGCACAAGTGTTGATTCAAAATAGAATCATCGTGTGTTTTCAGCAATATAAGCAATATGGTTCTACATTAATCATGCGGTTCATTATGAATACTAATCTACACAATTAATCTAATCAGATTTATAACTAATTATAGGTTACTAATCATATTTATAAATTATTAATCAGATTTCAATTCTAATAGCATGTTTCTAATCAATTGTTTCCTATTCAGAGTTGAAAATCATAAACAAGTTACATCAATACGATAAGCAAGATAGTATTTCTTACCTTAATGAAGATTTAACCTTTGATTAAGCCCTCTTGTTTGCTTCCTCTCTTCTTCGAAAGTTTGGCTTTGTTGTTAGGTTATGAAATATGAAGTGTTATGATGATTAATGAGGTTTAATTATCTATTTTTAACCCTAAACCTCTCACGTCCCCTATGGGCACACATTTGGACCCCTAAATATGCCTAAAACACTAACCTTATTCTTTTGAAACATGACCAAAATGAGCAACCACCCTAGGGGCACAATTCAATAACATCCTTAACATTTGTATTTCCCAGAGTCCGATCCAAAGTTACTAACCCATATCATAAAAATTATCACATTCATATCATCAAATTAACAATTTGTTCCCATATTATTTAAATTCTCACCTTAATTCTAGTTAATAATTCAAACAAAATAATTTCATTAAATTTCTCATCAAAACACTGAAATCAATATTAATTATTAAATAATCATTTATTTAGTTTTTAAAAACACAGGGTATTACAAAACATTGCCATCAATTTTTATCAACAAAAAAAATATCATATATCTTTAGCCCTCAAATGGTGAGGTCACAAGTTGGTCCTCACCTAAACAAGCTAGTCAGATGGCTATGCGAACTAAACCGAGCGGACCAATTTCTTAAAATACTAAATTTAAATTCTTTCACCGGCATTGGTGGATCATCTAAAAAAATCATAAAATATTTAATCCAAAAGTGGATGAAATTGCAAACTTCAAAATATGTGCATTTTTTTCTCTTTAAAACTCTAGAGAATTAAGGTAAAGGTCATGTTCCTTCCTATATTTGAATTTTTAGGACAACGTTTTTCAAGTTTATAAATCTAGTCCCTATGGTACAATAGCCTTTATTTTTTTGATCCGCGCCAGCGACACTATTTTTCACCATTTTTCATGGTATTTTTAGTACAGGCTGAATGTCCTATTTTTATACATTTTGAACATTAGGAGGACCTTTTTCCCAAAACCCCCTTAAAACTTTTGATGATCCTTATGGAGAATTTGATTAAGAAACTAATTTTTTTTTAAAATGTTTTGGACCATGCAGAGAAAGAGAACGGGGAAGTAATGCGCACTTGCACCATAAAATTATGCTTATAACTGGGACACAGACAATGAAACCACTTTGTGATAAGCTTAAAGCAAGTAAGATGCCACTAGATCATACGATCAGTATGAGATATATACATTTACAACAATAATTCTATACTATTACAGATTCTAACAAGGATCCTCTATATATTTGCTCCCCACCCATCTCCATTGAAGTGTTGAATGCTCAGAAACACCCTAGAAATCATCACCACATCGGTAGGCAAGGACCGCGAAGGGCTGAATCAACACTACTGCCAGGACACGAGAGCTGATATACTCTAACCAAACATTCAAAAACTAGTCAATTATTGAATAAACAGGAAAAGACAATGCTAACCCATTGATAAATGGATTTTCAAAATTTGACTATATAGAAATAATTAGGGCATAAATGCTTCCCATGAAGCCACCCCTAGGTGCTGCGTCAGTTGTGCCATTTGACTTAGAGGTGGAATGCTACTTTGGCAAACCTCAATAGTCAGTAACCAATAATTAGGATGCAAATCTTACATTGAATTGATGCCTAACGGGATTTTTTCAGTCGTTTGGGTGGCCTCTTCGTTTCTTTCCTTGAATCCTCGGGAGTTTTTATGTCTATATATGGCTGCAAGAATTTTGAAGAACCAATAAAAATAAGCAATTTGTCATACTGCAAATATAAAACACTGATTTGACTGACAACAGGTCCCATATAGGAATTGGGGGGATAACTGTTTGTTAGTATCCACCCTTTATGATGGTCCAAAAATCAAAATTAGTAAGAATGAGATGAAATAAATAATTAGGATGGCCAAATCTTGTGATGGTGACAAATGAGAAGGGTCTGTTGTCATAGTGTGTAAAAAAACAATATAGACGAGAAAATGAAACTCACAAATGAAGATCCCCTCCCAAAACATCCTCCTAATTAAAATGTGATATTCATCGCCTGCCCTGTATCTTAGCAAAGAAATGGAAGAGATACATACTTTTGAAATGAACTTCACTTGAGTGACATTAATCTCACTTCAAGAACCCTGTCATTCCAAAATTCCAAAGGAGTTGGATTTCAAGAGGAAATCGCAGACACTTCTCCATCGAAGAAGTATCCTTCGACACTATATTGTCGAAGTCCAATTTACCCTCAACCTTGGATCTCATATCATATGATGAAATTGAATTACGTTATCGACAGAACCTCAAATCCTTCGAAATTTTCAAAGGAATCAATCCAACGACAAACGATGGTCATGTTTGCTACAATGAAGCACGAAGGTATTGGCATCAATTCATTGACACGAGGCCATGAAGAATATTGGAGCCAAGTCGCTAAGTGTGACGCGATGAACGACAAACTCAAAGAGGACTACAAAGATGTGTAATACCCCGTATTTTTATGCTTTATAAATTTGGGGATTTATTAATTTTAATGTGAGTTATTAATTTAATATAAATCCGGAAATTAATTACTTTATAATTATTAACGTGATGTGAGTTGGTAATTATGGGAAACTTGTTGAATATTACTAATGAGCAGAGTAATATATAATATTGGTTCTATTAAATGTCAAGAGTGTATAAAATGACAATTTTGAAAATTTGAGTCGGGACGCTCCCGTGTCGCGTCGGGACTAAATATTGATTAATAAAAGTGAATATATTATAAGTTGCTCGTATGGTCGTTTTGAGTGCACCAAAGTGTCCGGAAGGGTCGAGATAGTCAGAAAAGTATACCCGGGAGTTTAGTTTGGGTCTCGGGGGGTTTTTAGGCCTATTTAGCACCCCGGGAGGGCATTTTGGACATTTTGCATTTTTGGGTAATTAAACACACGAAAATTATTAGGCTATATCAGCCATTTGGAATAGTCCTTTACGGTTAGCAGACTCAAAACTTTAGAACGGCCATAGGAGAGGGAAGGAGAAAACTTTCCAAGCAATCCAAGGCCAAAAAGTCATCCGATTGCACCGCCACCACCACCAACGCATAGATCACGCGACGGGGAACGCAACCACACCAAACTCGTCCACAAATCAGAACCCTGAATTTCCAGGCAAGTGTTTATCTTGCTTATTTTCGTTAATGCATCACTCATGTTAGTTTAGGGTTGATTAGGATGAGTTTCATGGAAGAAAAATCATGTTGGAGATAGGAAATTGCATGTAGTAATGATATAAATGGAAATCTGGAAATTCCCCTTCATATGTAGAGGTTGAACCACGGATTTATGATGTTTTAGAAGAAGAAATTCTGGAAAAGATTGATTAGAACCAAGTTAAAGAAAATCTAGGGCTCTTGAGATTTATATGAGTTTTAGCCTATTAATCCATGGATATTAATGAAAATCCGCATGCTTTACGTAGAAGATGTATAATATGGGTTTAGACTGTTAGTAGTACGAATTTTTGGGAGCTTGGGTGTGCAAAATCTGGATTTGATTGAGGTTGGATTATGAAACCCGTAACTGATAATCTGCAGAATTCGCATACCTGTTTGATCGATCGAGCCCCTGACCTCGATCGATCGACCCTTCTGGCAGACTCATGTTTTCTCCTTTGTAAATAGTTAAATTCAAATTAAATGAGTAAAAATATTTGGACATCATTTATTCAATTTAATGTGAGTTATTAATTTAATATAAATCCGGAAATTAATTACTTTATAATTATTAACGTGATGTGAGTTAGTAATTATGGGAAACTCGTTGAATATTACTAATGAGCAGAGTAATATATAATATTGGTTCTATTAAATGTCAAGAGTGAATAAAATGACAATTTTGGAAATTTGAGTCGGGACGCGCCCGTGTCGCGTCGGGACTAAATATTGATTAATAAAAGTGAATATATTATAAGTTGCTCGTATGGTCGTTTTGAGTGCGCCAAAGTGTCCGGAAGGGTCGAGATAGTCAGAGAAGTATACCCGGGGGTTTAGTTTGGGTCTCGGGGGGTTTTTAGGCCTATTTAGCACCCCGGGAGGGCATTTTGGACATTTTGCATTTTTGGGTAATTAAACCCACGAAAATTATTAGGCTATATCAGCCATTTGGAATAGTCCTTTAGGGTTAGCAGACTCAAAACTTTAGAACGGCCATAGGAGAGGGAAGGAGAAAGCTTTCCAAGCAATCCAAGGCCAAAAAGTCATCCGATTGCAACGCCGCCACCACCAACGCGTAGATCGCGCGACGGGGAACGCAACCACACCAAACTCGTCCACAAATCAGAACTCTGAATTTCCAGGCAAGTGTTTATCTTGCTTATTTTCGTTAATGCATCACTCATGTTAGTTTAGGGTTGATTGGGATGAGTTTCATGGAAGAAAAATCATGTTGGAGATAGAAAATTGCATGTAGTAATGATATAAATGGAAATCTGGAAATTCCCCTTCATATGTACAGGTTGAACCACGGATTTATGATGTTTTAGAAGAAGAAATTCCGGAAAAAGATTGATTAGAACCAAGTTAAAGAAAATCTAGGGCTCTTGAGATTTATATGAGTTTTAGCCTATTAATCCATGGATATTGATGAAAATCCGCATGCTTTACGTGGAAGATGTATAATATGGGTTTAGACTGTTAGTAGTACGAATTTTTGGGAATTTGGGTGTGCAAAATCTGGATTTGATTGAGGTTGGATTATGAAACCCGTAACTGATAGTGTGCAGAATTCGCATACCTGTTTGATCGATCGATCGAACCAGGAGTGTCGATCGACCGACGCATCGATCGATCGACCCCTTCTGGCAGACTCATGTTTTCCCCTTTGTAAATAGTTAAATTCAAATTAAATGAGTAAAAATATTTGGACATCCTTATTAAAATATTTTGGGAGATAAAGACCAGTAGGACTTATTAATAATTATGAGACCTTTAATGTAAGACGAGATTTGCATTTTTGGGATGTTTACATATAAGAGACGATAGAATTATGTATTAAAGGGAAGGACGCGTAAGATAGTTACGGTAGAAAATAGATGAATACCTACTGAATTCTACACTTGGGAGGATAGAGTCCATGAGTGCTAAGTGGTAAGTTGGAATAATCCCTCCAATTAAAAGTAAGAGACGAACCGTTATAAGTGTTAACTAAATAACGAGAAAATAAGGATAAATGTTATAATTATGGGTTATGAGATGAACCTAAATTTGATATGGTAAAAGTAGTATATTTATATGTCTGTGTTTATGCATATACTATATACGTGTGGAAATCATGCCCGCGCTACTTGCTATCCCTGAGGTTACCGCGCTGGGACAGTCTTATCTCGATGGGACCTTTATGGGGGATATTGACTTGTACCCAAGAAGATAGGAATCCTAGGTACAGGCTATCGTATCGATAGTCACGGTCCTAAGAGACGCGAGGGTATGTGCCGACCTCTTGGACTTGGAAACTATGCTTCGCCTCAATATTGTTTGTGTATGTATTAATACAGTTCGAGAGTGATTCCGAACTTGTATTTCTCTTAGTACGAGTGATACGGGGATTGGATAGCAGAGTATGCCCGCACCATAATTTTTATGTGGGGTGCTGTCAGAATATATATATATCATACGAGTGTTTAATATATATATGAATTTCTGAAATGTGGAACTTCCTATTGTGTTTATGGTAAGTAAGAAATGAATAATGACTTCAAATTGGAAATGCTTGTTTTGAAAAGCATAATGGTATATTTCTGAAAAACTTTATTAATAAATAAGGTTAAAATGAGAGCTTTGTGACTAAATGAAATTTACTTCTTAAACAGTTGAATTGTTTAGTTTAAATCTTACGAGTAACCTAGGATAAGATGAGTTAAACCGTTGGGAAGGTTAGTGCGATAGGTGTGCACATTAGAAGAGAGGTGAGAATTTCTCAAGAGAGTGTCGCACTAATATGTTGTTGCATTGGCCTGTAAACATTTTAAATACTTGCTAAACAAATTTTAAATCATTTACACTATCGGGCTCTGACCCGTTTCTATTTTCCTTTCTCTCTTGTATATATATGTATATATTCCAGGTACCCAGCCACAGGGGCGTCTTGCATAGGATCCTTTAAAAGGAACGTGCTGCAGCTTAGGTGGGAGTTGCAGGCCTCTTGCTTAGACGACCTCATTCATTTGATTATACTCTTAGCATTATTTATTTCAGTTGGGCTCGTGTCGCCCTTTCCATTATTCAGTTGTTTTATTGAATATTATAATCCATTTATTTCCAGTACTTGCACTTTGGGATTTATTATTGCCAGGATGTTTTCATTTAAAGTATTAAATGTTGGATTCAATTAGTTGAATATTTGATTATTTGGATTGTATGTTCCAGGATGGTTGTGGTGTGACTATTAAATTGTGAATTATGCAAAGTTAAATGTTGGTTTATATAAAATAAAATTTGGAAAGGAAAGTCTAAAATGGTTTTGACACTTAGCTTAATTATTTAGGGTGATTAAATTGGAAAAGTATTTTTCGACAGTGATGCTAAGAATGAACCAACTGTTCACCTTGATTTTAATTTAATAAAGGAGTAATCGCCCGGTATTTAATTAGGCGGGGTGTCACAAGATGTTGAGCCTGATTGCTACATGTGTCTGGCAGAGATTTGAGCCGCCTACGACGCTGTTGTCCATCCGTACCCGTCTCGCGGCATTCCCAAAAGGTTTCACTGACAAGTTGCTGACATTGATTGCTGATTCGAAGGATGAGGAGGTGTCCGAGATTGGTAACGTGATAAAATCCGTCTACAATATATTCTGACAATTGGGAAGAAACTAATGACTCCGTCATGGGCAAGGGGAGGTTGATTGAGATTTTGTAAATTTCAAACTAAAATATGAGTTCAAGGCTTGGATGTTTGAAGTAACCGAAGTCAAAAATGAAAGAGATGCTAAAGAGCTCAACATCAGAAACCCCTTTCAAACTCAAACAGCTGTTGGTTGGGAGTAGAACTCACATTGAGACCACCATAGCCCCAGGTGGTTAGCAACAAGCCTTCCTAGGGCTCACGAAGATGAAGGCAAAATCAAAGAGGGTCATGATGAGAGAGAGTGTTGGAGGTTTCAGAACTAACAAGAAGTTTGTCGACGATGACATCGCCTTAGCCACTCAACCCTCGATGGCGATTACCAATGCTAATACTCAGTCCGTCGGAAGTGGCGGTGACCATTTAGGTTGAATCTAAGCCAGCAAGAACGGGATGAGCTTCAACTCTTATGTCATCATCGAGGGCCAAAAATGACAACGTAGCAGTCCCTTTGTTCGATAATCTACTATAGATGGTGCTATACTTTTGTCCGGAGACAACCAAATACTATGGTCCATGGAAACTCTCCTTTCTCTCCGGTCCAATCAAGGTCTTGAGCTTGTTGTTTGAAGAAACTCATGGGTCAAAAGGGGATCACAATGAAAATTGTGGTCTGGTGATACCATTTCCAGGCCCGTCCACAAACTCACTTCCTCCAAAACCTTTCCTCGCTATAAACTTATCCCAAATATTCTAATTTACCCCATCATACACCTCGAATTTCATTTTCAACGATAAGACCTTCCTCTCCATCTCAACCTCTTCTACTACATTAGCCACGATGGTCATGTCCAAGATTTGTCTTTCCAACAAAAGCACCCATATAAAGCACGGATACGGGTGTCGTGTCCGACACGACACGGACACGCCAACACAGCAAACCTAAAAAAACTAGGACACGACACGGCGACATATAAATATATTTTTATACTTGTACATATATATATATATATATACTTTCATTTACTTTACATATCAAATGGTCTAGTATTTCATAATGACTATTAAATCATAAGTCAAAAACATGCATTTAAATTAAGCGAGATAATAACTTCATTCTTTTAACTTTTCTTTTTATTATTCACACCCTTACTCGATTTAATTTTACAAAATGACACTAGAATTTCTTGTTGTTCTTTAATTTTGGCACCCCGTCGTGTCCATGAAATGCCGAGACGTGTTCGTGAAGTGCCCGCCTTTTTTTAAATGCCAAACAAGTCTAGCAAGCCACGCAGAGTATCCGCGGAGTGTCGTACGAGTGTCGAGTGTCCGAAGTGTCCTAAACGGGTACGTCACCTTCGGAGAAGTGTCCTAAACGGGTATGTCACCTTCGGAGAAGTGTTCGTGCTTCTTAGATATGTAACATATAAATGGTATCACCCAATATCCGCTAATCCTTGTAGACAAACGCTTATCAAGATCATATGCACCCTAGTCACCAAACTAAAAAATCCAAATTCGCTAACCTTTAAAGTGATCCTACAAGGAAATGGCATATGGTCATCATGTCAATCACAGTACACAAAACAACATCCGAATATGACTCAATGGATAACGGAACATGGCACTGTTTGGTAGGGACCAATGTGGTCCTACTACCAAGCCACCCAATATGGCACGGTTCAACCATCTTTGTCGATTTGAGATTCTCACTGGACCCTCCATCGATGATAACGGTGTATAAGCACCCCCGAGATGTGCATCTGGTATAAAAGTGTGACAGCACCAAAGCATCGGGTATAAAACTATGAAGGCACAAGGGTTGAAGCAGCAATGGCATTTAGGCGTCAAATTTGAAGTTCATAATGGGTGACCTGACGACGAAGTATCGTAATTGTTGTGCGGAAGCACCCCATAACACTCGATGGTTCTAAGTAAATAATGACGGATGAAGTAAATAATGAAGTGAGTTTAATATATTTTGGGAGGTTATTTACGCAAATGACCAATGAACTTTGCCTGAATTTCCACTTTGGACGTTGAATTTTTTATGGTATTTTAAACACTCAACTTTCATTTTGTTTTCATCATTAAGTATTCCGTCCAAAATTATTAAGGCTGAAGTTAACTTTTTTTAATCAATATCTATCATATTTGAAGTCCAATAAAAATTAAAATTGTTTTTAAACCCCAAAAAGAAAAATTATTAGGGTCAAACACAAAATAAACAAAAAAGTAGGAGCAACACCAAACCACCTCATCACCACCATCAAATCATCGTCGCAACACCCCACCACCACATCACCACCACAAATCGACAACCAACAGCCACGTCTCCAGCGTCACCACCGACTCGGTCACACCACCCATATCGACTAAAACCTAAGGGATGAAACCATGACTAAAACTAAATCGAATCAATCGATTTCAATGAAAGGGTTTAGAGAGAGGAACTACAATTAATCGACTCAAAATTGATGGAAAAACTTAATTGTTCATGTTATCGACCCTAAAAAATATGTAAAATACAAAATAATCCCAATAATACAAAAAAATGCATTTATATTTACAAAATAAATTATTCCTAAAACTTATGGAATGCATGGTAAATATAATAAATAATCTTGTATTTTTGTTTTAAATTATAAAACATGGGCAAAGTGTCGTATGCACATGGCGTGCCATAACACGGAGTGAGTATCATAAGCATGACACAGGCCTCGTGCCGTAGGCATGAGAAGACTCCAAATCCCCAATCTTATTTTATTAGAATTCAAATTTGCATTTTCCAACCTTAAACCCCTCCCCCACCCAAAGGGCAACTTTTGGCTGGTTTAGCCTAAATTAACCCATCATTTTCCATCTTCATACAAAATTACAATCAAATATTCTTACGAGGAAAATTTATCTTGTAAAAAAACTCATGGAATTTTTTTCCTTTTCCATATTTCTAACAGACCCATATTTTCTAACAGACCGTAAGTTTACTAGATGAAAGAATGGCCATTATTGTACTGAAAATGCATATAAGTGACATAATTGACACTATTTCTAACCTCTTCGCAATTTCTTTGGAGTTCCAAAAGTTCTTGACAGAATGCAAGGCACTCTGCATGGTATACAGCAGCTAAGTCTTTTATTAAGGCCTTCCGTCTGATTATACCGACCACTTCAAATGAACCAAGAAGAAAAAGGAAAGGGTGAGGGTGAGGATGAGGATGAGATAAATATATACAAACAAAAAGGGTGCATAATAAACTTCCACCAGTGACAAATATAATCCTTAACCTCTGCCAAAAATTTAGCCACCAATAAAATAACTCAAAGTCCAATTAACATAAATGAATTATCAATGAAACCAAAAACAATCAATGGTTTCTCGCTGAACAATAACTATTGATTTGCTACAGCCGTCCATGATCCAGGTCAACGATGATGGTTATGGAAGACATGCTTTAGTTTTTATTCAATTTACAAGACAAGAAATCATAGAACTGAATGGAATACAGAACTAAATCATTAAAATATATTTTTTATTTTTCTTTTGTGACATCTCTTTTCTTTGGAACTTATTTTAACTAGGTTTTACCTCACCCTGCCATGTGTGGGATTCTTCTGCACTAGGTACGACTAATTATCTTTGGCTCTCATTTTGATTATCTTTTTGCAAGGCAGGTCAACAAACTGAATATATATAGAACAGAGGGAGAAGATTCTGCTTTACAAAGTGGTATCTTTAATTTAAGAAAACCATAGGACATATACCTTGTATAAACAAAAAGTAACTGCTAAAAACTACAAATAGCTGTTATTAATAACATAATATTATTTAGATAAATTAAAAATCCTCCTTTTTATACACAAGATAATGTTTTAATAATATACAAACAGTATCTTAAAATCTGATGTTTTCTCAGACACCGAAATAGTTATATTAATGATGAACAAGTAGTACAAAATAAATGAGGGAGAGGACCAGGAGTCCTCCAACATAGTTGCAAAAGGTGGGACAGTAAAAGCGAGGAAGACCACTGCATTACAAGATGGCCTCCTTCAAGTGATTCATCAAGTGTGAGACCTCCATGCCTAAGAAGCTTTTATTGATAAAAGCCCAAAGAGATGCACTAAACTTTACTCTTTCCCAAAAGCTCCTCATTTAACACCTCTTTGTAATCGACAGAATGGCTGGACAGTGTCTAACGCAAGAGATTGCCCTGTATGAACTCCCGCAGCTCCCTGTTGAAGACAGGATCGTTTGGTCTCTCAGCCCGGATGGAAACTCCAGCCTGGATCATCATTAGGCAGACCTATCCTAAGGTCAACTATGCAGGCATCGTTTGCAACAAATTGAATATCCCCAAGCACAGTATTATCGCCTGGATGGCCCTCCACAAGTTTCTTTCCAACCAAACACTCCATGATAAAGCCAAAATCACACATCTCGCAAGCAGTATAGCTTCTTTCTGTCTTGCATCAACCGCCATTCTAGTGACAGAAAATCATGTCATGACTTTAGGAGATCCTCCTCGTAAACGAAGCTATCTAAAATCTTATACCATAAGAATCATGGTCACTGTAGGAAAGCAACAACTAATACATATTCTCCCATCGGTACTCATACACAACCACCGTCGATGCCAGACATAAACACATTCACACATGTACAATTATCACACAACAATTCACAAGTTTGACAGACACAATGTGAATCCAAGACCGATCACGATCAATGAGAGCATGAACCCAACGTCCACATAGGCCAACAAGTTTGATTCCCACAAAACGTCTCATTACCAAAGGATCAAGTTACAATTCAAGGAGACTAAGGTGAGAGCACTTCAAACCAGAAAGGTATGTCACTAACTCAAACTCATTTATCGAATCTCAAAACAGAGACTTGAGCTAGGCAGAGATCATAGGAATCAGAAAATTTATTCTATGGTCATTTATTTGCTTTTATTTGGGATCTTCAAGGTACCTGACTTGGGGACTAGAGACCAAGGTCTTCTGGGCTTCCACATGCCAATTACTTAATTCGAGAGTAAGAGCACCATTAACCCAATTGACCCCAATATCATCCGATAATTACCGCAACTTATTTTCAACCCGACATACTTATGATAGCATTAAATGAATAGTACTACTCTCACAAGATAAGCCAACCAACAACGAATAAGAAAAATGGCTTGCTGCTTGATAAGTTATACGCTCACATTTAATACCACCCACGCTTCATTAATACAAGTTGACTTTTCTCTCAACAAGATAACAAACACCATTTTTTAGCAAGTTGCGTACGCTTGACTCTTTGAGGAAGACGCCATAAAGGCTAAGATCTTGCCAACAACCATTATACAAAACCCTACCCCATAAAGGCTAAGATGTGGACAAAAGAGAGATAAGTAAAAGAGGAACAAAGCTCTCTTCCATTTTTGATTCGTGGCCTACGTGTATATAAATAGCAGGGCCCGAGATGAATTTGTTATATACAACAAATTTGGTCAGCAGTTTATTTTCAATCGATCTATATTAGCTTTCATCATATAATAATGTTTATTCTCAATCGATCTATATTAGCTTTCATCATATAATAATCTTTATTCGTATTTCTATTTTGTTTCTTTACGTGTTCCGTATCTAGGTGAGTTTGGAAATTTCAATCTTACAAGGATAGGTTTATACGTGTTATGTGTATCATGATTTGTCAATATGTTTATTTTGTTCGTTTACGTGTTATGTATATGGTGATTTGTCAATAGATTTCAGCTCTGTTTGGTGGTTGAGAAAACAGTGATGAATTGAATTAGAAATGATGTATAGAAGAAAGTTGGAATGCAACAGGTAGATACCGCAGTTTTTAAGGCATGGAATCTTTGAGATTATGTACTGAAATTCATCTTATAACGAATAAAGATTCATATTGGGTAAAAACGCTCTATTATGTTTGATGTCTGATTTAAGTAGCAATTCATATTTGGAAAACCGGAGCGTCACAGCAATCGAATATATGTACATCGTTTATAAGCTAAGTAGTAGAAACTGGTGTGATTAATTTGGACAATGAAATCATTGTATTTGAAGAAAACCATAACATAATTATTTTTTTTATTAGTTTTTTGGATTTGAAGTAAATTACAATTTACATTTAACATTTAGGGTTATGTTTGACAAATTTCTACACGTAATATTTTTTTTTTTTACTGTATTTTTTTTTATGATTTCGAAAACACTTTTTTGGTATTTTAGTGTATATTTTAACAATTTCTTTAAAAAAAAAAAACGCATCGATGAGTTTGCATGCTAGTTTTTCTCCTATAACTAGACCCTTGGCATTCATTTGTAATTACACTTGAATATCAAGAAAGAGAATATAGAGAGAGAAAGAAACCTATTTCCTTAGTTTAGTGTTATTTGTTGTTGGTGTTGTGCAGTTAATAGTTGTTGTGTAGTTGTAATAACAACGTTTCCGCATTCATAGATTCACATCATTGAAATTTCCACGAAACATTAGGATTCAATAATAATCCAAGTCTCTAAGAAGGAAGACCAAAGAGATACAGGAATGAACGTTCAAATGGGATGATTTGATAGATTGTAAAGCCTACAAAGTGTTAAAGATAATGGAATCTTGCTAACCTAATTATCCTCCCAAAATCGACTTTTTTCCCATCCCCTGCTACAAGGTGAATGTTAGCAAACAAAGAAGTCCTTTAGATATAAACTTCCATCGACAGCGACAGGAGTCCTATAAAGTCCTTAGAATGCCACCCATTCAAGCGGAGACCATATTTTCCATGTATCATAGAACGCTAAAGAGATGCTTGTTCTCGATGGAATCTTGAATGCCATTTCCTAAGAATGGACAAGTTCTTTTTCAAATTTCCCACTACCAAACCCCATTTTTCTTTTGTTTTTGACAACTTTTTCCGCTTAACAAGATGATCACGTCTTCCCTTCATCAACCACCCCAAAGAGAATGTCTCACAAGTATTTCAAATCTTTTAACAACTCTTATAGGCAATTTACATAAAGACATGAAGTGAATCAAAATTCTACCAAGAACCAAATTAGTCAAGACGAGTTGACCTCCTCTAAAGAGGCAACTATTATGACAACCTTCAAGCTTATCTAAGACTCTCTCTACCCTCCCAAAAAGAGGGAATTTGGATCACTCCTAAGGGCATACCTAAATAAGTCGAAGGCCACGAACCGAATTCACAACCCACTCTCCCTCTCCCTAACACCCTTGATAACGTAACTTTCTCCACCCATAAGGATACTTCTCAACGGTGATATCCTCTCAAAAAGATCGACTACATCTAAAAAATTCACAATGTTATTCTCATAATCACTTGTTAAAAAGATGGTATCATCGAGAAATTGTAAGTGACGCGCGAATCTTATCCTTGCTTATTCCAATCCATCGACAAAACCAAACTCACAAATCCTACACATTAATCTATTCAAAGCATCCGCTACTAAGATGAAAATAAAGCGAGAGATGGAATCTCCTTGCCTAAGGCCCCTTAATTCCTGAAGGCTCCTAGTAACCATCACTTTACAAAAAAGTTATTTGATTTCAAGAACCCGCTAATCCAGCTCCTCCATTTTTTCTCCAAAGCCTTTTCTCATCATGATAAAAAGGATACCCTAAGCCACATGATCTTAGACCTTTATAAGATCAATTTTGAAGACTATCCGTTCTTCGTTTCTTATCTTAATATCCCGAACCACTTCATTAAAAATAAGAACTAAATTTCAGATTTGTCTTCCTTTCACAAACTCATGATCGAGATTGATATCACCTATTCAACACTAACTATGTTTTGTCCACCAGTTTCCTTGACCTTCTTATTAACTTCATTAGCATCCTCAATATCCTTCATCTCACCCTCGGAAGCTCGGACATGACACGTGATTCGAGATACGACACGATTCGAGACACAAGATAAGTAATTTTTTTTAAATGTATGATACGGATACGTAGGGATACGTATAAGGGGTGGCCATGGGCCGGGCCTGGGCAGGCCCGGTCGGGCTCGGGCCGGGCTTATAAAATTATGAGCTATCCCAAGCCCGCTCGAGCCTTATTAAGTAATCCCAAGCCCGCCCAAATTTGAAAGGTCTTTTTACCGAGGCCCGTTGGCAAGCCCGGTTACTATTTTTTTTAAATAAAAAAATCTATTTTTTCTTAATCAAAGACCTATTTTTTTAATTAAAAACATGTTTTAAACTTTATATATTATAGAGTCTATATATAAAGTTCCCCACTCTACATAAAAAGACTTAGTATATGTTTTTATTTTATATAAGTTACCCACTCTATATATTTATTTATAACTTTGTAGTCTTAAACTTTAATAATAAATTAATATACACACACACACACACATATATATTAATATTATATATATAATACTCAGGCCTCGGACCAGGCCGGGCCGAGCCTCATCGGGCTTAAGAATTCATGCCCAAGCCCACCCAAAAAAAATCGGGCCTATCAAATTTTGCCAAGCCCGCTTTGCGGGCCTATTCACCTTACCCAAGCCCTATTTTTTTATTGGGCGGGCTTGGCGGGCCTCGGGCCTATGGCCACCCCTAGGGATAACACACACACACACATATATATATAAAACTGTAGCCTGAAATTGTAACTTCTTCTCCTGCTATGACACGTGGACCTCATATAATGCATCATTCCACCCGACTTTTCCTCTCTCTTAACGTTATTAATGGAGGTTTAATGTTAAACCTTTCCATATCTACCCTATCAACCGTCCATCCCATTCCTGTGAAAATCTAAAAGACTTTCAGAATTTAATGCTTTCATCTTGGTTCATTTGGAGCGGCAAAGAATCTGTACTTTCAAAATTTGGACTCCCCCAAAAGCCCTCTTAAATTTTCTACCTGAAGCAAAGATCAATCTCCCGTATTACAATTCCGTAAAACCCTTTCTTTATGCGCCCTGCAAATATATACATATATCTACAAGGGTTGTAAATTGTAATGGACCCTTCCATAATGAAGCTCTTTGAAGAAGACGAGGTTTGTTCTATTTTATATCTCTTACGCTACACATATCTGTAATCTGTATTGACAAATTTATGTTCAGGATGAAACTATGCATTCTGGGCAGACGTTGAGGCCTTCATAGCTGCCCTAAATAAGGACATTGAAGGTGTTACCTCCACATCTCAGCCCTTTGATTCTGATAGTGGTATGTATCTTCTCACCTTCTCTTTCATTAAATTATTTGATTCCATGTGCTGTTGAGTATTTGCATAATTCTATGCAATTTACATGAAACATGTACCTTGAATTATTATTAGCTAATTATAAACCTTCGAGTCTCAAACTTACAACTGTAACATATCAACACAAAGACACGATGAGCTAAAATTATATGATAAATTGCCTGCGTTACAATGAGAAGTATGATTATGTATAATTTTCCAAACCAGAGAAAAAATGGGGTCTTAAAGAACCAAAACCACATGTACTTCAAAAAAGCGAAAGTAGTGTTAAGGATCAACAATTCAAGAAAATAAACATAGAGAACTTTGAGATCTGAACATATATTATAAAGCTCGGGAGAAAAAAATTAATCAGACAAAACAAACAAAGAAATTTCAGAGGTAAAATATAAATCCTCCAACAGAGGATATTCTACAACATAAAGGAAACCCAAAAGAAAAGAATTTCCACTCCAAAAGATATTCTTCCATTCACTTATTATAGAATCAATTCATTAATCCAAGCTAAAACAAATGAAAAGGTAAGGGAAGAATGGTAATAGGGAACAACTGAACATGGATTACGATTACCAACAATTCTGTATAGAAATTAACCATAAAAAATTGATCTTTTAACATTTTGATGATCTAAAACCATTAGATGATCCAGTGAACAAGTAAAATATAATGGGAAGTGTCAAAAACAGAATACAACAGCATATGAATCCGTACATTTATGACCATCACAGATCAAAAAACAATTTTTAAGAAACAAGGATTACATGTTAGGGAGGACAAAGATTTGACAAAACCCATGATAAAATCTTCATATCTTGCTGACAATTCTGATCAAAGGTGATTATTTGTTGGAAAAATTAGATTACTCTAAGGGTTAGAAAATGGGTTTGTGATGGGAAATTTATTGTTTGTAGAGAATGAATATGAATATAAATATGAATGAATGATATCATATTTTTAGCTTTTATTTTGTGGGTTGGATGGGTTTGTTCTATAAGTTTCCTAGAGAGAACAAAAGGAGTAAAGATGAGGTGTCTATTATAGGTGATGCTTCAATAAGGTATGTATTGCTTATATGCTTACACGCGCACATACAAAACAAACACACGTGTAAATTGCGTTGATAGCTAAGTGCGGGTGTTAGTGGGATACCCTTATGTGCCCCACAATTTCAATATTTATGCTCCAAGCTCGGTGTGTGTTCGGCACCCCACCTTCACTTGCGGGGAAGTATTGAGAAACTCACTCATCAGTCCACCAAACACACTTAGCTCCACTTGTTTTCTTATTTAAAATTAGTCAGTTCCGTATGTTTATTTGTTCCTTAAAATAGGTCTTTAGTTGTTACATATTAGTTACCTTCAGTTCCTATTTTCTGGGATAATATCCCACGTTGCATGCTTGTAGCTATGTTATTCAAATGATGAAATAATAACACAGAATAATTGTTTCATCCTCCTTCTCTTTAAATTCAACTCTTTTATGACTACTTATAGAGAATGGTGATCATAAAACTAAATGGAAATTGAGTTATAATGTATTCTCAAAATTAAAAATATCGGTTGGACTTACTGAATGTCATTCATACGACTTTTGATATTAATTTAAAATTCAATCTCCTTTCATTCGTAGAATATAATGTGTGAAACGGGCTACAACAACAAAACTGTACAGTTTACATACATTCGGCCACGCATCGCGTGGCCTGCATGCTAGCATATATATATTTATATATATATATATAGAGGCAGGCTCTTGTGCACACTAAGTTTGCACATGTGCTGGCGCACACCAATTTTTTTAAAATATTAAAAAAAATATATTTTTGAGTTGATTTTTTTATATGATATTTAAACATTTCAGCCGACCCGTATAAAAAAATTCAACTCAAAAAAACTTTTTTTGCTATTTTTAAAAAATCGGTCAAACTTTCACCGCTTTTAAAGTGCTTAAAAGCAGTGAAAGTTTGACCGATTTTTTAAAAATAACAAAAAACGTTTTTTTGAGCTGAATTTTTTTATAGGAGTTCCTTGAAATGTTTAAATATCACAAAAAAAAAAAACTCAAAAATATTTTTTTTACCATTTTAAAAAATTGATGTGCAAACTTAATGTGCACAGGAGCCTGGCTCTCTCTCTCTCTCTCTCTCTCTCTCTCTCTCTATATATATATATATATATATATATTAGTGAAATAAAAAATTATTGAAATTTTAAATTTTAATATTAATAATTTTACATAACATTTTGTATTTATATAGCCATCAGCCATGTGCTCAAACTCAATATATAAGAGAAGTAATCTTGCACAAATTAGTTTATTATAACTTCCAACTAGTTTATTATGGCTTCCAGGTGTCTTTATGTTATTTATTGTTATTTAAAGTTGTTTTCCAATACATAAGCCTACTATTTACATATATCTTTTACCACCCAGTACTTTTGATTTTAGTGTAGCCTTTTTTTTTCCAAGTTGAGAACCATCCTCTCTCTCTCTCTCTCCAACATCCCTGGGGCTCTTAATTTAAAAAAAAAAACTAAATCAGGATTCGAAATCTTCTGCGACCCACTTTTCTCTCTTCTTGACCCTCTTTTTTTTCTTTATCTTCTCTCTCTTCAGTTGTTGCGAGTGCTTCTCTCAGAACGATTCCAAGTGTATCCCCCGGTTAAAAAATAAATATATAAGCATATGCTCTTTGACTCACGCATCCTAGCATCAAAGCGTATCCCCAACGAGTCCGAGTCTGACTCGAGTCTAGCAAGGATTCGAGGTCTCGCGAGTGTCAGTGCTTCATGGATCTCACCTAACTAATAAACACCATTTTAAGGATAACAAGGAGTCAAGTGTGTCTGTGTTAACCTCGCCATTGAATGTTACACCGCCAATCACTCCACCTGCTCCTCCCACTTCTTTGTCACGTGCCACTTCAACATTTTCGGTGTATGCATTTTCCAAACCTTCTTGACTACCCCTATCTATGTCGACACTGCTAGCCTCCTCTTCATTTTCTGGTAGGCAACATCGGAAAACTTATTTTTCTTGTTTCAATATGCTTCAAAAGTGGTATAAGCCTTGCATTCACTATCATATCGCTATCCCGTAACCCATGCTCCGCTAATATAAATCCATCCATAGTTCCTCTAACTTGGATTCTCGATTGGAATAAACCCTACGTACTATAAACCTCTCTTCCAATTGTAACAGCCCACCAATAATCTCGCCAAATAATTCACAAGTTCATATGATTCACCAAGATTACAGAAAACCAGCGAGAAGAATCCAACCATTCGTATGGGTAACTATTTTCTCTAATTAAACATCCATTTCCCATTTCGGCACATTCAGTCATAAAACGAGTAAGATTTTGTCATTGCCACGAAATGCAGCCTCACTTCCGTCCTTGCACTCAATTCACACCATAATCGCCAAAAATGGTATTAGTACCGACCCTAAATTAAACAAATTTGTTCAAAGAATCTTGTATCTCTTTCCACGGACTCCAAGCATTCTCTCTTTTGCAAATCACAAATCTATTCCAGATGATGACATTTAGATTCTTCATTTCTTTTTTCCTTAGAAGAATCCCTTATGTCTTCCTTAGTTTCCTGGCGCTTCCACAAACAACTTTTCCATAATTACCTTCTCAAGCAATTGTTAACCCATGCTCTACTTTGCCTTAACTTGTTTGTCATTATCACCTCCTCTCCTTTTTTCTTTCTTCCTTGCTCTGCTTCATTTTGTTCCACTACCCTTGGGGTCTGGTTTTCATTTGGGATCACAGTTCTCATTACTTTAGCCATATGTCTCCAACCATTAGCATTTCTGCCAGCCACAAACCCAAACAAACTCTTACCTCACCATTTTAAATCTTTGAGATTCTAATAAATCCACCCTTACAAAATTGTCCGTGAGCAAAAATTGCATTTGTAGAATGACATTTGAGGAATATGGATGCCCTCCCCAACCCCGACCCAGCCAACAATACCCTTGTCAACTTGCCATTACACCACATGGGCCCCAACAAGTTTAGATAATAATATATAAAGATAAACATCATCAGCATCCAAATGAGGCAAATAACATATCTAAAATGGTAGTTAAACTTTGATGTTAAGAATCTCACAACTGCTGAAATAGAAATAAGTATGCATACATATAAATTTCTCTATTTAAATATTATGCAACATTTATCATTTTAACAATTGAAACATTTAGCACTTCCTGATTTTATTCATATCTATTAATCTCAAGAACACAACATTTTTACAATTATAAACTCTAAACACAGTATCTTTTGTTCAAAAAAAGTAAAATATAAAGTACCTAAATAAAATCAGACAACAGCAGTGACCGGGCGGAGAACAAGAGGGATGGAAAGCCATAGCCGAAATTGAAGCCAAGAATGAAGAATGGAACCAGGGGTGGATTTTGTCGCATTCAGAAAGGGAGGCGGAGACGAAGAAAGGGTCAATGAGATGCTCTTCTACAATTACTTATTTATATTTGCACCTTGAAGTTTAGAAACAATATGTTGGTCACCTTGTACTTTGTTTTTTACACCCAAGACAACATTCATAAAAAAAGGTCGTACCAGTGCACAAAGCTTCAGCTTAACTGCAGGTCTGGGAGAGGCGTATGTCGACTGGCCTTACCCCCATATATGCTCCCATGTCTCGAACACGAGATCAACCATAATTTGGACGAGAGCACATGTCATCGCACTAAGGTACGAACTCTCAAGGCAACATTCATACTTTGGAAAATAAAAAAATGAGGGGGGGGAGGGGGGGGGGGGGGGGGATCCTACTATACATCCACCCCCCACCCTGTTCATCACTAACCCTGAAAAGTCCACCGAGGTTGGTATTCATTTGGTAAGATTTTTCTCTCAACTTAAAAAAAAAAAAAAAAATCTCTCGTCATCTCATTGATCCTAAACATCCACTCTTAGACACGTATTGAGATGGCAGTATTCACCCCTATTCTCCAATTCTTCATTACCTTGGTCATTAGATGGCCTTCTTAAGTCAAGCTAAGAAGAAAATTAGGATGAGGAAAAAAAAAAAAAAAAATATATATATATATATATAGAGAGAGAGAGAGGGGGGGTGGAGAGAATCGTCTCCTCGGCGGGAACTCAAGGAGATGATCCCAATACCCTAGATCAATCCTTTACTGGCGATGGAAAATGGAAAACAGCGGTTGCACCCTAACTTTAATGAATAATAGAGCTTCTGCAAGTTGAGCCATTTTGGGTATCATCAAATCTGTCATGCGATGGCAATAAGAATTATAATAGCAACCAGCTATATTTAAGTAAGTGTCACTTTGTCCCCAACTAAATACCTTGTCCTTGAGGTTTAATTCGATATGCTTGGATAGAGGCGATTAACCCACTTACATGTATTCGTACCAATTAAATAAGTCCAAATTTACAATAGCACGTCTTCATGATTCATTGTCCATCAGAGAAAATCATGAAAACTATTATTAATTATTAAATCAGACAACGCATAACCAATTGGAAATGGGTAGACATCACCGGATCTTATATACCGAGTTGCAAAACTTTGATTTCTCGATGTGGGATTTATATTTTCAACATTCCCCTCGTGTGATGCGTAACTTAAGTCAAACATATGGATGAATTATATTGGGTGAAGGAGCATCCAATACAAAATCAACTAAATATAGGAATATAGGTGGCACTGGAATCTTATATACTGTTTGCACGACTTTAATTTCCCGGTATATATTCTCAACAACTACATTAACAACGACCTCGTTCCTTAATTAACCCACTGAAAAGGATAAGTAAGTGAATTCTTACTTTCACTCCTTAAGCAGTCTCTAAGTGCTCTAAATTTCTCATCCTTCAAGTTATTCAGGCCTTGCTAATATGGTTATTTGCTTCTACAGTTTCCAAAACAAGTGTCAATATCTTATAAATCGTATCACATTCACTTTGAAATGTCATGTGAATAGCCATCACCCCGAAACAATTGCTTCGACATCAACTTGGTAAGCATCTTTCTACAATATCAAGTCAACTAAACCAAAAAAAAAAGTTTAAAACTCTAAGCCCGAACCGAACCGAACCAGTATCTAAACATTATCCTACATGTGATCTTGCCCCTCTATAATCTCAAAGTTAATTAATACATAACATATAAATTTAAAAATTGAATCCGGATTAACACACGGGATCTTAAGTATTTAGTCTTATTTATCAAGATTTACTTGTCCCCACTCCCATGTTTTTTATTTTTTTAGTTGTTAGTCCTATTACAATAAATATGGGACATGTGTCATTCTCTGCAAAAAGAAGGATGGGTGGTTACAAGGAAGTTGTAGGCAGTTTTGGGTGGTTATAGGACTTTTTACAATTTTAAAAACACATAGGAGTGGAGCCTAAATACATCTTTGTAGATGGGACTAAAGCCAAAAAAAACTATTAACACAAATCAGTCGTATGTGGAAAGGATATCTAAGTAAGTAATTTACATGGCCAGTTATATCCACCAACTCATTAACTGCCACAAAAAATTATGGATTGTATAAGCACCCCATTGGGAGAACAATTGTCGTGGAATGGATTAATAGAGAAGAGGTACAAAAATATGGTGGTCACAATTATTAATAAGTCGATGATTACCCATTAATTAAAGAGGGTTTAGGGGTAAAGTCCAATCTAAAGTGTATAAAAATAGGACATTCCACATAATTTTATAAATTTAGTCCCTGTACTAAAAAGATCATGAAACATTACCAATATACCATTTGGCAACTCAACAAAAAAAAATCAAATTTTTAAAAGTCCATAACTTCAAATCTACAAATCCAAAATTTATATATTTGAAATTTACTCGTCGAGATCTATCCAACAACAACCATATTTGATATTTTTTACAAAAAAATCAAAACTAATAAATTTACTATTTCACTTGTTTAACCTCTATTTTTTCCGGCGAACGCTATATTTTTCCGGCAAAAAAACCTTCTTCTCCGGCACTGGCAATGGTACCGCCAGCGCAGACCAAAAAAGCGAAAGAAATAGACGAAGAGATAGAAACAATCCGGCGAGGATTTCGGTGGGTGGGGTGGTGGGGTGGAAGTGTACGTGTATGTGTTTATTTTTAGAATGAATTTTAAACGAATATGACTAAGGTATATATATAAATACTTCTTTAACTAAAACAAATAAATTTATTTGTTTTGTATACTTCTAACTCTAAAAAGACCACATAAATAAATATTATTATACGATACGCACTAGATTTATAAACCTGAAAACCGCTATCCTATGAATCCAAATATAGGAAGGAACAAAACGTTAACCTTAATTCTCTATTAATTAAAAACCCTAAAGAGGGTTTTCTGGTGAGTAACGAAAGCAGGTGGATTAAAATTTAAAGATGATGATATTCGTATTGAATAGTTGAATTGGATAATAAGTGATGAAAAAAACGAAAAAGAAATAAAGAGATTGTGAAAAACACAACACACGAGAGACTTACTTCGGCTGGGATCGAATCGAGGGGGAGGAGGAGGTTGTGTCGGTGTCGGTGTCGGTGTTGGAGACGCGGGTGGGTTTTGCAAGAGTTCAGCCATTGTTTTGAGCAGGGTGTGCGGGTCACTTCTCTCTTCCTAAACACGTGATTTGGACCAGTGCACCCAGTGACGGTCATTTTATTTCGTGCTCATTTTTATCACGGGAATATATCGAATAATCACTCGAATATTTTTTAATACATATTTAATTTAAATTTTAATATTTTGTTTCGAAAAAATTTTCATCATGCCGCTGGCACAGACCTTTAAAAATAATAGAATATTAGTTAAATGGGTATTTAAGGAACTTTTGAGTACAAAATAAAAGAATTGGTTTAAATATATATTTAAAAATATTTGACGGATTTTTTGGTATTTGACATTTTTTATTAACTCCGTTTTTAATGTCATATTTGATTTAACCTCACTTTACTAATCCATTTTATATAAAAATGAGGAGTTTAGTGCAAGAATTTATTTATTTTTGTCAATTGTTTATAAGACTAATTTAAACTTGACTTGTATTGGGAGCAAAGTTAATGAATTATGAAAACGAGAGGGTAAATCAAATTGAGCATTAGAACTTTGAGATTAAGTCAAAATGACTCTTGTTTTAATCAGTTACAGGAAAAAAAGGTGGTTGTTAAAAGCACTTTTTCACCAATACAAAAAATGTTTTAGGTGAACTCGCTTGTTTAAAATTGTAAATCAATTGAAAAACGAACATTGTGACGTAATTATAAGTTCAAGATATATGGGTTTGCACATTTTCCTATAGTATGCGACTTTTATTTGACCTTATTGATATGTTAACCCACACAGTTAGCTTTAGGTCTTGATAGACATGACCTATGTGATCTTAACATTTAACAATGTGGTTGACTTTTTAACGTTTTCAATTACAAGCTGAATCTCGGGGTTCGTAATTTAGTGGCCCCAATCTACTTTTGTGAGTTTCCAATTTGTTCATATTAGTGCACAAACTCGCAAGTGATGGACAATTAATCACATAAGCCAAAATGATAATGCGTAATAAAAAAAAATATAGCAAAACACATATAAGATCCACGGAGAAGGAAAGATCTTTATATTAATATGCTGAGAGTACAAATTGATTGAGGTTGTAAGGTCTGAATTTCATATGTTCCACCTTTAAGGGAACGCATGTTATTTATACTACTTGATATAAATACTTTCTTAGACTGAACCATCACATTATCACTTTATCACTTAAATAATAACTAATGCATTTGGATATATTTGGGCATGTGTGCATGGCAGTTGAGGGCGTGAGAGTTAAACCTGATGGGTCCCACGTCTCAGGAGCCCCACGCTTGCTATGAAAACTAAAATATGTATCTTATGTTTTCCTTTTCCCGTTAGATAGTTTGTGTGGAATTTATTGAATTTGACGTTATCTCACGATTATAAACCACTTATGTTTCATTTGTATTTTTTATTTATGTTTGGTAATACACATTGTCTTTTGGCAAAATTGGGTGTATGTATATATTGTTGATTCGTATTTCTAATTTGTTGGCTTCGTATAGATAAACAAAACAGAAAATTAGTTATCCTTATTCTCACATTTGCTTTGACTTACCATTACACTTTTGCTAGAATCAGTTCGTTACGGTATTGTGTGTTGTCGAATTTTTCCCTTTGCTCATTTTGGACAGAAAGAGGGAGAAGTTTTTAAATTGAAGGGGGAGTATTTAGAGCGTATGAGTTCATGCATTACATTGATTATACTTTATATACTCGTTCGTTTATAATTTTCGTATATCTTTTGTAAATCATATGTATGCTTAAATGTGTTGGATATGGGGTTTGTTAATGCCACCCAAAATGGATTAGAAAACCTTACATATATCAAGTCTCGCAAAGTTTATAACTAGGTCGTAGTGCCCTGACATGGATTTAAGGGTCACCCGTGGGTTAACGCAGTTCAGTCCGAATGCGTTAAGTGTGGAATGATGTGAAACAACCTAAATAATGTTTTCAGTTAATTTTAATTGATTATATCTACCAAATAAGCATGTAATTCAATTTTTCAAGCATATAAGCATAATGGCGACAATTGCAGAACCCATTTGGCAACTCCATAGGATTCAAGTAATCAGATGCCGATTAACCTACCGTAACAAAGGGAATGAGACGAGGTGAGCCAATGCTCAATGGGGAGCCCAACAATAATGCAATACATAAACGAATGGCATAATGAACAGATGAATTGTATTAATCAACAACTTGAATTTACATGCAATAACTAAACCGCATATGTATTAACCATGTTTTATTCCAAAAATAACATGTACTACTTAAATTGAAATCCATTAACCTTTATATTTAAAACTTTATTGTTTCATTAAGAAAAAATTCCTTTAACTAAATAACTCGCATGATCATTATTCGAGAAATGACATTCATATATTCTTCATTTTCATTATTCCAGTTTCTATTAAAAATCATTAATTTCACATTTAAACCGCCATATCCATAGCATTTTCAAAAAATAGCATTTCAATACATGCACCTCGTGTGTAAGAAGAAGTATTCAATCTTATCCACCAACTTGGGCTTATAACAACTATTAGTTTTATGAGCACCCTAATTGAAGTATTTGTTAATTTATTTGCTTTAGCATTTAACTTTACCAACACATTACCTTATTAAACTTGGGTTTATACTCGATACAAGTCATTTAGCCAGTCAGAAGTTATCATCTATACCCTTAAGCACTTACTTGATATATTCTTTAATTCATTTCATATCATGAGTTTAACAATTTCCTTTGCTATATAATTATCCCGAAGTTTCAACGTATATCATTTAAACCTGAAATATCATATACCACTTTCATTGCTTTCCAATTATTACCATTTTATTCTAGAGTTAACCGTATCTCATTTATTTTTAGGGGATTTCATCACTTGCCATAGATATTTCAGTTATTGCTTCCTTTCACGATGGTTGGGTCTAAGTCAAAGTCGTACCCAAGGGCTCCAGACGCCCCTTAAGTTTTCTCAATACTCCTTTATGAAGAAAAAAAAAATTCATTAGGTTCTTTTCCTTCAGGTCCAACCACCGCTTTTAACAAAATAATCATCTTACCATCATACTTTTACTGGCATAATTTCATCTTTTACTTCTTTTATCACATTATGATTTCTACCTGGACCAAAGGCCATTTATTCCAAGGCAATTACCACCTTGTTATTTCTTATTCTACCAATGTTACGCACTTTGAACATATTTATATATTTAAGTTAACACTTTGAAAAGTGTTGTGCTTGCTAGTGCATCCTTAATTAAAACAAACGATGGAAAAATTTAATGTTGAAAAAACTAATTAGTTTTCAAGTGAGCAATTACACCAATATAAAAAACAACATGGCTTAAATAAGCAGTGTATAAACTCTATTCCATTTTATCTTGTCTAATAATTACCATGTCAGCATTCAAAAATAAAATAAACAAAGTAAACAAACAATCATACAACACCCCGATGTACGAAAGAAACTCAGAACAAAAAAAACTTGGACAACATAAATTACATAAGTCCATTATAATACAAGGAGTTATACAGGACGACAGAGATACTTACTCATCAACTCAACTCCCATCAATCCTGATGTAATCTTCACTCTTACACCTCGATTATAGCAATGGCATGAATACATCAGCAACACACAACGCAATCCGATCGTGTCTCTATATCCACCAATTTGAAATAAGCTCTGTCAATCAGGAACATGGAATCCACCAAACTAAACACACTAAAATAACTTATGAGTAATACTTATGTGGGGTTCAACACTTAAGATCTCAAGATATTGATACTCGGATCTCAAAGATAAAGTAAAATGGTGTTTAAATGCTTAGAAAAAACTACTCACGAAACAGAACAACTTCCCACTTTGTATATTGAAAAACGCTTAAAACTAATAGCACACAAAACTATTTCGTTCGAACGAGATTGTAGCCTCGTTTGATTAATTTTGGAGTCTTGTTTGAAAAATATTGGATAAATCGTCTGAGCTGGCTTTGAATGAGCTTCGAACCGTAAAAAAGGTAGACATAAAGTTATCGTTTGAACCAAATGCCATTCTCATTCGAACCAGAATAGGCATCTTGTTCGAACTAGAATGGTCTATTGTTATTAGCAGATGCAAATCTGATTCTAACCAGATGTCCAAAAAATGAATTTCTTTAAACCAAACGATTGAAAATAAATTCGAGAAAAATTACCCATCTAAAATTCTAAGGGTCAAAATATTAATCTAATTATACTTTTTCAAGATCCCAAGGATGAAGACGAAGTATCAACATGAATTTGAAGTTGTCTTTTGAGGGACACTTCAAGTCTTCAATGCATAGGCTTAAAGGTACATACACAACAAACCTAACCTATGACTCAAAAGGAGCTTTGTCAATCAAAAATAAATAAACCGATAAGTGCATAATTTTTTATCATTTATGACCAAATCTAGGACTTGTTAGGTCTGTTGTTTCATAAATAATGAGCTTTTATAATCGTTTTCATAAAATAAAATAAAAATACAAGTTTGAATAAAATTCCAGTTAAAAATGCAATTTTAATAAATTCGGGGGATAAAACCATAATTCTAAAAAACTTTATGGGACTAAAAATAATTTTTAAATATTTATATAGCCAAAATAAAGTTCTCCCTAAAATTTGGTTGAATTCAGAGTTAAAATGAAAAAGCTATGAAATATATGGGTCTAAAATGAAAATAAAGGTAAATCGTTAATTTTCTAAAAAATTTTGGACTAAATTTGAATTAATATAAGTTATTTTAAATTGTTATACGTACCTCTGAAGTTTGGTGACGGTCTGAGGTGATTTGGTGAAGATATGAAGATTGTGGGAAAAATAAAAATAAAAAAGTATAAAATATTGAGGCCAACGCATAAAAAAATGAATTTCAAAAAATGGTTTGATATATAATTTATTGAAGTAGTTATGCGAATGAGAAGGCATACTAGCCTGTGGTCGTGCCTGCGAAATTGTTGTTGAAGGTCCTGGCGCTGGGTTCGATTCCCAGGACCACTTAAACTTTTTAAGGAATAATCAAATATGCAAGCGCCCAGCGAAATAGTCCCTAAGGCCAAGCGCGTGAACCAACTGCCAAATAGTACATAGTCCAATATTTTTCCCAGTCAATGCGAGGCTGTCAGGTGGTTGTCGAAGCCACAACCAATCGAACTCAAGAAGTGCCGCCAAATTCAGCATATCAGACCCAAATTCAGCATTCTGACAGCTTTTTGGTTAACTCATTAGATTAGTTCAAATTCAAATGTCACAAATAAAAAGAGACCTCATATTATTTGAAATGCAATTTCGTGAAATATCCTAATTTAGTTAGTTTTTGGATTTTTAAAAGTCCATTTTAAATTAATTAAATAGGTTTTTTACACTAAATCAAATATCTCAATCCTAGTCTTATAAATAGGACCCTTTGATTCATTATTTCAGGGAGAAAACAAAATTAGAGAGAACTTTGAGAGATATTTTTGGTACTTATATTTTGAGAGTATATTTGTTTGAGGACTAAGAATTATTCTTTTATGGGTGAAAGTTTGTCACGATCAATTGTAAGGGACAATTATTTTTGTAAGTTGGTTTATTAATGGGAATAATACTCATCCTTTCACTCTTATTTTGTCTTCAATGATGCTAGCTTAATTTATTTATTAGGACTAGATGAAGTTTATTATGTTTGACTAGCATATACCTCGCGCGATGCGCGGGCGCAGTTGTATGTTACAAATATTCTAGAAATGAATTTAATTTGTTATTTTAATAGCATTTTGAAAGACTAAACATCACTTATACAGGACAGACATCGACATCCAGTAAACCAAAGTCGTATTATCTAAAATTATCTCCACCCAAAATGTTGAAAAAGTAATTACCACTATTAGCCCTATCCATGACACAAAAGTAACGATGATATCTTTAAACAAACAGTAAAAAATATCAGTCATAAACTCATACTCAATAATTTATGAGATGCCATTTCAACCTCTTGGACTATGTAAAAAAGTTGTTGATTGTGGATTATAATGAAGTTATTGTCATTTTGGGGCCACAATAATCTACTGCATACAACATAAACTACGGGCGAGTATCCGAAGCAGTGGCCATTGTTATGAAGGTCTCTCTTACAGTTAGAATGTGTCATTCATCATCCTTGACATTGTCAATATCAAATCAATCAACGCAGATATTGAAGACGGCAACGCCTGGGTCCAGTTTAGTGCATTATTTGGCGAAGTCTATTTCTGTATCACCGATAAAAGTCGGTCCACGCATTTGCAGTTGTCAACTATAAAAAAGTGTTCTTTAACCTGTTGATGCCTCGAAATAAAGAAAATATTAAGAGCATGTGCAAGTGGAAAGCAAAGGAAATAAACTAACAAATTATTTGTTAAAACGATAAAAGTAATCGATTGTTGTAATGCAGTCATAACCACTGCACCTGAACCCTCAACGTTGTCCAGCGAACTTTATCTGAAATTAAGAGAAAGAGAATAACTTACCAGTGAAGTTGTTTGTGGAAAAGTGATATTTGAATGAAAGTGGTGTCCCTTTTCGATGTGTTATCTTCAATTTATCGCAGCGCCTTCAAATCGTATATGCCATAGTTGTCCTGGTTTAGTACAAAAACGTAATTAGCTCATCAAGTTCATAATATAACTGCATAATCTTAAGCATATAATATCGAACTCTTTAGCATGTCACATTCTTTAACAGGAATTCAATCTTCAATAACTGTCATTTGTAATCGATTGGTTATTTTTTTTTTTTTTTGAATTAATCCCAAACGTTTATTGATTTCTGAATAGATGTCACCAATCAACATTTATAATAAGTTGACTCGATAATTGAAACAGTTGTGGGAATGTAAAATATTGGGCTTACACATAAACCATCAACTTGTCATTAGTTTTATGCGATGCTAGCTTCGTATTAGTCTAAAATATAGTAGAAAACATCGTTTTGACGTCGGTTTAATTCTCTCGAGTTATTTGCAAATAGTTGCGTTGGTGAGGCATCATTTGTCAATTTATTTTTGGACAAAATAGGTTAGTAGACATCAATCATCACGTAACGGGCCTGTTTACCGTTACATCATAGCAAATTAAACAATATATAGTCTTAAACGTACTCACACGCACACACCCATATATATATATATATATATATATTGTTTTTGAGATTATGTGTAATGAATTATGAGCAGTAGCTTACCATATCAAGCACTGTGAATAATGCATTTTGATAATTAACTTTTGCGTCCTCAGTTTGTGCCTAAAAATAATAAGCAGATTCCATAAGTCATAAAAATTCAAAGAAGAAATATATGTATTCAACAAATTCAATGGCTGAAAAATTTACGAACCTTAGGATGACATTTTGCAGGATCATTTTGAGTGCGATAAAGATAGTGATTTTCTTCACTTTCCTCAACCTTTGGCGCCACAGTCTTGTTATTCTAAATAGAAGATAACAACCTCTAAATTTCTAAATCTTGATTGTAAGTGTATACTTTTAACAAACATATTCATCCAGCTCAAAGAAGAAAAAGACTGTAAAGTAAAACAGAGATATGTTCACATCGATAGCTCCCGGATAAAAATTTCTTTTTGATTGTAAAGATAATAAAAAATCAAATTCATCAAGCGTCTCACCTGCAAATCAGTGTAAAAGATTTTAAAATTGATAAATCCCAGTTTTGGTTGTAGTTGGAAGTGGCGTTTAATATTTTTATTGCAGTCTCAAAGCGTAAGAGATGAGGGATCTTCACTGATCATCACTTCCATCACAAAGAAAATAGCAAAGATAATTAGCGTCAGAGTAATTATACCCTCAGAAGTCCCAAGCACCCACCTTACTCTCTAATTGTACATCTATCGACGTCGGACCCCACTGAATTCGAATGCCTTATAAAACAGCCACATAACACGTGCGAAAAATAATTTCGAAGAACTAAAGTAATCGGGCGTACATGTAGTGAATGTCATGTAAATGGTTTTAAATAGATGTTCAATGAATATGACATATTGAATATGTGAATATAATAAATTGCATTTCTAAAAGAAATATAAGAGTTATGTAAAACAAATTTGGATTCAAAGACCATTTGAAATTCTAACACTCTACGATTTTAAGAATAAAAATTAAATGTGATGATCACTGAATTTAAACAAAGACGTTGGCAAAAGCATTCAGTAGTTGTTGTATTCCTCTCTCATTGTTCTCTTTTCCTTATCTGCCATGCGATTTAGCTTTTGTTAACTCCATCAGTCCTTGGTCTCTTTTCCTTTGCTCCTGAGATGTAATCAAAGTACTTTTATAAATTATTTTAATATTGAACATATTTTGTAAATGTAAAATTTTGATTTTGTTATGTAAGGTAATATTTTAAAGCATATGGTAGATTTAATTCTCTTAGATACTTTAATGGTGTTTCCTTCATTGTCCATCTTCATTACCGGTAATTGATCCCTTCAATGTTGAATGTCTTGCATAAATGTGCACTAAAAGATAAATTAATTGTTATCAGTAATATTAAATCGTTGGAATTCTTGACAACATTTATATTCTATATAAATGAATAAAAACATATTGATTTTTTTTACTACCAAACGTGTTTAAAACATTCATTCCGTCTTTTATAATAATAATTTAAAATTTTTATTTACAAAGTATTGCTATAATTGTAATGGTTAATGGATTATGTTATATGTTGGTTACGTCTTATGCAACCTAATTCATACATTTAGTGATGATCAGGCAAGGGCGTTAGAAATTAAAGTACTGATATAACGTCGTCTCTTACTAAAGCAACATATCATGCATGTATTAGTTAAATGGATTATTAAGAATTTCGTTGTCCATTTATCAGTCATTAAAAGAAAGAAAAACTCAACATAAATCAACGGATGCGTAAAATAGATTAGATATGTAGTATCAATTAATGTTTTGTGCAATATGAAAATAAAGTGTGTTAACACGTGCGATATGAGAATTTAGAGAATAAAGTGATATAAGATGTGATATATGATATAGCCATAGATTGAGTTCCAACTGGAGATGAGATAACTGTAGATTGAGATCTAATATTGGCCATGTTGTAGGAACTTACCTGGACAAGAATGTGATCAGAGTCACCTTGGGCTGCAGTTAATGAGTGCTCCTGCTTTTGTTTCCTCTGTGATTGCCCATAGGAAATACAATCAACCAATTCCAAGTTGAGAAGATTCACAATAGGGAAATAATTAGCAGCTATTAAATGATTTCCTTTAATAATTAAATGCATATAATTCGGAACTATAATATATATAGAGAGGACTTAAATGAGTAGAGAGATGACATGTGCTAATGATGTTGCGTTTGGGGTTTTAGTGGAGAGGAGGAAATGTCCGAGGTGTTCCAATTTTGTTGATGTTGTGGTCAAAATTTGGGGTTCGAATTTTGAATGTTAAAAAACTTATTTAAGAGGCATTTTATGTTAAGAAGGTCCTCCTCATAAAGGTTAAGCAAACTCAGTACAAAAGGGATTGAGGCACCTTGTTTAGATTTGGATGTTGAGCATACCGATGGGAGAATATTGATGCTTGCCTGGTCCGTTATTTGCTGCTGACACGTGATATTACTTGAGCTCTTCTCTTATTGAACTGACATATTGTTTTGCTATATGAAATTGAAAGCCTGAACTAAGTGAAAGTTTACTTTGGTAAGGCACTGTGTTGTGTGTCTGCTTGATTACAATTCAGATGAAATTTCGTGTAATGTTAAAAAAATTATTTAAGAGGCATTTTATGTTCATAAGGTCCTCCTCATAAAGGTTAAGCAAACTCAGTCCAAAAGGGATTGAATACTAAATGAATTCATTCAATATATGTACCTACTGCGCTACATGAAAAGCAGATGTTGTTTAGACGAATAAGTAAAAAATAACCGAAAAAATATATAATATATGATGAGCTTAATTGATTGAGAACAGAGGAAATACTAAATGGATTAATTCAATGTATGTAGACATTGAGTTAAAGGTGAAGTGCATGATTTTAAGACATATGCGTTGGGTAAAATAGTGTTATGATAAAATAGAATGATATAGAGATTGAGTAAGAAACATATGCGGTCATCCATGTTTAGGATGTATTTGCTATATCCCCAAATATAATACAGATTAAAAATTAGCATCATAATGAGATTGTGATCTTATGGATTGAAATTTTTGTGTAAATTGTACATACCTGTGAATCAACGCTGGTATTGAACGTAATCGGCGCCTCTGAGTCAGAAGTTCCGGTGATGTGCTGAAAGATGAAGAAAGTTACTGAAAACAGTTAGTAGATTTATACCAAACGAAAGAATTACAGATTAAAAATGAGCATCGTAATGAGATTATGATCTTATGGGTTTAAATTTTTGTGTAGAATGTCCATACCTGAGCATCAACGCTAGTGTTGAAAGTAATTGGTGCTTCCGAGTCAGAAGTTCCGGTGATGTGCTGAAAGATGAACAAAGTTACTGAAAACAGTTAGTAAATTGATACCAAATAAAAGAATATTAATAGATGAGTTTCTTTTTTTGTGTGTGTCACCTTTGAATGAGCATTTTGTTTTAGATGTATTTCCACAAAATTGTCCATAACAATTTTTGTAACGGTGTAGTTCTGCCATTCAAAGACCAAGTTGTGGGAAGTAAGTTTCAGTTGAAACATGTGCGTAGTGCCAATCAAATTTGTAAGTTGACTCGGTATGCTCCTTTGGTTGTTCTGTTTTATAAAATTATGTCAATTGATATTGTCATTTGTATATGATATTTAAATTTTATGTATGTGTTAATCAATGTCGTATTTATTCTTACGTTGCTTTCTGATTTGAGAAGTGCTTCAATTGGAGTTAGTAGCAGGAACTCTGCAACTCTGTCGAAGAGGACGAATGAAGTGTACACTGAACTATCCTTGACACGTACTTGTATTTTGTACCTATATCGATTAATAAACGGTCGCTTGTAGTAATTGTATTCCATATGTAATTAGAAATGTAAATTATTATAAATTTATATGTTTTATTCAAATATATTTAAGGCATAATAATTATCAACTTATTAATTTGATAATAAATGGACCTTGGTTTTGGATATTTAACGTCAATGTTGCATGTTTGACACCAATTATGATTTTCAACCTCTTTAACCTTTTTGCTGCAGAGATTGCAAGAATTATAGTACCAACCACGTTCATTTTCGATATCTATTATCGTTGATTTGCAGTAAATCCATTTCATCTGTTATTACAAAACCAATCATTAAGAATTATGCATTAGTTATGAATAAATTTTTGTTCATATAAAAGTGTGTGCTTCATCTCTTCTCTCGATTATGCACGTAATTCCAATATATCAGCGATGTTGAAGACCTCTGTTGCGTTCTGACTCTGACTTATTGAGTTTGACTGATTTTGGCCGGTGTAGATAATATTACGCGTCTGGCCAGATAACCTTACGATACATATCTTATTGATTAGTATCCGTCATAGAAACGTTAATTGAATAAAATTAGAATTAGAAAGTACATACATCGTGTTGAATTCATTTACTTCTTGGATGGGAGGATTAATGTAAACTTTGGTAGCGCTAGTTGTGGAAAGTGAGTGACGACCTATAAAACCGGTCCCTGACCCCCGGACCCCCGGTCGACCGTGAATTGGAATTATGCCTAACAAGCCAACCAGTGCCCTTTTTCCCTTATACCGGTCGATCGGCTCCTTGGCCGCGGTCAACCGGTCACACCAGTTCTTACGAAATTCAATTCTCCAAAATACCAAATAACAACCCCACCTCCATTTTTATGGTTTTTAATCTCAACCAACGACACTACAATAATCTAAACATTGATTTCTAACTAACCCATCCATTAATTTGTGGTATTAAACCGTTTCTCTTGGATTTAAACCCTAAAACCATTAAAGCCCTAGTTTTATCATTTTCTCCCATTTCTACTCATTTCATTACACCATTAACATGGGTTTAACACTAGAATTCATTAAGAGTTTATACTACATCAATTTGTAAACTTATACTCAAATTTTCCCAAATTTATTTTAAGGGTTTTGATAAAAAGAAAAATTCGGTGTATTGTAGATTTTGTCGTTGTTGCAACTTCTCTATCCATCAAAATTTCCCTTGAACCTACAAAATTATAACAAAACTAGTGTAGAGGTAAGTAAGGGAGTCAATCCATATCTAAGGGTGAAACACAAAATTGGAGAGGACATAAATAGATTCATTTGAATTTTATTATTATTTATTTATTTTTGCTTTTTATATTTTTTTTATGGATTTTTCAAGGGATTTTTTAGCTAACTAACTATACTAATTTTTTTAACTACTAATTAAGAAGTAAAAGCTACTTTAAGAAAGGTGAGATAAACAAAATTGTCCTAATAAGTAAACTAACAAAATTGGACTCATGAGGGCTTCAAAATTTCATCCCATAAATGGGAGATTAGCCCTCACTAATCATCATCCAAAAATATAAGCTAAACAATTGAAAGCATGAGATGATTAAACTAAAACTAAAAGAGAGGAATAGATCAAACCCATTTAAGCCTTGAATTGATATGAAATCTTCAATTACATCATCAATCTCTCAATTACAATTCTTCACTCATGTATTTATTGAAGCTAAACTAAAAATTACAAACTAAAAATTAAAAGGATAGTGGATGAATTCATAATGGACAATTAAATAATAAAAGAGATTTGCTAAAAATGCAAATCCTAAAATTATAAAATTGTACATTAGAATCCACCCAAAGAAATAAATTCTAGATCATTAATTTATATTGAGATAATTGCTAAAAATGCAAAATCTCAACATAAATGAATGGGTTAGAATTTATCTCCCATAAGGGATAAATTTCACTACATCAATATATTATGAAATAATTGCTAAAAATGCAAAAATTCATAATAGAGGGGTGGGGTGAATTTTATCCTAGAGATAATTTTCAACACACACCTCTATATAGGTATTTGCTAAAAATGCAAATACTCAACATAGAGGGGTGGGGAGAATTTTATCACACCAAGCTTAAAACTAATTTGAGATCTACTTCAAATGGGTCTTCATCCTCAATATATAGGAGGCATAGAGCATGAGGGGTAAAAATGGAAATTGGCAAGGGTGTGCATGTGGGAATGGTGAGAGCACATGTGCATGGAGGTGTGAGGTGAGGATAAATTCAGATTTGATTTGAGGGGTATTTTGGGTGTTTGGTTAGAAGAGGTTAGTTGGGGGGTATTTTGGTAAAAGGGGTAAAAGGTGGTAAGTTGGGTTTTATGGCACATGGGGAATTAAGTGGCATTTTTGGCTTTGGTTTTTGTTGTTGGCAGCTAAAAGTCGTGCAAAGCTAGAATGGGGTTTGAAATGGGTTTTCATTTTGAAAATGGGTGAGGAGTTTGGGCAGACCCGGAGAAATGGGGGTCGCCACCGGGGAGGTAATCATCGGACGATGGGTTTCAGCGGCAGGGACGTAGGCGGAGGTTGTAGGGTCGTCATCGACGAGGGTATCGTCGGAGGAGAGAGAGAGAGGTGCGCCGGCGGTGTTGGTGGTTCAGATCGGCGCTTGGTCAGGGGGGCAGGGGCGATTGAGAGATGGAGGAGGCGGCGAAAGGAGGGAGAGAGATGCCGCGGGTTTGGCACGAGGTCGCCGGCGAGCAGGTGGGTATCGCCGGCGCGAGTAGAGAGAGAGGGTCGGAGTTGGGGTTTTAGGATGAGGTCGCCGGAGGTGCAGGGGCGGCTGGGATGGATATCGGAGCTCCGGGGTAGAGCGCCGGAGATTGGCAGCGGTTGAGTATGGGGGCGGGAGCTGCGAGGTAAGAGATAGGAGGTTCAGGTATGGGTTTGTTTGGGTAAGAGAGAGATGAAATGTGTGGGTGATTGTTAATGGTGGTTGGATGAGAGGGAGGTGAGAGAGAGGGTGTGAGGTTGAAGATGATAGGGGGATGTTAGTGTGGGTGAGGGTGTAGAGTAGTTGAGTGTGGGTGAGTGGGTTTAGGTGTAGGATAAGGTTATGTGGGTTTAGGATAAGTGTAGGATAAGGGGGTTGTGTTTGGTAGTAGTGATGGGTTTTATGGTGAGTGTTTAATTTGGACCCCTAATAAAAACTAAGACTCAAAATAAAATTAATAAAACTAAAACTAAAAAAATAAAATCCAACTAAAAATAAAACAAACTAAAAAATCAATAAGAAAAAAATATTAAAACTTAAACAAAATAAAATAATAAGTAAAAAAAACTAAACTAAACTAAACTAAAATAACAGAAATAAAAACATAAAATTAAATGAAAACTAAAGTCCTAAAAAAAATAGAAAATAAAATAAAAATGAACTCCTAAAACTAATCCTAATAAGACTAAACTAAAAACTAATAAAAATCAAAATAAAATAAAATTATAATAATAAAGATATAAAAATAGAAATTAAAATCTAAAAATTCTTAATAAATCTAAAATAAATCCTAAAAATAGAAAAGACTCAAACTAAAAATCTAAAAAATAATAAAAGGGCAAATTAGACACACACGGGGTTCGGGGGTAGGTTTAGGCTAGGGTTTAGGCTCAGGTTAGGGTACGGAAGAGGTATTAGCTCCATAAAACGCGCAATTGCCTTGAAATATAGCTTTTGACACCGTAATTGACGTTAAGCCTGCATGATAAACATTTAAGCACATAAGACCCATATTGTCGAGAAATAGCAACTAAAGTACGACTATTCGGGGTATAAAATGTACAGTTTTGGGTGCTTATCAGGTTTCAACCCAAAATTATGTGGTTTACCAACTAGAGTATGAGATATACACACTCAAATGAATAAATTAATTAAACACTTGCCTCATGGATAAAATCCGACGACCTCGAGCCGAATCCCGTGGAGGAATCCCCTTCTTTCTTTTCCTCTTCCTTCTTCCTTCTTCCTTTCTTTCTTTCCTCTTTTCTCTCTTTTCTTTCCTTTCTCTCACTCTCTCGTGCCTTTTATAAGAGAGAATAAGGGTTTATCATTTATAAACCAAAAAATGACTCGCTTACTCAATTGCGAATCCCTACTAGTCCAAAAATCCCCGGAACCCAAATGCTACCCCCGGATACTTTATTCTGACTATCTCGACCATTCTAAAATCAACCGAACACTCGAAATCTCCATCCGAGTCACTTAACTAAAATTTACTAATTAAACTCAACACATCTCAAACACGGGCTTTCCAATTAAAATATTACCCTTTGCCGCTTTACTCAACTGCGACATGTAATTAAAATAATCTAACTCATTTACTTAGTCCCAAAAGTAAATGTACACACATCGGAAATCACCTAATCCTCATAAACTCCGAAAATTATTATTCAGAGTAATTCCTCAAATCTCCAAATTACGTACACTCATGTGATTTAATTATACATAAAAGTACGGGGTATTACATAAAGACTATAAAAATGTATTAAATTTACCATTGAAGAGCTTCACAGTACACAAAGTTACAATTACTATGACTGAGGATGAGCAGTTACGGTTGTCTTCCTCTGTAATATCATTAGCGTTGTCACCCCATAGAATAACACCTATTCTTTCTTCTATGTATTATGTTGTTAGTTATTAATGTTGAATTATATATATGCTAACGAATTGAAGAGATTGTGTAATATGTGATTTAAATATGAGTTCTTAATACCTGGGATTGTCCAGCTCTAAGAACCTTTTCTTCATCACTCTTTCATACTACGTTTGAGTAGATGCTGGTGATATGGAAGCAACTATCCCAATAACATCTAATTTAAAGTTTTGAATTAGTTATATAGAATTTATATAATATATGATAAAGCAATCACTTGTCAAATTTGTATCGTTTTGAACCCGGGATCTTAATTCGCTGAATTTAACTAAGTTGAAGAGATACATTTGGATCTCGGTGTCTGCGGGAGCTTCTTTGACAATAGTTGACGGTAAGAATTGCAGCATGTACTCGTGTTGAACCGGTCTATAGTTAAGTTTGTTCTCAAGGACCTTGAGGTTTGAAATATAATATACTTTTCCTTCGATGAGTTTGCTCTCGTATTTATCCAGCATGTACGATCGAATTGAGGTGCGAATAGCATGACCTTGTATTGGGCAGAATATGCGAATCATAAGATGAATGTCAATTGAAATATAAGTAATTTTTAAGATAGAGATGAGATGTATGTGCGTTCTCATCAAGAAGCAGCATGTCAAGTGAGATAGTTTCGTTTCCTCGCTTAAAGTTCTTCGATTTCCATATCCTTAGAACACGTACTTTTAATGTCCAGTTATCTTTTCCTTTGTGGAGATCGCAAATTTTATGTAAGTTTCGAAGGCCATTAACTACCTCCATTTGTTTCAAACTTATTTATATATATGATTGCCATGGACAAAGTCATTTTAATGTATGAATTTTCCTAAAATAATATTTGTATATTACATGATATCATAAACCGTATTTGTAATTATTTACCATTTTTCAACAGGGATAGCACTTATTCGTATACAAAGTTTTTCGTGTAGTTTGCAATGTTCTTTATTTTCATTGTTAATGAAGAACTTCAAACCCGAACTACTCTTCACTCTGAAAATAACCACAAAGAGTTGGCTATGACTAAACATTGGTTTAGGAAGGTATATGCACACTTGATCTAATGTTTATCCTTGACTCTTGTTGATGGTCATTACGAATGAAATCCTGACGGGGAATTTTCTTCTTTGCATAATAAATGGCCAATTTGAATCAGTTACGGACATTATTATCCTTGGTATGAAGACCTTGTTTCCTACTTGGGATCCTGTAATGATTTTTGTTTCAATGACCATAGGAGCCACTTGCATTATTATTAGCCGAGTTCCATTGCAAAGTCTAGTTGACTGATTGATGTTTTTAAGAAGCATAATTGGTGAACCGACTTTTAATTCTAACTCATGGTTTAGACCTCCGGTGAACTTCAAAGTGTTGAGGAATTCTGTTGGGAACATTAAATCTTGGTCTTGAATGTTTCCTAATATCTTGGATACGAAATCGGAACTAAGGTATGTCTTTATTTCCAATGGTATTAACCGAAGCATGTAATCGTTGACTTCATCAACTGTTTGATTAGTTGGTGTCAATACTGCTCTTCCCCTCAAATATGATGGATCTTGATAATTTTGCAGGAAATCTGGGTATGTACTGGAGACGATTTGTGGGATGTGGTCATTGGTTCGATCAATAAGTAAGTCGTCCGAAATTTTAATCCAACAGGGCTCCTCATCTTTATCGAAAGACTCCATTGGTATTTTCCCATCACCCATAGACAACACCCATTCGGTGAATGCAACAGAGTCATGTATGCGCATGTTTTATGTGAGGCTTAAAACACATCATGAGTCCCAAAGGTAGGACTCGTTGATAGAGGCTTTAACTATGTCTTCTCTGCTCCCTTTGCGCACAACGGGTAGAGTTGGTCTGAAATCCCCCCCTAAAAGCATGGTTAAACCCCCGAATGGTTTGTCGAAGGAATCTTAAATGTCTGAACACAAAATATCTCTAAGAGTTTTATCAAGAGCTTCGAAAGCATGACGATGATTCATAGGTGCTTCATCCCATATTATCAGACTTGCTTTTTTTATCAAATCTGCTAGCTGGGTTCTTTGGTGAATATTGCAAGTTGAATCTGCATTAATTTCAATGGGAATTAAGAATCTTGAATGTGCAGTACGACCTATGGGAAGTAACAAAGAGGCGATGCCCGACGTAGTGACTGCTAAGGCAATTTTTCCTTGAGAAATTAAACGTGCAAGGATGGTCTTGTATAAGTAAGTTTTCTCTGTTCCCCCAGCCCCTGAACAAAGTAAAGCCCTCATTTCTTTTCATATACAGATTGCATCACATCATTATATATGTTGACATGTTCAACGTTAAGATCATTGATCCTCCATCTCCTTTTTATCGTAACATAACTCCTCTTTTAACAAACGATTCCCTCGATCACGTATTAGAGATGGGTCAGGCTTTGGCATTGGGGGGAGATCAGATAATGACTTACCATTTTTATTTAGAATCTCATCTAGTTCATGTACGACATAATTACAAATTTGATCTTCGCTCAAGACCAGATTCTCAAGTTTATAAACTTCTTTTGTTAATATAGTACGTCATCTGATAACGAATCCCAATGTGCTTCCCACAACTTTTCGGGATCGCTAACTTCATAAAACATTAGGATTACTACACCCCGCCTAATGAAATATTGGGTAGCTACTCCTTTATTAAATTAAGACAAAATATACAGTTGGTTCATTCTTAGCATCACTGTCGAAAACATTTTCTTTTTAAAATAACTCACCCAATACTTAATTAAGTTAAGTGTTAAAAACATTTTCCATGATTAATCCCAATTTAAAAACTAATACCACAATATTGAACAACAATAGAGAAGTCTCATAACACAACTGAATAATAAATAACGGGATTAAATGTAACCGGATAAAACTTCCCAGTTTAAAACATCCAACACCAATCCAATAAACCAAAATAAAAGTACCAACATAAACCCAATACAATATCTGAAAAGGTAAATGGAATAACTAGAATCCTGGGTAACCTGCCCTAAATAAGAGAAGTACTACAGACATAGGAATCAAAGAAATGAAGTATCTAAATAAGTCTGCATCTCCTGGAATAGCAACTCATGATCAAACAACCATACCCTAAGCTGCACATCCCTGATGCTGGGCACCTGTTAATATAGATATAGAAGAGAAGAGAATATGCAAGGAAACGGGTCAGAGCCCGATTGTAAATGATTTTAAAAATAGGAAGTGTTTAACAAGTGCAATTAAGCATTTATTATGTACATGTTAGATTCCAGACTCTCACTTTGAAAATGTGTAATGGGGTGGTCCCTATGCGTGTTTCAAATCAAATCAATTTTTACCAAAAAATATCCAACTTTCAATGTGCACCAAACCAAGTAATGAAAACCCAATTCTTACTTTAAACCATTTTTATCTTGATTAATCCTAAACATGCTTCTAGTGATTAAAACAAGTAAATTAAAGTAAAGAATACTCACAACGCTAGATGTACGAGGAAAAAAATCCAAAACGGAAAAACAATATCGGATGGCCCAAGCCAGACAATCACTATGAACAAAGGTTTTACAAAGACAGATTAGCCTTACTCAATGAATCGATCCCCACGGGTCTTCACGCTCCTTCTGATCTTCTACCGTTCTTCAATAGTGCCCACGCAGAAATTATGTTTTCCACGATACCTGTCCACAACACTCAACTCCACGAATGTCTCGGTGTCCACCGAATGGCTTTGATACATCTACGATGTCGAACAAGAAGTCATTCTCTTTTCTTCACTGCGAAACCCTGATGTTCAATTGTAGAACAAACCTTTTTGGTGTAGTAAGATCACATAAACATATAATAATGATAACTCGGATCTTTACAAACTCTAAGGATGTGTTTAAGCTTTTTAAACCTTAAAAAACATGTGTAAAAACTCGTACTGGATCGTATACTATTTTTCCAGAATGCACTTACGAAACTCTGACGAAAATACGCTTTAAATAAGAATTAAGTGCCATCGCAAAAAACGTGTCACTCGAACGACATAGCCACGTCGTTCGCACAACATAGCCATCTCGTTTGAACGAGACTGGTTGTCGTTTAAACGAGCCCGCGTGTCAGTTTGACTTTTTCTTTAAAACGTCTCTTTCAAAAGAGATCCAAATTAGTCAAACTCTATTTCAATCTTATCATAATAAAAACGTAATGTAAACATTTAAAACACTTTTAAAAACATTTTAAAACATTTTTCTTCATAAATTACATCCTTATCTTTTATAAAAACAATTTTGAGCACCATTAATTATACGCATTCATACCTGAGTGATCTCAGAATGCAATTAACTTTGAAGACGATTAAACTTGCACCAATTAAACTTCGGCATGATTAATTGTTTGAAGCTTTGACGCAACGTCTTCAATTTCTTCAATACGTCATAGACCAAGTGGGATCGTGACAAAATAAAAATCGCCCTATGACATATTACAAACACAGTTTTATTCACGGAATTAAGTCAAAATAATACAGGGACTCAATTGGAAATATATGTCCTTACAAATCTCCCCCTTTGACTATTTCAGGACAAAACTAAACAAGTGAAATGCATAAGTCGGGTCGTCAAGCCGTATGACGCCTAAATCCCATCCCATAAATCCAAAATAAAAAATACAGGACACATACTAGAATATATAGCACCGGTAAGCATGAACTATCTGCATGTGATGTAGACTTGAAATCTCGAATCTCTATACCTACACACATGAAACAGATAAACAAATACCAAGTGAAGTATGGAAGAACAAATGAAACCAATATATGTATCCAAATGATACCAAACGACAATAGATACCAATATGAATAAACTCTGAAAAATCATTTAAACAATTTGAGCAACAAAATGATACCAATTTGTAAAATAGGTAAACAAAAACATGCTCGAAATCTCCCCCTATATCACGTACATCTCTCCCTCTTTTTGTCTCGAATAGACAATCCGGTGAAAAGATAAACCAATCAAATTAGCTATTATGAGAATATACCAATTTGAATCAATTTGAACTCGCTAGATAATCATAAAACAACCAGTTAAGTATGATCAAATAATGACAAATCTATAGCTAGTAAACCAAATGAATCACATAAATAAAATAGCAAATTAATCAGGTGTGATAAAGGGACTATATGAAAAAATCTAATTTAGAACTAATAGAACCTGCATATAAACCACTCAGTCCAGAAAAACTTCCAACAGTACCAAAAAATATACCAATTTTAACCAGAGGACTGCAAACCAATTAGAAGCAAGAATCCAGGTTGTCGTTCGAATGAGCCAGAGACGTCGCTCAAACAAGATGAGGACGTCGCTCTAACGAGACTTCGCACGACATAGTAATGTCGTTCGAACGAGATCTCGCGACATGCCAAACTTACACAGATTCCCAGAAATATCTTATATTTTTGCCTAGTGAAAAAATTTCCAGAAAAAAATCAGTGAAAGGTCCTGACAGTAGCAAAATAGTGCTAAACAGTAAGCTTTTAACACAAAATGCAAAAACTTATAAAAACTAACAATACAAGTTACATGCAAATATAGTACCGATGTGCTCAAACATGGACATGGAATGTATGGGCGTAAAACTAAAACAATTGAGTCACAATTCCAATACATCGAAAAGATCAAGAAGCTCTAATTGATAGCGATAAATCATCAAACTTTATCATAGCCATATGACCATTAAAATGTGAGCTTAATGAACTAAACATACTACAAGCATGCAAATCCATAATTTTAACGATTCCATAAATAATAGCGTCAAATTGCAATGTTTCAACATTAGGATTAGATGTGCAAACCCATTTAATTTTCTCTAACCAAACTCCCTCGTAAACGTACTTTTTCAAGTTCTTTTGAGGTTTCTAGCAATCTCAACTTAGAGAAAATCTTGTTGGCCCTATTCTTAGTATAACATCTTTCTTTTAGGCTCTTTTAAATGGTGGCTTTCACGACGAGTTAATTTTGAACTCTCGTAGCCCTTTCCTGTGAATCACTCATCATTTTTTCAATTAGGAACCAATTCAAATCCTCACGGTAAACGATTATTACATGCACACTTCTCCTTAAGTCTACTTATTCATAACGCTTCACTAGATTCAAATATGCAAGAGAAGTCAAACAACGATATAAACTCATGCATGTGTGCAATATTGGCATATATACAAAGTTGAATCAAAATGCTTATAAACTTCGAAACTACCCCATATAAAAATGGTTAAGATCGTTCTAAGCATCGATAATAATGACCAAATATCCTAGACACATGGATATGAAACGATGGGGGGGTCTAAGCACACCAATATGCCACATCAAACATGTAAACTCAAAAATAAAAAATCGAAAATCTTTTTGAATTTTTTCAAAAGTTTTCTAAAAAAAAATATTTTTGTATTTTTCAAATAAGACTCAACAAGTGAAAAATAAAATACAAAGAGATAAACATGTCATAACACTAGCAAATTATAAACACGATGCAGGGGCTAGCGTATGACAAAACATACAAGCTACTATCCATAATAAATAGCAAAAGATGAATCATGTGCATGCATGTGAGAATCAACCAACGAAGTATTTAGCATCTCCAAAACTGACTTCTTAACCCAAATATGTGTATACCTAACAATGCGGGTCTTGGGAACCAATGGGACACTACGTTTAAACTTCCTAGGGTCTTTTCTAAGATCAAAATAAAAACTCCTAAGGTGACCTTTCATACCACAATGCGAACATGTGAAAACAAGACGAGGAACGGGACCTTTAGGTTGACCTTTTCTAATACCCTCGGATGAGGTTGATGCTATAAAACAAACTATGGTTTTCGTTTTTACTTTCGAACCACTAGAACAAGATAAGCCGCTACCATCGCAACTCAAGTCATTTAAATCATTTTTTAACTTCAAAACTTTTGACTCAAGCAAACGATTAGACTCCTCAAACTTTTAGGACTCCTTCTTTAAATTTTCAATTACCCCTAGAAGGTTATCTCACTCCCCCTCAATGTGAGCAAACTTATCCCTAAGATCCTTTTCTCGTGCCACAAAATCATTAATCGAATTATTTTCCACAATGGCACAAACCCTAGAATTTCTCAGATCCTTTAACTCTTTTTCTAAAACGAGGACTCTATCATCACTCGCCTTTTTGCCCAATTTTAACATATTAAAATCATTAAACAATGAACTAAACTTCTCACGACAAATATCTCTTTGAATTTGAAACATTTGCAAATATTCAATCCTATTTTTGAAACCATAATTTTATTTCTCCAAAACTTCAATACGTTTTGCAAACTTTAAATTCAAACAATGTAAATCGTCAAAGCTTAGAGAATCCATCGAGAGAAAACAAACACAGGAGAGATAACCAAACACACGGGATCACAAAACAAAAAAAATATGTTTTCTAGCTATGACACCAATTTGAAAATGCGGAATGGGGTGGTCCCTATGCGTGTTCCAAATCAAACTATTTTTTACCAAAAATTGTCCAACTTTTAATGTGCACCGAACCAAGTTGTGAAAACCCAATTCTTACTTTAAACTATTTTTATCTTGATTAGTCCTAAACATGCATCTAGTAATTAAAACAAGTAAAGTAAAGTAAAGAATACTCACAACGCTGGATGTACGAGGAAAAAACCCAAAACAGGAAAACAACCTCGGACGGCCCAAGCCAGACAATCACTATAAACAAAGGTTTTACAAAGACAAATTAGCCTTACTCAATGACTCGATGCCCATGGGTCATGACGCTCCTTCTGATCTTCTACCATTCTCTAATAGTGCCCACGAAATTTTTTTGTCTTCCACGATACATATCCACAACACTCGACTCCACGAATGTTTCGGTGTCCACCGAATGGCTTTGATACGTCTACGATGTCGAACAAGAAGTCCTTCTCTTTTCTTCACCGCAAACCCCAGATGTTTAATTGTAGAACAAACCTTTTTGGGTTCAGCAAGATCACATAAACATATAATAATGATAACTCAGATCTTTGCAAACTCTAAGGATGTGTTTAAGCTTTTTAAACCTTAGAAAAAATGTGCAAAACTCGTACTGGATCGTATACTATTTCTCCAGAATGCACTTACGAAACTCTGACGAAAATACGCTTTAAATAAGAATTAAGCGCTACCTCAAAAAATGTGTCGCTCGAACGACATAGCCACATCGTTCGCACAACATAGCCATCTCATTTGAACGAGACTGATTGTCGTTTGAACGAGCCTGCGTGTCAGTTTGACTTTTTGACTTTTTCTCTAAAATGTCTCTTCCAAAAGAGATCCAAATTAGTCAAACTATATTTCGAGCTTATCAGAATAAAAACGTAATGTAAACATTTAAAACACTTTTAAAAACATTTAAAACATTTTTCTTTATAAAAATTATATCCTTATCTTTTATAAAAACAATTCCGAGCACCATTAATTATACGCATTCATACCTGAGTGATCTCGGAGTGCAATTAACTTTAAAGACGATTAAACTTGCAGCAATTAAACTTCGGCATGATTAATTCTTTGAAGCTTTTTCGCAACGTCTTCAATTTATTCAATACATCATAGACCAAGTGGGATCGTGATAAAATAAAAATCTCCCTATGACATATTACAAACACAGTTTTGTTCACGGAATTAAGTCAAACCAATACAGGGACTTAATTGGATATTTATGTCCTTTCACACTTGATATTCTCACTTCTCATCTAGAGTGCGTATCTGAGTAACTTCCTTTTAACCCGTTTCCACAACATGATTATATCCCATATAATAACCCCGTATGTCCCATACCATACGTAATATAATTATTCACATTCTTTTTCTCTTTAATATGAATATTACCTTTTAAAGCCTTATGATTTAGTATTCTTTTACTTAATTAAATTCAATTTATTTTATTCACAATCAACTACACTATCACACAGTAGATTGAATTACAGCATATATATTCACCCTTTAGTATATAGTAATATAGTAGGGGTGTTCGCAGTCCGGTCCGATCCGGTGTTTAGTAAATTTAAGGACCGGACCGATTAAACCGGTCCTAAAAAAAAGGACCAAGACCGGATCGATTAAACCGGTTTTTCGAGCTTAGTCGGTTCGGTTTTTTGTATGATCGGTCCGGTCTAACTTATCGGTCCTAATATTTTCAAAATATTTAAAGCAAGACAGAAAAAAAAATTATCACTGAATCAACAGCTTAAAGTCTTATACAACATAAATATAGCTTCATAGTATCTAAATTGCTCATCAGCTAACATACATCAGTACTTACCCATTAAATCAACATACCCTAATCAGAAGCACTTAAAACCCATAATCAGAAGCATCTCAGAGATGAAAAAATGAAGGCAAAATTGTAGCATATTATGAAGGTTGACATAGTTTGGGCAATCTCTGTAAATGGTATCAACTTTGATTTTGCATAGAGTAACAAAAAACAACTTTGGGAAGGAATACCTGAGTGAAAATGTGAGCAGCGACGACGGAACAATGGGAAGGAATGAAAGCAGGTTGAGCTTCAAGCTTGGCTCGTGAAAATGAGAGCAGCGGCAGCGCAACAACCGCGGCGGCACAAATGAGATGAGAGAGAGAAGAGAAGAAGGTGGCTTCAACCTTGACTTGTGATCGTGACCGTGATCGTCTCTCACTGAGAGAGAGATAAGAGCAAAAGTGTTATTTTGTTGGCTTGTGTTGTGATGTGAGAGAGAGAAGTGTGCGTGTGTTTTAGATCTATGGTTTCCTTTCATTTTTTTAGGACGAGCGTACCCCAAGTCTTATTAATAAATATGTGGAAATGTATAAATATAATTAATTGCATATATATTAATAGTAACCGGTCTGGGTCGGTCCAGATCGGATATTTAATAAGGGAGACCGAGGATCCGACCGGTTAGACCGATCTGGAAAAAAAAAGTGGATCGGACCGATTAAAAAAAAATAACCGATAAAATTAGGACGGTCTAATTCGGTCCACCGGTCCATTCGATTTTCTGAACACCCCTACAGTATAGCACCTCCCAGTCACAGTTACGGTGCATGCATACTCTGCTATCATGTCCAGTCACAATTCTCATTATCTAAAGGACAAGTGGTTCGGTGTCTTCCCCGAATCATAAATAACATAACACACATATGTTGGAGGCGAGCATACTCCCCAGCCAAATGGGTCACGCACATACCTACGTTCCCATTAAACCGTCGAAACTATCAATCTCACCGATAGCACGTATCCAAGGTCCTCTACTCAGGGTACGAATCTAAAATCCTCCCTAAATTGGGCGCATAGGATAAGACCGTCCACAACGCGAAACCTCCATCCCGATAGTAAGTAGCGTAGGTATGTCATACACATAATAAACTATAATATAGGTATACTTCCACTTATATCTATAATATCAACAAGGTATTCACACAACCATAAGATAATTCCCATGCGTAGTATTATCTATCTCTCAAATCCTACGTATTCAATATTATGACTTTACTCCTTAATTTATTATTCCCGAGCCTTATCTCATTACTCGAAGATTAAATAAATTTTCCTTGATATATAATTAGTAAGAAACTCACACATACCCTACTGGTCCATGTCATCATACTCCCCAAATTATTGTGAATTAAACTCATCTTTAATAAGAATTATATTCGATAAAACCTATTCTCTCATAACAATATATTCTTCCACTTAGGTTTATTCACGTATGGACTTATGATTTTCCAGGTGATCCAAATGATCCCCCTACTGGTCCTATCTAGGGGTGTTCAGAAAACCGAATGGACCGAACCGGACCGTCATAATTTTTTCATTTTTTTTTAATCGGTCCGGTCCTGTTTTTTTTTTCCAGACCGGTCTAACCGGTCCGGTCCTCGGTCTCCCTTAATAAATATCCGGTCTGGACCGACCCAGACCGGTTACTCTAATATATATGCATTTAATTGTATTTACACATATATAGTATATTATATGCATTGAGTTAAGTTATTAGGGGAAATGAGGGGTACGATGGTCCAAAAAAAAGAAAGGAAACAAGTAAAAAAAGCCCTAATCAAACAACACACGCACACACTTCTCTTCTCTCTTTCTTTGGCAAAGTGTGAGAAGCCCTAATCCCCTCTCCCCTCTCCATATCTGCGGCGGACCCTCTCCCATCTCCCCTGCGCCGACACCTCCCCTCTCCCCTCTCCCCTCTCCCCTGCGCCGCTTCCCTCTACCCAAGCTGCGCGTCGCTTCCCTCTACCCAAGCTCGGAGCTCCCTTCGCCGCGACACCATTTTCCTCTACCCAAGCTAGTAATGTCCCCTGCTCAAATTTACGCTTATGTTCATATATTCTTCATGCTTTCCCCTATTTTGTTTGTTTGCTATAAAAACTGTTTGTTACAAATTACAATCTGTAATTGTTTGTAATTGTTTGCTATAAAATCTGTAAGGGCCCGTTAAAATGTTTGTAATTTTAAAATCTTTAATTGTTTGTTTACTATAAAAAATGTTTTTAAAAACTGTTTGTTACAAAAAAAACTGTTTTGTTTTTATTCTTTGAAAGTTTGTTATAAAAATGTATTTTGTTTTGATTATAAAAAAAAATGTTTTAAAAACTGTTTTGTTTTTATTCTTTGAATGTTTGTTATAAAAATGTTTGTTATAAAAATATATTTTGTTTTGATTATAAAAAAAATGTTTTAAAAAAAACTGTTTTGTTTTTATTCTTTGAAAGTTTGTTATAAAAATGTTTGTTATAAAAAAGTTTGTTATAAAAATGTTTGTTATAAAAATGTATTTTGTTTTGATTATAAAAAAAAATGTTTGTTATAAAAATCTGTAATTGTTTGTTTGCTATAAAAAAACTATTTTTAAAAACTGTTTGTTACAAAAAAACTGTTTTGTTTTTATTCTTTGAAACTTGCTTAAATTCATATGATAATTATTCATATGGTATAACTTGTTTAAATTTATATGGTATATTTTGTAGATAATGGCCGCCCAAATGGATGAAAATGAAGGTGGGCTTCCCTCTACCCAAGCTGTAATGCAAGGTACAAATGTCCCTCCTAAACCCCCTATAGATCCAGAAGTTAAATGTTCGAAACGAAAATCGAATGCTTGGGAGCATTTTACCGAAATTCAATGTTGTGATCCAAACAAACGTAGCTCAAAATGTAATTATTGTCCCTTAACATATGCTTGTGATCCAAATATAAATGGAACTAAAAATATGTTGGCCCACATCAACAAGTGTAAGAAATTTCCGGGAAGGTGTGATGAGAAAAAAAAAATTGTCATTTAAAAAAGAAGATGGGGAGTGTCCTAGTCTTGTAGCAATTGGTTTTAGTTTAGAAGCTTGTCGTGATGCTCTTGCTAAGATGTTAATCATTGATGAATTGCCTTTTCGGTTTGTTGAGGGCGAAGGATTTCGACAATTTATGAGAATTGTGCAACCGAAATTTATAAAAATCCCAAGTCGTATTACGGTTGCAAGAGATTGCTTAACAATATATTTGAATGAGAAAATAAAGTTACAAAGTGATTTGAAGGGCAAAAGAATATGCATCACAACGGACACATGGACTTCTATTCAAAATATCAATTACATGTGCCTCACGGCTCATTATATTGATGATGAATGGAAGTTACAAAAAAAGATTTTAAACTTTTGTCAAGTCCGAAGTCATAAGGGGGAGATGCTAGGGAAGGTTATTGAATCATTGTTAGTGGAATGGGGGATTGATACCATTTTCACCATAACCGTTGACAATGCTAGTTCTAATAATGGTACCATTAAATATTTGCAAAGGAAAACCAAATCTTGGAAAGGTACTATTTTAGAACATGAGTATTTGCATATGCGATGTTGTGCTCATATCTTAAACCTAATTGTGGGTGATGGGTTAAAAGAAATGGATGAGTCGGTTGTTAAAGTGCTCAACGCGGTGAGGTATGTGAGGTACTCCCCTTCTAGGTTGTTAATGTTCAAAATGTGTGTAGAGAAAGAAAAAATTGAGAGTAAGGGTATGTTGTGTTTGGATGTTCAAACTAGGTGGAACTCCACCTATTTAATGTTAGATGTAGCCAAAAAATTTGAGAAAGCTTTTGAAAGGTTAGGGGAGGAGGACAAAAATTATGCTTCTTACTTTAATGGAGAATTTGAAATCCAAGAGGATGATGAAGTGAGGGGGAGGGTTAGGGGCGGGAGGACTATCTTAGGGCCTTCTTTGAGTGTTGATTGGGAGAAAGTGAGGGCACTTGTGAAATTTTTAAAGATATTTTACAATGCAACTTTGAGATTTTCGGGTTCATTATTTGTTACTTCAAATTTGTTTTTCAATGAGCTTGTTATAATACAAAACAATTTGAACCAATTGAAAAGAAGTGGGGATTATCACATATCTTCGATGGCGGATAACATGGTTAAGAAAATGGACAAATATTGGAATATTGAAAAGATAAACTTGTTGTTACTTATTGCGGTCATCCTTGACCCTAGATATAAATTGGGGTATGTGTCATATTGGTTTGATAGCATGTATGAAAGTAGTGTGGCAAAAGAGATGACACGGAGAGCAAAAAATGTACTTGTGCGTTTGTATGAGTGGTATGGTGATAATAATGTGCAAAATGGTTCATCACAAAATGCATCACCATGTGACGTCGTTAAATTAGTAGTTGATGGTGGAGATGATGATGTCGATGGGCATACTTTTTTAGCTACCCAATTTAAAAAACATTTAGAGTCTGGAGATAGTTTAGGGCATAGTAAGTCGGAGGTGGAGAAGTACTTGATTGAGACTAATGACGATGCAACCAACAAAAGCTTTAATGTATTAATGTGGTGGAAGAGTAATTCATTTAGATACCAAGTTCTTTCTCGTGTGGCAAGGGATGTATTGGCAATTCCGGTGTCAACCGTGGCCTCCAAGTCGGCATTTAGCATGGGGGGTCGTGTCCTTGACCCATTTCGTAGTTCACTTTCCCCCAACACGGTGGAAGCGCTTGTTTGTACCCAAAATTGGCTCAAGTCTTCATCAAAATCAATTAGCCTTAGAGATGCCATGGATGAGGTGGAACAACTTGAGCAATTGGATGGAGGTAACTAACATATATCATAATTTTAAATTATTAAGTTATCAGGTGTAATTTATTTTTTAAATCATTAACATATTATTTTTACAGATTTGTTGGGAACATCAACAATTGTGGATTGACAATGACTTCGTTCGTATTATTGAGGTAAAGTGAATAATTTATTTTTTTTATATTCATGGTTGCATTTTATTTGGACTATTTTTCTATCTATTCTAAAATTATTTATGATCATTTTCAGGTTTATAGAGGAGATTGTTTTGGGCAGCATTATGGATGGTTGCATTATTTTGGATGTTGCGGTTACTTCGGCTAATATTTATTAATTTAGACATTTTATTAGCGCATTATTAATTTGTATTATTATGGAGAACCTTGCTGTTAAATTTGGACAACTTTATTTGGTGTTATTTGGACAGTTTATATGTCCAAATTTGGACAGTTTATGACAGCTTGATGTGATTGTATTATTTGGGCATCTTTGGACAGTTTTTATTTATGCTAAAATTTGAACATTATGTTATTATTTTGGATAAGTTTGGATAGATTTTAAGGTAAAATTTGGGCAGTTTTTATAGTAAGATATGAGCAGTTTTTTGGATAAATTTTGAGCAGTTTTTATAGTAAAATTTGAGCAGTTTTTGGATAAAATTTGGGCAGTTTTTATGATATTTGAGCAGTTTTTTATAATAAAATTTGGGCAGTTTTTATGATATTTGAGCAGTTTTAAAAAAGATTATTTCAATAAGATTAGGACCGGCGAGTTTGACCGGACCGACCATATAAAAAACCGGACCGACTAAGCCCGAAAAACCGGTTTAATCGGTTCGGTCTTGGTCCTTTTATTTTTAGGACCGGTATAATAGGTCCGGTCCTTAAATTCATTAAAAACCGGATCGGACCGGACCGCGAACACCCCTAGTCCTATCCTTAATCTTCATATATACGAATTACAACCCAAAACGTAAATCTATCAACCGTGATTCATTCGATTAATTAACATAATTATATCAAATTTAAATCCCAAACATAATAACATTAATTCGGGTCTTACCTATGACCAACTGCCCTTTTCTAAGTCCCGTTATGTTCACAAAATAATCATTAAAAATTCCTAAAAGTTTTGGGATCAAATCAAGAATTAAAAAGGAACAAGTTCATCTTTTTTGGGGAGGTCGATCGATCGATCACCCAGATATCAGTCCAGATTTTGTAACTTTTATTGTACGAGTTTCTCATCTTTTGATCAATCAAATCTTTATTTTAACGTTTTAAATTTCTTATAATCCATACCACATGATATAGCAACATATTTAAATGATTCCTACAAATCTAAACAACCTAGAATCATCAAGAGTTTGGATTAAAGTGTATATATTTCATATTTTCTAGAAAATCTAAAATATATGTTTTCTCAAGAACAATCCTATAACTTTCTGAATTTCTCCAACTTGTGAGGTTTATTTCGTGGATTAATGTCTACCAACAATATGAGATTAATCCTACATATTTCTTCTTCCATAAATGAATTAACATCTAACTAATTTATCTCCAAAACATGTAATTCTCATCATTTCTAATTATCCTAACATGGACATTATACTAACTAGATTGAAAATATTAAATCACTTGCCTCTACTGAAGATATGATTCTTTCGGGATGAATGTCCATTGGTTGTTCTTCCCTTCTCCGGTCAACTTTCGGTGGTGGTTGGTGGTGGTGACCTTTGGCTCTTGGTTCTCCCACAAAGACACTTCCTTTTCCCCAGAGAATTTTCACTCTCTCTTAATTTATTTCTCTATAAGTTTGTAGAATGAATCAGTATTCTAAATCCTTTAGACTTATAAATAATCTCCAAAATTCGTGTACGCTATTCACCTTCCAAGTCAAATGACCATATTACCCCTATGGGGTGACTATTCGGCTCCAAATTGCCCCGAGACCCTATACAAATGTCCGAGTAGACTTTTTTTACTATAAAAACACTTTCAAACACTTTGGCATAGTCAAAATGACCATTTGTATGACATAACAATAATCCTCTTTTTATTTTATATAAATTCAGTCCTGACACTACTTTCACCCGCGTCCGACTTATTCACCGAAATTGTCATATTAACTATTCGTGACAACTTCAAAAATTAATCATAAGTAAAGTCATAACAACATATTACTTTGATTCATTAAGTAATATTATTCATATATTATATATTACTATATACTCGAGTAATATATAAATCCAAATTAATTTCAACTTAATCAATTAATTCCAAATAAATCTCTTTTTAAAAGTTATTAAAATTACGGGGTATTACATACTTCCCCCCTAATAACGGAATCTTGTCCTGAAATTCGAAAAATAAAATCATACCTGGTACAAATAACTCTGGATAACGTTCTCCATATCGTCCTCGTGCTCCGAGGTAGATTCCTCCACATTATAGTGCGCCCACTGGACACACACAAGCGGAACTACCTTCAACCTCAAGCGTTTCTCTGCGCGGCCTAAGATCATCACTGGTCGCTCCTCGTAAGAACTATCTGGCTGCAAATCCACTTCTTCCAATGCAATATGAGTGTGAGCTAACTCATCGCGAAGATACCATCACAAAGAAGAAATGTGGAACACGTCATGTATACGATATCGAGCCGACTTTGATGATCCACTTCCCTATTTGGCTCCCTTCAACAGATCGATGTCGACACTTGGTTGGCCGAGTGTGTTTATAATGGACATATTTGATGGCCAACGGATAGGGCGGGGGTTGAGGGACCCGAATATCGTCCAGGGTGCACTAGTTCATGGACGTGAGCTTCAAGACATTGAGTCCAGGGTGCTCGTCACGCATGTGATGCCCGGAAAGGAGAACTCCCAATTATGGTTGCGCGAATAATGCGACACGGCGTATATTAGTGGATGTGTTAGTTTGTATATCGTGTGGCCTACTCACCTCCTCAGCGTTAACCATACCCCAGACATTTAGTGACATTGATTTAAGTTTGAATTGAATTGTTTTAAATTATTACATTTGAATTATATTTGGATTATATGGTGATGCATATTCTCTCTATTTTGAATGTATATTTGCACTATCTCTATTTTATCTGGATATATAATGTTTGAACAGGTACAACGCTGCTATAACAGGTACATATATATTGTTGGGCAGTGGTAGCGGCCATACTGCCCAGCAATTTTTTTTTCAATTCTGCCTATAATTGTCACGGTCAATGACGGTGACAATTTTTTAAACAATATCACGGTTTTGTCACGATCCTTAACCGTGACAAATCTTATCACGGCCAAGGCCTGTGACATGACCGTGACAATTTTAACGAACTTGTCACAGTCAATGACCGTGATAAAAAAAATTGTCACCCCCAGAATTATCACGGTCATTGACCTTGACAAGTCCAACTTGTCAAGGTCAATGACCGTGACAATTCAACAGATTTGGTGTAGTGGATGCAGGTGTTCCGACAGTCCAATTTTGTACGCTACTGGTCCCACTCTCTCTATGATAGGAAATGGTCCCACATATCTTAGTGCCAATTTCCCTTTCTTCCCAAATCTTATTATCCCCTTCATCAGAGATACTCGCAAAAGTACCTGGTCCCCAACGCTAAACTCTCTGAAGAACCTCTTAGCATCAGCGTTGCTTTTCTGTCTATCTTGCGCTACACGAATGCGACTTCTGATCATTTCAATCCTGGCAGACATATCTTGAATCATTTCCTATCCAAGTAGCTTATTGTTCCCCACTTCTAACCAACATGCAGGAGAGAGACAAGGTCTGCCATATAACGCCTCAAATGGGGCCATACCAATGGTGAACTGATAGGAATTATTATATGCAAATTCCACCAAAGGAAGATATTGTTCCCAACTCCCTCCAAAATCCAGAATACACATACGCAACATATCCTCTAGCATCTGGTTAGTGCGTTTCGTTTGACCATCTGTCTGCGGGTGATAGGATGTACTTAACCGCACTTCAGTACCCATAGCCTTGTGAAAACTTTTCAAAAATTGAGAAATAAAGATCTTGTTTCGATCGGACACAATATTAAGCGAAACTCCATGTAACTTTACTATCTCGAACATAAAGAGTTGTGTATATTGCCTGGTAGCATAATCAGTCCATACCGACAAGAAGTGAGCTACCTTAGTCCACCGATCCACAATCACCCATATGGAATCGTGACCCCTCTGAGTGGTAAGTAGTCCGGTGATGAAATCCATGAAAATGCTCTCCCATTTCCACATCGAAATCTCTAACGGCTGAAAAAACCCTGATGGCTTTTGATGATCCACTTTCACTAACTGGCACGTTGCACATTTAGAGACAAACTCGGTAATATCTTTCTTCATTCCGCTCCACCAATACTGTCACCATATATCTTGTTACATTTTATCCCCACCGGGGGTGTACCGTAAATTTTGAACCATGCGACTCAGACATCACCGTGTGCCACAACTCTTCCCCTTCTGGAACAATCAGTCTACCATTAAAGCATAAGCCTCCCTCTGAGATCACCGAGTAAGACTCTACTCCTTCGGCCAAAAGTTATCAAATTTTCTCTGGACAGAACGGATCAAAACGGATCAACTGTCTGGGCCTGTACTACCCTCGTCATAATCTGAGGAGTAATGGTCATAACAGACATAAATAACCTAGCAACTGCATCCTGATGGCCTAGTTCCTTCCATTTTTCCTTCCATACCGAGGCTAGTTCACCCTCTGGTCTACGACTTAAAGCATCGGCTACCACGTTAGCCTTTCCCTGGTGATAATGTATCTCAAACTGATAATCCTTCACGAATTCAAGTCACCTGCGCTGCCACATATTCAACTCTCTCTGAGTGAATAAATACTGTAGTGACTTGTGATCCGTGAATAAGTGAAACTTTTCACCCAACAAATAGTGTCTCTATATTCAAAGGGTAAATACGACCGCTACAAGCTCTAAGTCGTGGGTAGGATAGTTCTTATCATGAGGCTTAAGCTTTCTAGAGGCATAAGCTATAGCCTTCTCTTTTGTTGCAAAACCCCACCGAGTCCCTGTAACGATGCGTCAGTGTATACTAGGTACTCCACTCCTGGCCTGGGCTGCGCTACTACCAGAGCAGAAGTCAACTTATCCTTCAGTTCATTAAACGCCAACTGAAACGCATCATCCCAAACAAACGGTACGCCTTTACGAGTTAGATTAGTCATCGATCCAGCAATCTTTGAAAAGCCCTTGATAAACCGTTTGTAGTAGCCAACTAATCCCAAGAAACTGCGTACTTCTGTCGGTATCGTGGGTTATCCCCACTCCCTCACCATTGATACTTTGCTAGGATATACGGAAATACCTCTTTCTGACACTATGTGCCCCAGGAATTGAACCTCCAGGAGCCAAAACCCACTTGTCGTACTTGGCATACAATTGATGCTCACGTAGTGTCTATAGAACCTTTCGCAAATGCTCGACGTGCTCATCTTCTGTATTACAGTAAACCAGGATGACATCTATGACGAGAATGAAAAACTGATCTAGGAGCTCTCTGAATACTCGGTTCATCAAGTCCATAAATACAGCCAGCGCATTGGTTAACCCGAACGGCAAAACCCAGAACTCGTAAGATCCATATCGTGTCAAAAAAGCAGTCTTCGATACATCTTATTCTCCGATTCTCAATTGTTGATAAACAGATCTCAAGTCTATCTTTGATAAGTAAGTTGCACCTCTCAACTGATCAAATAAGTCATCGATACGGGGAAAGGATACTTATTCTGAATCGTGACTTTATTAAGCTTCCGATAATCAACACACAGTCGTAAGGATCCATCCTTCTTCTTTACAAACAGGACTGGGGTACCCCAAGGTAAGGTACTCCTACGGATGAAACTCTACCCCAATAACTGCTCGATCTGATCCCTTAATTCTCTTATCTCTACAGGAGCCATACGGAAGGGAGCACGAGCTATAGGTCGAGTGTCTGGTGCTAAGTCAATTACAAACTCAATTTTCCTATTAGGCGGTAATCCAGGTATTTTTTAAAATTCATCAGTGATTTCTCTAAAAACTGGAATTGAATCAAGGGAAATTATAACTCCTGTAGAGGTTTCTTCCTCTAAGTAATATAAATGAATGAAAGATCCTCCCTCGAGCCGAGGCATCGTTAATATGAATATCTCCTGACCAGGAATAGTGAATATAATACTCCTACCAAAATAATTGATCGTGGCTCTATAAGTAACTGGACAGTCCATCCCAATAATAACATCGTATTCGAACATCTCTAATACAAGCATATCAGCTGGTAAAATCAAACTCCCAATCTCTATACTCCCACTATGGCATATAAAGAAAATAGGCGTGCCATGACCCATAGGTTAATCTACATAAGCAATAGTATTGTTGGTTGTGTCTAACAACCCTATGGCCTGAGCAAAACTAGTGGATATGAAAGAATATGATGCTACCATATCAAACAAAATACATCCCATGACTCCACAGATAGAAAACATACCCTCAATCGCTGGTGGTGGCTGCTGAACTGCCGCCTGCTGAACGTTGTACACACGTTCATACTGTTATTGCCCTTGTTGTGGCGGAGCTGCTGGAATGGTCGGTAAGGCAGGCATTTGGGCCGGTACTGGAAGATCAGATGGAAACATAGGCCTCTGAGGCTCTCGGTGCGCACCCTATTACTAGGGCATCTTACCCTTATCTGGGCAATCCTGTTTCTTATGACCAGCTTTGCCACAAGTGAAACATCTGCCTGCAAATTGCCCCCTATTAGGACCCTATTGGCCACGGTCTGGTTGACCATTCCCACCTCTACCTTGGCCCTGATGGCCCTACTGATTCTGTTGTTGGCCCTGGTGGCCTTGCCTATTACCACCTTGTCCAAAACGAAACCCTCCCGATCTCAGACGTTTTGCATAATCCCCTGGCTGCAAATTTTGATCCCCCTATTTCGATTTTCCCTGAGCTGAAGATGATCCACTGCCATTATTTCTGCCAGTACGGCCCTGTTGACTGGACTCATTTCCCCTCTAACTTCCCTTGACATGATAATGATGATGATCTTAATAGTGAAGTAAGGCAACATTCAATACATCATTATAGGTCTGTAAGGAAATATTTCCCAACAGATGCTGGCGAATCCTCTAAGTAAGACCATCCCTGAACAGTTGAATCTTCTTCTCCTCAATAGGTACCTCTGCCGGCACCAAATTAGTCAGTATCGTAAACTCTTCTTCGTATTCATCAACTGATTTCCTTTCCTGGGAGAGGTCTAAGAGTTTCCTCCGCATCTCAGTTTGAACTGCAGAAGGAAAGTATTTGCGGTCGAACCACACACAGAAGTCCTGAATAGAAAAAGTGTCCCTCTCCTCCATTGTGGTAGTTGACTCCCACTATTGTAGAGCTGCACCAACCAACTTGAACGTAACTAGCATTTGTTTCTAAACCTCCGTACTTTCATATATACGCAGATGCCGCTGGATGTCTTTCTTCAATTGGTTAAAAATTACGACGTCGGAACCTCCTTTGAATTCTGGTGGATGTGCCTTTTGGAAGGCCCCCTAACACGTTCCCAAGGAGTGGGAAACCCTTGCGCTGATGCTGGTGGCACTGACTGTGCTGGTGGAGGAGCTTGTTGGGCAGCCACTAAGGCAGCATTTACTGCTTGAGCAACAATGGCAGCAACCTCTGTTGCATTTATAGTGCCCTGTGCTGGAGCGGGCTGTGCTGCACCTGAGGCTCTTTGTGCACGTCGTGGAGGCATCTAAAACGAGATACATCAAAATCAGTATTTTTAAAATACCACATAAATAGATGAAGTCGTAAATGCGTAAATATGATTCTCAACAATCCTAATGATAGGGCTCTATGTGAAAGGACGCTAAGCAGAAAGCATAAGTAAGCCGCACAGATCTTAAAGACTCTACAACCTGATGCTATGATACCACCTGTAATACCTCGCCTAATTAAATACACGGTAGCTACTCCTTTATTAAATTAATACAGAATATATAGTTTGTTCATTCTTAGCATCACTGTCGAAAACATTTTCTTTTTAAGATAACTCACCCAATACTTAATTAAGTTAAGTGTTAAAAACATTTTCCATTATTAACACAATTTAAAAACTAATACCACAATATTGAACAACAATAGAGAAGTCTCATAACACAACTGAATAATAAATAACGGGATTGATGTAACTAGATGAAACTTCCCATTTTAAAACATCCAACACCAATCCAACTACCAAAATAAAAGTACCAACATAAACCCAATACAATATCTGAAAAGGTAAATGGAATAACTAGAATCGTGGGCAACCTTCCCTAAATAAGAGAAGTACTACAGACATAGGAATCAAAGAAATGAAGTATCTAAATAAGTCTGCATCTCCAGGAACAACAACTCAAGATCAAATATCCATACCCTAAGCTGCACATCCCTGGTGCTGGGCACCTGTTAATATAGATATAAAAGAGAAGAGAATATGCAAGGAAATGGGTCAGAGCCCGATTGTAAATGATTTTAAAAATAGCAAGTGTTTAACAAGTGAAATTAAGCATTTATTATGTACATGTTAGCTCTCACTTGATATTCTCACATCTCATCTAAAGTGCGTATCTGAGTAACTTCCTTTTAACTAGTTTCCACTATATGATTATATCCCTTATAATAACCTCGTATGTCCCATAGCATACGTAATATAATTATTCACATTCTTTTCTCTTTAATATGAATACTACTTTTCAAAGTCTTAGGATTTAGTATTCGTTTACTTAATTAAATTCAATTTCTTTTATTCACAATTAACTACACTATCACACAGTAGATTAAATTACAGTATATATATTCACCCTATAATATGTTCTAATATATCACCTCACAGTCACAGCTGCGGTGCATGCATACTCTGCTATCATGTTCAGTCACAATTCGCATTGTCTAAAGGACAAATGGTTCGGTGTCTTCCCCGAATCATAAATAACATAACACACATATATTGAAGGCGAGCATACTCCCCAGCCAAATGGGTCACGCACATACCTACGTTCTCATTCAACCGTCGAAACTATCAATCTCACCGATAACACGTATCCAAGGTCCTATGCTCAGGGTACGAATCTAAAACCCTCCCTAAATTGGCCGCACAGGATAAGACCGTCCACAACGCGAAACCTCCATCCCGATAGCAAGTAGCGTAGGTATGTCATACACATAATAAACTATAATATAGGTATACTTCCACCTATATATATAATATCAATAAGGTATTCACACAACCATAAGATAATTCCCATACGTAGTATTATCTATCTCTCAAATCCTACTTATTCAATATTATGACTTTACTCCTTAATTTATTATTCCCGAGCCTTATCTCATTACTAGAAGATTAAATAAGTTTTCCTCGATATATAATTAGTAAGAAACTCACTCATACCCTAGTGGTCCATGTCATCATACTCCCCGAATTATTGTGAATTAAACTCATCTTTAATTAGAATTATATTCGATAAAACCTATTCTCTCATAACCATATATTCTTTCACTTAGGTTTATTCACATATAGACTTAAGATTTTTCAGGTGATTCAAATGATCCCCACCCTACTGCTCCTATCCTTAATCTTCATATGTACGAATTACAACCCAAAACTTAAATCTATCAACCGTGATTCATTCGATTAATTAACATAATTCCCTCCAATTTAAATCCCAAACATAATAACATTAACCCGGGTCTTACCTATGGATTACTGACCTTCCCTAAGTCCCATTATGTTCACATAATAATCATTACAAATTCTTAAAAGTTTTGGGATTAAATTAAGAATTAAAAAGGTACAAGTTCATCTTTTCTGGGGAGGTTGATCGATCGATGGTCTGGGGTCGATCGATCAATCACCCAGATATCAGCCCAGATTCTGCAACTTTTGTTGTACGGGTTTCTCATCTTCTGATCAATCAAATCTTTATTTTAACGTCCCAAATTTCTTATAATCCATACCACATTATATAGCAACATATTTAAATCATTCCTACTGATCTAAACAACCTATAATCATCAAGAGTTTGGATTAAAGTGTATATATTTCATATTTTCCAGAAAAATCAAAATATATGTTATCTCAAGAACAATCCTATAACTTTCTGAATTTCTCCAACATGTGAGGTTTATTTCGTGGATTAATGTCTACCAACAACATGATATTAATCCTACAAATTTCTTCTTTCCAAAAATGAATTAACCTCTAACTAGTTTATCTCCAAAACATGTAATTCTCATCATTTCTAATTATCCTAACATGGACATTATACAAACTAGATTGCAAATATTAAATCACTTGCCTCTACTGAAGATATGATCCTTTGGGGATGAATGTCCACTGGTGGTTCTCCCCTTCTCCGGTCAACTTTCGATGGTAGTTGGTGGTGGTGACCTTTGACTCTTGGTTCTCCCACAAAGACACTTCCCTTTCCCCCAGAGAAACTCTTCACTCTCTCTAAATTTCTTTATCTCTATGTTTGTAGAATGAATAGGTATTCTAAACCCTTTAAAATTATAAATAATCTCCTAAATTCATGTACACTATTCACCGTCCAAGTCAAATGACCATATTACTCCTCCGGGGTGACTATTCGACAACAAAGTGCCCCGAGACCCTATACAAACGTCCGAGTATAATTTTTTGACTATAAAAACACTTTCGAACACTTTGGAATAGTCTGAACGACCATTTGGATGACATAACAATAATCCTCTTTTTATTTTATATAAATTCAGTCCCGACACTACTTTCACACGCGTCTAACTTATTCACCGTAATTGCCGTATTAACTATTCATGGCAACTTCAAAAATTAATCATAAGTAAAGTCATGACCACATATTACTTTGATTCATTGAGAAATATTCTTCATATATTATATTACTATATACTCAAGTAATATTTAAATCCGAATTAATTTCATCTTAATTAGTTAATTCCAAATAAATCTCTTTTTAAAAGTTATCAAAATTACGGGGTATTACACAGTTCTCATAGTTGATGTCCAGTTGACCATTGAGAAGCCCACAAAATTAAGTCATGCCATTCTTTGTCATCTTCAAGTAGGCCTTTGGCGTAACATGCAGCTTTGTAAGTTGGGTATACAACATCGTCGAACGTCCTCACCTCTTTATAACCTTGCTCTTCGGAAAATGTTCACCAATAATCTTAAGTAAAATCTTTCTCTAGATGTGCATATATAATACGACCAAGGCATGTTCCTGACTTTCTTCGTGTCCAGTGCTTCTCTAAAGAATTCCAAGTCCACTATTTTGGAAATTACGCATATGTCAGTTTTCTTGCATCTTCATAATTGTTGTTTGCAACCATCTATTTTGTAAACATGGTCTTCTCTATGTCAATTCTATCAATCACATTGTCAAGATGATTCGAATTCTTAAAAGTCACAATTTGTTCTTCGGGCAGATGGAATGTAAGTCGTTCTCAAACTCGTATATTCTCCAATACGCTTCACAAACAGATAAGTATCGACAATCGAGGAAGTATTAAATCTCATTGATTGTTGATGGTTGATATTCACGATTAGCAGATATTCTCGCTTTAACATGCTCAAGTTTAACTCTTGCTTTGTCAGGTCCTTTATTGATATATTTAAACAAATATTTAATTGACCTTGACTTGTTTCACCATTCCACATTTATATGAGGTTGATATTTGACAACCAAATCGATATTGCGTGGTACCAAAAATCTTTTGTCAACCTTTAGGCCCATTTTTGTAACATATCTTCCATTGTCTCGATGCCTATAAATAGGGAAACCGTTATCATCAAAAGTTGTTCGGTTGCAGAATTGCTTTGGGAAGTGCTTAGAGAAAAATCCATTTATCATACATGGCGACTTTGGATTAGCATGTCCGCATGGACAATGGATCATGAATTGAGATATAGCGGCATATCCAACGGGGTCTGATTTACAATCGGGTATTTTTGCAGATATTATTTTGTCAGCGTCCGATGGGGTTGGTTTCTTAGCTTCTGCATGCAAGAAAAGAAGGATATGTGCATGTGGTAGACCTCTTTTATGGAATTCAATCGTATATATCGCTGCAATGGTTGAAATGAGTATTTGAGGTATCAGTATTTAACGTGTAGATTTATAGGAAATGTGTTATTACTTTATATTATAAATATTATATAGATTTTTTGTGAGAATAAGTAGAGATACCCACAAGTACACATCTGAAGTGATTTTTCTTTGTAAGGTCGTTTAATAACGCATCAAGCTTTATTTTAAAGACTCTTGACACAATATCGGGTCTTTCAGCAGGGATTTGTCTAGTTTAAGATAAGAAATTTGTAATTTCTGGCCAATTCAAATTTGCGGTGAATGTCAAGAATAAGTCAGGTTGGCCAAACCATCTACAAATCGCCATTGTGTCTTGAAAGTTTTGGACCATATATCTAGGACCACCTGTGAAGCTTGATGGAAGAACAATATCCTTTTCCAACAGCTGATGGTGTATAATCTCCTTGCAATACCGCATCTTTATTCCTTTATACAGTTTAGCCTGCAATTTTGTTTGGTTTGAACGGACACACCGTAGTCTTTCCTCTTCTATGCATGTGTATGCATCTACTACGTAATGTTGGAATAGTCGACCGCCTAACCAAAGAGTTTGACCTTCGTTTGTACGTTGTTGTCGCATATAAGCATAGTACTCTCTCATAGTCACACATTCTCTTTCGGTTGGTTTGTTTCCTGGGATTTTTCGATACTTTATGCCCAGTTGGAATCCATCTTCTCCGTATGGGAAAATAAGCGGGTATTGCAGTGCCATGAATGAGGGGTGTATTTCACTTATTCATTGCAATCCAAGAGGTATATGCTCAATGATGACATCTCTGCTCGAATTATCTTCAGTAAAATCCCCAATAATTAATGCTGCAATCTCTGTTGCGCTGGGTAAATTGTAAATTGTTGGGTCAGAGAATCTTTGTCGGAGAATTCTTATTCGTACGGTATGGACATCGAATTCATTGAAATGATCTCGGGCCATCTTAAAGACTTTAGCAAGCTCGTTGTTTCTATCGATCATCAGCAGCAAATCAGATACAACGGTTGAATCAAGTCTAGCTGGATTGTTATCCCCACCTAAGGATCTCATTCGATTGCTCACCTTATTTTCAGTGTCATAAATGTAAAGTTGTGCAAACTTTGGAGGTTTTCCTGTTATGGCCAATAGTGGACCGATCTTGTAATGATTTTATCCACATATACGGTAAACGTACGGAGCAGTACCATTATTTATACGATTGTACCAGTAGATGTGAAGGCAAAGATTGAATTGTATGCTCTTATATTGTATTTGAAATTTGAACCCTTAGCTCTATTATTTGTTGTCAAAAGATTATTCAAAAGCTCGGGCTGTTGGCGCAATGTGGGTAATCTAACTCGACCATATGCTGAATTTGGGAACTCTGGGTTTTTTACTCTTGTCATTTTTCTCTTCATACCGAAGTATAACGTTACAATATCGGCACGTGTGTGTATGCATCCCGAAATCCATTGGTAGCCAGTAAGTTCCTAAATATTCAATAATATGTTAATGGTCAATACGTATAAATATGTTGAAAGAATGTTTACTTTCAAAAAGTGTAGTATTTTACAAAAAAGTTCAAAGTTTCTTACTTATCATTGGTGAAGTTTTTGGCATACGTTCGTTTTCGCTTAGAATATTGAGAGTACGTTCAACTCTTTCTACGGTGTAGCCACAGTATTTGAGAGAAGCATTTTCACGACTCAAGTTGCCAAATAATCGTTAACACTTCTAATTGTGTAACCACAATAGTTGGAAGCAGTGTCCATCAATTTAAAAATATTAAGGCAATCTTGAACGTTTGTCAAGGTATAGCCACAATAGTTTGAAATAGTCATCTCTTCCTGACATGATCTCCTCATATCCTTAGTATGGATAACAGTACCATCATCTTGAATGACAGAATGTGATGAAATGTACTTCATAGTTATTTGCTCAGAGACAACTATGTATCCACATAAAGAAATGTATAGTTAGAGAAAGATAATAAGTATTTATTCCAAAATGTGTTACTATTTGTACTACTTATTGAATATGAAATACAAATTTTGTATATGAGAATAGATGAACCTAAAGATTTGGGGGTCAATAGATCATATGATTAAGGATGAAGAAATTGCGATACCATTGATGAACATGTGAAGATGTAAAGCGATAAGTCGAAATTCAAAATTTTATTGAAAGCTAACCAGTTGCATCTGTGCTTATTACATATTAATAATGAAGGAAGACACCAAAGCTTTGGTAAATGATACTACACAATAAAATATGAAGTTAAATCAATAACGACATAGTCAACATAGTATTTTATTGAAATGTGATTATTATATATTCGAAATGAACGAAAACATCAAAGTATTGGGGAATGAGAAGACACGATGGAACATCAAAGTATTGGGGAATGAGAAGACACGATGGAACATCAAGCTCGGTCAATAATGACATAGTTAACATTGGAGTTGCTTGAACTTCCTTCATAGCTTTCATCAATTATGATAAACGGCAATGACGAACAAAGATCTTCCTTAAGTATATCACCGGAGTTCACGGGGACGATTTTTCCATCGTTGTCAATTGTCTTGACTGCAGGCGCGTTTGCAATGCATTTGTATATATCATTTAACTTCTCAAATCTAGGCTTTTTCACTTTCCTCTTTGAGTATTCAACAAAGTCATCATATTCTCTATCACGTAGTCATTTTGAGAAACATGATGCTCGAGGTGACGGATTATCAACATCAACTACATCTTTCCGAGCGTACAGTGCGTTTGACTTCAAAAGCATTTCACGTTTGTTTCTCGTCATTTTCCAAGCTACTTTATGTAATAAGGGAAACTGCGTTTGATATTTTGGAAACCAAAGTTAGTTAAAATAAAAGTAACTTATACAAAGGCTATTACTACTGACCAAATTTATAAGGAAAACTGATAACTATAGAAGTCGTGAAACGTAACTCATTGTGAATAACAAAGTTTTCACTAAAAAAATAGTAAATTACTCAAAGAATTGAATAGGTAGTGAAATTATATGAATGTAAAGATGTTTATTGTGTAAAATTGTAATATCGCAATTGACACATATGCTTTAGACGTTAATGAATGACTCGGATCTAAATCGCCTAAATAATTAGGCTAACAGAGTAACTAAACACTATTTAGGGCGCCTGTTTGTAGGCACAAACAATCCAACGTGTACAAATCCCATTACTAACAACCTTTGGACAACGACTCAAATTGACTATAACATTCAGAAGTATGGTGATATTCCATAGTGAACAGAGATCAGAGTACAGTTTGTTTAAAATGAAGTTTTACTGGATCAAATATCAACATGTTCAAGCGTTTGTTCCATAAAGAAATGTATTGGAAGCAGAAACCAAAGGTAAAATTAAGTAAAGGGAGGGGACAACAACACACAATGAAGTTCTAAATCGACTATAAAAATGAGGAAGATATTAATACATAATTCTCAAGTTGTCTACTATATATTCAATGTTATACAACTATGATGAATTCAATAGTTAATCGATCCAGAAAGAAACACGCAGTTTACGTAATTAACATAAGTTAAATGCATGCGTGAGCGTATGAGATATAGAATTGAAATCATTTGATGAGTATAACATTTAGAATTTAAATGTTTACATAAATGAATGAAAAACAGTAGCTATGTAGTATGATTCATTCATTGTATAAACTATTAATAGTGAATATAAAATGCATGATTAGTCATTAAATTGGGGGAAATTCTCCATTAGTAACAAAAGAAAGCAATTTATCTGTGCAATAGAGCAATTTAGCATGAAAACGAAATCGCTTACATTATTATATATCCCTCTTTTATACAGTTAATATCTGTTTAATTTTTTATGCAGTTCCATTTAGTTTAATTTGTATATTAAAAACTACAGCGAATAAAAAAACATAATATCTTTGATATTTTTCATTGCAACTAATGCATGTTCATATGTAGTAGGGTCAACAGTGGTTGAAACGGATGAAAACGATTTTAAGCATATATCAGTGATATATGCCCAGATCAAAGCATATATATACAGGAAGTGCATATATCACTGATATATGCATAAATCAGAGTATATATCAGTGTATATGCATACATCAAGAGCATATATCATACATATATGCCTAAATCAAAGCATATATCAGTGATATATGCATTTAGAAGAGAATATATCACTTATGTATGGCTAAATCAAAGCATATATCAGTGATATATGCATACAGCAAGAGCATCTATCACTGATATATGCATAAAGCAGAGCATATATCAATGATATATACATACATCAAGAGTATATATTAGTGATATATGCATACATAAAGAGCATATATCACTGATATATGCCTAGATCAAAACATATACTACTCTGGTAAATAATCTGTAACTTCCAGCACACGTAGATCAAACATTGTGTGAGAACTCTGATTCTAGCGGACATTCTTCAAAAATAATATTTTTATGATGTAATAACAATGATCCATCATGTTATCAAAAAGTTCCAATGGGAAGCGGCTACGTGAGTCTATCAAGAATGTTTATGGAGTTATAAACTTCTCACCAATGACCATAGAGTTCATTTAGAGTATGAACTCCCTCTTAATCGTTACATAATCTTAAGCAAGCAAAAGACTCATGGAGAACAAAGAAAAGAATGGATCACAAATTATCACTTGGTGAATTGTTCTTCCCTTGGGCATGTTTTTGGGGTCTACAGTCTCCAAGTAGGTTTACGTAGGTTTACCACCACGCGTGATTGAACTATTAATGGACTTGAGCATTGTATCACAAAATCAATCGTCACGAAACCATAAAAAATTACCATACAGGAATGTACTTATGACTTATGTATTGTAATATATTTTCATAAATATGGGTTTCAATTCTCCCACTGTTACTATGCTTTATTAGTGTATTTGCACAAAACTCCTAAAGTATAATCAGGTCTAGTGCATATGTTTAGCTACTGATATTCTTATTAATTGATAATCTCAGCAAAATTTGTAATCAAAATAATAATCATAATTTTGACACTTTTAGCATATAATGTTATTAATTTATGCAAATGGCATAAAGAGTTCTTGTAATTTGATACCTTTAAATAAAATTTGGTTCACCTAAATCATTTACGTCAGAGTTGAGCAACAGAGGAGAAACCCTTAAATAAACTCTAGTTATGGATATGAATTTCTAAGGACTTTTTAAGGCATCACTTTTTATCACCTTAAAGCTTTACCCATTTTTCTATAACCCATATTTTATACAAATTATGGAGCGAACTTAATAACGAAGTAAATCTTAGTTTCGAAAACTGTCATGTGAGTTGTCTTATGAAATTTTACCTATCTTACGCATCTACTAAACTAAAATAATTGATGGTAGTTTCTAATATGGTCATAAATTTATAGGAGACGCTTTTATGGAAATAATACTACATATTTACTCAAAAAAAATTCAAATAGTAAAACAATAAAACATAAAGAACGCAACATTCAGGGAAAAAAATTATTAAAAGAGTAAAACAATCAAATATGTAGTATGCAACATTCAAAACACAAATTTGTAGAGATATACGGGCAATAAAAAAAAACTCAATTACCACACAGGAGTGTACTTATGACTTATGTATTGTAATATATTTCCATAAATACGGGTTTCAATTCTCCCACTGTTACTGTTGATGTAAAAAATTAGATTATATCTAATTATTTAATCACGTATAAAATAAATGAGACAAAGAAGTTTTAAAGTGGTTCAGCCTTATAAGAATGGCCTACGTCCACTGTTTCTGTTATTGATGAATGTTTGGGAATTCTCGATTATAAGTTTAATCAAGAAATTCCGGTCCCCTTACAATGAGGGTAATACAATGTATTTATAGCCCTAAGGCTGTAATGTGAAAGGGTAATACAATCAATACTGTACATGTGAAAGGGTAATACATTCAATGCCCCTTAAGTGTATACATCTGAATGATAAGCATTTAATGAACAGTCAAACTGTTGGTTATCCTGCTATTAATGCTTTGTTCGAGGTGCAGCTCGGACTGCCTAAGCTGCTCGTACCACCTAAGCTGCTCGGTACTCAAAAGTTGATTGGTACTTAGAAGTTCCTCGTAGAGTTCTTGTTGGTCGGAGCGTCTGAGTTCCTCGGGGAAGCAGTGTTCCTCGTTGTAGTATGGTTTCTCGGAGCGTCTGAGTTTCTCGGAAGTGTCTGTTGTTGCCACGTAGATTGCCACGTGTCTTCACTCAATTGGGCCATGTCACCAGACTAAATTTGGTATCAACAGAAGCCCCCAATGTTTCATAATTCAAAATTTGAGGAGTGTGGAACATTCTTTCTCGAAATATGGTAGTTTTAAATGGTCCTCCTGATTTTTAGGAGTGTTTCCTTTGTATTTATTTTTCCTTCCAAATTCGTAGAATCAGGCTTTTTTGAATTTTTATAACCACCTCGATCTCCGCGTACTTTTTGTCCTTCTAGCCGCCGGTAGCGTATTCGTTTCTTTTTGTAATCATTAACTTTATCGTTTCCCAAGATAAGGTATTTAAGCGTCACAGATAATCCCATCGTCTTCTACTTTTTCAAATTTGTATCTTCGAGTTTTCCATTGTCTTACTCTCTTGTGCGTGCATCCTTTTCATCGTTCGTTGTCAACAAATCCACTCTTTTTCTGTAAGATCTTCTTCATTTCCTTTATTCATCATGGTTTACCTTGTTAAATCTCTTGATAAATTTCGTTCTGATTTTACTATTCCTTCATGGGTTATTCTGGAGGAACTTTCTGAACCTTCCGATTATTTTCGTTTGGCTGAGGGACATTGGTTCCCCAGTCTCTTTATTGCTGAATGTGGCTTTTCTTTTCTGCCAAATCCTTTATGTCTGGAATTCTATCAATATTTTGACGTTGTTCCTGCAAGAATAGCCCCCAATACATGGAGAATAGTTAATGGGGTTCATAGACTAAATCAAATTCATGGAACTCGCATAGGAATTCCAAAAATCATGTTTTGTTATAGATGGGCTGTTGGTGATAATACTTTTTATTTAAAAACTAGATTTTTAAATAGGGCTTTAGTGACCAATCTCCCGAATGCCAATAGGGACTATTTTGAGCACGGGGTTGTTATAAAAAATTGGCAACATGCTCCTTTGTCTGGAGATGAAGTGTATCAGGGTCCCAGATGCCCTCCCTATGGCAATGGGATAGGTTATTTTTATTTCATTTTATTTATTTTGAGATTATGCTTCCTTTATGTTTGATAAAATGTGCCACTGATATTTTAATTTTGATTTATTTGCAGTTGACAACAAAAGAAAGTGTCCAAAAGAGGCAGACGTTAATATAAGGCACTTGAAACTTATCTGGAGTTTGCATCAGACTTTTGCCGACGAGCACATTAGGTCAGCTTCATATTTGCTGCAATACAAGAGTTACACCTCCTCTTTCACTACTCGTCCGGTGATAAGCGACGCAGAACCAATACCAGCCTCTACAAGTTCTTCGCCTGAATCACATATTCCTTTGAGTGAAAGGATGAAGAAAAGAAGACCTCCCACCCTTTTTGAGAAACCTGCCTCTGGTGATGGAGAGGCAAAAATAAGTAAACATGATGTCCCAGAAGGGACAAAGAAAATTGATGCAGCCCCTCCGACTGCTCCTGTGAAGGTTGCCGAGAAGCCTCCAGTGGCCCCGAGCAAGACTGATGCTCCAAAAGAAGTGATTGTCATATCACCGACCAAGAGTTCCTCATTGGTCGAAACTATTCCTGTTCCCCCGAGGAAGCTGAAGAAAAGCTCCTCGATCAATTTGGCTGAAACCATCTCTCAGCCCCCAACTACTGGAACTGGTGTTCCTACTTTTGTTCCCCCGAGCTCTGCCATGAGCTCGGTGAAGACTTGGATCATTCCCGAGATCCAAGGTATTGAAGAAAACCTTTCTCGGGACATGGTTACCTCATTGGCTGCTCGCCATATTGCTTCTCTAAGTCTTATTATTTTGAACTTTTCTTCTTTCCCTTGTTATATCTATCTCTGACTTGCTTTCATTTTCTTTTCACAGTTGGTGAGCTGCTTTAATACAATTTTAAAGAAAGATGAAGCTATTAAAGCTTCAAGCTCCTCATCTGGTGTGGAGGAAGCTCTGATGGGTCTGACGCGGTCTTTGGAAGATTCTCGTCAGAAGCATGATGCTGACAAGGCTGCTTGGGAGAAGAAACTTACCTCAACCGAGCAGGAGAAGGCTCAAGTTGTTAAAGTCTCCAAGGAGTTGGAGAAAAAAATAAATGATTTGGAGAAGAAGAATTAAGAGCTCGAAGGGAAGCTCAAAAATGCTGGGGAGCTTGAAAATAAGCTCAAGGTTGCTGAGGAGGAGTTGGGTCAACTTCGGGAAGTAAGTCGGCAGAAGGAGGAAGTTGAGAATGAAGGCTGCTGAAAATCTTCTGTCCGAGAAGCATTCCTCGGAGAAGTTAAAGAGGAAATTGGCTGTGAAGAATCTTTCAGCGCTGGCTGGGATAAAGGGTGGAACAAAGGCTTGGCTGCCATGATGTCGCAAGTAGAATATGGCAGCCTCAAATACTTTAGAGATGGGTGGGTCGCTGCTCTACAAGAGATGAAAGTTGATGAAACTTCTGAACTATTTCAGCGGCACATCCCTGGTCCCCCTCCAACTCCTGAAGATGAAGAAGAGGACGAAGCTGCCTCTGAGGAGTCTTACATGGTGATGGGAGATCAAGTTTCTCATCCCCCAGCCATCCAGCCTACTAACGAGGAACTTCAGCAACTCGCTACTTCATCCGAGCAACTGCCAGCGCTCCCCGAGCAACTTTCTGTTCCCTCCGAGCAACCTACCTCCTCGTCCCAGCCTCCCGAGAAAGTTTTGGGAGACAAGGAAAAGGTGTAGAGTTATTCGGGTTTCTCTCTATTTTATTTTTCTTTGTAAAATGTAACCCTGAACATGTAACTCTGAACTTTGTGATATAATAAAATTTGAACTTTTATTTATGCATACTGTTGTTTCTCCTCTTCATGCTCTGTTGGTATTCTTATTGATTATTGCTTTTTCTTCCTCTACTAGTTTCTGGCCAGGATGGAATTATTGTCTGCTCATGATACACAGCAATGCAATGAATATTTTAAGGCTGGTCACACAGATCTGAGTGCAGCACAAATCGTCGACATCCTCGGCCAAGATGCTTCGGAACAGGCAATTGAAGCCTACCAATATTTGAAGTGTTTGCTTGATCGTGCAGTGGCCAATAATGTAGCTTATTATGATATGATTGAGGATCTCCAAGGCACTCTTGAAGAACTTCAACAAGAATATAAGGAATCCACTGCCCTTTTGCACGAGGGGTACGAGAAGAAGTATCAGCAAATCAGTGCTGATAAGGGATATGATAAGCGTTTTGCTGCTTACGACGTGCGGGAGAGAACGTTGAAGGCTGAGGTCGAAGAGCACAGACAGATAGCGGAGTTATTAGAGCAAGAAAATAATAACCTGCAAAGAGAGGTGTCTCAGTTAAAGTCTGCAGCTTCCACCTCAAATGCTTTGATCCCCGTGACTGACGAGGGATTCTCGTTCTTGGAGGTCGAGAATGCCAATCTGAGGGATGAGTTGGAAACCTTGAAAAGAGCTGGCCCTTCTACATCTTCTCGTGGACGAGTAAGAGCTCCTCGGGGACGAGCAAGAGCGGCTCGGATTCCTATCGAGGAACAGAGGACTCAATCTGCTTTAGAGAACCAGGCCTTCCAACTGATGGCGAAGAACCAAGCATTGGCTGAGATATCTAAGAAGATCAGGGGTCTGGAAGAGCAGCTTTCTGCGCAAAAATCTATATTGGAGAATAAAGAACTCTTCATAAAAAATCTCCACGAGCAACTGGAAAGATTGACATATCAATTCCACAAGCAGCCCAGAGAGTTCTGGATGGCTGGCTACAACAAGGCTCTCTACCACTTGGACGATCGTATCCAAAATGCAAATAATGAGGGCTACAAACAGGGATGGTTGAATGCCTAAGGTGTGCTGCAACTGGAACAGGGTCATTACCCGTGGGATTGCCATATTCCTGGGCTGCTCGACCTACCAGTGCCACCATTCAAGCTTGATATGAGTTGGATCCCTGCTCGGTCCATCCCTCGATGTTTGATTTCCAAATACCTCGGCGATTATAATCTCCACTCCAATGTCGAGATATCTCGTCCCGAGAACCTACTAGATCAACCATCTGTGATGAATATCAGGATGTTAAAAGATCTTAACTTCATAAATTCTCCTCTTGCTTTAAATGATCCACCTGCTGGCGAGGAGCCTGTTTCAAATGCAGAGGGGAAGAAACCAATAGAATAGGAATATTGATGTAATAAATTTATATTTCATTCCTGATGTATTTTGTTCTACATTTAATGAAATAATTTTATTTACAAATCTTGACTGCCACTGTCTTGTAACACTTTACATTTGTGCATGTGTATCTGTTAAAAAGACAATAATATTGTGTTATTTGTCGATCAACTTATCGTCGACTAGTTTGAATTTGTGGTAATCATTTGACAAAAAATGATGTTTTGTTTCTCGACCAACCTAGTAGTAATTTAAAAAGTTACGAGTATCAAAAATTTTGCTCGATCACTTTCTCGTATTCATAAACTGTTTTCGACCAATTAAGGTCGGTAAATTTTCCTTTTCGACCAACTACAGTTAGTGGGTTTTTATTCCCGACCAGCCATAGTTAGTGGATTTTTTCTTATCGAGCAACTTTGGCCCTTTTTGGAATAGTTGTACCTCCCGACCAACCTTAGTTGGCTTTTTGAGAATATATTTACTTCCTGACCAACCTTAGTTGGCATTTTTAGGAATACTTTTACTTCCCGAGGAGTACATTTACTTCCTAACCAACATAAGTTGGCATTTTTAGGAATACATTTACTTCCTAACCAACATAAGTTGGCATTTTTAGGAATACATTTCCTAACCAACATAAGTTGGCATTTTTAGGAATACTTTTACTTACCGAGGAATACCTTTACTTCCTAACCAACATAAGTTGGCATTTTTAGGAATACATTTCCTAACCAACATAAGTTGGCATTTTTAGGAATACATTTCCTAACCAACATAAGTTGGCATTTTTAGGAATAGCTTTACTTCCCGTAGGAATACATTTGTTTCCCGACCAACCTTAGTTGGCATTTTCGAGTTTTTCGACCAACCTTAGTTGGCATTTTCGAGAATAGATTTGAGAAGTTTGAGTTTTGCTGAGTAGTGTGTAGCACTAGTATTCCGCAAAAAATTTCCAACAAAAGCAAAGAACTGGGTAGAAGGTTGTCACTTTATTCATACTGATGAAACTGCATTACATGAGAGTTTACATTACTGATAATATCTGCGCAAGTGTTCTGCATTCCATGCATTCTTAAACTCCTCCCCCTCTAAAGTTTCTATTCTGTATGTCCCTGGTCGAACAACTTCTTTAACTCGGTAGGGTCCATGCCAGTTTGCTTCCAGTTTGTTGTGCTTTTTAATCACCTTCTTTAGCACATAGTCTCCTTCTTTCAAGTCACACTTCTTCACTCTCTTGTTGGAGAACAAAGCTGTTCGTTGCTGGTAAGAAGAATTTCTAATGGCTGCTTCTTCCCTAACCTCCTCGAGCATGTCCAAGTCTAACCTTCTCAATAAATCGCTGACAGGGGACTTAAAATTCAGTATTCTGTGTGTTGGGAGACCCAATTCGGCGGGTATAACAGCTTCACTTCCAAATGCTAGCATATATGGAGATTCCCATGTTGCTACTCGGGGAGTAGTTCGGTAAGCCCATAGTACTGATTGTAGCTCGTTGATCCAATTTGGTTTCGCATCATCCAGTCTTTTCTTCAAGCCATTCAGCAGCGTTCTGTTTGTTACTTCTTTGAGGATAGCCTGGTGCTGAGTGGATCTTCAAAATATTTGACTGATGACAATAGGTAGCGAACTCCTCGTTGTCAAATTGTGTTCCATGGTCTGTGATGAAGGCATGAGGAAGACCATATCGACAGATGATATTTTTCCAAATAAATTGGTACACCTTGTCGTACGTCTTATCAATGAGAGGCTCAGCTTCAACCCGTTTAGTAAAATAATCCACAGCGACCACGAGATACATAAATCTTCCTCTGGTCGTCGGCAGTGGCCCGACCAAATCTATTCTCCATATGGCAAATGGCCAAGGGGAAGTAATGGGTGTCAATAATGCTTGGGGAGTTCTTCGAATGGAAGAGAAACGCTGACACTTGTCACATTTCTTAGCGTAGGCTATACAATCTGCCCTCATCGTTGGCCAGTAGTATCCTTGCGTGATTACCCTTTGCAAAAGAGTCCGACCTGCTACATGGGCTCCACAGGACCCTTCATGGACCTCTTTAATTAAATCTTTCACCTCGGTGGGATGCACACATCTATGCAAACCTGTTATAATTCCTCGTCTGTATAGAATACCGTTGGTCAGTACATAACGAGCAGCCTTAAACTTCAGTTTCTTGACTGCTAGTTTGTCAATTGGTAATTCCCCTTTCTCAATATATGCCCTGATGGGATCCATCCATGATGATCCTAAATCGAGGGTAATAAAGTTCATCGTCAGATCTTCATCTATACTCCGACCAGCTAAAACTTTAATTGGGATTGTTCTTCATAGCTCGATACGAGTAGCTGATGCTAATCGAGCTAGGGCATCTGCTCTCTCATTCTCCATTCTTGGTATTCTGACCAGCTGAATAGCAACAAATTCCGACACCAGTTCCTTTGCCTTTGCATGATATCTGATCATTAATTCTCCTTTGGCTGCATATACTCCCATCATTTAATTTATGACCAGTTGTGAATCACTGAAGACAATAACTTGTTCCGCCCCCATGGTTTTTGCCAAACTAAGACCTGCAATCATGGCTTCATATTCAGCCTCATTATTCGAAGCTTTGAATTGGAAACGTAGGGCGTATTCCACGTCGACCTCGTCTGGACTGCTTAAAACTATCCCTGCGCCACATCCTATAGTGCAATATGAACCATCCACATACAGACTCCTTATAGGTAACTCGTCTTCAAATTTCTGATCTGACAGAGTTCCTCGGTGGAAAATTTGTTGCTTCCTTTCACCATCTCCTTATTTTTCTTGCTGTTCGTCGATCATCTTTTCTTGCCTTTTTACCAACCTAAGCTGGTTTGGGCTTGAATTTGATGATCATGTAACATCTACTTGCCCTTTTATCAAGCTAAGTTGGTCTGGGCTTGCATTTGATGATCCTGTAACATCCACAAGTTGATCAACGAGCAACTTTTGCTCCTCGGGGGTATCAGGATAAGTGAACTCTGCTATAAAGTCTGCTACAGCTTGCCCTTTTAGTGATGATCTGGGTTCATAAACTATATCATATTCACCAAGTTCTATTGCCCAGCACATCAATCTTCCTGATTTCTCTGGTTTATGACGGGCTTGCCTCAATGGCATATCAATATATACTACTATAGTATGAGCCTGGAAGTATGGCTTCATTCTTCTACTTGCCTCGATTAATGCTAGTGCCAATTTTTCCAGCTTTGGATATCTGATCTCTGCTCCTCGGAAGGCCTTACTTGTGTAGTAAATCAATTTTTGTATTCCATTCTCCATTCTTATCAATGCCGAACTGATTGCATTCTCGGACACTGCCAGATACAAGTATAATTTTTCTCCCATCACTGGCCTGGATAACAGTGGAGGTGCTACCAAATATTTCTTCAAGTCTTGAAAAGCCTTCTCACATTCATCATTCCACTCAAAAGTCTTTCGGAGTGTCTTGAAGAATGGGAGACATCGATCAGTTGCTCGCGATACAAATCTGTTGAGTGCTGCTACTCGTCCTGTAAGACTTTGCACCTCTTTCTTCGTCGTTGGGGATCGCAGCCCTAGCAGAGCTTTGATTTTTTCAGGGTTAGCTTCAATGCCTCGCTGATTGACAATGTATCCGAGAAACATGCCTTCTCGTACTCCAAATATGCACTTCGTCGGGTTCAACTTCATTTGATATTTATCTAGTTGATCAAAAGTCTGGTTTAGGTCAACTAGATGATCGGTAACTTTCTTACTCTTTGTCAGCATATTGTCAACATAGACTTCCATATTGCGACTGATTTGTTCTGTAAACACTTTGTTCATCAGCCGCTGATATGTTGCACCTGCATTTTTCAAACCAAAAGGCATAACATTATAACAATAAGTTCCCCTAGGGGTAATGAAAGAAGTACTCTTCTTGTCTTCAGGTTTCATTTTAATCTGATTGTAGCCAGAATAAGCATCCATGAAGCTCAGTAGCTCGTGTCCCGAGGTAACATCCACTAGTTGATCAATTCGGGGCAGCGGAAAGTGATCATTTGGGCATGCTTTGTTGAGGTCGGTGAAGTCTACACACATCCTCCATTTGTTGTTCTTCTTCTTCACCATTACCACATTTGCTAACCAGTCTGGATATTTAACATCTTCAATAAAGCAAGCTTTCTGGAGCTTCTCGACTTCCTCCTGTATAGCTTGATTCTTCTCGGGACTGAATACTCTTCTTTTCTGCTTCACAGGCTTGATCTCCTTATTCACATTGAGTTCGTGACATAAGAAATTTGGGTCTATCCCAGGCATATCCTTATGACTCCACGCAAAAGTTTGCTTTCGGCTTCTTAGGAAAGTTATCAATTCCTGTTTTAGTGAGGCTTCCAACGACGAACCTACTTGAGTAGTTCGTTCAGGGTGCTCGTCGTCCAGAATGATGTTTTCAGTAGCTTCCACCACTTGACCCTTCATGAGTTGCGACTCATCTCTAGGATCCAATGTTTCAATTTTTGCACCTCCACTTGATAGGTAGTGGTCTTTTTCCTTGATTCCTCCAGTTCCTCTTGCTCGGCGGATGAATAATATCATTCTCGAGCTACTTTCTGATCACCTTTCACAACTGCTACTCAAAAATTTATTAGAAATTTTAGGCACTGATGTACCGTAGATGGTACAGCCTCGAACTTCTTCAATCCTACTCTTCCCATGATGATATTGTATGATGATTGAACATTCTTATCCATCACGAAAAAGCGTATTCTTTCTGTTCGACAAGCAGACCACGTACCAATGAATATATCCAATTTGATCGTCCCAGGTGGAAATACTTTCTCGCCAGCAAAACCGAGGAGGGGTCTATGATAAGGCTCCAGTTGAGATAGCTTTAGATTTAAACTGTCAAAGCACGAGTAGAATATGATGTCTGCCGAGCTACCATTGTCTACCAGTACTCTTGAAATCATTACCTCCTTCATCCTCATTTTGATCACCAATGGGTCATCATCAGGATACAAAACTCCTGCGAGGTCGTTCTTTGAGAAACCAATGAATAATTTCTCTTTGTTCACCTTTCTCGGGCGATCCTCCTCAGCTAGATTTATTCGTTGAATGTATGAGCAAGCTTGAGCCTCACAGAGGTAAGCTTTTCTCTCGACAGTAAGGTCTCCTCCTCCTGCATCTCCACCTGTAATAACATTACAGTCAAATGACCCAAAGCGTATTGAAAATACCTCACGTTCTGGCTGCCTTGGTCTCTTGGGAAGATCGGGATCGTCTTCTGGATTAACTTCATGATCTCTGTTCTTGTTCTCCTCTGCTCGACGAGGAGATCTAGACCTCTCTCTTGCTCGGTCGTTGCTTCTTCTATCATTCCTCCGATCAACATACTTTGCCAGTTTTCTTCGTCTGATGAGTGTTTTAATCTCATTCTGAAGAGCTATGCAATTTTTAGTCATATGGCCATGATCCTTGTGAAACTCGCAATATTTTGCCTTATTTCTCCTTTCGGGGTTTGCCTTCATTTTCTCTGGCCCATTTAATTCCTCGTTGTTCTTGATTTCTTCTAGAACATGGTTGATGTCTTTCTTCAAAGGAGTATAATTATCAAATTTCTTCAATACTTCCCATGACGACCTTGTTCTTGAGTGTTTGTCACTACCATTGTTCTTATTCTCCTTCTTCTTAGCTTTATCACCTTCCACCTTGGTTTCTTTGGCATCCATATTCTTCTTCGCAGTCATAGCCTCCTCGGCATTCATAATCTTGGCTGCTTTTCCCATCAGATCTGACAAGGTTCTAGGCGAATCTTTAGCCAAAGTGTAGTACAACTTGTTGGGCAGTAATCCACTCATCAAGGCGGAAATCGTTGTCTTTTCCTCATAGTCAATGACTTCGAGCTTCTCGTTATTAAAACGAGTTATATAATCTCTGGTACTTTCACCAGTTTTTTGTCTAACACTTAACAAATGCGCTACTCGTTTAACCGGATTTGCCCCAAAACAGAAATTCCCAATGAATAACTTGGCCAGTGGAAAGAAAGTTGAGATCTTACCCCGAGGAAGATTATTATACAATATTTAGGCAGATCCGGTAAGAGTTCCCGAGAATGCTTTGTATCTCATTTCATCCGGAACCGCGTAGATGTCGGCTACAGCCTAGTATTATTCTATATGAAGGACAGGGTCTGTCTTTCCATCATATTTGGGGGTCACAACAGGTGCTTTAAACTTTGATGGTGTTGGAAAATCTACAATGGCCAGGACAAAAGGTGTTCCTCGAACAAAAGTTCGTTGTAGAGGGTTCTTGGCTTTATCCATTTTCCCTAATCTATCCTCCAACCTCTGAATAGAGCCTTTCCATGCATCATTTCCTTCCTCGGGCCTGTTGGTTCGAGCAACTGATCGAGTTGATGTGGCTTCTTGGGATCTATCTTGACGAGCAGCTGGTCGCGACTGGGCAGATCCTTCCCTTAAATCTGATGGTCGTCGAAAACTCCTCGATGCGACTTTAGGAGGATTTCTACTCCTTCTAGGTCCTAATCGATCAAAAGGTGATACCCTGCTTAACCTCTCTAGCGCACTAGTCCTTTCTGGAGAGAGAGTGATACGTTGTTCAGTATCTGTGGCCCGCACTGACGAAGTCCGTCCAGGTTGATAAGAAAAATCTTCAGACCCCTCATTACGATATGAATCAGTACGCCTAGTACGCGAAGAAGGTGCACGGGTATTTCTTTGAATACTTCGCGGTCCTGAATGGGTTGATGCACCGCCATGGAGGGTTTATATGAGTTGTCGCATAGTTTCTTGCATGACTGTCTGGCCCTGAGCCAGATTTGTTATTATTCCAGCCAGATCTGGAATATTTGGCGGAGCAGATGGATTTGGAGGGCTTCCAGCGTTTCGATTGCTGAACTCTGGAATATCAGCCATTTGTGATGAATTATTTTCGATGAAAAACGAAATTACCAGTCGCTTCCCACAGACGACGCCAATCTGTTGATGTAAAAAATTAGATTATATCTAATTATTTAATCACATATAAAATAAATGAGACAAATAAGTTTTAAAGTGGTTCAGCCTTATAAGAATGGCCTACGTCCACTGTTTCTGTTATTGATGACTGTTGATGTAAAAAATTAGATCATATCTAATTATTCAATCACAGATAAATAAAATGAGATAAAGAATTTTTAAAGTGGTTCAACCTTATAAGAATGGCCTACGTCCACTGTTATGTTATTGCTGAGTGTTTGGGAATTCTCGATTACAAGTTCTATCAAGAAATTCCGATCCCCTCTACAATGAGGATTGTACAATGTATTTATAGCCCTGAGGATGTAATGTGAAAGGGTAATACATTAAATGATGTACATAGGAAAGGGTAATACATTCAATGCCCCTTAAGCGTGTGCGTCTGAATGATAAGCATTTAATGAACAGTTAAACTGTTGGTTATCCAGCTGTTAATGCGTTGTTCGAGGTGCAGCTTGGACCGCCTGAGTTTCTCGGACCGCCTAAGCTTCTCGGCGTTTAAGAGTTCCTCGGAGAGTTCTTGTTCCTCGGAGTGTATGAGTTCCTCGGGGAATTCCTGTTCCTCGGAGCATCTAAGTTCCTCGGGGAAGCAGTGTTCCTCGTTGTAGTATGGTTCCTCGGAGCATGTGAGTTCCTCGGAAGTATTTATTGTTTCCATGTAGATTGCCACGTGTCATCATTCAATTGAGCCATGTCAGCAGACTAAATTTGGTATCAACAGAAGCCCCCAATGTTTCATAGTTCGAAATTTGAGGAGTATGGAACATTATTTTTTGGAATATGGTAGCTTTAAATGATCTTCCTGATTTTTAGGAGTGTTTCCCTTGTATTTATTTCTCCTTCCAAATTCGTAGAATCAGGCTTTTTTGAATTTCTATGCCTGCTTCGATTCCCGTGCCCCTTTTCGTCTTTTTAGCCGCCGGTAACGTAATCGTCTCTTTTTGTAATCATTACTTTTCCTTTTCCCAATGTAGAGTATTTAAACGCTGTAAAAAATCCCGTCGTCTTCTACTTTTTCAAATTCGTATCTTCGAGTTTTCCGTCGTCTTTTTCTCTCCTGTGTATTCATCTCTTCCATCGTTCGTTGTCATCAGATTCACTCTTTTTCTGTAAGATTTTCTTCCTTCTTCTTCATTTCTTTTATTCATCATGGTTTACCCTGTTGAATCTCTTGATAAGTTTCGCTCTGACTTTTCTATTCCCTCCTGGGTTGTTCTGGAAGAGCTTTCTGAGGCTTCTGATTATTTTCGTTTGGCTGAGGGACATTGGTTCCCCAGTCTCTTTATTGCTGAGTGTGGATTTTCTTTTCCACCCAATCCCTTGTGTCTGGAATTTTGTCAATATTTTGACGTTGTTCCTACAAGAATAGCCCCCAACACATGGAGAATAGTTAATGGGGTTTATAGGTTAAGTCAAATCCATGGAACTCGCATAGGAATTCCTGAGATTATGTTTTGTTATAGATGGGCAGTTGGTGATAACACCTTTTATTTAAAAACTAGAATGTTAAATAGGGCTTTAGTGGTAAATCTCCTGGATGCCAATAGGGATTATTTTGAACATGGGGTTGTCATAAAAAATTGGCAACATGCTCCCTTATCTGTAGATGAAGTTTATCAGGGTCCTAGATGCCCTCCCTATGGCAATGGGATAGGTTATTTTTATCTCATTTTACTTATTTTGAAATCATGCTTCTTTTGTGTTTGATAAAATGTGCCACTGATATTTCAATGTTTATTTATTTATTTGCAGTTGACAGTAAAAGAAAGTGTCCAAAGGAAGCAGACGTTAACATAAGACACTTGAAAGTTATCTGGAGTTTGCATCAGAGTGTTGCCGACGAGCACATTAGGTTAGCTTCATATCTGCTGCAATACAAGAGCTACACCACCTCTTTTACTGCTCGTACAGTAATAAGTGAATCAGAGCCAGTACCAGCTTCCTCCAGTTCTTCGCCTGAATCTCACGTCCCTTTAAGCAAAAGGATGAAGAAGAGAAGACCTACCACCCTTTTCGAGAAACCTGCCTCTGGTGCTGGAGAGGCAAAAAGAAGTAAGGTTGATGTCCCAAGGGAGGGGACAAAGAAAACTGATGCGCCTTCCTCGGCTGCTGCTATTGTGAAGGTTGTAGAGAAGCCCGCAGTGGCTCCGAGCAGGTCTGCTGCTCCTGGAGAGGTGATTGTAATATTACCAACCAAGGGTTCTTCCTTGGTTGAATCTGTTCCTGTTCCCCCGAGGAGGCTGAAGAAAAGCACCTCGATCAATTTGGCTGACACCATCACTCAGCCCCAACCACTGGAACTGGGGTTCCCACTTTTGTTCCCCCGAGCTCTTCCATGAGCTTGGTAAAGTTCTGGATCATTCCCGAGGTCCAAGGTACTGAAGAAAACCTTACTCGGGACATGGTCACTTCGTTAGCTGCTCGCCATATTGCTTCTGTAAGTCTCATTACTTTGAACTTTTCATATTTCCCTTGTCATTTCTGTTTCTGACTTGCTTTCTTTTTACTTACACAGTTGACGAGATGCTTCAATATAATTTTGAAGAAGGATGAAGCAATTAAAGCTTCATTCTCCTCGTCCAGTGTGGAGGGAGCTATGTAAGAAGCTATCAAGTCTTTGGACGAATCTCGCTAAAAATATGCTACTGACAAGGCTGTCTGGGAGAATAAACTTGCCTCCACCGAGCAAGAAAAAGCTCAAGTTGTTGAAGTCTCCAAAGAGTTGGAGAAAAAAATGAATGCCCTGGAGAAGGCAAATAAAGAGCTCGAAGAGAAGCTCAAAACTGCTGGGGAGCTTGAAGATAAGCTCAGGGTTGCTGAGGAAAAGTTGTGCCAACTTCAGGAAGTAAGTCGGCAGAAGGAGGAGGTTGAAAATAAATTGAAGACTGCTGAAAACCTTCTGTCCGAGAAGCTTTCCTTGGAGAAGACCAAGAGGAAAATGGCTGTGAAGAAGTCCTTCAGTGCTGGCTGGGACAAAGGGTGGAATAAGGTATTGGCTGCCATGGTGTCGCAAGTGGTATATGGCAGCCTAAAATAATTCCGAGATGGATGGGTTGCAGCTCTCCATGAGATGAAGGTTGATGAATCTTCTGAGCTCTTCCAACGACTCATCCCTGGTCCCTCTCCAACTCCTGAAGACTTAAAAGAGGACGAAGCTGCCTTCGAAGAGTCTTTTATGGTGATGGGAGATCATCCCCCAGCCATCCAGCCTGCTACCGAGGAATTTCAGCAAATCGTTACTTCTTCCGAGCAACTGTTGGCGCTCCCCGAGCAACTTTCTACTCCTTCTGAGCAACCCACTTCCTCGTCCCAGCCTCCCGAGAAGGTTTTGGGAGACAAGGAAAAGGTGTAGAGTTGTTCAAGTTTATCTTTATATTTTTCTTTCTGTTGTCAATTGTAACCCAGAACACGTAACTCTGAACTTTATGATCTAATAAAACTTGGAATTTTTTGCATACTGTTGTCTATTTTCTATTCATACTCTGCTTGTACTTCTTATTGATTATTGCTTTTTCTTTCTCTGCTAGTTTCTGGCCAGGATGGAATTACTATCTGCCTATGATACAAAGTTGCTGCGACAATGTAATGAATACTTTAAGGCTGGTCACACAGACCTGAGTGCAGCACAAGTCGTCGACATCCTCGGCCAAGATGCTTCAGAACAGGCAGTTAAAGCATATCAATATCTAAAGTGTCTACTTGATCGAGCAGTGGCCAATAATGTGGCCTATTATGATATGATCGAAGATCTCCAAGGCACCCTCGAAGACCTTCAGCAACAATACAAAGAATCCACTGCCCTGTTGCATGAGGGGTACGAGAAGAAATACAAGTAGATCATTGCCGACAAGGGCTACGAGAAGCTTTTTGCTGGATATAATGTAAGGGAGAGAACCCTGAAGGGTGAGGTCGAGGAGTGCAGACAAATCGCTGAATTGCTAGAGCAAGAGAACAACAACCTGTAAAAGGAGCTGTCACAATTGAAGTCTGCAACTTCCTCTTCAAAAGCCTTAATCCCAGTGACTGATGAGGGATTCTCGTTCTTGGAGGTCGAGAACGCCAACTTGAGGGACGAGTTGTAAACCTTGAAAAGGTCTGGCCCTTCTTCTTCTCGGGGACGAGCAAGAGCACCTTGGGGACGAGCAAGAGCAGCTCTGTCGAGGAACAGAGGACTCAGTCTGCCTTAGAGAACCAAGCCTTCCAATTAATGGCGAAGAACCAGGCGTTGGCTGAAATGTCAAAGAAGATCAGGGACCTGGAAGAGCAGCTCTCTGGGCAGAAATCTGCTTTGGAGAACAAGGAACTCTTCATCAAAAATCTCCACGAGCAGCTGGAGAGGCTAACATATCAATTCCACAAACAGCCCAGGGAGTTCTGGATGACTGGATACAACGAAGCGCTATACCACTTGGACGATCGTATCCAGAATGCCAATAATGAGGGCTACAAGCAGGGCTGGTTAAATGCCCTAGGTGTGCTGCAACTCGAACAGGGTCATTACTTGTGGGACTACATGATCCCGGGCTGCTCGACTTACCGGTGCCACCATACAAACTGGATATGAGTTGGATCCCTGCTCGGGCCATTCCTCGGAGCTTGATTTCTAAATATCTCGGTGACTACAATCTCCATTCAAAAGCTGAGATATCTCGTCCCGAGCACCTCTTAGATCGACCATCCGTGATGAATGTCAAGATGTTGAAGGATCTCAACTTTATAAATTCTCCTCTGGCTTTAAATGATCCGCCTGCTGGCGAGGAACCTGTGTCAAAAGCAGAGGGGAAAATACCAGTAGAATAGGGATTTTGATGTATTAGTTAGTATACATTTCAATGTCAATGTAACTTTCATTTTGAATTCAATGAAAGACTTTCATTTTCATTTGTAATCTTAATTGTTATTGTCTTGTAATTATCAAACACTTTATATTTGTGCATGCATATCTGTTAAAAAGATAACAATATTGTGTAGTTTGTCGATCAACTTATTGTCGAATAGCTTGAATTTATGGTAGTCATTTGGCAAAAACAATATTTTGTTTCTCGACCAACTTAGTAATAATTACGAGTATAAAAAATGTTGCTCGATCACTTAATAATAAAGTTACGAGTATAAAAATGCTACTCGATCACTTAATAATAAAGTTACGAGTATCAAAAATGTTGCTCGATCACTTAATAATAAAGTTACGAGTATAAAAATGTTACTCGATCACTTAATAATAAAGTTACGAGTATCAAAAATATTTAAAATGTTTCCGACCAACGAAGGTCGTTAAATTTTACTTATCGACCAACTACAGTTGGTGGGTTTTTATCCCCGACCAACCATAGTTAGTCTTTTTGAAATAATTTTACCTCCCGACCAACTCAAGTTGGCATTTTCGAGAATATATTTACTTCCTAACCGACATAAGTTGGCATTTTTAAGAATACTTTTATTTCCCGAGGAACATATAGTTTTACTTCCCGTAGGAATACAAAGTTTTTCTTCCCGGAGGAATACAAATTTTTTTCTTCCCAGAGGAATACAAGTAGCTTTACTTCCCGGAGGAATATTGGTAGCTTTACTTCCCGGAGGAATATAGGTAGCTTTACTTCCCGAAGGAATATTGGTAGCTTTACTTCCCGTAGGAATATTGGTAGCTTTACTTCCCGGAGGAATATTGGTAGCTTTACTTCCCGGAGGAATATAGGTTTCTTGACCAACCTTAGTTGGCATTTTCGAGAAAAAAATTTGAGTAGTCTGAGCTTTGTCGAGTTTTGCCCCGAGTAGTGTGTAGCACTAGTATTCCCCGAAAAACTTTCAATAAAAAGAAAGAATTCGACGGAATATCTTCATTTTATTCATCACTGATAGTACTTGCGTAGGTGCTCTGCGTTCCATGCATTCTTAAACTCCTCCCCTTCTAGAGTTGCTATTCGATAAGTTCCTGGTCGAACAACTTTAGTAACTCGGTATGGTCCATGCCAGTTTGCCTCCAGCTTATTGTGCTTTTGAATTACTTTCTTCAGTACATAGTCTCCTTCTTTTAGGTCTCACTTCTTCACCCTCTTGTTGTAGAACAAAGCTGTTCGCTGTTGATAGGCAGCATTTCTAATGGCTGCTTCTTCTCTAACTTCCTCGAGCATGTTTAAATCCAATCTTCTCATTAAGTCGCTGACAGGGGAATTGAAATTCAGTACCCTGTGTGTTGGGAGGCCCAACTCGGCAGGTATAACAGCTTCACTCCCAAACGCCAGCATATATGGTGATTCTCCAGTTGCTACTCGGGGAGTAGTTCGGTAAGCCCAGAGTACTGATTGTAACTCGTTGATCCAATTTGCTTTCGCATCATTTAGTCTTTTCTTCAATCCATTTAGCAGCGTTCTGTTTGTCACTTCAGTTTGTCCATTGCTTTGAGGATGGCCTGGTGCTGAGTGGACCTTCAAAATGTTTGACTGATGGCAATAGGCAGCGAACTCCTCGTTATCAAATTATGTTCCATGGTCTGTGATGAAAGCATGAGGAAGACCATATCGACAAATGACGTTCTTCCAAACAAATTGGTACACCTTCTCGTACGTCATATCAATGAGTGGCTCAGCTTCACCCACTTAGTAAAATAATCCACAGCGACGACGAGGTATTTGAACCTTCCTCGGGTCGTTGGCAGTGGCCCAACCAAATCAATTCCCCACATGGCAAATGGCCAAGGGGAAGTAATGGGTGTCAACAATGCTTGTGGAATTCTTCGGATGGAGGAAAAGCGCTGGCACTTGTCACACTTCTCGGCATAGGCTATACAATCAGCCCTCATCGTTGGCCAGTAGTATCCCTGCGTCATCACCCTTTGCAAAAGCGTCTGGCCTGCTACATGGGCTCCACAGGACCCTTCATGGATCTCTTCAATCAATTCATTCACCTCGGAGGGATGTACACATCTCTGCAAACCTGCCATAATTCCTCGTCTATAAAGAATATCGTTAGTTAATACATACCAATCATCTTTAAATTTCAATTTCTTGGCTGCGAGCTTGTCAATTGGTAATTCTCCCTCCTCAATGTATGCCCTGATTGGATCCATCCAAGATGGTCCTAAATCAAGGGTAATAAAGTTCATCGTCAGATCTTCATCTATACTCCGACCAGTTAAAACTTCAATTGGGATTATTCGTCGTAGCTCGGTACGAGTAGCTGATGCTAATCGAGCCAAGGCATCTGCTCTCGCATTCTCCATTCTTGGTATTCTAACCAGCTGAATAGCAGCAAATTCTGACACCATCTCCTTTGCCTTTGAATGATATCTGATCATTAATTCTCCTCTAACTGCATATACTCCCAACATTTAATTTACAATCAATTGAGAATCTCTGAAGACAATAACCTGCTGCGCCTCCATAATTTTTGCCAAATTAAGACCTGCAATCATGGCCTCATACTCAACTACATTATTGGAAGCTTTGAATTGGAAACGTAGGGCGTATTCCATGTCGACCTCATCCGAAGTGCTCAAAACTATCCCCGCGCCACATCCTGTAGTGCAAGATGAGCAATCTACATATAGCCTCCATATAAGTAACTCGTCTTCAAATTTCTGATCTGTCAGAGTTCCTCGGTGAAATATTTGTTGCTTCCTTTCATCCTCCCCTGATATTTCTTGCTCTTCGTCGATCATCTTTTCTTGCCCTTTTACCAACCGGAGTTGGTCTGAGCTCGAATTTGATGATCCTGTAACATCCACTTGCTCTTTTACCAACCGGAGTTGGTCTGAGCTTGTGTTTGTTGATCCTGTAACATCTACTTGCTCTTTTACCAATCGGAGTTGGTCTGAGCTTGTGTTTGTTGGTCCTGTAACATCCACAGGTTTATCTGCGAGCAACTTTTGCTCCTCGGGGGTATCAGGATAGGTGAACTCTGCTATAAAATCTGCTACAGCCTACCCTTTTAGCGATGATCTGGGTTCATAAACTATATCATATTCACCGAGCTCTATTGCCCAGTACATCAATCTCCCTGATTTTTCTGGTTTATGAAGGTCTTGCCTCAATGGCATATCAGTATATACTACTATGGTATGAGCCTGGAAGTATGGCCTCATTCTTCTACTCGCCTCAATCAGCGCCAGTGCTAACTTTTCCAGCCTTGGATATCTGATTTCTGCTCCTCGGAAGGCCTTACTCGTATAATAAATTAGTTTTTGCACTCCATTCTCCACTCTGATCAACGCCGAGCTAACTGCATTCTCTGATACTGCTAGATACAAGTACAATTTTTCTCCCATCACTGTCCTGGACAACAGTGGAGGTGCTCCCAAGTATTTCTTCAAGTCTTGAAAAGCCTTCTCACATTCATCATTCCACTCAAAAGTCTTTCGGAGTGTCTTGAAGAATGGGAGACATCTATCAGTTGCTCGTGACACAAATCTGTTGAGTGCTGCTACTCGTCCTGTAAGACTTTCCACCTCTTTTTTCATCGTTGGAGATCGCAGCCCTAGCAGAGCTTTGATCTTTTCAGGATTCGCCTCAATGCCTCGTTGATTGACAATGTACCCGAGGAACATGCCTTCTCGTACTCCAAATATGCACTTCGTCGGGTTTAGCTTCATTTGATATTTATCCAGTTGATCAAAAGTCTGGCTTAAATCAACTAGATGGTCGGCAGCTTTCTTGCTTTTTGTCAGCATATCATCAACATAGACTTCCATATTACAACTGATTTGTTCAGCAAAGACCTTGTTCATCAGCCGCTGATATGTCGCACCTGCATTTTTCAAACCAAAAGGCATAACATTATAACAATAAGTTCCCCTAGGGGTAATGAAAGAAGTACTCTACCTGTCTTCAGGTTTCATTTTAATCTGATTGTAGCCAGAATAAGCATCCACGAAGCTCAGCAGCTCGTGTCCCGAGGTGGCATCCACCAGTTGATCAATTCGGGGCAATGGAAAGTGATCCTTTGGGCATGCTTTGTTGAGATTGGTGAAGTCTACCCACATCCTCCACTTGTTGTTTTTCTTCTTTACCATCACCACATTGGCTAACCAGTCTGGATATTTAACATCTTCAATGAAACAAGCTTTCTGGAGCTTCTCGACTTCCTCCTGTATAGCTTGATTCTTCTCGGGGATGAACACTATTCTTCTCTGTTTCACAGGCTTGATCTCGTTATTCACATTGAGCTCGTGACATAAGAAATTTGGGTCTATCCCAGGCATATCTTCATAACTCCATGCAAAAGTTTGTTTTCTGCTTCAAAAAAAAGTTATCAATTCCTGTTTTAATGAGGCTTCCAATGACGAACCTATTTGAGTAATTCGCTCAGGGTGCTCGTCATCCAGAATGATGTTTTCAGTAGCTTCCATCACTTGACCCTTCACGAGTTGAGATTCATCTCTAGGATCCAACGTTTCAATTTCTGCACCTTCATCCACTTGATAGGTAGTAGTCTTTCTCCTTGATTCTTCCAATTCCTCTTGCTCGGCGGATGAATAATAGCATTCCCGAGCTACTTTCTGATCACCTTTCACAACTCCTACTCCAAAGTTTGTTGGAAATTTTAGGCACTGATGCACTGTAGATGGTACAGCCTCGAACTTCTTCAATCCTACTCTTCCCATGATGACATTGTATGATGATTGAACATTCTTATCCATCACGAAGAAACGTATTCTTTCTGTTCGACAAGCAGGCCACGTACCAATGAATATATCCAACTTGAACGTCCCAAGTGGAAATACTTTCTCGCCAGCAAAACCGATGATGGGTCTATGATAAGGATCCAATTAAGATAGCTTTAGATTTAAACTATCGAAGCACGAGTAGAACATGATGCCTGCCGAGCTACCATTGTCGACCAGTACTCTTGAAATTATTACTTCCTTCATCATCATTTTGATCACCAATGGGTCATCATCAGGATACAAAACTCCTGCGAGGTCATTCTTTGAGAAACTAATGACCAATTTCTATTTGTTCACCTTTCTCGGGCGATCCTCCTCAGCTAGATTTATTCGCTGAATATACGAGCAAGCTTGAGCCTCACAGAGGTAAGCTTTTCTCTCTGCAGTAAGGTCTTCTCCTCCTGCATCTCCACCTGTTATAACATTACAGTCAAATGACCCAAAGCGTATTGAAAATACCTCTCGTTCTGGCTGCCTCGGTCTCTTGGGAAGATCGGGGTCGTCTTCTGGATCAACTTCATTGTTTCTTTTCTTGTTCTCCTCTGCTCGACGAGGAGATCTAGGCCTTTCTCTTGCTCGGTCGTTGTTTCTTCTTTCGTTTCCACGATCAACATACTTTGATAACTTTCCTCGTCGGACGAGTGTTTCAATTTCATTTTGAAGAGCTATGCAATTCTTGGTCATATGGCCATGATCTTTATGGAACTCGCAATACTTCGCCTTATTCCTTTTGTCAGGGTCTGCCTTCATTTTCTCTGGCCAGTTTAGTTCCTCGTTGTTCTTGATTTCCTCTAGAACATGGTTGATATCCTTCTTCAAAGGAGTATAATTATCATATTTCTTCATTACGTCCCATACCGACCTAGTTTTTGAATGTTTATCATTACCATTGTTCTTATGCTCCTTCTTCTTAGCTTTATCTCCCTCCACCTTGATTTCTTTGGCATCCATGTTCTTCTTCGCAGCCATAGCCTCCTCGGCATTCATAATCTTAGACGCTTTTCCCATCAGATCTGACATGGTTCTAGGTGGATCTTTGGCCAAAGTGTAGTACAACTTATTCGGCAGTAGTCCACTCATCAAGGCGGTAATCGCTGTCTTCTCTTCATAATCAATGACTTCGAGTTTCTCGTTATTAAAACGAGTTATATAATCTCTGGTGCTCTCACCAGCTTTTTGTCTAACACTTAACAAGTGTGCTACTTGTTTAACTGGCTTTGCCCCAAAATAGAAATTCCCAATGAATAACTCGGCCAGTTGAAGAAAGGTTGAGATCTTACCCCGAGGAAGATTATTATACCATATTTGAGCAGATCCGGTAAGAGTTCCCGAGAATGCCCTGCATCTCATCTCATCTGGAACAGCATAGATGTCGGCAGCAGCTTGATATTGTTCTATATGAAGAACAGGGTCAGTCTTTTCATCATATTTGGGGGTCACAACAGGTGCTTTGAACTTTGATGGTGTTGGAAAAACTACAATGGCCTGGACAAAAGGTGTTCCTCGAACAAAGGTTCGTTGTAGAGGGTTCTTGGCCTTAGCCATTTCCCCTAATCTATCCTCCAGCCTCTGAATAGAACCTTTCCAGACATCATTCCCTTCCTCGGGCCTATTGGTTCGAGCAACGGATCGCGTTGATGTGGCTTCCTGGGATCTCTCTTGACGAGCAGCTGGTCGCGACTGGGCAGATCCTTCCCTTAAATCTGATGGTCGTCGAAAACTCCTCGATACGACTTTAGGAGGACTTCTACTCCTTCTAAGTCCTAATCGATCAAAAGGTGATACCCTGCTTAACCTCTCTAACGCACTAGTCCTTTCTGGAGAAAGAGTGATACGTTGTTCAGTATCTGTGGTTCGCACTGACGAAGTTCGTCCAGGTTGATAAGAAAAATCTTCAGACTCCTCATTGCGATATGAATTGGTACGCCTAGTACGCGAAGAAGGCGCACGGGTGTTTCTTTGAATACTCCGCAGTCCTGAATGAGTTGGTGCACCGCCATGAAGGGTTTGGATGAGTTGCCGCATAGTTTCTTGCATGACGGTCTGGCCCTGAGCCAGATTTGTCATTATTCCAGCCAGATCTGGAATATTTAGCGGAGCAGATGGATTTGGAGGGGTTCCAGCGTTTCGATTGCTGGATTCTGGAATATCAACCATTGTTGATGAATTGTTTTGGATGAAAAACGATATTACTGGTCGTTTCCCACAGACGGCGCTAATCTGTTGATGTAAAAAATTAGATCATATCTAATTATTCAATCACAGATAAATAAAATGAGATAAAGAATTTTTAAAGTGGTTCAGCCTTATAAGAATGGCCTACATCCACTGTTATGTTATTGCCGAGTGTTTGGGAATTCTCGATTACAAGTTCTATCAAGAAATTCCGGTCCCCTCTACAATGAGGATTGTACAATGTATTTATAGCCCTGAGGCTGTAATGTGAAAGGGTAATACATTAAATGATGTACATATGAAAGGGTAATACATTCAATGCCCCTTAAGCGTGTGTGTCTGAATGATAAGCATTTAATGAACAGTTAAACCGTTGGTTATCCAGCTGTTAATGCGTTGTTCGAGGCGCAGCTCGGACCGCCTGAGTGCTCGGACCGCCTAAGTTTCTCGGCGTTTAAGAGTTCCTCGGAGAGTTCTTGTTCCTTGGAGTGTATGAGTTCCTCGGGGAATTCCTGTTCCTCGGAGCGTCTGAGTTCCTCGGGGAAGCAGTGTTCCTCGTTGTAGTATGGTTCCTCGGAGCATGTGAGTTCCTCGTAAGTATTTATTGTTGCCATATAGATTGCCACGTGTCTTCATTCAATTGAGCCATGTCAGCAGACTAAATTTGGTATCAACAATGACTGTTTGGGAATTCTCGATTATAAGTTTAATCAAGAAATTTCGGTCCCCTTACAATGAGGGTAATACAATGTAATTATAGCCCTAAGGCTGTAATGTGAAAGGGTAATACATTCAATACTGTACATGTGAAAAGGTAATACATTCAATGCCCCTTAAGTGCATACATCTGAATGATAAGCATTTAATGAACAGTCAAACTGTTGGTTATCCTGCTATTAATGCTTTGTTCGAGGTGCAGCTCGGACTGCCTAAGCTGCTCATACTACCTAAGATGCTCGGTACTCAAAAGTTGATCGGTACTCAGAAGTTCCTCGTAGAGTTCTTATTGGTCGGAGCGTCTGAGTTCCTCGGGGAAGCAGTGTTCCTCGTTGTAGTATGGTTTCTCGGAGCGTCTGAGTTTCTCAGAAGTGTCTGTTGTTGCCACGTAGATTGCCACGTGTCTTCACTCAATTGGGCCATGTCAGCAGACTAAATTTGGTATCAACAGTTACCATGTTTCATTAGTGTATTTGCACAAAACTCCTAAAGCATAATATGCTTTTATGATTATTTTTCAGGTGTCTGGGATATTGAAGAGTGGATGATTTTTCAAAGTTATATGAATTTTCGAGGACTTTTTAAAGCCTCATTTTTTATCACCTTAAAGCTTTACCCATTTTTCTATAACCCATATTTTCTACTAATTATGGAGCGAAGTAAATCTTAGTTTCGAAAACTGTCATGTGAGTTGTCTTATGAAGTTTTACCTATCCTACGCATCTGCTAAACTAAAATAATTGATGAACGAAGTTTGGAAAAAAGAAATAAGAGCAGAGTATATAGTACCTGATATTTTTTTTCGAGTCCATTTGAGAAGAAAAGGATGATCGAAGAAATACTATTTCATTTTCCAACTTTATGAAGCATACTATTACAATTTCTATAATGGGCAAGTAGTTTCTAATATGGCCATAAATTTATAGGAGACTCTTTTATGGAAATAATACTACATATTTACTAAAAAAAAATTCAAATAGTAAAACAATCAAACATGAAAAACGCAACATTCAGAAGAAAAAAATAATTCAAAGAGTAAAAATATCAAATATGTAGTATGCAACATTCAAAATACAAATTTGCAGAGATATAAGGGCAAGAAAAAAAAACTCACTTTGAATGACGATTCAACAATAACCGAAATACGAACCCAAAAACTGTAGAAATTACATCCGTTATTTTCTTCTTAAAACTAAGTAAATGAAAAACTATATGACGACATCAGCTGAACTAAAATGAAATGGAAGAGACTATGATAGAGATTCATAATAGCAAGTCATATAGAGAAGGAAAACTATATAAAAAATTAGATGATGCACTCAAATCAACAAAGGATGCACTCAAATCTTACATTTGTGACTTATTATGGGACTGGTTGGGGGGATGATTGGATGGTACTGGTGGGTTAGGTGTTTTGGGGTAGGGTGTTATTATCACAAAAATTGTTTTTAATGAACACTTTTAAATACGACAATATACAAAGATCTTGTTGTTGCATAAACGCCTAATATGAAAGAAACACATAGATGATCCAAAAGAAAACCATATACGATCCAATTTATTTGTAAAGATAGCTGACATGATACTTTTAATTACACATGGAGAGAGCAAATGTGAAGTCATCGTAGCAGCCCCACGAATTATCAATGTACGTTCAATGAGCAACAAACATAATATATGTTAACACACGCAATTGTTTACATTTTAAATTAAAAACTGAAGTCATTTACAACTTGTGCAAGTCAAACACACCCGCGCACTCAAAAAAATTACCTTCCTATCATAGTATTACCCCCAAATGACCATACCCTCCCCAACTAAAGAATCACATATTAAAAAAAATCAAGAAAATATTCATTCAGACATTTCATCATACAACATAAATACAGAATCATATGTATACATATCAAGATTTAAAATACTAGAAATCATGAATACATGAAAAGATATTTGAGCACAAAAAAAAATGATCTGGATGAAAATATTAGGAGTTTAATTTTTGTTTATCCTGTAGACTTGTAAAATATTAGATATTAGTGAGGAAGACTTACATATGTATGAGTGGATATGATTTTTTTTCTAAACTGAACAATAATTTTTTTAAGACGTGATATTAACTCGGGCATTGTATCATACATCATACATACATGATCATATATTATTTTTAAAAACGCTAAAATTAAAATGACTTCACATATTACAAAAAATAAGAAAATATTCATTCAGACATTTCATCATACAACGTAAATACAGAATCATATATGCATTTGAAAAATACAAAAACTTTCATAAAATCGAGAGATACCTGTATGGGTAACGGTGATAAGTCTGAAATCTAGCCATCTCAAAACTTCCTTCACATGATAAACACGAAATTAATAATTGTATACAAAACATATCTCGGAAAATATTAGGGGAAGAGTAAACATTGAACGAGCTTGAGCACGGAAGAAGATTTTACTCACCTTGTAAGCAAACAATTCTGACGATAAGGACAAAATCGAAATGGAAGATCTCCCAATAAATATAAGTTGAAATGAGCGAAAACTCTTCCATTGTAGGCAACTGTAAGGTCGGATTGAAAGGGAAATGGAAGAGCCTTGTGTCAATTGAGTAGACTGAGAGCCTTGTGTCGTTTGAGTGTTCGGATCGTTCAATTTGGGTCGATTTTGTGTAGATTAGCGTTTTCACAGAGGGTGCCTACGTGGACTTACCTATTAAATGAGTCTGCCTACGTAGGCGTTTTCGTTTTATAAAATAGATTATAAAATATAATAGGTAATATATTAAATGCTCATAACTCCTCTAATCTATCATTTTAGAGGTATATAATAGATTAATGTTGTGAGTAGTTTAAATTCGTCTTTATCTCCCGACATGTTCTAAAAGTTTTAAAAATTCGGTATTCATTTAAAACGACACGATAGTGTGTTTAAAACATTCGACTTCGTTTGAAAAAATCTTTTTTTGTTTTATTTTAAGTATGAGTATTTTTTATGAGTTATAGTTTTATTAAATTAATTGATAGTCAATGCTTAAAGGCTATACTTTTAAAAAATGAACTTTTTAAGGGAATGAGGATTTTAGCCGTCTACATTTAGAGGCGTTAAATTTTATTGTGAACTTAACCATGTTATTTTTCAAATTAAAATCGACGAGAGTCGGTTTAATTTAAGCTATGAAAATCGGGAATGACGAGTTTAAATAATTGCATGGTATTAGTTAAATGTGATAAGTGGATCTGACGTCCTAGTTTTCTCGCACGCCAGCTTAAACTTTCACATTCGCATTTTTATTTGTGTTAACTTAGTTTAAAATTACATTTCCTCTCTAAACTCATTTCGTCTAGTTGGATAGTCATAATTATTTTAAATGAAAAAATTAACAATTCTCTATGGGTTGGACCGTTATTTACACTCACTATTCCATAATACCCCACGCACTTGCGATATTTTACAAAATTGACAAATAAGTTTTTGGCGCCATTATCGGGGAGTCGACAATTTGTTTTAAATAAATTGGGATTTTCGGACTAGTTTTCTTTTATTTTTTTTACTTTTCACATTTTTGTTCGTAAAAAAAAACTCATAAAAATATATAAAAAAAATATCAGCATCTAATATTTTGTGTCCTTATTGTTTAAGTTAAAGAAATCAGATTTAACTTATTTTTTAGTAAAAAGTAAAAGAAGAAAAAAAGGTAAGAGTGAAGAAAAAATTCGAAAAAAGTGTACAACGATGATTGAACGTTAAGAAAACTTGCGCAATCTTGCCACGAACACAAGGAACTCTCGGGGATGATTGAAACGTAAGTGACATTTCCCTCCGATCGACGTCAACTTAAACTTCATCCCAGTGTAATCAAGAGACCGTAAAAAATTCACGTCGGATGTACGTTTTTGTATGCTCCTACATGATTTAATTTCACACTTAAATTAGCACGTTGCATAAATTGATTTAAGGGCAAAACCCGTGTGAAAGATAAGGTGGGGATTTCATTACCCTTCCTTGGCCCGAAAATAACTAATTAACCAAGCATTTGCATATCCCAAGCCATCATATTCAATTTAAAATTAAGTAGACGTTGACCTTAGTATATCACATAGCTCATAGAAATCCTCTTAACAAGGCTATAATTAAAAGCTACTCTAACGTGAACGTGTCAAATCGGTTCCATTTTACCTTATCTAGGATTGATGATTTTTAACGGGCCTTCGTACCTACCACAAACATGGAGGACAAAGCAGGATCTGAGGCGATAACTGTAGTTAGTTGTCTTTTAAATTATCTCTTGTCAAAAAAGTGGAGTTGTCTAATTAGGGAGCTTAATTCGGAGACCCCTGCTATCGTCGATTAATCTCGAAAAAACTAGATTTTAAAATTAAAACTCCCTTGACCTGAATTAGATAATTCAATTTTCTTTGTGTTAGCTAGGAATTACGTAGTTGGAGTCAAATTATTTATTTTTAATTTTCTTCACATAAAAAATAATTTAAAAAAAAAAGAAGAAAAATTCGAGTGAGCTCAGTGCATGCAAAGTTGGTTTCGAGGTCATACCGGTCGTTTGTCGAGTGTGGAGTCTAGCATTCTACATACTTACATATGTAGATTTTCGATATTCACCGAGATAGGTTAAGAATTAGCACCAAGTGACCTTAAAGATTATCTTTATCCGAATAGATGTAGTCAACCATCGTGTATATGTCTACCCGAGCACAACACGACTAATTTCCAATTCCATTCGGGATCAATCCAATTGTTACCCATGTTTTGGGGTATCAAAAAAGAGGATACTTAACTTCATATTCGTGAATTCGAGGAGATATGTGGGACCATTAAGTACCAATAACTTACTGGCGAGATTGTTTAACTTTTGTTGTTTTCGTTCTCATTGAAAAACAAAGCATATAGTTGGTTTAACTCCTTATAAACCGAGTCCATAGCCATATGGAATCAAACGAGTGTTGCATTTTTACAAAAAATCTTTCCTAACTAAAAGACGACGTCGATACGTCACGCCATTAACACATTTAGCCAAAATGAGGGAAAAGCCTTGTGGATGTATTTGGAGCGATTCAAGGACTTGCTACTGAAATGTCCGCACCATGAAATTGAGATGGGATGCTAAGCCAAAATTTTATATGACGGGTTCGATTGTAATACTCGAATTATGCTTAAGTCACTATGTAACAGGGATCTTATCGAGAAAAGTGAGGTCGACAGTGGATATTCCTAGAAGTCATAGCGAAAAAGTCCCAGCGATGGGCATCCAAAAGAGAATCTAGGTCCACCACATCCAATGTGGGATTTGCTCACTAAGTTGAACAAAGTTATGATTTAAATGCCAACGTGTCTAGATAGGCCAAAATTTTAAAAGCTTTAGAGATGAGCAAATAGGAAAATCGAACCGTACCTACGACCGAGTAACACATAAGTTCCACTATATGTATACTTTGTGACGCATTCGACCACTTAGTCGAGAATTTTCCCCGCCCTTCCGACCGATAAGGCACTCACCGAGCAAGCCAATGCCATCTACCACAATAGGCCAAAGTATGACCCATATTCCCATGCATAAAATTTGAGGTGGCGAGGCCAATACCAACGAAGTGGAGGTCAATCTTCCACTAACCCACCCCCGGGTTTCCAAAAGAACACTCCCGCACTATCGTATCCCTCACCCCAAAAGATTCAATATTTAGAGGATACGGTGAAGCTTCTTGCCCAAAGTACTCATCAATTCCAGCAAATCACTTAAAATGTCCTCCAATCCACCTAGCAAAGCATGCACGCGAATACTCAAGCCATTACCAAACTCGAGGATCAAATTAGCTAACTAGCGAACGCTTTGAGTGAAAGGACTAAGGGGCATTACCAAGTCTGCCCGAACCCAATCCAAAGGGTAGTATGCTAAGGGGTTAATTTGTTATTCAAGACAACACAAGCACGTCACACACCCAAGAGCATGCAAAAGCCATCATCACGCTTAGGTCCGGTAAGGAAGTAGAGAAACACGTTTCAACACCCACAGAGAGTAAACCTGAGCAATGCAAGGAGAAAAAAGATCCACCCATGGATCCAACTTCCTCCCCACCCTCATTTTTCGAGCCATCTATAGAGACGTATATCCCCAAAGCTCCATTTTCCCAATATTTGGGGCCCCAAAAGAAAAAAGCACAAGTTGATAAGATGTTGGAAGTATTCAAGCAAGTACAAATTAATATTCCACTCTTTGATGTTATTCAACAAGTCCCGTCCTATGCCAAATTTTTTAAGGACCTTTGTACCTTAAAGAGAAGCACCAACATGCCCAAGAAAGCTTTTCTCTTTGAGCAAGTAAGCTCAATCATTTCTTATTAAACTCCCATCAAGTATAAGTATCCCAGTACTCTGACGATATCTATTAAGATAGGGGATCACATTATTGAGAAAGCCCTTCTAGATTTAGGAGCAATACACCATATACGAAAAACTAGGTTTGAGGGACTTGAAGCCGATCTGGATTACTTTATCCTTAGTTGACTTTTCAGTGAAAATTTTGATAGGTATTGTTGAGGACGTCATAATTAGAGTGGGTGACTTTGTGTTTCCCGTCGATTTCATTTTTTAGACACCCAACAAGTGCAAAATCCTATTGCACAAATACCTATTATTTTAGGTCGTCTTTTCACCACATCTGACGATGTCATTAAGTGTCATAGCGGCCAGTTGAACTATCCTTTGGGAACATGACTATGGATCTTAATGTGTTCAATTTGGACAAACAACCACCCGATGATGATGAACTCGTGGATGTCGACATGATCGTTAGTATCGTCCAAGAGACTTTCGAGCAAACTTGTAATGATGACCCTTTAGCAACATGTCTTTCCTTTTTTATGTCCAATTTTGATGTCTAACAGTCAATCGAAGAATTCAATGCCCTCCTTGACTCCGTCCCCATCATAGAAGTTAGAAGTATAAGATCGAGCCACTCTCACTCTTCTCATCACCTATTATTCCCTTGAATTGAGAAAATTCCCGAGCTTAAATTGAAGTCACTGCTTGAAACGCTCGATTATAGGTTCTTAGGACCTTTTGACTCCTTGCATGTTTGACTTGGACAAATAACAGGAAGGTAAATTATTGTATGTTATCAAATAATATAAGGAAGCCATGTGATGGAGCATAGACGACATAAATGGGGTAAGTCCCTTGGTGTGAATGCATAGAATAGACTTAATAAACAATGCTAAAAAAATTTGTGAAGCATAACATAGACTTAATCCCAATATGAAAGAGGTCGTCTGATTCAAGGTGCTAAAATTTCTTGATGTGGGTATTATTTACCCCATCTATGATAGCTAATGGGCCAGTCCCGTTCAAGTTGTCCCGAAGAAATCCAGTGTTACGGTGGTAAAAAAACAACGATGATGAGCTAATAACCACTAGGATTCAAACCAGTTGACGAGTGTGTATTTATTATAGGAAGTTGAATGTAATTACAATGATGGATCACTTTCTTCTTCCTTTCATATACCAAATGCTAGAGAGAGTTGCCGGAAATCCATATTACTGTTTTCTCAACGATTATTTTGGCAACAAGCAAATTCCCATTGCTCTCGAGGATCAAGAAAAAACCACCTTCACTTATCCATTTGGTAATTTTTCTTACCGACGCATTCTGCTTGGGTTATGCAATGTATGTGCTACCTTTCAGCGGTGAATGATGAGTATCTTTCCGGATATGGGGGGGCATTTTCTCGAAGTCTTCATGGATGATTTTTAGGTACTTGGGTCTAGTTTTTATGAGTACCTCCATCACCTCACCCTCGTTCTAAAGAGGTGCAAGGAAAAAAAAACTTGTGATTAAATAGGAAAAATGCCACTTAATTGTCAAATAAGGCATAGTGCTAGCTCACATCATTTCTGAAATGGGTATTGAGGTCAACAGAGCTAAAATTATTCTCATTGCTAATCTCCCACCCCATACAACTGTGTGTGAAGTTCGGTCATTCTTAGGAAATGTCGATTTCTATTAGAGATTTATTAAGGATTTTAGAAAATCTTTCAACCCTTGTGCAATCTTCTTGCCAAGGACACGCCATTTGACTTCACCAATGAATACCTTAAAGCCTTTGAAAGGCTAAAGAATGAATTTACCTATGCACCTATTATGAGACCCCCGACTGTAATTAGCCTTTCGAGATCATATGTGATGCTTTCGACTATGCCATAGGTACGATTTTAGGTCAGCATAATGAAAAACTTCCTCACATCATCTACTATTCCAATAGGACTCTTAATGATGCCCAATTGAACTAATCCACGACTGAAAAAAGGTTCCTCATTGTTATTTTTCCTCTTGAGAAGTTTATGTCTTACTTGATAGGATCCAAATTTGTCATTTTCACCGATTACTCGTCCTTGTGATACCTTTTATCTAAAAAGGATGCTAAATCCCATCTCATTAGGTGGATCTTATTACTGCAAGATTTTGATTTTAAAATTCGTGATAAGAAAGCATGTGAGAATGAAGGGGTGGATCACTTGTCTAGGTTACTGATTAGGCATAAATTTTTCTGAATTTATCCCCTTAATTTAGGGATTTTTATCGCCTCAGATAATGTAATTCATCTTGATTTATCTCGTTGATATGCTACTGACCTTTTTACAGAGTATCTCGAGTTTTGTGCCTTTTCCTGATATTTACACGTATTTATTGCTAAGTGAAGAAAGGAAAAGGCAAAAGCAAAAGAATGAATTAAGGAAGAAAAGTCAAAAGGGAAAAAGCATAATTTCTATAAGGAATCCGAATGAGAACCCAAAATGAGTTGAAGACCTCGAGTCCGCAAGCACGTAGGAAGAAATGGCGTCCAATTCTGAGTTCCGGAGCAGAAGTTACGAGGTTCTAAAGATGAGAGATAATGAAGAGAAAATGAAAAATGAAGGAGGACCGGTCCTATTTAGAATAAAAAAGGAACGATCCGAATTTCTATCACTCACTGGAAAAATTTGCATAGAGGATCGATCCCATTTCCAGAAAAAAAGGACTGGTCCGGACCGATGCTCTCCTGGACGCACGGACTGGTCCGGATTTGGACCAGGACCGATCCGCTCCTGGACGCACGGACCAGTCCGTCGAAGATAAATCCTAATTTTCTACTCCGATTTTAGAGTTTGGTTCATCTACAACTCCGAATTTTTCTTGATGTATTTAACCTCTAGTTATTGTTAGACAAGGGGTTCGAACTTTAATAATTTTTAGTTTAAGTTTTAGTTTTTAGGGAGAGAAAAACTCTCTCACCTGTGTTGGAAACCCTAGTTTTGAAGATTGATTAGAGGATTTCAGATTCAGTGAATGCAAGTAATTTGGTTTCATTTAATTTATTCTCGCTTTTACTTAGTTAATTAATTCTCAATTCTTAGTTGCTATCTCAAATTAAAAATGGCTCTTGCCAATCATGATTTTTTTTAATTCTAAATTTGATGTTTTTCTTCATTTAATTATATTTGGCTAGTCCTTTAAGGGTTGGGGTGCATGAACCCCACCCAATGTGATTCATCATAATGGAAATAGATTTTTGAATTGAATTTTAAAGGAATCGTGTTGCGTAACTATCGCAATCGTCTTAGGACTTTTGATCTCGTTTGCCCTAGGTAACCGGGATGCTCAAGAGTGCGACGCGCGCGTAGTTAATGCGACACTTTTTTGTTCTTACCTTTGATTTCGTATGACACGGGCTACGATCCTTCATATACCGAATGCTTAGGATTAATAAAGACCTCGTTCCTTGTAAATTCTAATTCCGAAATCTAGTATCCTACTGGGTGAACTACTAGGGTGTGGGGGATTGTAACCCAACCTCTCATTCTCATTTACAGTTAATTTTGTCAATAGCTTGCCATCCATCTTAAGATAATTAGCTCTTTTGCATTTCGTTTAGGCATAGCTTAGTCAGTCCGCAATTTAAATACACATTTAATTATAGTAAATCTCCCATTCAAATCACCTTTTTGTTTCTTTTAGAGTCAAATATAGGATTCCTTCATCTTTCCAACGTCGTCACGAATTCGTTCGCCCTTCTTCCCTGAGGATCGATACCCGACTTACCGGGATTATTACTTGAGTGACAGACTTGCACTTGACACTACATAGCACGCACACTAGACATATTTGTGGTCGCATAAAGTTTTTGGCAACGTTGCCGGGGATTTAGGTAGACTTAGGTTAGATCGAGTCAATCTAAAGCATAGATCGAAAATTCAAAAAAAAAATTATGAGTATTACGAGGGAGATGCTGGATGAGAGCGAATGTCAAGATATAATAGATGAATTCCTTCGTAGTAACCATCCCTCCACATCACAGAAGCCTTCAGAGGAGAGTGAGAGAGAGTATTCGGATAATGAGCAAGAAAGCGCGTTAGGAGATACGAGCCTAGAGGACTTTGAGAATGAATTCGAGACGGTGGATGAAAGCTTCACTATTAAAGTCCAATCTCTATTGGACTCATTTTGTCACTTAGAAGAGAGCGCATGGAAAGATAGGATGGATGATTTCCTTCTTTGTGACCATCCACCCATGCCACTGGAGTTCTTGGATGCAATCAAGGCCATGGCTAGAGTATCTCCCGATTTAGAGCTCGATCCATGCATTATAGAGTTTTGGGACAATCTAGGCCATTCCAAAATTCACTTTGATATTCTCTCCAAGTCGGCCCATTTGTGCTACAAGGTGATTGAGCACCTCGTTGACTTCACTCACCTCATTCATCATATGCCTCGAGGTGTTCATTTTTTTATTGGTTGGCTCCCAATTCTTTTGATTTTTGGTTTACGATGTGAGGAAGACGAGCGAGACAATAAGAGCATTGTTCCCCGTGTAAGGGGTCGGGTGAGCTTGTGGAGAGATGAGAGGACGTTGCACCTCCGACGCATATGGGGTGATTTTTGTTGTATTATTGAGTCGTGTATTAATGTCATTTTGCATTTTAAATATTTGTTTGTTTTATTTTTTGCACTTCTTGCTTTGCCTTTTTTATATTTTAGTCATTTTGATTGAGGACAATGCAAAAGTCTAAGTTAGGGGGTGACAAGTGCGTATTTCTAAAACTTCACAAGTTTTCAAAATGCCCAAAAACTTTTAAAAAAAAATTGAAAAAGTTCAGAAAAGCAAAAAAAAGAAAACATTCTTCAAAATAAATAAAAATTGGAATTTAAGTTTTTTGGAAAATATCACCGAAATTTTATTTAAAGTCTCAAATTCGTAACACTCCAAATACACAAAGCCAAAATTGACTAAAGATGAAAATTGAGCGTGAATTGACGACTTAACAAATAAGTGTGGAGATTAATTAACCCGGTGAGATGTTGAGCTTATCCATTTTTCTGAGTTTTAAAATCAATCTGAGTTAAGCAAATTAAGATGTTCTTATCACCCTCAAACTATTTTTCTTAGCGATTAGGAAAGTCATTTCTATAATCGATCCTTTGAGAGTCTCATGATAAAGTACTCGGTCACGCATAAAGTAGGATGTTCTTATCACCCTCAAACTAGTGGTCAAGTAGAAGTTCTCAATAGGCAAATTAAGCAAATCATCGAGAAGACAACGAATACGAACCAAAAGGATTAGTCCTTAAGGTTATTGGATGCATTATGGCCTTATCGAACTACCTACAAAATTCCACTTGGTATGTCCCTATATAGGTTTTTCTACGAAAAATCCTGTCACCTTCCGGTAGAGTTAGAACACAAAGCCTACTGGGCTATGAAAATACAAAATTGTAAAAAATGAAAATGAAAATGTTCCATGAAACACAAAGTCTACCCACATGGGGTGATTGAGATAAAAAATCCCGAAATGGTGAAACTTTCAAAGTTAATGGTCATAGATTGAAGCCATGTCTGGAATTGCGAGATCGATAAGTGGAGGACATTCTTCTCCAAGACCCTGTGTACCATGAGTGGACATGAAATTGGGTCATCGTTGTTGTATCATAGTTTTTGTTTTGCAGGAATTGTGTGTTAAAAAAAGCCCCTCATTTTGATAATATATTTCATATGTTTTTCACATTTTTTAATTTTTGTCTTTTACATTGTGGATAATATAAAAATTATGTTTAGGGGTATTGAGGTCATTTTTTCCGTTTTGAAAAAAATTGAAAAAGATTTTCAATATAATTAAGTTTTGAAATGATTTCTCCATATAGAATTAATTCATGGATTTCTAAACATATGAATTTTTTTAGGCAAGGGTGAAATAACTTATAGAATAAATTTGGAGATTTTATCTCAGTGTCATATTATACCATTCATCAGTTTTCAAGAGATTTAAATCAATCCGAGTTAAAATAACTCAAACTTTTCTTCAGTGGGAAATTTGTCGATGATCTCAAATTCTTTATTTTGTTCGATTATTGAAAATGAAAAGTCAAAATGTGAACTTAATCACTTAAAGTCTTAGTGAGTCGGCTTGAGACACAAGTCAACTTAAAAAAACTTGAGAAATGAGATTAGGCAATAGTTTGGATGCCCAAAATTAAGCCAAACTCAACCCTTTTACATTTTAAGGACAAATTTCCAAATAGTGTCAATTTGTGTGATTTGGCTTAATTCTGGACAAAAATCACTTTGTGTCATATGATAGTCTTTATATGGCGCGATTCCTTTAAGCTTATGACGTTGTGATAAAGATGTAGCGGTCAAGTTTCAAAAGATAGATCATGGCACATTTTAGGTACACGTTTTAAGTCTTCACACGGTTTTTCGAGATTCTCTCAGGTACAAATGCATAATGGTTTATTGTTCTTGGAATTTTTTTATAAGGATGTTATCTTTTATTTAAAACTGTTTTTAAAACGATTTTTATAAATATTTTCTAAGTTAAATTAAGTTTAGAGTCATAAGAACAAAGGATTACATTTTATTTGGTCAAACGAATTTAAACCTCGTTCAGACGAATTTGTACTCTCGTTCAAATAAAACTTGCTTTTCGTTTTAACGAGATACTTATTTCGTTCGAATGACATGTGTTACTCGTTCGACGACGCACCGCCTTATAAAATGTGTTTTATAATATAAGGCATATTTGACTCAGAAAGAGGTGTGCAAAACAGAAAATAAAGATATACATTTTTTTTAATTTGTTTACAAAGGCTTTCCAAAGCTAATACATAAACATCCTTCCTGTTTTAAGATTCGAGTTGTGGGAGACCACTTTTTACAAGCCTATGAAAGTAGCCGAAGAAGATAACTTGAGTTATTTGATCCGTCCCAAATCATAGCTTAACTCCTACACGGGTAGTTTAGTTAGAGAAGGATACTCGCGAATATGGTCAAATCAGGTGCCAATAATCTCGGTTGAGATATTCAAGCACCCCATGGACTATTCACTTACGATGATGGAGTTCCTTAAACAACTCAAACTCTGTAATAAACATTTATATAAATTTCACTTCCTGACCCCAAGCAAAGGGACGAAAAAATTATAATCGTTGAGCGACACTTAATAGAAAATAAGTAACCTCTCCGTGGATGTAGGCAAGTTGCCGAACCACATACATCGTTTTTGTGTGTGATTTTATTTACTTTCTGTTTTTTGTGATTGCTTTCGTGAATCTTGTTATTGTGAATTTTCCTACACTCATAATTGGCGTCATGTGTGGGAATCGACTTGTATTCCTACGAAAGTGTTCATTACCAGAAAGCCATCAATGTCTCACCATAACAACAACATTCCACAAGCCAGTGCTGTTCAGGAAGAGCCTGCCCCTCCTAGGTCAGATCTGAAATTCGCCAACATTCAAACCCAAGGTTTCGCCAGGAAAGGCAGCCCTCAGAAGAGAGTTATGGACCTCCAAGGTCCATTTAGATTTACAGGTTGGTCTACGCCTATGGAGCCAGACTTCGAGAACAGGAAGAGGCGACGCGCTGCCAAGAATAAGAGAATGCTCACCTCAAGAGGCAACTAGAAAAAATGAAAAGATCTCTCTCCAGAAACACAAGGTAGCGGCATGACATGACTCCTAGTCCTCAGAGGGAAAATTCCCCCAGCTGAGGAAGGAACCCTAGTGTGAAAAGAAGAGAACTGAATGTGATAGATCAGAGCAAGCATGATCAGAGCGTGGCCACCAAGAAAGGCTCCATAGGAATAATGACCGACCAAGTGAAAATTTGAGGATTCTGGTCCGTAGGGAGATGGACTAACATACAACGCACCGAGGAGATAAATCAACCAGAGAGCTTGCTAGAAGAGATCTAAATTATCAAATGAAGACCTTTTTCTCAAGGGAAATCAAACGCGATGAGCCCCCCAAGAAATTCGTTGTCCCCAGATTTAAGATTTTAACGGGAAAACAGATCCCATAGAGTATGTCAAGCAATATCGGCAGGCAATGATCTTATGGAGCCACAATGACGCACTGATGTATAAGATATTCCCTTTTAGACTACACGATGTAACACAAAATTGGTTTGAGAGGCTCCCGTATAGGTGGATAAAGAACTTCACAGCATTGGCAAAGGAATTCACGACACAGTTCATAACGAGCATCTCCCATCTTAAGCGGATGGATGCACTGGTCACTATGAAGAAAAAGCCCCAAGAAAACCTCTGAGATTATGCCAAGAGATACGAGGAGATCTTTAATAAGATCGAGGAATGCTCGGACCAAGTTATCGTAATATCCTTCAAAATCGACCTGCCTACCACCTCCTTGTTGCACCAATCTCTCACCAAGAAGGAAGCCTTAATCATCGATGATCTTATGGCCCGTATCGAGAAATACGCCAAGATCAAGGACATGGTTCATCCTAATGGGGGAGACAATGGTGGAGCAAAAATGGGTAACAGGACAGAAAGAATGACACCCCAAAAAAGGGAAGCAAGAACGGGGCAAGAATGGCTCCAACGACCGAGGTAAAAATGACCCCTATAAGGCGTTCCAGGCTGTTAACACAGTATTTAAGGAACCCATTTACAAGATTCTCAGCCAGACAAATGATGATCCCTTCGTTAAATGGCCCAAGAATATGGGTGGAGATCCGACCAAGAGAAATAATGCACTGAGGTGAGCATTCCATAAGGAGGGTGGTTATCGAACTAAAAATTATAAAGCTCTGAAGTCATATGGAAGATCTAGTTCAGGCAGGGCACTTTAGCGAGTACATTGATAATAAAACATAGAAGGTCATAAATAATGGCTACCAATATCTAGATGATGACACAGGACATGAGTTTGCAGTTATTCATGGGGCATCAGACCTCAAATAGATTCAGGACAATACCGATAGAATGGAACTCAAAAAGGTGACTGTCGTGATGGAAGCTCTTTAAATCGACCCAGCCAAGACTCAAGTTGGAAAACGTCGATGACCAGAAGATATTAATTACACACAGCACATCGTGTTCACCGAAGAGGATTTAGTCAGGGTAAGGACCCCATATCATGACGCATTAGTAATCACGCTCAAGATTGCTAACTGGGATGTCGATAAGCTACTAGTGGACCAGGGGAGCCCATCGTAGTGATATATTTAGACATGTTCTATAAGTTAAAATTGAATATCGTTGACCTCAAATAAGCCACTATTATATTGGTTGGCTTCGCAAGAAGGATTACCATTCAATTGGGAAAGATCACCTTGCCAGTCAGGGAAGGGAACATCTTGAAGTTAATAGAGTTCTTAGTTATGGACATCGATCCCTATGCCATGCTATTTGGGGTAGAGGTTGGCTCCACGCCATAAAGGCCATACCATCCACTTATCATCAAAAGCTAAAGTGCATCACGTATCGTGGAGTAGTCGAGATTAGGGACGACCAAGCTTTAGCTTGAAGGTAATTTATTACAGCCATTCACCTCAAAGAATGAGAAAAAGAAAGATATTGAAGATGCTCAGGAGAAAGCCCAAGAAGGGATGGATCGTTCTCTCCAAATAGTAATTACGGTATGGTCGACCAGGGGTGGAATAGACCAGGGTCCACTTCGTAGACATGGTCGTTGAAAGCCTATAAGAAGTTATAGCAGATAATAACTTGATAAAAAGAAAGTTTTTGATTGGATATACTCTCACCGATCAAGATAAAAGGGAACTGGTTGCACTTCTTAAAAATAATATATATTTTCTTACATAGTAGACTTATGAGTTGCCTGGGATTGACTCCATCTTGGCGTGTCACCGTCTACACGTTGATCTTACCTTCAAACCCATTACTCAAAAAGATCGTCGAACGTAACCCAAAAAAGCTAAGGCAATGGAAAAAGAGGTAGGGAAATTACTGGATACAGGATCCATCAGGGAAGTTCAGTTACCTCTATAGCTATCCAACCCAGTGGTAATGCCCAAAAGAAGTGGCAATTGGAGGTTATGCATCGATTTTATCGACCTCAATCGGGCATGTCCTAAAGATAGCTTCCCCCTCTCAAAGATAAATCAACAGGTCAATGCCACAACGACTCACGAAAGGATGAGTTTCCTTGATGCTTACTCAAGATATCATCAAATCCCGCTATAGGGGCCCGACTAGGATGATACCTCCTTTATAACACCTCAGTTGGTTTGTACTACTACAAGGTCATGCCTTTTGGCCTTAAGAATGCAAGGACGACTTACCAAAGATTAATAACCAATATATTTATCAAATAAATGGGAGATACGATGGATGTGTACATCGACGACATACTCATCAAAATCAAGAATAAGGTCGATCATCTATAAGACCTAGCACCAACCTTTGAAATCCTTAAGAAGTACCAAATGAAGCTTAAAGCAAAGTGTTCATTCGGGGTCCAGTCAGGAAAATTCTTAGGCTACCTTATGAGTAAAAGGGGAATTGAGGCCAACCCATACCAAATCGATGCTATCATCAATCTCTAGCCTACTCAGACACTGAGAGATGCTCAAAAGCTTACAGGAATGCTCGATGCGCTCAACCGCTTCATCTTCAAGTCTTCGAAGTGCTTCCGACCATTCTTCCAACTCTTAAAGAAAGGCAAAGGCCTAGTATGGAATGAAGACTGCTCGCAAGCTTTGGAAGAGGTCAAGTATTACTTTAGTAAGCCCCCACTGTTGGTAATTCTAGATGATGGAGAATAACTGTACCTTTACCTGGTAGTATCAGACCATGCTGTGAGCTCCGCCTTAGTTTGTAAAAAAAAGGGAGAACAACATTCGATTTACTATGCCAGTAAAACCCACTAGATGCTGAACATCGATACTTGCCTCTGGAAAAGCTTGCTTATGGCCTAGTGATCGTTTCGAGAAAGTTGAAGCACTATTTTAAAGCTCATTCCATAACAATAATCACCTCTCACCCACTCGAGACCATTCTACGAAAAGTCGACCTCTCCGAGCATTTTTCGAATTGGTCGATCGAGCTCAAAAGATTTGACATACACTTCCAGCCCAGAATGGCGATCAAGGGACATATACTAGAAGATTTTATTATTGAGTTCACGTGAGATTGACCAACAGATCAGTTAAACGAATAGAAACTAGTCACATGTGATGCAACGTCCAAAGACTAGACAATGTATGTTTATGGAGCCCCAAATTCCATTGGGGTAGGAGTGGGTGTTATTCTCGTTACCGCCAGAGGCATAATAATAGAACAGGGAATTAGGTCGAGATTTGAAGCCTCCAACAACAAAGGTGAGTATGAGGCGTTGATCGCCGATTTGTAAAATGCTAAACTACTAGGGGCACGATGACTCAACATATTTGGTGATTCCAATATAGTCTCCAAACAGGTAAATAGAGATTTCAACGCTAAAGGCGATCTAATGGCCGCATACCTCGACGTAGTCAGAGGCTTTATGAGAGACTTTGAGCAGGTGGAGATTCAACAGTTCCTGCGAGGATAGAACAATCATGCTAATGCCTTGGCAGCACTAAGCTCAACAATTGACTCTGACCTAAAAAGGACAATACAGATTGAGTTCCTCGCACAACCTAGTATCAATCATACATTCGTAGTCGAGTGAGTCCTCCTAACATATAAAGCCCCAAGTTGGATGGATCCCGCCATCAATTATCTATGGAGAGACATACTGCCAGATGATAAGAGGTTAACACATTAAATTAAAATCAAGGTTGATCATTTCTACCTTAGCCCAAAAGGTAAACTCTATAAGAAGTCATTCACAGGCCCCTACCTTCGGTGTGTCCACCCACAAGATGCAAAGCAAGTACTTAGTGAGCTTCATGAAGGCATATATGGGAGTCACGCAGGTGGAAGATCACTAGACTTTTGAGCAATTAAGAAAGGATAGTAGTGGCCTCACATGCAGAAATACGCTGACACATATGTTTGCAAATATGAGAAGTTCTAAAAGTACTCGCCCATAGTACACCATCCAGACAATAACCTAAAATCTCTTTCTAGTCCATGGCCTTTCATGCAATGGGGATTAAACATCGTGGGACCACTACTTACTGCTTCTGGAAATCGCAAGTACCTACTGGTCGCCACTGATTATTTGACTAAATGGATTGAGGCCGGACCATTGGTGAACATCTGAGACTCTGACATGACTAGGTTCATATAGAAAAACACCATAACTTGCTTTTGGATACCAAAAACCATCATTATCGACAACAGTACACAATTCGAAAGTGATTTTTTCAAGCATTCTATGACGAGCACGACATTAAGCACCACTTCAGTTATGTGGCATATCCCCAAAGCAATGGGCAAGTGGAGGCTTCCGATAAAACCATGATCAATGGGATGGAAAAATGATTGGAAAAAGCTAAGGGTGCTTGGGTAGATTAACTCTCTCATATTCTATGGGCCTATCGTACAACACCTAGGAAACCAATGGGGGAAACACTATTTACCCTCGTTTATAGCATGAAAACTGTCATCCCTCTAGATGCAGGCCTCCCAACTATGATAACCACACTAGTCGACTAAGGGCTGAATGATGAAGCCTTACGCACTGAGCTCGACCTAGCAGATGAGCGACGAGAGCTAACTTTGATCAAGTTGGCCTCCTACCACCAATAACTAGCCAAGTAGTATAACAAAAGGGTCAACACGAGGAAGTTTTCAATAGGAGACTATGTCTTATAAAAAGTCCTCGACAGTGTCGTAAAATCATCATATGGCAAACTGGGAAGGACCATTCAGAGTAATCAGATATGATCTCCAAGGAGCATATAATCTAAAAATGCTAGAAGGCGAGGAGATACCAAGTGCATGGAACGCAACCAATCTCAAGAAGTTATACTTTTAGATATTCTCTGTTATCTTTTTAATTACAAGAAATTTTAGTTTGTTTACAGTTTTTGTTACTAGATTAGATAATTTACAGTGAAAAAGTGTCGGACTTGCCCATCTATTCTCAAAGTTTACATTGGCTGCTTCACTCATCTCATCTCATTAATTTTCATCTTTTCCAATGATATCTCCTGTGCGCATACTTTGAATGTTTAATGAAGAGGGTTTGCAAGTGAAATACTAACACTTCGAATTACCCTCGGACCCTTGTTGTTAACACAAGAGGCCTCATGAGTTTCCCCGGTAACAACAAAGCCCTACTGGGGATCCTTAGGCAATAAAGACAACCTTGGTTGGTCGCCAACATCTGTTGGTTATAAAAAACTTACCCAGGTTGATAGCTTAATAATCAGGTACATTCTCGCCATCATCTCACTTAAGCCTAAGGAAGTGTGACGACACGACCTAAAAGGTAACGTGAATGAAATGATACTGCTTAGGCATATTGGACTGAAAGAACGTTCAAACATACGAAAGGCAGAATGCCAACACTTAAACATCATTTAGTCGGCTGCCAAAGCCCAAAACGATTTAAACTAAGTATGAGCCTACCAAAAGCTTACGATTGGTCAATCAATATCATTTTGGCCAATAAAAGTTCTAAGTAACCCACGAACATGTAAAATCAAAATTTTTTTAGTCAGCACACGCTCAAAACATAAGAAAATTCTTAATTCAGAATACAAGGTTACAATCACAACACCAGAAATAGATACACAAAAGCCTAAGAGGGTCTAGGGTGTCTGATCGTGCATAAATATTGTATATTTATCCCCTTAATTTTGAAATCTTTGTGAACTCGAGCGGTGCAATTAATATGGATTTAACTCATAATTATGATACTAACCTTCGTTGGTAAGTATATCGTTCTTTGTGTTTCTCTTATGTGTTTAATAGGTAAATTATGCAAACGGTGCGAAAGAGAAATCGAAACAATGAAAGAAAGGCTAGGAAGGCAACTTCAGGGGTAATTTAGTAATTCTACAGCCTGATCCCAGAAAAGGAGCCAACTGGAAAGTTAAAGAGTTTGGAACAACGATAACACTGGAAAAGACGACACCCAAATTCGAGCTACGGTGAAAGAGTTATGATCCCTTGAAGTTGAAGAAAAATCCTAGAAAGAAAAGAAGAAAGCTTAAAAATTTTCTAAGTGTAGAAATGAAGAAAAGAAGTCTCCAAACCAATAAGATTTCCCGAACCACAGTTTGAACCAGTTCTGGGGCGAACCGGTTCGAGGTGCCTGATGCGCGAAATTCCACTTGAAAGCTGATTGGTCCAAAGAGTCCTATTATGTTACAAATTCTTCTAAAACGTACATGTATCATTGTATTGACTTAGAAAACACAGTTTTGAATAGTTTTTCAAAGAGAATAAGGTAGGAGAGTATCTTAGAACCCTAGAAAACAATTCTCCATCAAGTAGGTAATTTTATTATTTGAATTACAAGTTTTCTTTAAATAAAGTTTGTTCCTTTCTTTCTTAATCTTGTAGTTAATTTATTTACAAGCTTTCTTTATTTTCTGGGTTTCTAATTCATTTATACATGCGTAGAGATATTTTTCTTATTGATTCAATTACATGCAATGTAGGATTCATGTTTTTAATTAATTGCACCATGTTAGTCTAGATTTCTAAGGGTTGGTGTGCCTGAACCCAACCCGATGTAATTTAGCCATGTAGAAACCAGGGTTTGAATTGAAATTTAAATGAATCATGTTGTGTAGTTTTCACAACCATCATAGACCTTTTTACCTCGATTGACCCTAGGTAACCGTGGTGTTTAAGGATGTGATGCGCCTGTAATTATTACGACACTACTTTACTCATCCTTTGATTATGTATGATGTGGGCTTGAAACCTCATTTATGTAATGCTGGGGAGTACTAAAGACCGGGTTCAATTAAATTTTTAATTCAAAATTCTGGCATTCTATATGGTAAATTTACTAGGTTTGGGGGGATTATATTTCCAACCTCTTCTCCCTTCATTCTTATTAAGTCATTCTTAGTTAGTTAATTTTGCTCACATAGTTATTGCAGTAGTTTAATTCAGTGTGCATTTAGTTGATTGGTTATTTCCCATCTCAATCATCTTTTCGTTTCTTTTTAGAGTCAAGTTAGGGTTAACAATCTTACCTTTGTCGTCACGTTCACTCGTCCTAATTCCCCGAGGATTCGATACCCAGACTAGCCACTATACTCCATAAGAGTGTAGTTAAAGTTTAGATTTTTCTATTACGGTTGAAAGTTGATAACAATGATTAGTGTATTAAACGGACGCTCGGTTTCCATCTCGATCAGTGTCAAGAAAGATATTCTGATATAGCTGCCTCTAACCATCATCCGACTTCGAGCAAATTATTCAACATCTTCATCGAGATCCTGATCCAAGAGTTGGGAAGGAATATCTTTGACAAGAATCCATTCATCATCTTTCGAAAACGGATTATGGCTATACGTAGGACATTCGTCCTGGTACTTGTAACAAATCTCGGATTTATTTGGGGTTCTCGCCTTTTTAAGAACACTCAGTCATCCTTGAGAAAAAGCAACTTTCATCCTTCTTAAGTTTTACCGGGGCATCTGCCTAACCAGCATTGTAACCTTCCCCCATACCCCTATAGTTCCTACCTTAAAGGAGTATCTCAGCATCTTTACATTGTCTTTTAGTATTCCTATAAAATATTTCAAGTTTTTTACCTCCTTTCGTAGAGCATTTATTTTCAGACTGTAGGACCTCACCCACTTGGTTGACCACAATCCTCTCCAGAATTTGGGCCCTCAGTGAATTAACTTCCCATTGAAAGAAGGCCCCTATCTTCTTCATCTCCTGGAGGTCATCCTTCAACTTTGCAACCACTTCAGTTTGGTTTTTGTATTGTACATTCCTAACTCTTAGTTACATGCAGATTTTCACGAAGCTTTTGCGAGCATGTAAGCTGATATCAGGTCCAAGAATTCTCCCCATTTGAGAATTGGGAGAAATGTAGCGATCTAAATCATCAAACTACAAATAATACATATCAAACTAGAAGCAAGTGATAATACGCAAGTATTGCATATTTCATCCCTCGAACCTACGCATTTTAGCCCCCTCGGGTGTCTTAATCTCTATATTTAAGACCGTTAACCAGACAACCTCGAATTTATATTTTTAACATGCTATATGAGGTATAATTGGACTTTTGTAGGTATTTAGGTACAAAGTGTGGAGTTTGGATGCATTTCGGCTGATTTTTGTACATATCCGCACGCATAAGGGCAATTCGATCAAGGAGTTTGGGCACCTGGCCCAACATCTACACGTAAGTTGTAGCCCTCCTCGTAAGATTCACGTGGCCACAAACGGTACGTGATTCCGAGTCCGAATGAAGAATTTACGACAATTTTAGCGGAAGAGAATTCCAAATGAGCCAAAACAGGAGGTAGCTTGATGCAACCCTGCTTGATCGATCGACCGACCAAAAGGGTCGATCGATCGACCTTTCAATTTTCATCCTTCGAGCTTTGGCAGTGGTCTCGTATCTTATCGATCGACCAAAGGGGTCGACCGATTGATTCCCTGTTTTCTGAGATATTTTCCCTTTTATTTTCTTTTTCCTTTTATTTTCTATTTTTATTCCAAGTTACTATATAACCCATTTTTATTATAATATCAGATATAATTAGTTTTAGGTTTGAATAGTTTCGGGTTTGGGGGTTTGGAGATTTCTTCTTCATTTCTTCTTCGTTTGACACCCATTTGGGTTTGTAAGTTGACTATTCATCTTCCCTACCAATTAATTTAGTTTGTATTCCTTAATTTCTTCATTTGTAGTTAATTTACTTGCTTTCTAATTTAGTTTACTTGCTTTATTTACTTGCTTTCATTTCTTGATTTGTAGTGTAGTTTTATTGAGTTTATTTGCCGCTTTCATTTAACGCGTTTTTACCATGCATTCTAGGTAAATTATTTTAGGTTGTGTCGGATTGAACTCATTTCGGGTTGACATGTTATTTTTCTTTGGTGATGGAGTTTACGGGTCTATTTTGAGTGCGTTGTCCTAGTTGTTATGCCTAGGAGATTTGATGGGGTATATTATGTATGCTCCGTGCTTATGACCTTGCGTGCGTAATTTTCGGGGTATTTGTTGACGCCAAAATCTTATTAGGCTTTTATGCGAATTTAGGGGTGTGACAACCCTTAATTTAATTAACTGTCGAAACGAGACGCATTCCTAATAACTCGTCAACCCATGTAACCATTATATACTAATTAACTCGGGTGAGGGATATTCGACGCAACCTATAGTTTTTACTCGCTTTATTAGTCTAGCTTTATTTTCCCTCTCCTAGTATAAACTTTCCCTTTCTGCATTTTTCCTTTTTCTGTTGTAATTATCTTTTTCACTTTTATTCAAGGAATATTAAACCAATTAAATTCTAGCAACTCGTCTCTGGGGATTTTCGATACCCGGACTTGGTCGTTATACTCTCTTAAAAGAGTGTAGTCATAAGTTTAGGTCTTTGTATAGAGTTGGTGAGCCGAATATAAAAAACGACCGGTGCGCAGGTGACGCTCGCGCCGCGGAAAAATCCTGTCTATCAAATGGCACCGTTGCTGGGGACGAGTTTTTTTAAGAATTTATTTGATTTAGTACTTCATAGTATTTTCTTTCTATTTGTATTTTTTGGATAACCTTTTTGCAGGACTTCTACATTTGAGCGCCAAGAAATGCTTGAATTTCCCGCGCGCATCTACTTTGTGGAATTCGTCACTTCGAGCCATTTTTGGGGTAAGCATGTCTTATTCAAATTCTTTCGGTAATTATTATTATAATTCTCAAAATACCCGTAATCCTATGACTTTCGGTCAATACTTAGAGTCCCAAAAAATTACAAATTCAAAAATGACTTTGGGCGAGTATAACGAAAGTCAAAACTTAGGTTATTGGAATTTTGAGGATGATGATAATGATTTGGGGGCTCTAATTCCTTATAATAGGAATTTTGAAACAAATTGCAATAGTTTTCAAAATTCTTATAATAATGAGTTTAAGTTTAAGTCCGATGGTAATTTTCAAAGTTCGCATTTGCAAGTATCCGTGCCTCGACCTATGACATTCGGTGAGGGCTTGCGCATGCTTGAAAATGAGAAAATTGAAAATCGTTATCAGGAAGAAAATCGTAGTTGGGAGCATGAGTTGGATTTATTATTTGAATCCGACAACAATTTTTCTTCCGAGACTTTTGAAGTCGAGCAATGTTTTGAACCAAATGAGGACTTTGTGCCTACTTTGCAACAAACCATTGTTGACTTTGCCCATTGCATAATAGATATTGAAAGTGAGGATGAAATGGCCGTAATATCCATTTGCAATTAAATGATTTCTTCTTTGGCCCCCCAAAGAAGAACATTTCATTGAAAATGATCTTATTTCCTTCGAAACTCAATCTCCAAACGATGACAACTCATCTCTCGAGTTTGAATTTCTTTCCTCCCCATTTTCATTCTCTGTTATCACACCGTCACAAGTACCCGATGAATCGGTTTCAAACTTTAATGTGTTAAACATTTTCACCGATGAGGAGTACTTGCTCAAGTCACCTTCCATGAAGGCAACTTTGCCCTCGTGTGCGCCACCTCCCATTCTAATTTCAAAATCCTTGGGTGGATATTCTTCTTTTCTTGATCCCCACATATTTTTATCACCTGTTCAATCCAAATCCCCCATCGTCCCTCCAAACCTTTTAATTGGCGATGGTTAATTTCTTCCGCCTTACACGTGCCTTCCATTGTTCAAACAAAATTCATATTTTTCGGAAGGCATGGCTGAGAGTGAGGGTACACCGGTTATCCTCCAAAGTCAAATCGTTTTCATGGTGGACCCTCAACTATTTAGATTTCTAGTGTACAATTAGTGTCAACCCTAAATAGTAGGTTGTATATAGTTAGCTTTTTATTATTTCTTTCTTTAGTTTTTCTTTCCTTTTTAATTCATTTTAGTCTAATTAGTTAACTTTTTGTTATTTGTTTTTGCTATGATCGGTACTAACTTATTTTGTAGATTCTTTGGACTTGTTCTTACGGGGATCGCTCCAATTTCGGGTAATATCGCTATTTTCCTCTCTTTAACTTGGTTCTTAATTCACATTGAGGACAATGTCAGGTTTTAAGTTAGGGGGTGTGGGATATTCTATCCATTTCTCTATTTAGTCCATGTTTTTGCTCACATGTTAATTACTTAGTATGCTTTTCTTAGAAAAATTAAAAATTTCAAAAAGATTTTATGTCTTTTGTCTCCTTTTTTGGGCATTTTGCCTTTGCTTTCGATGATAAATTTCAATAAGTGCCCGATCCAATAGACAACTCAACGATGCATGTTCTCGATTTTAGAAGTTATTAGACTTTAGTCCTAATTATTGATATTATGAATAACTCCATGAATTAAATTTCAATCCTATGTGCACATGCACTTTTCTTGCTTTATTGATTTGGTTTAAGATTTTTATAACTCCGTAATCTTTTGTTGCATTGTATACACTTACACCGAGTAAGCTTTGTACCTTTCATCATCTGTGAGTGTTATACACTATTCTTTCCTCTTTGAAAACATTGAATTCGTCGATAATCTCTCTATTCTTTCATTTGATCGTTGATTAATTGAGTTCATATATGAAATGTATTACTTGACCATGATTTTCTTATATTATTTTGACTCGAGAATTGCGTAAACTTTATGAAATGATCATAGGCCATCTTTGTTATATCACCCATATTAGCCTTGACCTTACCTTATATGTTTCCCTATTCAACCCCTTTGAGCATAAATATTAGCCTTTCATTTCATTACCCAAAATCCCATAACCGACTCCACATTGGAGTTATATACCATACATATTACCTTCCATACCTTTGTTTGGAATGTTACTTGGAATTGAATGATGTTGTTGTGTTGCGGTTGCAATTTAGGCATGTGAGAGTGAGAAAAGTAAATAAAATAGATGTGAAAAAAGAGAAAAAGAGAAAACAAAAAGCAAAAGAAAACAAAAGAAAAAAATGAGAAAAAGAAGAAAATAAAGAAAAGAGAAGTTTTTATATGTTGTATATAGTTCAATAAATTTTGATTGCTCTCCAAATGATATATCCAATGCTTTTTTGGAACTTATTTTCCAATTTTGATATTGCCCGTATTTTCCCATTATCCTGAGTTTTCATCCTCGAACACTTTGAATCCGTACATACATACCCTTTCATTTCGTACCCTAGCCTACCCTACATTGTAACCCTATTCAAGTCCTATGTGATCTTAAGGTGAATTTAATTTAAAAGTTGAAATAGTTTTGATAAGCTGTGAAAATGCGTTTCGCCTCCTTTAATGTGTCGTATATTTCATTGAGATTACATTTTTCATTTTATATATAGCATTCTCCATTTGTGACATGTGCGCGACCTAGTTTCCCTTTATATTTACTCTTTAAGCGGGCATGTCCCGTGTGTTACCTCCCTGTTTCGAGTGAATTCACTTGATGAGTGTAATGCCCGTGAGGATTGAATATCTGCTTGCTTTATTTAGTATCCGATTTATTTAAGTTTTTGCCAAATCACTCTTTGCATGTGCTCGCTCCCCTCCCACATTTTAAGGTTTCAATTCTATGAGGTGCATTCTATAATGTTAATAATACGAACTTTTGTTTGAATTCTTTCATTGTGCTAATAATGCGTATGAAATCCTTTTCGTTATTGCTGGACTTCTCGCATGTTGGTTTGGGCATATTTTTAGGAAACCATATGATGTTTATGGGTTTCATCCCTGAAAACCCTCACGAGACGACATTCGTCCACTAGGGTAACCTAGGGGTTTAACGGCTTATTGCATATGCTAAATGCAATCGGATCGCCCGCGAAAGTGGCCTTATGCTTTTATACCATATTTTTGCACTTTATCCTGCTTTTGGTTTGCTTGTAGTTCTTGTTGTATCCTATTTCATTTCTAGGGACTAGCAATGTGTAAGTTAGGGGGGTGATAATACGTAAATATTGCGTATTTCGTCCCTCGAACCTACGCATTTTAGCCCCCTCAGGTGCCTTAATCTCTATATTTAAGCCCGTTAACCAGACAACCTCAGGTTTATATTGTTAACATGCTATATGAGGTATAATTGGGCTTTTATAGGTATTTAGGTACTAAGTATGGAGTTTGGATGCATTCCGACTGACTTCCGTACATATCTACCAATGCTCAATTTAATGTTTGGGAATCTGTCCCGACATCTCACGAAAGTTGTATCCCTCCTCGCAAGCTTCGCGTGGCCGCAAACGGTGCCTGATTCCGAGTCCGAATGAAGAAGTTACGATGATTTTAGCGAAAGAGAATTCTAAATGAGCCAAAACAGGAGGAAGCTTGATGCAGCCCTGCTTGATCGATCGATCGATCGACCCTTCAATTTTCATCCTTCGAGATTTGGCAGTGGGCTCATTTCTGATCGATCGATCGATCGACCAAAGGGGTCGATCGATCGATCCCCAGTTTTTTGAGATATTTTCCATTTTTATTTTCTTTTTCCTTTTCTTTTCTAATTTTATTCCAACTTACTATATAACCCATTTTTGTTGTAATATCAGATATAATTAGTTTTAGGTTAGAATATCTTAGGGTTTGGGGGTTTGTAGAGTTCTTCTTCATTTCTTCTTGGTTTGACACCCATTTGGGTTTGTAAGTTGACTATTCATCTTCCCTACCAATTAATTTAGTTTGCATTACTTAATTTCTTATTTTGTAGTTAATTTACTTGCTTTCTAATTTAGTTTACTTGCTTTATTTACTTGCTTTCATTTCTTACTTTGTAGTGTAGTTTTATTGTGTTTATTTGCCGCTTTCATTTAACGCGTTTTTACCATGCTTTCTAGCTAAATTATTTTAGGTTGTGTCGGATTGAACTGATTTCGGGTTGACATGTTGTTTTGCTTTGGTGATGGAGTTTACGGGTCTATTTCGAGTGCGTTGTCCTAGTTATTATGCCTAGGAGATTTGACAGGATATATCATGTATGCTTCGTGCTTACGACCTTGCGTGCGCAATTTCTGGGGTATTTATTGACGCCAAAATCTTATTAGGCTTTTATGCGAATTTAGGGGTGTGACAACCCTTGATTTAATTAACTGTCGAAACGAGACGCATTCGTAATAACTCGTCGACCCATGTAACCAATTTATACTAATTAACACAGGTGAGGGATATTCAACGCAACCTATAGTTTTTACTCGCTTTATTAGTCTAGCTTTATTTTTCCTCGCTTCGTATAAACTTTCCCTTTCTGCATCTTTTCCTTTTTCTGTTGTAATTATCTTTTTCACTTTTATTTTAGGAATATTAAACCAATTAAATTCTAGCAACTCGTCTCTGTGGATTTTTGATACCCGGACTTGGCCGTTATACTCCCTTAAAAGAGTGTAGTCATAAGTTTAGGTCTTTGTATAGAGTTGGTGAGTCAAATATAAAAAATGATCGGCGCACAGGTGACACTCGCGCCGCGGCAAAACCATGTCTATCAGCAATCATTAGCATAAATGCAAGTAAAGGAACTCATGAACCAAGGGTTAAATTTCATTATCACATAAAAGGAAAAGAAGGTCAATGTCCAGTTATGAAGTTTACAAAATAAGGGTACAGACCAACGAAAACAAAAAATTATACAAGGAAAATAGGAACTCCTAGTCTATAAGAGCTCCAGTCTCTCACCTAGTGTTCCCCTACTTTATTCTTCCCCTTGTCGACCACCTCCTGTTCCTGGCCAGCACCAACACTCCCGCCAACCACAGCAGGAACGATCTCGGTGTTTCCAACAGCTTGGTAATTTCCCTCTCCTTTTTCATTTTCAATATAAGGGTCAAGACTAGGAGAATAAAGTACGAAGGGTTCAGATGCTGCAGGAGTTCCAACACCCCTCAAAGCCTGTTCCCATCCCTTCTTAAAGGAGACCTTGCAAGGATAAGCCATTTGGTGTTCAGCATCCTCGTAAGCTTTATAAAAAACTTTGCGATAGCTGTCATCCTTGGCTTGAGAGAGGCCTTCCTCTAACGTAGCCACCTTGCCATTCAGCTCTTAGTTGGCCTTCACTAACACGGACTTCTCAGTAATTATCACCTTTTGAGCACCCCCCCAAACCATCATAGGCCTTAGATACGTCACTTTTTTCACGCTCCCATGATTGGCGATCATGGGCAAAGGCCATCTTCTCAGTTTCCAAGGCCACTTTTCAGCGTTCAGGGCTTTCTTCAACTCTCCCTCCCTTCTAAAACTGTCAGAATGATGGTCCAGAAAGGTAGTTAAATCAGACAACATCTGCAGAGAAAACAGAATAATAGGGAATCTAAACAAAAATGAGAAACAACAAAGAAAATAAACAAGTAAATGAAATTTACCAGAGCTATCCCCTGTGCGGTCTCGAGGGTGAGTTGAGGTCGCCCCAGCCTCGAAGACCTCTCGTGATCAGCAGTAAGCACTGACCTCTTTGGCAGGTCTGGAGCCAAAAAAGGGGAATCGCTCATACTAGGCCCCTCAAGACTAGGGACGGTGGGCCCACCAGCATACTGCAAGGCTAACCGCCTAGCCTCTACTTTTTTTTCTCTCTTTCTCCCTCTCTTCTTCTCTCTGTCTCTGTCTTTTTTTTTTCTCTCCCTCTCCCTGTCTTCTTTTCTTTATCCTTATCTTGCTCTCTCCCTTTATCGTATGGGCCAGCACCACTGCCCTTGGGAGAATTTATCGCAAAAATCTTTAAAGTAGGAATCCTGTCGAACAGGATTATATGGTCATCATCATCATCAGAAAGCCTCAACCTCCTCTTCTTGACTAGAGGAGCCATGTCTTCTTCTTATTCTTCTTCCTCCGTTTCTACTCCTCTTCTAATATTACTCCTATTCTAATTTTTACTCCACCTCTTCTCTCTTCCTTGCTCTCTTCCTCTTCTTCTTCAGAACCTTCCTCCTCAGAAGGACCTACCTCTGGCGACCTTAAAACTAGAACCTGATCGACTGGTCAAGCAATAAAGCTGGTGCTTGTGTTCTTGTATTCCAAGAGAAAGGCCGTCGACCTAGGATGCTCACCTTCTGTCAATCTCTCATTTATGCTCCAGGCCTTCGTGAGCTCTTCAGTATTGATCTCGATAATGTCAGGGTCTCAATTCCGAGTACGATCTACGATAATAAAGAAGAGAAAAACCAGCCCCAAAAATGAGAAGAATCTATAAGAAGTTAGCAGAAAGGAAAAAAGAGGAGGTGACCTTATTTCGGCCTCCCCATAGTCAAAATGGAAATGTCACGTGGTTTTCCCCCCTCCAACAGTTCCTTACAATAAACCCACCTTCCCACTAGTCCTTGTGGGAATTCGGGAGATTACCACCAGAACTTTCCCAGCTTTTCTGGTTTTCACGTAAAATAACCCCTCTTTAGTTTTCAAGAATACATAACAATAACATATCTCGACAAGCCCCGGTTTTGTTCCATACAGAGTATTTATCCTATGAACACTATTTACTATCCTCCATACATTGGGGGCACACTGAGTAGGAACAATGGCGAAATACCTAAAAAATCTAAGAAATAACTCATTTGGGGGTAAAGCCAGACCTCCTTGAGTTATTAACAAGGTATGAATCCAGTTCCATCGTCCACTCTACGAACATTACCGGGAAGGGGACACGGTCGATAATTTCCCACTCAGGATTGTTATACTTATCCCTAAATTCTTCTACATATTTACCATCTAACATCGTCAAAACTAATTAAGCAAAAAAGAAATCCTAATTACAGTAACTAACTAATACAAAGAAGAATAACCAAAGAAGAGGCATAAAATATAACTTACAGGCGGTAACAAAGCTTTGAGTGAGCATAGAAAGAGAGAAACTTTTACTTTCGAAGCAAGATAAGAGCTTATGAACGAATTATGCACAAGAACGATAAAATGTTATGAACAAACGCTTGAGTAAGCCTCAACTGATCACCAAACCACTCAAATGATGAGTTTCGATTTTCTAAGAAGATTTTGGTGCTTTATTTCCCTTCTTAAGACAAGCGTGCCCTTGTTGCAAGTCTTGTTTTTATAATGATGCCATCACGGACTCTACGATAAGGACCTGGACCTCCGACCCAGTTGAAATCTATTGGCCCATGCTTATTAGACCAAGGATTTCAGGGGCAATTATGGGAGCCCACTTTTTTAAGTCCATGAAAGTATCCAACCAAGATAACTTGAGTTATTTGGTCCGACCCCAAATCATAGCTTAACTCCTACAAGGGTTGTTTAGTTAGAAAAGGATACTCGCGGATATGGTTAAATTAGATGCCAAGAATCTCGATCGAGATAGTCAAGCACCTTATGGACAATCCACTTACAATGATGAAATTCCTTAAACAACTCAAACTCTGTAACAAACATATGTATAAATTATAATCCATGACCCAGGACAAAGGGATGGAAAAAATGTGATCGTTGAGGGACACTTAATATAAAACAAGTAACCTCTTCGTGGGCGTAGGCAAGTTGCTGAACCACGTACATCGTTGTTATGTGTGATTTCATTTACTTTATGCCTTTTGTGATTGCTTTCGTGAATCTTGTTATTATGAATTTTTCTGCACTCATAATTTCACAGTGATAGTTGAGGGTAATACATTCAACTTGTGGCCGTTCACCTCCTTATCTATTCCTGGCATCTCAGTGTACTTTCGAGAGAAGACATTTTTGAACTCTTAAAGCAGTTCAATTAGCCCTTCCTTTGAGGCAGCATCAAGGTCTTTCGAAATGAAAATTGGCTTAGAATGATCACCTTCCTCAATTAAATCTATCTTTTTTAGTTCTTGCACTTGTGGTCTTGATATGTCTTTCATATATTCAGGCTCTTCTTCCATCATTTCCACAAACTCCTAGATGTTATAATTGTTAATTACCAGGCACTAGCCTTGGTTATCCACCAAAAAAACTCATAGACTGACTAATATCATCATCTAGTCTTTCAACTACCTGTTCACACCTTCAGAGTTTGTAAAGATCCTATCATCAGGTAATACCACTCTTATGCACCTGCGAGGGTTTTCTTCTCGGTGCGATCTTTTATGACTATTTTCCTCTAACTTTCTCACAGAGAACCTACTAAGTACACTTTGTCCCTCGATCTGATGTTCAATTAGATCGATGCCAGGAGACATTCGATCACGTAACTGTCTGGACAAACTAGGGGGCCTTATTGCCTCCTAAATAATCTCTTCCTCCTCATAGGCCATCAATGGTCGGGCGGGTTCATGTACCCTCTTGGAGTGTTAGAAACTTTAGTGCCCCTAGTGTACCTTGTAAGTACAGTAACTTTTTCAGCAAACTCTGTGTAGAAGGGAACGTCTACCAAATGAGCTTTCTCCCGCAGGCTTCTTGGATATGCTCGAATGACTATCTCATTGCCTTTGATATTTGCCTTGACGCGTTGATACATGGAAGGCATCAACCCATGGTTTTACATCTATACCCTTCCTACCAACAACTAGTATGATGGTTCACATTCCATTATATGGAAGTGATATCCCCCATTGTGATCCCCACATTAACGTATCCGATGGACTTAGAGGATTGATTGTCATATCCTGAGATAGTTAATGAATTATATACAATCCTTGTCTCAGACAAACTACAAGCATAAAAGGACCTAATGGTCATGATATTGATGGAAGCTCCCCCATCCAGCAAAACACGATTAAATATGCAACCATTCACACTAGTTGTAACAAAAAGTAACCTGTTATGAGGATACCTGATTGGTTTATCAACTTATAAAAATATCACTTCTGAGAGGTACCTTCTTACCAACTTGTCCATAGGCCCTTTCCACTTCAAGTTTGAAGCCATATTTTTCTTGTCAATCTCTAATATGGCTTGGGTAACTTTTAGTTGTGAGTGCTCGGGTAGGCCAAACTGATCGAAGAACCAACTAAACTTTTGTGGCCATGCAACTGTGGTACACTTTATCTAGCGATTAATTTTATCTTCCTTAAGCTCATACACCTTTTCTACATCTCTATAGGCAGATTCATCGTACGCTATCACAATGTTCACTGATTATAGGGAGCAAGCTTTCATATGCCTGCTCAAGTCTTCAATGAGGGTTACTTAATCTTCTACCTCATCTCCCAGTATCAGCTGGGATATCTCAAACATACATTCTTCTAGGGATTCATCAAAATCTTCATCAAGAGACCACTACTCCCTCATCATCCATTATACTTCCTCACCGAAGGCACTAGCCATATGTGCCCCATGAATTGGCAAAGGATTATTATTTACATTGGTCTAGGTAATTGAATGTCCCCTTTCTTGGTGTGATTATCGATCAACCTTCTAAACGAGAAACATGCCTTAGTTGGGTGGCCCAACTTGTTATGTAAATATATACAAGATAGGTTTACCTCCGTACTCTCGAGATGCTTGCGCTTTTCTGACATTGACTGACTAGCAAACCTTGTTACAGACCATGTGGTCATATATGTCTAGTGCCTGTTAGAGCGTACATTGTAGCTCAGGAGGATCATCTTTACCGTTAAACCTTATTTTGTTGGCCTTATTTTTTCTTCCTTGGTTTCCACCTTCCTTCTTTTTATCTCCATCATTTGTGAAGTTTACCCTCGGGGTAACTCCCATTCCCGAACTAATTGATGGTCTTAATAATAAACTTACTAAGGCGGGTGGAAATGGTGAAGATTTTACCACCAAGGCAATGTTCCTTGCCGATTTTAGGAACCCAATAAAAGTGCCCTATCGAGTTTTATTGATTAGATGGCATATATATTCAGGAAACATCCCTTATGTACAAAACTTGCAAGAGTTTATTTTCTCACATCTAGAGAGTGCTCGTGGAACTTTTTGATAGAGGCTATAATATCTTTACCGAGCTTCTGCTTTTCCCAAGCCGGTTGCGTAAGGGTGAACTCATCTTCTACCAAGAAGAATTTTTGTACAAACAACGCATGCAAATTCTCTTAGGAAGCCGCACTCCCGGGTGTCAAATGTGCATACCATGTATAAGCTTTCATAGTTAGATATTTTGAAAACTCTCTTAACCTCAACCTCTTATCACTGTAGTGAGTCCCAAGGTTCTAAACAAATCTTTTCACATGTTCTTTGGGGCTCCCCTTTTTCCTGTCTACTTTTAAAAAATTAGTGGAATCTACCCTACTGGGTAGGGCTCATTATTATACTCCTTTGGATACAGAGTACAAAAGTCATAGTAAACTGAAGAGTCATCTCCTCTAGCTTTGGTTACCGCTATCAACTTTAGCAACTCTTTCTTTATTTCCTCCACGTTAGGTGAAAGAGAGCTAGTTCGCACTAGAACTTCCCTGGCGAGTGTGTCGCCCCCGTATTGACAGTTGTCGTGGGTGAAGCAACAACGTCTATAACTTGTGTGGTTACTCCCACGATAGTAAGGATAACGACCGGTGACACAGTGGTAGTAGTAATGTTATTGATGGTAACCGGAGCTACTCCTCCCGTGGGAGAGGGAGCTGCTAGTACTAGAAGTAGTGTTGTAAAAGAGCTTAGTCCTCCCGTGAACCCTAACACCGCCTGAATAAACTTATTAAACCTTCCATTTGAGCTAGGCTTATCCCGTCCATGCCAGTCACATTTGTAGCAAATAAGCTAGGATCTGCTCCCGCCATTCTTGCCCCTTCCAATAAGACAGTGAGGTCCACTTCTTCCTCACACTATAAAGCATTAAAGTCTATGATCTTGGCAATATTATCATCTGTCATCTTCTTAAAGAGAATACCTCCCCATTAGAGTCACCAGATGTAAGATGTGGGTTCTTGAAATATAATTAGTATTAAGCGAGGATTAACCCCTTATCAGGATCGTGATTAATGCCAAAGAACAATAAGAAATGATAACAAATGCAAGTCAAGGACACACAATATTCAACGCTCAAGCTTGTATTAAATAAAGTATTTTACGATGTAACTGCTCCAAAAATGCAATAAATAATATAGACCTGCAAGCAACTTGGTCAAAGGGAGAAGGAACAAGCACCCTTAGCGCAATCATGGCAAGGTAGTAACCTCAAGGCACAATGAATGTTGAAGAATGGTATTAATGGAGGCAAAGGGAATAATCGCACAATAATGATCTCACAACAAACACTCTTGTCTAAAGAAATCTTAACAGCAATTTGAAGTTCAAATTGTCGTCGTTGTAAACTATATTATTAGGGTATTTATTTGGGAGCGAGGTCATTCTAGTGACCTTGTTGGCATTAAATGGACTGACCACAATTAATGTAAAGACACGACGTTATTAATGGTGAAGATATTGCATTAAATGCATAATATATGATGTTTTGGCGAAAAAACTATTTAGCCTATCAGAGGCATGGTGGCATTAATTGGAACAAGATGTGGCAACCCAAAGGTTCGTCCTAAGATGGCTAGAAAGTGATTATTAAATAAGCTTACCATAATAGGAATAAACTGACTTGATTGTTATTTCCTGGAGCTCCTAAATGTCAGATGCCATGATGTCATAAAGCTGGTAAATAGTAATCTATAAAGGATGGTTATCACATCAATCAAGGGGTGGTTAATCGAGCGAAGGTTGCTCAGCTGATGATTGATCGAGCAGCTTATGAACTGTATGTGAAGAATGAAAGGTTATCTTCGGATAAATGTTAGGACCGGAGTCCCTCGAGGAGATTCCTCATGATATGGTAACTCTAGCATCTATTCAACTGTACTTGTCCAAACCAAGGTTTTGCCTGAGTGTGCTGGGGGGGTTGGGTATTGCTTTCTTAATGTTGCATTGCTTCCAATCCTCTAAACCAAATCACAGTGAGATTCCAAAAATGAGATTATTTGATGGAGCATGTGAGCTCTCCCATGCCCTGCCAGACATGGTCCCTCTAGGGTACCAATCAACCTCATAAACATTACAAAGGAAACTAACTTTTACAAGAAAAACTAAGTACAATATCAAGTAATATCGTCCTTCAAATAGGCTTGATCTCTGTGGAAGGTCCTTCGAGCAACTTCAGTCTTTACTCTGTCGTTAATCCTTCATCTGGTGCAAAATCATCCTTGCTAATCAATCTTGGACTTGAACCTCCCCCTATAAAGTGAAACCGTGGTGAAAGTTATGATTTTTACCCAAAATCACTGCATAAGTGACACGGTGCGAAACCTTTGTATAGATGTTAGACAAGATCAAGTCCAATCATGTGGTTGAGATATACGGCCTCAGGTGATCGTGATTTTTGTGTTGAATTTTGCTTAAACTCACTGCATAATCTCCCCAGTGTGAAGCAATCGTATCAATATTCTACATGGTCATTTGAGACCGTATGTGCTATCAAGATGGTTAAGTGCAACTGTGGTGGAAGTTGTGAATTTTACCCAAAATCACTGCAAAATTGACATGGTGTGAAACCACCGTGTAAGTATTAAACACGGTTAAGTCCAACCGTGTGGTTGAGATATATAGTATGGTGTCACTATGATGTCATACTAGTCGTCTTAAAGTGATCGTGTGTTGTGTTGTCCAAGTAAATTCCTTACACCATGTTGCGCAATTGATAATTTAATTTAATGTATAGGTAATATCATATTCGATATTTGATATTTAATGCATAATTTTATCATGTTATAATATGTTAATTTTATCAATGTTATAATATGATATTTTATTATTTTATTAATGTTTTTGTCAATGTTACAATCAATGTGCAGTCAAGTGCTCATTTTTATCCGATGAAATAATTGCTATAAACAAATTACATATTTGCACAAAAAGTTACAATCAAGGCGCGATCAGGTTCCCATCTTCATCCGATGAAATAGTTGTTATGGACAAACTACATATTTGCACAAAAAGTTACAATAAATGCTATCACCAAATTGCATAATTCCACAAAATGTTAAATTTCAGGCACAGTCAAGTCCTCATCTTCATCCGACGAAATCAAGCATGGTTAATCTTTCGTCGCAATGTCTTTCGGACATATATTCTGAAATAAGGTTGTCCAACGAGTGTTTTAGACACCTCGTGGTTGTGTAGTCCACAAACAACTTTCACCCGCCAACGGCTATCCTTTAGTGAAATACCTTTCAATCGAAAGGGACAATCACACTTTCTCGTACTAGAACATTGCTTCCTTTTTCTTGTCCACACCCTCATCTTTTTTATTTTTATGAAGCTCACTGCGCTCACAACCCAGTACGACCCTTCTCTCTCTGACTAAACTGTCCTTGTCGGATTTTAAAATGATGAAAACAGCATGAAGTTTGGGACCAATTTGTTGACACCAATTAATCATTTTGTCATGGTCATAAAAAATATGGACAAGTATAACATTGTCAATTAAAATTAATCATACATGAAAATTACAGCTATATATGAAAAAGCACGTTCATGTCACATATTAAGAAACTAAACATGACTCGTTAGTAGTGAATTCGACTGTATGGTCTTGCGTAGTTACATTAACATCAAATCCTTCATATACTCCCGCATCCTATCAATGTATACTATCAAATGTTAGTGTCATCCAATTGTGTCTTACATTAAAAACTTGAATTAATGAAAATTAATTTTTTACTATAGAGAATGTCAAATATGGGGACAGATCGTGCAAATATTTGCCTGAGGTTGATGTCGTTGGTTCCTCAATCTTGCATTTCTCACGTATATTCGATTTATAGGGTGAAGCGCGTTTAGTATAAACACTCGGTACGATAACGTTGTCTATACCTTTCCAAAATGAATCATCAAGCATCGAGTCATTTATATGAAATACAATAAGAATGGATAATACAATAAGAAATATAATATGAATTGAGAATACAATAAGAATTAAGACACAGTTATAATCAACCGTAAATGATAACCCATGATTGACAATTACCATACGAGTGACACCACGGTTACAAGAAATCGTACGAGGTTCACATACGACTACAAGAAACTGTAATGTCCAACCCACGACGTCATCCAATCGTATTCAATTAAATTACGGTTTAATTAAACTGTGAGTTAATTTTCAATTATCAGTAACCTACTATTAGTTATGACCGATTATACTCATCACTTATGGCTATGGGAGACTCTAAGTACAAAATGTTCATTTTTTTTTACTTTGCTTTTCAAATGTTTTTATATATTATAGATTATGCAGAGTTTTTTAATACCTCAAAATCATTAAGGGAGCACTGGATGTTCAAATTTTGGGAAACTTCAACATCTACTTTCTATTCCTCGCCCATTACAATGTAGTCTCTATAAACATTGATTTCTATATAAAAACAACACCACAACAACACAAAGGAGCAACAAAAATGGAGCTTCGGGGACAAATGAACAAGGTGAAAATTGCTAAGTTAAACCATATGAGTTTTTTTTTGTGGGACATGAAGAGTTGCAATGTGAGAATATGTGGTGTATTGGAGTGTGTTGTTGTTTGCGGTGTTTAACTAGTGTGTAATTTTTAGATTATTCAATAATATTTTATATATTTTAATCAAATAAAAATGTATAATATTTTTGGGAGCCTTATGAAATGCAAGTATACAAATGCAAAAATGGATTTTACCTTTAGTCGGTATCAACTCTTATAATGGTAGAAGAGTGAGGTTTTGCAAAATAATTCTTACGAACTTTTGTTCTTCGTAAGAAACAAAACAAATATTTCTTACGAACAACAGAAGTTCGTGTGACACCTCGACTAATTAAATACCGGGTAGCTACTCCTTTATGAAATTAACACAGACTATCAAGTTGGTTCAGTCATAGCATCACTGTCGAAAATATTTAATTTATTACTAGCCACCTAATATTTAAAAAGAGAGATGCCAAATTTTATTAATTAAATTAACATTAACCAAGTAATTAAATCGACAACCATCGATCGCATAAACAATCTCATGTAAATAACCAACGGAATGAAATAAACTGAATCTGGAGTAAACACTCCAATAATAATAATTCCAGAGTAAATAAAATCCCGATACAAGAGTCTGATTAAACCAATATATATGAAATAATGAAAGTCTGCATCTACAATCTCTAGATAAGAATTGGGCACCATGCCCTAACCGATATGAATGACCCTGAAGGAATCAAGAATAAATGGGGGCATCTAATACCGAGATCCTGTATCTTCCACAGCAACTACAACACGTCATCAGAATGTAACTCCTATGCTTGGCGTCCGTGTGGCTGGGCACCTTAAATGTTTTTACAAAATAAAAATAGATTTGGAGGAAAACGGGTCAGAGCCCGAGGTGAAAATAATTTTAAATTTTAGCAAGTGTTTAAATTACAATTAAACAACACATATTATAAACACGTTAGTTGCGTACTCTCACATGAGTTTCTCACCTCTCAACTAATGTGCACGCCTAATGTATACCCTTAACACATCCTAGTTATGCCATTAACTAACTAGTCTGTACCACTCCTGCTTTCGCATTCTTACATTGGGTATCTACTCGTAACACCCAAACAAATCATATTCATAACCCATATTCACTTTCATTAAATTACTTATCTCAAGTGTTAATTAAATTCTCACATTCTTAGTTCATTCAAATATCTTAGTTATTCATATCTACTAAGCAACAGTGAACCAATCACAAGTATATACATATAATTCACTCTCAGTACTTATATACAGATAAGGCACCCCTAGGCTAAGTTGTAGTGCACGCATACTCTGCTATCAAATCCATGTACATCACGTACGTAAGGATCACATGTTCTGAATCACTCAGGAACTGTCTCAATACAAATCACACCTATTGGAGGCGAAAATAGTTCACATACCCATGGGTCACGCACATACCTACGCTCCCATGGTCAGCTGACTTATCAACTCACAAATAAGCCATTCACAGTCCTATGTCCTTAAGGTACCAATCTAAATCACCCCGAAGGCACACAAAGATAAGATGGCCCTTTTCTCGAAAACCAACCTCCCATGATAGCAAGTATGGTACGTATGTCATACACATAAGAAATCCATACATTAGGCATTCACACAGCCTAAGTAATCATATTTAAATATAGTTATTTACACATTCCATCTAGTAAGTCTCCTACGTAGTAAGTTTATCCCGAACATCATACGTAATATATATTTAGCTTGATAACTCTCGCCGTATCAATTTGAGTACTTAAACCTATCCCAAAAGGTTACTAGGTCTCCTATTTGTTTATAATGTTATCTCAGTAACTTAAAGTCCCTCCGTTACTGTTTTTATCCTTACATCATCATTCATTCCTTTCATAGTTTCAATTCAAACGATTTCTAACCGCACCTCACTCGATAGACCCTCGTAAGCAATAACATTCAATTCCATAAGGTAAACTATTTTTTCGAGCATCAACTAAGACCCTACTGCCCTTAACTAAGTCCCACAATATCAAATTAATCACCCTAAGAATCGTCATCGGCCTTGGGATTTTCATTAATCCTTAAGGGAAAATAATTGCCAAAAATTAGGAGGGGTCGATCGATCGACAAAAAGGATCGATCAATCGATCGATCGACGTTCTTGGATCGATCGATCGATCAAGCAGGTATTTGCCTAGATTTCTTAAACAGTTACGGGTTTCTTCCTTTTTACACCCCAAATTCTTCATTACAACATCCCAAACTCCCAAGAAAGTTCACTAATCATCCTATTAATATATTAGCATCATCTTTAATGTATTTGAATCATTAAATCATCACGGATCATAAGTTTCTTGGATCAAAACACCCAAATTTCATAAAACCCTATTTCTCCTATTTCCTTTAAGATCTTCATACAACTCAACATAAATTCGGAATTTCCTACGTATGGATCATGGTTTCATAATTAGTATATATCCAGAAGTTTATCTACATGGAGCCTACCCATATTCAATGTTTAATTCTTCAATTTCACAATTAATTCACTTATTTACAATAAATCATCAAGTCTAAACTATCATATAAAATATATGCTTTGAATCTTTGCAAGATAAATCACTTGCCTCTGATTAGAAGTTTTGATCCGTTGATGACAGTATTGGTTGGTTCTCCCTCTCTTTTCGGTCATAAATCCGGCGATGGTGTGGTCATTTTGCCTTGGAAACCCTTGGAATTCTCCTGAAACCCTTTTCTTTCTTCTCATGTTACCCTCTCTTGTGTTTAAAAAATAATGGCACTAATAACCATATGTGTTGGTTGATAAATATCTCCTAATTTTTGAGGGTCACTATTCACCAAAAATAGGAATGACTAAAATACCCTCCCGGGTTGTCGGTCAGGCCTAAAAATGCTCTGGGACCTAAACTAAACCCTCGTCTAGTGTTTTCTAACTATCTCGACGCTTCTGGATACGTTGACGCACTCAAAATGATAATACAGATGACATAAAAATAAAATACTTTTAAATCCATTAAATTTTTTCCCGACACGACTGACACGCGCGTCCCAAGTTAATTACCGAAACTGCCGTATTTTCAACTCACGATAATTTTAATAAATTCAATAATCACATATTACCATAATCACTCAGTAATATTCAACATTATCATCATATTTAAATACTAACTCTCGTCTCGCTAGTTATTTAAATTCGAATTAATTTTCAATTAATTATCCCAAATTAATTTAATTAATCCCACAATTAAAAGTAATTTCATTTAATTAATCTCATAATTAAAAGCCATAAAATTACGGGGTATTACATACTTCCCCCCTAATAAGGGAATTTCGTCCCGAAATTTAGAAAAGTAGGCATACCTGGAAAAATTAGGTATCCTTGAGTACTAAAATGAAATATAAAGAAAGGCTCAATCACTACAACCCCCGCTTCACAACAAGCTTATTGAAAAATCTTGACACTTCATCAATTATAGGGTTACACCTCAATAAATGCACCTCACGTTGTGCTCTTACTAAACAACATTCGAATAAGAATAACATATACATCATTGGCCGCATTATCTCAATATTATTGTGAGTTCGCACCTCACTTCATATCAACTCTCGCGTTTATCTAAACACAAAACTCCCATCCTGGGAGCAGCCATAAAACATCAGACTACTCTTGTCCGTTCTTTGAATCTCTGTACCCGGCGTTGTGACTTTTACACAAGGGGAAGCCACTTTCAGACGGTTGGTGGTTATCGCATTATAGTCATCGGATTCTAACTCGTGACGGATCCCAAAACACTGACAACCCGCTCACCTCTAAACATCTAGAGGAAGGATGGTAAGGTTTATTTACACAAAACATCTGTAAGCACCTTGTCCACTATAAATAGGTACGGGTGCTTTCACACAACTCTACTATTGGGTAATATCCTCTCATTTTTACCATATTATGCGTCACTTATGATCTATACCCATTGTAGAAATCAAAGAATCGCAAGGAGTCCAAAATTTACTTTCATATAGTTCCACCAGTCGTCAATCACCTTGCTCCAATTCATCGGGCTATAGGTGATACAACTTTCTCAAAACGAAACTATTCCCACTACTTCCTTATACCCCATATTGAAGGTGGGTTTCAGGTATCTCATCATAATTTGGACTAATACTGGGTAAGGCTACATATCGACGCGGTCACTATCTAATAGTGTAAATCACCCAAGGATATAACAATTTCTTTCCTTCTTGACAACCCGTTCCACACATTTGAAGGAACTCATTACTTATCTATAAGTTGGAAACCCCTCAAAGAAATTTACCAACTTGACTCTTCCATCACAGGAATCGTCGGCTTGATACAAAATTAATTGGATGATCATCTTATCCCAACCGTTCTACTACTTACTATACCCCTTTTAATACCGACTTTCACTTATAACTTCTCCCATTAAGTGGTACTTAATAATCCTATTCTTCCCTCGATCTATACCAAAAGTTCTGACTCGTGCACTTTTTACCACGTTATGCACATCCAGACTCTTTATACCTTATTGACATCCTCACTCTATTTACGCTTAAGCCACCCTCAACATTCGATTGGGTGGAACTCCGCTCCAAATTTGTCCATAATAGTTAAATATTTGTCTTCTCAAGGGACACCCCCTTTTTAAATGACTTCCCACTGCCCTTCAACCAATTTCGGACGTGCTAGTCTGATCGCACATGAATAAACAGATTATCATCCTTCTCTTACGACGCTTAATCCATTATACCTCTACTATTTTGTAATATCAGTCTCACAAGTATAAATCTCACTCATCTCTATGTCTTTTCTTCCGACGATTATCACATCAGCAAACCAAGGTGTCTACACCCCTTATAACCCATGCATACGGGTTTAAACATCGCATACGTTTCATAAATACTCAAAACTCTTTATCATCCCTGCATTTGCAACGTGGTAATACCAGTTGGGCGTTCTCAATCACACCCGAATTTGAAATTCTAAATCCTCCTAACATCATTTCATCCTTCAACCCGCCAAAATAAAACAAACTTATTAGTACTTCCTCACTAACAATTGGCTCTAGTGGCCTTATATCGTAATTTACCCCTTTAACTTCCAGTTATAACTACATACCTCCATAACGATCGAGGTACCCGAATCATGGACGAATGGATAAACATCTCCTTATTACCAACCTTACGCTAAGTTTCATACGTGGGATGTCTCGTAAAGCGAAATCCAAACAAGGAACCCCCCCGATACACCACTTCCTAGCATTGTCGGTCATCGGAATCCGTTAGTCCCTCAGTCCATAACATGCACCCCTATATTCCCGTCTCTTGACAACAAATTTACATTTCCTTTCACAGTTAAACTTAAACAAGGAACTTATTTCGAAAGACACTATCTCTTAACATTGATGGTAATCACATTCCATAAACATCATGGAAATATAATCGGGGCTCTCAAAATCCCGTCCCCAGGCATACAACTATGAGTATTAACTTCCACGTCTCTAAAGGGTGATATAACAATGCACTATTCTTATTACCACATCATGAGCGTTAATTAGAATAACCAGCTAAATCTTTTCACTGAACAGTAAACCAAATACACTCTGATTTATATCAATAAAGTCCCTACATATACCGGGAACAAACATCCGATACCATTATACTTTTCAAAGTCTCAACAATATATATATATATACATATATATAAATATATAAACATGAGCCTGACCCTCTAGCAGATGGGGCCTCGTCAGAACAAAACATTCTACACCAAGGTAGTAACCCCGATAGACTTGTAATATCCGCACACTATCGGTTTAAGCATTTAATAAAAACTATAATTAGGATAATATCATACTCGTATAACACAACACTAAAACGAGAAATTTCAATAAGGTATGTACCACTAGCGACACACCCATTCATCCTCCGCAGATCACACTAAATGTAACCCCACTATACCAGGAAAATATTCAAATAAATAATAACATTGTTGATATACGCAATAAACTCGACTCTCATGCGAATATAGCAATAAATAAAAATATAGTATATCGTTCCTGACACATACAACACGCATCAACATCTGAGGATATAACTCATACTTATGCCTTGCCAATTGTCCTGGCTGCTCAAATGGTTCCTGGACTTAGCACACCTGTCCGCACGGGTTTCACTCCCCACAAGATACCTCTACACATACTTCACTTATCTCCAGTCACACTGACCATGCTAGGATTGTCCTTCTTTCGAACCTTGTTAGTCTCGACTCTGATGACTACTTTCGTTGTTCCCTTACTTTGATGGCCCTAAGGAACACGTTACTGGCTTCAACAACTCTTACTAACATCACTATTACTCGGTAAAATTTTTGCTATCCAAATCATTTAAATGGATCCCCTGATGGGTCTCCCCCTCGTGATGCTTCACCAACACCGTTTCCCCCAGTCTTACATTGTATGAATTCTTCGATCATTGTAGCTCCCCAAACAAAGAAGCGTTTACCTCCATATTAACAAAACGTAATATTGTTACCATCTGCATTGACCGTCCAAGCAGAATTCCCCAGAAATGCAAACAATTCTTCTTGTAAATTAATTTTCCCCTTCAATGTCCTCTTCTCCATTGCACCTACTTCATCCGGTGTAAGGTTCGCTAATTAATTAAATTTCTTTTCACAAAGTGACCTCTGTCCGACCCTCTTGTGTGAGTTTAGAACAGCGTTCGCATCTTATCCTGAACATCTGATGAAGGAACTTATGGTCAAACCATACGTATGCGCCTTCTTTTGACAAAACATTCCACTTCTAAGTGTGGTGGTTTTCCCTCACCATTGTAACTCTGCTCTTACGAGTTAAGAAAAATTTTACCCCAAATTTTCACTCCCGATTATCCATACTCTGACATATGCCCAAGCCTTTGGATATTTTACCTTTGTTGGCTAATACACGTCATTTTCGCATTTCTAGAATTTCCACTGCTGGTTATCTTTAATATTTCGTCTGACTCTCTCCTATTCCAACCTTGCTGGGTGGGTGAGTCTAATTTGACCCCACTTTTTACTATAGGGGTTCCTGGATTTTTGTACCATAATAAGGGTGACCTCGACTACGGTCATCATTCTTGAATATACCTTATAACCTCAACTGAGCTTTGCCTCCTGCTGTCCGCCCAACTCGCACGACACTACATTGTTCGGCACATGAACACACCCGAATGCAAATAAGATTCACTATCATATACATTATCAAAGGAGAATGAAATCTCACCAAAGAAATCAACAATTCTAAACATAGGACTCTACATCAAAGAAAGCTACACTGGAAGCATAATAAGCCCCACAGATCCTAAAGGACACTAGAACCTGATGATCTGATACCACCTGTGATACCCTGACTAATTAAATATTGGGTAGCTACTCCTTTATGAAATTAATACGGACTATCAAGTTGGTTCAGTTGTAGCATCACCGTCGAAAATATTTAATTTATTACTAGCCACCTAATATTTAAAAAGAGAGATGCTAAATTTTATTAATTAACATTAACATTAACCAAGTAATTAAATCAACAACCATCGATCGCATAAACAATCTCATGTAAATAACCAACGGAATGAAATAAACTGAGTCTGGAGTAAACAATCCAATAATAATAATGCCAAAGTAAATAAAATCCCGATACAAGAGTCTGATTAAACCAATATATATGAAATAATGAAAGTCTGCATCTACAATCTCTAGATAAGAATTGGGCACCATGCCCTAACCGATATGAATGACCCTGAAGGAATCAAGAATAAATGGGGGCGTCTAATACCGAGATCCTGTAGCTTCCACATCAACTACAACACGTCATCAGAATGTAACTCATATGCTTGGCGTCCGTGTGGCTGGGCACCTAAATTGTTTTTACAAAATAAAAATAGATTTGGAGGAAAACGGGTCAGAGCCCGAGGTGAAAATAATTTAAAATTTTAGCAAGTGTTTAAATTACAATTAAACAACACATATTATAAACACGTTAGTTGCGTACTCTCACATGAGTTTCTCACCTCTCAACTAATGTGCACGCCTAACGTATACCCTTAACCCATCCTAGTTATGCCATTAACTAACTAGTCTGTACCACTCCTGCTTTCGCATTCTTACATAGGGTATCTGCTCGTAACACCCAAACAAATCATATTCATAATCCATATTCACTTTCATTAAATTACTTATCTCAAGTGTTAATTAAATTCTCACATTCTTAGTTCATTCAAATATCTTAGTTATTCACATCTACTAAGCAACAGTGAACCAACCACAAGTATATACATATAATTCACTTTCAGTACATATATACATATAAGGCACCCCTAGGCTAAGCTGCGATACACACATACTCTGCTATCAAATCCATGTACATCACGTACATAAGGATCACGTGTTCCGAATCACCCAGGAACCGTCTCAATACGAATCACACATATTGGAGGCGAACATAGTTCACATACCCATGGGTCACGCACATACCTACACTCCCAGGTCAGTTGACTTATCAACTCACAAATAATCCATTCACAGTCCTATGTCCTTAAGGTACCAATCTAAATCCCCCCGAAGGCACACAAAGACAAGATGTCCCTTTTCCCGAAAACTAACCTCCCGTGATAGCAAGTATGATAGGTATGCCATACATATAAGAAATCCATACATTGGCACTACACCAAAAATAGGAATCTGGCACGGTTTAAAACTGTGCCAGAATCAGGTGTTCCAAAATGGACATTTTTTTTCTGGCACGGCTAAAAAATGTGCCAGATTTGACCAAACAGGAACACTTCTGGCACACTTTTAAACCGTGCCAGAATTTGATATTTCTGGCACACTTTTGACACAGTTTTGAACTGTGCCAAATTGAGCACAGTTTGAAAAACTTTTGGCACAGCTCAAAACCGTGCCAAAAATTGATACATTTTTGGCACGGTTTTGAAATGTGCCAAATTTTTGATAAAAAGAAAAAAAAAATATTTGAAAACAAGAAAATTCACAAATTGCAAATCTTGCACGTGGTTGATAAATTAATGTACATAAAAACTTCAAAATATTACAAGTCTTTAGTAGTTCACAGACAAAAAAAAATTGTGCAGAGTTTCCTCTATTTTCTGGACATTTTAATACCTGTTAATTTAAAACTTGCGTAACATAAAGCCCGCACGACCATAAAAGTTAACAATAAAACTACAAAAGGCCGCACGGCCATAACACAAAAAAATAGAATCATGAATAAACCCCTTGTTGAAAACCATTGAGTTCTCTGTGTGTTCCACGTGAATAAATGCTAACGATAAAATGTTATTCTGCAAAAAAAAAATAGCATACAAAAAAGAGACGATATTAGTAACCAAATAATTTATAAAAAAAAAGCTTACTCAAGATAAAAAATTACATATAGGAGTTGAAATTATTATTATATTCTAAAATTGAAAATCTTACGCAAGTTATGACTACCTGGTTAGTTCCTACGAGTTACATTGGTCCCGTGCGAGGTGTTAGTGCTTCTTACGGGGGGCGTTTGGGGGTTGGTTTGAGTTTTCACCCTCAAACGGCTTGTTTTCAAGCATAATCTACGTATTTTGAAATTATTGTCATATTCTCAATTTGGGAGACTCGGGACTACGCGATCAGTTCGTACGAGTTACATTGGTCCCGTGCGAGGTGTTCGTGCCTCTTACGGGGCTGTTTGGGGGCTGGTTTGAGTTTTCACCCTCAAACGGCTTGTTTTTAAGAATAATCAACGTATTTTAAAATTATCATCATATTCTCGAATCAGAAGACCCGGGACTATGCGATCAGTTCTTACGAGTTACATTGGTCCCGTGCGAGGTGTTTGTGCCTCTTACGGCGCCGTTTGGGGGCTGGTTTGGGTTTTCACCCTCAAACGGCTTGTTTTCAAACCTAATCAACGTATTTTGAAATTATCGTCAAATTCTCGAACTGGAAGACCCGAGACTACGTGGTCAGTTCTTACGAGTGACATTGGTCCCGTGCGAGGTCTTTGTGCCTCTTACGGGGATGGTTTGGGTTTTCACCCTCAAACGGCTTATTTTCAAGCCTAATCAACGTATTTTGAAATTATCGTCATATTCTCAAACCGAAAGACCCGGGACTACGCGGTCAGTTCTTACGAGTTACATTGGTCCCGTGCGAGGTGTTCGTGCCTCTTACGGGACCGTTTGGGGGCTGGTTTGGGTTTTCACCCTCAAACGACTTATTTTCAAGACTAATCAACTAATCTACGTATTCTCAAGATGGGAGACTCAACTTATTTTTGGGAATTGGTTTGTTTTCTTTATCATCACATTAACCAAATGTTCAACATACATGTGCGTATTCAACCCAACTACAAACTACCTAAGTCGTTCAATTAGTTCTACATAAATACTAAAGATCTTAACAAATTCATCAAATAGTACCTTAAGCACGACCAATTTCAAAGGTGCTTGCAAAGAAAACTTCCATCTTTGACTTCCTGTTATGATAACATATAAACATAGAAAAATTAACATTAAACGTTTGAAAATTAACATTGTCGAACCGACATCCTACTTAACCTTGAAAATGAAATCGAACAAAAAACATGAACATAAACAAAAGCATAATAGATCTAAGGGATAACAAAAAGGAAATGGAGATGAGACTGACTGAGATTGGATAGGAAACGGAGTCGAAATTGAGGAACAACCCAACTTTGGCACAGGACAACGATGCTTTCGTCTGTTAATTTCTTCCCATCCTTATCATTCACATGAAAAACTATACATTAAACATTCATAGGCCCTAAGTCAATACGAGTTGCAAGACAATACAAATATAATACTAACGTGCGCATAAAGGAGCGTAGCTTACCATCCATGAACCATCTTCACTACTGCTGCTGCCACATCATCTTCACTACTGTTGTTGCCACCTCATCTTCAATACTGCTACTTCCACCTCATCATCATGATGTTCTAAATATTAGTCTCAAACAATGTATGTTCAAATCAGTAGCAGTATAACAATACTCCAAAGTGTTCCACCACTTACCATTCATATCAGCTACAGTAGAATCCAAAACCAGTTAGTCAAAAACATGATAACAATTAGGAGACCAAAGATAATGAACTACATTCATGATTGGCACATTGTGTATGCTAATTAGGCATAACATAAAAAACTACATTCAGGACCTCACTCCTCATAAGATTGATGGACTAAAATTAAAAAGAAAAAAACTATTATATAACAGTTCAACAGCAGCCCCCTGGGCACAGTTCAACAGCAGCTGCGCAGCCCCCTGGGCACAGTTCAACAACAGCAACTGCACAGCTCCCTGGGTACAACTCAGCAGCAGCCCGCGAGGGCACACTAGAGTTGCCGTGAGGATGTTCTGGTTCACGGATTTCAAAGTCTGGTTGGTCATTATAGACCTTTTTTAAAAGCACAATATACAGAAGCATAAAACTTCATAAAATAAATTCCAAACTGTCCGAAGATAATTCAATTTCGAGAAAACTAACGAAATGGACCAACTTCTCGTGAATTTGCTCAAGGAAACATTAAACAACATTTCTCATCTGTTATCACACCAGCTATCTTGAACAGATAAAGACACTATTGGAAAATTAAACAACATAACTGTTATATAAAACTATTATATAACAGTTTTATATAGCAGTTATGTCATACAAGCTGTTATATAACAGTTTATATAACATAACTGTTATATAAAACTATTATATAACATTTACGTTATATAAACTGTTATGTAATAATTTATATAAACTATTAAGATAATAGTTCAATGTAAACATCATTATCATGTGTGAATTGGTTAGCAGTTCAATGTAGACGATCCTCTCTCTAGCCCTACACATTCATTTTCCACCACTACAACATCCGAAATCGTCTCTTGGCCACAAAGCATTGAGATTCAGAAAGGACACCATCCACCACCCTCCTCAATCTAATCAACAGTGACAAGACTTCGCAATTCACTTTCATGCACTTCCCATTAAATTTCCAAGTTTCACTACAATTTTTCACACTCAAACCAATTAATAGTTGATCATTATTCAATTTGCTCAACCTCAACATAATCTTGCAGAAATTGCATAGTTTTTTTGCGTGTGTAGTGAGGTTGGGGGAAGGCGGTGAGAGGGGGCTATACATCTATTATTATGTCTAAATTCCAATCTGAATAGACAACTTATACATTATGTTTGAGAGTACTCAAGTAGAAATCTAGAAGCTGGTTTAGGCAAGACCATGGATTAGACAAAGAATAACTACCAATCTGTCATGGTGTGTTGTTAGCAAAACCTAGCAAAATAAGTTATTGCCAAGCAAATTTCTGATGCCATCAATGTTAACTAAATGTGTATATTACTGAAAATTCTTATCTTATGTAGAAATTATATGAAAAATAAAGATAGCTTTCAAAAAGCATACCAACCTCAAGATCATCAAAAACACCATTTACATCATCCAGGTTGACATCTTTATATTCAAAAAGTCTGACAAGAACATAACTCTTTTTGAACCACTCATTAGTCTTGATCTCTTCAATCCGAATACACTGCACAACAGAGAGAGAGATATCCAATTGATGAATGCAATGTGGAAAAATGGTTTTATAGTGAACTTCAAAATGAGAATAATGCACAAAATGATTGGCATGCCTTACAAGACTGAGAATAGGAGAATAAATTTTATTGAGTTGAACGAGGCAGAGTGCTTATATTTCCTCGATCTATTATTAGGCACCTCGTGAACTCTATCAGCCGCAGATTTATCTGTAAAATCAGAATGAATGGCATCTTAATAATATATAGTACATGCCCGACTAAGTAGGTTGTATAGTGATATTATGTTTTAAGTAGGATGTATAGGGAAGAAGTAGGCAAATTCAGAATATCATTATCAAAGTTCCATTAAAGTTTAAATTGACTAAAAACGCCAAGGTTGTGGAGAAGAAATATGGTACCGAAAATAAAACATCTCCAAAGTTGAATTTTCGACATAGCATCTCCAATTTCCTCTTTTGTCTTCTTATTAACATTTTATCTGATCTTAGTCATACTGTGTATTCCATCTGTCTTTGTAGATATGTTATACGGTGATAGAATTATAAACAGAGATAGAAAAGAGAAGTAGCGTAAGAAGCAGTCTTTAAAGCAATTATTTAGAACCGTATTTATTCATTAGTATAAAAATGGAAGCATTATATAAAGTCAATCAAAGCACCCTAGTTATTAATCAGAGCACCCTAGTTATAAATATTTGAGTTCTAAATTGATAAATTTGCAGCAGGAGGCAATATAACAACATTTTTTTCCTAATAAGTAACATTTTGGGAGGCAGTCTTTCATTAAACTCAAAGTTCACCACTTCTTAAGACAGACCCAAGTACATGAGACCATGGGTGGATCCTAACCTATTGACTGAAAAACATTGATGTCATAATTTGAACCTAAGAAAAGAAGTCCAAAATAAATTAAGGAGAAAACAAAACATGTCTAAGGGAAACTAAATCATGAAAGCGTCCAGTCGAAGTATCAAGTTCAAGCAAATAACCTGAAAAAAGATTTCTGAACTGAAGTCACAATATCTCCAGAAGAATATGCTTCATGTTTGAGAACTTGTTGATGAAGATACATGTCATAGAAGGAAGATTATACACGGGCATCTGCTGGTCAGCCACCTGATTATTAGATGCCTCCACTCGATTTAATACAAACTCATTAACTTGGAACTCGATCAGGGTATGATGAATAACTCATAGTGAAAAGGTCATGTGGCATAAAATTAATAGCATTCGTAAATACTCTTTGAAAATAAACTTGGGAAAGTGTAACATACCCTTAACAAAGCAACTTTTGCAAGACCCCTCAGCCCCCGAACAATTTAATGCAATAAAAAAAGATCTTGGACTATGCTATTTTTTGCAAAGATCCCCCATTTTCGCTAAATAACCGTTGCTTAAGTCTTAAAAGGGGGTTTTGCAACAAAATGAATAGTTCAGGAGGGTTTCTCGCAAAACCTTCGATACAACTAACACAATATGGACATTTATCTTCCATACACCAGCAATGACTACTAAATACAACCAGTTTTAACATTACTCCAATAACAACTAAACTATCCAATTTCTGCAGGTGACTAAACTGCCTTCGAGCCATAAGTGCACTTAATGAGTTTGAGCCATAAATTATCCAGTATATCATCTTTGACTCCAGCTATCTTCTGATCACCCCAGAAGTGCAATTAACAAGTGTAAGTAGGTTCAAAAGAGTGTCAATATTTATATGAAGTTGCTTAAACACAATAAGAGGAACACTAAATAACATGACTTGTGGATTATATTAACAAATTTGTTGCTTTTTAAACAGCTATTGCATAAAATAACTTGAGATATAGCTGAATTTAGGTATGACAAGTCATTGAAGAATGTATAATGACTCAATATCAAATTAACAATACTCACTGCCCACAAAGGCCGGTAATGGGGGAAGTACTTGAATATCTTCAATGTCCTCCCAAAGAAAGATAATTTGGATTTATATCCCAACAGGTTTTCATAAAATCCAACAATTCTCGCCAATGGAAACAACCTCCCCTACACCAAAATGAATCAAACCAAATTCTTTGTCAAATTTTACTCGCTTTCTGAGAAATAAACAAATGACCCAATAAGAAACAAAACTATTATGACTTACCAAATGAGGGCTTTGTCCCACATCCTTCGCTTGAGAACCAAAGATTTTGCTATGATGATTTACCGAAGACAGGTAGTGAAAAAGAAAATAAAACACAATCAGCTACAACTTCAATTTTCAAGTTTACTAATGCAAGATATACTACCATATAAAAGATAACAAATAAATAAAAAAGGCCTTTAAATACCGATACACGAGAAGCATCAAGTAACCGTAATTTGATTTAGTCCTTGAAAAGAATGACATTACAAGGACACTAAGGAGTAGCAAGGATCTGATAGTTAATTATTTAAAGAGTAATGCTACACACACCAACTCTTTGTACCAATCTAGTATCGAATGTGCTTTAAATGCACTGTACCATAGTGGGCTCCACACTTTGGTACAATACAATTAAAGCACATTCGGTGCTATATTGTTACTAACACTATGTGTATGTATCTTTATTCTTATTTGAAGGGCCTAATTCAAGATGTGGATTTGAAGTAGTTAAATTAAAGCCTATCCTATCACCAATTATTTCATTGTACAAGAATCCAAATTAAAAAGGCAATTATTATGTTTACTAATCTCACTTAACATGCCCAACAATTAACATTTAATTAAAAGCGCAATTTAGAAACAAACCAACTGTACACAATAATTGTCTCTGTGTACACACAAATTTCCCTAGTATGAGTAGTAATAATAATAATACATAAACATGCGAAAGTATGCATATTTAACATTTTAAATAAATTTGATCCAAATATCCATAAATAACTTTGTTCAATCCATATAATTTGACCAATCTCAATAATTCATGAAATTACTTACTAGGCATTCAATGAATTTGTTTCTCCACAACTAAGAAAAAGTAAAATAAAGAAATAAAAGAACATAATGATTAACACCATGCTCATATACGAACCCATCAAAGCTAGAGCATCCGAGTCCCCCATTAAGCTAAAGAACTACTGGATCTGAGATGTTTTTTTTAGAAAGAACGAAACAGTAAAACAATTTTTTGCCATCACTTTCAGCTACCGGCATATCTAAAATACCCATATAGTCAAAATAAGAATCCATCACATAAAAAGGGGAAAAATATATGAATAAAAGGAAAATAATGCATACCTAGAATAGTGTTTTGATGGAAAAGTGGCATTGACTCAGACTTGGGTACAAAAGTGTGATTCGGGGGACTCGGGCTTGGAGGGGAAGAGGAAGAGTCTAATGCGGGTGGGAGAGCGATGTGGTGAAAATCCTCCTCAGTGGTGAGAATGAGAGAGAGGAACGAGCGGGAGACTTGTGAGGACAGAGCGGGAGAACAAAAAAGCGGACTAGTAATTATTTGGGAGGGTATTTTATATTTTAGTTAAGTGTACTCAATTTTGGCACACTTTTAAACAGTGCCAAATTTTGGCACTGTTTAAAAGTGTGCCAGATTGTCATTAAACCGTGCCAGAATTTGACACTGTTTTAAAGTGTGCCAGATTTTTTATATCAAGGTGTGCCAATTTGATGTTTTTGGTGTAGTGTGGGCATTCATACAACCTAAGTAATCATATTTAAATATAGTTATTCACACATTCCATCTAGTAAGTCTCGTACGTAGTAAGTTTATCTCGAACATCATACGTAATATATATTTAGCTTGATAACTATCGTCGTATCAATTTGAGTACTTAAACCTATCCCAAAAGGTTACTAGGTCTCCTATTTGTTTCTAATGTTATCTCAGTAACTTAAAGTCCCTCCGTTATCGTTCTTATCCTTACATCATCATTCATTCCCTTTATAGTTTCAATTCAAATGATTTCTAACCGTACCTCACTCGATAGACCCTCGTAAGCAATAGCATTCAATTCCATAAGGTAAACTATTTTTTCGGGCATCAACTAAGATCCTACTGCCCTTAACTAAGTCCCACAATATCAAATTAATCACCCTAAGAATCATCATCGGCCTTGGGATTTTCATTTAACTTTAAGGGAAAACAATTGCCAAAAATCAGGAGGGGTCGATCGATCGACAAAAAGGATCGATCGATCGACGTTCTTGGATGGATCGATCAATCAAGCAGGTATTTGCCTAGATTTCTTAAACAGTTACAGGTTTCTTCCTTTTTACACCCCAAATTCTTCATTACAACGTTCCAAACTCCCAAGAAAGTTCACTAATCATCCTATTAATATATTAACATCATCTTTAACGTATTAGAATCATTAAATCATCACGGATCATAAGTTTCTTGGATCAAACCACCCAAATTTCATAAAACCCTATTTCTCCTATTTCCTTCAAGATCTTCATACAACTCAACATAAATTCACAAATTTCCTACGCATGGATCATGGTTTCATAATTAGTATATATCCAGAAGTTTATCTACATGAAGCCTACCCATACTCAATGTTTAATTCTCCAATTTCACAATTAATTCACTTATTTACGATAAATCATCAAATCTAAACTATCATGTAAAATATATGCTTTGAATCTTTGCAAGATAAATCACTTGCCTCTGATTAGAAGTTCTGATCCGTTGATGACAGTATTGGTCGGTTCTCCCTCTCTTTCCGGTCACAAATTCGGCGATGGTGTGGTTTTTTTGCCTTGAAAACCCTTGAAATTCTCCTGAAACCCTTTTTTTTCTTCTCACGTTACCCTCTTTTATGTTTAACAAACAATGGCACTAAAAACCATAAGTGTTGGCTGATAAATATCTCCTAATTTTCGTGGGTCACTATTCACTTAAAATATGAATGATTAAAATACCCTATCGGGTTGTCGATTAGGCCTAAAAATACCCTGGGTCCCAAACTAAACCCTCGGCTAGTGTTTACTGACTATCTCGACCCTTCCGGACACGTTGGCGCACTCAAAATGATCATGCGAATGGCATAAAAATAAAATACTTTTAAATCTATTGAACTTGGTCCTGACATGACTGACATGCTCGTCCCAACTTAGTTACCAAAACTACCGTATTTTCAACTCACAACAATTTTAATAAATTCAATAATCACATATTACCATAATCACTCAGTCATATTCAACATTATCATCATATTTAAATACTAACTCTCGTCTCGCTAGTTATTTAAATCCGAATTAATTTTCAATTAATTATCCCAAATTTATTTAATTAATCCCACAATTAAAAGCAATTTCATTTAATTAATCTCATAATTAAAAGCCATAAAATTACGGGGTATTACAGTTCGTAGGAACTCTTACGAACTAGTGTTGTTCGTAAGAACCCAAAAATATGATAAAAAATATTTATATTTCATACGAACTTCTGTTCTTCCTCGTTGGAATTCGTACGAACTTCAAAAGTTAGTAGAAAGTGTTTGCAAATTCCGAATCCAATTTGTAACTTCAGAGAACGAGTTAGAGAATTTGTTGTAAACTACCCAACATTGCAGATGAGAAAATCTGTATAATTACAATTTTTTTTGGCATTATGCATCCCATTATGAATACTCTTAATAAAATGTGTATTTGATTTTTATGTGGTGTTTTGTAGATATTTTATTGGTGAAATTAAGATGACCCATTAGATTAGATTTGTACATTTTTTTTATGTGAAGAGTAATCCCGGTCAGCTTACGTGCACCTCATATTAATCCCTTCGCCCCGAACAAGGCTTACGAAACATGCGTTTAATTCCCGCGGTCCTTGCCCCAAGACGCATCTGCCAAATTTCGAATCTAGGGTGCCTGAATTTACAACTATACCCGATTTTACTAACTTGGACAATCCTTGGGGTTGATTTGTACAGGTTTTAGATGGCTAATAAACTATTAAGGTTTTTTGGCTTTAATCACATCTCCAATGATTTGTGAGGCTCCACTCCCATGTATTTTTTAAATTGTAATAGCTCCTATAACCACCTAAAACTACCTATAACCCGCTCTGTAACCACCCTCTTCTTTTTTTGTAGAGAATGACATGTGTTCTATATTTATTACAATAGGACTAATAACTAAAAAAATAAAGACACAGGAATAGTCACAAAGTGAAACTTAAAAAAGGGGACTAGTAAATACTAAGGGCCCGTTTGGTTCTCTATTCAGAAAACTCGATTTAAACGTTATTTTTAAATACAGTTTTAAAATTCAGTTTTCTGTATTTATAATTATTGGTGTACGTTTGTTAAACTTGCTTTTAAATTCAGTTTTTTGAAAATTTGACAAAATTGGCAAACATGTATATTTATATCATATGTGTATATATATATATATATATACACACACACACACACAGACACACACACACACAACTTTTATACATACGTGATACGTGAATCTATACATACATATACATATATATATATATTTACATAAATACATACATGCATACATCATAAATTATATACATGTATATTTAATATCATGCATTGTTAGGTATATTTAATGAGATATGTTGGGAAGTTTAACAATAACTATATGTATACATAAACATACATAAAACTTTCATACATACATGATACATGAATGCATACATACATACATACATACATACATACATACATACATACATATATCATAAATTATATACACGTACATTTAATATCATGTAGTTTTAGGTATATTTAATGAGGTATGTTGGGGAGTTTAACTATATATATATATATAATGATATTGCATGTATAATTCACTATAAAATTATATACATACATGAAATTGGTAATATTTTTTTAATGATATTGCATGTATAATTCACTATAAAATTATATATATACATGAATTGATAATATTTTTTTAGTATAATTCACTATAAAATTATATACATACATGAATTGATAATATTTTTTTAATGATATTGCATGTATAATTCACTATAAAATTATATACATACATGAATTGATAATATTTTTTAATACATATGTATTATATTTATATATATATATATATATATATATATATATATATATATTATTCCATACATTAATAATACATGTATAAAACCATTTATAAGTATCATGTATCTATCGATAATATTATTTAACTTTTTATTATTTCGTATTTAATTTTGTGTACATGTACATATATATTTTTTATTTATAAGAATTATACACATATTAATGTATTATGTATGAATATTATATATTAAGGTATAACTTCATTAAAATATTAAGAATGAATAATTTTGAATTGAAAAATAAAAATAAAAGTTATAAAATATTCCAAACCTATTTTTAAAAAAATTTAATTATAATATAAAAATATTATAATTTTGTGTTTAAAAATAGATTATCAAACAAAATATTTTATTAAAATTGTATTTAAATAAAAAAAATAAAATTATAGTTGCAAAACAAACAAAGAAGGCTAAAGATGCCTAAACTATTTTGTTCAACACCTCGTGTATGGAATAATCCGCCCTTGAACTTTTGAATAGCAGTCTAGTAGTCTACCAACCGTACCGAGAAACAACCTGGCCTATTTAGTGAGAGAGAAAGTATCCACCGTCGTTTACATTGAATTCCACACATCTCGCCGAATATTCAGCTCTCATTCAAAGAAACAAAAACATACACCAGCCCCAATCAAACCCTCTCCAAATGCTTCCACTTTTGAGATTTGATGCCATTGCATTCAGGGGAACAAAATAATTTAGGAAAGATGAGTGTGTCCAAGTCTCAGGTTTGGCAGCCTTGTAAAAAGAAGAGATCTTGATGTACGATTTCTTATATTCTTTAGAGAGATGGGCTCACGATCAAGAGTGGGGAAGTATGAGCTGGGAAGGACATTAGGGGAGGGTTCATTTGCAAAAGTCAAGTTTGCTAGGAACGTCGAGACTGATCAGAATGTTGCCATTAAGATTCTTGATAAAGACAAACTTCTCAAGCATAAGATGATTTCTCAGGTACGCCTTTTGCTATTTATTTCATTTAGTGTCCGGGTTGATTTCTCATGTATATATTTCTCAGCCTTTTTTGACTCTTTTTTCTTTAATAATGTCTAACCGGTTTAAAAGCATTTTTTTTGTATTGATATAGAAATAGAACTAAAAGGGGTAACATAACAAATAAAAGAGGTGCCTTTTAACATCACCTTTAAACATAACCCTAACAATAAAAATACTCTCTAATTTAAAACATCATACCTCAAAAATTATTACCAAGCACCCTCCTCTCCCTCCCTCACCAAACCCCAACCCCTAACAGTCTCTCTTCCCTTAACCTGTTGTCTTTCTGTGTTCCACCATATCCCATCCAAGCCATGATCATCACCTATCTAGCCACAAAACTCATATTCTAGGAAGCACGAAAACTTATGAGAAGGCAACCTATTCGTATCCGACATGTGTCCGACAACAACACTCTTTCTACTGTCTCGGACACGTATCCATAATTAGGATATAAAATTAACGCGTACGACACTTGATTTCACGTGTCCAACACTTATTTTCATGCGTCCAACACTTGTTTGCACGTGTCCAACACTTGTTCGCTAATAATTCTATTTGTACAGAGAGGATTAGTACAACAGACTGACATGTTGTGTTTGTATTGGTTCTTGTTTTGAGTGGACCCAAGGCACGGACCAATGTGAACACGACACGTCAGTCTATACACGTGTAGAACTACTACTTGTTTGCACATGTCTTTATTTAAGATATTAATTCATTCATCTTAATAAGTATTCAAATATCTTCTTTCTCTTCTCTTTTCTTTCCATGTTTTTTTTCTTTATGTAAATTGATAAAATTAGATTTATTTTTTAACGTGCCCCTATACCATAATATTTTTAGTTGTTTCGTGTCAACGTGTCCGTGTTGTGTCAGACATGACCCCTGTGTCCCGACTTTTTAGCCCATATTAATTACAAATTCACAACCAAATCAATCTACAAGCTTCAATACCATATTCATCTTTGATTCACAACCAAATCAATCTACAAAATACATATTTATCACAGATACTATACTAAATCCCTCACTTCGTCACCAGCAGCGACGGGATTGTGAATGTTCTTTATGGGTTTGAGTAAGTTTGGATTTGAGAACAGTGTTTATTACCGATGGTTGAGTAGATTGAATTCGTGTTAGAAGTGCCACCACCATCAACTTCTTCGATCAGATGGAATCAATTAACACAAATAGAGACTCAGATGCTAACTCGAGATTGCATTTCAGCTCAGCTCAATCCAAGTTTCATGAATTCAATCTCGAGGTTAGGGGTGGAAGGTGCCAAGGTGGTAGGCTTTACTTGGGTGGATAGTGGTAGCTGTTGCTCAGAAAGAGAGAAAAAAGGGAGAAGAGAGTAATTGAGAGAGAAGGGGTGAGCAAACATGTAGCATGAGAGAGGAGAGAGAGGTGTGTGATTTAAATCATAAAATTTGGAATTGGAATCAGAATCGGCAATAATATTTTAACTCCGAAAAAATTGGATTTTTTTGAGAAGAGGCATTTTCCAATCCGATCCGGCCGAAACACAACTTGAATACAATACAAGGGATAAGGGGGGAGGGATAATGACGACAGAAGGAGATGGTTGTTTTGTAGGGAGGGAGAGATTTTGTGGGGTTCATCAATATGTGGTTTTTGGTGATGGTGTTGTGTTATTGTTAATATTTGGAATGAATTGTTAGTGGCGAAGATAGGGGTATGCTTGGAAGCCTTTTTCTTTTTAACTAGCGAGTAGGTTTAGATTTTTATTGAGTACATATTGTAGCTCTTTAATTTTCATTTTTTCTTTGTCTAATAAAATTTTTCTAAGTTCTAAACCTCGAGAACCACTCTTCGACAATGTTTAAAAAGGCACGAGGCGAGGCGCAAGCCTCTCAAAAAAAAAAAAACAGAGAAACAAATATAAAAAGTCTAATAAATTCACACAAAAATAATCCAACACATTAAATAATGCAAAAGGGTTCCTAATCATTCAATCCAAGCAACTAACCAAATTAAAGTGCATCCTCATTACAACATAACCTAGTAAGTCTGAGATTAACATATTGTTTCATCACAAAAATATTAAAAAAACCACAACATCCTCAAGTTTATTACTAAAACGATAATGGGTCATCCGTATCCAAAGGCTTGAAAAGTGGATTTAATCCATCTCCATCCCCGCTATGACCATCATCGCTAAGAGGATCTTCCATTGAATCGCCATCATATCTAATGGTCGTCTCATCATCACCCTAGTCAAAATCAACAAATTCTTCTTCATACACCAACATGGCTCAAAGTCTCGGTATCGGCCACTTGATTTTCAACTCGGTCGCGGTATCGGGCGAAACGCAAAGATACACTATTTAGAGAGCGCAAAAAATTCCGAAAAAAACTAGAAATTTAAAAAAAAAATACGATTAACAATGTGGACCAATCAGATAAGTTTAAAACTATACTGTAATATGCATAACATTGTACAATTGATTATATTGGCGTGCTGCGAACTTGCCAGATTCAATGTTCCATAATAAATCAATGTTTTATTTCACGGATGATACAAATATTATGTTTTTACAAAGAAAAATAAATGTTACTTTTTTAGTAAGAGGATAATTTTTTTTTTACAAAGAGGATACAACTATTATATTCTTAGTATTATTTTTAGTAAGAGCATACAAATGTGTTTTTTAAGTATGTTATATTTTTTTAAAAAAGATAGAAATGTTTCTTTTTTAGTATTGTTATTTTTTTACAAATAGTGATTTTGACAAAACACTACATTTTTTTTACAATCGTTTTTTACAAAAAGGATGCAAATGTTATTTTCTTACAAAAAATGATGCAAATGTTATTTTTTTATAAAAGGAATGTAAATGTTTTTTTTTTTTTGTTGTTGGGTTGCAAATGTTTTTTTTTTAAATTGATGGAAATGTTATTTTTTTACAAAGAGGATGCAAATATTTTTTTTTACTTGTGTTGCAATGTTATTTTTACATAAAGGTTGCAAATATTATTTTTACAAATGTTTAAAGGATACAAATATTATTTTTACAATAATTACAGTTGTATATTTGTTTGTAAAAGAATAACATTTACGTTTTTTTAATAAATAATAACATATTATAAAATAACATTGGGAACATTATTATAAAAATAATAAATAACATTTGCATCATTTGCATTCTTTAAAAAAAAAAACTGGGACATATACAACGCACTAAATTAAACCCACACGATGACTAAATAACCCCCACACACATCACACTAAATTAAAAAAACAATTAGCATTTCGTAACCCCCCCAAAAAAACCACGCTTACCAACATAACACCGAAGAGAGAGAGAGAGAGAGAGAGAGATTGATGCTTAGTAACTTATACCATCGCGGTCGATATAACACCGATATGGGTCGATACTATTGTGATATCGTCGATATGGGCCGATTCCATCGCGATATCGCCGATATGGGCCGATTCAGCCGCGATATCGTCGATATGGGCCGATTATACCGCTATATCACCGATACTACCGAGAAATTACCGATATATGGTCGATTCACATCAATAATTGAAAACTCAATTCGTAACTCGGAATCAGATCGGTGGGCACCGATACCTAGTCAACTTGGCCGTATCGTCGCGGTATCGGCCTTGACTTTGAACCATGTCCACCAAGTTCCCCTTTCCTTTATCTATAAGATAAAATACATAAATAAAATATGTAACCTTTTAAAATAATTCTTTAATGGTAAAAAAAAGACGATAAAAATATGTAATACTAATATTTTCTTTAAGTGTTCAATTGTGAATTATTCCTCTTTCTTCCTCGTCCCCCTCGTCCATAATCACGTCGAATAATCTCCCCTCCCCCTTTACGTCATCCGTCGCTCCCGAGGCATCCGTCACCAGCCTTGAGGGTTAAGCCTCGAGGCATTTTTTTTATGCTTCGCCTCGAGTGCTTTTTTAAACATTGGTCTTCGATGAATGCTATAGCATCCTATGTAGTTTAGGCATCCAAGAGAGTGTTGAAAGGTTTAAAAGAGCATGCCATTGAGAGTTCAGGAGTCCTAAACTTGATGAGAATTTGGTGAACATTTGGTGAACGTGGTGGTGAGGCATGAGAGGCGTGGGAGTGAGTTATAACTCTTTGGGTAATTCTCTCAGGGTACTTGTTGTTCCATATTAGTTGGGTTTTTTGATTTTTTCCCATATATGTGGGTAAGTTAATGAGTTGAAACATGTAATTCTTAGTGTGTCTTATTCTATGTTTTGATTTTGTTTACTGTTCAATATTGTATATTCTCTTGACCTGTGATTATTTATGCACAACAATAATTATTTAAATGTTTGCCCCTTGTGAATGCCATTTTGTTTGTTATAGTGTCGAATTATCTGTAATTTGAGGAGGCTTTGAACTTTACAGATCAAACGTGAAATTTCAACCATGAAATTAATCAGACATCCGAACGTCATTCATATGTATGAGGTAAGAATGTTTTCATGTATGCCACTTGTACATCTCTTGAGGAAGTCAGGGCATCACTTCTTATATTATGTATTACGTTTATCAATCAGAAAGCATATATATATACATGGGAGATGTGTTCAACTTACTCTGGATGTAGGCATAAGAAGTTTTACACGCGTCAATAAGTTTTACATGGTCCATAGCATGGATGCAAAATATCATTCTAATTGGATATTGATAGATTTTTTACTAGTATACTTACATTTATTTTAATTTTACAAGTACATATTTTAAGTTTCAAGCATAATCATTACGAGGCACCTCTAGATCTCCTATTATTTATTTTTGGATATGCGAAATCAATGTGACTTGTTTAATAAATCTAATTGTTGATTAATGAATTATGAATTGAAGAAAAAGCTATTTGTTGTGTGTAAAACTTCACCATTCTTACCCCGGTTTAAGTTGGGACTGGCTCATATATATATATATATACGTATAATGATATACATATTTTGACTGACTCAAGCTCCTTCCATTCAGGTTATGGCGAGCAAGACAAAGATATACATTGTTTTGGAGTATGTTACCGGTGGTGAACTCTTCAACAAAATTGTAAGTTTTACTGCTGCTTCAGTTACAAAATTGCTTCTGATGACAATTTTGTTAAATGCAGTTAGTAACAATGTGAAATTTTCTTTGGGTCAGTCTTGTAAGGGAAAGCTGAAAGAAGACGAAGCAAGAAAGTATTTTCAACAGCTCATTAATGCAGTGGATTACTGCCATAGTCGAAGTGTTTTCCATAGAGATCTCAAGGTTAGATTTCTTATTCTAGTCTTCATAATTTCTTGAATGAGTGAAATCGAGTTTTGTTAAGGGGGTAGAATGACGTGTATGAGTCGTGCAAATTGGGTCAAAGAACAAAAGCGATTTAATTGTAATATTTTTTTAATGTAGGTAGAATAAGGAATATTCTATAGGATTATTCAATGTAGTTAGGGGTCATTTTAGTCGTTTAATTTTATTAGGGTATAATTATCCCTGTATGCTCTTTATTGTATTCACTTTTGATGAAGAATAAGAATTGAGAGATTATCTTGGTCGTTTGTGTGTATTCTGTTCTCCAAGATTTCCGCTGTGCGTTACACATCAATATGGACAAATCACTTAATGTGATAAAAAAATTGATGAACGCACACTGTTGGCCCGAAAATATACCCAAGAGGGGGTTGGGGGTTGAATTGGGTATTTGTAAAATTAATGACAATTTTAAAACTTTAATGACAATTTTAAAACTTTGAGTGAATTACCTATGTGGCCCCTAAAGTATACAAATAGTTTCTATTGAGCCCTTAAAGTATTTTTTGTTCCCATTAAGCCCCTAAATTATCTATATGGTGTCAGTTTGGTCCTTCCGTCAATTTTGACCGCTGACTTTAATAGAATTTGGGGGTAAAAATCGTACTTTGGGCCATTGATAATTAAAATAACCATTTTATTTTGTGCCCAAGATAATTAAATAATCCTTCATTATAGTGTTTTATACTAAAAATTGATCTTGACAATAATATTTTTGTTATTTTGTGTACATGATAGTTAAATAATTATAAAACTAGTATTTGCCCACGAAAAATGATAGGGATAAAAACAAAAATAGTTAAATTATAATTGCATTTTTTCTATTTTTTTAATAGATACAAGTAGGATAATTTTTTTTTTTTTTTCTTAGTAAATGGATGAAAAATGGAACAAAAAACAGTTTTTTTATACAGAAATTGTTTTTAAAAAATCTAAAAAGCTATTTTTTTGATAAATAATACGTTTTATAAATAGAAACTGTTTTAAATAACGTTTAAAAACTTTTTTTATATAGAAACTGTTTTCTATAAAAAAAATTGTTCTTTTAAAAAAAATTATTTTTACATAAAAAACAATTTTTTTATAGATAAATTAATCTTTTATTATAAAAAACGTTTTTATTTATAGAAAATAGTTTTTAAACATTTTTAACTGTTTTCTATGAAAAAAATACTTTGTTTTAAAAAACTGTGGTTTGTTGGTTTCATTTATTGTTAATAGGTTTAAAAAGTATTTTTTTCGAAAACAACGTACTTTAAAAAAATAAATAAATTAAAAACATACTTTTATTTACAAAAAACAGTTTTAAATTCAGACAATTGACATATGGGGGGAACAAGAGAGGCGAAGAGAAAAATGCGAACATGAGAGGGACAAGAAGTTTGATCGTATGATGGGACGTATGGCTACACAACTCGAGTTGGACGAGAGGTTTCGTTTTATGGGACTTGTGTCTACACAACTCAGGCGAGCAAACTCTGATGACTCAACCTAGTACAGTCGGGCTATTTATTTTTAAAACACCCATTTAAGTTATCTTGTTCGAAGGTTTACCACCTTCCTTTCCCTTCCCCCCCCCCCCCTCCCACGCACCACACACACACACACACACACACAAGTGTGTGGGTTGGTGGCAACCAAGCTTGAGTGATATGCCAAGGCTTGTTGGAATGATCTGACAAAGTAGAAAGGCTCGAGAATTAACCACCACGTCAAACATTTGGTGAAATGAGTAAGTATTCAAGTTTCTTTTTTGTCCCAAAGAATGTTGGTATGACTTGTTTCAAGGTTCGATATCAATAACTACTATATAGGGCTGCGTTAAGTAGAGCTGGCAATTTTTGACCCAATATCCCGTTTACGGTAATAACCCGAAATGACCCGATTAGCTTGTATAGATTTAAGAGTACCCAAAACTTATACTAAAATAAAAATCAACACGACCCGAAAATGACACAATTAACCCGAATTGCCACTCCTAGCGTTAAGTCTGAGGAAGATCCCCCTTTGGGAGAAAGCTGTAGAGTATGCTCTGAAAGTAGAAGAATTTTTACGACAAGCCGATTGCGGAATTTTTGGTCATCGGGCATTTGAATATCTCTAGATGAACTGCTGCCCAGTTCTGTTAACCATCGGTGGCAAGACAGAGGTTCTTGACGGGTCATTCAAGTTTCCCTGGATTCTGATGACGTTACCCCTCTGATCTTGCGGTCAAACTTTCCTTAGAGCGGGGAGTGATGAGAATTGTGTCTATGATGTCATGGATGTATGACACCGACACATTGGACACGTAGACTATTATTCTTAGTTTTGTATATAATATTAAGATAAAAAATTAACATGTTTCAATAATTTTAAGATATTATACTTCGATCCCTTTAATTAGAAATAATATATGTAAATTAATAAAAATTACAATTTGAGCACCATTTTTTGGCGAGGGAATTATATTACAGTCCTTGAAATATGTTTGAGCATGTCCTCTAGCATGCCCCAATGTGTCTAAGCATGTCAAAAATAAAAATAAAATTTACACTCTTTTTGTTACAGAAAGGTGTCACCGAGTGTCAGTATGTGACAGGTTTTGGACACGGATATGTGACTTCTGGGAGAGTGTTGATGCTTCATAGATTCTAGTTAGGCACCTTTGTCTTTTCGCCAGTTATGGTACCATAGGGACCAAGTCCGGATTTCATAGTAAGGCTCTCCAACATACCTCATTAAACGTATCCAAAGTGCATACCAATTTTTTCAAATACTAAAAAACTGAATTTTTCAACAAAATTTGGTATATATGGTCTACATAGTAAGAAGATTATGTACCAAAAAAAAACATCAAATAAATCATCCCGGAAGTGGGTGAAAAGAAAATGGTGTATATATGTGCATTTTGACTGTTCAAACTTTTTTGATGAATCTTTTTGTAGATGATCTACCAACTATGGTGATCATCTATACTAAGTTTGGTTAAAAAATTTTACTTTCTTAGTTTAAAAAATTGGTATGTTCTTTAGTTATATCTGATGAGATATGTTGGAGTCTCCCTGACTATATATATAGATCATTGAATAGTATTGAGATAATTATCACTTTAAATGGTTGTGACTTTTCGTGTATTTTCTGCTGCATGTTTGATATAGATCATTGAACTTTCATATGGTTCTTAATTTACAGCCGGAGAATCTACTGCTTAATGCAAATGGAGTCCTCAAAATTTCAGATTTTGGATTGAGCGCACTACCTCAGCAAGTTCGAGTGAGTATAATAATTTCTTGTCTTGTGCAAAAAGTCTTTGATTGTAAGGTTCCGCACGGTTTTGGGTGATATAATTTTCACCTAGGTGAAAAATAAAATCATGAAAAGTAATATAACCTATTCAGAGTTAAATTTTCGTTCACTACTTTTTTTTTTCTTTCCAAAATCACACATTATATCACTTGTTTACAATTTCACACAAACACAAATTCTAATTTTGAATGGGTAAAAAAGTACTTTTTATCCTTGTACTTTCCACCCAAGTGCAAAACATATCATCCCACACCAAGCAGGGCTAAATATTGAATTTATGCTATTTCATTACTTCCATTAAAAAATTGATTTAGCAAATCATTTTATCACACATTACACAATTCCTTATGCATAACATAAATCAAAACTGAGTTTTGAACCCTTCTTATTTAGGAGGATGGGCTATTGCACACGACATGTGGAACACCAAATTATGTTGCGCCTGAGGTACACTTTTATGTTGCTATTTATGATAATTACTTTCGTCTGAAGAGTAGATTCTTTCTCACAAGTTTGATTAATTGCTTTTCCAGGTTATTAACAATAAAGGTTATGATGGAGCTAAGGCAGACTTGTGGTCTTGTGGTGTAATCCTTTTTGTCATAATGGCAGGCTATTTGCCTTTTGAAGAATCTAATCTCATGGCATTATACAAAAAGGTGATTAGGCTTTCATTGTTGTGTTGATAACATGGCAGATGAATTTTTCAACCTTTTCACGAAGTTTGAAGTATGTATTAGAACTCTGAATCTGTTCTGTATTATGTTTCTTTGAGGTGAGTAGTTGAAAAAACATTCTTTGATTTTTTATATTGACTTGAGGACTGACCTAAAAAGTTCCATTAAATACCACAAGTTAGTGTAGGATAAGGTATTCAAATGTACTTGAACTGTGTGACCTTCTACATGGCGCTAGTACACAGCAGGTTCAGACCAGTGTTACTCCATTTTATTCAGATCTGGTCCCCATTACTTGTGATATCTTGCAGAGCCACTAACCTACGAAGGTTGCCGTCCATTTTGTTGCCACGCTTCTGTAATATTATTCTCTCCACAAATTTGGAGATCAGGGCTCATAGCTGTATATAATCAACACAACCTTACCTCATTCATCATCTGAAAACCCTAATTCTTTAGTAGTTGGTAGTTTTCTCCTTTGAGAACTCAACCCACACTTGACATTTCTCCAACCTCCAAACTCTCTATCAAACCTACAAAACCTACAGAGGTGCCTTCATACCTGTCAATTCTCTTGCTGTCTAGAGTGTTTATGTTCTCACCTTCTTCCCCACATATTTTCTAATCCATATTTCATTGTCTGTTACATTCACACCTCATTGGAAGTGGGTACCCTCCAAAAGTAACCCATTCTATTAAACTCAACCGCCAACTCACTACTTCTGACAAGCCGAAATACACTTCAAGTCCATCACACATCTTAAACTATTAGATCATGAAATAATATGATGTGAATTGAGAATACAAGGGTCAACTTACAATAATTATTATCTGGATAATTTTATTTTCTGTTTTTAGTAGTTTGTATCAATGTTTAAAAAGACACAAGGTGGAGGCGAGGACCATATTAAATAATGCAAAAAGATCCATAATCAATAAAACTAAGTAACCAAAACAATATAAAGTGCATATTTGTTATTTTATAATATCAGTCATATCACAATAAGTTAATCAATACAAATCAAATCGACAAAATCAATTTTTTTCAAGTTTCATTTATTGGTTATTTATAATATGATAATAAATTAATCAATACAAAATCAAATTGACAAAATCATATATTTAGTTTCATTTGCTTATTGACCATATTATAGTATGACATTAAACATATTAGTATGTAAAAAGAAAAAACAAAAAATCAGTTTGTATATATTAATTTGGTATGTAAAAAAATATGTAAACTAAAAAGTAACGCATCACAGAGAAATCGGAAAAAAGAAAATAATAAGAAACCATCGGGAAACAAAGAAATTGCATGCTTCGAACAAACCCAATTCGTAAAAGAAAAAGAAAAAGAAAAACGAAGAGAGAACCAAACTCAATTCGTATATAAAACAAACCCACACGCAACTGCGAGTTAAAATGAAGAATCGAAGGAAGAGATGAAGCTGGATTAAAAAAAACAGTCACGTGGGAGTCGAATCAAGAAAAAAGTATTTTTATTTTGGAAAAACCCTCAAATTCTTCACAGTTTCAACTAAACACGTGCCGTACGCCTCAACCCATTGAGGCTTAAGCCTTGGCGCCTGGAGGCGTATGCTTTGAGTTTTTTTTTAAACATTGATTTGTATTATGATATCTATATGTAATATTAGTGTTGTCACAAGAAATACCACTCATGGGTGACATCACTCATGACCTCACTAATGCTAGCACCTCCTGATGTAAATGGGATCGGGTGCTCGATTCTGTTTACATTAAGTGGTATCAGAGCGAGGTCATGGTCTTGGGTTCGAGTTGTAGTAGTGACAACCAATAGTTGCAGGTGGCTATGCGGGGAGATGATGCAGGATCATATTCTAGGAGCAAGCATATTCTACCTTGAACGGGTTGAAGATGACTTCCCCTCACCCTCTGTAAAGGGATGCCACATGTTTTATGGCATTAAAGTCCAGTGAGGCTCGGCCAACCCAATAAGCATGTGCCCTATTCATGCAAATATATGCTCATATATTATTTTCCCCACTCAAGGAGCCACTGCAACTGGTTGCCACTTTTGTAACTTGCCACTCGATGTAAATGGAATCTGGTGCTAAAATTAGTGTTGTGATGAGGGATGACGTTTTTTCCACCTGAATACCATATGATGAAAACCATATGTTTTTAAGAGGTTCTAGCATTTGATAGTTCATGAGTGATATCACACATGAGTGGCATCCTTCATGACAACATTGATGGTACCTTCTAGATTTTTTAATGCTAACCACAATATTCAACTACTAAAAATAAACGAATACATATAACACATATTGGAAGTTGCCCTTGTATTCCTGATTTACATTGTACCCCTTCTTAAAAAAGTTCTTCCACGAACTCATAATTATGAAAGTGGAGGAGCTCAAGTTGCGCAAACATTCTTTTGGGAAATTCTCGGACACAATAATTTTCTTTGGTTGCATTGATTTTCTGGAGGTTTTCTAGAACTTGGGGAGTTACGCTTTGCACAATTTCAGCCCCTATTATTATTGGCTTAAATTAACCCCATGGGGCCAAACCTTGTTTCCCTATTAAACCATTAACCAAAGCAACACACTGTAAATACTTTGAGGCTTAATGGTCGCGATCGAGGGCCCGTCGTTCCCTGTCTATCAGTTTTCAAAGATGGTGAGAGGGGTGGTGAAAGAGATTGTGGTGGTGGCGGCTTGGGGTAGTATGATGACAGTAAGCGCACTGATCTACCCAATAATGGCCTTGAGTGTGACCTTGAGTTGGGCCGTGCGGCGTTCGAGGCTGGGTCGTGACCCTTTCTTTAGAACCATTGTAGGCGTGACGAATTTAGGGTTTATACACACAAATTGAGCGATCCTAGCTCTAGTACTAATTGACGTGAGGTGCTAATGGCACCTAAAAGATTAACAACTCTAGCACAAGCTCTCATAAATGTATTGAATGAATTTACAGGCCTTGAGAGAGAATATTTCTAAGGTGGTGCTAACTAATTCTAGATAGTGGTAGCATTAGTGGGTCATGAGTGATGTCACCCATGAGTGGTATCCTCATGGCAACATTAATGGTACCTTCTAGATTTCTTAATATTAACGACTATTTTATTACCAAAACAGAATATAAAGGTGCGAAAATAAAATGACGTAAATGAGCGTCAAATGGGAAGTAAGAAGAAGAAAACTCTCGTCTTAACTCTCTCTATTAAATCTCACAATGGTGGAATGCCTCAAATGAAGCTACAAAATGGGTATTTATAGGTGGAAGTAACTTGGGCTCCAAGAAATGATTCTAATTACAGTTATAACCTTATTAGCCTTTATTACTTCCTCCTATAATACCAAGCAAACAACAACTAAAAGAAAATACATTAAAATAAGGAAAATGACAAAAATGTCACATTTGCCGAAAAATGACAAAGCGACCTCTCCTTCACATCATTCTCCCCTCCATGAAAAAGAGTTCATTCTCGAACTCAAAGGGGAATGCCATCGGTATCACCCTTTAGAATGGTGATGAGAGTATGCTGGGGCGCAGCATCATCGGTCTCGTCTAGGTATTCGGGGCCTCCTAAAGGAAGTAAAGCACGACGACGTGGCAAGGAACGCTCTGAAGCCCTGCTGGATGAAAAGATAAGGGAGGAGGGGTAGTAGTAGCTGTTGCCGCTGTCGTAGTAGCAAGAGTAGGAGTACTAGAGGGAGCCGGTGCAGGCAGATGTAGTAGTGCGCGAACGAGCAGGAGGAGCTGTCTGATGATATGCCTCTACCTTCGTGGCATACTCCGCCGCCTTCATAAATGTGGAAATGTCATGCAAGGCAAGGTCCCACTGAATATACCCCTGTAGGCCGTGGATGTAACGGCTAATTTTCTGCTCCTCTTTATCTCTCCAAGCCGAGCACGTGTGCACAAAATCTGGAACCACTCAGTATAGTTTAAAACAGATGTGTCCTGTCTGAGAGATATCTGAGTGCCTGGACACGGAGAAAGAGGTGGGTGCTCAAAATATGGGAGTGACTGGGGCCGAGGGGAAGGGGGTCCATCCTGCTGAGGATGTCCTAGTCAATCCTGAATTCGCTTAAATGTATCAATAGGAGCAGAGTGTGCAGAATTTGCGTCCCACACTGACTGAGGGTGAGGAACGTGACTCCGATGTCGAGATGGAGGTAAGGTGGTATAAAGTAAGGGTGGGGGTGGAAGCGTGGTAAAAGTAGTATGGGGACTGGGGTGTAGGTCAATGTATGTGGGTAGGGCTGGGGGAATGGATGGAAAATAATGGGGGTGATATGGTTCGTGATGCCTCTGGGGGTGGTGGCGGGGGTATGTAGAAACATGGACAAGGTGTGGGTCGTAGTGGGAGGCAATAGGGGTGGGATTTAGGGTTTGTGGAGGCAAGGAGGTGGGAAGGAGGACTCGGAGTGGTGCTAGGTGGGAAAATGGCGGTTGATGATCAAATAAATTTGGGTCGGGTAGTGGAGGAGGGATTTTGAATGGTTGGAGGTTAGGGTTTAAAATTTGGGGATTGGATTGAAAAATGGGATGTGTAACTCGAGAAGTGGGTTGTCTAGGATCTTAGATGGGGGGTTTGTAAAATGGATTTGAATTTTGGGGGAATTAGGGTTCAAGACTTGGGCGGAGTTGATCGGGGGAGGGGGAGAGGGATCCACACCCCCCGGGAGGGTGACAGTACCGCCGCGACCCAAGGTCGTCGTCGTTAGGTTTGGCCGACCCATGTCGAGGGTGATCTGTGGGCCTTCGATGGTGCCGGGAGGTTTTTGGCCACTGTTACGTGGTTCTGGCCAGGGGAGGGGTGATCGGTGGGGGATCTGGTGAGTTTGGGCAGGATCCGACCACAGCCCCGGACTGTTTTCCGACGAGAATTCCTCCTCCAATTTCATCTTCGTCCACTGCTGAATTGGTGGAAATAGGGTTAAAATTTGACGGGGTAACTTTTTTTGTGTGGTAGAGGGGTGGAATGAGTAGAATTGAAGGCTTGGTTATTAGGGTTTTGAGCGAGAGTGGGGGCGGTGTGAGGGCGGTTCTGGATTCGTCAGGTGGTGGAAGCGGATTTTAAGGGCATCCATTCGGGCCACAATGCGGTTCAAGATCTCCTCGAATCGATCGGTGCGAGGTTCCATGGGAGCATACCTTCTATTAGGTCCCATTTGTCGTTGTCCACGATTTTTTTTACAACAACGGGTGGAGCCAATAAGGCTCTCATACCAATTGACGTAAATGATCGTCAAATGGGAAGTAAGAGAAGAAAACTCTCGTCTCAACTCTCTTTATTAAATCTCACAGTGGTAGAATGCCTCAAATGAGGCTACAAAAGGGGTATTTATAGGCGGAAGTAACTTGAGCTCCAAGAAATGATTCTAATTACAATTATACCCTTAATAGCCTTTATTACTTCCTCCTATAATACCAAGCAAACAACTAAAAGAAAATACATCAAAATAAGGAAAATAACAAAAAGGCCACAAATGCCGAAAGATGACAAAAGTGTCCTCTCCTCCACATCATAAAAGAACACAATTAAAAAATATTGTAAGGTGGCCCTTGTATTCTCGATTTACATCATAATATATGACTGCGTATGATGATGAATCGTAGTTTTATTTATTTTATTCTATTTTCCTTTCGTAGCGAGTCTAATTGACGTTGCAGTGGAAGCAACTGTCTTTTGCTTTGATTAAAATTATTAAAATGCGCCTTACAATACGAATTTTCACTTGCATCATTGTGTAAAGAAAGAAAAGATTAAGGGGAAGAAAGAATATTAGTGAGTCATGGGGTCATTAATGGTTGGTATGTCTAAGGAACACTTATAATAGAAGTGGCTATTTGTAATAGGATGTAACCTAATTTGATGAGTTGATATTAGTTTATGTGTGCCTTCATGTATATGGGTATGATACCATTGTACATTTCAAATCTGAAAGGTAGCTATATAAGGATTTTACATGTTTGCAGATATTTAAGGCCGACTTCACTTGTCCATCATGGTTCTCCTCTAGTGCAAAGAAACTGATCAAAAGAATCCTGGACCCAAATCCCATGACAGTACGTCGACTTATATCTTACTCTTGCATTCACAACACACAAACAAATACATATGTATGTTGGATAAATTTTGTCTTCATTTATACGCAGTTGAATTACTATTTATTTTCTTAATGAAACAGCGCATAACTATTTCTGAGGTCATTGAGAATGAATGGTTTAAGAAAGGATACCAGCCGCCTAGGTTTGCACAAGAAGATGTTAGCCTCGATGATGTAGATGCTATTTTTAGTGAATCGGGGGCAAGCATTCTTATCTCTTGTCATTTCACTCAAGACTTTTCCTTCGTAGAATGCAAAGGGTTAATAGTAATGTATTACTTGATACTCTTTTCATGCAGGGCTCTTCAAACCTTGTCGTAGAGAGGCGAGAACAATCAGCACCTGTCACTATGAATGCTTTTGAGCTTATCTCTAAATCTCAGGGTCTCAATCTTGGTTCTCTTTTTGAAAAACAAATGGTATTATTAGGCTTGCATCTTAACCTTGGTTCTCTCTATGTATTTGTGTGAATCACGTTTAGTTTGAAACTGACTTATCCCTCAAATGTTCAGTTATTGGATTTTGCCCCTCATTTTGCAAGGTTCAAAGTTGATCACTACAAATCATAGCAATGACTAAAATACTCCCACTTTTAGTCCCCACCAACTTCTATATAGCTAAGACCATGGTTCAAAGTCACGGTATCGGTCTGTGACTCAGACACTAAGTTATTGACTCGGTATTGGTATCGGTCTCGGTCTCGGGCGATACGCAACTATACACTATTTAGAGAACTCTGAAAATTTTGAAAAAAATACAGAAAAGTTTTAAAAAATAAGAATAATAATATGGCTCAATTAGACAAGTACAAAATCATCATTTAGTATGCATAACATTGTCTAATTGTTTATATTGAATCATCATTTAGTATGCATACCATTGTTTAAATAAATATATAATTAGTAATATATTCTTTGTGAATGTTATAATAGTACCTATTACTAATTAAGGATATATATAATGTAAATAATCACACACGTTAAGGATAGATGGATAATGATACATTTTAATACAAATTAAGTAAATACAAAAAGAAGGTTAAATGAGAGATAATCCCTTTAGTAACACTAGAAGAAAAGAAATGAGAGATTCAATCAAAAAACCAGATTTGCAATCACAAAACATCATGTACCCTGTATAGAATTGAAAGCGATCGTTTAGATCGTGACATGGATGCAAAATCGAGGCTCACTTAAGTGAGTTAGAAGTTGAGATAGAGAGATCGATGCGTAGTAATTTATATCATCTCGGTCGATATATCACCAATATAGGTCGATACTACCGTGATATTGTCGATATGGGCCGATTCTACCACGATATCACCAATATGAGCTGATACTACCGAGAAATTACTGATACAGGGTCGATTCACACCAATAATCAAAAACTCAACTCGTAACTTGGAATCGGATCGGTGGGTACCGATACCTAGTCAACTCGGTCATATCGTCGCGGTATCGGCCTTGACTTTGAACCATGACTAAGACTGTAACGAACAACTAACAAAATCTGAAAAAGTGGGCCAAGGTTCAATTAATGAGAACTTTGGGGGAGATACTGTCAGGTTCGATCTAAACTTTGGGGGTCAAAAGACGAACACCCCTTTTATTTTTATTAATAATACTACTGTTATGGACATTTATGTACTTGAAGGTTTTGTAAATTATACTTAACTTGTGAGGGAGAAGTTTGTTGTATTTGTCAAAATTAACTGCTGATTCAAGTCAAGTTCTATATTCATATTGTAATACATATTTAAATGACCAATAGCTTCCCCTTCAGATCAGATCTAGTTCGGAGACTTTCAAGGAACATGAAGCATAATATGTCTGACATTGTTTTTAATGACCAGGGGCCTGTTAAGAGGGAAACAAGATTTACTTCCAAACGTCCTGCCAACGAAATAATTTCAAAAATAGAGGAAGCTGCTTTGCCTTTGGGATTTGATGTAAAGAAAAATAACTACAAGGTGCAACAAGCATTCTGTTTTTCTGCATCTCACTTGTAATTATATTAATTTTTAATCATTTTTCCTATTCGTAGAGCACAGTAAAAATTTCATTATTTATATTGCTGTTTCTAAGTTTAAAATATACAGAGTATTTAGTTTACTCAACCTATGTGAAATGTAAAGATTCCATCATCGTAGTTTAATTGCCTGTAGTATTTTGAGTTTCCACTAATTAAGTTATAGCTGCTAGAATCTGTACAATGATCCATTATTATCTTGATTTTCCTTTTTGTTCCGTCTTTTTAAGCAAGCGTGTCACTGTAATGATCTAGCATTTATTCAGTTATTGCTGGCTGATAGCTCTTGGCTGAGTTTTGTGAGTTTTTTTGCTCAATACTTCATCCGTCTCAAATTACGAGTCACTATTTAAAGTTAAACTTCCTAAGGGATAATAAATTTAATGTAATCAACAGTCATGATTCAAACATATTCAGCTATCAGAAAATGTGGTACATAAATTTGGAAAAGGGGATTGTTAGTCTCATATGTCCTAAAAAAGGAAGTGCGAATCTTAATGTGGCAAGATGGAGTAATGTAAAGAATTGTAAAGCAATGTCTATGCACTTTTTTCCGCTTGGCTGGTCTTTCGGCATCTAACACAACCCTTGTGTGTGTTATGTATAAAGTTAAAACTCCTAGGGGAGAAGACGGGGCGCAAGGGTCATCTATCTGTTGCAACAGAGGTATGTTTTTCGTAAGCATTTTCAGGGGTCCCCCATTTGCAGGGGAAAATACATGAATTTTTTAATTTCAGGGCAGTGTTTCTAAACTGGCCTGCATATTCTTTTCTTTAGATTTTTGAGGTAGCTCCCTCACTTTACATGGTTGAGCTTCGCAAGGCTGGAGGGGATACCCTAGAGTTTCACAAGGTACTGCAGTAAATTTCTTTACAAAGGCGCCATCTAATGTTTGTGTATTGATTTTGTTTACTACATTTTGTATACCGTCAGCAGAACTTTTTGGATGTTTTTAGATCATCCACTATGTTTATCGCCATAACAAAGGAAGTTGAGACAAAATGATGTGAAACGCAGCGGAAATATCACAAATAAACAAATCACTCAAATTTCTAAGTACTCAAAATTTCATTAATAGCAGAAGTGAATACAAGGGCAGCTTTATTTATAGACTACCTAAGACTTGAAGAGCAAGTCTTCTAGTTAAGCTAGTAGTCTTTTCAGAGTCGAATGACTCTCACCATCACATTCTTCTCGCAAAAATAATCAAATCTCGTTCTAGCCAAAACTCGAGAAAACACCAAATAAGCCTTCTAATCTAAGGTTGAAATCTTGAATAAGTTTGGGGCTATGATTTGTAGATGAAAGGGAGTAATTTTGGAGAGGTCTTCTAGTTGAAAAGTTTGAGAAAAAGTGATTTGAAAAGCCAAACCACGAATTTGTTGATATATAAAGGATTAAGATTTTGATTAAGAAAAGAGTTCTAATCAGATACAAGCACTAAAAAATTTATTCCGGACAATCGGACCGGTGCATTTTTGTAATTAGTGCCTTAGCTTGGAGCCTAAGCTACTCCTCCCCTTTAAATACCCACTTGTAAGCCTCATTTGAGGTAGACTTGATCGGTCTCTCATCGGCGCATAACGAGCATCGAGTGAATGGAATACGATCCTCTTCATCAGTCTCCTCCCCGTCCACCCTCAGTCTTAATGAGCTGGGCTGAATTGCTTGGATCCATTGTGACATGCCCTCTTTAGACTCTTTGTAACCCCACAACACCGATTGTGGGGTTGAATGAATGGAACTCATTTTTTCCTCGTGTTTTTCAATTTTTTAAGGGTGTAAACCCCCAATAATGATCACCTCCTTCTCCTGGTGTAATGGTTGTTTACCCAAGGTCATTTTCACCCAGACTCGTTCCGAAGTCTCCATTTTTGCATCAAACACATCAACGGACTCCTTTATGTCATTCCAAAAGTCACTGTGGGCTGTCTGGACTATTTTTTTTGCCAAATCTGCTAGGCCTTTCTCAAAAACTGTCAAAAATTCCCTCGGTCGACCCCTGGCTGGGTCTCTCACCTGCCTGTCGGACAACCCTCGGAGTAGTGGCCACGTGGCTGCGGCTTCACCCGGATACCCTCGGGTCTGCTACTACTCTTGTGGGGGCCCCACGAAGAGCGTGGAGGCTGCCGTTGACTTCGCCCCCTTCGGTCGGCACCCTCTGCTATTTGCGGCTTCATCGTGATGGCGGGGGTGGGCCACAGTGTTGCTGGTGTGGGCCACGGTGCCACTGGCTTCCAATCTTTCAATTTTTTCGTTGATGACTGTGTTGTTGATGGAGACTTTCGACTCGAGCTGTCATGTCAGATAACATCCGTTGGATGTTTTCCATGGCAGATTCTTGAGCCTTGAATTATTTCGTCGCTTTGATAGGTATCCTTGCGTTTTGATTTACACACACGGGTAATACACACACTAGGGTTTGATTATCAAGAGCGAATCTAGCTCTGATACCAACTTGATGTAAAACGCAGCGGAAATATCACAAATAAACAAATCACTCCAATTTCAAAGAACTCAAAATATTATTAATAGCAGAAGTGAATACATGGGGAGCCTCGAGACTTTATTTAAAAACTGCCTAAGACAAATCACCTACTTAAGGTAGGAGTCTTTTCCGACTTAGATGACTAACTAAAAGATAATTACTAATAATTAAATAAATAAGCATGCTAAAATAAGAAAAAAAAAGAAAAAAGGAAGAATCCCTTACGAGGTGGATGCGACGCCGCACGCCACAAAGTGTGCCCAATTATCTAATCCCATATCTCGCATGAAATCGACTTAACCTGCAGAGACGTTTTTATTTGGGTAAATTGCGAAATTAATCCTGCAGTTTAGGGTCATTTTCAATTTGGGACCCGATATGTCGAAAGTTGAAATATTAACCCCCGATGTTTGGAAAATTGAGCAGTTGTAGCCCTCAGTCAGTCAGATCTCATTAGGAGACTTAGCAGAGAGGATGCCTGGGCATTCTATTCCGTTATGTCATCCATTCAACGAAGATGTTATGGAGGGATAAAGTTGCATAAATTTTTGAAACATTATGGTCAACATTGCAATTTTGGAAACATCTGGTCCAAACTAAAAATGACTCCAAACTTTAGGGTTAATTCTGCCTTTGACCCTTTTTAGTTTTAAAATACTTAACCGTGTACCATGGCATGGATTGTGCTTGTGTGCGCATTATATGTTTGTGATTGCTTTTTCTAAAAAAAATTATTTATTATTTTTTCGTGCCTTGTAAACTCATTTTGCTCTTTGTTCTGAATACACAGTTCTACAAGAACCTCTCACATGGGTTGAAAGACGTTGTGTGGAAAACAGATGAAGCGATAGAGGAAGTTAATAATGGTTAGTAGTTACTTGCTAGATATTTTAGATTTAATATCCTGTTATGGTTGTTTAACCACAACAAAAAAACAGTGATTTTGTCATTGGAGAATTATCTTATGAGTAATTCTACAGCGACGCACGTATCCGACTCATTTTATGCGATGCACTGACGTGTCACGTTTCTATTGGTTCATTTTTGGGGTCCGCATGGGGTCCAAGTAGGACCCTCAAAACGAATTAATGTAGACACGACACGTCAGTGAGTCGCACAACATGTGAGTCGGCCTAGAATTACTGTTATCTTATGCATCAAATGTGCACCATTTATGCTGCAAACCAATTAAAAATGAATTAATAAAAAAATCCAAAGCATTAGGCTGTCAGATGATGTGGTTTGCCCTCGTGATTCAAGATTTTTATGCTCTAGTTTGTACATCTTCTCGTGCAAATATCATAACAAAGATTACATCTGCAGCTTTCCACCCTAAAAATCCCATTATCTTCTTGTACAATCACGAAAATTAATTAGTGACTTGAGATTGTAAATTTGTAAGTAGATTTAATTACTTAAATCGAAAAGAGAGAACAATTTCTTTTGAAGATATAAGGACATGCTAAAGCCATTTATTCACTTGAGCAGGATCTATCTATAGGCTTGTACCTCTGATCCTTGATTTCTAAGGGGATAGGAAACTAAGTCTGGTGGATTAACCATGGCCGTGTAATTAAAGCGTGATTAACAGCTATCGATGGTCCATTTGGATCATCAGCGCAGTAGAGGACTGTTCTCAGCTTCTCTCAAAGGGCTGGGATTGTCACGTGGTGACAGTGACAGACCTTGAACCTTAAAAAAAATAACAAAAAATTCCATCATAAATTATAAAATGCTTGCTTTTAGGGTTGGCTTATGAGGTTCTCATCCTACTGCTGCAGGTATATTGTCATCTTGATCATGGGCACATTCAAGGTATGTATGTTGGTCAAATTTTAAAAATTCCAATCATTAGTTACTCGGAATTGTACTTCAGGGCTTGCTATTACGCGCCTTTAATTGTTCGCGTGACATCGGATGTAGATGGTTGCTCTAGATTCCGCCAGCTGTATGTTATACTTGTGACACTGGAATATGATTTTACTTCATGAGTTGGTGTTAATTAGTTTGGTTCAAAACAATCATGGGCAACATTTCAATTTAGAGAGCACGGGGTATCAGTTAAATTTCTCTGGATTGTGCAGGATCTTGAATTACCATGTGCAAAGATTATATTTGGCTGGAAAATTGTCTATAGGACAAGGAGACTAATTTAAACAGACTTTTTGAGTTCTAAGCCTGTGTGTTTGCAGCATAATATGAGTTTACACCCCCCGTGTTTTAAATCCCTTTCAATTTTGCAACCTATGTTTTAGATCTCAGCCGTTGGATTCATTACGAGACAAAATCTAACTGCTGAGATTTAATAAGAGGGTGCAGACATGGATTTAATATGCTGTGGGGTTTCAAACTCGAAGTACAGAGCAAAACATAAGGTCCAGACTCAACTTATTTCGAATGGATTTTCATAAGGGTGTTTTAATTTGAACCTATCTTTTCAATCGTAGTCCCCCGTTTTTTTTAACCCACATAAATGGGCTTTCATCCATTTACCACACCAAATTGAACGGTTTATTGAATAGAAAGCATACTTTAAGAGTCCGTTTGGTTCGGGTAGAAATATTTTTAATCACTGTGAAAAGTAAAATGGTGAATTTTTTTTTCATATATTTAAAATTAAGTTTTTGTTGAGTTAACAGTATGAATAAGTGCACATCTTATAATTATGAATATTTAAGCAAGAATAGAGAAGAAAATTTAACTCTAAATAGGGGAAAACGTATTTCACCATATTACTTTTCACCGCATCAAAACATATTTTACCTCGAACTAAACGGACCCTAAACATTTCAAAAAAACCCATTTTAAAAACACTTGTCTTATGTAGTCTTACCCAAAATGCGTAAACCATTATCTTCCCCCTTCGTACAAAAAGCTAAGTCATCATCAGTGTTGTTCGGCCTTAAAATTTGTTGCCATCGACTACCAAGGTTGGTTCAACAACCACAGTTCGTAGTCTGACTTCGAATGGTTTCTGTTTTCTATGTTTAGAATCGATTTATTTGGGTTATGATTTTTTTGGCTGTGGTTAGAAACAAATGTACACACACACACACACACACACACACACACATATATATATATATATATATATATATATATATATATATAGGTGTTATGTTTAAAATAGTAAAAAACATTAGTTCGTTCTGTTAGTATGTATAGGTGTTATGATTGCCATTGTGTGTGTGTTTAAGAAAGAGAGATGCAGAGGAGGAAGTCGAAATGTATTGTAGGCAGTCCTGATTTTGTACTTGCACTTGCAGTTGCAATGGGAGAATTATAATTCAAGAAGATATGGTTTAAGAAGGTTAAAGATCGTGGGCTTCTAAAAGGGGTATTAATGACTTTTTACTACTAATAGTTATCAATTACAAACGAATATTAGCATGCAAGCCATGCGATGCGTGGCCGAAAATCAAACTCAATTCATTACAACCCAACCATTTGGCTTCGTAGGTTAACATTCGCTTACAATCAAAGTAAAAATTTCAAATTGCAAACACAAAAAAAAAACGCAAAGAATTATTCAATAACAACTCATTACTAACATAGAGATAAATATATTACAAATTCCTAAAAACAATAGCTCCAATCCACTAAAAGATATAAACATATTGCAAATACCTCAATAGCATCAAAGAAAAAATGTCGAATGTCGAATTCCTCCACCACAAATTGCAAATCCCTAAAAAGAAGCAAATCGAACCACAATATTTCATTACTATAAAGTGCATCTAATTTAGGGTTATTATTTGGGAATATAAATTAATACCTAACAAAAAATTTCTGATACCAACATATACAAATTAGTTAAAGTTAGTATAATATTTTTGGATACCTACATATAATAGTTTTTTAATAGAAAATAAGGAAACTTGTGTGAATGTTTATTATTTTTATAAAGAATTAAAATTAAAAATAAATTAGAACCAAAAAGAGATCATCATTACAAAAAATTTATTGACACAATGGAAAACAGGGTAATGTTATAGCTATGTTGGCAAATTACCCACTTTATTATTTTGGAGAAAATAAAATAGCAATAAAGGGATTAGTTAGGATTACTAACCATAACTAAAGCCATAACCCCTTGGTGTTAATACTCTCCAAAATGTATGGAGATTTGCTGCCTTTATTATCAATTCCACCCGAGTTTACCAAGGTGCCACCTCATTTTGTTTGACCTGAATTTTCTCTCTAAATCTAAAGAAGCATCAAACACCTCGGTCACTGATGACTTGCCAACATCAACGAAATCGGTACCCAGTATCTTAAATGAGTTAAGCACATGAGATGTAGAGTTAGCGACTGCGTGTTATTGATTTTTGTTGACCTGAGTTACTCTGGATATGCAACACAACAAAACAAAAGTTACGCCCATTCCATCCAAAATATATATACAAGATGTCATGCCTTTTTAGTTCCCATAGAAAGAGTGGGGAAATCGAAAAGCGTAAACCATACGGGTTTTGAGATAATCAAAGGGTAAAAAAGGAGTAAATGAACTTGGAAATGATGACAAATAAGGCAGAAGTATTGAGCGGTTAGACAAAATATTAATGGCCCTGGGAATTGAGAGGAGAGATGTACATTTATGTCAATGTCACGTGTCATTCTTAGAGAATTTGGTTCTATAGTTATATGCTATAGATATGGGGGCTCTTGATAGGATTTATGGGTTTAATCGAAGGGTCCGTTTGGTTCGTTTTAAAATATCTTTCACCGTGTTAAAAAAAGTTAAATGATTAGCTTGGTAATTTTGTTTTCACCATCTCCGTTTGGATGGACCACTTTTCATTAGGTGAAAATTTTAACTTTTTCATTATTTGTTGTTTGGATAGTTAAGATCGTATTACCCTCATACTTCAAATGGATTTTAACTATTTGATTTTCATCACACAAGTGTCATGGGCGTAAAAAAATATTCATTAACCTCCAACTCAAATTTGATACAATTCCCCCCCCCCCCCCCCCCCCCCCCAATTAGTCATATTTTGCTATGCATGACAAATAAGTATAAAAAGTTAAAAAAAAGTCCCAATTAAAAAAAACAGTCCTAATTAAAAAAGAAAACAGTCCCAATAAAAAAAAAGGTTTTAAATTTGGACTGTTTTATTTTTTAACACGAACCAAACGGATCGTAAAAAAGTCCTAATTAAAAAAGAAAAAAAGTCCCAATAAAAAAAAAAGTCGCAACCATAAAAACAGTAGTTCACAATTAAAAAAACATAGTTCTCAATAATGAAAAAACAGTCCCAATTAAAAAAAGAGAGCACAAACTATGGAAGAAAAAAAACAGTTCCCAATTAAAAGAAAACAATTTTTAACATTGAAAAAAACAATCGCAATTTAAATAAATAAAAAAAGTCCCAATTAAAAAAAAGAGTCCCAACTATGAAAAAAAGAGTACCAATTAAAAGAATAAAAAAAAACAGTCCCAACAACGAAAAAAATAGTTCCCAACTATAAAACCGTTTCAATTAATAAAAAAATTCCGAACACATTACCTAGCCCAAACAAATATTCATTTATTTATTTATTTTTAATTTTTTAAAGTTTTTAATTTTAATTTTTTTTAATTATTTTATATATATTTTATTTTTTTCAATTTTTTAATTTTTAATTTTTAATTTTTAATTTTTAATTTTTAATTTTTAATTTTTAATTTTTAATTTTTAATTTTTAATTTTTAATTTTTAATTTTTAATTTTTAATTTTTAATTTTTAATTTTTAATTTTATTTTTCTTAAATAAAAAAATTAAATTAAATTTTTTAAATGAATATTTAATGACCGTGTTAATTGAGGGGGAGAAATGAATATCTAATGATTGTGTGATAGTTGTAATTGAAATTAAGAAAGGTTAGTTTGGTAATAAGATAAATTTAATTGTTTTCACCTGTTAAATTATTCATTTTATCCATGGTTTAAAGTGGTTAAAGTTTCACCTCACTTTTCACCATATTCATTTTATTTCACTATGTTAAATGCCCAACCAAACACATATTTTATCTAGGTAAATTATTTTTTTAACACGGTAAAAGATATTTTAACACGAATCAAATGGACCTAAAAACATCCTTTTGGTAATCATCTTACATGGGTTTATGTTCAAATAAATGAAAAACGGGGGGGCATGGACTGTTACAGTTTTTTAAATCGAAAATGAGAACAGGTTACACATGTTACATAAAATGAAAATAAATTTGTTGCTAAAGTAAACCGTACATTATGCATTTTTTTGCCTTTTGGTAACAGGAAAACATTTCTCTTGCTCTCACTTTTAGAATAAAAATGTCATTTTTTTTTATCAAAAAGGTAAATATATATTACCACAACATTTTTAAAGTAATACTGAAAATAAAAACAGATAGAATGGTAGCAAGTTATAAATTAAACTTGGCTGGGTTAGTTAACAAACTATCATTTTTTTCCCGACCTTACAAGCTACAAGATTGTTAATTTAAGTTGTCAGAGAATTTCATTTTATCTTTATAAAAGGTATTTTATAATATAATACAATATAATATTTACTTCATTTAATTTTAAAATTTGAGCTCTCTTTTCTCTGTATAATTGAACAACGTAACTTTAAAATGAAACAACCAAAGGCACTTGCCCCTATGGTTACCGTCGACCCTTCCTTCCAAGGGGTCGTGCGTTCAATCCCCTTCCCCCATCCCCTTCCTATCGGCGGGAAAGTTAAAAAAAAAAACTTTAAAATGAAATGCAGGTACATTTTTTGCAGGGTCAATTATACTTTAGCCCCTTTGACTTTGTGCCCATTATCAATTGACCATCAGTACTTTCATTTTATATACTTAACCCCCTCAACTTATATATGTACATCACTTTATCCCCAAGCACTAACGATGTTGAGTATTATGTGCACTGAACATGAGAGTATTTTTGTATAACCACTTGTAAAAATCACTGTTCTAAAAAATTCGCCTAGGCTCCGCCCATGCTTAAGGCTCGGGAGAAACGCACCGTCTTAAATTTTTTACGCCTTATTCTTGATAAAACCCTTAAGGCGCACTTTTTTTCTAAAAACAACAATGCTTTAGTGAAACGATATCGCCTTTTAAAAAAATTGTTTACTAACCGGACCATTATCTAATCCAAAATAACCAAATAGTATTTTAATTTGCATATATTCAGACATATTTTTATGATATGTACAATTTTAGTATTTTAATAGCCTTGTTATGGTTTAAAAAATGTTAAAATATATTAAGAAGGCCTAAACGCCTTTTCACGTCTTTTTATGCCTAACGCCGGCGTAGGCTTCTAAGGCTTAAGGCGTGGCCTCCACGCTTCGACCACGCCCCGCGTTTTTTAGAACCTTGGTAAAAATGATCAATTTTTTTTCAAGAAACTAACACTGTTACAGTCAAGGAATACAATGATGCATTTTTAAAAATTAGGTTGAACTGCAAAGTTGAAGGGGTCGAACTGTATTTGACCCTTTTTTTGCATTTGAAATAATAAAAGTACTCTCTTACAAGACCAACTCTCGGTGGACATGCATAGGGGTAACAATTCGTGTTTTTGCGTTGGATCACGATCCAACAGTTAATGGCATGCAAGGTTTGTTTAGCATGAACACGATACAATTTCGTGTTTTTTTATTTGACACAAACACGATGCGCATAGGACATGACAAGACTCGCATAAAACGATTTCATAAATTTTGCACTAAATTAAAGATAAATAAACACAATAACCCAATTAAAAAAATAATTAGTATGACAATACACGATAACACAACTCATAATTTTGATATGAATACGACACGACATGAAACGACATAACTTCATGTTAAAAGATCCGACATGAACATGAAATATCATATTAATTTTGGATAAATTTCGTGTCGTTTATAAAATTGTCATCCTAGGCATGCATAATTCCTTCTTGGAAATGTAAAAAGTGGGATCTAAACGTGAAGGGATTTTGCTAACTCAAAAAGAAAAAAAATGTTACTCTACATAACAACCTTCTCATTTACTTATTGCTATTAGGCAAATAAGATGCTTTCGAAACCTATGTTTTTTCGGGGAGCTTGGCAAATTAAATCTATTTATTTGAAACATTTTCTCGTTTGCCTTTTCACAATATTTTTTTTCTTCAATAGGTCTTATTCATACATGTATTGAATATTTACTAATGTATTCTCATGAGCAGGTTTGTCAATGGGTAGGGTCTAGGTTCGGATCCGATCTGAATTCGAAACTTATGACAGCGTCTAAGCATTTTTTTTTGAAAAGAAATGGGTAGGGTCTAAGCATTTGTTTTTTACTCGAAGACCCGTTTATTACACGGGTAGAGTCTGGATCCTATATAAAACCCAAACCCGAAGACCTGACCCGCCTTGTACATTATTATTTTATATATATATATATATATATATATATATATATATATATATATATATATACACACACACACACTATAAATTTATATATATTTATAAATATATCTTTATCAATATAACATTTAAGTATTATATATAAAAATATATATTTATGATAATAAATATAAGTAAGAATGTTTTATTTATACTAATCATAGAATATAATACATTACAAAATATTTTAATCTAAGATAAAAAAATAAAGAAGTGGGATAAAATAAAAATAAATGTATATATCTGTCCGGATCCGGACCCGATCCGACCCGATACGGTTTCGGATCTGGATCCAATATTGCAGATCCGATTAAGATCCAATCTGAACCCAAATTCGATTAAGTCCCTACTAAATAGATCTGGATCTCCCTAGATCGGGTCCGGATCCAACACGTTGGCAGGCCTACTAATGAGACTTATTGGAGCAATTTTTTTTTCATGAATCGTTGAAGCGAAAAAAATGTAGTGGTCTATTAATTACATACTTAACAAACGACCCTCAATGAGCGATCAAGATTAATTCTTGTTCATTATTATGAAATTTGGTTGGTTGATTATTTTTAAAAAAGAAAAATAAATTTTTAATTTAGAATAATTTTAAAAAAATAATATAATTTTAATTTAGAAAGAAAGGAGTATATATAATAATTAAGTATTTTAGAATTTGGTCATTTTGTGAAATGAAGAAAATGGTTGGGTGAGGCTATTTATGTCATAGAAGTAAAAAGTTTCTCATCCAATCTACAAAATCCAGTGTGCGTCTCTCTGGGCCAATGAATTCAAAGAAGATTCCCACGTGTCATTAGCAGAAACAGATAAAACGGAGTGGGATGAGGCGAGTGAAGAAGAAGGCCCCAAGTTGTATCACAATGCGAGCAGCATTCCAGTCTTCCGTGTGCATCTCTCCCTACAAATCACCTTGTAACTCCAACGAACCAGACAACCTTGTTACAACAAAGCCCAAAACCATCCTCCAAAAGCACCCACTCTATTCTCAAACCCATGAAAATCTCTCCCTGAAATTCAAGGAGAAAATCCTATGCCTTGAAATAATGGGTGTTGATTCTGGTAAAGCACTCTCCCTTAACCCCTCCCTCCACACAGCCTCCTTGAATTCTATCCACTCCATCATCACTTACCTCCAAGCCAAAGGCATCCACCAAAAGGACTTGGCCAGGATCTTTGGTATGTGTCCTAAAATCCTAACCTCCGACATAAAAGCTGATTTAATCCCAGTTTTCAACTTCCTCTCCTATGACCTCAAAGTCCCACAACACAATTTCAGAAGGGTTGTCAACAAATGCCCAAGACTTCTTGTTTCAAGCGTGAGAGACCAGCTGAGACCAGCTCTGTTTTATCTTCAGAGGCTAGGGTTTAGGGATATGGGGGCATTGGCTTATCAAGATTCAATTTTGTTGGTCTCTAGTGTGGAGAACACTTTGATTCCCAAGTTGGAGTATTTGATGAGCTTGGGGTTTTCGAGAGGGGATGCAGTGGGCATGGTTTTGAGATGTCCAGGGTTGTTTACTTTTAGTGTTGAGAATAACTTTAAGCCCAAGTTTGACTACTTTGCTAAGGAGATGGGAGGTAAGTTGGAGGAGTTGAAAGAGTTTCCTCAATATTTTGCATTTAGTTTGGAGAAGAGGATAATGCCTAGGCACATGGAGGCCGTGGAGAGTGGGGTGAAGGTTCCTTTGCCAATTATGCTCAAGTCTACTGATGAAGAGTTCATGGAGTTGACAAGGCAGCCAGGTGGATGATGTCTCTCTCTCTCTCTCTCTCTCTGTAATTATTAGTTTAATTATGGGATTTGTTAAAATGTAAATTCGGAAATCTGTTGTTCATTATTGAGAAAAGTAAAATATATGTTTGTTATCACCTATTTAGTTTTGGTATTTAGAGGTTGTCCACCAAATTATTTTCTTTTAGATTTTGTCAATTCTTTTTTTGACAATCCAAGGTTGTTAACTTTTCCCATCATATCCCTCGTATCAAACAATAAATTCAATAACAAAAAAATGACCAAAATTTTGACTATTGTCAATAACTAAATGGAAACTTTAAAGGCATTCTCACTACCACTTCATTAAATGCAATTTATAATATAACCGATGGATTGCAGCATACTGCCATCAATATAGTTGTTGGAAAACATCCCATAGTTTCTATAAAATCAAAATTTGAGCAATACAATATAATATTTTCTCATTACATCAAGGCTTCAAATTAAGTAAAAGATAAAGAAGTGATTATGGGAGGTGGATTTGACAAGGAAAGGGAGAAGCTTCAACACAAGATATAGTTACATGTCAATTTTGTGAAATTGAAGGTCATAAAGCATCTAAGTATTCTTGGATTAGTACAAAATGCAAAGAACCACAATGTAATATTTTGATGATGTATATGAATAAGAGTCAATTGGGAAAGTTGCTAAAGTGTCAATTCAACATGTGTAAGGAATTTGCTATGTTTGAAGATGCCATGAAAGAGGGGTTTACAAAGAAGACAACAACAAATTCATCACAATACCAACAAGCATGCTTTTTCCATGGGCAATTATTAGCCAGGTCAACTAACATTTGCCATCTAATTTTAGTGGCAAAGTCTAAACGAAAATAAAATGGCGAGCACAGTATAGTTATCAAAACTAAATCGGTGGTAAAGTCAAAATGCCCATTGTTATTTTATGTTTTTCCATTCGAAAATGTTTTGGAATATTAACCTTAGACAACTATTTCATGCAATTGATTTGTAAATTTGTGTTTTTAAACCCTTAACATTGTTATAGAGTGAAATGATGGTAAATAGATGGAAGCTAATATTTTGGATACCAAATTCCCAGAAATTTATTCCTTCAATTCAAGGAATGAAGGTTTATCCCTGTAACTGCAACATTTCCTTTCTCATCTATTCATTCGAGAATCATTCTCCCATCCGGTTATACCTTTAATAATGGTTTTCTTCTTTCCATGGAAGGAATTTGCGATCAATCCTCAGATTACAATACTAAATCTTTCCCAAATGAATCTTTAGCATTAAGTTTAGAGAATACTCCTATCGCAGTTTCAAACAGTCAACACATTTTGTTGGGAAAAATCCCAGCTAACCGCATCATCAACAAAAACAGGGTCATCTCCATTTATTCTAAAGCATGGAATCAGATACAAGTGGTCATCATTAATCGGGTAACATACAATCTATTTTCATTTGCTTTTAACAAGGAAGATGATTGTATCAAAAAATTGGAAAGCTCATTGTGGACCATTTCAAATTACTCGATGATACCGAAGAGATGGGATTCACATAAAGCACTCAAGGAGGTGGGTTTTGACACATTTGAAATTTGGATTCGAGCCTATGGACTCCCTCGAGGCATGTTCAACGAGTTCAACGGTAAGAAGATTGGTGATCTTACAAGGAAAACTATGCGAGTTGACATGAAAGAAACACTCTTATCCTTTCTTTGCATTCGAGTGACTCCTGAGACTAACAAACCCACCCCCTGAGGTTTTGGATGAATCAAGTAGAGTACAAAGAAAGATGGATTGATATAACCTATGAAAGGTTAGGAATTTTCTGCTACACTTGCGGTGTCCTCGGCTACGAAGATATGAAATGTAGTCACATTTTAACATCGAGTAGGGAGATGAAGAAATACACCATGTGTGGATCCAAGATAAGAGCTGATAATTCCCCTAATTTTAGATAATATTACCTAAAAATGAGTCCAACAAATGCTACGCTAATAGAGTCTTATGCCCTTAATCAAGAGAAAAAACACATAGTTCCCACGACAGTTCCGGCAAATTTTCTTATGGTGAGGGATAACGGAAAAACACCAATGCTAACATCAACGACGAAGAAGCTCATAACGACGTAGAGGGAAATGACAAGCAAACACTTAAGTGGGGATGTGATACTTTCGGCTGTTAACAGGATACAAGTGATCACCAAACAAAGGGGATTTGACAGTTTGGGTACCAACAATACTTTACACATAGAAGTCAGAGATAACTTTAAAATTAATTATGGATATTTTGGTGGGGAACAACATAACAGTCCCGTCATCATAGAAGAGGTATTTTAAGGCTTTAACCCTCCCAGAGATAAAAAAAACCTATTGAACTCGCATGACAACTTTATAGATGTAATGGATCTTGACTCAGGAGAATTTTTAAGGCCTAACCCAAATTCTTTAAATAAAGATTTGGGCTTTTACCCCATAAACACAACTGACCCATGTTGGAACAACTTTACAGCTGTAGTGCAAAACCTTGAAAAGAAAATGAACTTGGAGTCTTTGGTTCCCAACAACTTATGCTGTTTTGCCCCACATTGGTGGGTTATACAATTTGACTAGAGTTAATATACTCTTTTTTGAGACTAAAAGTTCAGCCATTTTGGCATTCAATATTTTGTGAGTATGTGGGGCAGACCCAATGGGCCAAGTCACACACGTGCGCCGTCGTGGCCGTCTGGCCGGTCCGGCCCGTGCCCGTGTCCAGGTTATGGGTCTTGGGCTTGGGCTCATTAAGAAATAATTTTTTGGACAAATACATAATTGTTTTTTGGGCTTTAAAAATTATTTTAACGTTTTTTTTTTAATTCCGAAAATTAAAACGTGATTAATTATGAGTTGAATTTTTCAACCCAGTTGCCCACTACTTTCCAGATTTTTCTCTCCACGTTTTTTACCGACGTCTTTTTTGGTTGCCCCATAAAAGAGATATTCAACCTCCGTTTTTTATAACAGTTCTGAACACAGTTCTTCCCTCATTAGACAGTTCCGAAATTTTATTCTTCATAGTTCTTGAATTTTGTTTTCTCCAAGAATAATTAATCTCGCCTGTTCAGATTAATTATATTAGAATCGAGCAATATATATTACAGAATGGGTGTTCATTGAACGAATCTTGTTTGTGCTACCAGTTCGTATTTTGGGGCTGTTTTATCTTGGGGGTGGCGAGACTTTTATCTGTCAGCACAAATTGGAGGCAGGACCGCGAAACACCTTAAAGAGAGCGACATTTTTCGCGACTCAGCCTGACTTTCTGCTTTCGAGTTTCTTATATTTTCTCTGTCGATTTATTCTCTTCGAATTGGGTAATTTCGTTCCTTTAATTCTGCAATTTTTTTACTGCTGCTATAGCAATTTTAAGGTGTTCTGAAATTCTGCCATGAACGAAATTAACTCATCCACCCTAAACAAACCTTTTAAATATGAAGACCAACATTTTAAACGTTGGAGCAAAAAACTATTATTTTATTTAACTATGAAAAAGGTCGCGTTATGTGTTCATTTTGACAAACCCGTAGTAAATAATCCACCTATTGTTGAGGAAAGCAAAACTATTAGAACTTGGGAGAAAAATGATTTTATGTGAAAGAACTAAATTTTGAATGCTCTAAGTGACGAACTTTATGACTATTATGCCAATTATAAAACTGCAAAAGAAGTTTTGGATGCACTTTTTAAAAAATATGACACGAAGGAGGCAGGTGCTAAAAAATATTCCCTCAGCTGTTATTTGAAATTTCAAATGACGGATGACAAATCTGTTGTTGCTCAAACCTATGATTTGCAAATGATTACCATGAAATTATTTTCGAGGGCATGGCTTTAGATTAGCAATTTCAGGTGTATGTAATTATTGATAAATTGTCTCCACTATTCAAAGAGTTTAAAAATATTTTGAGGCATAAATCTAAAGAATTTTCACTAGAGTCACTCATTACTAAATTGAGAATTGAGGAGGAATCCCGAAAACAGGACTACAAAGATGAAATTCTTGTTGTGTCTAACAACAAAAATCAGAAAAAGAACAACACTCCAGTTATTTTAAAGGCAAACGAAAAAATATGAAATTTCAGAAAAAGAGCCACAACCAGAATTTTAAAAATTAGACTCAGACTCAGAATAAGAATAAGAGCCCTGAAAATGGACAGTCTAGCAACTCGGGACAGTTTCTCTGTTTCAACTGTGGCAAGCCTGGCCATATGACTCGTAAATGTTGCGATGTGCCACCCGCACAAGCGAATTTGATCGAAGAGGACCTATGTGCAGTGAATACTGAAATCAACATGGTTAGCGGTGCCGAAGGGAGGTGGGTGGATACTGGTGCTACTCACCATATCTGTCATGACCGTACTTTGTTTAAGACTTATGCTGATGCTGCAGATAAAAAGGTGTTGTTGGGTGATTCTCACTCCACCGAGGTTGCTGGTACTGAAAATATGGAATTAAAGTTCACTTCGGGAAAAACTGTGATCCTCAAAGATGTTCTTCACTCTCCCGAGGTAAGAAAAAAATTTGGTTTCGGGTTATCTTCTCAACAAAGCTGGCTTCACTCAAACTATTGGTGCTGATTTATTTACTTTGACCAAAAATGGAATTTTTGTAGGCAAGGGTTATGCCACTGATGGGATGTTTAAGTTGAATATTGATGATAATAAAATTTCTCGTTCTGTTTATATTGCTTGTTCATTTAATGTTTGGCATGCTAGGTTTTGTCATGTTAATAAACAACTTGTTAAAAATATGAGCACTTTAGGATTAATTCCAGAATCATCATTAAATGATTTTGAAAAATGTGAATGGTGTAGTCAAGCAAAAATCACTAAGACACCACATAAATCTGTTTTTAGAGAATCTGAACCACTTGATTTAATTGATTAGGATATTTGTGAATTGGATGGTGTCACAACTAGAAATGACAAACGTTATTTTAGAACTTTTATTGATGACTGTTCTGATTATTCATTTGTGTATTTAATGAAAAATAAAAGTGAAGCGTTTGACATGTTTAAAAATTTCTTAAATGAAATTGAAAATCAATTTAATCGAAAAATTAAAAGGTTACATAGTGCTAGAGGCATCGAATATGATTCTGTACCATTTATTGAATTTTATAAAACCCACGGTATTATTCACGAAAAAATTGTTCCTTATTCGTCCGAAATGAACAGTAAAGTCGAAAGAAAAAATAGGACATTAAATGAATTAGTTGTTGCTATTTTATTAAATTCAGGGGCTCCCTCACATTTGTGGGGCGAAATTATTTTAACGGTGTGTCACGTACTTAATAGAATTCCTAAGACTAAAATGAAAATATCTCCTTATGAAATTTGGAAAAAATATTAAGCCCAACGTGCCATACTTTAGAACGTGAGGGTGCTTAGGATATGTACGTATACCCGACCCTAAGAGGTCTAAATTGGCGAGTAGATCATATGAGTGCGTTTTTATAGGCTATGCTATTAATAGCAAAGCATATCGTTTTTATGACTTGAAAAATCAAGTAATTATTGAATCAAATGACGTCGATTTTTATGAAGATAAATTTCCTTTTAAATTGAGAAATAGTGGGGGCTTGTCATCCACTAATATTTCTTTAAATAAAAATAAAGAAAATAATGAATCCATTTTAGAAATTCGAAAAAGTAAAAGGGCTCGTGTGGAAAAATATTTTGGCCCCGACTTTTATGCTTACACTTTAGAGGAGGATCCTAACACTATTCAAGAAGCTTTATCGTCTTTAGATGTCGATTTATGGCAAAAGGCTATTAATGATGAAATTAATTCTTTGGAAACAAATAAAACTTGGCATTTAGTGGACCTTCCTCCTGGGTGTAAAACAATTGGGTGTAAATGGATTCTTAAAAAGAAATTAAAACCTGATGGCACTGTTGAAAAATATACGGCACGTCTTGTTGCCAAAGGCTTTAGACAAAGAAAGAACGTAGACTTTTTTGATACATTTTCACCCATGACTAGAATAACGTCTATATGTGTACTTTTTGCTATAGTTGCCTTAAATGATTTACTTGTACACCAAATGGATTTTAAAACTGCATTTTTAAATGGAGAATTAGAAGAAGAGATTTATATGGATCAACCTGAAGGTTTTATTGTACACGGTCAAGAAAATAAAGTGTGTAAATTACATAAATCTCTTTATGGACTCAGACAGGCACCTAAACAATGGCATGATAAATTTGATAGCTTAGTAATCTCTAATGGGTTTAAAATTAATGAAAGTGACAAATGTATTTATTATAAATATGTTGAGAACATTTGCACTATCATATGTCTTTATGTTGATGACTTGCTTATATTTGGTTCTAATATTCATGCCATAGAAAATGTTAAATTATTATTGTGTGCCAATTTTGATATGAAGGATTTGAGTGAAGCTAGTGTAATATTATGAATTAATATTACTAGGTCAGAAAAGGGACTTTCTTTGGATCAATCTCATTACATTGAGAAAGTTCTGAAGAAATACAATTACTTTGACTGTAAACCTGCTAGTACTCCATTTGACCCTAGTGTAAAGTTATTTAAGAACACTGGCGACAGTGTAAATCAAAATGTTTATGCAAGCATCATAGGTAGCTTACGTTATGCTACAGATTGCACTAGAACTGACATAGCTTATGTCGTGGGAGTACTATATAGATTTACCAGTAGACCTAGTATGGAGTATTGACATACTATTGAGAGGGTCATGCGGTGCCTTAAAAGGACGATGAACCTCGGCTTACACTGTGATAAGCATCCCGTTGTCCTTGAAGGATTTAGTGATGCTGATTGCAACACCCTATCGGATGATTCTAAGGCTATTAGTGGATATATATTTAACGTCGCTGGTGGTGCAGTTTCTTGGAAATCTAAGAAACAAACTATTTTGGCTCAATCCACTATGGAGTCTGAGATGATAGCTCTAGCTACTGTTAGTGAAGAGGCAGGTTGGTCAAGAAACCTCATGACAGATATTCCGCTGTGGGAAAGACTGATACAAACCGTTTTGATTCATTGTGATAGTATCGGGGCTATTGCAAAAGTTGAGAACCGTTACTATAATGGTAAGAGACGAAGAATACATCGTAAACATAACACTGTTAGAGAATTTATTTCTACAGGTGCTGTGAGGGTGGATCATATACGGTCTGAACAGAACTTAGCCGATCCTTTGATGAAAGGACTAGCTAGGGAGAAGGTGTGGAACACCTCGAAAGGGATGAGACTAAAGCCTTTGGATACATGAGTCATTTGTGATGGTAGCCCAACATATAGGTTGGAGATCCCAAGAAATATGTTCAAAGGGTAATAACAAGTGACAAGTGATATGGGTTGAATCATGCTATTATTGATTAATATAGAAGGGGGTATTACTCTGAGTCCATCCCTATGGAGCATGATATCCTGAAGTGAGTAAATGATGAGTTATTATAACTCTTAATGAGATCTATAGCTTTATTTTGAGTAGGGTACCTAGCTACAGAAGTATTCTTGATAGACTCATCTATGTGAATGTGGAAGTGTGGCCGCTTCCTATGGATATTATGGGCAAATTCCTATAGCGTTCACTATACTGGGAAAAAAGCACACGACCGTAACGTGCTGGCTATTAGAACTACACCCAAGTAGAGTTGTGTGTGGGATGTTGTCAGAGATAGAGTTTAAAACTACGATTACTCTAGTATATTCTTAATCATCTTTACAACGTAAATGTTCAAGTCGAAAGAAACCTTTGCTTATGCACAATTCTATTAATTATTGCTCTATAAAATGTTTTCAAATTTTGCAAGTGGGGGATTATTGGAACAGCTTTACAGCTGTAGTGCAAAACCTTGAAAAGAAAATTAACTTTGAGTCTTTGGTTCCCAACAACTTCTGCTGTTTTGTCTCACATCGGTGGGTTATACAATTTGACTAGAGTTAATATACTCTTTTTTGAGACTAAAGGTTCAGCCCTTTGGGCATTCAATGTTTTGTGGGTATGTGGATAGACCCAATGGGCCAAGTCACACGCGCGTGCTGTCGCCGCCGTCCGTCCAGCCCGGTCGGTGTTCGTGTCCAGGTCCGTGGTCTTGGGCTTGGGATCATTAAGAAATAATTTTTTGAACAAATACATAATTATTTTTTGGGCTTTAAAAAATTATTTTACGTTTTTTTTTAATTCTGAAAATTAAAACGTGATTAATTATGAGTTAAATTTTTCAACCTAGTTGCCCACTACTTTCCAGATTTTTCTCTCCACGTTTTTTACCAACGTCTTTTTTGGTTGCCCCATAAAAGAGGTATTCAACCTCCGTTTTTTATGACAGTTCTGAACACAGTTCTCCCCTCATTAGACAATTCCGAAATTTTATTCTTCACAGTTCTTGAATTTTTTTTCTCCAAGAATAATTAATCTCGCCTATTTAGATTAATTATATTAGAATCGAGCAATATATATTACAGAATGAGTGTTCGTTGAATGAATCTGGTTTGTGCTACCAATTCGTATTTTGGAGCTGTTTTATCCCGGGGGTTGCGAGGCTTTCATCTATCAGCACAAATTGGAGGCAGAGCCGCGAAACACCTTAAAAGGAGCGACATTATCCGCGACTCAGCCTGACTTTCTGCTTTTGGGTTTCTTATATTTTCTGTATCGATTTATTTGCTCCGAATAAGGTAATTTGTTCCTTTAATTCTGCAATTTTATTACTGCCGCTATAACAACCCATCTCATAATACAACTACCCATCATACCCTTAAGTCAAACATAAACAAGAACCAATCATTATTAGATTACCAACAACAACCTCTTACTCCCATATCTTTAATTCAACCGCTCAGTCGTGACAATACAAAACCATTTCCTAATAGCCCAATGATACAACATACTTTTCCACAAACCACACATCATATACCAAAAACAAATTTCACACCATCTGATTCTCTCGTTGATCAGCTTCACACCATTAACATATCCCCACAACATATAGCCAATCGTATCCCTCTTTCCCAGCATACTAGACTCTTATCCAAATCTCCCACTTATGACCCCACTAGTGCCATCTCTCATAACATAACAAACCTTTTAGACCTTGGCTTGGCCACATAACTCAGAGTATTGAACCTTAAAAGAAAAACCACAGCTTACAAACTTTTGGATATAGAGAGTCCTATCAATCCTTTAAGAAAGAATTAATATTGAATCTCATATGGGTGCTCGTAGAATTTTACCATCCAATTTCAACACCAAAATGAAGGACTCGGATATCTCATCACCACCAACACCTAAGTCAATTCCCAAGAATAGATTAAAGAATTACAAGCAGAGGTGGTGAGTAGAAAATTCAGCACTAAAATATTATATGAAGAGGTTATCATTGAAGAGCCTTGATAGTTGGAAGATGTCGAAGCACATAACCATATTGCAACATGTTATATTGAGGAGGAGTGCCATCCCAGGCCTCCCATGGATAAATGATTTTCTTAGCATGGAACTGTCAAGTCCCGAGATAAGCTTTGACAGTTCAATCTTTGAAGGATATGGTTGTTCCTCAAAAGTAGGCCCGGCAATATGGGTTCTTAAGGATGAAACCGTCCATAATCCATCCAAAATAATGTGTTCGGGGCCCAGTAATTGTGTTTGTGGGTTAAAATGGTTTGAACGATCCAATGAGACGGTTTGTTGGCGGGCATTAGCGGGTCAAAATGGTTTTGGACCCTCACAAAAATAAAACTCAAATTACTAAAAAGTTTAAAGATTTTTTTTATTCAAGTATTTACTTGTATATTTTTTTTCAAAATTATTATACCATATTTATTTGTATATGGTATAATAATTATTTTTTCAAAAAAAAAGGCAGGTCAACCCGACCCAAATTTAACCCGCCCAAACCCGCCCACATTATTATGTCCAACCCGCTTTTGACCCGCCCAAATTTATCCATATCCATTTTTGACCCGGCCATAACCGCCCATTTGCCACTAGTACTCAAAAGCCTAATTTATTATACTATTCGAAACCAAATCCATGAGTAAGAGAATTATTTAGTTACATAAAGTGTTAAAGTTTGCACATATTACATTACTTGAAAGTGTTGGTATTTCAGGGGGATTATGCCTTCTATAGGAGGCTGCATTGTAGGTCCAGATTATCAAAAAATCTCAAGAATTCTATGACATTATGGTTTCCAGTCCGGAGCGAGAAAAAGTGGAGCGTATCACCTTCGTTAATGGGAATAATGTTAAGCTGATTAGACAGGGTCAATGGGACAGATTAAATGCCACTAGACTAAGCCAAGAAATTCCATGGTGTGGTTTGGGTAACTTAAATGATATTTTGTAAGAAAGTGAGGAATCAGGGAAGAAAATTAAATCGTAGAAGAAAATGTCCACTTTAAGAACTAATATAGACAGATGTTTGCTCAAAAAGTGTAAGGGGTGTTAGAACTAATAACAAATTACTTATTAATCTCTATCTCTACTACTTAAAAAAGGGAAGTTCCTCTTCAACTCTCAAAGTACTAAACTACCCTCATTAAATTAACATTTCCTATCATACCCTTAATATTAGTCTCACACATTTATTAACTTGATACATTCTCTCTCCTAATACATTCATCTAACAAAACTTTCAAATACATTCATCTTGAAACCCACACATTCATTAAATTAAAATCATTCCATGAATCTTAACTTGATACATTCCCTCTCCTAATACATTCATCTAACAAAACTTTCAAATACATTCATCTTGAAACCCTAAAAATTAAAAGTCAGCTGCTCAAGTTCCTTCATCTTCCCATCAGATTCATATTGCATAGCTTCTTCGTTGGTGTTGTTTCTTGTCCAAAAAACAAGGTCAATACTCGTAATTTCCTCTCTAAATTTTTACTCCTTTTTCATTTGCCATAAAAAGTATGCATTTGCTAATTTGAAAGCAAATATATAATTTTTGTAATTATATCTATCTCATTCATGAATGTTCTCTCTTTTGTGGTGAGATTTTGTATTTCCAATTTTATTGTTGTTCTATTCATGTTTTATAATAATTCTAAATTCAATCTTAATTTCAGAAAAATTATATATATTTTTTAAGTTAAGGAATTACCAAGTTCACACCTTATTATATTATTATTTTTTTATGCATTCATATGTATTTTCCAGTTGGACATATTTGTATTCATATTTATTTCTAAAAGATTCTAAAAATTCTTATAACACTCCAATTACTTTTTAAAAGACAAACTTGCCTTTGCTCTAAAGATCAAACAAATATTTTTTTATTTGTTAATTTTTTTCAATAAAAAACACTATTTTAAACTGTTTTTTTAAACATTTTTTTAAATTAAAAAATTACTGTATTTTATAAAAACTATCAAAAAAACTGTTATGATAGTTTTAAAAACCCTTTTTTATTTTAAAAAAACTGTTATGATACTTTAATAGAATTTTTTTAAAGATAGATTTAAAAATTGTTTTTTTTTTCAAAAAAAATGTTTTTTTACATAAAATTGGGAAAAAAATTAACAAAAAAAAAACAGTTTTTTAAATTGAAAATTATTTTTATAACCGAACACGACTCAAATAAAAGAAACTCGATACAACACGACACGATAATTTTTTTTTTAACCAAACATGAACACGATCCTAAGAAAAGTGACACGACACAACATGAAACATTATTTTTTTACAAAACAAGAACACGACCCAAGTAAAAGTGTCACGTCACAATATATATTATTTTTTTAACCAAACACGAACCCAACCAAAATAAAAATGACACGACACGCCTCAAAATCTTATTTTCATCTATAAAAGTAATATGACACAACACGAAATCTCATTTTTTACCAAATACTAATACAATCCACTTAAAATGCAACACGACAAGTGGTCCGTGTTCGCATTTCATAAAAAAAAGGATTTTGTATCGTGCCCTGTCACTTTCATATGTGTCATATTCATTTTACGTAAAATTAAGATTTTGAGGTCTGTCTGCCATGTCGTGTCAATTTTATTTTGGTCGCGTATTATAAAACTTTTTAAATAAAATTTATAAAAAAACTGTTTTAAACAATTTTTTAACTGCCTAAAGATTTTATTTAAAAAACATTAAGATTCTAATAGTTACTGTTTTGGAACTACTGACTTTTTATTTTTATACAACAATTTTTGTAACTATTAGAATTTTTGTAACAATTTTTGTAACTATTAGAATTTTTGTAACAATTTTCCTAAAACACTCCCATGCTTGGATTTTACTTGAAACAATTTTTTAAAAATAAAATCTTTAGGCACTTAAAAAATTGTTTAAAACTGTTTTTTTTGTACATTTTACTTAAAAAGTTTTACAATACCGCCTATACCTACCGCTGGCGCGTACCAAGATACTAAAAAAATAGTCCCCCCTATGCGTACCGCTAGCGTCGACCATTTTTTTAAATAGTAAAAATATTATTTTTGAAATTCCCATGTGTTGGAATTTTTTCACACTGTATGGTTCAATGTATTTATTTTGTCTCTTTATATACATATATTCTTCTTATTAAGTCTTACGTCGTTCAAGTTGCAACTCCCCAACTAAGAAAAACATAACTTCCAAGAACAACCAAATAAGTGAGCAAAATGAGTCCAAATTACCTTACTGAAGCTGCAATTACATGCCTTGGTTGAATTATCTTTGTCAACTCAAACACACACTCTAAACTGTATCTTTAGCACCTTTAGATACATAGTGTTCAAAGAATTTCAGTTTGTTTTTCCCTGCTCTTAATATTTAGTACTGAGTGTCACTTATTTAATTCATGGTTTATGGATACTTATGGAATACATTGTACTTATTCAAGTAACATATTTTTTTTTTAATTTTTTAAAATTAATTTACAATTGTTATTTTCAATTCATCTTATTGTTATGTAAATTATTTTAATTTCTTGGAAACTTAGGTTTGGCGATACTTATTAACCGGATGGATTCTCTTTGTTATTTTATAATTTCTATTCAATGAATATGAATTCAGTTTCTTGCCTCATGTAATTTATCTTTGAAAGTTGTTGTATTGATATGTTAATATTGATAATCCATCCATCATATTATGTAAATGTAATGACTAAAAAGAACTAATGCCCAGTTTAACTTCATAGTGACGATTAAGTAATTAAACATTTTGGTATTAATTCCTCACTTTGAGATTTTCTTATAAGGATTGGCAATGGGACGGAAACATCAACACATGATGAGGGCCCCGAACAGCCTTTCAATGACGTTATCTTCCCATCATTAAATAAATGCCAACTCGCCAAACTTCTTGACAGATCGAGGAATTCTTGCAACAACAAACGAGCACATAGACTCGCTCAATGATATAATGATTGATATGTTCCCCGGAGAATTGAAGACATGAAATAACTTTGATGAAACTGGGGATGACATGCACAACTATTACCAAGAATAATTTTTAAATTCTTTGATGCCGAATGGACTGCCACCACACGCATTGAAACTTAAACATAATTGTCCAATCATTCTTATACACAATATAAATCCATCAATTGGATTATGTAACGGAACAAGAATGTTGTACAAAGGTTGTTCAGATAATGTCATCCATGTTCGTCGCTCATAAAGTTGAAGAGGAAGAAGAACCTTTGAATCCTAACAAACCTCAAAAGCAACATATTTAAGCATTAAATTTTCAATTTTTAGGATTACACACTGTCTTTATCAAATGTCATCTTTAGATAACTTCGATTTGAAATTTGCTTGCTGAAGCTTTTTTTAACTTCCTTTTTTTAATGATATTTCCCTATAAATCATTTCAAGATAATTTCATTGTGATATATTTATTCGGATTACATATACATACATGTTTGTGTGTATTTCTTCCTGCTTTTGAGTAGGGAGTTTTGAGTTCGTTTGTGATAGATTTAGAGTATTCACAGGAATATCTTGTATAGTTTACAGTTGAACGGAGGTATGGTTTTTGGGATAATGATTGATGCTTCGTAATAGGTACTTTATGTTATATTAGAACAAAACAGATTCTACATAATATGTTGCAAGTATTTTTATTATTTTGTCCTTCCCAGATTTGCAGTGTAAGATTAATATCTGAAAACGGCCACACGTGCAACGCACGTGGGCACAACTAGTTAGTTAGAAGTTGTGCTAACTGTCATCATTGTATAGGTTCTGTTAGAAGTTTGATTAAACAATTCAAAGCTATAAATACTCTTGTAATACCTGTAGAGAAAAAAGAATCAGAAAAATAAAAATGATTTAGAGATCATTTCCAGAACTTTCAATCCTTCTCTCTCTTTGTTTACTTCCTAATTTTTTGAAAATTCACATGATACAGTAGATCTGTCCAGCTCTTGTACTTCTTCAGAAAAATTTATTCCAGTTGTTTTCTCTCATTCAATCTCAGTCTAACTTGATACCAAGAATTTTCTTGTTTAGCATCAGTAAGTTAGTGCGGTGATCAAAGGTCACAAACTCCAAAAATTTATCTATGGTGATGAACCAGTTCCTGTGAAATTTTTGACTCCAGTCGAGTTGCCAAGAAGGTTAATCTAGAGTTTCTGAATTGGGAACAACAAGAACAACTTCTTATTTCTTGGTTGTTGCCCTCAATGTCAGAAGGTGTTCTTACTAGAATGGTTGGACCTTTCAGTTTCTAAATTTGCCAAAAATAACCCAGTCTTCTTTGAATTTCACTCCGATGTTTCTTTTGTCAAAGATCAGGTTTCCAAAGATATTCTTCTGATGGGCATACTTAAGGATGGCTTGTATGCATTTGAGAATTCTCAGATTCAAATCCATAAATCCTTGCCTTCATCTTCCAATAGTACTACCATGGATAGTGCTCAACTTGGTACCCCTAATTCTGTTTTTACTTCCAATATAGCTTCTATTTGTAATGCTGTTCTTTCCTCATTTGATTTGTGTTATATTAGGCTTGGTCACCCTGCATTTAGAATAGTTAAAACTGTCTTGACTCAATGTAATATTCCTTATGATAATAAAGTCAATTCTGAGTTTTGTTCAACTTGTTGCTTAGGAAAGATTCATAAATTTCTTTTCCTTCTTCAAATACAATTTATACACAACCTCTCCAATTAATCCATTATGACTTATGGGGCCCTTCACCTAATGTTTCTGCAAATGATTATAAATACTATGTTCATTTTATTAATGCATATTCAAGGTTCACTTGGATATATATGTTGAGAAACAAATCGGAGACACTGTAAACATTTATTCATTTTAAAATGCAAGTTGAAATACAGTTATATCATTCTATAAAAGCCATTCAAAATGATTGGGGATGGGAGTTTCAAGCATTTACAAGTTTTCTACAAACTCATGGCATTCTTCATAGAACATTTTGTCCTACCACACACCAACAAAATGGTGTAGCTGAAAGAAAACATCGTCATATTGTTGAACATGGTCTTTCTCTTCTTGCTAAGTCTTCTCTTCCTTTAAAATTTTGGGATGAAGCTTTTAGGACAACTGTTTTTCTTTCCAATAGACTTCATACTTCTTTTTTAAACAATTCCAACCCTCTTGAAGTCCTCTTTCACATTAAACCTGACTACTCTATGCTCAAAATTTTTGGTTGTACATGTTTTCCAAATATCAGACCTTATAATAAGAATAAGCTTCAATTTAGGTCTATTCAATGCACTTTCCTAGGATACAGTCTTAACCACAAGGGTTATAAGTGTCTTGCTCCAAATGGTCATCTGTACATCTCTAAAGATGTAATTTTTAATGAGTCTCTTTTTACTATTCTCAGTTTTCATCTCCCTCTACTACTCTTAATTCTCCTACTTCTCCAGGTCTTTACCCTCTGCCTTACCACCTTTTTTACCTTTTTCTTTTGTATCTTCCCCCCCTCTTACTCATTCTAGTCTTCCTTCTTCTAGTTCTGAACTTTCTTCTTCTTTATACTCGGATCATTCTCTTTATACTATCCAACATCACTCTTCTACTTTACAAGAACATGTTCCTTCAGCTCCCTCAATTACCATTATCGCTCCTCTTTCAATTAGTTTTGTACAAGTTCTAACAAGTAACACTCATGGCATGAAAACCAGGTCTAAAAATGGTATCTATAAGCCTAAAGTTCTCATGACTATCAAAGAACCAGATTCTGTCAACCAGGCCTTGTAACATGAGCAGTGGAAATGTGTTATGAATGATGAAGTTCTAGCCCTTATGAGAAATCAGACCTGGTGTCAGGTTCCCTTACCTGTTGGAACAAAAGCAATTACGTGTAAATGGGTCTTCAAAGTCAAGGAAAATCCTGATAGTTCAGTTCAGAAGTATAAGGCACGGTTAGTAGCTAAAGGTTTCAATCAAACTGCTGGTTTTGATTTAAATGAAACCTTTAGTCTCGTTGTGAAGCCTACAACCATCCGTGCTGTCTTGACAATTGCTCTTACTTGTGGTTGGACCATGGGCAATTAGATGTTAATAATGCATTTCTTAATGGAATTCTTCAAGAAGAAGTTTTCGTGGAACAACCCCCTGTTTTTTTTTTTATTATAAAGCTCCCAATCTAGTATGCAAACTACATAAGGCGCTTTATGGATTGAAACAGGCCCCTAGGGCTTTATTTGACAAATTATGCGTTGTTCATGTTTCCCTTGGTTTTGTTTCAGCTCGGGAAGATCAGTCTTTATTCATCAGATTCATTTCTACTCATTTAACCTATGTTCTAGTACATGTAGATGATTTTCTTATTACGGGAAGCAGTGATCTTGAGATCTCATCCTTAGTTACTAGTCTCAATCAACAGTTTGCTCTCAAAGACTTCGGATTTTTTGAATTATTTTCTTTGCATTCAAGTGAGTTACGCAAATGATGGATTGCACTTGTCTCAAACAAAGTATATTACAGACCTTCTCAATAAAGCTAAAATGCAATCAGCCAAGTCAATTGCTACTCCTATGATTGGTGGTTTGAAGTTAACTGCATCTGGCAGTGATCCAGTTGAAAACACTCAACTTTATATATCTATTGTTGGGGGCATTGTAATATATTACCATTACTCGTCCAGAGATTTCATTTCTAGTGAATAAAGTCTGCCAATATATGCAGACTACTCCCGAAAGTCAGTGGAAAGCTGTTAAGCGCATTCTTAAATATTTGCAAGGAACTCTTTCTTATGGATTGTATCTAAGAAGGGCTGCTACATTGGATCTTGTGGGTTTTTATGATGCTGATTGGGAATCTGATCCGTACGAACGAAGATTTACATCTGGTTTTTGTGTCTATTTTGGTTCTAATATGGTTACTTGGATGTCTAAGAAATAACAAACTGCCTCCAAGTCTAGTACAAAAGCAGATTATTGAAGTTTAGCAAGTCTTGTAGCAGAAATCACATGGATCCAGTCTTTGCCTTTTGAGCTCAAAATTATTTCTTCCTCACCCCTATTGTGTGGTGTGATGATCTGTGTATTGTTTTGTTGGCAGCGAATCCAGTCCTTCATGCTAGGACAAAACATATTGAGTTGGATCTCTATTTTGTTCATGAGAAAGTCTCACATAAGCAAGTTGAAGTCATGCACATCCCTTCTATTGATCAAACAACCGATGTGTTTACCAAAGCAGATTCTAGTTCTAGATTCTTTTCTTTACGTGACAAACTCAGAGTTAGAGATCTCTCCACACTGAGTTTAAGGGGGCTGTTAGAACTAATAACAAATTACTTATTGATTAGTTAGAAGTTGTCCCAGCTGTCATCATTGTATAGGTTCTATTAGAAGTTTGATTAAACAACTCAAAGCTATAAATACTCTCGTAATACCTGTAGAGAAAAAATAATAAGAAAAATAAAAATGACTTAGATATCATTTCCAAAACTTTCGATCCTTCTTTCTCTTTGTTTACTTCCTAATTTTTTGAAACTCCACAAGGGGTGTGACTACAGATCGTCAAATCATAGGCAGGCCTCCGAAAATGTTAAGGAGATTCTTGACAGGGTTATTGTTAACTCAATATGGCTTCTATATCACTAAAATGTTGTGGCCTATGCTTTGCCTCCATTGGGATCATTCCACTCTCTTTTAATAATAATGTCCAATAAGGTACAAGTTATATTTAAAAAACCAATCAGATTCAAGAACCATTGGATAGAAGATTATGAGTTCATTTATGCTGTTAGCGAGGCTTGGAGGTTATTGATCAAAGGGCACCCTTTATTTAGACTTGATGCCAAACTCAAGAATTGCAAATAAATGCTCTGATGTCCAGATTGGCATCCATTGTTTAAGGCATAGAAGACTACAAGAGCTGAGGATCATCAATGATAAAATCAAGATAGCATGGGTGAAAGAAGATAAATTTTAGGATACTAGATCCAGATTGAAATGGGTTAAATGGGGGGTGTGGGATAAAAGCTCCATGTTTTTTTTACACATATACTCTACAAAGAAGAAATTGAAACAGGATAATCAAGCTATAAAGTGAGGATGACTCTTGGATGGATGATCCCAACACACTTAAGATTGTAGCCACGTCATTCTACAAATCTCTTTTCCAGACAGAAGGTATAAAGAATTATGATCCAGTGATTGATATCATTCCCTCTTTGGCATCTTAAACTATGAACAATTCTCTTCTTATTCCATTTCCATAAAATAAGTACATAAGACAACTTTTATCTTAGGTATCAATAAAGCTGCTAGTCCCAACGGTCTTCCAGGAGGTATTCTATCAGATAAGCTGGGAAATTATAAAATCTGACATTTTGGCAGCGATTAAGGGTTTCTTTACTAATGGTAGAATGCCGTCGGGGGTAAATGACACTTTCATAATGTTAATTCCAAAAGTTAAATCTCCCATCAATTTATCATAGTTTTGCCCGATAATCTTGATGAACTTTTCACATATGATTTGCCTAAAATGTTGGCAAACCGATTCAAGGCTATTCAGGGGCTTATAAAATCCAATTCACAAAATGAATTAGTAGTAGGAAGATCAGTAAAAGATAAAATTGTCATTGCACAAGAGATGTTGGGTTGAGAAGAAAGAGTAAAGGTCACATTTTCCACTTAGCACTCAAACTCGACATGAATAAGACTTATGACCGCACCGAATGGTTTTTTTTGGAAGCCTTATTACAAAATATTATCTTCGATGCTAGGTGGGTTACTCTTATGATGTCTTTTATATTATCAACAAGGTTGAGAATTTTGTTCAACAGTGAAACTTTACCTTCTTTTATCGCCGTCTCGAGGATTAATGCAAAGCGATCCTCTTTTCTCCTTTTTATTCATCACAATGGCCGAGTGTCTATCTCTCCTTACATAGAAATCCATATCCGACTGAGATCTTAATCGTATAAAAATGTCTCGTGGTTCTGCTGAAATAACCCATTGACTTTTTATTGATGCATCGTTATTCTTCGCCAAGGGCACCATCAAAGACTGCCTCCTTTTGCAGGAGATACTGAACAGACTCATTTATGTCTGACCAACAAATCAATCTTAACAAATTAGCCTTGATACGCAACGTTAATACCCCTACGGAGTTAAAAATGATCATTACTGATATTTTAAATGTTTTAATAACTTGTTGAGAATTCCTAATGGCTCGTATGATTCAGTCGGTCTTCTTTAGTGTAATAAAGATGTTCACTCCTTAACAAAGCAAATCGAGAGGTTTTAATAAAAGATGTTATACAAGCCATTCCTATTTACACCATGTCTATACTAAAATTTCATGCTGGATTTTGTCATAATCTTAGTCAGCGTGTGGCGTGGTTTTGGTGGGTATATTAAATAAAAACAATGCTATTCATTGGAAGGCATGGGAGCTCATTGCACAATGAAAGGATATTAGAGGCTTAGGGTTCCGAGACTTCGAAAACATAAATAAAGCAACCTTGGCAAGATTAACATGGCGAATTATAATGGGTAAGGAAGAGGTTTGGGTGTAAGTTTTAAAAGGGTCATATTTACCACATTACTATTTTTAGGATATTCCTCACAACAAGTCGGGTTCATGGCTTTGTAGGAGTATCATGTCAAGTAGAGAAATTTTGAAGAGCGAGTGTTGTTGAATCATTGGCAATGGTAGAGATATGAATATGTGGCATGATTAGTGGCTCAGTAAAGAGGGGAAAATTTACAATCACCGCTTTGTCTTAGCCACAGTCAATTGCATCTACGTTTCATTACTAATTGACGAAGTTAATTGGAATTGGGATCTCGAGATTATAGATGCTTTGTTTCCGAGCCCTATAAATGGGCTATCTTGTACACTTCTCTCCATTTTTCCTCACCTCGAGATAGATTAATTTTTCAACACTTGAAATCTAGACAGTATTTCATCAAAAGTGGTTACCATTCTATCCCTCTTACCCCCAAACATCATCACAACGCAACCAAAGCTTCCTCTTCTTTCACCCCAATCCCCAAGCTTTGGCCTATACTTTAGAGGTTTCATATGATTCCTAAGGTTTGGATGTTCATATGGCAGGCTTAATCCAATATTGTTCCTAAACAACATAATCTATGGTTAAAGAAGTCGAGCAACTCCCATGTTTGCCCATTTTGTAGGGGAGACAATGAGAGTATCGAGCATTTGTTGTTGCATTAGCCTATAAGACAAAAGGTATGGAACCATTTCACCCTATCACACTGGTTTGATTTTTTCAACTCCTAAAGGTTTGAAGTTTAGTTTCTTGAGCTGGTAAAAAACTTACAGAAAATTCCTAATGGCTCGTATGATTCTGTTGCTCTTCTTTGTTGTATTTATTGGTCTATATGGAAGAGTAAGATCGACTTTTGTTCCAACAACAAAATATGTCATCACAAGGTTGTGAAAACATCAGTATTGGATCTAGCACTTGATTGTTTTTCTAGTTATGTGGTTTAACTCTCATGTTAGACCCCCTATTGTGTCACGTGGAGCCTCTAAATGGACGCCTCCATTCGAGGGCTCCATCAAGATAAATTGTGACAATTATATTTTTCGTTAGTCTTAGTTTGGCATGGTTATGCATGTGGCACGTGATCACATGAGATATATCATTCAACTAAAGGCTCAGATGATTACTTATTTTTATCCAATAATAATTGAGGCCACTGCTATCAATGCTGCCAGGGATTTGGCTATTAATCCCAATGATGTTCCAAAGAAACAATAAAATTATTAACAGAATATTACTAAGAGAATGGAGAATTATTGGTTCTTCTATTATGCTTCACTCGATCCGCTAAAGGTCTACATCTGAAAGTTTTAAGGAGAGTTAAATTGATGTGAAACGCAACGGAAGACACACACATTAATTACACACACATGAATGAGATAATGAAATATTGAATCTCCATTAATTCTCTATCTAACCTCTCTCTACAATATAATGATAATAATAAAACTAAACAACTAGGGATCCTTTTATAAGAATAAGGACCTTGAAGACAAAAATGACCCTAAACTAAAAATAAAAAAGAATGTGCGAAAAATGTGAGACCCAACCCCAATTAAGGGCATATATAAGCTCCTGCGTCACTCTACCCCTACGAAGCATAGCCATATCCTCATGGAAATGGTCATAGAAGGTGCGATCAACATGCCAACTCATTGTTACCACATCGAGACGCTATGAAAGAAGATCGAGCCAAAGTTGGGCCATGGTATTACGATATTTTGTGCCTCTCAAACATGGTCGTTATTCTCAAGGAGATGATAAGAAAGGCCGTACAACCCTTCACAAGTTTGCAGATGAATACATTATCTGCGATAAGACACTTTTTAAAAGGAATTTCGATGGCACCCACTTAAAATGCATAGCAGGGGATGTAATTGAAGAAATGATACTGAATATCCACAATGGGAAGTGTGAACCCCATATGAACGGCCATATGCTTGCCAAGAAGATTATCCGAGAAGAATATTATTGGACCACCATGGTCCAAGATTGCGCTATTTATGTCATAAGTTTCCTCATATGCCAACAATTTGCTAATCTCTAAGACTTACCTCCCTGAGATTTGTACAGCATGACCTTGCCTTGGCCCTTCTCAACTTGGGGCATCGACATCATTGGGAAAGTCACTCCCAAAGCATAAAATGAGCACAAATTCATTCTGGTCGCTATTGACTATTTTATCAAATGGGTTAAAGAAGAGTCTTATGCAATATTACATGCAAAGAAAGTAACCAAGTTCATCAAATAAAATATCATCTGCCCCTATGGGGTCCCTCACGAGCTGGTATCAGATAATGGGATCCATTTTAAAGCTGAAGTTACAAAAGTGTTTGAGGAATACGGAATTCAAAGGTACAAGTCTTCTCGCCACCGATAACAAATCAATGGGGTTGTTGAAGCTGCTAACAAAAGCCTCAAAACCATAAAAAGCAAGATGACTGAGAGTTGTAGGGATTGGGCATATTAGATCCCTTATGCAGTCTGGGCTACCTCACGTCTGTCAGAGCGCCCACTGGGGATACCCCTTTTTCCTTGGTATATGACATGTAGGCAGTCCTTCCCGTTGAACTCGTGATACCCTCCTGACAGTCTATACTTAAAAGTTAAATTAGAGAATTCATTGGCAACAAAGTCATTATGATGAACTCTCACTATTGGATGAAAAGAGATTGAAAGATTTATACCGCATACAAGGTTATTACCATTGCATTACATGATCATTCAATAAAAAAGTTAAAGATCGTAGCGTGCGAGAAGGTGACCTCTCTCTCAAAGAAATTGTAGAACCCATCTGGAACCTATGGGGGAAATTTAATCCCAATTAGAGTGACATATCTAGTGGAGAAAATCTCGTTAGTTGGCACTCCTATCATTACATACCTTGATGGAGAAGAAATGACATGTTTAGTTAACTTGGACTGTCTCTGGAAAATTTACCCATGATATGGATCTCATCGCACTACGCACACTCACCTCCATTTTATTCTAAAAAATCTCCGTTCTTCCTTCCTTAACACGAACTACATGGGACCTTATCATCTCGACAATCTTTAAACACTTAGTTTTTATCCCCACAAAATTACATAGGGAGCCTAAAAAGCCACTTTGGATATGGTCCTTTCTTTTTTCACAAAATTCTATTCTTTTCTCCCATCAAGAAGTATTAGTCTCACTCATTCCTTGTAGATGAACAAATGGATTATGCACGCTTTAACGATCAGTAAGGACAATTCAAACAAAAAAAATTATTTAAAAATCACAACGAGATATATTGAAATCATCATTTATTACATCTTTATTTTAAAAAATGGCAGTTACATGAAGTATCAGTGACATGAAGAGTCCTTAAAAACTTACATAAACTACCCTACCTGCTATATTAACACAACCTACCCAATCCCATACCCATATAAAAACACAAACATAGACACCTACTACCAAACCTATCCCAATCTCAACTGCCAGAAGGACATGACACATCATCATCATCACCATAAACGCTATTCCCCCATACCCAAAAATCCAAATCTTGATTACATTTCCTTATGCTCTCCCTGTGTCGGTATGCTTTAAAAAGGTTAGACAAAACCACCACACCTCCCTCCACAAATTTAAACATCATGAGCTACCTCTGTCCCTTTTCCTCAGCACTAACCTTCAAAACACATTCCTCCACAACCACCTCAGATAATCCATTGACACTATATAAAATTCCCCAGCAGAATGGGACGGATGGGTAAATGGCATGTGGCACTACCATAGAGGCCCCAAGGTCATCCTCAATAATTCAGTCAGCTTCTCCATAGAAATAAGTTGGTTATGTGCAGAGGGACGATTTTCTCCACTTAACGAAGAAGTCACCAAGGAAAGTAAAAGGAAGTCTAGTAGAGACTTATTGGTCAAACATAACTATAATTATTCAATTGAAAAACAGGCTGCAACTCGCCCCACCATGGCACGGACGGAGGTGTACAACCCCGTGCTCTACAAGCTATCCAACCCAATTCTCCACAGAAGGACCAAAACTCTTCAAATTCCGTACAAGGAAATTTGGGATGCCAGTCAGAGGATATTCATATGGAACCGCCATATGAAGCTTCTCTGACAACCACGTAGATAACATCAAAGGGCTGCCTCACAAGAAAATGGACCGAGCTTCATTCTAGTCATCCAGATCGTTCAGTGTTTCTGCTAATATGGTAATGGTTGGGTTGGGGTTGCGATGGTAGTACATCCGTATAATGATAGCCACCCGAGGCTCTGCAGTTAGACCACCTGTCACTTAAAGCATTTTAGTAGTCAATCCCAAAGCTACTACTCCAACAAAGCCATTGTCATTATAATCTCTTTGGTGCAAGAGTTCAACGCCGTAGGAAGATTGATACCTCCCTTGCGCCTTAGTGATCAGGCAAAAAAAGGATAAATAGGCATATATTCGACTAAAGACACATGAGGAAAGGTCAGGCATAGTTGCAGAAATTCAAGGATCAACACCCAGCATGTCAAAAAATTCTTCATAAGTGGGACACACCTCATCCAAGACGAAGAAAAACATATGGTATTTAAGGTACCATAATTACAAAGCCGCTAGTAAATTGGATGATTATGCCATAAAGTAGCCGGGCACAACTTGAATGCCTCATAGTTGAAATTGTACAAGAACATAGCCTCTAAGCCTTCAAGTTAAATGATAAAGGCCTCAATCACGACAATGGATATTTTAGAATAATAGAGAAGCTTTGTGGGAGAAAGAAGAAGAATAGTTGAATATTGGTTTAAAACATCACCCAAAGGCCCACTTTTATACTTAAAATTCTGCCCAAAAGACAAAATAATGAACATGCTGCAACAAAAACAGATCCTAAGTACCAAGGATGCAGTAAGAGGACAATCATGGCTAAAAAACAAGCCTAACTTTATGTAACACCCGGTATTTTTAATGATTTTTAAAATGGGATTAATTAGAATTAATTATGGAATAATTGAAAATTAAGCCGGATTTAAATATTACTCGAGAATAAATTAATATGTGATTTATGTTGAATATTACTTAGTGATTAAAAGTAATATATTATTATGAATTTACATATGATTATGACTTTATAAAATTATCGAGAGTTATAAATACGACAAATACGGTAAATAAGTCGGGACGCACGTGTGAGTCGTGTCGGGACTATATTTAAATGGAATAAAAAGTAATTTATTTTTATGTCATCCGAATGGTCGATTCGAGTGTTCCAAAGTGTCCGAAAGGGTTTAGATAGTCAGAAAGTCTACCCGGGGGATTAATTTGGGTCTCGGGTCAATTTGGGACCAAACCGACACCCAGAGGGGTATTTTGGTCATTTTCCAAATCAGGTGAATAGTACTAATGAATTTGAAGTCGTCTTATATAAGTGTGGAGTTTTTAAAATTGATGTTCACTCACAAAAATCAAAGGAAAAGGCTTAAGAGAGAGTGATAGACTTTTCTAGGAGACCATGAGCCAAGAGTCACCTTGCATCACCACCACCACCACCACCACCACCACCACCACCGAAGGTTGATCGAAAAAAGGAGGAACATACCTATAATCATCTTCCCCTATGGTTTAGACCTTCGAATTAGAGGCAAGTGATTAATTATTGCAAATTATAGCGTGTATATTGTCCATGTTAGACTAGCAATGAAATTCAGATTTTTGATAATCTTAATTGAATCCTTGAAATGAAAACTAACTAGGATTTATCTCTTTTTGAATATATATTCAACTCTAAGAAATTTGAGTATAATGGGGGAAGAAATTTGGGATTTATGATAGTTCTTGTATAAAGATGCTGAATTAAGAGTTTTCTAAATTTTTATGGAATTAACTTGATTTAATGGAAACTCCTTGATGATTTTGTATTGTTTAGATGTTACAAATTATTCAAATATCTAGATATATCATTTTGGATGATTTATGGTGAGTTTGGGATCAATTGGTGATGGTTTTGAGGATGAAAAAGATTAAAACTCATAGCCATTAAAATGCAGAATGTCACAGACTTGTAGGGGCGTGTCGATTCGGACCAGGCAGAATCAGTTCGGTGGCAGGGGCGAATCGATTTGGGCCATGCCGAATAGATTAGGCTTCCCAGATTTGGTTAAATTTTCCCCTTTGATTATTATTTTTGTGGGATTGTTTGGGATTTGATTATGGAACTAAATTCTTAAAATAATGGGAGTATAGGGGGATACTAGTAGGCCATGTTAATATATGGGCTTAGTCATATGAGATGGAATAAAGGGTTAAACTGAATTAGGGTGTGACACCCTGTCTAATTAAATATTGGGTAGCTACTCCTTTATTAATTTAATACAAAATATCAAGTTGGTTCAGTCTTAGCATCACTGTCGAACAAATATTTAATTAGTTACTAGCCACCTAATATTTAAAAGTGAGATGTCAAATTTTATTAATTAATTTAACTCACAACTAAGTAATGAATAACCAACCATTCAACATTCACATAAACAGTCTCATAGGGAGAATTAATATAATGAAATAAACTGCGTCTGGAGTAACACTCCAAATAAAATCTCAATGCCAAATAATCTCAATACAAAAGTCACAACTAAAAAAAATGAAAGTCTAAAACTGCTATCTCTGAATAAGAATGGGCAACATGCCCTAACTGATATGAATGACTCTGATGGAAGTAAAGATAGATGTGGAGGCGTCTAATACCAAGATCCTGTAACTTCGACAACCGCTATAACACGTCAACATAATGAAACTCCTATGCTTGGTGTCCCTGTGGCTGGACACGTAAAAGGTTTTTACAAAAACAAAATAGATTTGGAAGCAAACGGGTCAGATCCCGAGGTGAAAATATTTTAAAACAGTAAGTGTTTACTTGCATTAAATAGTAAATATTATATACATGTTAGTCACGTTCTCTCACTTGAGATTCTCACCCCTCAACTATTGTGCACGCCTAACGTATGCCCTTAACCCAACTTAGTTATACCACTACCTAGCCAGTCCGTATTATATGTGTCTATAAGGATTACTACATTGATCCACCCATATTACTCAATTAAGACATACCTACATTTCAAATACTCATTATTTGAATATATTATCTCATGTATTATTTAAGTTCCCACATCTTGAAGTCATTTAAATATCTTAGCCATTCTCATCTACTAAGCAACAGTGAATAATCACAAGTATATAATTATATCACACTCAGTACATATATACACATATGGAACCCCTAGGCTAAGTTGCGGTGCATGCTGTAAGAGGGTACTTTAGATAAGATGGAGCCGTAACCTCTTTCGAAGTATGGTGATGATAAGTTAATTAGATAAAACCTTGGATTAGTGATAGAACATGCAAACACAAACTCAATAAATATAAGACTTAGTTTAAACTCACAAAATCTCTCGTGTATAACTTAGAAAAGAGAGTAATGAACTTTTAGAAGTAACTTAGCTAGAGGGAGGGAGAAGTAAGAACCCTAGATATACCTTGGTAGGCAGGTAGAAACACACCAAACACCCTCAAGAATCTCTGTTAAGCATTAAAAGCTTCGTAATAAATAACAATGGTGAGTGAGTAAACCCTCTGGTTTGCAATAACTCTCTCTTATCTGTATTCTCTTTAGCAATAACTCCTTAAACTCTCAAAAGATCTCCCTTTCCTCAAAGGTGGTTGGGGTCCTTAAATAGCCCCCCACACCACCCCCGATGCAACTCAGTCATTAAATATTATGAAATACATCCCTCATACTTTATGTCAAAACATTAAATGCCTGATGCACTAGTTGTCTCCACGTCATAAACATTAAATGCTAAGACATGCCTTTTGCCTAACCACTGTGTGTCAGGGGGGCTGTTGTCGCAGAGATGGCTCACCAACTACCTGACAGCCCCAAATACCACGGTGGTTTACTCAAGTGTGGGTCTGACATTGTTTAGCTGGCTAGTGATATCACCTATAGTAGATGTAACATTAAGTAGAGGGCTTCTTGGTTCACAACTCAATGCTCGATGGAACTCCAAGCTGCCCTGCCCGAGGTTCCACAGTCAGGGTTCTTCGGTATTTTACCAGGTGTATCTAAGATGGTAAGGACAAGCCCCAACGGTTCCTCACTTCTCAATACTCCAAACCAAGTCCCTCTAAAGTTCCCACAGCGAGGTCATTCGATAGAGCATGAAAGCTCTCCCAGGCCCTGCCAAGCCTGATCTCTCGCGAGTAGGGGTGTGCAAAAAAATCGTTAACCCGAAGGACCGAACCAAACCGACCTTCGTGGGTTGGGTTGGTTCGGTTTTTTTTCTCCACGGGTTGGTTCTGGTTCCAAAAAATTGAGAACCGAAGTGTTCGGTTTGGTTCTCGGTTTTATACCTGAACCAAACCGAACCGAATCGAGAATCGAACCCATGGAACCGAACCAAAAAACCGAACTGAATAACCGAACCAAAGAACCTACCCCAAGAACCTACCCGAGAATCGACCCATGAACCTGAACCATTAACCATAGCAATTAACCAGAACCATTAACCAACCCGAGAACCAACCACGAACCCGAACCATTAATGAAAACCGCGAACCAGAATCGCGAACTAGAAACTCAAACCAGAACCACGACCCAAACCGCGAACCAGAATCGCAAACCAGAACCAAGAACCGGAACCATGAACCAACCCGAACCAAACCGAGAACCGATGGTTCGGTTCCGAACCGAACCGACCAATTTTGGTTCTGGTTCTGGTTCCAAAACCATGGAACCGATCAATTTCGGTTCTGGTTCTGGTTCCGTAGTGGAACCGAACCGAACCGAACCATGTGCACCCCTACTCGCGAGTACCGTTTGACCTCACACTAAAACTCATTATTGTTCTCGTTTCATCATTACAACCGTTATAGCTTACAGTCAACATAAACAAAAATACAATATGACTAATAAAACAAGATAAAGTATGAGTTGCCACGCCAAGCTGCCTCGCTGAGTTGCCACGCTTAAGCTGCCTCGGTTGCTTAATCTCAAACACTGTTGCTAATTAGGGAATTATCCCTAATCTCAGGATTACCTTCAATCCCCCTCTGCATTTGCCCATTTATGGAGAGATTTATTGGAACAAGAAATGTCAGCACGAAACTTCTCAATCCGATGAACCCTCTCTGCGTGAAAAATTCTGGCCTCCTCTATTCGTTAGAACAGCAGCCTTATAGTCTCTTCGAAAAAGTAAAATTCTCCCCGATGTACCTGAGTCGAAGCGCCATGACTTATTGGGGCTTGGGCGAAGGGACATCGCCACTTTTTCCTCATGCTGAGCCTCAATCGCTCTAGTTTTATTATTTTAAATTCTCCCGAAAGGCCTCCTAACCTTCTCAAATACTCGTTTGGATTTTGGGCAAGTGAAATTCTCCCTTGTAATGCTTCGTTATCTTCGAAAAAGTAAAAATTCTCCCCGATGTAACTGAGTCACAAATTAAACAAAGTTTGGGACTTGCGGGGAGGGGACATCATAGCTTTTTTGAATCATTGTGGGACTGCTTTCGTTGGGAGTCATTGGATATGTTTGACAAAAATTCTGGCGCTAAAACTCAAACTTGTTGGAGAAGGCAACCGCCCTCCTTTCCCCAAGCGTCACTTCATTAATGACGTGGTGCTATCTTTTTAACTATCGTGACCCTTCCCGATGTGCCACGTGTTCATTTGAAATTATTATAGGCGGCCCTCGCACGTGCGATGGTGGGAAATTCAAAAGTCAGGTTTACAAACCTTTAAACATCTCTTTTATTTGAAAACCCTTCTCTTTTCCTTCATCTTCTTCAAGCTCCCCTCTTTCTGTAGAGAGATAAATTATGTGCGAACTCTGTGCAAACTTCCTTGCTGTCCCATTCTTTACTCAGTCTTCTCCCTCTTTCATCTGTTGCGCCACTACCTGCAGTTGTGTTCCTCCTCTTTTGTTCTTAGCCCTTCTTACCCATCTATATCATTCATCGCCACTTTATCATGGTTTCTCCAAGTACTTCCAAGGTTGCCACCATCGCCACTCAATCAGACTCCTCCTTTGCCACTTCTGGCGCGACTGCTGCCCCTAGCTCCGTTGCCCTGAATACTGCTCGTCAAGAGCAACTACGCTTCTATTGTCAGACGCCCATCTTTGACGAAGATAATAAATTTTCTAAGGCATGCAAGACCTTCCATTTCTCCTCCAAGTTCGACCCTTTACTATTGGGTGACGAGGAAATGGATACATCGAAGTGGGGCTATCTACCCCCATAGGGGACTCTGCATTTTCGTTTAGACTGTGTTGACTTCCCCTATTCTCAAATTGACTTCGAAGCACCCGGGGGGTCGCCAGCCCATTTCAGTGCCTGGCATGCACATATGCAGAGTTCTCACGCTGCTGCTCTTGCCAAGGTTAGGCTGCATCGAGCCTATTGGTTTGGCGAGTTCACACTCTCTAAGCACAATACGGTGCTCCAAGTGCTAGTCTCCTGATGGAACATCACAACCCATACCTTCTTCGCTGCGTGGGGGGAGTTTACTATTACACTGGAGGACGTCTGTGAACTCCTTGGGTTTGAACCCATGGGTGAGTTCACCTATGATGATGAGGCTCTGAATGCCGAAGAGGCTGCTGATCGAGCTGAGTTGGACCGGATCTACCGCAGTTGCATTGGTTCCTCGAACAAAGCCATGTTTACTCCCCTTATCAACTATTTTTTTGAAGCTCCAACTCTGAAGTACGCGAGTGCCGTAACGGGCCGAGGTAGAGGTACATCTCTGGAACTATCTACCTACATACTTGTGTTGCTTTCACGGTTCTTTCTAACTGGGAAGCCCAATGATTAACCCATGAGGAACCTGATAAATATTTTCATCCGTTTGGCCAGGGGGTCAGCTTTCCTCTGGTCGCCATCGCCTTGGGGTCCCTCTACACCTGGTTGGATCGAACCCACGTTGACATGGAATGATCACTAGGCCATTATAACTTGGCTAACTTCGCCAATACCGTTATTCTGACGGGTTTCCTTTACACCCGCTTTCGTGCTATTGCCGCCAAGTCAGCTTCTCTGCCCGTGAGCGAAGGTATCAAGCCCCCACGCCTCCTATGTTTCCACAAGAAGTAAAGTCGAAAGGAGATAATTGAGGTTTTTGATCATGTAGACTCCTTCGTGATGAGGCCATATATTGAGTCTACCTTTGCCCATAGTTGGGGCTTCTTTCCTTTTGCAGCCACAACGGTCAAGTTCAGTCCGGTTGTAGAAGATCCCTCGCAAGCCGTAGTGCTTCTTTTCACCCTGGGGTTTATCCCCTCCTACACTGAATGGTGATACACCTCAGAGCCTTACAACCCTGATAGATGCAGCAGGCAGTTTGGGTTCGATTAGGGGGACCCTCGACCTGTGTTCTAGGCCAACCACTCCAAGGCCACCTTCGCTGAAGCCTGCACCTTCTATACTGCAGACGCGGTTCTTGGTGTGACGTCTACCATCGATGGACGTGTCACCTTCCCTAGTGCCACTAGGAAGGGGGATGTATCCACCTCCTTTGCAACCAAGTTCCATCTGAGGCAGTTGGAACAAATCCATGAGTACATTCAGTCCCCCCCTCAATATCCCCCAGTACTTTCTTTTTCTTCTTCTGCACTAGGTCTTAAGGGGAACTCCGTACTCGGGGTTGAGTTTCCCTTGAGTACAACCATTAAAGAATCTCCTGAAGAATTACCCCCTTATTGCCCAATAATTCCCATTGCCATCCCAAAGTCCAAGGCCGCTGCAACCCCCAAACCATCTGCCCCCTCTGCAGAAGCTTCCATGGGAGAAGGGCCTTCTCAGCCACCTACTAAGAAGGCCAAGAAGTCAAAATCCAATAAGTCTAAGGACCAAGTTCAAACGCAAACCCCCTTGGATGCATTTCCCATTGCCTCCGTTCCCCCTCCCATGTCTCCAGAGATGGCTGAGGAGGCGGGTGCAAGCTGAAGTCGACTGAATACATGCAACGACGTGCTGTCGCCGTTCCTCCTCATGGCGCATTTCCCATAATCATGGTTGATCCCATAGAGCTAGCGCCAAAAAGGCGAAGAAGGACAAGGGTGCCAGAAACATGTGGTGCAACGGGCTCTAGGAAGAAAATGCTGGGTACCAAGACCCAGAAGAGAAAAACACTCGAGAAACCTCCATCACCAGTTCCCTCTGCTGCTGACTCCTCACCGCCTTCACCAGTAATTGTACCTTCTCGTTCTCCCTATGGATCTGAGGTATGTGTGCATTATTTATTTCTTATTCCTTTTCTCTTAAGGTGTGTTGCATCTGCCCATTTCTTAATAAGAAGCTGTTTTATTGCAGGGAGTCCCAGTCCCCCCATAAGTCGCTTCGTGAGGGGCGTTGTGGTGTCTCTCCAGCAGACACTACTCTTCCCCGTTCCCCCTGATAAATCTCACTTATTCTTTGCGTTCATCCTCGCAATGGGCCAAAGAAGCTGCGGCAGAGGCTGCCGCTGTTGAGTCTGCTGAGATGCCTTGTCAACTAAAGGAAACTACAGCTGTCCCTCTGAATTACTAGCGGATCAAGAGGTGTCTTTTCCCCTTGTTGTGGTCGAGGAGAGTTCCCCGCAGGTAATTTTCCTGCCAAGTCTTACATCTTTTAGTTGTTTCCTTATTTTTTTAATCATATATACCATATTGGGCCGTTTTAGGTGGAAGTGGCGTCACTGATAGCCAACATTCTCCTTCCGCCTGCATTGACCAGACCCCTTAATGCAGTTCCTCTTTTTGGTGCCATAAAGGGGGTAAGTTAGATGAATTCCTACCCCTTATCCTTTTGTGTTTACTCCTTGTGTCTAACACTTGATTTTATATTTGTATCTTTCTCCAAGTCTCTCTCCACCTTTTGCCCTTAGTGGTCTTTTCCCTTCCAGGGCCCAAGTTGGTGCTACTGCTCTCGTTGGGGCATCTTTTGAAGATCCAACGTCTTCTTCTGATGATGCGCCCATGTTGCCTTTAGTACCTTACGTTGGCTAGGGAAGTTTGCCTACCGATGAAGCTTCTTCAGCCAAGGGCCCGGTTGAAGCTGCCGAGGCAATGAGCCTGCCTCCAACGGTTTCTACCATTATGGCCCCCGTGGTTACTCCTGTTCTCTCTCCTACTGCTCGTTTAAATGACCCATCCTTTCTCTGATCAAGGGAACCCTTGCCCCCTCCATTCTTCTTATTAAGACCCGGATATCTTCCTCTAACTCTGTGTAAAATGCTGTGTCCACCAGGTGAGTTTCCTCAACAACGAAGGGCCTCTTTGTAGCCCTAATAGTCACCTATGTCCCCTTGACATTAGCTTTGGCACATTGGTGGTATGTAGAAGGAACTAACCCTTGGTTGTGCATCCACACCCTCCCTATCAGCAGATGATAGGAAGTTGCACTCTCTATTATATGGAACTTGATATGGGAACTCAGATTTCCCATCACGATCCCAACATTAACGTATCCAATGGATTTGGAAGATTGATTATCATACCCCAAAATTACCAAAGGCATGGGGACCAACCTTTCTTTTGGGATATTGGCTGCTTAAAAAGAGTTAACTGGCATGATGTTGATGAAAGCTCCTGCATCCATAAGAGTCCTTACGAAGCTAACTCCGTTAACACTGGTAGTCACATATAATGGCTTGTTGTGAGGGAACCTTACAGCCCTATCTGCATCGCTGAAGGTTATCTCTGACAGAAACCTTCTCACCAACCTGGCCATGGGTCCCTTCCATCTCAGCGAAGGGACTGCGTTCTTCCTCGCAATATCAAGTATTGTCTGGGTTATCTCCAGCCTACTTTCCTTTGGTATCCCCACTTGGTCAAAGAACTAAGTGAACTTTGAGACTTCAAAACTGCACGGTATTCTAGAAATGGATCTACTTCCTCACCTTCAACACCGTATATCCACTCCACATCCTTGGAACTTGCCTCGTCATAATCTAACACAATGTTAGCCATTCCCCTCGTACAATCTTCCAGAGCCTCTTCGTACTCTTCTTGCTTCGCTGTTGACTCTCTTTCCCCTCTCTTGGCCTCTTTATCATAGGCCACCATGGGATTGGCCCACTACACCAAAATGGCCAAAATGTCACCTTTCAGCCGTCCACCCTTGTCAAGGTCATTGACCGTGACAAAAAATACGCGTTTTATGTCACGGTCATTGACCTTGACACGACTGTGACAAAGAATTGTCACGGTCATTGATCGTGATAATTCTTTAAATAATTGTCACGGTCAATGACCTTGACACGACCGTGACAATATTTCCAAAAAAAACCCTTTCCCCCTTCTTTTTTCCCTCCCGCCGTTCCCTCCCTCTCTCTATCTCTCTCTCTCTCGACGCTACTTTCAGGTTTAATTCTCTCTCTCTCTCTCTCTCTCTCTCTCTCTCTCTTCCATTTATATATATGTTTGTGTGTATATATGTTTGTGTATATATGTGCGTGTGTGTATGCGTGTGTGGGGGGTGGGGGTAGGGGGTGGGGCAGGGTGGGGGTAGGGTGAGGGGTAGGGGTGGGTCAGGGTGGGGGTAGGGTGGGGGGTAGGGGGCAGGGCAGGGTGGGGGTAGGGGGTTAAAAATGTAAATAAATAAGTAATTTTCTATAAATTTCCAAAAATAATATCCAAAAATATAAATGTAAATAATATCCAAAAATGTAAATGTAAATAATATCCAAAAATATTGGATAACAATTTATTTTCATTCAAAATAAATAAGTAATTTTCTACAAATTTCATAAAAAAATGAAGGCCGGCTTAATATGTGATTTAAGTGTGAAATAATCGCTATATACTTATACTAATGGAGAAAAAAACCATATATGGTGTTTTTTGTTGACTTTATATGGTGAAATAATCACATGACTTTATATCCATCAAATAAAAGCATGACAACTAAAAAACTACAATAAGGGTTAAAATGGCATCCGAAGTTGCTAAAAGCATGAAAAATAAAATATTGAGATTAAATTTATGACGGGTGATGAAAGCCCGTAAACATGTTGGGGTGGGGGTGGGTTGGGGTGGGGTGGGGGTGGGGTATGATTTATAAAAAGCACAAAACAATAGTAAAAATTCAATACCTGAAATTAACATTGAGATTATTTTAAATAGACAGTCACTACTGTGTGTGTGTTTAAATTGAAAGAAGATATGAGAATTTTATTAAAGATTTTTATGGGAACTTGTTATACTAGAACTTAGATGAACACTAAGTGATGAAAATAGTCCTTAAAATTGAAAATTAAATAAAGTTTATAAAAGTAAAGATGCTGGTAATACATCAAAGATAAATTAATAAGGACTAAATAACAAAACGTGTTCAAGTGTATAACAAGAAAGAAAATGTGGTATTTAGATTGGGTAAAATTCTTAAAGTAATGTTAAGGGACTAAAAGACCCAAGACAACTGGCCAGTAAGTCACGGACCGAAAAATTTATGACGGGTGATGTTAGCCCGTAAACATGTTGGGGTGGGGGGTGGGGTATGATTTATAAAAAACACAAAACAATAGTAGAAATTCAATACCTGAAATTAACATTGAGATTATTTTAAATAGACAGTCACTACTGTGTGTGTTTAAATTGAAAGAAGATATGAGAATTTTATTAAAGATTTTTATGGGAACTTGTTATACTAGAACTTAGATGAACACTAAGTGATGAAAATAGTCCTTAAAATTGAAAATTAAATAAAGTTTATAAAAGTAAAGATGCTGGTAATACATCAAAGATAAATTAATAAGGACTAAATAACAAAACGTGTTCAAGTGTATAACAAGAAAGAAAATGTGGTATTTAGATTGGGTAAAATTCCTAAAGTAATGTTAAGGGACTAAAAGACCCAAGACAACTGGCCAGTAAGTCACGGACCGAAAAATTTATGACGGGTGATGAAAGCCCGTAAACATGTTGGGGTGGGGTGGGAGTGGGGTATGATTTATAAAAGGCACAAAACAATAGTTGAAATTCAATACCTGAAATTAACATTGAGATTATTTTAAATAGACAGTCACTACTGTGTGTGTGTTTAAATTGAAAGAAGATATGAGAATTTTATTAAAGATTTTTATGGGAACTTGTTATACTAGAACTTAGATGAACACTAAGTGATGAAAATAGTCCTTAAAATTAAAAATTAAATAAAGTTTATAAAAGTAAAGATGCTGGTAATACATCAAAGATAAATTAATAAGGACTAAATAACAAAACGTGTTCAAGTGTATAATAAGAAAAAAAATGTGGTATTTAGATTGGGTAAAATTCTTAAAGTAATGTTAAGGGACTAAAAGACCCAAGACAACTGGCCAGTAAGTCACGGACCGAAAAATTTATGACGGGTGATGAAAGCTCGTAAACATGTTGGGGTGGGGGTGGGGGTGGGGTATGATTTATAAAAAGCACAAAACAATAGTAGAAATTCAATACCTGAAATTAACATGGACGTGCGCTTTAAGAGATGGAGTCCAGGGTGCTCGTCACGCATGTCATACCCGGGAAGGAGAACTCCCTATTGTGGTTGCGCGAACAATGCGGCACGACATATATTAGTTGGTGTGTCAATTCGTATGTCGTGTGGCCTACTCACCTTCTCAGTTTTAACAATACACCAGACATGTAGTGGCATTGTTTTAAGTTTGAATTGAATTGTTATAAGTTTGAATTGAATTGTTTTAAGTTGTTACATTTGAATTATATCGTGATGCATATTGTCCCTATTTGAATATATATTTGTATTTTCTTTAGTTTGTTTGGATATATGATGTTTGGAACAGGTACAACGTTGCTATAACAGGTACAAATATACTGCTGGGCAGTGGCAGTGGCCATACTGCCCAACAGATTTTTTTTAAATTCTGCCCAGAATTATCACGGTCATTGACCGTGACAATTTTTTAAAAAAGGGTCACGGATTTCTCACTTTTTATAACCGTGACAAATGTGTCACGATCATTGACCGCGACACGACCATGACACAAAACGCGAGTTTTGTGTCAAGGTCAATGACCGTGACACGACCGTGACAAAAAAAGTTGTCTCGCCTCAAAATGTCACGGTCATTGACCTTGACAAGTTGGATTTGTCAGGGTCAATGACCTTGACAATAGTGCAGATTTGGTGTAGTGGTCCCATGTGCTGGCAAGGGGTTATTGTTGATGTTCTGTGGAGGGATTTGCAATGTCCTTGCCTTCATGTACTTATCGATGATTATTCTCAGCGTAAAATAGCTCTTGGTCGGATGCTGGATCCTCCGATGAACCTGACAGTACTTTGGATCTGCCTTCTTTGTCGTATCGGGCTCCCTAGTGGGAACGTCTTTTGGCTCATAGACCATTCCCCCTTGGACCATCGCGTTATAACAGCTGACAACCTCTTCCACTATACAAGGTAATGGTGGTGGGTCGTCCCTGTCTCTTTCGAACTTCCTCTTGTTGTCCTTCTTCGGTTCTTTGCCCCTATCTCCCCCCTCGGTATACCCTACCCGTGGGGGCTGAGACCTTCCCCTCGCGGGATGCATCGGCTACCTAAACATCATGGGCACCACTACCGAATTGGGCTGCACCACCAAGGAGATGTTCCTAGCTGCTTTTAAGAACGCCGCAAAAGTCCCCTCACGCGTCTCATTGATAATATGGCAGATGTATTCTGGAAGCAGCCCTTCAGCGCAGATCTGCAATAACTTGGATTCTTTCGCTTCCTCCCTCACGTCGAGGGATCTTTCCATGAACCTTCTAACATAGGCCACCACTTCTTCCCCAGGTCTTTGTTTCTCCCTACCAAGTTGAGTCAAGGTGAATTCATCTTCTTCCAGAAAGAACTTTTGGACAAACAATACATGCATCTCCTCCCACGTAGAAACGCTGTTAGGAGTCAAATGGGAGTGCCAGGTGTATGCTTTATCGGTTAGGTATTTGGACAACTCCCTCAACCTAAGTTTCTTATTATTTCAATGCGCTCCCAAGTTTTCAACAAAGCGGTTAATGTTCTCCTTAGGGTTCCCACCTTTCCTTGTATATTTTTCAAAGATAGGGGGAATATAGTCCTTTGGATAGGGCTCATCGTTGTGCTACTGAGGATAAGGTGTTCGAAAGTCATCATAAACCGAAGCCACCTCACCAGCAGATTGTGAGGAAGCTTGCATAAACTTCAACATCTCTTTCTGCATCTCTTTTTTCATTTCCTCTATAGGTGATGCCACTGGAGTAACCAGCAACGGGGCCACGGGCTGAGTGCCCGTTGCAACTGGAACGAAAGTTACATGTGGTTCCGTTAAAACTCCTGAGGTTCCCCCTGATGGATTCAAAACAGAGTGTACACTTGCTGGGATCGTTCCCGTAGCACCTGCACCTGGTGGGGCCGTTGGAGCTACGCCTAGTGTTATGAAAGCATTAGCCTCCAATCCTCCCAGCATAGTAGAAGCTACTAGAGTTTGTAAAAACTCATAAAATTTGCTCATGTGGAGTGTGACCTAAGTGGGTCCCAACCCCGCACTCGTGGAAGGTTATGTCACCCGCGGAATGCCTGACGTCGCCGAAACCGGAGGTACCTCTACTCGAGGAGCCCCATCCCTTAGGGCCTCTTGTTCTCTCGCGGCTTGTTCTTCATTATGTTGGATATCATCAAAGTTGAGTCTTCGAGTAGCATTATCTTACGCCATACTCCTTACTTAGAAGAATGCCTCCCCAGTGGAGTCACCAAATATAAGATGGTACTTTAGATAAGATGGAGGCGTAACCCCTTTCGAAGTATGGTGATGATAAGTTAATTAGCTAAAACCTTGGATTAGTGATAGAACATGCAAACACAAACTCAATAAAGATAAGACTTAGTTTAAACTCACAAAATATCTTGTGTATAACTTAGAAAAGATAGTAATGAACTTTTAGAAGTAACTTAGCTAGAGGGAGGGAGAAGTAAGCACCCTAGATACACCTTGGTAGGCAGGTAGAAACATACCAAACACCCTCAAGAATCTCTGTTAAGCATTAAAAGCTTCGTAATAAATAACAATGGTGTGTGAGTAAACCCTATGGTTTGCAATAACTCTCTCTTATCTGTATTCTCTCTAGAAATAACTCCTTAAACTCTCAAAAGATCTCCCTTTCCTCAAAGGTGGTTGGGGTCCTTATATAGCCCCCCACACCACCCCGAGGCAACTCAATCATTAAAGACTATGAAATACATCCCTCATACTTTATGTCACAACATTAAATGCCTGATGCACTAGTTTTCTCCACGTCATAAACATTAAATGCCAAGACATGACCTTTTCCTAACCACTGTGTGTCAGGGGGGCTGTTGTCGCAGAGGTGGCTCACCAACTGCCTGACAACCCCAAATACCACTGTGGTTTACTCAAGTGTGGGTCCGACATTGTTTAGCTAGCTAGTGACATCACCTACAGTAGATGTGACATTAAGTAGAGGGCTGTTTGGTTCATAACTCAACGCTCGATGGAACTCTAAGCTGCTCCGCTCGAGGTTCCACGGTCAGGGTTCTTCAGTCTTTTACCAGATGTATCTAAGATGGTTAGGACAAGCCCTAACGGTGCCTCACTTCTAAATCCTCCAAACCAATTCCCTCTAAAGTTCCCACGGCGAGGTCATTCGATAGAGAATGAAAGCTCTCCTAGGCCCTGCCAAGCTTGGTATCTCGCGAGTACCGTTTGACCTCACACTAAAACTTATTATTATTCTCGTTTCATCATTACCACCGTTATAGCTTACAGTCAACATAAATAGAATACAATATTACTAATACAACATGCTAAAGTATGAGTTTCCATGCCAAGCTACCTCGTTGAGTTGCCACGCTTGAGCTGCCTTGGTTGCTTAATCTCAAACACTGTTGTTAATTAGGGAATTATCCCTAATCTCAGGATTACCTTCAATCCCCCTCTACATTTGCCCCTTTGTGGAGAGATTTGTTGGAACAAGAAATTTCTGCACGAAACTTCTCAATCCGATGAACCACCCGTGTTACTCAATTAAGACATACCTACATTTCAAATACTCGTTATTTGAATATATTATCTCATGTAAAATTTAAGTTCCCACGTTTTGAAGTCATTTAAATATCTTAGCCATTCTCATATACTAAGAAACAGTGAATAATCACAAGTATATAATTATATCACACTCAGTACATATATACACATATGGAACCCCTAGGCTAAGCTGCGATTTATGCATACTCTGCTATCGAATCCCGGTGCATCTTATACACGAGGATAATGAGTTCCAAATCACTCAGGAACCGTATCAATACAAATCACATATATTGGAGGCGAACATATTTCACATACCCATGGGTCACGCACATACCTCCGCTCCCATGGTTAGTTGACTTATTAACTCACAAATAAGTCTTCACAGTCCTATGTTCTTGAGGTACCAAATCTAAATCCCCCCAAAGGCACACAAGATAAGATTGTCCTCTTCCTACAACCTCCCCTGATAGTAAGTATGGTAGGTATGTCATACACATAATAATCCATATACTAGGTATTCACACCACCTAAGTAATCATCGTTTCAATATAGGTATACTCATGTCCTATATTATAAGTCTCATACGTAGTATAGTTTCATCCCTATTATTTTACGTAATATGTTTAGCGCAATAACTCTCGTTGTTTAAATATGAGTAATTAAACCTATCCTGAAAGGTTACTAAGTTTCCCACTCGTCTTTAAGGTTATTACAGTAGTATAAAGTCCCCCTACTACTGTATCTAACCTTAAGTTATTGTTTGTTCAATTTAAATTCAAGTTTCCATATCTTCCAACCATAACACTCTCATCGGACACTCGCAAGTTTATCATTTAATCCCAAACCGAACTAATATTTTTCGGGCCTCAAATACATCCCTACTAACCTTCTCTAAGTCCCAATGTATTCAAATAGTCCACACCAATAATTCTTAAAAGTTAGAATTTCATTAAACCTTAAAAGGAAATTTTAGCACAAATGCTCGGGAGTCGATCGATCGACTCAAGAATGTCGATCGATCGAACCATTCGATCGATCAACTATGAATGTCGATCGATCGATCGACCAGTTACAACCCATAATTTTTACATTTTTGGCTATCGTTTTGTCTCCAAAATTCATTACGTGATCCCATTCTCCAAAGTAAATGTACTTGATGTTATAACAACGTAAACACATGATTTCTAACGTTCTAGAATATTCAAATCATCATGAAAATGACCTACAAATTTAATTCTTCATCATGTTTTCATGTTTAAACCCTAGGATAACTATTCTGAATTCAAGATAGCCAAATACTCAGATTTGATTCGTGATTTATATCGTTTAGGTTCTGATTTAATGCCCTAATCTTTCTAGAATTTATCTATATGAAAAATGTGCCCATATTCAAGATTAAAATTTCCCAATTCTTGAAATTATCAATATTTCAAGTTTAGTCTCCAATTCTAAACTACCATTGATAATATATTTGCCGAATCATAAAAAGTTAAATCACTTTCCTAGAAATAGAAGTTCTTATCCTTTGGGGAAGATAATATTGCGGTGATGTTCTCTTTCCGGTCACAAAACCGACGATGGTGGTGGTGCAAGGTCGTTATTTGCCCCTAACAACCTTTAGAAACCCTTCCTTTATCTCTACGTCTCTCTGTCAAGTTTGTAGTAGAGAATAACTTTAATGATACTAAGGGTTGGATGATACATTAATCCCGAATTTCGTAGGTCACTATTCATCAAATAGTAAAATGACTAAAACACCATTTCGGGTTGCCGGTTTGACCTAAAACTGCCCCGAGACCCAAACTAAACCGCCATGTAGACTTTTCTGACTATCTCGATACTATCGGATACATTAGCGCACTGAAAATGACCATGAGAATGATATAAAAATAAACTACTTTATAATCCATTAAATTGGTCCTGACACGCGCGTCCCAAATTAATTTTCAAAACTGTCGTATTTTCCACACGTGATAATTTTAATAAGTTCATAATCATATATTACTACACTTGCTCAGTAATATTTAACATAAATATCATAATCAAATACTAACTCTCGTCTCGCTAGTATTTAAATCCAAATTAATTACCAATTAAATTCCCATTTTTAATTAAATTAATCGTGTAATTAAATTCTGTAAAAATATGTGGTGTTACATACTTCTCCCTAATAATGGAATTTCATCCTGAAATTCAGAAATAAACGTATACCTGTTAAAAATAACTCTGGATATTTGTCGCACATCTCATCCTCACGCTCCCTGGTAAACTCATCGACATTATGATGCCGCCAGTGAACACGTACTAGTGGTACTACCTTGGATCTCAATTTCCTCTCGCTACGATCGAGAATAGAAATAGGCCCCTCCTCATAGGAACTATCAGTCTTCAGATCGATCTCCTCCAAATCAATGTGAGTATGGGCTAATTCATCCCGAAGATATCTCCTCAGTGAAGAAATATGGAACACGTCATGAATCCAATGCAAGTGCTCCAGTTACCCAAGTCTATAAGCAACTGACCCAATCCGCTCGATGATAGGGAACGGCCCCACATATCTCGGTGCAAACTTCCCCTTTTTACCAAAACGCATTACCCCCTTCATAGGAGATACTCTTAGCAACACTTGGTCTCCCACATTGAACTCTCGAAAGAACCTCTTGGCATCGACGTAGCTCTTCTATCGGTCCTGAGTAATTCGAATACGGATCCGAATAATCTTTATCCTGGTCAAAGTATCCTGGATCACCTCCGGCCCAAGTATCTTATTGTCCCACTCCTATAAACAACACGCTGAAGAATGACAAGGTCTACCGTATAATGATCGAATGGAGTCATGCCAATCGTAAACTGGTAGTAGTTATTATAGGAAAACTCTACTAGTGGGAGATACTCCCCCCCGGCCAAAATCGAGGATACACATCCGCAACATATCCTCTAACATCTGATTCATCCGCTCAGTATGTCCATCATTCTGCAGGTGATAGGCCGAACTCAATCGTAACTCCGTACCCATGGCCTCCTAGAAACTCTCCTAAAATCTGAACAAACAAATCTTGTCCCGATCGAACATTATATCAAGGGGCACCCCATGAAGTCTCACTACCTCCGCAATGAAGATCTGAGCGTACCGCCCCGTAGTATAATCGTTTCGAATTGTCAGAAAGTGTGTTACCTTGGTCAAACTATCCACAATTACCCATATCGAATCTTGACCTCTTTGGGATGTTGATGAAATCCATGGAAATGGTCCCCTATTTCCATATAGGAATCTCTAATGTCTGTAGGAGCCCTGGCGGTCTCTGGTGGTCCACTTTGACTAGCTGACAAGTGGCACATTTTGAAACAAACTCGGCAATATCCTTCTTCATTCCACTCCACCAGTACTATCGCCTCATATCCTGGTACATCTTATCCCCATCGGGATGTACCACAGAACATGAACCGTGTGACTCTGTCATCACCTCGTGTCGCAAGTACTCCCCACAGGAACAACCAGTCTCCTATTGAAGCGTTACCCTCCATCCAAACTAATAGTGTAAGACTCGCCCCCTGTGCCAGAAGCTATACTATCAGATCCTGGTAGAATGGATCTGTTGCCTGAGCCTGTACCACCCTCATAATAATCTGAGGCGTAACTGTCATAATAGACATAAATGATCGGGCCACTGCATCTTGGTGTCCCAACTCTTGCCATTTCACTTTCCACACTTCGGTCACCTCCCCTACTGGCCTACGGCTCAACGCGTCTGCTACCACGTTAGCCTTCCCCAGGTGATATTGGATATCGAACTGATAATCCTTCATAAATTTGAGCCACCTGCGCTAACGCATATTAAACTCCTTCTAGGTGAAGAGGTATTGTAGTGACTTGTGATTTGTGAATAATTGAAATTTCTCCCCCAAGAGATAATGTCTCCATATCTGAAGTGCAAACACGACTGTCGCTAACTCCACGTCGTGGGTGGGGTACTTCTTCTCATGAGGCTTAAGCTTTTGAGAAGTATAAGCTATAGCCTATTACTCCTGCTGAAGCACACTCCCGAGTCCCTGTAAAGATGCATCAGTGTAGACTAAATACTCCACTCCTGGCCTGGGCAGTGCTAGAATGGGTGCCGAAGTCAACTTGTCTTTTATCTCATCAAAGGCTAACTAACAGGCGTCATCCCAGATGAACGAAACCCCTTTGCTAGTAGGTGTGTCAACGGACCTTCCATCTTAGAGAATCCCTGAATAAACCTCCTGTAGTATCCTACTAGGCCCAAGAAACTATGTATCTCTGTCGGTGTCGTGGGCTACCCCCATTCCCTCATCGCCGACACTTTGCTCGAATCTATGGATATACCTCTATCAGATACATTGTGCCCCTAAAATTGGACCTCCTTCTTCCAAAACCTACACTTCTCATATTTGGCATACAACTCGTGCTGGCGCAGTGTCTGCAACACCTGTCTCAAATGCTCGGCATACTCCTCCTTAGTCTGAGAATATATCAGAATGTCAGCCATGAAGATAATAACAAACTGATCAAGGAACTTTCTGAACACTCTGTTCATCAAGTCCATGAATACAACTGGTGTGTTGGTTAACCCAAATGGCATAACCCTGAACTCGTAGGATCCATATCTCGTCAAGAATGCAGTCTTAGACACGTCCTGCTCCCTGATACGCAATTAATGGTATCCTGATCTCAAGTCTATCTTCGAGAAGAAGGCATCTCCTTGCAACTGATAGAATAAGTCATCGATTCGGGGCAACTGATACTTATTTCGTATCGTGACTTTATTCATCTCTCGATAATCAACACATAACTGTAAAGATCCATCCCTTTTCTTCACAAATAATACGGGAGCACCCCAAGGTAAGGTACTCCTCCGGATGAACCCCAGTCCCAACAGTTTCTTAATCTGATCTCGTAACTCCCTTATCTCTGTCGGAGACATACGATAAGGCACGCGCGCTATCGATCGAGTGCTCGGCGTCAAATCTATAACAAAGTCTATCTCTCTACTAAGTGGAAATATCGGTATCTCCTGGAATACATCAGCGAACTCCCGTACAACAGTATTCGAATCAAGTGGGATTACTACCTCCTTCGAGGTATCCTCCTCTATATAATAGAAGCGAGTGGAGGATCCTCCCTCATGATGAGGCATCGCCACCAGGAACATCTCCTGACATGGTATAGAAAATATAATACTCTTATTAAAGCAATTGATCATATCCCTATACGCAATGGGGTAATCCATACTTATAATTGCATCATACTCATGCATATCTAAGATAAGCATATCTGTCGGTAAAGTAAATCTCCTAATCTCGATACCTATGCCTTGACATATAAAGAATATCAATGATCCATAGACCAACGGGGAATCTACACTAGTAACCTTGCTCTCTTTCATGTCTAATAACCCCGTGGTGCATGCAAAACTAGTGGTAATAAAAGAATGTGAAGCCCCCGTGTCGAACAAAATACGCCCCAAAGTACCCTGGATAGAAAACATAACCTCAATCACGGGTGGAGCCTGTGGGAATGCAGCCTGAAGAACATTGTAAACACGTCTATACTGTAATTGCCCCTGCTAGTATAGCTGGCTTCTGTGGTGGTACTGGGAGGGCAGCGGGAAATATCGGTCTCTGAGTCTCCTGTCGACTACTCTGCTGTTGAGGCTGTGGGACCCAACCCCTCTCAGGACAATCATGACGTTCATGGCCAGTCTTGCCATATATGAAACACTTTCCACTAAAGTTTCCTCCTCTCTGTCCTTGCTTCCCTTGGCCCTGTTGGCCGTTACCAACTTTTCCTTAGCCCTGCTGACCCAGCTGGCCATACCTATAACCTCCTTGATCGTGTAAAAAACCTCCCGATATGAATTTCTTAGAATCCCCTTACTGGGAATTATGATCACCCTACCTCTACTGGCCCTGTGCTAGTTGTGTCCCACTGGCACCACTACCTCCTGTCCTGCCCTGTTGGCTGGACTCCCCTACTCGCTTGCTCCCTGTCATATGGAAGTAGTGGTCCTGGTAGTGAATTAGTGTTGCATTAAGCACATCAGTATAGGTATGCAATGAGAGGTTACCCAAAAGATTCTGTCGAATCCTCCAGGTAAGGCCATCCATGAACATCTATATTTTCTTCTCCTCAGTAGGTACCTCTGCTGGTACCAAATTAACCAATATGGTAAAATCTTCCTCGTACTCAGCTACGGTCTTCCCCTCTCAGATGTGGTTTAGTAATTTCCACCTTATCTCAGTCTGAACGACAGAAGGAAAATATTTGCGATCGAACCGCACCCAGAAATCCTGAATAGTAAAGACATCTCTCTGCTCAGCAGTGGTAATAGACTCCCACCACTGCAGCACTGCTCCAACTAGCTTAAATGTAGCTAGTATCTTCCTATGTACATCTGTGAATTCATACATCCTCAAGTGCCTCCAAATGTCCTTCCATTGGCTCGCCACTACCACATCGGAGCTCCCGGTAAACTCCTAAGGATGTGCCTTCTGAAAGGAATCTCTGACATGCTCCTAAGCAAACGGGAAGGCACGAGCCTGATCTGGGCCCACTACCGGTGCCTGAGATAATGCCTGCTGTATTATTGCTAAAGATACATTTACCACCTGTGCTACTATAGCGGCAACTTCAGCGGCGTTCATGGTACCCTAAACTGGTGCTAGTTGAGGCTCGGGATGGGCACCCCTGGGAATTCGCTGTTCACGCCGAGGAGGCATCTGAAATGAGATAAAATATTTATAAATCGACAGTTATTATCACAAAATGGTCGAAGACATAAAATGCGCAATTAAAGAGTAGGACAATCCTAAAATATAGGGCTCTATATCAAAAAACGCTAAGCGAAAAGCATAACAAGCCGTACAGATCCTAAAGACTCTAGAACCTGATGCCCTGATACCACCTATGGCACCCCATCTAATTAAATATCGGGTAGCTACTCCTTTATTAAATTAATACACAATATCAAGTTGATTCAGCCTTAGCATCACTGTTGAAGAAACATTTAATTAGTTACTAGCCAACTAATATTTAATAGTGAGATGCCAAATTTTATTAATAAAATTAACTCACAACTAAGTAATGAATAACCAACCATTCAACATTCACATAAACAGTCTCATAGGGATAATTAATATAATGAAATAAACTGCGTCTCGAGTAACACTCCAAATAAAATCTCAATGCCAAATAATCCCAATACAAAAGTCTGAATAAATAAATACAACAACTAAAATAAATGAAAGTCTGAAACTGCTATCTCTGAATAAGAATGGGCAGCATGCCCTAACTGATATGAATGACTCCGAAGGAAGTAAAGATAGATGTGGAGGCATCTAATATCGAGATCCCGTAACTTCCACAACAACTATAATACGCCAACATAATGGAACTCCTAGGCTTGGCATCCCGGTGGTTGGGCACCTAAAAGGTTTTTACAAAAACAAAAATAGATTTGGAAGCAAACGGGTCAGAGCCCGAGGTGAAAGTATTTTAAAACAGCAAGTGTTTAATTGCATTAAATAGTAAATATTATATACATGTTAGTCACGTGCTCTCACTTGAGATTCTCACCCTCAACTATTGTGCACGCCTAACGTATGCCCTTATCCCATCCTAGTTATACCACTACCTAACCAGTCCATATTAAATCTGTCTATAAGGATTAATACATTGATCCACCCGTATTACTCAATTAAGAAATACTTACATTTTAAATACTCGTTATTTGAAACCATTATCTGATGTATTATTTAAGTTCCCACGTCTTTAAGTCATTTAAATATCTTAGCCATTCTCATATACTAAGAAACAATGAATAACCACAAGTATATATTTATATCACACTCAGTACATATGTACACATATGGTACCCCTAGGCTAAGATACAGTGCATGCATACTCTGCTATCGAATCCCGATACATCACTTACACGAGGATCACGAGTTTTGAATCACTAAGGAATCATATCAATACAAATCACATGTATTGGAGGTGAACATAATTCACGTACCCATATATCACGCACATGGCTACGCTCCCATGGCTAGCTGACTTATCAACTCACAAATAAGTCTTCACAATCCTATGTTATTGGGGTACCAAATCTAAATCCCCCCGAAGGCACACAAGACAATATTGTCCTCTTCCTACAACCTCCCGTGATAGTAAGTATGGTAGGTATATCATACACATAATAATCCATATACTAGGTAATCACACAACCTAGGTAATCATCATTTCAATATAGGTATACTCCTGTCCTATATTACAAGGCTCATACGTAGTATAGTTTCATCCCGATTATTTTACGTAATATATTTAGCATGATAACTCTAGTAGTATAAATCCGAGTACTTAAGCCTATCTTGGATCGCTAATAAGTCTCCCACTTGTCTCTAATGTTATTCCAGTAATTTAAAGTCCCCCTACTACTGTATCTAACCTTCAGTTATTTTTTATTCAATTTAAATTCAAGTTTCCATAGCTTCGAATCGTAACACTCTCGTCGGACACTCGCAAGTTTATCATTTAATCCCAAACCGAACTAATATTTTTCGACCCTCAAATGCATCCCTACTGACCTTCTCTAAGTCCCAATGTATTCAAATAGTCCACACCAATAATTCTTAAAAGTCAGAATTTGGTTAAACCTTAAAAAGAAATTTTGTCACAAATGCAGGGGAGTCGATCAATCGATCGACCAGTTACAACCCAAAATTGTAGCATTTTTGGCCATCGTTTTGTTTCCAGAATTCATTACATGATCCCATGCTCCAAAGTAAATGTACTTGATGTTATAACAACCTAAAGACATGATTTCTAACATTACAGAATCATCAGATCATCACGAAAATTACCTACAAATTTAATTGTTCATCAAGTTGATCTGTGATTTATATCATTTAGGACCAGATTCAATTCCCTAATCTTTCCAGAATTTATCTACATACAAAACCTACCCATATTCAAGATTAAATTTTCCCAATTCATGAAATTATCAATATTTCAAGTTTGATCTCCAATTCTAAACTACCACGAATAATATATTTGCTGAATCATAAAAAGTTAAATCACTTGCCTAGAAATAGAAGTTCTGATCCTTTGGGGAATATAATATTGGGGTTATGTTCTCTTTATGGTCACAAATCCGACGATGGTGGTGGTGCAAGGTGGTTGTTTGGCCCTAACAACCTTTGAAAACCCTTCCTTTCTCTCTACTTCTCTCTCTCAAGTTTATAGCAGCCAATAACCCTAATGATCCTAAGGGTTGGCTGATATATTAATCTTGATTTTCGTAGGTCACTATTCATTAAATAGTAAAATGACTAAAATACCCTCCCAAGTTACCGGTTTGGCCTAAAACTGCCTCGATACCCAAACTAAACCCCCGGGTAGACTTTTTTTAACTATCTCGATACTTACGGACGCATTGGACAACTCAAAATAACCATAAGAATGACATAAAAATGAACTACTGTATAATCCATTAAATTGGTCCTGATACGACTGACACGCGCGTCCTAACTTAATTTTCAAAACTGTCGTATTTTCCACACGTGGCAATTTTAATAATTTCGTAATCATATATTACTACACTTGCTCAGTAATATTTAACGTAAATAACATAATCAAACACTAACTCTCGTCTTGCTAGTATTTAAATCCAGATTAATTACCAATTAAATTCCCATTTTTAATTCAATTAATCCTGTAATTAAAATCAGTAAAAATACGTGGTATTTTATAGAGATTATCAAGGAATAAACCTAATTTGAAGATAAATTTAATTCTAAAAAATTCAGGGGTTATAATGACATGGACCAGTAGGGTGTAGATGTTTACCTAGTGAATTTACATGGGGAATAAACGATACCCTTCGAGTGATGAGAAAAACTCGGGAATATACTTTAAGAAGTAAAGTCATAATCTATAAATGCGTAGGATATTCGAGATATAATTATACTACGTATGGGACTTGTTATATGGGTTGTGCATATGCCATATTGTTATTGTATATATAGGTGAGATGAATACCTATATGATGATTTATTTTGTTTATGACTTACTACGCTGCTTGTTATCGGAGTGGAGGTCTCGCGTTGTGGACGATCTTATCTTGATGAACCATTGGGGGGATTTTACATTCGTACGCTGAGCATATGACCTTGGACACGTGCTATCGGTGAGAATTATAGTTTTGATGATTGAATGGGAGTGGAGGTATGTGCATGACCCATTTGGCTAGGGAGTATGCTTGCCTCCAATATATGTGTTATGAGATTTGTGGTTCGTGAGAGAAGCCGAACCAACAATCCTTTGTACAATGAGAAATGTATCAGGACATGATAGCAGAGTATGCATGCACCTTAGCTTTGTCTAGGAGGTGCCATAATAGTGTGATGAATATACATACTTTGATTTAATCTACTGTGTGGAATTAGTACATGTAAAAGAATAATGAAATCAAAATTGAATTAAGTAAGTGAATATTTAATCCTAAAGCTTTGAAAAGTCTAGTTCATATTATAGAGAAATGAACATGTATAATTATCATACGTATTGCATGGGAAATAATAAGACATGATATGAGTTAGAATAATAATGATTCTTGTTTCAAACTGGTAGTCGGGAACCTTAACTAGGAAGATTATGAGGTACGTTAGACGTGCACTCTAGATGAGAGGTGAGATTCTCAAGTGAGAGCCCGAGAAACTATCATGTACATACTAATTGCTTAATTTCACTTGTTAAGCACTTTATATTTTAAAAATATTTTACAATCGGGCTCTGACCCGTTTTCTTGCATATTCTTTTCTCTCTTGTATCTTTTATATTAGGTGTCCACTCACAGGAATGCCCAGCGTTGAGTATTGGATATTAGACATGCTATGGATACTATGGGAGTTATCGATTTTGTATTAGACGATTTCATTCTATTGATTCAGACCTCTGTTGTATCTATTTCATTTAGGGCATGTCGCTCAGGATTCTAGTTATTCCATTTCTATCTCAGACATTGTATTTACTTATGTCAGTATTGTTATATACGGTCTTATTTGGATGATGGTATTGAGACATTTAAACTTGATAGTTTATTCCAGTTACATTTAGTTCAGTTGTGATGTCACTTAATTATTATTCATTATTGTGGAATGGATTTCATGATCAATTGTTTACATTGTTAAAATGAATTTTATTAAATTAAAATTGAAAGTTTTGACAGTAGCTTAATTAACTATAAGGTGATTAATACGGACGTTATTTTTCGACGGTGATGCTAAGAATGAACCAACTGGATATTCCTATTTAATTTAATAAAGGACTGATCACTCGGTATTTAATTGAGCGAAGTGTCACACTTTATTGGTATACTGATAGGCAGGCCAAGGGCTATGCTGGTCGGCACAACCCTTTTTTTGTAAGATCCCCTTTCCTTTTCTATTTTCAAATAAACCCATTCCGAAGTTAACATTTTACAAAAGGGTTTCCTGGGATTTTCTCTCTTTGAATATCCAAAAAGCATATATTTAAAATTAAAAAAAACACTTTTTCTTACTTTTCATCTAAATAAAACCCCCAGTGGAAAATTAAAAGTTCATATAGACTAGGTCATTAATTCTATATAAGATAAAATGAAAAATCCATTATTTTATTTATATATACACGTTATGGATTTTACATTTTTCATGAATAAAGAAAAAGAAGAAAACAAGAAAAAAAGATCAAAATTATTAGGGCGCAACCCATACTTTCTAAACCTATCCTAACCCTTAACACTGTCTCAAGGGTCTCGATGAACACTCTTCTCGCAACGACGAGCGATAGACCCCCACTTCCAGAATCCGAGCCCTCCTCGCAATCATCGACCGTGCAACACAAGAACGAGATATCGTCCGCACATGCTCCGCTACAGAGGCCATAAAATCCTGGATATCGCGTAACTAAGACATTGACACAAGCACAACCTGTAACAAGAAAGAATCAAGCAAAGAATACAAATCAATAATAGAGGAATAAATCAAAAAACTCAAAATTAAATTGCAAAAATAAGAGAATAACTATACCTCTCACTCGATATCCTCCTATGGGAAAGGAGTAAGCTATTTATCGTCGCCTAAGGATGATGAAGCACTGACATATGGAAACCCCCACCAATCCGAATGTAGTAGGATCAAGTGGAATATTATTGAAGCGTTGGAACCTTCGTACCCCCTGCGCTAAAGAACCTGGCATGCTAGTGATGCCCCTACCCCTCGACGACAGAGGGGCACACCCTCATGTCATAAATCGATGGTGGCATCAACCAACTGGATGTGAAGTCTAGGAAGTCTTACTTGCCATCGTGTCAATGTGAATCACATAGGGATCACCCTCCATTTTTTCCACCCTCGCCTTATCAAACATCTTGCCTAAGCTTTGCATATGGACATGAGGAGTAGCCGACAGTACCTACACCTCTCTCTCCATTACTTTCCTAACCACTCTCTCACTTATGTACCGAATGTACCCAAACTCGTGTGCTAGCAGCCTCCATAACTGGGCATGGATGCCCGTGACCCTACCGATCCCGAGGGATGACCTTAAGGGTAGAATAACACCTATTCTCAAATAAAATCAATAATCAAACAAAAATAAAAATACAAAATACAAAAATGTGAAAAATTCAGAAATAAAATAAAACCTAACTTGTCACTCGTAAGGACATTTAGCTTGACCCTCACATCCTTAAGGAGTAAAATCTCCTTTGACACCATGTTCTCCATCCTCCACCGAGTCATTCGAGGCCACTCCCCCTCCTCATTATCCAATAAAGACACTAACCCCGCATTGTGACCGATCACCTTATAGAAACATACGTGAAGGAGAAACACAATCCTCAATAAAAATCTCCAAGAAAAATGACAAAAAAGGAAAACGGAAAAGGAATGAGAACAAGATAAACAAAATGAAATATTACCTCCAAAAGGTACGTGACCTCCATAAAGGTCTGCCAGATAAGCATAGAGAGACGCCAACATCAAGCTCCTCCGTTCATATGTATGGATGTCAGAAATGGTAAAAACCATAAGAGAAGGATGTCTCTGCTCGTCTCCCCATAAATCCACCCAATAGAAGCAATATGAACATTCGGGTTGCCTGTCGCACTAGCTTCCTATCAGTAGAGTCTATCCTTCGGATAGCACGGTGTTCTTCAACACTGACATATTCATTGACATCTTCATCGACTCCCCAGTACCAATTCGTTTGAAGTCCCACAAAACTTCCCTGATCGCCTCCTCAGTTAAGCAGAGTGACCTATCCACCACTATCTGATGCCCATCCTAGTGCAACCCCATTCGCTGGTGCATGTCAATCGGGGTGACCATCATATCACCCACACTAAAGTGGAAAATGTGGGTTGTGTATCATCACCACTCTCCTAGACCACACAAAATTATCATCGATCGCTGCATGTCATCTAGAGACGTTGCCAAGTGACCAAACTCGATGACATCCACCACAAGCAACACCTCCCTGAGAAGCTTCTCCCACAGTTTATTTATCCCCATAGTGCCCGGGGAGAGAATGATCGTCTGAGTGATGTCGATCTACAAAGTTTAAATCAAAAGCATCAATCGTCAACGGAGCAATAAAAAAATACAAAGAAATAAAAAATGGTAAAATTTTAAAAATAAATATAATAATATTCACATAGCCATTCAAGTTCCTCATCCTCGCAGAACAGGGGAGCTCGGGCTTTCGTAGCAAAATCCTCTCATCGTCCACTGACTCAGCACCACGGTACGCATTCTCAACCCCCGTTGTCATTACTCTAGCATGACGGCACTTAATTTCGACCCAATCATCAGTTTCTACGATGCTGTTGTTGGCCATTTCTTCGATTTTTTTTCCAAAAATCTACTTAGAACTGCTTTTGAGAGAGAGAGAGAGAGAGAGAGAGAGATAAGTGAGTGTGTCTCATGCCCCTTTTATAAGGAGGCAGGGGAATGCCACTCGGCACCCTTGGATGTGCCAAATGACAGAGTTCCTTGAAAACCCCTAAAACCCTCTAAATTCCACGCCTTGCTTATAGGCACCCCCAACCAGTCTTTTGCTTTTGTACAAAAACTCCAGAAACAAATCTAAAAAAATTCTCAAAACTAGCAGAAAAATCTTGAAAATTCACAAATAATTCTAAAAATTACAAAAATAAAAATCTTGTCAAAATTGCACATTCCCTAATGAATATCCTTAATATTCAAAAATAAAAAAATTATAAAAGATTCTAAAAAACATCTAAAATTATCCAGAAAATTCCACATCATCGCCCCAACCTCTCCAAAAATATTCTTCACCCTTTAGTCTCGCAAAATTGACCTCTCCACCCCTTAAATTTGCAAAATTGACCTCTTCACCCCCTAGGTACGCGTAAGTGAACTCTCCACCCCTTAGATCCACATAATTGACCTCTTTATCTCTTATATTCGTAGAATTGACCTTTTTATCTCTTAGGACCCCTCAACCCTTAGTATCGACTGTGATCCTCTAAATTGATCACATAAATTCCTTAGGCCCTAAGAATTAACCTTGGTACTCTGAATTTGTTGCGATCCTCTGAATTGGTCGCTTACACTCCTTAGGTTCTTACAATTGACCTTGACCCTCTGAATTGGACGCGATCCTCTGAATCTATTACTTACACTCCTTAAGTCCTAAAAATTGACCTTGTCCCTCAGAATTTGATGCGATCCTCTAAATCAATCGCTTTCATTCCCTAGAGTCAGGCTTTTATCCCAAGCACGACCAAATTCTACTATTCTCGTTATAGTCCCCACTTTTAGGAACCCAACAATCACAAGTCTCCATCAGAGTGTTTATCTTTCGATGAGCTTCGCTTATTCTAATCTCTCATATCGAAGGGATCTATAGACACACCATTCTATTACCCTAATATAAATTCATAAGTCCAAGAACTATCCCTTTAATCCTCAGACCCCTAGTCCCCCCTCAAAAACTAATCGGAGATCACCAGACGCTCTCGAGCTTTGTTTAACTTTTTTCAACTCTTGGAACCGAGGTTATATTAACACACTTTCATAGGATTCTAAAAATACTTTCCAACAGTCCTTACCGTGCATGAATAGTACTTACGGTTCACATTTAGGACCATTTTACTCGAAAGGTTACCGAACATCTCATGAACTTTCGTAGGGATCTAAATAACCTTTTCAACGGTCCTTATCGTGTGCAAATTGGACCTACGATTCGTATTTAGTTGCCTTTTTACCACGAAACCCTAAACTGGAGCTCACGGGATGATCTCGAGCTCGGTTTGACTTTGGTCAACTCTCAGACTCGAGAATTTTTGAACACTTTTTCATAGAGCTCTGAATCCTCTTTTCAACGATCTTATCAGTGTGCGAATTGAACTTATGGTGTATATTTTACACCTTTTTCCTTGAAAAATTCATTTTGAACTCCCTATAAGAACCCTTCCACCCCTACCTATAGGCAGGATTTAATTTACTTAATCACCAAGTTTGGAAGGCCTATCTGTCGGCAGGCTAAGGGCTATGCCATTCGGTATTACCCCCAGGGGTAGCTTGGTCTTTTGGCCTTTTTAAGGTATCCTATTTTAGGAAACCCACCTGATTATTCAGGGGGACCTTTTGCCTCGAAATCAATGCAACATCACTTTAATACATCCTTTTCCAAACTTTCCCTCAACATTCCATTACATCACCTACACCTCATCTTTACCACCCATTTTTCCACCATCTTACCACCATCAACATCATCCCACATCACCTTTAAAATCAGAATCCAAGTCTTATAGAAGGTCTAAATTTCTTCTATTCAAGTTCATTAAATTAGTGCCATTTCTTACATTTCATTACTCTTTGCATATATTTTCCTTTAGTTTTTTACTTTCTCACCACCTAATCACATTTTTATTATCTATATACTCTCAAACTTATTTTCATAAACTCAAAGAGCCCAAAAGAGGGTTTATCCTATAAATTCCAAATTTGAGTTTCTTCTTATTTTTATCACACTTTCACCACTTTTGCACACTTCTTCACAAATTAAAATAGGAAGCTCTAATTTTGGATTTATGGGTTAAACCCCACCTTTATGTTATCTCGAACTACGTGGACATTAATGTCGGTTCTAACTACATATGGATCCACAATTCACCTCGGGATTCAACTCTTCTTTTTCTCTTTTCCTTTTTTCCCTAATTTATTTTATTTTAATATTTTCATTGTTGTTAGAATTCTATATATATTAGTTTACCTATCTTTACTTTTAGTTGTTCTGTTTACAAACGTACCCATTGGTTCTTAGTGAGTTATGATCCGACAGATCGCTCATAGTCTATCTACCATAATTTATTTTGATTTATTGATTTATCTTTTTAGCAATCCCATCGACATGCATATTCACTTGTCCATAGTGAGTCATAATCCGGCGCATTGCTAATAGTTTATCCATTTATATTTATTTTATTATGTTTTAGTGGTCCCGTTAACATGCATATTCACTCCTTCATAGTGAATCATAATTCGGTGCATCACCCATATTTTGGCTAACTTTTTACTTTTCTCTTTCTTTATATATTCCTTTGATTGATTTGTTCCCATTTATTTCCATGATGCAGACACGATCATATTGCTCCTTACACCCTTTTTATGTATATGAACACTTTTCACCCTACAATCATTGTACACATTTTAGGAGGAAAATGAGAATATTTGCATAGCCCAAGAGAGACCAAAAGGGCAGAATGGGTGCCCAATACCTATCCATCTTGTAACTTAGTTCCTAGACCCATAATCTATATGTTTTTGTGTGCATCAGTTAGTCTTTTGATGTCATTTCTCCGGGGATGGCTATATCTTTTGCTTGTTTTGAATAAAATAGGCCGACGACTCCAATCTTTACATTTTTACCCTTTGACGACGATCTATTTATATCCTCAGGAGCTTACAAAAATTGTGAGAGTGCTAAATGAAGAATTTCTTACTTGACCCCATTCTCTGCAAGCTTTTTGGGGCCATACCACGTGATTTTAGTCAAGATGGACACATGTTATTTGGTTGCTTTTCCATGGTATGATGGTTTGGGAAGTTTTAATGGGGTTTTTGTTGTTGGAACTTCACCCTATAACCTTAATGGATGATATCATGTATGTTTATATTTGAAATCTTTGTGTGTTAATTTCAATAATATTGTTGACACCAAAGTCAAATTTAGGCTTTTATGAATATTTTGGGAGTGACACTCTAGGTATTTGATTAATTTTCCAAATGAGTTTTAACACATGAAAATGTTTTGTTTTTCATGTGACGATTTATGCTATGTGGTCCATGGTGGATAAAATGAGTCTCAATTTATAGTTTCATTCTTTTTGTTTAACATAGTTTAAATACTTGTCTAGTGTTAATGGTGGTATAAAATATTTTAAATGAAAAATTATCTTTTACAACTTCATTTTAAAAGTAATAAATTAATTAAATTCTAGACACGTTCCCTGTGGATTCGATACCCGAACTCGTCGCTATACTCATTCAAAAGTGTAGTTAAAGTTTAGTTTTTCTGCATTAAGGCGGTAAATAAAACAATGACAATGTCCTCACACGATCACTCATTCAAAAGTACAACTAAAGTTTAAAATTTCATTGATTTAATATTTCGTATATATTTTTGTATTGTTATTGTTATTTTAATTTGTTTTATAGACTTGCATATTTGAGCGCCAAGAAATTTAAAATTTTAGCCGCACATCACTTTGTGAAAACTCCATTAAAGAGCTATTTTGGATAAGTGTGTCTTACTCTAGAGTTTTTGGTGATTGTAATTATAATGGTAATGGTTTTCAATTTTTTCATAAGAATAATTTTCAAAGTCCCTACAAACCTATGACTTTTGGTGGATACCTGCAAGTTGAAAGGAATGAAAATTGTAAAATAATTTTAGGTGAGTATTTACATCATCATACAAAGGATTTGGGGACTTACAAAAATTATTCTCATGACAAAAAGCCACAAAATTATTACAGAAACAATGCTGAAAACTATTGTGATACTAGTTTTTCGAACTATTATAATAATAACTTTCAAAATTATTATACTAATATTTTTGAAAAGAGTTATGATAATAGTTTATAATTTTTTGGTTTTGTTGAATCTTCCCTACCATCGAATTCATTTGGTGCATACATGCAAATTAAAAAAAAAAAATTTGACAACAATTATCGAGAGAAAATTTTTTTAGTAGAAAAAAGAATTGGATGCATTAATTGAATCCAATGATGATTTTTCTTCCGAGATTTTGAAAGATGAAGAATATTTTGAACCAAATGAAGAATCTGAGGATTTTAATCAAAGAATACCAAGTTTGGAACAAACCACTATTCTCTTGGCCCAACGCTTGATTAATAACGAAAGTGATGAGGCAATGAATGTAGTATCCATAAGTTTAGCATGTTTTATGGATGGACCCTTAAAATTTTTAACTTCTACTGTATTTTAGATTAGAGGTTAAAATTGTTAGTTGCACATAATATTTTTTTTCCAAGTGTAATTAGTTTTTTTGTACTACTTTTTTGTCTAATTGGTTCTAACATAGTTTGCAAAATCAATAGACTTGTGCTATTCTAGAATCACTTAATGTTGGGTAACATCTCTCTTTCCCTCTTATCAAAGTGTGTTCTTAATTCATTAAGGATAATGCAACAATTAAGTTAAGGTTTGTAAGATATACTTCCTATTTATTTTTGAGTTTTATTGATTCGATTGATATTATTACCAAGCATGCTTTTGTAGTAAAAAATTAAAAAAAATACAAAAATATTTTCTTTCTTTTTTCCCTTTATTGTCCCTTTTGTCCATTTATTTGTGATGATTATGTATAGTTGATCCGCTCCGTTTTGCGAAAAATGATGCGTGTTGATATTTTTCTCTTGATTATGAGACTTGATTTGTCATACAATCTTTATTATGGAAAACCTCATGCTTTGAGAAACTTTAAATTTTCGAGCACATTTCACGGATACTTGTTTATGTTTTGTTTAAAGCAAAATATAATTCGGTAAGTATACAAGCATAGTGGAAACTATAGACCTTGTGAGATTTTGAGCCTGTTCTTCCTTTTGAGTTTGCACTTTTTTCTATTTTGAAAATTGTATTTATGTCATTGGTAATCTCATTATTCTTCTTCTTGATCGTTCATTATTGAATAATATTGGGAATTTCAAACTTTAGAATCACTACACCAAAAATAAAAATCTGACACGGTTTAAACTGTGCTAGATCAAATCTTGCACAATTTTGAACTGTGCCTGAATCAGGTGTTCCAAAATAGCCATTTTTTCTGGTACGGTTTAAAAGTGTGCCAGATTGAGCCAAACAAGAACACTTTTGGCACATTTAAAAACCGTACCAAAATTTGATATTTCTGGCACACTTTTGGTACACTTTATAACTGTGTCATATTGAGTACATTTTGGTACACTTTTGGCACAGTTTAAAACCATGCCAAAATTTGATGCACTTTTGGCACGATTTGAAACTGTGCTAAATTTTTGGATCAAAGAAAAAAATTTAATTATTTGAAAATAAGAAAATTCTCAAATTGCCAATCTCGCATGTTGTTGATAAACTAATGTACATACAAACTTCAAAATATTACAACTATTAATAGTTCATAAACAAAAAAAAATAAAATTGGGAAGTGCTTCCTCTATTTTCTGGACATTCTAAAACCTATTATTATAAAACTCGCGTAATGTATAAAGCCCACACGGTCATAAAATATAACAATAAAATTATAAAAGCCCGCACGACCATAAAAGTTAGCAGTAAAACTACAAAATCGAGCACGATCATAACACACACAAAAAAAATAGAATCCTGAATATGAACGATATTAGATAAATAATCTCCTTGTTGTAAACCATTGACTTCTTTGTGTGTTCCACGTGGATAAAAGCTAATGGTAAAATGTTATCCTGCAAAAAAATAGGATACAAAAAAGAGATGATATTATTAACCAAGTAATGTTACAAAAAATCTTATTCAAGTTGAAAAATTGCATATAAGAGTTACATTTATTACTGTATTCTCAAATCGAAAGTCTTGCAACTACGTGGTCAGCTCCTACGAGTTCCATTAGTCCCTTGAGAGGTATTAGTGCCTCTTAAGGACCATTTGAGGATTGGTTTGAGTTTTCACCCTCAAACGACATGTTTTTAAGAATAATCTAAATATTTTCAAATTTTCATCATATTCTCGAATCGGGAGACCCGTTACTACGCGAACAGTTCCTTTAAGTTACGTTGGTCCTGTGCGAGGTGTTCATGCCTCTTGGGGCTGGTTTGGATTTTCACCCTTTAACGACTTTTTTAAGCCTATTCTAGTATTTTCTAATTATCATCATATTTTCAAATCGGGAGACTCGTGACTACGCGATCAGTTCCTATGAGTTACATTGGTCCCGTACGAGGTGTTAGTGCCTCTTACAGTACCGTTTGAGGGATGGTTTAGGTTTTCACCCTCTAACGGATTGTTTTTAAGTCTAATATAAATATTTTCAAAGTATCATCATATTCTTAAATCGAGAGACTCATGACTATGCGGTCAGTTCCTACGAGTTACAATGGTCCTGTAAGAGGTGTTGGTGCCTCTTACGGGGTCGTTTGAGGGTTGATTTAGGTTTTCACCCGCTAATAACATGCTTTTAAACCTAATCTAGATATTTTCAAATTATTAGCATATTCACAAACCGAGGGACCCGTGACTACATAATCAGTTCCTACAAGTTACATTGGTCCGGTGGAATGTGTCCATGCCTCTTAAGCGGTCATTTGGGGGCTGGTTTAGGTTTTCACCCTTTAACGACTAGTTTTTAAGCGTAATCTAAATATTTTCAAATTATCGTCATATTCTCAAACTGAGAGTCCCATGACTACGTGGTCAGTTTTTATAAGTTACATTGGTCTCGCGCGAGGTGTTAGTACCTCTTACGGGGCTGTTTAGGCGCTGGTTTGAGTTTTCAGCCTCCAACGACATGTTTTTAAGCCTAATCTAGATATTTTCAAATTATCGTCATATCCTCAAATCCTTAGACTAGTTATTACGCGGTCAATTTCTATAAGTTATGTTGGTCCCGTGCGAGGTGTTCATGCCTCTTACGGAGCCGTTTGGGGGATGGTTTGGATTTTCACCCTTTTAACGACTTGTTTTTAAGATTAATCTATATATTTTCAAATTATCGTCATATTCTCAAAATGGGAGGTGCGTGATTACGCGATCAGTTCCTACAAGTTATATTAGTCCTGTACGAGGTGACCATGCCTCTTACAGGGCCGTTTGGGGGTCGGTTTGGATTTTCACCCTTTTAACGACTTGTTTGTGAATAATAATGACAATTAAACACACTTTCCTATGTCCACTGAATAAAATATATAAATTTTTCCATTATGCATTTTGGGATCATGCAAATAGTATCTAAATGAAAGAATTAGTAAATTCAACTAAGATCTGTGTAGGTGAAAACGATATATCCAACTTATATAAGTACATGCAACTAAGTGGATCTATATATGTTTCTGATGTGGCAAACACCAAAAGGAGAAGGGAGAAGAAAGAAAAGAAGAGAAGGCAAAAAATATGTTTGTGTGACTACCTGTCAATTAGGAAAATTTCATTACAGTAAATTTGAATTTGAACTTTATCTTCTCTCCCATTTGATGGTGATTTTGGTTTTTCGTCTCTAGAAATCAATATCTTTTATTCATACCTAATAAATTAGAATTAATTAGTACAAATAACTAACTATAACTATAACCGTGGTTTCATTGAACTGGAAAATCAGTTGAATGTCAACAATAGAGCTTTTAAACCTTGAGGGTAAATTTAAAACTTTCCTACATAAAATTTAACCTTCAAATAATTGACTATAACTGTTAAGAGAAAATATTAATCTAAATAATGTAGGATAGGCTGCTTCAGAAGTTACCCATGGATATTTTTTACTTTTATTGTTTACATCAATGTTTCTCTAGCACAAATGTATTTGAAGTATTTTTGTTGTGACGGGAAGTTTGAAAAAAGGGGAACTGTGAGATTATTTTAAGAATTCTTAGGGAGATCTTCTTGTCCATCCGAGAAGCTTTTAAAATTTGCCGATTTTAAGTTATTGTTTAATCAATTTTGTGTACATTAATCGACTTGCATTTATTTCAAATTCTTATTTTACTCCAAATAAATTTGTCAAAAACACAACTTATGTCTTCTTATGCTATGATACCTACCAAAACTAGCTTCAGGGGAACTAACTGGTAGCCGTAGATATTCTTCGTTATACTTAACCACCACAAAACAGAGACCATGAGGTGGTTCTGAATATGCAAAATTTGTAAGCTCCTTCTGATCAAGAGTTACCAGAATCTTGGGGATAATATCGGGTGAAGTTGCTTCCCTACCAATCTGAAGCAACAAAGCAACTTGTAAATAAAAAATTATAAGAAAATGTCACATAACATCTTCCACAGGCTTAATTTACTTTTTTCAATGAAGTTCCCGAATGTTAGAACATTGATCTTTGTAATAATCATCAATATGATAAAAGTTGGTTCTAAAAATGGAGTAAGAAAAAATGGAATGATGATGTTGAACAAGATCGTTGAATCTGAACCTAGATGTGCGAGAGGATGAGAGAATCATTACCATGTTGCGAACTTGTCTATAAAGGAAACCGAAGCCTTTAACTTCAAGTTGTAAAAGATGTCCCTAAACATCATATAGTCAACTATAATTGTCAAATCATGAAGTGTATAGCGAATTGAAAAACATGAATCAGGAATCGTAACTTAAATTTGAATCATAAAATTTGGTAGAAATCACAAATGAAATGAATAATGTATAAATATGTAAAGAACACAATATTTTAAATAACATAACAAATTATCAGGTGTTGCGGGTCAGGCGTTACATTAAATTACGTGGTTTTGAAAGAAAAACAACAACTAAATAACAAGTGAACTGTGGTTCCATGGGTATATAAATTATCACACATTAGACATATATAAACTGTTGGGATATCTTTTTATTGAACATTATCATATATTAAACGTTTGTTATTTAGGACTCTCCAAGAAAGAATGGATAGCTTTGGGGGAATAGAACTTCTCAAAATTTCTATCATTCTATTATCAAATTAATAATGGGTCCTAGTTGCCTCAAACCCAGCTTTCATAGTATAAATTCTGCAATGAGAGAGTTCCCACAGATACTTGTCATTAATATCACATTTGGGAACCTAAAGAGTACTGATTTCTTAAGCCACTGGGTAAAATTATTAGTAAACATATGATGAATCTTCCATCTACCCTATGAATGGGTTTAACAATTATAGCATTATGATTAACTATGTGAAAGTACCCTATGGTAGTAGTAATGCGCTTAGATAGTTATATATCATTCTATATAGATATTGGAGATCCATATCCAGCCAACCATCTACTATCAATATGAATTGCACCTAATTCAGCTTTAATGCCATACCAAATACAAGAGGCAAAATATCTATTTGAAATCCAAAGCTACTGATTTTGTACCTCTTCTTCGTATATAATCTACGAATGGAATTACCATAAATAATCTCATAAGAAAACTTCCCGTTGACATCTTTATAAAGAGAAAAAACATTTCTAATACCCAAACCCCCTTTCTCAATAGGAGCACAAACTTGCTTCTAAGCAGTAGTGACTAATTTCCTAGTAGATGTATCACCAGACCAAATGAAGTTCTTTTCCCATTTGGAAAGATCTTTACAAAGTGTAAAAGTCCATTTATATATCTTGAAACAATGCATCAACATGCCGTGGAATATATATTGTAAAAGTTAGGATATACCTGCCATAAATAAAATTTTACCCTTCCAAATAGAAAACTTAACCTTATCTTTATCAGTAATATATTTGATATACTTTCTCTTAGGCTTACCTCCGAATATTGTTACTCCAAAATGCTCAAAACTATTATGACCAATATTAATTCCAATAAGCGCAAAAATTCAGGAGCTTTTATGCTTGTCATGATCAGTTAAATAAAAAGTACTCTTGCCTTTATTTATTCTCTTACCTGAAATGTCACCATAAGCAGTTAATAGGTCTATGATATTAAGAAAGTATTTATTATATGCTCCGTAAAAAATAACAAGGTCATCAAAATAAAGGGGATGGGAAAGAACATGGCAGTCTGGGGTGTGTGCATAGGCTTAACTTTGCCTTCAGAAACAAAATTACTAATTCCCCTACTCAACAATTCTTCAGTAATACAAAAATTAAAGGGGTCATAGGGTTCCCTTGTTTAGCCCATCTACTATAAGAAAAGAAACCTTCAGATGTACCATTAATCCCAATAAAGTGTCCAGTTTAATTGCGTAAAACAACTATCCATTTGATGATTTTTTTGCAGGAACCAAACTTATCCTAGACTTTAATGAGAAAATCCCAATTTTAAGAATAAAAAACTTTAGTATCATCAACTATTATGCCAATGTTACCTCCAAAGATCTTTATTTTCAACAAATCGAAGCATTCAGAAATAGTGGGAATAAAATCAGAAATATTTTTGCCTTTAATGAAAGAAACTTAGTTGGGAGCAATAATTTTATGAGCCAAATCACCTATTCTGTCAGTAAGGATTTTGGGAATGATTTTGAAGATAAAATTTCTAGGGGTATATGTATAAATTGCACTATAGAGAGAACTTATTTGAACTTAGGAATCAATGCCATTAAGTTGTGATTAAAATTAGGAAGAATCAATCCTTAAATAAAGAACCACTGAGTAGATCTAATCATATCCTAATTTATAAGATCCAAAGAGGTCTGAAAAATACTCCATAGAAACCATTAGGATCACGGAACTTATTACCATTCATACGAAGCGCAATAGATACATAAAGTAATAGGGATGAGATTCCAATCCCCAATAGTGGCACCTTCATTAAGGTCCAAACAAAGCAGCAAACTCGGGGGTTGGGGTGTGTGTGTCAGTCAATATAACTATCACGGTCAATAGAACTACAATAAAAGTAGCAAATTAGATTGGATCTCATTGAAACATATGAAAAATTAATTCAAGTGATTTCTTAAAATAAATTTCTTAAAATTAATTCAAGTGATTTCTTAAAATAGAACTACCACGATCGATAGAACTACTACAATAGATTAATAGTTTAACTATCCAATTGATTTCTTAAAATGGTTTATCTTATTACAAAACTGTTCCTTAGTTTTGGTGATACCAAAACCGTTATATACGCTCGTTGTTTCTTTGTTCTGAATGTGCTAGAAGTTCATTAGTTATAAGAGTTGGACATTAATTTGAGGCATAAGTGCAATCTATCTAGTTCTCAATATAAGTATAAAATCCTAGTTATGAAGATAATACCTTCAAGTGTCAAGTAGTTGCCTTTGTTTTGATCAAGCAGGAACAAACTAAAAACAACATAGACCTCTCAACTGAGTGGGAGACCTCCACCGTGGCCAAGTAGACATAAATGTGTTCTCTATCATTTTTATTTTTGCTTCCATTCGGATGTAGTACTAACTTCCTACAATCACATATATAGTAAATATTAAACTAATATTCAAATTATATATATATATATATATATATATATATATATACCGCTCTTATGCGGACTAGTCCGCATTTTAAGAGTTCAGACCGGACACGTGTCACTTGAGAATGAGTTCAAAAGGAGAGAGAATGCGCCTATAATTTAGCCGATAATTTCTAGGCTCACCGCTAGGTGATACATGTCCGGTTCGCACTCTTAAAATGTGGATTGGTTCGTACAAGAGCAGTATTATATATATATATATATATATATATATATATGATTTATATACTAAAAAAATAATGAAGATGTGTTGTAAGTTTGTCAAATAGTTCACATAGAGCACAAGCGGGCAGTTAACATCCAACACTACACATATCATTATTTACTTTTCATGTTTTGGTTTATTGATTTGGAAATGAGAAGGGGGAGAGTTATTTTCGAAATCAACATTGAGACAAAATTGTGCGGATATGTTCTGATCAAATGCTCCAAGCAAAATTACAGTAAATAATGTGAAGAAGATGTTATAAAGTGTTGAATACCAATCGTTGTATGCAGGTTGTCTATAGAAGGACGCATATGCTTCGAATAAGAAAAATAATAAAGAAAGCTTATAAATAATGGTTGAGTACAATGATTGGTATCTATATAAAAGAGGCATAAACATAATCAAGAAAGCTTAATATATAATGGCAGAGTAGCCAATGTCAAGTTCTGATAACATGTCTTTCATATCATCCTCTAGAGCGTAAGTAAGCAATTTCCCATCAATAATTATATCCAACAAATGTGTATTCAAGTGCTAGTGTTCTATGTATCTACACTATCTACTCAATAAATGGATTATTTATTATGGCATCTATCGCTCAATTTTTGGTTTAAGCATCTCTTCGAAGTTTGTTATGCATTAAGCAAAGCATTATAACAAGAAGTTCCAAAATCACCAAATCAATAGAATAGATTCAAATCACTGTAGCATTAAAATGAAATCATATATAACAAACCTGTATAACAACAGAATGAAATGATCTATAAGAAAGTAATATAACAAAGAGTCCCAATCTTACTCTAGAATCATAATGTACATCTCGCAACAACCGAGAACAACCATATTGCCCACAACTAGTGGAGGAACAAACCTAAGACTAAAAAAAGCACAACCAAAGCTTAAAATTAAACACGCTCTAAAATTAAAGGTGCATTTGTCTAATCCGAATCTGATTTTTTAGAGATAGGCTGCATTAGATTTTTTTACTGAATAAAAAAAATGACAATAATCTACATAAGTGTATATAATGTGGCAATACAAATATTGTAATCAATAATGTCAACCTAGTTACAATATTTACATAAATCAGCACACCTTTGTGGATGCAGACCTATTATTCGAACAATTTGATGATTAGTTAACCAAGAATAGACAAATAATATGACTATAATCACCCTAGCGTGCTCTTATATCTGAATTGCACAAAATATTTTCTGAGGTTACTATTTTCATGTGATTATACCATTAAAAAAGTGTACCGAACTGTAGATATAATTGTCTTCAACATGAGACTTCTTAATGGACTAGTCAATCGGTCAAGTTGTGTCAACAGTTTTTGTATTGAACAATGTTTGGACATTCAAATGAAGTTGTATGCATTAACAACATAAATTAAAGCAGATAACTCAAAATTTACACACATATACACACACACGCACACATACACACACACACACACACACATGCGCACACACACGCGCGCACACACACACACATGCGCACACACACACATTCAACTCGAGTTAATGAGTCATAAAAGAGGGTAAATTTTGCACAAAGATTGTCATACATACACACATACATGCACAGAGATTAAAACCATATATGTATATATATACACATTCACACATTTCAATGAATATTTTACACATAGACAACAAAAATTAAAAAAGATAACTCAAAATGTACACACACACACAAAAAAAATAAAATAAATAAATAAACTTAGGTTTGAGGCATAAAATAGTACTTAGGGTTTAGCGAAAGAATTGGCTAGAACACGCACCAGTTGTGATTACAAAGGGATAATGAGAGTGGAAATGTTTGTGAGTTGTGATGCTTTAGGAACATGAGAGAGAAAGAGAGGGGGAACGACATGTGAGTAGAGAGCGAGGTACCTGTGAAAATGAGAGAGTGGAATGAGACGAGAGCGGGATACCAAAAGTGAGATTGGTATTTTTTTGAGTATTACATATTTTAGTTAAGTGTGCTCAATTCTGGCACACTTTTATAGAGTGCCAATTTTTGGCACTGTTTTAAAGCGTGCGAGATTGTCATTAAATCGTGCCAGAATTTGGCACAGTTTTAAACCGTGCCAGATTTTTAATATCAAGGTGTGCCAAATTGCTGTTTTTCGTGTAGTGGATGTTTGTTGATATTATGACGATCGAAGAAATATAAGAGCCCTTGGAAATGATCATAGGCCATCGTTATTGTTTAACCCATATTGACCTTGACCTCACCCTCTAAATACTTTCCCTAGTCAACCCATTATAGCCTAAAATATAGCCCTTAGTTTTATCACCCAAATCCCATAATCAACTCCACATTGGAGTTTAAACCTTATATACACCTTTCTCACCGTTTTTTGGAGACATACTTGAAAAAATTGATGGTTTGTTATGTAATGGCATTTGAGCATGTGAGTTGACTTCATTTTGTGAATTGTTGAGAAAAAAAAAAGAAAAATAAACAAGAGAGGATTGTAAAAAAGTGAGAATCCCGTTGTTGGAACAAATACGTCGTACTCCGTTTGTTTGTTCATTGCTTAAGCTTGATTTAATGAACTTATGTTCCAATTTATTCCACACTTTATCATTATCCCAAGTTTTATCCCTAAATAATTTGAATCCCAAATTCTCTTCATTTCATACACCTCACCTAACCTACTTTACAACCCTGTCAAAGTCCTATATGATAATTGTAGAAATATGATTTGGAAGCCAATGTAATTGAAAAAAGTCGTTAGGATTTATTTCACATATTTTAATGAATGGTATCTTTCATGAGATTATTTTTTTTCGTTTAAAGTCAATGTTTTTCATTATTGGTATTTGCATGTCTTTGACTTTAATTGCAATCATGCCTCGAGTGTACACCATTTTTATCACACCCCGAACCCAAATCCATTGTAATCATTTATTTTCATAACAACTAAATCATTGGTCTTCAGTCCATTTGAAATATAATCCACTTATCAATATTTATATGCATAATGAATATAATATTGATCTTCTACCATGACTTAATCAACATCAGAGTCATAATTAACGGTTATACAATACTATGATTAACTATTACAAACATCAAATCAACCCATGCTAACGTAATATAAACAATGTTTGAGTGTATCAAAATCTTCAGTGTGACAACGGACAAATCCCCTATGTAAATCCCAGCTCTCTCTACTGGTGCAATTCTCAAAACCTACCATTATATGGTATCCTAACTGGCAGCGTACAAACATGAAAATGTTAAAATATAAACTATAAGCATTAAGCTTAGTGAGGTACCCCTTCCATGCCATGAATTAACAGTTCTATATCAAATATGTGGATATAAAATCCAAACAATCATGCCCATTGGCAATAACAAATCCTGGAACATAAGTTCCAACAAATCATTGGATCTTTGTCCAATTCCAATCCTGTATCATAAGACCCAAACAAATCCTGGATATTTGAATATCCAAACAAATCCTGAATATCGAAGTATTCAAACCAATCCTGGATAATTTAATATCCAAACAAATCCTTCTCTTAGATATATATTCATAACCATCATATCATTTTCATATCTATATGTGAAACAATCATAAGTACACTCACCTTGGGAATTTAACAAGCTTTCCCTTTTCCTTTATCTGGATCTTGTTTCGTCGGTTCTTCTTCTTTGCCTATCATTCTTACAATATGAGTATTATCATAAGAATATTAACAATTCAAAGAACAACTTCAACATAACTCAATTCATAAGCATCATATGATTCTATTCAAACCATTCATCATAAATGAAGTCCCATCTAAATTTAGGTTATGACATCTAACATTTCAAATTATAACCCAAGACTATTATAATTCTTCTTGGTAATACAATACTTATCATATTAGGTTTCCAACACAAAGACGACACATCATTCCAAATTTCCTAGAGCAAGATATTCCCATTTCCTTACTACATAGCAAATTCGCCATATAGGCTCCTCTATCGTTTAGTCATCTTCCAAGAATTTTCATAATTTTTACACATCACAACTTTCTATGATATTTCACCCAATTTCAGAAACATATTGAATTATACAATATTAAAATTTCATAATTTTCAGAGTTCGTTTGCTATGTCAAGCAAAACATCAAACATATGGTATGCATATTTACTCTTTTGGGGAAAATTTCATACCCAAACTTCAAACCATCACCTAAGATTCATTTCTTGGTATTTTTACATGATTTTAGGATATGATATACATATATGAGTCTATTTTAATCTACAATTGTAATCAATCAATTCCAGTAAGTATACGAAACGATATGGAAGTTGGAATACACAAGGTTTCTAAATGAAGCAATTTTAAGGGTTTACACATTCAAGTTTGCTTAAACTTACATCTATCCGTAAGTACCCATCAAGACATGGCATTTCAGTAAACAAATGATGGTTTCTATCATTTAAATCAGTAATAAAAAAAATAAACAAGATTTATGGATGGAATTACCTTAGGGGCTTTTATGTAATTTTCTATGAATTTTTCTTCAATTTCTCTTCACACCTTCTTCCTAAACTTCAAAATTCTCTTTCCTTAGGTTAAAACTCTTCCATGGATGAAATATGATGAAGAAAGAGATTAATTCAAGGGTTATAATTCTGCATAAGGGCACTCCCACATGGACCAATCAAAATATGACATGTGGCGTCTATAAGACAAAATATCATTTAAGTCTAAATGACTACTTTACCCCCTGTTCATAAAAAGACGATATCTTCTCACTCGAATGTCCATTTGATGCACCGTTTGTTGTATTACAAACCTAACTCATATATGTACAACTATATAGTTAATACCTCAAGTCACTTATTATATTATAATGGTAAAAACTAGCCTCCAACATGAACATTTTTATCGAAAATTTCAAAATTTGGTGTTTGTAACTAATTCAATATTCCATACTTTATGAAGGTAGGATTAGACTAAATATAATGAATTAAAATTATATATACTAATAACATATTATCATATCACATAAGCTAATCATGATTTAAACATAATTTATCATAATTATATTCGGGTTGTCACAATTCTCCCCCGTTAGGAAATTTCATCCCCGAAATTGACATACCTTGGTTGTTCGAATCAAAAAAATACGGATAACACATCTTCATGACATCCTAATTCCCCCATGTAGCTTCATCCATGGAATGCCTTCTCCAAAAAAGCTTCACAAGTGGGATCACTTTGGATCTCAATATTTGTTCCTTCCAATCCACGATAGCAAGTGGTTCTTCTACATAACTCAAGTCTTCCTTCAACTTAATAGGTTGTTCCACCAATACATGTGAAGGGTCCGCTACATACTTTCTCAACATAGAAACATGGAAAACATCATGCAATTAGGCTAACTCTGGTGGTAATGCTAACTTGTAGGCAACCATCTCAACTTTTTCAATCTACTTTTTTGAGGATAATAGTTTACCATACAACGCTTTCCATGTTTTTCAATCTAATAATAGTTTTTCGAGGATTTTATAAGGTCCGTAGCGTGGACTCAATTTCCTTTTCTTTCCAAATCTCATAACTCCTTTCCATGGAGATATCCAAAGAAACACATAATCTCCTTTTGGCAATTTCAAATCTTTCCGCTGTTTATCAGCATAACTTTTCTGTCTGCTTTGAGCCGTTCTCATTCTATCTTGAATAATCTTTACTTTTTCAGTGGTGACTTCAATCAATTCTGGACCCTCTATCTTCCTTTCTCCAACTTCACCCCAATATACGGGTGTATGATACCGTCTACCATACAACGCTTCATATGGCACCATACCAATAGTAGATTGAAAACTATTATTCTATGAAAATTCTATCAAAGGAAAATATTCATCCCAATTACCTTTGAAATCAAGAAAACAAGCTCTAAGCATATCCTCCAAAATCTGTGTGGTTCTTTCAGACTGCCTGTCCATCTAAGGAGGAAAAGCTGTACTAAACTTTAAGTTAGTACCCATAACATACGATAAACTATCTCAAAATCTGGACATAAAAGTAGGATCCCTATCTGAAACTATAGATATAGGTGCTCCATGCAATCGAATAATCTCATTAATAGACAATCTAGCATACCTATCAACTGTATATGTAGTCTTGACTGCTAGAAAATGAGCGAACTTGGTCAATCTATCCACCACTACCCAAATCGAATCTGACCCCTTTTGAGATCGAGGAAGTCCAACCAAAAAATCCATCGTTACATGATCCCATTTCCATTCTGGCATTGACAATGGCTGAAGCAAACCAGTAGGTTTCTGATGCTCCACTTTCACGTGCTGACATATAAGGCACCTAACAAGAAAATCGGATATTTCCTTCTTCATATTATTCCACTAATAATGCTCCTTTAAATACCTATACATTTTAGTACTACCAGGATGCATAGTATAAATAGAATTATGAGCCTCATCTTAAATTTCCTCTTTCAATCCACCCACATTAGGCACACATAACCGTTGCTTATACAATAAAGTGCCATCATTCACAATACAAAAATCTTCAGACTTACCATCTCAGACATCTTGCCGTTTCTTCTCAAGAAAAGGATGTTGACTTTGTAAATCATGAATACAGGTAGCTAACAAAGGCCTCACGCTTACATGAGTAAAGAACCTGTCTCCATCTGCTAGCTTCAATTATACTCCCATCAATCTCAACTCCATGATGTGGGCAACTCTAGCACACCGAATACAAGATAACCTGCTCGAAGCCTTTCTGCTCAGAGCATCTACAACTACATTTGCCTTCCCTTGGTGGTAGTAAATTGTACAATCATAATCTTTAATTAACTCCATCCATCGCCTCTGCCTCAAATTTAACTCCTTCTGAGTAAATAAATACTTAAGGCTTTGATGGCCAGTAAAAAATTCACATACCTCACCGTATAGATAATGATGCCATAATTTCAAAGCAAACACAATAGCAACAAGTTCCAAATCATGCATAGGATAATTACGTTCATGTGTACACAACGGCCTAGAAGCATAAGTAATAACTTTACCATGTTGCATAAAAACACAAACTAACCCCTGATGTGAGTCATTGGTATAAATAACAAAACCATCTCCACCATACGGAATAGTAAGAGCATGTGCAATTACCAACCTATTTTTCAATTCATCAAAACTGTTTTTGCAATCACAATTCCATTCAAATTTAACATGTTTTCAGGTTAATTTGGTCATTGGCAAGGCAATCGAAGAAAATCCCTTTATAAACCTTCTATAATACCCAGCTAAACCCAGAAAACTCCTTACCTCAGTCACATTATTGGGCCTCTCCCATTTTACAATAGCTTCTACTTTCTTGGGATCAACACATATACCATCTCCAAAAATAATATGGCTTAAAAATATAACTTGTGATATCCAAAATTCACATTTTCTAAACTTGGCATACAACTACTTATCGTTCAACACATTCAAAATAGTTTGGAGATGCTTTTCATGTTCAACCATAGCATGTGAATAAATCAGAATATCATCAATAAAATCTATCACAAATGAATCAACAAAAGGATGCAGTACCCGATTCATAAGATCCATAAATACAGCTGGAGCATTAGTCACTCCAAAAGGCATCACCAGAAATTCAGAATCACCATACCGAGTACGAAAAGCAGTTTTAAAAATATCACTCTCCTTGAGCCTCAACTGATGATAACCCAATCGCAAGTCTATTTTTGAAAACACTTTAGCACCCTATAACTGATCAAACAAATCATCTATACGAGGTAAAGGATACTTGTTCTTAATTGCATCTTTATTCAGTTGCCTATAATTAATACACAAACGCATGGTACCATCTTTCTTCTTCACAAATAAAAGTGGTGCACCCCATGGAGATACACTAGGCTATATGAATCCCTTATCAAATAAATTCTGCAACTGAATCTTAAGTTCTTTTAATTCAATAGGTGCCATTCTATACGGTGCCATAGAAATAGGGTCTATCCTCGATGCTAATTCGATACTAAATTCAACTTCTCTCTCTGGGGTAAACCCGACAACTCACTAGGAAACACATCTGAAAAATCTCGTATAATAGGAACATCGACTAATTGTAAAGCCCCCTTCCTAGTGTCAAGAACATATGAAATAAAACCCTCACAACCCTTACTCAATAATTTCCTCGTCTGAATAGCAGAAATGATGCAACCGGGAATAATTTTCCTTTCCCCCATAAATCTGAATTCAGACTCACCATGCATATGAAAAACAACTTCCTTACAGAAACAATTCGTAGATGCATGATATTTAGATAACCAATCCATTACCAGAATTAAATCAAAATCAGAAATATCCAATGGAAGTAGATCTATAACTGTATCTCTAACCCCCATAGTCAAAACACATTCACGAAAAATGTATTCAGTTATAACCATATCCCCCATAGCCATATAAATACCCAACCCCACATCTAAATGAGTACATGGTCTATTCACGTATACATAAAAAACATAGGACACAAAAGAATGTGTGGAACTAGGATCAATCAAAACATAAGCACTCTATAAGTAACAAAAAGTGTACCTGTCACCACATATGGAGTAATTTGAGCTTCTTTCATTGTAAAGACTCGTCCACCTGGCCTGGAACTACTAGCTTGTCCTCTGTCCATACTTTTCACTGCACTACCTGTAGATAGCACCCTGCTTGCTACTTCACTAAGTGCTACTGGAGTCTCTGCCAACTTCGGACAATTCTTCTTAATATTCCCCACTTGATGACAATGGTAACATTCCAATCCCTTAAGCTTAGGACGCTCAGATTTATAATGCCCTTCTTCTTTACAAAAGAAACATGTAACACCTCCTATTGGGGTCTCACCTCTCCCTGACTTTCTAACCGAACCAAAAGATCCTCTACCCCTGGTATCTCTGCCAAATCTCCTCTGACCTTTACCACTATCTCCACCACCTATCTGAAATTTATGAGGTTCCATCTTAACACTTCCACCCCCACCTCCCTTAGAGTGAGATGCGTCGAATCTACTTTTCTTAAAACTCTCTCTACTCGCCACCCCTTGGTTCATTAGCCTTTCTGCTATCGTGGCTTTGTTTACCAGAGAAGCATAATCTTCTAACTCATAAGTGGCCACTCTATTTTGAATAGGCCAAATCAGTCCATCTTGAAACTTACTACATTTATCTTCTTCATTCTCCACATACTTAGTAGCAAATCTAGACAAAGCAGTAAATTTAGCCTCACTCTCCCTCACAGACATTTTTTCTTGGGTCAAATTTATAAATTCCCTCACCTTTTCCCTCCTATAAACTTTAGGGAAATACTTAACATACAAAGATTTAATAAATTCATCCCAAGTAATAACATCAGTACCTTCCATCCTGGGCACCAAATGGTTGCTGGCTTCCCACCAATATTTGTCCTCTCCTTTCAGCTTAAACACAACTAGATTCACTTTATGGTTATTTGGAACCTTCATAACTGCAAAGATCATTTCTAGATCCCTGACCCACATCTCAACTTCTGTAGGTTCAACTGACCCTGAATATTCTGTAGAATTCAACTTCAAAAACTTCTCATGTATGGAATATTTCATTTCCTTCCTTGCCTCTTTCTCAATCCTGGCCACAGTCTTTGATTCTAGATATCTAGCCTGTTGTTCTGCCATTTGTGCCATATTTCTTTCTTGTTGATCTGCCATCCTCATCAGTGCCTGTGCCATTATCTGCATCTCTGTAGGTTGTTCATGATCTTTGGCCCTTCTAGCAACACTCTGCTCTTCTTTAGTATTGTATATACGAGAAGCTACTCCCTCTTCTCTATGTTGTCCATTCCCAGGTTCTATCTATAGTTATCTGTAATAGAATAAAATTCTAACAACCAATATAAATAGTTTACAATACTAAACTATTGGTTAGTACCTAAACAGTTCATAATTATAAAAATCAACTCAATAACTGCCATCTAACTATCACACACGTCCATAATTAATAACCTAGACGCTCTGATACCACTAATTGTCACACCCCGAACCCAAATCCATTCTAATCATTTATTTTGATAACAACTAAATCATTGGTCTTCAGTCCATTTGAAATATAATCCACTTATAAATCACTACACCAAAAACAAGAATCTGGCACGGTTTAAAACTGTGCCAGATCAAATCTGGCACGGTTTTGAACTGTGCCAGAATCAGGTGTTCCAAAATAGCCATTTTTTTTCTGGCACGGTTTAAAAGTGTGCCAGATTTGACCAAACAAGAACACTTCTGGCACACTTTTAAATCATGTCAGAATTTGATATTTCTGGCACACTTTTGGCACAGTTTTGAACTGTGCCACATTGAGCATATTTTTATAAACATTTGGCACAGTTCAAATCCGTGCCAAAATTTGATACACTTTTGGCACGGTTTTGAACTGTGCCAGATTTTTGGATAAAAGAAAAAAAATTAATTATTTAAAAATAAAAAAAATTCACAAATTGCAAATCTTGCACGTTGTTGATAAACTAATGTACATACAAACATCAAAATATTACAAGTCTTTAGTAGTTCACAGACAAAAAAAAATTGGGCTGAGTTTCCTCTATTTACTGGACATTCTAAAACCTGCTAATATAAAACCTGTGTAACATAAAGCCCGAACGACCACAAAATATAACAATAAACTTACAAAAGCCCGCACGACCATAAAAGTTAACAATAAAACAACAAAAGCATGCACGACCACAACACAAAAAAATAGAATCATGAATCCTTGTTGTAAACCATTGAGTTCTCTGTGTGTTCCACGTGAATAAATGTTAACGATAAAATGTTATCCAATAAAAAAAAATAGGATACAAAAAATATACGATATTAGTAACCAAGTAATTTATAAAAAAAGCTTGCTTAAGCTAAAAAATTACAAATAGGAGTTGAAATTATTATTATATTCTAAAACTGAAAATCTTACGCAGGTTATGACTACCTGATCAGTTCCTACGAGTTACATTGGTCTCATGTGAGATGCTAGTACTTCTTACGGGATCGTTTGGGGGAGGGTTTGGGTTTTCACCCTTCAAAGTCTTGTTTTCAAGCCTAATCTACATATATTTTGAAATTATAGTCATATTCTCAAATCGAGAGGCCCGTGACTATGCTGTCTGTTCGTACAAGTTACACTAGTCCCGTGCGAGGTGTTCATGCCTCTTATGGGGCCGTTTGGGGGCTGGTTTGGGTTTTCACACTCAAACGGCATGTTTTTAAGTCAAATATACATATTTTGAAATTATCGTTATATTCTCAAATCGGGAGACCCGCGACTACGCCGTCAGTTCGTACAAGTTATATTGGTCTCATGTGAAGTGTTAGTGCTTCTTACGGGATAGTTTGGGGGCTGGTTTGGGTTTTTACTCTTCAATGGCTTGTTTCTAAGCCTAATCCATATATTATCAAATTATCATCATATTCTCAAATCGAGAGGCCCGTGACTGGTCCTGTGCGAGGTGTTCGTGCCTCTTACAGGGCCGTTAGGGGGCTAGTTTGGGTTTTCACCCTCAAACGACTTGTATTCAAGACAAATCTAGATATTTTGAAATTATCATCATATTCTCAAACTGGGAGACCCGCAACTACACGGTAAGTTTGTACAAGTTACATTGGTCCCGTACGAGGTGTTCGTGCCTCTTACGGGGCCGTAAGGGGACTGATTTGGGTTTTCACCCTCAAACGACTTGTTTTAAGTCTTAATCTACATATTTTGAAATTATCATTATATTCTCAAATCGAGAGACCCGCGACTATGCGATCAGTTCATAAAAGTTACATTGGTCCCGTACGATGTGTTCGTGCCTCTTACGGGGCCGTTTGGGGGTGATTTGGGTTTTCACCCTTTAAGGGCTTATTTTTAAGCTTAATCAATATATTTTGAAATTATAATCATATTCTCAAACTGAGAGGCCCGTGGCTATGCTGTCAGTTCGTACAAGTTACATTGGTCCGTGCGAGGTGTTCGTGCCTCTTACGGGGCCGTTTGGGGGATGGTTTGGGTTTTCACCCTTAAACGACTTGTTTTTAAGCATAATCTACATATTTTGAAATTATCGTTATATTCTCAAATCATGAGACCCGCGACTACGCGGTCAGTTCATACAAGTTACATTAGTCTCGTGTGAGGTATTAGTGCTTCTTACAGGATAGTTTAGGGGCAGGTTTGAGTTTTCACCCTTTAAGGGCTTGTTTTTAAGCTTAATAGATATATTTTGAAATTATAATCATATTCTCAAACCAAGAGGCTCGTGACTATGCTGTCAATTCGTACAAGTTACATTGGTCCCGTGCCAGGTGTTCGTGCCTCTTACGGGGCCGTTTGGGGGCTGGTTTGGGTTTTCACCCTCAAACGGCTTATTTAAAGCCAAATCTAGATATTTTGAAATTATAGTCATATTCTCAAACTGATAGATCCACGACTATGCGGTAAGTTTCTATAAGTTACATTGGTCCTGTACGAGGTGTTCGTGCCTCTTACGGGGCCGTTTGGGGGTTGGTTTGGGTTTTCACCCTCAAAAGGCTTGTTTTTAAGCCTAATCTACATATTTTGAAATTATCGTTATATTCTCAAATTAGGAGACCCGTGACTACGTGGCCAGTTCGTACAAGTTACATTGGTCCCGTGCGAGATGTTCGTGCCTCTTACGGGGCTGTTTGGGGGCTGGTTTGGGTTTTCACCCTTTAAGGGCTTATTTTTAAGCTTAATCGATATAGTTTGAAATTATAGTCATATTCTCAAACCAAGAGTCCCGTGACTATGCTATCAGTTCGTACAAGTTACATTGGTCCCATTCGAGGTGTTTGTGCCTCCTACGGGGCCATCTGAGGGTTGGTTTGAGTTTTCATCGTCAAACGGCTTGTTTTGAAGCCTAATCGATATATTTTAAAATTATCATCATATTCTCAAATCAGGAGACCCGCGACTATGCGGTCAGTTCATATAAGTTACATTGGTCTCGTGTGAGGTGTTAATGCTTCTTATGGGATATTTTGGGGGCTGGTTTGGGTTTTCACCCTTCAACGGCTTATTTCTAAGCCTAATCCATATATGATCAAATTATCATCATATTCTCAAATTGAGAGACCCATGACTACGCTGTCAGTTCGTACAAGTTATATTGGTCCCGTTCGAGGTGTTCGTGCCTCTTACAGGGTCGTTTGGGGGATGGTTTATGTTTTCACCCTCAAACGGCTTATTTTTAATCCAAATCTAGGTATTTTAAAATTATCTTCATATTCTCAAATCGGGAGACCCGCGACTACGCGGTATGTTCATACAAGTTACATTGATCCCGTTCGAGGTGTTCGTACCTCTTACGTGGCCATTTGGGGGGCTGATTTGGGTTTTCACTCTCAAACGGCTTATTTTCAAGCCTAATATACATATTTTAAAATTATCGTCATTTTCTCAAACCGGGAGACCCGCGACTATGCGTTCAGTTCGTACAAGTTACATTAGTCCCGTGCGAGGCGTTCGTGCCTCTTACGGGCCGTTTGGGGGCTGGTTTAGGTTTTCACCCTCAAACGACTTGTTTTTAAGCCTAATTTGCATATTTTGAAAATATCATCATATTCTCAAACTGGGCAACCCGCGACTACGCGATCAGTTCATACAAGTTACATTGGTCCCGTGCGAGGTGTTCGTGCCTCTTATGGGGCTGTTTCGAGGCTGGTTTGGGTTTTCACCCTCAAAAGGCTTGTTTTCAAGCCTAATCTACATATTTTGAAATTATCATTATATTCTATAACTGGGAGACCCGCGATTACGTGGTCAGTTCGTACAAATTACACTGGTCCCGTGCGAGGTGTTCGTGCCTCTTACGGGACTGTTTGGGGGGTGGTTTGGGTTTTCACCCTTTAAGGGCTTGTTTTTAAGCTTAATCGATATATTTTGAAATTATAGTCATATTCTAAAACCAAGAGGCCCGTGACTATGCTGTCAGTTCGTATAAGTTACATTGGTCCCATGCGAGGTGTTTGTGCCTCCTACGGGGCCATCAGAGGGTTGGTTTGAGTTTTCATCGTCAAACGGCTTATTTTGAAGCCTAATCGATATATTTTAAAATTATCATCATATTCTCAAATCAGGAGACCCGCGACTATGCGGTTAGTTCATATAAGTTACATTGGTCTCGTGTGAGGTGTTAGTGCTTCTTATGGGATAGTTTGGGGGCTGGTTTGGGGTTTCACCCTTCAACGACTTGTTTCTAAGCCTAATCCATATATTATCAAATTATCATCATATTCTCAAATTGAGAGACCCGTGACTACGCTGTCAGTTCGTGCAAGTTATATTGGTCCCGTTCGAGGTGTTCGTGCCTCTTACGGGGCCGTTTGGGGGATGGTTTATGTTTTCACCCTCAAACGGCTTATTTTCAATCCAAATCTAGATATTTTAAAATTATCTTCATATTCTCAAATCGGGAGACCCGCGACTACGCGGTATGTTCGTACAAGTTACATTGATCCCGTCCGAGGTGTTTGTGCCTCTTATGGGGCCGTTTGGAGGCTTGTTTGGGTTTTCACCCTTTAAGTTTTTTTTAAGCTTAATCGATATATTTTGAAATTATCGTCATATTCTCAAACCGGGAGACCTGCGACTACATATTCACTTCGTACAAGTTACATTGGTCCTGTGCGAGGTGTTCGTGCCTCTTACGGGGCTGTTTGGGGGCTAGTTTGGGTTTTCATCCTCTAACGGCTTATTTTCAAGCCTAATTTACATATTTTGAAATTATCATTATATTCTCAAACCGGGAGACCTGCGACTATGAGGTCAGTTCTTACAAGTTACATTGATCCCGTACGAGGTGTTCGTGCCTCTTACGGGGCTGTTTGGGGGTTGGTTTGGGTTTTCACCCTTTAGGGCTTTTTTTTTAAGCTTAATCGATATATTTTCAAATTATCATCATATTCTCAAACCGGGAGACTCGCGACTAAGCGTTCAGTTCGTACAAGTTACATTGGTCCTGTGCGAGGTGTTCGTGCCTCTTACGGGGGTGTTTGCGGGCTGGTTTGGGTTTTTATCCTCTAACGACATGTTTTTAATCAATTTAGAACGTTTATTGATTTTAGAAAATTTTGACATAGTTTTGTTTGTTTATTCATTAAATCCAACCTAATTTAACATTTGAAATAAACTCAACAGCAGCAGCAAATTTCAAAACCAAACCACCAGCAAATCCCTTCCACCAATTTAACTAAATATGCTCATAAAGTAAGCCATTTTACGTTTGGCTACTTGTCGCTATTTGAGACCATTTTTCTATTTAATGCTACTACAACTTTTAAGAGAATTTGAGACTTTGAGACTAACCAAATTTCTTGTGCATTTTGATAGCCACCCGATGAACTCTTCTTGCCACGACTTCTTGAAAGTATCCCATTTTGGTCCAACAATGTCTGCAAATTCTCAAATCTTCTATTCTGAGCGGCATTTAGTTGTTCATGAGATGATATCTTATCTTTCAAGTTTCTCATCTCTTCATTATGAGACCGAGACTGTGCTATGACTGTTGAAGTGTTAGAAGACTTACATTAGAAGGTTTGTCTTATAAATACAAAAAGGATAAAAGGGGAAAAGAATTGAAACATACATGTGTATCCTTGCACTTATCATTCATTAAATCACCCTTTCTCTTACTCCAATGAAATGTCTTGAAGAATTCCACGATGCTAGGTTTCACATCAGTTTCATGCTCCTGAATTCAAAATCAATAATGAAAGAATATAACCATACTAGTTGATGATGCGGGTAAAACATGTCTAATATGCACAATGTCAAGAATATTATTGTGACACATAAATTGAAATTAAATTTATCAAGTGTAAAATCAATTTGATAACTATATAACAAATTGTTCTTCGGCAAGATAAAATATTTAGTGTCAATACCAAGCTTCTTAGTCCCCTCACAGTGTGCTGTGTCGTCTTTGTTTTCTGAAAAAAGAAAACAGAATTATTTCACTGACATTGTAAGTCTCATTTTAAATAGAAATATCCCACCCTATTTTTATTTATGTACGCATTATTACACGTGTATATAACTCACCAATGCAATACGAGAATTGTCCAAGAGAATCCATAAATGGCATTGACTCAAAGTCTCCTACTTCAAGTAAAAGTTCATTTTAACCCAACCAAAGTATGAATCCCCTCATTGTGCCGCAGGTTGCATATAGTTATTAATTTACCTATAGTACTAATTCTATGACACAAACATCTGGTGGACGTTCTTCCTAGTCAACTAGTATAACTGTTACACATTCAATCCAATCTTGAATGGCATCCGTGATATGACGTGCAACCTGAACAAGGGCAGTAACATGTGAGGACATGAACATAAGTGATTGAACAATATAATAGATACATTTTAGCAATAGTGAAAGAATTGGAACAGTTTTTTTAAGATAACCCCCCTTTCTCTCTTTATCAATGACAGACTAACGGAGAAGAAAAGTAGTCAATACAATAAGTCAAAAAAACATCAAGCCTATTGGTCTTAAGAATTTCGATCAACATAAATTACTGATTATAGGGTAAGAGTAAGAAGACTTTCAACTTAACCCACTTGCTTTATTATTAGGAAAAAAAACATTTAACTCACTTGCTTGGTAAATCTTTCCTGTTGTGATATTATTATCACGTGTCAACTTGATATCTAGGAACCGCTCATAGTTCCCAAGGTCCAAGTCCACCTTCAGACACAAAATCAAGTCATTGTAATACCAAAAAATTTACAATTATCAGCATGTTAACAAATGTAAGTCAAAGTAGATAGAAATTAGGATATAGAAATGCACTATTTAATCCTGACATATTTTGATATCTGGCTCCTTCCCTCCTCTTTAACCAAAATTTTTATCTCTTAGGAATATGACTCTTGAAAATTCTTGGTATCATTTTTCATTTTTGATTTAATTCCTGGATAAACATACTAAAATATTTTCTTAATACTAGAAATAAATATGACTTAACTGATCCATTAGTTTGAGGGACTAAAAAGAAATGTTCACAAAAAAATAGATATAATAAAAATCACCAAAAATAGTCTTCATAGTTAATAATACACAAGATGGTTCTTCTACCTATCCACCATCATCCAAGACAAACACTTCTCCATGCTCAAAAGGGGATATCGTTTTTGCATCTGTATTCAAGTATGGATCTGAATGTAATGAAAAAGAATAGTTTAAGTGAAGCAATTCTAAGCAAAAGCCAATAATAAGAAATTGTTTGATCATCAGACTCGGCACAACCGTTCATCCCATTTTGGGTTCGTGTTCATAAATAAAAGAAATTTTTTTGGACAAAATAACTCACCTTTGATAACCAGTTACTGTATCGGGATTTCCCACGAGTCCAAAAACAAAAAAAGGAAAAAAATAAAACTATCAATTAGTATTTTGTTAACCTTGCCTATGATCAGACAATGGCGTGTTTGTTGCTGGGCCGGTACTTTGCCCTTCTTTACAGTTTAGAGAACCATTGATTGCTTTGGATTTTTCTATGGCAGAATCTCCCTTCTTCATGATTCTCTCGAGCTCACCAATCTTTTCAGACAACAAGACAACGTGAGTCGGTAGAGGATTAGGGTTCGAATTGAGGAAAGAGGAGCAACGAATTGGCGGCTTCGGATCTAGGATAGCAGGGACCAAACCCATGGATGAGCTTGGGTTGTACAAAGCGCACACGAAAGAGGGGAAAACGGGAGACCTGAGCGAGAGAGAGAAAATTTTGGGAGGAGTATTATTTTTTGGGGGTATTTATATTTTAATTAAGTGTGCTTAATTTTGGCACACTTTTAAACAGTGCCAAATTTTGGCACGGTTTAAAAGTGTGCCAGATTGACATTAAACCGTGCCAGAATTTGGCACAGTTTTAAGCTGTGCCAGATTTTTAATATCAAGGTGTGCCAAGTTGTTATTTTTGGTGTAGTGAATATTTATACGCATAATGAATATAATATTGATCTTGTACCATGACTTAATAAACACCAGAGTAATATTTAGCGGTTATATAATACTATGATTAACTATTACAAACATTAAATCAACCCATGCTAACACAATATATACAATGTGTGAGTGTATCAAAATCTTCAGTGTGACAATGGACAAAACCCCTATGTAAACCCCAACTCTCTCTACTGGTGTAATTCTCAAAACCTCCCATTATATGGTATCCTAACTGGCAGTGTACAAACATGAAAATGTTAAAATATAAACCATAAGCATTAAGCTTAGTGAGGTACTCCTTCCCTGTAATGAATTAACAGTTCTATATCAAAATCCATGGATATAAAATCCAAACAATCCTACCCATTAGTAATAACAAATCCTGGAACATAAGTTCCAACAAATCATTGGATCTTTGTCCAATTCCAATCCTGTATCATAAGACCCAAACAAATCCTGGATATTTGAATATCCAAACAAATCCTGAATATCAAAGTATTCAAACCAATCCTGGATAATTTAATATCCAAACAAATCCTTCTCTTAGATCTATATTCATAACCATCATATCATTTTCATATCTATATGTGAAACAATCATAAGTACACTCACCTTGGGAATTTAACAAGCTTTCCCTTTTCCTTTATCTGGATCTTGTTTCGTCGGTTCTTCTTCTTTGCCTATCATTCTTACAATATGAGTATTATCATAAGAATATTAACAATTCAAAGAACAACTTCAACATAGCTCAATTCATAAGAATCATATGATTCTATTCAAACCATTCATCATAAATGAAGTCCCATCTAAATTTAGGTTATGACATCTAACATTTCAAATTATAACCCAAGACTATTATAATTCTTCTTGGTAATACAATACTTATCATATTAGGTTTCCAACACAAAGACGACACATCATTCCAAATTTCCTAGAGCAAGATATTCCCATTTCCTTACTACATAGCAAATTCGCCATATAGGCTCCTCTATCGTTTAGTCATCTTCCAAGAATTTTCATAATTTTTACACATCACAACTTTCTATGATATTTCACCCAATTTCAGAAACATATTGAATTATACAATATTAAAATTTCATAATTTTCAGAGTTCGTTTGCGATGTCAAGCAAAACATCAAACATATGGTATGCATAAACTTCAAACCATCACCCAAGATTCATTTCTTGGTATTTTTACTTAATTTTAGGATATGATATACATATATGAGCCTATTTTAATCTCCAATTGGAATCAATCAATTCTAGTAAGTATACAAAAAGATATGGAAGTTGGAATACACAAGGTTTCTAAACGAAGCAATTTCAAGGATTTACACATTCATGTTTGCTTAAACTTACATCTATCCGTAAGTACCCATCAAGACATGGAATTTCAGTAAACAAATGATGGTTTCTATCATTTAAATCAGTAATACAAAAAATAAACAAGATTTATGGATGGAATTACCTTAAGGGCTTTTACGTAATTTTCTATGAATTTTTCTTCAATTTCTCCTCACACCTTCTTCCTAAACTTCAAAATTCTCTTTCCTTAGGATAAAACTCTTCCATGGCTGAAACATGCTTAAGTAAGATATTAATTCAGGGTTATAAGTTGGCATAAGGGCACTCCCCCTTGGTCCAATCAAAATATGACATGTGGCGTCTATAAGACAAAATATCATTTAAGGCTAAATGACTACTTTACGCCCTGATCGTAAAAAGGCGATATGTTCTCACTCGAATGTTCGTTTGATGTTTGTTGTATTAAAAACCTAACTCATATATCTACAAGTATCTAGTTACTAGATCAAGTCACTTATTATATTATAATGGTAAAAACTAGCCTCCAACATGAACATTCTTACCAAAAATTTCAAAATTTGGTGTTTGCAACTAATTCAATGTTTTATGCTTTATGAAGGTAAGATTAGACTAACTATAATGACTTAACATTATATATACTAATAACATATTATCCATATCACATAATCTAATCATGATTCTAAACATAATTTATCATAATTATATTCGGGTTGTCACAATTTCACCTTGTTTCATTTGTGGAATGTAATCCCCGGTGAGAATTGTGTTAAAACACGCTTGAAATTTTACCCTAATTGTAAGAGTTTTAACTGAATCGAAACTTTTATTTATGCTTCACATCACCACTTTCATGGTTTTAAGGTATGAAGTATTTTTTATAATATTGCTATTTAAGATCTCTCACATGATCATGTCCTATTAATATCTTTTGATGGTGTTGAGTTTGTACTTTGATTCCGAAAAATTATTTTGAAGAACCTTGATGTTTGTGCGTATCATCCTTAGAAATCCTCACAAGAGAAAACTCGTCCACTAGGGTAACTTAGGGACTTAACGACTTGTTGCATTCAGTAAATGCAACCGTATACCCACAAAAGGGTATTATATCCTTTGTACGTAATTATTTTATTTTCCCCTCTCTGTTGGGTTTGTTCTCTTTTTTGTTTCATCACTAGGTATTAGTAATGTGTAAATTAGGGGGTGTGATTAGTCACAGATATTATATTTATTACCCTTTATTCTCTCACATTCTAGCATACTTGTGTCCGTTAATTCCTATATTAAAGCTCTTATACCGGATAACCTTTTATTTTCTTGATCTTTATATACATTTGTAAGGTTTATTTAAGCTTTCATAGGTATTGGTGATGCATAGCGTTTCAAGAAAGTTTTGTTGAAAGATGAAATTTTAGGGGATTTTTCTTTATTTAAAACTTTAGAATCAGGAATTTTGGAAACCATGGTCGTGTGGATCTTCAATTTATCTTTGTGTAACCTCTGACCTCGCTTCAATATGAGTCCAAACGAGTGAGTTATGGACATTTACGTGAGATGTTGCTAGAAAGAATCAATGAGAAAACAATCCAAATGTTTGTTGTATTCTCAGACCCAAATGAATCGGGTCCTGCAGAGTTTCCACGAATTTTCATTTTTTCCTTTTCTTTTCTATTTACTTTTGTATATATAGTTAATGTTTTGTTAGTTCAAGGCGTAGGATATTTTGGATTTCTACATAGTTTTACGTCTTGCCTATTTTAGGGCTTCTACCTTTCTGTCTCCTAGGGTTTGCTTTGTAAGATAAATATTCATATTCTTCTTTCATTCCCAATGTTTAATAATTAGTTCTACAGCTTTGTAACCCAGTTTATTTTCCATAAAAGTAACTTAGTTTTATTTGATCTATTGATTTGTCTCATTAGTTATATTTGTTAACTTTAATATGCTTTATAGCTAAGTAAATTGGATTGAGATTTATGAACCCGTCATGGGTTATTTGGTTGCTTTGCTATGGTATGACAGTTTTAGAAAGTTTTGATGGGTTGTTTGTTATTAGAACTACACCTTAATGGATTATATCAAGTATTTTTCATATTTGAAACCTTTGTGTATTAATTTCAACGATCTTGTTGACACCAAAACTCAAATTTAGGCTTTTATGAATATTTAGGGAGTGACACTCTAGGTTTTTGATTGATTTCCCAAATAAGCTTCAACCTATGAAAATGTTATCTTTGTATGTAATAATTTTTTGCTAAGTAGTCCATGGTGAGGGAAATGTTTTTCAATCAATAATTTCATTCTTGTTGTTTAACATAGTTTATATACCTACCTAGTGTTAATGGTAGTACAAAATCTTTTAACTCAGAAATCATCTTTTATAACTTTATTTAAGAAGTAATAAAGTAGTTAGATTCTAGATACGTTCCTTATGGACTCGATAACCGAACTCGCCATTATACTTATTCAAAAGTGCAGTAATACTTTAGTTTTTTTTGCACGGAGGCGGTATATCAAACAAAGATAGTATCGTTACACGACCACTCGATTTTCTCTGAGTCACACAACATAATGAGACACATGTAACACCCCGTATTTTTTAGGATAAATAATTTAGCTAATTTGTAGAATTATAATTTAAATTAAATTGATGATTTGGAGAAACTATTTAAATTGAAGAATTTATTTAAATTGGAAGATTCAATTTATTTTGAGAATTGAGATTTAAATTAATTCGGGTAATTTCTTTTAAGAATACATGTGTCATAATTTGATATTTTAGTTACGTAATTCGGATGGTGATTCTGAGTGTACGGTTGAGTCCGGAAGGGTCGAGATAGTCAAAATAGAGTATCCGGGGGTAGTAATTGGGTTTCGGGGAGTTTTTAAGCATAATCGGACTAACACGGGAGTGATTGTGCCATTTTAATAAAGCTCACAAGCCTAAAAACGGGATTGGCATAGTAAAATCAAAACATGAGAGGGTATGGCAGCCATAATTCATTTTAGAAAAACCCTGGTTGCAGAGGAGAAAAGAGGGATCAAGTGGGAGAGCTTTTGGGAGTCAAGCCAAGAGGAGATTGATGTGTTCTTAGTCAAAATCTCCATCTACATCAAAGGGTCAGACTCTACGAAATTTCCAGGCAAGTAATTAAACTTGCTTTCATTTAAATTGGGGTATTGCGATTCATATCATGGTGGGTGAAAACCATATTCATTTTGGGATGAGTTATTATAGCAGAATTCATTTTTGGAGGGTATCACATGTTAAATCTGGGTTTTGGGGATTTAAGCATTTAAGGTGAGATTGATGTTGAATTAATGGGAGAATACAATCATATGATGTTATAATATGATTTATAATCGAAAACCTAGTAGGAATTGTTGTTGAATTTGAATTATTGAATCTAATTGAATTTGTGATTTAAGAAATTTAGAGAAAAATCCAATTTAGGAACCCTAGAAGTTTTAATGAGAATAAATGATGATTGATGATATATATTAGTGTTAGAACCTATTTTTAGATGTAATAAACATCGGGTATAAATTGGGTTGATGTTTGGGTTAAATCCATGGAGGTTTGAGGTTTATAAATGGAGAAAAGTGAGTTAGAGAAGAAGATGATTCGTAGTTCGTCGGAACAGTCCAATTTTAAGGTAGAACCGATCCGATTTACCTATTTGTCAAAACATGAAACTTTTTGATCTGTTCGTCACAGCCGCGTGGGCGCTAACCTTGTATTTTTCTGATTTTTTTTGAATTATTAATAATTTTTCTATGAAAGAGTGTCTGAAACCGAAATCCTTTGTAAGAATAAAATTCTGATTTTTAGGGATGTCCGTAGATGAGTGAAGGACTTTAGAAAAATATAAAGGAACATTATTTTATCCTTAGATTAGATAGGGATGAATCCAGGGTATGGATTTAGGAGTATTTATAATGAACGACACTCGATAATATATGTAAAAAATATATGAACGTATTCGAATGAGAATTTTAGATGAGTTTAGCATACGGGCTGGTATCTTAAGTTGGAATTTAATTGATAGAAATTAAATGGAACCTAATACTTAGAGTCTTATGGGATGAGCATTAAGGACTATTAAATTTAATAAGGGTGTTAAACTTATTAACCAAATTTGGTAAAATGAATTCTAAAAGGTTAAAATACGAGCCAATAAAGGGAGTCCGCGCATTTTGGTTGAGTGATACTACTTGAAAAAAAATTAATTGAGGTGATAGTAATTAAATTAAGGGTCAGGGTTTTGACTCTGATATTTCTCAGGCTAGTGCTTCAGGAGTTAGGCACAAATTAGTCGGTTTAATTTATTATAGAGATATATAATAAATAATCGAATAGTGAATTTAACGAGAGGTGTTAACCTTAATAGTGAATTTTTGTTAAACAAATTCTAAAGGGTGAAGATACAGACCATATGAGTGAGACAAAGTATTGTAGCTGGGTGACACTACTTTAATAAATTAGTTAATGTGAAATTGATTAGATTAATCGGTGTAATTTGAAATGTAATGAATTCGGGGGATGAGCGAACCTATGACTTAGATCAATAGGATATGAGTGAATTACCTACTGCAATATTTTAAAGGAAAATTGGCACACTTCGAGTAGTGAGGGATACTGGGGAATATACGATGAGATGTATAATTGAAATTAAATAATACGTAAGATCTTTGGGAGATATATATGCTATGTATTGAATATATGATATAGGTTGTGTGTATACCTATACTGATTTGTATGATTTATTATGTGTATGACATATCTACCATACTTGCTATCACGGGAGGTTGATTTTCGGAAAAGGGCCATCTTATCTTTATGCGCCTTCGGGGGGATTTAGATTGGTACCTTAAGGACATAGGACTGTGAATGACTTATTTGTGAGTTGATAAGTCAGCTGACCATAGGAGCGTAGGTATGTGCGTGACCCATGGGTATGTGAACTATGTCCGTCTCCAATACGTGTGATTTGTATTGATACGGTTCCAGAGTGATTCCGAATTCGTAGTCCTTTATATAGTGCGTGATGTACCGGGACTTGATAGTAGAGTATGCATGCATCGCAGGTCCCGGCCTAGGGGTGCTGTATTGTATATATATAATTAGTGTGATAAATATATATACTTGTGATTTATTCTACTACGTGTGTTTTGTAGATGATGTACCAGGACATGATAGCATAGTATACACGTACCACAACTCCTTTTAGGGGTGCCGTATTAGTATATATATAATAGTGTGATATATGTATACTTGAGATGTTATTCTACTGGGTGAGTTTAGTAGAAGAGAAAGATAGTGACATTAAAAATAACTATATTATGGGGAGAAATAAACATATACTGAGAAATTTATAATGCACTAAAAGACATGGAAATTCGATAACGTATTGTATCAGCAATACGGGTAGGCATAACGAATTATTTTGTAGAAGGAGATTCGATATGGCTAGTTAGGTGGGGTAACTTAACTAGGAAAGGTAGAAGGCGAGCGTTAAGTGTGCACATTAGATGCGGGGTGAGCTATGTGTCAAGAGAGTGCGACACTAGCTTAAATATGAAAAGTGTGCATGCATATTTAATTATTGCAATTTAACTGCTTGCTAAATATTTTCAAAATATTTTAATTGGGATCTGACCCGTGTCAAAAATCTTTTCCAAAAAATTTTAGGTGTCCAGCCACAGGGACACCCAATTTGAGGATTCTATCCAGGGATGCGCAGCTGCAGCTCATGTGGAAGTTGCAGGACCTTGTTATAAATGCTTCGTTCATTTACTCCTAGTGTAGGAACTTTTCTTCAGTACTCATTTGGGCATGTCGCCCTCAGATTTTGTATTTAGTTTATTTATTAGACTTTATGTATCCAGGTTAATTCTTCAGGGACTATTGTATTTTATTGTTGAACCGATAGTTAATTCGGCTATCTTTATTTATGATTATTCATTTGTGTTGGATTCGATTATCAGGTGTGTGGATGGTTTAAATGGGCATTGATTTCTGCATGTTGTTAATTAATGTAAGATAAAATCTGGCACCGGTCTAATTAAATTACTAGGTGGTTAGTAATCTTAAAAAGTTTTTGACAGTGATGCTAGGGATGAGCCATATGAGACCAACGTGTTATTTTGATCATGGGCTGGCCACCCAGTATTTTAATAGGCGGGGTGTCACAGATGGCATCCGAGCATCAAGTTCTAGAGTCCTTAGGATCTGTGCGGCTTATTACGTTTCAACGTAGCGCTCTTTGATATAGAGCCTTATTATAGGATTGTTGTATTCCTTAACGTATACGACTAACGTTCTCCTGCGATTAAGTATAGATGAGGTGATTTATATACGAGTTTGGTTGGACTTCATACACCGAGCAATTTTGGGAAGACCAACGAGGGACGTTAGAAGGATGGTAGGAGGGGAAACTCATCATAAGCCATGAAATATGTTGATAACGGTAACCGCGATAGGAGTCACAGTAGTTATGGGAGGAGAAGATCCAAAGATAATTGTGTAGGGTGGAGTGCAATGGAACCCAGGATAAAATTTCGAGCCTAAAATTTTAACTCATAGGAATGACATTGAAGTAGTTAGAGTCGGTTACCACAGCCATGGAGGGATACCATGAATAATAAGGAATTTGGGGGTGCGATTTGACCGCAAATCATCTCATAAAATGTTTAAATAAGAGAGGCAAAGGAGATTTCAAGATTTGTTTTAAAGGTGACATACAATAATCGGTCATGAAGGAAAGTTGGCATGTTTAGCGAACTTCACACCAGACGAGGTGGATATGGAGAATCGAGAACGTCTGTAAGTTAATGATAAATGCATGGATACACTATACAAGCATGGATGGGGAAGTCCGAATAGAACGAATGATATCGTTGTTGTCATTATGTGTAAAGAGTAGGAATATATATGTGGATATTATTCGCAGTGAGTTGGGGGACAGGAACGGGATGCCCAGTAGGGGCAAAATTTATATGGACTTTTTGGTTCGGTTGGAATAAGGGTGTTATGTCCAGGAACCATTTGAACAACGAGTGCTATTGACAATCAAAAGCATGAGTTTTATCCCGGGGTGATTGGGATCTATTTTGTGTGACACGAGTGAGTCACAGTAGTTTATTTGCACTAGATTCGCATGTGAAACGGGTTTAGTAGAGGTATCGTTAATATCACTATAGTGTGTGTTTATTCACCATTGAGTTAAAGGAACTCTCTCTTTGGTTCCCTCTGCAGGGGAGCGGGTGGGGACACTGAGAGGAGATATATTTTATGAGGTTAGCTCATTTTGAGAGGTGATATTCGAGGTATGGTTTATTCTGGGTACGGACTGTTAAGCGATGGTGAGCGGTTACAACAAGCCTATCATGTTCGTTGTTCCGGGGTATGATGGGTATTTTTATGACGTCTCACTTAAAAGAGGGTCGAGCTCGCGACGATAGTTTTATAAAGTAGACTTCAGAGAGTACATATGTCTAGTTATATTAAATCTCGGTGCATAGGGACTTTTACTAATGTGATTCAGGGTATATCGAGTTTATCGTTGAGTGGAGAGATTTAAATCATTGTGTAAGTGCTGAGAACTTAGTGATAGTGAGAGCATAGTATCGTGTGACGCCTTAAGAGATATGGGCATAGATGATTTGATTTATGTGTTGGGAGAAAAATTTTATGATATCCTGGTTATGTGCTTGGGATGCACAGACTTCGATGACCGATAATGCTAGGGGACGGTGCATTGGGGAAAGTTCTTTTGAACTTTGTTACAGGAGGTTACACACATGGATCGTAATAAACGTTGGGAATAGCGAGACGTTGTTGGATAGTAGTGCATTGGTTTTAAATGTTATATTATTAAACGAGTAGAGGAAACACTTTAAGCTGAAAGTTAATACGATATATAGCCAGTGGAGCCAGGTAGTGCTACGAAGGATGCACTGCGTATTTTTTTGCACCACAAGTTAATGGGTGGGGTAAGGTCGAGAAGGATTTAATTTGCAAATTGGGGTAGTCGAGAATACCCGTACGTTATAGCCACGTCGAGAGTGCAGAGCTGAGCTGAGCTTGAGATAAATATGTTACGTACGTAACATTAGTCATAATTATACTGAAATATTTTGGCTATAGTATATTGTATGGTGACACTTTGTGTTCGATGTTCTGAGATATGATTTACTTGTACTAGTACTACCTGAAAGAGGGTCTAGTCTATATATTCATGTATATATGTTATCGTGTGTTGCATAATAGACTTATGAGGAAGTGTTTGTATTATTACAGTTGATCCCGGTAAGTAGGGATGTTTACCGATGAGATTCAGAGTGGATATGTTTAGTAACGAGCGAGGATATATAGCTTGTGATTGACTCGCGCTAAGAAACTAGTGATAGTAAGGGGCGCAAAGTTGTACGATGTCTTTGGTAACATGAAATGGTCGAGTATACTTTTATGTCAGGAGACGGGATTTATGGGTACGTGCTATGGACTGAGGGCCAAACGGATCTCATCGATCGACAATGCTAGGTAGTAGTGTATCGGGGGGGGGGGGGGGGTTCCTTGTTTGGATTTCGCTTTGTGAGACATACCACGCATGAAATTTAGCACAATGTTGGAAGTGGGGAGATGTTTGGTCACTAGCACATAGTTTTGGTACCTTGGCTATTATGCATTCAGGTAGTTATAACTGTAAATTAAAAGTTGTAGTACAATTTAAGACTAGTGGAGTCGGGTAACCTTTGTGCAATCATGCACGTGTATAGGGTGTATGGGCGCCCTGTACAATTAAAATAATTTTAATAAGATTCGCGATTAGAGGGGGTAGAAGTATTGTAGCAATCTTAGAGACATGTGAGTAAGGAAGTATTCAAGGCTAGGAGTACTAGACTCATTTTAATTTCGAGGACGAAATTCCTTTGTAGGGGGGAAGTATGTAACACCCCGTATTTTTTAGGATAAATAATTTAGCTAATTTGGAGAATTAGAATTTAAACTAAATTGATGATTTGGAGAAACTATTTAAATTGAAGAATTTATTTAAATTGGAAGACTCAATTTATTTCGAGAATTGTGATTTAAATTAATTCGGGTTATTTCTTTTAAGAATACATGTGTCTGTGACACCCCGTGATCCGAAATAAGGGGTGACCAGCCCAATACTCCAATATAACGGAATCATAGATGGAATCATTCTCAGCATCTCAATAAAAATATAGAGTATCCAGGACAACCACCCACTATTGCAGAAAACGGGTTGCCAAAAACTTTAAATTTAAAGTAAATAAAAGAAAACAAACAACCCATTTCTTGAACAGCTAAGGGAAACCTCAGGGATGTATATATAAATAATACAACAAGAGTAAAATAAGGGACCGGATGTGCAATCGGTCAACAACCTAAATAACAGCATTTAAACAATTACATTAATTTATCAAATACAATTCATTAGACATTTATAAAAGTTTGGGAGTCTCGCCCAAGTAAAGAGACTCGATCCTGTCTAGAATTCAAAAATGAAAACGTCTATACCAAAAGTATCCCGTAATACCCGCAATGCATCACGGCTTGCCGAGGACGTCGGAATAGGAATTCAAATCAGGCATCCTTGCGGCGGAATACCTGAGCGGAGACAAGATGCATATGCAACAAGAAATGTAAACGGGTCAGGGCCCGGTTCTATATGATTACCAGATGAATAAAGAGTATGACAGTTATGAATGATGAATCATGATGAGAGATATAACTATCTAACTACACAATTTAAAACATAAACTAAGCAGGAAGACAAAACAACTAACATTAATATGAAAACTTATCATGTGTACCAATTATCTCATATATCTCTTCCCTAATAGGAAATATATGTGAAATCACAATGTTATGCTCTTTATGGCATTTTTATCTCACTTTTACATTTTTGTAAAAATCCTTTCCTTATCAGGAAAATGATCATTTTCAAATGCTCTTGGTGGCATTTATATGTGCTCTTTGTGGCACTACAGTATGCTCTTTATGGCATATAATCCATCAAGTCCAACTTGATTATGAATAGTTATATTTATATACATATAACGATTCTAAGACCTCCCGTCCGGGTTTCCCCACTGTGCGCGTCCCTAAATGACCATCATCTTCTAGGGCCTATCATAAGACAACCTGGGCACCTATATCGCAAGACGTCGGGAAGCAGCCATGTGCCTGCGGGATAGTCAAGACCACACCCGAAATCTCCTACCCATCGCAGAAAAATATACAACAATAAACACTCACATGGCCTATGGACTATATCCACCCTGCGTTAATTTGCCAGGGGGCATCACCTCACGCGCGAACTTCCCTTATGATGTCATTTTGAGAGGTGTGTTTAAACCATTTTATTTATCATTTCAAAATCAAGTAAATTATCATTTACTAGTTTCCTGATTACGTAAATTATCATTTACTAAAATCAATACCATTTCCATTTCATTTCATTTCATTTCCATGTATATGTTTCATTTTATCCGAAACCATTATTATTTACTTCTTGTAAATAATATAACTTATTATCCGGAGCCATATTATAGCTTATATCGACACTAAAACCTCAAAGGAGTAAGTAACCTCTTGATTATCTCCTAGAATTTTAGGGTATTATTTTAAAACCCCAAGATTATCATCTTTCAAAGGAATGAATGAACTTTCAATTTATTCTCCAAACTCACCTTTATGGTGTTATTATGAACCACCAAGGTTAACATAGCTCAATTGAGCTTCCCAAAATCTCCCAACATTCTTTTGGGGTGATAATATAAACCATCAAAACTAATATAGCTCATTTGAGCTTCTAAAATCTCCCAAACATAATACTACATCCCCTAGTTTTATGAAAATCAACTAGAAGAAAAATGCCCTAACTTCAATTGGCATATCCCCGGAAAACCCCACCAAAACCATTTCTAATCTAGGGTAGTATCTCAACTCATCTAGAACTCTAGGACTCTAAGTTTACTTCATTCAAGAAGGTTCCTAGTCCCTATCGAGAAGAAAAATCTAGGAAACAAAAATAAGTTTTAAAGTGGAAAAACAGGGGACCGGTCGACCGGTCCCGAGACCGCGGTCGACCGCGTCTCAAGGTTTTGCCTACGGAGGAAAGCAGAAAGCTCAAAATGATATAGCCGGTCGACCGGTCAAAGGATCGTGGTCGACCGCGCAAAAATTTTGTGCCTTTGTGGGAAAGCAGTAAGCCTGCCCCCGAAGGCCCGGTCGAACGGTCGTAGCAGACCTAGGGTTCTTTCATCTTCAAAAACTACACCCAAATGATGATTTACATTTTCCTAAATCTCAAACCTTGTCCATCTTGAACTCAACCAACAATCTTTATCTACCCAAAGATTTCCCTATATGATTTACAACCATCAAGACCCACGATTTCTTTAACATAAATCAAGATTAGGGTTTAAATCCCACAAATTCCACATTTAAACCATAAATGAAAATACACAACTATCATACAATTTATACATCTTAAATCACATATTAGCAAGTAGAATGCTTGCCTTAGGGTTACAAATTCAGATTTATTTGTAGAAGAAGCATCAATCCATCTTCAATCTTCATTTTCTCTCTTCTTCCTCCACTTTCTCTCTCATTCTCTCTAGGGCTTAAGACCTAAATAGAGAAATTAAGGGATTTAAAAGACTTAAATCGTGGCTTAACATAAGTCTCCCCACTTAAGTGGTTAATACCACATGAAAATGACTCGCAATTACGCGTTTGAGTTAAAACCAGGTAAAAGTGCCCGAAATACAAAAATATAATATGGTACTTATTTTGACTGTCTCGCACCTTCCGAGACTAACTACACCCTCTAAACTGGCATCCGGAAATTTTATAAATTATTTTGAGTTCCAAATTTCATTTAAATTAAAATGTCATTTTTTAAATACATGACACTATAAACATGCAACTGGATGATATTTACTTTCACATACAGTAAATATACATCAACCTAGTAAATATTAACTTTCGATTTATTCAATTAATATTTACTCCAGTCCCCACATTTTATATAATTACCTTATGCGGTAAAATTAATATAAAATGAGCCTCCCAGAATCGAGGGTTGTTACATACTCCCCCCTTAAGAGGGAATTTTTGTCCCCAAAATTCGGGCATACCCAAATCTCCTAAAGGGTATATTACTCTAAACAAGGATTCTACCATCCTAAACAAACCCCTCGTTATCACAGTCATCCTAAATGGGCCTGGACTAAGATCGACTTTATCGATCTCAGCCTACATCATTTGTGCTCTAGCATAGCACAAAGCGTTCGTCTCTAACTATCGATTCTACCGTCTTTTAAAACGGAAGAAGATACCCTCACATCTCGGCATATATCGCTTTACTCCCTCCTCGGGGATATTTATACCAACTCTAATTGGTTTAACCCCAAAACTAATCAACTTCCCTTGCATTGACGTATCTCATCACGGCATATGGCTCAAAATCCAAATCTTAACGAATCGACAGAAGACCACTCCAAGTCCAAGGAACATATTGCCCGTTGGTTCCATCCAACGAGTATACAAAATATTCTACCGACCACGCTAGGCCACTTATGATACCATGCCTTAAAAAATGATCCACAAGGCCATTCGATAGCCTAATGGTTGTACTGGAATCTCTATCCATATACTAACTGCTCTCATCTTCTATGTATTCGAAGGCGTGCGCTTCGAGGTATGCCTTTCGGCATAAGTCAAATTCCTTCCATACATCCATCCACTTTAGAGCGGTAGGATACACACTATTTCCATACAGTTCCCATTTCTTCATGGAACTTTAGCCAAACTTCCGACATGAATATCTCGTCTCAGTCCACCCTATTTTAATAGGCACGTCCCACAGTTCTACCATTCCTCCATCAAGAATGGGGCGTACTCTTCTACATCTAGTCCATCCATAATGGACGGGAATGCAACAGTCTGGTCAAACGATCAACAACTTTCTCAAATAGGATCATGACCATAACGGTTTCGGCACTTCAATACAACCGTCTGTGAATGTACCATTCTTCATTCCACCGATACTCTTCTTCGCACGAGTAGGTGAAATGGTCAATCACAGATCGGAATGCTCTCGCTACAGAGTCTTTTGAGTCATGCTCGTTTCATTTGGCTTTCCATGCCAACATAAATATCTCCGACGAGTTTCTTACTCGACGCATCTACTACCCCAATCGCATTTCCTTAGCGAATGAGAAAAATACCCAATCACTAGTTCTTCTAAAATCCGAGCACTAACTCGATTTCTCCTACGACCTATTGCAACAACTTGTTGCTTCGCGAGAAAGACTAAATTTTCCCTGCACAGGAAGTAGTGCCTCCATTTCTTTAAGGTAATTTCCACAATAATGAATTTTAAATTCAAGCGTGGGATAATACTTCCCACAAGTTTAAACATGTAAGACGCATAGACGCCGAGTCCATGCTCCAGTATTAATACTTCCCGCTCCTGGCAGAGACTTAATCATTAAACCCACTCTCGAGATCACTATCATGAGCTCAGGAGTGAAGGTCAACCCGTCCCTTAACTCCCCGTAAGTAAAGTCGCCACGTAGCAACACATCTAAGGAAGGCCTTATCTTCTTCGGCCAAAACCACCCAAACCTCTCGAGACCCCATAAATCTAGTTCCTAGGGATCTAATCCCACATAGAGTTAACCCACAACTCATTCGTGGTCAACTCCTTACCGCCTTCCTAAATCAACATCACCTGCCCTAAGGGCCTTATGTTCTAATAAACCTAAGGTCGATCTACAAGTATACATCCCACCTAAGTCGCAAATAGATAATACTAAATATATCCCTAGTGTCCAAGACCTATCTCAAATTCCGACAATTCGCTCGGTTTCGTGAGTGGGACGTCTCGCCAAAGCAAAATCCAAACAAGGAACCCTCCCGTTACACTACTACCTCGCATCGTTGGTCATTAAGACGTGACGGTCTAAGACACATGATCGGGATCGGTACAATTCTAATTTACAATCCTACTTACCATAGCATCTTTTAAAGATCTTAACTGATCAGACATTCACTTCCTGTGGATTCTTTCAGATACATATCCCCCTTATAAAAACATGGCCTTCTTATCAGTGCACAATCCCGAAGTCTCAATCCGACTTCGTATCTCAGTCTCCCTCACATCGATCAGAGGAGAGAACTATATACAGTGCTTCTATCTCGCACTTTAATAGCCCTTAATCACTCTTCTACGTGATTCTCGGCTAATCTTCCAATCCCACTTCTATCAACAAAATAAATAAAGTAAAATAGAAAGAAAAGGATAGCGTCTCTCCAATCACAACATCGTTAAGTGTTCATGCGGCGGAGTGTCTCGCCGAGGAGAAATCCAAACAAGGAACCCCTCCGACACATGCCTACTTAACTAGTTGATCATGGAGATGAGCGTAACATGCATAAACAAGGCAAACAAATAATCACACACTCACACAAGATAACTAAACGAATAACAAAATCTCCTACCTACCTCGATTCACCTCTATAAAGTCTCAACCTGTATCCAGGGGAGAAATCATAGAACAACTACTTCCATTTTGAACTAGAAGTAAGATAGCCTTACAATTTTATTCGCTTGCTATCACACCAAATCGACCAAAATATATTTACTCGCATAATGTACATGAAACAAGAGAAAGGAAAAATAACATCTCTCCACTCCCAACGTCGTTAAGGTTCACGTGTGGAACGTCCCGCAAAAAGCGGAATCCAAACAAGGAACCCCTCCTATGCATTACTACTTAACTTTGTTGGTCGTGGAGATAAGTCATAACATCCACATACAATGCAATTTACACATACTACATGCACTTTTTAGAATATCATCACTCGTTTCATAATGAGTGAGGAGAAATAGAACTTCCATACTAAGGAAGTCATATAAGTACTCTTCCTCTAATAACGCCAATACAGCTACAAGCTCAATATACACACCCGACTCTACAGTAGATATAATACTTACTAAGTCTTATAATAAGGAATACACCACCCACTAATGAGGTGGAATTCCCATCCACATTCTTACCAACCACTCCGCATCCTAGCCATTACTCCGACTCTGGTTGACAACAATTACCCACGCAGTCCCTCTTACTTCCTCAGTAAAGGAGGACACGCTCTCGGCCTCCTCTTCCTCAGTTAAATGAAACCTTCCCAGGCGGATGTCCACCAATGCGGTTTCATGATCACTGCCCCATCAGAAGTGTTAGCGACACTTATTCTGGAGCCTATCACTCCATTGGGTCTCTCACTTATACCTACCTTTCTTGAGTGCACGATCTCCCTAATCGCACAACTCTCCTTCACATGTCAGCCTCTAACTGAGCCTCGCGTGAACACTTGAGGATCTTACCTTCTCCTCCTTCCAGTTACCCCAGAGAAACTTACTATAGGAAACATCTACCGGGTTCCTCCATGGGCAAAACTTCCGGCACCCACGAATATGGTGACCATGTTTTCATCATCTCAGCACTACATCTACGGGTGAAGGATTCTCCTCCCTCATACTTCTGGGCACTTCTCTACTTCAATTTAACGTCACTTATATTCTCAAGCTTGGTACCACTTTCCACTTCTAGCGGTACTTGGGAAAACTACATCAACTAAAATTTGTATTCGTAGTAACAAGACAAGGAAGTGCTACAAAAAGGGAGCGACCTCCAAAGCGGTCCTCATCCCCGACCACAATTTATAGTCCTTAGTAGTTCCTTCTCATGACGCACTTCTCCAATTAACCTACTATTCTCACATGAATGCGCAGAAGATTCTATAGATTCTACCTCATGGCAGAAGAACGAAATCTCTCAAGAGAAACCAACGATCTTAATCCTAAGGCTTTATGTCAAATCAAGAGCAACGCTGAAACTTAAGGCGCCCACACAGATTCCTAAGGACTCTAAAACCTGATGCTCTGATACCATCTGTGACACCCCGTGATCCGAAATAAGGGGTGGCCATCCCAATACTCCAATATAACGGAATCATAGATGGAATCATTCTCAGCATCTCAATAAAAATATAGAGTATCCAGGACAACCACCCACTATTGCAGAAAACGGGTTGCCAAAAACTTTAAATTTAAAGTAAATAAAAGAAAACAAACAACCCATTTCTTGAATAGGTAAGGGAAACCTCAGGTATGTATATATAAATAATACAATAAGAGTAAAATAAGGGACCGGATGTGCAATCGGTCAACAACCTAAATAACAGCATTTAAACAATTACATTAATTTATACAATACAATTCATTAGACATTTATAAAAGTTTGGGACTCTAGCCCGAGTAAAGAGACTCGATCCTGTCTAGAATTCAAAAATGAAAACGTCTATACCAAAAGTATCCCGTAATACCCGCAATGCATCACGGCTTGCCGAGGACGTCAGAATAGGAATTCAAATCAGGCATCCTTGCGGCGGAATACCTGAGCGGAGACAAGATGCATATGCAACAAGAAATGTAAACGGCTCAGGGCCCGGTTCTATATGATTACCAGATGAATAAAGAGTATGACAGTTATGAATGATGAATCATGATGAGAGATATAACTATCTAACTACACAATTTAAAACATAAACTAAGCAGGAAGACAAAACAACTAACATTAATATGAAAACTTATCATGTGTACCAATTATCTCATATATCTCTTCCCTAATAGGAAATATATGTGAAATCACAATGTTATGCTCTTTATGGCATTTTTATCTCACTTTTACATTTTTGTAAAAATCCTTTCCTTATCAGGAAAATGATCATTTTCAAATGCTCTTGGTGGCATTTATATGTGCTCTTTGTGGCACTACAGTATGCTCTTTATGGCATATAATCCATCAAGTCCAACTTGATTATGAATAGTTATATTTATATACATATAACGATTCTAAGACCTCCCGTCCGGGTTTCCCCACTATGCGCGCCCCTAAATGACCATCATCTTCTAGGGCCTATCATAAGACAACCTGGGCACCTATATCGAAAGACGTCGGGAAGCAGCCATGTGCCTGCGGGATAGTCAAGACCACACCCGAAATCTCCTACCCATCGCAGAAAAATATACAACAATAAACACTCACATGGCCTATGGACTATATCCACCCTGCGTTAATTTGCCAGGGGGCATCACCTCACGCGCGAACTTCCCTTATGATGTCATTTTGAGAGGTGTGTTTAAACCATTTTATTTATCATTTCAAAATCAAGTAAATTATCATTTACTAGTTTCCTGATTACGTAAATTATCATTTACTAAAATCAATACCATTTCCATTTCATTTCATTTCATTTCCATGTATATGTTTCATTTTATCCGAAACCATTATTATTTACTTCTTGTAAATAATATAACTTATTATCCGGAGCCATATTATAGCTTATATCGACACTAAAACCTCAAAGGAGTAAGTAACCTCTTGATTATCTCCTAGAATTTTAGGGTATTATTTTAAAACCCCAAGATTATCATCTTTCAAAGGAATGAATGAACTTTCAATTTATTCTCCAAACTCACCTTTATGGTGTTATTATGAACCACCAAGGTTAACATAGCTCAATTGAGCTTCCCAAAATCTCCCAACATTCTTTTGGGGTGATAATATAAACCATCAAAACTAATATAGCTCATTTGAGATTCTAAAATCTCCCAAACATAATACTACATCCCCTAGTTTTATGAAAATCAACTAGAAGAAAAATGCCCTAACTTCAATTGGCATATCCCCGGAAAACCCCACCAAAACCATTTCTAATCTAGGGTAGTATCTCAACTCATCTAGAACTCTAGGACTCTAAGTTTACTTCATTCAAGAAGGTTCCTAGTCCCTATCGAGAAGAAAAATCTAGGAAACAAAAATAAGTTTTAAAGTGGAAAAACAGGGGACCGGTCGACCGGTCCCGAGACCGCGGTCGACCGCGTCTCAAGGTTTTGCCTACGGAGGAAAGCAGAAAGCTCAAAATGATATAGCCGGTCGACCGGTCAAAGGATCGTGGTCGACCGCGCAAAAATTTTGTGCCTTTGTGGGAAAGCAGTAAGCCTGCCCCCGAAGGCCCGGTCGAACGGTCGTAGCAGACCTAGGGTTCTTTCATCTTCAAAAACTACACCCAAATGATGATTTACATTTTCCCAAATCTCAAACCTTGTCCATCTTGAACTCAACCAACAATCTTTATCTACCCAAAGATTTCCCTATATGATTTACAACCATCAAGACCCACGATTTCTTTAACATAAATCAAGATTAGGGTTTAAATCCCACAAATTCCACATTTAAACCATAAATGAAAATACACAACTATCATACAATTTATACATCTTAAATCACATATTAGCAAGTAGAATGCTTGCCTTAGGGTTACAAATTCAGATTTATTTGTAGAAGAAGCATCAATCCATCTTCAATCTTCATTTTCTCTCTTCTTCCTCCACTTTCTCTCTCATTCTCTCTAGGGCTTAAGACCTAAATAGAGAAATTAAGGGATTTAAAAGACTTAAATCGTGGCTTAACATAAGTCTACCCACTTAAGTTGTTACTACCACATGAAAATGACTCGCAATTACGCGTTTGAGTTAAAAGCGGGTAAAAGTGCCCGAAATACAAAAATACAATATGGCACTTATTTTGACTGTCTCGCACCTTCCGAGACTAACTACACCCTCTAAACTGGCATCCGGAAATTTTATAAATTATTTTGAGTTCCAAATTTCATTTAAATTAAAATGTCATTTTTTAAATACATGACACTATAAACATGCAACTGGATGATATTTACTTTCACATACATTAAATATACATCAACCTAGTAAATATTAACTTTCGATTTATTCAATTAATATTTACTCCAGTCCCCACATTTTATATAATTACCTTATGCGGTAAAATTAATATAAAATGAGCCTCCTAGAATCGAGGGTTGTTACAGTGTCATAATTTGAGATTTAGTTACGTAACTTGGATGATGATTATGAGTGTACGGTTGAGCCCGAAAGGGTCGAGATAGTCAAAATAGATTACCCGAGGATAGTAATTGGGTCTCGGGGCATTTTTTAACATAATCGGACTCACACGGGAGTGATTAGGCCATTTTAATAAAGCCCACAAGCTTAAAAACGGGATTGGCATAATAAAATCAAAATGTGAGAGGGTATGGCAACCATAATTCATTTTAGAAAAACCCTAGTTGCAGAGGAGAAAAGAGGGATCAAGTGGGAGTGCTTTTGGGAGTCAAGCCAAGAGGAGATTGATGTGTTCTTAGTCAAAATCTCCATCTACATCAAAGGGTCAGACTCTACAAAATTTTCAGGCAAGTAGTTAAACTTGCTTTCATTTAAATTGTGGTATTGCGATTCATATCGTGGTGGGTGTAAACCATATTCATTTTGGGATGAGTTATTATAGCATAATTCATTTTTGGAGGGTATCACATGTTAAATCTGGGTTTTGGGGATTTAAGCATTTAATGTGAGATTGATGTTTAATTAATGGGAGAATACAATCATATGATGTTAGAATATGATTTATAATTGAAAACCCAGTAGGAATTGTTGTTGAATTTGAATTATTGAATCGAATTGAATTTGTGATTTAAGAAATTTTGAGAAAAACCCAATTCAGGAACCCTAGAAGTTTTAATGAGAATAAATGATGATTGATGATATATATTAGTGTTATAACCTGTTTATAGATGTAATAAACATGGGGTATAAATTGGGTTGATGTTTGGGTTAAATCCATGGAGGTTTGAGGGTTATAAATGGAGAAAAACGAGTTAGAGAAGAAGATGATTCGTAGTTCGTCGGAACAGTCCAATTTTGAGACAGAAACGATATGATTTACTTATTTGTCAAAACATGAAACTTTTTGATCTATTCGTCACGGTCGCGTGGGCGCTGACCTTGTATTTTTTTGATTTTTTTTTAATTATTAATGATTTTTCTATGTAAGAGTGTCTGAAACCGAAATCCTTTGTGAGAAATAAAATCTGGATTTTTAGGGATGTTCGTTGATGAGGGAAGGACTTTAGAAAAATATAAAGAAACATTATTTTATCCTTGGATTAGATAGGGATGAATCTGGGGTATGGATTTAGGAGTATTTATAATGAACGACACTCGCTAATATATGTAAAAAATATACGAACGTATTCGAATGAGAATTTTGGATGAGTTTAGCATACGGGCTGGTATCTTAAGGTGGAATTTAATTGATAGAAATTAAATGGAACCTAATACTTAGAGTCTTATGGGATGAGTATTATAGACTATTAAATTTAATAAGGGTGTTAAACTTATTAACTGAATTTGGTGAAATGAATTCTAAAAGGTTAAAATACGAGCCAATAAAGGGAGTCCGAGCATTTTGGTTGAATGATACTACCTGAAAAAAAAATTAATTGAGGTGATAGTAATTAAATTAAGGGTCAGGATTTTGACTCTGATATTTCTCAGGCTAGTGCTACGCGAGTTAGGCACAGATTAGTCGGTTTAATTTATTATAGAGATATATAATAAATAATCGAATAGTGAATTTGACGAGAGGTGTTAACCTTAATAGTGGATTTTTGTTAAATAAATTATAAAGGGTGAAGATACAGACCATATGAGTTAGACAAAGTATTGTAGTTGGGTGACTGATGATACACAAATATTGCGTATTTCATCTCCCGAACCTACGCATTTTAGACCCCTTGGGTGCCTTAATCTCTATATTTAAGCGCGTTAACCAGACAACCTCGGTTTATATTGTTAACATGCTATATGAGGTATAATTAGGCTTTTGTAGGTATTTAGGTACTAAGTATGGAGTTTGGACGCATTCCGCTCAAGTTCCGTACGCAATTGCACGTTCAAGGGCATTTTAGTCATTTCACAGCTTGGGCACCTGGCCCGACATCTCACGGAAGTTGTAGCCCTCCTCACTAGATTTACGTGGCCATAAATGGTGCGCGATTCGGATCCCTAACGAAGAAGTTACGACGATTTTAGCGGAGGGAAAAATAAGGAAAGCAAAAAAGGAGGAGAAGAGGAAGAAAAGATGCAGTGTGCTGCTTGGCTCACCCCTACTTATTCGATCGATCGACGATTTTTTTCGATCAATCGATCCTTCTATACTGCTGAAATTTGGCCTTGATCGACCGATCGACCCTTTTAGTCGATCGATCGATCCCCTGTTTTCAGGAGATATTTTGGAATTTCTTTTCTTTTCTCTTTTCTTTTCTAATTTAATTCCAACTTAGTATATATACCAATTTTGTTGTAATAAACAGGGACACACTATTTTAGGGTAGAATAGCTTAGGGTTTGAGGGTTTTGAAGAGTTCTTCTTCAATTGTTCCTGGATTGACACCCCATTTGGGTTGAATGTTGCACTATTCATCATCCTCTTCCTTAATATAGTTGTATTTCATTAATTTCATGCTTTGTAGTGTATTTTACATGCTTTCTAAATTAGTCTTACTTGCTTTCTTTACACGCTTTCTAGTGTAGTTTTACCACGTTTCTTTATTGTGTTTATTTACCGCGTTTTTAACATGTTTTCTAGGTAATTTAAATTAGGCTGTGTTTGAATGGAACTCACTCGGGTTAACGCGTTGCTTTACTTTGGTGATGGAGTTTACAGGTTTATTTCGGGTGCGTTGCCTTAGTTATTACGCCTAGGATATTTGACGGGGCATATCATGTATGTCCCGTGCTTACGACCTTTCGCGCATAATTTTGGGGATATTTGTTGACGCCAAAATCTTATTAGGCTTTTAAGAGGATTTAGGGGCGTGACAACCCTTGATTTAATTAACTGTCGAAACGAGACGCATTTGTAATAACTCGTCGACCCATGTAACCATTTTATACTAATTAACTCGGGTGAGGGATATTAGACGCAACCTATAGTTTTACTCGCTTTGTTAATCTAGTTTCAATACATTGCCTAGTTAATCATTTCTCTTTATGCATCTTTACCTTTTTAGTTTGTAATCACCTTTTATATTTTTATTTTGGAATATTAAATCATATAAATTATAGCAACTCGTCCCAGTGGATTCTCGATACCCGACTTACCGCTAGACTTGCCTCGCAAGTGTAGTAGTAATTTAAGTTTTTGTATAGTCGCGACGAGACAGAAAACAACGACTGTGCCCTTACACGCGCACAACTTCTCGCGCGCTATCAGTGACACTACTTTAATAAATTAATCAATGTGAAATTGATTAGATTAATTGGTGTAATTTGAAATGTAATGAGTTCGGGGGATGAGCGAATCTATGACTTAGATCAATAGGATACGAGTGAATTACCTACTGCAATATTTTAAGGAAAATTGGCACACTTAGAGTAGTGAGGGATACTGGGGAATATAAGATGAGACGTATAATTGAAATTAAATAATACGTAAGATCTTTGGCAGATATATATGCTATGTATGGAATATATGATATAGGTTGTGTGTATACCTATACTGATTTGTATGATTTATTATGTGTATGACATACCTACCAAACTTGCTATCACGGGAGATTGATTTCGAAAAAGGGCCATCTTATCTTTGTGTGCCTTCGGGGGGATTTAGATTGGTACCTTAAGGAAATATGACTGTAAATGACTTATTTGTGAGTTGAAAAGTCAGCTGATCATGGGAGCGTAGGTATGTGCGTAACCCATGGGTATGTAAACTATGTTTGTCTCCAATATGTGTGATGTGTATTGATATGGTTCCAGAGTGATTCGGAATCCATAGTCCTTTATATAGTGCGTGATGTACCGGGACTTGATAGCAGAGTATGCATGCACCGCAGGTCCCAGCCTATGGGTGTAATAGTGCACGAGAGGTGTGCGCGTGTAAAGTGCACAGTCGTTGTTTTTTGCCTCGCCGCGACTATACAAACAAACCTAAGTTACTACTACACTCAACTGGTGAGTATAGCGGTAAGTCGGGTATCGAAAATCCACAGGGACAAGTTGCTAGAATTTAAGTGATTTAATACTCCGAAATAAAAGTGTAAAAGATGATTACAAACTAAAAAGTAAAAGATGCATGAAAGGAAATGTTATTCTAGGCGAGGGTAGTGAAACTAGATTATGAAAGTGAGTAAAACTATAGGTTGCGTCGAATATCCCTCACCCGAGTTAATTTGTATAAAATGGTTACATGTGTCGACGAGTTATTACAAATGGGTCTCGTTTAGACGGTTAATTAAATCAAGGGTTGTCACGCCCCTAAATCCTCATAAAAGCCTAATAAGATTTTGGCGTCAACAAATATCCTGGAAATTATGCGCGAAAGGTCGTAAGCACGGGACATAATGATATGCCCCGTCAAATCTCCTAGGCGCAATAACTAGGACAACGCACCCGAAATAAACCCGTAAACACTATTACCAAGCAAAGCAACGCGTTAACCCGAGTGAGTCCCATTCAAACACAATCAAATTTAAATTACCTAGAAATCATTGTAAAAACGCGGTAAATAAACGCAATAAATAAACGCGGTAAAACTACACTAGAAAGCAATGAAAGAAAGCAATCAAACCTAATTTAGAAAGCATGTAAATTACACTACAAAGCAAGAAATTAATGAATACAACTATATTAAAGGAAGAGGATGATGAATAGTGTAACTTACAACCCAATTGGGTGTCAAACCAAGAAGAATCCAAGCCAAACTCTCCAAAACCCTAAAAAACCTAAGCTAACCTAAGCTAAAATTGTGTATTTATTTTTATTACATCAAAATTTCTTTATACAGTAAGTTGGAATAAAAATAGAAAAGATAAGAGAAAAGAAAAGGCAAAATATCTGCAGAAAACAAGGGATCGATCGATCGACCAAAAGGGTTGATTGATCGATCAAGGCCAAATTTCGGCTGTACAGAAGGGTCGATAGTCTTCGATCGATCGATCAAGTAGGTATCAGCCACTGCATTGCTATTTTGGTTTTCAAGCTTTTCTCGCTCGCGGAAATCGCCATAACTTCTTCGTTATGAATCGGAATCGCGCACCGTTCGCGGCCACGCGAAGCTTGCGAGGAGGGATACAACTTCCGTGAAGATGATGGGCCAGGTGCCCAAAAAGTGAATTGACTAAATTGCCCTTGAACGTGCGACTATGTAGGGAAATCGAGCGGAAGCGTCCGAACTTCACACTTAGCATCCAAATACTTATAAAAGCTCAATTAACCCCTCCAAAATATGTTAACGCAGAAATCCGAGGTTGTCTTGTTAACGAGCATAAATATAGGGAATAAGATACCCGAGGGGTCTCAAATGCGTTCATTCGGAAGATGAAATACGCAATATTTGCGTATCATCACACCCCCTAAGTTACACATTGCTAGTCTCTAGGAATGAAATAGGATGCAACAAGAACTACAAGCAAACCAAAAATAGGAGATAGTACAAAAGTATGGTATAAAAGAAAAAGGCCACTTTCGCGAGCGATTCGATTGCATTTTGCATATGCAATAAGTCATTAAACCCCCAGGCCAGCCGAGTGGACGAGTGTCATCTCGTGAGGGTTTTCAGTGATGGCACCCACAAACATCACATGGTTTCCTCAAAATATGCCCAACCCAACATGCGACAAGCCCAACAATAGCGAAAATGATTTCATACGCATTATTAGAACATTGAATGAATTCAAACAAAAGTCCAAATCATTAACATTATAGAATGCACCTCATAGAATTGAAACCTTAAAATGTGGGAGGAGAACGAGCACATGCAATGTGTGATTTGGCGAAAAACTTATATAAACCAAATACTAAATATCAAAGCATGCATAAAAGCTAATCCTCACGGGCATTACGCTCATCAAATGAATTCACTTGAAACATGGAGGTAACACACGGAACATTCGGGCATAAAGAGTAAATGTAAATGAAAACTAGGCCGCACTCATGTCACAGATGAAGAACGCTATATATAAACTGAAAAATTGTAATCTCAATGAAAGGATACCGCACACTAAAAGAGGCGAAATGCATTTTCACAGATTATCAAAACTATTATGACTTTTGAATTACATTAACCTAAGATCACATAGGACTTTACTAGGGTTGTAATGTAGGCTATGCTAGGGTATGAAATGAAGGAATGTATGTACGAATTCAAAGTGTTCGGGATGAAAACTCGGGATAATGAGGAAATTAGGGCAATATCAAAATTGGAAAACAAGTTCCAAAATGGAATTAGATATATCATCGGGGAGAGTAATCAAAGCTTATTGAACTATATACAACATATTTACAACTTTCTCTTTCTTTTCTTCTTTTTCTCATTTTTTTTTGTTTTCTTTGGCTTTTTACTTTCTCTTTTTCTTCACTTTTTTCACTACTTTCTCTTCTTTACTTATCAAACTCTCATATGCCTAAATTGCAACCGACATCATAATAACATTCAATCCCAAGTAACATTCCAAACAAAGGTACGAAAAGTAATATGTATAGTGTATAACTACAATTCGGAGTTGGTTATGGGATTTGGGTTATGAAATGAAAGGCTATATTTAGGCTCAAAGGGGTTAACGAGTGTAAACATATAAGGGTGAGGTCAAGGCTAATATGGGTGATATAACAAAGATGGCCTAAGATCATTTCCAAAAGTTTATACAATTCTCGAATCAAAACAATATATGAAAATCAAGATCAAGTAACACATTTCAACTATGAACTCAATTAATGAACAGTCAAATGAAAGAATAGTGAGATTACCGATGAATTCAACGTTTTCAATGAGAAAAGAATAGTGTATACACTCACAAATGAGAAAAGGTACAAAGCTTACTCGTTGGAAGTATATACAATGCAACAAAAGATTACTGAGTTATAAAAATCTTAAACCAAATCAATAGAACAATAAAAGTGCATGTGCTTATGGGATTAAAGTTTAATTCATGAAGTTATTCATAATATCAATAATGGAGACTAAAGTCTAATAACTTCTAAAATCGAGAACATGCATCATTGGGTTGTTTATTGGATCGGGCAATTATTGAAATTTATCATCGGAAACAAAGGCAAAATGCCCAAAAAGGAGAAAAAAGAAAGAAAATCTACTAAATTTTTTTGAATTTTTCTAAGAAAAGCATACTAAGTAACTAACATGTGAGCAAAAACATGGACTAAATAAAGAAATGGATAGAATATCCCACACCCCCTAACTTAAAACTTGACATTGGCCTCAATGTGAATTAGGAACCAAGTTAAAGAGAGGAAAATAGCGATATTACCCAAAATTAGAGCGATCTCCATAAGAACAAGTCCAAAGAATCTACAAAACAGTTAGTACCGAGCATAGAAAAAACAAATAACAAAGAGTTAACTAATTACACTAGACTAAAATAAAAGGAAAGAAAGAATAAAAAGCTAACTATATACAACCTACTATTTAGGCCTCACACTAACTATACACTAGAATTCTAAATAGTTGAGGGTCCACCATAAGAACAATTTAACTTTGGAGGATAACCGGTGTACCCCCACATACAAGCATGCCCACCGAAAAATATGAATTCCGTTTGAACAACGGAAGGCATGTGTAAGGCGTAAGAAAGGAACCATCGAAAATTAAAATTTTTGGAGGGACGATGGGGGGTTTGAATTCAACGGGTGACAAAAACATGTGGGGATCGAAAAAAGCTGAATATCCTCCCAATGATTTTGAAATTGGAATGGGAGGCGGCGCACACGAAGGAACGGATGCGATCAAGGAAGTCGACTCGAGCAAGTACTCCTCATCGGAGAAAAGGTTTAAAACATTAATGTTTGAAACCGAATCATCGGGTACTTGTGACGGTGTGATAATAGAGAATGAAAATGGGAATGAAAGAAATTCAAACTCATGAGATGAATCATCATCTCATGAAGATTGAGTTTCGAAGGAAATAATATAATTTTCATTGAAATGTTCTTCTTTAGGGGCCAAAGAAGAAATCATTTCATTGCAAATAGAAATTACGTCATTTTCATCCTCACTTTCAATATCTATTATGCAATGGGCAAAGTCTAGAATGGGTTGTTCCAAAGTAGGTATAAGTACCTCATTTGGTTCAAAACATTTTTCGACTTCGAAAGTCTCGGAAGCAAAATCGTCATCGGACTCAAAAAGTAAATCCAAGTCATGTTCCCACGAACGATTTTATTCCCGATAACGATTTTCAAGTTTCTCATTTTCATACATACGCAAGACCTCACTGAATGTCATAGGTCGAGGTGCGGATGTAGGAAAATGGGAACTTTGAAAATTACCATCGGACTCATTATTATAGGAATTTTGAAAACTATTGCAATTCGTTTCAAAATTCCTATTATAAGGAGGTAAAGGCCCAAAATCATTGTCATCATCATCAAAATTCTAATTACCTAAGTTTTGACTTTCGTTATACTCAGCGAAAGTCATATTTGAATTTTTTATACTTTGGGATTCCAAGTATTCACCGAAAGTCATATAGGTTTGCGAGGATTTTGAGAATTATAACAATGATTACCGAAAGAATTGGAATAAGACATGCTTACCCTAAAAATGGCTCGAAGTGGCAAATTCCACAAAGTAAGTGCGCGCGGGAAAAATTCAAGCGTTTCTAAGTGCTCAAATGTGGAAGTCCTGCAAAATATTAGCAAATAATACAAATAGAAAGAAAATACTATGAAATACTAAATCAAATAAAGTCTAAAACAAACAAGTCCCCGGCAACGGTGCGATTTTGATAGCGCGCGAGAGGTGTGTGCGTGTAAAGTGCACAGTCGTTATTTTCTGTCTTGCCACGACTCTGCAAACAAACCTAAGTTACTACTACACTCAACTGGTGAGTATAGCGGTAAGTTGGGTATCAAAAATCCACAGGGACGAGTTGCTAGAATTTAAGTGATTTAATACTCCGAAATAAAAGTGTAAAAGATGATTACAAACTAAAAAGTAAAAGATGCATAAAAGGAAATGTTATTCTAGGCGAGGGTATTGAAACTAGATTATGAAAGCGAGTAAAACTATAGGTTGCGTCGAATATCCCTCACACGAGTTTATTTGTATAAAATGGTTACATGGGTCGCCGAGTTATTACAAATGCGTCTTGTTTTGATAGTTAATTAAATCAAGGGTTGTCACGCCCCTAAATCCTCATAAAAGCCTAATAAGATTTTGGCATCAACAAATATCCCGAAAATTACGCGCGAAAGGTCGTAAGCACGTGACATACATGATATGCCCCGTCAAATCTCCTAGGCGCAATAACTAGGACAACGCACCTGAAATAAACCCATAAACACTATCACCAAGTAAAGCAACGTGTTAACCCGAGTGAGTTCCATTCAAACACAACCTAATTTAAATTACCTAGAAAGCATTGTAAAAACGCGGTAAATAAACACAGTAAATAAACGCGATAAAACTACACTAGAAAGCAATTAAACCTAATTTAGAAAGCATGTAAATTACAATACAAAGCAAGAAATCAATGAATACAACTATATTAAAGGAAGAGGATGATGAATAGTGTAACTTACAACCCAATTGGGTGTCAAACCAAGAAGAATCCAAGCCAAACTCTCCAAAACCCTCAAAACCCTAAGCTAACCTAAGCTAAAATTGTGTATTTCAGTTTATTACATCAAAATTTCTTTATACAGTAAGTTGGAATAAAAATAGAAAAGATAAGAGAAAAGAAAAGAAAAGGCAAAATATCTGTAGAAAACAGGGGATCGATCGATCGATCAAGGCCAAATTTCAGCTGTACAGAGGGGTCGATCGATCGACCAAAATCGTCGATCGATCGATCAAGCAGGTATCAGCTACTGCATTGTTGTTTTGGTTTCTAAGCTTTTCTCGTCCTCTGAAATCGCCGTAACTTGTTCGTTATGAATCGGAATCGCGCACCGTTCGTGGCCACACGAAGCTTTCGAGGAGGGCTACAACTTCCGCGAAGATGATGGGCCAGGTGACCAAAAAGTGAATTGATTAAATTGCCCTTGAACGTGCGACTGTGTACGAAAACCGAGCAGAATGCGTCCGAACTTCACACTTAGCATCCAAATACCTATAAAAGCTCAATTAACCCCTGAAAAACATGTTAACATAGAAATCCGAGGTTTTCTGGTTAACGAGAATAAATATAGGGAATAAGATACCCAAGGGGGCTAAAATGCGTCCGTTCGGAGGATGAAATACGCAATATTTGCGTATCATCAGGGTGCTATATTGTATATATATAATTAGTGTGATAAATATATATACTTGTGATTTATTCTACTATGTGTGTTTGGTAGATGATGTACCAGGACATGATAGCATAGTATACACGTACCACAGCTCCGCTTAGGGGTGCCGTATTAGTATATATATATTAGTGTGATATATGTATACTTGAGATTTTATTCTACTGGGTGAGTTTAGTAGAAGAGAAAGATAGTGACATTAAAAATAACTATATTATGGGGAGAAATAAACATATAGTGAGAAATTTATAATGCGCTAAAAGACATGGAAATTCGATAACGTATTGTATCGGCAATACGGGTAGGCATAACGAATTATTTTGTAGAAGGAGATTCGATTTGGCTAGTTAGGTGGAGTAGCTTAACTAGGAGGTGAGCGTTAAGTGTGCACATTAGATGGGGGGTGAGCTATGTGTCAATAGAGTGCGACACTAGCTTAAATATGAAAAGTGTGCATGCATATTTAATTATTGTAATTTAACTGCTTGCTAAATATTTTGTAAATATTTTACTTGGGCTCTAACCCGTGTCAAAAAAATTTTCCAAAAAATTTTAGGTGTCCAGCCACAGGGACGCCCAGTTTGAGGATTATATCTAGGGATGCGCAGCTGCAGCTCATGTGGAAGTTGCATGACCTTGTTATAGATGCTTCGTTCATTTACTCCTAGTGTAGGAACTTTTCTTCAGTACTCATTTACGCATGTCGCCCTCAGATTTTGTATTTAGTTTATTTATTAGACTTTATGTATCCAGGTTAATTCTTCAGGGACTATTGTATTTTATTGTTGAACCGATAGTTAATTCGGTTATCTTTATATATGATTATTCATTTGTGTTGGATTCCATTATCAGTTGTGTGGATGGTTTAAATGGGCATTGATTTCTGCATGTTGTTAATTAATGTAAGATAAAATTTGGCACCGGTCTAACTAAATTACTAGATGGTTAGTAACCTTAAAAAGTTTTCGATAGTGATGCTAAGAATGAGCCATATGAGACCAACGTGTTATTTTGATCACGGGCTGGCCACTCAGTATTTTAATAGGCGGGGTGTCACAACATACTCTCTAGTACAAGGCCACGATCGTATAACTTAAACCCATTCGCTATGACTCAGTAGGAGACATCCTGTAATGGGGGAGGGTGGGAAACTTTACTCCTAAACAAAATCAATCGCATGTTGTATGTCCTTCAATGGTGGAAGGGATCGGGTGAGGTACATACATTCTGGAACGAAGCCTAGTTATCTCGAAGAGCCTTTGGAACACTAGTCAACACGAAAGCTAAGGGTATAATAAGGGCATAACACAACCCCGCTCAATGGCATCAACGATGAGTACAAGCATCGAGGCCAGGGATATAAGTTGGCCCGAGAGTCCAGGTTGTTGCATGGGGCCAGACACTACCTTACGGTCATGGTGCATAAATGAATAAGAATTTGCATGGCCGTCGTGGATGATAGCATGATCAAACTTCCAGGGCCGTCCTATCAAGAGGTGGCACACGTCCATATCAATAACCCTACACACAACCTCATCTGAATATGGGCTAATAGTAAAGGGCACTCAACAGATTCCCTTAAGACGCCCTTCGTCCATGCATCCAAGCTATCCAATTTTACACAGACTCTGGATGGGTTCTACACGAAGACCCAGGTGTGACACCCCGACTAATTAAATACAGGGTAGCTACTCCTTTATTCAAATTAATTCAAAATGTCAAGTTGGTTCAGTTTGTAGCATCACTGTCTAAAACATTTTAACAAATACTAGCCACCTAATATTTAAAAAGTGAGTTATCAATTTTTAATTAAATACGACTAACATGCAATAAGTAGATTATGAAATGCCAACATAACCACCACAACATAGTCACAATAGAATAACCGTAAAATGATAATAAATCTGGAGGAATACTCCTCACAACAATCCGAATGCTGAAATAAATAAATACCAAGTCTGCATCACTAAATTAATTACAACCCAAAATCAAAAATATCTGAATAGATAAAATGTCTCTAAAAGAAATGGGGCGACATGCCCAACAAATGAGAAAATCTGATAATATAGAGTCAAGATCGGAAGTGGAGGCATCTACTGTTAAGGTCCTGTAATTTCCACAACAGCTACAGTACGTCATCGAAATGGAACTCCTATGCATGGTGTCCTTGTGGCTGGGCACCTAAAAGGTTTTACAAAAATAGATTTGGAAGCAAACGGGTCAGAGCCCGATTGTGAAAACAGTTTAAAAATAGCAAGTGTTTTAATGACATTAAACAATGAATGCAAAATACATGTTAGGACGTGCTCTCACATGAACTACTCACCTCCCGACTATCTGTGCACTCCTAACGTATCCTTAACCCGTTCTAGTTATTCCCATATCTAACTAGTCCAAAATAAAATCTAACATTACTATACGATTCACGCTTAAATTCCGACATCTTCATTTAAATAGAGAGTTTTACTTTTCTTCACAGTTTCCCATATTAGTAATACTAATTACTAGAGATCTTCCATCTTATCATTACATAACGTTACTATTATTTATACTCGCATTTATACATGACAGTTCATTTCAATTAACAGTATATTATTCTCATCATAAATATACAATACTAGCACCCCGAGGCTAAGCTGCGGTGCACACATACTCTGCTATCCAATCCAGGTACATCATGTACATAAGGATCACGCATTCTGAATCTCTCAGGAATCGTTATCAAATAACAACATTCACAAACAATGGAGGCGAACATAGTTCACATCATATGGGTCACACACATACCTACGCTCCTATGATCAGTAGACTTATTAACTTCTCAATAAGTCCTTCTCTGACCTATGTCCTCGAGGTACCAAGCTAAATCCCCCCGTAGGCACACAAAGATTAGCTGGCCCTGATCGAACGCCGACCTCCCATGATAGAAAGTATGGTAGGTATGTTATACACATATAACCACATATACTAAGCATTCACGCATCTTAGATATCTCATAATATTAATAGAGGTATAGTTCTCGTTCTTATACCATCATTTAGTGTTATACATTTACAAGTCCACGATTTATATACATTAAAGTTGTCAACTCTTCTCACGTCATAGTTAGGTACTCGTTTCCTAATCCATAAAGGTCATCCGATTTACTACAAGGTTCTAAGTTTTACTCCCCATCGTACTTCGATCTCCCAAATATAGCCAATAGTCAATAAGGGAAGGTTATTACTCCATTAAATAAGTCTACGGGACATTTGAAATAAAAATCAGGCCTAAAAGGCCATTCTGTCAACTCGTTAGAAATCTCGTTCGAACGAGGTCGTTCGAACGAGTGTCGTTCGAACGAAAGTCTTCGAACGAACTACCAACTCGTTAGAAGGGATACTGTCATCTTGTTAGAAGCTCGTTCGAACGAGGTCGTTCGAACGACCTGGGCAGGTCTTCTAACGAGATGGCAGACTGCGCCCAAAAATCTCCCAATTCGTTTTTCTTCAAATTTCTCTTCTCTAAATCCCTACTAAGATCATCTCAATTAAGTTTTAACGTTTCTAAACTACTCTAAGTCCTCCTAGGTCACTCTTTAACATATATTTGGGGTCAATACTTCCTAAATTAACATGTAATCATCATAATTCCCAAATCTTGTCCCAAACTCTATAAACATGAACGCAGAATTTTAATGTCTACAATTACTCCTTATAAATCCGTTTTTAAATCATCAAAAGATATATTTTGGATATGAAATTCATCCATAACTATTCTACATGCAATCCCTATATAAGATTATGAGTTCTATCTCCAATTTCATGGGTTTTCATCGAACTTTCAATACAAGACATATATTCAATTCTAAGCATGGAGGAAACATTCGCTTGAAATTATGTAATTAAACCACTTGCCTTAGGTGTTCTGATTTGATGTTGGTGAATGAAGGTTGATTCTCCTCTTTCTTTCTGCAGAATTCTCCCAAGGATGGTGATGGTGGCTAGGGGTTTCTTTTGGAACCTCTTAAGACTCTCCCTATAACTCACGTAGCCCACTACTTGTTAAATGTTGATAATGGACTTAGTGGGTTCATTTATAATATAAAATTAACCTCTAAAATTCGTGGGTTTTAATTCCCCTATTTTTAAAATTACTAAAATACCCTTCTAAGTTGCCGGTTTGCCTAAAAATGCCCCGGAACCCAAACTAAACTCCCGGCTAGTGTTTTCTGACTATTTCGACCCTCCCGGACACGTTGGCGCACTCAAAATGACCATTCGGTTGATAAAAATAATAATTACTTTTTAATTTAAATAATTTCATTCCTGACGCGACTAACACGCGCGTCCAAACTAAATTTCTCAACTTGTTGTATTTCTGCCTCGCGACAATTTAAATATTTTCAATACTCATGTATTACCATACCTACTAAAAAATATTCAATTTTAACATTGTAATTAAATACCAACTCACATCTCGCTAGTATTTATATCCGGATTCCCAATAAATTTTCATTTAATTCAATTAATCCCTTAAATAAAAATCAATAAAATTACGGAGTATTACACCAGGTTCTCCACCATCTCCCACAAGACCAAATTGATGCTAGAAACCCTGTCAATTATGTTCTTACACGATCTTCCTTTCGCAACACACTTCGTGTAGAATAAACTGTGCCGTTGCCACTGGCGTGTAGGTGTAATGACTGAGTTAGATACTAGGGAAAAGGGAAAGATGAGGACACGATGATGAGTGCTCGATGGAAGGGCCTTGGGTTGGGGCAGCCATGGTGCGTCTTGCCATTGGGGTTGTTTTAGGAATTGGTATGGGGTGTAAGACTATTTGTTTAATAAACGAAGTTGGGTTTGGCTGTGGATTATGCACTTACGATAAAAGGAGGTGCAGATGCTAGCGGGAACCGCCAGATTGATGGGTTCAGGGCCTAAAGAATGACTCGTGAGTGGAAATAGGCCCTTTGTAGCCATTTCAATTAGGGTTGCATCGAGTGGGTTAGAGCTAGGTTTTTTGTAGTTCGTGGGGGTGGGGAAGTCGAGGTATGGGTGTTGGCGGTGTGGATCTAGGGATGGCAACGGGGCGGGTTTGGGGCGGGTTTGCCCAAATCCGACCCCGACCCCGTTTACTGTCCCCCAACCCCGACCCCGCCCCAACCCCGTTTAGACCACCCCCAACCCCGCCCCCGCCCCGTTTAAAAACCCCGAACCCGCCCCAAACCCGTCCCCTTTTTTATGTTTTTTTATATAATTTTTTATATCCTATTGAAAATAACAATTTTGTCTTAACATGTCATAAAAATATAACTTTTTCCAAAGCTGTGTAAATAAATAAAATTTGTGTAAATAAATAAAATCTGTGTAATTAATTTGGGAATTGATTTGGGAATTGATTGGATATTGGTATTTCTACATGAATACTTAATACAATATGGAACTGATTTTACATTTATGTAGTCCATACTACTTATTTATGGCTTCCTAAATATGCATTACAAACATGTTATTATATAATATAATCAATGTCCAGGTTTAACTTCATTAGGATGGATTTATACAACATGATGATTCATTATATAAGCAGGGATGCTGAATAAAAGAATGCATTTGTAACTCTGCTCATTAAAATTATGTCATCTTCAATTTTTTATTCTCTTCATTACTGTTTTCTATATCTATCAGTTGTTAAAAGCATAAATTTGGGGGCTTGACTTAAACTACTTTAGATATATTTTCGTACGTCATAATACACACACTATATTTCAAATTTGGGGGCTTCTTTTGTTTGCCTCAGCGTATGATCAATTACAACTTATATCATTTATACGCTTCTTTTTTAAGCAGCTGATTTGTAAGGAGAATAGCAGGAGACAACACAGTTACACAGCTCGTTGTAAAAAAAAAAAGTAAAATAGGTGGGTTCTTACCGGAGTAGAGGGAGACAGACGGAAAATAGCAGGAATCTGGACGGAAAATAGTAGATCGGACGGAAAACGGCCGATCGTCAAAGGGAGTAGAGAGAGAGAGAATAGCTTGAGCGGCGGGGGGAGGGACTGAGGTAAAATGTTTAACCTAAGATTTTATTGTCTATATATATATATATATATAAGGGTAAAATTGTAATAATACCCCTAAACGGGGCGGGTTCGGGGTTTTTGCATACTAAACCCGACCCCGACCCGAACCCGACGGGTTTTTTTTATTTCAAACCCGACCCCGACCCCGCCCCGTTTATTTATCCGAAATTGGCCCCATTATGATCGGGGTCGGATCGGGTCCCCGTCAAAACCCGCTCCGTTGCCATCCCTATGTGGATCTGAGCATGGGATTGGGTTACGACAAGGTTTAGGGCGGCCGCTGGTTCGTCATAACTGCGTCATAAACTTACATAATAATGGTCAAAATTATAACTTACTTAAATATCATAAATTCAATTTATTAATTTTTAAAGGGAACTATTAATTTGCAATGTACAAAAAATGAAAAAAAAGTAAGCTCATAATTTTGGACGGACAGAGTATCTAATGATAAGCTTGGGACTTAGAGACTTCACGACTACGGTTAAATTTTGTATGTGCATGTTAAATATTAAAGTATCCAATCCTAAACTAATTAATAATGGGTGGAGGGTCCCGAGATCTTGTATATTGGGTACAAGATTTTAATTTCGAGATGTGTGACTTTATATTTTCAATAGTGTTGATGCACGACATAATTTTTGCGATGCCCGTAGCAAACTACTTGTATAAGTTATGTTTGATTATGAAATACAATTACTGACAAACATGAGGAAACAATATAGAGCAACGTAACTTTATCTGAGTTGAACACGAGGCAAAATGTATAAAGCATTTGTTTCATAAATTCTATATAATACAAGCAGCATAACAACGCTAGTCCCATCTTGATGATTTGTATCAATCTCAAATTCTCTTGATGGTTCTCCGTGTTGCAGTGATGGGTCCTTTGAGCATCAAAACGAACTCTATTCAAGTTGAAATAGCTTTTGGTGAGCTTTCATCTTCTAACTAAAGATATTTCTTCCGAAATAAAAGAAGCCCATGCATCCTGTAACCACAACATAATTATACGACAACGAATCATCATCACAAACCAAACCATATTTAGAAGTCACCCGAGTTAAGACAAATATATGTGGTGTTTTCAGTACATCTTAAAAAAAAATAAAAAATAGTATGATGCAAGGACCAAAAAATTACCTGAAGGATTGGAAATGCCTTGTCTGCAATATATTTTTGTGGGAGAGTAGCACCTCTTTGTTGCAGTTTATCAGGGTGCAAACACAGTCTAGCTTTCTGATAAGCCTTCTTCACATGCGAGCTGTCTTTGAGGGTTGTCAGAAGGATTGGGTGCCAGCCACTACTTGGCCATAGAATCTAAATTCAATTCAGATAATCAGTAATGCTAGATATTGGCTAACTCTTCAATCAGGTTAGGAGATTATAATAGTAACTGATACCATCTTTAGAGATCAATCTTACATGGTGTAGAGTTGAGAGCAGTTGCAGGATATTTGCTTCCTTGCCAACTGACCACAACCTTATATCTTCATCCAATAATTCCATTTCCATCTGCGTTTCATGCAAAAAAGTCACAATCATAAGTATTGTTTGACATCATGTCATACTTTCAAGTTTTGCTGCTTACGTAAATTACAAATGCAAAAGGATTGGTGATACAGAGACTCAACTTAACAAAAAAATGTATTTGGTCATAAAGCTTTTGGGGATTTTTAGACTCGGGTAGGCCTCAATTAGACTTGGATGCCTCTTTTCATTTCTTGTAGAGTTTTTGATGGAAAAGTACTTAAATCTCAAAAAATGAAATCATGTACCTATGTTTAGTAAGCCATTAGTGTTACCTAAAAGTAAAAATTCGATCTTTTGTAAAGTGAAACTTATCAATGGAACACAAAACATTAGAGATTTTTAGAACACAAAAAATCTGCAGTGATAAGTATACATTTCGTGCTTATAATCCCCAAACGCTATTTCGGTTCTTTCCAGCATCAGAATGAACAGTATACATGATTAGTTAAAATTACTTGCATCTTTTTTCTTTTGTTGTTTTTCTTCTTCTGTGCTCCATATACTTGGTTTATCATCCTGCAAAAGGAGAAAAAATGAAAAAGGGGGAAAAGTCAAGGTTAATGCAGTGGCATCGCCACTTAAGGGGCAAATCCTGCACAATTAGCACTGTTCACTTTTAAGGAGTGGTTATCAAATTCATTTATTTATTTCCTTTATATTTTCATCATTTCCTAGTTGATTTTTACAGTTATATATTATTTCACTCTAAATAAGAACGAATTTTGCGCACAATAGCTGTTATTTTTTATTCTCCACTCTTTGGTATTAGAAATATCCTGAGCAGATATAATCCAACAATTTACCAGGGGTATTCCACATCCACCTATCTCCCTTACTGGAAACTGATGTGCACTGGGCCTTTCTGCAGAATTATAACAAAAAATGGTAAATATCAATTGTTAATAAATTCCGATATAACATCTCAGATGTTCATGTTAGTTCAAGTTGTAAGAAAATGGTACCACCCTACCTTCCACTTTTGCCGACTCCTCTTTTTCATGTGCCTGAAACTTGGCTTTAGCCCATGCGATCGCGTCATCAACTGCAATAGCCTCACAGGTCTCTTTACTATTGTGAGAATTAATCTCAATGACATACGAGTTCATAATATCATATTCTTCTTGTTCCATGCCGTGTTCATGTGACACTTCATCTTGATAAAGTGAGGATGCCTCAGATGAAGGGGAATTGAGCTCTGAATCATCGATAGATACCTTGACACTATCATATGGATTAGTGTCCAGGTTGATGGTTTCCAGGGATGGAACTCGTCGCGATAACCCAACATGACAGCTTCTAAAATTACCAATGTACTCGTTTTGGGAAATGCGGTTCTCAATGAAGGACGGCCGATTGAATGGAAAATCTGGTGTCCCCTGTTGCTTTGGTTGTATCTCGTGCATCATTGTTTCCGAGTTCCATTTAGATGGGATATTCATTGGCCTTCAGAGAGGGGGAAACTATCACAAGAATGCCTAATTGAGCGGCTATAATTTAGAGAAAGATGTTTTAAGTCTCATTAACAAAAGTACAATGAAATTCTTCAATTTTAATTGCAGATTAAAGTTGATTCTTGGAGTTAATTTCACAAGTAACATCATTTTGAAGAAATTAAGCCAATATACCAGTGTCATATTCCAAGATTTATTTCTTCTTTTTTATTTTTTCAAATTCTGTTGGAGCATATGGCAATGTGTAAGGAATAGACAAGGCTCAAGGTAAAAAAACTTAAACGAAGGAAAAAGTTGGTTTCTTGAGCATGCCCCCGTTGTCCATCCCCTCCCCCAAAACCGCTCCCATTATAAATTAATATATTTTTCATGATACTTTTTGGCTACACAAAAAATATTTTAGATGATTCCCATTGAAAAGTGGGGAGCCTACCTATATAATTTCATTGGGGATCAAATTTCCTTAGCAGCTCAGAATAAAACTGGATTTCAAGAAGTGTGATGTCTGGAGTTTGGTAATAGAAATGGAAAAAGAACACTAAAACTCCTCACCATAGTTATCGCGTTCTCTACATCCCCTAACGAACCTTGATCCGAGATCATTGACCTGAAATATGGTATAGTCGCAATTTGGATCTCCAAAAGGGGCGTACCCTTTTTTAACAATAAATCTCTTCTAGCTATCCTATGTAATAATGTAACTTTTGTTTTAATGAATAAAATAAATGGAGAAAAAAAGATTTCCTAGCAAAGATTAGAAGAATGGCTCGTATATTTTCTTAATTCATTACATAAACAATACAGGATACACAATTTTAGCGAAGCTTTCTAAATTTGCGTACATATATCCTTGATAATATGCTTATGGTTCTAAAACAACCTCAAAAGGAGTAATAAAACAATCCGTAATCTGAAGTAGCAAACAAACTAAGCTTACCCTAATTGCACCGTGTACCATTTATTTCTACTTGCCATATATCCGTACCCTTACCATGAACCAAAAGCAACCCGCGTTCCAGGTAACATAACCCTTACTCCTAAAAACCACCTAAATATTAATGTAAAAGCAAACTTTGATAACTCATACTTAGACATCATCCATCTCTCATAGAAAATGATAACATGGTACATCAGAGAACATGTTTTGCCTCTTAAACTAGTAAGTACGAAAGCTCTGAATGATTAACATGAATAACTGCACTCTATTAAGTGTATGTCATCACCGTATCCTTAATATTATAAGGTTGTTAGTGTGTCCCGTTAGATCAAAATGTATCAGGACCCTATTTATTTATGTATTTAAAATATATGTGGACAAAGAAACTATTAAGAGTTTTTATTGATATTCTATGCTATTTATTGTGAATTTATTTTAGAGATCAAGGGTAATATTGTAACTTTCATGGTTGTTTCTAAATAAAATAATTGTCTTCCGTACGCAGATCAAGGCATAAATCCTAATTATTGTACAAGTAAAATAATGACAAATGAAATGATGAAAATATAACAGATTCGAAAAAAAGTACATAGTTACATTATCATTTTTAATTCCCACCAAGTATTTTTTGAACTACAATATAATTAAACTCACTTGTTCACTCTCTTCCTTATGAACTCTTTATCATTAAAGTATTCTTTAGACACGTATGTATATTGTTCAAATTTGTAATTTAATTTTGACACAATAATTTGTATATAAATTCCATTTTGATGGTCGTCGATGAGATAAGTACCATTCATTTTTTTTTTCATCTTTTAAATCCCAATATATCTTAATCATAATGCCATTATCCTTAATTTCAAACTATTTATTTTTAGGGTTTTCTATATAGAGGGCATATATAAAGAGGATTTTCCTAAATAAGTTCTAGTCACTTTTTAACCATCAAATAGATTATATTCCGAATTTTTTTCAATTTTTTGACAGTTTTGCTCTTTTAAAATCAATCATCCGTAACTTATAGGGAAAAGTTACACAAGTGGTTGAATTTTTTTTCTTCCTATTTTTAATCTTCAAATAATCATAACATTTGATTTACAAATCCATTTTTGCAAAATTACTATTTTTGAAATCTCCTCACCGAGATCTATCGAATAAGATCCATGAAGCCCATAATATTTCGAAGAAAAATAAATTACACAGACAATAACATTTACTGTGTGCACCGAAAAATAAAATAGTTTTATATATGAGACATTTTCACAGATAGTAACATTTATTGTATTAATATTACACAGACTTTACTGTGTTCACCGGAAAATGAAATCCATAAATCTATCAAACAAGATCCATAAACCCATAATATTTCAATGAAAAAAATTACACAAACAATAATATTTACTGTGAGCACCTTTAAAAATAGAACTTAATTAATGATTAACTAGTCAATTAGGCTTAAGTAAGAAAAAAACTCTCAAAATAGGACTTAGGTATAATAATACTTATTAACTGGGTTGTCATATTAGTTGTTATGATTAAATAATAATATGAACAAATTCTTTAAATAAATGAGTCAATTAATGTATAATTCCCAACACACACACACACACACACACACACATATATATATACACATATATATATATATATATATATATATTTTGTAAAAAAAACACCTATTTTTAGTTTAATTAATTTAGTCCATCAAACGCCCATTTATCCAATACTTTCTTATTTTTAAAGATTCGCACCAGCAGTACCCATGCCACCCAATGCCACCCACGCCCTCACCTCCACCCACACCACTGTTGGAGCTTCGTTGGAGCGAAACACTTATTTATTCAATATTATCTTATTTTTAAAGGTTCGCGCTAACGTCACCCAACCTCATCCCCACCCACCTCATTGTCGAAGCTCCGGTGGCAAACACTCATTTATCCAATATTTTCATATTTCAAAAGTCCGCGCTAGTGACACTTAATCCCCACCCCTACCCACCCCATTGTCCAAGCTCCAGCGACCCCCATCAGAGCTCTTATAGTGGAGTGGGTAGGGGTGCGGTGCCGCTAATGCGGACCTTTAAAAATAAGAGAATATTTGATAAATAGTTGTTTAGATCCACTGGAGTTCCGGTAGTGGAGGAAGGGGGTAGGTTGCCGTTGACGCGGACCTTTAAAAAGAAAAGAATATTGAATAAATTGGTATTTGAGGGACTAAATAGGTTAAACTAAAAATATGTGTCTTTTTTACAAAATATATATTTGTGTTTGGGATTATACATTAACTGATCCATTTTTTAAACAATTTGTTTGTATTATTGTTTAATCCTAACAACTAATGTGACAATCCAGTTAATAAGTATTATTATATGTAAGTTCTATTTTGAAAGTTTTTTCTTAATTAAGTTCTACTGACTAGTCAACCATTTATTAAGTACTATTTTTATAGGTGCATACAGTAAATATTACTGTTTGTTTAAATTCTTTCATTGAAATATTATGGGTTCCATGGAACTTGTTTGATAAATTTATGAATTTTATTCTTCGGTGAACACAGTAAATTTTATCGTCTGTGTAATATTAACACAATTAATGTTACTTTTTGTAAAAATGTCTAAGATATAAAACTGTTTCATTTTCGGTACACACAGTAAATGTTACTGTCTGTCTAAATTTTCTTTTTGGAAATATTATGGGATTCATAGATCTTGTTTGATAGATATCAGTGAAAAGATTTCAAAAATTGTAATTTTGCAAAAAATGAATTTGTAAATAAAAGGTTATGATCATTTGAAGATTAAAAATAGGAAGAAAACAATTCAACCAATTGTGTAACTTCTTTTGAAAAGTTACAGATAATTAGTTTTAAAAGGATAAATTGTCGAAAAAAGTTCAAAAAATTAGGAATATGATCTATTTGATAATTGAAAAGTCATTTGAACTTATTTAAGAAAATCTTCTTTATACCGGGCCTATATATAAATAACTTTTATTTTTGGATCAAATACCAAAAAGTCCCTCAAACATTTTTTAATACAGATTTAGTCCAAGCCTTTTATTTTGTACCCAAAAGTCTCTTGTTCTCTTATTTTTAAAGGTTCGCGCCAGGGGCATGATAAAGTCTTTTTGGCATGGTGAAGGACTTTTTGGTGCAAAATAAAAATGCTTGGACTAAACGTGTATTAAAAAAAGTTTGAGGGACTATTTGGTATATGCCCATTTATTTTTGGGGGTAATTATTTTCAAGTCCCATTCACTTGGTCAATGAGGCAAGAGATCCTTTGACTGAGTCAATGGTGTCAAATGTCCTATTTTGCCAACTCAGCACATTAAAATGACAAATACACCCTCAATATACATCCAACCAACTCTTACGTCGATTTTAATAAAAAAAATCCACAAAATCTTTAAAAGTCCATAACTTCAAATCTACAAATCCAAAATTCACAAAATTTATATATTTTCTTGTCAAGATCTATCAAACATTAACCCATATTCGATATTTTTTGATAAAAAAATCGAAACAGATAAAGTTACTGTTTCGATAAAACCTCTATTTTTTCCAGCGAAAACTCCATCTTTCTGGCGAAAACTCTTCTTCTCTAGTTCGAGGGATGATGTCGCTGGCGCGGACCAGAAAAAATAAAGAAATATACGAAGAGAGAGAGAGAGAGAGAAACGAGGAAAGAAAAACACTCCAGCGAGAAATTCGACTAGATTTTCCGGTGAGCTATTTTCGGTGAGTCTCGGGGTGAGGGTGGAGGTGGAACTGTTTGAGAGAGAAAAAGTGTGAGATTATGTATTTATTTTTAGAGAGAGAGTAAGTGAGTTTAAAATGGATATACGTAAAGATTTATTTGTGTAAATATATATAATATATAATGAAAAAGAACTTGGTGCATTAGAAAAAAGTAAATATTATTTGATGCATATACATCCTCAAAATCCTTAGAGTTTACACTTCCCCGTTCTTCACAATCATCAAACGCATCCAACTGTCACCACCGTCAACACTCGATCATCCGCCACCAACACCATCAACCATTGTGGCCAATATGCCACCACGCCTTGGACGACCATGACTGCCCATCATCATCTGACCGTATCTATCTATCTATCTATCTATCTATCTATCTATCTATATCATTGATTCGCCCGACCTCCATCTTTAATCGTTAACAACACGCGTCTCTCTTGCAAGATGATACCTACGTCATACGTACGGATTTATAGGTTTGCAATAGGCAAATGGGTTTAAAGATTTGTGGAAATGACAAGTTCCTTCCGTAGGACCGTATGTATATATGTGCATATTATTCTTCTACTTCTTCTTCTTCTAAAGGGTGGTTGGGGCATCACAAAATTACCCCATGAAGGCCATCTCATGCTGAAAAGTAATTGTACATATTGTTTAAATGATAATATACACGGTGGTGGAAATTAATTCTTGGGTGCCTAGCATCCCCTAGAAAAATTTAGGTGAATGTAGTGAAATTCAACATGACCCCCCCCCCCCCCCCCCTCCCCCCCCCGACTCACTTTAAAGGACCCCACCACGGCCATACATAGTAGTGGTGATTTCAGTTCACAAGGTGTGATAGTTGTGGCAGTTGTGATTAATGATGGTGGGTAATAATGGGAGAGGTTAGCGAGTAAGGTGGTGGTTTTGGTGGGGATTTATTACAAATATGTGGATATAGTGAATCTTTTTGATTTGGTATTTATATTGAGTATTTAGTCTAGCCCTTAGAATATATATAATGTAAATAACCTTTCCGTAAGGTTAGAGTTATTCACACCCCCATTAAAAGTTTTAGGCACTCCAATTCTCAACTTGAAGCCACAAAATGATACAAACACCTATTATCATTCACATGTCAACGTCATTCCATCTCCCCTCCCGTCCATCTTTATATGCTGTTTTTTTTTAAATTTTTGTTATTTAATTCATTATAGACAAGGAAGACAACATAAATTGTCCTCTAATCTCTAATATATTATCTCTATTAACTTTCATATTCAAAAAATATCATTTTATAATGGAGAATATACCAAATAGTCCCTTGAACTTTTTTTAATATACGTTTAGTCCAAGAATTTTTATATTGTACCAAAAAGTCTTTCATCATGCTAAAAATATTTTACCATGCCGCTGGCGCGGACCTTTAAAGATACGAAAATGAGGAACTTTTTGGTACAAAATAAAAGGCTTTGACTAAATATGTATTAAAAAAATATTTGAGGGACTTTTTGGTATTTGATCATTTTATAATCCCCAAAATTTGATTTATGGATATTTTAATATCCTTCTTTAGTAAAAATAATATAATTATGTAATTACTTGTTTTAATCCAAAATAGTATACCCTAAAGTTGACAAATATAACGCTAAATATTTTAAAATTTATAAACTAACAAAAGGATGCGTCATATGCACAGTTACAATGACGCACATATACAATTAAATTGCTCTAACTCTACACTTTACGTTATTTTCTTATTACTTAAAAATAACCCTCTCTCATTAAACTTTACGAATTAGTAAAAGGAAAAAAACACCATAAGCCTTGAAGTTTGGAATAATTTTCGATTCTTACCCGTTTGATAATATACTTAAACCAATATATAGTTTTGAAAATATAGTTTAGTCAGATTTTCTAAAATTGTGAAATAACTTAAATAGTATCATATGCTTGATAATCGAATGTACCGTAAGCATAAAACATTATAAAATTATATTTGTCCCGTAGAACTCACCTCAACTATTTTTTTTATAAAAAGACAATTTCCAAAGAAATCGACATATTTGCAAAATTCTATTTGTGGCCTCTATTTTTTGTTTTTTGGCTCTCTAGAGCCATCTCTAGAAAGCCAAAAAACACAAAATAGATCACCAAAAATGAAATTTTGCGAATATGTCGATTTCTTGCGAGATTGTCTTAGTGACAAAAAGTACAAGTATTTGATAAAAAAATAGTTGAGGTGAATTCTACGGGACAAATATAATTTTATATTGTTCTATGCTTATGCTACATTCGATTATATCGAGCCTATGACACTAATATAAGTTATTTCACAATTTTAGAAAATTTAACTAAACTATATTTTCAAAGCTATTTAATGGTTTAAATATACTATCAAATGGGTAAGGATGGCAAATTATTCCAAACTTCATGGCTTATGGTGTATTTTCCTTTTATTAATTAGTAAAGTTTAATGACGAGGGTTATTTTTAAGTAATAAGAAAATAACGTACAATGTAAAGTTAGAGCAATTTAATTGTATATATGTATCATTGTAACTGTGCATATGACACATCCTTTTGTTAGTTTCTAAATTTTAAAATATTTAGCGTTGTATTTGTCAACTTTAGGGTATACTATTTTGGATTAAAACAAGTAATTACATAATTACATTATTTTTTACTAAAGAATTCACGGATATTAAAATATCCATAAATCAAATTTTGGGGGTTATAAAATGATATTTTCCGAATATGAAAGTTAATAGAGATAATATATTACAGATTAGAGGATAATTTACGCTGTCTTCCTTGTCTTAAATAACAAAAATTAAAAAAATAGCATATAAAGATGGATGAGAGGGGCAATGGAAGCGAGCCAGTCCCGAGATTTTGGAGGCGGGTGAACTCTTAAATTGTGGCCCCCTATTTAATACGAGATTTTTTATTAATTTATAAATTCTAGTTTTTTTTTAATCGAAAAGATGCCGACTTATTTTTCGAGAGTTGCGACAAGTTTAAATGTTTATCCGTTCAATTTTCAACAAATTATTTTTAAGACAATTGAAAAATGATGCTATAAATATATATACACATAAAAAATTTTGGGACCCCTCAAATAAGTTAAAATTGGAGGCTCGAGGCGGCTACCTCCTTGACATCTAATAGCTAAATATAATTTTGGTAAAGAATTGATACATGGACTTCATTTAATCTATATCTAATATTAATATTACCGTAAATCTAATTTCTCACTCTTCATCTTACCTTCTCCGCCTCTCCATCTTCAACCTTTTAATCTCCACACGATTTGGAGAATACAAACCATTTCATCCATTAATCATTTTTTAACCCAGGGGACACATCGTCCCCTATGAATACAAGAGGAACTTCAACTTTCAACAAAGCATGCGATGCAGATGAAGCTTTTGGGGCAAGACCCGAACCTTTTCGATGATGTCGTGCGATTCAAAATAAGGGTGAACGGTTCTCAGCAACATAACAGTACAAATGCAATCATATATTTTGTTCAAGTCTCCTATAAAATAATTGTTGTGCGGTTCTTCTACGGAACAATAAAATTGTTGTGCTGCTGAATAACCCATGTCCCAAAATTTGTTCCAAAGCATTCTTTGAGCTGGAATCAAGAAGTTAGTTTGGATGTGTTTTGTGTTTGATTGGTTTGAGTTAAACCCTTCTTTATAATTGAATTTCAGATATTTGTGCGTATGCTTTTAATTCTATTAGCAACTATTGAAGATGTGTATAGTTTTGCTTCTGTATGTACTAATGCTTTTGGTGCTATTTGTGAGGAAAGGATGTTGAGATATAATTCATTCCTCCATGATTTGTTCGAAGATTCCATCCCTAAATAAGCACTTTTTTCAATTTTATTAGTTTTATTTTCATTTTAAACATTCTATTTAGGCCCACACACTAATTTTTCTTAGGAGAGTGAAATATTTATACACCTGTTCTTCAGATTTTTACACTAGGTTTTCTTACTTATATATTCATTCAATTTTTTTCGGTGGGTCTGCTAATCAGGCTTTGGGTTGGTGGGTTTGGCTGGTGATAAAATCGGGTTTTGGTTCGGGTTTTAAGTAGAAGTGTGTATGGACTATGGGCTCTCCAGTATGTATCTCACCGGAGCTATTGGGTTTTGTCGCGGTTGGGCAGAGGCTGCCATGGAGGTTGGCAGCAGCGTGGGTTCGCGAGTTGTGAAACTCGGGATGGGCTTAGATCATCAGGGTCAAGGATCCGAGTTTGGGTGGTTAAGGGTTGGGTTTAATGGGTGTTTGGTGGTGGATTTGCAGCGGGTTCGGGAGGAGGATTTGCTGGCCGGAGCAACTGAGCTCGCCAACTAGTTTAAGGTGAACTGACCGGATATGAGGTCTGGTTAGGAAGGGCTTTGGGTTGCTACATGGCTCGGGTTTTAGGTTGGTCAGGCCAGAGCTATAAGGGTTGTCCAGGTGGGGAAATGCGGATGGGTTGGGTAAGTGGTGTAAAGAAGAAGAAGTATTATGGTGTGTGCTTGTATATAATAGTTAGGGTTAGGGGTGTTCGCGCTCCGATCCGATCCGGTTTTGGGGTGTTTTTGGGACCGGACCACATTAATCGGTCCTAGAAAACTATGGACCAAGACCGGATCGGAATAATCGGTTTCGGTTCTATTCGATTTTCAAGCGATCCATGTTCGGTTTCGGTTCTATTCGGTCCATACTCATATAAAACAACACATTTTTTTGTATTAAAAATAGACTTATTATAAAATCAAAAACCAAACAAAAACCAAACAAATCTTACAGTTAAACAAAAAAATTGTTATAGCACAAACCAAACAAACCAACCAAATCTTACAGTTAACACTCGTAAATAAAGACCAACCAAACATAAACCAAACAAATATAAACCAAATAAACCAAAAATTGTTAACTGTAAAAGTGTTATAGCATAAACCAAACAAATCTTACAGCATAAACCAACTAAAGTCTTACAGCAAAAATCTTACGGCTAAAGTCTTACAGCAAAAAGTCTTACAGCTAAAGTCTTACATCATAAACAAATCTTACAACAAAAATTTATAACTGTAAAATTGTTAACATATGTGCCTTTCGAAACCAGCTAAAGTCTTACAATATGATAAATTACGCAACTAGTTGAAGTCTTCCTTTTTTTTTATAGATAAGCGATGGGGCATATTTGGGTTTGCCTTAACTTTTTTTTTTATATATAAATTACAGAACTCAAATAACAAATCGTGTTTATGAGTGGAAAGAACAAATCGTTTGGAAGTTGGAACTCAAATAACAGATCGTGTTAGAAAATAAAAGCTATATCTGCTATATATTTCTCAATAAAAGATTGTTTGGATGGAACTCAATTAGAGTATGTACCTTGATCTGAGAAATAAAGAAATAATAGAAAGTGTTTGTGATCAGAGAGAGGGAAAGAAATAACAGATCGTGAGTGGCAGTCCGTCGGCCTCGGCGTCGCTCTTCGTAGAGAGAGAGAGAGAAGAAATTAAGAACTGAAAGTTAAAACTTAGGGTTGGGAACTTGGGAGGGATTGGGCTGGGTTCAAAAGCTGTGTGTGCGTGTGTTTGGGAGTGGGTTTGATAGCTGCGTGCGTGAGTTAGTTAGGAAATTTTGAAATATATATATATATATATATATATCCGATCCAAAATCGATTTTTACAATTCAAAACCAGGACCGACCCGAATTTTGCGGTCCTGTATATTTTTAGACCGAATCAAGACCGAATTAAAAAAAAAATCGCAAAAGCGTGTTCGGTTCGGTTAGATTTTTTCGATCCATTCGGTCTATTTGGGTTCGTGCACACTCCTAGTTAGGGTGTATAGATGCAGAAAGGTTAAGAGCAAATGAAGAAAAACGAAGAGAATGAAAAGAAAGAGAAGTTAGAAGTTTTTTGTTAGTGGGTTTACTTAATTTCAAGCATGGAGCATATTTTGAGGCAGATGGATTTCCTTATGTCTCTTATTTTCTATTTTTCGTTAATTCTCTTTACAATCTTTATATATATATATATATATATATATATATATAGTATTAGATTTTTCATTTTCCCGCTTAATAGTCATAGAGGAATTCATGACTCGAGTTAGAGAGGAAGTACACTATTTATGTAAAAGTATATAATTAAATTTTGAAGGGAAAATTTTAAAAAAATATCTTTTTATGCTAATTGAAATAAAAGTAGTTGCAATGTTTTTTTTCCCAATTTTGCCCTTATTTATATATGATTCGACTCTTGAAAATAATTTGTTGCTTAATATTTTGTAAATTTTATAGCAGGGCGTGTTTCTCCTTTTATTTATTTAAATAAAAAAAGTGACTCCATCGTGTGTTCCTCCTTGTTTTTTAAAACACGCTTTTTTAATGTAATACATATGATCGCTATATATTATTAAGTTGTCTATGCCCGCGCATCGTGCGGGGCTTAGACCTAATGTGAATGATAACGGGTGTTTGTGTTATTTTGTAACCTCAAGTTGAGAATTGAAGTGTCTAAAACTTTCAATGAAGAGGGAATAGCAATACCAAGAGCTGTGTTTCGGCCGGATCGGATCGGATCGGAAAATGCCTCTTCGAAAAAAATTTCAATTTTTTCGGAAATAAAATAACTATTCCTATTTTCGATCCGATTTTTTCGGAAAATTAAAAAAAATTCAAAATTCGGAAAAATCGAAAAATCAACAAAAATCGAAAATTCACAAAATATATTAAAAATCCAGAAATTTCAAAAATTCCAAAATTTCAAAAAAATAAATTATGGATTTTCGATTACTCGAAATTCTCATTATAAAGAAACAAAGAAAATGGTTTAACCCAACATGTAAATACATGAGGATTTGACTCATTTTTTCATTTGTGTAGAGGTTAGGAGGATACTCTCCTTTTATAAAAAAAATTTCAAATTCGGAAAAATCGAAAATCGGCAAACTAAAATTTCATTCCAAATTCGAAAAAAAACGAATCGGAAAAATCGAAAAAAAAACACAGCCCTAGCAATACCCTTATGTAAGACCTAATATACCTAAATAAAAAAAAGCGATAATTCAATGTTAGTCCCATTTATTAGGTCAAAGATGCACAAAATCCCATTGATTTTTTTTATGCACCAAGTCCTTTTTCATTATAGACTATATATATTTAGACAAATATACCCTCATATTTATCCATTTTAAACCCACTTACTCTCTCTCTAAAAATAAACACATAATCTCACACACTCTCTCTAACAACCTCACTTCCACCTCCACCTCCACCTCCTCCCCACCCCACCCCACAGGAGACTCACCGAAAATAGTCCATCGGAAAATCTTGTTGGCCCCCGCCGAAATTCTCGTCGGAGTGTTTCTCTCTCTCTCTCTCTCTCTCTCTCTCTCTCTTCGTCTATTTCTTTATTTTTTTTGGTCCGCGCCAGCGGGACCATCACCCCGGCTGGAGAAGAAGAGTTTTTGCAGGAAAAATGGAGGTTTTACAGAAACAGTAAATTTATCTGTTTCGATTTTTTCGTCAAAAAATATCGAATATGGGTGTTGTTTGATAGATCTTGACGAGTAGATTCCAAATATATAAATTTTGTGAATTTTGAATTTGTAGATTTGAAGTTATGGACTTTTAAAGATTTGGTGGATTTTAAAAAAAAAAAAATCACGCAGGTGTTTTGTGGATGTTCTTGTAAATTAATGTGCTGATAAAATAGGATCTTTGACACTATTAACTCAGTCAAAGGATCTCTTACCTCATTACTTAACGATAACTATCTCAAAAAAAGAAAGAAAGAAATTAGTTAACGATACATGCTCTAAATTCAAAAAATAACAATTTAACATGCCCATGGTGGAGTGAATAAGTAGTGAATAGTACCTAAGCTTGGAAGCAAAAGAAGAGAACAAAACATCATCGGCAGCTACCGGTGGCCTGTATGGACTAAACCCCTCTGAACTCAATACGGAGGAGGATTTGGTCTGCGACTTGGATCTGGACCTCGACCTTCGAAGATCTTCAACATCCTTCCCATATTTAAACCCATCATTCCTCACATCCCTCATCCCAAAAACATCTTCAAAAAACAAACTGGACCTCGTTATGTCACCACCCGCACCTGAAAATCTTCCGGAGATTACACTACGAGGAGGCCCACCAAACACATCGTCAAAATCCAAGGTTTCTTCTGTTGATCTTCTCCTCATTGTTGGTTACTCACAAAACACAGAATTGGTGTAAATATGTGTGCTTTAATATATATAACATAAACATGTACAAGCTTTTAGGTGAATAGTTGTTACGGGCTTTAGTGTTGGAGTGTTGGGTGTGTTCCTTTTGAGAATATTATGATTATGATTACATTTTGACAGTGCCGATATGGTGGGTGGTGATCATGTTTATTTAACACGCCTTGCTTTACGGGAAAGATGTTTGCTTTTGTATGGGCCATAACCCCACGTTGCATTGCATGATTTGTTCTTTCTATTTCCTTTTTGTTATACTCTCAACCGATTTTAGATACGTTCTCCTGCTAATGGAAGATTAGTTTCATAAACTTTAATTGTTACCGGTGTACATCAAAATCGAAAAAATCACATTGGATTGGGTTGGTTGATTTTTACCTTTCTTCATTTGATTTGGGTTTCAAAAATTAAATTATTGATTTTTTGGTTTGGTTTTAGGTTCCACTACAAATCCAAATTAGACCCGATCATAAATCGATCCAAGAAAGCAAACCAAGAATCTGAACAAAACTAGAATTGATCCCATCCTAATATGTTTTCTAATCTTTATACATATGGAAAAAAAATGTCCTCTTCAATTAAAATCTTTTAAAAAATTTGTCTTTGAAATTTGTATTTCATTTATAATGTTTGCCTATAGTATCCTTTGTAAGTTATATTTAAGGAAAAAATATTATTTTATTTATCTTAGAAATACGTTTTGAAACCGAGAAACAATTCGAACCAACCCAACAGTCGGTGGTTTGGATTGGATCGATTTTAGACATAAATTGTTCCAATTCTGATTCAAAAAATGTGCAACCGATTAATCAAGGTTTTGATTTTGGATTTGTAGTGGAACTGAACCAACTCGAACCATTTTCACTCGTATAACTTATACTTAATCAAATACTAGAGATTCTTAAGCACCATGTAGAAATCATAAGATATCATGCTATACCCAACTACTTTTGAAGTATTAGTCCATTACTTATAAAAAATGAGTTTATTTTTGTGGGTGCAAACCATAACGACCCAATATTTTGTATCCCAAACAGACCCAACGTGCTACTCAAGTTAGATTTAGTATCACGTGAATAATTATGGAGGGTCATTCTTATTATCTACAATTTCGGAGGAGATCAACATGGATTAACCACTGAGCCAATTAGCAGCTGGAAGAATTTATACATGACTCAACCACTTTTACTACTATAAATAAAACCCTTACCCCGAGGCAATGGGTCATGTAATTTTGAAACCTTGAAAGAACTAATACAAATCGAGAGACCCTCCGTGGACGTAGGTAGTTACCGAATCACGTAAATTCAATGTGTCATAACATTAATTGCTCTTTAATTCCTTTGCTATTAGAATCAATAATTGTAATTGTTTGCACTCATAATTTTGTTAATAATGTAGGGCCTAGAGAGTAATTATATTTGGCCACCAACACTCCATAAAATTTTCAATTAAGGCAAAATGATGCTGAATTTCTTCAATAAGGACCAACATACCTTTACTTGGCGTAAAAAATCAAATGTCACGGGAATGACACATGTGACAATTATAATGTTGTGCCATAAACGGTCAAAATTTTAGTGTGCCTATTTAATATATCTCCATGTTAATACCAAAAATTATCCACCCACGTGGACCAATCAGAAGTGGACAAGTGTCTCCAATGTGGCATAAATCCTAGTCAACAGATAATTGCTCGGCGGGCATGCCGACTAACATGAAGAATGCCGACCATCAATATAAATGAAAATTCACCACACGGGAAGTACAACCAAAGGTCTTATCGCACGTGGTTCATACAACCAACCATTACATTCATTATGTACGGATGTAAATGCTTAAATGTATAAAGACATTCCAACCCTTGATCTATGGGTCACTATAAATACATTGTATTCCTTTCACCAAAGGCAAGATAGAACAGATTTTAGGATATTCTTATTAACAAGAGTATCTAACTTTATGTAATCACTGAGATCAATACAATAACAGTGGACGTAGGCTTTCTTACACATCCTAAAACTCTTTGTCTTTTATTTACTTATTTTATTGCACTCATATATTTTATCCATGATTAGAAAATTAAATTTAGTCCATTTTTTGACTTCAATAGATTGGCGCTATATATGAGAACGTATTTCTAATAGCCGTTCTCAATCTTGTACATCCTTATTCAAGGAGAAATGAATGATCCAGAGCTCAGTAACAGGGACGAAGGCAACACAATCGTTCCATTTTCTCCACCTACAGCGGCCGACCTAAATGGAATTCTTGCCAGTATTGCTAGGGGCCAAGATGCCATGTGGGAAAAAATGAGACAATTGGCGTAGTCAATACAAGCCAGATTTCCTGCCCTATCCAGGAAGCAAGCAATTCCTTCACCAAGGAGAGAAATGTCGCCCCCACCTCCTAGTCAGAGCCAACATAGCTATTCCAAATCATCTCATGATAGGACTTATCACCCAGGAGTCAGTTCATCGTTCGGAGCCACAGAGTTCTATAATGGACATTCTTTCTCTTCTGAAAGGCTAAGCATCCTGGAAAGATTGAGTAGAGCTTCGCCTTTTGACCCTGAACAAACAGGAACCCTCCTAGAGCCTTATCTCGAACTACTCAACATCCAACCGACCATCGTGAAGCCTCAGTCAGGTTAAGATCAAGCGTCCGACGATTTGTACATGCCGAGTAGACTTCTCAAGAAGAGAGCTCAGTACAAAGACATGGTCGGGATAGCCGAGCTACTTTGCACAAGACTGACGCAAGTAATCCATTATGTAAAGGATCAATCAAGCGATTGGAAGATCGACTGGGAGAAATGGCAAAAGTAAAGAATCCTTTGCAGAGGAATTTCATCAAAGGATCTCCCTTCATTCAGGCAATTATTGATTTTCCAATTCCATCCAAGTTTAAAACTCATGTGGTCACCCAAAAGTATAATGGTAAAACTCATCCAGTTTTACACATCGACCAATATCAAGATGCATTTATTAAGTCCCAGATGAAATGAGGTGTAGGGCGTTTTCAAGTACCATTATGGGTTCAACCAAAATATGGTACAATAACCTGCCCCGAGGACAAATTACCAAGTTCAACCAGCTTGCTGAGTTATTTATTAGCAATTTATATTTTGGGGCCAAGTCGGTGAAGAGAGTAGCCCATCTCTTGAGTGTAAGGCAGTGAGCAGGGGAAACAACTAGGGAGTACATCTCTCGTTTTAACACCGAGAAATTGGAAGCAGTTGACTACGAAGAAAAAAAACCATTACCGCTCTCATGAGTGGATTACTTCTCGAGAAACTGTATTATGCTCTGCCAAAGATCCTCCTAAAACCATGACTGAGCTCATGGATAAGGTAGAAAAAATAATGAACACCGAGGAAGTAATGGCCGTAAATAGATTCCAACCACTAAAACTGATAAGAAGGACCAAAAGGAGTAGAAGCCAAAGAAGGATGACAAGCTTAAAAAATATGGAACTTATACTCTATTGATCATTAGCATTCACCATATCTTAGAGGAAATCAAACACAATAAGGATTTGCGATGGCCTGAAAGATTGAGGGCACCTCCTAATAGGAGGGACAAATCTAAATATTGTGAGTTCCATAAGGATCATGGCCATACAACAGATAACTGTATTGCTTTGAAGAATGAAGTGGAATCTCTTATTCGCCAAGGAAAACCGAACAAGTTTGTTGATTGGCGAGAAGGCAGAGAAGCGAGGGGAATGTCAAATTCTCCATGCAAGCCCAGAGATGACAGTAAGAGAAACTATGATGGTGGTTATAACGATGATCCCGACTTACCAAAGAAGCCTAAGCAACCAAAGAGGGAGGTAGCTATGATAAGTTTTGGCTCATTTGATTATCATGTAATTACATGTGGAGATGTAGGTGGAAGAGATCACACTGCCAAGAGGAAGTCCTACTTGAATGAGGCACAAAACTATTCTTATATCCAAAGAATCAATCTAAATGAAGATGATCGACCCATGAAGGTCAATAAAGATAAACTGGTAATTGGATTTTTCAAGAACGACCTCTCTGGGGTACTCTACCCCCATGACGATCCATTGGTCGTCAAGTTTAGAAACCAGGATGCCATCATCGCCAGGGTTTTGATGATAATGGTAGTTCAGTTGATATAATGTTTTACCCATGCTTTCAAAGCTTAAACTTGAAACTCGTCCAACTGGAACCTTACCACAAGTCACTAATAGGTTTCTCCGGTGAAAAAGTTTACCCATTGGGCACAGTTAAGCTAGAAGTATTATTCGGCACCTGGTCGGTAAGTTGTATGAAAAAATACTCTTTTTTGTAATGGATAAAAACATTCAATTTGCCTATAATGTGATCCTCGGTAGGGTAGGATTAAAAAAGTTTGAAATTGTACCGTCAACAGTCCATCAATACTTGAAGTTCCCAACTCACTTTGGGGTTGGTGTTGTTGAAGGCGACCAAAAGGTAGTTAGAAAGTGTTATTACTCCTCGACTGAGCAAGAAGACTTGGTTGATTTGAAGAAGAAGAAGACCACCACTTATTAGGTAGATACCACCGAGGCCAACAGTGATTCTAAAGTTGAAACTTTAAGTCAAAGGGAAGATTGTAGAAGCTACTAAAAGTATTATCCTGGACGATGACAAGCCAGAGAGGACTACACAGATAGGCTCGACACTGAATCCAATCCTTAAACATGAATTAATTATGTTTCTGAGGCAGTGAAGAAATGTATTGCTTGGAGCCATGAGGATATTCCTGCGATCGACCCCAATTTCCTCTGTTATGACCTCAACATCAATAAGGATGCTATGCCGATCAAGCTAAGGTGCGAGGTTTTCAGTCCAGATAAAAATCAAGCTATTCAGGAAGAGGCGGAGAAACTTCAAAAAGCCTAATTTATTGAAGATGTTAAGTATCCATCCTGGATGGCAAACGTTGTAATGGTCAAAAAGAAAAATGATAAGTGGAGGATGTGTGTGGATTTTACCGATCTAAATAAAGCCTGTCCAAAAGACCACTTTTCCTTGCTTAGAATCGATCAATTGGTGGATGCTATATCGAGACATGAGAATTTGAGCTTCACGGATGCTTATTCTGGGTATAACCAGAAAAAGATAAAACCAGAAGAGCAAGAAAGTAATGCTTTCATCACCAGTTGAGGAACTTATTGCTACAACGTAATGCCTTTTTGGCTAAAAAATGCTAGAGCAACGTACCAAAAGTTGGTGAACAAGGTATTTAAAGAGAAAATAGGTAAAAATATGGGGGTTTATGTGGATGATATGTTAACAGAAAGTAAGAAGGCCATAAATCATATCAGCGACCTCAGTCAGACTTTTGACCAGTTGGAAAAGCATTCGATGAAGTTGAATATGACCAAATGTATGTTCGGGGTACATGAATGAATGCTCCTTGGCTTCATAGTTAATCAAAGGGGAACTAAAGCTAATCCAACAACGATCAAAGCTTTGATAGAAATACAGTCGTCGATTGGCAAGGAAGATTTACGAAGGCTCACTAGTAGAGGGGCATATTTAAACAGATTTATTTCCCGAGCAACATATAGATGCTTGCCATTCTTCAAGGTGTTGATAAAGACTTTTGAGTGGAATGTAGAATGTGAAAAAGCATTACAAGAGTTGAAGAAATACCTGGGATCACCACCTTTATTGTCCTGACCTATCTCGGGAGAAAAATTGTACCTATACTTAGCTATTTCTGAGTCGGCAATTAGCTCGACATTGGTTCGATTGGATAACAAGATCCAAAAATAGTTTACTACGCCAACAAGGCATTCAGGGGAGATGAGATCATATACCCATGCTTGGAAAAGTCAACTTTAACACTCATTGAAGTCTTTAGGCATATGAAGACCTATTTCCAAGCACATACTATAATTGTGTATACTGACCTACCTCTTTGACAAGCGCTCCACAAGCCTGAAAAGTTAGGAAGATTAATGTACTGGGCCATAAAATTGGGGGAGTGTGATATTGTCTATGAACCAAGGTCTTCATTAAAAGGCCAAGATTTAGCAGATTTCATTATTGAGTTCACTTATCCAGAGGTTCCCGACCAATAACACTTGCCTGCCGAGCAGACTTCTAAGGAAGAGAGCTCAACTTAAAAGCAAGCTGAAGTTTCAGCCGATTAACCTAAATCGACCATAACTAAGGAAATGGCTCAAAAGTATGCAGAGGAGAGTAAGAAAGTATTCCAACATGGATTTTTGTCTGAAAAAAGCTTCAATAGTGATATCCCGTTATTGAATTTATACATGGATGGATCTTTATGTGCGACTAGAAGTGGAGCAGGTATAATACTCAATACTCTTGATGCTATTGATATTGAATATGCACTCAGGTTCCAATTCAAGACGTCAAACAATGAATCGAAATATGAACTTTGATAGTTAGACTGGATTTGGCTCACTCTTTGCGCCAAGCAGGTAGTGGCGCACAGTGATTCACAACTAATTGTCAACTAAATGCTTCACTTATATGGAGTCGAGGGAGAATTGATGACCTGGTACTGTACCAAATCCATAGAAGTTATTCCATGATTCCATCCATACAAATGAACAGAACCCAAGAATATCTAACGCCCGAGCGGATGCACTTTCTTGGCTTGCATCAGCAATAAGAATTTAACTGAGGAGAACAATTCCAATATATATCTTAGCCAACCGGAGCATTGGTGAGGACTTAATGGTTAATTTTATTGCTATAAATTTGGGACCTTCTTGGATGGACCCAATCAAGGCCTATATTAAAGACAAAATCCTACCACCAGATCCCAAAGAAGCCAAAAAGCTCTGGTATAAAGCAACACAATATGTATTGGATGAAGGTGTTTTATACACAAGGGGATTAACTCTCTCCTTATCACGCTATGTTCATCCATTAGAAGTGGAAGATTTGATTAAAGAGGTGAATATAGGTTCTTATGAAGCTCATTCAGCAGGTTCGTCGTGTGACACCCCGCCTAATAAAATACTAGGAGATCAGTCCAATACCAAATTAAAACAGGAATCCTAGTTGGTTCATCCTTAGCATCACTGTCGAAAACCTTTTTAAAACTTATTAACCACCTAGTATTCCAAAAAGCTGGTTCCAAATTTTATCATTTTTAATTAAACAACCAATAACACGCGGAAAGATAATATGAGTCATACACCACGATTGAATTAAATCAACTGAATAAATAATAAACGACATGCTGAATAAACCATCGGTCATCAAAGTAAATAGTCCAATATAAATATTCAACACTTGAATAAAATAAATCTGAAAACAATACTGAAAGTCTGGGCGACATACCCTAAATAAAACTGAAACTGATAAATGATTCCTACTCTAGGAATGAATGAACGACGCGTCTAATCCAAGCTCCTGCTAGCATCCATATATGCCGCAGCTACGTATCCCTGGAATAGAATATCAAGTCTGGCATTCCTATGGCTGGACACCTAAAAGGTTTTGAAAATAATTTTATAGCAAGGGTTAGAACCCAAAACATTTTGAAAATATTTAGCAAGTAAATTAACTGCAGCAATTTAAAATATATGAATGTGCTCCATATTTAAGTTAGTGTCGCACTCTCTTGAGGACGTCCTCACCCATCCACTAATGTGCACATCTAACGATTACCTTAACCCCACCTAGTTGTACTACCCCGTCCAATTAGTCCTTGTAATCCTCCATTGCCTTTCCACTCTAAACCTAGTATTATTATCCATGGGTTATAAGTTATCTCACTAATTAACTTAATTAATTTCCTTTAAATAATATCATATAACTGTGACACAAGTTATATAAAATAATTACATCACACACTGTATTATTACCCGCATATAATATTTACTACCATTATATACGTACCTTTACCACAACATCCACACATATATCATATGTATATCCATCCCTTCGATTATACCATCTCCGGATGATTGCCTCTAAAGTGCTATCTCACTAGGTGTGCTCACATAACCTAGTTCTCCAAGTTGGAATAGCTCACCAACCTGGCCCAAAATATAAACGTCGTGGAGGCGGTCATATTCCTTCCCTGAAAGTGTGATAAACCCCTCACCCATATACCAGACGCTATGACCTGGGGATATACTCATCCTAATCCTTAAGCTAGGGGATTCACCCACATCGCGCAACCTCCCTTGATAGCACTAGAGTATATAATAATTAAATAAATATCTAGTCACTGATATTTAATAGCACACACAATACACACACACACACACACACACACACACACACACACACACACACACACACACATATATATATATATATATATATATATATACTATCACCACACCGTATATATATAATATAAACCTCGAATTTACCGTGTACTCAAAAACCCGTAACACTTGCCTGAAATTTCCCGAGTCTCTGTCCCGACTCAACTTAATTAATTTTCTCACTTATTAATTTATCATCTTCCCGAGTCTATGTTCCGACTCTAATTTATTTAATTCACACATCAATTAATATAATATTTCCTCCCGAGTCTATGGTCCGACTCAAATATCAATACTTTACGCATTAATTTATATAATATTTTCCTGAGTCTATGATTCGACTCTAATTTAATTAATTTATACTTTAATTAATTTATTTCCTTGTGTCACTCAACCAACATACCCGGACTCGTTCACTTGGCCCATATCTTAATATTTCTTGAAATTTATTCATAACTTGACCCTCATTACCTTTTACCAAAATCCGATTACAATTACCTAAAAGAACCAAGCGTCATGCCCCTATTTAATTTACATCATTTAAATCAGCCCAAGACCCTTTTTCAATAAGTATCTCCCATGTAATTAAAAATTAGCGTCACTGCCAAAAATTTCGGATCATCGATCGATCGATCCCCCTGGGTTGATCGATCGATCGACCAGGTCATCGTCTTCTCCAGCCTTCTGTTCGGCCATGAATGAACCCTCTGAAGCACCTTATACTCTTGAATCACTTGAGTCTATATTGTATAAGTTTTCATCTAGTTTTGAAATAAAAACAAAATTGATTCCCATCCTAGAAACCAAAGAGCCTCAATCCTTCTCTTATTTTTATTCCTCTTGATCTAAGGTATATTTACCAACACTCACACGCATTAGCATTGCATTCCTACATTGCATATAATTGGTTATAAGTGTGTTGTGTATATTAATTTCCCTTAAATTTGTACTTTAATGATTTTTTGGGAATTTTAAATATTTTTTTAATTTAAAAAATGGAATTAAAAGTTTTGGGGTAAATCTGCAATTTTGAGTTGATGATTTTATCTCTGGAAATTCCCTAGGGTAGAAACCGAAAGTGCTAAAGACTTAAAGGTGTTTGTGTAATTATTTTCAAAACACGCGTTTCAGCATCAATCTCAGCCTTACACCTGTCAGCCTGATATCTGTCCGATTTGTGTTTCTTCTGTGAGACATAAGGCTTGCTCATTTCTTGCCCTTGGATTGTTGTAATCAACGATCTGCATGCGTTCTGGCTTAATCCATGTGAATCCCTCTTAAACCAATTAAAAGAATTTTAATCCACCGCTTCTCTTATACCGTTGGATCAAAGTCAACAGCTAAAGACTAAATCGCAGCCCTTGATTTTGAACCCCATTCTCGAATCTTCCCAGACCCCTATATAAGGAGCCTTACTCTCAGCCATTTAGAAGCTTTTGTCATTTCGTCATTTCTAGAGAGAGAAGAGAGTAGAGAGAGTAGAGAGAGAGTTAGAAACCCTAACCTTAAATCGTCTAAAACATCTTTCAAACCCTAACCTCTTCAAAACCAGTTATCTACCAAACACAACCTTGAGTGTTTGAGAGTTTGGGAGTTGGTTTGTTAAGTTGTTTCGTGCTGTAACCTCTTTGTGTTAAGATCTTGTTTCCAATTTAAGCATTAAGCTAGATATGCATTTCTGTTTCATAGAAATTTTAGATGTGGGCATTTTATGTTACATCACACCCAAATCTGCATTTATAGTTTCTCATCTTGAGAAATCTATTGTTGATTCTTTTCTACAACTGTTTTCATACTCAAAATCAACAATAATATTTTCTGTTTCTAGTTCTTTTGAAACAAAACCTTAAACCTAGTTGGAATCGCACTTGGTGATTTTCAATATCAAAAATATTTTCAAAACCTGAGATTGATTAAGATCTTGATACGTCTTCTGAGCAAGATAGCCGTGGATTCTGGGTTAGTATTAAAGGTAAAATAAGGTTCAAAGTTTCCTAAGAAGAGAGAAACTGAAAATCTCCGCATATAGATCTGATTTGTAATTTTCTAGGACTGTTTGTAAAAATAAGCGTGCGTGTGTGCATGCATGTGTTAGATCACCATCACAAACACCTACAACGCTGAAAGTTTTGGTAATAAGATCTTGATATAAGAGTCGACGTAAAGACTGGAACAAAGTAAAGTTAGCAAACTGGAAGAACAACATCAACAATCAGAACTGCAGAAAAGTTATAAGGACACCAGTGGGTACATTCCTAAACTTGTATAGGTCTGATTTGTGTGCATGTGTGTTATATAGTTTGTAACTGTTATATTGTTTTAGTGGATTTTTCTTTTTACTCTGTAGAGGGAGTCGTGGATGTTTCCTCAATTGGTTGAGGTTTTACCACGTTAAAAATATCTTGTCATTAATCATTCTACATCTCCTCATCCCTTTCTGTTTAGTGTGCTGATTTAAATATTTGAGTTTTATTTTTCAAAACTTGTTAACAAATCTTGAACAAATCTCGTGCATAATTTTAAACATATCTTGTGATTAAACTGATTTGATTTCTAGAAAAGAGTTTCTTCAAAAAATAGTTCGGAGTTACTTAAATAGTTTAATCTTGTATTAAACGGCTTTAGTAACAGTTTTTCAATTGGTATCAGAGCTTTGGAAATCTTTTTAAAAGATCTGGTGTTTCTGAATTTTTTTTCTTAAAATCATAACAATGGACGAGAAAAATGAAAGATTTGGTAACTTGACCAGATCCCCACTCTTTGATGGAAACAACTTTGCTTACTGGAAGGTAAGAATGGTTGCTTTCATACAAGGAACCTTGGGAGATGATGTCTGTGATATTGTTGAAAATGGTTACTCTTATCCTACTAAACCAACCACTGAAGGAAGTAATGAGAGGGTGTGAGTTCACACAAGAAGAGAAGCAGACTTATCGTATTAATAACAAAGGCAAGAATGCTATCTTTATGTCCATCAATGAATATGAGTTCAAAAGGATCTCATCTTGTGCCACTTCTAAGGAAGCTTGGGATACACTGATCACTTCACATGAGGGTGACACTAGAGTTAAGGCTGCTTGACGCGACTTAATATTTGTCTCAAAAGTGCGTATTTAACTAGGCTCAAGTGCAAGCATTGTCGCTCAAGTAATAACCCGGTAAGTCGGGATCGTCTCCACAGGGATCAAAATTGTCAAACAATAACAAGGAAAATTATCAAACCGTGAAATGATTTCTTGAAAGAAATGAAAAGATGATTGGTTTTTGAGAAAATTTCTAAAACTTTACTTATGAAAAACAAATGGAAATTAACAGCAAAATTTGGGTTTAACAATTTAGAGAAAATTAGGGTAGGGTACAATCCCTCAATCCTTAACAAATTATCCTTTAGAATATAAAAATTATAAATCAAAATTCTTGATTAAATCCAGTCCTTATCATCACTAAGCATTACATATATGAGGTTCAAGACCGCATCATATGAAATCAAAGATCAATATAAGACGGTGAACGACAAATTAGACATACAAAGCATTCTTAAACATCCCAAGTACCTAGGGCAAGAGAAATTAAAAGATATGACAATGCATATATGATTTTCATTCACGATTCAACCAACATTTTCATTTATTTTCTAATTTTCCATACGAATAATTTGTATTAGGATTGAGTTCATGTACCCCAACCCTTGAGAAATTAGCTACTCATGACTTGGTTGAAAAACAAATTCACATATGAAACTATGAAATTGCAGAACATTGTAAGAAATTTGCAGAAATTAAACAAAAGAGAATAGAATGATATTACTTGAATTCAGCTCAAAAACGGAATTGAGATTCAGAATACAAACTAGGGTTCATGCAAATCTTGAAGGAAATGGAAATTTAACCTAAAAATCTGATCTGAAAACTCTCTCTAAAATTCCTAACCCTAGCCTCCTAGAAATGATGTAGAACTTGGCTTTTTATAGCACAAATCATCCAAAGTCGGTCTCCAATTGTGCTTGTGGAACAAGATTCACAGCTACGCACTCAAATCTGCACAATAAATGGCAAATTAATGCCAGGCTTTCGAATACCCGGACCGATCCGGGTCTTAATCGGATCGGTCCGATATCCATCGGATCGGTTCTTTTATTTTCTTCCGGATCGGTCCGGTAGTGTCCGGATCGGTTCGCTTATTGCTTCCATCGGTTTGTCATCGATCCGGTGTTCACTGGACTTGGGCAGATCGGATCGGTCCGAATCCTACCCAGATCGGTCCGAATTTCTTCTTCTTTGACTTTTTCCTTGCAGCTTTGACTGGCCATATCTTCTTATCTAGACCTCCGATTTGGATGCCGTTTCTTCCTATGCTCTTGTGAACTTATTCCCTTCAACTTCCCTTTTGGTGTCACTTTCGAATTCTGGATGGAATTACACTTTTTCCCTTAGACATTTCTTGCTTGCATCTTTTCTTTTCTTTTGGATTCTTTCTTGCATTCCATTCCTGAAAACTTCATCCAACTTATGCAAAACCAAGGGAAAGTTGTTAGGAATAAACAATGGAGTGATATGGCATAAAAATGGTTCAATTACATTGTTCGAGATATTAAAATCACTAAATTAAGGAGCTAAATTCTGAAGAATTTATGCTTAGTCAAATCCCCCTAACTTAGGACTTTGCACGTCCCGGGCAATGTATTTGAAGATATCCAACATTCATTTCTTGAAAACTTCTTTTATTAAAATAAAATTCCACTTTCGCAGGCACGCGATTGCATTTAGCGTATGCAACAAGCCTTTAAACCTCTAGGTTACCCTAGTAGGACGAGTTTTGTCTCGTGAGGGTTTGCCGTGAATACACCCACAAAATTCTTTATTGACTCAAATAAATTTCAAAATACTCAAAAATTGTACAATTTAAACTTTTCTAAAAATAATCACCCTAAATTCATATTCAACTGTCTCAAACCATAGTGTGTGTGTGCAAAGCCAAAAATTAAACCTCCAATTTCCACCGATTGAGCATTACGTTACTTTCCGAAAATTCGTTTTGATTCAAATTCTTACGGATGCACTCACAAACGAATCACTCGGATTGTGGCTATTTTCTCTCGGTATGCATGATATAAAGAGTAAATATAATGGACACAAATTCATGCATACAAAATTGAAAAGAAGGAAACATATGGTAGAAAAAATCTCATCATCGGAGTACGGTTATTAGGAAATGGGAACATCACCTCTAATTCACACCATTTTAATCTCTTATTTTATCTTTTCATGTCTTAGCTCTCCACGCGGTAACCAATTTCGCCATTCGGACTCAGTTAGGACTTTTTCGGGTTAAAAGGTGTAAAGGGTAAAAATATAATTGGATGGGAATGTTCGGAATTTGGAAAATGACGTCCATTTGTGCTTTTTCGGGCATTTGCTCATTTTTCTCTTTTTTCTTTTCTTTTTCTTCTCTTCTTATTTTTGTTGAGCATATCTATTTTTTTTATTTTTTTTTCTTGCCCCTTTTTGTAGCACAATTTGGACTTACTTGATGAATTTTCTCAATTTTCACAATTCCGGGCTATTTGGTTTTTCGGGTTATCAAACGAAAGGATAAATTTTATTTGGCTCAAAGTGGGTTGCAAAAGGATAATTTTATTTTTCACAACTTTTTCTGGCTAATATTTTTGGGTAACAAACGAGGGCCTACTTCATTGTCCAAATTGCTAATCACATTACCATATGCATCTCGAGATTAATTAAGTTTAGAGATATATTAGCACGAATTTCGAGACAATAATTTCACACATTTCCCATAACCGATCAAAATAAAGGATTGAGATCATCAACGACTTATTTAAAACACTGAAAAGAACTTTGAGTTAATCATAAACTCGGATTGATTTAAAAACTCAAAAATATCGATAGGCTCGAAATCTCACCGGGTTGGACTAATCTCCACACTTATTCGTTAAGTCGTCAATTTTCTTTCAATTTCCATCTTCGGTCAATTTTGGCTTAGTGCATTATGAATTTTACAATTTGAGACTATAAATAGAATAAAGGTGACATTTTTGAAAAATTTAAATTCCAATTTTTATTTATTTTGAAGAAAAATATTTTTGGATATATATATATATATATATATATATATATATATATATTTTTTAGATACATATATATGAATATAAGCGAAGTTTTATGAATACGCACCTGTCATCCCCCCTAACTCAATGATTTGCATTGTCCTCAATCAAACAGATAAGAGATAAAAAGAAGACAACATTAAGAGTGCGATAAATAAAACATGCCAATATCATATTAAAACTGTAGATTACAAACAACCTATGGAAATAACTGTATAAGCAAAACTATAACATAGGGATAAAAATCCTAACAAGGGAAAGGTATCCTAAGGGGCGGGTGGGGGATGGGAAGTACTCGGGGCAGACCGATCATATGGATTATAATAGTAGGGAGGAAGGGGGGCCTCGGGTCCCGCTTGGAGACGGTACAAGTCGGCCTGCATACGCAGGACCAAACTCATATCTCTCTCGTAGGAGGACACATGTGCGTCAAATCGCGTCTCAAGGGAGAGAACGCGCTCATGCAAGACCGGATCCTCCGGAATGTAATCCGGATCCGCCGTCTCATCATATTCTGCCTCTTCACCTTCCGCCATTTCCACGTCCTCCTCGGCGATGTTCTCCTCTTCATCGTCAGGTTCCTCACTAGAATCGTCGTCGTGCCGAGCACGGACGATCGGAATTTGACGCTCACTTCGAGTGCGGGACTCTTGTCCTAAAGGTTTAGGAAGTTTGACAAGATCCTGAGGTGGTGCGATACCGGCATCTCGAAGCATTGAGGTGATGAGTCGACCATACGGAAGAGGATTGCGGCCCTTTTTATCATAGGCCACAAAAAGGATATCGGTGTAAAATGTGCGGGCCAAATTGATCACGGTCTCCGGGTCGAAGAGATGATACACCATGGTGGCTTGGCGAGGCCTCATCGCCGAATCATTAGAAGTTTGCAAAATGTTGGCACAAACGATATGGAAAGTGAATCGTGCCTTGTCGGACAAGCGGCCGACGGGAAATGTCTCGGTGTTCCAAACCGCACCCGGTTGGATTCGCGAGATACAAACTTCTTTTGTGAGGACGGGATCGGGACTCGGTTAGTCAAACTGATCGGGAGTGAGCACACCATATGATTCGAGTTTGCGCACCACGAGGTCAAGTGAGAACGGGATAGGTATGGAATCCACAAAGGCTTGGGATTCAAATTCAGCCGTACGTACGAGAGATCCGTAAAACTGACAAACTTCATTTTCCCACACAGCCTCATATGGTTCATTAAAGAAACGACACCAACCCCGTGACAGAAAAAGGGGGGTGACCGAATTGGGCATTTGATCCCATAACACTTGGCGCTCGATATGGATTTTGCGAGTAGGGCTGAAAAACTTTCGGCACCAATTTGCCTCTTGGCGGGAACGATACTCCCCATTGCCGTTGGGGAGTACTTCAATGGAAGTGTACTTCTGGGGAGCAGCCATGAGGTATGGAGGAAGGGGATAGCTATTGAGATATAAGAGAGAAGATAGGTGGAGGTGTGAATAGAATGGGTAGTGGAGGCATGTATTTATAGGAATGAAGGGGTGAAATGGAGGGAATGAATGGGTGGGAAATGGGGGGACGAAATTTTGAAGAAAGGGTTGGATTGGGTGAAGTGAATGGGTGGGGATTGAGGAGGTGTAAATGAAAAGGTGTGTCTCTTGGGATTTTAAACTTGCAGAAAATCGGACCGATCCGCCTCACCGGATCGGTTCTCTTTTTTCCACCGGACCGATCCAGTTTCAGGATCCCAGAATTCTTCTTCTCTCTTTCTGAAAATGCTCATACTCCATTCCAATGATGATTTTTCACCCTCGCAAACTTCCAACTAACCTCGCAACTCATTGATAACGAACAACCCGCACCCTTCGGATTCTCAACCCGCGGAACGGACTTCTAACCTATAACTTCTACATCCTACGACTCAAATGTACAACAATCACCCCATACATGTCGGGGGTGCGACGACCTCTCTCTCTTCTTTCAATCAATCCCCATAACTGGGGTCCGACAGCCAGATTGTGTCGGCTTCTTTAACCATGGCTTCCAAATAAGGCTTGAGACGATGCCCATTAACTTTAAAAGTGGTTCCCCCTTTTTCATCCATTAGCTCAACGGCTCCATGGGGAAACACTTCTTTCACAATGTAAGGACCAGACCATCGAGACCGCAATTTACCGGGAAACAAGTGCAACCTCGAGTTGTAGAGGAGTACTTTCTGTCCCAAATGAAACTCTTTCTTACGAATGATTCTGTCATAAGCGCGTTTCATTCGGTCCTTGGAAATTTTGGCACTTTCATACGCATCGTTGCGCATTTCTTCCAACTCATTCAACTGAAGTTTACGTGTTTCACCGGCTTGATCCATTTTGAAATTCACCCTTTTGATAGCCCAATACGCTTTGTGTTCGATTTCAACCGGAATATGACAAGGTTTGCCATACACAAAACGAAATGGGGACATCCCAAGGGGATTCTTGTATGCGGTTCTATAAGCCCAAAGAGCATCAGTCAACCTAAGAGACCAGTCTTTCCTATTAGGATCATCTGTCTTCTCCAAGATATTCTTGATCTCCCTATTAGCAAGTTCGGCTTGGCCATTCGATTGGGGGTGATAAGGTGTGCTAACCTTATGGACAATTCCATACTTCCGCATTAGTTTATCCATCGGCCTATTGCAAAAATGAGTTCCATTATCACTAATTATGGCCTTAGGCATACCAAAGCGAGAAAGTATATTTTCTTGAATAAATTTGATCACCACCTTGCTATCATTCGTCCTTGTAGCTATAGCCTCTACCCATTTTGAGACATAATCTACAGCGACGAGAATGTATAGAAAACCAAAAGAAGGGGGAAAGGGCCCCATGAAGTCAATTCCCCAACAATCAAACAACTCCAAGACTAAAATAGGGGATAATGGCATCATATCACGGCGAGTAACAACTCCCATTCTTTGGCATCTATCGCAAGTCTTACAAAAAGCATTCACATCCCGGAAGATTGTGGGCCAATAAAGACCACTTTGAAGGATTTTCGCAGCAGTTTTATTTTTAGAAAAATGACCGCCACATGCTTCCGAATGACAGAATCGAATCACCCCTTGGATTTCCTCATCGGGTACACATCTCCGGATAATTTGGTCAGCACAATACTTAAACAAGTATGGATCATCATAAAAGAACATGCGTGACCAAGTAATGAACCTCCTTCTCTCTTGCGGATTCCAACTAGAGGGAACAACTCCGGTGACAAGGTAATTGACAATATCCGCAAACCAAGGGAGAGAAGAGGTAGCAAATAGATTCTCATCCGGAAAATACTCGTCTATGGGAATGGGATCAATAGGTACGTCGGACGAGAGTCGTGACAAATGGTCAGCAACGACGTTTTCTACTCCTTTCTTATCTTGAATCGAGAGATTAAACTCTTGTAGGAGTAGGATCCACCTAATTAAACGAGGTTTGGCATCTTTCTTGCTCAAGAGATACTTCAATGCCGAATGATCAGTGAAACAAAGGATAGGCGACCCAACAACGTAAGAGCGAAATTTGTCGAGAGCAAAAACGACAGCTAACGACTCTTTCTCTGTAGTAGAGTAATTCAGCTGAGGGCCAGATAATGTACGGCTAGCATAGTAAATAACATGAGCTTTCTTGTCTCTTCTCTGCCCAAGAACAACCCCAATCGCGTAATCACTTGCATCACACATAAGCTCAAAGGGAAGCGACCAATCCGGAGCTTGCATGATAGGTGCAGAAATAAGCATGCTTTTGAGTTTATCAAATGCTTCTTGACATGCTTTACTCCACTCAAATGGAGTGTCCTTCATGAGAAGATTACTCAAAGGTCTAGCGATGGCGCTAAAGTCTTTGATAAACCTCCTATAAAATCCAGCATGGCCTAGAAAGGACCTCACATCTTTAAGTGATTTTGGCGGGGGTAACTCAGATATTACTTCAATTTTTGCTCGATCAACTTCAATTCCCCTAGATGAGACTATGTGGCCCAAGACTATACCCTCGGTAACCATGAAATGGCATTTTTCCCAATTGAGGACTAAGTCTTTTTCCACACATCGGAATAGAACTCTCTCAAGATTAGCTAAACAATGGTCAAAAGATGAACCGAAAATGCTGAAATCGTCCATGAACACCTCAAGACCTTTTTCAATCATGTCGCTAAAGAGACTTAACATGCACCTCTGAAAAGTAGCCGGCGCATTACATAACCCAAATGGCATACGTTTATAGGCAAACGTACCAAATGGACATGTAAAAGTCGTCTTCTCTTGATCAAGAACATCCACTTCAATCTGATTATAACCGGAATACCCATCTAGAAAACAATAATAAGGATGGCCCGCTACTCTTTCAATAACTTGATCGATAAATGGTAAGGGAAAATGATCCTTTCGAGTTCCGGCATTGAGCTTTCGGTAGTCAATGCAAACACGCCACCCGGTGGTGGTGCGTTGAGGTATTAATTCTCCCTTAGCATTTTCAACCACTGTCATCCCTGATTTCTTTGGAACGACCTGAATTGGGCTCACCCATTTACTATCCGAAATGGGGTATATAATTCCAGCATCTAGCAATTTGATTATTTCCGCTCTTACAACATCTTTCATTGTTGGATTTAACCGCCTTTGCATCTCACGAGATGGCTTCACTTCTTCCTCGAGATGGATTTTATGGGTACAAATCAAAGGACTTATACCCTTCAAATCTGCTATGGTCCATCCAAAAGCACTTCTATGTTTTCTCAACACATCTAACAACATACCTTCTTGCCCTTTTTCTAGATGGGAAGACACAACAACAGGAAATGTATCATTCTCACCTAAAAAGGCATATTTGACATGAGAAGGTAGTTTCTTCAACTCAAGACTAGGAAATCTATGTTCAGAGGGGACCAAGGGTGTCTCCCTCGGAGGCAATTCTTCATACCTAAAAATCCAGTCAACCGCTCTTAAACTCTCAAAACTCTCTTCCTCTTGTAACCACATTTTTAACTCTTCCACCTCTCTCCCAAACTCAGTATAATCACTCATTTGAGCATCACTTTGCCCTAAGCACACTTTCAGAGCACCTCCTCCTATGATTTTTTCAATATTTTCATCCACCACTTCTTCAATAAGATCCATTTCAAGAATCTCATCCTCATCACCCATTTGGTTAGCGACATTGAAAATATTTTTCTCGAGAGTCATATTTCCAAAAGTGAGTTGCATTTGGCCATTCCGTGTATTGATCAAAGCATTAGCGGTAGCTAAGAACGGTCGGCCCAATATAATTGGAACATGATTTCTCGTATGGGGAACAGGCTCGGTGTCCTAAATAACAAAATCAACGGGGAAGTAGAACGTATCCACTTGAACAATTACGTCTTCTACAATCCCACGAGGCACTTTGACTGTCCTATCCGCTAACTGTAGAGTGATTCGGGTAGGTTTTAAATCACCTAAATCAAGCTTCTTATAGATGGAGTATGGGAGGATGTTTACACTCGCACCTAAATCAAGCAATGCTCTTTCCACTCTCATTTCTCCAATGATACACGAAATGGTAGGTGAACCTGGATCTTTGAATTTTGGTGGAAGATCATTGAGAAGAACTGAGCTCACATTCTGTGCCAAGAAAACATTTTTCTTCACCTTAAGACGTCTCTTGACAGTCAAAAGATCTTTAATAACCTTCGCATATGCTGGAATTTGTTGAATAGCATCAAGGAACGGCAAATTCAATTTTACTTGCTTCAACACATCCATCACCTCGATACGCGAAGCACCTTTCTGGGGTGACTCTAAGCGTTGAGGAAATGGAGCAGCAGTAGGTGACTTGACTTCAATATCAGGCTCAACTTCCGCATCTTTCAATTCCTTTTCTAAGGAAGGTTCTTCAGACTCGGAAATTTCAGATGCTTTCACAATCTCGGGTTTTGACTCCATCATCATTCACCTTTGGAAATTTAGGTGCTAGATCAATTTCTCGGCCACTACAAAGAGTAGTAACAGCTTGACATTGTTCTTGCAGATCTGATGATGTGGAACAAACCGTGGTTTGACCTTGAATAGGTGGTCTTTGGCCTTGGGCTGGAAGTTTGCCCTTTTCTTGAGTATTTACCGCAGACTGCAACCTAGAGATGTTAGTATTCATTTCAGCGAACATTCGCTCAAATTTGGCATCTCTTTCTTTTTGGGCTTGGATGAATTGATTGAAATTATCATCAAGAATTCTCCTAGGTGGAGGTACATAAGGCCCGGGAGATGGTACTTGCATAGGATTGGCCACTTGCTGAAATTGAGGGGGTTGTTGTAGAGTCATCTGTGGGTTAAGAACCATCCCACCTTGGGGTTGTCCATAATTGTACCCGGGATTCCTCCACGATTGATTATATGCATTCCCTTGCTGAGAATTATAATTTCCTCGATAACCTCCTATTGCATCAACCTGTTCAGTGTACATGGCCTTGTATGTAGGAATAGTAGGACATCCTTCGGTAGAATGGCCTGCATTACAAATGGCACATACCTTCTCCATCCCAATTTGTACGGGTCCAGACACATCTCTCAATCGCATATCTAGCATATCTCTAAAGTTCTTCTCCATTTGGTCAAGTTTTCGATCCAACAAAGTGTCCTTGTCCAAGTGATAAATACCGGACGCAGCAGGCAAGTTGGACACTTGTCGATTTCTATTTTGACTATTTGGATCAGAAGTATCCCATGCTTGGGTAGTTTCCGCCACATATTTCAAATGAGCCTCAGCATCGCTCGTACTTAACTCCCAAAAAGGTCTCTCACCCATGGTTTGAACAAGTTGTTTAGACGCTACAGTAAGGCCTTGATGGAAAAATGAAATCAGATGATGAGGTTCAAAACCATGATGGGGGCACGCATTAACTAACTCTTGATATTTCTCCCAACACTTATCAAAAGCCTCATTCTCATTTTGACGAAAAGCTTGAATTTGGGCTTTAACAGAATTGGTTTTGTGTTGTGGAAAAAATTTAGAGATAAACTTGTTTTGCATATCTCTCCATGATAAAACAGAATTTGGGGGCAGGGTCCATAACCAAGTTTTCGCTTTATCCTTTAAGGAAAAAGGAAAGAGCTTCAACCGGATTACTTCTTGTGGACAAGTTTGATCTCCAAATGTCTCACACGTATCTTCGAATTCTCGAATATGGAGATATGGTTTTTCCGAATCCATCCCATGAAATGTAGGAAGAATTTGGATCATTCCATTCCGAAAGTGGAACTGACTGGCATTATACGGGAATAAAATGCAACCAGGGTTAGCAGTTCTCTCCGGAAACAAAAGATCTTTCATGGGTTGATATGGTACATCATCCTCTCCAGCACCAACATCGACACTACCATGATCCGACGTATTGCTACCGAAAGGTTCAGAATTCTCACTCAAGGTTTGACTCAACGAACGACTTGTGATGGAATTATTAGGCGAAGGAGGTGGAACCCAAAATGGCAAAGGCTCAGAATTTTTAGATCCGGCTTCGGCAATAGGATTTTCGTGAATTTGGGTGGGAGATGAATTCTGCATATAAGATCACAAGAGAAAAAATTAAAAATATATATATATATATTTTTTTATGAAATCACTTGTAGATAACAATAACTTTCTTGGAAATTTAACAATTTTGGATCCCCGGCAACGGCGCCAAAAACTTGACGCGACTTAATATTTGTCTCAAAAGTGCGTATTTAACTAGGCTCAAGTGCAAGCCTTGTCACTCAAGTAATAACCCGGTAAGTCGGGATCGTCTCCACAGGGATCAAAATTGTCAAACAATAACAAGGAAAATTATCAAACCGTGAAATGATTTCTTGAAAGAAATGAAAAGATGATTGGTTTTTGAGAAAATTTCTAAAACTTTACTTATGAAAAACAAATGGAAATTAACAGCAAAATTTGGGTTTAACAATTTAGAGAAAATTAGGGTAGGGTACAATCCCTCAATCCTTAACAAATTATCCTTTAGAATATAAAAATTATAAATCAAAATTCTTGATTAAATCCAGTCCTTATCATCACTAAGCATTACATATATGAGGTTCAAGACCGAATCATATGAAATCAAAGATCAATATAAGACGGTGAACGATAAATTATACATACAAAGCATTCTTAAACATCCCAAGTACCTAGGGCAAGAGAGATTAAAAGATATGACAATGCATATATGATTTTCATTCACGATTCAACCAACATTTTCATTTATTTTCTAATTTTCTATACGAATAATTTGTATTAGGATTGAGTTCATGTACCCCAACCCTTGAGAAATTAGCTACTCATGACTTGGTTGAAAAACAAATTCACATATGAAACTATGAAATTGCAGAACATTGTAAGAAATTTGCAGAAATTAAACAAAAGAGAATAGAATGATATTACTTGAATTCAGCTCAAAAACGGAATTGAGATTCAGAATACAAACTAGGGTTCATGCAAATCTTGAAGGAAATGGAAATTTAACCTAAAAATCTGATCTGAAAACTCTCTCTAAAATTCCTAACCCTAGCCTCCTAGAAATGATGTAGAACTTGGCTTTTTATAGCACAAATCATCCAAAGTCGGTCTCCAATTGTGCTTGTGGAACAAGATTCACAGCTACGCACTCAAATCTGCACAATAAATGGCAAATTAATGCCAGGCTTTCGAATACCCGGACCGATCCGGGTCTTAATCGGATCGGTCCGATATCCATTGGATCGGTTCTTTTATTTTCTTCCGGATCGGTCCGGCAGTGTCCGGATCGGTTCGCTTATTGCTTCCATCGGTTTGTCATCGATCCGGTGTTCACTGGACTTGGGCAGATCGGATCGGTCCGAATCCTACCCAGATCGGTCCGAATTTCTTCTTCTTTGACTTTTTCCTTGCAGCTTTGACTGGCCATATCTTCTTATCTAGACCTCCGATTTGGATGCCGTTTCTTCCTATGCTCTTGTGAACTTATTCCCTTCAACTTCCCTTTTGGTGTCACTTTCGAATTCTGGATGGAATTACACTTTTGCCCTTAGACATTTCTTGCTTGCATCTTTTCTTTTCTTTTGGATTCTTTCTTGCATTCCATTCCTGAAAACTTCATCCAACTTATGCAAAACCTAGGGAAAGTTGTTAGGAATAAACAATGGAGTGATATGGCATAAAAATGGTTCAATTACATTGTTCGAGATATTAAAATCACTAAATTAAGGAGCTAAATTCTGAAGAATTTATGCTTAGTCACTGCTAAAACTCAAATGCTTGTTCATCAGTATAACTCACTAATTATGTCTGATTCTGAAACTTTTGATGATTTCTACATGAAATTAACTGACATTGTGACCAAACTGCATGCTAATAGGATAACTTATGACAGACATTAAATTGTATCTAAAATTCTAAGGTCATTACCATAGAAATTTGATAATAAAAGATATGCTATTGAGGAAATGTGTGATCAAAATCTCACTCCTGAATTACTCAGTAGTAAACTTCGAACTGTGGAAATGAAATTAGAATTTAAGAAACAAATAACCCAGTCCCATAGGAAATAAACTAGTTCCAACTTGAGTTTTTCTTCTAAGTTCATGAAACATGAGTTTACTATTCCCACTGATGATTCTGATGAGGAATGTGATATAGATAGTATTGATAATCAAATTGCCTTGATGTTAAAATAATTTAAGAAAATTGTCAAATTTAGAAATAAATTGGCAAATAGACAAGGCAAGCCAAATTATCCAAGTCAGTCTAACTACAAACCTCATGATAAAGGTCAAGACAAACATCACAAGGACATGATAACCAATAAAGACTTCAAAAACTTTGAGTGCTTTAGATGTGGAAAACTAAGACACATAGCACAAGACTGTAGAGTGAAACTAAACACTGTCAATAAACATACTAGGGCCAACATTTGCAAAACATGGGATGATTCAAGTGATTGTGAGAATGAGGAACCTGAATCTTCTGATTGTTTTGATCCTTGCATGTCTTTCTTTGCTAAGATAATATACAATGATGATATGCCTATTTATGGTAATGATGATAGTAACTCTACTCCTACTGTTGTGAATCATACTGCTACTGGTTTAGATACTTTACTTTTTGAGAATATTGTTAGTTCAACCACGGAGTGTGTGAGTCAAAGGGAATGAGATAATGATGATGTCTATGGGTGCGTGAGTTTAAGAAATGAATCCTTAGGGGTCACTTCACACACTTCACTTAGTGACAATACACACTTTATGTGAAAATGCTTAAGAAAAGCACTAGACTAGAAAAGATAGTGAAATATCTCACTAAGAATTTAGAAGACTTAAGTCTGATGGTTAAACTTAACGCTGAAGAGTATACTACCTAATATCTAACTCATGAAAATGAAATTAAAACCTTTGATAAAAAATTGAAGAATTTGATCGAAGAAAATGAAACCCTGGAGAAAAAATATAAAGGGATATTATTAGAATTGGATCAATTTAAAGAAAAGACAACAACAATTTTCAAAAAAATTGCTAAATTTGAAAATAACTCGAACTGTTTTGATGGATTTGTTGCTGATTCCAAAACCAATTCTGATGATCGAACTGGAACAGGATTTTGCCCCAATTTGAAGTCTAAAACTAAAACTATTGAACCAATTAAGTTTGTGTCAGGAGGCAAAAGACCTATATAAACTTGTCCAGCTGGCAATTTTTGACACGATAACCCGTTTATGGTAATAACCCGAACATGACACGATTAACTTGTATAGATTTAAAAGTACCTAAAATTTATACTCAAATAAAAATCATCACGACCCGAAAATGACATGACTAACCCGAATTGCTTCATTTTCTGAAAAATGAGTTTGACAAAAACCAATCTAAGTTTGATTTTGGGGAAACAAGTAACTCTAAGTGTGAAAGTCCATCTAAGACTAAATATGTCTACCCCCCTATTAGGAAGAATGATCCATTCTTTCAAACTGTACTCCCTAGGAATACGGTTCAACATCAAAATCTCATCAAGCCCTTGTTTAGAGACTTTCATAAGGATATACCATCGTTGAGCAATCTATATTGATCTTAATGTGATCTATATGGTCATTCCTTTATAGGATGCTAGTCTAGACGTATAGTCAACCCTGTCTTTAATTCTCCTGTGTATCAAAACTTTAACTATTCTAGGAGAAGTCGTAACAATTATGTTCTTCCTAGAAAACCAGACAAAAACACTAACTATAGAAGGAGAAAGACCAAACCTAAAAGATCATTTCCAAAAAGAATTTCTAAACACTTCTCTAAACCAAATGCTCTCACTTTGCATAAAATTCAGCCTCATGCGCAAAATATTTTTCAACAAAAATCTAATGCTCGCAAATTTGATCAATTAAGAGAAAATAAGAGCTGTTTGGGTTAAAAAAAGATGAGCTATTACCCCAGATGAAGTGTAATATTGTTATTACTGCTTTAAAAGCTGAACACACTCCATCAGGTTGGTATTTGAACTCTGGATGTTCAAAACACATGACTGGGGATGATACCAAACTCTTCAATAAAACTCGCTTTGCTGGAGTAAAAGTTATTTTTGGTGATGGTGTATCATCTCAAATCATTGGTAAAGGAACACTCCAAGAAGAAGGATTACCTTTACTTGAAAATGTTCTTCAAGTAAAAGGTCTTAAGGCAAACCTACTTAGTATTTCGCAATTTTGTGACTCAAATCATACTGCCACCTTTTCAAAGAATAATTGAAAAATTTTAAATGAAAAAGGTGAGTGCATTATTACAGGAATCAGGACTCCGGATAATTGTTATACTGTTCAAAATAGTGCTAAAGTCTGTAACATTTCCAGAATGGATGACAATGAGATATGGCATAATCGTAAAGGTCACATAAAGTACGAAAACCTTAGTAGACTATCTTCTCAAGAAATAGTTAGAGGTATTCCTAAGATCAAACCTATTTCTAATATTGTCTGTGGTTCATGTCAGGAAGGTAAAATTGTTAAATCCCCTCATAAGAAAGTCAAAGATATCCTAACCTCTAAACCTTTGGATCTCATCCATATGGACCTAATGGGTCCTTCTCAAACTGTTAGTCTTTGTGGACACAGTTACATTCTAGTTATGGTTGATGACTTCACCAGATTTACTTGGGTAGCTTTCTTAAAACAAAAGTCTGACACATTCCAAACCTTTTTGAAGATTTTACTTCTAATTGAAAATGAGAAAGACTCTCAGGTAAATAGGATTCTTAGTGATAGAGGTGGAGAGTTCTTAGATACAGGTGTTGTAGAGTATTGTAACTATAATGGTTACAAACATGAATTTAGTGCTCTTAAGACTCCTCAACAGAACGGTATAGCTGAGAGAAAGAATCGTACCCTTCAAGAGATAGAGCCTGTTATAATTCATGCAAAGACCTTACCTAAGTATTTTTGGGTAGAAGCCATTCGTACTGCGTGTCACATTATTAATAGGGTCTATCTTAGAAAGAATTCTAAACAAACTCCTTATGAACTTTGGTATTGGAAGAAATCCAATCTTAAGTACCTTAAAACCTTTGGTTGTACGTGTTATGTCTACAAAGACAGAGAACACTTATCCAAATTTGAGACTCGAGGAGATAAAACCATATTTCTAGGATATTCTCCTAACAGTAGAGCTTACCGTGTTTATAACCTTCATACTAAGACCATAATGGAATCCATAAACGTAATTGTAAGTGACACTACTGTAGAAAGTAAGACTGGAGAACCAACTATTGTGGTAGAGTCTGAAAATATTTTAGAAAATGACTCACCAGAAATAGATGATTCTTTACCAATTGAGACACCTAAAGTACCTAATTGGGTTGCTAAAGACCATCCCATAGACAACGTTGTTGGTAATCCCAGTGAACTTATGCGTACAAGATCTCAATTAAGAAACTATGCTCATTATGCATATTTTTTTCCCTTGTGGAACTAAAGAATGTTAATGATGCATTGAATGATCCTCATTGGATTTCTGTAATGCAGGATGAATTTCTTTAATTTGTCATTCATGATGTTTGGTATCTTGTACCTAGGCCTGATCACAAAAAGGTTATCGGCACACGTTGGATATTTAAAAATAAATCTGATGAAAGTGGGATAGTCATTAGAAACAAAGCGAAATTAGTTGCTCAAGGATACTCTCAAATAGAGGGAATAGATTTTAACGAGACTTTTTCTCCCGTTACTCGATTAGAATCTTTTCGTATTCTCTTTGCCATAGCTTGCTACTTACATTTTATGCTTTATCAAATGGATGTCAAATCTTCCTTCCTTAATGGAATATTGATTGAGGAGACCTATGTAGAACAACCAAAAGGGTTCATTGACCCTAAATATCCAAATTATGTCTTTCGACTTAAGAAGGCTTTGTATGGCCTAAAACAAGCGCCAAGAGCCTGGTATGAGCGCCTTTCCAACTTTCTCTTAGACAAAGGATTTAAGAGAGGTGGAAAGGATCAAACCCTTTTTGTCAAACATTTTGACAAACATATCATTATAGCTCAAGTTTACGTAGACGATATCATCTTTGGATCACCTTCCCCTTCAGAAGTTAAATGCTTTTCTAAAATTATGCATAAAGAATTTCAAATGTCTCTCATGGGGGAATTGCAATTTTTCTTAGGTCTTCAAGTCAAACAAAATTCAGAAGGATTATTTGTCTCGCAATCAAAATACGCATTAGATATTATTAAAGAAATTGGTCTTGAAAGTGCAAAAGATGCTAAAACTCCCATGAGTACTACTGCCAAACTATCTAAGGATGAAACATGGAAATTTGTAGATCCCACCCTTTATCGTAGTATGATTGGAACTTTACTATATCTTACTGCCTCGCGTCCTGATACTATGTACGCTGTTTGCGTTTATGCTCGTTACTAGAACAATCCTAAAGAGAGTCATTTAACTTGTGTTAAAAGAATTATCAAGTACATTAAAGGCACTCTAAATTTAGGACTTTGGTACAACATTGATACCCCTAGCACTATAATAGGATACACCGATGCTGATTAGGCAGGGTGTACTGATGATAGTAAGAGCACATCAGGCGCATGTTATTATATTGGTAATAATTTGGTAGGTTGAGTAGTAAGAACCAGAACTGCACTTCATTATCCACTGCTGAATCTGAATACATAGCCGCTGGCAGTTGCTATGCTCAATTACTTTGGCTTAAGAAAATGCTAAGTGATTATGGTATTAAAGATAACAATTACATCTCTATTGTGATCATCAAAGCGCGATCAACATCTCTAAAAATCCTGTTCAACACTTACGAACAAAACACATAAAAATAATACATCACTTTATTCGCAAATTAGTTGAAACTAAGGAATTAGAAATCAATTATCTTCCTACTGATTTGCAACTCGCAGATATGTTTACCAAACCGTTGGATTATAATAGGTTTATTTCCTTGCGTAAATCAATTGGAATGGTGTGTGCTGAATAATTTCTTAGATTTACATAATTTTTTCCTTTGTCCATTTGAAACAAAATGGGGGAGAAATTTGAGTCTTATAAGAATTCATTTATTTTGTACACATTCTAAAGAACTTGTTCTTAGTGATTTTTTGCAGTATTCTAAACAGTTATTCTCTGTTATGTTCAAAGTTATAATAGGGTATTGAATTGTATTTAGTTGAGTTACGTAATTTTCGGTTCTAGGAAATGGGTAGATAAATTTTTTGTATAGGAATAGGTTTTTCCTTATTTTTTTGTTTCCCTACGAGTCCAAGTTTACTCAAAGGAGATTTTGTCTCATATTTCCAAAGGGGGAGATTGAATCACCTTATACTCTTGACTCACTTGAGTCTATATTGTTTAAGTGCTCATCTAGTTTGGAAATAGAAACAAAATTGAGTCCCATCCTAGAAACTGAAGAGCCTCAATCCTTCTCTTATTTTTATTCCTCTTGATCTAAGGTATATTTACCAACACTCACACACATTAGTATTGCATTCCAACATTGCATATTGCATATAATTAGTTATAAGTGCGTTGTGTATATTAATTTCTCTTGAATTGTATTTTAATGATTTTTCGGTAATTTTAAATAATTTTAAAACCATTTTTTTTTAATTTAAAAAATGGAATTAAAAGTTTTGGGGTAAATCTGCAATTTTGAATTGATGATTTTATCTATGGAAATTCCCTAGGTTAGAAATCGAAAATGCTAAAGACTTAAAGGTGTTTGTGTAATTATTTTCAAAACACGCGTTTCAGCATCAATCTTAGCCTTACACCTGTCAGCCTGATATCGGTCCGATTTGTGTTTCTTCTGTGAGACATAAGGCTTGCTCATTTCCTTCCCTTGGATTGTTGTAATCAACGATCTGCATGCATTATGGCTTAATCCCTGTGAATCCCTCTCAAACCAATCAAAAGCATTTTAATTCACCACTTCTCTTATACCGTTGAATCAAAGTCAACAACTAAAGACTAAATCATAGCCCTTGATTTTGAACCCCATTCTCGAATCTTCCCAGCCCCCTATATAAGGAGCCTTACACTTAGCCATTTAGAAGCTTTTGTCATTTCATCATTTTTAGAGAGAGAAGAGAGTAGAGAGAGAAGAGAGAAGAGAGAGAGAGAGTTAGAAACCCTAACCCTAAATCGTCTAAAACATCTCTCAAACCCTAGCCTCTTCAAAACCAGTTATCTACCAAACACAACCTTGAGTGTTTGAGAGTTTGATAGTTGGTTTGTTAAGCTGTTTCATGTTGTAACCTCTTTGTGTTAAGATCTTGTTTCCAACTTAATCATTAAGCTAGATCTTCATTTCCGTTTCATAGAAATTTTAGATCTGAGCATTTTATGTTACATCACACCCAGATCTGCATTAATAGTTTCTCATCATGAGAAATCTATTATTGATTCTTTTCTGTAAATGTTTTCATACTCAAAATCAATAATAATATTTTCTGTTTCTAGTTCTTTTGAAACAAAACCTTAAACCTAGTTGTAATCGCACTTGGTGATTTTCAATCTCAAAAATATTTTCAAAACCTGAGATTGATTAAGATCTTGATACGTCTTCTGAGCAAGATAGCTGTGGATTCTGGGTTAATATTAAATGTCAAATAAGGTTCAAAGTTTCCTAAGAAGAGAGAAACTGAAAATCTCCGCATATAGATCTGATTTGTAATTTACTAGGACTGTTTGTAAAAATAAGCGTGAGTGTGTGCATGCATGTGTTAGATCACCATCACAAACACTTACTGACTACAACACTGAAAGTGTTCGTAATAAGACCTTAATACAAGAGTCAACGTAAAGACTGGAACAAAGTGAAGTTAGCAAACTGGGAGAACAACATCAACAATCAGAACTGCAGAAAAGTTATAAGGATACCAGTGGGTACATTTCTAAACTTGTATAGGTCTGATTTGTGTTCATGTGTGTTATATAGTTTATAACTGTATATTTGTTTTAGTGTATTTTTCTTTTTACACCGTAGAGGGAGTCGTGGATGTTTCCTCATTTGGTTGAGGTTTTACCACATTAAAAATAATTTTGTCATTAATCTTTCTACATCTCCTCATCCCTTTATGTTTAGTGTGCTGATTTAAAACTATTTTAGTTTTATTTTTCAAAACTTGTTAACAAATCTTGAACAAATCTCGTGCATAATTTTAAACACATCTTATGATTAAACTGATTTGATTTCTAGAAAAGAGTTTCTTCAAAAAACAGTTCGGAATTACTTAAATGGTTTAACCTTGTATTAAACGGCTTTAGTAATAGTTTTTCACCCTCAAGATTTTATTCTCATTCCAAACCCTTACCCCATCACAACCAACATTTCATTTACATAGAAATATATTCTAAACTTCCTATAAGACTTAAATCATTCATCAAAATCCCAAACTTTTCCCGAATTGGGTCTCACCCGAGTTTATCCTACGGAGATATGAATTCGTCCCACTGATTCAAAATTTGTCACCAATACTTACTAATTATAATCCTACAATTGATTCCAACAATCCCATATCCATATTCACCATTAGTTTAGTCTCAAATCTACATATACTAATCAAATACGGAAAACCCCTTTTTAGCTATTTAACCGATAACCAAAACAAATTTTTGATACACATACTATGATATGAATTGATTATCACAATTTAATAAATCACAATAGTTAACCACTTGCCTGAAATCGTTCGTAGAATCTGATCCGTTGTAGGGAATGGTTTGATGATGACCCTCACTTTGTCCCTCGATTTGGCTCCAAAAGATCCCCAATTGCCTCTTGATTTATTTCCCTCTGTGTCTCTCTTAAACCCTAAGTTTAGAGTTGTCTTAACTGCCATTCAACACTTCCCCAATTAGGATTAAAACTCCAAATCCCGTTTTTGGCCTCACGGGCCTAATTAAAATGGCCCAAATCACTCCGTGTGGGCCCGGCTATGCCCAAAAATACCCCGAGACCCGATTACTATACTCGAGTACTCTTTTCTGACTATCTCAACCCATCTGAACTCAACCACGCACTCAGAATTGTCATCCAAAATACTTTATAACATTATCCAATTTTGACCTCAAAATGCGACACACGAAATTTCGAACAATTAAACTTAAAGTCGCCAATTATAAATAATTCTTCCCACTCAAATAAATTCTCCAAATTATAAATTTAAGTTTCTCCAAATATATATATATATATATATATATATATATATATATATATATATATATATATATATATATATATATATATATATTATTTTTTTATATCTCCAAAAAATAATTAAATAGTAACTCCTCAAAATTACGCGGTGTTACATACTTCCTCCCTCACAAAGCAATTTCGTCCTCGAAATTAAAATAAGCTTAGTACTCCAAGTCTCGAATATCATTCCCTATTCATGTGCCTCTAAGCTCACTACATCTATCTCTCCCGCTTCTAACTATGAGTTACACAAATATGCATTTTAATTAACCAGGGCGCCCATATACCCTTAACCGTGCTTGACTGCACAAAAGTTGCCTTAATTAACCTGGCTGCCCATACACCCTATCCCCGTGCTTTACCGCACGAAAGTTACCCGACTATGCTAGCCTTGTCCCGTAATATAACTTCCAACCTGTAGTCATATCACACACACACACACACCCATATATATATATATATATATATATATATTTATATATATATATATATATATATATATATATATATATAATGGTCGGGGTACCCAACCCATGTACTAACGATCAAACATCTCCCAACTTTCAATGTTGCGCTAAGTTTCATGCGTGGGATGTCTCGCAAGCAAAATCCAAACAAGGAACCCCCCCGATACACTTCTACCTAACATTGTCGGTCATTGAGATCCGTTAGACCCTCAGTCCATAGCACGTACCCCCAAATACTTGTCTGCTAACACAAAAGTATACATGCCTACCCTTATGCTACAAAAGACAACATAATTTACCACGCCCTTACTATCACTAGTTCTTCCGCAAAATAAACCCCGAGCTATCTCTCCCTGATCGAAAATAAATCTAACCACCCTGTTTCACTTCAGTAAACACCCCTACTTATCGGGATAAAATATGAGAACACAAGACCTCACTATGTGTCTATCGCACCACACAATACAACATATATACACATATATATAGGCTAGACTCCCTCTTAGGTGATACCTGGTAAAAATCGTTCATATCCTGGTGTCGTGAATACCAAAACATACCCCCACTATTTACAATAGTTCAAATCCATCGCTATCCAACCGATATAAAAAATTATCTACCCTACTTCCATAATTCTCGAAAGTAGTAACCTCTCGCATAATACCAATCCCATCTCTGTGCATACCCCCACTCTCTCGTGGTTAACACTAAAGAAATCCACTATCCCATAGAAATATATATGTAATATGGCTGCTATAGCCAGCGTACCCACTAAATTTGACTTACCCGCGAACTTTAGTGAAAATAATTCTTATATTATGACACCCTCACTGTCACTCAAAACATACCCCATGCCCATAAGATAAAAAGATAATTATCTCCATACTCTAGCTGTAATGGCTGATCCTCGGGTTCCTGAACAGCTTCCCCCTGCCCGAATGCACCCATGACTTGTTGTAGTGGCTGTACATCTAGGACCTCATCCTGTAGTTGACCCCTGCCTCGCTTAAGACAATCTCTCTTCACGTGTCCCGCTTTCCCACAAATGAAACACCTCTTAATAAATTCACCCTGCCACTGATCCCTTCCTTGGTGGCTCTGTTGGAAGTCCGGGCCATCCTGTCGATAGCCCCCAGATCTAAATCGCCTGGCCTGATTCCCATACCATAAATCCTTCCCCTGATGTCCCCCAGTCTGCTGCTGGGATACCCCACTGGTATTGTTCCCTCCCTCTTTATCCTACTGACTGGGTTCCACCCCACTCTTGCTTCCTCTAATATGGAAGCGATATTCCTGGCAGTGCAGGAGTGCGACTTCCGTATAAGCCACTAAAGAGGGATTACAAATCAAATGTTGTCTGATCCTCCAGACTAACCCATCCATGAACTTTGACTTCTTTCTTTCTTCAACGCGTACCTCATCCGGTAGAAAATTTGCAAAACGAGTGAATTCTTCCTCGTAATCGGCCACTGAACGGTCCCCCTGAGTCACCTCACTGAATTTTCTCCTCATTTCAGCCTCGACTGCTGGCGGGAAATACTGACGGTCGAATCGAACCCTAAACTCTACAATAGATAATGTATCCCTTTCCTCAACTGTGGTGATCGACTCCCACCACTGAAGCGCTGTTCCCACTAACCTAAAAATGGCTAGCATTTGCTTCCGCACTTCATTGCAATCTACCATGTATAGGTGACCTTGGATATCCCTCTTCCACTGACACGCTAGCACCACATCTGAACCCCCTCGAAACTCTGGTGGGTGGCCCCTTTGAAAGACCTCGCATACTTACTGCCACTCCGACTTCCCTTGGTGGACCCGAACATCTGGTACCACTAATGCCTATGGCTGATCTCATGGAAAGTACCTTGCCATTGCGATCATCGTCGCTTGAACTGCCTGTGCTACTAATTCAGTTACCTGTGCTGCCGAAATCATCTCTGGCTATTGCTGCGGTAACTCTTGCTCCTGATGAGTCTCTCTACTCTCACCTCCCCCTACTACCCTAGTTGCTCTCTCTCTCCTGGGAGGCATCTGAAATGAGAGTCAAATCATATGAGTTCACCCTCAAATATAAAGTAATTGGTAGAAGAACGTAAATGCGCATATGTATGAGAATACAACAATCCTATGATAGGGTTCTAAATCAAAGAACGCTAAGCTGAAATGTGAAAAGACGCATAGATCGTAAGGACACTAGAACCTGATGCTCTGATACCATCTGTGACACCCCGCCTAATAAAATACCGGGTGATCAGTCCTATACCAAATTAAAACAGGAATCCCAGTTGGTTCATCCTTAGCATGACTGTCGAAAACCTTTTTAAAACTTACTAACCACATAGTATTCCAAAAAGATGGTGTAATACCCCGTATTTTTATGGCTTTTAATTATGAGGTAAATTAAATGGAATTGTTTTTAATTATGGGATAATTAATTGGAAAATTAATTCCGATTTAAATGCTAGCGAGACGAGAGTTAGTATTTGGTTATTATTATTATGATGTTGAATATTACTGAGTGATTATGGTAATATGTGATCATTGAATTTATTAAAAATGTCGTAAGTTGAAAATACGACAGTTTCGGTAATTTAGTTGGGACGCGCGTGTCAGTCGTGTCAGGACCCAATTTAATAGATTTAAAAGTATTTTATTTTTATGTCATCTGTATGAGCTTTTTTAGTGCGCCAACGTGTCCGGAAGGGTCGAGATAGTCAGAAAACAAAAGTCGGGGGTTTAGTTTGGGCCCCGGGGCATTTTTAGGATAAACCAGCAACCCGGAAGGGTATTTTGGTAATTTTAAAAATTAAGGAATTAAGACCCACGATTTTTAGTGTTGATTTATTTATTTTTGTTTAGGCCATTAGGGCCATTATCAGCCAAAAACAAAGAGGGGAGTTAAGTGAGTTAGAGGAGAGGTTACAAAAAGTCCCCAAACCAAAACCACCACCCACCACCACCAATTTGGACGGAATTGTGACCAGAAAGAAGAGAGGACCAGCCCTTGAACAACAAAAACGGATCAGAATATCATATTTACAGGCAATTGATTTATCTTGCAAAGATTCAAAGCATATACTTTACATGTTTTTATAGAATTGGAGATTTCTCATAAATAATGAGAAATGAATGGATTTGAATGGTTTAAAATCATAATTTGGGTAGGACTTGCATGTATGTTTATGTTGGAGATGATAACAACTACGAATTTAAGATTTACGAGTAAAGAATTTCAAAATTTGATTGGATTATGGGATGTTCTTGAAGAAAAAGGAAAACTAGGTTTTTATGTGAAAATTGGGTAAATTGATCTGAGTAATTGATGTTATAGGTCAATTTGATGAATTTAAACGTGGGGAATGATGTAATTATGTTAGTAGGATAATTAGTATACTTAATTATGAGTTGTGGATGTTGGGATGATGATTAATAAGTGTAAAAAGATGCAAACCCGTAACCGTTAAGAATTTATGGGATGATACCTGTTTGATCAATCGATCGACTCAAGAATCTTGATCGATCAAACCATCGATCGATCGACCCCTTTTCTTCGATCGATCGACCCATGCTGATTTTTGGCAATTTCTTCTCTTTAAGGTTTAATGATTATTCCAAAGCCAATGTTGGTTATTAGGGTGATTGATATTATATTTTGGGACTTAGATAAAGTCAGTAGGGTCTTAGTTATTATCGAAGAATGTTATAACTTATGGAATTGATTGCTATTGCTTACGAGGGTCTAACGAGTGAGGTACGATTAGAAAGCGCTCAAAATGAAACTATAACGGGAATTAATGATGATATAAGATTACGGGCAGCAACGGAGGGGTTTCAAGTACTTAGTTGACATTAGAAACCAATAAGAGACCTGATAACCTTTTTAGATAGGTTTAAGTACTCAAATTAATACGGAGAGAGAGTTATCAAACGGAAAGTATATTATGTGTAATGTTCGAGGTAAACTTGCTACGTATGAGATTAATTAGAAGGAATGTGTGAACATCTATATTGATATATGATTACTTAGGTTTTGTGAATGCCTAGTGTATGGATTTCTTGTATGTATAACATACCTACCATACTTTCTATCACGGGAGGTCGTTCGTAAGAGGATAGTCTAGTATCGATGTGACCTTCGGGGGGACCTTAGATCTATACCTCAGAACATAGGGCTTGGAAGGGCTTATTGCTGAATGGATAAGTATGCTGACCTTGGGAGCGTAGGTATGTGCATGACCCATGGGTATGTGAACTATGTTCGCCTCCAATATGTGTGATTTTGTTTATTGAAACAGTCCTTGAGAGATTCGTAACTCGTAGTCCCTATGTACGTGATATACTGGGATTCGATAACAGAGTATGCGTGCACTGCAGCTTAGCCTAGGGGTGCCATATATGTATTTATGTACTAAGGGTGATATACTTATGTACTTGTGGCTGGTTCATTGTTACTTAGTAGATGTGAATAACTAAGATATTTGAATGGGTTAAGAACGAGAATTAAATTAACACTTGAGATAAGTAAATTAATGAATGTGAACATGGGTTATAAATATGGATTATTTGGGAGTTACGTGTAGATACTCTATGTTAGAATGCGAATCCAGGAGAGGTACAAACTAGTTAGATAGTGGTATAACTAGGATGGGTTAGAGGCATACGTTAGGCGTGCATAGTAGTTGAGAGGTAAGAAACTCAAGTGAGAGGTATACGTTAGGCGTGCACACTAGTTAGATAGTGGTATAACTAGGATGGGTTAGAGGCATACGTTAGGCGTGCATAGTAGTTGAGAGGTAAGAAACTCAGGTGAGAGTGCACAACTAACGTGTTTATAATATGTGATGTTTAATTGAAATTTAAGTCACTTGCTAAACTTTTAAACTGTTTTCACATCGGGCTCTGACCCGTTTTCCTCCAAATCTATTTTTGTTTTGTAAAAACCTTTTAGGTGCCCAGCCACGGGGACGCCAAGCATAGGAGTTTCATTCTGATGACGTGTTGTAGCTGCTGTGGAAGTTACAGGATCTTAGTAGTAGACGCTCTCATTTTATTCTTGATTCCTTCAGAGTCAATTGTATCAGTTAGGGCATGTTGCCCATTCTTACTTAGAGGTTGTAGTTGCAGATTTTCATTACTTCAGTTTTTGGGTTTATTATTTATTCAGACTCTTGTATTGGGACATTATTTACTCGGGCATCTTTATCATTGGAGTGTTTACTCCAGACTTATTTGATTTCTTCTCGTTGAGCATTTATATGAGATTGTTTATGCGATTGATGGTTTATGAAAATTCTTTTTTAGTTATTAACTTAATTAATAAAATTTGGCATCTCTCTTTTTAAATATTAGGTGGCTAGTAATTAATTAAATGGTTTCGACAGTGATGCTAAGACTGAACCACCTTGATATTCTGTATTAATTTAATAAAGGAGTAGCTACCCGATATTTAATTAGACAGGGTTCACATCTGGTGCCAAATTTTATCTTTTTTAATTAAACAACTAATAACATGCGGAAAGATAATATGAGTCATACACCATGACAGAATTAAATCAACTGAATAAATAATAAACTACATGCCGAAGAAACCATCGATCACCAAAGTAAATAGTCAAATACAAATATTCAACACCTAAATAAAATAAATCAGAAAACTGTACTGAAAGTCTAGGAGACATGTGCCCCAAATAAAAATGAAACTAATAAATGATTCCTACTCTAGGAATGAATGAACGATTCATCTAATCCAAGATCCTACTAGCATCCACATATGCCGCAACTTCGTGTCCCTAGAATAGAATATCAAGTCTGGCGTCCCTGTGGCAGAACACCTAAAAGGTTTTGAAAATAATTTTATAGCAAGGGTTAGAAACTAAAACATTTTGAAAATATTTAGCAAGTGAATTAACTGCAGTAATTTAAAATATATGAATGCGCTCCATATTTAAGTTAGTGTCGTACTCTCTTAAGGACATTCTCACCCATCCACTAATGTGCAAACCTAACAATTACCTTAACCCCACCTAGTTGTACTACCCCGTCCAACTAATCCTTGTAATCCCTCCCTTGACTTTCCACTCTAAACTGAGTATTATTATCCATGGGTTATAAGTTATCTCACTAATTAACTTAATTAATTTCCTTTAAATAATATCATATAACCGTGACACAAGTTATATAAAATAATTACATCACACACTGTATTATTACCCGCATATAATATTTACTACCATTATATACGTACCTTTACAACAACATCCACACATATATCATATGTATATCCATCCCTTCGAGTATACCCTCTCCAGATGATTCCCTCTAAAGTGCTATCTCACCAGATGTGCTCACATAACCTAGTTCCCCAAGTTGGAATCGCTCACCAACCTGGCCCAAAATATAAACGTCGTGGAGGCGGTCATATTCCTTCCCTGAAAGTGAGATAAACCCCTCACCCATATACCGGACGCTATGACCCGGGGATATACTCACCCTACTCCTTAAGCTAGGGGTTTCATCCATATCCTGCAACCTCCCTTGATAGCACTAGAGTATATAATAACTAAATAAATATCTAGTCACTGATATTTAATAGAACAAACAACACACACACACACACACACACACACACACACACACACACACAGATATATATATACTATCACCACACCGTATATATATTATATAAACCCCGACTTTACCATGTACTCAAAAACCCATAACACTAGCCTGAAATTTCCCGAGTCTCTGTCCCGACTCAACTTAATAAATTTCTCACTTATTAATTTATCATCTTCTCGTGTATATGGTCCGACTCTAATTTATCTAATTCACAGATCAATTAATATAATATTTCCCCCCGACTCTATCGTCCGACTCAAATATAAATACTTTACGCATTAATTTATATAATATTTGCCCGAGTCTATGATTCGACTCTAATTTAATTAATTTACACATTAATTAATTTATTTCCTTGTGTCACTCAACTAACATACATGGACTCGTTCACTTGGCCCATATCTTAATATTTCCAAAAATTTATTCATAACTTGACCCTCATTACCTTCTCCCAAAATCCGATTACGATTACCTAAAAGTACCAAGAGTCATGCCCTTATTTAATTTTCATTATTTAAATCAGCCCAAGACCCTTTTTCAATAAATATCTCCCATGCAATTAAAAACTGGCGTCAGTGCCAAAAATTTCGGATCATCGATCGATCAATCCCCCTGGGTCGATCGATCGATCGACCAGGTCATCGTCTTCTCCAGCCTTCTGTTCGGCCATGGATGAACCCTCAAGCTTTTATTCTCATTCCAAACCCTTACCCAATCACAACCAACATTTCATTTACATAGAAATATATTCTAAACTTCCTAGAAGACTTAAATCATTCATCAATTCATCAAAATCCCAAACTTTTCCCGAATTAGGTCTCACCCGGGTTTGTCCTACGGAGATATGAATTCGTTCAACGGATTCAAAATTTGTCACCAATACTTAATAATTGTAATCCTACAATTGATTCCAGTAATCCCATATCCATATTCACCATTAGTTTAGTCTCAAATCTACATATACTAATCACATCCGGAAAACCCCTTTTTAGCTATTTAACCCATAACCAAAACAGATTTTTGATCCACATACTATGATATGAATTGATTATCACAATTTAAAAAATCACAACAGTTAACCACTTGCCTGGAATCGTTCGTAGAGTCTGAGCTGTTGTAGGGAATGGTTTGATGACGAACCCTCACTTTGTCCCTCGATTTGGCTCTAAAAGATCCCCAATTACCTCTTGATTTGTTTCCTCTGTGTCTCTCTCAAACCCTAGGTTAAGAGTTGTGTTAAATGCTGTTCAACACTTCCCCAATTAGGATTAAAACTCGAAATCCCATTTTTGGCCACATGGGCCTAATTAAGATGGCCCAAATCACCCCGTATGGGCCCGACTATGCCGAAAAATGTCCCGAGACCCAATTATTACCCCGAGTACTCTTTTCTGACTATCTCGACCCATCCGAACTCAATCGCACACTCAGAATTGTCATCCAAATTACTTTATAACATTCTCCAATTTTGACCTCAAAATACGACACACGAAATGTCGAACAATTAAACTTAAAGTTGCCAATTATAAATAATTCTTCCCACTCAAATAAATTCTCCAAATTATAAATTTAAGTTTCTCCAATATATATATATATATATATATATATATATATATATATATATATATATTTTTTTTTTTATATCTCCCATAAATAATTAAATAGTAACTCCTCAAAATTACGGGGTGTTACACTTCGATGTTCCAAAGAATCAACACATAGGGGTATTACTGGCTGACTATGAGGGAAGATTGTAAAGCCTTTGTAAGAATGTGTGACAAGTGGCAGAAGTTCTCTGCCATCCATAAAGCACCCAACGCTGCTCTAGCATCAATAACTTCACCTTGGCCCGTCACTATTTGGGGAATTATTCTGGTTGGACCACTGCCGACCACCAAAAGCAGGTTCAAATACTTAGTAGTTGCTGTTGATTACTTCACCAAATGGGTGGAAATAAAACCATTGATTGAAATACCGTGTGAGAAGGTGTATCAATTCATTTGGAAGAATATCATATGTAGGTATGGATGCCCTACGCCTTTATTACAGACCAAGGAACCCAATTTGACAACAATGAGTTTGAAGAATATTGTGTCCAGTTCAAGATCCAGAAACTCCATTCTGAACCAGGCCATACTCAAAGCAATGGCCAAATGAAAGTAACTAACAAAACCTTGCTCAATGGATTAAAGAAAAGGCTTGATGCTGCCAAGGGAATCAACGAATTACATTATGTTCTATGGGCCTACCGAACAATACCGAGAACAATAGTTGGTTAGACACCTTATATTCTTGCATTTAGGACTAAAGCCATAATGCCAATCGAGATAGGCTTATCAACTCATAGATTTTTGAATTTTGATTCTCTGACCAGTGATTTGATGAGAGGATTGGATGTAGATATGTTGGAGGAAGTTCGAGAAGAAGTTGCTATCAGAAATGCTGCATACCAACATAGGACAACTCGCTTCTATAATAAAAGGGTTAAGCTGACCAACTTAAAAGAAGGTTACTGTGTCCTTAACAAGGCCATTCGAAAGAACAACAAGCTTGAGGCCAATTGGCATGACCCATATCGCATTTATGTAGTCATCCCACCAGGATCCTATCTGCTTAAGACCTTGAAAGGGGAAGAATTCAAAACCCCCTGGAATGTCGAGCACATTTGAAAATATTATCAATGATTCAAGGGATTGCCATAATTTTATTTTCTTTTACTTTATCTTCAAAATAACTATTGTTCAAGTTTCAATAATTTTTTTATTTCAGTCCCTCCAAAGATTTTTGATTTTTTTGGAGTACGACGATATACATCCCCTAGAAACCCCAAAGAAAAAAGTCTCTTAGTCTTCAGTTCTTGCCGATCAACAACACATACATCCTTAATCAGGTTTTTATCTTCCGATCAATATAACACACTTAATCTGGTTGAATTTATCAAATTCCATATGCACCAATTAAACTTCATGTATGACTTCTTATATACAGGTAATGAAAAAGAAGTAGTTATTACTTCGTATATGACTATGATAAACATAACACATATAGCAGGAAAGATGAAATGATTTCATTGATAACCAAAAAGGAGTTACAACTTCTTGAAACGATCGATCCTATTACAAAGCAAAGAAACATAAAAAAAGAACAAGGAGTAAAACCTTCTCCTTGTCTTGGACATTACTTCCAGAAGTCTGGTCGGCAGAAAGGACAACTTCATTAATGGTATTTACAGCAGACCTAGCATGTTGAAGGGAAGATTCCCCGAATCCCTTCTCATTATTAAACTCTTCCTCTAAGTTGGGAGGAGAGCCTAGATCATGCCTTAAAAATAATTCAGATTCTGCTGGGATGCCAACCTCCTTAAGGGCCTTTGACCAGCCATGCTTAAAATACTTCTTCCTTACGAATTCAATCTGAGTAGAGACTATCAAAAATACTTTATCCCATCCCTTATTTAAGGAGTCCTCCTTAAGATTTTTTTTATCCTTCTCTATGACTAACTCAGAGGACAGACCAATAACTTTCTTCTCGGCAGACTTCAGGAGATCTTGATTTATCACCAATTTTTCCTTAGCCAGCTTGGCCTTATTCTTTAGAGAAGATAAATTGGCTTCAGCAGTGGCTAACTTTCCTTCAGCAGTTATCAAACTGGTCTCGATAGTGACTAACTTTCCCTCAGTAAGAGTGACCCTATTAACAGCCTTCTGCATCTTAGCATCCCAAGCCTTCTGCTTGGACTCTAACAATTGCTTTGGAGCCACAACAGATTTCCTGAGACCCTCAAGGGCCTCTTCAACTTTTCCACTAGAAGAATGGGTCTGCTTGTCCTTCTCAAGCATTTGATTAAAGTTTTCTATAAACTACATAAAGAACAATATCAGATTAGAAGGAGCATCAAGAAAAAAAGACATTAAGAGACAATTAATAAAGAAGAAAAGATTACCATTGTCAAACTTTGGCAAGGATTTTCTACCAATTTCAGTCTCGGAAGAGGGGCAAGAGCTGCTCTGTCAGCAAAGCGAGTACCAGACTTGATTACTTTCCTGAAAACACCAGGATGAATAGCAATGGAATATGACTCAACAACAGTTAGGTCCTCTTGAATCTTCTCAACCAACTCCTAGTCGCTAGAGATTTTTTCAACTTGCTTCTTAGGTAAGCCTTTCTTCAACCTTCTAAATTGAGGAGCAGCAATATTTACTTCCTTAGGAGTGATGACTTGAGGAACCTTCTTCTTCTAAGAAGCCTTAGATAATTTTTCTGGCTTCTTAGCATTACTAGAAGCTTTCTTGGTAGGTGGAGATAAGTCTCCAGTAATTAAATCAGGGATTTCCTCTTTCCTATGGCAATAGGTGGAGAGGAATAAATTGTTAAAATGTCTAAGGATTCAAAGGAAGAAGAAGTCCCCAAATCCTTCTCTGCATCGACAGATTCTTCAGCAGAGGACGTAGGGATTGGTTCCTCCTCAAGATTAATGGGGTCATCAACTGTAGAAGTGGTGGGTCGAGTAACACATGAAGTTATAGAGCTCCTATACTGCAACAGATAAGAGGCAGCTCTAGGGTGTTCCTCACTAATCTTTAGGTGAATGTTCCAAAGAGATTTCATCTCTCGGATGTTCACATCCTCTTACTTTGGACACTTTAAGTTACTTTTAACTACACAAACCAGAACTAAGACAAAACAATATCAAGTCAGCGTATCATCAAACAGTTGATGTGCAAAAAATGGGGTAATTCAACAACCTATGCCATGATCCACTTGGGGGCACCTGGGCCCATCATACACTTCTCTTATTTGTAAAGGAGCGTGTTGCCAATTTTTTACAATGACTCCATAATCAAAATTATCCTTATTTGAGTTTGACAAATTGACAACTAAGGCCCTACTGACAAACCTAGTCTTCATATAATACGTACTATCACTGGTAACCCACTTATAATAGAACATTAGCTCAGGAATGCCAATGTGTGTAACATAAATTTGGTTCGGCCTATGAATCCTATTTACTGCTCTCCAAGTATTGGGGGCTACCCTAGTTGGGATTACATCAAAGTACTGGAAAAACTCTAAACAAAAGTGTTTTTTTTTTTTGGGGGGGGGGGGGGGATGTGAATCCACACTCAATAATGAACAAGAGGGAATCCAGTGACCCTCAGGTAAGGATAATACCTCAACAGGTGGTGTGGAAATCTCTAAGTCTACCCAATCAAGAATATTCCTTTCCGTCTTAAACTCATATAAGTAATCCCCATGTACGATATAAACCATAGTTACAGTAAAGAAAGAAAGAAAGTGAAAAGAAAGGGAAAAAGAAAGCTTACAGCGAAAATGATGACTGAAGCGAAGGATGAGTGCAAAGGAAAGCTCGGAAACAGAGAATTTGGAGAAGAATAAGAGTTCAAAAGCTTGGGAAAAGTTTAATAAAGAAAATCTAGCAAAATCTCGCCTTTTAAAGCTTACTTGGGAAATCGTGCGAGAAATGATTATTTTGTATCGATGATTGACATTTTGACAACTTCACAATACGAACGGTGCAAAAATACCAACACCCCTTTTGGCAGTTCGCTAATTTTTAAATTATTTACAAAAATGTCATTATAAAATTAAAATATGGAAAATTTTCACAAGTCCCATATGTCGACAGAATTCGACCAACTCTGTAGAAAATATACTCCATCCTTTCAACAAAATCATCAAGAAGGAAGTATTGGGGCTTTTGTTGACACTAAAAATTATCCACCCACGTGGACCAATCAGAAGTGGGTAAGTGTCTCCAACGTGGCATAAATCCTAGTCAGCAGATAGTTGCTCGATGGGCATGCCGACCAATATGAAGAATACAGACCATCAATATAAATGAAAAACCACCACACAGGAAGTACAACCAAAGGTTTTATCGCACGTAGTTTATACAACCAAACATCACATTCATTAAATGTATAAAGGGATTCTAACCCTTGATCTTTGGGTCACTATAAATACATTGTATTCCATTCATCAAAGGCAAGATAGAACGGACTCTAGGATATTCTTATTAACAAGAGTACTCAACTTTCTTTAATCATTGAAATCAATATAATAACAGTGGACGTAGGCTTTCTTACATAGCGAAACCACTTTAAAACTCTTTGTCTTTTATTTACTTATTTCATTGCACTCATATATTTTATCTGTGATGAGAAAATTGGATCTTGTCCATTTTTTTACATAAAAACTCCATAAATGGTTTTTGACATAAAATTTTATATTTCCACATTAGACAATGACTGATTCGGGATGTCATGTTGTTTCAAGTGAATTCATCCCAAACTTTTATGACAACGCCCGAAATACTATTTGTAGAACAAATGGGCTTGTCGATTAGTGCATCTAAACATTCAACACAGACAATGAAGCTTTCAATGCCTATATGCTATTCGTCGATCAGTCGGCTGCCAATTCAACCTCCCACTTGTCTAAGATGACCCTTTTTTGGGCCTCACAATACATGCGTGTATAGGGGTAAATGTTAGAGTACTCACAGTTCATTATATCTTCTTCCACTTTTCTTTCCACCGCCTTTTTTCCAAGGAGATTTCTATTTTTGTCTCCAACAAGGCATATTCGGAATCAACCTTCATAGTTTTTTTCTTAATTATATGAGTGTAAACTTTTGTTTATGTCCAACACAAACTTGGAAATAATGGCAGTGGAGTAACTACCAATTTTCCTCTTCTCCTTCGCGATGTCTTTATCAATGGGTCACTGCACTCTTGGCTGAATGAACACTAGGAGGGAATCATTCGCTAGCGACACGCCATACCTTGAAGTCTCACATAAGGTTCCTAGATGGTCATAGATGATAGACTGGGCTCACATATGGTGGGAACACCTCCAGCTATTGTTGAGATGATCCTAGCCTTCTTTTGAGAATTACACCGCGTTTGGAACTCAAGATTTCATTTTGAAGTGTTCTTTACAGAAAGGTAGAACTTCATGAATTTGGGATTCTCCCACATCATATTTGTAGATAAAAATGATCCTATACCCTAGATTTTGTCTTAGTGCCCCTAAAACTTAACAAATAAGGTACAACCCTTAATTTGTTGAAATCAATTGAAGTTTTAGTGGATGACTACAAGACATACTAATGCAAGGGTAACTTTTCATTCACATTGGTATGTGGATGGGTGTCTAATAAGCTTAGATATTCAACATTACTTGGACTCAATTTTTATTACATTTTGTAATACTAGGAGGCACAAGCCTTATTGTTTGGAAGGAAATAATAATAAAATGTTTCGATTTAGCCCATTTATAAAATGGGTTTAACCAATTTTGATAATTTAATTGATTAAACGATTACATATGGTATTACAACAATTTATTATGGATATTGAATAAGCCCAAAGATTCCATTAGGTTATAAGGGTAATAATTAGGTTCTTAACAAGAAGGATCATAATTAGGTTCTCGATCGCTTTCAATGTAGAATAAGTCCATAGAGATCAAATGAAGTCCTATGAATGTTAACACATACCTTAATTACAGTCTTTAAATCATTAAAAGTGGTAGAGAAACCCAAGAAAAATTTGAACATTAATTTGACGACATGGACACCTTAGATTCATAATATAAAGAGACATAACAAGGAGGGAGAGTGCATAGGACCTCATAATCATTAACATCGATGATTTCTTTATAGTTATTTTGTTCCAAATCCGGGCTAACCTCAACTCAACTTTAAAGAAGATTCTAATTCCATTCCTGAAAAAAAGAAAATATATGTTTATATGAAGCCACTCAGACATGTCATGGGTAGACCTTGCTATCATGGTTCACCACCTCATCAAGGACTCTAACCACATTCTTATTCACTAAAAGAATATGTTCCTTGCTCCCGATATAAGTAAAACATCATTAAAAGATTTTATCAATCTCCTAGAAACCAAGTTCATATGAGAAGTCTAATACTTATAATGGATGTTCAATGTTATGCTATTTTTCAAGCCTCACAAGAAGTGGATTATGTTCATAGACTTTACTGACCTAAAAATACACTACCTTAAGGACCTCTATCCTCCACCCATGAGATATACCTTAGTTGAATCTACCTTATAGAATTATCTTTTCTACTCCTTGGATGCATATAACCAATAAATATGGCACTTCACATCAAGTAAAATATGTCTTTCATTAATTAAAAAGTTGATCTTAAAAATGCTAGATCCACTATTAAATGGTGGTTAGTTATGTGCTTAATAATATTATTTGCAAGACTATGGAATTTTATGTTGATGACATATCAGTGAAGAGTTTGGATGCCCTAGTTCACGTTCAAAACCTCAGCGAGACATTCCTAGTCCTTATAAAGAAAAAATGAGCCCTCATACAAATAATGGTGTCTTTGATGTGGTAGAAGTTACGTGAATATTTAGTCACCAGCGTTGCATCGAAACCAACTAAAAGATTATATAAGCTCTACTAGACATGAAATCGCACAAACCCATGAAGGAGGTACAATGTCTGGTTACAAGGGGTGCTGCTCCGAATACACACACACACACACACACACACACACACACACATATATATATATATATATATATATATATATATATATATATATATATAAGGATATAGATAGTGTGTCCCTTTATTCAACATTTTGAATATAACGTTCTTGTTGACACTAGATCCTGAAAAAGCCTCTAAAAACTTTAATAAGTACTTTTAATCTTATCATTTATTATTGAGGACTACACCAATATAATACCTCTTAATATATTCAACCACCTTGCTAATAATAGTAAGATCAAATTAAGGAAGCGTTTGGCGTACAATATACAATATACAATGCCACTGGAGTTTTTTGTTGAGATAAAATCTAATAAGATCGAGAAACTATCCTTTTTCTTGTTACTTAAGAAAAGCGTTGAGCTTTTACTTCTAGTATAATTTTATCATAGTCATGATAAACTAACCTTTAATTCAAGTTGTCCATAAGATAAACACCTCATGATAGCTAGTTAGATGGTCTAATGATTTAGGAAACTATTACATCAAGCACTAACCAAAGCTTTCCATTAAAGGAAGCCATTGTCCGACTTCATTATTAAGTTCAATAATTTAAGAGATTAGGAGAAAGAACCATAAAGTGTTTCTACAACCTCAAAATAATTTCCCAAACATCCCACACTCATCCTCTATAAGACTATATATCCCAACCTCCTATGACGGATCCTTAACATGGATTGTAAGGACATTTTCTGTCATTGTCCGCTAAAATCTAGGACTTGTCTTTAACATTCTATATTACATGAGATGTGTCATATTCCATTACATTGTCACATCTACACGGTCATCCACGACGTCCACAATCCAAATTATTGGCAACGTGCTCATCATCACGAACCACTCATCTACGACGTGGATCATGCTCTACTTCAATCGTTCTCCACAAGTCCACGTTCCTTTATGGTATTTTATTTATCTAGAGTTCTTAGTTTTTCGTAAATATTTCTGGCAGGATTTTATTAAATTTTACTTGGTTTTATTTTAACAAAAATGAGACTAGATTTTTAATAAAAATTATTTTTCACCTTAAGTTGTTAGAGCGACATTACCTTATCATTCGAACGACATATTGATGTCGTTTGATACATCACTTGATGGCTTACATCAAATATGGATACAACAAAGGTGTATTATTTTGGTTTTATAGGCCGTTTGATGGGTCATTAAAAGGTCGCATCTATTAAGATTAACATCTCGTTTGAATGACTTCTTGATCTCGTTATAATGACATTACGTCGCCTCGATTTTTGGGTTTGCCTATAAAAACCTGCTTCCTATAGGTATTTCGTAAGACTTTTAAAACCTAACTTTCTGTAGAGCTGCTGCACAAAAAAGTCTTCTTTTAAAAGGCCAAAAACCTCTTTTGATTCACACATCTTCCTAATCAATATTTTGTGAATCACTTTGAAAACACATATTCCATTAATGGAGTTGCTCTGGTGGAGAATGTGTCTTCGTTGCTTGACTTGTAGTTCTCGTGGGAACTACTGCTGAGGAAGACGAAGCAACGCCTGTGAGATTTTCAGCTTAAACGCTGCCTGTGTTTATCTATGTACATGTAAGTTGCAATTTGCATATGATAGTGAGTTAAGAAAAGGTTTTACTCTACGGGGATTGTTCCTGAAATTCATCTTCTTGATTGTATGGTTGCAAGTTTATATGATTTACTGCTTTCCGTCATATGGTGGCATGAACTAGGGTTTAAAATTGGTTAAAATTGACATTTAATTAAATAAGTTTGGACCATTGAACCGTAGCGTACTCTCAAATTGGTATCAAAGCCATTTACATAACTTTATCATGTAATTGTTTTTTAGCAAAAAGTTTTCTTGATATTAATTTTCTGAAAAATTTATTTTTGAAAAAGGTAGGTTTAAATGGATAACTTATATAATAGAATGCAAACTTTTATTGGATCTAATTATACCTATTTGTAGGCTAGAATGAGATCCACTTTGAAGGCTATTGATTAACGCTTCTGGATTACATGTGAAAGAGGGTGGACACCATCCACTATGGTAGAGTGTAATGAGATTAAACCTAAACTCATGACTCTTTGGACTGAAGAAGAATTTCAATAGAGTAACTGTAATTCATGAGGCCTTAGTGCTATTTTCGGAGCCATCACACCCGATGAGTTCCGATTTGTGATGACGTGCACCACGTCAAAAGAGGCATGGGATATCCCGCATCTTACACATGAGGGCGCAAATGAGGTTAAGGAATCTAAATTACAAAATTTGACTCTACAAGTTGAGATTATAACCAGGCTTGAATCCGAGAGATTTTATGAATTTTATGCTTTCCTGTCGAATATTATTAATTCATGTTTTAATCTTGGTGAAAAAATTCCTGACACTAGATTATTCCAAAAGATTTTAAGATCACCGCATTCCCGTTTTATCCAGAAAGTCAGAGTGTTTAATTCTTTAGGAATACTAAATTCACTTAGGTTAGAAGAACTTTTAGGAGACCTTCAAACATATAAAATTGACATGTTTCCTAAAATCGTAAAACCAAAAGAGAAAGGGATTGCACTTAAGTCCCAGTCTAGAAAGAGTGAAGATATGTCTCAAAAGAGAGAAGAGGTATTTAGAAAGAGAAAGGAGTGGTCCTTCGATTCTGAGTACGATTTTAATTTAGATGATTTAGCCCTTTTTGCTAAAAATTTTATGAAATTTCTCAAACTTAAAAATAATGGCACATCTAAAGATAAAAATAGTTTTGAGAAAGAAAAAGTGTGAAGAAATTTGAAAAAGGTAAAAAGGACGCCCCAAAGAGAGTGGAAGAGAGGTTATGAGTATGATGGGAGAGGTCACAAAGCATATGATTGCCCAACTAGGTTAAAGCATTAAGGCAAGGGCAAAGCTGCGTTAAATGTCACCCTTAGTTATGAGAGCGGGGTCGAGTCGGTGGATTCAGGAGAAGAATCATTGCATGGATGTAACTTCACCGCATTTATGGCTAGTCATGTGAATACATCTAGTGCACCTCATGACAATGAGGTAGCTACTTCTCAGGGACACCTCGATAGTGGAAATGACGCGAGTGAGGTGAGGATGCAGCAAGTGAGGGTGAGAGTGACCTACAACACACGTACATCGAGTTATACACCGAGTCCTTTAAAATAAAAAAGCAAAACAAAAGGTTAGAAACTAGTATCATTATGCTAGAGAAGGAGTTAAGAGAAACGAGAGAGAGAGAGAGAGAGAGAGAGAGAGAGAGAGAGAGAGAGAGAGTTTTTGATAATTAGATTGAGGACTTGACCAAATAAGTGGCTAGTCTTACGAGTGAGCTCCTTGCATCCGTGGAGACTCGAAAGAAACTGGAAGCACTTGTGGCCTAAATCGGGAAATATCTCGAGAGAGTGCGGGAGGAAAAGGTAAATATTAAGGATTAATATCGAAATATTAGAAAGATGTTCCTTGGCCCTTCTTTAGTGTTTGGTGAGAGGCAAGGAATAGGGTTCGACGATGTTTCCACATCACATGTCGTACCGAAATCGGTTCCTGAATTTATTGTGAATTTTTATGGCCCTCAACTAAAACCCTAAAGAAAAGTTCGGCCAGGAAAAGAAAACCAAGGTAGGACTAAAACTGTTTATTTTTTCACCTATTGCAAGAGAAAAGGCCACCTTAGGGAGTTTTGCTATAATTTGGGTCGAATTCGAGTTACACATGCTCCGTCACACCACTTTAGCGATTTTTCTAGCCTTAGAGAGCAGGTTGAGTGTATAGTCGCCACTTCTCATAGTTTGATGGAAGTGTTTCAACGGATGTCTTTACCATCAGTAGAGACTTACAACATCCCGACTAGACCCAATAACGACAAGGGTAAATAAAAGGTCACCACTACTTGGGTGTCTAAGCGTGAGGAGAAAGACCTTATTGTTCATATTGTTCTTAAGTCTCATAATACCTCATAGTGGTATTTTAACACTAGTTGATCCGGGCATATGGCCGGTGACATTTTATTTTTACCAAACTTGAGGATCATAAGGATGATAAAGTCACCTTTAGAGATGGGAGTAAATCTAGCATTATAGGATGAGGTACAATAGAGATTATTGGATTTATGAGATAGATAATATTTTGTACATCAAAGGTTAGAAAGCAAACCTTATCAGCATTAGCCAACTATGCGATGCAGACTTTACTATAAAGTCTGACTGGAATGAGTGTAATGTTTCTAATCAAGCCGATAACTTTTACTGTAAAGGGTAAGGATAGAAGATAATTATTGTGGGATTGTGCCCAAGTCTTTATTTGTGTGCAACAACGTCACAATCTCTTCTATGGATTTGTTTCATCAATGTATAGGTCACGTTAATTTTAGAGATTTGGAGCGTTTAACGAAGAAAGACCTAATATGTTGCTTGCCGTTGCTTGAAAAGCCAACTTTCACAGTTTGTGGTCCTTGTAAGCAAGGAAAACAAATTCGGAGTACCCATAAAAAAATAAATTCCATTACCACTTCACGTGTGCTTGAGTTGATACATATGGATCTCATGGGCCCTACTACCATTTAGAGTTTAGGTGGTAAGAGGTATATCCTCGTGATGGTAGATAATATCTGTCGTTATTCGATGGTTGGTTTTCTAATAGAGAAATTCGATGCTATAGAGTTTCTTAAGACCAAGTGACGTGTCCTGCAAAATCAAAATGGTGTCACTATCAATAGGATGCGTAGTGACAATGACACAAAATTTAAAGAAGCAAAGGTTGATTATTACTGTGATAGCCTTGGAATAAAACGTGAATTTTTGACCGTGTAAACTCCTCAGCAAAATGGGATTGTTCAGAGGAATAATTGGACGATTCAAGAGATTTCTAGATCAATGCATTTCGAACATAGAGTGCCTAAGTGGTTTTAGGTAGAGGCAGTGTCTACCGTATGCCACACGGTGAATAGGTTATATCTTTGTCCACATACACTTCAGACGCCATATAAGTTGTGGACAGGGAAGAATCCCAACCTTTTGTATTTCCTTATCTTTGGGAGTAAGTGCTACATCTTGAGGGATAAAGAGAAATTAGGAAAGTTTGACCCTTGGAGAGACATGGGGTATCTATTCGGATATTCATTAATGAGTAGAGCTTACTGGGTATTTTAATCTAAACAACTCTAAGGTTATGGAATCAATAAATGTCATTGTTAAAGATGATGATCTGCTGATGTTTGTTGATCTTAACCATTTGTGTGAGAATGATTAACCCCTCAGTGATCCAATTGTTTATCACATGCCTAGGGTGGACACTACTCTTGATTTAGGGGACATACCTGCTTGGGTTTGCAAGATTCATGACCCTTTCATCTTTTTTGGAGATCCTAATTTAGGTGTCAAGACTCGCACTCAACTAAAGAACGTTTTTAGCTTTCTGTGCTACACATACAAAGTCGAGCCCAAGAATATCAAATAAGCACTCAAAGATTAACACTGAATATCCTTTATGCAGTAAGAGTTGCTTCAATTTAAAAAGAATAATGTTTGGGAACTTGTCCCCCGACCTAGTGAGACAAATGTGTTTAGTACAAAGTGGATCTCTAAGAATAAGATGGATGAGAATGGTAGCATTATCCGTCATAAGGCTAGGTTGGTCGCTCAGGGATACAAACATATTGAAGGTATAGATTTTGAGGAGACATTTGCTCTTGTTGCGAGGCTTGAGTTCGTAAGCTTACTACTCACTATCTCATGTCATATGTGCATCAAGTTATAGCAGATGGATGTCTAAAGTGCCTTTCTGAATGGGATTCTATAGGAGAATGTGGAACAATTGAAAGGGTTTAAAGACCCTAATAACCATGAACATGTCTATTATATGAGGAAATACTTATAAGATTTGAAGCAAGCATACGAGAGTCTTACTTCTTATCTCTTAGGTAGTGGATTCAAGAGAGGGGAAGTAGAAAAGACGCTATATGTTAGGATATGAAAATGTCATATTTTTGTTGCCTAGGTCTATATGGACGACATAGTCTTTGGATCCACGTGCTCTCAGCATGCTCATGACTTTGAGGAGGATATAAAGAGTGAGTTTGAGATGATCATGGTTGGTGAGCTTACATTCTTCCTTAGCCTTCAAGGTTGTCATCTAGAGGATGGGATGTTCATATCCCAATAAAAGTATGCAAGAGACCTTGTGAAGAAGTTTTGAGTTAGACTCCGCTAAGCACTCACGCACCCCTATGAGTACCTTGACAAAGCTTAGCAATGACACTCCAGGAAAGGATGTAGAGAAAACCTTATATCGAAGTATGATAGGTAGTATTCTCTACTTGACTGCCAGTTATCTCGACATACCCTTTAGTATTGGAGTCTATGCGCGATATCAGACATCCCCGAAAGAGTCACACTTACATGCTCTTAAAGGTATTATCGATTCCATGAGTGGGACTCTTATACGGCATTTGGTATTCCTTTGATACCGATGACCATTTATCCGCCTACTTGGATGCCAATGGGGCCGGGGATGTCGATAGATGTTGGAGCACTTCGGCTGGGTGTTTCTATTTTGGGAGTGCTCTTGTCTCTTGGTTGAGCAAGAAAAAAAACTCCACCTCTTTGTCCAATGTGAAGGCTGAGTACATCGTCACCGGGAGTTGTTGCACGCAACTCTTGTGGATGAAGCAAATGTTGGAGGATTATGGGATATCACATGGCTCCACGGTTATTTCCTGTGATAACATGAGCGTGATTCATATATCTGGAAATCTAGTCCAATATTCGTGCACGAAGCACATTAGGATACGCGAGAATTTTATCTGGGACCTAGTAGACGAAAAGGTCGTGTCCTTTATCTTTGTGACCACCGACAACCAGTTAGTCGATATCTTCACAAAACCTTTAGATGCCCTTAGATTCGAGAGTCTTAGGAAGTCTTTATGTATCTGCACAGTTGACCGAGGGGTTGGTTACTTTTTTAGTATCAAATGATTTTTCAAGTTCATATTCTTGATTCCTTTTGCTAGATTATACTATTTATATTATTCTTGTATTATTTTTTCTTTTCCATATGTTTTAGAAAAATCCAAAAAGAATTTCAATTTAAAAAAAATGAAAAATACAAAAAAGATTTTTAGTTTTTAAGAAAATAGAAAAATAAAAAAATATTTTTTTTAAAAAAAAAAAAATGAAAAGGGCAAAAATAATTTCTTGTTTATAATCTTTTTTGAAAAACACAATTTTTTTTCATAGTTTGTTTACACCTTATACAGATGGACATTTAGGATTGCCAAGTCACAATATCATTCATTATCCACATGACTTTTTGATAGTGTTTTGAGATAACTTCATTTCATCTATGTGCTTTATAATGTTTGGAGTCATTGAGATATGATATATGATTACTTTCTATATGTTTGACTCATTGTCTCCTTTAATGCAAACCTGTACGAATTTATTTGAGCATTGCACTTGTCTATCACATGTTAGTCCACGTGTTTTCAGCTCAATCCTATCTTTAAAATGAACAAAATGTGATAAAACGAGATGATGAAAGTAGTGCTTGTAAGAACCATTGCTTGGATTGGAAAAATTAATATTTATATCTCCGACAAATGTCTTAATTTAAAAGCAATGGCTCGATCTATGAAAGTAAAAATATCTTTGTGTGAATAGCCACCATTTGCAAAAGAAAAGAGCCAAAAAGATGAAAAGAACTCAAAAGAAAAAATATAAAGTGCTAGGCTAAATTTAAAAGAACATTGATTCTTCGCTACATATGAGCATTGATTTTTTCAAAACAAAAAGTTGAGTGAAATATTCTTATGTGAGTTTTGAGGGAGTTAAGTCGAAGATCAATGGGTTTGCACGCCTTGAAAAAGTCTTTTAAAGAATTACATAGTTTTGGACGATATTGGCATGAAAATCATTTTAGGCATTGATTTGTTGATTAGATTGAGTCGATATCATATAAATTCAACATCTTTTACACTTAAGGATGATTTTGAGTTCATTCATTAAGAGTACCCAAAATTCATCGTGGGCATATGTTATGATTGTTTGAGTTGATTTTTTTATCGAATTTGTTCACACCCGTTCTTTTATGCTTTCACGACTTCGTTATCTTAGTGTTAGTCCATGATGTGTATTTATTTTTTTACTTGAGAAAAATGTTGAAAAAGTCCAAAAATAGTTGTTTATGACACACTCCGTATTTATTGCTTATGCTTCTTTTTCTTATCTATTGGGACATCAAAAAAGGGGGAGAATGAATTATGGGGGACTGGGAAAAGTTTGATGATTTGATTATTTTCTTGTACTTACGTATGATTATTATTTTATTTCAAACTTTTGCGCATCATGGGTATTTTGTTTCTTGTCTCATATGTGTAGGTATACTTGAAGATCATATTCATGATACAGTGAACGAAGACAAAGAAAGTTGGATATTTAAAGACTTATGTATTTTGATATCTTTCCATTTGAGGGTTTTGGGGGATATTAGAATATTGTACGTTTTAGGATTTTCTTTTGGACTGAATATTTCAAAATTTTTATGTACGTACCGGCATAGTCATAGGGGGAGATTTGTAAGGATATTTATTGTCACTATCCACTAAAATCTAGGACTTGTCTTTAGCGTTCTAGATTACATGAGATATGACATATCCCGTTATATTGACACATCTACAGGATCATCCATGACCTCCACAACCTGAATCTTTGGCAACATGCTCATCATCATGCACCACTTATCTTTGACATGCATCACATTTTACGTCAACCATCCTCCCCAATTCCACGTTCCTTTATGGTATTTTCTTTATTTGGAGTTCTTAGTTTTTCACAAATATTTCTGGGAGAATTTTATTAAATTTTACTTGGTTTGATTTTAATAAAAACGAGTTTGGATTTTTAATAAATATTATTTTTTTCCTTAGTCGTTAGAACGATATGGCGTTGTCATTCGAACGACATGCTGATGTCATTTGATACATCATTTGATGGCTTACATAGAATATGGCTCAAATGAAGGCGTACTATTTTGGTCTTTATAGGTCGTTTGATGGGTCGTTGGAAGGTCTCTTCTAGAGAGATTTACATCTCGTTCGAACAACCTCTTGATCTCATTCTAACGATCTTACTCTGCCTCGATTTTCATGTTTTTCTATAAAAACCTGCTTCCTATATGTATTTCGTAAGACTTTTAAAACCTAACTTTCTACAAAACTGTTATACGAAAAGAAGTTTTATTTTAAAAGGCCAAAAACCTCTTTTGATTCACACATCCTCCCAATTAATATTTTGTGAATCATTTTGAAACCCTAATAAACACATATTCCATTCTTGGAGTTGCTCTTGTGGAGAAGCTGTCTCCACGGCTGGACTTGTAGTTTTCGTTGGAACTACTACTGAGGAAGACGAAGCGATGCCTGCTGGATTTTCGTCTTAAATGCTGCCTGTATTTGTCTATGTGCATGTAAGTTTCCATTTGCATATAATAGTGAAATAAGATAAGGTTTTTCCCTATAGGTATTTTTCCTGAAATTCGTCTTCTTGATTGTATAGTTGCATGCTTATATGATTTACTGCTTTCAATCACATAGTGGCGTGAAGTAGGGTTTAAAACTGGTTAAAGTTGGCATTTAATTAAATAAGTTTGGACCATTTGGTCGTAGCGCACTCTCATGGATAGATAAAATTTCTCTTTGAATAAGTTTTAAAAGAAATAATAAAATAATGAGGCCACATTATAATCCACGATGGTGGTTCTTTCCCTTTCTATCCACTTAAAAGCAAATTAAATAGTATGTGTTAATGACTCCTAATTAATGATCCGTAAGAGCATTGAGGTATATGGTGCTAAACGGGATGGAATGACTAATAAACTTAAGTTGGTAAGGGTGGTATCATCCATAAAATCCCTAAGTTCTCCATCAAAAGGATCCTAAAGGAAGAGAACTCTTGAGTATTTCATTAAGGGTATCTTCCTCTGATGAGGTAGACCCTGAAGTGCTAATAGAAACTTTATACCATTTCAACATCAATCAACTTTATCTCAATATAAAAACCTCAAAGCAAAATTAGACTAAAATACCCCCAACAAGACTACCTCATCAACAATACAATGACTAAAGACAAGATTCAAGTAAGACGCCTACAGTCCCTCAACGGTCTATATAACTTGGTTAATTTAGTTTTACAAGAAAGGATTTAAATTAACATCGTAAGTATGTTTGATACCTCACAATGCCAAATATGTGTTTAGTGATATCCATAAAGTCACAAGGAAAGGATAATTTGGTCCCACCTTGAGTAAGGAAGCTAAAGATCTCTTTCAACGATGTAACAAATGTTAGAGGTTTATAAAAATCTCAAATTAGCTAGACGAAAACATGAACTTATTGTTAGGTCCATTTCCGTTTGTACAATGGGTGTGGACTTGGTTGGGAAATTATCGCTAAACATATGTGAAAATAAATTCTGCATAATGTCGATGGACTACTTCATTAAATGAGTATAAGTAGATTCTTTGGAAACCGTCAATGAAAATAAAACTACCTAATTCATCTGGAATAAACATTTGCCATATTTTCTTTTTAAGGACCATCATCTCTAACAATATGAAGAAGTTAAACAATCCGACCTTTATATAATCCTTCTAAGAATACGATATAAACAACCATTATTCTTCCCCATAAAATCCTTTATAAATAAGAAACTAATATTTATCAACATAAACATTTTTTCTTATCCTAAGGAAGCGGATATATATTAGGAAGTGGATATATATATATATATATATATATATATATATATATATATATATATATATATATATATATAGAGAGAGAGAGAGAGAGAGAGAGAGCAAGGCTCCTATACATCATGCTTCTTACGTCACCCACACACCTAGTTCCAGGCCTTATTTTTTTCTCAATTTTTTATTTTACCCATGGAGTTAACCTTCCAATCAACGCATGTTCAAAAAACTAGGTCAAAATACAATTTCTATCTATTTTGTAAGATTCCAACAAGAAACTACTAAAAATACCTTATTTATAAGGGTATGTGCTAGCAGAATTTTGTGAAGTTTTTAAAAATAGCTATAAAATGTATTTTGACCTATTTTTTTGAACATGTGTTGATTAAAAGGTTAATTTCAGTAAAAAAACAAAAAAATTGGAAAAAATGTATCTTAGGGCTTAAAACTAGGTGTGATGTAAGAGAGATTTCATCTCTCTCTCTCTCTCTCTCTCTATATATATATATATATATATATATATATATATATATTATGTGTGCTTGAATGACATGTAATGTCACAACATACTTATATGCGTATATAAATAAATTTGAAAATAAAGAAACAATAAAACGTTAATAAATATTTTGAACGTTATTGCGTATTATTGGAGACTGGATATGTTTGAGATTAGGTATATAGGGTTTCCTTATTTGGAATATCTCCTCGGTACTAAATCCCAATGACTATGAAGTAGTTAACTATAATGCCGTGTAACACCAAACCAATTAATTATGATTTAAGTAAATTAATTTGGCTTATATTCAACATGTGTATTATTTACTAATATGGGTTATTACGAGGGTTCGTAGTATTCAAAGTAATGGGTTTTAACTTTATATAAGACATTTTGGGGGATTTTTATACTAGTTAAGGGTTAATTTGTGAAAGTTACTTTAGATATTATTTTAGGTCCAAACCCAATTTCATTTCTAAGAGGTAGTATGTGACAACCCGCCTAATAAAATACCGGACGATCATTCCTATATCAAATTAAAACAGGAGTCGCATATGGATTATTCTCAGCATCACTGTCGAAAAACAATTTAATTACTAATAACTTATTAGGGAGGCATCAAAATTTTACTTAACTACTCTTTTTAAACAACTACACAATTAAAACATCCACACAGTTTATATAAATGAAATTTGAAAGAGATAAAATAATCGAACACTCGGTTCAAATATGATACAACCAAATCGAAAGCTGCACAAAAAGGCGGTGAGAGAGTAAATAAATACAATTGGGCTTTCGGACCGAAAGTAACTACAATGATTCCTATCTGGATCTCAAGAATAAAAGCGTCTAAATCAAACCTGCATGCATCCACAGCTGCTGTAGCTGACGTCTGACTCGTAAGGATCATCATCCAGGCGTCCCTGTGTCTGGACACTTATATATATACAATATATAGCAAGACAGGAAAAATACAGAAACGGGTCAGAGCTCGAGTTATGAAAATATTTAGCAAGTGCATAAATTCTTTATTTTTAAAAATATGTTTTATCTCATATTTAAATTGGTATTGCACTCCCATGAGATACCCCTCACCTATCTTCTAATAGTGCACACCTAGAGCATCCCTCTAAACATCCTAGTCAAGCCATAATGCCTAACTAATCCATCACCCCAAAACTATAGAAATCCTAAACAAACCAAGTACTAAGGGCTCAACTTCTCCCTAGTCTCAACACTATGCCATATCATGCGTGGGGTGTCTCGCAAAGAGAAATCTAAACACGGAACCCACCCGATACACTACTACTTAGCAAGGTCGATCGTCGAGATTCATTTGACCCTCATCACTCAATTTATATATATATACTCATAAAATTATATCCATTTCATACTTATCTTTTTATATACATACCATATTACACTTCCGGATATAATCTCCTGAAATGAGAATTCATTCTTTTTCAATTCATATTCATTTTATCTCCTTATTCTCATAGAGATATTATATCTTGTTCTCATACACAAGTAATGTACTATCACACAAGTACAATAACCATCCCAACGAGCTATAACTCAAGGATGCGATCTCATAGTGCCGATCCAAAATTCGGGTTTACTCACTATACCACGATACCAAGCCAGACTCTCTCAATGGACATGGTAAACAAATACACAACGGCGGAGGCGGTCAAGTTCCCCCTGCAAGTGGAATCACATACATCTCACTCGAACGCGGGACGATAATGACCTGGGGACTATACTCTCCCTCCTACTCAAGCCAGAGGATTCACCCACATCGCTCAAGCTCCTTGGATCGCACTAGAGAAAATATATACTCTGGTTGTTCCAACCCTATACCAAAGGAAAGCCCGTGGAAACCAGCCTCTAAAATACACATATACCAATCACACACCGATACATATGTATTTGTATCATATAATGTATACTTTACTCACATAGTATACGTATAATCCACATAGTTCCTTAAACAAATATAAATGGCCATAATTTCCAATCACACATAGCGATGACCAATAATCTCAAAGATTCTCATAATTAATAATACTCGAGTATTCGCACTCTCACGTAATTTGTGTTATGGTAATGAAATTGGAATATTGTTGTATTAATGATGAAACCTCGGTGTATTTAATTTATAATAATTATAAGAGATTAATTTAGGTATTTTGACGTTGTGATAATTAAATTACGATTTAATGGAATTGGTTTACTATGCGTAGTTTGGTACTTTGATTAAATGTACTTATTTATGTGACTTGTTGGTATAATTAAATTGCCTATTGTGATGACGGGTTGTTGGGAATTTTTTCTCTCCCTATATTTTTAGCATGCCTTCTAGGTATGGGACTAGTGGGTAGGCCTTTTGATGATTTACGCCTTCTGGGTATGCGACTAGTGAGGGTAAATTATTACAACTTGGTTATGTCGGGGGTGGGCTGATTTTTATTACGTTATTGTCGTTATGCTAGCCTAGGCATGGGACTAAGTCGAGGTTTATGTTAAAAATTCATCCTATACATAGGGTAGGACGTATTGATAACTTGGGGACCCTTAGGTATGTGATTACATGGTATTTTGAGGATCTCACATAGATAAAAGGGTGGGGTAATTTGAAGTTGTGAATTGAGAAAATTGAGAATTAATAGCTAAGATAATAAGACTGGTATTAAAAGATATTTGTGACATAATCAGCGATGGCCGACAGTTTAAACGGGACAGCCGGTGTTTTATGTCGTGTCGTGTGTGGAACCTCGTTAATCAGCGAGGTCCGACAGTTTAAACGGGATAACTGGCGTTTTGACGAGGGGATGTGTATTTTGGTGGAGAAATCACCCGAGGCGGGACGACCGCCATAATAAACTGAGGAATAATAAAAGTTGGTTAATTTAATTAAATTAACGTTGTGGGACTTGGGAATTTAGAATCATATTGGTGTGCCTTTTTAAATGGGGATTCCTTCGGGTAGTTAGTGATTTATATTTATCACGTTTAATTATCTCGTTTAATTTAAAATACTTTATTGTGATATTTATTGCGTATAATGCTATTGTCTGGATTCAAGGATCCTATTTGAGGCGAGTAGTGTGTATTCATGCTCGGGGCTCTGACCTCCTGCGTTGACTAACTTTTCAGGATAATATTTGGAGACGCTGCATAGGATTATCGAAGTTATCATTTGTAGGTGCAGCTAGAGTTATTCATTTTATGGCATAGTTTAGTTAAACTTTCCTTTTCAGTCGTATTAAATTATGAGACTTCATTTGAGTTTTATTGGGCCATTTGGTTCCAAAGTTGTTTAGAGGATTTCTATTTGGATTATTCAGATCTTTATTATTCAGTTTATTTAATCATTATTGGGGATTGGATTTATTTGGAGTTAGCACGTGATGGATCTTTTATCGTTTAGTTGTTTATGATCAATTGAGTTTGATTCAATTATTTATCTTATGGACTGATTTATTTATGTATCATATATGTCTCATGCTAAGAATAGTATTTATTTAGATCACGCCTGGCATAGTTCGGCGGTGGTGGCTGCCACCCCGTCTGTCGAATTTTGCGGAGTATGACAAATCCTAGTGGCTAAGGAGTTTTAGGGAGCAATGGGAGATTGCAGAAATCGAGGATTTGGTATTTGATTCGTACAATGGATCGAAGGAAGGTCTATTTTCATTAATAATTAATTAAGCATGTGTTAGAATAATAATAGTTAATTATAATCGAAAATCAATCCATGAAATATGATATGTAACCATATTATATCCTAATTACGTAATTAGATTAGTTACACATTTAAGCCTTAATATATTTTTTAAAGAACTATTGTAGTTTTTATATTGAATCTGTTTATTGAACCTTGAAATATCATAATTTGAATCTGAAAAAGTAAGATATGAATCATAGTAATGTTAATCTCTAAAAGACCCCACTTTATATTGTATTGAAACTGTAGTCTAACTTTTAGAATCTTGTTTTGATGAAGAACTTAGGGATAAAACCTTATAATATGAAATTAGATCACTTATCATTGATTTAATCATCTAAAACATGGTAATACATTAGTACTGTTAACATACATGTTAGATCAGAAGGAGATGTGGTAATATGACGTTTAGATATTTGAAGTTTGGATTTTGTATTATTTATTCTCATTTTTTCATAATTAAGAAGAAGGCCCATGTGTCGTTCTATTCAAATAAATGTAGATTCTCGTTCGAGCGTGGAAGTTCATCTCATTTGAATGAATAAGGATTTTGGTTTGAACAACATTGGGATTTGGTTCAAACGACTTGGAGATTTAGTTTGAATGACTTTGAGTATTGGTTCGAACGACTTTAGGATTTTTTTTCGAATGCTTTTGGGTTAGATTGACTTTGATCTTTTAAATACTTAATAATTATTAATCTGGGATTTAAGAGACTATTTAAGATAAACTTAGAATAATATTGATTGTTATTTATTGACCTATGTGCAATCATACTGAGAGTTTTTGTGTGCTCGTGGGTGACATACTAGGAAGGATTTAATGGGGCACGTACGACATTGACCGCACGGGTACTGCACTAATTGAGAAAGGATATACATTGCTTCTATTTATCCCAATCCTAGGTGCTGACGTACCTATTTCTCAAGAGGGACAGATGGGGGATCTATTTATACAACCTTGGGTATGGGGTCGTACGACTGGTGAGGTGGCGTAATGATTTCCCTTGGTTAATAATCACTACACCAAAATGGTCAAAATGTCACCTTTCAGCCGGCCACCCTTGTCATGGTCATTGACCGTGAAAACAAACACGAATTTTGTGTCACGGTCAATGACCGTGACAAGAATATTTGTCACGGACTTGTCACAGGCATAGGCCGTGACAATACTTAAAATCATTGTCACGGTCAAGGACCTTGACACGACCGTGACAATCTCTTCAGTAAAAAAAGCCCTAGGCTTTTTTTTCCCACCGTTTTTTGGTTTCCCTCTCTCTCTCTCTCTCTCTCTCTCTCTCTCTCTCTATAAGCAATTTCAGCTCTCTCTCTCTCTCTCTCTTTCTCTCTCTAAGGTATATTTTTTTCCTCTCTTTCTCTTTCATTTCTATATGTGTGTATATGTATGTGTATATGTGTGTGTATATATGTGTGTGGTGGTGTGTGTGGGGGGGGGGGGGGAGGGGGTGGTAGGGGTGGGTGGTGGGATGTGTGTGTGCAGTTGTGGTGGGGGTGGGGTGAGGGGAGGTAGGGGGTGCGGTGTGGGGAGGGGAGGTGGGGGTGGGTGTACGTGTGCGTGTGTGTGGTGGGGTAGGGGGTGGGGGTGGGGGCAGGGTGGTGGCGTAGGGGTGGGGGGCTGCATGTGTGTCGATGTGTGTGTGTGCGTTGTGTCCCTTGTAAAAGAATTGATTGATTATTAATTTTTTTAGTAAATTAATATATGATTGCCCCTTATTGTAAATTAGTAAATTAATATATGATTAATTATGAAAGAAGGATTGCCCCTCATTGTAAATTAGTAAATTAATAATTGAGTAGATGAATTAATTGAGTAGATGAATTAGAAGGAGTACGGGATACACATTTGTTGTTGATATTGCTGTTGGATTATTTTGTTTAGTAAATGTTGGGTTGGTTTGTTTTAAAAGTGGCATGACCACTGGATTATTGTCCATATGGGGGTGGGATTTTTCAACTTTTGAATAATTGAATTTGAATATAAATAAGACAGAATTAAACGAAACATAGTATATATAATTATTAATCATTACTGGATTATTGCGTGTGTTGTGGGGGGCAGGGGGTGGTGTGTGTACGTGTACGTGTGCGTGTGTGCGGTGGGAGAGGGGGTGGGGGTGGGGGAAGGGGGTGGGGCAAGGTGGGGTGGGGGGAGGCAGGGATGGGGGAAGGGGATGGGGCAAGGTAGTTTAATTGAGTAGATGAATTAGAAGGAGTACGGGATACACATTTGTTGTTGACATTGCTGTTGGATTATTTTGTTTAGTAAATGTTGGGTTGGTTAGTTTTAAAAGTGGCTTGAACACTGAATTATTGTCCATATGGGGGTGGGTTTTTCAACTTTTGAATAATTGAATTTGAATATAAATAAGACATAATTAAATGAAACATACTATATATAATTATTAATAATTGAATTTGAATATAAATAAGACATAATTAAATGGAACATAGTATATATAATTATTAATCATTATTGGATTATTGTGTGTGTGGTGGGGTCAGGGGGTGGTGTGTGTACGTGTACGTGTGCGTGTGTGTGGTGGGGGAGGGGCTGGGGGAGGGGCCAGGTGGGGGGGAGGGGGCAGGGATGGGGGAAGGGGGTGGGGCAAGGTAGTTTAATTGATGAAATGAATTAGAAGGAATACGGGATACACATTTGTTGTTAGCATTGCTGTTGGATTATTTTGTTTAGTAAATGTTGGGTTGCTTAGTTTTAAAAGTGGCATGACCACTGGATTATTGTCCATATGGGGGTGGGATTTTTCAACTTTTGAATAATTGAATTTGAATATAAACAAGACATAATTAAATGAAACATATTATATATAATTATTAATAATTGAATTTGAATATAAATAAGATATAATTAAATGAAACATAGTATATATAATTATTAATCATTACTCGATTATTGTGTGTGTGGTGGGGGGCAGGGGGTGGTGTGTGTACGTGTACGTGTGCATGTGTGTGGTGGGGGAGGGGGTGGGGCAAGGTGGTGGGGGGGGGGGAGGGGGCAGGGATGGGGGAAGGGGGTTGGGCAAGGTAGTTTAATTGATGAAATGAATTAATTGAGTAGATGAATTAGAAGGAGTACGGGATACACATTTGTTGTTGACATTGCTGTTGGATTATTTTGTTTAGTAAACGTTGGGTTGGTTAGTTTTAAAAGTGGCATGACCACTAGATTATTGTCCATATGGAGGTGGGATTTTTCAACTTTTGAATAATTGAATTTGAATATAAATAAGACATAATTAAATGAAACATACTATATATAATTATTAATAATTGAATTTGAATATAAATAAGACATAATTAAATGAAACATAGTATATATAATTGTTAATAATTATTGGATTATTGTGTGTGTGGTGGGGGGCAGGGGGTGGTGTGTGTACGTGTACATGTGCGTGTGTGTGGTGGGGGCGGGGGTGGGGGAAGGGGGTGGGGAAAGGTGGGGGGAGGGGGGATGAGGGGGCAGGGATGGGGGAAGGGGGTGTGGAAATGTAGTTTAATTGATGAACTGAATTAATTAAGTATATGAATTAGAAGGAGTTCGGGATAAACATTTGTTGTTGACATTGCTGTTGGATTATTTTGTTTAGTAAATGTTGGGTTGGTTAGTTTTAAAAGTGGCATGACCACTGGATTATTGTCCATATGGGGGTGGGATTTTTCAACTTTTGAATAATTGAATTTGAATATAAATGAGATATAATTAAATGAAACATACTAGATATAATTATTAATAATTGAATTTGAATAATAATAAGACATAATTAAATGAAACATACTATATATAATTATTAATCATTATTGGATTATTGTGTGTGTGGTGGGGTGCAGGGGGCGGTGTGTGTGTGAGTACGTATGCGTGTGTGTGGTGGGGGAGTGGGTGGGGGTGGGGGAAGGGGGTGGTTTGTAGTAATTGTTCATATTTGCATGTATTCTTCTAATTTTTTTTGATCTGTACTAATAATATTTTTTTACAGCAAATGTCTCCTTTAGGTATTAAGGCGAGGATGGTGATGCTGGTTCTGATGATGTCGTCTAGACTCGATGGTAGCGGAGGCGACGGGGGCTCCTCGGTCCCTAGGCTCCCCAAATATGGAAAATTTGGGATTACCATCGAGAACAAGTCGAAGCTATTAGCGAGATCCCTCAAGCTGCTAAAGACGGTCATCGGCCCGTAGTTTATGAGTTGGAAGGAGGTGCCATATGAGCTCAGGTTAGCTATCTGGGAGGCACTACAGGTAATATATTTATATTTATATTAATATTTCAATTTCAATTTCAATTTCAATTTCAATTTCAATTTCAATTTCAATTTCAATTTCAATTTCAATTTCAATTTCAATTTCAATTTCAATTTCAATTTCAATTTCAATTTCAATTTCAATTTCAATTTCAATTTCAATTTCGATTTCCATTTCATTTTATATTTATATTTATATTTATTTGCAACTAACATTATATTTGTTGGATAGGAACAATTCAACTTGGATCCAAAGCTACACGATTCCGTCTTGGAGCAGTTGAGGGAGAAACACAAGATGTGGAAGAAAAATATGCAGACACGGTACTTTGGGAAAACATGAGAGTCCATTATCCAATGGCGTTAATCCATCCCGCCCAAGGAGCTGATCTCATTTGCACAATGACAAAAGTTCATTCACAATGAGACCGGGGAGGGAAAATCGGGCAAAAAAGATGGACGTGCACTACTCCGGCCGGACGTCTTACTCCGATGTGGAGCATAGGATGAAGGTAAGATTTAATTTTTCTATAACTACAGAAATATATTCTTCTTCATTATTTTACTTTACGGGGCCAATACTAATTTTTCTTTATTTTATTTCAAGGGGTAGGGAGTGGCCCTGGGGGTAAGCCACATAGGCTCGATGCTTATGTGGCTCTTCGGACGAAGAAGGGGAAGGACAAGGAGGTGTCCCTGAGCATCGCGGCCACGATTGTAAGTAATCCGACAGTTAAAATTTTATTAATTACGTTATAATTTTTTAGTTTACTTATTTTACTAATCATGTGCTTTTTGTCGTTTCAGGCAAAGCTTAAGGAAGTGCATGAGTTGCAGTCTGATGCCGACAAGGCGTCTTTGTCCACAGACACACTCAGCCAAGTGCTTGCCTCTGATCGCAAGGGGAGGATAAGGGGGTGAGCTCGCGGGTGGCCAAATCTAGGATCATCAAATTGGAGACGAGCGACACCGGGTTGGCTCGAACGGTGGATTCACATGACGCGAAGTTGTCCCGTTTGGAGGCGACGGTACAAGATATGTACTCATTCATGAAGCGTACGTTGGGCGGAGACCGTAAGGGGAAAGGTAAGGAGAAGGTAGTGGAGGAGGAGGAGGTGCGGGAGGACGAGGCGCAGGATGATGAGGATGTGGACCTCGCTGCTTCATCACCGACACGTGCGTACTTCGATGATCCACTTTCCTATTTGGCTCTCTTCAACATAATGATGTCGACACTTGGTTGGCCAAGCGTGTTCATATTGGACGTATTTGATGGCCAACGGATAGGGTAGGGGTTGAGGGACCCGAATATCGTCCAGGGTGGAATAGTTCATGGACGTGCGCTTCAAGAGATCGAGTCCAAAGTGCTCGTCACGCATGTGATACCCGGGAAGGAGAACTCCCTATTGTTGTTGTGCGAGCAATGCGGCACGATGTATATTAGTGGGTGTGAATTCTTATATCGTGTGGCCTACTCACCTCCTCACATTTACCCCAGACATGTAGTAACATTATTTTTAAGTGGGTACATTTGAATTATATTTGGATTATATCGTCATGTACATTGTTTCTATTTTGAATATATATTTGCATTATCTTTAGTTTATTTGGATATATGATGTTTGAACACGTACAACGTTGCTATAACAGGTAGAAATATACTGCTGGGCAGTGGCACTGGCCATACTGCCCAGCAGAATTTTTGTAAATTCTGCCCAGAATTGTCACGGTCATTGACCGTGACAAGTCCCTGACAAAGGATTCTTGTCACGAAATTGTCACGGTTATTGACCGTGATAAGTTTTTTAAAAAGGGTCAAGGCTTTTCCACGGTTATTAAACGTGACTAAACGTGTCACGATCAGGACCGTGACATGACCATGACAATTCTAATGAACTTGTCACGGTCAATGACCGGGACACGTCCGTGATAAAAAAAGTTGTCTCACCCCGAATTGTCACGGTCATTGACCTTGACAAGTCCAACTTGTCAAGGTCAATGACCGTGACAATTAGGCATATTTGGTGTAGTGAATTTGATGTTATAGGATTGGAAAGACCTAAAACTATACCTAGTATGCACAAGTGCTCACCGAATTTATTAGGGATTGGCCTTCATACTTTTATTTACGAGGTCGCGCATAACTCATCTATTTGGTATATGAGTGGGGCATACTCACTTGGTTAATGGATTATGTGATTCTATTCCACAATTCGGTGATTATACTAGAGATGTATGAACGAGATACTATAGTTTGGAGCCATTTAAATGGTGAACACTTGAAAAGATATATAATTATGTGTCACGGGTTCACTTGGGTTTGAGATTAGACTGGCATGCTATATTCAGGGGGTTAACTTAAAAACAACTAAAATATGGGAGGCAGATGCATTATTGTTTTTGTGGACCAATTTTAGTTACATGCTTACACACTGTGTCTCACTAGGTTTAATCTTGTTTGTGGAACTATTTTTCAGGGACTAGGCATTAATAACCTTCTCAACTTTGATATTTATAAGTTAAAGATATATTCATCCTTCCATTTTAATTTCCATATTTCCATTCATAAGATGTAGACGTTGAGGTTGCATGATTACTTTTGATTTCCCTTTTAATATTGAATTATTTGTTTATTTATTTAGAGTTAAATATTTGTTTCTTTAAGACCGTTATTTACACCCGTGTGGAGTTTTTTTTACTATGGTTTTGGGATTGTTACTAGAGATGTATTATATACTGTTTCATTTTTTTCCTGTTAGCATATTTATCGTTTTATTTGATTTCAATCATGCTTAAATGTTACAAGTTATTTTGACTCTCGTATTATTTATGCTTGGACCTGATCAATCTATTTATGAATTTTACAGGCTGTCATAGTTAGTATAAGAGCATTTTAGGTTCTAGTGTCCTAGGGTCTTGAGTGCATCTATCGTTTTTCTGCATTGTGTTCTTTGATACTTTAGATAAAATTTTTAGTATTTTTTATTCTTATCTCTCATATTTTTTATATGATTTTATTTACTACCTTTTAGATGGTGAGCCCTAGTAGAGTATCCACACATCATAGATAAGCTATCACTACCGAGTTAGAGGCATTATAGCCACAACTACATGAACAAGGGCAGTCTCTATCTCTCATGCCTCCTGATTTGGCTGCCATTATAGTCCAAGCCATTGCAGTTACTACGGTTTCCATGCACTAAGATCGACTTCCACCATCACCACCCATGGTTGTACCTTACCCCATACTGCACTTCTACTTGGAAGTAATTGAGGAGTGCCTTTAGCAAAGTAAATCCACACGAGTTTACCGGATCTACGAACCCTACTGTCTCTAATTAGTGGATGTGAGACATCGAGAGGCACCTATGTCTGGCAGAGTGATAGAACATTTAGAATCATATGCGATCCAATTTTAAGCTAGTGGGTGATGAACTTCGGTGCTGGGATTCAATCACCACCAATGCGTAGAGGTCAAGGATTACCACCCGTCAGTCTTGGGAGAAATTTTACGCAAAGTATTTCCCACTGACTATTCAGACGAGTATGAAGACATATTTTTAGAGACTTCTTTAGGGTGTCTATATAATAGATGAGTACGAGCGGGAGTTCACCCGACTTTCTTTCTTTTCTCAAGAGGAGGTTAACATGGAGGCAAAGAAAATGTATTATATTATAAGGGGCCTCACATGGAGGATCAAGCAAGTGTTGATTGGCAACCCCACCTTCCCCACTTATAATTAGGTAGTGGATGCCGCTCCGCTTTATTGCCAAAACACCAAAATTTACATAGAGAAAAGGATTATAAGAAGGAAAAGTCTAGGACCGACTAAGTGCCGAAGACAGGTGAGAGTGGTGAGCCATCCCATGCCGAGGGAGGTTCACAACAACAAAGGGGATCAACACATGGGATCAACCCCTAAGTGGTTGGATGATCATTTCTGTCAAGGAAACATAGACAGAGTTCTCAGGGCTATAAGGAACAAAGACAACATGGCTAGTAGGGCCACGGTTAGTGAGGTCAGGATGATAGGGTCATAGCCATCAGGACCGACCCTAAGGTTAGGTACAACAAGGCCATAATTCCAACTCAACAATTAAGAACCATTTCCACCGGCCATCCCTTCTAGTACTTTGTTAATATTACCTATCGTTTTGTGAAATTATCATTGTAATCCCAAGCTATTTATTTTCCACTTATAAAAGGGCTATTGGGATTCATTGTAGGAAATCTCATTTTTTAGATAAGACACCCAATTTTGGGTGAATTTTATAGAGTAATGTAGTTTTAGTCTATTTTTAGCTTTGTAATTTGTAATTTTGGACACTAATAAATTATTTTTTTGTATTAAAAAAAAAGTTTAAATGCTCTCATAATTAATTTTTCTCTCTTAAAAAATGCTTTCTTCTCGTTTAAAAATCACTCTCTCACACACTGTTTTATTTAATTATTTAAAAATAGTTTCTAGGTAATTTTAATTAGGTTGAAATTAATAAACTAATTTCAAGTGGGTAGTTACTTTGCTATGATATGATGTAATTGGTCGATTTGTAACGGTTTATGAAATGACACCTAAGTACCTTAATCGAGGTATATCATGTATACACCATATTGGCAACACTGTGCGTGTCGTTTTGGGACTGTTGTTAATTCCATAATTCTATTTAGACTTTTATGAAAATTTGGAGAGTGATAGCCCAACTTTAAATAATTATTCAAACGAGTATTAATCGCGTTTTAAAATGCGTCTAACCATGTAATCGTTTATGCAACATATTTGGAAGTGACGAATTTAATTTTTAAGCTATGCTTTTTATATTTGTAAAATAATTTAGTTTAAATACTCGCCTAGATTAGTTGTAGTATAAAATGCCCTCAAAACACAAAAATCATCTTTTACACCTTTTTTTGATAAGTAATAAATCAATTAAATTTTAAACAACATTCTCTATGGATTCGATACCCGAACTCGTCGCTATACATATAAAACATGTTTAGTTAAAGTTAAATTTTTTTTATTGAGGTGCAAAACCAACGACAACGGTAAGAGTATTTACACAATGATCGATTTTTGCCCAATCAAAATGGAACCATTGCCAAGAAATGATTTGCTATGAATATTAATTGATTTATTGTTTTGATCCCAATAAATCACTAATCAAAATGACACCATTGTCGAAAATGATTTTCTTTAAAACTTAATTGATTTATTGCTTTGATCCCGACAACCCACTTGATTTAAATGGCGTCGTTATCGTGGAGTGTTTGTTTTAAAATTTGACTTATTTATTTCTTCACACACACACACACACACACACACACACACACACACACACACACGCACATATATATATATATATATATATATATATATATATATATATATATATATATATATATATATATATATATATATATATATATATATATATATTCCTTTGTATCGATCATTCACAAATGAGCTTCAAGGGCTGTCAATTTCTCAGCTGCACATAACTTTTTGAAAAGTTTATTTGGTAATTATATCTTATTCTAATATTCTCAGTGATTATAAAGGTATCATGGGCCCACAATTTTGTGATAATAATAATTATTAATTTTCAAACCTATGACTTTTGGCGAATACTTGCGAAACGAAAAAAATAAAAATTACAAAATGACTTTAGGCGTGTATTTATATAAGCATGAAAATGGTTTGGGGACACACGAAAATTATTCCAAGTATAAAATTCGTAAAAATTATTATTATAATGATATTAATAACTTTCATGATAATAATTTTATGAAATTTTGTAACAATAATTCTTATAGATGTTCTTCTAATAATTTTAAAATAGTTAGAATAATACTTATCAAAATTTTCTTTTTGATGGAGTTTCTTTACTGCCAAATTATTTTGGTGCGTAAAAATCTTAAAATGAAGAATTAGATAATTACTATTGTAAAGAAAATTATTATTGAAAAAATGAATTAGATGCTATTTTTGAGTCCTATAATAATTCTTCTCTTAATGAATTAAAAGACGGAGAATGTTTTGAACTAAATGAGAAATTCAAAAATTTGGAAGAAATTTGTACTTTAGAACAAACCATTTTTCGTCTTACCCAATTAATAATGGAGAGTGAAACTATAAAGGATACAATTCAGCCCACACTTAATAATAATAAATTGATTGAAGTTTAATTTCTTTCCTCATCATTTTCATTCATCGTTTTCGAACCATTATAAGTACCACAAGAATCGAATAAAAGTCTTAAGGACTTTGACCCGATTCTTGTCGACGAATGCTTTTTCGAAATGATTTTCACAATGGAATTTTCACTTGAGCATGCCCCACCTCCCATTCCAATGGAATATGTTTTGGAAATAGATTTTAATTTTCTTGAAATTGAGTTGTACTTGTCCCCCGATATATCCAAACCCCCATTATCCAAAAATATATTTTATCAAAAAATCGTGTTGATTCATTTTTTCTACCCAAGTTATGCCCACCAGTGCATCAACATATCTTCTATTTTTCGAGAGGAATGAAAAATCATTAAAGTCCACCGTTAATTCCACAAAGTCAACATGATTTATGGGTGGACCCCTAAAAATTTCATCTTCTAGTTTATAGTGAATAGGAAGCTGATATTTTTATTTTGTACATAATTTAAGAAAAATAAATAAGTACACACACACACACACACACACACACACACACACACATATATATATATATATATATATATTTTTTTTTTTTTTTTGATTGTTTTTCTAGTTACTAACGTGTTTTGCAGAATTATCGAATGTGATAGTCAGGGATCGTCCGATATTGAATAACATCTCTCTCTATTACTTGAATTGAATATGGTTCTTAAATAATATTGTGGGCAATGTAACTTTTTAGTTAGGGGATGTCATATTGTATTCTCACACTTGTCATATTCTATTTGTATGTTCATTTTTTATTAAAATATAAATGCATTAAAAATTTATATAAATAAAATTTTCGTTAAGTGATTATTGGCGAAAGTTTCTCGGTGAAACCAACTCTAATAATTTAAATTTAATAGAAATTGAAAATTTATGAAAAAAATTCAAAAATATTTTCTTTCTTTATAGGCATTTTGCCTAAATTTTATTTTTTCTCTTTTAGATTTTACTCTATAAGTTACCTTATTCTTTTAATAAAAAAAATATTAAAGTTATCTAAGCATTAACCTATCTAAATATCTCTTTAGTTTATTTACCATCACTATTTTGCTTCATTAATTCATATGATTCATGTATTTACACTCTATGTACATCACGAATTATACTTGCATAATTGTTAAAAGCTAAATGTTTTAGTAAATTTATAGATGCATATGTATACCTACCATGTGAGCTTCGTGTTCTCTTTCATATTATGAGGGATATATACACTTATTCACTATTCGTTTGAAAAATATTTTAAGTAGTTGGTAATCTCAATATCCTTATTTTGATTGTCGACTAAAATAGTAATATGATATTTTTCGAAATAAAAATTGAAAGTCATGTTTTAGACTTATATGATGAATCTTATTATTAAATTTTATGGGGTGTCACAGTTGGTAACAGTGCATCCACGTTTTAGTGTCATTGAAATATGTGTTGTGTCAGTTTCATTTTTTACCGATCATTCTCTACTGTGTTAGAGACTATTATAGGTTTTCTACTTGGGTGTCGTGATAGGGTGTGTGCTGACATTGTTCCTAGTCATTGAGCATTGGCAAACTTGAGGAGTATGTGATCTTAGAAAAATATGGGAAGGTTGACCATTTTAAGTTATGCGTTAATTATATGACTAACAAGAAGACAAAGGGGTTCACCACCGCTATAAGGATGATTATGGAAAATTATCAAGTTTGGCAGTAAAGTATGCAACATAGAGACTTTTTGCAGTCATAAGTTAGTGAATATATTTCATGTTGAGTCTCTTTTTGGAGATATCAAGGAATATGAGTTTTTGAAAAAACTATTGGAGTTTTGTAATAATAAGGATTGCGATGAAAATTTAGGCTAGTAGAATGACCTTATTAAATTTTATGCACCTAAGAGAAAGGGCATTGAATTTATGCCATTTAGCAAAATATAAGGATTTTGATGTTAAATTAGAAAGTGGAAATTAGTGTTACACTTAGATTTGAGAAAAGTTCATTTATGTTGTTAACCCGTTTGTGATTAGGATGATGATAATGTGAGAATGTTTGGACCCAGGAGTAGGGTCACCGTATGGTTGTGAAATATAAAGTAGAAGCTAGTTAGAAATAATTGGAAGTCCACCTAAATGAGTTAAAATTGGAGAGGAGAGTATTGATTTTTTGGTTGGTTTGAGTAAAGATGACCCAATTAGATATCTTATATGAGGATGGAATGGCATGTGCATTATTAGCATGTATTTTGTGGATTTTATGAATAAAGTTTAGGAACAAGTAAGTTCTAAGATTATCAAATAAATAACGTGTTTCAATTGAGGTTCAGATGGTTGAGGGTTTCGTAAACTCCTTATGCATTCTATTCGTTATTCTTTGGTGATGACAATGCCTTACTATGGATTTTCGTGGTGAATGTAAGGAGGATAATTATTTGACTTACGGAATGGGTATACCTATTGGAGGTAATTTTTGAGTTAGGAGTACTTATATGGGTTATATGCTAGTGGTGGCATACTTTGTAGGATGATTACATGGAATGCTTAGCCGATGATAGATTTATCATAGTATGTACGAATATATGTGATGAGAAGCATCTTTATTGTAAATTTTTTGATTATTTTAATTATAAGTGACGACGGCGGTTACATGAAGTTGTGTGTAACAACCCGCCCTTTTGGAGACCATCAAATTCCCCGATTAGAAATAAATTAGCAATTTGGAGACAATTAAATTCCATAATTAAGTATAAATTGGAATTTGGGGGAATTTTCCTAAATAGTGATTTTTGGGATTTTCGAGGATTGAATGATTTTTGATGGATGTCGTGATTGTTTTTGGGACTATATAGGCCGAAATATTTTTTATATGTCGCCGTTGAGTATAGCGACAAAAGAGACAAGATTTTGATTTGAAAACCAGCATTTAATTTTATGGGTTAGAATAGTGATTTGCGGTCAAGTACCTCGGATGGGAATTTCGACTGCGCCACGAGTCTCGGACTGTCCGAGATAGTCGGAAAAGAGTGTCCGATTGTCGAAATTGAGTCCCGGATGATTTTGGGGTTAAACGGGCTCGTAATAGAGTAAACGAGTCGTTTTTGGGGTATTTAGGGATTAAACCCTTTTCTCCTTATGAAAGGAGGAATAGAGGGAGAAAAAGAGAAAGAAAGAAGAGAAAAGAGAAAGAAGAGAGAGAGGAGGAGAGAAAAGAGGAAAAAGGGGGAAATTCCGGCCAGCCTCCGCGGGATTCGGCTCGAGGACGTCGAATTTTATCCACGAGGCAAGTGTTTACTTGCTTTATTTATTTTTAAGCATAAATATCTCATATCATTGTTGGTATAACAAACCCTAATGATTTTGGATTGGGTATTCGTGGATAAAACGGTTTTTCGAAAGTTAAAACGAATAAACCCCTAAACTTGGATTATTGGAGAAACTTAGATATTAATCTAAATTAATTAGTGGTTTAGGGTTCTAGGATGTTTAGAACCATTTATATGTGTGTAGTTGTAGTTGATTGAGGTTGTAGGCCATTGATTGAGGCGACAAAAGCTTGGGAGAAGCTTTAATGGCCGAAACAGCTTCTCAGAGAAGAAGCTTCCCGACATGATCGATCGATCATGGGGACTCTATCGATCGAGCCATCGATCGATCGACGGCCAAGGGTCGATCGATCGACCCCTTCTGCAAAGGGACAATTTTTCTTAGGGTGAATTGGATAGGATATATTCCAATTCAAATTTCTTTGAGGTAAATTAAGGGATAAAATAAGAAATCCTTTAGGAGTATATAGCTCTCTAATTAAGAAAAAAATTAGGAGGGCAAGGTGGCGGTTATTAATGTATAACCCTTAATTTATATTCTCGGGGAAAATAGATAAGTTGAGGATTTTGAATGTTGGGGTTCTTAAGATAGGGTGGGGACCCCTAAATGATTAATTGGACTAGGTTTAGTCTTTAGGTTCATGGAAATGAAATCCCTAACCCACTGAAATTAAGATTGTCCGGGAGAAATAAATCCCGAGGATATTTCTAGTAGGCATATAGGCCTATATAATTATGCGTATAGAAAGCATAATTATATCGATTACCGTTAAGTGTATCCTAGGAGAGAATTAGGATAATTGGGGATATAGATATATATATTCACTTAGAGTGAATTGGTATAATTGGAGACATCCGATAAAATCCTTAGTGATGATTAAGGTATTTATTAGTTATAAAAGTAAGGAAATACTTTGGATTTAGAATCATGCTAATATGAATGCATGATTATGATACCTGGAGGGAATCTTTGGGATTATTGGTCATCGCTAGATGCTATAGGCCGTTATGGCCGTTTATATATTCTAGGAGGAATATATGGTATATGTATATACTATGTGATTAAGGTATATATATATATATATATATGAATATTTTCAAAATGGAAAGAGAAATGTTTTTCATAATTGATAAAATATGGATTACGCACCTCCCTAAATCGCTATCATAAGGGAAGTTGCGCGCGTTATGGTGAAGCCCCCTAGCTATTGAGCAGGGTGGATATAGTCCTTTAGGCCATATGAGCGATTATATATTTGTTTCTGCGCTGGTTAGGGGATTCTGGGTGTGGTCCTGACTTTCCCGCAGGCATATGGCCGCTTCCCGACGTTGTTAGGTTCCCAGGTTGTCTTGTTTGATAGGCCCTGGAAGATGATAGCCATTTAGGGGCGCGTCCAGTGGGGAAACCCGGAGGGGTGGTCTTAGATCAATTAAAGCAATTCATGATAATGGATTGGCTTTAATTTACATTTCCTGAGTATAAAAAGGGAAATGGGATAAAGGTTTGGCTTCGGTAACACTCCCGGATGGAAGAAGAGATGTGGAAGCATATGATTTGATCAAAGCATTTCCATGATAATGAAAATGGCTTTGGGTACATTTCCTGAGTATAAAAAGGGAAATGGGATGATATAAAATAGAAAATCATTTTTATGTTAATAAAATTGGCTTTTAAAAAGGTACATGATATGTTAAAAGCAATTCATGCTAATGAGTTGGCTTTTAAATGCATTTCCTGGATATGAGAAAGGAAATGGAAGTTTTTGAAATGAAAATGATAAGTATTGATAAATACTCTGTATATGAATCCTCAGTCCGGGAGGTAGATCCAGATGTGTATTATAAAGATATAATTTAATTGGTAAACCTCAGTCCGGGAGATATTATCCGGACGTATATTATAGATGTATGTATATATATATATATATGTATTTATACATTTGTGTGTGCTACGGGCCTAATGGATCTCTACCATTAACCCTGCCAAGTAGTAGTGTATCGGGGGTGTTCCTTGTCTGGATTTCGCTTTGCGAGACACCCCACGCACGAACTTAGTGCAGTGTTGAGAATGGAGGGAAGCTTAGCCCTTATCACTTGGACTATCTAGGGTAGATAATATCTGGGTGATTAGACTAGTTAGGCGGGGTAGCTTGACTAGGATGTATTGTTAGGGTTCGCTAGGTGTGCACTATTAGAGGAGAGGTAAGGGGTATCTCATGGGAGTGCGATACCAATTTAAATATGAGATAAAACTATTTTTCTAAAAATAAAGCATTTATGCACTTGCAAAATATTTTCAAAACTCGGGCTCTGACCCGTTTATCTATTTTCCTTTCTTTATATATATATATATATATATATATATATATATGTGTGTGTGTGTCCAGACACAGGGACGCCTGGATGGAAATTCTTTCGAGTCAGACGTCTGCTGCAGCAGCTGTGGATGCTTGCGGGTTCTCGGTAGATGCTTCTTTCCTTGTACTCTAGATAGGAGGTATTGTATAAACTTTCGAGACAATGGCTCAATTGCATTTAGTTATTCTTTTAGTAGCATTCAATATGGTTGTATAATTTGAACCGAGTATTCGGTTATTTTATTTCGCTTCATTTTCCTTTCAGTTTCATTTACACTTAAACTGTGTGTATGTTTTATTATAATTGTTTAAAAAAAGTAGTTAAGTAAAAGTTTTTAACGCTCGCCTAATAGGATATTAGTAATTAAATGGATTTTCGACAGTGATGCTAAGAATGATCCATATGTGACTCCTATTTTAATATGATATAGGAATGATCGCCCGGTATCCCATTAGGCGGGTTGTTACATTGTGTAAGGTCACATATTATGTTAGTATAGTAATGTTGTCAGGGCGGTCGATAATGGTTGATACTTATTGGAATGCTTAGATGTGAAGAGGTTTTGGAGTGGTTAAAAACTCTATTGGCTTTATAGTTGGGTAGAGTGTGTCCTACCATATGTTTGATAAAATCATAATGTTTTAGTATTATTTGATCGATTAACTTAGAGGGTTGGGTATCACTCTTGAAAGAGATGAGAATTTTGTTGGACATGTTATAAGTTGATATTTATGTGTCTAGAACATTGTTTCGGGTGTAGACAATAGTGTATCGAGAGTTTACTTATTTGGATTTCTCTTGCGAGACGTGCCATGAATGAAGCTTAGTAAGTTTCGGGAGTTGAGAGATGTTTGGTCTTTAGGGAGATTTGTTTAATACATTAAAAAATACTTTTGTGGAGAGACAACACATTGAAAGGTGACAAGTTCTTGACTTTTAAATAGGAATATAAGGTGAAAAAATGTAATACAATGAAATTTTAAGTGAATTAAATCTTGGGTATATTAAGTTGTAAATTAAATGATAGTGATTTAGTTATATATAATTAATTGAACTGATTTATTTCTTGTAACAACCCGCGTAATTTTGGGTTATTTTAATTAATTTTTGGAAAATGGAGGAAAATAAAGTTTTTGATAAAATTATTTTTATTGCTCAAATATGTTGGATATTATTTTTAAAGGCGAGAATTTCAAACGGTTTCGAAACGGAGTTAAAACGGATTTTAAAATGATTTTAAAATGTTTTTAACTCTTGGAGTTGTTTTGACTTCCAACTCTTCATTTCTTTGCCTTATTTAAAGGAGTCTTTTGGATTCCAACTCTTCATTTCTTTGCATTATAAAAGGAAGTTGTGGGTAACCTTTTTAACCTACGTTTGGCTCAAATTTTGGAAGCAAATATATTTTATATTCCTCTTCTTTTTATATACACATTAGCCCTTGAGATTTGTGAGTTCCAACCTTAGATTATAGGTGTTCTTGGGGCTATTTTGTTGGAGGTTCTTGGAGAAGATTTTGTAGATCTTTTGAGTTTATCTTGAGGATGTGATCATTGATTTCTCATCATGGTTTGAGGTATGGGGTTTTACACAATATGCTCCTTAAATCTCGCAAGTGTCATTCTCTTTGATTTCTTATTAATTGAACTCATATTTGAATTGTTAAATTCATTGAAATCTGGAAAATAATTGTTGAAATTATTTTGATTCATGTGGTATCATTATATTGTTGATGAGCACGTTGCCATGAGATTTTAATATGGCACAGATGTTGGGCACCCGCCAAAATTCCTGTTTCCCGCGCTATGGCTTGATAAAGCATATACGGATGTGGTGAGGCCTGGTGACCTAGTTAAAGTGTTGTTGAGAAATTATATTGATAAATGGTTTGAGATTTGCATTTTGATTTGAATATTCGTACTCGTGTTGTTACGTTTTATTCATTGCTAATCCGTATTTGTTGAGCATCTTTCCTGTCGTATTGTGTACTTCCCCATATTTTCTTTTAGTTGGAAGGTTAGCGTGGATTTGGGACGCTATGGACCAATTGGGATTATTTTAGCGTGGATTATTTTGGGAAGAATATTTTTTGGAAGATTTGTATTATTTTGATGTATAGAGCTTTGGAGATTTGTATTTTTATTCGAGTTAGATAGTTATAATTTTAATTCGAGAGACTTGTTGTATTTGAAGAATTGAGATTAGTGGATTTATATTATTGTGGGTTTATTTAGATGCTCTATACCTTGTCACTTGTGGATTTGGATTTATTTTATCGCATTAGCGCTCCATTCGCTCTCCCCGGGCGGGCGGGGTGTTACATTTATCTCTAGTGATTGATGATGTCACTAATGTATGTGTATTTATATTTATCTGTAGTGACTAGTGATGTCAATAATGTATGTGTATTTGGAATTGATTTTATATCGAAAACATGTTAAGACATTAATAATTAATGAAAAAGAGTAATAATTAATTTAATTATCTATAGAGGACTTTTGAGAGGGGTAGAATGTTCGTTTACACATTAAGATATTAGTTGTTGAGCCCCATATGTTGATATATGGTTTGGGCTAGACTTTAGGCTATTTAGGATTAGTTTTAGGCTTATTGGGCCAGGATCCATATGGGCCCAAGGCTTAATTTTTTGGTGGACATCATATAAGGGGTGTAAGGATTATGATAAACCACATATATATTTCATATCAGAGGTGAGCTCTAATGACAAGAAGACAATGCTAAGAGAGAAGATGAAGAGCAGAAGATGAAGAAATGGGGAAGTTGGCATATGGATTCAACCCACTCGAATTGAGGAAAGTTTGTTAAGTTTAAGACTAGAATTGAAGTGGGATTATGATGTTATTATTCATTGGATTCATAATTTAAAATCAAAATAAATCTAATTAGACTTTGTTATGAAATTGGGATTTATTACCATGATTTAGAGTAGAAAATATCAAATTTATATTACAGCCATTGTAATCCATTATTGAAAGATATTAATTCTTTATAAATTTTATTGAAACCAACCGAATTCGGTCCTAAATTAGGAATAGATCATGAGTAGAGTTAGTTATATTCTTAAGATGTTAATTAGAGATTAACGTCTAAATCTTATATTGGCCGAATCTAAAGTTATTGTAGAATGATTAGTATTAATATTAGGACTAAGATATGTTAAAACAGTAAAGTTTGGGGCTGTTTAGGACCTTGGAATATAAATTTGTCCATAACAATTGAGGAGCGTTAATTAAGGGATCTTTAATGGCAATTAAGATAATGTAGAATTTTTTTCAAGAAAATCAATCACTTAGAGGTCGATTTTATATGGTATACATGGGAATATATATTTTTAGCCAAAAGAGAGTCCTAGTTAAATTAAGTTAAGAATGCATGGCGTTGGTTTTATAATTTTTGGAATTGTGATGAATATTTGATGATTATTTTCAGAACAACACATAATGCTAAATATTTCTGAAGCGTATTTCAGACTTTGAGGCAATTTTGGCATAATATATCTATGAATTTGTCTCTTGAGTAAAAAGAAGTTCCCAATTAAATTGAGTTAAGATGCATGGGCACTAGTTTCATATTTTTTAGTGTTTCAGTGAATATTTTATGATTATTTTCTAAATAGTATATAGGGCTAAAAATGCTACCAATTTGTTTAAAAATAGACCGTCTTCCACGTTTTCTATAGGTTTGAACTATGATTTGGGGAATTTTGTTAACGATCATAGGTTGTGATAATTATTTCACTAGGTAGTGTAACTTAATAGGGATGGTTCTGATTCGACTAATTATCATAGTTAATAGATGTTAATTAGATAAATATTTTTGGATTTAAACCCAGAATCATATAATGGGAATTTATTATATTATGTGGTATTTTAGAGATGATAATATAACCTAGGGGTATAGGCTTCTAAATCTGGTAATATAACTCATAAATAATATTGAAACCAACTAAAAGTGATAAGATTGCTAGGTAATAAATTAGATGAATTTAAAATGATCATATAGGGTAAGATTGGAGGTGTTGGGACTTTAACATAGTCGATTAATGGATTTTTGTACGTTGGGACTTAGACTATAGTAAGATGCTAATGTAAGACCAATAATTATATGAATCTAATTACCGTGTATGTGAGCGGCTGATTTTTGTGCATAAGTTTAGGGTTTGTTGGTATTTATAGTAAGGAAATGAATGGTGGAGATAAGTTTAAAAAAATGAAGGGTCCTGATAATTGGGTTGGGTTGGATATATAATTTTTTTTGAATACAATTTTTATTTGGTAATTCATATGGTAATATGCGGTAAGTTTGGTACCGTATTTCGGTATGATAAATTCGGTAATTTGGTACGGTAAATTCGGTACGATAAATTTGATAAATCGGTTTTTTATATCTAAAACGCAAAACCAACCAATTTTTTTACGGTATTTTCGGTTTCGGTAAAATCTGTTTTCGGTATTTCATAATATGAAACCAAAACCATTTTTTCTCCGTCCAAAATGGTACGGTACAGTAAAAACCCGTACCGGTTGCACCCCTATCGTTTGTGTTCCCACGGGGAATTTTTGATCATCTTCTTACCTTACGTTCATCATCTCGACCTGCTTGGCCATATTTATCCGCGTACCTGGATAGTTTTCCTCTTGTGATTAAACTTTAGATTTTCTTCTTGAGAGCTATGCAGTTGTCCGTGTTATGGTTTTAGTCCTTATGAAACTCATAGTACTTGCTTTTATCTCGACGATTTGCTAGGTCCTTTAGCTTCTTGTCCCACCTCAGATATTTATTTCTTCGATTCTCCTTAAGAATGTGATTGATGCTGACATCTAAATGGGTGTACTCATCGTACCTTTTTAGCTTCTCAATTTTGTTATCCTTCTGATCCTTCTTTTCATTGTTATTACTGAAGGTAGCCTTTGGGTGATCTGACTCCCTAGATGCCATGGCCTCCTCGACATTCATGATTTTTCTTGCCTTGACCAAGAGCTTTGTCATTATCTTTGGTGGCTCTTTAGCCAGAACCCAAAATAGATTTCCCGACCGTAACCCGCTCATTAGCGCAGTTATGGCAGTTTTCTCATTATAATCCACTACATTGAACTTGTCATTGTTATAGCGAGTAATAAACTCACATGTGGTCTCTTCAAGCTTCTTCCTTACATTGAAAAAGTGGGCAACTCTATTACTTAGCTTGGATCTAAAGCAAAAATTTATGAGAAAGGGATCTGTTAGCTATTGGAAGTTGGAGATCTGCTCGCATGGTAGGTTGTTATACTAGATTTGGGTTGATCTAGTGATTGTGCTAGAGAATTCTCAGATACGTATTTAATCTAGAACGAAATAAAATTAGTAGTTTCTTAGTACTTCTTTACGTGAAGTTTTAGATCAGTATTCCTATCATATCTTGGCATAATGATCGGCGGTTTAAATTTTATGAGTATTGGATAACCCATAATCGTTGGGGTAAAAGGGATCCCTTCATAAAGTCTTTGTGTACTGGGTTCTTGAATCTAGTAATTTCTTCCAAATAGTTCTCCAATCGCTGGGTAGATCCTTTCCCCGGCTGGTCCTCTTATTTTTCCTTTACTACGATTGTCTTAATTGATCGTCCTTAATTTTTAGATGATCTCTCTTTATGAGAAGTCTACTCGACTTGGGCTGATCTCCTTATGCTTTTTCTGGACTCGACTGAGCATTGTGTTCCCTGTATAAGAGACCGATCTGATTCTTCCCGATACTTGTTATATTCTCTAGGACCCACTGACTATTGGCCCTTACGTGGGACCAAATCATCAAATGTCGACCCTCTACTTAGACTTTCCAGCACATTGGGCCATTCCTTAAAAAATGATTGTTCATCATCATACCCAGTTGATCTAAGGGAGGAAGTGGTCCTAGGATTGTATGGTGAATGCCTGAATGCACTCCCATCATTATGCCATCCCAGGTTCAACCTCTTTGGGTTTTTTAGAGTTTGCGTTCTGTAATCATGCCTCCTATTTCTATATGGGTTGGAGGTAGCATTTCTCCTCTCCCCTTTGAGGTTTTTCTTTTGACTAGAGTAAGGGGATATGCTCCAGACCTATTATGTTCAGTCTGGAGCATCAGCATTAGATTTTTACAGCTTTCCCACCTTGTATCCCAGCCCTTTGGGAGGCTCGTTAGAATTTTCTATATGTCATCCATCCTCATAGGTGTGGAGGGTGGATGTGCCTTAGTTGCGTGGCTACTCTCCGAGTTATCAGCCATTTCCCCAAGTTTGTAACCTAGTAATTGTAGAAAGGGACAAGTGTTTCAGGACTAAGGAGGGTAGGAAATGACAGTAGCTTGTCGACTTTCTACAGATGGCGCCAATATGTTATCGTTTAAAATTGGTTTATAGATAAATTGTCTTAGCTTGGAAATTTTAATGATAAATAATAACGAATAAGGAAATTATAGCTACATACTTGCCAAATTTGGAGGAATAAAGTGAGATGAGAGAGAAACAAAGAAACATAGATTTATGTGGTTTGGCCTAATATAGTGCCTACATCACAGCTACAATGTTATTTCTCTGTATATTACTTAGTAATAGCCATAAAAGTTAGTAATACAAGCTCTGTGAGTTCTCTCCCTAGGGTTTGCCTATATGTGTCTAGTAGAAAAATTTTAGATCCCCTATTATGTGGTATTGAGTGCTATTTATAGGTTGTTATTAGAGAGAGAATATTATGGGACATGTATAATGCCTTTATAGGTCAGGCAGTTACACCATTTACTTTATAGGGTAGAGATAATGATGAGTTTGCTATAGCACGATAAAGGTGGTCTAGTGAGTAACTTCCTCACATGCACAAATAGGATACACATGACTGCTGATATTCCTCCACGTGTGGAAGCTGGCTTGAGGTGCGAATCGATGGGGTTAAGTAATGTTGTTAGTTAACACTATATTAGCAGTAGCGGGACATTTAATGATATGGCAGGTCCAAGCACAATATTACTTGTGTTGATCTCAATTCCCATGGCCGAACAGATTATATAACAAGTCGATCTCTCTTTTTACCCTTAATGAGGACGCATGTCACCTCTAGAGAGGTCCACGTGGTTATTTACATTTAAGATATAACACCTTTGAACCTTTAAGTCTCCACATTACTACATCACTCACTGACACAGTCTTACCTATCATATCAGCTTGAACTTTTCTACTCTCTTAATAACTTGAGAGCCATTAGCGCCATTTTCCAGAGAGTTCTTCTAGTTATTTATCATAAAAGTTGCGCATATACCTTGGGAGTTATTTATTCTCCAAATAAGCTTATAGGAAGATGCTTTATTAATATCATTCAAATCCCTCACACCTAGCCCTCATTCTTCATTTGAAATACTTAGACTATTCCATCTAATCCAAACTTTCTTGTCTCCCCTTATACCACCAGATCCCCAAAAGAGCTTACTGAAAATGGGCTAAATTGTACTGATTATGGCTTTAGGAGAGTTGAGATCAGCAAGGGTATATATAGATATTAAATCTAACGCATGTTTGATTAAAATTAGCCTGCTTGCTGATGATAGATACATTATTTACCATCATAAGAACTTAATTCTATTCCTATCTATCAAATCAGTAAAAAATATTATCTTATTTCTCCCAATAAACAATGGGCAACCCGAGTAAGTAATAGGAAAATTTTTGAAAGGCAACCCCAAACAACCTTCTATATCATTTCTTCTTATCGAAGATACTAATTCAGCAACTAAAAAGCAACTTTTGTTCCTATTAATCAACTGGCCAGATGAATTCTTATATTTAGACAAAAATATCATAAGATTTTAAAGATTTCGATTATTCCCACTAACAAACAAGGTAATATCATCAACAAAACTCAAATTGGTAATCAGTCTACTACCCAAAGGATGGGAGAAAGGAGCACTATTTTAAGATAGAACCAAGTTGTCCAAGCCTCTTCTTAACACCTCTGTTAGGATCACAAAAAGGGAAGGAGATATCAGATCTCCTTGATTGAGACTTCTGGATGAATGCAAAAACCTTGCTGGTTTACCATTAATTAAAATAAAAAACTAGTTGTTTGATAGCAACTTCCAAATGAAATCTATAAAAGTCTCAGTGAAACCAAATATTCTAAGAACCTTAATTAGGAATCACCAGGATAATCAATCATAGGCTTTCTCCATATACAACTTTATAATCACATTTGATCCATGTCTTTTTTTATTAAAAAGGTTTACTATCTCATGAGCCAAGAGAATATTATCTTGTATACTTCCATCTTTAATGAATCCACTTTGGGATAATAAACAGTAAAACTTGGGCTAACCTTGTAAATAGAATTTTGGGCAAAATCTTTTGGGAAAGGTTTCCCAAACTTAAAGGCCTGAAGTGTGAACATTTAGTTGGAATTTTTAATTTGGGGATCAGATGATGTTATTAGAAGACCAATTGCTAGGAATTAACTCACCAACAAAGAAGGATTGGATTGCTTTTAAAAGATCCTCCTTGATTAAATCCCAACACCTTAACATAAAATGCTCCAAAGAATCCATCAGGTCTAGGGCTACTATCTTCATTCAAACTTTCAATGGAAAACTCTCATCTTCATTAGGAATACTAGAGAATATTTCATTCAATTTATCTGTTATCAATTTAGGGATGACCTCCAGTGTAACACCCGACCCCATGAATTTGATCGTATTCGAATTATTTGGTGACCTGGTATGACCCATTGGGCTTTGGGGGCTCGTTAAGGTGGATCATATGCTAAATTTGGATAACATAGTGTCCCTGAGGAAATTCAATTCGAGTTTTATGGCCTAAAGTTAATATAGTAGATTTTTGTAGTTGTTTGAACGAGGTTTGATCGACCTTCTAACGATTGAGAAATGATCGATTTCCCACGGTCTCTGGAATCTTGTTGGAAAGACCACGTTTAATTGAGATACACAATCATTCGAACGAATGGACGTTTCTCATTCGATTGAGGTACATCTCACGTCCCTTTTAACCTTACGATTTTGGATCGTTAGTTCCTCGTTATATCTCTCATTCGAATGAGAGGGGATCTCATTCGAATGATGTCCCATGTCGTTCGAACGACCGAATGGAATTTAATTTTTTTTGCACATTTTAATGCGATGTCATGATGTGGATCATCTTATTTGATGATTTATCAAACTCTTAGTGGCTCAGATCAAAATATGGGGTAGTGAATTGATGGACTATTGGATAAAGGGCGAATTTTATGGGCCTTTGAGGGATTTAACCCCTAGGGTTTTGGGAGAATTTAAATGATTTTTTGGCTAATTTAACCCATTCTAATCAGATTTGCTCTCTCTCTCTCTCTCTCTCTCTCCGAGCTCTTTCTTCACAACCACAACACACCACCCTAACACAACCACTCGTCCACCTAAAACCACCAAATATTAAGTATATTCTTCAACATTTAAGCTCATAAAACCCAAATACACCAGATGTTCAAGAAAGATGGGTTTTTATGGAGATTTTGTTGGGGATTTTTTTGAGAAGAAGAAGAAAGAGTATGGATTTTGAAGGGTTTTTTCATGGAACATTCAAGGACACAAGCTTGTGGATCTAGGCAACCTTTGTCGGGCCACCTTAGGAGGTGGGAGGTTTCCATCTTCTTCTACACTTCATCCACCATTGTTGAAGCTTCTTTTGAGGTGGTAAACTCTACTCTTAGTTTAAGGACTCTATTTTTCCATAGGATTGGTCTTGTAATTAGAGTTTGTAAGAGTAGAATGCATACATGATTTAACAAGGTTATTTCTTTTGATTTTGTGGAAATGGTTTTTAAATGATTTTAAGAGATCTGGGAAAAATGTCATATTTTAAAAAATTTTAGTATTTAAACATTTTATGGAATCAAGTGTGGAAATAATATTTATTGAGTAAATGTCTAAAGGATTTCTTGTAAAAATTAGGATTTTATAATATTAGACATTTGTTCTAGTTTTTGAGTAACAAAAATGTCTCTAGTCTAGAAAAGAATGTTTATGAAAATGTTGTGAGATTTCTAGAATAAATTATGTGTAAAACCCATTCTAATGGAATTGTAAGCTTAAAATCCACCTTTTCATGTATATAAACTTGTAGTATTTTGATGGAGAGCATATAAACAAGTTTAATGAAGGTTTTATTTGGTTTAAATTTGAAATAAGAAAAACAAAGTTTCATCCCTTAAAATATCTTAAAAAGGGTAGAAAATGTGGTTAGTGGATGTTTTAAGACTACATGTGAAAATGAAGGAAAATGGTGTTTTCTTGTAAAGTAGTCTCCAAAATACCATAAGGTTTTCTTAATAAAGAAAGTGATGAAGTAAAGAGATTTCCAAGTTGAAAAGTATGTAACTATAAATTCTTAAATAGGTGTTAATGGTTAAAAAAATTGAGAAGTTAATATGCGTGACTTAATGATGTTTATTGGGAAAAAATACTTGTGAAATTGGAGGAAAATACATGTTTGGAAACAAATGGATAAAATGGTAATTTTATTTAAAGCAAAACATTTTTATGAATTAAAAATGTTGGAAAAGATGATACACAAAATGGTCCTAAAGGAAAGTGATTTTTGGGATAAATCAATGTAAGTGTGTAACGGACAAGAAATGATGATTTTTAATGTTTAACACAAGATAGGGTGAAATCCTAGGATTTGGATTCGGCTGGTAAAAGTGGAATAATGAGAACATTTGATATATTAAAACACATTAATGTAGACTCGAATGAGGCCGAAAAATAATTAAGAAGGGCCCGAACTAGGATTAAAGATAGAAACACTCACCAGAGCATATGGTAGCATAGCCGGTGGTGTGGAGACCGTTAAAGTATGCGGTTATTTGAGGATTCTAAGAAAAAGATAGTGAAAGTGGAACATGTCAAGAATTGGGTTGTGTGGTGAATATACAAAAAGACAACCTAACTTGAATAAAACTAATATATGTTTTGGTCGTAAGATAATGTGGACAAGTAAATTTAAAAAATTGACTAATATCCATGAAACATGATGTTGATACCAAATTTAATCTGCTGACGTGGACCAATCATACGAAGACACCCGGCTATCTACATGGCAACAACAGACCTCTCCGAGGAACTCACAGGCTCCGAGGAACATACCTCTCCGAGGAACTCACAGGCTCCGAGGAACATACCTCTCCGAGGAACTCATAGGCTCCGAGGAACATACCTCTCCAAGGAACATACCTCTCCGAGGAATTCTTGAATACCAGGAAGATCAACATACCCGAGTTACTCAGACGGTCCGAGCTGCATCTCGGCCACAGCATTGATTGCCAGATAACGAACAGTCCAACTGGTTCATTAAATGATTATCCTTGACGCACAAGTCGAAGGGCATTAAATGTATTACCCTTTCATATGTATATCATTTAATGTATCGACCCTTTCATGTACAGCCTCAAGGCTATAAATACCTTGTATCCCCCTCATTCAAGAGGAGGGGAATTTCTTGAGAGAACTTGTAATCAAGAATTCCACAAACACTCAGCAATAACATAACAGTGGACGTAGGCTTTATTCCTAGCCGAACCACTTTAAAAATCTTTGTCTCATATATGTTTGATGTGAATGTTTATCTTCATCTTCAATCTCATCCTCATCATTTATCTGCTGTTGACGCCACTAAAATGGCAGTGGCCATTTTCTGTCTTCAACAGATTGGCGCCGTCTGTGGGAACGTGTTACAAGCGTTGTTCTCCACCAAAAGCTAAGTTTTTATTTTCTATACGTATAATCAATTATACATACATCTTTTGATTCAATCATGATTTTTATGTTTATATACATGAATTAATCATCCATTTGTTATCTGCAAAATGTTGCATATCATGATTTTTTAAATCATAACTGTTAGATTAATTCTTATTTAGAAATCTGAAAAATAGTAGATTTCATAAATCATAATTCTTTGCTTGATTCTCAAGTTTTAATTTTATATCATGAAATAAATATGTTAAATGATTACATATGCCAATATTTACGACGGTGATAAAATTTGATCATTTTCATTGTTGATTTTGAAATAAATTTGGTAAGATCTTTGAGGTCTATTCAAATTCCTATCATATTTTTAATAAAAGAATGGGAAAAGGTTAAAGACAATGAAAAGTCTTCTCATGGAAATCATGACCCATATATATTCTCTCTCTCTTCAAGTTTGAGTCTCTTTGCATTCACAAGTTTGAGACTCTTTGCATTCATTTTTATGAATTATATATTTAATCTGGTTCATCTTCCATTTATGTCAATAAAGTCAAATTTATTGATTTTTTATATAAAATTGGGAATATAAAGGGATCAATATAAAAAATAATTTTCTCTCACCTGAAAAATCATTACCCACCTCTTGTAAAAAAGTCTGGGAACAAATTTGATATGTTGGCCCCTCGTTCATCACATCACAAGATTTCTTCGTTGAAATCACACGATCTAGTGGGTTATATATTTATTCATTTAATTAACGTTCTTAAGGCTTAAATTTTACATTGAATGTTATTTTTGATCTAAAGACTCAAGAAATAATTTGAGATATCCTTAAATGTTGGTCGGCAACATCCATGTTGTTTGTCGGCAACAGTAAAATCTTGGGATATTAAAAAATGCTAAGCACCCCTGATATTTCTTTAAACACGAGTTCGGCTTGGGAACAAGCAGGGGGATTAAGTCTTTCTTTAACTTATGATCACCCCAAAAATATTTTTAAACAGCAACTAATACCTGATTAGTTGTTGGAGATTAAAAAAAAAAAAAAAAACTTTACGTCTTATTTATGATGCATATTTGATAATAATTTATCCATCTCACACACATTTGGCATAAAACATATTATTTCATATTTTGAAATTTTTATGCTGATACATATCATATATTGATTGGATGAGTAAATTATTCTCATGACTAATCAATTCAGCCTACACATATGGTAGAGCAAATTATTAATTTTTACAGGCACAAGATTCAATGCCGACGAATGCTGAAGCATAAATTATTCTATATCCGTTCAGATTCATATTTTATATTTATCTCAGCATGGAGCTCGAAAAATTTCTTCTCTATATATATATTCGGCTCCGAGGAATTGCTACAACAGTTATTATATTTCACCCCCAACGGATAGTTAGTCGGGGTAATTCTTATTTTCAAGCCCAAATATCTGCTCCAGCACAAATGACTCTATATATCCATTGGGATTCATATTCTATATTCATCTCAACATGAAGCACGGCGAGATACTTATTATCATATTCAGCTCTGAGGAGAACTGTAACATTTATTATATTTCACCCCCAACGAATAGTTGGTCGGGGTGATTCTTATTTATATGCAGGCCCAGCAAAGTTCTCGGCCATATTCTTATATTCTGGAAAATATTATTCTTATTCGGCATTCTGCAATTATGCCTCGACAGGATACTTATTCAGCTTTAAGGAGAATTACAACATTCGTTCGGATAATTCTTATTTATATTCAGGCCTGACAACATTCTCGGCCATATTATTATGTTCTGAAAGATCTTATTCTTGTTCGGCATTATATGATTCTACCTCGACTGATCGGCGAGGCATTTTATTATTTTTAATTATTCTTTATATCTATTTGGATGCATATTCTATTCTCATTTCAGCATGGAGCTCGACAAATATTTATTATATCTTATTCAGCTCCAAGGATGTCTCCAACATTTATTATATCTTATTCAGCTCCAAGGATGTCTCCAACATTTATTGTATCTTATTCAGCTCCAAGGATGTCTCCAGCAATTATTATATCTTATTCTCAACAATCTGTTGGTCATCACCAAGGAGGTATCCTGCATTTATCTTATTCCCAACAATCTGTTGGAGGTATCCTGCATTTATATTATTCCCAACAATCTGTTGGTCATCGCCGAGGAGGTATCCTGCATTTATATTATCTTATTCCCAACGAATCTGTTGGTCATCGCTGAGGAGATTTCCAGCATTTATATTATCTTATTCCCAACAAATCTGTTGGTCAGCGCTGAGGAGGTCTCCAGTATTTATATTATCTTATTCCCAACGAATCTGTTGGTTAGCGCCGAGGAGGTCTTCAGCATTTATATTATCTTATTCCCAACGAATCTGTTGGTCAGCGCCGAGGAGATCTCTAGCATTTGTATTATCTTATTCCCAACAAATCTGTTGGTCAGCGCTGAGGAGGTCTCCAGTATTTATATTATCTTATTCCCAACAATCTGTTGGTCAGCTCCGAGGAAGTCTTCATCATTTATTATCAATTACCACCAACTCTGATCGGTAGATAAAATCCAACTCCGGTTGGTAGATAAAATCCAACTTCGGTTGGTAGAAAAAATCCAACTCCGGTTGGTAGACAAAATCCAACTTCGGTTGGTAGAAAAAATCCAACTCCGGTTGGTAGATAAAATCCAACTCCGGTTGGTATTGGTCGATAAATCTCATTCAAAGTTCACATTCCACAGTTGGGGGCTTATATTACAGATATATTTGTTCATTTGGTGGCACATTCTTATATCATCATGCAGTCGAGCATCAAATTCAACCCCGACTAATCAGGAGGTATATTGAAGTTCAGGAGATATATTGAAGTTCAGGAGGAATATTGAAGTTCAGGAGGAATATTGAAGTTCAGGAGATATATTGAAGTTCAGGAGGAATATTGAAGTTCAGGAGGTATATTGAAATTCAAGAGGTGTATTCAGAAGTATCACGACATGATGAAAGAAAGCGACAAGTATTCCCCCGAGGAACTCTGTCAGACCAGAAATTTGAAGACGAGGTACCTACATGGAGATTATATGTAGATGGATCATCTTGCACAGCTGGTTGTGGAGCAGGGATTGTTTTAAACACCCCAGATGATATTGACATGGAGTATGCCTTGAGATTCCAATTCAAAGCTTCCAATAATGAGGCTGAGTATGAGGCTATGATAGCAGGTTTTCATTTGGCAAAAGTTATGGAGGCACGGCAAGTAATTGTTTTCAATGATTCTCAATTAATCGAATCAAATTATGGGAATATATGCAGTGAAGGGAAAGTCGATGGTCAAGTACCATGCAAAGGTGATGGAGTTATTGACAGAATTTGATTGGTGAGGACACCGAGGATGGAGAATGCTAGAGCAGACGCATTGGCCCGATTAGCATCAGCTACTTGTACCGAGCTGCAAAGAACGATACCAATTGAAGTATTAGAAAGTCGGAGCATATATTGAGGAGGAACAATTACCGGAGGATAATCTCGCTGCCTAGAAATGGAAGTTTAAAGCTGCTCGGTATGTATTAATTAATGGTATTTTGTATAGACGAGGAATTATGGCAGGTTTGCAAAGATGTGTACATTCCTCCGAGGTGAAAGAATTGATTAAAGAGATCCATGAAGGGTCCTGTGGAGCCCATGTAGCAGGTCGGACACTTTTGCAAAAGGTGATGACGCAGAGATACTACTGGCCGACGATGAGAGCTAACTATATAAGCCTATGCCAAGAAATGTGACAAGTGCCAACGCTTTTCCTCCATCCAAAGAATTCCACAAGCATTGTTGACACCCATAACTCCCTTTGGCCATTTGCCATATGGGGATTGATTTGGTTGGACCATTGCCGACGACTCGAGGAAGATTCAAATACCTCGTCATCACAGTAGATTATTTTACTAAGTGGATAGAAGCTGAGCCACTTATTGACATGACATACGAGAAGAAGAGTATCCATCCCCGAGAAGAATTAAGCTATACAAGAGGAAATGACGACCAAGCAAGAGAGATATCTAGATCTCCTCATCGGGCAGAAGAAAAACAATAAATGAAGAATGTGTGTTGATTTCACCGATATCAACAAGGCAGTGGATGCTACCTCGGGACACGAACTGCTCATGGATATTTACTCTGGCTACAACTAGATTAAAATGAAACCTGAAGACATAACAACGGCTGATGAACAAGGTTTTTGCCAAGAAAATCAGTTGCAGTATGGAAATCTATGTTGATGACATGCAAGAAAGCTGCTGATCATTTGGTTGACTTGAGTCAAACTTTTGATCAACTGGATAATTATCAAATGAAACTCAACCCGACGAAGTGCACATTTGGAGTACGGGAAGGAATGTTCCTCGGGTACATCATCAACCAGCGAGACGTTGAAGCAAATCCAGACAAGATCAAAGCCCTTTTAGGGTTGCGATCCCCAAAAACGAAAGAAGAGGTGCAGAGATCAGATACCCAAAGCTGGAAAAATTGGCAGTGGCATTAATTAAAGCAAATAGAAGAAGGAGGCTGTGTTTCCAGGCCCATACCATGCATACCGACATGCCATTAATACAAGCTATAGCAGAGTTTACTGATCTTAATACTCCTGAGAAACAAAAATTGCTCGCTGATCAACCTGTGGATGTTACAGGATCAACCAAGAAGACTGCTCTAAGGAGCCATGCTCTACGGAGCCATGCTCTACGGAGCCATGCTCTACGGAGTCAAGCTCTACGGAGCGCTCTACGGAGCAAAAGTGCTATAAGTAGCCAACCTCCTTTGGTTAGGAGGATAAGCTCTCCGGAGCGCTCTACGGAGCAAAAGTGCTATAAGTAGCCAACCTCCTTTGGTTAGGAGGATAAGCTCTCCGGAGCGCTCTACGGAGCAAAAGTGCTATAAGTAGCCAACCTCCTTTGGTTAGGAGGATAAGCTCTCCGGAGCGCTCTACGGAGCAAAAGTGCTATAAGTAGCCAACCTCCTTTGGTTAGGAGGACATGCTCTAAGGAGCCAAAAAGTTCTAAAGAACCCTACTACTCCTTTGGCTAGGAGGTATACACCAGCATGATCAACTACGGTTGGTAAGACTTTATATATTCTCGCATTACAACTTATGTTGGTCAGGAGGTAACATTATTTCAAAAAGTTCTTTAAAGAACAAAATATCCCAAACTATACCAAGTATGGTTGGTCGGGGATAAAAACCCATCAACTGTAGTTGGTCGACAAACATTATTTATCCACCTTGGTTGGTTGGAAACACTTTGAATAAATTATACTCATTACTTTATTATTAAGTGATCGAGCAACATTACTAATACTTGTAACTTTTTTGGTCGATGAACCATACAATATTGTTATGCAAGCACAAATAATAATGTGTTTGATATTTACAAAACAATAGCAAATTCAAATTTGTGAACAAAAATGAAATTCTTTCACTGAATTCAAAATGAATTATGCAAATTTATTACATTGATATTAAATTGTGTACTAACTATTACATTGAGATTCCTACTCTATTGGTTTCTCTCCCTCTGATTTTGAAACAGGTTCCTCGCCAGCAGGAAGATCATCCAAAGCATAATGGAAATTTTATGAAATTAAGATATTTCAGCATTCTGATGTTCATCACAGATGGTCTGTCCGAGCAATTCTTGTTCGTCCCCGAGCAGCTCTTGCTCATCCCCGAGAACCTCTTGCTCGCCCCCGAGTGGAGGTAGAAGTTAAAATCAGCATCTACATCACTGAGATCTATGCTACTACTGTCTCGATCAACATCGAAGAAGAAGTTGTAAGAAAATGTTTCAAAGTCCACCACTAGCTCACAGAATGCAGTAGGTCGGCTAACAAACCAATCAACATACTTGAAGATTATGATAAGCTACAAGCGGCATCATATGTCGTCCAGGAGATAATGCCCTTTATGTTCAACAAATCAAGAAGGTAGATCAAGAATTTCACGAGCACCGAGCAACACTGCAAAATAAAATACTCCATCCTTTCAAGTAAACCATCAAGCATGAAACATTGGGGGCTTCTGTTGATACCAAATTTAATCTGCTGACGTGGACCAATCATACGAAGACACCCGGCTATCTACATGGCAACAACAGACCTCTCCGAGGAACTCACAGGCTCCGAGGAACATACCTCTCCGAGGAACTCACAGGCTCCGAGGAACATACCTCTCCGAGGAACTCATAGGCTCCGAGGAACATACCTCTCCAAGGAACATACCTCTCCGAGGAATTCTTGAATACCAGGAAGATCAACATACCCGAGTTACTCAGACGGTCCGAGCTGCATCTCGGCCACAGCATTGATTGCCAGATAACGAACAGTCCAACTGGTTCATTAAATGATTATCCTTGACGCACAAGTCGAAGGGCATTAAATCAAGAAATAAATATCAAGTCAAGTAAAAAGGGGCTCTTTTATAGAATTAATATGAATTAATCAGAACAAGTAATGTTTTGAAATAAAATAGTTTCATGCATTAATGTATGTACAAGTATACATATAATTAAGGTAATTGCATATGCATGTAAGTATAATGTATTAGAGTTAGCCGTTAGATTATATATTGGATTATTGTATTTTCCCAGTAGGCATTCGGCTCATTCCATTCTCTTTGTTACGGTAGGTTGTGTGAAGTTTTTTATGTTGAGAGCATTATATAGGTAAGTATTCTTTTATTTTATGTTAACAGCTCTGTATGCTTGGATTTCGGGGACATTTCCCACGGGTCCCTCACGTATTTTAATTTAAATTGGAATCACATACTAAATAAGTGGAATGTTAATTAAATAAAACTAGAGTAGCAACATTATTTAATTTGTCTCATCGCATTTCACACCTAACATTCAGCTGAGTCCGGGTTGACCATAGGTAACCTACAAATTGGTTTCGGGGAATTACAAATGGTATCAGAGCCTTAGGTTTAAGGTTCCTTCTGGGAGTGACGTGGTGAGTTCAGAAGTGGATATTTCGAGGTCGGTGTTCGTTTTGGGTCTGTCACTCTAGATAGGTAACGATTTCTGTTCGTGTTCCCTATCATATAGTTAAGGAGATTAGCACGACAGGAAATGTGTGGCTAAGTAACATGTGTCCAAGTTAGTTGTCATTAATAGATTCTGTGCTTCTGATTTTAACCTGTTAGCATATTATGAGTGTCTTGTAGGCCATTAGTGGCGATACCTCATTTTCTAGTTGGAGGTTCCTTGATGTCATCCCTCTATCATGTGAGATGCCTTGTAAGATGTTAACAAAGGTGTATAACATCCATCGAATTAGATATGAGTCGTTTAAAGTCATTTTTGGAGGATAGGTGACTATAATGTCATGCCTAAGCGATATTTATTTTATAATAAAGACAAATTAAGTTCCCTGGTTTCGTATTTACGGGTAGTTAATAATGGTGATTTGATTTGGCCAACTTTATCCTTGGAGTAGTGTCAAGTCGTAGGAATTTAACAATTCGATGGGCATGTAGACGAGTGTCGGTCATTACTTAGGGATGTGTACTCTGTCGTAGTTGATAGGATAGTATCATTATAGGTAAATGCCTTTGTAGTTATCGATTGAAATTTTTATCTCGTAAGCTATAAGGAGAGTTACGGGCCATCAATGGTAAGTATGTTATGTGTGTAACAATGAATATGAGTGAACCCTAAATATTCTTCTATGGCATGGTCTTAGAGCATATGCTATAACTTTTAAGGTATAGGATCCTAGTGACATCGGTATTGTGGACTTAGAGGCTTATAGGTTGTGTACGATGTCCTATATCCTGAAAGGATCCTTAGTAGTGTTAGTATGTGATTTGATACGTGGTTTATAGCATCAGCTATTTAGAAGAGGGTTTTCAGACCTTTATTGTATCTCGAGGAGAGGTTCGTAGGTTAGACCTATGTCTGAGTTTCAAATAAAGGGAAAATAATATTCTTATCTAAATACTATGGTCCGTTCGGCCCACCTAAGTGATGGAGGAATGCAAAGCGATTTCAGTATGGGTTTAATTTAAGGAAGTCGTTGGAGTGTTCTTAGGACTGATTGCGGGTGGCATCATTGAGGAATATAAATCTTTTTGTTATGAAACCTTGATGTGTTCAATGGTTAATGTGCACCATGAGTGGAGACTTGTAGGCTAGTATCTTTGTGAGTACCTAATGGTCACGATGCGATTTTTTCAAAATTTATAGGACGTACCCATGATAAGAGGATCATAGGTGATTAAATCTTGTCAAGTTTTTTATGACTTTTACATTGGGGTGTGGTTGGTATCCTTAGGGAACCAGTTAAATTCAGAGTCATGGATTGCTAGTTTTGTACTGATGGTTGTATTGAGGGTCATGTGATGATACCAAGTTATTAGTTAAATTTTAAGGAATCGAATCGTGTAGTCCTTACTGAGGTCATCCAATTTGATATCAATAGATGGTGCCAACTCTATAGGGAAATTATAGAGTTGTGTTATGATTGGGCATGATATTTATTTGTCTTAAGATGACCGGTGCAGGAAATGTACTACTCAATTCAAATGGGTATAAGGAAATGCATTTGGACTTAGATTGATGATATCATGAGTGGAAATTTGAAAATAGCCCCTAAAAGGGACATCAAAGCATGATTAAAATATCAACGTTTGTCAACAGTATAAATTAGAATAGGCTGAGCAAGAAAAGGGACCAGTTCTTAACATTTCTTGTCGAACCGGGGCCGTCTAGGAGGCATAGCCTGATATAGTACTTGTTATCCTTTGAGTGATGATGACGATCGGTGTGATCGTCTCGTAGATTCAATTTGGGTAGACTCTGGAGATAGGTGCAATGATGACCTCGTGTCGTTAGAGGATTAAATAAGATGAATTCTTCACTTACTTGGGTACTCCATAAGGAGATATTTGGGGATAGGATCATGGTATGATAAAAAAGATAGTAAACTAGGTGTGTTAGGTTGGTCGCGATGTCACATTGACTAGAGAGATAGACAAACTCATCACTGATAAAAGGGATCTGCCACTCATCGATTGGGATGGTTTTTATTAGATGAGATAAAAGGGGAGACATTACTCCTAAGGAGGGAAGCCTAACATGGACTTCTCAAGGGACAATAAGTTCGAATGTTGATTTCCTCTCATGGGGATAAATGGTTCGTGATTCGATTCATCACGATTGATGACTCAAGCCAGGGTGTATAACTAGGCTATAATCCAATGAGGATATCTAGGAGGAGTCATAAAATTTAAAGCATGTGGCGTAGGTTCACCTTTCATAAACCATAGTCCATTACGTGCGGATGAGATTCCCTCAGGATGGTTGTTCGTTCTTTTTGATCCAATGTGTTCCTTCTGTTTCGATAGTCGTTGATTGTGTGTCCTCGGTTGTGGTAGTCGGGGATTATACTGTATTATGGTACAGTACGATTTGGATTAGTACAGTGCGGTTGGACCTGGCATGGTTAATGCAGATTGGTAACTAAGTGTGCCCTTGTCTAAAGTATCCTTTATATTGTACAAAGTTCTGTGCATGTGTGGCTACGCGTTTAGTTACACGATTTTCTCATAGAATCCATTTTCCGTAAGATTACTGACCTTATGGATCGACCGGTATGGTAATTAGTATCTTTGACTGTGAAGAGTAGGATGGTGATTTAAGGATATCGTATAGTGTTAAAACTTGAGGAAACATAGTACAAAGTGTTATTTTTCCACAGTGAGTGGATTGGTGTAATACTTAGACGAGTGTTCCATAATGATATGCCTAGAGTGACCCGAGGTTCATAGAAGGGGCCTATGGAAAGGTATTATTCAGATGCATGATTTGGAGGTTAATATCGAGTTTAAGTGCACTTGTGTGGCTCGAGTGACCCGAGAATTTGAGAAGACTCAGGGTGTGTAATCCAAGGGATTGAAATAATTTACGTTGATGAATGCGATGTTAGTTATGCATCGATTTACACTTTGGTGAGTGTCGATCACTTGGAAGTATTGATTCGATAGATGTGCTGATATGCCTTGGGTGTTAGCGGCAAACCCTTAGGACTTGATTGAGTATGATCATCGGGTAAGTGGGGACTTGAGGACTATTACATGACTTTGATGGCTAGCCTGATGGGGAGTATTATAATAAGTTGCATGTTGAGTTTTTTTGGTGACTTCTCTCATAAAAGGAGATATGATGATTTCCTCGTGGTTGGGATTTGATAATATAGCCTCTAAAGATCCCTATGACTTAGACTAAGGATTGATAACACCAAAAGTTTAAGGAATTGATGGATTAATAGTTTCAAGGATGAAATTCCCTAAGGAGGGAAGAATGTAACATCTTCCCTCGTGACTTTGATCTTACTGATATGATTTGGTGACTTTGTATGATCAATTGGGATTGTTAAGGTAGATGATAAGACAAATCTGGATAATCTAGTCCCCCCAACACAATTGAATTGGAGTTTTATGGCCAAAAGTTAATTGGTAGATTTTTGCAGTCATTCAAATGAGGTGTCATTCGAATAAGGTTCGAAAGACTGAGAAATGATTGATTTCTCTCATTCTCTAGAATCTCATTGGAAACCCCACATTTTAACGAGGTACACAGTCGTTCCAATAAATGGGCGTTTCCCATTTGAACGAGCTACTTCTCACGTCTCTTTTAACCCTACAATTTCAGCTCGTTAATTCCTCATTAGATCTCTCATTTGAATGAGAGGCGATCTTGTAAGGAAATAAATTTCCAATTGAGTCCTTGTATTGTTTTGACTTAATGTCGTGAACAAAACTGTGTTTGTAAAATGTCATAGGGAGATTTTATTTTGTCACGATCCCACGTGGTCTATGACGTATTGAAGAAATTGAAGACGTTGCAGCAAAGCTTCAAAGAAATAATCATGCCGAAGTTTCATTGGTGCAATTTTACTCATCTTTAAAGTTAATTTTATTCCGAGATCACTTAGGTATGAATGCGTATAATTAATGGTGCTCGGAATTAATTTTATAAAAGATAAGGCGGTATTTTTATAAAGAAAAATGTTTTAAAATGTTTTTAAGGTGTTTTAAGTGTTTACACTACGTTTTATTCTGATATACTCGAAATAGAGTTTGACTAATTTGGATCTCTTTTATAAGAGACGTTTTGAACTAAAAGTAAAAGAAAGTCAAACTGACGTCAGCTCGCTCAAACGACATAAGGATTTTGTTCAAACGAGATGCCTATGTCGCACGAACGACGTGGCATTGTCATTCGAATGACACATTTTTCAAGGCGGCGCTAAATTGTTATTTAAAGCGTGTTTCTATCAGAGTTTTGTAAGTGTGCATTTAGGAAAACTGTTTACGAACCAGAAACTTGTTTGCACATGTTTTTCTAAGGTTTAAAAAGATTACACACATCCTTAGAGTTTGTGAAGATCCGAGTTATCATTCTTATATGCTTACGTGATCTTGATGTACCAAGAAGTTTGTTCTATCATTGAACATCAAAGGGTTTTGCGATGAAGAAAAGAGAAAGACTTATTGTTCGACATCGTAGACGGATCAAAGCCAATCGGTGGACACCGAGACATACGTGGACGGGTGTGTTGTGGACATGTATCGTGGAAGACGGCCTTTTAGCGTGGGCATTGTGAGAGGAGTGGTTGAAGATTAGAAGTGCGTTAAGACCCATGGGGGTCGAGTCATTGAGTGAGTCTTTGTCTGTTCAGTGTAAATCCACATTCAAAGTGATTGTCTGGCTTGGGCCGTCTGAGGTTGTTTTCCCGTTTTAGGTTTTTTTCTCGTACATCCGGCATTGTGAGTATTCTTTACTTTATTTTACTTACTTTAATCACTAGATGCATGTTTAGGATTAATGAAGATAAAATTGGTTTAAATTAAGAATTAGGTTTTTCCCAACTTGGTTTGGTGAATATTAAAAGTTGATTAATTTTTGGTGAAAAATTGGATTGGTTTCAAACACACACATATTGGGCACTCTCAAATTGGTATCAGAGCTAGAAAATATATTTTATTTGTTTTGTGATCCTGTGTGTTTGTTTATCTCTCCGATGATTGTTTTCTCTCGATGGATTCTCTTTGATGATTCACATCGTTTGAATTTAAAGTTTGCAAAACGTATAGAAGTTTTGGAGAAAGATAATTATGGTTTCAAAAATAGGATTGAATATTTGCAAACGTTTGAAATTCAAAAAGGTCTTTGTTGTGAGAAGTTTAGTTCCTTATTTAATGATTTTAATATGATAAAATTGGGAAAAAAGGAGAGTGATGATAGAGTCCTCGTTTTAGAAAAAGAGTTAGTGGATTTAAAAAATTCTAGAGTTTGTCCCGTTGAGGAAAATAATTCGATTAATGATTTTGTGGCACGAGAAAAGGCTCTTAGGGATAAGTTTGCTCACATTGCGGGGGAATGAGATAACCTTTTATGGGTAATTGAAAATTTAAAAAAGGAGTCCCAAAAGTTTGAGGAGTCTAATTATTTGCTTGAGTCTAAAGTTTTGAAGCTAAAAAATTATTTAAATGATTCGAGTAGTGATGGTAGCACCTTATCTTGTTTTAGTGGTTCGAATGTAAAAGCCAAAAGCATAGTGTGTTTTAGAACATCAACTACACCCGAGGGTATTAGCAAAGGTCAAACTAAAGGTCCCGTTCCTCGTCGTGTTTTCACATGTTCGCATTGTGGTAGGAAAGGTCATCTTAGGAGTTTGTGTTTTGATCTTAAAAAAGACCCTAGGAAGTTTAAATATACTGTCCCATTGGTTTCCAAAACCCGTTTTGTTAGGTATACACCGGTTTTGGTTAGGAAATCCGTTTTGGAGATGCTAAATGCTTCGTTGGTTGATTCTCACATACATGAACATGATTCGTCTCTTGTTGTTTCTTATGGATAGTTGCTTGCATGTTTTGTCATACGCTAGCCCTTGCATCATGATTTATAATTTGCTAGTGTTATGACATGCTTATCTCTTTGTATTATATTTTTCATTTGTTTGAGTCTTATTTGAAAAATACAAAAAGATTTTGTTTGTTTTAGAAAACTTTTGAAAAACCAAAAAGATTTTTCTTTTATTTGAGTCAAAATATGAAAAGACAAAAACATTTTTGACTTTTGTTTTTGAGTTTACATGTTTGATGTGGCATATTGGTGTGCTTGGCTCACCCCCCATCATTTGATATCCATGTGGCTAGGAAATTTTGTCATTATTATAGATTCTTATAATGATCTTAACCATTATTTATATGGGGTTGTTTCAAAGTTGATATTCATTTTGATTCGACTTTGTATATATGACAACATTGCACACATGCACAAGTTTATATAAATGTTTGACTTCTCTTTCATATTTGAATTTGGTTAGGCATTCTTATCTCAATCTTGTCATCTATGCGTAAGTAGACTTAAGGAGAAGTGTGCATGTAAGAATCGTTTACCGTGAGGGTTTAAATAGGTAAAAATAATTACTGATTCACGGGAAAGGGCTGCGAGAGTTCAAAATTGACTCATCGTGAAAGCCACCATTTAAAAGAGCCCAAAAGAAAATGCAATATGCTAAGAAAAGGGATAAATTAATTTAGTTCATTCCAAAGAAAATATTATATTATTGAGGGAGTTTGGATGGATTAAAAATTTAAACGGGTTTGCACAACTAATCCTAGTGTTGAAACATTGCAATTTGACACTATTGTTTGTAGAATCGTCAAAATTCTAGATTTATGTGCATGCAGTATGTTTAGTTCATTAAGCTCACACTTTAATTGTCATATGGCTATAATAAAGTTTGTTGATTTATTGCTATCAATTACAGCTTCTTAAACGTTTCGATGTGTTGGAATGATGACTCATTTGTTATAGTTTCACGCCCATTCATTCCATATCCATGTTTAAGCACATCAGTACTATGTTTGCATGTAACTCACCTTGTTAGTTTTTATGAGTTTTTGCATTTTTTGTTAAAAACATACTGTTTTAACACTGTTATGCTTCTGTCAGGCCCTTCTTGGAATTTTTTTGTGGAAATTTTTTCACTGGGCAATATTATATAATATTTATGGGAATCTGGGAAAGTTTGGCAGGTCGCGAGAAGTCGTTCAAACGACATCTCCATGTCATGTAGACCATAGTTGTACTTCGTTCAAGCGACATCCTCAACTCTTTTGAGCGACGTCCCTGGCTCGTTTGAACGACAGGCTGATCTCTTGCTTCTAATTGGTTTGCAGTCCACTGGTTTATTTGGTGATATTTTTGGTACTGCTGGAAGTGTTTCTGGACTGACTTGGTTTATATGCAAGATTTATTGGTTCTAATTTGGATTTTTGCATATAAGTACGTTTATCACACTCGATTAGATTGCTATGTTCTTTGTGTGATTCATTAGTTTACTAGCTACTGATTTGTCATTACATGATCATATTTAGCTGGCTGTTTCATGATTATCTAGCAATTTCACATTGATTCAACTTGATATATTGTCATGCTAGATACTTGGATTGGTTTATCTTTTCACAGAATTGTCTATTCGAGACAAAAAGGGGGAGAGATGTATGTGATGTAGGGGGAGATTTGAGCATGTTTTGGTGTACATATGTTACTTATTGGTATCTCATATTGGTAGTACACATTGGTATCTATTTTTTGCTCAAATTATTGTTTAACAAATAATTTTTTAGAGATTATTCATATTGGTATCTATTATCGTTTGGTATCATTTGAATATATATATTGGTTTCATTTGTTCCTCCATACTTCACTTGGTATTTGTTTGTATGTTTCATGTGTGTAGGTATGCTTCATCGATTCAAGATTTCAAGTGTACATCACATTCAGACAGTTTATGCTCGCCGGTGCTACATATACTAGTCCATGTCCTGTATTTTTGATTTTGGGTTTATGGGATGGGATTTAGGCATAATACGGCATGAAGGCCTGGCTTAGGCATTTCACTAGTTTAGTTTTGTCCCAAAAAAGTCAAAGGGGGAGATTTGTAAGGACATAAAGTTCCAATTGAGTCCCTGTATTGTTTTGACTTAATTTCGTGAACAAAACTGTGTTTGTAATATGTCATAGGGAGATTTTATTTTGTCACGATCCCACTTGCTCTATGACATATTGAAGAAATTGAAGACGTTGCAGCAAAGCTTCAAAGAAATAATCATGCCGAAGTTTAATTGGTGCAAGTTTACTCGTCTTCAAAGTTAATTGCATTCTGAGATCACTCAGGTATGAATGTGTATAATTAATGGTGCTCGATTTTTTTTTTATAAAAGATAAGGATGTATTTTTATAAAGAAAAATGTTTTAAAATGTTTTTTAAAGAGTTATAAGTGTTTACACTACATTTTATTCTGATATACTCGAAATAGAGTGACTAATTTAGATCTCTTTTATAAGAGACGTTTTGAATTAAAAGTCAAAGAAAGTCAAACTGACATCAGCTTGCTCAAACAACATAAGGATCTCATCCGAACGATATACCTATGTCGCGCGAACGAAATGGCATTGTCGTTCGAATGACATGTTTTTCAAGACGGTGCTAAATTGTTATATAAAGCGTGTTTCTATCAGAGTTTCATAAGTGTGCATTCTGGAAAACTGTTTACGAACCAAAAACTTGTTTGCACATGTTTTTCTAAGGTTTAAAAAGATTACACATATCCTTAGAGTTTGCAAAGATCTGAGTTTTCATTCTTATATGCTTACGTGATCTTGTTGCACCAAGAAGTTTGTTCTATCATTGAACATCAATGGATTTTGCGGTGAAGAAAAGAGAAGGACTTCTTGTTCGACACCGTAGACGAATCAAAGCCAATCGATGGACACCGAGACATATGTGGATGCATGTGTTGTGGACAGGTATCGTGGAAGAAGGACTTTCTGCGTGGGCACTGTGAGAGGATTGGTTGAAGATCAGAAGAGCGTTAAGACCCATGGGGATCGAGTCGTTGAGTGAGTCTTTGTCTATTCATTATAAATCCACATTCTTAGTGATTGTCTGGCTTGGGCCGTCTAAGGTTATTTTCCCGTTTTGGGTTTTTTCCTCGTACATTCGGCATAGTGAGTATTCTTTACTTTATTTTACTTGCTTTAATCACTAGATGCATGTTTAGGATTAATAAAGATAAAATTGGTTTAAAGTAAGAATTGGATTTTTCACAACTTGGTTTGGTGCAAATTAAAAGTTGGACCATTTTTGGTAAAAAATTGGTTTGGTTTAAAACACACACATATTGGGCACTCTCATATATAATTCAATGGTGTTTTGTCTCATTTAACCCATTCTAATAAGATTTGGTCTCTCTCTCTCTCTCTCTCTCTCTCTCTCTTGGAGCTCTTCCTCCACCAACCACCGTACACCACCCTAACACCACCACCTATCCACCCAAAACCACCAAATATTAACTATCTTTTTGCATATTTAAGTTCATAAAACCTAAATACACCACATGTTCAAGAAATATGGGTTTTTATGGAGATGTTGTTGGGGATTTTTGGAGGAGAAGAAGAAATCATGTAGTTTGAAGGCGGTTTTCATGGAACATTCAAGGAGACAATCTTGGGGAGCTAAGAAACCTCTTTAAGGATACCTTAGGAGGTGGGAGATTTCCATCTTCTTCTACAATTCATCCACTATTGTTGAAGCCTCATTTGAGGTGGAAAACTTTACTCTTAGCTTAAGAACTCTATTTTTCCATAGTATTGGCCTTGTATATAGAGTTTGTAAGAGTAGAATGCATATATTATTTAGTAAGGCTATTTCTTATGGTTTTGTGTAAATGGTTTACAAATAATTTCAAGAGTTTTAAAAAAAATGACATATTTCGAGAAATCTTGGTATTTAAACATTTTATGTAATGAAATGTGAAAGTAATATTTATTGAGCAAATGCCTAAAGGATTTCTTGTAAAAATTGGGATTTTATCATTACACATTTATTCTAGTTTTAGAGGAAAAAAAATGTCTTTGGTCTTGAAAAGCATGTTTATGCAAATGTTATGAAAGTTTTAGAATAAATCATGCATAAAACTCATTCTTATGGATTTCTAGACTTAAAATCCACTTTCTCATGGATAAAAGCTTGTAGTATTTTAATGATGAGCATATAAACAAGTTTAATGAAGGTTTTATTGGGTTTAGATATAAATAAAGAAAATGGAGATTTTAGCTCTTAAAGTGTGTTAAAAAGCGTAGAAAATGTGGTAAGTGGATATTTCAAGACTACATTTGAAAATAAAGGAAAAATAGAGTTTTGTTGTAAAGTAGTCTCCAAAATACCAAAAGGTTTTCTTAATAAAGAAATGAATGAAGTAAAGAGATTTCCAACTTGAGAAGTGTGTAACCAAAGGGTTAAATAGGTGTAATGAGTTAAAAACATTGATAAGTTAGTATGTGTGACTTAATGACGTTTATTATGAAATAATACTTTTGAAATTGGAGGAAAAGACATGTTAGGAAACAAATGGATAAAATGATAATTCTACATAAAGTGGAACATTTTCATGAAATAAATGTTAGAAAAACTGTTATACAAAATGGTACTAAAGGAAAGTGATTTTTGGGATAAATAAACATAAGTGTGTAAAGGACAAGAAACAGTGATTTTCAAATTGTAATACAAGGTGGGGTGAAATCCCGGATTGGGTTTGGACGGTAAAAGTGGAATAATATGGACATTTGATAAATGTTAAACACATTAATGTAAGACTTGAAAGAGATTGGGAAAGAATTAAGAAGGGACTAAATCCCTAGGGTTAAAGACCTAGAAACACAGGCCAGAGCATATGGTAGCATAACCGGTAGTGTGGAGATAGTTAAAGTAGGCATTTATTTGGAGGATTACGAGAAAAGGATAATGAAAGTGGAACATGTCAAGAAGTGGGTTGTGTGGTGACTATAAAAAATACAACCTAACTTTAATGAAACTAATACATGTTCCCGTTGAAAGACAACGTGGACAAGTAAAGTAAGAAATTTACTAATGTCCATGAAGTGATCAAATGGGTAAATAAGCAACTTAAGGAGGTTTGACCCATAATTAACACAATAGTGTGTTTAAGAAAGGTTTTCAACAAAAAATAAGTATTTTTTAACACGGTGCGTGCGTGTATTGAAAGGTGATTTTCAAGGAAAATACTAAGGCAAATTTGGTGTGAGTAAATGGGTGATTTCAATAAAAGATGTTATTTTACATAGACAAAAGAGTATTTGTTTAAAGTGCTTAACCGGGTGTGTTAAATCAAGAAATAAATGTCAAGTAAAGTAAAAAGGGTCTCTGTTGATACCAAAATTAGTATGCTGACATGGACGAATAATAAGAAGACACGTGTCGATCTACGTGGCACAATAACAACGAGGAAGTCTATTTCCCTGAGGAAGTCATACTCACTCCGAGCAACAAAGTATACTCCGAGGAACTCCAGCTCTCCGAGGAACTCCAACGCTCCGAGGAACTCCAGCTCTCCGAGGAACTCCAGCGCTCCGACGAACTCCTGAACGACGAGCAACTAAGGCGGTTCGAGCTGCATCTCGACCACAACATTGATTGCCAGATAATCAACAGTTCAACTATTCATTGAATGCTTATCATCTTGACACACATGCTTGAAGAGCATTAAATGAATTACCCTTTCATACGTATATCATTTAATGTATCACCCTTTCAGATTATAGCCTCAAGGCTATAAATACATTGTATTACCCTCATTCAGAGGGACCGGAATTTCTTGAGAGTACTTGTAATCGAGAATTCCCAAACACTCAGCAATAACATAACAGTGGACGTAGTCCATTCATATAAGGCTGAACCACTTTAAAATATTGTGTCTCATTTATTTATCTGTGATTGAATTATTAGAGTAATCTAATTTTTTACATCAACAGATTGGCGCCGTCTGTGGGAACGACTGTCGTTATCGTTTTCACCAAAAATCATTAATCATCAATGACGGATAATCCAGAATCTAGCAATCGAAATGCTGGAAATGTTGGAAATCCCCCAAATCCCTCTGCACCTCCAGATCTGGCCGGAATTATGATGAATCTGGCTCAAGGACAAACCGCCATGCAAGAAACAATGCGGCAACTCATACAAACCCTTCCTGGCGGTGCACCTGCACATTCGAGACAGGGAAGTGGTCGGAGGCAAACTTATTTACTCTCTTCACGATCCAGGCGTAGTGAATCATATCGTAATGAGGAATCTAATGATTTCTCTTATCAATCTGGGCGAACTTCGTCAATACGGGCTACAGATACTGAGAAACGTATCACTCTCTCTCCAGAGAGACCCAGCGCTTTGGAAAGATTGAGCAGGGCATCTCCTTTCAGCCGATTAGGCCCTAGGAGGAATAGGAGTCCACCTAAGACCATGTCGAGGAGTCTTCGACAACCATCAGATCTAAGGGAAGGATCAGCACAATCACGACCAGTAACTTGTCAAGATAGATCTCAGGAGGCCACATCAGAACAATCAATTGCTCGAACTCATAAGCCTGAGGAAGGAAATGATGCGTGGAAGGGTTCCATTCAGCGGTTGGAGGATTGATTGGGAGAAATGGCTAAGGCAAAGAATCCCCTACAACGAACTTTTGTTCAAGGGACACCTTTTGTCCAGGCCATTGTGGATTTCCCTACCCCTTCAAAATTTAAAGCACCTGTGGTGACCCCCAAGTATGATGGAAAAACAGATCCTGTTCTTCACATAGAGAAATATCAAGCTGCTGCCGACATCTATGCTGTCCCCGACGAGATGAGATGCAGAGCATTCTCGGGAACTCTTACTGGATCTGCCCAGATATGGTACAACAATCTTCCTCGCGGTAAGGTTTTAACTTTCTTTCAGTTAGCCGAGTTGTTTATTGGAAATTTCTGTTTTGGAGCAAAGCCAGTAAAACGAGTAGCACACTTGTTAAGTGTTAGACAAAAATCTGGTGAGAGTACTAGAGATTACATAACTCGTTTCAATAATGAGAAGCTGGAAGTCATAGATTATGAAGAAAAGACAGCTATCACTTCCTTGATGAGTGGGTTGTTGCCTAACAAGTTGTATTACACTTTGGCAAAAGATCCACCTACAACTATGTCAGAATTAATGGCAAAAGCGGCCAAAATCATGAACGCCGAGGAGGCTTTGGCTGCGAAAAAGAATATGGATAAAGAGACCAAGGTGGAAGTCGACAAATTGAAGAATAAAGAGCATAAGGGAAATAGCGGTGACAAACATTCCAAGAATGGTAGGTCGTCATGGGAAGTCCTGAAAAAATTCGATAATTATACTCCTTTGAAAATGGGTATTAATCATGTCTTAGAAGAAATCAAGAATAGCGAGGAGGTAAAGTGGCCGAAGAAACTGAGGTCAGATCCTGATACGAGGAATAGGGAGAAATATTGCGACTTCCATAAGGATCATGGTCATATGACCAAAAATTGCATAACTCTTCAGAACGAGATTGAAACACTCATCCGAAGAGGAAAGCTAACAAAGTATGTTGATCGGGGAGGTGAAAGAAGAAATAATGACCAAACTAGAGAGAGGTCTAGATCTCCTCATCGAGCAGAGGAGAAAAAGAAGAGAAACCATGAAGATGATCCAGATGATGACCCCAATCTTCCCAAGAAACCAAGGTAGCCAGAACGAGAGGTATTTTCCATACGTTTTGGGTCATTTGATTGTAATGTTATTACAGGAGGAGATGCAAGAGGAGGATACCTCACTGCAGAAAGAAAAGCTTACCTCGGAGAGGCTCAAGCTTGCTCGTACATTCAGCGAATAAATTTGGCTGAAGAGGATCGCCCGAGGAAGGTAAACAAAGAGAAGCTGGTCATTGGCTTTTCAAAAAATGACCTGGCAGGTGTTCTTTACCCTCATGACGACCCTTTGGTGATCAAAATGAGGATGAAAGAAGTAGTGATTTCAAGGGTTTTGGTAGATAATGGTAGTTCGGCAGACATCATGTACTACTCATGCTTTAACAGTTTAAATTTGAAATTATCTCAATTGGAACCTTATCACAGACCTCTTCTGGGTTTTGCTGGCGAGAAAGTTTTTCCACTTAGGACGATCAAGTTGGATATATTCATTGGAACTTGGCCTGCTTGTTGAACAGAGAGAATACGCTTCTTTGTGATGGATAAGAATGTGCAGTCAGCCTACAACATCATCATGGGAAGAGTTGGTTTGAAGAAGTTCGAAGAAGTTCCATCTACAGTACATCAATGCTTAAAATTCCCAACAAATTTTGGAGTAGGAGTTGTGAAAGGTGATCAAAAAGTAGCTCGTGAATGCTATTATTCATCTGCCGAGCAAGAGGAGCTTGAAGAGTCAAGGAAAAAGACTACTACCTACCAGGTGGAGGAAGGAACAGAAATTGAAACACTTGATCCCAGAGATGAATCCCAACTTGTAAAAGGACAGGTGGTGGAATCTACAGAAAATGTTATTCTGGAATACGAGCACCCTGAATGAGTAACCCAGATAGGTTCGTCATTGGATGCCTCAATAAAACAGGAATTGATAACTTTCTTGAGAAACAGGAAGAAAACTTTTGCATGGAGTCATGAAGACATGCCAGGAATAGATCCAAACTTCTTATGTCATGAGCTCAATGTGAATAAGGAGATCAAACCTATAAAGCAGAGAAGAAGGGTATTTAGCCCCGAGAAGAATCAAGCTATACAAGAGGAGGTCGAGAAGCTCCAGAAAGCCCAGTTCATTGAAGATGTGAAATATCCAGACTGGTTAGCCAACGTGGTGATGGTAAAGAAGAAGAATAGTAAATGGAGAATGTGTATTGATTTCACTGATCTCAACAAGGCATGCCCAAAGGATCACTTTCCATTGCCCCGAATTGATCAACTAGTGGATGCCACCTCGGGACACGAGCTGCTCAGCTTCATGGATGCTTACTCTGGTTACAACCAGATCAAAATGAAATCTGAAGACAGGCAAAGTACTTCTTTTATTACCCCTAGGGGAACTTATTGTTACAATGTTATGCCTTTTGGTTTGAAAAATGCAGGAGCGACATACCATCGGCTGATGAACAAGGTTTTTGCCGAACCAATTAGTTGCAATATGGAAGTCTATGTCGATGATATGCTGACAAAGAGCAAGAAAGCTGCTGATCATCTAGTTGACTTAGGTCAGACCTTTGATCAACTGGATAAATACCAAATGAAGCTCAACCCGACGAAGTGCACATTTGGAGTACGAGAAGGAATGTTCCTCGGGTACATTGTCAACCAGCGAGGTATTGAGGCAAATCCAGAAAAGATCAAAGCTCTTTTAGGGTTGCGATCTCCAACAATGAAGAAAGAAGTGCAGAGTCTTACAGGACGAGTTGCAGCTCTCAACAGATTTGTATCCCGAGCAACTGATAGATGCCTCCCATTATTCAAAACACTTCGAAAAACTTTCGAGTGGAATGATGAATGTGAGAAGGCCTTTCAAGACTTGAAGAAATATTTAGGAACACCTCCACTATTGTCCAGGCCAGTAATGGGAGAAAAATTGTACTTATACCTGGCAGTATCAGAGAATGCAGTCAGCTCGGCACTGATTAGAGTGGAGAATGGAGCCCGGAAGCCAATTTATTACACAAGTAAAGCTTTCCGAGGTGCAGAGATCAGGTACCCAAAGCTGGAAAAATTGGCATTGGCATTGATTGAGGCAAGTAGAAGAATGAGGCCATATTTCTAGGCCCATACCATCATCGTGTATACCGACATGCCATTAAGACAAGCCCTTCATAAGCCAAAAAAATCAGGGAGACTGATGTACTGGGCAATAGAGCTTGGTGAATATGATATTGTGTATGAACCCAGATCATCATTAAAAGGGAAAGCTGTAGCAGATTTTATAGCAGAGTTTACATATCCTGATACTCCCGAGGAACAAAAGTTGCTCGCTGACCAACCTGTGGATGTTACAGGATCAACAGACATAAGTCCAGACCAACTCCGGTTGGTAAAAGGGCTTGTGGATGTAGAAAGATCATCAAATTCGAGATCAGACCAACTCCGGTTGGTAAAAGAGCGAGAAGAGATGATCGACGAGGAGCAAAAAATATCAGGGGAGGATGAAAGAAAACAACAGATATTTCACCGAGGAACTCTGTCAGATAAGAAATTTGAAGACGAGTTACCTACATGGAGATTGTATGTAGATGGGTCATCTTGCACAACAAGTTGTGGAGTAGGGATTGTTTTAAACACCCCAGACGAGATTGACATGGAATACGCCCTGCGATTCCAATTCAAAACTTCCAATAATGAGGCGGAGTATGAGGCCATGATAGCAGGTCTTAAATTAGCAAAGAACATGGAAGCGCAACAAGTAATGGTATTCAGTGATTCTCAATTAATTGTGAATCAAATGATGGGAACATATGCAGTTAAAGGAGAATTAATGGTCAAGTATCATGTAAAGGCGATAGAGTTGTTGGCAGAATTTGATGCCATTCAGTTGATCAGAATACCAAGAATGGAGAATGCACGAGCAGACGCACTGGCTCGACTATCATCAGCTACTCATACCGAGCTTCGAAGAACGATACCAATTGAAGTATTATAAAGTCGGAGCATAGATGAAGACTTGACGATGAATGTTATTACCCTTGATTTAGGACCATCTTGGATGGATCCCATCAGGGCATATATTGAGGAGGGAAAATTGCCAGAGGATAAGCTTGCTGCAAAGAAATTGAAGTTTAAAGCTGCTCGGTATGTACTAACTAATGGTGTTTTGTATAGACGAGGAATTATGGTGGGTTTGCAGAGATGTGTACATCCCTCCGAGGTGAAGGAATTGATTGAAGAGATCCATGAAGGTTCTTGTGGAGCACATGTAGCAGGTCGGACACTTTTACAAAGTGTGATGACGCAGGGGTACTATTGGCCAACGATGAGGGCTGATTGTATAGCCTATGCCAAAAGATGTGATAAATGCCAACGTTTTTCCTCCATTCGACGAACTCCACAAGCATTGTTGACACCCATAACTTCCGCTTGGCCATTTGCCACGTGGGGAATTGATTTGGTTGGACCACTGCCAACGACCCGAGGAAGATTCAAGTACCTTGTCGTCGCAGTGGATTATTTTACTAAGTGGGTAGAAGCTGAGCCACTTATTGATATGACATACGAGAAGGTGTACCAGTTCGTTTGGAAGAACATCATCTGCCGATATGGTCTCCCTCATGCCTTCATCACAGACCATGGAACACAATTTAATAACGAGGATTTCGCAGCCTATTGTCGTCAGTCAAACGTTTTGAAGGTCCATTCATCACCAGGCCATCCTCAAAGCAACGGGCAGACTGAAGTGACAAACAGAACATTACTCAATGGTTTGAAGAAGAGGCTAAGTGAAGCTAAAGCTAATTGGATTAATGAGCTACAGTCAGTATTGTGGGCTTACCGAACAACTCCCCGAGCAGCAACTGGAGAATCACCATATATGCTGGCTTTTGGAAGTGAAGCTGTAATACCTGCCGAGTTGGGTCTTCCAACACATAGAGTACTGAATTTTAATTCCCCAGTCAGCGACTTAATGAAAATATTGGATTTGGATATGCTCGAGGAGGTTAGAGAAGAGGCAGCCATTAGGAATGCTGCTTACCAACAACGAACAGCTCTGTTCTACAACAAGAGGGTAAAGAAATGCGACTTAAAAGAAGGAGATTACGTGCTAAAGAAGGTCATTCAGAAGCACAATAAATTGGAAGCGAACTGGCATGGACCTTACCAAGTCACAGAAGTTGTTCGACCAGGAACTTACCGGATAGCGACTTTAGAAGGAGAGGAATTTAAGAATGCATGGAATGCTGAAAACCTACGCAAGTATTATCAGTGATGTAAAATGTAAAGCAATTTCATAAATATGAATAAAACGATGATGTTTCTCCATTTTCTTTCTTTTTATCGAAAGTTTTTCAGGGAATACTAGTGTACAACACTACACTGTTCAGCAACATGATAGTTCAAACCCATGACCAACTTCGGTTGGTAAAAGGGCGAGAACAAACTATACTCCTTTGGTTAGGAGGCGTACACTAGCGTGACCAACTTAGGTTGGTAAAAGAGCTAGTGGACCTGATAGTTCAAACCCACGACCAACTCCGGTTGGTAAAAGGGCGAGAACAAACTATACTCCTTTGGTTAGGAGGCGTACACTAGCGTGACTAACTCAGGTTGGTAAAAGAGCTAGTGGACCTGATAGTTCAAACCCACGACCAACTCCGGTTGGTAAAAGGGCGAGAACAAATTATACTCCTTTGGTTAGGAGGCGTACACTAGCGTGACCAACTCAGGTTGGTAAAAGAGCTAGTGGACATGATAGTTCAAACCCACGACCAACTCCGGTTGGTAAAAGGGCGAGAACAAATAATACTCCTTTGGTTAGGAGGCGTACACTAGCGTGACCAACTCAGGTTGGTAAAAGAGCTAGTGGACATGAAACAAGATATGCCCTCAAATACCAACTTATGTTGGTCGGGAGGTAAGATTATTACAAAAAGTTCCTCGAAGAACAAAATATTCCAAACTGAACCAAATATAGCTGGTCGGGGATAAAAACCCACTAATTGTAGTTGGTCGACGAGGGGAACCTCGAAGAACAAAATATTCCAAATTGTACCAAGTATAGTTGGTCGGGGATAAAAACCCACTAATTGTAGTTGGTCGACAAGCTTATTTTTACAACCTTGGTTGGTTGGAATAATTTTTAAACATTTTTATACTCATTACTTTATTATTAAGTGATCGAGCAACATTACTGATACTTGTAACTTTTTGTTATTAAGTTGGTCGATGAACCACACAATATTGATATGCAAGCACAAATATAAAGTGTTTGACAAGCACAAGACAATAGCAATATAGATTTGCAAACAGAAAATGAAAGTCTTTCATTAAAATTCAAAACGAATTACAAGTTACATATATGTACTAACTATTACATTGAGATCCCTACTCTATTGGTTTCTTTCCCTCTGCTTTTGAAATAGGTTCCTCGCCAGCAGGCGGATCATTTAAAGTCTGAGGAGAGTTAATGAAGTTCAAGTCCTTCAGCATCCTAACGTTCATCATAAAAGGTGTGTCCATTAGATGCTCGGGACGAGATACCTCGATCTGAGAATGAAGATTGTAGTCACCGAGGTATTTTGCAATTAAGCTCCGAGGAATGGCCCGAGCTGGGATCCATTCCATGCCCAATTTATAAGGTGGCACATGCAAGTCTAGTAACCCAGGTGCATGATAATCCCATAAATAATGGCCCTGCTCTAGTTTTAATACACCCAGGGCGTTCAACCATCCTTGTTTATAACCTTCATTATTGGCATTTTCAAGGCGAGCATCCAAGTGACAAAGGGCCTCATTGTAGCCTGCCATCCGGAACTCACGAGGTTGTTTGTGGAATTGGAAAGTTATTCTCTCTAACTGCTCATGAAGGTTCCTGGAAAAAACATCCTTATTATTCAGAGCAGACTTTATCGAAGCAAGTTGATCCTCCAGAGTTTGGATTTTCTTGGACATTTCAGACAAAGCCCGATCTTTTGCATTCAATTAGAATGATTGGGTTTCCAATGTTGATTGAGTACGAGCTTCTTCAACAGTATGACGAAGAGTTCTTGATCGGCCCCGAGTAGGTGGAGTATTTTGTTCCTCGACAACATCCTGAGCAACTCTTCCTCGTCCACGAGAACCTCTTCCTTGTCCCCGAACAGCAGTAGAGGTACCCGGCCTTCTCAAGGAGTCCAATTCTTGCCTTAATTTGGCGTTCTCAACCTCTAAAAATGAAAATCCCTCGTCGGTCACTGGGATTACAGCTGTTGAAGATGAAGCTGCAGACTTATACTGTGCCAACTCTTTCTGCAAATTGTTATTATCTTGCTCCAGCATCTCGGCAATCTGTATGCATGCTTCGACTTCACCCCTTAGGGTTCTCTCTCTCACATCATAGCCATCAAGCATCTTGCCATAACCTGTTTCAGCACTAAGTTGTTTAAGTTTCTTCTCATACCCTTCATGCAAAAGAACTGAAGACTCTTTATACTGCTGCTGAAGTTCATCCAGAGTACCTTGCAAGTCTTCAATCATCTCGTAATACGCCACATTATTGGCCACAGCCTGGTCAAGTAAACCCTTCAGGTACTAATAAGCCTCAACTGCCTGCTCAGAAGCATCATGACCGAGAATATCAGCAACTTCAGATGCACTTAGGTCTTTGTGACCAGCCTTATAATATTCATGACATTACTGCATCAGCTTAGTGTCATTAGCAGATATCATATCCATCCTGGCCAGAAACTAGCAAAGAAAGAAAAAGTAATCATCAAAAAGAAGATCAAGACAGAGTATAGAAGAGAAGGCAAGAGTTAATAAAAAAAACGGACAGAGCATCAACAATGTAGAGGAACAAAAAGGGTAATTTTATTACATCATTAAAAGGAGTACAACGTTCAAAATATAGAGTACAAGTAAAAGAAAAACAGAAAGAGAATATCGAACAACTTCACACCTTTTCCTTGTCTCCCAAGAATTTCTCGGGAGGCTGGGACGAGGAGTTTGGTTGATCGGTGGGAACAATGAGTTGATTGGCAGAAGTTGAGACTTGTTCAGGAGGAGCAGGCAAAGACGAGATCTCCTCGGTGGCTGTTTGATTGGGTTGTGGAGTAAGGACTTGATCACCCACTGTCATTGAAGACTCCTCAGATGCAGCTTCGTCTTCTTCCTCATCTTCAATTACAGGAGGAGGGCCAGGAAGATGTTGTTGAAATAGCTCAGAGTCCTCGCTAACCTTCAATTCTTGCAGGGCAGCAACCCAACCATCTCGGAAGTACTTCAAACTCCCATACTGCACCTGGGTCATCATGGCTGCTACCCCTCTGTCCCATCCTTCCCATCCAGTTCGAAATGATTTTTTCACAACCACCTTTATTTTCATTTTCTCCGAGGATAGCTTCTCGGATAGAAGATCCTCGGTGGTTTTCAACTTGGCCTCCACCTCCTCCTTCTGACGATTTACTTCTCGCAGAAGGGTCAGCTCTTCCTCGGCCAATTTCAACTTATTTTCAAGCTCCCTAAAGCTTGTGAGCTTCTCAGCATATTTTTTATTCTCCCTCTCCAAGTCTCCCACCTTATTTCCCAACTGTACCTTCTCTGCTTCAGACGCAGCCAACTTCTTCTCCCATTCACCCCTATCCTCGTCGTATTTTTGACGGGATTCGTTCAAAGATTGGGCCAAGCCCTGTAAAGCATCCTCTACTCCAGACGAGGAGCTGGAAGCCTTGATTGCTTCATCTTTCTTCACTATGGTGTTAAAGCAACTCACCAGCTGAAAAAGAAAATAATGATAAGTCAGTGCCGAGATATATATATTGACTAAAATAAAGAAAAATTCTGGATAAGAGAAACTTACTGAAGCAATGTGACGAGTAGCTAGGGATGTCAGCATATCCCTAGACATATTTTCCTCGATTCCTTGGACTTCAGGAATGGTCCAAGTCTTTACCGAGCTCATTGCAGAACTCGGGGAAATAATGGTTGGAACACCAGCTCCACTAGCTTAGAGCTGGGGAATGGCTTCAGAAAAACTGACTGAGGAGGATTTCTTCAGTCTCCTCGGTGTCTTCTCAACAATCTCAACCAAAGAAGAACTTTTGGTTGGAGAGATGGTGATTACTTCCACAGGTGCATCCTTCTGCACAGGAGCCACTGGGGGCTTCTCGGCAACCTTCTGAGGAGCAACAGAAGGAGCAGCATCCACTTTCTTTGTCCCTTTTGGGACATCAGCCTTGCTTCTTTTTCCATCTCCAGCAGAGGAAGCCTTCTCGAAGATAGCAGGAACTCTTCTTTTGCCCATCTTCTGACTCAGAGGAATGTGAGAGTCTGGTGAAGAATCCTCAGAAGCTGGCAATGGTTCATTAATGCCGACCACAAGACGAGCAGTAAAGGATGATGTATAGCTCCTGTATTGCAACAAGTATGAAGCAGACCTGATGTGCTCTTCTGCAACTTTCTGATGCAAACTCCATATATGTTTCAAATGCTTTATATTAATTTCTGATTCTTTGGGAGTTTTTCTCTTGCTGTCAACTGCAAACAAAAACATATTGAAATGTCAATCATGAATTTATTCAAACATAATGAAATCATAGTTTCAAGAATAAAATAAAATGAAAATAACCTATCCCGTTGCCATATGGAGGGCATTTGGGACCCTCATATACTGCATCTCCAACTAAAGGGGCATGTTGCCAATTTTTTATAACTACCCCATGTTCAAAATAATCCCTATCAGGGAGATTGACTACTAAATCCCTATTCAAAAATCTAGTTTTTAGATAATAAACATTGTCTAAGACAACCCATCTATAACAGTACATAATCTCATGAATTCCTATACGAGTTCCATGAGTTTGATTTAACCTATGCACCCCATTAACTATCCTCCATGTGTTGGGGGGCTATTTTTGCAGGGACAACATCAAAATACTGACAGAACTCTAAACACAGAGGGTTTGGTGGAAAAGAAAATCAACATTCGGCAATAAAGAGACTGGGGAACCAGTGTCACTCAGCCAAACGAAAATAATCTAAAGGCTCAGAAAGATTCTCTACAGTCACCCAAGATGGAATAGAAAAGTCAGAACGGAATTTATCAAGAGATTCGATAATATAAACCATTGTGAATAAAAGAAATGAAGAAGAAAGAAGAAGATCTTACAGGAAAAAGGGAGATTTGTTGACAACGAACGAAAACAAGGATAAACGCACAAGAAAAAGAAAGACTATGGAAAACTCGAAAGCAGAAACTGGAAAAGGTAGAAGACGGTGATATTGTCTATGCAGTTTAAATACTTTGCCTTGGGAAACGGCGAAAGAAATGATTACAAAAAGGAAACTATTACGCTACCGGCGGCTAAAAGGACAAAAAGTACACGAAGATCGAAGCGCTTATGCAAAAAGGCGGATTCTGCGAATTTGGAAGGAAATTCAAATACGAAGAAAATGCTCCTAAAACCCAAGAAGGTCATTTAATATTGCCATATACCGAGAAAGAATGTTCCATACTCCTCAAAGTTCGAAATATGAAACATTGGGGGCTTCTGTTGATACCAAAATTAGTATGCTGACATGGATGAATAATAAGAAGACACGTGTCGATGTACGTGGCACAATAACAACGAGGAAGTCTATTTCCCCGAGGAAGTCATTCTCACTCCGAGCAACAAAGTATACTCCAAGGAACTCCAGCGCTCCGAGGAACTCCAGCTCTCCGAGGAACTCCAGCGCTCCGAGGAACTCCTGAACGACGAGCAACTAAGGCGGTTCGAGCTGCATCTCGACCACAGCATTGATTGCCAGATAATCTACAGTTCAACTATTCATTGAATGCTTATCATCTTGACACACACGCTTGAAGAGCATTAAATGAATTACCCTTTCATACGTATATCATTTAATGTATCACCCTTTCATATTATAGCCTCAAGGCTATAAATACATTGTATTACCCTCATTCAGAGGGACCGGAATTTCTTGAGAGTACTTGTAATCGAGAATTCCCAAACACTCAAAAATAACATAATAGTGGACGTAGGCCATTCATATAAGGCTGAACCACTTTAAAATATTGTGTCTCGTTTATTTATCTGTGATTGAATTATTAGAGTAATCTAATTTTTTACATCAACAGTCTCTTTATAGAATTAATGTGAATTAATCAGAAAAAGTAATGTTTTGAAATAAAACGGTTTTATGCATTATTGTATGTACATGTATATGTGTAAATAAGGTAATTGAATCTGAATGTAGGTATAACATGTTAGAGTCTATTTGATGTCGTTCAATTCTATATTGCATTGTTATATTTTCCCACTAGGCATTCGGCTCATTCCTTCCCATTTGTTACAGTAGGTTGTATGATGTTCTGTATGTTGAGAGCGTTATATAAGTAAGTTTTCTTTTATTTTATATTAGTAGCTCTATATGCTTGGATTCCAGGAACATTTCCAATGGGTCCTTCACGTAGGTTGATTTAATTTGGAATTACATGCTAAACAAGTTTTTAAATAAAACTAGACTAGCAACATTGTTTAGGTTGTCTCATTGCAATTCACACCTAACGTTCGGGTAAGACCGGGTTGACCACGGGTAGCCCAAAAATCTGAACCAGGGCGTTACATCTAGCATATCTTCATCCATATCCACTTGTTCAGCTGCCCATCTCTTTTAGCTTCTCTTTATTCAGCAAGACCTCACTTGTCTGTTTTTGTTCCCTTGATTATTTATCACAGGTCAAACAACATCGATCCCACTCTTCAACAAAGGAAAAGGCCTTATCATAAGATTGGTGAACCTCAAAAATGTTAGTTATTAAAGATTATGAAAGAAGCATAGCTTGAGAAATATGATAAGTATGAGAGAAATAATAATGAAAATAAAGAAAGACCAAATGTAACCAAAATTAGCTTTACATATTCTGAGGAGTGAAAGATATACTCATCATTTTTATTAGTACCTCCCCCATGAGAAGGCCGACCATTTAAAAAAATTTCTTTTAGAGGAACTTCAGGAATTATGATCCTCAAATGTGGTATATCTCTCTTAAATAAGTCTGACTATTAAAATTCAAAGTAAGATGGTCCATGTATTTTCTTATCTCAATCATTACCCATACTCCTTATCTAAATATCCCTCCACAATTCTATGTAATTCTACCACTGTAGACATTTTGGAAAAGAGATAGTTTGGCTTCAACCCCGTTATAAAGGGGAAAAAAGAGATAATTCAATATTTAATAAAGGGACCCTTCCCATAGATGAAACAAGGGGTTACAGTTATCCTTAAATCAATAAAACCACCTAAGTTACCTCAGTGGGCTCACTAACCCCACGTATTCTTGTTACAGAGGTTGGGTTTGCTACATCATCATGGTACTTTAGTAAACACCATCGAAAGATAATTATTGATTCATTAGCTACACATACATTTTAAATATCTTTTCCTTTCCAACACAATCAACACAATTTATTATTTAACTAATCTATTTTCTTTAGTCATTTTATCCATAAACTCGAATGATCCCATTTGATGATAAATACAAAAAAGTAAGAGATGCAACAATAAGTCTGAATATATTCTGAAAGATTAGTTAATATGAGAAAGTGTATTACCTAAAGGATAAAGGGAAGAATCGGAGTGGTCATCCACCCAAATAGGATCATCAGCGTAAATTAAGGTATTTAAATGTTCAAGAGGATATCGTGAATGATTTGTGACCTTAACAGTGGCCCTCTTATCATCAACATATTTAAGAACGTCAAAATCTCAGTTTACAATAACATAGGTCACCATTCAATCGTTATTCATCTTTATCCTAATCCGAATAGAAATCTTTTTTTTTCCTTTAGCCTTAATAATAAAAGAATCAATAGGCCCTAATTTAATAGGGGAGGCAAAATATTAGTCACTTGGAGAGAAGGGTTGGGTCCCAAGTGGTTATCAAAGAAATGATTATGAGTCATTGGGTCCTCTAAATGAACATCCTTAAGGAAAATGATTACCTTTGTCATTTGAACTCCTCCTTCAACTTTCTGTAGCTTAACGACCCAACATACACCAAAAATCGCAAAGATAAAAAAATAGAATTAAGAAGAAAAAGTGAAGATTAAAAAAAATCATAAGTATACCTAAATTATGTGCTTTTAGTCCACATGGAGGGAACTTTAGAAACCACATTTCCCCTTGCAATTATGGAAGTATCCTAATCACCCCAAATAGAGTCAAACTACATCTTATAGTGTTTTAGAGCATTTTCATTATCATTAATGAAAGACTTATTTTCATCCGCACCATGAATTATCCGAGGTCATTCCATTTTTTCTTATTTTTGAACTTTATGAACATAAACGAATTTCACCGGGCTGAGGTTATAATAGCCTTTTAACATTTGTCAAAGGAATCGATATTCACAATCAAAATATTCTAAGTTATCTTAGCTAATTAAGAGGGATCTATCCCCAAATTCTTCATTATGTCCTTTTTAAATAGATTTTATTAGAATTATTTAGAGAGAATATCCCTCTCTAGGTGGATCACAATAGAGATAACTTAGAAATTTTTGATCAATTAGGGACATTAACTATTCTAATAAGAGGAAAACTTGAGTAATCTATTCTAATACCACCCTTAAGGATTCTTAGAAGCTCTTCTATACTATGATACTTGAAGAGACTTTTTAGGATTTCCCCTTGCTTTGAAAGAAGGAATACCACACTATTGACTTTTCTTGGACAATGATAAACTTCAAATGGAATACGTTGGAGGAGGTCTTTAACTTATCTTATGATGCATCTAATCTTCCATGGAATGACCTATGTTTTAAAGGATAGGATTTCAAAAAGAATGACTGAGTCTATTTCCACATCAATATTTACTAAATCATTTTCAATACAATGAACTAGACCTCCTTTTAAAGCTAATGCCTCTGCTTGAATACTTGTGCCACCTGCCATGAAGTTTGATAATGCCCATATAATTATTCCTTTATCATCTCTCAACACAACAATTATTTCCATATCAACATTTGGATCACAATTTCTAGTTGAATTAAGTTTGATTCTCCCACTTGATGGATTCTTCCAAATTACAAATATTATGTCTTTTATTGTGTGCTGATACTTTTTTTATTTTGAAAAAATTCATAGCTTCTTGACATTCTACCATGGTACCTTCTTTGAATCTAATATACTGAGCTAAATCATAGATTCTAGTATTCACTCTTTGGATAATGATACTAGAATTCATTGACTCTGCATAAAATAAAGACTTGTTCCTATTTAATCATATTTCCTATATAATTGTGACTGAAATCAACTTAAATAACCATTTTGAAATACTAGATTTACTTGATTAAAGCCATCAAGGAATGATTATTCCATGAATTGAATGAGATATCTAGTTTACTCCCATCAAACCTCTGAATACTTCCCAAGTTCTTTTTTTAGTTGGACCATAAATGAAAAGGTGATTCAGAAATTCTATTAATTATTTTTAGCAGTTATATCTAAAGTCTTCTCTCACACCTACCTTTTCGACTTGCCCTTCTATAGGGACACAACTTGACAGGGCTTTCCATAAAAAATATTGTAAGAGGGTAGTGTGATTGGGGTCTGGTAAGATACTGAAATGGGTGAGGCGTGACTCACTTCAATGAAATCTTCCTTCAAGGTTTTCAAGAACTTCTATATCAACACCTGGTAAAACCTTCCTCTTTTGCTAAAAATGGACCCAAAGTAAGAACTAATCCATTTAAGAAGATGAGCTTCACAACAATAATATTAAGTTTTCTCAAGAGGAACTCCTGAGAATGACGGCTGTCTATATGGAGTGAAGGATTAAGGAACTTATCACTTAGAGAGAGAGAAGGGATAGAACACTAGGTATCTAATGTGATTTTGACTAAGTAACGGTATGACTCGAGTTATGATTCTGACTTGACCTTTCCCAGGGGTCTTATTTATACTTGGGCACTAGGGCTAAGTTGGCACTTTTGGGCACCTAAACTGAGGAGGTTGATGAGGGACAAGGTATGTAATGTATCATTTGTCCCTACTCATTCCACATAGTGTAAACCGAAGTCAAAAATCAAATAAGTCTGCGCTTATGTACAAAATATCTAATTTGGTAAACATCTTTTAAAATGGTAACTTGTAGTACAAACTTTGTAAACTTGAGGAGGGTCTCAAAGAATACCACCTCTAAAATCTTTTATAAACTTGAGGAGAGGTCTCAAGGACCATTTCCTCTAAAATCATTTTATAAACTTGAGGATAGATCTCAAGGACCACCTCCTCTGAAATCATTTATAAACTTGAGGAGAGGTCTTAAGGAACGCCTCCTCTAAAATCATTTTATAAACTTGAGGAGAGGTCTCAAGGACCACCTCCTCTAATATCATTTATAAACTTGAGGAGAGGTCTTAAGGACCACCTCCTCTAAAATCATTTTATAAACTGTTCATTTCATGTGAGCAACTTGTTGGTTTCTCACTTCAGTTATAACTGAATGTGACTGTGTAAAGAGTGGATGACCCCTAGGATCTATCTACTAGTGTTCTCTCAATCTTAAAGTGCTAAGTGGTTGAGCTTGATCAACAAACCCTTATTCTCAGCCACCAAGCCAAAATTACCAAGATATCCCAACTTGCCTTTTTGAGGACTGCTTGCTCAACCAGGATAGCGGTACAAGAAAGTAACATATCAGTACTTTAATATATATTTCAGTAATAAATCTTGGGCAGGAGGTCACTTTAGGTGGACCTCCTCTCCCACTAGTTCTTTTCAGTAAATCATTTGAACTTCTGGGGACGAGGAGCTCCTCATGGTGGGACTCATCGTACAAAATTTGTTCCGGTAACCTTTGAGCATTTGGGGATGAGGAGGCCCTTGTGGTGGGCCTCCTTGCCCAAATTTCATTATTATGGTTTTTGAGCTGTTTTGGGACGAGGAGCCCCTCATGGTGGGCCTCCTCACCCAAATTTCCAAGTTTTGGTTTTTGATTATTTTGGGACGAGGAGCCCCTCGTGATGGACCTCCTTGCCCAAATTTTCTTTATGTGATTCTTGGGCATTTTGGGATGTGGAGCCCTTCTTAGTGGGCCTCCTCGCCCAAATTTTTCTTTTGTGATTATGAGCTTATTTATGATAAGGAGCCCCCCATGGTGGGCCTCGCCGCACAAATTCTATTTCTATGATTCTGAGCTTATTCTGGACGAGGAAATCATTATGGTGGGCCTCCTTGCATAAGCATTTATGCGATTCTCATCTTTTTGGGACGAGGATCTCGTTATGATGGGCCTCCTCGCCCAAGTTCTATTTCTGCGAGTTATGGGTGTTGATACAAAAAATTAGTCAACTACATGGATCATTCAGATATTGACACGTGTTATACAGTGGAGGATTAGTCCTAGTAATTACGTATGTAATGCCGCCCTACTCCAGGAATACCGACCAACAACAGGGATGCCGACCAACGATGACAGGCAAACACCGACAGTCGTATATATTAATGATTATAGAGATGTAAATGTCTACGATAGACATAAATCCCATCCTTTGATATTCCAGTTCTTTTCACCCCATGAGGGCTGTAAATAAATTATAAACCCTACATACAGGGACACACGAAAAGAGAGGCAATCTGAATCAAGTCTCAGGAATGATGGTATTCTGCCTGCCCCTTCTACTCCTCCATGTGCAAATGATTTAACTGGAATTTTGGCCAGTCTTGTAAGAGGCCAAGAGGCCATGCAAGATACTATTAGGCAAATTGCTCAAACCTTCCAAGCTGGAGCACCTGCTCTATTTGCTCAAGGAAATATGGCACAACCCCCACCAAGAGGTGGTCAGCATAGCTATTCGATATCATCAAGAGATGTCCCCTATCATCCAAGGTCAGCTTTATTACTCAGAATATCAGAATCTTTTCATACGCATTCTTATTCTCTAGAAAGGCCAAGTGTCTTAGAGAGATGAAGTCGTGCATCTCCCTCTGATCATTTGGGACCCAGGGGGAATATAAATGTTCCTATGGTAAGATCTGGTAATACTATATGACCATCTGATCAAAGGAAAAGCACGACTCAATCGAGATCAAATTCTCGACGAATTGTTGCTCGGACCAAGCAACAGGTTCAAGAAGAAAGCTCAGCAACTAATAAAGTTACAACGCATAAATCCAGCGTTGCCAATGATGCTTGGAAAGGCTCCATACAGAGTTTGGAAGACAGATTGGGAGAAATGGAGAAGGAAAAAAACCCACTGCAAAGAAGTTTTGTAAAAGGGTCTCCATTTGTGTAAGAAATTATGGATTTCCCTACTCCAACAAAGTTCAAGGCTACGGTAGTAACGCCCATATATGATCAAAAAACTGATCCAGTCCTCCATATAGAACAATACCAGGAAACTGCTGATATTTATGCTGTCCCCAACGAGATAAGGTGTAGAGCATTTTCTCAACCATCACTGGATCTACCCAAATCTCGTACAATGTTGTTCCCCGGGGACACATTTCTAGCTTTAACCAACTGGCCGAGATATTCATGAATAACTTTTGCTTTAGAGAAAAACTTGGGAAAAGGGTGGCACACTTACTTAGTGTGAGACAGAGAGAAGGAGAGAGCACCAGAGATTACATCAATCATTTTAATAATGAGAAACTAGAAGTAGTAGATTATGAGGAGATGACTTCAATAACTATCCTCATGAGTGGATTTGCTCCCCAAAAAATTGTATTACACTCTTGTTAAGGATCCTCTGAAGATAATGACAGAATTAATGGCTAAAGCAGCAAAGATCATGAATGTCCAGGAGGTAATGACAGCTAAGCGTAGCTCGGGAAAAAAGTTGATGGAAAAAATGATAAGAAAGATCATAAAGAACCCAGAGAACATAGGGAATCAAGATAGAAAGGGGTTTTGGAGTGACTCAAGAATTACAACGACTATACTTTGTTAACTATGGGAATTCACCATGTTTTGGAGGAAATCAAGCATAATAAAGATGTGCGTTGGCCTGATAACTTGAGAAGTTCCCCGACCAAGAAAGACAAAACTAAGTACTGCGAATTTCATAGGGATAACGTTCACACGACAGAATATTGCATAGATCTTCAAAATGAGATTGAAACTCTCGTCCGAAGAGGAAAACTGAATCAGTACGTCGATCGTCCAAAAAACTTAGGAGGTCGGCATAGATTAAAATCTACTTGCAAGCCCAGAGAGGAGAAGAAAAGAACTTAGGAAGATGATCAGGATGATGATGCCGATCTCCCTAAAAAACTCTGACAACCAGAACGTGAGGTATTTTGTATCAATTTTGGTTCTTCTGATTGCCAAATCATTAGAGGTGGAGATGCAGGAGGAGGAGATCATACAGAAGAGCCAAAATCTTACCTCCATGAGGCACAAGCTTGCTCGTACATATAGAAGATCAACCTTATAGAGGAGGATCGACTAAGGAAGGTTAACAAAGATAAACTAGTAATTGGTAATCAAAGTCAGAAAAGAAGAAATCATTATTTCTAGAGTATTAGTAAATAATGGTAGTTTGACAGATATCATGTTCTATCCTTGTTTTAGTAACTTGGATTTTAAACTTAGCTAATTATAGCCTTATCATTGACCACTAATAGGCTTTGCAGGTGAGAAAGTCTTCCCTTTGGGAACCATCAAAATGGAGGTGATGATAGGCACCTGGCCAGCTAGCCGAATAGAGAAGATTCATTTATTTGTAATGGATAAAAATGCCCATTCAGCTTATAATATAATCATGGGAAGCGTAGGGCTAAAGAAGTTCGAAGCCGTACCATCCACTGATTCATCAGTGTCTAAAATTCCCTACTAATTTTGGTGTGGGAATTGTGAAAGGTGATCAGAAAGTATCTCGGGAGTGTTATTATTCTTCTGTCAAATAAGAAGACTTGGAAGAAATAAAGAAGAAAACCACTGCTTACCAAGTGGATACTCCTGAACTTGATGAAGAATCCTCTTCACGCCTCTAGTAAAAATGATTATATCATCTATATAGCTCAAACGACTTATCAATAGGTAACCCCTTGGATGAGAAAATACTCGTAGAACCAATTGTCATTAATCTATTAATACCTTTGCTGAAAGACTCTTCCATAATGATAAAAGAGTCTTGAGTATATTGGATCCCATTGCTTTCATCATCTAGAGGGTTTAAAAAATCCTATTAGCTGACCATCAAAAAATCCTATTGGTTGACCATTAAAAAATCCTCTGATTATCTCCCAGCAGTACACATATAAGTGACCATTGAATCCATCTGAACTAGTTGAACTATTTTGATTAAGATATTTAATTACCTTCAACACCTATTATTCATCCTGTACAAAGCCTAAATATCTATTCATTTTTTAATTCACAAATTTTAGAATGACTTGGAGCATATTTTCTATATTACCTACATCAAATAAATTTGAAAAATAAGAGATAAATGAGTTAGCTATATCCTCTTTATTCTCATCACATCTTCCATCTTCTTCTTTAATTTTATTGGATCCAAAGCTATCTTCTCCACTGGTGAACTTAATCATGATAAAATTTAGTATTCTTGCCTCCATTTTTTATCTTTGACACTTTGACTTCTAGTGCCAGAAAATATCCTCCTTTGCTAAAGCTCAATTTAGCTCTGCTTTCACTTTTGAACATTATGCTCTTTGTTCTCCACTTGAATCATTTTCCATAGCCAGTTCCTCTTGAAGAAGATAATCCTCGAACCGTTGGATTTATTCAAAAATATTTTTGAATTATTATTTATTCCACCTTTTCAAATTAGTTTTTAGCCTTTTTAATTTTAGGGTAAAGATTTCCACATGTCTTTCGAAGCTAGTTCCTTCCATATGTGGCCATCCCATCCCAGTCGGCGCATGCCCCCTTGCTCAGGGCACTTTGGCCATCGTCAACTGGGGTGATGTATAGAGCTAAATTCGACAGCCTATTTTGCAGAAAACAGGCAAAAGAAAAGTTACCGTCTCGAGAGAACGACATCAAATACATACTAAAGCTCGAGAAACCAATTAGTTCAAGGATTCAGGGGCTAAGTTACGAAATGGGAAGGTGTTAGGGACCTATTTATCTCTTTCAATTGGTCATGGGCATCTGTTATTCTTCTCCTTAATAACTCCGTGAACTGTGTGCGTGTATATATAAATGGAGAATGGAATTACTCAGCTCGCATCACGAATAAAGGCAGAGTGAGGTCATCCTTAGGAGTGTTCCCAAAATAGGAATTAAAAATATAATGTGTTCATTTATCAAGTTACTAATCGTTTACAAAAGAACTATGGTATGTGTTGGAAAAAACGTGAGCATGATTTACAAATATATGTTATGAAAGTAATATACTAACAAAAATAAGAAAGGAGGACTCGAATCTCGAATTTTACCCGAGGCGCCTACATAGCCTTAAAAGGCATAAAAGTCCATGTACTTCGTGTATAACATGTGCATAAATCTAACCAGGGACATTAATATATGTGTTTGTGTAGAAAAATGATGTTTTCGTGTGAGAACCCTCTTTTTCTTATTTTTTTGTTTTTCATAGAAAATATAATACGTGCAATACTTCTAATAAAAAAATTGGATATTATTATGTGTGACCTATTAAAGGTGAAATGCTAAAGTAAGAATTAAATAATTAATGCGAAAATAAGATAATTTAAAGAGAGAGAGAAAGGTTTGGACCTTATTTGGAAGCTTTAAGGTTTATTTTGACTATTGAATGGATGCTCTTTCAAGTGGATGAAGGTGGTAGGAGGATAGGGAAGGTAATTTGTTAAATTGGGTAAGTAAAGGATGGAAATGGAATGTGGGGAAGAGGTTTCATTTTCCCTTTATATATGATCATGGGGGTACCGATCGACTTTGTCCTTGATATGAATATCGAGAGGAAACCCAAGACATACTGCCGATAGACAGGGAAATAGGTTTGCCATTTGGTAGTGTCATGTAGATTTTCTAAAAAAGTTATCATAAATGCAATCCATAAGTCTGAATCGTGCATGGGATGAATCATTGGAAATGTACTCAGAGACTTTTAAGAATCCATTGGGACACTCATGGGTTTGAGAACATACTATGGTTAATATGGCTTGGAAGAGCTCGAAGGTCTTTTAGACTAGAGGGAAACGGCTCATTAGTTTGAACTATAAGGATAATTCTCACACGGGGGGGGGGGGGGGGGGGGGGGGGGGACATTAGAAAGGTTATGCATGGCAAATTGATGTTCCAAAGGGATTCTCTCGGTTCTGAGAGTTGACCTTGTTCAAATGGGGCCCAGAAGTGCCTATTGAAGTTTCAGAGTAAAATGGGTCATTCGTCCGTACTATAAGGTTGACTCACGTACATGGTGGATGGTTGGAAAGGGTATTCAGATCCATTTGAAGATTCATTCAGTCTCTTTTGAGCTGAAGAATTTATGGGAGTCAAATGGAGCTCGGGAGCTCTCGGTGGCCTCCGTATTAGTTTTTGAGGTAAAAATGGTCCATTCATCTGAACTGTAAGGATGATTTGTGCACATGGTGGATTGTTAGGAAGGTGATTCAGGTAGATTTAAATATTTATTGAGCTTCATCTTAGAAGAGGAAATTAATTGGGGTTAAAATGGGGTCCGAGGGCGCCTGGTGGCCTCTAGATTAATTTTTAATAGTAAAACTAATAGTTCGTATAAACCATAAGGCTGATTCATACACGAGGTGGATCATTGGAAAGGGGATTTAGAGCCTTTGAAATATTTATTGAGTTTCCACTCAGGTGAGGGAGGTGATCGGTAGTCAAACAGGGCTAAGGAGTGCCCGGTGACCTCTAGATTACTCCACATAGTATAACTTAGGGTTTGTAACGAAGGAGGAAGTTCTTGGGATATAAGGAGATGCTTAGGAGGCTCTTAGAATGTGTTGCCTACGGGTGAGCTTGGAACAAGTGAAGGCCTTCGAATACACCCCATATGGATGTTTGGGAAATAAGTCAATTATGCAGACCAAAGGGATGAGGTCAACCATTTTAGAGGGTCAATGTCGATTCGAAGGACCTAAGGTTGTTGGGTATGATTGATTCTACAGGTCAAGGTAAATTTGAGGAACTAAAGTTAAGGAGATCGATTTAGTAGATCGAGGTCAATTCTGTAGGCCTAAAGTCGTGGAGACTAATTCTGCAAGTCGAGGTCAATTCTGCTGACATAAAGTTGTGTTGGGGATGACTTATTCTATGAGTCCTAGTCAATTATGAGGACTTAAAGTGGTGAAGACCGATTCTGAGGGTTGAGATCAATTTTGAGGACCTAAAATGGTGACAATCATTTCTGAAGGTTGAGGTCAATTTTGAGGACCTGAAGTGGAGATGATTATTTCAGAGGACCTATTAGTTGTGACGACTGATTATGAGGGTCGAGGTCAATTCTAAGGACATAAAGTGATGATGACCGATTTTGAGGTTCGAGGTCCATTTTGAGGACCTAAAGTGGTGACGATCAATTCTGAGGGTCGAGGTCAATTCTGAGGACCTAAAGTGGTGACGGCCAATTCTGATGGTTGAGGTGAATTCTAAGGATCTAAAGTGGTGATGATTAATTCTGAGGGCCGAGATCAATTTTGAGGACCTAAAGTTATGTAGACCGATTCTGAGGGTTGAGGTCAATTCTGAGGACCTAAAGTGGTGATGTCCGATTATGAGGGTTGAGGTCAATTCTGAGGACCTAGTGACAACCGATTCTGAGTGACGAGGTTAATTATGAGGACCTAAAGTGGTGATGCGGGGGAGTTTTTCTCCTAGGAATTTTTTACCTTATCTTGGGGATGTAAATGCACCTTTTGTTCCACTAAGGATGGTGTTGTTTTGAGGCATTACTGGGGAAGGTTTTACCCTTTGAGACATACTATTGGGGATTTTGTTATTTTGTAAGGGAAGAACTTTACTGGGGAAACCATAAGGGATTTTGAAATTTCATTGGCAGATGGATTGGGAGAAAGTTTAGATTAAAAATTCCGCTAGGGAATTCGAAAGGTATTATTTTGCAATCCTGTTGGGGAAGCATTTCATTTGAGGTTTGGATTTTACTGGGAAAGACTTGAGATTTGAGATTTCGTCGGGGAATTGTAATGGACTTTGGGATGTAGACACAAAATGTGTTGAGGGTAGGTTAGGGTTTATGCTGGGGATAAGAGCTTAATATTAATCCCAGTCAGGATTTCAGGAGTTTGTAAGGGGTTTAGTGTTCCAAAAAATGATTTTCCTGATGAAGAAATATTTCAATATTTGTTTGCCATTTTAAGTAATTTTTTGGGTAATTTTTAGATTTTGCTGGAATTTTCTATGCAAAATTTTTGGGGGTCTACTTATTGGTATGCTGTAGCGGTTATCGTTTGACAATGGCATGGACTCTTGGTCTTCCATGGGAATTGGAGCAGGCAGGTGCTGATCAGTATGTGTGGGGGTCTGCCGATCAGCATGCTATTTAGTCCCCTATAAAAAGGAGGCGATCCCTCCTCATTTTTCAGTTATTCAAACCTTTGAATCTTCTGATTATTATCTATAAAAACCTTTTCCATGTCCTTTCATCTTTAAGGATTCAAATGTCGAGTTCTTCCAATAAGGGATATAACTTGAAGTGGTTGAACGTTAATGACTAGGCTGGCTTGGAGTTGCAGTCTAGGATGCCCCTTGCTTTGGGTAGCGACAATGCCTTTGATCTCTTTGACACTATGACTAATGAACGCTTTTTTTTCATGAGTTTTCATACCACCATTCGTCTTGGGTGAGGAACCTTAGTGGCTATGTAAGTATGGTGAACGTTGGTATTCTTTTTTATTTTTTCTTTATTTATTGTGATGATAAAAGGTCTTTTCTTCTCTTTGGCTTTTTGCAGACTGACATAGCTCCTTCTAGCATGCATTCTTGGGGGACGACTAAATTGAAGGATGTTTAGGACCATCTTCCGGTGGTGGTGCACTGGATGGTTACTTTTGTTAATTTTGGTCGTCTGGTGCAGGCCTTGGATGAGACCCTGCGTTCTACTGCGGTGCTGTGCACTTTGGGAGAGAGGTGGTGGGACACTACTCACACCTTCCATTTTGGTTTTGGGGAGGTGACTATTACTCACATTGATGTTCACTAGCTGCTGGGGATAGATTATGAGGGTGTGCAGATAGAGGTGGATCGTACGGTGAGGGTGACACTGGAGGCGGTCCAGGTGGCGTTAAGGGATTTAGGCAAAATCGTTTATGGGGAATATATCCGCATCTCTTATGTTTGGGAGGTGGTATTGAGTAGGAGTATTGATGAGACTTATGGGTGACAGGTAAGAAAGATGGCCCAATTATTCATTTTGCTTCTTTTGGGTGGTTTTCTGGTGATGACGAGTGGCAACGTCGTTCATATCTGATTTTCCAATTTTTGAGACGTTTCCCGATGTCCCGTTATAAGATTGGGGGAGCCTAACTTTGGTGACCCTTTACACTTCTTTGTATGCATTTAGCCTGTTCTACCGGTAGACTTTTACAGGGGCCACGTACCTTTTGGAGGTAACTTTCACATTTCTTTTTCTTATGTATTTCCTTACATTTTCCTTTAGATTTTTCTTTGTTGATTCCTAATTTTTTTGAAGACATGGTTCTATGACGTTATTAGGCTCAATGTGAGGTTGATAGTTCTGAAGGAAGAAGATTTAGGGGACTTCTACTCGATATACCGGTGGAGGAAGTTGAATAAGTCCTTACCCTGGCGACGATGTGGCAGGCCCTGAACACTTTGATGAGTGATCAGGTTATTTCGTTTTTCTTTTTAAAATTTCTTTCTTACATGAATATTGATCTTTTTTCAGGGATTTCAGGTGACCTTTTACCCTTGGGTGATGTCTTCTCATCATACATGGGTGACAAGTATGCATGCGCAGATGCAAAGGTTGATAACACATGAGTTTGGGTATTCCTGGTACCTAGAGAGGGTGGTGCGACAAATCATAGAGTATGGGGTGGCGGTACCACCATCGGTGCCCCCGATGTATATGGGGTGGTTGAGTTAGATTTCTTCCAAGGGTAGGGTGATGAAGGTGGTCAGTGAGGCCCACATGCTCTACACGGACACGACGGCGAGCTATGACTACCTGCATTTTGTAATGAGTTGGTTGATGCCCTCTTGCATTTATAATGTGGTGAACATGCCTCGGCCTCCTACGTCTTTGTGTAGGGGTACTAACAATTCGGTGGGATCTTCCCATATCATAGGTGGTGGTACGTCATCTGCGGCGGCAGTATCAGAGGAGGATCTATTTATTCAGTTTACTCCCCCTTCTTCTTATTTTCGATTGAATAGCGGGGGGACACTGATCATGATGTACCATCATAATACATCGGTGTCGAGGTTAATGGGGCTTACGGATGACATCGTTCATCCTAATGTATACTTTTTTCTCTTCTTGTCTTGCCTCTTTATTCTTTCTTTGCCTTTTATCGACTGATTAGTTTTTTTCTTTTATTTCTCTGCTTGCAGTATGTTTGGGTGAAACTATGTGGCTAAAGGATATCAAGGACTGAGTGGCCTCAGCGACTTCTTACATCAAGGACTTTGTTTCTTTATGTTTGGTTTTGTCTACCACCTCGAATGAGGGATTGGGTTCTGGAAGTGGTAATTCTGCTGCTTTTTGCTGAGGGAAGTGTGTCCTTCGCAGGGGTTGAGGGTTTGAAAGAGAGACATTATGGGTATGGGTTGTGTCTTGTTGTTTTCTTTTTTATGTTTTTCGTCTTTCCTGCAAAGATGTAATCGTGCAATGGCAGCATATATATATGAATGAATTTTTTTATTTTTAATTCTTATTTTAATGACTTATCCTACATGCGCTTTTACTTTGCTGTTGAGAATGTTTATTTAGAAAAGGAAAGCTTAATTAACTTGAGGAAAAGATAAGTAAAAATGGTTAAGCAAGAAGAAATAACCAGGGGATCCTTAAAATAAGGATTTCTTTTTTGAGAATTTGATTTTGATAAAAAAGGAAAGATATAATCTTCTAAAATGGGGGGTTATCGATCGGCATGCCCCTTGTCTTTCCTATTAGCATATAAGTTAAGTTAAATCACTTTAAGGATTTGATTGTATTTTCTTGCATATCAGATTACTTTCTAGGGCAATAATTCATTCGGACTCCTCAGATCCCTTATCTTTTGCCAAGCCATTTGTGTTTAAAAGTAGAGGTAAGGAGTGTAGTTTTTCCACACATACCCGATTTGTTTCCTCACTTCTTGCTTTCTGATCCATTATTCCACAAATGTCCCTGATGCATGCCTAATTTTCTTCCTACTTCTAAGATCTAGGGGCGGTATATTTGTATAACACGGATGATGAGGCTTTTAATTTGCATCGAGTCTCCTTGTGGCGTAACAAAGCCATTGACTGGAATATGCTAGCGGTGGCAGTGCAGTTCTGGTATCTTGAAGACTATGTTTTTTGTTTCGATTTAGGTGTGGTCTACCTGACATATGAAGATTTGTCGTCCATGTTGGGAATCAATCCCAGTGTAGAGGTATCTATGCCTAAAATTTATTGGTCTCCCCGAGCATTGTTAGAGGAGTTGATTGGTTTATGGGGGATGATTTCCCTTCAGGTTGTCATACATTCTGTGTGCTTGAATACTTTCAATGATGCGGGCTACATCGGAGCTATGGCCTTCTGCCTTACTTTGAGGCTCTTGCTAATGAGGGGGAATTAATCGTGGGTCCCCTTGTTGGTGACGATAACAGCGTGGACGTCTCACTGTCACAGTCCTATGGCGGTGATAATGGAAGACAGTCTGAATGGACTTAATGCTTGTAGTGAAGCTTGCTCCAATTTTTTTAGAGGGAGCCCAATGATGTTGTTCATGTGTCTGGGTGAGAGGTTTCATCTGGAAGTTCCTCTTGAGTATTATTTGGTAGTTATGCCAAAGTTCTTTACTAGATACTTTATCAGTTTTGGTCCACCAGTAGAGAATTAGGCCAATTGGTTCATGGAGCACATAGCCCGATGACTTCGTTGGTTGATGCCATGATGGGGGAATAACAACCTATTATGGAGCTGGGAGAGTATTAATATGCGCGGTTAGTTGGCATGCAATAAACTTCATTGTATTTACCTTGGTGGCTTCTCCATCAAGTTGGATGGGAGAAAATAGTGCCTTCTCGGACACTAGACTTCTTTTTAGTGGAGGACTTGACTGAATCCATGTGCATGAGGTTAGGTTCTCTGTGGGAGAGTCGTCGGCCATCAACCCGTCCATTTTAATCTGTAGGCAGTGTCTGATATGTGTCTGGGGACTATCTGAAATGGTTGTGGATGCGAGTAGTGGAAACAATCCTGGCGGAAGAGACCGACGAGAGGTGGTGTGTTCTTTTTGACACCATGGAATGGGGTAGTGCTTTTTTCTAGGATGATGAGGGAGTACTTCTCCATGGAGCGTATTCGAAATATCAACCAGGTAGGGGAAGTTTGGGGACCTCCGGGGGATGATGATGATGAGGCTAGGTCTTTTGGTAGCTATGGATAAGTTTTTCTGAAGCTGGGATTATTTTTATATGAAGTTTTTAGGTGACTTTTATGAAGATTTTGGTGATTAGGATGCTTTTGTATATGGTATTTTGGGAATAATTTTGTGAAGTTTGGTTGTTTGGAAACCGTTTGGTCAGCGGAGAGGGGTGGTTGGTTTGACTCCCTTTGCTGATACTTCGTGTAATGGTACTAAACTCCCCCATTTGAAATAAAAAAATATTTTGATCACCTTTTTTTGCCTCTTGATGAGTTATGCATTTGAGTTATCTATACTAATCTCTAAGGCATACATAATACTTTGTTCATATATATGATAAAACAAACCGTCATTCTCGGAGGCTAGGAAAGAATAGAATTTCACGAAAAAGAAGGGGAGCGTGCCCATGTAAGGTGTATGAGCTATCTATGTACCTTTATGGGTTTTGAAATTTAGAGTTCCATATTGATAGAAAAAGGTTTCTTAAAGGATCAGGCCCCACGTAATTCTGGGTACAGATAAATAAAGAGAGACTTTATTTATTTTTTTCATTTTTTATAGAATAGAAGGGAGATGAGAAGAGTTGTAGCGCACCGAGATTTTGGACTTAGGGTAGATCTTCTTGCGATGGTCCAGATTGACTAGATGTGCCATATCTTCTCCATCGAGGTCAGTGAGCATAGCAACGCCTCCTGAGAGAATCTTCTTTACTACATAGGGGCCACTCTAATTCTGTTTGAATATTCCTCTGGGGACCCAAACATGTTATATGATCTCCTTAAGGGAAAGGTCTTTTACCTAGACACTACGATCCTTGACTCTTAGTTTGAATGATCATGCTATTCGGCGATGGTACCCTTATATGTGAAATAGAGCCTTGAGCCTCTTTTCATCCAAGAGTGATAGTTCATCAAAGCAGCTCTGATGCCAATCTTCCTCGCTGATTCTGATCTCGATCAAAATGCATAGGGAAGGTATTTTTTATTCAATGGGTAGGACTGCGTCCATGCTATATACCAGAGAGTAAGGGGTATCCGCAATAGATATCCTAACTGAAGTGCAGTAGCCCGAGAGGGCATAAGGGTTTTGATCAGCCCAATCTCGATAAGTTTTGATCATTTTGCTGATGATGGCCTTAAGGTTCTTGTTAGTGCCTTCAACTGCACATTGGTTTAGGGTCGGTCGGGAGAATATTTGTGTCTCTGAATCCCATACTCGTCGACCAGTTCTGTGACCTTAGCTTAGAAATGTAACTCATTATCTGATACTAGCTCGTGGGGAATCCCGTATCGATAGATGATGTTCTTTCGAATAAAATTAGCTACCTTCTTAGCATTCAGTACTGTGTATGACTCGACTTTGACCCATTTGGTGAAGTAATCAATGTTGACTAGGATTAACTAATGCTCGTTTGAAGCTTTGGGTGTGACTTTCCCTTTGATGTCATTGCCCCAGGTGGAGAATGCCCAGGGAGAAGTCATATTGTACAATTATTAAGGAGGCAAGTGCTGAAAATTAACAAACTACTAGCATTTAAGGAATCTTCAAACATAGGTAGTGTAATCATGAACCATATTGGTCTAATAATGCCCTTGACAAATGATCTTATTATCAAATATATGACCATTCATGTGGGGTCCTCATTCCTCGCTATGGATTTTCTACATTATTTCTTCAATTTCAGCCATGGCAATGCAATGCAAATAGGTTCCGTCAAAGTTTCTCTTGAACAATTCTCGGTCATAAATGATGTACTGGGCAACCATTTTACGAAGGGCCGCACGATATTTATTGTTGGAGTCTTGGGGATACCTACCATTCTTGATGAGGTGCCAAATGTTATAGTACTAGAACTCAAACATATCAGAATCTTCCTTTGTGACAAGATCAATATGGTAGCAGTTGGTTGGCATAACTTGTTTTTGGAATAGGAAAGGAGCCATCATAATTCCTTCGAGCATGTTGACCATGGAGGCCAGGGTAGAAAGGGCAACAACTAAGATTTTCTTTGCACGGGGCAAGTAGTGGAAGGTGATATCTCAAAACTGGGAGGGCCAATTCTTTTAGGTGGTCATGGTAGGTAAGAGATTTTCATTCTTGACTTTCCATCTTTTAAGTACTTGGCTGATGATTAGAGTAGAATCCTCATAGACATCTAGGTGTTTGATACCGTTCTTGAGGGAGACTTTGAGGCCTATAGTTCATGCCTTGTATTTGGTTATATTGTCGGTACAGGGAAAATATATCTTGATGGAAATGGGTGTGTGAGGTTCATCAGGGGAAATTAGGAGTATCCCAATGTCGTATCATTTCTTGTTGGTAATGCCATTAAAGAACATTTACCATCGAAGGTCCTCTTGATATGTGTAGAGAATATCTTCATCCGAGAATTCATAGACCAAACATCAACCTCTTTCATGGGGTGGTCGGTAAGGTAATCAGACATGGATCTCCCTTTCATGGCTTTCTGTGTGATATATACAATATTGAGCTCTGCTAGTAGCATCAACCATAGGGCCATCTAGCTAGATGGGGTGGGTTTATCAAGTAGGTATTTGATAGGATCCATGACACAAGTTTGATGAAAAAATCGAGCATATAGTGTCATAACTTTTGAGTGTCCCAGATCAGGGAGACACATGATTTCTTTAAGGCAGTGTAGTTGACTTCGTACTCGACACACATTTGACTGGCATAGTAGATGGACTGCTCTTTGCTGGATTCTTTAATGTACTAGGCTAGCAAACCCCTATTGTAGTATTTGTTATAGTCAAGTACAAGAGTATAGGGAGGCCATGATGCAGAGGGATAAGTATTAGAGGTCGGGTATGGTATTGCTTGACTCTGTAGAAGGCTTCCTCATTGGCCTCATTCCAACCTTTGGTAGAATCCTTTCGAAGGAGTTTGAAGATGGGTTCATAAATCGAAGTCAGCTGACTGATGAACTAGCTGATGTACGATAATTTTCCCTAAAATCCCCGGGTTTCCTTATCCATTCGAGGTGGTGGAATTTCTAGTATGGATCTTATCTTACAGGGTCTACTTTGATTCCCTTTTCACTCACCATGAATCCCCAAACTTTTCCTTTTTGGACAGCGAAAATGCATTTATGTGGGTTTAACCGCATTTGGTATCGTCGCAGTCGTTCAAAGAATTTTTGTAGGTCGAGCACGTGTCCTTCTCTAGTCTTAGACTTAATAATCATTTCATCTACGTAGAATTTGACCTCCTTATGTATCAAATCATGGAAGATGGTTGTGGAAGCCCTTTGGTAGGTAGCCCCAGTGTTCTTGAGCCCAAATGGCAAAACCGTGTAACAAAAGGTTCCCCAACAAGTGATGAATGTGGTTTTCTCTGAATAGTTAGGGTGCATCTTGATCTGACTGTATCTAGTGAATCCATAGATGAATGACTCGAGGGCGTGACTCTTCATGTTGTTCATAATCATGTCAATGTTGGGCAATGGGTAATCGTCTTTCGGAGATTCTTTGTTCAAATCTCGATAGTCAACGTACACGAGGGCTTTTCCTCTTGATTTTCGTATGGGTACAATGTTGACCAGCAATGGGGGATATTCGATCACCCGAATGAAGCTTACATTCAACTACTTGACTGCCTCATCCTTAAATTTGAGTGACAATTTAGTGCAGAGCTTTCATAACTTCTGTTTCACCGGCTTACATCTCAAGAAGGTTGGGACTCGTGTTGAGCTATTTCGAGATCGATATGGGGCATGTCATCGTAGGACCATGTGAATACGTCCATAAATTCTTTCAGTAGCTCTTTGAATTTCGTGCGCTCATGCTCGTCAAGGGTGGACCCTATCCTAATATTGCGCAGTTGGCAACTAGAACTGAGATTGATAACAACGGTTTCATCCTCATTAATTTGAACACAGTTATATTATTTATTATTAACCTTATTAAGAATATTTAAGAATTATTGATTTGTAAAATCATCATCATTAAGAGTTTGATTAGAATCAAGACAATTAATGTAAGGCATAGCAAGATACTCAAAATACTTGTTTATTTCACTTTCGAGAAAAATAGCGTTGAGAGCCTCATCAAAAGAGGTTTCGATTACATTGTTAATAAAAAAATAGCAACAATAATAGATAAAGAGATAGGGTAAATCACAAGGTTGGGTTACATCTCAGCAGGAAGGACAGGAATAACACTCCACTTGAGAAGAGGCTCATTAGAGGTATTAATCAGAGTGAACGAATCCAACGGTGTGGCATCTGAACGAGTCATACAGAAGGTCAGCCCCAGTGTCTATAGGTTGAATAAGTCTTCAGAATCACTTTGCTCGGGGACCTCAGCAATCGCTATGACTTTCTTGGTGGAAGGTTATAATTTATGCTGGCAGTCTTCAACCCAGGAGTAGTTGTCTTGAAAGAATATTTCCATCCCCAGTTTTATCTTCTTCTCGGTGTGGTCCTACCACAGTTCAGGAAAGTCCAAGAAGGGGAAGTATTCACCCTTCCATTCAAAGAATCCCTCGATACAGTCTTGGCATCTTTTAAACTCCTTTTCAGATATGGTTGGTGGAGCATTCTAAGTTCTTCTGGTGAAAGCTAATAACCTAGATCATATGGGGGAAAGGTCGCTTTCAATACTATGGGCTCCAGTAACCCTTGTTGGCATCGCCCCAACCCTAGTCCAGGCATGAAATGCATATTCTTAAACATTTATATGAGGGTTGTGTTCTGGACAAACTCGATCTTTGAAATTATCCCTTACTATAAAGGGAAGTGGATCAACCCTGAAGTCAGAGATGATCATATCATCCATCAAATACTGTATTTCTAGTATCGAATTATTGGTGCTGGCATTTTTCATACTATCATCGTCCCCCAAAATGGTGATGACTTTCTCCTTAGATAAGAATTTAAACTTCTGATGAAGGGAGGAAGATACCCCACAAATGAGTATAAAAAAATGGGAAAATTTTCCTAATGAGTATAAAAAAATGGGAAAATTTAATAACGTATTGTATGGGCAATACATGTGGGCACTATAATTGATTAGATGCGAAGAGATGTAAGCCATACTAGTTAAGAGGGTAGCATAACTAGGCAGTTTAGAGTAATATGTTAGGCATGCAAAATAGTTGAGGGGTGAGGATCTCAAGTGATGGCACGCGGTACTAACATGTATTTAATATCTTATGTTGTCTCATTTTAAACACTTTCTAAACTTTTTCAACTATTTTACTTGGGATCTGATCTGTTTCAAATCCTTTTTTAAAAAACCATTTTAGGTGCCTAGCCACAGGGAGACCAGGCCTAGGAGTTCCCACATTTGGTGTGATGCAGCTACTGTGGATGTTGCAGGACATTGGTATTAGACTCTTCCATGTTTATTTCAATTTTTATGCATCCTTATTTATCCCAATCAGTCATTTCGCCCATTCTTAGTTGGACACTATTTTCAAAAACTTTGTATTCCAGTTCATTTCCAACATTTATGTAGACATTTCTTATGGATGACTGTATTTAGATTTTCTCTGGAGTGTTACTCCCAGACTCATCTATTTACTTATGGCATTATCTTATTACTCATGGTTATGTTCATGGAAATGGTGAATGATATTTATTCCATTTTCTTTATTGCATGCTATTAATTAATATTAAAATTTTGACACCCGGGATATTAGGGTATTAGTAATTAAATTGAAATCCGACACTGATTCTAAGAATGACACCATTAATGATTCATGTTTAATTTAATAATGGACTGATAACCCATGATTATAATAGGTGGGGTATCACATATAGTATCAGAGTATTTGGTTCTATTGTCTTTAGGATATGTGCGACTTACTACGATTTATAGCGTAGAATTCTCTAATATAGATCCCTATTATTAGGACTATTGTATTATTTAATACACATTTATGTCTTCATCTATTTTAAGACATATTGAATTGTGGACTGATGAAAAATTCTTTCTCGTTTTGGAAGCCTCCTCGACGTGCACCATGAGAGGCACAATCAGAGCCTCAGCCATCTCCAACCTAGGGAACCATGAATATTGTAGAGGTTGTTGCTATAGTTGCATAGGTGGTTAATTCAACATTGGTTATAGTTGCACAACAGGCACCACCAAAGGCATAGGTCATGGCACCAGCTCATATGCAGGCATTCCCTTTGGCTTGGGAGCGAGTTAGAGATGCCTTTCAGAAGGAATACCTTCCCGAGTTTCAGGGGAGTTCAGATGTGGTGATTGCTAGCCAATGGAAGAAATACATCCAGAAGCATTTTAGGATGTACAAGTGCACAAATATTCATAGGTAGATTCTAGCTACATTTAAGCTCATTGGGACATCACTATAGCAGTGGGAGTTTGTTACCACTGCGAAGGAGAGAGATAATATACTGATACAGGAGTTCTGGGAGATATTTGACCATAAATATGTCACATCCTCCATCCAGATAGAGATGAGGCAAAAATTATTAGATCTCACCCAGGAGGTGAAGACCGTGGCTGAGTATGAGGAATAATTCACGAGGTTAGCTAACTTCATTCCAGGAGAGGTACTTACAGAGGAAAAGAGGATATAGTTATTTATGGATGGTCTTCCTTGGAGGATCTGACAAACTCTATTGGGTAATCCTGCTTTGAAGACATACACTGAGGTGTTGAATGATGCTATGTTACATTACCAGGATCACCGCTTCGATGTTAAGGGGATCAAATGAGCAGGAGAGTCTAGCCAACAGGGCAGGGCTGGGGATAACAGTGCTGACGGGGCACAGTCAACTTAGAGTCAACAAAGGTAGAGTGATAAGGGTCCCCACTAGGGGGTGCTGCTAAGAGGTTCCATTCAGGGGATTATTGACAGGGACAGGGTGGATTCAGGAAGGGCCAACAGGGCCAGTAGGGTCAGTCGGGCTAGCAACGATTTCAGTAGGGCCAGGGTAGGGTGGAAATTGATAGCAGGGTTAAGGCTAGTAGGTTCAGAGGGGAGGTAATTTTATAGGAAGGTGTTTTATTTGCGACAAGACTCTCCACAAGGGACATGACTGCCTTAATAAGGGCAGGGTTCAGCAGTAGCAGGGAGCCCACTAGGAGCCTCAAAGAACTATTTTCCCCACCACCCTCCCAGCACCAGCACCAGCACCAACACCCGTACCAACATTACCTACAACACCAGCCATTCCTATAGCCACACCTCCGTAGGGGAAGTTACAGTATGGATGTGTGTATCATATCCACCATGTTGTACCCTCATAGGCTCCACTCGCTATTGAGAGTATATTTCTTATCCATGGTATTTTGGGGAACATTGTATTTGACAATGGGGCTTCACACTCGTTCATATCTACTAGATTTTCATGGTCCACAAGGTTATTAGATACGACAGATAGTACTATTACATGTGTAAATTTGCCATTGGGTAATGGGACGTTGATATTCTTTATTTGTCGGGGAGGGAGTATAGATATTGGGAGATTAGATTTTCTTGCTCATTTATGTGTATTCGATATGTCAGAGTATGATTCCATCATAGTCATGGACTGGCTAGGTAAGTATAGGGCCATGATTGACTGCTATAGTCGAAGTATAGTGTTTGCGATCCCCGACTAGGAGATGTTCTTAGTGGCGATGCCTCGTCCGGAGGGAGGATCATCCACTCATTTATACTACATAGAGGAGGAGACCTCTCAATGGGTGGTGATTTCTCTCGATTCGATCCCCGTCGTATGTGAGTTTATCTATGTGTTTCACGAGATACAAGGCTTCCCCTAGTAGAGAGATTAAGTTCGTCATTGACTTCTCACTAGGCTCCCGGATAATAACTCGTGCACCATATAGTATGGCTTCTATAGAGATGAGGGAGGTACGAGATCATATTTAGCTGCTGTTGGGGTTGGGTTTTATATGTTGTAGTACGTCACCTTGGGGTGCCCCTATATTGTTTGTGAATAAGAAAGATGGGTATTTATGCTTGTGTGTGGATTATCGAGTGCTGAATAAAGTCATGATACATAATAAATTTATGTTGCCCCGAATCGATGACTTATTCGATCAGTTGAGAGGAGCCGCCTACTTCTCCAAGATAGATTTGAGATTTGGGTATCACTAGTTGCGCATCCGGGAGTAGGACGTGTCTAAGACTGCCTTCTTGACGAGATATGGGTCCTACGAGTTTCGAGTTATGCCATTTGGGCTAACCAATTTTCCATCCGTATTTATGGACTTGATGAATAGGGTGTTCAGAGATTTCTTTGATCAATTTTGTATCGTCTTCATTGATGATATTCTGATTTATTCCCAAATCGAGGAGGAGCATGCTGAGAATTTGTGTCAGGTCTTACAGACACCGCGTGAGCATCAGTAGTATGCAAAGTTTAAGAAATATCAGTTTTGGCTAAGTGAGGTACAGTCTATGGGGTATATCATTTCGGAGTTGGGGATATCGGTGGACTTGAGTAAGGTTTCAGCGGTGAGTGAGTGGGTACAACCCATGACACAGACAGAGGTGCGTAGTTTCTTGGGGTTAACTGAGTACTACAGACAGTTTATTAGGGGATTCTCAAAGATTGTAGGTCCATTGACTAATTTAACTCGCAAAAATGTGCTATTTTTTTGGGATGACGTTTGTCAGTTGGCTTTTGATGAGATGAATGACAAGTTGACTTCAGCACCCGTGATCATACTTCCCAGGTTAGGAGTAGAGTATCTAGTTTTCATGGACACATCCGTAGAGGGACTTGGGTGTGTTCTAAAACAGGAAAATCGGGCTATCTCATATGCTTCCCATAAGCTTAAGCCTCATGAGAGGAATTACTCGTCCCACGGCTTGGATTTAGATTCAGTCATGTTTGCGTTGCAGATTTGGAGACACTATTTGTTGGGGGAGATATTTTGCCTGTTCATATATCATAGGTAACTGAAGTACTTGTTCACTCAGAGAGAGATAAATATCCATCAGCACAGGTGGCTTGAATTTGTGAAATATTATTAGTTTGACATCTAGTATCACCCGGGAAAGGCTAACGTGGTGGCAAATGCGTTGAGCCGTAGGCCAGAAGGGGATGTAGATAAATTTTGGAAGGCAAAATGGAAGGAGTTGGGACATTAGGATTCAGTTTCCTAATCATTTATGTTAGTCATGACCTTCACGCCCTAGATTGTCACGAATGTGGTACATGCATAGGCAGCAGATTCTTTTTGTCAGGAGTAGATTAGATAGCTCTTAGTCGGAGGAATAGAGTCGTATTCCATGAGTTCAAAGGGAGGATTACTGTTTAACAGGATATTAGTTGTTTAGAGGGGTAGGATTTATGGCATGCAGTGAGGGCAAAGTCACACGGGTCTCGGTTTACGATACATGATGGAAGGGATAAAATGTACCAAGATATGAGATGGTAGTACTGGTGGAGTGGAATGAAGAGAGACATCTATGAGTTTATTTTGAGGTGTACCACTTGTGAATTGGTGAAAATGGACCATTAGAAGCCCGTAGGGGTTTTACAGCCGTTAGAAACCCCGATGTGGAAATGGGAGAGTATTTCCACGGATTTTATTACTGGGTTACCTACTTCATAGTGAGGTCGCGATTCCAAATGGGTGATAGTGGATCAATTGACTAAGGTAGCTCACTTATTGCCAGTTTGGACTGGTTATACTACGAGACAATATGCCCTGTTTTCATTGCTGACATAACGAGATTTCATGAGGTGCCATTAGATATTGTATTCGACAGGGATAAGATTTTCGTGTCTCTATTTTGGGAGAGTTTTTAGAACGCTATGGGTACCAAGTTACGATTGAGTAAAACTTATCACCCGCAGACGGACGGGCAAACGGAGAGGACTAATCAAATGTTGGAAGATATGCTACGAATGTGTATCCATGGAGGAGGTTAGGAGCAGTATCTTCCACTGGTGGAGTTAGCGTATAATAACTCCTACCAATTCATGATTGGCATTGCACCATTTAAGGTGTTGTACGGTAGACCTTATTGTTCACCCGCTTGTTGGTTGGAGGTGGGGGACAACAAGCTTCTTGGGTCGAAGTTGATTCCAGATACGTCGGCTAATATTGAGTTGATTTTGAGCTGGATACAAATAGCCCAAGACTGACATAAGAGTTATGCGGATGCTAAATGGTACTTCCTGGAGTTTGATGTGGGGGGTCATGTACTACTATGTGTATCTCCTATGAAACAGATAATGAGATTTGGAAAGAAACGGAAGTTGGCACTGAGATACGTGGGGTCATTCCCTATCATTGAGCTAATTGGGACAGTTGCATACAAACTTAGGTTGTCGAAGCATTTGCATCAAATTCACGATGTATTTCATATTTCTTCGCTGAGGTGGTATCTTCGGGATGAGTTGGATCACACTCACATTACTTTGAAGGAGATCGATTTGCAACCCAATATTTCATATGAGGAGAGGCCAGTTTCTATCCTAGACCATAGAGAGAGGAGACTCATTAGAAGCTAGTTCCACTTGTACGGGTTCAGTAGGGGCATCATAATGCCGACGAGTCCACTTGGGAGCGCGAGGATGAGATGCACAAAAAGTATCCAGAGTTATTCATACGAGGTATTTCATTTTTTTGAATTTCGGGACAAAATTCCATTATTAGGGGGATGTATGTAACACCCCGTAATTTTATTGATTTTTACAGTGGGAATTAATTGGGATTAATTAAATTATATTTGAAAATTAATCCGGTAAAATAAAAATTAATTAGCGAGATAAGTATTATATTTATTTACACTGAATATTACTTAGTCAATGAGTAATAATAATGATAAGGAAATATTATAATTATTGTGAGTGAAATACGGCAGTTATAGTAAATTTAGTCGGAACACACGTGTTAGTCATGTTGGGACTTAATTTGAGAAATAGAATATAATCTTAGTTTTTATATTCCATAAGGTCATTTTGAGTGCGCCAGTGTGTCCTAAAGGGTCGAGATAGCCAGAAAAGTTTACCCGAAGGTTAAGTTTTGGGTCTCGGGGCACTTGTAGTCCAAACCGGCACCTCGAAAAGGTATTTTGGTCATTTTCATTCTTGAAGAAAAGGGACTGATGAATTTTATAGGTTTATATCAGCATTTAGGATAAGGGAGTTAGGTTTAGAATTTGTATAACCACAGAGAGGCCATCGAATAAAGAAGAGAGGAGGTTCCATGGCCAATTTGCACCATTCTTGCACCACAAACACCACCATCATGTAGATGAGGAGGAGAGGATCACAACAATACCATTTCTCTATGAGGAATCAGACCTTTAAATAGGGGAAAGTGTTTAATCTTGCTAAATTACGATTTGATATATCATCCATGTTAGAATAGGGTGATAATCTCGTGAAATTCACGAATTTTAGCTTTATAATTTGAGATATAAATCATGTTCTTAGGTAGGATTGGTGTTATATTTTATCCTTTACACATGTAGATTTGAAATTATGAGAAACATCACAAAATTTGGGAAGAAATCTGGAAAAGCATTAAAGTTCTTGAACATAAAAGATAAACTAGGGTTTTGCGTATTTAATATTGAATTAATTGAATTTAAATGTGTTCTTAGATAATTTAATGATTCCAATACGTTAGAAATCATTTATATGTGATGGTATAATGTTTAGTATTCTTCTTTTGGATATTGGGAATGAATCATGAAGGTTTTAAGGTTAAACATGGTGAATCCCGTAACTTCTATAAGTGGAGAAGATGAGACCTGTAGCAATTGAATAGATTCGGCTCCTTGTCTGAATCAATTCGGCTTCCCAGAATTGCATAGTTTTCCACTTTTTATTTAGAGCTTATGGGAAATATCTGGGTTGGCCTTGAATTAATTATAAATACCTATTAAAGGATATTGTAATTACCACTAGGCTAAAGTTGGGTCTGAGATTAGTCGAACGAGGAGAGTTTAAGACTAAAATTGGTTTCTCATAATGGGCAGTAAAATCTTATTCGAATATTGATTTCTTATTATGGAAAAATTAAGGGAATGTAGGGCCAAGACCAGTAGGCCATGAGTGGGATTTCCTACTCAATTTACTTAAAGGACACTCCGCAACCATTTGGGTATTGAGTAGCATTCGAAAATTTAATATGAGAAATATTGTGCTACGTAGAACATTCGAGAGATATTATAATACCCACGGGTAATATGATATAGGTTACGTGTATATGTATAATGATATTATACATATATATGGGTGGCGTGTATACCTTTTTTTATTTGTATATGTAATCATACCTAGGCTGCTTGCTATCACGGGAGGTTTCGCGTCGTGGACAGTCTTATTCTGATGATCCCATTTGGGAAGATATTAACATGTTCCTTAGGACATAAACCTTAGGAATTGAGAACCACTTGTGTGAATGAGGGTGTGACTGGTCATTTGGGTGCGTTAGGTATGAGCGTATCCCAAAGTCCTAGAGCTACGTTCACCTCCAATACTGTACGATTTGATTTATGGTTTGAAGGAGACTATCCGAGCCAGTGTCCTTATATAGTGCGTGATGTACCTGGACTTGATTGCTGAGTATGATCACACCACAGGTCTCCACCTAGGGGTGTTGTATACGTATATATGATAACACTGATATATATATATGTACGTGTGATTGATTCTTCTACGAGAATATTAGTGGATAAGATGCATTGTGATATCTAAATTATTTAAGTGTATGAGAACTAAATCAGTAACTAATAGATATTGAGATCAAAATTAACTAAAGTATACGGGAATTAAATCATTTAGTAAAGATTCTTAATGAGTATAAAGAATTGGGAAAATGTAGTAACATATTGTATGGGAATACAGTTAATCACTAAAATATATTAGATGTGATGAGATGTAAGCCAGACTATTTAGGCGGGTATAATAACTAGGTGGGTTAGGGTAGTATGTTACGCGGGCACAATAGTTGATGGGTGAGGATCTCAAGTGAGGGAACGCGGGGCTAACATGTGTTTAATATCTTATATTTTCACATTTTAAACACTTGCTAAACTTTTTCAACTATTTTACTTGGGCTCTGACCCGTTTCAAATCCTGTTTATAAAAACCATTTTAGGTGCCCAGCAACAGGGATGCCAGGCATAGGAGTTCCCACATTTGAGGAGCTGCAGCTACTGTGGAGGTTGCAGGACCTTGCTATTAGACTCTTCCATATTTATTTCAGTTCTGATGCATTTTTATTTATCTCAATCGGGCATGTCGTCCATTCTTAGTTGGACACTATTTTCCGAGACTTTGTATTTCAGCTTATTTTCATCATTTATTTAAACATTTCTTATAGATGACTCTATCTATATTTTCTCTGGAGTGTTACTCACAGACTCAACTATTTACTTATGGCATTATCTTATTACTCATGGTTATGTGCATGGAAATGGTGAATGATATTTATTCTGATTTATTTATTGCATGGTAATAATTAAGATTAAAAATTTGACACTCGGGCTATTAGGGTATTAGCAATTAAATTGAAATTTGATAGTGATTCTAAGAGTGACACCATTAATGATTACTATTTAATTCAATAGTGGACTGATCACCCTAGATTAGAATAGGCGGGGTGTCACAAACTTGACTTTGGGAGCATCGATCGTGGTGATCATTCACTTAGGGGCTTTACTAGAAGCAACTATTTTCTTTCTACCCTTAGGATAAAAACTCATACAACCTATTGTTGTCTAAATCTCGGTGGTATATTAAAGTATTGATCTTAGCTTTAGTTACCCAAAAATTTAATCATGAATAGACACAATAGATTTTCATGTGGTTCAGCTCAAGAATGGAGCCTACATCCACGGGGTAATGCCACTAACGATTTACTATTTTTGTCCAGATCTATGGGGTGAAATATTTAGGATTTACACCAAGTGTCCCCATCCTCAGCTGGGAGAGTAGTGTATTTATATTAATAAGGAGTTCAAGAGATGTAATGCCTTTATATCTTAGGTATTTAAACCTTTACATGATAATATACAGCTCGACATCTTTTAAGTTTATGTGCATAGTGCCTGTTGAGTATCCCATTTGTGTCTTTTCATTTTACTGATGATTCACATTCCTGGTTGTAGTCAGCTCGGCGGCCAATAAAAAACTGCTGGGGCTGATCAGGTTCACCCATTGTAGATAGTCCAATGGATATGGGGACATGTATTACTAGTTCATTTGTCCACAGAGCCTAATTAATATAGGTTATAACAAAAGTTACCAATACTTCATACTTGAAGGATTAACGAAAGAATGGAGTATTTTCCTCAAACACTGCTCGGCACCCTGGAGAGGTGATGGTCGGAAGCCTTCCTTAATGACTCATAAGTCTCACTTGGTCATACAAAGGCGGTGGCAATTTTGTATATAGCTTGAAAAATAAAGAACTGCCTGAGGGTATACTAGTATTTTTTACATTTGGGAATACGGAAATCGTCGATATCCTAAACGTTGGTAGGTTTAATCATCCCAAATCTTGAATTTTAACAGTCATCGTTGTATCTATAAAAGTCTTGATTCTTCATCTGTATTTTCTCACTCTGTACTTGAAACTCTTTCATCCATTATTGCATTCTCCTTTTGATGCCTTAAGGTGTTTAATCGATTGATGTTATTGTAAGAACCCTCTTCTTCTCATCTTTTTTTTAGAATTTGTAAAATGGTTTATACGTTAGGTGAGAGTTTTTTAGAGGATTTAGGAAAAAATAAAAAAAAATCCCATCTTGGGTAACTACGGAGTTAGTTTCTGGTCCCTGTGACTTTTGTGCTTTATGTGAGGGACACTAGTTGCCATAAATTTTTATAGCTGAGTGTGGCATCACTTTCATTCCAAATATTATGTTTCTTGAATTTTGCCAATACTTTGATATGGTCCCTAATCAGGTGGCTCCAAATAGCTGGAGGGTGGTTAATAAAGTTAACTTCCTTAATGAGATATATAGGACCCACATAAGAATAACTGAACCCATGTATTGTTATAGCCTGGGGATGTCTAGTGATAATATCTATTACTTGAAGACATGATATTCTAACAGACCTCTGGTGGTGAATTTACCAGACTCTAATAAGAATTATTAGGAGTATGGAATTATAGTTAAAAATTGGAAGTATACCCCTCTTACTGAGGGTGAAAAATATACTGGGCCAAGATGCCCTCAGGAAGGGCAAGACATAGGTCGACACCTCAATTGTTTGATATATTTTCTTTGTATTTGCTTTTCTTATATTAGTTGACAGATCATTATTTCCATGTTTGTTTCTTGCAGAAAGAAGGAAGAAGGATTTCCCTACTAACTCTGAAGTAAATTTCATTGATTTGATATATATTTAGTCTATCCAGCAAAGGATAAGATAAGCCCACTCTCACTTGTCTTCAGTCCTGCTTGACTACCAGATTTCCATAACCTCTTTTATACCTCGGCTTATAAGATAAGTTTCAATATCCTCCATAGATTTAGACGAGCCAACCTCATCTTCATCTATCGTTGTTTCTGAATTTCCTTTCCAAGAAGAGGGAAACACTACCTTTGGAGGAACTTACTACACTTTTGAATCCATATATTTAGACACTGTTCCAGCTACCCTCTCATCACCTGAAAAGATTGTTAAGAGGAAGATTCTAAACTTTCTTCCTGGGACAATCTCTCCTCCTCTTTCCGAGAAGAAGAAGGATGCAGATCAGGGTGGTTCCAAACTCCCAATGGTGGTGGCATATGATGAGGTAAAGAGCATGGAGTCTCATTACAAGAGGTTGAGGAAGGGTCCTATTAATCGATTAGAATTGGGATAAAGACCCAGGTCGATCAGGTCTTAGTTGATGTTGCTTCTGTGGCAGTGAACCGTAGTCCGTCCAGGGAATTGATAGGTTTTGGATTTTTACCTATGGACATGTCTGTTGTTTCCTCCTTATATTAGGCAAGATTGCTGGAGATGGACAACCACCATTTGGCCTTGGTAAGTCTCCTAATCACATGATCTTGTATTTTTGGTTGGCATTTTTACCATAATACTTGACTGATTAACTTTATTCCTAATATTTTAAATAGTTTTTAGTGGGTTATAACCATAGTTTGATGAGGGACAACTAGTTGAAAGAGTCTTCTGTTGCAGTGGAAGTTGCCTTCAAAGGCCCTTCCATTTTTAGTAGGACCTTTCATGGTGCCTAAGACGTCGATGATAGATGCTCGGCTTCAAGATGAGGTGGCCCAAGATAAGTAGAAGGTGTAAACACCTTGGGCCCGTTTTATGCTTTTATCTTTATTTTTTATTTTTTAATAATTGGATGTCTTATACGTTGGAACAATTATCCCTACAATGTACTCTTCTACATTTTTAATAAGATTTCCATTTTGCTTTATAAACTGTGGATTTTTTCGATTTTTATATTTTATTTTTTTACTCATATTCTGTTTCTTCAATTTAAATCCAAGATGTTTTCTATAGCAGTAGCTGAAAGTGATATCTTCAGAAGAAGTTTCCAACTTTTTGAGGCAGGTCATAAAGATTTAGAGGAGGATGAACTGGAGGATCTACTCGTCTCGGATGCCCCTAACTAGGTCATAAAAGCTTATGTTCATATGCATAGGTTATTTAGTCAAGTCATGGTGACCAATGCCTCCTATTATGATATGATTCTCAAGATACAGGAGGATCACAAAGCATTCCTTGGTAGTCTGCATCCTAATTATTCTGTAAAATATGCTTGGCTGAGCAAAGAGAAGTGGTTTGATAAAAATCTACATGATATTTCTTTGGCATACAACAAGAAGGAATTTATAATGATGTGTGAGCTGACTAGTGCTCAGGAGGCTGCTAGTTTATTGGAATAAGAAAATAATTTGTTCAGGAATGAATTCGACAGTCTGAAGAAATCAGTAGGTGTTAACTAGAATAAGGGTGTATCCTTTCTGGAATAAGAGAATGCCAGATTGATGGAGGTGATAGATAATCCGAAGAAGTCCAAAGGTGGATAGTCGTTAAAGCAGGTGGTAGTTTCTCATCCCACTATTGAGGAGAAAAGGATGAAGAAAACTCTGGCTAACCAGGCCATTCTAATCAAGAATCACTCTTCTAGCATTAAGAAGTTAAATGAGAAGGTTTATCATATTACCTTCATTTTCACAAGTAGTCAAGGACTATTTAGATGATTTTTTATGACGAAGCCTTGAGACACGTGGGAAACGAGTTAGAACTGGCCATAAGGGAAGGCTACAAATGGGGTTGGTTGAATGCTTTGACGGTTCTTAAAATACCAAAGAAGATTCTTTGTGGCATTATAACGATACAAGTTGCTTGGATTATCCTGACCCCACTTTCAATCTAGATGTCAACTCGATTCCTATAGATTCTATACCAATAAGCCTTATTAGAAAATACTTGTGTGACTATGACCCCCATGGGGGGAGATACATTTGTTCGACTTCTTTATCTCGTAGAGAAACCTAGTTCCAGTCGATAAGGAAGACTTAGGGACGTGAGATCCACCATTCTACCTTCTGCTCTAGAAGTTACCCCTAAGGGGATGGAAAAAGCTCTGGGAAATCATACAACCTAGTGAGAAGAATTAACATCACCCATGCCTTAACGTTTGTAGTAAATAAATAGTAACTTATAATAATGACGTATTTGAATATGAATTATGGTTTCTATGCATAGTTTTGTCCAACGAGTGTTTTAGCATAGTGATTGTGTGGTTGGACTTTGGTCAACTAATCTTCTTAACTGGTTACCTATTTGGATGAACTCGATTTGTCTTACCTTAGGTTCCACAAACACTCTTAGCCTTGTGCAAACGGATGTTGTCGTTTCAGACTAAGTGTTTAAATTAGTTACCATTGGCAACCAATTTTTTTAGGATTTGTTCCTTGACTTGGTTTGGTAAAACTTCTTGTTCTTGACTTTAAGTTATACAAGAAGTCTTCGAATTAGGAACTTATTGTTCTTGACTTATCAACGACGAAGTCATACATGAAGTTTTGAAGTTTGTCAAAGTTTAATTGATGTGAAAATTGATTGCTTGTTTATTACTTTGACATTGCTATATCTACCAATCCCCCAAACAAACATAAAAAGGAAGTCGATTGATGATAAAGTAATAAGTTCTTATTAAAACTTAATAGAGTTGCTAAATATTTGTTGAAAACATCAATCTAGATTAATTGATAACATTTCCTAAAATGCTCGGCATTCATGGGGTTCTTGAATTTCTCTTCTTCAAGTGTTTCCAATCGATATGTACCTGGTCAGATAACTGCTGAGATATGATAGGGACTGTGCTAATTCATCTCCAACTTGTTTCCTTTATGGAGAACTTTTTATAGAATATAATATTTTTCCTTTAAGGTGCTCGAGTTCACTCTTTTGTTTTAGAAGCTGATAATTCTTTATTAATAGGCACCTAAAGTGTAGCATTCTCCCCTACTTCTTCTACCAAATCTAAGTTTAGACTTCTCATGAGATCACTTGTAGGAGAGTTAAAGTTAAGAACTTTTTGACTAGGTGAAGTGATCTCAATAGGAACCAAAACTTCTATTCCAAATGCTAGCATATATAGAGTCTCGTCGGTACTTGTCTTCGGTGTGGTTCTTTTGTCTTATAGTACATTGTGTAATTCTTTGATCCAATTTTATTTAGCATTATCATGCCTTTTCTTCAAACCATCGAGGAGTGTTTTTTTAGTCACTTTCATTTGACCATTGCACTGAGGATGCCTGGGAAACGAATGTAACTTTTGGATCTTGGATTGAATGCAATAATTCTAAAAGTCTTGGTTATCAAATTGTGTCCCATGGTCTATAATAAAGGCATATGGAATTCCATATCGGCAGATGATATTCTTTCATATAAATTGGAAGACTCTTTCCTAAGGCATTTCAACTAGTGGCTTAGCTTCAACCCACTTTGTGAAGTAGTCTAAAGAAATGACCAAATATTTAAATCGTCCTCTTATCCTTGGTAATGAGATGACCAAATCAATTTCACAGATAGGAAAAGGCCATGGGGAGGTGATTGTTATCAGAGTATCCCCTTGTCTTTTATGTATAATGGTGAAATTTTGGCATTTATCACACCTTCTAGCATATAAAGCGTTGGCGAATAATATCCTTACAAGGTTACTCATCAGACTAACAGTCATCTCACTAAGTGAGGTATGCACGATCCCTCATATACTTCCTTGATCAGGTCATGTAGTTAGATTAGGTGGACACATCGGAGCGAGAAAATAATGAATTCTCTCTTATATAAAACTCCTCCTTTTAGTTTGTAGTTGGCCACTTTGTACCTTAACTTCCTTACCTCATTTGGATTTTTAGGTAGAGTTCCTTTTTCAATATATTTCTTGATGGAATCCATTCATAAGGTTCCTAAGCACACCGCTATCAAACTGACAATCTCTTTGTCGATGCTTCTATTTTTTAAGATTTCCATAGGAATGGTTCTCCTTAATTATGTTCAGGTTGCTGAGGCTAGTCGAGTAAGTGCATTAACTCGAGTATTCTCAATTCTTGTAATTCTAACCATCTTAACAATAACAAATTTGGAAATAGTCCTTTGAGATTTGATGACGTATCTCATTATTAATTCCTCTTTAACTCCGTATATCCCTAGCATTTGATTTACTATCAGTTGAGAATCGCTATGAGCGATGATTTACTTGGTTCCCAAAGATAGTGCTAGCTCTAGACCTATAACCAATGCTTCATATTCTTCTTCCTTGTTAGAAGCTTGGAATTGAAAATGAAGTGCATACTCCACATCAATGTCATCAGGGGTTTTGATGATCAACCCTGCTCAACTATCGGTTTCACACGAAAATCCATCCACATATAACTTCCATATATGTATTTCTTTATTAAAGTTTTCTTCGTTCAAAGTTCCCCAATTAAATAAATTTTGGCTCTACTTGTGATATTGTTTGGCGACTTCTCGTGCAGGGGATGCTTTCTGGTTTATCCATTTTAGAACTATCTTCCAGATAAGTCTATTTGACTTGGTTTGGCATTGAGCTTTCTTCCAAGGAAGTTTACTTCACTAACTTTTTCTTTATCAAATTTAGATTGGTTACTATCTCTTTAGAAGTAAACTCTGCTATGGATTCTTCCACCACTTGACATTTTAACACTGTTCTCGTCACATAGATTATATCATATTCTTCAAGTTCCACTGCCCAGACCATCAATCTTCTTAACTTTTTGGTCTTATGAATAGATTGATCAATGGTAGGTCTGTGTATACCATAATGGTATGTGACTGGAAATACTATTTCATTATTATTGATGTTTTAATGAGGGGCAAAGATAATTTTTCCTAGTGAGGGTATCAAATTTGTGCTCCCTTGAAGGCCTAACTAGTGTAATACACTAATTTTTTAACTTTGTTTTCTAATCAAATGAGGGTTGAGCTAAGTGTAGACTCGGGTATAGATAGGTATAAGTATAACCTTACTCCCATGAGTGGTCAAAATAGTAGTGGTGGGGATCCCAAGTACTTCTTAACCTCTAAGAAAGAATTTTCACATTCTTTATTCCATTCAAAGGGTTTTCATAATACCTTAAAGAATGATAGACACTTGTCAGTAGCTCCGGAGACAAACCGGTTAAGTGCAACTACTCTTCCTATCAACTTCTATACATTTTTCTTGCATGAGGGAGATTGCATGTCGATTAACACTTTGATCTTATTTGAATTGGCCTCAATTCCTCTCTGATTTACTATGAATCCTAGGAACATCCCTTTTTGTACGCCGAACACATTTGGTCGCGTTAAGTTTCATCTAATGCATTTCAAGTTGGTCAAACATCTAGCCTAAGTCTTTGATGTGGTCGGAAACTATCTTGCTTTTAGTAATCATATCATCCACATAATCTTCCATGTTCTTACCAGTTTGCTCTTCAAAAACTTTATCACCAACCTCTGATATGTTACTCCAACGTTTTTAACCCAAAGGGCATAACGTTGTAATAGTAAGTACCTCGGCTAGTAATAAATGGCGTTTTCTCCCTGCCTTCCATTTTTATCTTGAATTTGTTGTACCCTGAATAGACATCCTATAATACCCAATAATTTTAAGTGAATGAAATATTAGATGAATTAAAGTGTTATTTAAATTGATATTGATTTGTTTATATGCAGTTACTTGTGACGTCACTGATTTATGTGTGTAATTGGAATTAATTTTATATCAAAAGTCTGTTAAGACATAGTAATAATCATTTAACAAAAGTGAATAATTAATTTAATTATTGTGGACGATTTTTAGGATGGGTAGAATGTTCATTTACACATTAAAATGTTGGGTTTCAAGCCCTATAAGTTAATATATGGCTTGGGCTAGACTTTAGGCTATTTGGGATTAGTTTAGGCTTATTGGATTAGGGTCAATATGGGTACAAGGCTTAATTTCATGGTGAACACTATAAAAGGGGTGTAAGGCTTAGGTTAAACCATATATTTCATATTAGAAGGGAACTCCAGAGGCAAGATGAGAATGATAAGAGGATAGGGGAATTTCAAATGTCAAGGAGAGAAGGTGAAGAGGAGAAGAGGAAGAAATGGGGGTCTTGGCATAGGGATTTAACCCACTTGAACTGAGGCAAGTTTGTTTAGTATATGACTATAATTGAAGTTGTATTATGATGTTATTATTCCTTGAATTCTTAATTTAATGTTAAAATAATGTTAATTAGACTTTTATATGAAATTAGGATGATTTCTATGAATTGAGTAGAAATTATTAAATTGATATTATAGTTAAAGTAATTTATGATTAAAGGTTTGGAATGCTTTATAAATTTTATGAAATAAATCGAATTTGGGGCTTAAGTATAAATGGATCCGAAGTACAGTTCTTAATATGTTCTTGAGATGATGATTAGAGATTAATATTTAAATCTTGTATTTAAAGAACCTAAAATTATTATAGAATGGTTAACATTAGTATTAGGACTAAAAATACATAAATTTTAGGACTATTTAGGGACCTGAAAATATGAATTTGGGTGAAACAATGGTGGATAGTTAATTAAGGGGTCGTTAATGGAGGTTTAGATTGTGTTGAATTTTTTAGGAGGAAATCAATCACTTAGAGGCTATTTTTGATATGGTATATCTGGAAATATAGATTTCTGGAAAAAAGTATATTCCTAATTAAATTAAGTTAAGAACACCTGGGAAGTGGTTTCATAATTTTTGGAGTTGTGATGAATCTTTGATGATCATTCTCTAAACAACACGGAATGCTGAAAAATTCTGAAGAGAATCTAAGAATTTGAACTTATTTATGGAATATTATATCTATAAATTTTTATTTTGTGGAAAAAGAACATCGTACGTAAATTTAGTTAAGAACGCATAGGCTCTGGTTTAATAATTTTTGGAGTTCTAGTGAATAGTTTATGATTATTTTCTGAACAACGCATACGGTTGAAATGTCTACCAATTTATTGAAAATTGATCGACTTTCCCGTTTTCCTTAGGTTTAAACCGTAAAGTGAAGATTGTGTTAACAAGCCTGATTTGTGATTCTTACCTCATTAGGTAGAGTGACTCGGTGGGGAGAATTCTCGACATTAATTAGGTAAACTTATTTGGAGTTAAAACCGGAATCACACACACACACACATATATATATATATATATATATATATATATATATATATATATATATATATATATATATATATATATATATATATATATATATATATATATATATATATATATATATATGTATATATAAGAATTAACAATATTATTGAGAGAATATTGGATATGTGATTTACTTAGTGGCTAAATGAAGAAATAAATATGTATGTATGTTATTAATTAGTGTATACGTAGAAATAAATAGATGTACTCATGCTTTGGAGGAAGAATAAACTAAGAGATGAATTTAGTAAGGATATTATTTTGAGATTTGTGATACTCATTAGTGGTAATTATACGGAGAATTACAATACCTATTATGTGTTGAAATGTGTATTTACTATTTGTGTGAACTTACCCAATGATCGTCGACTGCCTATCGATTTATGTTACGTACGACCCGGGACCATAGAACATGTCGGTACAGGTGGGCTAGGCGTTGCGTAGGTCATCATTTTAGGTCCTACATGGCAGCACCACTTACGAGGAGGTAGGTGTAGAGGTTGGGAACCATTGTTACTGTTAGGGGTATGGAACGTGCATTGGTGTTCTGCATAGGGACCGCCCCGCTCGTGTGTGCTTTGTGATGCCTTTTTGAATGAGGGACTCATACGAACTTACCGATAAAGCACGAACGAGACATTAAAGGTAGGTGCCTTTATGTGTCGTATATATATAAGGACATATATAATTATATACATTAATTAAGAATAAATCCATTCTAACACCCCGTATTTTTTAGGATAAAGAATTTATTTAATTTGGTGAACTAAAATTTAAACTATTTTGATGATTTGGAGAAATTATTTAATTTTGAGAATTTATTTAAGTTGGAAGATTCAATTTATTTGGAGAATTAAGATATAAATAAATTCAGATTATTTCTTTTAAGAATACATGTGTCATAATTTGAGGATAAGAATTGGAGATTTTAGTTAAGTAACCCAGATGGCGATTCTGAGTACACGGTTAAGTCCAGAAGGGTCGAAATAATCGGAAAAGAGTGACCCGAGGGGAAGTAAATGAGTCTCGGGCCATTTTTAGGCATAACTAGGCCCACACGGGAGTGTTTTGGCCATTTTAGTAAAGCCACAAGACTAAAAATGGTATTGGCAGAATAAAAACTAAATGTGAGAGGGTGTGGGAGCCATAACTCATTTAAGAAAACCCTAGTTGCAGAGGAGAAAAGAAGGATCAAGTGGGAGAGCTTTTGGGAGCCAAACCAAGAAGAAATTGATGTGTTCTTCGTCAAATCTGCGTCTTCAACAAATTAAATCAGACCTTATGAATTAATCCAGGTAAGTAGTTAAACTTGATTTTATTTAAATTGCGATATTTCAATTCATATCATAGTGGTGTGATGAAATTTATTATTTTAGGGTTGGGTTGTGTAAGGACATGATTTTATAAATGTCCGAGTTAGAATCTAGGAATTTTCTGTTTGTCCTAGATCATAGTTAGTATGTCTGATACCACTACATTTGGCACATGAACACGATCATCCATGAAGGACTTGATCCGAATCCATGCATCCATCATCTTCATACAGTCATCATGCAACATGCAACGTACTCTTCAACCGTTACCACTACTCCACTCATGATTATGATAAAATAATTTATTTGGAGTGTTTATTATTTACATAAATATTTGGAAAATTTTTATAAAATATTTTTAAAGGCCTGGAACATTTTTACTTCGAAATATTATGTTTTTCTAAGTGTAGAGGCGAAGGGAAAAATCTCGCTGACGTCGTTCGAGCGATATTGGTTGGTCTTTCGTGCGACATAGCCATCTCGGGCGAAGTCATTCGAGCGACGTGGCCTAACATTTGAGCGACACCTGTACTTCATTCGAGGGACGCGCTGACTCAATTTTTGTATTCAAAGCAGTGTCATTCCACACATTTTTAAGTCTTTTGGCACTGACGTTTCGGCAAATATTCGGCCCAAAAACAAACTTCGCTTGTTCAAGGTTTAATGCCTTTTTGATTCACAAATCCTTCCCAAACATTTGTGTGAATCTTTAAACCCTAGATACAATTTCTCTACTCATCTGGGAGTAACCTTGTGGAGAAGAAAGGTCTTTATCCACTGCTGATATTGGGGTTCTTATGGGACCTCTTGCTGACAAACGCCGATGACGACAAACCGACGCGTGCGGGTATGCATGCATTAAAATTGTATTTTCCTATAATTGTATGTCTTTACATATTATAGTGAAATAAATCGTTTTTCCCCTTTTGGGGATTTTTCCACATATTGTGATTGACTTTGCATGCTTGGTTTGATTTATTTAGTCTGTCAAAATTTGGTTGCAAGAGTTAGAATTTTGGGGATTAAAAATTGGAATTTAATTAAACATGTTAATCATTGATTGTTGGTGCACTCTCAAATTGATATCAGAGCCTATTACACAATTATACAGTGTAATTTTTTCTGGAAATTTTTTCTAGAATATCAATTCTGATTTAAAAATTGATTTTTGAAAAAGCGCAATTTCAACGGAAAACTTGTATAATCCAGTACCAATTTTTGACGGGTCAGATTACTCATATTGGAAAGCCCATATGAGATCCCACTTAAAACCCATTAATGAAAGTGTTTGGGTTATGTGTGAAAGAGGGTGGACGCCTCCCACTATCACTGTAGATAACATAACTACTTTAAGTTCTTGCGGGACCTTGAAGAGAAGAAGGGTCTTTATCCACTGCTGATAATAGAGTTCTTGCGGGACCTCTTGCTAACAAAAGCCAATGGAGACGAACCGATGCCTGCAGGTATTCGTGCGTCAAAATTGTATTTTGCTATAATTGTAAGTCGTTACATATTATAGTGAAATAAATGGTTTCGTCCCTTTGGGGGATTGTTCCACATATTGGGATTAATTTTGCATGATTGGTTTGATTTATTTTTGGGGATTAAAAATTGAAATTTAATTAAACAACTTAATCATTGATTGTCGGCGCACTGTCTGGTTGGCACATATAAATCTGGGTCTTCAATCTAAGTTAACTCATACTAGTTATTTGGGATTTCAGACAGTTTGATTTATCAAAGGTGGTGTGGAGATAAATTTATGTGTTTTCATTGGCGGTTAATGAATTAGAATCTAATAAATCGTGTAATTTGTGGTAAAGAAGTTGGGATATAAACTTGGGAAAAGTTGGTTTAATCGTAAGGAATTTCTATAGTGAATTCTGGGTTGAGGAACCAATCTCATAAGGGTCGTTAATCACGGAAATCGCAAGGCTATGAGGAAGAAGATGGATGTATGCTGGGTCGAGCGACGTTGCAAGTCATTAGAAGGAGATGAGTATCTCGTTCGAATAAGATTGATACTCATTCAAACGACCCTAGGTTTGGACATGGAGATAGATCTTTTCGTCACGAAGCCGCCAGTTTCGTATTTTTCTTATTCTTTTTAATTAGTTATGAATTTATTACAGAAGGGTGTCTGAAACCGAAATTCTTTGGGATATATCAAATTTGGATTATTTAGGGATGTCCGTATATGAGTGTAGGGCTCTAGAAAATATTAAGTAATGTTAATTTTACCTTGGAATTAGATGGGAATGAATTCGGGGTATGAATTTATAGTGTTTAGGATGAACAACACTCGAAAATATATGAACGGATTTGAATGGAAATTTCAGATGAAATTAGGATACGGGGTGGATGGAGATATGCTTAGTATCTTAAAAAAAAATATAAATGTAAGTTAATACTTATGGAATTCAGGTTCATGCATTAGACTCGTATATTTATAGGTTGTGTGTTACAGGAGTTAAGCACGATATAGCAAGGTTAATTTATTTTATAATAAATTGTTTGATATTAAATTTAGCGAGAAGTGTTAAACTATCTAGTGGGATATTGTGTAACAAATACTAAGAGATGAAGTTATGGACCGAATGAGTGAGTCAGGGTATTGTAGTTGGGTGACACAACTTAAATGAGAAATTAATTAATGTGATTAATTAAATTACAAGTGAGGATATGGGGACTTGGGTATTTTTGGGCTAGTGCTACGGGTGTTATGCACCGGTTAGCTGGACTTCATTTAATATATGGATACAGTTAGGAATGATAGTGTGTGTGTGTGTGTGTATATATATATATATATATATGAGTGTGCTCTATAGGTATCGTCTTGGATAATATTTATAGGTTGAGGGTATACCTATATTGATGTTATATGCATATATGTCTGGGTTTTGTGAATACCTATTGTATGATTTATTATGAGTATTGACACTTGCTATCACAGGAGGTTACGCTTCATGGACAGTCTTATCTTAATGATCCCATTCGAGGGATTTTAGACTTGTACCCAGAACATAAGACCTTTGACATGTTCTATCTGAGAGTATGATAGTTTTGACGGTTGAATGAGAGTGTATGTATGTGCATGACCCATTTGGCTGGGGACTATGTTTGCCTCGAATACGTGTGATTTTTTATGGTAGTTCGAGTGAGATACTTAACCAATAATCATTTATACAAAGCGTGATATACCGGGTCTTGATAGCAGAGTATGCATGCATGCAGGTCTCTGCCTAGGGGTGATGTATTGTGTGTGTGTGTGTGTGTGTGTGTATATATACTTGTGTTTTATTCTACTATGTGTGCTTGGTAGTTCATATATAGGGGCATGATAGCATAGTATTTATGCACGACAGCTCAGCCTAAGGGTGTCGTATTAGTATATATGTAACGAAGATATAAATATACCCTTATGACTTATTATACGGTGTACAATTAGTAGATGAGCAAGATAGTGACATATACAATAGCCCTAGTGGGTGGAGGATTAAACATATAATGAGAAATTCATAATTGTCTAGTTGATATAAAGAATCCAATAATTTATTGTATGGGAATTATGGGTAGGCACAACGAGTTAGTATTAGCGCGACACTAAATTAAATATGAAGAGTGTGGATGCATATTTAATTACTGCAATTTAACTGCTTGCTAAATATTTTCAAAAGTTTTTACTTGGTCTTTGACCCATGTCAAAATCTTTTAGGCGTCCAGTCACAGGGACGCCCAATTTGTGGATTCTATCTAGGGATGCGCAGCTGTAGCTAATGTGGAAGTTGCAGGACTTTATTATGGATGCTTCATTTATTCATTCCTAGTGTAGGATCTTTATTTCAGTACTCATTTGGACATGTCGCCCTCAGTTTTAGTAGTTCAGGTTACTATTTCAGTTTACTGTTGTATTTTATTGTTGAACCCATAGTTGATTCGATTAATTTTATTTATATTATTCATTTGTGTTGGATTCATTTATCAGTTTATGATTGATGGTTTAATTATTATTTATCTCCGCATGTTGTTAATTAATGAAAAATAAAATTTGGAACCACTCTAATTAAATTACTAGGGGGTTAATGAGCCACATGAAACCAACGTTTATTTTGATCAGGGGCTGGCCAACCGATATTTTAATAGGCAGGGTGTCATAAATAGTATCAGAGCATCGAGTTCTAGAGTCCTTGGGATCTGTACGGCTTATTACGTTTCAGCATAGCATTCTTTGATATAGAGCCTTTTTATAGGATTGTTGTATTCCTTCACGTATGCGATTTACGTTCTCCTGCTATTAAGTATAGTTAATGCGATTCATATATGAGTTTGGTTAGGCTTCATATACCGAAAATTTTTAGACGATAAACAAAAGCCGTTAGAATGATTACAGGAAGAGAGGCTCAGTCGAAATCATGAAATAGTCCAAGAACGGTGATCATGATAAAAGTCACCGTAGTAATGGAAGGAAAAGATCGAAAGACAACTGTGTTGGGTGGAGTGCAGTGGGACCCATAGGAGCGATGTTGTAGTGATGGGAGTCGGTCACCATAACCATGGAGAGATATCATGGGTAACGACAAGTTTCGTGTGAGGTTTGACCTCAAATCCTCTCATCAACTGTTTAAATAGAAGGACACACGGGGTTTCAAGACTTGTTGTAAAAAGGGTCGTAAAGTGGTCGGTCATGAAGAGAGTTGACGTGTTTAGTGAATTTCGTACCTGACGAGGTGGATATGGAGAATTAAGAAGGTCCGTAAGTTAATAATGGACTCATGGGTAGAATATACAAGCATGGATGGAGAAGTCTGTATATAATGACTGACATCGTTGTTGTCATTGTCGTAAGAAGGGACCCAAGAGAGTTAGAGGATCTAACCAGAGGGCAAGATTAGATTTAACGGTGCTGGTGAGGAACCACAGGAGGGGATACACAATAGAGAATTCATTGTAATGATTGAGATCAATAAATTCCAATCTTGTGACGGTGGATTCAGTCAGGACTTTTAAGGCCAACAATGAGTCCCATAGGGCCAGCAGAGCCAAAGGGATGACGAGGATAACTATTTTGGTTAAGACTACTAGTACGTGAGAAGGATAATCCCGACATGGCCAATGGGGCCATAGGAAAGGTAATGACACAGAGACGTGTCTTAAGTGTAAAGTGTAGGAACACAAGGATGGATATTGTCCGCGATGAATTGGGGGACAGGAATGGGATGCCCAGTAGGGAAAACAGTTATGAGAAGTTTTTGATGCGGTTGGGATGAGGGTGTTATGTCGAGGAACCAGTTTAACCACAAGTACTATTGGAAATTAAAAGTATGATTCTTATCTCGGAGTGATTTGGGTTTATTTTATGTGACACGAGAGAGTTGCAGTAAGTTGTGTGCTAGATTCGCAGGTGAAATGAGTTTAGTAGAGATATCGTTAATACCACTACAATGTGCGTATATTCACCGTTGAGTTAACGGGGATCTTTTTAGTTCCATCGACAGGGGATCAGGTGTGGTAGTAAGAGGATATATTTTATAAGGATAGCTTGTTTTGAGGGGTGATATTTGAGGGGTGATTCTATCTTAGATACGGATTATTGAACGATGGTGGGAGATTACAGCAAGACTATCGTGTTCATTGTTCTAGAGCATGAGGTATATTTTTGCGAGGTCTCACTTAAAAGAGGGTCGAGCTTGCGGTGATATTTTTATAATTAGACCTCAGAGAGTACAATTGTCTAGTTATATTGGATCCTGGTGCGTAGTGACTTTTACTGATGTAATTCAGAGTTTATTGGGTTTATGGTTAAGTAGATAGATTTAGCTCATTATTGTTTACGTGCTAAGAACATAGTGATTGTGAAAGCATCGTATCATGTGATGCCTAGAGAGATATGGGCATAGACTATTTGATTTATATGTCAGGAGATAGAATTTGTAATATCTAGTTATGTGCTTTGGACCCACGGATTTTGATGATCGATAATGCTAGGGAATAGTGCATTGGGGAAGTTCTTTTAAGACTTCTTGTGGGAGATTACGTGCATCGACCTTAATAAGAGTTAGGAGTAGTGAGACGTTGTTGGATTCTAATCCATCAGTTTTAAATGTTAAAATATTAAACTTGTAAAAGAAACACTTTAATCTGAGAGCTATTACTATATGTAGCCAGGAGAGCCAGTTAGTGTTGCGAAGGAAGCACTGAGAGAACTTTCGCACCACAAGCTAATGGGTGAGACAGTGTCGAGAAGAATTAAATTGCAAATTGTGGGGTAATAGGGAATATCTGTATGATATATCCATGCCGAGAAAGTGCGGAGATGAATTTGAGATAAGTGTGTTACGTACAATAGGTTAGTGATATTTAGGCTATAGTATATACTATGGTAAAAGTTTGTGATCGTTGTTTCGAGGTAGGATTTACTTGTACTAGTTATCACTTGAAAAAGGGTCTAGTCTATATACAAGTGTATGTATGTTATTGTGTTGCATAATAAACTTATGAGAAAATGTTGGTATTGTTATATTTGATCACGGGGAATAGGGATGTTTACTGATGGGATTCAGGGTGGATAGTTCTATTATCAAGCGTGGTGATATAGCTCGTGATTGGTTCGCACTAAGAAACTAGTGAGAGTAAAGGCGTTGTATTATATGATGTATTTTGTAACTTGAGAGTGGATAAGTATACTTTTATGTTAGGAGACGAAAATTTGGGTGGTATGTGATATAGACTGAGGGCCTAGAAAATCTCAATGACTGAAAATGTTAGGTAGTAGTGTAATGGGGGGGGGGGTCCTTATTTGGATTTCTCTTTGCGAGATGTCCCACACGTGAAACTTAGCGCAATGTTGGAAGTGGGGAAATACTTGTTCATTAGTACATACGCTTGCTACCTTAGTTAATATTTACATCTGTGGTTACAAATTTAATGAAGATGAGAATGGGTACAGGGTGTATGGGAGCCCTGGATAATAAATTTAATTCTAATATAATTCGCGATTACACAGGGTAGAAATATATGTAGCGATCTTATGGGCACATGGGAAGGGAAGAATTCGAAGCTTGGATTACTAGACTCATTTGAATTTTGAGGACGAAATTCCATTGTAAGGGGGGAAGTATGTAACATCCCATATTTTTTAGGATAAAGAATTTATTTAATTTGGTGAATTAGAATTTAAAATAAATTGATAATTTGGATAAATTATTTAATTTGGAGAATTTATTTAAGTTGGAAGATTGAATTTATTTGGAGAATTAAGATTTAAATCAATTTGGGCTATTTCTTTTAAGAATACATGTGTCATAATTTGAGGATGACAACTGTAGATTTTAGTTAAGTAAATCAGATGGCGATTCTGGGTGCACGGTTGAGTCTAAAATGGTCGAAATAGATAGAAAAGAGTACCCGGGGGGCAATAAATGGGTGTCGGGACATTTTTAGGCATAACCGGTCCCACACGGGAGTGTTTGGGCCATTTTACTAAAGCTCACAAGATTGAAAACGAGATTGGCAGAATACAACCTAAATGTGAGAGGGAGTGGCAATCATAACTCATTTATGAAAACCCTAGTTGCAGATGAGAAAAGAGGGATCAAGTAGGAGAGCTTTTGGGAGCCAAACAAAAAAAATAATAATGTGTTTTTCATTAAATCTACGTCTACAACAAAGGAAATCAGAACCTATGAATTTATCCAAGCAAGTAGTTAAACTTGCTTTTATTTAAATTGAGGTATTTCAATTCATATCATAGTGGGTGTAATGAAATTTATTATTTTTGGGTTGGGTTGGCAAATAGAAATCTAGGTTTTCAATCTTAGTTAAATTATACGGGTTATTTGGGCTTTTTGACAATTTGATTTATCAGAGGTATTGTGGAGATAAATTTATGTGTTCTCGTTAGTGGTTAATGAATTAAAATCTAGGAAATTGTTTAACTTGTGGTTGAGGAAGTTGGGATATAAACTTAGGAAAAGTTGGTTTAATCGTAAGTAATTTCAGTAATGAATTTTGGGTTGAGGAACCAATCTCATAGGGGTCGTTAATCACGGAAATCGCAAGGCTGTGAGGAAAAAGATGGATGTGTGCTGGGTCGAGCGACGTTGCGGATCGTTCGAGCGACGTTGCATGTCATTCGAACGAGATGAGTATATCGTTCGAACGAGATTGATACTCGTTCAAATGACCCTAGGTTTGGACATGGAGATAGATATTTTAGTTACGAACGCGTGGCCACCAGTTTCGTATTTTTCTGGTTTTTTTTAATTAGTTATGAATTTATTGTGAAAGGGTGTCTAAAATTGCAATTCTCTAGGAGAAATCAAATTTGGATTATTTAGGGATGTTCGTAGATGAGTTTAGGACTCTAGAAAATATTAAGGAATATTAATTTTACCTTGTAATTTGATGGAAATGAATTCGGGGTATGAATTTAGAGTGTTTAGGATGAACAACACTCAAAAATATATGAACGAATTTGAATGGAAATTTCGGATGAAATTAGGATACGGGGTGGATTGAGATATGCTTAGTATCTTAAAAAACTATAAATGTAAGTTAATACTTATGGAATTCGGGATCATGGATTAGACTCGGATATTTATAGGTTGTGTGTTACAAGAGTTGGGCATGAGATAGAGGGGATAATTTATTTTATAATAAATTGTTGGATATTAAATTTAATGAGAAGTGTTAAACTATCTAGTGGGATTTTGTGTAACAAATACTAAGAGATGAAGTTATGAACCGAATGAGTGAGTCGGGGTATTTTAGGTGGGTGACACGACTTAAATGACAAATTAATTAATGTGTGATTAATTAAATTACAATTGAGGATATGGGGACTTGGGTATTTTTGGGCTATTGCTACGGGTGTTATGCATGGGTTAGCCGGATTTCAATTAATATATGGATACTGTTTGGAGTGATAGTGTGTGTGTGTATATATATATATATATATATATATATATATATATATATATATATATATATGTATATATGGGTGTGATTTATAGGTATCGGTGTGAATTATATTTATAGATTTGGGGTATACCTATATTGATGTTATATGAATATATGAATATATGCATGGGTTGTGTGAATACCTACTGTATGATTTATTATGTGTATGACAAACCTACGCTACTTACGATTAAAAGAGGTTACGCTTCATGGAAAGTCTTATCCTGATGATGTCATTAGGGGAATTTTAGACTTGTACCCGAAACATAAGACCTTGGACACATGTTATTTGAGAGTATGATAGTTTTGATGGTTGAATATGAGCGTAGGTATATGCGTGACCCATTTGGTTGGGGACTATGTTCGCCTCCAATACATGTGATTTGTGATGATAGTTTGAGTGAGATACTGAATCAATAGTCATTTATACAGTGCTTGATATACCGGGACTTGATAGCAGAATATGCATGCACGCAGGTCTCAGCCTAGGGGTGCTGTATTGAGTGTGTATGTGTGTGTGTGTGTGTATATATATATATATATATATATATATATATATATATATATATATAATTAAAATAATAAATATATATACTTGTGTTTTATTCTACTATGTGTGCTTGGTAGATGATGTATCGGGGCATGATAGAATAGTATACGTTCACTACAGCTCAACCTAAGGGTGTCGTATTAGTATATATGTAACGAAGTGATAAATATATGCTTATGACTTATTCTACGGTGTGTAATTAGTAGATGCGAAAGATTGTTACATATTAATAACCCTAGTGGGTGGATGATTAAACATATAATGAGAAATTCATAATTGTCTAGTTGATATAAAGAATACAGTAATGTATTTTAATGGGAAACACATGTGTAATACCCCGTATTTTTATGCAATATCAATTTGGGGATTTATTAAATTTAATGTGAGTTATTAATTTAATATAAATCTGGAAATTAATCACTTTATAATTATTAACGTGATGTGAGTTAGTAATTATGGGAAACTTGTTGTTGAATATTACTAATGAGTAAAGTAATATAATATTGGTTCTATTAAATGTCAAGAGTGAATAAAATGACAATTTTGAAAATTTGAGTCGGGACGCGCCCGTGTCGCGTCGGGACTAAATATTGATGAATAAAAGTGAATAAATTATAAGTAACCCGTATGGTCATTTCGAGTGCGTCAAAGTGTTCGGAAGGGACGAGATAGTCAGAAAAGTGTACCCGGGGGTTTAATTTGGACCTCGGGGCATTTTTAGGCTTAATTAGTACCCCAAGAGGGCATTTTGGTCATTTTGCATTTTTGGGTAATTAAACCCACGAAAATTATTAAACTATCTCAGCCATTTGGAATAGCCCTTTAGGGTTAGAAAACTCAAAACATTAGAACGACCATAGGAGAGGGAAGGAGAAAGCTTTCCAAGCAAACCAAGTCCAAAAAAAATACATTCGGTTGCACCGCCACCACCACCAACGTGTAGATCGCGCGACGGGGAACGCAACAACACCAAATTCGTTCACAAATCAGAACGCTAAAAACCCTAGGCAAGTATTTATCTTGCTTATTTTCGTTAATGCATCATTCATGTTAGTCTAGGGTGAATAGGACGAGTTTGGTAGAAGAAAATCCATGTTGGAGATAGGAAAATCGCATGTATAATTGATTTGAATGTAAATCTGGTAACCCCTTCATATGTAGAGGCTTAACCACGAAATTATGATGAATTAGGAGTAGAAATTTTTGGAAAAAAAAGACTGATTAGAACCATGTTAAAGAAATTATAGGGTTCTTGAGATTTCTATGAAGTTTTGGCCTATTAATCCATGGTTATTGATGAAAAATTGCATGCTTTACGTAGAAGATGAATAATATGGGTGTATACTAATTATAGTAAGAATTTTAGGGAGTTTGGGTGTGAAAAATCTGGATTTGATTGAGGTTGGATTGTGAAGCTCGTAACTGCTAATCTGCAGAATTCGCATACTTGTTTGATCGATCGATCGAGCTCCTGCCAACGATCGATCGACCCCTTCTGGAAGACTCATATTTCCACTTTTTAAATTAGTTGAATTCAATTGAATGAGAAATAACCCTTGGACACCTTTATTAAAATGACTTATGAGATAAAGAATACCAGTAGGACATATAAATAATTATGGGACCTTTAATGTAAAACGAGAGTTATATTTTTGGGATATTTACATATAAGGGACGATGAAATTATTTATTAAGGGGAGAGACACGTAAGATAGTTACGTTGGAAATTAGATTACCTACTGAATTCTACACTTGGTAGGATACAGTCCATGAGTGTTACGCAATAAGTTGGAATGATCCATCAAATTAAAGTAAGAAATGAACGGTTGTACGTGAGAACTAAATAATGAGAAATAAGGACAAATATCGTAATTATGGGATTAGAAATGTACCTAATTTGATATGGTAATAGTAGTATAGTTATATGACTGTGTTTATGCATATACTATCTATGTGTGAAAATCATGCTCGCGCTACTTGCTATCCCTGAGGTTACCGCGCTGGGACGATCTTATCTCGATGTGCCTTTATGGGGGATATTGACTCGTACCCTAGAAGATAGAAATCCTTGGTACAGGCTATCGAATCGATAGTTCAGACGGTCCTAAGAGACGTGGGGGCATGTGCTATCCTTTTAGAGACTTGGAATCTATGCTTTGCCTCAATATTGTTTATGTATGTGTTAATATAGTTTGAGAGTGATTCCGAACTTGTATTTCCCTTAGTACGAGTGATACGGGGATTGGATAGCAGAGTATGCCCGCACCATAATTTTTATGTGGGGTGTTGTTAGAATATATATATTATACGAGTATTTAATACATATATTAGAATAGGAAATTTGGAACTGCCTACTGTGCTAAGGTAAGTAAGAAATGAATAATGACTTCAAATTGGAAATACTTGTTTTGAATAGTATAATATGACATTGGACTTTATTAATAAATAAAGTTAAAATGAGAGCTTTGTTACTGAATGAAATTTTCCTCTTAAATAATTATATTGTTCAGTTTTAAATCTTACGAGTGACCTGAGATAAGTTAAACCATTGGGAAGTTTAGTGTGATATAAGATAAGATAATCCGTTGGGAAGATTAGTGCGATAGACGTGCACATTAGAAGAGAGGTGAGAATTTCTGAAGAGAGTGCCGCACTAATATGTTGTTGCATTGGCCTGTAAACATGTTAAATACTTCCTAAACAAATTTTAACTCATTTACACTATCGGGCTCTGACCCGTTTCTATTTTTTCCTTTCTCTCTTGTATATATATGTATATATTACAGGTGCCCATCCACACTTGAATATGATCCTTTGGAAGGAACGTGTTGCAGCTTAGGTGGGAGTTGCAGGCCTCTTGCTTAGACGACTTGATTTATTTGATTCCAATCCTAGCATATTTATTCAGTTGGGCATGTGTCTCCCATTTCCATTATCCAATTGTTTTATTGGACATTGTGATTCATTTTTTTCTAGTAATGTCACTTTGGGATTTAATACTGTCTGGATGATTTACTTTAAGTTTTAATGTTGGGATTTAGTCGTTGAATGTTTAAGTTATTTGGATTATATGTTCCAGGATAATTGTGGTGTGATTCTTTAATATTGAATTGTTGTAAATATTTAAATCTTGGTTTATAAAATAAAATTTGGAAAGTAATGTCTAAAAATGGTTTTGACACTTAGCTTAATTAATTAGGGTGTTTAAATTGGAAAAGTTATTTTTACGACAGTGATGCTAAGAATGAACCAACTGTTCACCTTGATTTTAATTTAATAAAGGAGTGATCGCCCGGTATTTAATTAGGCGGGGTGTCACAGGTGGTATCAGAGCATCAGGTTCTAGTGTCCTTAGGATCTGTACGGCTTATTTCGCTTTCAGCTTAACATTTTTTCTATAGAGCCCTATTTTAGGATTGTTGTATTCTTGCTTTTACGTTTACGTCTTCAGCTATTTGAGATTTGATAATAACTGTAGACTAATAAATTTCTTCACGTTTCAGATGCCTCCAAGACGTGCACCAAAGGATAGGCATGCCAAAGCCGAGCAACCAGTAGCTCCGGCATAGGGTACGATGAATGCTAATGAGGTAGCCGCTATTGTGGCTCAGGCGATGAATGCCGCGCTAGCGGTGGTACAGCAGGCTCCACCCCATATTCAGGCAGTGGCGCCAGTACCTGCACAGCTTCCATCTGCATGGGAGCAGGTTAGGGATGCCTTTCAGAAGGCGCATCCCCCTGAGTTCTCTGGTAGTTCAGATATCATCATCGTCAGCCATTGGAAGAAAGATATCCAGCGGCATCTTCGTATGTATGAGTGCATGGACGTCCAGAAATAGTTGTTAGCTTCCTTTAAGCTGGTGGGGGCTGCTTTGCAGTGGTGGGATCAGATCCCGATTCAGTCATTCTGGGAGAGGGATCAGATCCCGATTCAGTCATTCTGGGAGCGGTTTGACCGCAAGTACTTTCTACCCGCCGTGCAGACTGAGATGAGGCGAAAATTACTGAACTTGAAGCAGGAGAATTCTACCGTTGCTAAGTATGAGGAGGAGTTCATGAGACTTCTCACCATAGTGCCAGATGAGGCACCCACTGAGGGTAAGAAGATAATGATGTTTGTGGAGGGGTTAGCTTGGAGGATCCGTCAGCACCTTATAGGGAATCTATCTCTGAGTAATTTCACTGATGTACTCAATGCTGCTTTACTACATTTCCAGGATCACCACTTCCATATGCAGGGAAGCAAGCGAGTAGAAGAGTCCGGCCAGTAGGGCAGGACCGGGGGTAGTAGTGCTAGTGAAGCACCGACATCACAGGGACAGACTCGTCAGCACGAGCAGAGTTCCCATTAGGGGGACCCTGCCAAGCGCTTCCGATCAGGTGATTCTAGGCAGGGATTTGGGGGTTATAGGCAGGGCCAGCCTAATCAGCAGGGCCAGCAAGGCCAACACCGACAGCAACAGGGTCAGCAGCAGGGCCAACCGGGCTAACAGCGTTTTCATCAGGGCCAACAGGGCCAGTGGCGGGGTGGTAACGACCAGCAGGGCCGTGGTCAGCAGGGTCAGAGGGGAGGAAATTTCAAAGGCCGATGTTTTGGGTGCGGCAAGCATGGCCATGGGCGCCAAGATTGTCCAGAGGGAGAGAGGGCCCCACAGCAGCAGGGTGCCCGTAATGAGCCACATAGGACACTTTTTCCAGCTGCCCTCCCAACACCAGCCCAGGTACCAGCCCTACCATCCATTCCAGCAGCTCTAGTGCAGCAGGGGCAGTTACAATATGGACGTGTCTATAATGTCCACCAGGCAGCAGCTCCACAGGAACCACCTGCGATTGAGGGTATGTTTCCTATCCATGGTACTATGGGTCGAGTTTTGGTTGATACTGGGGAGACACATTGTTTTATACCTACCCATTTTGCGAAGGCCTTAGGATTATTATCCACGGCAGAGAGCACTGTGACGTGTGTAGACTCACCACTGGGAAATGGTTCGCTTATTTTCTTTATATGCAGGGGAGTAGGGGTAGAGATTGGTAGCTTGGTATTACCTGCAGACATGTTGGTCTTAGATATGTATGAGCATGACGTTATTATCGGTATGGATTGGCTCGCTACTTATAGGGACTTGATAGATTGTTTTGGTGGGAGTATTGTTTTTGCCATTCCGGGGCAAGAGATTTTTGTAGTGGCGATGCCTTGCCCAGAGGGAGGCTCGACCGCTCATTTGTATTATATAGAGGAGGATACCTCTAAGGAGGTTGTGATTCCCTTAGACTCGATCCCAGTTGTCTGTGAGTATTTCGATGTATTTCAGGAGATACCAGGCCTACCCCCCCAGTCGAGAGATAGACTTTGTCATAGACTTATTACCAAATACTAGACCTATATCATGCACTCAATACCGTATGTCTCCGACAGAGATGAGAGAGTTACGAGATCAGAAAGAGCAGTTGTTAGGCCAGGGCTTCATTCACAGGAGTACCTCACCATGAGGCGCTTCAGTCTTGTTTGTGAAGAAGAGAGATGGTTCACTGAGGCTATGTGTGGACTACCGGGAGTTGAACAAGGTCACGATACGGAACAAGTATCCGTTGCCTCGAATTGATGATCTGTACGACCAGCTGAGGGGAGAAACTTTCTTTTCGAAGATAGATCTGAGGTCGGGGTACCATCAGCTACGTATTAGGGAGCAGGATGTTTCAAAGACTGCTTTCTTGACGAGATATGGGTCCTATGAGTTCAGAGTGATGCCATTTGGCCTCACAAATGCTCTAGCCGTGTTCATGGACTTAATGAATCGAGTGTTCAGAGAGTTCTTGGATCAGTTCGTCATTGTCTTCATAGATGACATTTTGATATATTCACACTCCGAGGAGGAGAATGCCGAGCACTTGAGGCAAGTTCTTCAGACTCTATGAGAGAATCAGTTGTATGCTAAGTACGAGAAGTGCGGATTCTGGTTGCGAGAAGTACAATTCTTGGGGCATGTTGTTTCTGAGCAGGGGATAGCAGTTGACCCGAGTAAAGTATCAGCGGTGAGGGAGTGGGGACATCCCACGACACTGACGAAGGTGCGTAGTTTCTTGAGGTTATTCGGATACTACCGGAGATTCATTCGGGGATTCTCCAAAATAGCGGGTCCATTAACGAACCTGACTCACAAAGTGGTACCATATGTGTGGGATGATGCTTGTCAATTGGCTTTCGATAAGCTGAAAGACAAGCTTACTTCAACACCAGTCCTTGCTTTACTGAAGCTGGGTGTGGAGTAACTAGTTTACACCGATGCCTCTTTACGGGGACCTTGGGGAGTACTTCAGCAGGAGGAGAAGGCTATAGCTTTTGCCTCCTGCAAGCTTAAGCCGCATGAGAAGAATTACCCCGCCCACGACCTGGAGTTAGCAGCGGTCATTTTTGCATTGAGGATATGAAGGCACTTTTATTGGGGGAGAAATTTTGCTTGTTCACAGACCATAAGTCACTGCAGTACATGTTCACTCAGCGAGAGCTGAATATGCGTCATTGCAGATGGTTAGAGTTTGTGAAGGACTATCAGTTCGATATATTGTACCATCCGGGGAAGGCCAATGTAATTGCTGATGCGTTGAGCCGTAGACCGGTAGACGAGGTAGCGAACGTCTGGAAAGCGAAGTGGAAGGAGTTAGGCCACCAGGACGCAGCAGCCCATTCCTTTATATCTGTTATGATAGTGACACCCGAGATTGTTACGAGGGTGATACGGGCACAGACCGAAGACCCGTTTTGCTAGGAGCAGATTGTACGACTTTTAGCTGAGGGTGCTGAGTCCTATTCTGTTAGTTCTGATGGGGGTTTGAGGTTTAATGGGAGATTAGTGGTACCAAAAGAATCAGAATTACGTTATGTAGTGATGACCCAGTCTCACGGGTCCCGATTTGCGGTACATCCTGGAGGAGATAAGATGTACCAGGATATGAGGCGACAATACTGGTGGAGTGGGATGAAGAAGGACATTGCTGAGTTTGTGTCCAAGTGTTCTACCTGCCAGCTGGTAAAGGTGGACCATCAAAAACTGTTAGGGTTGCTTCAGCCATTGGAAATACCCGCATGGAAGTAGGAGAATATTTCCATGGACTTTATTACAGGGCTGCCTACATCACAACGGGGCCACAACTCCATCTGGTTGATTGTAGACCGTTTGACCAAGGTGGCTCATTTTCCGACGGTGCGGACAGACTATACCACGGGTCAGTATGCTCAGTTGTTCATTGCTGAGATTTCAGATTACATGGGGTGCCCCTGAATATTGTGTCAGATAGAGACAAGATTTTTGTGTCGCATTTCTGGGAGAGCTTTCAGGAGGCTATGGGTACTGAGTTATGACTGAGTTCAACTTATCACCCACAAACAGATGAACAGACAGAGCGTACTAATCAGATGTTGGAGGATATGCTACGCATGTGTGTTCTTGATTTTGGAGGAGGTTGGGAGCCACATCTTCCACTAGTAAAGTTTTCTTATAATAACTCTTATCAGTTCACGATTGGCATGGCTCCATTCGAGGCTTTGTACGGCAGGCCTGTCGTTCCCCAACTTGTTGGCTCGAGGTGGGGGATAACAAGTTGATAGGACCAGAGGTGATTCAGGAAACCTCCGTGAGGATTGAGATGATCAGGAGACGCATTCGAGTAGCCCGGGACAGGCAGAAAAGCTATGCCGATGCGAAACGGTTCTTCCGGGAGTTTAATGTAGGGGACCAAGTGTTACTACGTGTATCTCCTATAAAAGGAGTGATGAGGTTCGGGAAGAAAGGGAAATTGTCCCCGAGGTACGTGGGACCATTTCCCATTATCGAGAGGATTGGACCGGTAGCATACAGATTGGGACTGCCAGAGCATTTACATCACATTCACGATGTATTCCACATCTCGTTGTTGAGACGATATCTTTGGGATGATATGTTTTATACTCACATCGCAATAGATGACATAGACTTACAGCCTGACAGCTCTTACGAGGAGAGACCGGTGGCTATCCTAGACCATAACGAGAGGAGATTGAGGTCGAAGGTAGTTCCACTTATACGGGTCCAGTGGGAGCATCATAATGTGGAGGAATCCACTTGGGAGCGTGAGGCAGATATGCACGAGAGATACCCAGATTTATTCTTATCAGGTATGCCTTATTTTTTGAATTTCGGGACAAAATTATGTTATTAGGGGGGAAGTATGTAATACCCCGTATTTTTATGCAATATTATTTTGGGGATTTATTAAATTTAATGTGAGTTATTAATTTAATATAAATCCGGAAATTAATCACTTTATAATTATTAACGTGATGTGAGTTAGTAATTATGGGAAACTTGTTGTTGAATATTACTAATGAGTAAAGTAATATAATATTGGTTCTATTAAATGTCAAGAGTGAATAAAATGACAATTTTGAAAATTTGAGTCGGGACGTGCCCGTGTCGCGTCGGGACTAAATATTGATGAATAAAAGTGAATAAATTATAAGTCACCCGTATGGTCATTTCGAGTGCGTCAAAGTGTTCGAAAGGATCGAAATAGTCAGAAAAGTGTACCCGGGGGTTTAGTTTGGACCTCTGGGCGTTTTTACGCTTAATTAGTACCCCGAGGGGGCACTTTGGTCATTTTGCATTTTTGGGTAATTAAACCCACGAAAATTATTAAACTATATGAGCCATTTGGAATAGCTCTTTAGGGTTAGAAAACTCAAAACTTTAGAATGGCCATAGGAGAGGGAAGGAGAAAGCTTTCCAAGCAAACAAAGTCCAAAAAAAATCCATCCGGTTGCACCGCCACCACCACAAACGCGTAGATCGCGCGACGGGAAACGCAACAACACCAAATTCGTTCAAAAATTAGAACGCTGAAAACCCTAGGCAAGTATTTATCTTGCTTATTTTAGTTAATGCATCGTTCATGTTAGTCTAGGGTGATTAGGACGAATTTGGTAGAAGAAAATCCATGTTGGAGATAGGAAAATCGCATGTAGAATTGATTTGAATGTAAATCTGGTAACCCCTTCATATGTTGAGGCTTAACCATGAAATTATGATGAATTAGGAGTAGAAATTTATGGAAAAAAAGACAGACTAGAACCATGTTAAAGAAATTCTAGGGTTCTTGAGATTTCTATGAAGTTTTGGCCTATTAATCCATGGTTATTGATGAAACATTGCATGCTTTACGTAGAAGATGAATAATATGGGTGTATACTGATTATAGTACGAATTTTAGGGAGTTTGGGTGTGAAAATATGGATTTGATTGAGGTTGGATTGTGAAGCTCGTAACTGCTAATCTGCAGAATTCGTATACCTGTTTGATCGATCGATCGAACCAGGAATGTCGATCGATCGACGCATCGATCGATCGAGCTCCGGCCATCGATCGATCGACCCCTTCTGGAAGACTCATATTTCTCCTTTTTAAATTAGGTGAATTCAATTTATTGAGAAATAACCCTTGGACACCCTTATGAAAATGTTTTGGGAGATAAAGAAGACCAGCTGGACATATAAATAATTATGGGACCTTTAATGTAAAACGAGAGTTGTATTTTCGGGATATTTACATATAAGGGACGATGAAATTATTTATTAAGGGGAGACACGTGTAAGATAGTTACGTTGAAAATTAGATTACCTACTGAATTCTACACTTGGAACGATCCCTCAAATTAAAGTAAGAAATGAACGGTTGTACGTGAGAATTAAATAATGAGAAATAAGGACAAATATCGTAATTATGGGATTAGAAATGTACCTAATTTGATATGGTAATAGTAGTATAGTTATATGACTGTGTTTATGCATATACTATCTATGTGTGAAAATCATGCTCGCGCTACTTGCTATCCCTGAGGTTACCGCGCTGGGACGATCTTATCTCGATGTGCCTTTATGGGGGATATTGACTCGTACCATAAAAGATAGAAATCCTTAGTACAGGCTATCGAATCGATAGTTCAGACGATCCTAATAGACGTGGGGGCATGTGCTATCCTCTTAGAGACTTGGAATCTATGCTCCGCCTCAATATTGTTTGTGTATGTGTTAATACAGTTCGAGAGTGATTCCGAACTTGTATTTCCCTTAGTACGAGTGATACGAGGATTGGATAGCAGAGTATGCCCGCACCATAATTTTTATGTGGGGTGCTGTTAAAATATATATATTATACGAGTATCTAATATATATATTAGATTATGAAATTTGGAACTGCCTAATGTGCTAAGGTAAGTAAGAAATGAATAATGATTTCAAATTGGAAATACTTGTTTTGAATAGTATAATATGACACTAGGAAACTTTATTAATAAATAAAGTTAAAATGAGAACTTTATTATTGAATGAAATTTTCCTCTTAAACAATTATATTGTTCAGTTTTAAATCTTACGAGTGACCTAAGATAAGTTAAACCATTGGGAAGTTTAGTGCGATATAAGATAAGATAATCCGTTGGGAAGATTAGTGCGATAGGCGTGCACATTAGAAGAGAGGTGAGAATTTCTCAAGAGAGTGTCGCACTAATATGTTGTTGCATTGGCCTGTAAACATGTTAAATACTTGCTAAACAAATTTTAACTCATTTACACTATCGGGCTCTGACCCATTTCTATTTTTTCCTTTCTCTCTTGTGTATATATATATATATATATATATATATATATTACAGGTGCCCAGCCACATAGGCGACTTGCATAGGATCCTTTGGAAGGAACGTGCTGCAGCTTAGGTGGGAGTTGCAAGCCTCTTTCTTAGACGACTTCATTTATTTGATTCCAATCCTAGCATATTTATTCAGTTGGGCATGTGTCGCCCATTTCCATTATCCAGTTGTTTTATTGGACATTGTGATTCATTTTTTTCTAGTATTGTCACTTTAGGATTTATTACTGTCTTGATGATTTACTTTAAGTTTTAATGTTGGGATTTAGTCGTTGAATGTTTAAATTATTTGGATTATATGTTCCAGGATAATTGTGGTGTGATTATTTAATATTGAATTGTTGTAAATATTTAAATCTTGGTTTATAAATTAAAATTTGGAAAGTAATGTCTAAAAATGGTTTTGACACTTAGCTTAATTAATTAGGGTGTTTAAATTGGAAAAGTTATTTTTACGACAGTGATGCTAAGAATGAACTAACTGTTCACCTTGATTTTAATTTAATAAAGGAGTGATCGCCCGGTATTTAATTAGGCGGGGTGTCACAATACGGGTGGGCACAACGAGTTAGTATGTAGAAAGAGGCATGATACGACTAGTTAGGTGGGGATAACTTAACTAGGAAGGTTAGCAGGCAAGCGTTAAGTTTGCACGTTAGAAGAGCGGTGAGTTATACCTCAAGTGAGCGCGACACTAACTTAAATATGAAGAGTATGCATGTATATTTACTTACCGCAATTTAACTGCTTGCTAAATATTTTCAAAATATTTTACTTGGGCTTTGACTCGTGTCAAAATCTTTTAGGTGTCCAATCACTGGGACACCCAGTTTGAGGATTCTATCCAGTGATGCAGAGTTGTATCTCGTGTGGAAGTTGCAGGACTTCGTTATTTCAGTATCTATTTGGGCATGTCTCCCTCAGTTTTAGTAATCAGTTATTTATTTGACCATGTGCATCCAGGTTACTGTTTCAGTTTACTGTTGTATTTTATTATTGAACCGATAGTTGATTCGGTTAATTTTATTTATATTATTCATTTGTGTTGGATTTATTTATCATCTCGTGATTGATGGTTTAATTATTATTTATCTTCACATGTTTTTAATTAATGAAAGATAAAATTTGGCACCAGTATAATTAAATTACTAGGTGGTTAGGAACTTTAATAAATTTTCGACAGTGATTCTAAAAATGAGCCATATGAGACCAACGTTTTATTTTGATCATGGGCTGGCCAACCGATATTTTAATACGCAAGGTGTCACATCCATCTGGTCTAATGATGTACAATGCATGGGGGATGTACAATGCATGTGGTCTAATTATTAATGAACCTAATACTACGTAAAATGCATGGGGGATGATATGTTATTTCTTATGGGTAGTATTGTGGGGGTTAGCTTTGGGATGGTGATCGTATATATGTAGGTAGTTATATATATGTTATACAATAGATAGTTTTGTTGATTATTTAAGGTAGTTGAACAGTAATTCATTCCATTAAAAGGATATTTTAATTGAAAGGATATTTAAATTGAAAAAATATTACCCTTGTGAGACCAAGAATATGTTAGTAAATAGCCTTAATTGCGGTACTTGATTTTGATTGTGCGGACATTATATTATGTAGTTGTAGAGTATGTATTGTGGTAGACAATTTCCTTGTTCACGGCACGGTAATTGTTTCTAACCATACAAGATCATGGTGATAATGATGTAGATATTGATGATATTGATATACAAACTTTCTTGTAATTTTTTACCATGATGAAGCTCATAAGAAAAAATTGAAATTGGATAATGATGTAAATGACCTAATCATGGGGAAACAGGTTGGGATTGGGAGTAAACACTTGTGATATGTAAGGTTGTTTGGGTTTGGCTAACGTGAAAAAAAAACTAAAAGACTAGATGAACATACGTAGTCATATTGTGGTACAAAGTCAATTATAATATTATACTACTTGAACTTGATGTTAACGTCTCCCCTTAACTTTTTCAAGCACATGCCATTAGTGCAATATCATTCTTATTCTAGTTGGATATACTCTTCAATGACGACACTATAGGGAGTAGGTGGCAAGACTATGTGCTCACTCTCTTATTTGTATTTATGTATTTATTTAATGGGTTGGCTTGTGTACATATGTTACTTGTATTGAGAGGCGAATTTATATAAGAGATACAATTGGTTTCATTTTTGTATCGTCAGTTATAAGGTACAAGAGTTAGTGTTGTTCCACTTAATAGGTCATTACCTATTTATTGTACTTGTTCAGTTATACACTTGTTTTTTTATTCTCAGGATTTTGGGTATTAGATCAAATCAATCTATTATTAAATTTTATGGGTTATCACACATCCCAAAACTGAGTAATTCATGCCCGGCTGTAGCGTCGACCAACTGATCAATTCTTGGAAAGGGAAAATTATTAAGGTCCGTGAAGTCAACTCATATATGCCATTTGTTATTATTCTTTCTCACCATTAATACGTTGGCCAACCAATCTGGGTATTTGACATCTTCGACGAATTTCACTTTCTACAGCTTGTCCACCTCTTCTTGGATAGTCATGTTCTTTTCAGGACTGAATACATGCCCTTTCTACTTGATCGTCTTAGTGTCTTTGGTAATATTTAGATCATGGCATATTAATTCCGAGTTTATCCCTGGCATGTTTTCACGACTCCATATAAATACAGTCTTCTACTCTTCAATGAATTTAATTAATTCCTTTTTAAGGGTTGGTTCTAGAGATGAGCCAATCTACGTAGTTCTTTATGGTATTTCGTCATGCAAGACGATAGTTTTAGTAGCCTCCATAACCTTCCCTTTAACCAAAATAACCCCCTCACGGGATCCAGGGTCTCAATCTGGTAGGTAGTAGTGAGTTTACTTACTTATTCCTAGTCAACTGAAGTATAGTAGCATTCTCTAGCTTCCATTTAGTTTCCCTTTACAATGTCAACTCCATAATGAGTGAAGAAATTTAGACATTAGTGGATAGTACTTCTTCAAACTTTTTCAACCCTGCTAAGGATCATATTATATGCTAATTAGATGTTCTCATTTGAGATAAAGAAATAGATCCTTTCAGTACTACTACGAGGCTAAGTGCCGATAAGAACCTCCAATTTGACAGTTATTAAGGGGTATACTTTTTTCTCCTGAGAAGCCTATCAGAGGCCTATGATAAGGTTTTAATTTGCTATTACATAATCCCAAACTTTGAAAACAACTATAGAACATGACATCGGTTGAACTGCTATTATCCATCAAGATTCTAGCCACCCTTTCTTCACATAGTCTCATAGTGACGACCAAAGGGTCATCATGAGGGTAGAATACTCCAGATAATTCATTCTTAGAGAAACCAATTATTGTTTGTATTTGTTCACCATTGTTGAATGACCATTCACTTCATCGAATAAGTTAATTTGTTGAATATATGATCACTCCTTGGCTTCATTCAAATAGGCTTTTCTTTCGGCTGCCTTATCACCACCACCAGCATCTCATCCTGCAATGAAATTATAACCAAATGATATTAATTTTGTATCATGTTCAGATTCTTGGGGTTTCTTCAATAAATCTGGTCATCTTCTGAATCATCATCCCCACCTTTCTTCTTGTCATCTCTACTTACATGGATATTCTGATCGTATTTTAGAATATCGCCTTTCCATTTTATCTACAAACTTAGATAGTTTTCCATGATGGATAAGATTTTCAATTTCAATTTTAAGGGTAGTACACTTATCGATGGTATTCCCATAATCCTTGTGTAATTCACAATACTTGGACTTGTCCCTCCTGTTAGGAAGGAACTTCAACTTGCCTAGACATTTGAGATCCCTACTTCCTCTAATCTCTTCCACAATGTGATTCACGCCAACAGTGAGAGAAGTGTATTCATTATACTTATTGGGTTTCTCGACCTTCTTATCTTTTTGCTCCTTTTTGTCGGATCTCTTATGATCGTTGGCTTTAGAACCTGTGACCTTCTTGGCGGCCATAGCCTCCTTGGTGTTCATGATTTTATCATCTTTATCCATCAACTCAGTCATGGTTTTAATGGGGTCTTTGGATAGTGCATAATATAACTTTTGAGGAGCAGCCCGCTCATTAAAGCAGATTTATAAGTCTTTTCTTCGTAATCCACTACCTTTAGCTTTTCACTGTTAAAATGACTTATATACTCATGAGTGGCTTCACCTAGTCACCAGAGTACACTCAATAAATGAGCTACCCTTTTGGTGAGTCTGGTCCGAAAGAATAAGTTACTGGTGAATAACTTGGCCAACTGTTGGAGCTAGATATTTTTCCTCAGTGCAAATTATTGTAACAAATCTTCACCGACCCAGTGATGTTACTTAGAAGTGCACGAGAATACATCTCATCTGGGACTGAATAAATGTCAGTTGTTGCCTGATATTGCTCTACGAAAAGGATATGGCCAATTTTATCATCATATTTGGGAGTAACTATATGGGGCTTGAACTTGGCTGGTGTGAGAAAATCCACAATAGCGGGAACGAAGGGTGATCCCTTCATAAAACTCCTCTACAACGGGTTTGTGGACTCAGTTATTTCTGCCAAGGGATGTATTAATTATTGGATCGATTCTTCAAAGGGTGGTCTGTTGGATTAGTTTTAACTAAGGCCTCTTTAGTGTCTCTGCCATGCATTCGTGCTGAGCTCTCTTCCTGAGAAGTCTGCTCCTCTTGTGAGAATCCTCATATGCTAGTTTTAGATTGGACAGATCCCGCTTGACAGTTTCATGATCTAGATGATTCCCTATGGTGGACCCTATTTTCTTGAGGACCTATGAGAACGAAAGCAATGGCCTTACTTATCTATTCCAGAGCGCTCAGTCGTTCTTGAGTGAAAGACCGACCATTACAGTAATTAGTTGACTTGATAGAAGAGGTCACCCTAGGGCGGTAAGTTCGATCTTAGCTTTAGTTACCCAAAAATATTAATGGATTGATCTTAGCTTTAGTTACCCAAAAATATAATCACATATACAAGAAATAAGGAAAATAAAAGGATACATAAGAGATTTTTACTTGGTTCAACTCAAGAATGGAACCTATATTTACGGGGTAATGCCACTAATGGTTTTGGTTTTTTGTCCCGATCTTTGGGTACAGTATATAGGGTTTTACACAAAGTGTCCCCCCTCCTCAGCTTGGGGAGTAGTGTATTTATATTAATAAGGACTTCAAGAGATGGAATACCTTTATAGCTTAGGCATTTACACCTTTATATGATAAGATGAAGTTGGCCATCTTTTACGTGCATATGCATGGTGACAGTTGAGTATTCCACGTGTGTCTTTTCATCTGACTGATGGTTCACTTTCTTGGCTATGGTCGACTAGGCGACCGACCAAAGTCTTCTGGGGCTAACCGAGTTCACCTATTGTAGAAATTCCAATGGATAGGGGGGCAGATGATACTAATTCATTGGTCAACATAGCCTAATAAATTTTGGTTACAACACTACCCTTATAGTTCATTGGCATAAGATATGGCTGAAGTAAAACATAAAACTCCCTAAGATGACCTAATTTATTGTCATGGGTGATATACATAACTGTGGTCTCATACCTAGACAAGCTCAACCTGGACAAGATGACCTTACTCACTCATCAAACTAGACAGTCACGAGCTGACCCAACACCGATCCATCCTCAAGAGCCTCATCCTTATCCTACTTCATCGTTATATAACATGACGCGCTCTCATCCCCAGCTACTTCTATCGTCTCTACCTTATACTAATATGATAGGGGCAATACCCATCAACTAACCTAGGGTCATTCTTAATAGTCTGATGATAATTCAGGAGGCACAATTCTCATAATGGTTGTCCAACATTGTAATAATCACAAAGGCCAATGGAAATGTGACACTCCGCCTATTTAAATACCACGTGATCAATTGTTTATAAAAATAAAATAGGAATCGCATCTGATTCATTCTTAGCATCACCGTCGAAAACATTTTAAAAGTTTACTAACCACCTAGTATTCAAAAAGTCGGTGCTAAAGTTTGTCTTTTTATTAAACAACAACAAGATGCAAAAGTAATTACAATAACCAAACAATCCATGCAATAATAAAAATCTAATGAAATCACCAGGTAAATAACTAAAATAAAATAATACCAAATAAACGATCGGTTCCTAATAAAAAAGTCCAACTAACGTCTAATGAAATCAAATCGAGTCCACAAATACAAAGTCTGATAAAACTGAATAAAAGAAATAACTTAAGGGGAGACATGAAAAATTGAAATAATTGAACTGAATCCTACTCTGGAATGAAGTAACTGAAGAGACTAAATACAAATCCTACAAGCATCCACAAGTGTTGCAGCTATGCAATCCTGAAACAGATCATCAAGTTTGGCGTCCCTATGGCTGGAAACCTGAAAGGTTTTGAAAATATTTTGCATACGGGTCAGATCCCAAGTAAAACCTTTTGAAAATATTTAGCAAGTATTTTTCACAAGTTTAAAAGCAGTTATTGATTACACATGTTAGTTTAACGTACACTCCCTTGAGTTCCTCACCTCTCAACTAATGTGCACGCCTAACATCTCCTACTTAGCTATACTACCCAGCCCGACTAGGTCCCACCAATAACTAACAACCACCAATAGGTTTAGCTCCCCTGTACCACCCATATAGTAAGCCACAATATACCCTTAATTGTTACAAAGTCTTTAGTTAAGTTTCTCTTTAACTTGTCCGTATTGCCCATACATTACTCTATCAATTTAATTAATAATTAACATCTCCCTTATGTTATTATTAAATCCAAGTTAACATTTAACATATGTTGTCATTAAAACCTTTTCATTATGTTTATCTACTTAAATTTTAATTTTAGATATAAGTTATCTATCTGTCCTACTATTTACACATTAGCAGATTTAGCCTTATTTAGATATACACTCTCTAGTCTCCCTACCATCATGCATAAGTAGATTAAACATTCCTTCAAATATACACTATCTAGTCTCTCTACTATCACACAAAAGTATAATATATATATATATATATATATTCTAGCCTCTACCGGACTGGCCACTGCGATGAACACTTTTGTACTCTTCTATCAAGTCGATGTACCTCCCCTACCAAATCAAGGACTATTGGTTAAGATGTCACCCTCGAACTATAAATCAAATTAAGACATATTGGAGGCGAATATAGTTCTAAGCCTCTAGGCTACCCACATACCTAACGTACCCTAATGACCTTTTTTTTTATGAAAATGAAACTATATTAAAATATAGGTGAAGAAAAGCCTTTCACTAATGGCTTACAAAGCAAGAGATCAAAAAATCTGAGATAAATCTTAACAAGTATTTATATTTAGAGCCTTTGTAAGGAATAGGTTTACAAGAAGTTCACACATATTCATAGATAAGATAGATAATCTTGGAAGCCTTTATGATTTCCCCTTTATATGCCCTTTTATTCCGAGCACACCAAATCCACCAACAAATGTAACAAGGTAGGATAATAAAGAGCAAAGATTTGATATTTTTCCCTCTTGAGTTTAGCCACCAAGACATAAGGAGTCTTTGAAGAGAGGAAAAATAAAACATATACCCCATAATACCCGAAAAATTATTCCAAACGTGTTGAGAAATGATACTAGTCCCAAATAGGTGATCAAAATCTTCCTCAACGGGATTGTTGCAACATCTAGACCTTGAGGCGAAGAAAATATAAAGTTTCTTTAATCTCGAATCTAAAGGGAGAGCATGGTGGAGAATACGTCACATAAAGAAAGAAACCTTTGGTATAATTCTAGGATTCCAAATGACTGAGACAGAAAAAAGGGTGCAATCTCTATAACGAATAAGGTCCCAACCAGATTTTAAAGTGAAGTTTCCACCCGAGTTTGATTTCCACGCAGTCGGGGTGTCCTCGTCTACATTATCATGGTAATTATCCAAAACTTTTTGCATTATGAGCCATGTGTACTCGAATAAGAAGGAGAGCCATACTAGCTAAAATCAGCTAGAAATTTGTATCCCTTTTGCTTGTACATCGCCTAAATGATGTCACCTTTGTGGAATGAAGACCACACTTTACATGAGTAAGCCTTTATAATGTCAGCAAAACTTTTAATACCGACGCCACCGCCTATGTAAGGAAGACACAATGCTTGCCAATGAACCCATTTGTGTTTCATTTTATCCTCGTAAGTTTCCCAAATAAAAGTTGCGAAATTCCTTTCGATGCGCTGGATAACACCTACCGGTGGATCAAGGACACAAAAAAGATGGAAAGCCATTGATTGAAGGGTTGACTAGAGTAGAACGATAGGTTCGCTATGTGAGAGGAGTTTATCCGACCAGCTATAGACCTTCTACATTATTGAGGCTTCAATTGTGTCAAACATCCCTGTGGTTTTTCTACCCATGAACAATGGAACTCCCAGATATTTGATAGGGAGTTTTGTTTCTACAAATCCAGTGGTCACCTTGATAATCTGGCAGCGAGCAATAAAGGTTGAAGCCGAACAAGAGAAAGAAGACTTAAGGTTGTTTATCATTTGCCAAGTGGTGTTTTCATATTGACGCATGATTTTTTTTAAGTAGCATAGACTTTTTTGCTCCCCATTTGTAAATATAAGACAATCTTCTATAAAAGAGAGAGATGGAATAATATCACATCCTGCTGGTGTTGAAATTTTTTTAACCCGACCTTGTTACATAAGCTGATGCAGGCCCCTTGAAAGAATCTCAGTGACTATGATGAAATGTCTTGGAGATAGTGAGTCACCCTGACGAACACCATATTTCGATTTGAAAAACTCGCAAGCTTTGCCATTAACACAAATAGAGTACCAACAATTTTAAATAGCCCACCAAACCAAATCAATCCACATTTTTTAGAAACCAAAAGCACGAAGAACTTTGGTTATACTAAGCCACGAAACCCAATCATAAGCCTTTGACAAATCCAATTTAATAAGAACATTGGATCCACGAACTTTTTTGTTGAAATTTATCATAAGTTCTTGCGCTAAGAGAATGTTATCCATGATGTTATGGCCTTTATCCCTCTTGAGAATTAGAAATATTTTTTGGAAGCAATTGGGCAAGCCTATTATTCATGGTTTTTGTAATTATTTTATTATAAAAATTACATAAACTAATAGGCCTATAATCACGAAAAAAATTGGGTTTGGCTTTTTGGAATAAGAATAATATTTATAGTGGACCAACTTCTAGGAATAGCATGACCTGCGAAAAAAGACACAATAGCATTAAGAACGTATGTTTTAATGATATCCCAATAATATTGGAAAAACCAAACATTAATGCCATCTGGGCCCGCTGCACTATTTTATCCATCCCAAAAAAAATGGCTCTAATTTCTTCCAAATTGGGGAACGTTTTAAGCATTTCATTGTCCTCCTGAGTAATAATAAATGGACTGACATCCAAACGATTAAAGTCCATAGGAATATTTGGAGAATATGTGAGAATGCCTTCAAAATGTTTTACCAAATCCTCCTAAATTCTTTTATGATCATCAATTTTTACACCATCTTCAGTTTTCATACTATAAGTAAGGAGTTTTGATTTTTTTTTGCCTTAGACATAGTGTGGAAAAAACCAGTATTAAAGTCCCCTTCAGATGCCCATTTGACCCTAGCCTTTTGGCTCCAAAGATCCTCCTCAATACTCATTTCTTTGTTGAACAGTGCCTTTGCTTTGAAAAATTCCATCCTATTCACTGGGTTTGGATCAATATCATAAGAATTTTCCTTGGAAATAAGTACATCTTCCGCATTTTTAACTCTTTGATGAATGTTTTTAAACACATTTGTATTCCAGGACTTAAGAACATATTTTAATCTCATAAGTTTGGATTCAAATATGTAAAGATGTTCCCCTTCCACTTCCCCATTCCAAGATTCCGAAATAATCCTAAGAAAATCATTATGCTTTGTCCAAGCATTAATAAATCTAAAAGGTTTGGGAATCCCATCCAGAGCCGATTTAGCCATGAGAATTAATGGCGAATGATCAGAGTTAGTGAGATGAAGATGTTCAACTGAAGAATTAAATCCATTATTACACCAATCGGGATTACAAAAAATCCTATCAAGATGAGATAAAATGCGATTAACACAATCTCTATTATTACACCAGGTGAACTAAGAGCCTTTTTAATCAAGTTCCAAAATCCCAAAGTGAGAAATACAATCATTAAATCCTTCAACCACCAAATTGTTAATTCCATGCCCACCCACTTTTTCAGATTTAGATCTCACTACATTGAAATCGCCACCAATGATCCATTGTCCCCGGATTGAATTTGAGAAATTCTCCATTTCCATCCATAACGACCTTCTTCCCGTAAGTTTGCATTTAACATATACACATGATAGAATAAACGGATTCGAAAAGTTGGCATGATCCACTTTGCTAGACAATATTTGACTTTTGTCTTGTATAATATCTAAAAACAAGTCATATTTCCACAAGACACAGATTTTGTTTGAACTATTAGCCACCCCTCCATAAAAGTTGATCCTTCTATAGAGAAATTTTATATTCCCACAATAGATTTTAGGCTTCAATAAATAAACTACACCCAAGATATAAGACTTAATTAATTTTTTGAGTCTATGCACAGATGGGGCATCCCCCCCCCCCCCCAATTACTCCAAAAAATACGGCTAATCATTTAAAACCTTCGAAAAGGGATTATCTGAGGACTTACCAGTAGACCTGGTGGAGTATTCTTTTGTTTGAACCCAAAGTTTCCTGGGACGCCTTGAGATGGTGACTTTCTTTTTTTGTTCCCTCAGTCAGCAACTCAAACCTGCCGGTGCAAGTGATGGTTGAAGGTTTAGGAACTGAGATAGAGTTACTAGGAGGATAGGTTATATAAGTGCTTGTGGATGGGGAAAGAGCTAAACTTTTAGAAGTTAGGGTGTTGAAGTTTAACTTTTTATTTTTTGGAGCGATTTTAAGTTTGAAAAGGTGGTTTTGGTTTGGGGTGGAAAAGTTTTTGGATTGACATTATTTTTGGCTGGGTTTGTTTGGTTGGTTCCAAGAACTTTGGGATCAGAAGCTGCCAGTCGAGATTGTAGGAGATCAGTTGTTGACCTATTCTTTGAGAAAGAGACATCCACCACCGTTTTGCCCTTGTCAACCTGCTCCAACAAGATTCGTCGTCCCGCATAATGGGACATATTATCAGATTTGTCACATTCAGTACCGTCGTGACCCAACCTCATGCAAGATTTACAAAATTTAGGAGCATTTTCATAAATAATAGACTCGCAAAAACCTGGGTTTGATCCACAGCCAATCCAAACCCTAGTTGGAAAAGCTTTCGCTAAATCAACTTCAACAAGGAGTCTCACTTGACTTGGCCTTGAAACTAAGGCAGTAGCTTCATCCAGCTTTAGTGCAAAACCCTTTATGCTCAATTATAAAACAAATTTCTTGGTGCCGCAAGATCACTTAAACATATAATAATGATAACTCGTATCTTTGCAAACTCTAAGGATGTGGTTATGCTTTTTAAACCTTAAAAAACATGTGCAAACACGTACTGGATGATAAACTATTTTTTCCAGATGCACACATGCGAAACTCTGATAGAAACACACTTTAAATAACAATTTAGAGCCACCTCGAAAAGAGTGTCGCTCGAACGAGATTGTCACGTCGTTCGCGCGATATAGGCATCTCGCTCGAATGAGCTGACATGTCGTTTGAACGACGCATCGAAGATTGACTTTCTTTGACTTTTTGTTTAAAACGTCTATTTTAAAAGAGATCCAAATTAGTCAAACTCCTTTTCGAGCTTATCAGAATAAAACGTAGTGTAAACCTTTAAAACACTTTTAAAAATATTTTAAAACATTTTTCTTTATAAAAATACATCCTTATCTTTTATAAAAATAATTCTGAGCACTTTTAATTATACGTATTCATACCTGAGTGATCTCGGAATGCAATTAACTTTGAAGACGAGTAAACTTTGACCAATTAAATTTCGGCATGATTAATTCTTTGAAGCTTTGCCGAAACGCTTCAATTTCTTCAATACGTCATAGACCAAGTGGTATCGTGACAAAATAAAATCTCCCTATGACATATTACAAGCACAATTTTATTTACGGAATTAAGTCAAAACAATACATGGACTCAATTGAAAATTTATGTCCTTACATGCGTGGTTTATGCTACTTGCTGATGATGTTATTTTTGTGGATGAGACTAAGACATGGATTAATGCTAGATTGGAATTGTGGAGAGAAACTCTAGAAATAAGTGCATTTAAAATAAACGGAACTAAAACATAATATGTGGATTGCAATTTTTGTAGTAATAATAGGAGGACAAACGAAAAAGTGGTGAAATTGGAGGATGAATAGATACCTAAAAATTATCATTTTCGTTATTTAGCATCGATTATCTAAAAATATAGAGATATTAGTGATGATGTCACTCATGGGATTAAAATAGAGTGGGTTAAGTGAATAAGTGTTATTGGCGTATTGGTGATAAATGTATATCTTTGAAGTTGAAAGGAAATCTTTTATAGGATGACCATTAGACCCGACATGTTATATGAGATAGAGTGTTGGACAACCAAATAACAAAATGTGGAGGAAATGAGTTTGACGAGAATACGAATGCTAAGATGAATTTATGGTAAAACTCTAAAGAATAAAATTACAAATGAACAACTTACCCACCTTGGATCACGGCCCCTATGTATATTATATAATAATGTATAAATGAATAAAAAATATAGAAAATGAAAGATTCTAAGTTGAAAATCTGAAAACATAATATAGAAAATAATTTTTTGTTGTTTTTTGAAAACAAAATTATAACACAAAAAATATTATAATTAATATTTAAAAACAGATATTCCAAATGCAAATCCTTATAAAAATATATATATATATAAAATAATATTATAATTCATATTCAAACAAACTCTGATATTCTAAACATGTTTTTCCCGAAAAATATAAATTAATATTCCATTGCTTAAATTCTGAGCGGCTAAAATTATCATAGCATTCATCATTCTTAAGAGCCAAAGATCATCTGTGAGTGATTAATTAGCTGTGAAACATTTAAATATTGAAAGCGAGGTATATCACTTCCGTCATATCGACATTGATAAGCTCAACACTTGGAAATAATTGAAGTTGAGGAGATAATGGATCGTTAAAATTATGCCCTTCTTTTTTGGCTTTTACTCGAGTCATTTTTGTACTTCTAATAATTTTCATTCCCTTTCTTGCCTTTAATTAGCATTCTATGGTTATCATATATCCCATATTTACCGCAATTGTAATGTCTAGGACTAGGGATCAGATCCTATCATATCTTCAAGGGTATCAATATTGAATACTTGGACAAAGTTCAACACACGATTTCACAAAAGATGTGAAAATTGTGGGAAAAGTGAGTTCGGTGCAGTGAATAAAGTTGCGAAAAAAGGCAGGTGAGGGAAAGGATGGTTGATACGTCAAAAGGAGACAATGCGTGCTGGCAATGCTAATCGACAATTAGGTTTGTGTCCCACTCCCACCCTCACCCCTTTCACCTCATGCATCTTTACGTGAAAAATGAATATCCAAATTCAATGATCGTTGACAATCAAAAGAGGTGAATTTATTTCACGTTTATTACAAAAAGTTTAGATAGATAATTAATTTATTTCACGTTTCAATCATTACTTCCAAAATTTAAGCCGGTTTCGTGGATATTAGCTTTTGAAGTTTTTGAATTATAGGGTACTGGGTCATGTTCGACTGTATTAATGAGCCCTGAGAAGAGTTGGCAGATTTATCTGCAAGGTTTTGATATTTAACAACGGTATGGCCTAAATGTCCTTAACTTTAAATGAATAAAACAGCAAACAAATATTCGATCCACAATCCAATCCATACATCTTAGGCATATGTGTGAATATCTTTTTGTCATCAAGAGACATACCAATGGAAGTGCCTCTTAGAATTATTTAAAATAATAATTTTTCATAATATATTTCATAATTATGTTAATATTAAGAGTCACTTTAGTTAATGAAAGAGTACTCTAAATCTCAAGAGAGTCTAAAGAATTCTTGAATATTTACTTTGATGGCTAGTTGAGATTAAGTGATTATTGGAGATTTAGGTCATTTTCCTACCTATAAATAAGTGATTGATTTTTCATCATTCATACACACTAAAAAGACGACATAATGAAATTATAGCATAAGAAATAGAAATTTAAATTCTCAGTGAGAGTGAATTTCGGAATAGTGTTTTGATCATAGAGGAATATCTAATCATTGGAATACGATAAAATCTGAATAAGATTTTGCTAAAAATAATATGAAGTCGTAGTCTGAAGATCAGACTGATCAGACATCGTTAAGGTCGACTGTGCCGCTAATCTTTTCAATTGTGACATGATGGAAGTATGGGATTATAATATTATTTTATGTTCTACATAATGATTATATGTGATAATCATGTTGATTTAAGATCCTAACATTAAATGTATTATACATAACGTTTTGTATGATTAATGAACAAAAAACATATATAATTGGATATTCATGTATTAAATTTATAGATCCATACAAAATTGTTAATTACCTGTTCTTTTGATTATGTTTACATGTGATATCAAAGCTTAGGTTTTTGATCTCATGATTGTCCATTAAGAGTTTTTGCCTACAAAAAGAATCCGAGTAAAAATATGATGAATTCATGAAGACGTTTTCAGCGAAAGATTTTTGTTTGTCACTCGAAATTTTACGAAATTTATATAGTCACGTTAAAACGCCGAAATAAACAAAATCCATTGTAAACAATGGGCACCACCCTATCTTGGGGATTTGACGTCATTTAGACACCTATAAACGTGTTTTTGTCATTTTTCATAATAATGTCAACTCTAATAACTCTCGCTTAAAAATTGATTTTACGATTCCTCGAATTGGATAGTGATTCTAGAGAGATTGTTTATATTGCTGCAGTGATAACTTATTTTTTTATTTTTGAAAAAATAAATTAGTTTTTCATATTTTATGGTATAAATCAATACATATATTTTTTTATCATTAAATAGTTGTTCTAATATTTATGTTATGTACTATTTGGTATTGACCAAGAGTGTAAATATAAAGTTTTGAATATTAGTTGTATAATATGGGTTTGATAATAACATTTTTGATAAATTAGATTATTGTGTATAATATATATTTAGTTGCCCAAATGTCCTAATATAATTATGAATTAATGTTTCGACGATAATATTTATATGTTGTTTGATTAAGAAGACATCAAAATGCCTTAATCTATAATAGTAAATATTAAATTATTGTGTATGCATCTATATTTGGTACCTTGATTATCCATTAAGTTTTGCATATAATATATTGGGGGCATTGATTTTTATAGACATTATGTAGTATGTATGTGCATGTATGTTCCATGAAAAAATTATTTTTATAGTATATGTGTGCATATATCTTCCATGAAAGTAATTTTTTTTGCACACTCTATGAATTAAATATTCAAAGAACAATTAAGGATAAACCAACTTATGATCTCAGTGAATGTAACCAAATTAATTAATTAATATATTAGTATAATCACATAAAAGGAAATTTCATAAGATGAGATTGTGGAGTTCTAAAATTTTTACGACCAAATTAAATTTAAATTTTGTTCTCTTATTGTGATTTTCTTTTATGGCAATTTAATTATGTCTTTAAATCTATCTATTTTTATAAAACTATAAATTTGAAATTTGGAGACGTTTTCAGTGACAGTTTTCTAATGCCTCTAATAAGAAATAATCTTTATAATAATATAAAAAGATATTCATCTATTTAATGCCCCTGCTATTTCAAGTTGCCCACATTGCAACTAAGCTTTAAACGCACAAAATAAATGTGACAACCCATATATAACTATGATAAATTCTACTTACCTTATGTGATATGGATAATGCCTTATTAATATATATAATGTTAGGTTATTATATTTAGACTAATCCTACCTTAAAAAATCTATGAAATATCCAATTGGTTACAAACATAAAATTTTGAAGTTTTCTGTAGGAATGTTTATGTTAGAGACTAGTTTTGACCCTTATAATATAAAAATTAACTTAATGTAAAAACTAGATAGTTGTATATATATGAGTTATATTTGTAACACAATAAACGGTGTATCAAACGGAGGTTTGAGTAAGAAGTTATACTAAAATTACGAACCAAGGGCAAATCTATCCATCCGTTGAAGTGGTATTTCGTCTTTTAGTACAACAAATGTCTCAATTTGTTTGGTTGGAAAGGGAGGTTGGTGTAGCAGAATTAAACACTTTATAATTACCTCATTCTTCAAGAAATTCAACCATGAGATAATTTTGTCTTGAAGAAAGATAATTTTGAAGCTTAGGAAGAAAAGTGAGAGGAGAAATTGGAGAAAAATTCGTAAAAAATTACATAATGGCCCCTAAGGTGACTCTATCCATAAATCTTGTTATTTTTTTTATTACTGATTGAAATTATAGAAATCATCAATTTTTTACTAAACATTAATGACTTTATGTATATTTATGGATATATACAAGTTTGAAGAAAGTTAAAGGTGTGAATCCTTTATATTTCCTTGTTTAAAACCCTTGTGTGTTCAAACTTTTATTAGTTTTTGTATACTTACTTGAATTGAGTAATTCCAGTTGGATATGAAGATGGGCTCATATACACATAGCATATCTGAAAATTAGAATTAAAATCCTTTTGGTTAAAACTTAGTGATGGCTGAAAATTGGTACATAGTTGCCAATTACATAATTACCTTGGATATACCCTGAGTTTGATAAAGCTTTTCACATAGCAAATGAAGTTTGAAAATTATGAAACTTTATTTCTGTATTATTCAATATGTGTATTAGAATTGGGTTGAAGATCGTAGAAAGTTATAATATGAAAAAATTATGAAAATTCTTGAAAGTTGACTAAACAATAGAGGAGCCTATATGGCAAATTTGCTATGTAGTAAAGAAATGGGCACATCTTGCTTTAGAAAACTTGAAATGATGTGCCGTCTTTTGGATCGGAAACCTAATATGTTAAGGATTGACTTTCTAAGAAGGGATTAAAGTATTTTTGGACCAGTAAATGGTAACTTAGCGTATTAAAGAATAAAATGAGAAGAAGTATGCTAAGTATGACTTTGTTATATTGTTAACCATATTTCCATATCTTCTTGATATATATATATATATATATATATATATATATATATATATATATATATATATATATATATATATATATATATATATATATATATATATATATTGATTAACTATGAATTAGTAAATTACATGATTTATTGACATGTTTGATTATGATTTATGCTATGATTTGGATATGTTAAATATCTTGACATGAATGTGGATGGGACTTCATTTATGATAAATGATTTGAATGGGATCACATGATGCTTATGAATTGGGTTACAATTAAATTATTCTTTGAACTATTGATATTATTAGGATGATACTAACATTGTAAGAATGGTAGGAAGGGAAGACAAACCCATTAAACAAGTGCCAGACAAAGGTAAAGGAAAAGCTCATTAAGTTGTCAAGGTGAGTGTACTCACTAGAAATATGGATTTGTATATTGATATGGATATGATCAAAACATTACGAATATGAAAATGTTCATTTGGTTTATCGAAATGCAAGGTTACTCCTTGATCTGAAATGGGGGAGGATTGTCTATTAAGAACAAGGGATTCACTACACCAAAAACAAGATTCTGGCACAGTTCAAAACCGTGCCAGATCAAATCTGGCACGGTTTTGAACTGTGCCAGAATCAGGTGTTCCAAAATGGGAATTTTTTCCTGACACGGTTTAAAAGTGTGCTAGAATCAGCCAAACAGGAACACTTCTGGCACACTTTTAAACCGTGCCAGAATTTGATATTTCTGGCACACTTTTGGCACAGTTTTTAACTGTGCCAGATTCAGCAAAATAGGAACACTTCTGGCACACTTTTAAACCGTGCCAGAATTTGATATTTCGGGTACACTTTTGGCATAGTTTTTAACTGTGCCAGATTCAGCATAGTTTAAAAAAATAGCACAGTTTAAAACCGTGCCAAAATATGATACACTTTTGCCACGGTTTTGAACTGTGCCAATTTTTTAATTAAAAAAAATATATTTAAAAGCACAAAATTCACAAATTAATAATATTGCGCGTTATTAATAAACTAATGTACATACAAACTTCAAAATATTAGAAGTCTTTAATTGCTCACAGGCCCAAAAAAAATTGGGCAGAGTTTCCTCTATTTTCTGGACATTCCAAAACCTGTTAATACAAAACCTGCCTAACATAAAGCCCGCACGACCACAAAATATAACAATTAACTTACAAAAGCCCTCATGGCCATAAAAGTCAATAATAAAATAACAAAAGACCGTACGGTCATGACACAAAAAAATGGATTCATTAATAAATCCCTTGTTGTAAACCATTGAGTTCTTTGTGTTCCACGCGAATAAAATCCAACGATAAACTGTTATACTGCAAAAAAAATAGAATACAAAAAAGATACGATATTAGTAACCCAATAATTTACAAAAAAAAAATACTCAAAACAAAAAAATTACATATATGAATGGAAATTATCGTCATACTCACAAACCGGGAGACCCGGGACTACGCGGTTAGTTCCTACAAGTTACATTGGTCCCGTGCGAGGTGTTCGTGCCTCCTACGGGGTCGTTTGGGGGGTGGTTTGAGTTTTCACCCTTTAACGGCATGTTTTTAAGTTTAAGTGTTGATTTTTGCAATTATCGTCCTATTCACAAATCGGGAGATCCGGGACTATGTGGTCAGTTCCTACAAGTTAAATTGGTCCCGTGCGAGGTGTTCGTGCCCCCTACGGGATCGTTTGGGGGGTGGTTTGGGTTTTCACCCTTTAACGGCTTATTTTTAAGTTTAAGTGTTGATTTTTGCAAGTTATCGTCATACTCTCAAACCGAGAGACCTGGGACTACTCGATCAGTTCCTACAAGTTACATTAGTCCCATGCGAGGTGTTCCTGCCTCCTACGGGGTCGTTTGGGGGTTGGTTTGGGTTTTCACCCTTTGACGGCATGTTTTTAACTAAGTGTGATTTTTGCAAATTATCGTCATATTCACAAACCGGGAGATCCGAGACTACGCGGTCAGTTACTACAAGTTACTTTGGTCCCGTGCGAGGTGTTCGTGCCCCCTACGGGATCGTTTGGGGGGTGGTTTGGGTTTTCACCCTTTAACGGCTTGTTTTTAAGTTTAAGTGCTGATTTTTGCAAATTATCGTCATACTCTCAAACCGAGAGACCCGAGACTACGCGATCAGTTCCTACAAGTTACATTGTTCCCGTGCGAGATGTTCGTGCCTCCTACGAGGTCGTTTGGGGGTTGGTTTGGGTTTTTACCTTTTGACGGCATGTTTTTAACTAAGTGTGATTTTTGCAAATTATCGTCATATTCACAAACCGGGAGACCCGGGACTACGCGGTCAGTTCTTACAAGTTACATTGGTCACGTGCGAGGTGTTCGTGCCCCCTACGGGGTCGTTTGGGGGGTGGTCTGGGTTTTCCACCTTTAACGGCTTGTTTTTAAGTTTAAGTGATGATTTTTGCAAATTATCATCATATACACAAACTGGGAGACCCGGGACTACGCGGCCAGTTCCTACAAGTTACATTGGTCCCGTGCGAGGTGTTCGTGCCCCCTACGGGGTCGTTTGGGGGTTGGTTTGGGTTTTTCCCCTTTAACGACTTGTTTTTAAGTTTAAGTGCTCGTCATACTATCAAACCGGGAGACCCGGGACTGCGCGATCCATTCCTACAAGTAACATTGATCCCGTGCGAGGTGTTTGTGCCTCCTACGGGGTCGTTTGGGGGTTGGTTTGGGTTTTCACCCTTTAACGGCTTGTTTTTAACTAAGTGTGATTTTTGTAAATTATCGTCATATTCACAAACCGGGAGACCCGGGACTACGCGATCAGTTCCTACAGGTTACATTGGACCCGTACGAGGTGTGCGTGCCCCCTACGGGGTCGTTTGGGGGGTGGTTTGGGTTTTCACCCTTTAACGGCTAGTTTTTAAGTTTAAGTGCTGATTTTTGCAAATTATCGTCATACTCTCAAACCGGGAGACCCGGGACTACACGGTCAGTTACTACAAGTTACATTGGTCCCGTGCGAGGTGTTCGTGCCCCCTACGGGTTCGTTTGGGGGGCGGTTTGGGTTTTCACCCTTTAACGGCTTATTTTTAAGTTCAAGTGCTGATTTTTGCAAATTATCGTCATACTCTCAAATCGGGAGACCCGAGACTACGCGGTCAGTTCCTACAAGTTACATTGGTCCCGTGCGAGGTGTTCGTGCCTCCTACGGGGTCGTTTGGTGGGTGGTTTGGGTTTTCCCGCTTTAACGGCTTGTTTTTAAGTTTAAGTGATGTTTTTTGCAAATTATCGTCATACTCTCAAACCGAGAGTCCCGGGACTACGCGATCAGTTCCTACAAGTTACATTGGTCCCGTGCGAGGTGTTCGTGCGTCCAACGTGGTCGTTTGGGGGTTGGTTTGGGTTTTCACCCTTTGACGGCATGTTTTTAATTTTAAGTGTTGATTTTTGCAAATTATCATCATACTCTCAAACCGGGAGACCCGAGACTACGCGGTCAGTTCCTACAAGTTAAATTGGTCCCGTACGAGGTGTTCGTGCCTCCTACGGGGTCGTTTGGGGGGTGGTTTGGGTTTTCAACCTTTGACGGCTTGTTTTTAACTAAGTGTGATTTTTGTAAATTATCGTCATATTCACAAATCGGGAGACCCAGGACTACGCGGTCAGTTCCTACAAGTTACATTGGTTCCGTGCGAGGTGATCGTGCCCCCTACGGGGTCGTTTGGGGGGTGGTTTGGGTTTTCACCCTTTAACGACTTGTTTTTAAGTTTAAGTGCTGATTTTTGCAAATTATTGTTATACTCACAAACCGGGAGACCCGGGACTACGCGGTCAGTTCCTACAAGTTACATTGGTCCCGTGCGAGGTGTTCGTGCCCCCTACGGGGTCGTTTGGGGGTTGGTTTGGGTTTTTCCCCTTTAACGACTTGTTTTTAAGTTTAAGTGCTCGTCATACTATCAAACCGGGAGACCCGGGACTGCGCGATCCGTTCCTACAAGTAACATTGATCCCGTGCGAGGTGTTTGTGCCTCCTACGGGGTCGTTTGGGGGTTGGTTTGGGTTTTCACCCTTTAACGGCTTGTTTTTAACTAAGTGTGATTTTTGTAAATTATCGTCATATTCACAAACCGGGAGACCCGGGACTACGCGATCAGTTCCAACAAGTTACATTGGTCCCGTGCGAGGTGTGCGTGCCCCCTACGGGGTCGTTTGGGGGGTGGTTTGGGTTTTCACCCTTTAACGGCTTGTTTTTAAGTTTAAGTGCTGATTTTTGCAAATTATCGTCATACTCTCAAACCGGGAGACCCGGGACTACGCGGTCAGTTCCTACAAGTTACATTGGTCCCGTGCGAGGTGTTCGTGCCCCCTACGGGTTCGTTTGGGGGGCGGTTTGGGTTTTCAATCTTTAACGGCTTATTTTTAAGTTCAAGTGCTGATTTTTGCAAATTATCGTCATACTCTCAAATCGGGAGACCTGAGACTACGCGGTCAGTTCCTACAAGTTACATTGGTCCCGTGCGAGGTGTTCGTGACTCCTACGGGGTCGTTTGGTGGGTGGTTTGGGTTTTCCCGCTTTAGCGGCTTGTTTTTAAGTTTAAGTGATGTTTTTTGCAAATTATCGTCATACTCTCAAACCGAGAGTCCCGGGACTACGCGATCAGTTCCTACAAGTTACATTGGTCCCGTGCGAGGTGTTCGTGCCTCCAACGTGGTCGTTTGGGGGTTGGTTTGGGTTTTCACCCTTTGACGGCATGTTTTTAATTTTAAGTGTTGATTTTTGCAAATTATCATCATACTCTCAAACCGGGAGACCCGAGACTACGCGGTCAGTTCCTACAAGTTAAATTGGTCCCGTGCGAGGTGTTCGTGCCTCCTACGGGGTCGTTTGAGGGGTGGTTTGGGTTTTCAACCTTTGACGACATGTTTTTAACTAAGTGTGATTTTTGCAAATTATCGTCATATTCATAAACCGGGAGACCCGAGACTACGCGATTAGTTGCTACAAGTTACATTGGTCCCGTACGAGGTGTTCATGCCCCCTACGGGGTCGTTTGGGGGGTGGTTTGGGTTTTCACCCTTTAACGGCTTGTTTTTAAGTTCAAGTGCTGATTTTTGTAAATTATCGTCATACTCTCAAACCGGGAGACCCGAGACTACGCGGTCAGTTCCTACAAGTTACATTGGTCCCGTGCGAGGTGTTCGTGCCTCCTACGGGGTCGTTTGGGGAGTGGTTTGGGTTTTCCCGCTTTAACGGCTTGTTTTTAAGTTTAAGTATTGATTTTTGCAAATTATCGTCATATTCACAAACCGGGAGACCCGGGACTACGCGGTCAGTTGCTACAAGTTACATTGGTCCCGTGCGAGGTGTTCGTGCCCCCTACGGGGTCGTTTGAGTGGTGGTTTGGGTTTTCACCCTTTAACGACTTGTGTTTAATTTTAAGTGTTGATTATTGCAAATTATCATCATACTCTCAAACCGGGAGACCCGAGACTACGCGGTCAGTTCCTACAAGTTACATTGGTCCCGTGCGAGGTGTACGTGCCTCCTACGGGGTCGTTTGGGGGGTGGTTTGGGTTTTCACCCTTTGACGGCTTGTTTTTAACTAAGTGTGATTTTTGTGAATTATTGTCATATTCATAAATCGGGAGACCCACGACTACGTGGTCAGTTCCTACAAGTTACATTGGTCCCGTGCGAGGTGTTCGTGCCCCCTACGGGGTCGTTTGGGGGGTGGTTTGGGTTTTCACCCTTTAACGGCTTGTTTTTAAGTTTAAGTGCTGATTTTTGCAAATTATCGTTATACTCACAAACCGGGAGACCCGGGACTACGCGGTCAGTTCCTACAAGTTACATTGGTCCCGTACGAGGTGTTCGTGCCCCCTACGGGGTCGTTTGGGGGGTGGTTTGGGTTTTCACCCTTTGACGGATTGTTTTTAAGTTTAAGTGCTGATTTTTGCAAATTATCGTCATACTCTCAAACCGGGAGACCCGAGACTACGCGGTCAGTTCCTACAAGTTACATTGGTCCCGTGCGAGGTGTTCGTGCCCCCTACGGGGTCGTTTGGGGGGTGGTTTGGGTTTTCACCCTTTAATGGCTTGTTTTTAAGTTTAAGTGATGTTTTTTGCAAATTATCGTCATACTCTCAAACCGAGAGTCTCGGGACTACGCGATCAGTTCCTACAAGTTACATTGGTCCCGTGCGAGGTATTCGTGCCTCCTACGGGGTCGTTTGTGGGTTGGTTTGGGTTTTCACCCTTTGACGGCATGTTTTTAACTAAGTGTGATTTTTTGAAATTATCATCATATTCACAAACCGGGAGACCCGGGACTACGCGATTAGTTCCTACAAGCTACATTGGTCCCGTGCGAGGTGTTCGTGCCCCCTACGGGGTCGTTTGGAGGGTGGTTTGGGTTTTCACCCTTTAACGGCTTGTTTTTAAGTTCAATTGCTGATTTTTGTAAATTATCGGCATACTCTCAAACCGGGAGACCCGAGACTACGCGGTCAGTTCCTACAAGTTTCATTGGTCCCGTGCGAGGTGTTCGTGCCTCCTACGGGGTCGTTTGGGGAGTGGTTTGGGTTTTCCCGCTTTAACGGCTTGTTTTTAAGTTTAAGTATTGATTTTTGCAAATTATCGTCATATTCACAAACCGGGAGACCCGGGACTACGCGGTCAGTTGCTACAAGTTACATTGGTCCCGTGCGAGGTGTTCGTGCCCCCTACGGGGTCGTTTGAGTGGTGGTTTGGGTTTTCACCCTTTAACGACTTGTGTTTAATTTTAAGTGTTGATTATTGCAAATTATCATCATACTCTCAAACCGGGAGACCCGAGACTACGCGGTCAGTTCCTACAAGTTACATTGGTCCCGTGCGAGGTGTACGTGCCTCCTACGGGGTCGTTTGGGGGGTGGTTTGGGTTTTCACCCTTTGACGGCTTGTTTTTAACTAAGTGTGATTTTTGTGAATTATTGTCATATTCATAAACCGGGAGACCCACGACTACGTGGTCAGTTCCTACAAGTTACATTGGTCCCGTGCGAGGTGTTCGTGCCCCCTACGGGGTCGTTTGGGGGGTGGTTTGGGTTTTCACCCTTTAACGGCTTGTTTTTAAGTTTAAGTGCTGATTTTTGCAAATTATCGTTATACTCACAAACCGGGAGACCCGGGACTACGCGGTCAGTTCCTACAAGTTACATTGGTCCCGTACGAGGTATTCGTGCCCCCTACGGGGTCGTTTGGGGGGTGGTTTGGGTTTTCACCCTTTGACGGATTGTTTTTAAGTTTAAGTGCTGATTTTTGCAAATTATCGTCATACTCTCAAACCGGGAGACCCGAGACTACACGGTCAGTTCCTACAAGTTACATTGGTCCCGTGCGAGGTGTTCGTGCCCCCTACGGGGTCGTTTGGGGGGTGGTTTGGGTTTTCACCCTTTAATGGCTTGTTTTTAAGTTTAAGTGATGTTTTTTGCAAATTATCGTCATACTCTCAAACCGAGAGTCTCGGGACTACGCGATCAGTTCCTACAAGTTACATTGGTCCCGTGCGAGGTATTCGTGCCTCCTACGGGGTCGTTTGTGGGTTGGTTTGGGTTTTCACCCTTTGACGGCATGTTTTTAACTAAGTGTGATTTTTTGAAATTATCGTCATATTCACAAACCGGGAGACCCGGGACTACGCGATTAGTTCCTACAAGCTACATTGGTCCCGTGCGAGGTGTTCGTGCCCCCTACGGGGTCGTTTGGAGGGTGGTTTGGGTTTTCACCCTTTAACGGCTTGTTTTTAAGTTCAATTGCTGATTTTTGTAAATTATCGGCATACTCTCAAACCGGGAGACCCGAGACTGCGCGGTCAGTTCCTACAAGTTTCATTGGTCCCGTGCGAGGTGTTCGTGCCTCCTACGGGGTCGTTTGGGGAGTGGTTTGGGTTTTCCCGCTTTAACGGCTTGTTTTTAAGTTTAAGTATTGATTTTTGCAAATTATCGTCATATTCACAAACCGGGAGACCCGGGACTACGCGGTCAGTTGCTACAAGTTACATTGGTCCCGTACGAGGTGTTCGTGCCCCCTACGGGGTCGTTTGAGTGGTGGTTTGGGTTTTCACCCTTTGACGGCATGTTTTTAATTTTAAGTGTTGATTTTTGCAAATTATCGTCATACTCTCAAACCGGGAGAACCGAGACTACGCGGTCAGTTCCTACAAGTAACATTGGTCCCGTGCGAGGTGTTCGTGCCTCCTACGGGGTCGTTCGGGGAGTGGTTTGGGTTTTCCCGCTTTAACGGCTTGTTTTTAAGTTTAAGTATTGATTTTTGCAAATTATCGTCATATTCACAAACCGGGAGACCCGGGACTACGCGGTCAGTTGCTACAAGTTACATTGGTCCCGTACGAGGTGTTCGTGCCCCCTATGGGGTCGTTTGAGTGGTGGTTTGGGTTTTCACCCTTTAACGGCTTGTTTTTAATTTTAAGTGTTGATTTTTGCAAATTATCGTCATACTCTCAAACCGGGAGACCCGAGACTACGCGGTCAGTTCCTATAAGTTACATTGGTCCCGTGCGAGGTGTTCGTTCCTCCTACGGGGTCGTTTGGGGGGTGGTTTGGGTTTTCACCCTTTGACGACTTGTGTTTAATTAAGTGTGATTTTTGTAAATTATCGTCATATTCACAAACCGGGAGACCCGGGACTACGCGGTCAGTTCCTAAAAGTTACATTGGTCCCGTGCGAGGTGTTCGTGCCCCTACGGGGTCGTTTGGTGGGCGGTTTGGGTTTTCACCCTTTAACGGCTTATTTTTAAGTTCAAGTGCTGATTTTTGCAAATTATCGTCGTACTCTCAAATCGGGAGACCCGAGACTACGTGGTCAGTTCCTACAAGTTACATTGGTCCCGTGCGAGGTGTCCGTGCCTCCTACGGGGTCGTTTGGTGGGTGGTTTGGGTTTTCCCGCTTTAACGGCTTGTTTTTAAGTTTAAGTGATGTTTTTCAGAAATTATCGTCATACTCTCAAACCGAGAGTCCCGGGACTACGCGATCAGTTCCTACAAGTTACATTGGTCCCGTACGAGGTGTTCGTGCCTCCTACGGGGTCGTTTGGGGGTTGGTTTGGGTTTTCACCCTTTGACGGCATGTTTTTAATTTTAAGTGTTGATTTTTGCAAATTATTGTCATACTCTCAAACCGGGAGAACCGAGACTACGCGGTCAGTTCCTACAAGTAACATTGGCCCCGTGCGAGGTGTTCGTGCCTCCTACGGGGTCGTTTGGGGAGTGGTATGGGTTTTCCCGCTTTAACGGCTTGTTTTTAAGTTCAAGTATTGATTTTTGCAAATTATCGTCATATTCACAAACCGGGTGACCCGGGACTACGCGGTCAGTTGCTACAAGTTACATTGGTCCCGTGCGAGGTGTTCGTGCCCCCTACGGGGTCGTTTGAGTGGTGGTTTGGGTTTTCACCCTTTAACGGCTGGTTTTTAATTTTAAGTGTTGATTTTTGCAAATTATCGTCATACTCTCAAACCGGGAGACCCGGGACTACGCGGTCAGTTGCTACAAGTTACATTGGTCCCGTTCGAGGTGTTCGTGCCCCCTACGGGGTCGTTTGAGTGGTGGTTTGGGTTTTCACCCTTTAACGGCTTGTTTTTAATTTTAAGTGTTGATTTTTGCAAATTATCTTCATACTCTCAAACCGAAAGACCCGGGACTACGCGGTCAGTTCCTACAAGTTACATTGGTCCCGTGCGAGGTGTTCGTACCTCCTACGGGGTCGTTTTGGGGGTGGTTTGGGTTTTCACCCTTTGACGGCTTGTTTTTAACTAAGTGAGATTTTTGTAAATTATCATCATATTCACAAACCGGGAGACCCGGGACTACGCGGTCAGTTCCTACAAGTTACATTGGTCCCGTGCGAGGTGTCGTGCCCCTACGGGGTCGTTTGGGGGGTGGTTTGGGTTTTCACCCTTTAACCGCTTGTTTTTATGTTTAAGTGCTGATTTTTGCAAATTATCGTTATACCCACAAACCGGGAGACCCGGGACTACGCGGTCAGTTGCTACAAGTTACATTGGTCCCGTGCGAGGTGTTCGTGCCCCCTACGGGGTCGTTTGAGTGGTGGTTTGGGTTTTCACCCTTTAACGGCTAGTTTTTAATTTTAAGTGTTGATTTTTGCAAATTATCGTCATACTCTCAAACCGGGAGACCCCAGACTACGCGGTCAGTTCCTACAAGTTATATTGGTCCCGTGCGAGGTGTTCGTGCCTCCTACGGGGTCGTTTGGTGGGCGGTTTGGGTTTTCACCCTTTAACGGCTTATTTTTAAGTTCAAGTGCTGATTTTTGCAAATTATCATCGTACTCTCAAATCGGGAGACCCGAGACTACGCGGTCAGTTCCTACAAGTTACATTGGTCCCGTGCGAGGTGTTCGTGCCTCCTACGGGGTCGTTTGGTGGGTGGTTTGGGTTTTCCCGCTTTAACGGCTTGTTTTTAAGTTTAAGTGATGTTTTTTGCAAGTTATCGTCATACTCTCAAACCGAGAGTCCCGGGACTACGCGATCAGTTCCTACAAGTTACATTGGTCCCGTACGAGGTGTTCGTGCCTCCTACGGGGTCGTTTGGGGGTTGGTTTGGGTTTTCACCCTTTGACGGCATGCTTTTAATTTTAACTGTTGATTTTTGCAAATTATCGTCATACTCTCAAACCGGGAGAACCGAGACTACGCGGTCAGTTCCTACAAGTAACATTGGTCCCGTACGAGGTGTTCGTGCCTCCTACGGGGTCGTTTGGGGAGTGGTTTGGGTTTTCCCGCTTTAACGGCTTGTTTTTAAGTTTAAGTATTGATTTTTGCAAATTATCGTCATATTCACAAACCGGGTGACCCGGGACTACGCGGTCAGTTGCTACAAGTTACATTGGTCCCGTGCGAGGTGTTCGTGCCCCCTACGGGGTCGTTTGAGTGGTGGTTTGGGTTTTCACCCTTTAACGTCTTGTTTTTAATTTTAAGTGTTGATTTTTGCCAATTATCGTCATACTCTCAAACCGGGAGACCCGGGACTACGCGGTCAGTTGCTACAAGTTACATTGGTCCCGTTCGAGGTGTTCGTACCCCCTACGGGGTCGTTTGAGTGGTGGTTTGGGTTTTCACCCTTTAACGGCTTGTTTTTAATTTTAAGTGTTGATTTTTGCAAATTATCGTCATACTCTCAAATCGGAAGACCCGAGACTACGCGGTCAGTTCCTACAAGTTACATTGGTCCCGTGCGAGGTGTTCGTACCTCCTACGGGGTCGTTTGGGGGGTGGTTTGGGTTTTCACCCTTTGACGGCTTGTTTTTAACTAAGTGAGATTTTTGTAAATTATCATCATATTCACAAACCGGGAGACCCGGGACTACGCGGTCAGTTCCTACAAGTTACATTGGTCCCGTGCGAGGTGTCGTGCCCCTACGGGGTCGTTTGGGGGGTGGTTTGGGTTTTCACCCTTTAACGGCTTGTTTTTATGTTTAAGTGCTGATTTTTGCAAATTACCGTTATACTCAAAAACCGGGAGACCCGGGACTACGCGGTCAGTTGCTACAAGTTACATTGGTCCCGTGCGAGGTGTTCGTGCCCCCTACGGGGTCGTTTGAGTGGTGGTTTGGGTTTTCACCCTTTAACGGCTAGTTTTTAATTTTAAGTGTTGATTTTTCAAAATTATCGTCATACTCTCAAACCGGGAGACCCGAGACTACGCGGTCAGTTCCTACAAGTTACATTGGTCCCGTGCGAGGTGTTCGTGCCTCCTACGGGGTCGTTTGGGGGGTGGTTTGGGTTTTCACCCTTTGACGGCTTGTTTTTAACTAAGTGTGATTTTTGCAAATTATCGTCATATTCACAAACCGGGAGACCCGGGACTACGCGGTCAGTTCCTACAAGTTACATTGGTCCCGTGCGTGGTGTTCGTGCCCCTACGGGGTCGTTTGGTGGGCGGTTTGGGTTTTCACCCTTTAACGGCTTATATTTAAGTTCAAGTGCTGATTTTTGCAAATTATCATCATACTCTCAAATCGAGAGACCCGAGACTACGCGGTCAGTTCCTACAAGTTACATTGGTCCCGTGCGAGGTGTTCGTGCCTCCGATGGGGTCGTTTGGTGGGTGGTTTGGGTTTTCCCGCTTTAACGGCTTGTTTTTAAGTTTAAGTGATGTTTTTTGCAAATTATCGTCATACTCTCAAACCGAGAGTCCCGGGACTACGCGATCAGTTCCTACAAGTTACATTGGTCCCGTGCGAGGTGTTCGTGCCTCCTACGAGGTCGTTTGGGGGTTGGTTTGGGTTTTCACCCTTTGACGGCATGTTTTTCATTTTAAGTGTTGATTTTTGCAAATTATCGTCATACTCTCAAACCGGGAGACCCGAGACTACGCAGTCAGTTCCTACAAGTAACATTGGTCCCGTGCGAGGTGTTCGTGCCTCCTACGGGGTCGTTCGGGGAGTGGTTTGGGTTTTCCCGCTTTAACGGCTTGTTTTTAAGTTTAAGTATTGATTTTTGCAAATTATCGTCATATTCACAAACCGGGTGACCCGGGACTACGCGGTCAGTTGCTATAAGTTACATTGGTCCCGTGCGAGGTGTTCGTGCCCCCTACGGGGTCGTTTGAGTGGTGGTTTGGGTTTTCACCCTTTAACGGCTTGTTTTTAATTTTAAGTGTTGATTTTTGCAAATTATCGTCGTACTCTCAAACCGAAAGACCCGGGACTACGCGGTCAGTTGCTACAAGTTACATTGGTCCCGTTCGAGGTGTTCGTGCCCCCTACGGGGTCGTTTGAGTGGTGGTTTGGGTTTTCACCCTTTAACGACTTGTTTTTAATTTTAAGTGTTGTTTTTTGCAAATTATCGTCATACTCTCAAACCGGAAGACCCGAGACTACGCGGTCAATTCCTACAAGTTACATTGGTCCCGTGCGAGGTGTTCGTACCTCCTACGGGGTCGTTTGGGGGGGTGGTTTGGGTTTTCACCCTTTGACGGCTTGTTTTTAACTAAGTGAGATTTTTGTAAATTATCTTCATATTCACAAACCGGGAGACCCGGGACTACGCGGTCAGTTCCTACAAGTTACATTGGTCCCGTGCGAGGTGTCGTGCCCCTACGGGGTCGTTTGGGGGGTGGTTTGGGTTTTCACCCTTTAACGGCTTGTTTTTAAGTTTAAGTGCTGATTTTTGCAAATTATCGTTATACTCACAAACCGGGAGACCCGGGACTACGCGGTCAGTTGCTACAAGTTACATTGGTCCCGTGCGAGGTGTTCGTGCCCCCTACGGGGTCGTTTGAGTGGTGGTTTGGGTTTTCACCCTTTAACGGCTAGTTTTTAATTTTAAGTGTTGATTTTTGCAAATTATCGTCATACTCTCAAACCGGGAGACCCGAGACTACGCGGTCAGTTCCTACAAGTTACATTGGTCCCGTGCGAGGTGTTCGTGCCTCCTACGGGGTCGTTTGGGGAGTGGTTTGGGTTTTCACCCTTTGACGACTTGTTTTTAACTAAGTGTGATTTTTGTAAATTATCGTCATATTCACAAACCGGGAGATCCGGGACTACGCGGTCAGTTCCTACAAGTTACATTGGTCCCGTGCGAGGTGTTCGTGCCCCCTACGGGGTCGTTTGGGGGGTGGTTTGGGTTTTCACCCTTTAACGGCTTGTTTTTAAGTTTAAGTGCTGATTTTTGCAAATTATCGTTCTACTCACAAATCGGGAGACCCGGGACTACGCGGTCAGTTGCTACAAGTTACATTGGTCCCGTGCGAGGTGTCCGTGCCCCCTACGGGGTCGTTTGGGGGGTGGTTTGGGTTTTCACCCTTTGACGGATTGTTTTTAGGTTTAAGTGCTGATTTTTGCAAATTATTGTCATACTCTCAAACCGGGAGACCCGGGACTACGCGGTCAGTTCCTACAAGTTACATTGGTCCCGTGTGAGGTGTTCGTGCCCCCTACGGGGTCGTTTGGGGGGTGGTTTGGGTTTTCACCCTTTAACGGCTTGTTTTTAAGTTTAAGTGATGTTTTTTGCAAATTATCGTCATACTCTCAAACCGAGAGTCCCTGGACTACGCGATCAGTTCCTACAAGTTACATTGGTCCCGTGCGAGGTGTCGTGCCTCCTACGGGGTCGTTTGGGGGTTGGTTTGGGTTTTCACCCTTTGACGGTATGTTTTTAACAAAGTGTGATTTTTTGAAATTATCGTCATATTCACAAACCGGGAGACCCGGGACTACGCGATTAGTTCCTACAAGTTACATTGGTCCCGTGCGAGGTGTTCGTGCCCCCTACGGGGTCGTTTGGGGGGTGGTTTGGGTTTTCACCCTTTAACGGCTTGTTTTTAAGTTCAAGTGCTGATTTTTGTAAATTATCGTCATACTCTCAAAACGGGAGACCCGAGACGACGCGGTCAGTTCCTACAAGTTACATTGGTCCCGTGCGAGGTGTTCGTGCCTCCTACGGGGTCGTTTGGGGAGGGGTTTTGGTTTTCCCGCTTTAACGGCTTGTTTTTAACTAAGTGTACTTTTTGTAAATTATCGTCATATTCACAAACCGGGAGACCCGGGACTACGCGGTCAGTTCCTACAAGTTACATTGGTCCCGTGCGAGGTGTTCGTGCCCCCTACGGGGTCGTTTGGGCGGTGGTTTGGGTTTTCACCCTTTTACGGCTTATTTTTAAGTTTAAGTGCTGATTTTTGCTAATTATCGTTATACTCACAAACCAGGAGACCCGGGACTACGCGGTCAGTTCCTACAAGTTACATTTGTCCCGTGCGAGGTATTCGTGCCCCCTATGGGGTCGTTTGGGGGGTGTTTTGGGTTTTCACCCTTTGACGGCTTGTTTTTAAGTTTAAGTGCTGATTTTTGCAAATTATCGTCATACTCTCAAACTAGGAGACCCGGGACTACGCGGTCAATTCCTACAAGTTACATTGGTCCCGTTCGAGGTGTTCGTGCCCCCTACGGGGTCGTTTGGGGGGTGGTTTGAGTTTTCACCATTTAACGGCTTGTTTTTAAGTTTAAGTGATGGTTTTTGTAAATTATCGTCATACTCTCAAACCGAGAGACCCGGGACTACGCGATCAGTTCCCACAAGTTACATTGGTCCCGTGCGAGGTGTTCGTGCCTCCTACGGGGTCGTTTGGGGAGTGGTTTGGGTTTTCACCCTTTGACGACTTGTTTTTAACTAAGTGTGATTTTTGTAAATTATCGTCATATTCACAAACCGGGAGATCCGGGACTACGCGGTCAGTTCCTACAAGTTACATTGGTCCCGTGCGAGGTGTTCGTGCCCCCTACGGGGTCGTTTGGGGGGTGGTTTGGGTTTTCACCCTTTAACGGCTTGTTTTTAAGTTTAAGTGCTGATTTTTGCAAATTATCGTTATACTCACAAATCGGGAGACCCGGGACTACGCGGTCAGTTGCTACAAGTTACATTGGTCCCGTGCGAGGTGTCCGTGCCCCCTACGGGGTCGTTTGGGGGGTGGTTTGGGTTTTCACCCTTTGACGGATTGTTTTTAGGTTTAAGTGCTGATTTTTGCAAATTATTGTCATACTCTCAAACCGGGAGACCCGGGACTACGCGGTCAGTTCCTACAAGTTACATTGGTCCCGTGTGAGGTGTTCGTGCCCCCTACGGGGTCGTTTGGGGGGTGGTTTGGGTTTTCACCCTTTAACGGCTTGTTTTTAAGTTTAAGTGATGTTTTTTGCAAATTATCGTCATACTCTCAAACCGAGAGTCCCTGGACTACGCGATCAGTTCCTACAAGTTACATTGGTCCCGTGCGAGGTGTCGTGCCTCCTACGGGGTCATTTGGGGGTTGGTTTGGGTTTTCACCCTTTGACGGCATGTTTTTAACAAAGTGTGATTTTTTGAAATTATCGTCATATTCACAAACCGGGAGACCCGGGACTACGCGATTAGTTCCTACAAGTTACATTGGTCCCGTGCGAGGTGTTCGTGCCCCCTACGGGGTCGTTTGGGGGGTGGTTTGGGTTTTCACCCTTTAACGGCTTGTTTTTAAGTTCAAGTGCTGATTTTTATAAATTATCGTCATACTCTCAAAACGGGAGACCCGAGACGACGCGGTGAGTTCCTACAAGTTACATTGGTCCCGTGCGAGGTGTTCGTGCCTCCTACGGGGTCGTTTGGGGAGGGGTTTTGGTTTTCCCGCTTTAACGGCTTGTTTTTAACTAAGTGTACTTTTTGTAAATTATCGTCATATTCACAAACCGGGAGACCCGGGACTACGCGGTCAGTTCCTACAAGTTACATTGGTCCCGTGCGAGGTGTTCGTGCCCCCTACGGGGTCGTTTGGGGGGTGGTTTGGGTTTTCACCCTTTTACGGCTTATTTTTAAGTTTAAGTGCTGATTTTTGCTAATTATCGTTATACTCACAAACCAGGAGACCCGGGACTACGCGGTCAGTTCCTACAAGTTACATTTGTCCCGTGCGAGGTATTCGTGCCCCCTATGGGGTCGTTTGGGGGGTGTTTTGGGTTTTCACCCTTTGACGGCTTGTTTTTAAGTTTAAGTGCTGATTTTTGCAAATTATCGTCATACTCTCAAACTAGGAGACCCGGGACTACGCGGTCAATTCCTACAAGTTACATTGGTCCCGTTCGAGGTGTTCGTGCCCCCTACGGGGTCGTTTGGGGGGTGGTTTGAGTTTTCACCATTTAACGGCTTTTTTTTAAGTTTAAGTGATGGTTTTTGTAAATTATAGTCATACTCTCAAACCGAGAGACCCGGGACTACGCGATCAGTTCCCATAAGTTACATTGGTCCCGTGCGAGGTGTTCGTGCCTCCTACGGGGTTGTTTGGGGGGTGGTTTGGGTTTTCACCCTTTGACGACTTGTTTTTAACTAAGTGTGATTTTTGTAAATTATCGTCATATTCACAAATCGGGAGAACCGAGACTACGCGGTCAGTTCCTACAAGTAACATTGGTCCCGTGCGAGGTGTTCGTGCCTCCTACGGGGTCGTTTGGGGAGTGGTTTGGGTTTTCCCGCTTTAACGGCTTGTTTTTAAGTTTAAGTATTGATTTTTGCAAATTATCGTCATATTCACAAACCGGGAGACCCGGGACTACGCAGTCAGTTGCTACAAGTTACATTGGTCCCGTGCGAGGTGTTCGTGCCCCCTACGGGGTCGTTTGAGTGGTGGTTTGGGTTTTCACCCTTTAACGGCTTGTTTTTAATTTTAAGTGTTGATTTTTGCAAATTATCGTCATACTCTCAAATCGGGAGAACCGAGACTACGCGGTCAGTTCCTACAAGTAACATTGGTCCCGTGCGAGGTGTTCGTGCCTCCTACGGGGTCGTTTGGGGAGTGGTTTGGGTTTTCCCGCTTTAACGGCTTGTTTTTAAGTTTAAGTATTGATTTTTGCAAATTATCGTCATATTCACAAACCGGGTGACCCGGGACTACGCGGTCAGTTGCTACAAGTTACATTGGTCCCGTGCGAGGTGTTCGTGCCCCCTACGGGGTCGTTTGAGTGGTGGTTTGGGTTTTCACCCTTTAACGGCTTGTTTTTAATTTTAAGTGTTGATTTTTGCAAATTATCGTCATACTCTCAAACCGGGAGACCCGGGACTACGCGGTCAGTTGCTACAAGTTACATTAGTCCCGTTCGAGGTGTTCGTGCCCCCTACGGGGTCGTTTGAGTGGTGGTTTGGGTTTTCACCTTTAACGGCTTGTTTTTAATTTTAAGTGTTGATTTTTGCAAATTATCGTCATACTCTCAAACCGGAAGACCCGAGACTACGCGGTCAGTTCTTACAAGTTACATTGGTCCCGTTCGAGGTGTTCGTACCTCCTACGGGGTCGTTTGGGGGGTGGTTTGGGTTTTCACCCTTTGACGGCTTGTTTTTAACTAAGTGAGATTTTTGTAAATTATCATCATATTCACAAACCGGGAGACCCGGGACTACGCGGTCAGTTCCTACAAGTTACATTGGTCCCGTGCGAGGTGTCGTGCCCCTACGGGGTCGTTTGGGGGGTGGTTTGGGTTTTCACCCTTTAACGGCTTGTTTTTATGTTTAAGTGCTGATTTTTGCAAATTATCGTTATACTCACAAACCGGGAGACCCGGGACTACGCGGTCAGTTGCTACAAGTTACATTGGTCCCGTGCGAGGTGTTCGTGCCCCCTACGGGGTCGTTTGAGTGGTGGTTTGGGTTTTCACCCTTTAACGGCTAGTTTTTAATTTTAAGTGTTGATTTTTGCAAATTATCGTCATACTCTCAAACCGGGAGACCCGAGACTACGCGGTCAGTTCCTACAAGTTACATTGGTCCCGTGTGAGGTGTTCGTGCCCCCTACGGGGTCGTTTGGGGGGTGGTTTGGGTTTTCACCCTTTAACGGCTTGTTTTTAAGTTTAAGTGATGTTTTTTGCAAATTATCGTCATACTCTCAAACCGAGAGTCCCTGGACTACGCGATCAGTTCCTACAAGTTACATTGGTCCCGTGCGAGGTGTCGTGCCTCCTACGGGGTCGTTTGGGGGTTGGTTTGGGTTTTCACCCTTTGACGGCATGTTTTTAACAAAGTGTGATTTTTTGAAATTATCGTCATATTCACAAACCGGGAGACCCGGGACTACGCGATTAGTTCCTACAAGTTACATTGGTCCCGTGCGAGGTGTTCGTGCCCCCTACGGGGTCGTTTGGGGGGTGGTTTGGGTTTTCACCCTTTAACGGCTTGTTTTTAAGTTCAAGTGCTGATTTTTATAAATTATCGTCATACTCTCAAAACGGGAGACCCGAGACGACGCGGTGAGTTCCTACAAGTTACATTGGTCCCGTGCGAGGTGTTCGTGCCTCCTACGGGGTCGTTTGGGGAGGGGTTTTGGTTTTCCCGCTTTAACGGCTTGTTTTTAACTAAGTGTACTTTTTGTAAATTATCGTCATATTCACAAACCGGGAGACCCGGGACTACGCGGTCAGTTCCTACAAGTTACATTGGTCCCGTGCGAGGTGTTCGTGCCCCCTACGGGGTCGTTTGGGGGGTGGTTTGGGTTTTCACCCTTTTACGGCTTATTTTTAAGTTTAAGTGCTGATTTTTGCTAATTATCGTTATACTCACAAACCAGGAGACCCGGGACTACGCGGTCAGTTCCTACAAGTTACATTTGTCCCGTGCGAGGTATTCGTGCCCCCTATGGGGTCGTTTGGGGGGTGTTTTGGGTTTTCACCCTTTGACGGCTTGTTTTTAAGTTTAAGTGCTGATTTTTGCAAATTATCGTCATACTCTCAAACTAGGAGACCCGGGACTACGCGGTCAATTCCTACAAGTTACATTGGTCCCGTTCGAGGTGTTCGTGCCCCCTACGGGGTCGTTTGGGGGGTGGTTTGAGTTTTCACCATTTAACGGCTTGTTTTTAAGTTTAAGTGATGGTTTTTGTAAATTATCGTCGTACTCTCAAACCGAGAGACCCGGGACTACGCGATCAGTTCCCATAAGTTACATTGGTCCCGTGCGAGGTGTTCGTGCCTCCTACGGGGTTGTTTGGGGGGTGGTTTGGGTTTTCACCCTTTGACGACTTGTTTTTAACTAAGTGTGATTTTTGTAAATTATCGTCATATTCACAAATCGGGAGAACCGAGACTACGCGGTCAGTTCCTACAAGTAACATTGGTCCCGTGCGAGGTGTTCGTGCCTCCTACGGGGTCGTTTGGGGAGTGGTTTGGGTTTTCCCGCTTTAACGGCTTGTTTTTAAGTTTAAGTATTGATTTTTGCAAATTATCGTCATATTCACAAACCGGGAGACCCGGGACTACGCAGTCAGTTGCTACAAGTTACATTGGTCCCGTGCGAGGTGTTCGTGCCCCCTACGGGGTCGTTTGAGTGGTGGTTTGGGTTTTCACCCTTTAACGGCTTGTTTTTAATTTTAAGTGTTGATTTTTGCAAATTATCGTCATACTCTCAAATCGGGAGAACCGAGACTACGCGGTCAGTTCCTACAAGTAACATTGGTCCCGTGCGAGGTGTTCGTGCCTCCTACGGGGTCGTTTGGGGAGTGGTTTGGGTTTTCCCGCTTTAACGGCTTGTTTTTAAGTTTAAGTATTTATTTTTGCAAATTATCGTCATATTCACAAACCGGGTGACCCGGGACTACGCGGTCAGTTGCTACAAGTTACATTGGTCCCGTGCGAGGTGTTCGTGCCCCCTACGGGGTCGTTTGAGTGGTGGTTTGGGTTTTCACCCTTTAACGGCTTTTTTTTAATTTTAAGTGTTGATTTTTACAAATTATCGTCATACTCTCAAACCGAAAGACCCGGGACTACGCGGTCAGTTGCTACAAGTTACATTGGTCCCGTTCGAGGTGTTCGTGCCCCCTACGGGGTCGTTTGAGTGGTGGTTTGGGTTTTCACCCTTTAACGGCTTGTTTTTAATTTTAAGTGTTGTTTTTTGCAAATTATCGTCATACTCTCAAACCGGAAGACCCGAGACTACGCGGTCAGTTCCTACAAGTTACATTGGTCCCGTGCGAGGTGTTCGTACCTCCTACGGGGTCGTTTGGGGAGTGGTTTGGGTTTTCACCCTTTGACGGCTTGTTTTTAACTAAGTGAGATTTTTGTAAATTATCATCATATTCACAAACCGGGAGACCCGGGACTACGCGGTCAGTTCCTACAAGTTACATTGGTCCCGTGCGAGGTGTCGTGCCCCTACGGGGTCGTTTGGGGGGTGGTTTGGGTTTTCACCCTTTAACGACTTGTTTTTAAGTTTAAGTGCTGATTTTTGCAAATTATCGTTATACTCACAAACCGGGAGACCCGGGACTACGCGGTCAGTTGCTACAAGTTACATTGGTCCCGTGCGAGGTGTTCGTGCCCCCTACGGGGTCGTTTGAGTGGTGGTTTGGGTTTTCACCCTTTAACGGCTAGTTTTTAATTTTAAGTGTTGATTTTTGCAAATTATCGTCATACTCTCAAACCGGGAGACCCGAGACTACGCGGTCAGTTCCTACAAGTTACATTGGTCCCGTGCGAGGTGTTCGTGCCTCCTACGGGGTCGTTTGGGGGGTGGTTTGGGTTTTCACCCTTTGACGGCTTGTTTTTAACTAAGTGTGATTTTTGCAAATTATCGTCATATTCACAAACCCGGAGACCCGGGACTACGCGGTCAGTTCCTACAAGTTACATTGGTCCCGTGCGAGGTGTTCGTGCCCCTACGGGGTCGTTTGGTGGGCGGTTTGGGTTTTCACCCTTTAACGGCTTATTTTTAAGTTCAAGTGCAGATTTTTGCAAATTATCATCATACTCTCAAATCGAGAGACCCGAGACTACGCGGTCAGTTCCTACAAGTTACATTGGTCCCGTGCGAGGTGTTCGTGCCTCCTACGGGGTCGTTTGGTGGGTGGTTTGGGTTTTCCCGCTTTAACGGCTTGTTTTTAAGTTTAAGTGATGTTTTTTGGAAATTATCGTCATACTCTCAAACCGAGAGTCCCGGGACTACGCGATCAGTTCCTACAAGTTACATTGGTCCCGTGCAAGGTGTTCGTGCCTCCCACGGGGTCGTTTGGGGGTTGGTTTGGGTTTTCACCCTTTGACGGCATGTTTTTAATTTTAAGTGTTGATTTTTGCAAATTATCGTCATACTCTCAAACCGGGAGAACCGAGACTACGCGGTCAGTTCCTACAAGTAACATTGGTCCCGTGCGAGGTGTTCGTGCCTCCTACGGGGTCGTTCGGGGAGTGGTTTGGGTTTTTCCGCTTTAACGGCTTGTTTTTAAGTTTAAGTATTGATTTTTGCAAATTATCGTCATATTCACAAACCGGGTGACCCGGGACTACGCGGTCAGTTGCTACAAGTTACATTGGTCCCGTGCGAGGTGTTCGTGCCCCCTACGGGGTCGTTTGAGTGGTGGTTTGGGTTTTCACCCTTTAACCGCTTGTTTTTAATTTTAAGTGTTGATTTTTGCAAATTATCGTCATACTCTCAAACCGAAAGACCCGGGACTACGCGGTCAGTTGCTACAAGTTACATTGGTCCCGTTCGAGGTGTTCGTGCCCCCTACGGGGTCGTTTGAGTGGTGGTTTGGGTTTTCACCCTTTAACGGCTTGTTTTTAATTTTAAGTGTTGTTTTTTTTCAAATTATCGTCATACTCTCAAACCGAAAGACCCGAGACTACGCGGTCAGTTCCTACAAGTTACATTGGTCCCGTGCGAGGTGTTCGTGCCTCCTACGGGGTCGTTTGGGGAGTGGTTTGGGTTTTCACCCTTTGACGACTTGTTTTTAACTAAGTGTGATTTTTGTAAATTATCGTCATATTCACAAACCGGGAGATCCGGGACTACGCGGTCAGTTCCTACAAGTTACATTGGTCCCGTGCGAGGTGTTCGTGCCCCCTACGGGGTCGTTTGGGGGGTGGTTTGGGTTTTCACCCTTTAACGGCTTGTTTTTAAGTTTAAGTGCTGATTTTTGCAAATTATCGTTATACTCACAAATCGGGAGACCCGGGACTACGCGGTCAGTTGCTACAAGTTACATTGGTCCCGTGCGAGGTGTCCGTGCCCCCTACGGGGTCGTTTGGGGGGTGGTTTGGGTTTTCACCCTTTGACGGATTGTTTTTAGGTTTAAGTGCTGATTTTTGCAAATTATTGTCATACTCTCAAACCGGGAGACCCGGGACTACGCGGTCAGTTCCTACAAGTTACATTGGTCCCGTGTGAGGTGTTCGTGCCCCCTACGGGGTCGTTTGGGGGGTGGTTTGGGTTTTCACCCTTTAACGGCTTGTTTTTAAGTTTAAGTGATGTTTTTTGCAAATTATCGTCATACTCTCAAACCGAGAGTCCCTGGACTACGCGATCAGTTCCTACAAGTTACATTGGTCCCGTGCGAGGTGTCGTGCCTCCTACGGGGTCGTTTGGGGGTTGGTTTGGGTTTTCACCCTTTGACGGCATGTTTTTAACAAAGTGTGATTTTTTGAAATTATCGTCATATTCACAAACCGGGAGACCCGGGACTACGCGATTAGTTCCTACAAGTTACATTGGTCCCGTGCGAGGTGTTCGTGCCCCCTACGGGGTCGTTTGGGGGGTGGTTTGGGTTTTCACCCTTTAACGGCTTGTTTTTAAGTTCAAGTGCTGATTTTTATAAATTATCGTCATACTCTCAAAACGGGAGACCCGAGACGACGCGGTGAGTTCCTACAAGTTACATTGGTCCCGTGCGAGGTGTTCGTGCCTCCTACGGGGTCGTTTGGGGAGGGGTTTTGGTTTTCCCGCTTTAACGGCTTGTTTTTAACTAAGTGTAATTTTTGTAAATTATCGTCATATTCACAAACCGGGAGACCCGGGACTACGCGGTCAGTTCCTACAAGTTACATTGGTCCCGTGCGAGGTGTTCGTGCCCCCTACGGGGTCGTTTGGGGGGTGGTTTGGGTTTTCACCCTTTTACGGCTTATTTTTAAGTTTAAGTGCTGATTTTTGCTAATTATCGTTATACTCACAAACCAGGAGACCCGGGACTACGCGGTCAGTTCCTACAAGTTACATTTGTCCCGTGCGAGGTATTCGTGCCCCCTATGGGGTCGTTTGGGGGGTGTTTTGGGTTTTCACCCTTTGACGGCTTGTTTTTAAGTTTAAGTGCTGATTTTTGCAAATTATCGTCATACTCTCAAACTAGGAGACCCGGGACTACGCGGTCAATTCCTACAAGTTACATTGGTCCCGTTCGAGGTGTTCGTGCCCCCTACGGGGTCGTTTGGGGGGTGGTTTGAGTTTTCACCATTTAACGGCTTGTTTTTAAGTTTAAGTGATGGTTTTTGTAAATTATCGTCATACTCTCAAACCGAGAGACCCGGGACTACGCGATCAGTTCCCATAAGTTACATTGGTCCCGTGCGAGGTGTTCGTGCCTCCTACGGGGTTGTTTGGGGGGTGGTTTGGGTTTTCACCCTTTGACGACTTGTTTTTAACTAAGTGTGATTTTTGTAAATTATCGTCATATTCACAAATCGGGAGAACCGAGACTACGCGGTCAGTTCCTACAAGTAACATTGGTCCCGTGCGAGGTGTTCGTGCCTCCTACGGGGTCGTTTGGGGAGTGGTTTGGGTTTTCCCGCTTTAACGGCTTGTTTTTAAGTTTAAGTATTGATTTTTGCAAATTATCGTCATATTCACAAACCGGGAGACCCGGGACTACGCAGTCAGTTGCTACAAGTTACATTGGTCCCGTGCGAGGTGTTCGTGCCCCCTACGGGGTCGTTTGAGTGGTGGTTTGGGTTTTCACCCTTTAACGGCTTGTTTTTAATTTTAAGTGTTGATTTTTGCAAATTATCGTCATACTCTCAAATCGGGAGAACCGAGACTACGCGGTCAGTTCCTACAAGTAACATTGGTCCCGTGCGAGGTGTTCGTGCCTCCTACGGGGTCGTTTGGGGAGTGGTTTGGGTTTTCCCGCTTTAACGGCTTGTTTTTAAGTTTAAGTATTTATTTTTTCAAATTATCGTCATATTCACAAACCGGGTGACCCGGGACTACGCGGTCAGTTGCTACAAGTTACATTGGTCCCGTGCGAGGTGTTCGTGCCCCCTACGGGGTCGTTTGAGTGGTGGTTTGGGTTTTCACCCTTTAACGGCTTGTTTTTAATTTTAAGTGTTGATTTTTGCAAATTATCGTCATACTCTCAAACCGGGAGACCCGGGACTACGCGGTCAGTTGCTACAAGTTACATTAGTCCCGTTCGAGGTGTTCGTGCCCCCTACGGGGTCGTTTGAGTGGTGGTTTGGGTTTTCACCTTTAACGGCTTGTTTTTAATTTTAAGTGTTGATTTTTGCAAATTATCGTCATACTCTCAAACCGGAAGACCCGAGACTACGCGGTCAGTTCTTACAAGTTACATTGGTCCCGTTCGAGGTGTTCGTACCTCCTACGGGGTCGTTTGGGGGGTGGTTTGGGTTTTCACCCTTTGACGGCTTGTTTTTAACTAAGTGAGATTTTTGTAAATTATCATCATATTCACAAACCGGGAGACCCGGGACTACGCGGTCAGTTCCTACAAGTTACATTGGTCCCGTGCGAGGTGTCGTGCCCCTACGGGGTCGTTTGGGGGGTGGTTTGGGTTTTCACCCTTTAACGGCTTGTTTTTATGTTTAAGTGCTGATTTTTGCAAATTATCGTTATACTCACAAACCGGGAGACCCGGGACTACGCGGTCAGTTGCTACAAGTTACATTGGTCCCGTGCGAGGTGTTCGTGCCCCCTACGGGGTCGTTTGAGTGGTGGTTTGGGTTTTCACCCTTTAACGGCTAGTTTTTAATTTTAAGTGTTGATTTTTGCAAATTATCGTCATACTCTCAAACCGGGAGACCCGAGACTACGCGGTCAGTTCCTACAAGTTACATTGGTCCCGTGCGAGGTGTTCGTGCCTCCTACGGGGTCGTTTGGGGGGTGGTTTGGGCTTTCACCCTTTGACGGCTTGTTTTTAACTAAGTGTGATTTTTGCAAATTATCGTCATATTCACAAACCCGGAGACCCGGGACTACGCGGTCAGTTCCTACAAGTTACATTGGTCCCGTGCGAGGTGTTCGTGCCCCTACGGGGTCGTTTGGTGGGCGGTTTGGGTTTTCACCCTTTAACGGCTTATTTTTAAGTTCAAGTGCAGATTTTTGCAAATTATCATCATACTCTCAAATCGAGAGACCCGAGACTACGCGGTCAGTTCCTACAAGTTACATTGGTCCCGTGCGAGGTGTTCGTGCCTCCTACGGGGTCGTTTGGTGGGTGGTTTGGGTTTTCCCGCTTTAACGGCTTGTTTTTAAGTTTAAGTGATGTTTTTTGGAAATTATCGTCATACTCTCAAACCGAGAGTCCCGGGACTACGCGATCAGTTCCTACAAGTTACATTGGTCCCGTGCAAGGTGTTCGTGCCTCCTACGGGGTCGTTTGGGGGTTGGTTTGGGTTTTCACCCTTTGACGGCATGTTTTTAATTTTAAGTGTTGATTTTTGCAAATTATCGTCATACTCTCAAACCGGGAGAACCGAGACTACGCGGTCAGTTCCTACAAGTAACATTGGTCCCGTGCGAGGTGTTCGTGCCTCCTACGGGGTCGTTCGGGGAGTGGTTTGGGTTTTCCCGCTTTAACGGCTTGTTTTTAAGTTTAAGTATTGATTTTTGCAAATTATCGTCATATTCACAAACCGGGTGACCCGGGACTACGCGGTCAGTTGCTACAAGTTACATTGGTCCCGTGCGAGGTGTTCGTGCCCCCTACGGGGTCGTTTGAGTGGTGGTTTGGGTTTTCACCCTTTAACCGCTTGTTTTTAATTTTAAGTGTTGATTTTTGCAAATTATCGTCATACTCTCAAACCGAAAGACCCGGGACTACGCGGTCAGTTGCTACAAGTTACATTGGTCCCGTTCGAGGTGTTCGTGCCCCCTACGGGGTCGTTTGAGTGGTGGTTTGGGTTTTCACCCTTTAACGGCTTGTTTTTAATTTTAAGTGTTGTTTTTTTCAAATTATCGTCATACTCTCAAACCGAAAGACCCGAGACTACGCGGTCAGTTCCTACAAGTTACATTGGTCCCGTGCGAGATGTTCGTACCTCCTACGGGGTCGTTTGGGGGGTGGTTTGGGTTTTCACCCTTTGACGGCTTGTTTTTAACTAAGTGAGATTTTTGTAAATTATCATCATATTCACAAACCGGGAGACCCGGGACTACGCGGTCAGTTCCTACAAGTTACATTGGTCCCGTGCGAGGTGTCGTGCCCCTACGGGGTCGTTTGGGGGGTGGTTTGGGTTTTCACCCTTTAACGGCTTGTTTTTAAGTTTAAGTGCTGATTTTTGCAAATTATCGTTATACTCACAAACCGGGAGACCCGGGACTACGCGGTCAGTTGCTACAAGTTACATTGGTCCCGTGCGAGGTGTTCGTGCCCCCTACGGGGTCGTTTGAGTGGTGGTTTGGGTTTTCACCCTTTAACGGCTAGTTTTTAATTTTAAGTGTTGATTTTTGCAAATTATCGTCATACTATCAAACCGGGAGACCCGAGACTACGCGGTCAGTTCCTACAAGTTACATTGGTCCCGTGCGAGGTGTTCGTGCCTCCTACGGGGTCGTTTGGGGAGTGGTTTGGGTTTTCACCCTTTGACGGCTTGTTTTTAGCTAAGTGTGATTTTTGTAAATTATCGTCATATTCACAAACAGGGAGATCCGGGACTACGCGGTCAGTTCCTACAAGTTACATTGGTCCCGTGCGAGGTGTTCGTGCCCCCTACGGGGTCGTTTGGGGGGTGGTTTGGGTTTTCACCCTTTAACGGCTTGTTTTTAAGTTTAAGTGCTGATTTTTGCAAATTATCGTTATACTCACAAATCGGGAGACCCGGGACTACGCGGTCATTCCTACAAGTTACATTGGTCCCGTGCGAGGTGTCCGTGCCCCTACGGGGTCGTTTGGGGGGTGGTTTGGGTTTTCACCCTTTGACGGATTGTTTTTAGGTTTAAGTGCTGATTTTTGCAAATTATCGTCATACTCTCAAACTGGGAGACCCGGGACTACGCGGTCAGTTCCTACAAGTTACATTGGACCCGTGCGAGGTGTTCGTGCCCCCTACGGGGTCGTTTGGGGGGTGGTTTGGGTTTTCACCCTTTAACGGCTTGTTTTTAAGTTTAAGTGATGGTTTTTGCAAATTATCGTCATACTCTCAAACCGAGAGTCCCTGGACTACTCGATCAGTTCCTACAAGTTACATTGGTCCCGTGCGAGGTGTCGTGCCTCCTACGGGGTCGTTTGGGGGTTGGTTTGGGTTTTCACCCTTTGACGGCATGTTTTTAACAAAGTGTGATTTTTTGAAATTATCGTCATATTCACAAACCGGGAGACCCGGGACTACGCGATTAGTTCCTACAAGTTACATTGGTCCCGTGCGAGGTGTTCATGCCCCCTACGGGGTCGTTTGGGGGGTGGTTTGGGTTTTCACCCTTTGACGGATTGTTTTTAGGTTTAAGTGCTGATTTTTGCAAATTATCGTCATACTCTCAAACCGGAAGACCCGGGACTACGCGGTCAGTTCCTACAAGTTACATTGGTCCCGTGCGAGGTGTTCGTGCCTCCTACGGGGTCGTTTGGGGGTTGGTTTGGGTTTTCACCCTTTGACGGCATGTTTTTAATTTTAACTGTTGATTTTTGCAAATTATCGTCATACTCTCAAACCGGGAGAACCGAGACTACGCGGTCAGTTCCTACAAGTAACATTGGTCCCGTGCGAGGTGTTCGTGCCTCCTACGGGGTCGTTTGGGGAGTGGTTTGGGTTTTCCCGCTTTAACGGCTTGTTTTTAAGTTTAAGTATTGATTTTTGCAGATTATCGTCATATTCACAAACCGGGTGACCCGGGACTACGCGGTCAGTTGCTACAAGTTACATTGGTCCCGTGCGAGGTGTTCGTGCCCCCTACGGGGTCGTTTGAGTGGTGGTTTGGGTTTTCACCCTTTAACGTCTTGTTTTTAATTTTAAGTGTTGATTTTTGCCAATTATCGTCATACTCTCAAACCGGGAGACCCGGGACTACGCGGTCAGTTGCTACTAGTTACATTGGTCCCGTTCGAGGTGTTCGTGCCCCTACGGGGTCGTTTGAGTGGTGGTTTGGGTTTTCACCCTTTAACGGCTTGTTTTTAATTTTAAGTGTTGATTTTTGCAAATTATCGTCATACTCTCAAATCGGAAGACCCGAGACTACGCGGTCAGTTCCTACAAGTTACATTGGTCCCGTGCGAGGTGTTCGTACCTCCTACGGGGTCGTTTGGGGGGTGGTTTGGGTTTTCACCCTTTGACGGCTTGTTTTTAACTAAGTGAGATTTTTGTAAATTATCATCATATTCACAAACCGGGAGACCCGGGACTACGCGGTCAGTTCCTACAAGTTACATTGGTCCCGTGCGAGGTGTCGTGCCCCTACGGGGTCGTTTGGGGGGTGGTTTGGGTTTTCACCCTTTAACGGCTTGTTTTTATGTTTAAGTGCTGATTTTTGCAAATTACCGTTATACTCACAAACCGGGAGACCCGGGACTACGCGGTCAGTTGCTACAAGTTACATTGGTCCCGTGCGAGGTGTTCGTGCCCCCTACGGGGTCGTTTGAGTGGTGGTTTGGGTTTTCACCCTTTAACGGCTAGTTTTTAATTTTAAGTGTTGATTTTTCAAAATTATCGTCATACTCTCAAACCGGGAGACCCGAGACTACGCGGTCAGTTCCTACAAGTTACATTGGTCCCGTGCGAGGTGTTCGTGCCTCCTACGGGGTCGTTTGGGGGGTGGTTTGGGTTTTCACCCTTTGACGGCTTGTTTTTAACTAAGTGTGATTTTTGCAAATTATCGTCATATTCACAAACCGGGAGACCCGGGACTACGCGGTCAGTTCCTACAAGTTACATTGGTCCCGTGCGAGGTGTTCGTGCCCCTACGGGGTCGTTTGGTGGGTGGTTTGGGTTTTCACCCTTTTACGGCTTGTTTTTAAGTTTAAGTGATGTTTTTTGCAAATTATCGTCATACTCTCAAACCGAGAGTCCCGGGACTACGCGATCAGTTCCTACAAGTTACATTGGTCCCGTGCGAGGTGTTCGTGCCTCCTACGGGGTCGTTTGGGGGTTGGTTTGGGTTTTCACCCTTTGACGGCATGTTTTTCATTTTAAGTGTTGATTTTTGCAAATTATCGTCATACTCTCAAACCGGGAGACCCGAGACTACGCAGTCAGTTCCTACAAGTAACATTGGTCCCGTGCGAGGTGTTCGTGCCTCCTACGGGGTCGTTCGGGGAGTGGTTTGGGTTTTCCCGCTTTAACAGCTTGTTTTTAAGTTTAAGTATTGATTTTTGCAAATTATCATCATATTCACAAACCGGGTGACCCGGGACTACGCGGTCAGTTGCTATAAGTTACATTGGTCCCGTGCGAGGTGTTCGTGCCCCCTACGGGGTCGTTTGAGTGGTGGTTTGGGTTTTCACCCTTTAACGGCTTGTTTTTAATTTTAAGTGTTGATTTTTGCAAATTATCGTCGTACTCTCAAACCGAAAGACCCGGGACTACGCGGTCAGTTGCTACAAGTTACATTGGTCCCGTTCGAGGTGTTCGTGCCCCCTACGGGGTCGTTTGAGTGGTGGTTTGGGTTTTCACCCTTTAACGGCTTGTTTTTAATTTTAAGTGTTGTTTTTTGCAAATTATCGTCATACTCTCAAACCGGAAGACCCGAGACTACGCGGTCAGTTCCTACAAGTTACATTGGTCCCGTGCGAGGTGTTCGTACCTCCTACGGGGTCGTTTGGGGGGGTGGTTTGGGTTTTCACCCTTTGACGGCTTGTTTTTAACTAAGTGAGATTTTTGTAAATTATCTTCATATTCACAAACCGGGAGACCCGGGACTACGCGGTCAGTTCCTACAAGTTACATTGGTCCCGTGCGAGGTGTCGTGCCCCTACGGGGTCGTTTGGGTGGTGGTTTGGGTTTTCACCCTTTAACGGCTTGTTTTTAAGTTTAAGTGCTGATTTTTGCAAATTATCGTTATACTCACAAACCGGGAGACCCGGGACTACGCGGTCAGTTGCTACAAGTTACATTGGTCCCGTGCGAGGTGTTCGTGCCCCCTACGGGGTCGTTTGAGTGGTGGTTTGGGTTTTCACCCTTTAACGGCTAGTTTTTAATTTTAAGTGTTGATTTTTGCAAATTATCGTCATACTCTCAAACCGGGAGACCCGAGACTACGCGGTCAGTTCCTACAAGTTACATTGGTCCCGTGCGAGGTGTTCGTGCCTCCTACGGGGTCGTTTGGGGAGTGGTTTGGGTTTTCACCCTTTGACGACTTGTTTTTAACTAAGTGTGATTTTTGTAAATTATCGTCATATTCATAAACCGGGAGATCCGGGACTACGCGGTCAGTTCCTACAAGTTACATTGGTCCCGTGCGAGGTGTTCGTGCCCCCTACGGGGTCGTTTGGGGGGTGGTTTGGGTTTTCACCCTTTAACGGCTTGTTTTTAAGTTTAAGTGCTTATTTTTGCAAATTATCATTATACTCACAAATCGGGAGACCCGGGACTACGCGGTCAGTTGCTACAAGTTACATTGGTCCCGTGCGAGGTGTCCGTGCCCCCTACGGGGTCGTTTGGGGGGTGGTTTGGGTTTTCACCCTTTGACGGATTGTTTTTAGGTTTAAGTGCTGATTTTTGCAAATTATTGTCATACTCTCAAACCGGGAGACCCGGGACTACGCGGTCAGTTCCTACAAGTTACATTGGTCCCGTGCGAGGTGTTCGTGCCCCCTACGGGGTCGTTTGGGGGGTGGTTTGGGTTTTCACCCTTTAACGGCTTGTTTTTAAGTTTAAGTGATGTTTTTTGCAAATTATCGTCATACTCTCAAACCGAGATTCCCTGGACTACGCGATCAGTTCCTACAAGTTACATTGGTCCCGTGCGAGGTGTCGTGCCTCCTACGGGGTCGTTTGGGGGTTGGTTTGGGTTTTCACCCTTTGACGGCATGTTTTTAACAAAGTGTGATTTTTTGAAATTATCGTCATATTCACAAACCGGGTGACCCGGGACTACGCGGTCAGTTGCTATAAGTTACATTGGTCCCGTGCGAGGTGTTCGTGCCCCCTACGGGGTCGTTTGAGTGGTGGTTTGGGTTTTCACCCTTTAACGGCTTGTTTTTAATTTTAAGTGTTGATTTTTGCAAATTATCGTCGTACTCTCAAACCGAAAGACCCGGGACTACGCGGTCAGTTGCTACAAGTTACATTGGTCCCGTTCGAGGTGTTCGTGCCCCCTACGGGGTCGTTTGAGTGGTGGTTTGGGTTTTCACCCTTTAACGGCTTGTTTTTAATTTTAAGTGTTGTTTTTTGCAAATTATCGTCATACTCTCAAACCGGAAGACCCGAGACTACGCGGTCAGTTCCTACAAGTTACATTGGTCCCGTGCGAGGTGTTCGTACCTCCTACGGGGTCGTTTGGGTTTTCACCCTTTGACGGCTTGTTTTTAACTAAGTGAGATTTATTTAAATTATCTTCATATTCACAAACCGGGAGACCCGGGACTACGCGGTCAGTTCCTACAAGTTACATTGGTCCCGTGCGAGGTGTCGTGCCCCTACGGGGTCGTTTGGGGGGTGGTTTGGGTTTTCACCCTTTAACGGCTTGTTTTTAAGTTTAAGTGCTGATTTTTGCAAATTATCGTTATACTCACAAACCGGGAGACCCGGGACTACGCGGTCAGTTGCTACAAGTTACATTGGTCCCGTGCGAGGTGTACGTGCCCCCTACGGGGTCGTTTGAGTGGTGGTTTGGGTTTTCACCCTTTAACGGCTAGTTTTTAATTTTAAGTGTTGATTTTTGCAAATTATCGTCATACTCTCAAACCGGGAGACCCGAGACTACGCGGTCAGTTCCTACAAGTTACATTGGTCCCGTGCGAGGTGTTCGTGCCTCCTACGGGGTCGTTTGGGGAGTGGTTTGGGTTTTCACCCTTTGACGACTTGTTTTTAACTAAGTGTGATTTTTGTAAATTATCGTCATATTCATAAACCGGGAGATCCGGGACTACGCGGTCAGTTCCTACAAGTTACATTGGTCCCGTGCGAGGTGTTCGTGCCCCCTACGGGGTCGTTTGGGGGGTGGTTTGGGTTTTCACCCTTTAACGGCTTGTTTTTAAGTTTAAGTGCTGATTTTTGCAAATTATCGTTATACTCACAAATCGGGAGACCCGGGACTACGCGGTCAGTTGCTACAAGTTACATTGGTCCCGTGCGAGGTGTCCGTGCCCCCTACGGGGTCGTTTGGGGGGTGGTTTGGGTTTTCACCCTTTGACGGATTGTTTTTAGGTTTAAGTGCTGATTTTTGCAAATTATTGTCATACTCTCAAACCGGGAGACCCGGGACTACGCGGTCAGTTCCTACAAGTTACATTGGTCCCGTGCGAGGTGTTCGTGCCCCCTACGGGGTCGTTTGGGGGGTGGTTTGGGTTTTCACCCTTTAACGGCTTGTTTTTAAGTTTAAGTGATGTTTTTTGCAAATTATCGTCATACTCTCAAACCGAGATTCCCTGGACTACGCGATCAGTTCCTACAAGTTACATTGGTCCCGTGCGAGGTGTCGTGCCTCCTACGGGGTCGTTTGGGGGTTGGTTTGGGTTTTCACCCTTTGACGGCATGTTTTTAACAAAGTGTGATTTTTTGAAATTATCGTTATATTCACAAACCGGGAGACCCGGGACTACGCGATTAGTTCCTTCAAGTTACATTGGTCCCGTGCGAGGTGTTCGTGCCCCCTACGGGGTCGTTTGGGGGGTGGTTTGGGTTTTCACCCTTTAACGGCTTGTTTTTAAGTTCAAGTGCTGATTTTTGTAAATTATCGTCATACTCTCAAAACGGGAGACCCGAGACGACGCGGTCAGTTCCTACAAGTTACATTGGTCCCGTGCGAGGTGTTCGTGCCTCCTACGGGGTCGTTTGGGGAGGGGTTTTGGTTTTCCCCGCTTTAACGGCTTGTTTTTAACTAAGTGTACTTTTTGTAAATTATCGTCATATTCACAAACCGGGAGACCCGGGACTACGCGGTCAGTTCCTACAAGTTACATTGGTCCCGTGCGAGGTGTTCGTGCCCCCTACGGGGTCGTTTGGGGGGTGGTTTGGGTTTTCACCCTTTTACGGCTTATTTTTAAGTTTAAGTGCTGATTTTTGCTAATTATCGTTATACTCACAAACCAGGAGACCCGGGACTACGCGGTCAGTTCGTACAAGTTACATTTGTCCCGTGCGAGGTATTCGTGCCCCCTATGGGGTCGTTTGGGGGGTGTTTTGGGTTTTCACCCTTTGACGGCTTGTTTTTAAGTTTAAGTGCTGATTTTTGCAAATTATCGTCATACTCTCAAACTAGGAGACCCGGGACTACGCGGTCAGTTCCTACAAGTAACATTGGTCCCGTGCGAGGTGTTCGTGCCTCCTACGGGGTCGTTTGGGGAGTGGTTTGGGTTTTCCCGCTTTAACGGCTTGTTTTTAAGTTTAAGTATTGATTTTTGCAGATTATCGTCATATTCACAAACCGGGTGACCCGGGACTACGCGGTCAGTTGCTACAAGTTACATTGGTCCCGTGCGAGGTGTTCGTGCCCCCTACGGGGTCGTTTGAGTGGTGGTTTGGGTTTTCACCCTTTAACGTCTTGTTTTTAATTTTAAGTGTTTATTTTTGCCAATTATCGTCATACTCTCAAACCGGGAGACCCGGGACTACGCGGTCAGTTGCTACAAGTTACATTGGTCCCGTTCGAGGTGTTCGTGCCCCTACGGGGTCGTTTGGGGAGTGGTTTGGGTTTTCCCGCTTTAACGGCTTGTTTTTAAGTTTAAGTATTGATTTTTGCAAATTATCGTCATATTCACAAACCGGGAGACCCGGGACTACGCGGTCAGTTCCTACAAGTTACATTGGTCCCGTGCGAGGTGTTCGTGCCCCCTACGGGGTCGTTTGGGGGGTGGTTTGGGTTTTCACCCTTTTACGGCTTATTTTTAAGTTTAAGTGCTGATTTTTGCTAATTATCGTTATACTCACAAACCAGGAGACCCGGGACTACGCGGTCAGTTCGTACAAGTTACATTTGTCCCGTGCGAGGTATTCGTGCCCCCTATGGGGTCGTTTGGGGGGTGTTTTGGGTTTTCACCCTTTGACGGCTTGTTTTTAAGTTTAAGTGCTGATTTTTGCAAATTATCGTCATACTCTCAAACTAGGAGACCCGGGACTACGCGGTCAGTTCCTACAAGTAACATTGGTCCCGTGCGAGGTGTTCGTGCCTCCTACGGGGTCGTTTGGGGAGTGGTTTGGGTTTTCCCGCTTTAACGGCTTGTTTTTAAGTTTAAGTATTGATTTTTGCAGATTATCGTCATATTCACAAACCGGGTGACCCGGGACTACGCGGTCAGTTGCTACAAGTTACATTGGTCCCGTGCGAGGTGTTCGTGCCCCCTACGGGGTCGTTTGAGTGGTGGTTTGGGTTTTCACCCTTTAACGTCTTGTTTTTAATTTTAAGTGTTGATTTTTGCCAATTATCGTCATACTCTCAAACCGGGAGACCCGGGACTACGCGGTCAGTTGCTACAAGTTACATTGGTCCCGTTCGAGGTGTTCGTGCCCCTACGGGGTCGTTTGAGTGGTGGTTTGGGTTTTCACCCTTTAACGGCTTGTTTTTAATTTTAAGTGTTGATTTTTGCAAATTATCGTCATACTCTCAAATCGGAAGACCCGAGACTACGCGGTCAGTTCCTACAAGTTACATTGGTCCCGTGCGAGGTGTTCGTACCTCCTACGGGGTCGTTTGGGGGGTGGTTTGGGTTTTCACCCTTTTACGGCTTATTTTTAAGTTTAAGTGCTGATTTTTGCTAATTATCGTTATACTCACAAACCAGGAGACCCGGGACTACGCGGTCAGTTCGTACAAGTTACATTTGTCCCGTGCGAGGTATTCGTGCCCCCTATGGGGTCGTTTGGGGGGTGTTTTGGGTTTTCACCCTTTGACGGCTTGTTTTTAAGTTTAAGTGCTGATTTTTTCAAATTATCGTCATACTCTCAAACTAGGAGACCCGGGACTACGCGGTCAGTTCCTACAAGTAACATTGGTCCCGTGCGAGGTGTTCGTGCCTCCTACGGGGTCGTTTGGGGGGTGGTTTGAGTTTTCACCATTTAACGGCTTGTTTTTAAGTTTAAGTGATGGTTTTTGTAAATTATCGTCATACTCTCAAACCGAGAGACCCGGGACTACGCGATCAGTTCCCACAAGTTACATTGGTCCCGTGCGAGGTGTTCGTGCCTCCTACGGGGTTGTTTGGGGGGTGGTTTGGGTTTTCACCCTTTGACGACTTGTTTTTAACTAAGTGTGATTTTTGTAAATTATCGTCATATTCACAAACCGGGAGAACCGAGACTACGCGGTCAGTTCCTACAAGTAACATTGGTCCCGTGCGAGGTGTTCGTGCCTCCTACGGGGTCGTTTGGGGAGTGGTTTGGGTTTTCCCGCTTTAACGGCTTGTTTTTAAGTTTAAGTATTGATTTTTGCAAATTATCGTCATATTCACAAACCGGGAGACCCGGGACTACGCAGTCAGTTGCTACAAGTTACATTGGTCCCGTGCGAGGTGTTCGTGCCCCCTACGGGGTCGTTTGAGTGGTGGTTTGGGTTTTCACCCTTTAACGGCTTGTTTTTAATTTTAAGTGTTGATTTTTGCAAATTATCGTCATACTCTCAAATCGGGAGAACCGAGACTACGCGGTCAGTTCCTACAAGTAACATTGGTCCCGTGCGAGGTGTTCGTGCCTCCTACGGGGTCGTTTGGGGAGTGGTTTGGGTTTTCCCGCTTTAACGGCTTGTTTTTAAGTTTAAGTATTGATTTTTGCAAATTATCGTCATATTCACAAACCGGGTGACCCGGGACTACGCGGTCAGTTGCTACAAGTTACATTGGTCCCGTGCGAGGTGTTCGTGCCCCCTACGGGGTCGTTTGAGTGGTGGTTTGGGTTTTCACCCTTTAACGGCTTGTTTTTAATTTTAAGTGTTGATTTTTGCAAATTATCGTCATACTCTCAAACCGGGAGACCCGGGACTACGCGGTCAGTTGCTACAAGTTACATTTTTCCCGTTCGAGGTGTTCGTGCCCCCTACGGGGTCGTTTGAGTGGTGGTTTGGGTTTTCACCTTTAACGGCTTGTTTTTAATTTTAAGTGTTGATTTTTGCAAATTATCGTCATACTCTCAAACCGGAAGACCCGAGACTACGCGGTCAGTTCTTACAAGTTACATTGGTCCCGTTCGAGGTGTTCGTACCTCCTACGGGGTCGTTTGGGGGGAGGTTTGGGTTTTCACCCTTTGACGGCTTGTTTTTAACTAAGTGAGATTTTTGTAAATTATCATCATATTCACAAACCGGGAGACCCGGGACTACGCGGTCAGTTCCTACAAGTTACATTGGTCCCGTGCGAGGTGTCGTGCCCCTACGGGGTCGTTTGGGGGGTGGTTTGGGTTTTCACCCTTTAACGGCTTGTTTTTATGTTTAAGTGATGTTTTTTGGAAATTATCGTCATACTCTCAAACCGAGAGTCCCGGGACTACGCGATCAGTTCCTACAAGTTACATTGGTCCCGTGCGAGGTGTTCGTGCCTCCTACGGGGTCGTTTGGGGGTTGGTTTGGGTTTTCACCCTTTGACGGCATGTTTTTAATTTTAAGTGTTGATTTTTGCAAATTATCGTCATACTCTCAAACCGAGAGACCCGAGACTACGCGGTCAGTTCCTACAAGTAACATTGGTCCCGTGCGAGGTGTTCGTGCCTCCTACGGGGTCGTTCGTGGAGTGACTTGGGTTTTCCCGCTTTAGCGGATTGTTTTTAAGTTTAAGTATTGATTTTTGCAAATTATCGTCATATTCACAAACCGGGTGACCCGGGACTACGCGGTCAGTTGCTACAAGTTACATTGGTCCCGTGCGAGGTGTTCGTGCCCCCTACGGGGTCGTTTGAGTGGTGGTTTGGGTTTTCACCCTTTAACGGCTTTTTTTTAATTTTAAGTGTTGATTTTTACAAATTATCGTCATACTCTCAAACCGAAAGACCCGGGACTACGCGGTCAGTTGCTACAAGTTACATTGGTCCCGTGCGAGGTGTTCGTGCCCCCTACGGGTCGTTTGGGGGGTGGTTTGGGTTTTCACCCTTTAACGGCTTGTTTTTAAGTTTAAGTGATGGTTTTTGCAAATTATCGTCATACTCTCAAACCGAGAGTCCCTGGACTACTCGATCAGTTCCTACAAGTTACATTGGTCCCGTGCGAGGTGTCGTGCCTCCTACGGGGTCGTTTGGGGGGTTGGTTTGGGTTTTCACCCTTTGACGGCATGTTTTTAACAAAGTGTGATTTTTTGAAATTATCGTCATATTCACAAACCGGGAGACCCGGGACTACGCGATTAGTTCCTACAAGTTACATTGGTCCCGTGCGAGGTGTTCATGCCCCCTACGGGGTCGTTTGGGGGGTGGTTTGGGTTTTCACCCTTTGACGGATTGTTTTTAGGTTTAAGTGCTGATTTTTGCAAATTATCGTCATACTCTCAAACCGGAAGACCCGGGACTACGCGGTCAGTTCCTACAAGTTACATTGGTCCCGTGCGAGGTGTTCGTGCCTCCTACGGGGTCGTTTGGGGGTTGGTTTGGGTTTTCACCCTTTGACGGCATGTTTTTAATTTTAACTGTTGATTTTTGCAAATTATCGTCATACTCTCAAACCGGGAGAACCGAGACTACGCGGTCAGTTCCTACAAGTAACATTGGTCCCGTGCGAGGTGTTCGTGCCTCCTACGGGGTCGTTTGGGGAGTGGTTTGGGTTTTCACCCTTTGACGGCTTGTTTTTAACTAAGTGTGATTTTTGTAAATTATCGTCATATTTACAAACCGAGAGATCCGGGACTACGCGGTCAGTTCCTACAAGTTACATTGGTCCCGTGCGAGGTGTTCGTGCCCCCTACGGGGTCGTTTGGGGGGTGGTTTGGGTTTTCACCCTTTAACGGCTTGTTTTTAAGTTTAAGTGCTGATTTTTGCAAATTATCGTTATACTCACAAATCGGGAGACCCGGACTACGCGGTCAGTTCCTACAAGTTACATTGGTCCCGTGCGAGGTGTCCGTGCCCCTTACGGGGTCGTTTGGGGGGTGGTTTGGGTTTTCACCCTTTGACGACTTGTTTTTAAGTTTAAGTGCTGATTTTGCAAATTATCGTTATACTCACAAACCGGGAGACCCGGGACTACGCGGTCAGTTGCTACAAGTTACATTGGTCCCGTGCGAGGTGTTCGTGCCCCCTACGGGGTCGTTTGAGTGGTGGTTTGGGTTTTCACCCTTTAACGGCTAGTTTTTAATTTTAAGTGTTGATTTTTGCAAATTATCGTCATACTCTCAAACCGGGAGACCCGAGACTACGCGGTCAGTTCCTACAAGTTACATTGGTCCCGTGCGAGGTGTTCGTGCCTCCTACGGGGTCGTTTGGGGAGTGGTTTGGGTTTTCACCCTTTGACGGCTTGTTTTTAACTAAGTGTGATTTTTGTAAATTATCGTCATATTTACAAACCGAGAGATCCGGGACTACGCGGTCAGTTCCTACAAGTTACATTGGTCCCGTGCGAGGTGTTCGTGCCCCCTACGGGGTCGTTTGGGGGGTGGTTTGGGTTTTCACCCTTTAACGCTTGTTTTTAAGTTTAAGTGCTGATTTTTGCAAATTATCGTTATACTCACAAATCGGGAGACCCGGGACTACGCGGTCAGTTCCTACAAGTTACATTGGTCCCGTGCGAGGTGTCCGTGCCCCTTACGGGGTCGTTTGGGGGGTGGTTTGGGTTTTCACCCTTTGACGGATTGTTTTTAGGTTTAAGTGCTGATTTTTGCAAATTATCGTCATACTCTCAAACCGGGAGACCCGGGACTACGCGGTCAGTTCCTACAAGTTACATTGGTCCCGTGCGAGGTGTTCGTGCCCCCTACGGGGTCGTTTGGGTTTTCACCCTTTAACGGCTTGTTTTTAAGTTTAAGTGATGTTTTTTGCAAATTATCGGCATACTCTCAAACCGAGAGTCCCTGGACTACGCGATCAGTTCCTACAAGTTACATTGGTCCCGTGCGAGGTGTCGTGCCTCCTACGGGGTCGTTTGGGGGTTGGTTTGGATTTTCACCCTTTGACGACATGTTTTTAACAAAGTGTGATTTTTTGAAATTATCGTCATATTCACAAACCGGGAGACCCGGGACTACGCGATTAGTTCCTACAAGTTACATTGGTCCCGTGCGAGGTGTTCGTACCCCCTACGGGGTCGTTTGGGGGGTGGTTTGGGTTTTCACCCTTTAACGGCTTGTTTTTAAGTTCAAATGCTGATTTTTGTAAATTATCGTCATACTCTCAAAACGGGAGACCCGAGACGACGCGGTCAGTTCCTACAAGTTACATTGGTCCTGTACGAGGTGTTCGTGCCTCCTACGGGGTCGTTTGGGGAGGGGTTTTGGTTT